>OV884002.1:104540526-107115446 GCA_930367185.1 Myathropa florea
CACCATTATTCACGGAAAAATGAATTTGAAAAAAACATCGAATTTCGTTTAGCATAGAACAACAAAATGAAATTCCCTTTCGCCATTTAACATGAATTTGTCAAGGAAAAAAGATGCTAACCTTGTGCTCCTGTGTGGAGAAAGTTACTTCACCGGTACCTAAATTCCTCACTTCCTCTTCGACATTATGCGTGACACCGTCGTCGTTCTTTGTTAGAACCTGCTTTGTGGTTGTCTTTACTACGGTTGGGGTGCTGACGTATTTGCCCAGTTTTCCAGCTGATTTTGGTGTACCGGATTGTATGTCTTTAATGATTTCAGTTTCGTATTGATTGGTCATGTCGTCTTCGCTGCTTGCCTCCGAATCACGACGCAATGCGTTCTTGCTCATGTGCTTGATGCCATCGAAGAATTGCTCACGTGTGATTGGCACCGATTCGGTGGTGGTGGTGACTTCAACATCCTTGCCAAAGTGACTTGGGTCGATTTGTGCATAGTTGAGAATGAGTTTTCCAGTTACTGGATCACGAATGGCTGTTTCTGGATCAATGTCACCGGTCTTTGGATCAATGTGACCGTACTCGCTCTTGATGCGTCCTGTTACTGGATCGATCTCTCCGGACAAAGTCATCGTATGGGTGACGGTGGTGCGGGCTCCAGCGATGCGTGGATCATTTGGATCGACCTGAATAATTTCTTTAGTTATTGGATCAATCATTTGATAAACATAAACGGTTCTATTGGAGAATTTCAAAATACGTCCCGTATTGGGATCGATTTCGCACGACTGTGGGTCTACCTCCTCCGGACGGCCGCGTTCGTCGACCTTTGATATCAAGAAGATCTTCACAATGATGATCTTGCCGGTCTTTGGATCAACGCGGCCGACCTTGGTGTAGATTTCACCACTCTCTGAGTCCACTTGGGTGGTCGCGTACAATGGTTCACCGGTTACCGCGTCAACCTCACCAGTGGCGGAGTAGATCTTGCCGGTGGTGGGCTCGATCTTGATTGTGTTTGGATCCAATTTGTTCTGTTGCTTAATTTCGTTTGCCTTTGGATCCAAGTAGCCGTAGATTGTGATTACGTAACCGGTCACTGGATCAACACTGCTAGAAACGTATTGCAGTTCCTTGGTGTTTGGATCCGTAGCCCCAGTGGGAACCCAGATCTGGTTGGTCTTGGGATCGATGATGATGTCTTTGTCGTCGCGTGACTCAATGATTGGTGCTTGTGTCTTGGGATCAATGCGATGTTGAACGATACGCAACGACAGAATGCGGGCATAGTCTTTATCGGGTTTGTTTGTCTTGGGATTAATTTGGTTCTTGAGAATGATCTGGCCAGTTGCTGGATCGATTTTCACTTCCTTGACGGTTGATTTACCGGTCTTCGGGTCCAACAGTGTGATTGTATGTTTGACAAGATCGATTTGACCGTACTTCGTGTCGATCTTTCCAGCCTTAGGATCAAATTGACCAGCTGAGGTCTCAACTTGGGCTGTCTTTGGCTCGATGACTCCTTTCTTGGAATCGAACTTACCGGACAAAGAGGTAACCTCAACAACTGGATCGATCTGGCGACCGACTTCAATCAAGCGACCCATGTTTGGATCGCTCTTTCCAGTCTTCGGATCAACAACACCGATAAGTGTGATCTGACCAGTAGCTGGATCGACTGACACAGCCTTGGAGGTGATAACCTTTCGTGTCTTGGGATCAACTGTTTTCAGTTCACCAGTTTTCGGGTTGATTTCACCGTATTTTGTATCCAGGACTCCCGTTTCGGTGTTCAGAACACCGAGAGAACGTTCCACTTCACCGTTGATGGTGTCCACCTTCTTTGTAACCGGGTCAATGCGGCTGGTAATGACCGTAAGTTCGACAACAGGGTCGTCTTGTGGGGTAATGCAAATGATTTGACCCAGACTGTCATCCAGGCGGCCAGTTTTAGGATCTGCAACGCCATCGACAAGAAGTAAATTACCCGTTTTCGAGTCCAACTCTCCTTGGAATACTTCCTTCTTGCCGGTCTTCGTATTCAATGCCTCGAGTGTTCCCTTCTTTGAATCAATCAAACCGTACTTCGATTCGATGCGCCCAGTTTCTGGATCCAAAATTCCAGTTGAATGTTCAATTTGACCGTTTTCAGCATCGATTCTCTTCGTCTGTGGATCGAATTTCGATGTGATAACCATAATCTTTACTCGCTTCTTCTTCGGTTTGGCAGCTCCTCCGACAATCTTTGCACCAGCACCGACAGGCTTGCCAGAATCATCTAAACCAGTGTAACCGGGCTCCTTATTATAGCGTTCGTTCTCTAAGAAGGCCGCTGTTGGGTCATTGATCGGCTTGTACTTTCCAGGAGCTCCAGATGCGTAACCGGGTTTACTATCACTCGGTGAATAGGACTTACCCTGGGCGTCTGTCAATGGAGCAGCTTCTGCCGCTGTTGCCATCAACTTGGCCTTTGTTCGTGGCGACAGATTGCCTTCCTTAAGCAACTTCTCTTTAGTCTTCGGTGAAAGCTGGCCCTTGTCCAATTTCTCCCGAGTTCTTGGTGAAAGTTCACCCTTCTTCAACTTCTGGGCGTGCTCTTTAAGCTTATCTTCATTGCCTGGAGCATAGTTGAAAGCCAAACCGACCTTCTTCTGCTGAGCTCCCGGAGACAACTGCTCACTACCATCCAGACCCTTGCTCGAGTTTGGATCTTGATCGTAACGGAAACCACCGGGGATGTACGATTTGCGTGTTGGACTAGTGCCAGCGTCATCTTCAGAATATTCGTATGGACGGGTGTAACCGGCTTGACCCTTGTCTTTGTTAGCATTGTCTGCACCGCCAACTACGACACCGACAGCTATCTTTTCTTTGCCTGCCTTTGGTTCCTTGGTGGGCGAAGGCGTCTTTTCTTTCTGCTCCTTCTCCTTGGACGCTTTGTCCTTGGGTGACTTGCGACCCGAAGAGAAGAGACCACCGCCCTAAATTAATTTTGAAAACGGAAAAAATGAGGGGAAAAAGAAAACGAAACAAAAAGACATAAGGGAATGAAATTAAAAACAAAACTTAAATAATCTTACATCTACTTAAAACTAAAAATCAAAAGAAAGTAAATTTTTTAAAAAACAAGTGGGGGTGAACGGTCGAATCAACACGTGGTCAGAGACGGCAAGAAAGACGTTCGTGTATCGGTTGCAGTTTAACTTTTCCTTCCTTTTGGTGCTAACATATCGACTACGTAGTGTTGGTTGATATATGATCTACTTAACGGTATCTATAGTTTAAATAGTGAATGTACTTACTCGTCCCTTTCCGGACTTGTCGGAGCGATTGGAATCATTCAAGTCATCCGTGCCTGTAAAGAAAAATTGATTTTGAAAAATGATAATCGATGTGGATTGGCATAGAATACTGCTATAAATTAAATTTTTTTGGCATGTTTTTAAAATGCGGAAAATACATGGTGGGCCATATAATAATAATAATAATGGCGGCGCTACAGTCCGAGGTGGACCTGGGCCTAGCTTCTCACCAACCACTCGTGTTGTGCGTGCTATTGTTCTCCCATGAGTGGAGGGGACCTACAGTTTAATGCCGACTCCGAACGGCGAGATTGAGAAGCTTTTTCTAGACAGTTATACTCTTTGAGCATTGTCAGTGACTCGAAAGAGGTGGAGCCATGAAAAAATGTTTGATGTTTTTTTCGATATTCGCACTGACGACCTCGAGCGTAGGAGTCGACGCACCTACCCACAACGCCATGGAGCCCATACTTTTTAAAAATAAAATAAAATGAACAAAATTAAAAAAAAAAACATTTCCATTAATTATGGAATATAACGTCGTTCAAGTCACTGTCACGGCTGGTTTTCGTAGATGCGCATTTTGTCACCCCAATTTTCCAAGACCTTGTTGATGGTCTCGGGCTGTAGCTCACGGATTGCTTGGATGATTTGGCCTTAAGTGCTTAAATCGTTTCCGGATTGTTGGCATAACATCGGTCCTTCAAGGTTCTCCACAGAAAAAAAGACCATCGCAGCCCCGAGGCGACCAATTGATATCGCCAAGACGGCTAATAACACAATTTGGGAATTTGGTGCGCAAAAGATCGATTGTGGCATGGGCTGTGCGGCATGGCGCCCCATCCTACAAGAATCAGAGGTCGTCCAAATCCATGTCTTCAATTTCAGTAAAAAAAAAAGTCGGTTAACATGGCTATGTAACGCCCACCGTTGACCAAAACATTGTTCCCCGCCTCATTTTCGAAGGAAAATGTTTCAATGATGCCACCACTCCATAATACGCACCAAACTGTCACTCTCTGTGCATGCATAGGCTTCTCGACAATAACGGAAATTTTGTTTGTTAACGTAGCCGCCGCCATCGTCAGGAAAGATGATTTTTCGCCCACAATCGTTGTCCAATTCAAGGACAATCGTTGTCCAAATCTAAGGCCCTAATCCCAAACTGCAAAGTGATAAGCAAGCGGATCGTCGCGCGCCTTCTATTGCTGAGTTAATTGGACCTTGAAAGCGAAGAATTCGAGATCTTTGTGCAGAATTCTCCTCAGGCTAGTGCGTGCTTAGCTGTTGAGATCGGTGGCGAGTTGATGTTCGTGAATTCAGTCTCACACTCACGGACACAGCAGCCACATTCTCATATATGCGCAACGTACGACAACGGGAACCATGAGTGTTGTCCACTAGCATACCACTCTCACGAACTTTTTGCACAAACTTGTGCAAGCAATGGCGGTGGGTGCTTCATTCCATTTCGGGCAAAACTTTTTTTTAAAAAAAACGCATTGTTTGGGCTCTGTTTACACAGCACTCACTTTGGAAATAAGTGTTCAATATTTCCCAACGTTGTTCAAGCATAAAGCGATTAGTCGCTGACTTTCTATCAAAATTTCGAGCGGGAAACAGCTGTCAGTTTCAAAATAGTCTATGATTTAAAAAAAACACTAGACGGCCCAACCTGTACTTGGAATGACTAAAGATTGCTGTCAGTAAGTATTCCTAACGAACGGCAACACCAAAATGTTGTAGTTCGTATTCTCACCTACCTTGAGAGTTTTAAATGCAATTGAATATATTTCGCTTACCATTTACTCCTTCACCAGCCAACTTTCCACTCTTCTTGTCCTTGTCCTTATCTTCCTTGGCCTTCTTGTCTTTCTTATCCTTCTCAGATTCTGCAGGAACCTATACAAACACAAAAAAATCACAATTTATTATCGAAAACCTCAAACAAAGTACATCTCAGACAGTTAAAACATAAGCTAAGAGGGTTATAATATCGAGATAAAAAAAAATTAAGCACGCATGCTACAATACAACAAAATTCAAAAACAAACTGATATACGATGAAAAATACAACTGGATTTGAGTGAGAGCGATTTTTCAAATACAAATATATTTTAAAATTTTTGATTTAAGGAATTTCAAGATTAATTTCGAAAAAAGTGTGTACTTGGTGTGTTAGTATTTTGTTATCATAATTTTTCTGCCAATTAGGTGAGTGTTTTCTTTTGGATCACACAAATCACAGCGATGACAAAATTACATAGACCATAGAAATATTCAAATCAATAAACGAAAATGAAAATTTGTGTTAAAAAGGATTTCTTACATATCAAAGCAAGAGCTCAAGGAAAGAAAAAAGGATACACAAAACAATAAACATACTTATATACAATTACCATCTATCTGTAAGGATAATACACATCAAAGGTATATAAATGAAACTAATTTAAACTAAAAAGGTGGGACGTTAAAAGAAAATAAGCTCGCTCATGGGTCTTTTGAAGGCCCTTGCATTAAGGTGGTGTCGTTCCGACAGTTGAAAGGGAAGCAAGTATTACATAAATCCATTTCTGTGTTATGAAGGCGTAAGAGATGTCGTCTGCTGGAAGCTGTTAAGTTTACTCTGTGGTAAAGTAGATCCACAAAGAGAGGCGATTAAATCAAAGGGATGCGTTTGACAACGTTTGACAGACAAAATTCAACGACAATTTACGATGTTATCATGTTTATAAATTGGCAGAGGGTGCAGTGGACAACAACGAGTACACAAAGAGGGCAAGTGATTAATTTTGTGTGCAACGTTTCAGTTCTGTGAATATGTGCATTAGGGTAAACAAGCAATGGAATGTGTATTGGATAACTAGTTTTGTAGCAATTTTAACGTTCTTCTGTGTCGATTTTAAAAGACGAATTCTGACACCGTGACAGCAAATTGTATTTATCAAAAACAAATATTTCTGCGTTTATGTACATTAGGGATCCAGGATTATGGTACAATATTAAGCGGAACAAATACGTAGGAGTTTGACAAGTCCTGAACCGGAGTTCAAAACGATATTGTACGTCATTGTACGACTTGTATCTAGGAAGTTAAAGACTATTTTTACCCGCTATATACGGGGATAGAAGGCAATGCAATGGCCAACTCCTTGGTAAGGAAAGGAGCATCAGAGCCCTTCGTAGGCCCTGGACCATTCTACGATGTAGGAGAAGAATTCAGGGAACTAGAAAGAAGGAACCGGATAGAAACCTAGAATAACGGTCGTTGAATGAAGCAGGCTAAGAAACTCCTAGGGCAATATAACCGAAAGAGGTTCGAGGCATGCAACAAAATGAGCAAGAACAACCTCCGTATTCTAACAGGCTTCCTATCGGGGCACTGTAGACTCAGAGAGCATCTAAGGAAACTAAAGGCATAAGAAGAAGGTCTCTGCAGCAACCGTTGAGAGGTGAACCAATGTATGTGACGAACTTCCTCGGCAAAAGGACGTAATTTTATCCTGCCCGGACAGCCTCATATATTCTCAAGCATAGAGCGGATAAAGGCGTTGTATATTGAAACCAAATCAAAGGGGTTGAAATGTTTTATAAATCCACAACAAAGACATATCTATTTAGCGACAATTTTGGTGGTATCTGCGATACCCAGATCATAAACGCTTAGGTTAGGAAACAGTAAAACTGATAAAATAGAAGAAAACGAATTAGAGTCCTTTTTCTTAATGGAGTAGAAGTTCTGTATGCGATCTTCGATTCTGCTTGTTTTTTAATAGCGATTTTAACATTCAACTAAGAACTGCACCGTCGGGTATAGCGACATTAGTCTAGCTATGAAACTTCGGATGGTGTAGCCAATCATGTAAAGCAGAGAACTTGGCTCCGACCCGAGGAGTGTTTGACAAAAAGCATGTGGAATAATGCAGAAGACGCCCGTCTTGAATTTGGCACACACAAGTGAATAAGAATCTGAAAAAGTAAAGAAAAACTTGGACTGGAAAATCCGTCAAGTGCCGGATGTCATATAAACAAACTCTTAGGGCCAAAAAAATTTAATTGGTTCTAATCGCAAGCTATTCCACAACTGCGAAGGATTGGCTCAAACAGAGGTAAAGCATTAAAAAGGTTGAATTGGGAACGTGTGTACATTTTGTTCATCATACACTCAGGTTATTCGAATAGCTTTCGTCGATTTGTAGATTTTTTACAAACGAAATTAACTTTTTTTTCGGATTTTTTGAAACACTGCACTGGAGCACCCAGATTCAAAACTGGTCCATTATACTGCCAGATAGCACCCTACTCCAGTGCCGTTAATTTGATCCCAACGGCAAATGGTGACTGGACCAGATTCAATTTCACTGGGATTCGAGCCTGGACACCCCTCTAACTTGGGACAGGCACTTAACCAACTGCGCCATCTAGTCGCAGAAAAATGAAAAAACAACTTAAAAAATTATAAGGAATAATGTCTTACATAAGGCCTGTGCACTTTCATAAAATACTGCTCATTTTATTAAACAAACGAAGTGCCAAGCTCAATAAATAACGATTATTTTATGCAACTAACGTCACAAACTCTCGTTTTGTTAGTAAAGAAAAGTTTGCCAAGGAAAATCCTCCTCTCTTTTTGTTTAAATAAATCTAATTGTTAAAAGCGAATGCAAAGCTTGTTTCTCTCGATCCTTAGCGAGCAAAGAAATAATAACTAAACAAACTAAACTAATCGGAACTCAAAATAGAGCACCAAGGGAAAGAAAAGAAAAAGAATAATAGGGACTTAATCATAAGAGAGAGGGAAGGAAAAAAAAGAATATATAAGAAAATTAACAAAATTATGACAATTAATTGTTGTTGTTTTTTGTAATAACCTGCTCGTCGACTATATAATCTGCACCGGTCTCGTAATCGCCTTCAATTGAACTCTGCGATGAGGCCGAAGCTGTACCAGTGCTCGATTCACGCTTCAACTGTTGTTGTTTGTTGACATCGTCATAATGGTAGTCAATTAGTTTATTGTGTGTATCGCATTCACAAATAAATCAATTATTTTTTTTTTGTGTATTCCAAACAATAAATTATCATTATTTTGAAGAATGACAGTATGTGTGGTAACCAAAGTGTTGTGGATTGTGTGTTGAAATGTTGTTTGCATGAGGTTGTGAGTTTGAGTGAATGAATACATATTTTTTTGTAAGGTTCGCAATACAAAACAGGAGAAATATAATATGTTAGTTAATATTAGTATATCCACAAAATCACATAGAAACAAAAAATATAGAATTTTCATTATATCCTTTATGTTTTAGTACAAAACCAAAAAAAATCAGTATCAAGTTATTTGTGGACTGTATTTGATCAATGTTTTGGGGAGTAATAGACAACAAACCTTTTCCTTTTTGTCCTTCTTCAGTGGACTGCGACTGCGTGGGGAATCCAAGTCTGGAATGTGTTCTGGTGGATGACCCATAGTATGACGTTTCTGAGCGTCCTTCTCGCGTTCTTTCTCAGCCAAAGCAAGTGCTGTAATGACCCACGACCAAGTGAGAACATTATCAAATTAGAAACAAAGGCAAATATTACCATCCATGCTCCTGCTGGTCAATCTACGTCCTGACAAGCTTCTATCGAATTTCGGTGCAGCACGTTCAACGGGATTCTTCCTTGTCTCATACATGGTACGACCGGAATAACGGAATTTCGAACCAAATCTTGGGAACAAAGTGGTTTTGTTCGGTGGCTCTGGAGTCATTAAGCGGAAGAATGTATGATGCTCCACGCAGGATTTCCACAACTTCTTGGCAGCACGGTGGTTGGCCAATTTAAAGCCAATTGTTGACTCGAACTGCTCAAAGTCACCTGGACGGATTTTGATGTAGAAATGATGACGTTTGTAGGAGATTTTCAAGATCTTTGGCCATGCAAAGCGATTAATGCGAAGTCTTTAAACAGAAACTAAGTGTAAATGAATTGAATTTATGGCGATTTGTGATTTGCTTACTTATCACGATAAACCAGCAGACCAGATGAACACACACCCAACATAATGTCAACACCCTCGGAGTCCTTGGCTGGGTGCAAGTCAACACCGTACATAGCAAGTTTCTTTGCATTTTCCAAGTAATGCAATTCTGCTTCAGCTGGTGATTGTCCCCTGCAAAAGACCACCATCAAATGAAAACTTGTCTGCACGACTGAGTCTAGGGTGTAACTTACTTGTGTGTTTTGTGCAAATCCATCACCTTCTGTTCCAACTCCGAGTTTTGATTGGGAGCGATTTTGAAGTCTTTCAAGTACCCCCTATCAGGCATCTCTTTTGGATCATAGTCTCCCATCTCTGATTGCACGAGATAGGATCCAAGAAGAGCATGAGTGATGAATGTACATGGCAGACGTCCTTCCAAGATGTCATTACGAACCTAGTCAAACAAACTTCATGCAATTTCTTGTTCACTTCTGCTTTTGTGAAAGTTGAACTTACTTGAAGACACAATTGGTATCTGGTGATGTCCTCTTGCAATTGAGCAGGCTCAGGAGGATAGAATTTCACAGCGAATTGAAGCACCCATGGATCAGTGCGGAAGAATTTCGACACTGGCTTCTCCAAATCTAACCAAACCCGATCATCGGTTTGAGTTTGATAGATTAATCCAAAGTAATCCTTCTCGAGGATATTCAATCCAGCACAGATGGAATTGAGCAGATCACGTCCTTTAGCTTTACGCTAAAAAGAAGAAATTTGCATTCATCCACAGAGAACAAAGACAACTGCATCATGGTTACTTACGTCAATAGTAACATCTAAAATGGAGCCATCCAGTAAGGTTACACGTGCTAGTGCAGCTTTCGATGAAGACACGGTTGATTTCTTTTTCGTTGGTGTCTCTGTCTCCGTCCCAGCGGATGGTGCTGTTTTTGTTTCCGCTGGCATTTTTATTCAGTTAAAATGTCAACAGACAGTGGACTATAGCCTGGAAGAGAATAAAAAAAATTAAAAAAACACGAATTAATAAATGAAGTGAAATCATGTACGAGGAAGAGATCTTTCGATTCGAAAAGGATTTAATCTAACTTGTGTTTCAATTGGCGACCAAGAAATTGTCAGAAAATTCTGTTCAAAGAACCCAATTAAGTTCGCACGAGTAGACTGATGAAATAGGAACCAAAATTCCTTTCATTTTGATCTAGGCGTGTCATTTTGTGCGAGCCTTTAATTGAACCACGTATGCCATCATCATCTCCATGAAAAATTTCATTGCACCCACCAACGCATAACGCAAAGCAGTATCCTCCCCAAACTGAATTGAAATCTTGTCATTGGGCTGAGATCATGCTTCCGCACATATGAGGAAACGTGAAATTAATGTTCTGAAATTGATTTATACGAGCGATATCATACAAAAAGAAAAAAACAGCAGTCTGCCAGCCATTTCGTATTTTTGGGGGAGGCTGCTGGTGAATAACGCAGCTAAAATTTTAATTCACAAAACACAGCATCCCTCGGCTTCAATGCCGAACGGATGAGTTTCATGCGTCGCACAATGGTTTGTTTTTTTCTTTTCTTTTTTTTATTTATTTCGTCGTTTCCATCACTCAGGGTCAAATGAATTTATAACTTTGGAAGCAGAGGGTCACTTGCTTGTTTACTGGCTTCTCATTGGATAAGGCGCACAACGTGGAGGGCAGCGTAGAACTTGATTTTTGAAGAACACTTCAGAGAGTAACTGTATTTCTCAACGCAGTCAATGACATAATACTCTCACAAATAATCGGATATTAAATGAGAGGAATTGAGAACAGCGACCCGCACGTACGTGATCTGGACAAATGATTTTGGTTTTGAATGGAAATACTTTTATTTGGAGTGGTTGACAGATGTTAGAGGGACGAGTAAATTTAGTGGCACTATGGGTAGAAGAAATTCCAGAGATGATGCTTAGTTCATGATTTTGACTTTAACTGATAACTTATGATTTAATTTTTTTTTCTTCCCTAAGATCGGTTGTATAACGTTTATGAGGCAGTATGGACTACTGATTCCCCTTACCAAATGAAACCACAAATAGATTGACATTGTCATTGTCACGTTTTTCCAATCCATAGGCTAATATCTGCTGCTGCTGGAGAACGATAATTTGGTCTAGGTAAACCTATGGTTTTGCTGCCAAAACGTAAGGAACCTGAGTTACAATAATAGCACATGTTCCTCTAGTAGTATTTCCCAATTTGGGTATATTGTTTGGGGATATATTTGGACAGTGTTTACAATAGACTCTGCTATCAGTCCATTTATCGTTAATTTCAAAAAAGATAAGGAAAATAAATAGTAAATAAACAATAATTAATGCTGGTATCAGCTGTAGATTATTTAATCAGTCTTTTACGGCTATACTGTTCACGATTTCGTCCACGAACAATCACTAAACGTCCCTATTTCGTGTGTCCTCTTCTAGTTGTCAGTCAATATCTTATTTGGAGCAAACTCCCGATCACCCCTTTTGACATGATCGTGCTGAAATTTCTACGCGCTGCTTCTTCGTTTACGATTTTAATGGTGTGCCGGATTTATTTAGTTCACGATTTTCACGATTTGTTTACCGCCAAAAATCTAATTTTTTGTTTTCCATGTTTTTTGTTTTCTTTTGTTGCTTTTGAGAGTAAGAGATTTGCGTTGTGTGACTTTTTCGTCGCATTTACACACGTGACGTATTTGAATTATTTTTATTTGGATTTCGTTCTAATTTTAAACCACACATCAAATTTGACAAGAAAATCTTGGACAACAAACAGAAGCTCTTCGCAAGTGAGAGATATTCACATATTCACAAAAAGTGATCTCAGGACGGTATTACCAATTGTCGGCAAAATGTCACATAACACGTATTTTGTATGAATCCTTAAGCTTCACGGCTTCTTTCCCATGTCCAACTCCAATGATTTTAATAAGGGTACAAGTAAATCAACAACTACTACCAATTGGTTCATTCGGTTTTTTGCCTTTTGCCACTTTAGCAATGAATTTAAGATTACTGCAATCAACTTTAAGAAGGTTAGTTTAGGTTAGTGAATTCACCAGCACACTTAGACCATGTTGGCCCATTGTAATACCCACAATCAGACTACTGACCCACTGATCGACCGCTCCTGTGTGAGAGCCGTTAATTTGATCCCAACGGCAAATGCTGACTGGACCAGATTTAAAAAAAAGGAAAACAACGTATTAATTTTGTTTTCACTGTGATTCGAACCTGGGACCCCTCTAACTTAGGACAGGTGCCATCTAGTCCAGTCAGTCTTAGAGCTTCTCCACGCACCAAATTGTGGAAATTTTTTGTGATGTAACAGCGTTACGATAATGTCTTGTGCATTATATTCGCTTCAAATGCCTCTCATCGCTGAACCCAATTTTCGATAGCAGGTCACCTACTTTAATGCCGACTCCGAACGGCGAGATTGAGAAGCTTTTTCTAGACAGTTATACTCTTGGAGCATTGTCAGTGACTCGAAAGAGGTTGGGCCGTTTTGTCTGAACTTGTATTCAAACCTAGACCTGAAAGTCTAGTACGTATAGGTCGACGCACAAGTTCACACGGGCACGGCGTCGTGTAAGAGAGAGTAATGCTCTCTTTTAAATTCGCATTTTTCATGAATAACGGATAAATAAAAAATTAGCCTGAGGTGGAGCAGGAATGTTTGCATGTAGTACTATATGTATGCAGTGAACAAATCATTAGAATTCCATTTAAATCGTCTTTGTGATCAATTTTCTCAAAATGCCACGCAGCATACGTGAGATGTTACTCGATCAACGATCACCAGAAAATGAGGAAAACATGTCGAACGTAACGAAAAGGGATGAAAACATGCCCGCTTCACCCGATAATCAACTTTGAAAGTGACGCATCCAACTCATCTAGTTCTCGCTTGTGAAAATTGTATGTGTCTCCGGCAAGCCTGCCTTTTTCCGTTCATGTAGTCACAGTCTTAGAATATGAAAAACTTATTATTAATTATTTTGAGAGCCATCAGAAGACAATGCTACTCTAGTTGACACTCCTGGAAAAAATCTCTGCAAAAAAAATGCTCTGCACGAAAAAAAATTACTCTTATTCATTCAGTTCTACTAAATGGAGCAAAAAATTGGCAAATAATCAGAACACCAAAACTGATTTTCGGCACATTCGAAAGACAAACTCGACATTATATAATTGAATGCGAATATGAGAGAAGACATAATGGCAAGCTTCTTCTAGATGTACATAAAAGGATGAAGGCATAGTCCGGAATGAGATCGATCGACTATTCTGGCTACGCAACGTCGAACGAGTAAACACCAATGCTAAGAGTCTTCGAATCTGATGATTCTGATTCCAGAAACTTTATGTACAAACAAAACACAGTCTTGCAAAAGGCAGTATTTCAGGCTGTACCATTTTCTTGCAAAAGACAGCATTTCAATCTGTATCATTGTATTGCTTGTGTTGGAAGTTAGGCATCACTCGATGGCAGCACCATTATTGTGTTTCGGGCAAAAGGCATCGTGATGCCTCACAAAGCAAAAGCATCATAGCATCGCATCACAACGGCTGTGAGGCAGGGCGGTACCCGATGCGCACTTTTTTACGTTTCAGTACTCTGTTTCTCATATTAAATGATAGCAAATTTCGGGCTTTAAAGACAAGTATGATTTTATGAATGAATTAAATTCCGCAAGTGATAAAGAACAACATTTTTATTTTTTCTCGAAACATTGACTGTGGAACAATAATGAACAATCAGCAAGAATAATGACTCCGTTCTAACAGACGGAAAATTTGTAAAATCTCAAAGTTTCTTGCAGCAAAGTCAAAAAATACAATCGATGATATTTAACGGCAAGCAATAACTTGAAAGGTCTACACACTTTATTGTCCTTTTTAAAACTCAACAGAACTGAATACATTCCGCTTAAATGAGGGAAACAGGATGTCATAGGACTTTCGGTTCTTTACAAGCCTTAGTGAAAATGGCCACACATAAAATGCTTGATGAATTTGGTTCCCGAGAGAGAACCCAAGAAATGTTTACAGCCATGAAAAAAAAAAAACTACAAATAAAAGTAATTATCACATCTCATGAAAGCTAATATCAAATGATGGATGGATGGGAATTAAAACAGATCACAGCCTAACGTGATAAAAGGGGTTCAGGGCTCCACACACACGGCAACACACAGCTGCGCCTAATTAATTGGATATGTTCAGCAATACCTGGAGATGAAAACAGTCATTCATCACGAGAATGTCAAGAAACTGCAAACAAAACGAAGAAAATATTCCCCACATAGACCGGAAACAGGTCACCAACCTAACCAAAATTCAGCACGAAAATACATCACAAAACAAGAGCTCTAATGGAGATTCTTTACTTTAGTAAGACTATCTGTCATAAAGAATACTTTACCCTCCCCCTGTTAAGTCTCATTCCTTGTCTAGTATTTTTCTTTCATTTATTTGCCAATTCCAGGTCATTGGCAGAAGAAAACTTTCAGCCAAACTTTTCGAATGGCTGCGAATTCAAAAGCAATCCATCACGCATTGAACCGAACACAAAATCGGTCGAAATAATAATCGATTTGTGTGAAAAGAACATTCATCCCATAAGCAAATTCAACAAAAAAATATTTCAACACAGGCTTCCCCCATAAAGGTGTGGGCAGATTTGAAGAGCTTTAATTAGATTGAAGACACAACGCAACGTATTCGCTTGCCTTTGATGTATTTTTTTTTTCTCGCTGAGTCACTTGCTTTGATTCAGTACACAGATGTTGGGTTAATGAACCTCAATTGCATTCATTTGAGAGATTTCGTGGAAGCTGTGAGGTGTAGCAAATAATTGTGTTTTGGGATCACTCTTTTATGTTTTCAATTTTCTCTTTCTCTTTTCGAGGTGGGAAAAAGAAAGAAATTTATGCGATACGTATAGGGCGCCAGTCTATTTTTGTAGCATAGTGTGTTGAGGAATACAAAATGTTTGCCCTTGACAGCTACACGTTCACAATTTTTTAAGTGGTTGTTGTTACTGACCTGTTTTCAGTTTGAATTCAAACAGTGAGATCATCACTTAAATACGGAGGATCTTTAAAATTTCAAGGACATGAGTGGTCTACGCACATGGTGTTGTGGCAAGCCATTCACTGAATCAGAAGAAGGAAGCCCAACACCATCGAAAAAGTCTTACTGAGCACTTTTTGAAGTTAATCAATCTCGAACGGTGCACTGAAGGGAATGTCTTGAACTCGGAAGAGATTTCGGAAGAGCGCACTATAGTGGCTTTAATTCGACAAATGAAATGATGTGGATGGACTTAGGATATTATGAATATTGTGAATCTCTTGTATCTCGAAAGTGTCTTGTGAACACAGCAAAACATTGGCAGACTGACAAAGTGGAGGATTTTTAAAAAGCAAACGAAAAGAAATTGCACCTGCAGAATTGACAAACCTCTTTTATGTCTCTCTGATAAGGTCTAAGCTAAGATGTTGGTGGCGCGTTCTGGAGTTATAGTACATCCCTGGATAGAAGATGCACGGGCGGGTTTTGTCTCAGGCGAGCTACAAGGGGCCAGCTTTTCTCTCTGGAAATTGTTCTTCTTTAGAAGGAGTTTAGGAGCATGCCAAATACATCTACAGTTGTTATGTGCCTTTGGATTACGTTCTAGTTCCTCGAGATAAAGGAGTCGCACTCAAAAGAGGATCATTAAACCATTTTAAAGTTTTACCAATACCAATAGTGTTCTTTTAAAACACGTTAGATCAACACTTTTCACCGGGCACTGGGCTTCCCCAGTGTATTAACACATCTCCTTTTTATTAAAGTTCCGTCTACAAAAACGGAACCTTTATAATCTCGGTGTGTCCGACCGTCCGTCGTGTCTGTCACACTTTCTTAATTTCCTACATTAAAAAGATATCGGTATGAAATTTTGGAATTAGGTACTTCTGGCCTATCATTGCCCATGCACGCAAATTTAAAAAAATTTGGGGTAGGTGAAGTTGCCACCGATTTTGAAACATTGACGCACCTATATTACTCGACAGATCGTTTGAGATAAGGCAACATGAATGGTTGCTGTAGAAACTAGGCACAAGTCCACCGCGGATTGTAGCGCCAACATAATTATTATTGTTATGCATGGAATGTTTCAGATTTGAAGAATTGATGACAGGCCATCTTTTTTGCCTCAGATTTCCCCAAATGGAATTTTAGGGAGCCCTTGACTTAAAGGTTTCAAAACGTGTGTATTGATGCTGGAATACCTTTATTTTCACCCTGCGTAATAACGAAGCAAATGAAATGGGTAAAAACATTTAGGTATCTCGGGAAACGATTGGCTTGAACCGATTTTGAAATAGCTTAGTAAACCCGTTCTAAAGATGCTTAAATTCGATTGCAATCCCAAATTATTGATTTTTCAACTCACGCCAATGCTAGGGCAACTCTTCTGATGTGTTAACGTCGTTGGCGGAGGATGGAGTAGCTTAGAAAGCGCCGTATGATTGATGATGACTTTCATATTCAACTGTCTTTTAAATACGGTATACATCCATTCAGCAGACTTCTTCTCAGATGGCATTTATTTTGACTTGAAATCGAGCAAACAATTTCTTTTAAAGGTTTCTTTTGGCAAGCTGTATCTACTGTACTAGCCCCAGATTAGGAGACATTTTTTTTTGCATTTTTATGCTTCCAAACTATGTCAAATTTGTACATTCTTATTTCACGTTCCTTGATGTCCAAATGTTTCAATGAACCAAACATCAACTCGATGTGTTTGCTGTTGAAATGGTGAAGAGTGGAAGAGAACAACAGAAGTCAAAATTTTGACAAAAGCGTATTTCAATAACAAAAGGCTTATCTTACCTTCTGAGCCTTACAAAATTCTCATAAAGTACAATTATTGCACAAACTGCTGAGGAAGATGAAGATTGTTGCTAGCGACCCACGCCTCCGCCACCACTCACCGTACAGAAGGAAACCTTAACTTGTCAATGAACGAAGTAGACATTAAGGAAATTAAAGTGAGTTAAACTGTGGACGTTTAACCAGAATGTCATATTCAATCTTGTCATAGATATAAATTCAGATCCGTAAGTAAGACCACGTCAAGATAATAACATCGGTGTACACTACCTATACTCTGGCCAGCTTAACAAGTAGACGAGTCGAGTGTGAGTACAAAGAATCGGAAAATGGTTTGATAAGTGGTATCTCAGCGTATTTTACAAGAGGAAAAACAAAAAAATAACTTATTTCGTTTATAATTTGCGTGTGCAAAAGGTCGAAGATATAGATGAGGTGCCGGTGCACATTTGTTTTCAATGTTTGTGGATTGTAGTCAATGGGACTTCTTAAGCTGAGAAGAGCATTCCATACTCGTGTTGTTCGGATTAAAAAATGCTGAACTGAACTATGCGTCCGAGTTAAGGTTTAAGGATGAACTGGTGAACAATCCTAGCGGGTATAGTCGATTAGTATTGCCGGTGAGTTTTTGAATACATTTGGCGAGGTCAATTCTGAATCAGCTAACAGGATTTTTCGGAGTTTGGATTTGGGTTTACATCCGTATAAGATTGAAGTCAGGCGACACTAGACAAAGCTGGGAATTCAGTAATTGTACACTGGAAATGTTAGCCGGAAACCCGGATTTTGGCCGAAAAATCACCCTCTCGGATGAGGAACATTTTTGGCTCAGCGGCTATGTCAACAAGCAAAATTACTTACCGTCATTGGAGCGAACACAATCAACAAGTGTTCGACGAAGCATCAATCCATCCACAAAAATTCACTGTTGAACGGTTTATGGCAGCATCATCGGACCTTATTTCTTTCGAAATGGAAAAAGAGACACCACTACCGTCATTGGTCTTAAGTATAGATGTTAATAGACTTTCTGTGTCCAGAGCTCGTCAATATCGATAATCTGAGCTTTAATTTAAAAAAGACGGAGCTACATGTCATACAAGCGATGCAACACTCGCTTGGAGACTGGGTCATCTCACGGTGAATGTTCATCAATCGCCGTCGCAATCATGCGATTTGACACTTCTCGATTGTTTTCTCTTTGGCTACGTTAAGTTCTTAGTCTACGTCAACATGTCAACCGCTTTGGAGGTAATCGAGGTCAACATTCGAGACGCTATTGCCGGAATAACGGCGCACATATTGGACCGTGTCATCAAATAATTGACCGAATCCTTAAAAAGTCGAGGTGGTCATTTAAATGATGTGCTATTCCATATATAATGGCATTAATGTAGCTTCAAAATAAAGCTAGAATCAATTTTATATCTCATAACGTTGTTATTTTATTTTAATTTCTTTTCCTATCGTTCTTATTTGGTCACGGTGTATTTCTACCATATTTTGTGAATTCCTGAATACCAATTGTACTTGAGAGTGCGATTTCATGACGGCGAATTCACCATAGACCCAATTTTCATATTGAAAAATAAGCATCTATCACGCATCTTTTCGTCGTAACCATTCGCAAGCAACGGTATAAATGACTGGCTTCAGGCTGCAAAGACGCAGAATTAATCAAATCATCACTTATTCGCCCACTTCAAGGCCGTACGAGGGACTTCATACTGATATACTCTTTCCCGTTCGTTCCCGTTCCAACCAGTGATCGGACTGATTAATAGCGTATCGAAATAATTGTCACAAGAATAAATTTCTCACACATGTGTCAAGAGGCTGCTAAAATGCTGACAAAATGTTTGATAATTAGCATCTCATTCATGGCCATTGCCTATTTTTAGCAAGTATTCATTTCTGCGTGTGCTTCTACTCCCATACAAGGCAATTGCCGCAACAGTGTTGTTCCTTTGAATGCCAAATCATCTCTCGAGTGAACAAAAGAAGTTGCATAAAACCCATTTGGCTGTCACGAGCTCCACATTGTCATTAACACCAACCTTTCCATGGCGCATTGACATCATCAATAGCTGCTCCATTGATAAGAATCTCAACAACCAGTCATCGAGCACTACTCTCAACTTATTCAAAGAGCCTTTTGCCAGAGAAAGGCTGAGCTTCTTGTTGGCACAGGCTCACCGTTCAAAGAGGCTTCCATTAAGATTAATTTAATTTTGATTAAGAGCGATTAAAAACGTACACATCTACGACGATAGCAACTGTGAGATTTATTGTTGTCGTCCTCTTTAGTGGCACTAGACCATGCAATGACATCGCATAGCCAGGGAGAGACTTAATGAGCGATGAATAGGCTGAATGCAGTAAAATCGCGACAACAGCCCACACCACAACAACAAAGGAATAACCCAGTGGTGCTCTGGAAGGAATACCGCCGTAATTACATTAGGGAAGGCCTGATGCCAGGCGTGAGATTGGCCGATTGTCATGTGTCATGTAACGCTAATTCACAGTGTTGTTTATTTATTGCGACAAAGAGAAAGTAACATGAGGCGAAATATGAAATGGTGATGGAGCCTTGAGTGAACAATAAATGAAGCGTGTGTGTGGTGTGAATTATGCGAGTCGACAACAAGCAAAGGCACTGCTGACGATTACATGGGACAAGTGTGTGTTTTATGGCTTCTGTGGGAGGCTAAATTAGCGGCGATGTGCGAATAAACTAAAGGACTAGGGACGACTTGTGGTACAAACTTTAGAGTGTAGCGACCCCACGCATTTCATGCGTTGGATTCCTTTGTTTTTTCTACTTTTTTAAATTAGTTGTTGCGGCGGGTTTTTAGAAAATCGATTCCGTATTCTTCCGCAAATTCACTCCTAAGCGTATGCAATCCTAATCCTTATTTAAACCATTTAAATTACTTCGTGTACGAATTAATTAAAATGCTTGATGTCGCCTTTGAGGTCATTAAGTTTGCGTTAACGGACGACTTAGCTATTAAGTTACCGTGGTCAGCTACAATTTCTAGGTGATCAAGGAATTCATCTATCTCAACCCGTAGCTCGAACAACATCAGCAGACCGATCAAACATTGGACGTGACAAGATTACGTCCCCTGTTTTTGGGTTCAAGAGAAAAATGGTACAATAGAGCCCATTTTCGTAAGACAAATCTGATTGGGAGCCTCATCATCCCTTACTGCTATACGGTCGTGTACAATTTCGAAATTGAATGAAGAAGCCCTTGGTCGATTGTCGTTTAATGCCGACTCCAAACGGCGTGATTGAGAAGGTTGTAGACACTTATACTCTTTGAGCTTTGTCAGTAACTTGAAAGTGGTGGATCCGTGAAAATATTAAAGGTCTTTTTTTCGGGAATCGAACCCAGACCTAGAGCGTAGGAGTCGGCGCACTTATCCACTACATTACGGTGCCCACGGCTCACCATCAAATAGAGTTCACTGCGCCCTTAAGGATGAACAAAAGAAATATTGAAACTCAGCGAACAGACCTGCCGTCGTACAACCAATATAAAAAATCTATCCACCTTCAGCCACTTCTTTGCGTAGGGTAAAGCTAGAGACTTTTCCAGCTTTGTACCTTTTTTGCGGGAAAGTTCGTAACGCAAGTACTTACGTTCGTTAAGCGTGGGGTGATTGTAGACAATGAGAAATATTAGTACCTCGAGTGCTGCTGTGGATGATGATCTAAATGATCCAGTTACTCCTCCGCAGAACAGTCTTTAATTCTTTGCCAGTTTTAAAAGATCATATCTTTTCTTCAGAGCTTGTTTCAAAACTCCATAAGGCGCTAAATCTCGTCAATAGACGTCCACTTATTTTCTTAAGGATATTCTTGCAGAAATGTCAGAACAAAATAGAGACGTGTCAAAAATCAATCGCCATTCGAAAACAAAAATATGTCACTATCAAAGGCCTGAAGGCAAGCAGAACGCCCTAACCAAACTTGGTGAAAAATACGACTGGATGGCGCAGTTGGTTAAATGCCTGCCCAAGTTGGGGGCAGGGGGGGGCAGTCCCAGGTTCGAATCCCAGTGAAATCAACTCTGGTCCATGACCATTTGCCGTTGGGATTAAATTAACAGCACTGGAGCAGGTTGCCAATTCGCAGTACAATGGACCAGTTTGAGTCTGAATGCTCCAATAGTGTTTCACAAAACCTCCGAAAAAAAAAACTTGGTGAATAACAGTTACGACTCTGAAAATGAGTCGGTGTAAGTCGAACATTATGCACCAGCATTAAAACTAGAAAGTAAGGACATAATACTTTAAAAATTAATTTGAGTACGAGAAAATTAAAGTATTCTTTTAAACGGAAATACTAAACTCCCAGAGGGAACAATGCGTCAAACATGTCCTCTTCCACACAAAAAATGTCTTCCAAAACTGTCTCCCTAGACTCGAAATCTAGTTTCTTTTCATTTGGAGTAAGGAAGGAGGTTAGAAGTACAAACCATATAATATTTTTTTTATTAAACTTCTAGAGAAAGCTCCTTGAGGCATAATCATAACACTTCCTAGGCTTTTTTCACCTTATTCTGCTCAAAATGAATTTTCCCCACTTAGTCTTACCACGCGAACCCACCCAAACCATGCAATGTTTTCAATTATAATTACAAAAAAAGAAACCAACACCATCTCATCTCATGCAGGTAACCAACTAAACCTCCCATTTCCAGTGAAAGCTCAAAAGAAATGGGTCGTTGTAACAGACAGCTCACGCCCAAACCAACACAACACCTGGGAAAACGGCAGAAACAACGCACAAAATCCATCTCTTAACAATGAAGTACACTTTCTCAGTGATTATCTATCCAATTAACCCCTGCCGAGACGGGTCCATTACGAAATCAAAAAGTGCAACGATAGGCAACCGTCTCTAACTATACAACTACGAGCGCCGGAAACTCAACATTACTCATGTTGCTGCTTATGCTTTTGGAAGTGTAGTGTTACAGCAGCGCCTGTGGCGGCACTTTTTCTCACAAACAATTGCTAGATGGCGCTGTCTAATTAAATTTGCTCCGTGCGACGAACGTCAAATTAAGCGTCTGGAAGGTGGTTCCAGTTTCTCTTTTTTCCCTTACGGTATCTGCTAAATTAAGTATAAACACAGTGTTATCGGAGGAAACAAAAACTTAGCCAAGTGAATTAATGCTCACCAGAGAAGCGAGATATAAAGATGTCCGCGCTTCCTTGAAAGGATAACGGTCAAAGCTGGTTAATGGATAAACTCCTGCCGCCACCAGCACCCAGAAGAGCTGTTAAACTGGAATAGGTTGCTATAAGCCAGCTGTGGGGATGTGTAGTAATTACAACTGATTTGCACTACAGGTGGACGGGACGCTGCCTGGTAAATGTGTAATTACATGGTGGCCTTAAATCACGCAACGTTTTGGTATATGATTTCCGTATTGCTTTTTTTGTTGCCATGGTTTGTCGGTGTATTGTATATCTGTCGCACGCAACGAGGAAACACGGTTTATTGCAGCTACTTGAAAAGGCCTGCAGCTAGCTAAGGGAGAGAATCTGTTGATTAGCATGCACCAAATTAAAAGCTACCGCTTTGAAATTTGTTATACTGTGGCGAGACCATAAAAACTCGTTAGGGCGGAAATCGATAAGTCAATAAGAGTTAGTTTGATTTACTGATGGAATGAGGACTGACGGGAAGAAGGAAAATTGACAATTGGATCTAAACACACCCAAAAAACAAATAAAACATTTAATTTGCTAGGTTAATTATTTGGACCAATCGGTAAATTGTTGGAGCACTGGGCGCATTTCGAACATGAAAGAAATTTCTATATGATCTTTGTGTCTGAATAATTGAATGTCGACTTTCAAAATAAAATTGAACCACTTTGGTTCTTTGTTCTGTGCTGAATCTTTCCGTCATAAATTTCCCAAGTTTTTCAAAACTAATTCTGAGAAAAAAGGATTCAATAACTAGATCTTAACGTTTCTTATGCGCCACCCTGTACTACTAAAGATTATCTGTTCTCTTCGAGACAGAACAATTTCTTTGATCGTTTGGCATCTAGCTTAATCTTGATTACTTTGGGAAGTGCAACACGTCGTGCGCCGTATCCATCTACTGTTCGTTTTTTGAGTTACGCGGCCGTAGCAACAACTTGCATGTAGCAAGAGGCTTACCTATTTTGCAGGCAGAGTGTTGCGATCCCGGTAAGTTCATCCAATACAGTCTCCTGGTTGTCTCTGTGAATAGCACCCAACACAGGCGAACATTAAACTGTTCAGCTTTCCCATCATAAGACGAGCAGCAGTAGTTTGTTACCACATTAGAGTTTTGAGACACTATTTCCAGGGCTCTAAAATACAAATATCACGCGCGGATATTAAATTCCATTTGAGCCAGGATAAGGGTTCACGAAATGTCATTATCTCCACCTCAAATACACTACAATGGTCTGGTAATCGAAATGAGAGACTACTGTTTGGTTAATCGAAGAAAATGCAACTATCAACTTCACCCTTCGTTTTCGATCCGTCCGTCCGGGTCCGGGTCCGATTTTAAGTCCAAAAGTCCCCATCCGGAACCAATGTTTCAAAGTTAATTTCAGGGACATATTGGGGAGCGATGCAGTCTAAATTTATAGGCAGGAAGTTTGCTGAACTTGTGGTTGAGTGTTCAAATTGAATATTCAAACACTCTAATGAGGCTTGGAAACGTAGAGGGGCATTGGCTACCATTTGTCGGCCAAACAGGTCTAGGGAGGTGAGATTACGAATGACGTCAAGTGGATCCCAAAGGGTGGTTCTCAGCGCGCAAACTATACAGATTGAGGTTTGACGGTTTAATATCCCTAAAGTTGTTATAATGGCATGTCTTTAGGAAGTTGGGCCACCAGGTACCTTGAAGGATCTGTTAGCCCAAATTTCAGATGCAATTAATGTTGTATTCCCGTGTTGTTTGTGCGTCGTTTAACGTCAACTTTGCCTGTGGTGATGATGAGTAAAATAAGGATTCGGATAATTTCTCACCTTAAATTCATGTGAGCACAGTCGCACAGTCGATTCTCGAAAAACGGCTTTCATAATTTCACGGCTTAATTTATTTCGAGTCATTGACAATGCTCAAACTACCTAGAAAAAACTTCTGAATCTCACCGTTCAGGTCAGTCGGTCGCCTGCCTGATGGAATCGCACTCAAACTGAAACTGAGAAGAATCCGTCAAAATTAGAATATTTCTCATAAAAACGCGTGTTTAGTTCCCCGTTGCCTGCATTTTTGGACACAATTTACAACGAAAATCAGATTGAATTCAAAATGTCCATTTCAGGACATTTATACAAAATTCCTAAAAGAAAAGAGAAAACGATGATTTCTAAGCTTTTACTTTAACAAATCTTGCAACAAAAATAACTTTTGAAATTGTCTGTGATTAAGAACCTGCACAAAACCACAAATTTTGTTTTACATTACATTAGGTTTAAGACTACGTTTAGGGTAATCGAATAAGAGAAATTCGTGTAATTGCAAGTGATTGAGTGTTTGTGGCAGAGAGATTTCGAATACTTTAATTTAAGTTTTGACAATGGTATGTTGAATAACATATGCTTTTTAATAAGGCGTATGTAGAAACATTTCACAAAGCAAAAGCTGATGTGTTACAAGTTTCAAACATCTTTTACGCTAAAGGGGTACATTCCAAAATGTTTTTGAAATCTTTGATAGCAACCATATTCGTTGTAAATGTCCACCACATTCTAGATGTGTTTCAAGTAGAAGAATATTTATTGAGTTGTGATACAAGGCGTTTCTTCGTAGTTAGTAACTACAAGTTTATGTATGTACAAGTATGGCAAATAGAGCGATGGAGGCATTTCAAATTTTCAAATTTGCATAAACAAATCGAAATGGGGGAATATAAAAAGCCAGAAGGGCGAAACCTACCAGGCACATCATCACAATTCCTGCAGCATTTGTAATGGAGTCTAATGATGTAATGCAGTGGCGCCCATACTCGAAAGCAGCACACATATTATCGCAGGACGAACGGAAGCTGCACTAGAAAAACTACACAGACGATAAGAAATAAACAGTATGTTATGCAATTTCTCAAAATCAAGTAAAATGCCATCTCGTAGGGCGCTCAAATATCCCTTTTCACACAAGTTCAATAAATTGATTCATTAGGTACAAATTACAAGATACAATAGTTATCCCTATTTGCCGATTTATGATAGAAGGATCAATGACAGTTATTTGTGAAACAAAATATCGGCCAAATGCTCGCCACGACTCTATCCGATGGTCCATATTTTCAATGACTCTGAGACATAATTGAGGTTCAATTTCGTTAGTGTTCAGAATTATCTCATCCTTTAGCTCTTGAATTGTTCTTGGCTTATTGACGTACACTTTTTCTTTTAAATATCCCCAAAGAAAGAAGATGACGCCGCCAACCCACAAACCGCACCAAATAGTCACACTTTGAGGATGCATCGGCTTTTTAACAATCTCTCAACAATCCTACAGACCCGGTTTGCTGATATTTGCGCACAATTCTACCGATTATGGCAAATGTTTATGCTGACCAAAAAAATCACAAAGTGCACGAAATGCATTTTGATTTGAACGCCCATTTTCGTAAAAGGCTTTAACAATCTTAACGCGCTGCTCAATTGTGTACCCCTTGAATTTGTCAAACACTGAATCAAAGAAATTTTAAATTAATGCATTATGGTTGGACCACCCTTTACATACAATTTACTTGCAACCGATAATTTTTGGGCTAAAATTATATAACCCCAGCCTTAACCCGCCACTATAACAGCCGAAACATAACTCAAATCGATATAACAATTGTATGTGTGAATACACATCTGGTGCATGGTGGCAGTTGCACACTTAAAGACATGCGACCATACAATATCGGTGCAACGGTCGATTGTGCGAAAACACTTCAATACAATTGTTAAACACAACACCAAATCTGTACAACTATTATATCGCATATTTCCTACTAAACGTACTAGCGATTTGCTAAATTGGTTCAAAATATTTTGATTGTAAATTCTCGTCGCCCCCAGTCACTTGCTCCCGCTCAATTCTCTTTCTCCAAATCGCTGCATCGAAAGCAACTCTGTGTACGCAGTAGAGAATCTCTTCGTGTAGCCAAGATGCCTTAATAATTACTCACACTTTGAGTCAGAATATTTAAAGGCATCTAAACAAAACTTTCAATTAGTTTGCATTCACCGAGAAAATATAAACAAAAAGTGTCGGCTATGAGTCGAGTCTCAAACTTTTTTAAAATATCTATCCTTCATAAACTACAAGAGTTAAAAACAACAACTCATCACGCTCTCAAAGAGAAAATTAACATTTTTCCACGACGTACGTCCTCTTTTCTGTTAGGGCTCTAGACCAACTTTTTGTACAACACACTGTTTTCCAAAGCAACACTATTCCTTGGCACTCTGCCCAGCTGTGTTGGGAGGTGGTGAACACTTTCGCCAACATCGTTGCACCCATTGTGTTGCCATGTCATAACTTTCCAGTCTGCATCTAGTAAATAATGGGCAAAAAACAATTCCACTCATTGCTGACACGTTCCACAGGTATCGAGCTAAAACATAATTGCCCTTGTGACGCCATGTTTCCTGCTCTTGATGTGCGCACGGACACAGAGTCAAGTTGAGGTTTAAATAGTGAACTATACTTGTACAGTATTTACATTCTGCAGGACACCCATCCCCGACTATTCTTTCGCATTGCGCCAGCCAGACAGACGCCGTTTTATGTTTGCTGAAGGGGGAGAAAAGCTATCGTTAATTGAATTAAGCCGAAACGAAAATGAAAATAATCAGGCTCCATCCCTGGTTTTGCGTCGCCTTTAGTTTTGGGGAGGCTCACAGAGTTGCAAACATATGAGGGGTGGACGAACGAACATAGACGAACCGTACGTGAACACGAACGTAATTCGTACATGGCGACAACGACAACGACATCGCACAAACATGACTTCCTTAGCAATGGAGTGGAATACGAATGAGTGTTTGGTTGTTGGAAATATGTCCTGCAAATTTGTCCACCAGAAGCTTTGACCGAAACCCACACGGACTGAGGGTGGTAGAGATTGGTTGAATTATGACATCATTTTGTTAAATGAAATAGATAAGTAATATCTCTTATCTGCTTCGGAAAATGAAACAGAAAAGTGCACACCAAGCCGATGAATTGGTACACATTCAGGCTACATGGATGTTTCTATCACAACTAAGCAGACAACAGAGATATTGAACCCTTGGCTCAGTTCGAATAGACTAGAAAGGAGTTGGCAATCGATGATTTCCCCCATAATCTTTATTTCAACAACAGAAATCACAGAAACTTTTTGCAGACTTTTCATGTGCCTTTTGGTCGTAAGAAGAATAGCAGTAGAAAAAGTTGAAAAAGAGTGATTATTTTGCAAAAAATTTACGATCTAAAGATTTCTCCATATCACTGATTTGACTGACAAATACGTTTTGTGTTAAAATATATCCAGCAAAATTGAAATGAGAATTTCTGCAGTACCTTTTTCTGAAGCCAATACAGCTGTCAGGCAATAGCTTTGAAAAATCTTGCGATTTTGGTAGACAATCTATCCTTCCCGCGATCTAGACAATATCGTCTGAAGTTTGACAAATTTGCTGGGACAGATGGTTTGCTTGCTGAAATCTTTTAAAGCAGCTAGAGATGATATGGTTTGGGACAGCAATCAGCTTATCTGTAAGATAGGGTTGGGGGAAAGCATGCGCATGCGGAATCCCAGTATCATTTGCTAGATCCTCAAGAAAGGAGATCCCTTTGACTGTCCCAATTTTAGAGGGATCAGTCTCCTAACATCGCAAACCAAATCTTTTCTGCCGCTCTGTGCAAAAACTTCAAACATTCCTTCAAGAAACTGATTAGTTTTCATCAGTGTGGTTTCAGACAGGAGAGTTCCACAATAGACCAGATCTTCGCACTACGGCAGATCCTAAAAAAGACCTAAGAAATGCGGATCGAAACCCACCACTTATTCATTTCAAGGACGCATATGACAGCGTTCATCCCACCACGTATTCATTTCAAGGACGCATATGACAGCGTTCATAGAGACGAGTTACACAGCGCCATGTTTAATTCTGACAAACTCGTCATATTTTGCATGATGACCATGCAGAACTCTCGCTGCTCAATCAAGGTCGATTCTGAACAGACGGAAATCTTTAACGTCAAAAAATGTTTTAGACCGGACGACGCGTTGTCGTTAGATTTTTTTACATCATTCTTGAGTAGACCCTGCCTAACTCACTCACAAATTCCCAAATGTCGATTAACTACTAGCACCGAGTTGTCAATGAGGAGCTTACTGGCATTTAAACGGAAGAGACTGATGTTAACCGTTTGTTTCTTTGGGCTCAAGAGCCTATAGAGGCCTCTCTCGAAAGACCAACTTGTCTTTGTATAAGACATGGAGGAATCTAGTTCTGCTTTACGGCGTGGAGGCATGAACAATTGGCATCGACATCGAAGTCGGATGAAGAAAATCTAAGTATTTTCGAGAAAAAAACTTCTGCGTGTGGCCTTTGGTCCTTTTTGCGCTTGATAACGATTGTAGGAGAAGATTCAAACACGAACTGTATTCACTGTAGAGCGAAGAGCGACATACGTCCAGCAATGGATTACGGATTTAATGGCCATGTAGAGTATATGGATAAATTAGCTCCGACCCGTATGGTGTTTAACTCCGTATCCGTAGGACAATCCAACAGAAGACGTCCACAAGGTTGTACACTCAAGTCAAGACTTCAACCAACTAGGTATACGAAACTGAAAATATCGAGGGAAGGATCGTTCTGGCTGAAGACGATTGTTGGTTGAAGACTAGTTTCATCCCAGACTGTGTCGCCATACTAAAAAGAAGACTGTCCAAAAAGCAGAATAAAAAGTATTGTCTTATACAAAATATACTATTAAATTACAAATCTTCTTTTTCTTCAGATGGGGCTACAGTCCAAGCTGGACCTGGGCTTAACTTCTACAGCAAGGCCGACGACGCACAACGGTGGCCACAAGTCACCTTATAATAATTCCTCTTTGGCGAGATATTCTAAAAAAATAATATTCATAATCAACAGAGTAAATCAAAACATGTCGTATATGATTTGTTTCATAAGGAGATTCAAACTTGACTAGGTTTGCTTTGCCACACCTTTATCTAATTTATTGAACTGTCTCCGGGTGATGTGTACACTTAAGTAAAATATTACTTTTTACCACCCTCCACATTTTAATTCGATAATCAAAGAAGCACGCGGAAGCTATACATTTTCATTTACACATCGCTCGGTTTTATTATCATATCCAGTCATAAATGTCAGTACAATTTACTTTGTGGAAAAAAATAGTAGTACTTTCGAAATTAATTAAATGGAAGTTGGTCGAAAATATAGTTTCATTGCAAAAACACACTGACACAAAAAATGAATACGGTAGAAATAACGCATCGGATTGAATTTTTTTAGAAATAATGCACATCCTTATAGCAATACACAAAAATTGATTTAAAACTGAACAAGGATACTTCCACAATTATATGGAGAGCGTTCCAAAACGAAGCCAGGGTGTTGTGGATATGTGAGGCGGCTGTTCGACAGGTTTGAATCTTAATACAAGGTGGCGCAAAATTGATCATCATATCGGAAGATGTTGAAATTGTTCGCAAATGGTACGATGCCATCAATGATATTTGATATTTGTGAACTATTCAGCTGCAGTATACAAATGTCAAGCCATCCTCAATCTGAACAACGGAGAGGACGATTTTGTGTCGAAAATCATCATGAGCAACCACTTAAGCGGTTACGTCAATAAACAAATTGTGCAACCGCACACACAGCACGATCCACAATGGATAAGGTGAAGGAAACGATTTGACTTGGCCAGCAAGATCCCCACGATTTAACCATCCCAGACTTCATTCTTTGGGGCTACTTGAAGTCGCGGGCTGATGTCAACAAGCCTCAGACAATCGCAGCCCTTAAGGAGAATATTCGACAGGAATGCGAGCAGTTATCACCAGAAAACTTGTGCAAGTCATGGAAAAATCGATAAAACGGCCACAAATGCGTATCAACACTGGCGGCAGCCACTTGGCGGATATCCTACTTTTCCGCTTAGCAGAAAAAATTGTAAAGCTCCAAATAAAGATTTTCATTTTTCAAAATCATTTTTTTTATTTAGTAAAAAAGTAATTCAAAAGCAAAATTGTACGCTCAACACGAATGGCTACTTTAAAAGGTAAGCTATAGGTCTTCATGAGTTTTAGTGGCTACGAAAAGACGAAAGAATTGAATTTCGAAGTTTTCAGTCTTCTAAGAATAAGAAGTTTATTATGTACATTTTGGGATATGACAATATGGTGCAGATATGCCACATTCCACAGCGTCGTAAAATTTAAATTTATTTATGGTACACATGCTCTGAAAGTGTTTCCATATGAATAGGATGATTTTTTATGATTTTTGGCGTAGATTAGCTCAACAGTAAGGCGAACAACTCGTTTAGACTTTTAGTGATCAAACACCATCCCATGTCACTGTGTTTCGATAGTTTATCAAATTCAATCGCGGTCGCCGCTCACTCTTTATTTCGAAATTCGTGCAGATCGTTGTGTCAGAAAACATTGATGGTGTATGCTACATGCTAATGCGGGTTCATCATGTGGCTTAACGTGACATTAAAGGGTCAACTAAAATAGCCGTTCGAAAACTTAAGCTTATGTCCAAAGTAAACGAAAAGTAACTAGAAGTATAGTCGATTTTCCAGGTGTCCATAATTGCTTATAGAAACTTACGGAGAATTCTACCATCAACTGACATTTGCGTACGTAGAGAGCGATTCTTTTCGCTTCCGCGTAAGTAGGCAAAAGTGAACGAACTTACCGAAATTGAGCGAAGCGGCAACTATAGTCACAGTATATTGCCTTGGTGTATTCGCTGAGCTGCTTCAGTTCTCTTAAGTTTCCGGTATTCTTGGGCATTAGTTCCATTTGCATACATTAAGAGTACTTTTAAGAATCCCTTCAAATGCGCTACACCAGCAACCTGTCTGCAGATAAAATTATTGTGTTTGGAGCCAATATATTCTACAGCTGAATATTTCAATAATAGGTTGTGCCAAACATAACAAAAATCATCTGCGCAATTATTGCAGTCTGCGCCGCCGGCTTAATTCTTGAAAGTACGCTCAACATTGCATGCACATTCTGCTATCAAACAGAATTCTTCACCGAACCACCGTTGTAGAGGTCGCGTCGCAGTTATTTTAAAGACTGGATCGGGAAAGGTTACGAATCTTGGATATCTTTGACGTTAGACAAAAAGGTCTTAGGTCGGAAACTGCCATTTTTCGTAAAACCAAATTGAAAATAGATTAATTATTTGCAAATCGGGATTAAATGTGCTCGAAAAAAAGAAATGATAGCAAATAAACTGTGATTTCCTTAACATCGTTCTTGGGAAGATCATGCAAAACTCACTGGCCAACACAAAAGGCACGATCTTCCAAAAGTCCGTTCAACTGCTAGCTTACGCGGATGACATTGACGTGATTGGGCGAACACAGCGAGCCGTCAATGATGCGTTTGCTGGCATTGAAACGGAAGCGGCTAAAATGGGTCTGGCGGTAAACGAGGGCAAAACAATGTATATGCTGTCATCGAGAAAGGACGCACAACATCGACGACTTGGCCAGAACGTCACCGTAGGCAGCTATAACTTTGAGGTAGTGAAGGACTTTGTCTACCTCGGCTCCGCAGTAAACAGTACAAACACATCAGTACCGAGATCAAACGAAGAATAACTCTTGCCAACCGCTGTTTTTTTGGGCTCAAAAGGCAATTGAGTAGTAGAACTCTTTCTCGGAAGATTAAGCTGACTTTATAAAAGACCTTGATCATCCCAGTCCTGCTGTACGGCGTAGCATGTACAATATCCCAAGCGGATGAACAGTCTCTTGGTCTTTTCGAGAGAAAAGTTCTGCGCGCGATCTTTGGTCCTGTTTGCGTCGATGGCATTTGAAGGAGAAGTTTCAACCACGAACTGTATGGGCTGTACAGCGACATGATCCAACGCCTAAGATGGCTAGGCCATGTAGAGCGTATAGACAACTTAGCTCCGGCCCGAAGAGTCTTCGACTCTGAACCTGTGCGATAACGCAACAGACGACGTACACGTACAAGGTGGCGCACACAAGTCGAGGGGGACCTCGGTCGGTTTGTGTGCGAAACTGGAGACAGCTGGCGAAAGATCGTGCTGGCTGGAGAGGCATGTTGAGTGAGTCCCAGGTCCACCGCGGACTGTAGCGCCCTAAGAAGAAGAAGAAGAAGAAGCAAATAAGCTCTGAAATGAAGTTGTGCTTTTTGACTTAAAACTTTTTTGTCTAACGTCAAAGACATAAGAGCCGAAAACTAAACAGCAGTCGATTGTAAGGGTGTTTTAAGGCGAGCCTAATTCAACAAAAATTGTTCGCGGACAAAGCACTTCGAAGCAAATAATTTCCTGTTCCTTTGACCAAAAAAAATATATATAAGAAAATGCTTTCTATGTCGCAATCGTGTCCTTAAAATAGCGTAAAACAGTCAATTCGGAATACAGTTGACTTCATTTAACAGAAAAAATCGGTTACTTGAAACAAGAAATAAAGAATTGTCATTTTTGGGGCACTCAACGTTTTGAGTGCCACCACACAATCCGAAAAACTGTCCCGGAGGCCACGGATTTTTTTATTGACACTTCGAATACACTCTGGTCTCACGCGGCAGAGCAAGCCCAAATTCGAGTGGTCTCATGTGGCACTCAACGTGTTAAAACCTCGAATTGGTGGCTCATCCGCCGTACAGCCCTCATTTGACACCCTCGTATCAATCTCGATTTTTTTCATAAGATATCTACAATAACTCGCATGTAGCATTCCTTATAGCGATTTCAAAACAGAGCTACTCCTAGTTGGCCGGTAGTCTGAACAGACTTCTCTTGAAATATCTCAAAAGAATTATTTCGAAATATAGCTGAACGAAAAAGTGGAATACGCTCATTTGATAAGATATGAAAAGCGAACACCTTGACTGCATAATACAATATGTGTGTAGAGTGATGTCAGTTTTGGGAATTTATCCCCTCTGATATATTTTTTTGTAATTTTCGAAAGTTTCGAGGGATAAAGGGCATTTGAGCCTTTTAAGTGATTTTTAAATGCACCATATTCAGCACCAAACTAGCTTTTGGAAAATAAGAGCTCGTTAGGTATGTACATACATAAGTACAAAAAAGCATGCCAAAAATATAGAATTCCATCGGAACACTCAGACGCTAGCAATAATACAGAACAAAAAGAAGCAAAAGTGATGAGTATCATGTGCCGAATCAAAATTGTGTGCATTCATCGTAGAACACAATGTTGCCTAATTTAAATGTTGAACAATTTTCTACATTAAATTATGCATGAAAGGAAAAATTGCTTGTTCTCAACCCCGTTGCAATACTAAGGCCACAAAGTAAATTGATTGCGAACTTAAAAACAAAACGGATAAATTAGTTCGAAAGAAAATTTTTTAGAGATAATCTGCGATATTTTAAAGCCACATTTTGGCAACGCTGTATGTGTTTTCGGTAAATTGGCAAAGTTCGGATAACCAGAAGTTATAGTTGGCCCTTATGACTCCCGGACCTTCTTCATTTGGGAAGCTGACATGTTAATTTTAATTAAAACAAATTCCGTACCTAGTAAAGTTATTAATTTTTTTTACCATTTTTTTTTTTAAATACAAAATGACCGAATAAAATCCTCTTAAGTATGACACTATCTACTTCAAAGTTCAGAATGCTGACACATAATCCAAGCAGCACACAAAATTTATCCGTGACATCATTTTGATTATTTTATGAGAATCAGAGGGTACACGAGATAAAACCACCTGGCAGATTTTGGATCACAAATTCTGACTAAAACCTTAGAACTTAGAACCCTTAGATGAAAGGAAGAAAAGAATAAACATAACACACTACGAACAATGCGCAAGGAAAGTCAAGTCAAATTAATTTAACGATTGGAAAGCCAATCTCTCTGCCACTTCTTCACAGCACTCAAAATAAGGTAAAGGATCAATCTCTACAGACTGATGCAACTCTTATTTTTGGAAACCAAATAATCGTTGGCAACTGACGAAGGGAACAATCACTTTTTATTCGAATCGAAGAGTTAATTTGTCAAATAACAAAGTGTACTTACGATAAGGAATGTAAAAATAATCCGTTTTCATAAAACAAGTCACGAAATCTGCAAAAAAAAAAAAGAAAGAACCCAGGTTAGGTTTCGTATTTTCAAAAACCAATATAATTCTCAAAGAAATAAATTAATTGACCTTTAATTAAATTCAAGCGCAAAACAAATTAAACTTCAAAACACTGGTATCTCATCAACAAATGCCACACACTATCTGAACGAATTTCAAAATTCTACACATTCTCACAGAGCAAACAAAAAAGGGGTTGTTCGCCTTACCCTTGAAACTCGTATCGTAATCAGCGATTACTAAGGTACTACTTCGAACGTTATCTACAAATTCACTTCCCACATACACGACCGACGACGAATTAACTATTATTCCCCAGATTTCGTCACCGCTTTGTCGTTCCTCGATTGTACTTCAGCGATACGTCGTTTTGTTGTTAGTTATTTTTTCCGGAAAACTAAAGTTAGATTTCGACGAAAGCGGACGGATATTTAGCTTAGGCTAGATGTGACAGCTTTGTGAATTCATTCAGTAACCCGCTTGGCAGTTCAAGTCACAACCAGCGAATGCACGGAACTAGGGCGGCGGCTGCCGGCATTTGCAAAACAAGAATGAAAACACTTCTTCTGGTGTATGACTTTTGTTTCGTTTGTGACTGTGTTCGCGATAGCGGTGATTATGTCATCGCTAGATGTCAGTTGTAGTTGTATGTTGACTGGGCTAATGGATGGCTTGGTGCGTGAGCCAAAGAGAGAGAGAGGGTGTGTGTATTCGTTTCAAGTCATGCAAACGAAATGGTTTGATCGTGCTAATTTTATTTGATGGAGAAACCTTGGAAGACGATAAAAAAAGGAAACAAGTTTCAAGTGGTGGAGATACAAAACTACTCTTGACCTAAGTTCCGACTCACAAGCACTTCTAAACATGATCTAAATAGAATTGGTTCAACTATGGAATGTTAGATAGAATTTTTTAACTCCGCCGTATGCAGTTTTGGGAAAGTGAGCTCATCTTTGATCAACTTGAATTTGGATGACATATGGTGCTAATTGAATGAGAAAAGACATAAAAGAAGAAAATTCCACTAATTTTATTTTTCCCAAGGGGCCAATGAGGAAAGCAAACGTGCTCAAAAAAACGAGCAAATATCGTTCCGCACGAAAGTGACGTGCACTGGCAGGAAGATCAGAAATACCTAAAAATTAATCACCAGAGCTATGAATGTAAAAGCGTATAGAATTTTTTTAGACTTCCTAACTTAGTCACGCCGAAAACGAATTGTTGAATCCATATGCCGGACAACCGTTCTTATTAAGTGACTTTGGTTGGTTGAATTACAAACCCGATACATACGAGGACATCGAAATAAGCTACCAAACAGTAATCTTAAACAAAGAAGACAGGAAAAACGATAAGTTCAGGAGCCCAACTGCTATGGGAATTTGCAAGAATTAATCCAAGATGGATGACAACACAAACATGGGGGTTTTAACCACTTTGATGGAGATGAGACACTTCTTCTTTCGATCCAGGCGGCAGCGGAAGAACTCCGGGAGATGGATTCAACGGTGGCACCTACATTTCCAGTGAAGTCGAACTATAAATTAATAACACCCCTTATAGAGTTACTATGACTTATTCGGAACTGAGGTCTATAAGAGCCGGAAAAATGTTCTTTTTTTTCCCAATGCGACCAACAATGGTCCTAGACGACTGAATGGCGCAGTTGGTAAAGTGCATGCCCCAAGTTAGGTTCGAATCCCAGTGAAATCGAATCTGGTCCAGTCACCATTTGCCGTTGGGATCTAATTAACGGCACTGGAGTAGGTTGCTACCTGGCAGTACAATGGACCAGTTTTGAGTCTGAGTGCTCCAGTAGTGTTTCAAAAAATCCTCCAAATAAAAAAAAAAACAATGGTTCTGGCCCTCCAGGTTTGAGGTTTCGCGTCGGGGTAAATGGGCGAACGCGCCAAAAATAATTATTTACGAAGCAGCAACGAGCCTCGGATATGTATGATTAAAAAGGACAATGTTTTTCGGATGCACGTGGAACGTCCGAACTCTTAACAGACCACGTGCAGACGAACAACTTGCGGAGGCTTATCGTAAAAATATATCTCTTTGACAACTGTCATACACATAACAACATTTTACTTTTTATTAATGCCGTATTTTTCTGGGACAATTTTGTTGGACCCTAAAAATTATCAGGTCCGTAATTTATGAAAAATGTGAAACGGTTTTGATCGTTTTTGGTTTTTACACTTTTTCAAGAATGGAACGGAAAAAATGCGACTTTGTAAAAATAAGCAGTTTCTTCTTCTTAGGGCGCTACAGTCCGAGGTGGACCTGGGCCTCACTCAACATGCCTCTCCAGCCAGCACGATCTTTCGCCAGCTGTCTCCAGTTTCGCACACCAAGCCGGCAGAGGTCCCCCTCGACTTGTGTGCGCCACCTTGTTCGTGGACGTCCTCTGTTGCGTTGTCCCACAGGCTCAGAGTCGAAGACTCTTCGGGCCGGAGCTAAGTTGTCCATACGCTCTACATGGCCTATCCATCTTAGGCGTTGGATCCGTAGACGCCTGGCTAGACTCATAAGCATAATATAATAAGCAGTTTCAGGTCACATTTTTTGGAAGAGCGGAAAACGACATAAGTATCAGTAGTGCAGTTCTGTGTGTTGTTCAGCTTCTGGTTTCTTTTGTGTGCATGATTACGGTCCATTGATTAAGGAGTTTCGACTACGTTATTTAAACAAATCGCAGTGACAGCGATTGCCAAAACCGAATCTACTTTGGATCTAAACAATCGGGTCCTATTAACGTTTATCCCGATGAATACAAAAACCTTAACTACCGCAAACAAATTGTACCAATGATAACTTTCTGCCAAATGCGAATTGGAACTGAGATATGAAAACTGAAAAAAAAACTTCAGTTGCAGACAACAAAGAAATCGGTAAACGTTCTTATTCTGGACATAAGTAGGAAAATATAACAAGGGCGTCTCGGGGATGAAGAAGAAAATGGTTCGGCATATACCTCATATACCTCATATATATATCATATAGATTTGCATTCGTTCTTATTTTACTAACAAAAATAACAAACGGCTTTTAAAAACCAGAAAGAAGAGCAACTTCTACATTTGGCAAGTCGCTGTGCAATAGTTAATTGCTAGGCCGAATCCATAGACAGATGCGTTCAGATAAATTTTGAAAGGAATTATACAAACTGCGACATAGCACTAATGTCGGACAGTCGAGCCGCTATTATGGCACTAGCTTCCTACATCATCAAATCCAAGCTTGAATGGGAATGCTTGCAAAAGCTCAAGGAGTTGAGTAGGAGAAACCGAGTAAAACTTTGTTGGATATGAAACTCTGTACGGCAATGAAATGGCCGATTCCCTGACCAGGAAAGGAGCATCAGAACCCTTCATAGGCCCTGAACCATTCTGCGCTGTAGGAGACTACCTCCTCAGAGAAGAATTCAGGGAACTAGAAAGAAGGAACCGGATGGAAACCTGGAATAGCGCCCGTGGAATGAAGGAGGCCAAGAAACTCCTAAGGCAATATAACCAGAAGAGATTCGAGGCATGCATCAAAATGAGCAAGAACAACCTCTGTATCCTAACAGGCTTCCTAACGGGGCACTGTAAACTCAGGGAGCATCTGAGGAAACTAGGGGTATCAGAAGAAGGTATCTGCAGATTTTGTGGAGAATTTAATGAAATTCCAGAACATATACTGGGATTTTGTGAGGCACAAGCCCACAAAAGAAAAGGATATCTGGGCAAGTACCTAATATCAGAAGAAGAAATCCAATCATTAGAACCATCTCCCATTCTCAGATTCCTGAACGAAACTGGCTTAGAGAGATTACTCTATAACAGATTTCTTAACCTATGCGCAATAGGAGTCCATTACCCCCAATACAACTCTGAAAAGAACTGTATTTGAGGAGAACTCGTAATTGTGCTAAGGTTTTGAAAGGGGGCACAATAAATCTTAAAGGTCGCGGTGCAATATACCCTCAACAATAATAATAATAATAGGCCCAATCCAAATAACAAAAAATACGTTTTTTAAATGCCCAGTTAAGGTAGTAAGGAAACAAACCGTCAATATGAAAATGTTAATTAGAGAATATACGAGAATAATGACCTCTTAACGACAGGCACGACATAACATTTTGAACATTTTATACCCAAGTTTGACCGCGAATAACACCACGCAACAAACAGTAAGCCCGACCTCTCTAAAGCTGTGTCAATGTGAAAATATTTGCATTCAAATCGATAAGAATTCCTCCTTTCACAAAACGTTCTAGTCTGCTGACTAATCACGCTCACTTGTTTCGAAAACTCACTCCAGTTTTAGACGCCAAAATAACATTTTCTTTATGTTTTTCTATATTTCTTAGGAAATTACGCAAATGGTAGTAAACAGAACAATAAAATTTGTATCCATCGCCGGTTGCATGATATTTTTGAAACCTTTTCCTTTGTGACACGGTTTCGTCAAGAACTTCAATACTAAAAATCACATAAAGTGTCAAGTCAATTCGCTGTAGTTTACGAGTTCTTGGCGCCTTTTTATTTCGACGTGTCGACGCCACCATTTCCAACTATATTCGTACAAAAATGCTTTGCACTATATTTTGACGTCAGCAAAATTAAATATGCACACATGCGTGCATACGCTAGGAATTCAATTAATTTTTAAAGGGATAGATACTGGACAATCTCCATTCGAGACACTAGATGAATCTCCCTGAGAGGCCATCGCCCACCTGTTTATTGTGGCATTCAACAATGCACGGTTGTGTGTCAGTGTGCAGCGTGCCGCTACCACTCCCATATTTTCCCGTTTCCTAAGCGAACGTCTACGTACGAATAGCTACGTATGCACGTAGGTACACGACCAGGCATGAGCGTGTCATTGAACTCTGTGCACGTTAGCGGAGGTGGTAGTTTATAAGTCTTACACATGTATCAAGGCTGGTCCTAAATTGAATTAACTATTCAACGGCATTCTGTAGAGAATTGTAATAATTTAATTAGAACAAAACTTGTTGTGGAAATGAGATCATGATCTGAAAGTATCTACAAAACATATGCAGCCATTCCCACAACAACTACTCGTCGCTCAGCAGCACAAATCGAAAGCAAACAAACAAAAAACGGTTTCGTGAGATGTTCCAAGTGTGCTCATGCCCCTGTCACTTTAGCGTCCGCAAGCACATAGCTGTACATAAACTAGGTTATGTCCAAAAAGAACGCCTGCTCTACACCTGAGTGCACATGAAGTGTCAAAATAATCAAACCAAGTGACACAATCCAACTCTTCTCCTCCTTGAGCATAGTTGTACATACAGAAATATTGAATGTTTTCTTCCAGTTTTTTTAAAAATATATTTGAATTGTATTTTCCATTCAAAATCAAATGGATGATGATGACAACCCCGCCCCTCCATGACACACTCATATGGACGCAATCTGTACGCGTCCCGTGGTCGTCGTTGTACTCGCGTTCTGTCTTTTGTGCGTATGTCTCGCTCGAATGGTTTTATTTTCAATTCGCTCCTCTCAGTGTGTGTGTGGATTGTATCTATTAAGCATTCGAGTCGAAAATAGTTTTCATTCAAATTATGTCACACGCGGTATATAGATCAGATCGGACACCGACGCGACTGCTGGTGGCGGATTGTTTGTGTATCTTTTAGTCTTGTTTTAATTACAGATCAAAAACATTATGACATCACCGCAGCAGATTGTGTAAAATCGGTGATAGAAAACCTCATTAGAGATGATAGTGAAGGTTGCTAAGTGGGAAATCTTCAAGAACGTTCCCATCACCGTATTCTCGCCTCTAATGGACGTGGATAAGACTTAAATTTCAATTGTCACTTTAATGGAGGTACACACAGTTGAAGGTCGTGGCGAGAATATATTAAAAGCTTGCATCCACTGAAAGAATCAAACGAACACAGCAACGTTGCCTGAATCATTGAGGTTAATTATCTGCCTTCTTTGTGTTTGAAATTTTTATTGGCAGGGTATCCATGACCTGTTATATATCCCTGACCTGTCATCCGTCACTGGACACACCCATTTTTAAAGCGTCCATATGTCCATACGACTGTGGGGATAACTTCAGCGCTAATGTTAGGGCCGCGTTATTTTTATCACTTGTTCAAACTCAGTAAAGAGTCTCAGGAGGTTGCAACTAATTTGTTTATTCTTATCTTAAGCCCTTAAGGGGTTTTGTGGTTTCCTTGACTTAAATCAGTCAGGCCATCATTATTTACTTTGCTTCTATTTGAATGTCCACCAAATAGCCCCATAACGAAGGATTGGTTAGTATTGCGTCAGAATAAATATCCTCGAGGTCGACCAAGAGAGAAAGGACGAATGACAAATACGGATCATCAAGGTCATGAACTTTTCACTTTTGTGCGACAAGGGAGATACAAACGAGGGATTACATTGTGGCATGAACTGTGTGTCATGGCGCGTCATCCTGCATGAACCAGAGGTTGTCCAAATCCATGTCTTCAATTTCATTAAAAAAAAACGCCCACCATTGACCGAAACGTCGTTCCCAGCCTCATTTTCGAAGAAAAATAGTCCAATGATGCAACCACTCCACAATCCGCACCAAACTGTCACTCTCTGTGACATTGTAGATGCATTGGCTTCTCGACAATTCCGAGCCCGCCGCATCTGGGGTAATTTTGTTTGTTAACCTAACCGCCGAGATGAAAATGCGCCTCGTCAGAAAAGATGATTTGCTTCGTTCGCCCAAAATCGTTGTCCAATTCAAGCTGCTCTAAGGCCCAAACTGCAAAGCAATAACAAAGCGGATGGACGCGCGCCTACAATTTCTGAGTCAACTGGGCCAGGTAAGTGAAGAATCCGAGATCTTTGTGCAGAATTCTCCTCAGGCTAGTACGTGAAATCTTGAGCTGTTGAGATCGATGGCGAGTTGATGTTCGTGAATTCAGTCTCACACTCTCGGCCACAGCAGCCACATTCTCATCTGCGCGCACCGTACGACGACGGGGACCATGAGTGTAGTTCACTAGCATACCAGTCTCACGAGCTTTTTGCACAAACATGCGTACAACAGTCGCGGTGGGTGCTCCGTTTCGGCCAAAATTTCTTTTCAAAAAACGTTTGGGCTACACACTTTTGAAATACATTTTTTTTTCTGATTGGGTGCTGGATGAAATGAATGAACAGAATCATGCATTTTTGCAAAAAAGTATTCTGCGCGATGAGGTTCAGTTCCATTTATCTCGGTAATGGCAAACTGAAGAAATTACAGTCACCCTTAGGTTAGGTTAGGGTGCTGCTAGTGAATTCACCAGCACACTTAGACCATGTTGGTTCATTGTGATACCCAAAGTCAAACTACTACCACTGATCGACCGCTCCAGTGATAATGCCGTTAATTTGATCCCAACGGCAAATGGTGACTGGAAAAGATTTGAAAAACCGGATAAAAACGTATTAACTTTGCTTTCATTGGGATTCGAATCTGGGACCCCCCTTACTTAGGGCAGGTACTTAACCAACTACGCCATCCAGTCGTCTTGTCATCTAAAGTAAAATTGACAGAGACGATCTATGCCAGACAATGATGGCTCAAATAAATTTGATATATTCATATCTATACTACCTCAGTCCGGTGAATTTTAATTTAGTGCATAACCTTTCAACAGATGACTGATTGTTTGCTCTCTTTGACATTGACTGTATGTCCAAGAGAAAAAGTTAAAATAGTATGTAAAGTGGCGTGCAAAATAATAGCTGCGTATTTAAAAGTCGTGCAAATCCGAAAATTGGAAAATAGCGGATCGATAACGAATAATTGTGTCACCCACTGTGTCCAAATGTACATAAACACAATGCACAGATCGGAAATTCGCGGTATGCATTTCCCACTGCTGCAAACATTTCTTTGTAAGTTTTCAGAAAAAAATAATAATTTCAAAATATTATTTTGCACACCACTGTATGCCTGGGTACGCTTAGAAACAAAACTGCCGCATCGGAGATAGTAAGAACTCAAGACAAAGAGTGCGCCCAACTCACCATTCACAAGGACAAAGAGTGACAGTCTGATACGGTTTTTTTGTTTTTTGGCTGGCGATATCATTGGACCTATATTTTTTTTTTTTCGAAGAATGCCGATGAATATTGATTGATTAAATTTAAAGGACTACGCGTACCAACGATTCATGTACCAAAAGAAAATATCAGAGCTGTAATTCCTGAAACACAGCCGCAATTATGTGAAAACCCGATGACAAATCTTATGAAAGGAATGACTGTTTGGAGGAAAAGCCGAGGCAGACATTCAAAAGGTTTTATATTCCGTTACTAATCTCAAAATTGTCACATTTCTTAAAAAAGATTTATTACTACTTTACATAAAAATGTTGCATTTTTCTGTTGATTCAAAATCAGGAGATTTATACGACTTCTGGGTTTTAAATTCCGCACCCCTAAAAACCTTCCTGCTCACAAACAACAGTTCATTGTCACTGTTTAATTGTACCAATCACCACATCAACTTAACGACCACAATGTCTGCCTTCATTTAAACAACTTCTGTGTGTGTTTACATTGCAAACTTCTAGGCTGCACCTTCGATATCTAATCTTATCTCATAAATGACATGCGATAACATAGGCTTTATGTATACATTCTCAGATGGAATTGTTATTGCACTTGATTTCATTCTTCGAGGCCAAGCCAGTGTCCAATGACGACGACGTCATTGTTGTCTTTCTCTAAATTGTTTGCCATCTCTGTCAGACATTCAGATAAATATTCAAACTGAAGTAGTCAACGCAAAACCTATTTACAGATTTTATGTCAACAAAAACTTACTCTTCTTCTCGTAAACAAGTTTCTGTAACACCTACAGCGTCAAGATAGTTACAGACGATAAACATAATCATCAGCGCCGAGAACAGGTTGCTGTGACATTTTGTTAACTCGTGTTGTTTTACTGTCAAAAGGGAAAACAGGTCAATTAGGGAATAATTTTACAAGATAAGACCATTTGAAGTTGAATAAAAAATCACTGATCATTGACGATTAGTTTTCGAAGTTTTATAACATTTCATTCGAAACTCACTGATCTTTGACAAGCTGCAATCAAAAAATTGTCTACCTATCACTCTTACCGCTACTTTCCCTATGAGAGCTTTTTCTTCAACCCATTTATTGTCCAGTCAACTCTAAAGTCATCGATAATTAACAAGAGAAAATCGATGCATTCACCAAACAGATGTCGATTTTCACTTCATCAAAATATAAGTGAATGCGGTCGATAAAATATGTATCCACATGCATGGATGGGTGTATTTGAAGAACACTCCCCGCAGTTCTTAGTGGACATAGCCTGCGTGCCGCAGATATGACAATCCGATGTTTACCAAAAACTGGGCATGCCAACGATATCGATATCCATTCGTCGGAATCATTAGTCATTTTGTGCCATTAACTGTTACGATATGAATGTATTCAGTTCAGATAATGTGACTGGAATGGATAAAGCTATCTATTCGATTACCAGTCAGTCGAAAAATCTCACAGAATGGGCGTTTATAGTCACCATCGTTTGAGTGCGATAGGAATCAGGAATATTCTACCTTCACCGAAGAACAAAAGATTTAGCACAGTGTGCCATCGATTATTTTAATTATATTACTTCCAACGAGAGCATCAAACGATTGGAGTTGAAATTTACTGATATTATTAAAGCTTTTTCGAGCTCTAATTAGGCGTATGTATACACGTATGCAAGTCTAGAAAATATGTCACAAATTGATTCATCAAAACATTTTCCAGGATACGTTGAAGTTGTACTCATTTAGAAAGGGTCAGGGTCAGCATGCAATTACAATAACCACCCCGTTCGAGTTAAACATTTTCTTAGGTCAGGGATCTGTACCTTCGCCACATCGCTGAGCTCGTGAAAGAACCGTGCTTTCAAGTAAGTGAGCCGTCGTTCTTGTAGAGCAGGGCAATGCCAAAGGAGATGCTCCACTGGATTAATTTCTTCTTCATCCATACAGCTCCTACAGAAATCGGTCGCCGGGAGCTTTAGTCTCTTAGCCATTGCACTTATCGTGCAGTGGCCAGTGAGAACCGCTATTAAGATACGTATGATTTTCTTATTGTTGGATATGAGGGATTTGGTCTTGTTGATATTGTATTTGGGCCATAAAGCAGTGGGATATGACGCAGCCTGGGTGGCTTTGTCACTGTTCGTCATTGGCTATTAGCTCAGCCAGTATCTGTGTCATCAGCATAGGAAAAGTGACAAAGCCAAGAAGGATGGATAGTTTTGTCAGCCGATTCGGCGCCTGAACTTGAACCTTTCCGTGCCAGTTCATCTGCCTTTTCGTTTCCTTCAATGCTGAAGTGTCCAGGAACCCAGCACAGAAGGATTTTGTGGCAGTTCAGGCTTTTAAGCTCTTTAATTCCTAACATGAATTTAAATCAAAAGCTGATGTACAAATTATTCAAATGCAAAACACAAACTAAGCTCGTCTATGCAATAGCGCCCGGCTCAAATTTATCGGCTCTGTATTCTAGTCTGATAAAGGTTGTTATCTAGAGGGGAACATGTTCTTATTTCTTAAACTTCGCTCTCATCCAATAACTCTATTCCACAAAAACTCATTGCAGGACGCGTCTTGCACAGCCAATTGGAACTGAAACTTTCCCATGTTAGAGGTACTATATACGCATACACGTACACGCAAAATAACTTTAAATATTCTCAACGAACTGTGAGAGGGGAATGTTCTTCTTCGAAGTAAGATTGTTCCGAAAATCAAAAATCTCCAGGAATTTCGTCGATTACTGCCTCATAGCTGAAAATTTAAAATAAGACATCTAATCAGAAAGTTTCCAATACCTTATCCATTCATTGAAACGGAAACGTTTAAATGAGATTTGCTGATAATTGAGAGGAAAACGAAATAAATGCTGGCGTCGAAAAACTTAGTCACAACTGCAACGACTTGGCCAGAACTTCGCAGTGAGCTGCGAATAAACGAATTTGTCTACCTCAACTCCACAGAAAACAAATCTAACAACATCAGGTGAAGAAATGAAGAACAACTCTTGACAATCGCTGTACTCATGTATGGATGTATGGAAGACTTGAGTGCTCAGCGAAAAAAACACTCAGAACTCTTAGCCGCCTTCGAGAGGAAAGTCCTACAACTCCGTATGTGAGTAAGGGCACTTCCGGACTCTCTAAAACCTAGGTACGCTATGTACCTAGAAACAGACTTTGTCACAAAAACTAAACTCGGTAGATTTCAGTGGGCTTGGAACTTTGTCCGTATGGACGAATAGTAGTCAGGCCAGTAGGACCTTTGGAGTAAATTTTATGATAAACTGAGGCAGTGGAGACCTTGCTTGCGCTGGAAGGATAGCGTAGACCAGGGCGCACGGAGTTAAGAGATGCCCAACTGGATGATATCGTCCCGCGATCAGGACCGATAAAGAGATTTGTTGATGAAGGCCAGGACCGAATTCCGGTTGTCGTGCCAATGATGATACACAGCGATATGATTCTAGCCGGGCGTCAACGGTGGCAACGCCTAGAGTGGCTAAGCCATGTAGTGCTAGCAGAAAATAAAGCTTAGCTTCGTCATGGGAAAAAAGGACGCCCACGTTTAAGATAACACACACAAGACGAGAAGAACCTCAACATAACAAAATATAGTGCTACTATTGATATAAAATGTCCGATAAAAATAAACACTTAAAACAAAATCGAAATGCCGCTTTCCAGCGTTCAATTAAAATAAATGAACTACCAAACGTTCGAAAGTAGGGAAAAACTATGTTTCTTCCTTTGCGTTCTTGCTCGCCATATTATAATCTCTGTAAGCATGCACGAGCTAACGACAACATCCGACATGGATGCATAGTTTGAACGCCCGAACGTGGCATTTTGCACTAAATTATGAGTTTTAGTCACTGAACAAATACATAGCTTTAAATGAATACCGAATCGATTGCAGACAATTACTCAACGGTTTCGATGAGCCTCGTCCACTTCCATGAGAACGAGTCCAACGGCTCATAACGAATGTGCACATGTTCGTTAATTATAGTTCGGCATGTATTCCTATCCTTAAAAAACTGGCAACGTTTTTGACAGTTGTTTAAAGTCCCAGAAGCAATTAAGTTGACTTTTCAGTTTAAAAATGCATCTTTTGATTTTAATTTGATTTTAACTGAAATTCTGGGGTCTATCACCGAAAAGTTCCGTTTGGATCTACATGGCTATTATTAGGCCCCTTCTCTCCTATGCATCGGTCGTTTGGTGGAATAAGCTTTCGCGTAAATACGTAACTGATGCTTTTTTCCCCCCAGTACGCCTGGCTCTTGAAGCACTGCTGAATCTTCCCCCCACAACTGTAGGTGACATGTACTCTCCAGGATGTACATAGACAGACCAAGCGTATGCTCCACAAAGTCTGTAAGAAATCCGCGACTTTCTTGTTACCTCTTATCATAATAGACTGCAGACAACCAACCGCCCACTACACCTTCGCCAAACACTTAAATGTGATTGGCTTAAGCGACGGAAGACTCTGTGCCGCCTGTGGAGAAGACAATGACACTGCAGAGCACTTCCTCCGACACTGTCCCGCTTTTGCTTGTATCAGGTTGCAGTTATTCGGTGCTGATGAGGTGCTGAGGAGCTGAGGATGTGGGCTCCTCATCATAGAAGCGCCTGGTGGCCTTTCTTCGGAAACCATGAAATTCCATTAAAATTAGGTTGCTGCCTGGCAGTACAATGGACCAGTTTTTGAGTTTGAGTACTCCAGTGTAGCGTTTAACTAAATGTCGATGATTGGAAACACGAACAATTCGAAAAGATTAACGAGGTCTTTTTTATACCTGCTCATGTTTTCGGGATTCTGCTGTATATCATTGTGGTGATCCAAGTATTTATAAGTAGAATCTCTCTGACCCACAATACGAGAACAATATATCAAATCTACGTTCGAGTGTGACAGTTCATTTGTCAAAATTCAACAAAATATTCATACTCAACCCCTCTCCTTGCAAAAAAAAAAACATATCAATACACTTAAAAATACTTTTATGAGTATTCAACCGGACGCCATTACAATTCGTCAACTCTTCAAAGATGAGAGGGAGAAAATAAACTCAACAAATGGCATCCTTCACAATAAAATATTATCTGAATGATGTCACCAAACTCTCGTGCGGAAGTTTACTTTCAACCCCGTCGCCATTCGGTCGGGTCATTCCTCGAAGCAATTTTTCATTTGCCGAACAGACCAGCACCGGAGAAAGTATCGTAAAGCAAAAAATAAAACACACATCCAACTGCAAGCTTTTGCAGTGCGCGTATACTCGATTCATGACATAATTTCAAATGACTCACAGCGTAACCGCCACTTTAGGAATGACTTCAGCACGTCGTGCAAAAACTTGCGTTCAAGATCGATTTATGACGCCATCCCGTCATTATGCACACGAATAAATACCGCTTCAATGAACTTGAATTTCAAAAAAAAACTCGAATTCAGAGACATGTAAATGAGATCTCAAACGTCACCCATACTTCACTTGTCGTCTTTTTTCACATATTTTTTATCTCGTATGAACTTGAACTCATTGTATTTAGCTGACGCCTTCCCAAACTGTGTCCGTACACTTTCGAACATCACTCCCACTTGTAAAATTGCTTTCAAACTTAATTGCCTCATTTTAAAGCACGCGGTTTCCCGCCAAACGGGTAATGGACTAGACGTTTTTGTTGTTTCTTGTGTTTGACCGGCTCATTTGTATGGATATATGCTTGAGTATCTGGTTCTGATTTAATTGACGGAGCTATTCAAGTATCCATGACGTAATTCGGCTGAATTTCTGCAGATAACTGACGGCATTCGATAAACAAAAAAAAATAAGAAATCGGCATCATATCGTTTTAACAGAAGAAAACTTGTTTGTGAATTGTGAAGGTAGATGTAATTGTAAGCCCTGTTATTACAATTGTGGGGCCATGAGGGGAGACTGTCGAAAAAAATGACAGGAAAAGTGGTACGCAGTCAATGCTGCATTATCGTGTCAAGGTTGTCAAGATTCAAAAAAATTAAATTGCTTTTAATTTCTTGGAAAAGTCTGGTGACGTTGCATGCAACTGGGAAGCTCTGTTAAATTTTTGTTATTACTTAGAAATTGCGTGTATGTTGTGACGGTGACGGTGGAGCCAACGCCCATTTAAATTGTTGTCAAACTAGTGCTGACATTGAAATGGGTTACAGAATGTTAACTGCTTAGAATGTCAGCAACATATTGTTAGATACGATACGATGTATACCTTTAGGAATTGTTTCTTTGACCTTAAGAGCACAAAGTGAACTTGATCTGCAGATGGCGTCATCGTTCAGTATTTTGTTTTATTAATCGTAAAATCAGACGTACCTCTGGATAGTGGATGTATGGATGTATGGATGAAGTGATTGTATGATGTTGTATGTTTACAGTTTGGGGCTTATTATTACCAGCTATCGTTCTTTGGATTGTTCAAGGCCGAACATAAGTTAAAACATTTTAGCGTAATCATAAACCCCTACTACAAAAAAAAGTAGCGGCCCAATGAACAACTTTTCCGTTATATACTAATTGAATTTTTCAGTAATTATTGATGCAGATTCTGCAGTTAATCCCGAAATCATCGTCAACATTAAACTTATGTTTAGTTTGTCAAAGTTTGGATGCTGTTAGTTTGGAGGTTTTCCTTGCTACAACCTAAAAAAAATTAATCAAAGCGAAGATAGTTAGCGAATCATGCAGACACAAGCCTCTGTCCGGGAACTATTTCTCTCACTTCCCCGTGCTAAAATTCAAGAGCTTCTGACAGAAGATGGGCTAAGGGACCCCCGTGGGACGTCGTTGGTGGCTGCAAGCGAGAGAGGGAGGAAAAAGAATATGTACCAAGGTGTATCTCTCTTTGAGGATCGACACGGAGGAGCTAATTAGATTATTGGCCAACGACGGCGGTCTCTAAAGCTCCAGCCAGCAGGAGTAATCTGTTTCACATTCTTTTAGAGCTACTCCACCATATTTCGGAGCTCAGGTCTAAAAGGAATCTTTGACTCTGAACCAGTGGGACATCGCAACAGAGGACGTCCACGTCTAAGGTAGCGCACCCAAGTGGAGAGGGACCTCAACCAACTTTTACTAGCTTTCACCAATTGCACAAGCTAGTAAAAGATGGTGCAAATAGAGAGGTTTGTTTGTTGAGACCCAGGTTCACCCCGAACTGTTGGAGATAAAGGTCTAAAAGGAACGAATAGAGACGGCGGCGGATGAACCCTTTTTCTTAGGGCTAACGGCGGTGCATACACCCTGAAAGATATTACTGATAACCGATATTTCCGAGACCACATATCCAAGGTCTAATGAAATGGATCTGGCCTCCCAGTTGGGGTTGTGCGTGGAGTTAACTTCCTTACCAAGCAAAAACACTCTCAGTTCAGAGAAGACTAACAGCCTCGGATACGGACGGATCTGTTGACTGTTGACGACGCCAACTGTTGGAGGGATTTGTTGTTTGAGGCCTAGATCAAATCCGGCCTATAGCGCCACAAGAAGAAACCACAAAAACTCGAATAAAGGTAAATCTTGTTGACAAGAAGAAAAATATACATGATATAGCTGTCTTAAATTTAAAAATATTTCCCGAGTGGCAGAAGTGCCAGTATTTTATGGAAACAATTTTTTATCGTGCGAATAGTGACAATAAGTGTGTTCGTATAAGTGAGTTTGGCGAAAAATCAACTATTTCCCCCTAGATTCTACAAGAATTTGTTAAAACTTTTTTGCGTATGCACAAATGTCATTGTTTCTCACAAAAGAGAACGCTCTCGAAACTTAGTTTTCATATCAATCAGATCGTTATACAGCACACAGACTTCGTCCTCGTACACTCTTCTTCCATTATTTAATTATATCGGCTATATATATGTTTACTATATGTGTGTTTACTTATAGGCAATTTTATACATTTTAAGAGAATTTTACTCTTATTCTTTGCGATGTGAGAAATGCTACAAAGAACTATGAAAGTATTTGTTAAAATACAGTTTTGTATTTCCACCATCGAAAGGCACCAGTGCGACTTCTCACTTGGGCAGTAAACTATAGAGCAGACCTTTATACCAAAGTTCCAATGTATACATTCACCACGTTCTTATCGACTTCAAAGCCGCATGCGACGGTATTATTACGTAAAAAACTAAGTGCCATTATGGCTAGAAAATTGATCAACGTATGTCACATCATGTGCGAAAATACATCGACGCAAAGGTACGTGTGCTTAGTTCTAAAATTTTCCAATCTTAAACAACGGATTTCGACAAGGATGCACACTGTAGTGTAATATCTTCGATTGAATGTTAGAACAGATAGTGCGGCAGACATTGGTCAGCACGGAAGGGATTTTCTTGTAGATTACATTAGATTGTTATTTGTAAGGGAGACCAGTTACGCTTCGAATTCCATCGCCCGAGACATGGCGCTATGCTTAATGAGTGTGAGAATATCAGTAATAAAGACATTAATACGTGTCGTTACAGGATACTGCATCATTATATGAAGTGCCACAAGACTTCCGTCGTAACTGCCTAGATGAAAACGGCAAGAAAACAATTCTGCAACCTGCCTTGTTCGTGCAGTGCTCACTTGGCATAAAGTCACTCTTCTTTAATAATCTATTAGTAGTAGAAACAAATTTACAAAGATGTGGACATAGTCCGGAAGGCAAAAATCCGTCGACTAAACTTCCCAGCCACATCGAGCGAATGAACACCGATGCTCCAGCCAAGAGAGTCTTCGAATCCGAGCCTCCTGGTTTAAGAAGGAGAGAAAGAAGGGAACCTAGCGACTGGATGGCGTAGTTGGTTAAGTGCCTGCCCCAAGTTAGAAGGGTCCCAGGTTCGAATCCCAGTGAAATCGAATCTGGTCCAGTCACCATCTGCCGTTGGGATCAAATTAACGGTAGGTTGCTACCTGGCTGTACAATTGACCAGTTTTGAGTCTGAGTGCACCAGTAGTGTTTCAAAAATCCTCTGAAAAAAAAAGAAAAGAGGCTGGGTGGGCGCCCGTAGCCGAGTGGGTTTGTGCGTCGACCCATACGCATTTGACTTTCACAGTCTAGGTTCAAATCCCAGCACAAGAAACAATTTTCCAAAAAACAAAATTGTTCTCGTCTCCACCGCTTTTGGGTCACGGACAATGCTCAATGAGTATAACTGTCTAGAAAAAAGCTTCTGAATCTGGTGAGAGAACAACAGCACGCACAACACGAGTGTTTGCTGAGAAGCCAGGCCCAGGTCCACCCAGGTCTGAACTGTAGCGCCCTCATTATTATTAACAATCACCTGGACCGACAACTTGGAGCACAGCCAGCGAAGTCGAGGCTGCCATTTGAATGATGTGCTATTCCATACATAATGGCATGACTGTAGCTTTAAAATAAAGCCAGATTTTATTGTAGAATAGATTATCAATTTTATATCTCATACCGCTGTTGTGTTTAATTTAAATTTCTTTTCCTATCGTTCTTATCTGGTCACCCTGTATAAGTCCATAAACGAAATCCTGGTGGAGATTCGCAGGAGTTATCACTTCTACTTCGTTTTGTCGAAACAAATGCGGCTACTGAAGAAGACTCACTATCAAAGTCGAAAGCAAGATCTTAATCAAAGTCAAATATAAAATTTCGATGACTATTAACTTTGAGCTTCACAAGGAGTTTATCGGTGTTGGCATAGCCCGTCAACTTCTATGATTTGATCACCTCGAACACCTTCGAATCATGGGTTCTTTATACGAAAACGAGCAGAGGAGCGACTCATGTGCTAGACAACTTAGCCTCGATAACTGAACGAATCGCAAAGATTAGAAGACTGATTCCGCTAAGACTCAGACCCTGCATGAGACGCTTGCTTTTGTTTACTTTATAACTAAAGCTTTTACTGCACGTACTCGGCTTCGAATAAACCAAAGTCCAGCTCATTGCAAAAACCTACAAACTCATTGCATTGTTTATAACATCAACAACGTTCTTGACAAAGTATTAGATCAGACTTCTATTAATATGCAACCGGAAACCTTCTTATCACAAAGAGTGTGAGTAATACGGTATACTTAATTCTTTGTGGTTCTGCAGGAAACTTGTAAAATGCATTAGAATTCTGACTGTCAGCCTGCCTCACCTTCAAGAAAATAGATCTCAAGAACATTCAAGGGCTCAACTCACGGTATGACACAGTTCAGATATAAATCTCGTGTAACAACGGGTGGGGAAGAAAATAAAAATCAAATGAAAACTGAATTTTCATTTAGCTTTTCCAACAGAATGCCGGTGCCTGTGACCAAGAACATCACAACATGTTTGACCGATGATACCCAAAGAGTTATCTATGAGCTATATGTCACCGCTCCACAGAAAATCAACAAAAAAACCAAATTGTCTAAAATTGTTTATTTTCAGCAAACATTGAGTTCAAAAATAACTAGATATCATCCTCAGTCATCCAATCATCTGTTTGGGTGTGTCCTCCTCGTCATAAGCCGCCACCGCACTCCCAATCACTCATCACACACTCCCAAATGAATTCTAAATCAAATCGACCTTTAAAATCCTCCCCACATATCTACAGAATCTGAGTATAAACGCACATATTGTAGATAGTCCGATTCAATTCACCCCCTTCCCCACTCATTGTTAACCCCAATTCACCTTGTCGACCCGGCTTCGATGACGGTCAATTGCAAAACCGACCAGTTAAGCATACCGCACCGCAATCTGCGAACACACCCGACAGTTCTCATGTAAATTACGCGCGATGAGGCAACAACTGTTGCGCTTACCTCACTACTCTCTCAGTCTTCCATGACAGAGATACCCTTTCCCGTGGGGCTTCAGCAGACGAGAATCGACATTCAATCCACATGAATACCGCTACCGATTGTCGCTGTCATATTCACCACAAATAGACCATGATTGCATTGTATTGTGCAAAACTCAAGAGTCGGAGGGAGGGAGATAGCAGACCACAGGGAGTACAAGATAAAAAAATTATATATTAATCAAAACATTCTAGCGGCATGATTCACTCACTCCGCTACGACGTTCTTTGGTGAACGATTCGGACGTCGGTCGTCGATATAGTGGGAAAAAAAAAACTCTGGCTGCATAGCGCCCCCTATATCCCAGGCAAGTGTTGATAAATATTTATCAGATTCACGAACGCACTCCTTCTGCCGGCTGGGCGCTCAGTATGCGACCCAGATTCAGAAAATTGCAAACAGGATGGTCGCTGGTGGCATTTGTAACCTGACAGATAAAAACTCTAATGAAATGCAAGTATGACTAGATTTCCGAGAAACTTTCTGTCCGACATGACGCCACACTCGATTAGATACGATAAAATAAATAATTTATGATTTCGCCATTTCTGTTGACAAGTACAGTACAGTCGAGCTTTTATAAACTCGCCGTACATAAGATGACAATTCCATATATCAAACCGATTGAATAAAAATTGATTCTGCGATGGTCGTCAACGTGATTGAGGAGAAGAACACTTTTCTCCTCAACAGGTTGACAGTGAACGGAAATCGATATTAATCAATCACGGAACGCAACAAAAAGGCCCTTTATCGAACGGGACCGAATGAAAGCAGACCGAGCACTTAGGGGATAGTTTCCACACATTCGTAAACACGTAGACAGATATGGATACCTCTGCGACTTACTAACGTCGATTATTCTTCAATCGAAGGCCCGATTGTTGAAGAATATGCAAAGGCATGCGAATCTCTTGGAAAGTAAAAACTCCATGGCACAAACGAAGTTTTTCCTTACACTTGGTTTCCCGGAGAACGAGTTGACTTGGAATAGATAATGGCATAAATGACGCAGAAAATCCCAAGAAGCCTTGGAGAAATTTCGATAGGATAAGATGAAGTTCTGAAAAAATGGTAAGAAATGATGGACCACATGGGTCTAATTGTGTCTAGACCTACTACACTAAGGGTTAGTATGCCTTGTGATTTTCTTCGAAAAAACACTGAAAACGGCGTAAATAGGGAGTTTAACACAAACAATTTCCTTTAGAACATAATATGTGCTGTGCTGTCACGGTGCAGGGATTCATGTGTCAGAAATTTCGGACAATGTTTTAAGAATAAAATAAAATATATGGGGCTTATGTAAAATTGCTCAAAAATAGTCATCAGAAATAGCCAAAAACTAAAGGCACGATACATAAAAAAAAATCAATTTTTGTCTCTCTCCCCTGCCCACTGCGTCGAATACTTAACATCCGTTCACACTTTCGTTGAAAAACAAACACGGTTACCAACGCCTGAAACCTTTTCTCACCAATCTGACAGGTTCGTATCAGTGTGGTTTCAGGCCATCAATGAAATCTTCAAACTGCGGCAGATCCTGGAAAAGACCCAAGAAATGCAAACTGACACATAACACCTACTCGTAGATAGTTCTGACATTCCTGCCAAACTCGTCAGGCTGAGCAGGATGACGATGGAGAACTCTTGCTGTTCCATCAAGGTCGGCAACGAACTCACTGAGACCTTCAATGTCAAAAAGGGCTTGAGACAAGGCGACGCGCTGTCGTGTGATTTCTTTAACATCGTTCTTGAGAAGATCGTGCAAAACTCACTGGCCAACACAAAAGGCACGATCTTCCAAAAGTCTGATCAACTGCTAGTTTACGCGGATGACATTGACGTGATTGGGCGAACACAGCGAGCCGTCAATGATGCGCTTGCTGGAATTGAAACGGAAGCGGTCTAAAATGGGTCTGGCGGTAAACGAGCGTAAAACCAAGTATATGCTGTCATCGAGAAAGGACGCACAACATCGATGACTTGGGCGGAACGTCACCATAGGCAGCTATAACTCTGAGGTAGTGAAGGACTTCGTCTACCTCGACTCCGCGGTAAATAGCACAAACAACATCAGTACCGATATCAAGAGCGGAACAACTCTTGCTAGCCACTGTTTTTTTTTTTTATTGTGAAAAAAGCAATTGAGTAATAGAGCCCTCTCTCGAAAGACCAAATTGATTTTGCATAAGATCTTGATCATCCCAGTCCTGCTGTACGGCGCAGAGCCATGGACAATATCCCAAGCGGATGAAGAGTCTCTTGGTCTTTTCGAGAGAAAAGTTCTGCACGCGTTTTTTGGTCCTGTTTGCGTTGATGGCATTTGGAGGAGAAGGTACAACCACTCACTATATGGACTGTAAAGCGACATGGGTTTAGCCAGTCGTCTACGGATCCAACGCCTAAGATGGCTAGGCCATGTAGAGCGTATGGACAACTTAACTCCGGCCCGAAGAATCTTTCACTCTGAGCCTGTGGGACAACGCAACAGAGGACGTCCACGTACAAGGTGGCGCACACAAGTCGAGGGGGACCTCGGCCGGCTTGGCGTACGAAACTGGAGACAGCTGGGGAGAGATCGTGCCGGCTGGAGGGGTATGTTGGGTGAGACCCAAGTTCACCTCGGACTGTAGCGCCCTAAGAAGAAGAAGAAGAAGAAGGTACTTAATAAACACGATCACCACCGGGGTTAGCTCTGCTTTTGACCATGGAGGGACAGTAGCTGAACACGAAGTTAGATATCTTTTCCTTACCAGCAAAAAGTATTTTCTAAAGAATATAATTCTTTCTTTTCAGACGATATTGAAACTCAATTGCCTGAATACAGTGTTAGCTCTGCCGTCGTGACGTTTAACTTCCAACAGAAGCAATACAAGGGCACAGCCCTTGTTTGTGAACAGATTAGAGCAACTTAATGAACGTAAACGACGCACTCTCTCATGCGTCCGTTTTGACGCTTCCTATATAAATTGACAAATGTATGTCCTTGTGTTTTAACATTTAATTATAAAATTTGAGAATGAAAACAGCTCAAAACAACAGGATTTCCATTTCAAAGTATGACTGTCTACGTAAAGCAAAAACGGTATCATCAACGCCGTATTGTGTTTCTTGCATAATGGTCAGTGGGGGTTTGACTTTTCAATTCAAGGATTTTTTTAACTTATTAAGATCTAGATGAAGTAGAAGTCGTATTGTTTTTTCCTGCGTCTTGTTATAACTGCTTCCTACAGGTGGTAGAGAAACCAGCTAAAGAATAATTGCGATTAAACAAGGATTTACACCTTCTTTTGCAAGGCATCTGCCCTTTTTGTGTCTTTTGTTCCAACCCACTCTCTATGCAAGACCGGACGAAGATTCTAGGTAAACTCAATTAGATTATGTTGGCCTTTTCTTGGCGAGTTGTAGTTTGCTATAAACATATCTGTGTGCATGTGCCATGAGGCCATCTTTAGCAACAGAACGTTGATGTTGTCTTACAGAGTTCTTCATAATTTAACAAGAATATAATAATAATAATGGCGGCGCTACAGTCCGAGGTGGACTTGGGCCTAGTTTCTCAGCAACCACTCGTGTTGTGCGTGCTATTGTTCTCACACGAGTGGATGGGACCAACAGTTTAATGCCGACTCCGAATGGCGAGATTGAGAAGCTTTCTTTCTAGACAGTTATACTCTTTGAGCATTGTCAGTGACTCAAAAGAGGTGGAGCTGTGAAAAAATGTTGATGTTTTTTTTTCCGAGATTCGAACTGACGACCTCGAGCGTAGGAGTCGACGCACCTACCCACTACGCCACGGCGCCCACATTTAACAAGAATAATAATAATAATAATAATGGTAGCGCTACAGTCCGAGATGGACCTGGGCCTAGCTTCTCAGCAACCACTCGTGTTGTGCGTGCTATTGTTCTGTCACGAGAGGAGGGGACCTACAGTTTAATGCCGACTCCGAACGGCGAGATTGAGAAGCTTTTTTCTAGACAGTTATACTCTTTGAGCATTGTCAGTGACTCGAAAGAGGTGGAGCCGTGAAAAAATGTTTGATGTTTTTTTTCGAGATTCGAACTGACGACCTCGAGCGTAGGAGTCGACGCAACTACCCACTACGCCACGGCGCCCACAAGAATACGTTATGAAAAACCCAATGACTTCGAATAAGACAGTAAATTCTGATTATAGTACTAGGTTGATGTTACTTTCTCCGTTTTAACTATTTTCTTTTATTTTCTTCTTCAGAAAACTTACCTCGGGAGTAAGATACAGCAAAAGCAGAAATTCTTGTCACTAGCAGTGTATTTACCTGCAAAAAGGAAACAAAAATTATTTATAAATATTTTATCATACAAAAATAAATAGAAAACAACGAAAAAATAATAAATTACTATACCGACTAGCATGTTACTTTTCAGACTTCATATTTGGGCAGACTTCAAGACTCACAGTTGAAATATAAAAGAACCTATTTGAAAAGTCCGTGGATGATGTTGACAAAAGCGATTGAATAGAGCAAAAAGAAGGACGCAAGTATTGGATGTGAACAACTCTCCTTTGAGGTGGTTTTCATTTTACAGTGACTGCAGAGAGCATCATCAAACAAAGCAGGTATCAAAAACAGAATTACTTTTAATAAACGTTGTTTCTTGGAGAACGTAAAAGACAATTCAATAGTAATCTTAGACATTTTTAAATTAACACCCCTTTGACCAATACATTTTGGCCTGATCTTTAATAGCATCCGCAGAATGTTGCTCTGATCCCTTGTCAAATATTTTTATCCGGCTATAGGATTATTTCAATATTGATGTTTAGCTGCCCGGAAAAGGGAGAATAAAAAAATGCGAAGCAGAAGAATGTCAAATTTGACTCTAACTCGAATTTTGTTGCCATATTTATGTTTCCCTCAACTTTCAATACAAAAAACCACCGTCTATGTCGAACTCCCTCTAACTCAAACTAATTCTGTAAACTCGACTTCGAGGGGAGGCGGTTGTACATTTTTCACTTCCGATTGCTGAGGCCCACAAATTATGGTGACTATAATCGATAAGTTAAGAAGCTTCGAATAAAGGCTGTAACACAGTATCGCTGATAGATTCACACCAACAAAATGGTTGATGGTTTGTGGAATACAAATCCAATACACCGAATATGAAACCATAATTATAAAGACAAAAAATTGGCACTAAAGGGTGTTAATTTCTCTTAAAAATAGTAATGGCGGCTCTACAGTTCAAGGTGAACTTGGGCGTACCTTCTCAGCAACAACTCGTGTTGTGCGTGCTATTCTGACGAGTAAAAGAGACCTACAGTTTGATGCTGACTCTTAAGGGCGAGATTTGAAAAAGTTTTTTTCTACACAGTTATACTCTTTGAGCATTGTCAGTGAAAGAGGTGGAACAGTGAGTAATTTTGTGCTTGAAAAATTGTTGCTTGTGCTGGGATTTGAAACTAGATTGAAAGTCTAGTGTATAGGGGTCAACGCTCAAATCTACAACGCCACGCGCCCACATATATATATGTATATATAATATTTTCCTACCTCTGCTTAACCGATCGTTGTACGGATATTGTATGGTCGCATGCTCTTGAGTACACAATCGCTGTCGCATGCAACAAATTGTATGGAAGTATGGTGTGTATTTGTACATAAAATTTTTTTATCGATTTAAGTTGGGTTTTTGCTGGTCTAATGACAGACTAGGACTAAGGTTAAATATCCAAGTAACTGCTCGAAAATAACTAAATAAAATGCCCGATTGTACATAAACTGTACACAGATTGTACGATCTACTGTGCTACATACATCAGTAGGGCCGATATCGGCACATTGGTACAACCTTTGTATTGTGAATTTCGTACTTTTTTTTTTTTTTTTTTAAATAAAGAAAGTAGCCGGCTATACTGGATAAAGAAATCAAATTTGAAATACGAATTTTTCAAGACCACTTTTCTCTTTCTTTCACCGTGTGTAGCGCATAAGAAAGTGTAAAGAAGCCTTGAGCTTATTTATAGGCGACTAGTTTATTTCCCTCAACCCTAAAGAACAGCGGTGACTCAACAATGTCGTGCTCAAAGTTTACTGCTAATTGGTTGATGAATAAGTGGTTTTTAATATGTGTGATTTCGATAAAATCTAGAACATTTTCCTAACATCAAATACCCGCAAACCTATTTAAGTTGAACATAACTGCCAACGAAGAAAAATAAAACTTCGAACGCCATCCTATCACTGATGGGATCTGCGTTATTACGACCTCACACTTTTTTTTTTCCTCCTGACACATCGACAATTATCGACTGAGAATCGTGATTCATATGACAGAAGAATTGAAGATAGGTTGAATAACTTTGGAGAGTTGTCTATTCTACAACAAAACACATTCACAAACGTCAAATTTGTGCATTCCATGCAAAACGTGACTAAGCGTTGTCTTCCATTAGACATGCAAAGAGTCACAACCAGTATTATTTGCGAAATTATTCCGTCATTAAGTAATTTCATACAATACTGTACCACCGAAATTGTTCACTATTCATTTTAGCAACAACAAAGAAACAAATGAATTCCTCTCCACAAAACTGTCATCACCGAATGATGATACAAGTCTGAGTTAATTTTTGTTTTGTTTTGCAAAAACAAAGATCAACCCTTGCAAGGTTTCAATGTTAATTATCAAACACAACCGCCGCCGTATTCATCACTTTACTTCTTTGGTGTTCTCATCTTTCGACCGAGCTCTTTCATTCTTGCTACTTATTCATTTCGTGTCGCGTCGCTGTGTAAAATGATTTTGACGTCAAGTACATACAATTCGAAGATCTGTTTTTATTGGCAGCTTAAAAATGATTTCCGTCTTGTCGCTCTTAAGTGACAATAAACGATAGCACAGCAGTAGAATTAAAAAATCGTTAACCTGCAAAAGGGCGGAGACATTTAATTGCAGCTTAAGTACCGATTGTATGCTGTCACTCTAGCTATTTTCAAAAGCAATAAATCTTGTAATGGCTCTGCGCTAAAACTATTGATGTATTTTGAGGTGTAGTTGTAGTCTGAAGGCGGGACAAAATAAATATGACATTATTTCTTTGGATTCGTGTCAGTGTATTGGGAACAGAAACAACAAAGCAGAAGACTCGAACGATTCTCGATAAAGATGGACGTGACTGGCAATGATTATAATAGAGTTACAATTTTCGTTTCAAACAGCAAATATTAAAGAAGAAACAGTCTGGAGTTAATTTATCCCACCTTTTCACTTTGCCCCTAGCTTTAAGAGTGACAACTATTAAAAATGTACGATGTTCATGGCCACTTGAGATTGACATTCGCCATCTTTGAATTTATGACTTCATTCTATGTGCTTTTTGATTCGGGATACACTTGTTTCTTAAGCTTCCAACTCAATTTTTTTTCCTAACACGATTTGAAGCCAATTTTTACGGCTTACATTAGCTAAACAATATTTTCCAAATCAAAAAACTTTAACCTTTGTACTCTCTGAATTTTTGTTTTTTCTCAAAATCTAACAGTTTGACGTTTTTTGGATGTCACAAATAAAATCATCACTGTCTGTGGTCGCTTATATGAAATACAGTGTCTCGCAAAAGTACAACCGCACCCTGAAAATAGTGGATTAGAGGACATTCGAAATGGCTACGGCACTGTAAGTTACTTCGCCTTGAACCATTTAAATGTCTTAATCCTACGTTTTCAGACTATTTTCAGTGACGTAGTGACTATGTGACTATTTTCAGTGACGTCCACTAAGAAATGAATCCTTATTGGACATGTCTATAACGCCTATTGTCATAATTTGTGGAAGAAACCGAGACTTTTCTCCAAGAGGAACTACGGTGGTGGATGTTTCATGGTATGGGGGCCCTCTGCGCACGCGGTAAGATCTTTTTTCTGAATGAATAGTGCACCTGCACTTACATTTAGAAGAAAACTTGGTTCCTTATTTCAGAGGATATTGTGGGGTTCTGCATGTAACCCAGTAAGATAATGCGGTAATCCACCTTAGCTATGAAAGTATGGAGTGGTTTGCTGCCCATAACATTCGTTTATTGCAGTGGCCACGTTCTCCAGATTGTAACCCAATAGAAAACCTTTGGGGCATTATGATTCCCCCAATTTATGCTCATAACCGGCAATTTGCGAATGTCGCCGAACTCCAAAGCGCAACTTTGCAGTCATAAGAGAATTTTGAGGATTCCATATTAAAAACCCTGGTCGAAAGAATGGCTAACTGGCTTTTTAGCATTTTATAAGGAACAATGCTGTTGCTGTGATGCATACACATTTAGACCAAGTTAGGCTCATTGTGGTTCCACGCGGAGCTTACAATAAAACGATTTGTATAAATGCAGACGATGTTATTAAGCTTACTTAGATTATCAAAGAAATGTGGTCCTAGATGTATCATTGTACAGAGCGAAAGGGCACTATACGGACAGAGCATGTGAAGAATTTTTTTCGATCTATTGACATGTCTGCCAATGACAGTGTTCTAAAATAATACCTATTTAGATCCTAACTGCATTCAGGAAGGGTTTCGAGAACAAGTGAGGACTTCGACCGAGAGTTTCGTACTGTATGTACGCGGCAATCGTCAGACCGATATCGATTTACCGTCTTGTTGGTTCATGGTCAGCACTGAAGAGCAAAGAAAGCTTGAAAATTATTGGACTCATGCAAAAATCCGCATGTTTGGTCATCCCTCCGTTGCCCGGGAAATAATGCTCCCTCTGTTTTCTATTGATATCTTTGGGAAACCAGCGGCTGCAGTCTTTTCATAGTCGGCGCCAGTCGAACAAAACATACAGGAAAGAAGATTGTTCATAAACCAAAGATAATAAACCAAACCAAAACAAAATGGATTACATCATTCTCTACAAGGACTTCGGAATAAATTACCGAATAGTGATCCCAAACAGAGGATATTAGGAAGCTGTTAAAGTCAGGAACCTTATAATCTGAAAATTCACACGGAAGGTTTCAAGATGAGCGAACGCGCGGGTATGAGAGTGCACTTAATCTCGCCGGAGGTATCTCTGCCACTTCATTTACGTGACTATTCCAGTATTTTTCAAGCAGAATTATGAGCAAATAAAGCGGGAGCTCGCTTAAAAGTTAACGTTATAACATAGCCATTTTTTTGTTTGAAAAAGTGACTCGAACGTAAATTTTTAAAATTACTAGACACACTTTATCCTCCAGAGTCTTGAGAACCACAATTTCCTTGTTTTTATACGACTAAGGCCATGTGCGTGAATATTATATTCTATTACAAAACAAACTTAGTCTCACATAGATGGATTTTTTATTGGATTTTTTTTTCTTTTAAATATCTTTCGTCGCCATGTGTTACAAAACTATTTTGGGAGTTCGTCAGGCTTCGAGCATAAATAAAAGTCTTTTCCAAATAACTCTGACATTGGCCTCTTGAAATAAATGTATCAAAACCAGATTCTTTTCTAAAAAAAGATTTTAAAATATTTTCTATTTTATCAATCTATCGAAATATTTATTAGCTTCTTAATGGAATATGCAGACGAGTTAAACCAAAAAAAAAATGCTTAATAGAAGTGGAACCATGTGAGTTTACGAAGGAATCCACTCAAAACAAAAGTGGATACAAATATTAAGCAAAAAAAATGTTCGTAGATTGACCAGACAACAACAATTGAGATACAAATGGCAAATATCTGAAGAAGGCTCTAATTCCTCTGGGATTAAGGAGTGGGTGAGGGACTTCAAAACATGCATGACATCAACTTGTTTTTCAGAAGAATTGCGTAGGATTTTTTAAATATGATCATAAATCAATAGCCGCGTTCACACTGTACCACAAGTCGTACAACTTGGTCGCACTACCAGCAAATACCTTTCTTTATAACAGAAACTTCGAAAAGTGAATACGATTGAAATGAGAGGAAGAAAAAAATATGGGTTAGATAAAAAAAAATTGCTGTAAACTTATTAACATAATTTAAATCCATACGTTTTCTCCTGGACTCATCGACATCACAAAAGTTAAACAATGGTCTGAAGTTGTATAGCAAATTCACCCATAACGACAATTCCTCCAACTAAGGGGAAATGTTGCACTGCCATACGACCGATGTACGACATAAAATTGATTAGGTCTACCAACTTGTGATACGGTGTGAACATGGCTAATGACATATACATAAAACATATAAATACATAAGACGTCGTCATAACGTGGAGTAACATAATAGTCGCGAAACAATAGAGCACAAGTGCTGTGGCCTTTAAATGATATCCAGTAGTCTCCACAAGGGAGAGTTTCAAAAATGTTTGAAATAGTAAAATGAGTATCACCTTATTGAGAGTGGTCATGATTGCAGGCCTTCACACAAAAACAACCAATGATATGAAGTGTACCTTAAAAATATTCATGCAACCATTTTAAGCCATTTAAAGTTAACATTCCGTTTATTTATTTATATAAATTATGCGACATCCCTGCCTTAAAGTTTTCAAAACAAACCATCATCAAACTGCCTCCTATAACGACCGCACACGCATTTCAAGATGAAAGCAACATAAAAAAAACGCAAATTCAATAACTTTGTATACTTCAATCGGTTTCATCTAAAAATACGAAAACCGTGTCTGAAAAGTTGCCAAAAGCGAAAAAAAATTATATAGAACACATGGGGCGATACAAGAATATTTCTCTTTTTATCTGTCTCGAGTGGTGACCTAGACCGGTTCGATTTTTTTTAAAGGCGCTTCTACATTAGACTGGACTGTCAGTTGAATATTTCAAGAGATGATTTTCAAGCGAATTGAAATCCCCAATTTTGCTTCTTTTTTTGTGGGTTAGGTATTTGAGCGTGAACTTCGTTTGATTTGTTTTGTTTTGGAAAAAAGAAAGACAAATACTTGCCATTGAAGTTTTTGACAGCCAGCCTATGAGCATTTTGAATGCTATAAATTCCTAAATGATGATTATTTGAAATGTGAAGGAAATATATACAAAAATGTGGAGGAATGTCTTTTATTCGTTGTGGTTTTAATGACAGCATGACAACTGAACACGTCATGCTGTCAAAGTGACATTTAAAGTAGCTTTATTCAAATGTTTGATGTTTTTACGTTTTGAAGTTGATAGATTTTAGACAGATAGAAAATGTACACGATAAAACACAATTAATATACCCTTTTTTAATCGTGACTGCGTCTAGACTCATAGTATAAACCACGCATTTAATGTCTAATGGCTAAGAAGATAGGCCCAAGTCCACCTCGGACTCTAGCGTCGCCATTATTATTATTATTAATTAATGTCTAGGAACAAACAATTGTTCGGGGGTAAATATGGCAACGATAAATGAATTCAAAACAATAGGACCTCATACGAGGCATATTCCGATAAAATGACCTCATATGGCCTCAGAGAAAAATGAATTAATCACCTCAAGGCGCAGTGCCTGATTACAGAACCTTAAGATAAGCGAGATATTAGCCCCATTCACAATGTACGACTTGGTTTTCCGTACACACTCTACTACATGCTTGACGGACTTCATTTATGACAGAAACTTCGAAGAATGAATATGGTTCAAAATAGAGGAAAATGAGAAACAGAGAGTAAAGGAAAAAACGAATATGGGTTAAACCTTAGATAAAAAAGGAACGTATTTTTTTCGTAAATTTATTAAAAATGTTGATGACTCATCGAAATTACAAACAAGAGTGAAAAATGCTGTGAAATCGTACGACAAGTGATCAGACACAACCACAAATCAGTCGACCAAAGAAAAAAGTTGAAAAAGTTGAACTACCCTATGACCTATTTTAACGACTTGTCGTAAAATCCTTCACTCTATACGACATAGAACAGATTTTGTTTATCAAGCTTAGTCGAACGATTAAGTCGTACAATGTGAACGTGCCTATTGTCAAGCTATTTTTAGAATAAGTTTCAAACGGAGGAAATTTATTGATCAAAAGTGAATTTCACTGAAAGGTTGGAAAATACAATCAGAATTAATGTCGGTCCAAAGAACTTTTAATCATAGTCGTTATGGCCACTCCAACAACTCCCGGGAACCTTTAATAAATATATATCCTGTAATAAATTATAACAATTTATGATATCAACAAATTTTGCAGCACCGACATATAATTTTCGTTCCATTTTCAAGTTACCGAAAAGCACGTCTTTGACAGCTCGATATCAATTAAATAAGCACTTTTTTATGTTATTGTGAGTCGAATCACGCGGAAGTATTTTTATAAAATGTTGAAAATTAAAGGGAAATATAATGAAACACATACTATACTCGAGACCCTGATTAGGAGTCGATGTCTACAAGATGAGCAGACTTTAGTCCTCGTTAATCTCATCCTTCTAGAGATTCTCGCAATCTTGCAAGAGAAAATCTTCTAAGAACATCTTTGCGAGTCAGTTTCACTTCGTTCATTCCCGACAACTCAAGAGTGTACCGAGTTTTATGTGAAAAAATTGCACCATTTAAAATTTGTGCAGCATAACTCCTTTATTTTGCACCCTAAATACTTTTGACAGACGTCAGATAAGAACCATCAAACCGTTGCCGATCACGGTAAATGCACTTCACTTAACCAATCATCCGTCTAGACCACCCAATTCTTTATGATTTCGCATCTCGGCCTAGTTGGAGTTCAACCGCTTCGAACTCGATAATCTATTGACCGATCGGCTTAAAGTAATTCTGATTAAAACAAGTACATAAACGTCTCGATACCATTTTTCCCCACTCAGGTTTTCCTCTCGACTACTCAGTCGATGCCATGAATCATTTAATTTTACAAGACTTTGCGCACACAACTGCTACAACTACTTACAATAAATAAATCCGATCGACAAAGTAAGTAGATCTAGATCATCGTAGAATGCTGACAAGAAGAAATTGGTCGCTGACCGCACTTACCGGTTCTTCACCGCAACAGTGCGTCTGCTGCAGAATTTCCTGCCGTATCGATTTAAAATTAAATTGAATTAGACCAAATCGAATTTAAAGATTGGTCTTCACTCTATTGAAGTCTGATCCAATACGACAGGCCAGACAACTCAACTGGATTGGGGACTTGTGGTTAGATACGTTCTATATGACAAACGAGATTGAGAGGCTGTTTGTAATGGAACACGTCCATCACTCTTCAGCGAATCTTGTCGCAAAATGATGGTTGTGTCATGATGATCGGCAAGACTTGCAGAGTTGGGCTGGTGTGTGCAAATTCAAACTGTAGACGACGATAAGTGTATGTGAGGTGAATTAATTCGTTGCGGAGAACGCACGCACACGAAGTAAATCAAGGTGTGTGCACTAGTGGCTTCACATTCTTTCATTTTGCAACATCTGCTTCTCCTGTCTCCTGTGTAAGAGTATAAGAGTAGGAAATTGCGGTTGCATCGCGACAGACATGAGTTTCCTTCGTAAGATGTTGCATTTCACGGTCGACATAAATTGGTTTCCGTTGAATGGAAGTCAAGCAATTGGATGCGTCACAAGGCGTGCGAAGTTTAAAACGCAATTCCTTGTGAATTGCATGACAGCCGTTCTTTTGTAACAACGAACTTCGATGTTTTCTCATGTATTATACATACATACATACATGATAGAATATTTAAATATACTTAAACATGAAACTTCTTGAAATTATAGAGTTTTGTATAACAGCGCGTGATTGTGTCCATTACGCCCCTAAAATAGTTTACCATCGTGCGAGATGCCTATTTTCTGTAAGAGATTGAAGCTTTTACATTTAATTTTATATCTTTGCAGGCTTTTTAGGTAATTTTTTGTTCTAATCTTTAACGAAGTTTTGGGTTGATAACAAGAGGCAAATTCCTCCTGACTGTAAGTGAGCTCCTGAAGGCGCTATAAAAATTCTAGTTAGGTGGACAAAAAACTGCGGACTAAGTATCAATCCTAGTAAAACCAATAGATACCTAGGTATCATTCTTAACAAAAAAATAAACTGGAAACTTAATGTCAATGAAAGGGTCGTGCCCTGAGAATCAGTCAATCTGGCGACTGGCGCCCATGTACCATAGGACATGCAAGTATTCTTGACAGACTTGCAGTATCAGAAGTCGAGAGTGACTATAGACTCCCATTCCTCGATTTTAAGAAATCCTTCAATTGGCAATTCCCCACCAGAGAGGAAAGGGTGATCAATAAACACACCAGTAACACGACCATAAAGGTTTTCACCGACGCGGATGGTGAAAAGACTAAAGCAGGCACAGGCGCGGGCATTTTCTCTGATGAGCTAAACTTGCACTGCTCAATCAGATTCCCTGATTACGGTAGTGTTCTTCAAGCGAAGATCCTGGAGGTCTAAGAAGCGGTCAGAATGATATCAATGATGGCAATCCCACCAGCTGATATTACCATTCTTATTGACAGTCAGGCATGAAAACTATATCCACTATATCCGCAACGAAAATCTAGTCCAAGCTAGTCGCATGCTGTCGCGAAGATCTGAAGGCTCTTGGCTCACAGCACTCGATCAATCTGTGCTGGACATAGGGACATAGGGACATTGCCGGCAATGAGATTGCTGATGAACGATGAGGAAAAAAGTGAATAAAAAAATTCTTGAAATGGCAAACAGTAGATACGAGTAGCATGCCCGTGCGAGACTACTAAAGCATTATAGCCCAGATACGATCGAGCAAAAACCGACAAAATCATTCAGTGCGACAAGAAGTTGCTAACGATGATGGTTGGAGCTCCAACTGGTCATAATCGTCTTAGGAACCACGCCATGAAAATGGGACTCACCAACAATAACATTTGTAGAGGCTGTGGTGATGTACAGGAACGCGAGGATACTCTTCACTACCTCTGCCACTGCTCTAGTCTTTGTCAGTTGCGTCTAACCCACACAGAACACCGGGAGAATACTTCTTCCAAGATCTCCATAAATTCTCAAATAAACCTCTAGTACATTTTCACAGGTTCATAAAAAGATCAGGATGGCTACGGTGCAACGTAGGACCATGAGTACGGCAAGGGAAATAAGGGGATACCAATCCACAATGGGCCCTCAAGGACCTAAGTGAGACGTGGCTTCCGCCCATCTACCCACATACCTACCTAGTTACCCGAGGTCATTTTTACTCATTTTTTACAGAGACCGTTAAGCTCGTTAGAGAAGTTTTACCCAGTTGGCCAATCACAAAGCAGATATGGCGAACAGATTTAACTTTATTCTAGTCCTCACAACTTTCATTGCTTTGCATGAATAACTATTGCACTCGACTGTACAGCAACTGACAAAACTTGACGAAATCTTGTGAAGATCCTTTTAATCAGATCAGCCCAAGTCATGCATTTTACGTGGACCCTGTTCCGGTATTCTTTTGTGGTAGTCATAGAATGTAATTTTTTTATTTGTTCGTCCGAAGTCTTGAGGAGTATTACACGTTGTGTTCCATTTGTTCACCATCTCCTAATTTTTACAGCTTAATACGTCGAATTGTTTTGTATACGAATATGGGGAAAAGAATCATCTCGGCCGAAAAGCTTAACTATCGTTCTAGCTAACGGCGCAGAGGCATGGACAATATCCCAAGCGGATGAACAGTCTCTTGGTCTTTTCGAGAGAAAAGTTCTGCACGCGTTTTTTGGTCCTGTTTGCGTTGATGGCATTTGGAGGAGAAGATACAACCACGAACTGTATGGGCTGTACAGTGACATGAGTCTAGCCAGGCGTCTACGGATCCAACGCCTAAGATGGCTAGGCCATGTAGAGCGAATGGACAACTTAACTCCGGCCCGAAGAGTCTTCAACTCTGAGCCTGTGGGACAAAGCAACAGAGGACGTCCACGAACAAGGTGGCGCACACAAGTCGAGGGGGACCTCGGCCGGCTTGGTGTGCGAAACTGGAGACAGCTGGCGAAAGATCGTGCTAGCTGGAGAGGCATGTTGAGTGAGGCCCAGGTCCACCTCGAACTGTAGCGCCCTAAGGAGAAGAAGAAGAATAAATCCAACCAACGCGGCAGCTATACAGGCCATCTTTTATGTCCGTATGCAAAGTTTAGTTTTTGAATACATCAATCCTCTATTGACTGCCTTCCCAAAATGCGGCAATTTTGCTTGTTGACGACGCCAAAGAATGTGAAATGGGACTCGTCGATCATCAAAATTTGTTTCCAAAAATCAGGTTCAGTGTCAATCATTCGAGCGACGTAGACGGTCTGTGGGGAATATTCTTTGAGTCGATTACACTTTATTCGAAAATAAATGCATATATAAATAATAATAATGATAGCCCTACTGTCCGAGGCGGACCTGGGCCTAGCTCCTCAGCAACCACTCGTGTTGTGCGTGCTATTGTTTTCTCGCGAGTTAAGGGGACCTACAGTTTAATGCCGACTTTGAACGGCGAGATTGAGAATCTTTTTCCAGACAGTTATACTCTTTGAGCACTGTCAGTGACTCGAAAGAGGTGAAGCCGTGAACAATTTTTTTTTCTAAAATTCTGTCTGAACCCAGACTTGAAAGTCTATTGCGTATGGCTCGACGCACAAACCCACACGCCCACGGTGCCCAATGCGCCGCAAGGTGGTTCCGCTAACGCGAATATACTGATAGCCGTGGGTTCTCGGCAACACTTTCTCTTACCGCTTTAATCAGTGCATTGGAACGTCTTGGGCGTTGATAAACGGTATGTCAACGATCTTCCACAGTCCCGTTGACACCAAACGATGAACAGTATTGTCAGATGGTGCTTGTTCGCCACGAAATGGGCGTTGAGATAACACAACTGAACGACTATTTTCAATGTACAGCGTCATTATTTCGGCGCGTTGTTTCGGTGTGAAGTGATTTAAGGTGAAAATTGTACCGATTTGGCGTTTTAAAAAAATGTTTAACGATTGATAAATCTCCAAGTTATTAGTTACAAAGTTTACATACCGACAGAAATGGCGCATCCTATTTGTTTCTTCTTCTACATTAATTCTAAAAAATCAAACATGTCTTAAGGTTAAAAACAGCACCAAATGACGGTGTTGTTGACCCATTTGCAACTTGGCCCGAGTTCTTCCACATTTTTCAATGGGTTTTGTCAACTAGATGGTAAATTGTGTTCAACCGAACACTGTCGTGCATACGGTAATGGTCATTGTGAACACCATAGCTGCAGCCAAGGGACAGTTCTTGCGCCTACTGCTCCCGATAGCAAACATACCCAATTAGCGCAGAAGTCCTCCAGTAGATCTCCGATCTCTCGGTGTTTATTTGACAGACGAAAAAGTCTAAACAACTTGTTGCAAAGACTAAATCGATTGAGGGAATACAAAATGCTTTCTCATTCGGAGTTCTGCTTCTTCTTCCTGTGGCCCTACAGTCCGAGGTGAACCTGAGCCTCATCCAACCAACCTTACCAGCTAGCACAATATTTCACCAGTTGTCTTCAACAGCTCACACACAGTTGATTAAGGTCCCTCACCAATTGTGTGGGTTACCTTAAATGTAAACGTCTTCTGGCTCAGAGATGAAGATTCTTCGGGCTGGAGCTAAGTTGTCCATGCTAGATAGCGTTGTATCCTTAGACGGTTGAATCGTCTTCTCCAATCGCCATCAACGCAAACAGTATCAAAGATCGCACGCAGAACTTTTCTCTCGAAAAGACTAAAATCTTCTTTATCCGCACAACTGGGTTATTAATGTCTTATACAAATTCGGCTTGGTATTTCGAGAGAGGGCTCTTTTATTCAATTGCCTTCATCATCATCATCAACATCACTTTCAGAAACGCGCATGTTCCACTAAAGGGGTCGCGGGGGCAATGTATGCACGAGAGATCTCCAGGCCACTCGATCCTCCGCCATCGACTCTAACTCATCAGGAGCTATGCCCAAGCGCAACTTACCTGATGGAATTGCATTCAAGGCATGCCTCGGAAGTCGTGATGAAGGAGACATTCGTGCCATATGACCAAACCATCGAAGTACAGTCCTTTCCGTTCGAAGAAGCAGCTGCCCAACATTGAGTTCCTCACACACTGCCGTGTTGCTCACCCTACCCGGCGAGTAATTCGCACAACAGCACGGCAGCTTGTAGTCGCGATCTTATTCTTTCGGTCATTCGGTCATTACCAAATTTCATGACCATTGGTGAGAGTTGAAACAAATACTGGGTTAAAAACCGCATACTTGGCTTTGACACAAAGCTCGGCCTTCCTGATTACAGATCGACCAAGCTGTTTTAAGATTGACACAGCTTGGTCAATCCTACAGGAAAGCTTAGCATTATTCCTCTTCCTCTCATCACTCGTAAGGAAGAAGAGGAGAAGTTTAGGTACCTCAATTGCCTTTTGAGCCTAAAAAAAAGATCTGTTGGCAAAAGTTATTTCGCGTTTGATCGTTTTTCGCTGATATTGTTCGTACTGTTTACTGCGAAGCCGATGTACACGAAGTCATTCACTACCTCGAAGTTATAGCTGACTATTGTAACGTTCTGGCCAAGTCATCGATGTTAAGCGTCCTTTCAAGATAAGAGCAAAGACTTTGTTTTTACCTATTTAGCTGTTTCTGTTTCAAAGCCAGCAAACGCCTCATTGACAGATCGCTATGCTTGACCAATCACGTCAATGTATGTATGTATGCTAGCAGTTGTACAGACTTTTGGAAGATAATAAGTCTAATGTTGGTCAGTGGTCAAAGATGAGCTAGACTCGGAAATTGGCTAACGATGACTTCAGCGTGGTTCAAGAAAACCTCGTTAACCACTTCATACCCAAATAATTGCTACACGCTTTGACATCTTTGTCCTGTTTACTATTTCGATTGAGTCCAGCACTTCCCCTACATTTTATTGAATGCGTGATGTGAAATCGGCTCTCTATGTTTAATCAAACTTTCTCGACCCTCATCCGTTCAGATTTTTTCCTAGATGATCAAAGCAACAGCTTGTATATATCCCACCCGACGACGTCTCGAAAAAGTTGAAGGAATCTTGAAATCCACGACAAGAAACACCTGAGCACGCATCGTATCACATTGACCGAGTCGTCTAATGCATTGTCTTACCATCCACCAGGAAAAATTACTGGTCACAAAAACCACATGTAATCATTAATGAGAAAAAAAACTCCACAATGCACCATAACCTCAAATGCATAAATCACGACTGTATGAAGTGTAGGTACGTCTGACCTCTCTCAAGTTCAGAACCATCATATTAAACGAACAAATAACATAAACTCCCTCCACATTCTGGACAGACTGACCTACATTTTACCTGCGTTGCTTCACAGCACATGCACAGGAAGAACGCCCGTGCAACGATGAAGCGGTGAGCGGTCATTCGCGCCATCTGACTGATACATAGTCGGGAAAAAGCTGGTTTTTCAGGGAACTTCAAATCAAGGCTAACAACAAGGAACACCGCCTGTGGCTGCCCCCCACCTCCGGTCAACCAATCAATTGAAACTGAAAAAGGAACCCAGCCGTGTTTGTGGTCGACCAGGAAAACCTCACTTCATCTAGTGATTAATAGAATTCTCTTGCGAGTGTACCTCTTCGTTTCTTTTTTCGTTTCTTGTTTACGTGTACTTCTTTCAAAGCCCTTCCTCCACCTTCGGCCCACCAACTCAAGACGCCTTGGGTTGAACGACCATCTTCCATCGCGCTTCAATACGTGTACACTGTGGCGTGGCGAGTCGCAACACCAAGTAGTTCGTTATGTGTACAACTGGACACGAACGAGTCTCTATTCTGCTAGAGACGGAGGAACTGTGGCAGCGGGAGAAAAAACAGTTGAAATGTCTGGTTTACTTAAAGGTTCACCCGCTTCGACACGAGACACCATTACATCCGTTGTCCATTTGGGTTACACGGTAGATAGACGTAACAAACTGAAAGTGCCTTATGCGTTATTAATAGCCGACTCCAATTTGTTTATGTCTCGAACATGGTGAGAGGTCACCCGTAGCGTTGCCATTATCAAATAAACGCACAAACATACGCCTCAGCAGAGTTTTATAGGATCCACTGCAATAAAATTGATTTTCAATTCGCAATTCGAAGGGTAATTCTTTTGGAATACATTTCAGTTCGACGACTATCTTATCTCGTACAGAGTTCGGTGCGAAGTGTCATCGGCTATAACAGTCCAGGCGCTGGGTGTGGGTGCCTTTCTTTTTGTTTTTGTAAACGCACGCTTGAGAGAATTAATTTCAGTCCCAGGTGCTGTAGGATTTCTTATCGGGGATTTTGCAGTATTTCAGATATCGAATGTAAATATTTGACTATTCACCTGTTGTTGTGGTTGTGGATTAGCGTGGTATCTTCCCCCATCGATAAATTCAGGAGGTGCTGGGGAATTTAATGACAAAAGTAAACATTTGTGACGACCGCACCAAGAAGTGACAAAAAATTTGCGTCATGTACTGAGTATAATTCAAGGCACGTAATGATTATTGATTCCTTTTCTACCATGAATCTTGCAAAGAAGAGGATATCCTACACTGAAGACTGAAATATCGGAAGACAAAAAACAAGAGCTAAAAGACATTCTAAAGAGACCAGATAGCAATGATAGTTTTTCCAGTTATTATATTTCACCAACTGTCAAAGTTACCAATGACATTTAGCCATCAACATTTCCAGCAAGATTTGACATTTCATCATGCATCGTTTTACGCTTGCCGAACCTGCGGAAATTATTCAAAAATATTATCGAAATTCCGGCTCAGTTGTAAATATGCAACGTGAATTTCGTCGTGAGGTCGTTCATCACCATCCCCTCAGTGTGCAGGCAATTCGTTCGATCGTGGTAAAGTTCGACCATGAGTACACTCTTTTAGAACCCAAGCCACCAAACAGACAGAATTCTGGTACGAAATGAAGAAAGCATGGTCGCCATAGCGGCCAGCATCGAAGAAGACCAAGAAATGTCGAATCTTCACAGATCAGCTGAATTGGGCTTCGCCAGAGAGTCAGTCTGGGTTTGGATTGTGCTGACGCTAGAATTGAAGCCACACGATCATAGATAGACAGCGCCGGGAGTACGCTAATTGGGCCCTGGAAATGTTGGTCAGACATCCGGATTTTAGCCAAAAAATAATGTCTGACAGTGGAGTTGTCAGTGAGAAAAATTATTGAAGCGAACATAATCCATAAATGTTTGAACAAGCATCAACGCATCTAAAACCACTGACCGTTTAGGGCGGTCTATAGCATGGCGGCATCATCGGACCTTATTTGTTTCAGAATGAGTAAGGAGACACCGATACCGTCAATGGTCTCAGGTTTGAAGCGATGAATACCGCTTTTCTGTGGTCAGAGCTTAACAATATCGATATATCCGAGCTGTGGTTCCAACAAAACGGCGCTACATGCCATACAAGCGACGCAACGACGTTTCATGTTAACAGAACCATTTCTATCGAATTACCGACTATGCTCAGAGAGATTAATTGCCACAAAACGCTTCTCAAAACTTGGCGGCATAACTGTAAATACCTTCCAATCGTGAAACGCGCGGCACAAACAGTTGTTGTAGAAGCTAATCTCAGTTCCACTGTAAAATGAGCCAACTATGTGTCAAAAGCCGACAGATTTGCCCAAAATCAATAATTCCTTTCGATTTTTGTTCAAAAATCACTGATCAGAACGTCGATAAGTGATAAAACGTACACGACAAGCTGTCAATAACAGCAATGAACCGAGGTTTGGAAAAAATCTCTTTTGCTGTTTCGAAAAAGGAAATTTGTCAACTTTGTTTATGTAATGCTACAGTCTGGGGAGAACCTGGGTCTTAACCAACAAGCCTCTTCAAGTAGCACAGGTAATTGTCCATGCGCTGTACATAGCCCAGCCACATTAAGTCTTGGATCCGTAGACGCCTGGATATTGTTTTGCCCTTTTTTACCACCAGACCCATTTTAGCCGTTTCTGTTTCAATACCAGCACGGAAATGTCAATCTGTTGACGGATCACGGAGTTTGACCAATGATGTCAATGTCATCCACGAATGTACGGACTTTTGGAAGATCGTGCCTCTTGTGTTGACCCGTGAGTTCTGCACAATCTTCCCAAAAACAATGTTAAAAAATTCACATGACAGTGCGTCGCCTTGCCTAAGTCTTTTTTTAACATTGGAGGTCTCAATGAATTCATTTATTCATGACCTTAATGAAGCGCCAGGAGCTATGCATCGTCATCGTCCATCGTGCTCAGTCTGACAAGTTTGGCAGGAATGTCAAAGCTATACATGGCGCTGTAAAGTTCATCTCTATGCACGCTGTCATATGCGGCCTGGAAATCAGCGTATAGGTGGTGTGTGTCGATCTTCTTTTTTTGGGTCTTTTCCAGTATCAGCCACAGTGTGAAGATTTGCTCGATGATGAATTTCCCTGGCCTGAAACCGCACTTATAAGGACCTACCAGATTGGTAACAGAACGGCTTTTACACGATTTTTACTTATCCCTCGACAATTCGCGCAGCCAAAGGGGTTTTCGTTCTTGTAGAACAGACAAACGACACTGAAATTCCACTCAGCGGACATACTTTTCTCCTACCACATCTTACAGCTGACCTAGGCTAACCAGACGTCCTCTTTTAAGAGGACATGTCCTTTTTTTCTCTCATAAAAAAATGTCCGGTATTTTTTTTGGAAAATTTTGGTTCTCTCAGTTAACTAAATCTTTCCACGTCACAAAATTACAACAAAACTTTTTTTCTTCAAAACACTAATTTGGAAATTGTGCGAACAAGACCTAATATATTTGACACCCACTCATTTGACAGCTCATTTCTTTTTTCTGTTTAAAAGTAAATACACCGTTTGTTTACCGTATTCGTGTTTGCTTTTTTAATCTAAAATGAAGTGAGTCTTTAATTTTTATTTGAAACTGTTCAGGGTGTCCTCTTTTTCATGCTCATGGATCTTGTCACCCTAAGCTGAGCTAATGCATAATGCATACACCTAACGCGTATCACATGAGAGTATCACACTCATGATTAAGAAATATGTACATTTCTTTTATTCAAAGTACCTACGTATATCAAAAAATTTCTATCAACCACTTCAACTTAACTTCCTCTTCCGCACAGAAAATTCAACTTAACTATCAACTGAAATTTTGAAGAAAAAAAAAAACTCAATGTAATAACAATTCATTGGCAGTCCACTAAAGCAACGGAATTAAATCCTTAAACAAAACTTAATTTTGTTTATTCACAACGACACAACGCCAATCTGGCACAAAAGCATATCCAAACACCACCCCCACTCGACATTTTGGCACGGTTTCAAAAATAACCTAATGGAGCCACCCCAAAAACTCACATCGTCATACTCATTTGCGCAATTTTCGCACTCCATCGACCTTACAATATTTAAACTCTTATTATTCCTAAAAATAACACGTGCTGGTCTTCCTCCAGTTCAATTTTGATCAACTCGCAGCTTGAGTTAAACGCAAAAAAAAAACACGACACGACGCACTTCGATCCATTCAATGGAACAGCGATTCGGTTCCAAAATAAAACCTGAAAGTCATGATTTTCTTTTCGTCCCGCTCTATTGAGCACAAACTCTGAAAACAATATCGTTTCCAGAGGCAACGCCATCACCCGTTCTGGCAGAATGTTACCGAATCAGTTACGTACTCGTACTTAGGGTTGACAGATGACAGTCATTAGAGATACACGCCAATGAAGTTGATTAGTGCTTCATATCGGTACCGTTGTCGTTGATTTGGAACTAATGAGGCAACGAATTGTGTGAGATAATTAAAATTTAATTGCGTCAGCTTCAAATTCACTGCCAAACAGGTGAACCATGTGCCAACTCTCTCTCTCTCCCTCTGTTTTTCTGTACCGGAGTTGTGGAGCTTGTTTTCCAAAAAGGAATGTCTGGCAAGCAGGTGTAATGTTCCATTAAGGATTTGATGCACGTTCCATTAGATTGTTTACTTTTGAATTGCTACAGAACGAGTATTTCCTTTGTCGTAGACGAAGTAGTTATCACCAAAATTGTAATTCCATTTTAAGTGTTGTCAGCGACGTATGTATATATATGTAAAAAGTCCAAAAAGGAGGTGTTTGGGTCTCCATTTTAAAGTGCTCACCACTTATTTAGTTCTTCATGAAAAGCTGACAAAAACAGAAACGCGTTACTGTGTCAGTAGTTGCTGTTGTTGTCAAGTGGAATCCATCCCAGATAGGAAATTTATCGAACCACTTGACACGACGGAATTTTCAGTATTTAATCCCCTTAAGAAGAGATTAAAGCACTGAGTGATGCTTGAATCTTACAGATATTTCAGATCAGTTAAGTGGAGTTTGATCACTTTTTAAAGAACACTTCTGGAATAATTACGGGCTATAAGCGTGCATTCCTCATTCATGAGTAAGTCTTTAGTCGATTCGAAAGGGAGTTCTGCGCTTGCGGTGACAGTAAATGGAGGTGGAGCTTCAACAACTAACTGTACGATCTGTACAGCGACATCAGCCAGTGCTGCAAGTATGTTCAAGCAGAACTTACCACACTGGAGAAAAAATTCCCACATCAAATTTATCACTTTCAGAAAAATGTGCTTCTAAGATAAAAACAGTAATGGGTCATTAAAAATATATCCAAAAATATTTCCCTCAAAAATTGTAGGTCCACAAGCTCTGTACCTCGCTTTTGTGATATCCTTTGGCACATGTTTCAACCATCCCTTGAACTTCGGGTATTCAACGAAAAGGGAGAATATTTTTTCAGAAGAAATTGAATTGAAGGAATTTTGTTTAAAATACCTTTTTACCAATTGAGTGGAATGGGAAATTGAATGTACCACGAAAGAGTAAATTTACCACTACCTGGCAGCACTGACACCGGCCCGACTAGGGTTCCGCGGATCCAACGTCTGACGTTAGTTGGCCATGTGGAGCAAATAAAGATCACAGCTTCTGCTTCTTCGAATCTAAAGCGGACACGCATCAGGGGATCGACTGCAAATACCTTTGCGACCACAACTTCAAAGGAACTTCAAATAATTTATAGAGTAGCCGTTTTGGAAGCGGTCCAGGCCCACAGCAGACAGTAATGTCAGTTGAGTAAGAAAGATAAGCTTGGCATTACTTTTCTTGCAGATTTAAGAGGCATTGTATTTGGCTCTGCATATTAACCAATAATGCATTTGCAGTAATTCAGGTAATTATGGCCAAATACCTATTTGGACCAAGAAAGTCCATTGTGCAATAGATGCATCAAACTCTGTGAGAAAGACGGCCCCACCCTTTCCTCAATGCAGACTCTCATTGAACAAAACACGTGTTCACAATGTACACAATGGATTGTGGAATCAGTAGTGTGAATTCAAATAAAACCTGAAAGAGGCTGAAAAAATAAATAAATAAAGTAAAGAACGCACCTGTAATTGTGCCATTAAAAGAGTAAGATAACCACACCCACATTTTCACTTCTATCTATAAATTTTGTATGCTTCTTCTGAATTCAACTGTATTGGCCAAACAAAAAATGCTACAAAACCACTGCAAGTGACGTCTGAGTCGTCACGTCATCCGAGAAATCTGAAAAAACTTTTGCAGACAATTTGGAGAAGATAGTCACACCCTGTGTTTTCTCAGATCAGTCAATATACATACATATTCCTTTTTTAATTTCATAAAATAACGATCGCTTTCAAAACTTGCGGAAAAAAATCTGCACCCACTGACCTAATTTACAAGAAAATCAGGGTTGTCCAAGAAAATCTATTTTTATGACCGAACCGAACCCGGAAGCAATGTGACGGTAAATGAGTCAGCAGCTGGCTGCCTCTTGCTAGGTTCTTCATGCTCATTTCTACAATTAGACTCTGAATTCAAGTTTCCAAAGAATTGAAATCTATTTTTTCTAGTCACCACCGCTCACTCAATCATTGCCCGCATGCATAATCTCAATTCCCATTCACGCACATTAACATACTTATTTTCACATCACACTCATTCATCAGAAACATTCATCATAAATTAAAGTAATGCAATTCATTCTTAATGAAATACGAAACTTCACCGCGAACTTGACACTGTGCCAACAGAAACACAAAATATCCATCAAACACTGAAAAGGGATCACACTTAGCGCTCTCGCATAAAGTAAACACAACTGTGGAAATCATCTCCTTGCGAGACATACCGGTGCTGACGCTTGGTGTTATCAACACCAGCACTCAATCAAAAACCGCACTATTTGCAAAATAAACCAGAAAAATATACATAAGCAAACGTAAATAAGAATAAACAAATATAATACAACACGTACAAGAGTATTATTTAACGAAGACCAAAGAGAGGTGTTTTTACGAACACAGCCGCCGATTAAACTGCAAGCAACTGTGGAAATTCAATTTCAGTAAGCGGCAGCAGCACCAGCGACGTCGGCTGCAGCACAAAATCACTTTTATTGTTGTAGGTGACCTAAATTTTCCAACGATGACGACACCCATAAATTTGTGTTACACACGCTAGATGTTACACGAGAAATTTTCATGAAAAACTCTCAAATCAGAGAGGCGACCGCGCAGACATGGTGAGTAAGACTTGCTAATGGCGTTAGTGATTTGATTTGATACAGTGTATGTTGAAAGTATGACATCACTATTATGAGTGTTCATGGACTACTCGTGCAGTTGATTGCTACCTATCATGTGATTGGTGTAATTTAAAACTTATTTTAGAACTGAATTTCCTTGAGGTTAGCTTGACTTTAGTCATACGTGTGGCATTTGGAGAGCGGTGTTTGTTTTAATAGGCGTACACGTTTTCTTTTCCAAAAATGTACGTCGCCAGAGTTGCACGCAAGAGGTTTTTTGTTTGCCTCCCTATGGGTTGTTGGCAACGGTCCATAAGGAAATTAATTAATTTCAACTATGATCTCCGTTAGAAGAATTTATATTCGTAAGGGGAGAAAACTTGCAAAACAATATAACCTTCAAACAGGAGGAAAATTTGAATTTTCTCGAGTTTCCTGAAGAGTTCAATTGTAACGCCAAAAAAAATCTGGATTGGCAGGAAATATAAATGAATGATAAAATGAAAAATATCAACAATCTTCTTTCAAGTGCTACTGATCCAGATCAATTATAAAATTAAACCAACCTCCGAATTTATAGTCAAACATTAGTCAGAAGTAAAAACACAGTTCCAAGCGAAAAGAAGTACTATGAAGCTGCAGTTATGCTGAGGACCTAGTTTGTTTTTCCATACAGCTAAAGAGTTAGAGTGAGTTAGTGTTGGAAGGAATAGTCTTATTGTACCACACTGCAAACCGGAGAGGGCAAAATGAATGATTCACTTGGTCCGGGGTTTCCGTGACTATCGTTATCAAATGTTGAATGCGACAGAATACTGAGTCTGATACCCCCCTTTTATGAGGTTTCCTTCTGAAGCTTTATCGGATGTAAAATTTTAGAAATACGAAAAGATAGAACCAGAAGCACACGTCCTACCCGACCTAAGTGCCTTTAGCTTCCTTGCATGAGTTTTCAGTGGTGGTCTGGCTGAAAACTAGTGAACGCAGGATGACCGGACAGGCATTAGTCTAACTAAGGTTTAATGAACACTGTGACATACGTCATTATATTAAATTGTAATAAATTAGAATTTTGGACTATGTTCGGTCACAAACGATTTAGATTTTGCTTCAACCGAAAGAGCATAATCGACTTCTCGTAATTTGGATTAATCCAATTTGTTTAATTCAAAAAACAGCAGGTCTATTTGCAGTGTGGATCATCTAGTGTTTTTTTAAACCATAGTTTATTTTGCCACTGACAGCTGTTTACCGCTCGAAATGACAGAAAGTCAGTATCATACCTTCGCGAAAATGAGTCGCTTTAGTCTTGAACAAAACATTAGGAAATATTGAAAACTTATTTCCAAAGTGAACAACGACCGGATAGCACAGTTGGTTATGTGCCTAAGTTGGACGGGTCCTAGGTTCGAATCCCAGTGAAAGCAAAGTTAATACGCTTTTCTCCGGCTTTTCATATCTGGTCCAGACACCATTTGCCGTTAAATTAACGGCACTATCACTGGAGCGGCCGATCAGTGGTGGCAGTCTGACTGTTGGTATTATAATGTACCAACATGGTCTAAGTGTGTTGGAGAATTCACTAGCAGCCCCCTAACCTAACCTGATCTAACCATATTTCCAAAGTGAGTGCTGTGTAGCCCAAACAGTGCATTTTTTTAAAAGAAGTTTTGACCGAAATGAAGCACCCACCGCGACTGCTGAACACAAGTTTGTGCAAAAATTTCGTAAGACTGGTATGCTAGTGGACAACACTCATGGTCTCCGTCGTCGTACAATGCACACAGATGGAAATGTTCGCAGTTTGGGCCTTAGGGCAGCTTAAATGGGACAACGATTTTGGGCGAAAAAACATATTTGAAAAAACAAAATTGCCGCATCAGGCGCTCGGAAAACAGAAAACCCGCACGTTATTGTCGAGAAGTCAATGCATCCACAGAGAGTGACAGTTTGGTACGGATTGTTGAGTGGTGACATCATTGGACCATTTTTATTCGAAAATGAGGCTGGGAACAACGTTTCGGTCACCGATGTTTACAGAACTATGTTAACCGATTTATATTTTACTGAAATTGAAGACATGGATTTGGACGACCTCTGGTTCATACAGCCTATGCCACATCGATCTTTTGCGCACCAAATTCCCAAATCGTGTTATTAGCCGTCTTGGCGATGTCAATTGGCTGCCTCGAAGCTGCGATTTGACGCCCTTGGACTTTTTTGTGGGGAACCGTGAAGGAGCAATGTTATTCCAACAATCCGGAAACGATTCAAACACTTAAGGCCAATATCATCCAAGTAATCCGTGAGCTACAGCCCGAAACCATCAACAAGGTCTTGGAAAATTGGGGAACTTGCAATAAGTACGGTATCGAAAATCGGGAAAATTAGTATCTGCCTGCATTGGCACAAAATTGAATTCTGCCAGAACAACTGAGGCATCAAGCGTTACACATGAGAGCAGAGCACAGGAAGGCAATAATATTTAAATTAAATCTAGTCTCCGTTTAGGGATCAGGAACTAGATTCTCCAGAAGGAAATGAAAACATTTTCATGCAAAGCTGATGCTTTGTGGATCTTTATTGATCGCCAAATTTAGATCGGCTATAAACAAAATTATATCGATTGCAACACACAACAAGCCGTCCACAAGCGTAATGTATTGTAAAAGATCTGATGAAATAATAGGGGAACCAAGCAAATGTTTATCGTTTTGTATAAATTGGAGCGAGTTAAGTTCCAGAGATGTGAACAAAATGTGTTGTGTGTAGACGTTGATAAGGAAATATAAAAATTCACTTGCCATAAATAATCAACTTGGCACAGAAATGGGAAGAAAACGTTTTCTCATCATTCTAAGGAAATTAAATAAACTTGAGTTGCAATTCACCTTCAGTATCACAATCCTTTGCACTAAAGATGATAGGTTTACAACAAATTTGTAGGAAGTGATAGGATTCCAACAAATTAGTTATTCGGATAGGATTTTAAGCATTCCTGCAGAACCCCATTCATAACAAGGATTGAACTTTAAAACAACTTTATTCAGCGATCTCGACGCGGTCTGTTCCTGACCAGTTGCTTCACCTTCGGTAGAGTAAGGTCGTAAGAATAACGATTCTCAGAAATTATTGTAAAAATGATATGATCATTTTTGTAAAAGGCTGACAACCCGAAATTTAAATAAAGGGTAAACATATCAACATAGAAGCACTCTCGTCAAACAGACTCCACAAGAGATATCACTGACATGATTTCGCGAGCTCAATGAGACGTCAATAATGCATATGCTGATATTAAATCTGGAGCGACTATACTCGATCTGCTGCAAAACGAGGACGAGATAAAATGTGCTGTCATCAAAAATAGAGCGAACACAACGTAAATTTCGACCGAAGTATTAATCTTGTTTATTGTTGTTTATCACTGAACTGAAGATTCAATTAACCCTTAGGTAGTTTTGTGCAAGACTCGCACCAGCCCAAACATGATTATGAGCAATGTTAAAATTATTATTATTTGATGAAAAACCACTGGTCGCTGTGTGAGAACTGTGGCACGTGCGACACGGCAGCGTTTATTGTAATAAAAGCAAAAGTTCAGCCGAGAACTAAAGAGTGCAGATAGCAATGACAGTTTTACGAATTGTTATGTTTCAGCAGCTGTCAAAGTTGCCAATATTCAGGAAGGTTGCCATTTCATCATGCATCATCACGCTTTGCTACATGTACCGCCAGCTCTTCCCGTAGAAAAGCACATTTGGGGCTTACCTCTTCGACAGCCTAAACGATCTTAGTAATATCAGCATCATAGTGAGACAAAATGGTTCTATGGATATGAGGTATCCGATCCGCGTAGTTTCAGAACAAGACTATGCGGATCTAAATGTGACTGTTTTCTGCAGTCAATCACATATGTACATGCTAACTTAACCTGAAGTGGAAGCTTATTCAAATGAGCATAGGGCACTAGAAACTCTTAGCACAAGATTCCGGGAAATTACGTCTTGTTTATGACTCAATTGAAATCCAGACTGGAGATAAACCAAAGATGTACCTCACTCGTTATTTGGCGTTCTTAACTTTATATCTGAATTAGATAATGTATGTGTAACACTCTCTTACATGTGGTGACACCTTTTACCAAGACCTGTCCCAAAAGTTATACCTTGTGTGTCATATCTGTAACACGATACAAAACATGTGTTTCGTTATCATGTCAAGTTTATGTCAAAGTGTAGGAAGAGGAAGACATGAGGTACCTTTAAGAAAGTGAAACTTTTTGAACTTTTTGAGAAAACTCAGTAAAAAAGGGAAACAATTGAAACAAATCAAATTCATGTCATTTAAGAATTTGTTGTGGCTCACATCTAGTCCCATTTCTATTGAGTTACGTTAATTGGTTTTGTCTTATGGATTACAATTAGTAAACCCAAAGCCATTTGACTACACGCTTACCCAACAAAACTTTCAATGAACGAGACAATAGTCAGTAAGGTGAGGTGCCAGCATGTGCTTAAAGGTACAATCATTTGTGAAAACTTTCAAGTCAAAGTTGATGTCAGAAATGTGCATCAGTAAACAATAAAGTGTATTGAAAAATAGATGCTCCCTTCGCGATAAATAACGAAGCCTCCTTAAACGAAACGCTCAAGCTCCGACAACATCACAAGTTCCTCCCTCACACCCACTTCCGTTTGCGCCGGAAATTCCAAAAAAGGAACAACATTTTCGACACCCACTGTTCAATTAAGAAGCATATTCCACTGGCTTCAGTCAAGATTCTCACTCACAATATCCAGGCTTCAAATAAAAAAAGAAAATAAAAGACCGCACCTAACACAACAGCAAAGCAACAAATTAAAAAGTCACGCTCCCAACAACACCATCAACGTAGACTACGTCGACAAAAGGTACGATGAGGCAACCCTCTGGTCTGTCGTTCGATCGGTCTAAAGCAGTTTTCCCGTCTAACAAGTTTCCTTTAGAGCACCTCAAGAGAGAAACCACTATCGACCGAATCAAAGCCATTGTGTGAGACAGTGTTTGCGTGAGCTGTTAACAATACAACACACACGATACAAACAAACAAAAATATTTAACCATTATTTTCTTCTCCCTCTCTCTTTCTCTCTCACCCGGTTGCTTCTTAACCCAAAATTAAAGAGTTAGGAGATTTAATGTCCATGTTTCTTTGGATTTTTCAAAAAAAAAGTTTCAGCTAATAACGACTCAGAGTTGAGCTCTTTCACCGCCAGTTGCTGGAACGAAACAAACAAAAACGAAACTAGCAACTGAAGTGAAGAAGAACAAACTTGTATCTTCAACAAATACATTTGCAGTGCACACTCTCTGGCTTGTATTCGTCGTTCACATCGTCTTGACCACAGCCCAAAAATCGGTCTAAATACAACGAAGACGTCTTGACTGTAGTTTTTTGGAATATTTCTTCCAAAAATAAAAAAAACCTTCCTCCTTACCTGTTCGACTTCCGTTCGGATGCCAGTGAAAGGATGTCGTTGGGACACAAATCCAATTGGAATTCCTACTGGATCAGGATGACACAACAACGGACCACTTGTTTACAACTCACAAACACGAATTTCCCTCGCGTACGTTTCGAATTTTCTTCTACTGAAAGCACTTTGAAATTAAAATTTCTTCGATTTCTTTATTTTTTTAGATATTTTTTTTCGATTAAGCACTTTAAAGTTTCCTTTGCGATATTATTCGTGAAAGAAGAGAACGAGAAAGAAAACGAATAAAAATAGAAAGAATTTTATATTCACACACCACAAGTTGATGTCACAATCCACAGTCGTATTTATGATCTATCTTTGCAGAGAAGTAGGTGTATAAGATATATTCTGCGTGTATCCGTAGTCGAATTGGGGGGGAAATTAAGATCTGTTTACACTTGGGGTAACTTGAAAACAATCCTTAGGTTTGTTTCTTTTTTTGCTGTAGCACAGAAAAAGAATTAAACTATCGAAGCACCGCGTTCCATGAAATACACACGAACGCCACAAACAAGAGACTCGAACTGAACTTGTGTGAGGAATGTCGATGAGAATTGAGTTCGTCGAATACGTGTGCTCGGGTGCTCTGCCTCTGCTCCGTCATCCGTATCGGTTCGGTTCGGTTCGGTTGTCTTGTCTGTGTTTTTCGAGCACTTGTCGAGTGAGAAGTTTTTTGTGGGATGTAAGAGAGTGAGTGGTTATTTCGTAGATATCGAGATTTATTGAGATTGTCACTCAACATGAGAAAAAGAATTTTACACTCGGCAAGGTAAACTTTTCAGCTCTTGACATGAATAGTGTGACCAGATAGATACAAACTAGAATTTCCCACGAATGTGTGCGAATTAAGCTACAACAAGTAAGAGATTTTAAATCATCAATTGGAGAAGATGGCCGACACTTCAAGGTCGATATTTTTTTTATATATCAACAAAATATTTATTTACTGTAAAATTGACGATGAAGACGAAAAAGGGGGATATGTCTGAAGTCATTTGTTTTTATGTGTCTTTCACTCTATGGCCTTTACTTAGCTTGTTCATCAACCATTTGTTCTGTGCTTCTGGCCCTTCTCAACTTATTACTATTTAGACTCTGAAAGCATCGTCGGTGTGTCGCAATGTTTGCCGCGAAATAGGAATACTTTGTGCTTTCAATTTATAGACAAGCAGTACGAGAATAAACAGCTGTTGACCCGTTATACCACTAAAAAAGTAATGTGCTAACTATAATAGCTATAATAACTTAAGGGCCAACCATAATAGCCGTTCGAAAACTTAAGCTTATGTCACAACCAAACGAAATTTCCAAGTATCCATAATTGCTTATACAAATTTAAGAAGAACTCAGCTGCCAATTGACATTTGCGCACGTAGAGAGCAATTCATTTCGCGCCCGCGTAAATAGACAACAATTAATGAACTTACCGTAACTTAGCTACGCGGTTACTATAGTCACAGTGTATGGTTTTTGTGTATTCGCTCTATTGCTGCTATGTTTCCGTGCGGCCATTATAGTTTACCCCTAACATTGACTAACAGGTACCCCGAATGCTAGGTAAAGTACGGATGGCAGACTTCATTCATTGACTAAGTTAGGTCTACTGTAATACAACGCGTGTCCTGTGATATCATTCAAGCTTTATTGCATCGCCTTAAAAAACTTCAAAATTTAGCGGCTTTGTTGACGGTAACACTCTAGCTATGGATGATGTGGTTTCATTGATCCCCAGCTAAAAAATAAGACATGCCCATTTTCCAAGATGATTGAGCGATAAAATATTCTGTTCATTCTGTTAGATGATCTAGCAGTACTGGTCGACTACTTAAATATTGTGTTTTAAAGGTTGGTAAAAAACGTGGGCGTTGTGGGTGTTGTGTGTGACGCATATACGTCGATCCCTGCCCATTTGATTTTCGCATTCTAGGTTCAAATCTCAGCACAAAAACAATTTTTCAAAACAAAATTGCTCGCGGCTCCACATCTTTCAAGTCACTGACAATGCTCAAAGAGTGGCTGTCTAGAAAAAGCTTCTCAATCTCACCGTTCGGAGTTGGCATTAAACTGTAGGTCCCCTCCACTCCTGAGTGAACAATAGCACGCACAACACGAGTGGTTGTTATGAAGCTAGGCCCAAGTCCACCTCGGGCTCGGACTGTAGCGCCGCCCTTAAAGTGGTGGGAAAAGGGGTGAAGTTCTAAAATTCCGTGAATTACGATATTCCGTGACATTATTCCCCAAAAACACAGCCAGCAATCAGTGAGGCGTTAGCTGGTACAGTAGAATCTCGAAAATATGAACAGATATAAAACAGATATAAACAGGGCCCGTTCATCTTTTCGAATTGTTCCCGAATAACAATTCATTTTAAAATAAAAAAAACATACAAAAACTGAAAATATGTTTAAAAAAACAGACTTATTTCGAAGTTTTTCTTAAAAAGCTGCTCTATAGACTGTCGCCCGGAATAAATATGAGAAAAAATCATTAATCTTTCCGAACTTTTCATGTTGCAGAATCGTTCATGTTTTCGAGATTCTTCTTCTTCTTCTTCTTAGGGCGCTACAGTCCGAGGTGGACCTGGGCCTCACTCAACATGCCTCTCCAGCCAGCACGATCTTTCGCCCCCGGACAAAGAGCGCCGCCGTTGGCCCTAAGAGAAGGGCTCATCCGCTGCCATCTCTATTTCAGGGTCCCGATCTTACCATGGAAACTAGGTAGTTCCTGCTGACTGGAGTTGTGGATGCCACCGCTTGCCAATCAGTTGATCAGTTCCTCCGCCGCCACTCTAAAAAGAGTGATGAGCCCTGGTAGACTCACACTCCCTCTTCTCTCGTTTGCAGCCGCCCAGACGTCCCACGAGGTTTGGTTACCCCATCTTCTGTCGAGGATTTCGATTCTCTACTGTTATCAAATTTAAATTACAAAAATATATCTAGTGGTTGTTGCTTTTTTTTTTGCATTCATGTTGACCAGGGTTGCTTAATGTCACACTTTTTGGTTTTTATACATACATATACACTATACCGTATAAAAGCGTATAAAAATGTATAAAAATGTATAAAAGTGTATAAAATTGTATGAAAGTGTATAAAATTGTATAAAAATGTAAAAAAAAATATATGAAAGTGTATAAAAGTGAAAAAAAAACTATCTAAAAGTGTATACAATTTTACAAATTCCTATAATAATTAGTGCCTATGTTATGTTCTCTATGCATTTCTTTGACTTTTATTCATTTTTTTGAGTTTTGTACCTCTTTCTTACTTTTATACACTTTTATACACCAGAAATATTTTTCAGATGTATAATACACACTTTATACGCGTAAAAAAGTGTGTACAATACACCGAGTATTATACGTCTACAACCCTGATGCTGAGTGAACAAGTGTTCTTAAAACCAGTATTTCTGAGATAACCTTCACTCGTTCTAATCACGATTATAACTTGTGAGTTGATACAATATATGCGATGAATTGATTTCGGTTTTTTCTTCCCAACGGTTGCTAATGGCTAACCAAATTAAGATTTTGGTGGACAAATACAATTTGTAACACAAATTCTCAAGAAAATATAACAAGGATCAATAAGATGGGTATTTTTGAAAAGTCGGGGCATAGTCTCTCGGCTCTAAAAAAAAAAACGTGGAAATTTCGACTAAAGTCGCATAACGATAACACTGCCATCAACCCACATCCTTCTAAAAAGCCTTCTTGTAAATACCTCATGTAAACTGAATGAATTTGCATACAAAAAATTGTCACGCTTTCAAATACAAAACTGCTTTTGAATACGAATTTGAACTCGAACATTTACTGCTAATTAATATATAATGGTAGTGCTAGGCGTTTACTATCACAAACGCGGGTGTAGTGAATTGAAAAGCGACGTAGAGAAAGAGATAAGTTTCCCCCTTAGGCACCACTGACTTTTTGCCCGCCTACCCACCAACCAAACTTAACCTAAGTGAAACTTCAACTAACATTAAGTGCGAAAAAATATCGTGATGTTGTTGATTGGGGACCAGTTTCAGTTTCAAGCCCCCCTTTAAGAACTAGATCAAAACAGATAGACATCAGAAAACATCAGCATGGCTATGAACTTTTAATATGACTGTTAAAACTTTTTGAAGAAGTATTGAGTATTATTTTGAGGGACGACTGAATGGCGCAGTTGGTTAAGTGCTTGCCCTAAGTTCGAGTGGTCCCAGGTTCGAATCCCAGCGAAAGCAAACTTAATACGCTTTTATCCGGTTTTTAAAATCTGGTCCAGTCACCATTTGCCGTTGGGTTTTAAAATTAACGGCGCTATCACTGGAGCGGTCGATCAGTTGTAGTAGTCTGACTGTGAGTATCACAATGGACTAACCAGCACACTTAGGCTGGTGAATTCATTAGCAGCCCCCTTACCTAAACCGTAACCACATTATTTGGAGATTTTCCAGCGATTTTAACCAATTATCAGCAGCAGGAGATTTAAGACAAATTAAAAAGGATACAAAGCAAATCAATTTAAAACAGCACACATACCCAAGAGCCAGTTGTTTAAAGGACTAAATTCAGAGCTGCAATTTTTTTTTCATCTTAGATTTTACACAATTTTTTTTATCACTTTCCTCGTGGATGAACTTTTTAACGGAGGATACAATTCGTGGACTTTTAAAAGGGGGCGAATTCAGCAGGAGACAAAAGCTGCACGAAAATCTAGGCTGGAAAGCAAACATTCTTAAACTCCACGCTGCGTCAAGCGCATGAACAGCAATGGTTCAATCAAGAGTGTCATCGAAATACCGCTTCCTGATTTGAAAGAAGAGGAATACCAAACCTTCGATGAAGGTCTACATTTCTAAAAATTGTGCTTGGACTATCGGACCTATCGCAGATTCAGACACTCCACTGGTCATTAGCCTATAAAGGATGATACTTTTAGTAAAGTAACAAATATTTCGGTAAATTTCTGGGTTATAACATTGGTGTATCACGTAGTTCCGGCTCATAATGACTCAGCCAGTTTTCATGCCAGTACCTATTATTATTATCCAAGTACCTAACATTCTTCAAACTATGCACTGTACTTGAGCATATCAGCAACCAAAAACTTTCTTAACTCACATACAACATACATTTACAGACTTAAGGTTACATCCACTTTTTCCACATTTTGCATTTGATTAAGTGTTCTTATTTCCTTGGTCATGACAAAAACCACATTGAATAGTTCAAAACCGTTTTGAAAACTATGAGGGGGCCCTCGTTTGAAAATCAAAAAGTATAAGTGTTTATCAGATTAAGGAGTGGTCAAAGAAAACTATTTTTATGTTCAAGCCTTCTCCGTACTAAACTCATAAAGCAGTTTCAATTGTCTGAATTACATTTACTTAATTATTCCCAACCAAAACCGCAAAATTGCCTTTCACGATTGACCTGTTTCAGACCACCAGAAGTCCTCAACGATATTTTCCACCACGCACAATGAGTGTACACTGTTACACCCTTGCAAGCGCGGCTCTTAAGATCTCCCATTTATTTCGAATCAACTTACCTAGACGTCGCTAGCATAAAATGTGTGTATTCTTTTAGTTTATGAAATTGTCTTATCTGTACCCCGGTCACACCACTTGGAGTAGAATGCTTAACTTCAATCCAACCAGTGGTTGATTGCAAAGATGACATCAGAGAACCCACACCTTCAAATACAGCATGTGGTACGTATTGGGTAAGTGTTTGTGTCCACAAACTGAGTGAGTCTTAAAAGAATTACAAATTGAGTGGCGGTGATTGGACTCAGTTGGGTATGCAAGGGTTGCCATGTATCAGATTAGGGATAGAAAAATATATTTGGCGTGAATACTTGCTGAACAAAGGAATTATTTAAAATAGTCTTATTCACCAGATGAGAAAACAGGATTGTATCCGGGAATGATGGTGGACATTTTTATTGATAGCCAAGCAGCCATCAAATCTATTGCCTCCTATGCTTTATATTCTAAGATAGTACAGGAATGCCGAGCTGAGCTAGCGTCATTAGAAGACGAGCTCAACATCTCCCTTATCAGGGTTACAGGTCACGGTGACATCCCAGGAAATGAGACGGCCGATGAACTAGCTAGGCAGGGATCTGCCCTTGAGTGCTCGCTTGCAGAGAAGGTGCACATCCCAATACAAGCAGTCAAGCCTAATATCTCTACACACTTCCTTGAGATAGCTAACCTCAGACTGACACCAAGAAAAATATGGTCTGAGTTCAACCGATCCAAAGCAAAAGATCTCCTTCGGCGAACTCGACATGACATCACTAGATTGGTGGTGATCTGTACGGGACACTGGCCGATTGCAGATCATGCCGCAAAACTTGGTATCCCACATAACGCATATTGTCGCAGTTGCAACACCATAGCTGAGAGGGAGACCCTAACCTACTTCCTTTGCACTTCTCTGGCTCTTGCAAGAGCCAGACAGCGAGCACTTAATAGACCCTTTTTCAAATCACTTGACGAGATTTCTACGTAAGATATTAAAGAAATAATGTCCTTCTTAAATATCTCAGGTTGGATTTACAGATATCTCAAAAATACATTTTACATAAAAGGTACTAGAGCTGTGGCATAAGGTTCTTACCGAACAAACACTTTTACCTACCTACCCCCACTGATAAGGATAGGAATATGAACCTTTTACCTATACCTATTATTTAAAAAATACAAGACAGAGCAGTGAAAGATGCACGTTTACTCTTGCTCCTCTTCTTCCCTACACCCACCATCTATGTTGTCATTAATGGGTACCATCTGTATAATTTAGAACCTTAATACCCAAGCCCGTTGCTGGGTCAAAGTCGGTCAAGATTTCGCCGAGTCCTTTGAGGACAAAAAAGGTTTAGAAAAGGAGACGCACTGACATGCGATTTTTTTAAATATCATTCTCGAATAGTTCGTGCAGCACTCAAACGTCAACACCACAAGCTCGTTCTTCCACAAATCTGTGCAAGTGCTCGCATATGGGTTGAAGGGCAGAACGGGCTGTCAGTTGGGTTTGTGACTATCGAGATGGAAGCGGCTAAGATGGGTCTGGCTATAAACGAGGCAAAACGAAATATATGCTGTCATCCAAAAAGGACGCACAATATCGACGACTTGGTCAGAACGTCACTATGGGCAGCTATAGCTTCGAGGTAGTGAACGACTTCGTCTACCTCAACTCCGCGGTAAACAGAACAAACAACATCAGTACCGAGATGAACCGCGAAATAATTCTTGCCAATAGCTGTTTGTTGGCTCAAAAGGCAATTGAGTCATAAGATATTGATCATCCTTCTCTACGGCGCAGTGGCCAATATTAAAAGCAGGTGAAAAGTGTGCGTGCGATCTTTTTTTCTGTTTCATTGATGGTTGGAGAAGCAATTTAACTACGAACTGTATGAGCTGTACTGCGGCATGAATCTACCCAGACGGCGAACGCCTAAGAGGGCTAGGACATGTAGAGCGCATGGACAACTTCACTTTGGCCCGAAGAATCTTTGACTCTGATCTTGTGGGACACCAAAAGAGGACGATTAAGGTGGCCCACACAGCTGAAAAGGGACCTAAACTAAGCCCAACTTAATTTGCGCAGCTGCAGACAACTAACGAAACATCATATTAGTTGGTGAAGCTTGTTGCTTGAGGCTCAAGTTCACTCCGGACTGTAGCGCCACAAGAAGAAGAATAGTTTTTTTTATGAAGTGCAAGTTATTGTAATTCTATCAAAATTATATTATACAGATTTGACAGCCAGCTCAAAACATCCCAAAGAAATATTATGTAAATAAATAGAACAGAACATAGATTTTGCCTCCTACTTAGTGTTGCTGTAAAAAATTTCTTCTGAAATTTCGAAGAAATTTACTGTTTTGGTACGGTACGTAGCGGATAGACCGAAAATGTTTAAAGCAATGGCGTAATGTGCAAATATTGAATGTAGAAATTTATTGAAATCTGTATACGAGTATATACAAGGTGGCGCAAAATTAATCATCCTATCGGAAGATGTTATCATTTTTGCAAATGGCGTCGTACGTCAAGCATATTCGGCATTTGTGAACTAGACAGCTGAAATATATAGACAGACAAGCAATGGAGCGCAATTTCGTCGATTTTTCGATTTGTCGTGAATTTCGACGTCGATTTCCTAATCGAGTCGCGCCAACTGGGGAAACATTCCACCGCTTAGCTACTCGACTCGAACAGACTGGAACCGACTGTAACCAGTGTGCCTCCGCCACCGGACTGGTTGTTCGGCCGAGAATATCGCGGCTGTGGCTGCCGATGTCACTCACAACGAATAAACATCAACCAGACGACGAGCCACGCCAATGGGCATCACTAGACTTACACATGTTCCCATACAAAGTGTAAACAGTGCATCAATTAATGTCTCCTGACCGTCAGTCGAAACAGCGGAGAGGACTATTTTGTGTCGAAAATCATCGTGAGCAATTAGGCGCATTTACACTTAAGCGGTTACGTTAATAAACAAAGTCTTCGTTTCTGGGTCACTGAAAATCCGCGTATAACGCACGAAGAGCCATTACATCCACTCAAAGCCACTGTGTGGTGCGGCGTCCACGTGGGAGAAGTCATTGGTCCGTATTTTTGTTGAGGACGCCATCGGCAATACGGTCACTGTTACTGGCGAACGCTACAGGGCCATGATAAACGACTTCTTACTGCCGGAATTGGATAAGCGATGCTTGGTGAACATGTGGTTTCAACAAAACAGCGCAACCGCATACACAGCACGAGCCACAATGGATATTGTGAAGGAAGCGTTTCCTGGCCACGAAATCTCCCGTTTTGGCGATTTAACCATCCAAGACTTCATTCTTTGGGGCTACTTGAAGTCGCGGGTTTATGCCAACAAGCCTCAGACAATCGCATCTCTTAAGAACAACATAGACTCAGTGGGTTATATTTGTATGTAAGTCTTGTTTTTTTTAACAATGACTTTCCTGCACATAAAGCTTTCCGCCCTCGGTCGCTAGACTGTACTTCCAACTGAGCTTCCTAACCAGAATAAGACCCAAATATTTGTATATTTGAAAGTAGAGCTTTTATCATTTAGGGTTGTGGAGTCTCTGTGATAGTACGTTTACACCGCACCCAAATTCAACATTTCAGGAAAAAAATTTCGAAATCCAATTTTGCGTTCCCATTGCAACTTCAGCATTTCAAATGACAGCTAGTGTCAGAATTTATTATTGGATATTTTTTTCTGATTGGAAATCAGAAGTGTTTGAACCATTTAGCTTGTTATATTAATTTAGAGATGAATTTGAATGCTAATTCAGACATATTATTCCATTTTTATTGCAATGATCACTTGAAATGATTTGTTTTACTGACAGCTGTTTTTTGTTTATGTCAGCGGGCTGAAATGTCATTGTATGACGTGCTGAATGGTGCTGAATTTATAAAGAAGATTGTTCGATTTGACGAACTTACAAATGCAGCGACGAAATTCTGCATTTCGCTGGAATGCAATATTCCAGAATGCTGGAAATGTATGACGAAATGTAATATTTGGGCTGAAATACAGAAACTAGCCGAAATGTTGAATTTGGGTGCGGTGTAAACGTACTATGAGTCATTTTGTATTTCCTAGTGAACATGATGACATTCCAATTTCTTTTTTTCGAGTGCATTTGGAGATATAACGGAGAGTTTTGGTTTCGATTTCTCAGTAGAGCAAAGTGCTTGCCTTAAGAGCTGTAACAGTGTTCTTCGCAAATGGAGTTACCTCCCTTTCTAGTATTAATAAATAGCAGTTCGTTAACCACTAAATACCAGAGAAGGACAGACAGAACTCCACCCCAAGGTGTACCTCTACTATAAATCGTTTGGCAGTGGCCAAGCCCCTGTTTTGTATTAAAGACTCTGCTGGTAAACAGTTATTGTACTAATGCAGCAAGCCCAGCATCTGTTCTAAATCTCATCAGTTCACTTATGACAACTAACAACTGGTTAGACATTGTTAAATGCCGCTATAACGCAGAGGAAAAACATTATAGTAAATACTTTATAACTTAGGGATTTCTAAGTGGAGCTTAGTTGGTACGGATTTATTTATTTCAACAACTTAATTGGTTCAATTCTGTGGCGAAGAAATTATATTTTAGGTTAATAAAGGTACCTGCTAACGCAACACACTGTTGGCAACGAAATTACGGAATTTGACTAGTAATTCAGCACCGAATTCAGTAATAAAAAGACGAATTGGACCTGTGATGTTTACTGGTTCTGTTGCGATTACAATTCCTCGCTTAATTAGCCCGTCAGCTCTTTCATTCCCTAAGATTTTCTGATGCTAAAGGATTCAATTAAGGATGACAAAGTCCCTATTTGAAGAAATAAAGTACATTTTTTGACTTCGCTGTGTTGCTTCAAATTACTTTTAAACAGCATCCCTGCCAACTAATATGTTTATTTGATTAATATGAGTACAGTAAGGGGTTTGTTATGCTTACCGGTACTTTCTGGATAGCAACGACTCTACCTTGAAAAATGCTGCACGTATCATGCAATTTGTAGCGTCTTATACTTGTGCGTGGCCTTTAAGACTGCAACCCCAACGCCTTTGCTCCGATTTTACCCATCTATGTAGATGTACAGTTTTTTTTTTATTTAATTTGGTCCTTTCCAATTATTTAGTCCAGTTTTTGAATACAACATCAATCGAGTGACCGGACATATTCACCAAAGCAACATGCTACATTTTTCATCACTTTTTCGAGCATCTCGGTCAGTACAGCGATAATTTCGGCATGAATGTTTGCCTTGAACTCGTCAATGGTATAAAGGCTTGCTGGCGTACACTAATCGTCCAGATCTTTTCATTTGTGGGCAGACATAACATAGACAGACATAGACGGCGCCAGAAAGTGTGGAATGTGCCTCATCGGTCATCAAAAAATCAAGCGACGTTGACAGTATGTCGGCTATATATGAGTACATTGCACTTTATACGGAAACAAATGGGCCTCCTTAAAAATACGCCGCAAGGTGGTTTCACTGACGCTAAAATGCTGGGAGCGGTGATGATACGACACATGTGATTTGTCGGCAACACTCTCTCCTACCGCTTTAACCAGTTCATTGGAAAATCTAGGGCATTGATAAACGGCATGTCAACGATCTCCCACTGTCCCGTGCTCAACAAAATTCGACACCAAACGTCGAATAGTGCTGTCAGACGATGGTCCTTGACCACTATATTTTCGACGATATGGACGTTGTGTTAAACAACTGAACGACTATTTTTAATGCGTCACTATTTCGGCGCGTTGTTTCGGTGTGAAGCGATAATTGCCGTTTCAAAAACGAGTCTACTCAAGTCGATCAGTTCATAAATGACAGGTATTCAATGTTTACATACCAACATAGAAGATGGCGCGACCTGTACATATACACATTAATTTGCTAGATCAGCATTAGGTCCTACCCAATGCGCTCTTATATACATATATAATCATGGTGGCGCTACAGACCGAGGTGGACTTGGGCCTAGATTTTCAGCAACACCTCGTTTTGTACGTGCTATTGTTCTCTCACGAATGGAGGGGACCTACAGAGTAATACCGACTCCGAACGTCGAGATTGAAAAGCTTTTTCTAGACTCTTTGAGCATTGACAGTAACTCCAAAGAGGTGGAGCCGTGAAAAATTTTTTTTTATTAAATTGTTGCTTGTTCTTGGAATTGAACCTTAATTTGAATGTCTAGTGCTTACGCACATACTACCCACAACGACACGGCGCCCTGTGCACCAATACTCTTAATCAACAAAAATTTTTGGAAAGGATAAAAGTAGCCTGTTTTTAAATTTAAGTTGTAACCTTGAACTGAATCACACCTTTTGCAAAGCCCATCCCGAAATAGTTGATGAAATCATGTGGTAAATCACACGCTGGTATAAGCTCGATGTTAGTTACATCATCGCCGAAAACTGGTTGACGAAAGCGCGATGAAGACGCAGGAAGTAGTAAAATTTGTGTACTTAACTTATGCTAAGGCAGCGAAATGAAGAGAATTTATTGCAGTAAAAAAGGAAACTGTAACAATATCTTTATGCCCTTTTAGAAATAAACTTGCCAGAATGTATACTCAAACCTTAGAATTATGGGAATCATTCTTGCCTTTATGAGTTTTGCGTCACTCATTTAACTGTTTCTGTTCTGCTCCGTCTAGCGAATTCCTTGCCTCGTGACAATTATTTAATTTGCCATACGTTTTTGCACAAATATGATCTCTGCCCCAACTTCACAATTATTGCAGAGTTTAAACATTGATTTTATTACTGTCACTCGTGTTTCGAAATAATTCAACTTTTGCAAAAGAAAGCTGCTCATCCCTGTCGTCATATCTTCAACAAGGCGAGAATCTGACATCTTCGACATGGCAACAATTTTAATAACCAATAAAACAGACAATTAAAGAGTATATAGATGGAAAACAAAAACTAAAGAGAAGAAAACAGAATACACGTGCACAAAACGAAACAATAAAAGGCGGCGTTCATTTTCTATGAAAAATAAAGTTTAATTAAGTAGTTGTTTTTCTCTTGTTTACATTCATTAAACAGTCAAACATTAAACAAAAAATATAATATGTATGCATATAAAGTCACAGTACATAAAGAGAATATATGTTATTATTTTTTTATTTTTTTGTTTGATTTATTTTATTTTATTTCTTTTTTTGAGTTTTATATACTAGGCCATATAAATAAAAAATACAAAATGTATTGAGAGCAAAACAACAAAAATCATATGAATAGGACGTCAGTTATTATCAAACACAAACCAATCACATAATTTCCAAACCGATCTCCAATAATTGTCGGTCTATTTGTTCTTCATCTTTAGAAATTTACGAAAATCATTTTCAGTCTCCTCATCCATTTCTGGATCTAAATCAACTTCTAAATCATAATCGTCTTCTTCCTCGTTTGGTGGAGTTTGTTGCAGATTTTCTATCACAAATTGACTCTCTTCTTCGGTGATAATTTTACCATCGGGACCATAGTGCGTTGGGGAGGTTGCTGCTCGTGAGCTCGACTCACTTGTGGAACGTGAAGAGTGATCTTGGGAAATTGTACGTCCCCAATTGTTTCGTTTAAGTGAAATCACATTTTGAACAAGTGGATACTTTCCAGGTGTTTCCTTATTAATAATTTCCAGTCGTTGCATGATTAATTTCACGTCATTCGGACAATCGACATCTAGGTCGTATCCAGTCAGCTTAAGCGTTAAACAGACACAACGGACATTATCAGTTGTCTCTTTGATCAGAAGTTGATTTAAAGAAAATACAATATTCTCGGCGATAAGCCTTATTCGAGAATCATCACCACGTAGTTGCATGTACAGCTCCGCTAGGAACAGAGCAGTTTCTCTCACTTTTTGATCGGAATTTGTCTTCATGAATTCCATCACATCTGTCTGATGGTCTGCGAGCTTATACTTGAGGAGCGTGTGGAAGAGTGAATCCACACGCAAGTTAAGCATGTGAAGAAGATTGTAGAGCTTTGCTCCCATATATCGAAAATTTGGATTTTCAATTGATTCATTGAAAATGTTTTCCATTGCGTTACTGAGAACATACACATTATTTTCCATGCCATCGAAAATGGTTAGGAATCGCGTTGCCACAGTGTCGAATGAGCCTGGATTGTTATTCAGGCACTCAATTACGGTCGATAAATACTCCAAAGCAATCGTTTCAACCACCTCGGGTTGTAAGTAATTTGAGTTGTGATCTGACTGCGGTTTGTCATTGATATTCAAACGATTCTGCACCGATGAGGTTAACGAAGAAACGCTCGATGGATATGAAACATAATTCGGTGCAGGCTCGTGTGCGTTCGGATGTTGATTGCGTTGAATTCGACTCTGTACTGAACTTGTCTGCAGCGGTAAAGGCGGTTGAATGTTCATTGATTGAATATTTGATTTTATTTGTGGTTCAGACGCGTACTCCCTTACGTAATCGACCTGCGAATTTGTATCTGCCGTCTTGGTAGTGTCATTTCGTTTCGGAACGAATACCTGTGCATTCTTTGATAGCACTCTGCGAGGTTGTCGCATTTGAATATACGATTCTTCGAAACCCACCGAGGCTCGACTGTTGGTTTCCATGGCTATACAATGGAAGACTGTACGCAAGTGCAGAGGATCTTGAAGGTGCTGAGTTTTCGCTTCAAAATGTCAAAGTCTAAAACATAAAATTTTAATTTTGTGTTTTAATTTATAAAATTATCAATGAGATCCAACTCTTTCATCGTGTCTAATAACAACGTTGGGCTTCACAGATTTTTTGACTTTATTATATATTTTTCCAAAACGAATGCCCAACGCTGTAGTCGCACATACAATGGCAACATTGGTTTATTATTTTTTAACATTTCATATACTTTTTTAATTTAATTCCTTTTTGATATCGCCATATGTTCACTCCAAAAGGGAAACTGATTTACCACAGCCCGGTAAATTAAACGTTATCTACATGAATTAGTACGTGTGTCTAAAGTATTCCTAGCTCAGTTAGATTTCTTTTAGTGGGAACAGATTAGGGCTAACGATTCGTTGCAATCATTTTTTGGGTATGAACTCATTTTCATTGCAAAATCGTAAACTGGTTTCTCATGCAATTATTAACACGTGACCTGCCTAAACAAAATGTGCTTAAGTAGATCATCGCCTTATAGATATTTTAATTTAATAACTTCTTGACCACTGGGCCAAACAAACACAACTGAAAAACGTGGCAGTAAACGTATTCCTCTGGTTGAGTCATGACAAAACAAATTTGGAAGCCAATTTAATTTGATTCAAGTATGGGTCGTGCTTAGGAGCAATGCAATAATTTTTTTAAATTCGCTGAAGTGTGTCACATCCATTCATGGGGATATAAAGACTTTTTGTTAAGGAAAAAAGGAAGTACAAGCCTTATGGGTCACCTAAAAATATCGTCGTTGGTTCAAGAAAACAGGGATGGAACGAATAAAATAGTTTCTTTTATACAATGAAACCGAGAATGACATAATTCATGTTTGAAATGCATGTTTTGATATTTGTATATAAAGTACAGTAAGGATGTAGCAATGACATTATGTGAAGTTCGTTAATTAACTTCTTCCGTTATAGATTAAAGCAATGAAAAGCAACTAACCTCAAACCCTGTAGAAAAACAACTTAATAAACTTCGACACAACTTCAGAACAATGATAAGGACTCAGCAATGTTTGAGAGGCTATTCTCTGTAGGTAGACACGTATTTACTTTCAAACAGAGAGTGAACACCATTGATAAACCTAACTTCTTGCATGATCAAAAAAGTATCCCAAGGTCATTTGAGTGCTAAGAGTTTTGATCAAATGTATGCATGGGATCATTAATCATGGCATTCCTGCAGGAGATCTTATACCGATTAATCCTTGATTGACTTGTCATAAACGAAAAAACGTCCAACAGCATGCACATTTTATAAAGACTTTAGGACCAAAGTACTTCGCTGTTTCGGCTGATGAATCATTTTTAAATTAAAAATCAAAAACCATGCTATGTGTAATAAGAAAGTCTGTTAGCTTCTTCAGCAATCATTCGTTTTCTTCTTACTACTACTCTAACATAGATTCGCGAAAAAACTTAAAGGTTGATATTCGACGAGCTCCTTATGTTGATCATTGTCAGTGATAGCCACAGCCGAATAATAAAAACAGTTATTATTTTTTCATTGCCCTATGACATTGTTCTTGAGACGAATGTGCAAAACGAGCATTAAAGTTATCTAGAAGACAACGTAAATGTTAGATATGTTGCTGTCCACCTTCAGAAATGGAAGGACGAATGTAATTGTCTGCAATTGGCTCTTTAATGCTAAGTTCACTTTTACGAGGAAACTTAAAATGGTCATCAATAAGTGCTTGCTTAACACAGTTGATACATCTTTACCATAAAACGAGTCAAGAGCCGTTGACAGAAGTGTGAATGAATTAGCTACACTTTATTCACTACGATACACAATGGAACCCAGCGGCTTAAAGGCCAACGTGTAAAAGTGGAGAATAAAGCGCAGCCGTTGGGAAAGTTTCAAATTAAAAGCCAGAAACCGAATATGATGGGAATACTATCAATAGGAGCAAAGTGTATACGTTGCTGGTGGCACAAGAAATGTGAATATAATAATAATAATAATAATGGGCTACAGTACCACTCGTGTTGTGAGTGCTATTGTTCTCTCACGAGTGGAGGGGACCTACAGTTTAATGCCGACTCCGAACGGCGAGATTGAGAAGCTTTTTCTAGACAGTTATACTCTTTGAGCATTGTCAGTGACTCGAAAGGTGGAGCCGTGAAAAATGTTTGATGTTTTTTTTTCGAGATTCGAACCGACGACCTCGAGCGTAGGTGTCGACCTACCCACTACACCACGGCGTCCACAAACCTGAATAAAGGATATAAATAGTAGCAAAATAAATTACATCCATTCTTCAATTTATAGCGCACGTGATCGGGGATAATGGACAATCGCAGTACTTGTGAACTGTGTTCAGCAATGCAATGGACGATATTACAACTAAACCCAGAAGTAATTCTGTCAATCGTTTTTACACTTGAAATGGCAGGGTTACAAAAACTCTCTCATTATCCCAGTACTGCTTTGCTTAATCAGATTCGAAGGAGAAACTCTTAGTTACAAAATACTACGCACGATATTTGATTCCTACTGCATTCTGAAGTGGATATTAATAATAGTAATGGTGGCGCTACAGTCTGAGGTGGACTTGGGCCTAGCTTCTCAGTAACCACTAATGCTTGGCGTGCTATTGTTCTCTCACGAGCGGAGGGTTTAATACCGACTCCCTACAGCAAGGTTGAAAAGCTTTTTCTAGACAGAGGGATTCGAAAGCATTGAGCATTGAGGGATTCGAAAGAGGTAGAGCCGTAAAATTTAAAATATTTTTTTCTGTGCTGGGAATCGAACCTGGATGGAAAGACAGTCAGGAAGTTAACAAGCAATTGAAGCGTACGAAAAATTCGAATTAGAAAACTAAAATTTACTCGCAATTTTTGACTGAATAATGGACGTTTTTTTTTGGAAATTTTAAGTTCTCTTGTGGGACTTTTATTAACGTCTGTCTGTCTGAATATCATGAAAATTAAGATTATATTCTTTGAAAAGGAAAACCCATGAAAAAAACAAAATATTCCTTCAAACATAGAGCAGTGACAAAAATGTTACAAAATGTTAGTAAAATAAACGAACATAGAATCCTAACGAATAACAATGTGCTTACTATGAATGCAACGCCTATATTTATAGTTTACTGTACAAGACAGATTCCTGGCGAACGGGGACATTAAGGTTATCCGGTTTAGTGTTCCAATGCACAATAAAACTGTGAAGCTGCATGAATACATATGCATGCGTATGACGAATAAAATGTGTGCTCTGGGTGAATTTGACCGTCGATGTCATGGGAGACCAAGGCTCTCCGTGACCCGAATGTACTTTTATTTTAACTTGTTTAATGTCAGCGATGTCAATATATTTTCATATATATATAAAAAAAAATGTAGCTTCCAAAAATTAAGTAGGAACAGCTTTGCGAACCCGAAAGAGGATTACTCTGTGGTGGGGATGATTGCATCAAATTGAATACTCATGAAGTGGGTGGCGTCAGCTGTGTCTGAGGGGACGAACGGAAAAGATACGAATGACGATTGTCCATGATATAAGTCATAAATAGCAGAGAACCATGGGATCAATTGATAGTTCCTTTACCAAATCAATTTTTCTTCAATCACATACAAAATGTCGTCTTCGCAGACATTAAACAAAAAAAAAATGTATAAGGCAGTCCCTTGCATTTTTCAGCGCATTTAACCTCTAGCGACTGCTTTCAGTCTAAGGCAGGGCCGAGGAAATGATAAGCAACACTCACATGGGTGTTAGATGTAAACACACTCAATTAAGCCCTTTGTAAAGGGTGTATCTTGTTTGTGTCGAAATTTATCGTACTTTTTAATTTTGTCATGAACCAAGGTCAAGGAATCTCCCATCATCCCACATGTAGCAATGAATACATTTTAATTGCAAAAACTTCCAGTGAATTTCAACGAGAAGATTCATCACGACCAAAATATTCTCCTCAGACTTTTTCGCATCCACAATCTGTACTGCAATTAGATCATCATACTCTTGTCAACCATCGTATATGCCTTTTCACCAAGTGAGAGCATCCCCATCCAATAAGAAGCAAAAAATAAACACTTCTGATTGGACCCATGAAGCACTTAACGATACACAATCGCCCATTCAAACATTATCCAAACGAGGGAGGTTTGACACTTTTTTTTTTTTTGCAGAGAAAACAGACACAACAAAAGCTGATACATGACAAGACAAAAACAAAAGAAAAACAATGCACACAGGGTGTAACAGAAAAGGGACGATGACAGGGGTGCACAAGATCTCAATCTAACGTAAAACAAAACAAAAGGTAAACTTGTTGCTTAATATTTCACCTCGTCACTTTTTTTATTTTTTCTTTCATTTTCTACCCGCAATACAAATTGGCAGAGTTAACAGTTTTCATGTGTGAATGAATCGCAAGAGAAATGTATGCAAGAAATTTTAATTATCTATGCCGGATGGCAAAAATTATAGTCAACGAAAAATAAAATATGCGTAACCATGCAACTTTCTAAACTATTACACAAAATATCGTAACTCAAATGCGAATGCACTGACGAACTCAAACATGTACTTTTGCCACATCTTAAAGCATGCTTTTTATGAGCAGTCTAACTATTAAATTATAAAAAAGGCGACATCAAAAAGAAAGTAAACTAAAATAAAACTAAAATATAAAGAGAATAGAGAAAAAATATTAACAAATTGAATGCGGCAACGCTGATACATACCTTCCTTGGTTACTTTGTTGATATTTTGCGAATGCAAGAAGGCCTTATCTCGGAACTCTGCTGCACTTGTGATGCGTAAATTAAATAAAATGAAGATAATCGTATAGGAGTGAATTTTGCCTGCGTCACTAGAATTTCTTTTTGGGAGGTTTTCGATTGGTGGTGTAGCACAAGGGGAGTGGTTGGCTGAAGTCACCGTACAACCACTGTGGGAAGGAAAGTATTCTTCTCTCTGGGGTTTCGCTCGTTATACTTGTACTATATCCTTGCCGAAGTTAGACAATTACACACGAAATTACATAGAATATAGAAGCGATATTTTGGAAAGAATTTTCTAAAGAGAAAATTTTACAAATATAACATATTCTTATTGGAAATACAACGAATAATTATTTTCTTGTCCGATAAAAAAAACTATTGCACCTTTAACACAACGCCATTATATTTGCAATGCACTGAAGTTGCTTGTGATTATACCGACAACTATGACGTCACTCGTTCGATTTCGAAAACAAATGTTTCTCATCTTAAGGCAATGACTGCATTGTGAAGAGATTTGCGAATGAATTTTATGGAAAATTGAAAAGACCAACTTGAAGATTCCCTTTTGTCAAAGTCAAATAAGAAGAATATCCAATTCGAATCTAATATTGCTTTGGATGCACTCAAGTGGCCTGAACTCTATTTCTAGCCAGAGTCGTTGGTGAAAGAAAATTATATGAGAGTCCACTCCGTTCGTCTATGAATGCATAGCATAGGTGCTTTCTAAATAAACAACGTAAGGGCTCAACATGATTCGTTATTATTAGTCATACTTCCATTGTACAGCATATCCAAGGTTCCAGTGTGATGTTCGTCGGCTAATGTTGTGATTATCTAAGCTGTAATCTTATACACCTTCTTCTACCTTCTTCCGATCTGTTTCAGTTCTTCTTTAACCGATAATGCGACATTTCATTAAATATATCAGGAGCCTATGTTATCACCTATCAGATGATTATACTAAAATACATGATATTTTTCAAATTACAACTGTCCTTTGAATAAGATAATCATTTAAACTTAAAAGTAAAGAAATAAATTAATTTTATAATTATTTTCAAACAGAAACTTTTAAATGAAATAGTGAATATAACAAATATGCTACGGATAGACTCTGCGAACATGAATACTACTTCACGGACGAGCCCATTTCCACGATACTCGCCCTACTTTCGATACTCGCTCCCCACTTCGATTTTTTTTCAATTCAATACCGAAAATTTCTTCTCAACCACGCTCTGTTTTTCGTGGTTGCTCCCGCTTGATATTTAACTTGGTTTTTATTAGAAAAATAACTTCTTGCTAAAATAAAATGGGTGTAGACGTAATTCCGATTACTCCTGGTGATGGTAGGTAAAATGTTGCTACACTGAAATCTACTCAAAAAAATAAACATGATTTCAATGAAATTTATGTATTTTTTTTTTTATTATATTTCTTCAGGCAGCACTTACCCAAAAAGCGGCCAAGTTGTTGTGGTCCACTACACCGGAACTCTAGATGATGGAACCAAGTTTGATTCATCACGCGATCGCGGTAAACCATTCAAGTTCACCATTGGCCGTGGTGAGGTTATCCGCGGGTGGGATGAAGGCGTTAAGCAACTATCGCTTGGACAGCGTGCTAAGTTAGTTTGTTCGCCGGACTACGCCTACGGCAGTCGAGGTCATCCAGGTATTATTCCACCAAATGCCGTCTTGACATTCGATGTGGAACTCCTTAAAGTAGAATAAATTGAGGCGACTGTGCGGCAAGTTACTGATGAAACAGAGAAAAAAAAAAGGATCAAACTGAAAAACAATTGCATTTCTAACACAAAACAAACTATAATTCTTTTTTTACTATTTTTATTTAGTTTGTAGCTATGAGCAGTACAGCATTTAACTGCAATTTGTGCTGCGCGTAGATAAATATTTAGAAGTAGATAAGTTAACTTGCATCTGATCAGACATCTCTTCATTTTCTATCAAAAATCTTTTTCTATGTGTTGTTTCCAGAAGAAAGAAAAAATATTGCAATATCCAAATAAACGTAGAAAATTATAGAATGACTGTTTTAATTGCTGTGGGATCGGGCAGTTGACCTTGATGAAAGGGAACATTTGGTAACGTAACGCTATTTGCGGTTGCAGTGCTTTTAGTCACGATTCCTCATGTTTTCAGCATGTACATGACAATTCTACTTAGCGCTTGGCAGTGAAATACTCTGCTTTGTGGTTTTAAATGTTGTTTATCAAGTAAAGGCATACGTACATATTGTACCGATATGATAACAGGAAAAATGAATTGCGAGTAAATCTTTATTTTTTTCTCTCTTATCGGCATTAGCGTGAGAACTATTTATTCAAGTCGTATTAATGTACGTAAACACAATACCAACACATACGTGGTGTCAAGAAGTAATTGTGAATCATCTGAAAAACAAAATTCTTATTAGTTTGTAGTGTGACCTATTGGATTATTTGCATTCATAGGATATGCGGATATGCATTCTCTCCGGAATTACTTTGCATTTTCATTAATTCTGTACCATGTACCATTGCGCAAGTCAATTAGAGTCAGCAGACAAATACAAGCTCTCGGTCCTATTTTTAAATTGGATTGGAATTGTTACAGTATTATAATAAGTGCTCTAAAGACAAAAAAGTGCAAAAACAAAGTAAAAATAAGAGGAAATGTGGAAGACGATGGGTAACAGGCCGACCTAATACTTGATTTTCTTTTTGATCTGTAAGAATGTCACAATCTCTTTCATTAAACAATAAAATACAGGTATTTTTTTTTACAGTATGTTGAAAAGGAGGGATTAACTGAGATAAACACAAATGAGTCAAATACACTAAAATATACTATTCCATTTTTCACAATTCAGGTTTTTACTGATCATATAAGGAGCGACAGATATGGAAGTTTCAGTATTGATTGTGAAGCTTTTTTACTAATAGTTCATCAAAAATTAAGAAAGTAAAAATCTACTTTTTTGGGTTCAATTTAGTTTATAAAGGCATATATCTGCCTTACCAAAATCCCTAAAATGTGCAGGGTAATGAAAATCCGTCACTTACACATTAATAAGTTGGCCATCACAGGCGAACGAGATTTTCAATGTAAAAAGCTTTTCGTAGCAATTACTTAATATGAATATTATAAAAAACATGCATACCCGATTACATGTTATTATTTATTTACACAAATGGAATTGCCTAAATCTCTATTGACAGTGTAAACGTCGAAAGTCGATTAAATTTACCCACAGAGACTATTGGCTGTTGGCTGTGTATAAAAAATAATTTTGCTCCAAATTTCAGTAACATTTTTCTTGCTCGAAGAAGCTATAAAAACATAAACCTCTTTTGTTCTCTGAACATGTCCTATTGAAATCTTAAACACACCCATTAATTCATTGGTGAAAGTAACAACTGTCAAATACAACTCAATCAGTCACAGTCAATTTTAACTGTCAAAACAGAAAAAAAGTAACAAAAATTTAACACACAGATTAGGAAAGGGAACCTTAAACCCTTAGCAAAATTCACAGTTTTCCATTTGTAATATGACTGCAAGTGAAAATCATTAGTCTTAATCGAATCACAAAGAAAAAACAATTAATTATTTTATCAAAAAATGGTTGATATGGATGAACTGCCCGATGAAATAATCGAATTCATTTTCACTTACCTGCCGCCCTATGCTGATCTACAAGAATGCCGTTTGGTATGTAAACGATGGAATTCAATCGTTAAAAGTAAGTTCAAGTAAATATAATTGTTTTTTTCTGTCCTTGTGTTAATTTAAAATTCCGTTTCTATCACGAGATAGTTAATTTTTGTGAAGATTGAAAGGATGTCTACAAAAAAATATCTTCAGCTAGTGTAAAAATGTGCGAATAGATTGTTTTGTTGAAGGGAATATTTGATGTTTATATTATCATTTGGCAGTACAAACTTATTCCTTTGTACTTGTTAAAGAAAAAAATAAGGGCATGGATCTGGGGTCAAATAAAGTGAGAAAGGTAACAAAGTTTCATGTTATGTGGAAATAACTTGAAAACCCTTCCAATGACACGTTGCATCCAGTCATTATTCAGAGTTTTCACTCGTGAAAAGAGGTGCATTAAGCATATTATCTGTCATAATGTCTACTTGTTTGTGTGGTCAAGGTTACAATTTCTATTGGTGTTTCGTTACATCAGCTTAAAACACATTTAAAATTAAGCATGTACATTGATTTTGTTTTCAAGAGCTCGAAGTCCTTGAACATTTGAGCCTTTCAAATGGCTTGAGTGGATCTGAAAAGGTATTAAATTGTTTTTGTACATGAATAGTGATACAAAACTAAACGTAAGGGAACATTTTTGATATCACACAACTATTTTTATGCGCTTAAATACTGCGGTCATTAGAATTATGAATATTTGCATTAGAAATTTCCTTGTTCTCTGATGTTTACGAATCAGTTGATTCAGAACGATATGCACTCTATACATTTGTTCTTTTTTACCTCATTTAATCTATGCTAAAATGGTCACATGAGTTCATATATTTGTCATATTTAGATTGATGCCTTTCCTAACTTTCCTTGACTGTTTCGATATTCAAAGCTGCCTTTCGTCGCTGTCGTCGATGCAATGTACATGCGTTGGCAACTGCTTACAATCCTGTTTCTTGCTTTCGATACTTATGTGTAGGTTTTGCTATCCGGTTGTGAAAACGTTGCTATTGCTTGATAAATGATAACAAGCCAACGGCGTTTTATGTACTGCTATAGAATCCATCTTAAAGGAGCAAATTCAAATATTCGCGATATTAGTCTTATGACGGATGCAGTTGTCACAACGAACTTTTATTAACTATTTCCAGTTACGCAAATCGTCGCGATATCCTTATGTATGCCACTCCATTCGTAAATAATCTTTGTTGTCCACAGGCCCGGAATTCGAAGATTCTTTGGACGGAATTTGGTTGTGCATACATTCTAGCCACTTTGGCGTTGGATCCGTAGATATCTGACTAGACTCATGTCGTTGTTCAATTAACGCTAACGTACCAAGAATTGCAAACAAAACTTTTCTCCCGATGCGAAAAAAGGCTTCTTTATCCGCATTCGACGTTGTCCATGTCGTAGAGCAGCACTAGGATGATCAAGGTATTGTACAAATTCAACTTGGTCATTCAAGAAAAAGAGAAATAGCACAACGAAGCAGATATTTTCTGGAGTTATTCTACAAACAACACTTATAATAATAATAATAGCGGCGCTGCAGTCCGAGCTGGATCTGCAACCACTCGTGTTGTGCTTGCTATTGTTCTCTCACGAGTGGAGGGGACCTACAGTTTAATGCCGACTGCGAACGGCGAGATTGAAAAGCTTTTTCTAGACAGTTATACTCTGCGCATTGTTAATGACTCGAAAGAGGTGGAGTCGTGAACAATTTTTTTTTAGAAAAATTGTCAACCTGGTTTCGAACCTGGTCTTGTGCGAATGGTTCGACGCACAAACCTAAACGGTCACGGCATCCATGTCCACAAACAAAACTTCCACTGTTTCTAAATTTAAAAAAATATTCACATTTATGGCAGGAAATCGTCTACCACGCTTCATATAACATGGCAAGGCTTTCAGGCTCAGCACAACCTATAAAATAATAATTCTCCAAGTTTCCTACCTAAGTTAGGTTAGGTCCAGGTGGCCGACTGCTGGTTAGCAGTCTCATAGGCAAACATAGGCCCATTGTGGTACCTCGTAAATCGGGTATCCCATATGAATTAAACTATTTGGTGCTTGCTACGAATCGTTTACGCTGACTTTTGACGACGTTGTTCAGCCAGATAAGCTATCGAAAAATTAGGCTCCTAGTGAGGTTTTCCTGTGTCTGAAAAGATCGCTTCGTGTAGAGATGAGATGTTTTATGCTCTCCTTTTCTTCGTTATGCAGCTTTAGTCGTTGTGAGGGAGTCCCAATTTTGAGGCGGGTGTGTCGATGGCACTGTCCTGTGATGACAGTTATCTAATTAACTCAATCACCATCACCTTAAACATCTTCCTTATCTTCAAAATGTTCATTTGATTGGATCTCCAGTTTAGTCTTTGGGACGTTCGTTCGTTGGATATTCTACATTGTCTGTTTTATATTTTTCGTATACTTTATATAATAATTTCTCTTTGAAGCTGTCTATCATTGTACGCATTTTTACAGATGTGATACGCCGCTCGAAGATGAACATGCACAAAGGACTCAATGACTTTCGACTTCGGTGGCAACTTTATCGACCTGAGCAAGGTGCTTCGACTATAGCTGGACGATTCTCACACTCGGCAGTCTTGCACGAGAATTCAATGTATATTTTTGGTGGTGGTTCCTCGTCCGACACAACATTCAATGATCTATGGAGATTTGATTTGTCTCAAAGGAAATGGGACCGTCCCGTCTCAATGGGCAGCTATCCGTCGCCCAAGGGTTCCGCTTCCATGGTTAGCTACAAAAATCAATTAATTTTATTTGGAGGCTGGCGGTATCCATCGTTGCATCCGCCGTATCAGCCGTGGTGTCTGTTTGACGAGTTGCATTTATACGATCTGGAATCGAATCGCTGGATCCATGTGCGTGCACAAATACCAACGCCACCTCCAATGGCCGGACATTCGGCCAGCGTTCATCGACATCGAATGGTGGTTTTCGGTGGCTATCAAATTTCCGAAGGCGTGAATAGCAACTCAAATGACACTTGGTGCTTGGACTTGGACTCATTCATTTGGTCGTCACCGAAAATTGGTGGAAATACCAAGCCACCGCCACGCTATGGGCAGTTTCAAATCGATTTAGACGATGATCACTTGTTAATTGTTGGTGGGTGCGGTGGACCGAATAGCGTCTACACCGATGCATGGTTGTTGGATATGTCCAAAGATGTGTGGCAGTGGAAAATGATCCCGGTGAAGAACAAAAAATGGGGCACATCACACATGTGGTGTAATCCGGCTTGTAAGGTTGACTCCAAATTGGTGGTGTTGGGATCAACTCCAAACATGCCCACAGATTTTCAGATGATGAAACAAACTCGAGCACCGGCTTCAATGAGAGGTCCTGGCCAGTTTCCCGGTGGCGGAGGTGGTGGAGGAATTGGATTCAATCGCTTGGACAACTTAAGAATGGGAGATGATTTCAGGTTAAATCGAAGAGTAGGTCTCAACAACAATCATCACAACAATAACAACATTCTTCCAAGAATGCAGGCACCTCCAGTTCCAGAAGAGAGAAATCAAAACCGTCCACAGGTAAGGATCATTCGAAATGATAATGACATTGTGCCAGGACCTCCTGCACCACCCGCTCAACTCGCACCGCTTGCTCCACCTGCAAATAATCCAAACGACATTGAGGCGGCTAATCGACTTCAAAGAAACTTAGCGCTTCGATGTCGCGATCACGAACCACGTCTACCAAAGCGATTTGATGAACTTTATGAGGTAAGTCAGTCATGCTTCCAGCGTGAGAATGTTTGCCTTAAATTGTTTCACCTTTGTTCACTGTTTTCCTCAGGATCCATTTCGAATGGCTGCATTCAATGTTCAAAATCGTCCGCGTAGCCTGTCAAAAGATCACCATGAACGTATACGTCGCATGGAAGAGAAAATGAATGCCATACGAAACTCTAGACGACAACTGGTTGCCGAGCAGAAAATCAAAGAGCCATCACCGAAACGAGTAAAACGCAATGTACTCTCTCTATTCGTATGCGACCTAACAAATGCTATGTCTGAGACAGATCAATCTCTACAATGGATTGAGTACAAGAATTATGGTATAATTCCTGGTGCTCCCGAACGACTAATACTCTCTTCGATGGTAGCTGGGAATGGAGAATTGATTCTATTCGGTGGTGTTCACAGGGAGACTCTCACCGAGATAACACACATGGTTTCAAACTCGGTCCATTTTTTAAGTGCACCCAGAGATATCGTTTAGTTCTACTGATCCTTGCTTAACGTATGTTTTCTCTTCCCGCGCTATTTTCTCTCTCATGGAACAACAGCAAACTATACCCACGATATTTGAAAACAAAAAAAATTCAACTCTGTTTTAACTGTTTCCAAGATGTTCCTTTAACTTAAATTTAAAATGCAAAAGTGAATTTCTAGCGCATAACACAGATACAGATACACTTACATATATTAAATATATTTATATGAACTTACACGCAGTGTGTATGTCCTCTTATAAAACTAAATTAAAATTATTTTTTTATTATATTAATAAAATACAATAGAATGTAAATTCGTACATACATATTTGCATATATGTGCAGAGTGTACAGTAGCGATTCCTAATGTAAAATGTTGATTAGTATTTACTACCCACATATTATATGTAGGTATGATTCGACTTAATGACCTTTCCCTTTTTTTCTCTTTTTTGTATTGTTATTGCTTAATGTCCATGTTTCATTGAATGAAAGATGTACGCCTATAAAAGTATCGTTTGTCCAATGTTATTAATAAAATACGAAGCAACAAATAGAATCTTTTCAAATATAACGTGAAACTCAAGAAAATATGAAAAAAAGAAAAACGTTTCAATGGAGACCCCAATAAACATGAATTTAACAGAATTTGTCTATTTGTTTTATTATTTTTTGTTTAGCTGATTCTTTATAAAATACAATCGCTCATCATATGCAAATTCGGAGATTGTAGTTGCGTATATCCGTTATGGGAAAATACGACGTTGTTGTCGCCTTTATAGATATTGAGGGATGCTTTTGATAACGCCAATCTTCTTCATTGTGTGGCGCTACACTCCGGGCTGGGCCTGGGTTTAAACCAACGAACGACTCCAGCTAGTACGGTCTTTCGAACCTGCCTTCATTTTCGCACACCAAGTTGATTCAGGTCCCTCTCCAAATATGCCCGGCATCTATAACGCGGACATCCTCTGTTGCGCTGTCCCAATGGCTCGAATTCCAAGTCTCTTCAGGCCGGAACAGTGTCCCTGCGTCGGTTAAACTTGCGGTACAAGCCATAGTCTTTAAATGTATCTGTCTAACCTACAGTGTCAGCTTATTCATATATCATGCTTTTTTTTAATGGAATATGTCATAAATGAACGGATATGAAAAAATATTCTTGTTTCATCTTGAATCAATCCATTTTCTTCCAACTAATTAAAAATCATTCTCTTTCCTTCGAGTACTTTTTTATTCTACTAAAAATGTAGACTTTCGAACTTCGGCATATTACAATTGAACACATCCATTTAATTCAATCTCATCCCACTTCACTTGGTCGTTGATTGTCATTTCATTTTTTAAAGAGTAGAATCAAATTTTCAATTTTTTATCAACAAAAGTACAAAAATTTAGTTGAATTTTATGTCTGATTCTATTAAAAAATACATTTGGATATAAGTAATCTTCATCACAAATATTTCACCTAATAACCAAAACATATTTTGATTCAATAGAATGTACGATTCATCGTCTATGAAATATGGCTTTAAACGAAAACCTAATGAAGTTCAAATGGCTCGAGGTCGCCTTAAGGACGTTCTTCAAGATCTAGTGGCCAACAGCGATGAAGAATCCGATTTAAATGATTCCTTACAGAAATTGCCCCCCCGAGGACGGCCAAAGAAATCAGTTAAATCCGAACCGGAAGATGCTGATGAATCTGCATCGCATCCATCGCCTGGATCTGGGCAGCAACAAAAACAGCAAGTCCATGAAAGTTTCGTTATGAAACTATTCGAACGGAGTTTAGATTTATCAAAGTATGATGATCGCACAGCATTGTATCCCATATGTCGTGCATGGATGGCAAATGCACCAAGATCTACATCAATCAAAAGTTATCGGGGTCGAAGGTCTCCTTCACCAGAATGTCGTGAGAATGATGGTGGTGAAGTACTAGAGAAACTACGTAATGGAGAAATTGAACAAATTAGTGCAATGCCCGCACCACTGAATACTGAAATGGTTAGAATTCCACCACCTTTAGTTGATGATGAAACTGAAGAGAGCAGAAAAAAAACTGAGCTTAGTTTAAAGGGCGCTAGCAGAGCGCAATTACTAGCATCATACAAACAACGATGGAAGAAAGTACGTGAACATTGGCAAAGTCATACGAAAAAATATCAAGAGGAGAAATACGAGCTGAACTATCAAATAATTGATGAATTGTTCAAGTCCTAGTCATCTAGATTAAAGATAAAACTTGCTTTTAAGTTCTTTGTGTGAGTTTGGAAATGTTTAAGATATCTAATATATAAATATTAAAGATATAACACAAGAGTTTTATTTTAAGTTTTAAATCGATGTTGGCATGTCTTGTAGTCGAAAATGTATTGGAGTCGGACGACATCGGACTTCGAATATCTACAAATTTTGTCACGTTTGGGCTGTTGTTGTGGGCTAAGTTCATTTTCTAATTCTGAACTATTCTAAACGTGTTTGGTCGTTATTTATTTGGACTTTCATAAAGGTTCACAGTACGAACCTATTTTAAATTTACTCTTTGCGACACAAGGGATACTAGATACAACCCTAGCGTCAAATGACACACTGCTCTCTGTTTCTAAGTGGAAGGCATCAGATGGAGCATTTTTTGAGATGACCTCCAATTATCAACTTCCGAAAGGCTTAGAAAACTTAATGGGCAAAAAAAAAACAATACAAAGAAGTCTTGAGACCAAGGTGGCATTGATGATAGGATGCATCCTTAAACAAGAACACTGCCTTCTTAACAGTTTACCCTGTAAGTAGATAAAAAAAGACTAGAAAACCGCTATGGTGGAACTCAAACCTGTCTGCACTACGCAAAACGAGCAGGAAATTGTTTAATAGGGAAACATTTTCAAGAGAAGCGACAGACTGGAATCTCCACAAATTTGAAGGCCTATAAAAAGGAGGTCAAGGTGGTGCAAGGAGAAGCATGTAAATGTGATAATATTGAAAACTTCAAGAAACTTAGGAATCAGAAAATAGCTCAGAAAAAACCCGGAGCATAATCTAACAACTCTTGTCAACACGAGTTCACCCCCAGAATCCATGCCGAGACTAATAAAATACATATATGATTGAATAATTTGTCAGGCATTGTTTTTTACTCGAAATATAGTGTTTTATGAGTGATAATTTAAAGATTACATTTGACAAATAAATATCCTTAATCGGAACTTGACTAAAGGTCCTAAACGTCTCTTTTCAATGTGTCTAAAAACCAACGAAAAGCAGCATTCTATTAGTTCACAAAACGTACGTTGATCTTCACTTACAACTGTTTCTATCCGAAGCATGTGAGAGAGACAAATAGTCAACTCAAAAACTGCCTCCTGTCAGCTTTGCAACAAATCTCATGTGGTAACACTGAGATGCAAAGCAAACCCACTCAAACTGAGTAATGTTTCAGCTGTTTTTACATGAAAAACATTTGAATCCCCTCAGTCGTGTTCGATATTTCCGAAGTGTTTGTATGGTATAAAAATATATGGTGCTTAATCGCGAATGTAACTACCTTGAAGTTTTTATTTCTATCGAATTAGATTGTCTCTGCCCTGTGCATTAAAAACTATCTCTCACTTTGCGAGGAGAAAAATTTGTAAAGAAAATTCGTAGTTACCCAATATATCGCTGTCTAAAGAAAATCGGATAACAACAGAAAAAATTCAATGGAGACAAACTGTTGTTTGTGATTAAAAAGTTGAGTGTAATAAATACGAAAAAAATTGGAAACAGAATAAAAAGTGTAAAATTCAAGTGATCAATTGCGTAGTTCAATAAATAATAGTCCTTGACAAAAGGAGAAATAAGTGAATTTTCAGAATTGACTTGGTGAGTTTATCTGGGTTTTTATTAAATGCTTTATTTTCATGTCACTCCCCCTTATTGCAGACAATTTATTTCATGTGTTTTTATTTCTTCATTGCTGAAGAGTTTGTGGTGTTTGTCATCATAACGTCATCCTTACGTATATAGTTTTTGAGTGGAATTTTCTGATATGCTTAATACGGAACTGCCAGACTTATTGTTTTTTTTATTTGTTTATTGTATTCGATGGTAGAATCCGGTTAGATTGAAAATATAGATGTTTGATTTGTTCTCATTTGGATTTGAAGCCAATTTTGCAATTTAGATTGTGTTTTTTCCTACTTGAGATTGTTGTGAAAAAAATGCAAAGAAACACAGAAAACCCAAGTTTTAGGTATACATTCCTTATTTTTAAGTACGATTAATCTGCTTTCCAGCTACTCTACTAATCAGTGTTCTTTTTAACTGTGAAATTTAATTTTCCTTGGCGTTTGCCAAAAAGGTCTTCAGTCGGAAACTGCAGTTTTACGTAAAAGCAAATTGAAAATAGGTTAATTATTTGCAAATCGGGATTAAGTGTGTTCGAAAAAAAGAAATGAAAGTTGTTGTTGTGAAATGTTGTTATTGTGAAATGAAGTTGTGGTTAACTTAAGTCGCTAACACCTTTTTGACTTAAGACCTTTTTGCCTAACGTCAAAGATTTGACAATGAATAGGCGCGTTTATATATTTTAAATCCTAGCAGGTGCTTTCGAAAAAACGTTCCGTTTCCTTAATTGCACCTATTGGTGAATTAAGAATGAACGAAATACAGCCTTTATGGCTGTGCCTACAAGTGAAGTAGAAGACATTTGTGAGATGTTATCCGATTGGACTAGCGGACTCGAAGTTAATCTGTTTAATGTTTAATTTATATTTCGGTGTTCAAATATTAAGTCAGTTTCCTCAGTAGAACTGCTCAAATTCTATTTGAAGTTGCTACTCATATATTGGACACTAATGACCTCATAATCCGGGCATTTGATCATTGCTATTCTCCCAAAGTTTAGTAGCAATTTTTATTTTTTAATTAGCTTCAAATGCTTCTTATTTATATATAATTTTCCCAGAGTGGTGACCGCCTTGGCGTATCTGGTAAGTCAACTCGACGCACAAGATCTGAGGTTCGATTTCTATTAATATTTAGTCCACCTGTGAGAAACAATACCACGGAAAACACGTGTAGTTATTCAAAAAGCTAGTGAAGGTTTATCCATAAGTTGTGTATATGTGTCGCTTAACCGTTATCAGTCTCTTGTGTTAATTTGACATACTTTTGAAATTTGAAGTTGAGATAACTCTGATATAATGATTCGCATATAGATTGGAATCTTGTTTTCTCTATTTGAATTAATTATGCGATAACTAAAGCCAATTTTCTTTTAGAAAAACCGCCATGATATCAATTATCGAAAAAATATAGGTCCTAGAATTGACACACAAAGAACTTTAAAGATACTTGAAATAAGGGACTGATCTTGGTTAATATTTGTTCTATGTAATTAAATCGATACCTTATACATGCCTCTGGCTTCTATGGACCAAGTTATGTACAATACAGCCTATGTTTGCTCTTACAAATCAACAACTTCTATTGAGAAAAGAAATTTGTACATGAAAACAAATTAATCACCACTTTGAATCACTTATAACACATTCACCTCAACTAGTTTCGTATATTCTTTAAATATATTACAGCATCCCTCAATCTTTTATTCTTCGCGATTTCGTTGACTTGGCAATGCTGCGATTTGGAGTGAATCAAAGAATGAAGGTTGAAAGAGGAACCAGAAAATGAGTTGAATTGCGATTTAAGTTTGTTTACATTTTTTTGTCTTTGCTTTCTGGAATATTTGTTTGAATGATAAGAAAGTGATTTTTTATTACTTATTCCATTTTAAGGAATCAGAAACTTTCTCCGAAATGTTAAATATGTTTTATGTTTGTTTTAAAATTCTCAATCAAATTCTGAATTTATGGACGATCAGGGAGAGACACTCTCGCGTGTAGTGTGGCTTGTGGCAGATGTCATTTTTGTTTTTCGGCATCTGTGTTCGAAGGAAATTCGAATGTTTGTTGTGCGTGGGACTCATGCATCCGGCGTTTGTTCACATGGTGAAAGCCAGATAATGCATTTGGAATTGCTCTTGTCATACTTGTTGAGAGTTATGTGTAACTAATGTATTGTAGACGCCTTGTCACTCGGGCATATTTTGTTTTATGAAAAGATGTGTGATGTGAACTTCTAAAAACTTAGTAAAACTGCTTAAATTACTATATCCAAACGAGTATCTATAATTTAAAAATTAACAGCTTAAAATAATGTTTATATTACGCCCTTCAGGCCTTGACTACACGCATGTCTGAGAGACACAATTTTTATGATTTTTAAAACACCAGTGACCAGATTGTTGCTAGGATTAGAGGATTTCTTTCTCTACGAATTTGATAATTCAGGGGCTTGATCAGCTTTAGTTCGGAAGCGCTAGTATAGTATTTTATTGCTTCCTCATGCTTTCCATTCTGTAATGTAATGAGAGAGGCGCAAAGTGCCAAGTTTATTGCATCCCTTGGAAGAAAATTTCGCCTTTCGTTGACTTCGAAATCTTCTACAGCTGTGTTCAAAATAATAATAGTGACATCTGCTAAAGAAAACAAATAGTTTCAAAAAATTTCTTAAAAGCTTTTTTTTCGTTAAAATACAAAAAATCCAAGCTTAAGTATAATTTATTTTTTTACAAGAATTCATTACTTTCTAAACTTATTAAATTGAATAAAATAAGCTTAAAATAAAATAACAAAATATATTTTTGTCATGAATCCCTTATTATTCAAAACAGCTTTACAACGACGCCGCATGGGGTCTACTAAGTTGTGGCAACGCTTTTCTGGGACTTTTGTCCAGAAATCCTTTACTACCACCCAAATGTTCCGATTGTTTGATGGTTTTGCCTTCTTTACCTCTTTTTTAATATTACCCCAAAGATTTTCTATGGGTCGAGTTCGGGGAACTGTGCAGGCCAAGGCATAACTTCAACCTTATTAACCCGAAACCATTACTAAGCTGCTCGACTCGTGTATTTGAGGTCATTGTCCTGCTCGAAGACCCAACCCACCCTCCCAACTCATCTCCAGGAGCTATAAAGCGTTCTGCATACAATCCGTCTGCACCCACAGCCTTATTCGACTCAAGTCTCAATATCGTTATGACCTCGCTTAGTTCGGGGGACGCAAACGTCTTCTATCATCGTCCGTTATGTTGAGCAGAATTTGGAACACCACTTACTTTTCTTGCTTTCTTTCACCGTCTTAGGTCTCATAGGTTGTGTTCGTTCAAACTTTTTTATAAAGCAATAGACGCCGTGATTCGATGTGCAAGTGTTAGTTGCTGTACAAAAGGTCAGGCACTGGAGGTTCGTATTTATGCCGAACCTCTTTTTAGTGTCCTTGAGAGAATTTCCTTCCTATAACTAGCAGTTCTAGGCTCTCTTATACCTACATATATAAGGGGATGTGAATACATGAGAATGTATGAAAATATCGTTTAGGAATTCCGCTTCCTTGTTTCTGCAATAAACTCTGTCGTAAGAAGCTTTTGTCAGCCCAGCGACAGGCGGCAATAAATTTCGTAGAAAAATGCAGACATTAATTCCAAACCGACAACGTGCTGTCAATTGACATTTCTATTTGTAATACACGATCGCCTCCACACAACAATGCATCACCCATCGTTTTCATCTAAAAATAGCTCGAGTACTTTCGATACCGTCTCCAGATGAATCGAATCGTTGTCTGGTATTTCCAAAAATATCAGCTGATCAAATGGATATGCGAAGTTTCTTGTCGACTGTAAATAATTTTGTCAAATTTATTTTATAATCCATACTCTCTTTATTTATATTGAATAGGCCTTGAGTAGTCAGCCCCCGTGCTCTCACACACACCAATTCTGCTCTTTCTGTCGCATACGATAAAGTTGTTTTTTCAAACAAATATCAGCAAACATCTGATCCCCTCGGTATGGAAAGTTTTTAAACATCGATTCGATTTTCAGTCAAACAAAGAAATCGTTGGCACGCACGTCTGACACCTTCTTAGCTGCGGAGGCGTGCGGTTGAACAGATAATTGAGGCATAACCGTTTGCACAACTCATGACTATCTGGCAAATAAATTATTAAACCAATTTTGCCTGTCTACTGATAACAGACAGGTATGTATGTAATTTTATTGAAAAACGAAAAAAGGTTCTGTGTTCTTATCTGCTAAATCATTCGAATTTTTTTTTGTGAGCACTCGGAGACTTGTTGGAAGAAAAACGTTGAATGTTGCTATTCGGAGGTCAGTGATCCCGCGCCGCCTGATCGGGTGCGAATGAAGTTTATTAGAATTTCTTCTGCATGTGTATGTGTTCGGGGGCTTTTTGTTTTTGCCACTGTGTCCGAGTTTCTGGTCTTTGGCGCAATGTTCACTTTCGTTATCTTTACGAATTGTTTTTATAGTTTGCATATTTCTTGTTTGCTTTCGTTTTCTCTCATTTTGTTCCACTTTGTGTGGATTATGATAGTAAATACATTTTCTTTGCAGTAGTTTGCCTTTTGTATATCTTAATTTTCGCTTAAAAGTTGAATTTAAAGTCTAAAGATGCATATCGTATGGTAGCAGTAGGTCAGCTGGTTTGGTGTTAGTGGTTTTGTTGTGAATGGCATTATCGTTTGGTAAATCTTTGGATTTTGACTTTAATCACTCTTCAATTTTGTAAAGTCGAGAGTTTATATCTTTCCTTTTTTATTTCGGAAATTGGGTAAAGTTTGCGTGAGTTTACCAGCCATTTAAACGAAAAATCAACAAGAATTTAAAGGTACTTAATTGTTGCGTAGACTTTAGTGAGATTTTTGTCATTCGGTGTTAACACATTTCCAACTCAAGAGATTGCAGGTTCCTTTCATGGAGAGTGGTACACAAAGTACGGTTGAAGTGTCTGTCGATAGTTATCAACATTTACAACATTCGGAGTTTGAGATTTCTGAAATTGCCGAAGTTAAAGGCTCCTCTCACATACATGTTAAACCTTTCGAAGCACCTGATGTACATATACACGTACAGTCAGCTTCGAAACTGAGTGAGGAGTCATTTTTGTCATATTTAAATTTGACCGACATGATCTATGGGAGACATTGATGCATCAAATACAGACAAAGCTCTGGAATCATACTTTAAAATAAAATAAATATAATTTATTAAGTATAATAGTAAAATAAAATAGTTCATTTACTTCAAAGAAAAAAGGGCTAACAAGAATCTTTAAAAATAGTTATCTTATTGAAAAAAAATCGTACTTGTATGCCTTTATCAATATTTCCAGCTCTGCCGGTCTACATGTTTCTACAAATGTTTAACGAAAACGAATCGTTATGCCATACAATCACTGACACAACCATATGTACACTGAAAAATAAAATACAGTATATTTTAAAATATGACTTTGGAGCTTTAATTTAATGCATCCAGGTACCTCGTTTCAGTGAATTTCAATTTAGTGGGTAAACTTTCAACAGATGACTGACTGTTCGCTCACTTTTGACGCTGACTGTATATATATAAGGCAACTGAAATAATTTTGTCAAAATTCCCTATATTGCTGTGGTAAAAACTTCTGGACAAGGCTTTCATTTTCATCCAGAGAAGCTGTCTTGAGATGATATCCGTTATGTGAATAATTGACTAAGTGAAATTCTATCAGAAATGGTCAGAATGGTTCATGGTCAATAGGTCCCTTCTTATTGTGCCGATCGAGCAAATGGCTCATTTCTAATAAGCTAGGTCAGATTCTTTTACTACACCGGAGTTGCGCTCGTTAAGACAGGGACTGAATTTCTCCACTTCACAATATGCACTTCTCCTACTTCAGAATATGCACTTCGCTTCACTTTGGCTTTTAAAACAATTCAAAATATTTAACACCAAATAAGGTATAAGAAAATAAATCTTTATCTAACTCGCTTTACTCACTTCAATATATTATACTCCTGTTTGCTCACAAGTGTCATTCAGCGCTCTAAATAATATACAATTTTACCGTAACTATTTTCACGTATGCTAACTTCAGGTATATTGTTAGAAGTAGCGCAGCTGCCTTCACCCCACTTTATGTATTTCATTTTCAAATAACTTGATGATAAAATTTATCGATCGAAGACTCCTTGGATTGCTTGCATATTTCGGGTGTAGGGGAAACACCTTTTAATCAAATTAATGATAAAAAAATCCTGCAAAGTGAATACTTCTTCGAAATGAAATGTAGAACATTGAAAGGAGAATAGCATTCTTTATGTTTATGTTTCCCTAAGTGGAAGTGTTCAGATATACAAGACTAAAATCGGCATTAAATCTTTTTAGTCAAAAAGGAAGAGGTCGCACCTTAATAAGTTAAACGAGATTCATAAAGGTTTGGTTGTTTTGATTTCATCTCTCGGTCAAGGCTTAACCATCCTAAACACGTGCGTGTGTGCGTGTTAAGGTAAAGATGTTCTCCTCCCGTCGAGTTCATTGACTTAACAAGTTCCCAGAATGTCTCCATGCCCTATGACCAGTATTTTCCTCATTTCATTCTTGTTCATACGAGGTGAAACCCACACCAATACTTTTCTTGAGGTGTCGGATTCCATTAAATTCATGGCTTGGTGGCTACTAACAAAAGGTCATATATCATAGTTTGTGTGGTTTGTATGTCATTACTTGATCATTATGAAAATAATGAGGTGTTTCCTTTTTTTTTAATATTTTTACTTACACTCCTGACTTCACATTCAAGACCACTTCCTTTTATATATAAAAATACTTTTCATTTTCATCTCATTTTATTGTAAATGCTTAAATTACGTGGGCGCCGTGGCCGTGTGGGTTCGTGCGTCGACCCATACGCATTAGACTTTTACAGTCTAGGTTCGAATTCAAGTTCAGACAAACAATTTAAAAAAAAAAAAAATTGTTCACGGCTCCACCTCTTTCGAGTCACTGACAATGCTCAAAGAGTATAACTGTCTAGAAAAAGCTTCTCAATCTCGCCGTTCGGAGTCGGCATTAAACTGTAGGTCCCCTTCACTCGTGAGAGAACAATAGCACGCACAACACGAGTGGTTGCTGAGAAGCTAGGCCCAGGTTCACCTCGGACTGTAGCGCCGCCATTATTATTATTATTATTATAAATTAAATTCCAATCTATTTGGGGGAGAGCATAAGTGTATTCTCGAAGAACTTTAACGTGAATACTGCACTGCGCCTTGTCAGTTTTTGTAGTACAGTCAAAATCGATTATAACGACCTTCAAGGGACTGACGAATTCGGTCGATAGGTCGCTGTAACCGATGACTCGAAGATAGCGGATAAAGAACGGAGACCTAAGAATTTGGTCGTTATAACCGATACGTCGTTATAACCGATGTGGTTGTAAGCGATTTTGACTATATTATATGCTGGAAAAGCGAGGTGCTGCTTTAGCACTATCAGGCAAGCATCCATCCACATTAAGGGATCTGATGCAAACCGCTCTTTCCATACTTTCCAAATGGACTGAAAAGATCAGTCTCATCGTAACGCTTAAATTACTGCTAGTGACGTGGTCGCCCCCATTCAAGCTAGCCCGTCGACTCTTTCGTTACCTGGAATACCACTTTTCTCAGAGATTCAGTATAGGTTACAAATACAAATACCCCCCCCTTACAAATAGTCGGTAAAGATTTACCACCTCAGATTTAATTGTTGGGGTGTTCGGAGCTCTTATTGTCGCATGACTATCTGTGAACAGGGTCGGTACGTGAAAAAAAAAGATTTTCATATATGAGGTATTTTTATTTAATTTGATCCTGTATGCGTGCCAAATGTGCCATTTTTGTTGCATTTTCCATCACTTTTTCGAGCATCTTGAGCGGTATATATATGATTTCGGCATGAATGTTTGCCTTGAACTCGTCAATGAGGCTTGCTGTCGTACACTTTGCTTTTTAAATAACTCTGGGTGGCCAGCCAATTTTTTACAGCATTCGATCAGGTGATTTTCGCTACAGAAACTGTATTGTTTGCAGTTTTGCAGTGTGACATTGCGCAGTGTTTTGTTGAAACCGGTAAATATCCAGACTTTTTTTTACACATTTGTGGGCAGACATAATGAGCCACCACCGATATCGATTCCCATCGACTGTGTCGCCTTTAGGGATGCAACATCGTCTTAAAAAACATCGATGTTTGAAACATCGATAGTTCCACGACAAAAATCGATGTTAAAAAAACATCGGTATTAACAACGATACATCGATGGTTTTCCGATGTTTTATTTATCTTCTCCATCACACAAATTGTTGGCTATATCTACGACGTACTGTACCAACAAAGTATACTAGTCACTTTCAACCCAAAAATCTTCCCCGTCTTCCGTTTCGTTGATGATTGAATTTTTACTTTGTGGCTTATCGGGCCAACGAAAAATCCAAAGTGACGTTGAAGGATCCTACGGTTCTAAATTAGAGCTCCCGAGCGGGCCCTTTATGCACGTTTATACAGCTAGTCGCTTGTTCCAAGTGCAAAGACACCAGTTTGATTGTTGACACAAGGTCTGCTATGCTTACGCATCCAGCCAATACATGCCGAAACATGAACTCTCTCCGATTAGCCACCAACAGTTCCATAGGAGTCCCAGTCTTCTTGAGGGTTGCTCGATGCCCAGGGTGTATCAATTAGAGGTTCGGAGTAGGATGTTAGACTAGAAGGAAGTAAAATATAACAAAGGTACATTGTACTGCGGATCTCCAGCTCTTTTACACCACATTATTACAGACAGAAACACAAGCACTTTTTTTAACAAAATGAATGAACGATGTCGATGTTTGACATTTTTGCCGTCGATGTATCGGCGATATATCGGTTATCAAAGCATCGATGTTAACATCGATATTTATGAACGAAACATCGATGTTTTGCAAACATCGATGTATCGTTTGCATCCCTAGTCGCCTTCTCTGAAAAAAATGACCCAATGATGGTTTTGACGAAACGTCGGCCCAAACAGTCAACTTTTTGTCATGTTATGGGGTTTTAATGGATCTCATGTGGATTCTGGGCTTCGTCGGTCATCAAAAATCAGGCTCAGTGTCATCTATTCGAGTGACTCATTGGCCGTATTCCAAGCGATGTGGACGGTCTGTGGGCAATATTCTTGAAGTTAATTGCACTTTATACAGAAACAAATGCAAATCATCTTTCAAAATGCGCCGTAAGTTGGCTCGTAAGTTTCAAAAACGTGTCTACTCAAGTCAATCTCAAGTTTACATACCGCCACAAAATATGGCGAACCCTTTATGTATCGATTTCCGATCTATAGTATTGACCGTAACCAATTAGATAACTTCTGCCTGGAATACACTACATTGATTAGGGAGACGAAGGGAAAGAGAGAAGGAAATCTCCAGCGACGTCGCGAAAACTCGTCATGCGTCTTCATCCATCTTGGAACCATATGTGTACATTTTCAGAGTGTCAAATTTCCTGACTGTGTCTTTTGCCCAGTCCTCTCTGTCTGGGATTAAGATTTTGGAGCCAAATCCGAAGTCATCGATATCAGCGATATCCGCATATGTCCATGTATATAACTCACAATTTTATTTCATTCATCAGTTTTTCTGACTGGATCTAGATTTTGTATAGAGTAGGTCCAAGAATACTGTCGACACGACAGCACCAAAGAGAACAAGTCGCACCCATTTGAAAATTACCGTGACTACAGTAAGATTATTGTATTACGTTTCTGAGCTACGTTCGAATGAATTAATTCAAGGCCATTTCATAACAGGCCCTAGATAATTTGATAATGATGTGTTCAAAGTGTTAACTAAGCAATGAAATATGAATCACAAAGAATATCAGCTCAATCACCAGCCATATTTGACAACAAATTATGAAAATTTAATGAAACCACGCCGCCTCCTGGGTCGGCTTTCGTTTTTCGAACTCCAAACACACAAAACAATATCTCCCGTTCATCAACATTTATAATTTATGTACGCAACTAAAAATAGAATCCAACACTTTGCATCGACACTGTGCCATTTGCTCTAAGCGCTTTCCGTAACAAGGCTGTGTGACCAAAACTGGTAACCATAACAAACCATCGCCGTAGAGCGACTCAAGGCAATCTCGCTTTGTGTGCATACGAGCGACGAATACGAGTACGATCCACTATATCCATCGAAGCTAGCACTCACTTCATGCGAAGTTTTTCATTTATTTTTTGTCAGATGTACTAGGGGGAATTACATCATCAAGACTTTGTTGAGTTGGTGTTTAAGCCCCCCTCTGAATGGGCATAGGCGAGTGCGCTGGTTATGTGCACTAGGCTTGTATTGATAATAAGTATTTTAATCACGCTCGGTATGGATATCTAAAGCGTTTTGAAACTTTAACGATAACTACAAGCGGTGTTGATGTTTTGAACATATGGGGGGCCGGCAATGAACACGTTTTTGTGACCTATATTACGTCATTGAAAGGGTTTGTATGTTCTGTTTTTTTTTTAGAATGACATCATGGCTGCACTTAATACGTTCACTTGAATCTTCTGTGCTTGTCTGAACTTGAAATTAACTTACTGTGGGCCATAGACAGCGGTTGGACTTAGATTCTGAAGTAATTGAACCCTCTTCACGATCGCGACAGTGATAATTGCTGTGTTAATAGTTTAATTTCAAATGACGGGTGTAGCTAAACTGGTTTTACGGCAATTATCTTCACTTAGGGAACCATTCTTATGGCATTGTAAAGTGTCTTTGAGAGTCTTGTTCGGCTGCTTTATTTTAATCTAGAAACGAGGGAGAATATACATATTTCTAGTTTTGTTGTTGCATCAATTTGATCGGAAGCTTAAGATGTTTGATGGTTTTAGTGACTAACGTACTTGATATTTAATGTAAAATGAAATTGAATGAAACTTATGACATCTTGTTAATAAATCTTCACCATTAAACAAAAAAAAAATACTTCCTGAAAAAATCCGAAAAAGGCATCCTCAAAAATGTTTGATTTTTTATCCAGATAAGTCATTCCAAAATTCTCCTTAAAAGTGAATTTTATTCAAAATAAAGAATAATAGAGAATTGTTCATCATTGGTAACTCTCTCTGCTGTTTTTTTTTATTTGTTGTATTTCAATTTATTTCTTATTTTAAGTTCTCCTATGTAGAACGTTTCAGATAAGATTCTGTAGATAATACCATCTTTCATTTCACAGTATTATTGATCTTGGGGGTCTCTGGCAATACTCCGTGAGGATAATTGCCACGTAACAAAGAAGATTTGCGTAGTAGTTACGCTAAACGTAAAAAACGTAATTATTTCAGCGAGCTGGTCACACATAAAGGTATTATTTACCACCTCCACTACACCCTTCAGTTCAAGAAGGTTATCATGGATAGAAAGACCATTTGTACTGACGGAGGCACCAAATACTATACTGTCATGGCAAAATATCCATAAGGATCCGTCCTCGGTCCACTCCTGTGTAACACAACGTAAATATGATCCGAAGGTGTTCAAACCAAACTTGGCAGCCGTTCCAATAGACAAGCATATCCATAAAGTGGAGACCTACAATGCAATAGTTGAGGAAATAAAAGACTGCCTGGAGACTGCCAGCTTAGAATGTTCTGACCATGAAAACGAAGTCTGTCTGTAAAACGAGTCGAAAGAAATTGTATTCGAACTTCCAGCTGAAAAATCTGACGATCAAATCCAAGGAGTCAAATACAGTGAACTCTCGATAATTCGAATTTCATCGGATCGGGGAAAAACTTAAAATTACAAAGGTTTTCGAATTACGGAGGTTTCAGAAAAAAAAATATTTCTATAATATAATATTTCTCAGTTTCGTCACGTACGCATTTCAATTAACAGTTGTTGAAGGAAAACTAATAGAATTGACTTCGAATTATAGAGGTAAAAAAAGCCATAATTTTCGAATTAATGAAAGGGACGAATTACATGGTTTTCTTCGATTTACAGAGGTTTTTTCATTGGGCTGTGAAAATGCTTCTATTTGCAGAGATTTTCGAATTTTGGAGGTTCGAAATATCGAGAGTTTACTGTATTTCGTATTTATGCTTGCAAATAGGGTTCCATTCAACCCATGCCGAGTACCACAGCAACAAGTCAACACAGACGTAAGCAACGATATCTCGAATGCTTTTGAACATTAGTGGGCCCGGATACGCACCTTGGGATATTGCTTACACGAGTAGTAAGCTTAGGACTGTTATATTATATTGCCCCGGTGGTGCAATAATATCAGCGGGCTTAAGATATCCCAGACAATGCAGCCGAAAAGCTTTGCGTCAACATCCTGGCCAATGAACTGCAAAGAGTAATTCGTAGACGAACCTCCGGATTGAAATTTTTGTTTGAAGACAAAGAAAATCGTATTATAAAATAATTACACGAAAAAGTGCCATGAATTGCTATTACAATTGAATTGCATTTTTTGGGGAAAATAAACAAAGTAATACACACGTCTCATATTAAAAGCTAAAATGTAATTCTTAATTTATGAAATCTTCAAGGACCCAGCACCTTATTTTTTCTCTTGATATAAATTCCCTAAATTTCAAGCCCTTTTCATTTGCTGAGTTCTTAAAGGAAATATTTTCAAAATCATGAATGAATGTTAGAAAATTGTTTCAGTATAAATATGCAATTAGTGGTCAAATCTCTGTGTCTCCAGGGTTGTGGACGTATAGGAGTTGGCGTATTAAACACACTTTTTTACGTTATAAAAGTGTGTATTATACATCTGAAAAATATTGCTGGTGTATAAAAGTGTATAAAACCAGAAATAGGTATAAAATTGAAAAAAAATGTATAAAAGTCAAAGATATGTATACCCTGTTTCCTGGTATCTATTTGTTGCTCTTGCTGAGAAAGAGAATAAGCGCTTATTATTATAGGTACTTGTAAAATTGTATACACTTTAACATATACTTTATTTTTTACAATATTTATTACACTTTTTTACGCTTCTGTGCGATAAATTGTATAGAACCAAAAAGTGTGACATTAAGCATATCTGGCTGTAAAACAGACCATGTAATTTAAAAAAAAAAACAATATTAATAAATATCTATCTAAAAAAATGTCAGAAAAGTATTTAACTTTGTTATTTCTCAATTTATAACAAAAAACCTTCATTTCTTAGAAAAAATACCTCTTTGAGTTCACCAACTGCAACTAAAGGGCATTTTGTCAACTCAATCCGTTTTTATTCAACCGATTATTTACTTATTTTTTTGTTGTTATTGTGTAAACTACTGAATGATTTGCATAAAATGACCGACCCCTCTGAAAAGTCCGTCATCATTACCTTCCCTCGCGCGATTCGCACTTATTTATTCTCATCACACTTTTATTCACAATCAATTCAAAAAAAATATATCTACATACGTACAGATGGTGGTAACATTAAGAAAATTTTCTGAAATGACATCATTTCATTTCTTGTTGAGTTGTTCTAGCACCCTTGCGGTAGTAATTATTTTTTCTCAAGACCCGAACCTGACGGCTTGAAATCAATATTTGCCGCTGAATAATGGGAAGACGTTTTGACAAGAATTTTTTTGTCACATGGTAAACTGCGTGAAGTTTGAAGACCACTCGATGAAAGGGTAATCAGATATGGTTCCGATTGTCAATGAATCGGTTCCGTGGTAACAATTGCAACGAAATTGTGATTGTGGGGGCTGTCAAAAGTTGTTTTTGTTTGCCTTTTGTATCGAGGTCTTCGTGAAAGCATGACCTTCAAAGAAGAAGCAGCGATGAGTGATACTCTTTTGCACGATTACAAGTAGGCCTTCGGCCTCGGAGTGGGACTTGGGCGATGAGTGGGGTAGATTGTTTACTTTCGATTATTTTGCAGACATCTTGACGTGTCTGCAAACTCTCAGCAGGCTTTGGATTTCAAGCAAATTCATATTTGGTACCATTTCATGGTCATTACCTGGCGTTTGGCAATAATTCAGGTTGTATCTTTCTCTCTCTCGCAATCATGTAAATACAGTGATACAGTGATCACCAAAAATCATTGTACATGAAATTAGTAAATTATTTCTTTTGGTATTTTGGATGCCAAGTACAGTAAATCAAAGTCAAACATGTACATATTATTTTTGCATTATATTTTACGTCGATATGTTTTTTGACAGTCGTAAAAAAATGTATTTTTGTGTGGTTCTGTTATTTATCATTTATCCTTATTAATTTTATATTTCATTATATTTTATTGAATAACGTCTTTTTTTTAATTTCTCGTTCTAAGCGAAAAATATAAAAAAATATGTTTGTACGAATTTCAACTGTATGTGAAATATTTAACCATGTCGTATATCCCATTTTCCTGGGAGATCTCCCGTGTTTTTGTGAAAAACCCAGTTAATTTAATTTTGCAATTGTCGTGGGCCCTTTATTGAAGCGAAATTCAATTAAATTATATTGACGACTTGAAGTAATTCTGACAATTTGTGTGTCTATAGGATTCTCAATGGCGTTTCGTCAATAAGAAATGATGTGGAGTATGTACGAGTATGTGAAGAATAATTTCTTGAGTGCAAAAATCAAAGAACGGGAGAACGTATTGATTTCGGAGCAATCGATTTAAATATTTATTCACCATTATTTATATACTGAAAATTGTCAGCAAAGAAATGTCATCAACATTTGTTTGCCTAGCCGGATCAAATGACTGTTTTTTTAACGTTAACGTTTCCTTGAATAAAACGTGAACGGACGAAAAATCTCAATTGAAAGTTGATAGACAGCTTGAGCACTAAAATCAACTCAAAAATGACGTGCGTAAACTTAAATCATTAGATAAAAATAAAACCGGACGTGCTGCGCAAAATGTGCAAAGAAAAGAATGATTTTGGTAGCGAACAAATTTGTGGCCAATGAGACAACGAGATATTTGATGTTGAGCGTTTGGTAGACGGTGGAAAAGTTATTCATCTTTCCTTTATTACTCCACTATTTTTAAAGTCCCGTCACCATTCCGTTTTGAAAAATATCATTTATCGAAAAGGATCTATTTCTTTCTAATTCATCCTGCTTTCTAGTGATTACATAGTTACGATAGATTTCAACAGAATTTATGGTCCGTTGTGTGCGCTGCGTTTTGAATACACGCATTCTTAGGAAAAATTACACATAAAAACAAAGCAAAGTACCCAGTAAGAGTATTTTCCGATTCGTGGTCCAGAATTGATATCCCTGTTTCATCATTCAGACCTTCAATGTCAAGAAAGGATTTAGACAAGGCGACGCGCTGTCATGTGACTTTTTCAACATGAGAAGATTGTGCAAAACTCACTGCCCAACAATAGAAGCACAATCTTCCCAAAGTCCGTAGCATACACGAACGACATTGACGTGATTGGTCGAAGAATAAAGCGGAAAGCAAATGCGTGGGCCGCACTTTGTGGATGGTGATCTCAGTTTGACAAATCGCAAACAGAATGTTTGAATAGCAGAAAAAAATACGTAAAATTGTTAGTTTTTATATTTAAACTGAGTTTTTATTCGATAAAAATACTCGATATTTAGGGGCGCATCTTTTGGCAAAAAGTATAACTTCTGATGATATTTGCAAATTGTTACATTTTAAAACTAAATCAGATGAGAATCAGTTGAGAGAGACGCAGGGGGGGATAACGTAGACCAAAGAGGTCTTTTGTGCTGCCACGTGAATCTCCGAGGAGTTTATTCACTTATTCATTTAGGAGAACCAATTGAAACTGTCAAGGAAGCAAAGTAGACTTCTTTAAGGTACCCCATTGAGGTCGTAGCGAGGAGTCGGCCATCTAAGGGTAGACGTCTAACATACGAAAAGGGTCAAATAGGTACATATAAAGTGGAGGACATTTTTATGCTTCTCTTTATTCACACAATTTCTGTAGAAGTCATTTGAACAGAGTTCAAGTCTGAGTTCCATGAAGCAGTGTCCTGTAACGACACCTACCATCTTTGAAAGAAGGCAACATTTTGCAACTGTCTATCTATTGTTGATCTTTTGAATTGTAACTTCTCGAAACAAAAACAGTGTCAGACAAAACAATAGCAGCAAATAGTCCGTAAAGAAATTTGGTCCAAACCTTTTTTGTACTTGAGATAATTTAATAATTTTTTTTCATTCAAACAGGAATAGTTTCACTTATGTATAAGCAAAAACTCAATTCCACAAGATTCCTAGAAATAAAAAAAAAATAAAAAAAGATTTATCATGCCTTAAAAATTGCCGCGACAAAACTAAAGCACATAATTAAAAGTAAACATTTTTAAAATCCGGATGATAGTATTTGAGTGAGTTTTCATTGTTTTTGATAATCGCTGCATATTTTTAAGGCATAGAATCAAAAAAAGTGCTGACAACACCCACAGCTCCTTATTTAGGTGGCTATCCCGTTCAATTCTCGGATTTATAATTTTTCATAGATTATTTATGAGATTTGAGACCAGAGGATTAAGAAAAAACACTTAAAAGGCAGACTTTACTGAGAGAGAGACACTTTTTTCCAATGTAAGAGGTTTGTTTAGTATCGTTGTTGTGTTGAAAGATCCATTTGAATGACTTTTCCTCTTCTGCGCGGGACAATATTACGTTCTGTGATACATCACTGTATACAAAACGATCTATTATGTCGTAAAAGTTGTAAATTTGAACAATTCTATGACTAAAAAAGCAGCACCAAACCACCACACTTCCTTGGTATTTTATTTTCCTCGGGTTTACCGTAGATTCATTCTATCACACTTTGGGCTTCGTACACGTCTTAAGCCGTCTAAGCCCTTCATGTTAAGCTGTAATTCATCAGAAAAATTTCAAAAATGTGACTCAAAAGTCAAAAGTTGACAATAATCAGCCGAAACAGGATTTAAAAAACTTTAGGTTAGCATGGAGGAGTAAGCGTGGCGGTCTGATGCTGCTTTTTTGGTCATGGTAGATATATTTTTGCGGACATTACATATTTGTAGCAAATATTTATAAGAATAATTTGACGACAAACTGTAATTGTAATTCGCCAATTTGAATTATATTCACCTACATTTGCTTAATACGTCTTCATAGAGGTGCTTTGGTAAGCTTCTTCACCAACTATTTATATTCTGTACTGTTGTCCTCACACGACTGAGATGATTTTCTGCTTTGTGTTGACTTCGAATCGAGTAATTTTATGTTCGTGTGGCGATTTTCAGCAAGAAAGTAAACTAGTTTTAGTATGTGAAGATCTCCTTTTATGGAGAATCTTCCACAGATGTTTGAGTCGATTTACTTGCCCAGCATTTTGCATTCTTGATAAAATCATAAAAGTAAGCTGAGTCAATTCTGATAATTTTCCATGAAAAGCACTCATTTACATTTACAACCTTAGAAAAAAAAATCCTTCCGATAAATGATGCATTTTTAGCTGAATAAATACGTGCTTCATGAATAAACACTAATTAGCCCGAATCATTTCTCAGTACGTAACAGATGCTGAGTCGAAGAATCAACGACAGTGTTTGAATTTTCATTTTAAAGATTTATCAAATATTTTCTTATTTGTGTAGACTACAAATGTGGTTAATTTTATACATGCATGTACTTATGTTTATTCAAATTCTAATAGAAAATTTAAGATTTTTCAGTTAATTTGTTTTTTTTCTCGAAAATGTGTATGATTTATGTAAAAATATTGTCGGTGTATGCTGTGCATCTGATTGCGATTCGTTGTGAAAAATGTTATTTTTCTAAGAAAATTAAAAATGTAACGTGTGCCTTATCATTTTGCTTTAACTGCACAACAAACGTCAAACAAAACGAAAAACTGACAAGTCTTTCTTTCTTCTTCATATTCCTTTACGGCAAAGAGAGGTGTGTTGATTTTTGGAAAACATTTGAAAAAAGTACCCAACTTTATGCACAAAAGTATTTTTTTCTTTTCTGAGTGGTTCCAAAAGTAAATAAATAAAAGAAAACAAATAAAAGCTATTGAAAACGATACTGGTACAAGGCATTGAACTCGAACATTAGACATTTATAGTCATAAAATAACTATAAATTCAATCCCGAAATAATCTGTTAGCTTTGCAACAATTTCGAGATATGAATATTGTAACCACTCTTATATTTCCTCTGAACACAAAATTTGTAGTCGTCGTGATGCAGTTTTAATTGCGTCAGCTGCAGGTTAAAAGGTATAATGTTCTATTTCCGGGAAACGTATCGTTGCACCACCTCTCACGAGTCACTGGTAATCCTCCGGGCGCCGATCAGAGTCATCATAAAAGTGAAGGTTTCTCCTACTTTTATTTTTAGAAATAGGAAGACGAGTGGTTATGGGTGAATCTATGTAGAAACAAACAGATGGGATGCAACCTCCACATGATTTTATGTATTTTAAGTTTCTAATATTCTTAGATGGCGTTACAGTGTGGTGTGGGCTGCGTATTACTAGCACTCTTGCTAGTTGGCGCGTTTTCTAGGCGTTTCAGTGTAGCCCATTCAAACATTGTCTTCCTATCTCCGGAGCTGAGCCAAGGGATTTGAAATGTCTATCTGGTCACTGATTTTTGTGACATTTATAACAGGGATAGGCAGAGGTGGGCGCCGTGGTCGTGTGGGTTTGTGCGTCGACCCATGCGCACTTAACTTTCACAGTCTAGGTTCTAATCCAAGCTCAGACAAACAATTTTCCAAAACAAAATTGTTCGCGGCTCCACCTCTTTCGAGTCACTGACAATGCTCAAAAAGTATAATTGTATAGAAAAAGCTTCTCAATCTAGCCGTTCGAAGTCGGCATTAAACTGTAGGTCGCCTCCACTCGTGAGAGAACAATAGCACGCACAACACGAATGAGTGTTGAAAAGCTAGGTCCAGGCCCACCTCGAACTGTAGCGCCGCCATTATTATACATATATAGGCAGAAGTTTTTTCACACTAATTTGCGGGGAGATATATGACAACCATACAGATCATTTCCATTTAGCTATGCAGATGGAAATATTTGCTTAATTAAGCTTGATAGAGGAGGGTAGTCCAAAAATTCCTACAAACTATTGACATAATTTTGAAAATAGCAAAAAAAAAAAAAATACTTTTAAAATGAAATGGTTGTCAATCCACGCAAAATGCATAAATGTTCAAAATTGAGCTTTATGCAGTGTCGTCCAATTTGTGGCTCCAAAAGTAAGTTTAAATAAAAAAATGTATAATTTCGATTTTGATCAAATTTGTGTTTAGATTTTGCCATTATGAATGGAATATAATATAATAAAAATAATAATAATGGCGGCGCTACAGTCCGGGGTGGACCTGGGCTACCACTCTTGTTGTGCGTGCTATTCTTCTCTCGCGACTGGGCGGGACCTACAGTTTAATGCCGACTCGAAACGGCGTGATTAAGAAGCTTATTCTAGGCAGTTTATACTCCTTGAGCATTGTTAGTGATTAGTTCCAAGCCCACTTCAGATTGTAGCGCCACCATTATTATTGTTATAAAACAAAACTGCTGCAAAAACCAAAAAATCGAACACCACATGTTGTCTCAATAGAACGCGAGGCATTTTTGCTAAAGGTCTATCTCAGTAAACCCTTTTTTATAAGCAGCCAAAATAAAAAGCACGCAAAGGAAATTGCAACTGAAGTGGAATATGCTCAAGAGTGTCTCGTTTACGCCAGGGCTTTGGAAGTAAAAGTAGAAATAGTTATCGAAGTTGCAAGATGTGTTTTGTATACATAATTATCTTAGTTTAATGCATCTGCTTCATCTTCCTGTATTATATTTTCGCCGCATTTTTGTTCTCCGGGTATGTAAAAATAAATAGTCATTTACTTTCACTTAATATAATCATTTTCAATACTTTTTAATCTGCTGTACGCCGTCCATGGTACACCGCCCCACTGTGCATATCCATACTTACTGAAGTATGATTACGAACCGCTATAAGACTATAACTAAGATATGATGACTTAATAGCGACAGATCAAGTCCAAAGATCGAGGTCATTGTCACTCTTTTGCAACGTGACTTCGAATTGATCAAGCGATACTGTGACGACTGAAAGTTGAAGATCAATTTAAGATGTCGGAAACCGTTCTGTTCAGAACGCCGTTGTTTAGGTCCTCGGCATATACAACAAGAATCGGAGAAAGTTCTTAGTTGTTGGACAGCATGGGCACCCACTAGCGCAACGAAGTGTGGCTTGACGTGGCTGGATCAGTACGAGTATATACTCGTATATTATAACAAACATGTGGATGCTGCTCTGACCAGAAGTGGAGGTGCTATTGGCCTTACAAAGAGACTCTTTTAAAACAGCCAGCTCGATGCAAGGTTGAAGGTTATCTGCTGCACGGCACTCGTTCGGCCAATGCCCACCTATGGATGTCCTGTGTGGTTCAACAAAATTTTCACTCAACACATTTGAGGTGACATTTTTGTTTGAATACTAAGAAAATCGACTTTTGAAAAGACACATTTCAGACGAAAAAGCTCAGTATAGTAATAACACAATTTTTTGTTTTTTTTTGCAAAAAATAACGAATTATTGTCGAATTGAATTTGATGATTAGAACATTTTGTGAAACGATTTTCTCGATGCTTAGGACGAATTGACAGACGTTGGATATTAAAATGGAAAAGATATTGATCGGAGAAGCGTAATAAGATTTTGTAACGGGAATGATATGTTTGGTTATTTCGATGCGAGGGACTCTACTCTCTCACATGGAATTGGAGGGGAATTTAGGAAGAAAATTTCTTGAAAACATACCAGAAATGCGTGTAATGCTGGTCAAACACAAATAATGTCAGCTAACACATTGATGTAGTCAAAGATTTGTTTCTTTGGTATTCAGTTTAGTTAGTTAATATGGCACTACAGTCCGAGGACCTGTACCTGGGCCTCAACCAACCAGTTTCGCACACACAGTTGGTTGAGTTCCCTTTCCACTTGCGTGCGCCACCTGAGTCGCGGTCTTCCTTTACTGCGCCATCCCTCGGGGGTGGATACGAAGACTCCGGGCCGAAACCAATGCGATTCCATTCGCTCTACATGACCTAGCCATTTTAATCGTTGGATCTTCACCCTTCTGGCTAAGTCGATGTCGCTGAACAGCTCGTACAGTTCGTTGTTATATCTTCTCCTCCACTCACCCTCTATGCAATTCAGACGGGACCGAAAATAACGTCACAACAGACTTTGAGGAAGTCAAAGACTGTCTACCTAGGAACCGCTTTAATTCAGAAAATGACACCAGCGCTGAAATCAAACGAAGAATAACTCTTGCTAATCGCTGCTTCTTTGGGCTAAGGGAGCAATTGATAAACAAAGCCCTCTTTCGTACAACCTAGGTAACCCCGTACAAGACCTTAATCGTCCCAGTCCTGCTATATGGCGCAGAAGCATGGACTTTGTCAAAAGCGGATGAGGTTACTCTTAGCTGCTTTGAGAGGAAATAATTTTCCTCCACGGGGTTACCTAGGTTGTTCGAAAGAGGGCTTTGTTTATCAATTGCTCTCTTAGCCCAAAGAAGCAGCGATTAGCAAGAGTTATTCTTCGTTTGATTTCAGCGCTGGTGTCATTTTCTGAATTAATATCGGTTCCTAGGTAGACAAAGTCTTTGACTTCCTCAAAGTCTGCTGTGACGTTCTGTCCGAAACATCGGTGTTGGGTGTCCTTTCTGGTTCACAGCATATACTTGGTCTTGCCCTCATTTACCGTTAAACCCATCTTCGCGGCCTCCGTCGCAATACTCACAAAAGCGCCATTGACATCACGCTGTGTTCTTCCAATTATGTCAATATCGTCGGCATATGCAAGTAGTTGGAAGGACTTCTGAAAGTCGAGTTTTGCACAATTCTGGTATTCAGTTTACTTCCCGAATATTCCACTTAGATTTAATTAATTAATGTCCAAGCAAAGCTGATGTCCTCCTTTTATTTTGGTCAAAGTTGGAAACCCTACTTTGTTGTATCTGTATGACTGCATAAAGGCAGTCATTTTACGAAAACAATTAGTTAACCACCTGGTGCAAATACCTGCCATTGTGTCCGACTTACGTTCATTAAAATGACCGACGATAATGATACCCATTTTTACATCAAAATTGTGTTCATCAGGTTTACTCGTTGTTGGCTGGTGGTGTTAACAAACAATATTGCAGGACCTAGATTCATTATTGAAATGCCTTTACATCCACAAATAGTTGCCATTTTTGTGTATTTTATGACCTTGTGGAATAAAAATTCTTCACTTCAAAAACAATGTTTTTAAGAACGTTCCCTTATGCATGAATTGGAGGTTTTTTCTGTGATTTTCTTCAACCTTTTTAGATAATATTTCAGAAGAATGATAAAATGGCATAATATCTCTGTAATGTAATACATATGTGAAATGATAAATTGTATGTAAACTTGCAATACAAAGAAACAAAATGCTATCTAACTTATGAATGAATTGAATTTAAGCGATGGTAAATTCGTTGCTCCGTTTGCCTTTTATTCGGTTTCCCTATTCTAATTCTGAAGGCATAGTTAGTAGTAACAGTACTGATCTAAAATTATTAGTTAGGTAGTAGTAAACCGACCATTTATTTCTGTCCTGTCAGTAAATAAATGTAAAATCAATACCAAGGTCATTACCACGAATTTTATGTGTTTAACATATTTATTTTGAAAGTTCAAGTTGAGCTAAGGTGTGTTGTTTTTGAATGTGTTACTACTGATGTGACTCTGAACTTTTTCTCGTTCCTCAGTTTGATGGATGGTGTGATAAGGTTGGAGACTTATTTGTTGTATTGATTGAAAGAGTCAAAACTAGTTTCTTCGCAAGCACCTAGCATGCCTTTCGAAGGCCTTTCAAAGCGCTTTTCGTTAATTTTCTCAAACGCTCATAACTTTTTGCTCTTTTTAAACTTGATAGCATTGTCTCTTCTTTGTCTCGGGAAAAGTAAATCAGCATCATCATCTTTCCTATAATTAGTTAATTTTTGTGAAGTTCTTCAACTTGAAAACGGTATTTAACTATTATTAAATAAAGGACTGAAATAAAGGACTGCCCAAAAGGCATTTATTTTAAAATAATGAAAACGAAGAACCTAATATCAGACATTTACCTTTCTGTCTAGTAATATTTTCGTTTACAAAATTGTTTGTAAATAAACTTAAAAAATTATTTTTCCCAGTAAACTTCAAAAGCCATTTGTAATTTCGGTACTCTAAACAAGAAATATGAAATGTTCTGCCTCTGCGCTCCTTATTTCTCCACACCATCACCGTCGGATCTATAAAGGGTTAATGCCTTTTATACCGCAATCGTTAATCATCTTTGATCCCAGCAAATCACCGGGATGTTGTTCCCAACCTAAGAGATGTGTTGCTTCCGGAATGTGGTCAAGTCAATCTGTTCGATGTCGTAATCGGCAAAACCACAGTTGCGGAGTAAGTTGTTGACTTTATTCCTTCCAATAAATATTCATTCCCATTTGCCGAAAGCCTATCTAAATTCACCCAAAATGAAGTCAGCAATGAATTGAATTTACATGAACCGTCTTCATTTATTTATTTTCACTCGCCACGTAGCTTTCACATTTCCACATCTTGTAAATCCAGGCGGTTACACACCACGCTCGTGAATGTGGGTGAAACTATCGAGACAATCCGTGGGAAGGCCATATCAATAAACAGATACTAAGCGAGTGTGAAATGAGTTTTCCGCTTTTACTTTCCGAACTTCGTACAATTTGTAACTTCACGTGATACGTAACATGTGCCCTTCAACGCGCCACATGTACACGCCTTCATCAATGGAAACCGTTCAGTCTTATCGATTGACGCCGAAGACCCTCCACATTGGGGACTTATCGCATGTGGGTGGGTGAGTTTTTTGAAAGAATAACTCCTAAAATAGGTCAACAGCGTTTGAGCAACTAAGAAAGGGAGCGCGGCGTAGACCATAAATCTTTAGTCGTGCGCTAGATGATGTACTAGGTTACCTAATCCCCCGGTCGGATAAATATAGAAGTTTATGTTTATGCTAGACTTTATGTACTGCCTGCCCTACGGCGGATGTATCGTTGGAACAAAAATATGTTTCAAGGACGCAGTAATTAACGAACTCGGTCAGATGTAGTGCGATTGGCCATGACGAAGTTGAATTCGTCCACACGAGAGTGTGCCTTCGACAGACTTGAATGGCTATCAAAATTCTTACAAGAAACGCACCTCTAAACCTCTTCAACTTGTCATGCGGATTAGATTCCATGACCAATGACTTTTTGAATACGAAATTATCTTTTGCTTATTATAAAAGATACCTGAATCTGTCCTCTTAACGTCAAAATTATTTCAAGGCATGATGTCATGAGCTGTTGCCATTGAGAGTGTTCAGCGGCTTTGTGGAAAAACAGAAAAGATTATTGAGTGTGGTGTAAAAAATGCGATTGTTTCTTTATAAATATTCACTTTTAAATGGAGTTTACCTTCTTGGAGGTTAGGAATTTTCTTGTCATCGATAGTGGCCGCTGCCGGCCGCCGGAAATTATGGGCCGCAACCGGAACTTTAACCTCAACTTGAACTTGACCTTAAAACAGAAGAATGTGTGAAGTATAATACTCTGAATTGTATGTCACGACAGTTGCTTCAAGGGCTTTATATTATTGAGAGGGACTGTGCATCAATGGCCTTGTGTGAATCAATATTGAAATTGTATAAAGATTATCAGATAAGAAGAAAATGTTTTTTGGGTATACAACGGGATGCCAACGAATAATCTCGTGGAAATAATTTATTGCCCTTTAGTCGGAAAACGCCAAAAAGGTCAAGTCGAAATTTGTATATTCATTGTATCAATGCTGCAGCTCTTAATGATGTTAATTATTTTATTTTGTGTTCACTGTTGTCTAGAAGTCGTCGGACAATACAATCTGTTTACAGTCTGTTTGATATGCAGCTCTTTCATTTAAATAACGAAGACTTTTTTTAAGTAGCTTCATAAATGTTATAATTATTTAGTCAAATGAATAAATTATCCAAGCCTAATAAATATAAACATTTGGATAAAAAACTTTAGTTTTCCTCTTTTTCATTAAAAAGATTTAACTCAAATACTGGGCGTTAATCTATTTTATTATATTATTATTATAAATGAGGGTATATTGCACCGATACCTTTAAGATGGTACTTACTCAGATATCTCTTTTTTTGTGGGTTAGTGCCTCAAAAAATCCCAGTATATGTTCTGGAATTTTATTAAATTCTTTACAAAATCTGCAGAGGCCTTCTTCAGATAACACTACTTTCCTTAGATGCTCCCTGACTTTACAGTGTCCTGTCAGAAGGCTTGCCATGTGCTTTGTTCCAGTTTTCTGTCCGATTCCTTCTCGCTAGTTCACTGAATTCTTCTCTGAGGACATGGTCTCCTACAGTGCAGAACGGCTCAGGGCCTATGAAGGGTTCTGATGCTCCTTTCCCTGCCAGGGCCATTTCATTGCCTTCTATCCTTATATGGGGGCGTTAATCTAAAAAAAATGATTTTATTTTCCTCATCTGCAGGCGATATTTGACATTGTGCAGACTATTTTTTCAGTAGACCCTGGTTTTGACTCTTCTATCGAATTCATGTCATCTATAAGATATGAAACATGCTACCAATACGAGCCACATATCAAAAGGTAGAGCGCGGTATGGAAGTCACCAGATGAGACGAAAGAGAAAAAAGTGCGAACGCTGAAGAGTCGAATCAAGACGATACTAACTGTTTTCTTCGATTCCAAGTTCATTATCCATAAGGGTTCGTTCCACAAGGTCAAACTGTGAAGGCTCAATATTATTTGCGTGTTTTGTATATATAAAAGAAGTGCATTGCAAAGCGTCTTTTTCTTTACCTTAGAGCAGTCTCATCGGAAATGGAACAGACTGTGTACGTACATAGATGGGCGCTTTGGTATAAGGTATCCATCACTGCCAGAAGAGAAACATCCGTGGGTCATTATTAAAAATTTCCTACAATTAGCATCAGACTGCTTGAAATAATATGATTCTCTGGCTAAGAGCCGGGCTACCACTCTTCCAAGAAAGTTGACAATTCTGCGAGTCTATTGCAGTCATGTTAGACTTTTCAATTATTGTCGTCCTTTCCACTGTTTGCGTGACTGCAAAACATAAGAAATCTATTCAATTAAATATTGATGAGACAGTATCATAGACACGCAGTTAGATAGAGGCAGCGGTTTCCTTAGACTTGGAGAAAACATTAGCACTCTGGTGTGCCGTTTGGAGCCTCTAAAAAACGTCTACTTAATTGAAAATGTATGTCAGTTGTACTAAAACTAGAAAACAAGATTCAACCAGTAGAATTTAAAAAAGGAATAAATTCTTCGATCCTCTTTATTGGAACATCATTAAAAGGTGGTTTGCTAAGGACTCGTTGCCCATTTCCGAGGCCGGACATAAGAGTTCTCATCTCACTTTTATTCACGCATCTGCGGGAGAGCATTTTCTATGGGGATATGGAAAAAGCTAAGTTTGTGTGTGTGGTCTTTAATGGATGATCAATTTACGAGTTTTAAGAGAAACTTTGTTTTTCCTTGGAATTCACCCATAATTTCACAAAACTCGTGGATTTCACCACCAAAATGGCATCTAATTCATGGATTTACGTGAAAAAGGCCATGGATACACCACGAAAATAGCGGAAAATTCGGTTACTACTTGATTTCTCATACTTACCCTGGGGCAACGTCGTACGAAAATGTGCTACACACAAAAGCTTTTTAACTTCAAAGTTAAGACAGATAAAAGATCGAGAGTGATGGAGGACTACTTTTTTGGGTACTGAGAGACAGAAATCAGCTACATAGAGATACTCAACTCTTTCCCTTCTACCCTCATGACGTCATCTTACAGCGTTTTTTATAACATTTTTTCGTACAGTATCCGTGAATACGTGTGATTTGTTTTGAACAGCTGATTGACTTCCCCTGCAAACAAATTCATGCAAAACATGCATTCCTTATCTACATACATATGGGAAGAAATCTATCAGGGGGTTGGCCATACCCCCACTCTCCTTTTTTTCAAACGCTATCACAAATCCTTTGCAATACGTTCACCACGAAAAGAAGGGGAAGTTCAACGAAAACGAAATGTTCAGTAAGAGCATTCATTTTACATAAATAATTACGACTGGAAGGACTATTGGAAACTATTAATTATCGGTTATTTTTAAATTGAAGTTTAAATTATTATATTATGAAATATATGGAAATAGGTTTGATATATTTTTTATTTATTCTAATTTCATTGGAAATACTGAAACAATCAGAGAGATAAGTGATAAATGTACTTATTGACGTTGAACCTGAGAAAATCAAATAAAATAATTAACAAAATTTAAATTCATCCTTAAGTATTGAAATGATCGAAGTATCTCCTTGTGGTCTTCAGATTTAAGAAAACAACTGGTTTGTTTTTTCAAAGTGTTCCTTTATTAAACGTTAATATTGAAATTCAGAAAATTTTTTTGTTTTGAATTCCATGGATTTATGCATTTATTTTAGTTTTTTTTGTGATAATGCATTAATGTTTCAAAACATCCTTAAAAAAGACAATTTTATTTCCAACATTTTTATATTTTCCTTTGTTTAGGAATTCAAAGGCTATATTCACAAATAACTACGGATGAAATTAAATATGCATGAATCTATATAAGTATATGCAGTTATGTATACAACTTGTTTTTTTAATTTATTTGTACTTCTGCAATCGTGTTTTTTTTATTTGAAGAATTAATTTTGTTATTTATATACAACAATGCAGTGTAAATGTGAATAAATACGGATGATAATTATGAAATATCATCTTACACAATTAAATAGTATCCAAATATACAACATATACAATTTTTAATGTCAATATATTAAGCAACATTTTTACAACAATATCCAACGTTTTTTTAATATTTGAAAAATGTTCGGCCTCATGAACACAACCAGTGCATTATTCCAGTAGTGGGCAAATTCGACAAAAAATGACACTATCGTGGGCAAATGTCCGCCATTTTCGTGGGCAAATGTCCCAGGATAACGGGAGTTCGTCAAACTCTGTGGAAGTGTGCGTAAAAATTTGGCAGTCTGCGTAAAAATAAGGCGTGAGTTTAACGAAAATATTGGAAAATCTGGAAAAATATTGGAAATGGACGGTCATAGGCGAGACGAAAAAAGCTCGAGAGTTGAGTATCTCTCTGTAGTTGATTTCTGCTGAGAGATACGCGAAACGAAAATGAAAAAAGAATGCCATGTCCTCCTGGGACACAAATCGCTAAAATGTGTTGTCAGCTTATGTGTTTATTAACTCAAATGTACTTCATGCTATCCTTTGGAGTTTTAAATTGTTCCCACAATACTTTGCTCCTTAATTTTTGAGTACACCTGCTTAAAAATATATCGTCTTCTCATTTTCGTTTTTTCTAAAACGAAAGATAAAGAGGAATGGAAATGTTGTTTTAAATTAAGCTTTTGGAATGTTTAGAAAATTCTGCGCGTTGCATTGGTTGACAAAAAAACCAAACACATTGTTCACCTATCAACAACGTAAGCATGCAACGGAACATCACTTTCATAACCGTTATTATTCAGCCTGTGATTGATAAGCATGCTTCTTTGGAAACACAACACTGTCTACAATCAAGAAGAGTTACAATCGAATTCTTTCTCTCTTCATTCACATTCTGCTCTTACTGATAACAAAAAGAGGCACTTTGCAAACCCGCTTTAGCATAAACCTTATCATTAGAGGAACCATCGAGCAGGACTCGAAGCAGCACTCAGCCATCATGAGTGATTGCGAGTTTCATTTTACAATCGGTCGTCGTGCCTACAACATTTTGTGATTCAACGCAGACACGAACTCTTATCACGTTTTTGTTATTTTTAACTTTATAGTAAAGGTCGGTCAGTAATACTTGAAATTAGACACTTTGACTGGCAAGGAAATTCATGAATAGGTCAGTTGCTCTCATCACGAATGCACTTCATTATACCGACATAACAAAGACATCACTCAAACTGCATACAAAAAAAATCAATCAAATCAAACAACAAGAGGTTTCAAGAACTTATCATCAATAAGATTAAACGTCTTATCAACGATTTGCTACGGTTTTAACAATCCGTTTGTGCGTTGTGGTGGACAATGCGTCAAGATAAAAATCTAAGATACGACGATATTTATGGTTACTCTTTCATATCTCACAATTCTTTCCAGCCATTGTTATTTGTGTGCGTTCATTAAACATTGTCCTCCTTATGTGGGTAGACAGACGTCTTGTATCCAGTTGAATCAATTTTTGTTTTGTTTTTCATTTTTAGCAATGGGTCAAACGCTAAGTGTATTTAGCATTCCTCTACAAAAGTGCACGGGTGGTGTGGCACACCTCTTAGCGGGGAGAAGAAAACGTAAGAGGAATTGCGGCAGCGACGATGGAGCAAGTGATTCCAACAGTGAATTAAACACGCCGAAAAAGTAAGACGACTTATGTTTGTTTTGTTACAAATTGTTAATGTTCCTTTTTTTCCACGTAGAAAGAAACTTCTCACCACAACTCAATACATTTACCAGGCGCTTTTCAAGGAGCAAAAGAACTCGGATATTTCTGTAATGGCTCTGGGAAAGATCTGGCATCTTCACAAAGTGTACTTATGTCAAAGTCCGTATTTCTTTAGCATGTTCAATGGATCCTGGAAGGAATCATGTCAGGATTTTGTACACATAAAGATAGTGGATCCAAAGATTACAGTAGAAGGTAAGCGCGGAAGATTTTGGTTACCATATCGAACTGAAACTTATCCATCCATTTCATTTTAGCTCTAGATGCTGTATTCGGTTCAATGTATTCAGACGAAATCGAGATTGAACCAAAGGCTGTGATTCCAATTCTGGCAACTGCAACGATCTTCCAACTCGAAGGAATAATCGAGAAGTGCGGTGAAGTAATGATTGAGACCATAAACGCAGATACTGCTATTGGTTATTATGAGGCTTCCTGCCAATATGGAACAATGAGTGTTAAGAAGGCCACATTCGAATGGCTAGAGACGAATTTACTTTGCATTTACAGTAAAAATCCTAAGCTTCTGCAAAAGATAAACATAGACTTGATGACAGCGCTGATATCTAGTCCAGATCTGTATGTTATGCAGACAGAATTCTCATTATATACACTCCTACGAATGTGGGTGTATCTGAGACTGTTTCCAAACTACGATCCGGAGAATTGTCCTTCTGAAGAAGTGGATGCGCCTCAGAATTACTTTGCAAATCGACAAGATCATAGATCCTTCCTGGGAACGCCGGAGGGAAACCGTTTTGTGAAAACCTTCCAGGCATTACGCACCCAGTATTTAACCAATCATCATATGGATCTTAAGACTGTACTGACAGATAAGATCATTCCTAAGGAATGGTTGAACACGCATGTCATGAATCATTGGAATTCAATCTTAAAAGTGGATCATTTGCCGGAAGATGGGTAAGTGTTAAGGCAAAAAATGCCCCTATATAGTAAGTTGAAAAAGTTGAAGTTTTTTTTATGTTTTATTTTATTTGAATGAATTAAACACTACTCATTGGAAAGTATGCATTCAAAATTTGTTTATTTTTCTTTCTCATTTCTATCCTCCCCTGTTTCTCTTTCTGTTCATCTATTAATTCTGTCGCTCTTCATTGGATGTTAAAGGTGCTGTCGCTTTGTCGTTAATATTTCATTTAAAACTTAAATTTACTATCAGTAGGTGAATCATGCTGGTCTTACTAATAAAATTATACTATCTATGGTAACCTTGTTTTCTTTTATACGTAGTTTCAATCCAAGGGAAATATGTTAGACCTAAAGCATTCAATTTCTGCGTGGTTGAAAACGGGAACAAATTCTAATTCCCATAAGTTCAAGCCGGAAAGGAGTCTCTATAAAACTCCTTACTGCTGCTTTGGTTAGTTTAGCAAATTTGTTTTTAGAACCATCTTCTTGTTTTTTGGATTAACTTTGGCTTCTTATAGTTCCTCTCCGCTCCAGTGATTGCCTTTTATTCCTTTCATTATCTCTGCAGTTGAAAAGTTGAGCCATTCCCGCATGTTTGACAGCCATGCCAGCATTTGTCTCACCGATCTTCCTTCAATCTTTCCTGGTAGTATAAGTTGAAGTAGTCTGTATTTATCGGTCCTTAAGATACGCGTGAGGTATTCGAGTTTTCTGTTTTTAAGGTTCCTACTACAAAAACGGAACCTTTATAATTTCGGTGTGTCCGTCCATCTGTCTGTGTGTCACACTTTTTTATCTCAAAGTACCGTTTGAAAAATATGGAGCTCCAAAGTATTTTTCAATGCGTCTTCCCCAGTCATTTCCAAACCATAGTGTTTAAAAATCTAAGAGTCACAGAATTAATTTAAAACTATTTTTGGCCAAAAACGGTAAAACATCGACATGTGAATATTGAAGATCTGAAAACGCAGTTTTGAAGTCCTCGGCGTAAGCATTAAGAAATGACAAATATCAGAATATCGATTTGTGTGCAAATTTTGAGATATCTGAGATTTAAAATTACAAATACAGTCGACTTCCCTCTAACTCGAATTTGTTTCGCCATACTTATTTTGGCATTTCCTCAATTTTCCATACAAAAAACCATCCTCTAAGTCGAACTCTCTCTAACTCGATTTAATTTGTATATCCCGTGAAAATTCGAATGAATGAATAATATTCAGAAACGTACAGAAATGCAATAAATATTCAGCCGAAACCTTGCCCATGCGAGGACAACTCGCACTTGCTCAATTTATTTGAGATACGAAGTGAATTTACATAAAGTAAGTATTTCAAATGGCGTTTCCTTATTTGAAAATACAAATGATGAAGCATTTCCTCAACCAAATAACTGCATACAACTAGTTGTACTGACAGGTAGCAACCTACTCCAGTGCCGTTAATTTTATCTCAACGGCAAATGGTGACTAGACCAGATTCGATTTCACTGGGATTCGAACCTGGGACCCCTCTTATACTTGGCGCAGGCACTTAACAAACTGCGCCATCCAGCCGATTCAACCAACCTTACTATGAATGTATGCAGAGATCCGATCCGATCGAATTCAAGAATACAGTGAATAGCGATTCACATTACTGACACAGGAACGATTCACTTCGAACGGATTCGAGAATGCGAAATTTTCGATTTCTGTGTACGGTTCCCCCCGGTGGATTTGAGAATAGGTGTCATAATCTCACAATTGCTTAGTTGATGTGTACGAGTACCACATACTGCAATCATACCTTGATAAGTTATTGCTTGGTCATCTAAACATATTCTGAAATTAAATTGTTTCCTTTAGCTACATCCTTCTCGTGTAGTCGTGGTCACCAGCCTATTATGTTTTTGTATTTCGTCTACCACTCAAACACGCGGCCATAGCGTAATGCTTGACTCACAATCGTTGACCACACCCTTGGATGAAGGATACATCGTTTGCTTTAATCATCATTTCTTTAAAGAAATTTCTGACATACTCATATCGTATACATCGTAACATACAAAATGTCTGTCTTCTGCACATATCTGTATTCAAATTCTTCAGAAGTAGTATCCGCACTCTATAATAACTACTCTCCTCCTTTATTTCTCTTAGACTAAATTAGCATATACATATACACATTTCAATCTGTGTAATTTTATAACAACCTCAAACAAATATTAAACGAATGCGAGTGCGAGTTATATCAGAATTGTGTCTTGTTTTTACTGAACTCCTATTTAGAGTCAACAAAGGAGCACCATTTCGGTTGTGCGTATGTGCGTCAACCTCTACGCACTAGACTTTCTCTCTAGGTTTGAATCCGAGAATAAAATGTTTCACGTCTCCACCTCTTTCGAGTAACTGACAATGTTTAAAGAGTATAACTATCTAGAAAAAAACTCTCAATTTTGCCGTTCGAAATCGGTTCCCTCCACTCGCGAGAGAACAATGGCACACACAAAATGAGTGGTTGCTGAGAAGCTACACTATAGTCTAAGACTGTAACGCTATCATTATTGTTATTATATTACAGGAACACAATTTGTAGAAATAGTTATAATTCATTTTTAATTGTATCTTCTTTTCTTGCTATTACAGTCCACATCAGCTGGAGAAGGATGTATTCTTTGGCAACTGTATGCGTTGCGGTCGTGTGCTCCTTGAACCTGGCTATCAGAAATGGCGGTGGACAGGTTTTAATTTCGGTTTAGATTTAATTCTCATTGCGGATTCCAGAGTACTTAGTATAAGACGACACCATCGAAATGAACACGAGCGTCTATTAAGTCTTCAAACGAAACGTCAGTTTATGATAAGGTAAGATCAAACATGGAACTGAATCGAAAATTGGTTAACAAATGATATTGTTTTGATTCTTTCAGAGTGTCGGTTACATCGATAAACTCGCAACGTCAACGTACCTTTACACAGAAGTCGGATATTATTTCATTGTCATTAGAGAAGAACGAAGAAGTTACGCTTATGATAATGGATCCAAAATTGGTGCATCCACTTTTGATCTCTGTTAATCTCCTAGTCGTTACCCCAACCAATCAGTCATTTAAGGAAAACATATTGTCAAACGACGAAGCCAATAAGATACCAATATCGGAGATTGGTGGTGGAAATGTGATACTTGAAGCGGCAACAACGTCTCAATTAAATTCCTCAGAGGGTGATATCTACGCATCGTCCTCTTCAAATTCATTACCACTAGAAGCTTTGCCCGCTCTGCCTAATTCTCCAAGTGATTTTAATTGAGGAGTACCAACGAGAAAATGACGTTACCGCACACAAAAATCGTATCTTTTGTAAATAATTTTACCTAGTAAGCAGTGCTTTTTATTTTTATTGCGCCAACTGAACACCGATATATCATTGCTGTTTCCAATTAGTTTAACGTAAGCGTCTTATACAAAAATATATATTATTGAGATATTTTTTTTGAAATGTACGTATATTTAATTTAAATGTAGTTGATTTATTTTTATTACTGATTGATGAAATATAGTACCTTACGCGATTTATTTTTGTACATATATTTAAAATTTAACTTTAAGAAACTGAACGCCAAGAAGATTGGAAGAATGAGGATATCCGCTGATATTGTGAACTTAAGAGATCTTTGCCATATGTGTATAAAATCACTGAATGTAACTCACCTCATAAAAAGTATTTACTTATATTTTTTTCTAATGAATTATGTTTCCAATGTTGGGTTTTCAATTCCTAAATGCATGGAGTACAGTAACATATAAATATGTACGTCGAAATTTCAATAAAATGTTTGTATATTTTTTACAAAATTGAACAATTGTTTTTTTTACGATCTACGATCGACTAAATAATTCTAGTTTAACCAATCGGGCTACTTGTTGCATTTAACATTTTTAAGGCATCTCGTGGCTTCTGTGGTGTTGTATTTTCAAAGCCGATGTTGCAGCTTAAATCAAGACATCAGATCAATCAACTCGTGTTTTATTAATAATATCGAATAATCATTCATAACCCGTGCGATGCGTGTAGCATGATCTATCATCTTTTTAACTTCTTACCCGTTGAAAATGAGCTCACATGATCCCTATCAAATAAAGTTACTTGGCCTTAGTCTTGGAATTCTGTATTTATTGTATTTGTAACTGGTAAAACGCAAGCAGCTATCAGAGCGGTAAGACTTAAAGGAATTCTATATGGAATAGTAGTAATTATTGGTCACACAATTTCGACTTCATTCTCCACGACTCTGACCTTCTACTACCCCAATCCCTCTTCGAGAAAAACGACTTTACCAGCAACCCCTCTACCTCTGACTAGGAGTCTGATAATCAGACTCTGGACGCGTTTTTTCACAGATGTATCCAAGACGGATGAGTGAGTAAGGATAGGTGTCTACTCTAAGGATTTCAACATCAGCATATCTTTCCATCTTCCGGAATATTGCAGTCTTCCAGGCTAAGACAATGGCAATAAAAGAGGCTATGTCTTAGCTCAAGAGTAATGTGATATTCAGGAAGGATTGCCAAGCAGCAATTAAATCCCTGATCTGTCACATTTCATTCTAAGACCTCCCTTGGACTTCCTCAGAGATGTCTGAGCATTTTAAAATTTACCTCATGTGGACGCCGGAACAGAAAGACATCCCAGAAAATTGTGAAGCCGATAAACTCGCCAGGCGTGGAACGGTCTCATCACTCATACCCAGTGGAGAAACAACGCCCATGCCGTTCTTTACAGCAAAACATCTTTTAAAAGAAGATCAAAGATTAGAATCACCAATCTTAGATGGTCCGAAGGCACTACGTGCCTAATCAGAAAACAAATGTTCCCAAAATATAATTCTAAACGTTCATTCTGTCTATTCATAACGGACAGGTTATCTCTTAGTACTCTCATCGGTGTCACCATAGAACACTGTGGCATCGGCACACTCTCCTCAAGATTGGAAATTCCTCATAATGACTTTTGTAGAATCTGCAGAGACGAGGAGGAGGAAGGGAATATGGCTGAGTTCGTAAACATCACTGCTTACGTGATGCGACCCAACGATTTAATAATGTTGCGCCGTGGCCGTGTGCGTCGACCCATACGCACTTAACTTTCACAGTTAAGATTTAAATCCCTGCACAAGCAACAATTTTTCAAAAAACAGAATTGTTTGCGGTCTCACCCTTTTCGAGTCGCTGACAATGCTCAAAGAGTATAACTGGCTAGAAAAAGCTTCTCAATCTCGACGTTCGGAGTCGGCATTAAACTGTAGGTCCCCTCCTCTCGTGAGAGAACAATAGCAAGCATAACACGAATGGTTGCTGAGAAGCTAGGCCCAGGTCCACCTCGGATTGTAGCGCCGTCTTTATTATTATATTATTATTAATGTTATTTTAGACATGTGTTATGTGAATGTAAAAAAGAAAAAATTGCGTCAGAAAATGAAAAACATTTCATCGCATCACAGAAATCTATGATGCGCTGGTTGCTTTTGTTTGCGCAATAGTTGCTCTCATGTTGCATTTTAGAACGCGATGCAAAGCATCGCAAAATGAACGAAAGCAAAGCATTGCCAAATGATTGCAATTTAGAACGCTTGACGCTGCAGTACTGAGTTTATACTGCGATTACGAACTCACCCTATAACACATCTCCTCTGCACAAGTAGCGCCCTTACTACCCGTAGGAAAACCTACATAAGAGCTTACCTTTGACTTAAGCAAGCTGACGGCAAGGATCTGTGCATTCAGGTTAAAGTTGTTGATTGCTCTATACCTGGTGAGATCCCAGCAACGATCTCTGTAAATTCACGGAATACAAATGTAAATACAGTCTCCAATGTATCCAGAGACCCTCTGTCCAGGTGTTCAAATGAGGACGCTGTCCTCCATGTTCGGGGGTTGTCCGTGGGGTTAACTGCCTCACCATGGAAAAAACTTTTAGCTCAGAAAAACAACTTACCTCGGATAAGAACGGATTCAGTGTCCCAGAACGACCCCAGAAAACGAAAAACGGGTAACAACTTTCGGTTCTCCACGTAGAACAAGAGATCCCTTAACAGGTCTCCTGTAGGCTCTAGACTGCTATAAAGCAGACATGGATTGAAACCTCTCTGTAGCTAGCACACAGTTCCCACACCTCAACATCTATAAAGGGAACTGGTGGTTCCCTGATCAATTAATCGTTAATCAGATTGATTACGTTGCAATCGAAGTCAGACACTCCTTCAGTATTCTTGATGTCCAAATATTCCGAGAAGCCAACAATAACTCGGGTCATTTCGTTGTTGTAGCTAGGGTAAGGACAAGGATATCGAGAGAATAGCGGAGTCGAGGAAGAATGCCACGATATGACGTCGGATAGCTACAATTCCAACAGACCCCTAGGAACGTTTCCTGAAACATTCCGAAGGTTCGACACCACCCGCAGAAACAATAGAAGAATAATAGAAACGTCGTCAAAAAGCCATCAGCTCTTGATGTGCTTGGTTTTACGGCACCACCCCTTTTGTTTAATGGCGAGTGCAGGCAGGCACATGAAGCAAAAAGCCTACCAGGCAAGGCTGCATCGGACTACGAGTGCTGCTCGTGAGCTCCACGAACAGAAGTGAAGCCAAGAGATTCGGGTTCTCAGGAAAAAAAGAATGAGCATGAAAAGCGCGCGATCGAAGGGATGGAGGGGTGCTGTGGCAGGAATGATGTCCCAAAGTCTTACCAGAGTGTGAAACTATTGGACGAGAATGGACCACTTGTAATAGAGTTGCAGTCGATACTGAGAATTTGGAACAAATCATTTCTGCAGACTGTTAAACGGCACAAATACCGTTGTTATGCATAATGTTCCACTCAACTTGGACGAAGTCTGGATAGCAATATGGAGACTGAAGTCTAACAAAGCAGCTGGGGCAGATGATCTGCTTGCTAAACTCTTTAAAGCAGCTGGAGATGACTTGGTTGGGCGCATGCTCCGACAGCTCATCTGTAAGATATGGTCGGAGGAAAGCATGTCCGATGAGTAGAATCTCAGTATCTATCTATCCAGGTGTTGTGCGTGTTCGTTGAAGACTCGATTTATTCTTGTTGGTGGATCGTTCTTCCCGTACTCTGTATTGGGATGTCTTTCAAATAAAATATCTCAAGTACGAAGTGGCCTAGAGGGCATATGAAATCGAATCATTGATAAAAGATGAGAATAATTTATATGACTACAAAAAAATTCCCTAACGAGCATAACATTATTAATGGAACGTCTAGTTGCTAAGGATTTCAATCCAAGCAATAGACACCGTGTCTTGTAATTAAGGTGAAAATTCCAACCCATTTTAAAAAATATGTATTTGATGAACCGCTTTTGAACTTTTTTAATGCGTTCAGAAAAAGTTATAAGAGCAGGGTTCCAAGCAATGTCAAGAAAGGCACACATGGCGACGCATGGTCATGTGTCTTTTCAACATCGGTCTTGAGAAAATTGTGCAAAATTCACTAGCAAACAGTAGAGGCACGATCTTGCAAAAGACCGTACGACTGCTGGCCTACGTAAATGTTATTGGCATTGGTCGAACGCACCTAGACGTCAATGAGTTGTTTGTTGGCATTGAAATGGAAGCGGCTGAAATGGGTCTGGCGGTAAATGAGGGCAAAACAAAGTATATGCTGTCATCGAGAAAGGACGCACAACATCGACGACTTGGCCAGCACATAATAGTCAGCTATAATTTGGAGGAAATCAAGGACTTCGTCTACCTCGGCTTTGCGATAAACAGTGCAAACAACACCAGTACCGAAATTAAACGCAGAATAACTCTTGTCAACCGCTGTTTTTTGGGCTCCAAGAAGAAGAATGTAATAAAAACGTTCAATCTGATGGAGAAACTCTTGGTCGATACGTCATAGAAATCTTTGAACCTATTTGTGATGATGCCGGTTTGCAGAAGGTTTCTTTACAATCTACCACAGCTGCGTAAGACAGATTCTGAGCCTCCGATTGTTAAACAAGCTCAATCAATTTGTATATTATAGCAAATAATGAATGTGACCAGCCAGGGCACTCAAACTAATATTAGTTATATGATAATAATAGCGGCGCTAAAGTCCGAGGTGAACCTGGGCCTAGCTTCTCAGCCCCATATATAGACTTAGAAGGTAAATCCATACTTCTAACTTTCTCGCCATTCATATATGTATGCATGTACTCGTACAGCTATGGCCACATAAAAAGCATAAGGCGAAACAACAAAACAAACAACATTTTAACTGTACCGTACCGTACTCCTTTTATTTTAAACGATGTTAGGCATGCTACTGATTCCCTCTATGCTCCAGTATAGAGCATTTTTTTGTTTTATTATATTTTCGCAGTGTTCAATTTAATTATTTATTACAATGGGAACAGTTAAGCTCAAATAGCCGAAAAATGGAAATGCTCCAGAAAAATAGTTTCCTGATGGTTAGAACCATTATGCGGGAGAGCAAAAAGGATCCTTTTAAGTCATCTCGCGAGATATGCAATGAAATGCAGCCGTCCTATTTGGACGCATCTCTAGGAAGAAACCACTTCTTTCCAAAAAAAATATAAAAAAGCGGTTATTATTTGCAAGAACTCATCAAAATAAGCTCCTGCAATTTTGGAAAAGGGTACTATAGAGTGATGAGACAAAGGTGAATAGAATTGGGCCAGACGGAAAAACATTTGTGCATCACCCTATAAGTAAAGCCTTAGATCCCAAGTACACCCAAAAACCGATTAAGCATGGTGGGGGCAACGTCATGGTCTGGGGTACATTTTCCTGGCATAGAAGTTGGACCTATTGTAAGGATCAATGGCAAAATGGACAATTTCAGTATTTAGATATACTGAAAACGAAACCTACGCTTACGAGTCTTTGCCAGTAGATTATATCTTCATGCATGACAATGACCGAAAGCACTCTGCTATAGTGGTGAAAGATTGGTTTTTGCGAGGAAGTATTGACGTTCCTGACTGGCCAGCTCAAAGCCCCGATCTGTATGTATGGCATGATGTAAAGCTCAAAATTGGGCAACAAAAAAAACAATAATGAGTTATGGGAAAAAATAAAAGAAGCTTGGTATTCCATTCCTAAGAGTAGATGCCAGAAGCTTGTAGAGAGTATGGAAAGGCAATGTGTGGCTGTAATTCATAATTCAGGCTATAGTACAAGGTACTGATAAGGTAATATCAAAATCAAAAGAGATACCGAACCATGTATTCATCTTTTATTAATTATTTTAAGGAAAATTAATTTGTGCTATCTACTTACGTGTCCAGAAGAAATTTCATATTCTCCAAGTTTTTTCCCTCAAACATTCGCTGAATATGAACATATCCTTTTACTGAAGTAAATTTTATTTCTGTTTTACTCACCATTTGAAATGAATAAAACTTTTTTACTATTAGTACAAGTGCAATTTGAAGTATACGGATATTTCTATTACGAGTCAATTTGTGCTATTTATATGGCCATGGCTGTATGGTATTCGAGGGATGTTGAAACAGATCGGCGTATATGATCCATTTTCGTTTCTCTTTCGCATAGTTACACTCTCTAAGGATTGTGGTACTGTGAAAATGAATCACAGACCTTCGGAGCCGAAGTCAACTGACCCTGTACATCACGGCTACTCACCTTTTCCCATTCAGTGAATTTATTAAAACACTTATCGTTTGGTCTAATAATTTAAATTTTATTATGTTTCTTATTTGAAAAATATAATGAATTATTATCTAATGAATTATCTATTGTTTTTAGTTTGTATTTACATATGAATGACATTAAGAAAATAAGAAATAAGAAATTTAGCGCGCAATAGTCGTCGCTATAAAGTAAAGTGCGTTAAGTTCCTAGACACTTTTCCTTTTAAGTTAAGTATGTATAAGTCGAACGAGTTTTCCTCTCACAAAACTCAACGTTTTATCCAAAATTGCTTCTCATTTATTCTTATTCTAAGGTCTTTGGTAATATGTACTCATTTGTTTTTTTTTTCTTTTTTAATTTAATTTAATTTTTTTTCATTTACTTATCCCATTCACTGTTCGTAGTTTCGTTTGATGGCTTCAAATGATTTTTAATAGTCGCGTTTGAATTAATGAAACTGGTTTATTAAGGTGTATATATTTATATATCAATATTTGTTTGTATATTTATGCATATATACATATAAATATACATATGTATATATTTTATAGTAAAATGTACTAAATAGTTATGCTTCTAGCTTAACAGTAGACTATTGTTGTGTCTCTTTGTTTAATTAACCATACATACATATAGTATGCATGTAATTTGAATAAATAAAAACGTTTTGTTCCCTGGCAATCTAAGTTTTGTTTTTTTCTTTCTCTGTTTGTCCAAAATGAAGTACGTATTATTTATATTAAATATTATTGTAGTCGGGCGTCTTGTATTGAAGCGTTTGTTGCTTGTTGGTAAGGACTTAGAGCTGCAAATGCTCCCGTCGCAGCAGCTGCACCGGTGTGGGGTAGAGTGGCATACGTGTAGGGTGTGACATAACCAGCAGTTGCTGCGTTGCCTAAAAACAAAATAAATTTTAAATAATTAATTAAGTAAATATGTCCTAATAAAAGTGGTAGTTTAAAAAAAGGACAATTAATAATTTTCTTTTTATATAAGTATGCAGGTTAGGACCGCTTTAAGGTTCTTGTTGTAAGTATTTGACCGATATAGAGACTTAGATAACATTTTAGAAAAGGAGAATTAGTGAAAAGTTAGGATAATCTATAAAAGAAAGATATGATTCCAGAGTAATTCCGGAATGTCAATCATTTTCGTTTTTATTTAATATTTTTCAGTATTTTGGGGACAATCAGTTGTTTTAACAATTTTTCGATGATCAGAACTTCAAAGTGCTTTAAAAATGTCTGTCAACAATCAAACAAAAAAGCTTGCCATAGATGACAGCCAAATGACAAATTTGAAGCACATGTTGCAAAAGATTTTCTGGTGAGACTTGGCAAAGTTTTAACAAAATAATTCTTTTAGAATTTTAGCACGTCATCTAATAAACAAAATTCTATATTCTATAGTGACCAGCATTTTTTGAAGTCAATGCGGGACAGTTCCTTCTGGCTTTTGTGTGACGAATAAGGATAACACGTTTGTTACAATAGATTCGCACTTCGTTTAGAAAAACTTAGAAGTTTCTGAATAAGCTTTGAGACCAACGTTTTGGTTATGTTAAATGGAGTGAAAAACGGGGCCGGTATAGCAGATAGTGCCAATAATTTTTTTTTTACTTTCTAAAAATTTTTTTCGAAAATAATTATTTCTTTGTAAACGTTGTCCATCTTGGAACTATTAGTTTATGCTTCTCTATGGCTCGGAGACATGGGCAATATCAAGAGCAGACATCCTTAGTATTTTCGAAACAACACATCCTCAGTATTTTCGAAACAAAAGTTCTGCGTTCAATCTTTGGTCTAGTTTGCGTTGTAGGTATGTGGAGAAGAAGATGCAACCACGAACTCTATGGGGTGTATAGGAACATAAGTCTAGGCAGGAGCCTATGGATTCAAATTGTTAGATTACGTAGAGCGCATGGACAAATTGGCTCCCGAAGAGAGTTCGATTCCGCGCCCTTAAAAAAGTGCAATAAAGGATGCGAAGCCGATTGCGCACACAAGTGGAGAAGGACCTCTGCCCAACTTAGTGTGCGTAATTAGAAGCTAAAGATCGTTCCAGCTGGAGAGGTTTGTTTGTTGAAGCAGAGATCTAACCCGGACTTTAGGGCCATCAAAAGACGTTTATGCTGTACGTCTGTAAATATGAAATCTTCCACTCGAAGGGATAAAAGAACTCGCTATCACAAGTATATATTGCATCTGAACCTAGCCTTGCTTTTTAAATGGGTATTCTTTTGTATGTGGGCGCCGTGGCGTAGTGAGTTAGTGCGTCGACTCCTACACTCGATGTTGTCGGTTCGATTCCCGAAAAAACACCAAACATTTTTTCACGGCTCCACCTCTTTCGAGTCACTGACAATGCTCAAAGAGTATAACTGTCTCGAAAAAGCCTCTCAATCTCGCCGTGCGGAGTCGGCATTAAACTGTAGGTCTCCTCTACTCGTGAAAGAACACGCACAACACGAGTGGTTGCTGAGAAGTTTGGCCCAGGTCCACCTCGGATTGTAGCGCCGCCGTTATTATTATTATTATGGCTTCCAATCTCAATGATTCGTGTTAGATTTCTGATTATTAACGACAACATCTCTCATGATTCAAAGACTCTAATCTAAAAATAACTATTTGGCAGCTTGTTCAAGAATTCAGATAAACACAACATGAACAGGCTGGGTATTGTGTTGTCGAAAGGTATGTTTCATTTATCAATGGTAGGTTTCTCTAAGATGGAATTCGAGACGATGCCAATGCCTTCCATTAAACTTCGAGATCTAATAACATTTTGTCATGCATACGGAAGAATTACTTATATTCTTTTACACAAATTCCAAACACCGAGTTGAAAATGTTAAACTGAAGTCTTAGGCCAATCCAAACCAATCATCAAACACCACACCTATGTGGTGTTTTAGAGTTTAAGGTGAATGTGTTTCTGGTCTTTGACTTTGTTTCCTGATTGCGATTCGAGAATATTCAACAACGAACGGGGGCTGTACAGTGACATGAGTTTGGTAGCGCATCTGCGGATCCGACGCCTAACGTTGGTAGACCATGTAGAGTGTATGGACAATTTATCTCCGACCTAAAAAATCTTCGACTTTGAACCTATAGGAAAACGCTACAGAAGACAGGAGTGGAGAAGAGCCCCAACCAACCTTGTATGAACAATTGCAGGCAGCTAGCAAAATATCATGCCAGCTGAAAATACTTATTAGTTGAAATCCAGATCCACCTGAGACTGAAGCGCCATGAAAAAAGTAGAAGAAGATGAAGATTTCCTTCGCATTATAGTTAATGACGAATAGTTCATCAAAAAGTATCAAAAAGTAGGGGCATTCTGTATTGTATTAATTAGGGTAAGACATAAAAATTCTGCGAAGCAAACGAGTACTTGCAAAACATATTATGAAGATTACTGCACACAAAAAAAGAAAACACAGAATATTGAACAATAAATACACTCAAAGTATAAAAGTAAAAAAAAAAACACTATAACAAAAGCCTAATATGTATTAGAAAGTTTTCAAAAATAAAATAAAAAAAATAAAACAACATCAGTACTATAAACAGCAACAACAAACAGACAATGTGCAATACCAGTATGCTAGTTTAAGTTTATAAATTTCAATAAGTTCATCTTCCTAACGGGCAATGGTAAACATAATAGAAATTTCAATTTCTTATCTCAAAATAACGAAAAGAGCAAATATTAAGGAACGCCGAAACAAGTACCGCGTTCGTTGTGCGTTTTCACTTACGTTGAAATTAATTGTATTTTATCTAAATGAAGAGTTCATAATGATTATCAAACTATTTGGTGTTTTGATTCGTTAATCTTTTTTTTTTGAAAACAATTATCACTTTTGAAGAAGACACCTTATCCCTTATAAATCGTACATACAATTCACATTTTGAATTCGAGTACGATAGCATTAGGTCTGTTCCCGTGGACTCCACACTAATTCACACGTTCAAAATGTTTCAGGAGCGGGGATAAAATTCTTTCGTACAGTAGAAGAAACAAATACCCTTATTGGGGTTGTCGATTGTCGATCGATGGTCGACAATTGTCGATAGTCGATCAAGTTTGTTATTGTGACTGTCGATTTTGATCGACTTTTGTCGTTTTGCCGTAAAGCATTTCCTGATCAACTGTTTATATACGTAAGAGAGTTGCAAAAATAAACAGTTTCGTGTGATCAAAATTTAATTTTATTCACATTGTATTACAAATGGATACACACATCAAAGTTCTTGTCAAATGTATGCAATGAAAAATAGTAACAAAAAGAGCGCATAATTTTCGAATAGAATCAAAGGTATGGGTTGTATTCCATTCTCGGGTTCATGTATATACTGTCCAAGAGATTTCAGTTTGGCAACTGTCAAACTTAATAAAATTCACAAAATGCCTGAAGTTATTCACAATAACACAATTCTTTGTCGATTGAGTTACTCAATAAAAAAAATGAAATTAATCTATGCATCCAGTGACAGTCGATCGACAATCGACAACCGGGAACACATTGAATTAATAAAAGCTGGCACACTTTTTGGGCTATCGACCAGAATTATATTCTGAAGAAATTGTAGTTCAATTTGACATGAATAGAAATTTACACATCTCGGCTGATTTAATAAAGTTAAACACAAACAGTCCAAAGAAATTTCTTTAGCTAATATTCTCAGCATGAGGAAATGTCTTACTCGCAGAGTGCTCACCTCTGTGAAAAACAGCGAGATTTTCGCTAAGTTTTGTGTAGGTTGCCGTAGAGTTTTACTATGTACTATGCACAGGCACGAGAACAGACCTATTATAAAATATTCTTAATATTTGCATAAATAAATGACAACATCAATCTCATTCTCTTAAATTCCTCCCCTTCTAAATAAGTACGACGAGTTATCTTTCTGTGATTCCTATGGGATACTGCACAAATATTTAGACCCATCGATGATTATAAAAACGTTCAGGTTGTCTTACTCCTTTAAAGTGTACTTCTTTTAGCATATTCGTTGCTATTCGGAGTCGGATTAAAATTACAGGTTCCTTTTATGTCTGAAATACAATACTGCGTTTGTGATACCGTTTCTGTGTCACGTAGCCAGTTTTTCAGGCATACTTTAATTTCATCAGCTTTACTTCCCAAATTTTACAATTAAAAATTAAAATACAAGCACAAGCCCAAAACACTCTTAATTTATATCAAAAGTGTCAAAACGGGCGCAAATGTTCAAAAATTTTGCGTGATAGAGTGCGTCGTTTACGTATAGCACAGTACTTCAGACTGTCATTTTACTGGTTGTGCTGGAAATGAAACGTCACTCAACGGTAGCACCGACGCAGTATTGCGTTTCAGACATTCCACAAGAGTCCACAAAATACGTGGTTGTTGCGTAAATTAAAACCAACTCCACACCATCCAAAGGAGGAGAAGTCTTTGTTTCGGTGTTTCATCTATAAAATCTCTTCGAAAATATCAGTGAAAAAAAGCACTTAGCAATATATGTTGAAATATGTAAACGAACATATTTGTTGATCAAATTTATCACTCCATAATTTTTATTTGAATTCTTCTTCTTTTTATTTACAATAATTATGTCCGAACACGTCAAGTAAAAAAATTAAATCAAGACAAGTCTAAATAAAACCGTTTAAGTTACACCCGAAAAACCAAAACCAAAACAAAACCGAAATACAATACATACTGTGAGAGGATAAAACAAAAGCAACTACACTCTTTCGGTTACACACAAAATTTTCGAAATTTTCCATTTTTTGTGTTCCTAAATTCAAGGTCCTTTCGCAAATTTTCAAATTCCATCGCTGAGTTCGAAGATCGAGGAGCTTATCTCAGACTTCACACAAATGACATAGGCTTCTCCAAAACAGATTTAGTATATGAGTGTATTTGCTTTTGTTTTTCGATTACAATTGCATATCTCTTTATTAAGTTTCTCTCTCTGCATATTCGTAAAAAAAAACAAGAATGTGCAGGTATAATCAGTAAAATTAAAAAAAATGTATATATATTTGTATAAAACACAGCAAAACAACAAAACAAAGCCCGTAAACCACCTTCAAAAAAAAAACTCTCATCATCTCGCAAATCTCTTATATGCACGCAAACACATTTTTTGGGATTTTTGATTTGTAAAACTTACACGACCAGTATTTCGGCACCAGCGGGTTTCGGTATTTCGATGGCCCCATACCACAATTCGATGAATATCTTAAGACTCTGGATCAAGGTGTGAGATACAAAGATTGTATTGAACTATATCATTTTAGTCTTATACTCGGTATGTGTTATAAATAAATTCATGTTACTCCTACTGGTTGTCTCCGTCCGTAGTTGGTCTTATGTTCTAATGCACAATACCTTTTCGCAGAGCAGTCTGATAGAACTATAGATAGAAACATATGTAACGCGATATCAACATATTGGATAAAATACAACTTGTTAGCTTTTTTTGCTACATTTTAAAAGAAAACCAAAGAAACACTTGAAAAGTCTCTGTTTAAATAAATACCTTATACGTTTGTTATTGTTATCAGAGGAATTATAAAAAAAATGTGTTAATTCTTTAATTATCCTACGGGGTGTACATATAAGAACATAACATTTTATAAAAAAAATAGCATACTGATATATTGAACTTCTTACATCCTAAACCACGAAAACTGAGTTATAATCACATGCCTAGAGTAAAAGAATCTTCAGGAGGTACAGGGTGGGTAAAGTGAGATAAACTAATGTTAAATACGAATAACTCTTTTATTTTCCATTATAATCGTTTTTTTATTGTTTATTGATTTCTCGGAAACATACAGTACACAACAGCGCGTTATATTTTTTTTTCTATTCTTGTCAACGATCGGTTCTTATGATACAGCGGAAATACTGCCAATATTTTAATACAAGATCAACAAGCAAAACTGTAGATTGTGCGGCTCCGAAAATCCAAGAATCTAGAGCACCAACTGCGTTGCGGTGCTATGGCCGAAGAAGTTATCAGCCCATATTTCATCGAGAATGAGGATGAATCTCTATTACTCTATTTACTCTATTACCTCTATTGAATGAAGTATCAAAATTCGCTAAATTCGCCGCTTATGTGAAGGACCCTTAAGTCCTTCATTTTCTGCTTCAATGAGAATCGGTGGATATAAATCAATGATCGATAGCGGACAATTGCGGAGCAGCATCCTAATTTGTAGTTCCAGCAAGATTATAGGCAAACTGCGTGCAATTTTTGGTGAACGTTTGATTTAAGAAAAAATAAAATTTCCTTAGCCACCTCGCCCGACTTTTCTCTATGTGGATATTTAAAAGGCAAAGTGTATGTTAATAAACCAAAGGCTGAATATTCAAGACGTAATACTGAGTCTGTAATTAGAAACATTACGTGATGTAATGGAAAACGCGCTAAAAAGAGCCAAATAGTAGACATTTTTCTGATGTCATACTTCATACTAATAATAATAATAATGGCGGCGCTACAGTCCGAGGTGGACCTGGGCCGAACTTCTCAGCAACCACTCGTGTTGTGCGTGCTATTGTTCTTTCACAAGTGGAGGAGACCTACAGTTTAATTCCGACTCCGAACGGTGAGATTGAGAAGCTTTTTCGAAACAGTTATACTCTTTAAGCATTGTCAATTAATTGAAAGAGGTGGAGCCGTGAAAAAATGTTAGGTGATTTTTTGGGAAATGTCCAAAACGTTCCATTGAACTGATTAAAGCAATAAGGGGCAATGTTGCCGAGAATCCACATGTGTCGTATCGTCACATGCGTTCACCATTTTGGCATCAGTGAAGTCACTTTATGGCGCATTTTGAAGGATGCATTTATTTCGATATAAAGTGCAATTGACTCAAAAAATATTGCCGACAGCCCGTCCACGTTGCTTAGAATACGGCCAAACAGCCGCTCGAATGGTAGACTCTGAACCTGATTTTTGATGACCGATAAGGTTCATTTTACACTCTCTGATCCCGTTAACGAGCTAAATTGCCGCATAAGGAAAACGCAGAATCCACATGAGAAATTTACCAGTAAGCTCAGCACCAAAAGGGACTGGAGCATTGAATCCATGGTCCACATACTGAGCAGCAACACGGTAAAATGGTATACAGACGGATCAAGAACTGATGAAGGAACTAGAGCAGGAGTTTTTGGACCCAGGACAAAATACGACAAAATTCGAATCCATGGGCAAATGTGCCAGCATCTTTCAAGCGGAAATTTATGCCATAGACAGATGCGTTCAGATCAATCTTAAAAGGAATTATACCAACTGCGACGTAGCAATAATGTCGGACAGTCGAGCCGCTATTATGGCACTAGACTCCGACATCATCAAAACCAAACTTGTATGGGAATGCCTGCAAAAGCTCAAAGAGTTGAGTAGGAGAAACAGAGTAAAACTCTGCTAGATACCTGGCCATGAAATGGCCGACTCCCTGGCAAGGAAAGGAGCATCAGAACCCTTCATAGGCTCTGAACCATTTTGCGCTGTAGACCATCTCCTCAGAGAAGAATTTAGGGAACTAGAAATAAAGATAAAAACCGGATAGAAACCTGGAATAACGCTCGTGGAATGAACCAGGCAAAGAAACTCCTAGGGCAATATAACCGAAAGATGTTCGAGGCATACATAAAAATGAGCAAGAATAACCTCCGTATCAGGCTTCCTAACGGGGCAGTGTAGACTCAGGGAGCATCTAAGGAAATTAGGGGTATCCGAAGAAGGTCTCTGCAGATTTTGTGGAGAATTTAATGAAATTCGGGAACATATACTGGGATTTTGTGAGGCGCTAGTCCACAAAACGAAAAGATATCTGGGCAGGTACCTACTATCAGAAGAAGAAATGCAATCACTAGAACTGAAGATTTCTTCACCTATGCGTAATAGGAGTCCATTACCCTCAATACAACTCTGAAAAGAACTGTATTTGTGGGGAACTCGTAATTGTGCAAAGGTATTGAAAGGAGGCACAATAGATCTTAAAGGTCGCGGTGCAATATACCCTCAACCATAATAATAATAATCCACATGAGATCCATGAAATCACATTGCATCATCAAAAAGTAACTGTTTCGGCTGATATTTGCGCGAAAACCATCAGTGGGATATTTTTCTTCAGAGAAGGCGAAACAGTCGATAGGAATCGATATCGATATGATGGTTCGTTATGTCTGTGCACAAATGTGTAAAAAAGGTCTGGACGGTTACTGGTTTCAACAAGATGGTGCACCATGCCACACTGCAAATCAAACAATCCGGTTTCTGTAATGAAAACTCCCTGGAGCTGTGCTGTCAAAAAATTCCGACATTGACTGGCCACCTAGATCTCCAGATTTGAACCCTCCACACATCTTTTGTGGGGTATTTGAAAACCAAAGTGTACGCCAGCAAGTCTCTTGTCATTGACGAGCTCAAGGCAAACCTTCGTGCCGAAATCATCGCACTGCCGCCCAAGTTGCTCGAAAAAGTGATGGGAAACGCAGCAAAAAAGCACATTTTGCTTTGGTCAATAACGCCGGACACTTAAACAAACAAAAAAACCTCATATATGGAATTCAGCTGTATTTTTTTAAATTATTCACTATTCGTGGCGTTGTGGGTATGAACATCAACCCCTACCCACTAGACTTTCAAGTCTAGGTCCGATTCCTAAAACAAGCAACAATTCCACTCGTGAGAACAATAGCACACACAACACGAGTGGTTGCCGAACAGCTAGGCTCAAGCCCACCTCGGACTGAAGCGCAACTATTATTATTTAAATAATATTGACAATATCGACGTAAAAGATGGCGCACCCCCTATTTAATATATATAAAAAATAAATGAAAACAAATGATTATTACAAGAGTTATATGTGTTTAACATTGGTAGTACTTATTTTGCCCACCCTGTATTTATTTGCTGTTTGAGATTGTAGCGATTGGGAATGTAGAAATGGAATCATAATCTTCTATTATACAGTTATCTCTTTTAAAACGAATTTCAAAATTGTTTCGGTTCGTCTAAATTACAGGTAGAGTGTAGATTGCGTTAGTATATGTATGTGGCCTATTTGTCCTAGATCGCAGCGATAAGAAAACTTAACGAAAATTATAACTTAAAGTGTAAGCCTTTTTCTCTTTCCTTTAAACACTGCCTTTTGACTTTCCGGCCTAAAATATATCAGATTTACGGTGCGATGACATAAAATCGATGTTAATACTGTAAGTTTACTCCTATAGCAAAATGAAAATTACAGAGTATAGGTTAGAGTTGTCATTTGATTTGATAACCCAGCCTGCAATCATCAAGAAACATCAAAAAATAATTTCTGTTGAAAAACACACACAGCTGTTGTGTTATTGTGGTGACATTCTAAACAGTTTGTTTAAAATCGCAATAAGTGGATAAGAATTCAGCAGAAACCAAATTGTACTTTTTTTTATCTCGCAGTAAAGAAAATTGGTTGCAGATCTCAATAATTGTTGAAGATATTCCATTATTTACTGAGTGAGATCTACATTGAGAATAGAATTAAATCACTTTTATTTGAGACGTAATGGCTAAGTATTGGGTTTTTCAATTATACCTTAATTCCTGTGATGATGAATGCTATATACCATTTGAAGGACAGATAAGCACTTATTAACTTTAAGGCAATGATTGAAAAGCAATCCAAATACAGAAATAGGTTTAGAATTAGGTTCACAATATATCGGCACCAAGGAATTCGAACTATTTTTCGTCTTTAAGGCCATCATTATATCCACAAATATTTTAAGAATATGCTTTCTTTGAAATATTATTTAGAACAAATGACAAAGAATGTGATTTCAGCAATAATACGTATATACGCGGATAAAATCCGTTAAATAAATTCAACAGTAGAATTAAGCTTCTTCTCAATCGCTTAATTCTTAATTCTGTTTAAATCAACAACTTACACAAGTGCGTACGACCATTGTCAAGACACAAACAAACAAACAAAAAAAAAAAAAAGAAAGACTTCGTTAAAAAATGCATTTAATTACATACCCGCTACGCCTCCGGTGTAGGGATAAGCTTCAAATCCAGTAGGATATTGTCCAGCATATGGCGCAGCAGCAGCGGCCACAACAGCATTCTGAAATGTAACAAGAAATTTTTAATATAATCTAAGTTTAATTTCAGAATTGATTTTGTTCTTACGTGATATTCATAAAATTGATTAGTTGCTGCCGCGATTGCTGCGGCATGTGAAAGTTGTGAAGCCTGAATTGGTACTAGGCCGGTAGCAGCATTTGCTGTATTTGCTGATGCCGATGCTGTAGCTGCAGCACTCAAGTATGGCGATCCATAAATATAAGGTGGTGGAACTCTGAAAGAACAAAATAATTCAATAAGTGTCGGGTTACTTAATTGTTTCAATCATTGTTGACCTGTAAAAGTTTTTAATTAAATAAATTCATTACATATTAATATCAATGAAAAACTAAGATTATCGCCAGATCTGCGTGCCGTGACGTAGGGAAAATAGGCGTCGATCCCTACGCACTAGACTTTCCAGCCCAGGTTCAATACCCAAAACAGAAAAAAAAATCATATTTCACAGCTTTACCTGATGATGACCTTACTTCCGAGACTAATTTTGCATTAAGCAACTAAAAAACAGCTTGAGTTGTTAAAGAGTGGTAAAAGGAGTGCCATACTCTTGGAGGATGCGGAAGGTTAGTATGCTGCATTAAAAACTTTTACCAGTTTCAAGGAAGGGCAGCTTTGAATTCAAAGATGATGAAAATGCGGCCAGTGGAAGTAGAGATGCTCAAGTCTTAAATTTGGAGGATAATGTGATGTTACAATATATCAAATGTGAAGCTCAAAATTGTGCACCAAATTCTGTCAAGCAGTGGAACCGCTTCAAATAGGTCTAAGACGTCGAAAGGTCCCTCAAATAGCTCCGATCCACCTAATGGATCCTTGATATGCTCATTTCAAAGGTAAAGAGCAATATAGATGATACAAGCGAAGCTAATTGGATGGAACCAGCAAAAAGAACTGTACGAACATTTGGATAGTGTATTGAAGAGAGTGAGAATTAAATGATTTCTGTGGCTTCGATGATAGTGAACGTATACTGGGAACATTCCCCGGAATGTTGCGAACTCCTTAGAACAAAAACGTGATTCAAATGCAACATTTGAAAGTGAAACTCTCAATGCGATCTCACGAGATACCTCCCAAACTAGAGCCCTTCCGAAAGTACTCCAAAACCTCCGAACTGTGGCTATGCGGCGCGTATTCTTATGCATAAGGAACAAGAAACGTCAAGTATTGCCTTATGTTGATAGAGTCTTCAGAGAACTCAAAAAACGTAATGATATAAATAAAACGAGCAAAACCGATTCGATAAAACCAATAAGGCATTTAAAGCTCTTCAAAAATTAATTACAATGACTAACACGAACTAGTTGGAAGGCAGGATGGATTATGGGTGCAAACTGATGAGTTAGCTCCTACTTTCAAGCAATTACCACGGACAAAAAGGATTACCGCTGTGCGAACGTCAAGCTAACAATGAAAAAGTATTAATGACTTGGATAAACTACCACCCATTTGCACAAACAAGTGCATACATCGGATAACATTTCATGTTCTACGGCCAATTAGGACTCTTAAATGCCGTTCAAAGCTCTGTGTTGCATCAAAGAAAGTCTTCCCAATTTCTCAGATGATTTGTCAGCACTCACAGGGTAATCAATTTGCTTTAGACATCCTAGAAGTTGTACATATACCGCCTCAAATGTATCGACATCATCGCAAGCATTCATCAATGCATGATCATGCGATCTGACACCACTTGATTATTTTGCCTGATGTTACGTCAAGTCCATAGTCGACGCTAATAAGCCAACCACTTTGGACTAGCCATGGACATTAGAGACAACCGAGTCATCAAAAATTGAACCGAACGCTTGAATCACTACCAGCAAAGCCTTTTGAATGATGTGCTATTCCATACACAATGACATGAACATGCATATGTATGTAGTTTTAAAATAAAGCCAGAATAATTTTGTGTGTTGTAATGTTGTTTTATTTAAATTTCTTTTCCCATCGTTCTTATCTGGTCACCTCATATTATCCAAATTTACCAGTACACATATGTATTAAAGTTTCTCAAACAAACAAAATTGTCTTTCGAAATACTAGCTTTGTTTTTATTTTATATTAAGCATGAATACCACAATCTAAGAATGGATGTTTTCTTTACAATTTATTAATTCCTTTCTAGTACGATTCTCTGCCTTGAAAGCCAAATCATTTTTTAAATAATTTAAACGAACGTCATGATTGTTACCAGAAAACATGTCTAAGCAATATACAAGCTTATTGCGGTATCTAAGGTAACAAAGATCAAGGCATATAATAATATATTTCAAAATCTTCTTGAGAATTCGAATAACAAAGACAATATCAAAAATGACAGGTCAGAAATAATTTGGCGAACGTTTGAGCAAGTAGGTACTGATGCCATATATACATCTTTAGAATATTTATTCCTTTCATGGCACAAGAAAACCTTGATTTAAAGCAAACTATGCAAATAAATATATGTGCTCGATTCTCATCAACAACTGTGTCCACATGAAAGCTATAGAAGCATGAAGTGTTTTTCATTTCTTGAACCGAAGCCAAAAAAAATAAAAATACAAAATCATTGACGTATTTAACAGTTGCAATATATAAATATGTAGGTATTATTAATAAGCCTGTCACTGACTGCATGTGTATGTCTATTTATTTTTGTATAAATAGACAAATAATTCATTTATGAAGGACTTACCCAAATTGATTCGGTATTATTGAATATCCTGCTCTTAAGCTTGCTGCTGCAGCTGCTGCATAGGGGAAACCTATAATAAAAGGATAAATCAATAATCTGTTTAATTATATATAATATTTTTTTAAAGATTCGAAAGCAAAGTTGCAATGCCATGTGAAACATTTACTTCTTAACTTCGCAACAACAATGCAAGACGGTTGTAGGAAGTAGGATCCTATTCACAATCAGGTCATCACAACATGCTCACAAAGATCTATGTGAGACGTAGTTTCCACCCCGTCTTACCTATCTACCTATCTTTTCGCATTTGTGAATATTGTTACAATGTCGATAATTACAAATTGATGAATTTAAATTTGTTATATTAATGAATATTTTACAAATGCTGTTAAATATTAGCAATTTTTTATTTAAAGCAGAAATCCTTTAAAGAAGATATAAAAAATTGCTGTCAAAAAGAATACTTGAGTGATGGCCACTTTGTGCCTCAGAAATAGGACACAAAAATTCTTTTAATATCTCCAAATCAATTTACGGATGATTATGTAACAGAATGCCTTTTTTACTTTTGCGGTCAGAATATAATACAAGAATTGGTTATGGATCTATCTCGTGATCAGAAAAATTAGGTTATATAAACATGCCATGAAAATACATCCAGTTCAGAGTGAGTATTTGACAAGAATTTGAATTCAAATTTGAAGATAAGTTGAGAACTTTTTTCTCAACTTCAGATTTTATTTTTACTCACCCAAATTTTAGGTTTTTAACTTTTGATTTTAAACTTTATTTTTCGACATCGACTTTGAGAGCTCACCAGATTGATGGTGCTTCATCTAATAGAAGATTACTTGTCATGCGATGAAAGACGGTATTAATTGTCTTCTGTATTTTTATTTATTTACGCACATATCTTATTTTCTTTTGAAAAATCGCGTGAATTACGACCTATTATCAATTGTTTTTTGGCACTATAGTGTTATGCACTAAGACCAATCCAATTAGTAGTAGCAGATTTTATCAGAGTTAGCATTGCAAACGTCGATCGCATGCTGAAACGAGTGTCAGGAGCTATTGCCAAACTTGTGCCTCATTCGTTTGCCTAAAACAAGCATGGAACGATTACAGGTAGCTCGAGGCTTTTTTTTGCTATAGTTAAGTTTCCGAGAACAATTGCAGCGACAGATTGCACTCATATCCGTATGCAATCAAAGATATGTGGTGGAATTGAGTCAGAAGGGATTTTTAGGCTTTTTTTCTTCTTTTTTTCGCGAATATAATCACAAAACGTCGAAACACAATATAATTTAAAAGATATGACCATCTGTCACAAATTTCCCAAGGATATTTTGAAAATTCGAAGTAGCTTAACTTTCAAATTTCAACTTTCGATTTGATGAGAGCCAACCATAACGGCCGTACAAAAAATGAAGCTTATGTCATAACCAAACGAAATGTAACCAGAAGCATCGTTCAATTTTAAAGTGTCCACAATTGCTTATAGAAACAAAAGGAGAATTCAGGTACCAACTGACATCTTGCCTACGTAGAAAGCGATCCATTTCGCTCCCACGTAAGTAGGAAAAATTGACCGAACTTATCGAAACTGAAAGAAACGGTTACTATTATACTTGCGATAGCAGTCCACACATCCACAAAAAATAAATCCCAGATTTGCTACCTACTAAAATTCAAATCAGTGTTATGGTGTCTAAAAAAATTGCGGCTCATATGAATGAAGTATCAGAATTTGCGATTTTTGCAGAGCCCAGCTCCCAGATTGCTGTGCAACTTAAAGTCTTCTGTTCTCTATTAAACTGTTGTTATATTTAATTCGAATTAATTTAACTTCTTATTCGAAATGGGAGTTTTCAATTCGTTCAACGGGATTAACAGAATATTTTGTCTTAGTTAAAAAGTTGAGGAAATTTGGCAACATCTATCTATCTATCAGGTTTATTTAGTCTATAAATACGTGAAGAGAAATCTCGAGGAAAAAAAACACATTTTATCTGACGACAACCGCAAATCTGTATTCGTCATCCTATCTCGTCAATAGTAACTTCTGGACTTTTGTGTGTCGCTCAAGCATGCGTAAATAAAGAAGTTTACTGTCAATATAACTAATGATCACTTGAGCAATGTAGTGAACAAGAATAGAAGTTGAAAAGCCCGCATTTAACCAATCATTGCCAAACCCGGTTTATAACCTGCAACATGCATATGAATGTGGCGAAATGCATATTATTGAATAACAAAGTGTACATACTTTGTCATTTCAGATGCTAGTGAATTTCAGTTTCTATGTTACATCAAGTACACAACACCAAAAGCTACGTGGTATTATGTAAAATGTGTACATACACACAGAAACGGAACTAGAAGGGGAAATACCACAAAATGATCACCTTCCTGCTTCACTAAAAGGTTGGCTAGAACACACACTTTTGGATTTGATTTTGTGTGATGCCATGAGTGACAAGTAGTCATGCTCGATGAGCAAATAGCTGCAAACTTTTATTTGATGTTTAAAACCTACAACACAACATCCCCGCACTTGTTGGTAACCGATAGAAGCCGATAACTACTACTATAGTCTAAAAACGCATACAAACCAAAAAAATATATTTTTATTAACACAAACGTAGTTCGATGCTAGCGAGGAAATATTAAATTATCAAAAGTCTTCGAACCGTGAACACTTGAGTGCCTTATGAATTCGAGTCAGTTAATTAGCCAACGAGTCAGGAAGCCATTGAACCAGAAATATATTTTAAAATGCTTGTATGTCATGGATATAATGTACTTAGTGTTATTTACCACGGCCATAACTAACTGTTATTGATGTGGTAGTAAGATCAGTGAGATAGTTATGCTTGCAGGGCACGGCCTTTGACCAATATGTGTGTACATAGGTGCATAATGTTAGCAACAAGAATCAAGAACCGGATATAACATTGCTACTAAGTTCTTAAATTAAGACTTTTTAAGTTTACAATCAAATTTTAGCAGCTATTCTAAATACCAGAGATAGAAATGTAGGGCCCTAAGGGTTGGAAATCATTCAAGAAGCACATTGCAGCAATGGAATCTTTTATCCCTCTTGAAGCAATTGAATACTAACGAAACTTACCGGGTGTAAAATTTGTACGCGCTTTTGCACCAAGAATTGCTAAATTAACATTTGCTTTACGTCCGTCTATAATTGGATTTGGGTCTTTACATGCGCGTTCAGTACTAGCTCGATCTCCCATGATAACCTAAAAAAACAAATTTCATTCATTAATTTCGAATAAACCAACTGATAGAAATGTAGACTTACGAAACCATATCCTCGACTTTTGTTTGTTTGTCTATCAGTTATAACGACAGCCTCTTCAATCTCTCCAAACACCGAAAAGTGATCTCGAAGACTTTTATCTGTTGTGTGATAAGGTAAGCCACCGACAAAGAGTTTTGTCCATGTTGTATCTCTTTGTTGAATACCCGCTGTTGTGGGATTTCTAGGCGGCACTAAAGCTAAACTAGCTGTGTCCGTTTCCGTAGCACCAGCCATTAACATTTTGTACGAATTGACTAAGTTATCACACTGAAATGAAAATGATCGAAATCGAAATTAAGTAATATTAAAAAGTGATTCAAAAGTATAGAAGAATTTGTGTACACCCACGTCATACATTCGATCAGAAAATAGAGAGATTTAAAAAAAAAAAAACATGCTAGACGTCTTTTGATAAGCGATATCTTAAATTTGGCTAAAACTTTAAGTATTTCCTCTTTTTACTGGATATGAAAGCCTATGCTTACTACTGATAGTAAATCTTTTGAAAGTTTCAAAGAAACCACACCACCACCACCCGGTTTTTTCAGAGATCACTGGCATTGTACTGTTTGCTTAATTTCCATTCCTCGAAGTTTTGTTAGAAATTGACAGAAAAGTGATACTTATGCCGATGTGGAAATATTCCTTGAATTCAGATTGGTGTTGTTCATCTTACGTGAAGATTTTCCAATGTTCTCAGAATTTGATAGCTTGTGTGACCTTTTTAAAAGATCAAGCGTACTACATGATATGCAGTCTTCTTTGAAAGCAGCAAGATCCAAAGAAATCAAATATTTTTGTGAAACGCACAGTCATACTGCTGGCAGTTGTCAATAACAATATTCACTAGTCTGGAACAGTCAGGGGTTATTTTCATATTCGCGTGGTCGATCATCTTCAGAATTAATTAAAGAATGATCTTCGCTAACCTTTAAATCGATCAGGAAAATTCGGTATTCCTGCGGCCTAAATTTGTGGTAATTCTATGTATTATATACTTTATATGATTCTATTTTTAAAAGACAAAAACTTCTTTTCACCACTGTCACAGATCAACCGAAATCAAAAATATTCCGCTTGTGCTTTCTTAAAAAAAAAAAAAAACAAAACACTTCACATCCGTAAATACAAACTCACTGAGATGTAAAATAATTAAGTTAGAATCTTAACATCGAAAGCCAAAAAGATAACTCACATCCAATGGCGTTTTTTTCAAATCGCTTAATATTAAGTCTCTACACTCACTCATCGCGCAGCATCTTCTAAAGCAAAACGACATTTCGTAAAATGAAATACTTTTCAGTATGACACTACTATGTATATAAATAGATAAATAGATATGTGTACAGTATATTCCACACAAATAAGTAAATACTTTGTGTATATGGACGTGATACGTTTTAAAAATAACTTCGTGTCTCGATGCTATTTTTCTCCAATTTACAGGAATGCGTCGCACAGATCTCTTACCATTCATACGACTCTTACACAGATTATTTGTCTGCAACTTCAGTGTTTTTGTCATTCAATGATCGCGGAGAAATTTATTTTCGCTTTAAATACATACGTACATATTCGACGACTATGCAATGCCTCCTTTCCACAAGATGAACCCCATTAAACTACAGCAAATGAATTTGGTGGCGAAACAATGTCTAGCTTCTCAATGTACTCGAGTTATTTTGCAAATATATTCCTCAATTGAACAGGAGATTCTATAGCCTTTCTCCAATTTGGTATAAGTAGTGTCATGTACACGTGCTTGCTTCGTTCAGGTTTCGCTAGCTTTTGCTGTAAATGTACATATGTAAATACACACGAGTACATCGTTACAATTAAACATGATCTTATTAATTTTTTTTAAACATATTTTATTTTTTAGTTCATGAAGACAAATCGCACGTGTATGTTGTATACTCCTGACTCATTCGAAAGAACACTGATGTGTTTTCATGCACCTTGTTTTATTATCCCACCTAGTTTAGTTCCAAACTCAAATGATTTGACGGAAAGTACATACAAATTTATTTCATTTTACCTTTATTTGGAATATAAGTTTCTCTTAGGATATCACTAGACAAATGTGACTAACTGCAAGTTATTTTTCGAGCAATGTTTCGATTGTACTTATTCAGTGGTCGCTGTGCTAAAGTTCGTTTGCTGTTTTTCGGTTTTATTTCCCTCAGAGTAATTATAAATATCAAACATTTTTCATTCGCGGCATTCCATATTTAAAATTCGCAGAAATTATTAATAGTAACTTCTGCGTGGTCCTTTCTTCATTAGTCTCGACAGTCAATTTGTTACGTCTTCGAAGATCTTTTCAATTTGGCTCGTTGTGCGTGCTATTGTTCTTCCACGAGTGGAGGAGACCTTCAGGTACTGGCCTATTCTGAATTCTCTGCGAAGTTTAGGTTTAATATCCTGACAGGGACTTAAGATAGCTTGTGTCATTGAAGTTGTTGTACCCGGGATTAAAACATGGATCTTCAGGTTAAGTTAGGTTGTATGACTGTCACAACAAAAATCAGTCGTAATCCGTTTAGATCGTAGTTGGATCCATTGTGGTGTCACTATCTGGTATTAGTAACATCGGTTCTTTGTTAGTCAAAAGACTAGTAACAGCTGAAGGAACAACTTCTGTTCTGGTCCTTCATCTTTTAGTGATCCAATATTATACCGGCAATTTGTTTCTTTTATTCACTTAGTCATGTCCTTCATTTTTGCTTTTCACAATTCTTCTAGGCATTCTTTTTTAGTTCCAGCAAGGGCTGGACTGTACCGAGGTAGTGTAGTATTGTCTCGTCTATTAGGCAGTGACCTACGACTATGCCTATGGCATTTCTTATTTCCTTTTTATTTATTGTTTTTGAGCGTGTTTGTTCTCTTTAGATTTAATGGGGGCCATATTTGCCTAGTTGTCCTGCAACTTCATCCATCTACGATTGGTGATTTTGATGGGATCTGAAAGTAATAGGGTGCTTATTGCTTCAACTGCATGCTCCCTACTACTTCACGGCAGCTACCATTCTAACTAGCACAGGGGCTCTTTCGTTAAATGGAATACTACTATGCCTATGGACTCAGCATAAAGTAAGTTTGCATTTAACTGCTATCTCCCTTAGCGACAGTTGGCAAAGTTTTACCATCTCAGAATTAACTAATTGTGTGTCTAGAGCCTTAATTGACTTTATGTATATTGCGATACATTTCCCGTCTCTTGGATTCATTTGCTACAAGTGAGTAGCCTCTTAGGTAGCTTTAATTCCTGCCTATAATACACTACAATGATTAAGCAGCCAAAGAGAGAGGGTGAGAGAAATCTTCGGCGATGTCGCGAAAACTTCTCGTCCTATCCCTTCATCCGTCTTGGAACCATCTGTGTAAATATCTAGATTTTCTGGATAGGAATCGAAGAACTTACTCACAGCGCCATGGCGGTGCCGTGAAATAACGCCGAGTGAAATAACGCCGAGTGAAATAACGCCAACTTTTGGAATTCGGTGTTGTTTCACTTTATGAAAGCGAAATAACGCCGAATTTCCATTTTCGGTATTATTTCACTTTGCTAAAGTGAAATAACGCCGAACATTGCTTGTGAAATAAAGCCGAATTAAGATAAAAGCCAAAGGAATTTAGAAAGCCGTACTTGTTAGAAAAGCAAATTAACTTTACCGTAATCGATGGTTGTTTGTTATAATATGTACCTACAAAAAGTGAAGGAGGTATGGCATGCTGCCCCCCTGCAACCCCCCGGTTTGGCCACATGTGCAATTTGGAGTAAATGCGAGATTGATTGTATTTAGTTTCCTTAAATTCATGCGAATTATTAATATGAACAAAAAAAATTGAATACATTCAACCTCGCACCCAGTCTAAATTCTACATGTGGTCTAGCGGGGGGCAGCATGCCTTTCCCCCATACCTTTCTTACTGCTTATACGCCGTAAACTTTATATGTCGGGTGCAAATCTGAAAACAGTTAGGAATCGATCTGAATGTCTTTATGAATTAAAAGTGAAATAAGGCCGACTCGGCGTAATACTTTAGCAAAGTGAAATAAGACCGAAAATGAAAATTCTGTGTTTTCACAAAATTTTCACAAAGTGGAATAAGTTTTGGAATTCGGCATTATTTCACGGCACCGCGCCATGGCGACCACGGCTGTAATTGGTCGTTCTTGTATATTGTTGAATAAGTGGCAAACGCTTGTAACTGCCATTAGTACGAGATTAAACGCAAAATAACTCTTGCTAATCGCTGTTTCTTTCGGCTCAAAAGGCAACAATTGAGTAGCAGAGCCCTCTCTCGAAGGACCAAGCTGACGTTATATAACACCTTGATCATGCCTGTCCTGTTCTATGGTGGGAAGACATGGGCAATATCAACAGCAGACGAAGAAGCCCTTTTCGAGAGAAATCTGCGTTTAATCTTTGGTTCTGTTTGCGTATGTCGAGAAGAAGATTCAACCACGAACTCTATGGACTGTACAGCGACAAGAGTCAAGCCAGGAGTCTACGGATTCAACTAAGATACCTGGGTCATGTAGATGGCATGGACAATACTGCTTTAGACCGAAGATTTTTTGACTCCGCGCCCTTGGGACAATGCAATAAAGGACGCCCACAAATTAGATGCGCACACAAGTGGAGTAGGACCTCAGCCAACTTGGCGTGCGTAATTAGAGGCAGCTGGCTAAAGATCGTGTCAACTGGAGAGGCTTGTTGGATGATGCACAGACCACACCGGATTGTAGCGTCACCAGAAAAAGAAGTTGTAGCTACATTAATCATGCATCCATCCATGTACTTATAATCATATTATATTGATGATCTCGTCTGCTAAGGGAACTTAAATTAATCCTTAATTTCTATAAATTTTCACCTTTTAGATGTAAATAATAACTTTTTTCAACCGCTGTTATTTGGGCTCAAAAGGTAATTGAGTAATAGAGCTCTCTACCGAAAGACCAAGCTGACTTTATATAAGACATTGATCATTCCAGTCCAGGCATAAACAATATCAAAAGCGAATGAGGAAGCTCTGGGTCTTTTCAAAAGCAAAGTTTTGCGTTTAAGCTTTAGTCCTTTTTGCGTCGATGGCATTTGGAGATGAGACTGTAGGGGCTGTACAGCGAGATGATTCTAGCCAGGAGTCTACAGGTCCAATGCCTAAAATGCACATGTAGAGCGCATGGACAACTTGACTCCGGCCTGGAGAATCTTCGACTCTGAACCAGTAGGACAACGCAACAGAGGACTTTCACGTCTAAGGTGGCGAACCTAAGTGGAGAGAAACCTCAACCAACTCGACGTGCGCAGTTGGCGACAGCTAGTAAAATATCGTGCTAGCTGGAGAAGCTTGTTGGTTGAGGCCCTGGTCCACCCCGGAATGCAACGCCATAAGAAGATGCAAATTATACATTCTTCTTTCTGAAGTACAACATATTCAATTAAATACCACCAGGCTCCGGCAAAGCAATGTCTGCACCGCTGTCTTCTAACATACAATGTGTAGTTTTCCGAGTCGGGTCCCCTTTTTCATGCGAGTTATGTTAATCACCATGAGAGTTTAGCGAGATCCAATTCATGACCTTGAAGCGTCTTGACAATACAATACAGCACAATACCATTTGTTGGGTTCATAACCTGCATCGACCCTGTAATTGATATGCGGAGGTAGCTGATATAACTTGGTTTAAACTAATTTTTTTTCAGTTTTTTCGTAATTCACTTCACACTATATTTGGGCTCATTTTCAGTCATGTATGTGTGAGTTTAATGTGCCCATCTGAATTTCCAAACCGAATCTTTCCACGAAAAGATTAAAGTCTCTTATCTTAAATTATTTAGAACACAACCATTGCCTAAAGAGCGGTCAAATTTGCTACTGCTTCGATTTTTTATAACCGATATTCTTAATGGATCCTTCCATGGTATCTGGAAAGTCAATGACCCTTTTGTTTTCTTTAAAATCTCGATAATATTATGTTGCAGATGTTTAAATTTCTTGAGTGAAATCTAAGGATTACATATGTATTTCTAATTGGGAATGATGAGTGCAATGAAACTGGTCTTGGATAACCAATTTGAACTTGAGTGATATGCACATAAGTGGGCATTATGCATAACTTCTCATCTTGTGGATGAAATCGTTCAAATTAGTGCCCATTTTTACTCGTAATTATATCATATTTATATTAAATTAAGCAATAACTCATTAGGCCGACGTAACGATTTACCATGAAAACAGAAATGCATCAAACATTGACAGTGACCCATTAAGGGAACATTTCAACTCACGTGAATTGAAATATCCCATATGTACTGCTATGAGCATACATATTTACATATGTACATGCATTTCAGAATCGATGAAACAATCTGATTGAAAAATAAACTCCGACGACCGACGCTTCTTTTTAACCCCCAGCAATTTCATTCTTCCCAAACAAAAAAAAAACACCTCGCCTTTCGGCGAAATCACCGGATAAGTTCCAAGCTGGCTGTGTGATGCACAAAAATTAAAACTCGATCAATTCCTCTCTTTTGCGGATCCAGTAACATTGTGCACGCGAAGTATATAAAAACATTTATTCGCATTCATTAAATCTGCTTGAGACACATATACACACTCAAACGCAAATGTACTCCAAATACTTCACCTAGTATTTAAGCAGGTGTGCGAAAGAAACAGGGTGGGTATGCATTGCTGTGAAATTGGAATACAACAAGGACCGAAGTTAGTAGGACTACACGCCATAAGGGGTTGTAAACCCACTATATGGTTGCATGTGCGTTTGTATATACGACCCATTCATCCCCATCTTTAATAAGGGTTGAAATACAAATACAAACACACAAAAGCCACACTCATATGGCTCCGAGTTGTTGATAAATTGGTCAACCTTTCATTATGAGCTATCTAATGTTTCAATTGCCGAGTTAAATGCATCCATTGCAGCACTTGAATACGAAGCGGTTTTTAGAGAAGTGTGGGGAATGAAATGTGCTTACTTGCACTGATGTGAGTGATGAAGTCTTTTTTTTTATGTCCCCAACACTTCAGACAGCTTTAGAGAAACGGTCGATTTATTGAAGGTTCTGCTTACTAACCTAAAACAAGGGTTCTATAGTGTGAGTGTAAAGATCTTCTGAGATCTCCGAAAATGTTTTCTTTAAGCTCTTACCAGTGAATGCTCGATTAAATTATACAATTGTTTGAAAAGTCTTCAACACTTCTTTTCTTTAAAGGTCAAAACGTGTGTTTACTTACGGCTTTGCTTAAACGAATCGTCATCATCAATCAGGCTGGTTTCTGATGTGATATTTTACAGAGTCAGGTTTACAGAGTTTCTTCTCATTTGTATCTGTTTTAAGACTCCAAAACTTGTAATGCATGTAGAGGGAGACTCATTTAGACCAAGATAGGTGTATTGCGTCTTGATATGGCGATGAAATAAAATCTCAAGATCTCTTGCATGTGGAAGGATTCAATTTGTATTAGAATCTTCCTATGGATTTAAATTGTGGGACCGAGGTCTATTGCCCTCTCACTTTTTGGATTGTGCTGATGCTTCTATTACCTTTTCATTTTTTTTAGTGTGCTAGAGCTTACCTAAAACCTAGTCCTCAAATACAAACCTTTAAATCTAGTACACTCTTTGCCAGCTGTCACCATAATAACCGAAACTTCTCTCTTGAATCGTTCAAGATTTCCTGTCCATGCATCTGTGCCGAAAAAATAGACTGGAATGGTCAGGGTCGTTCAAAAAGACGACTTGGTTCGATTACTCATTTGTGTCTTGGCGCATAAGAAACATCGATTGGGAAGAGTGAATCTGGATTTGATAGCCCCGCTGATATTCTTTAAGCTGTTTACTACGGAGTCGAGCTAGACGAAGTTCTTGTCAACCTTAAAATATAATTGCAGGAACTAAGCCATGAAAGCACATAAGGAACAGATGGTAATTTAGGACGATCATTATTCAAATAGGGTCGTCAGCGATATTACCATAACGGGGGCACCGATTGCTACTTCGCAACTAAGGTTACGAAAATCATCGACTCTATGGACAACGCGGTAAGAAGACCACGCCTCCGGTGGCGTACACAGCTGAAAAGGGACCTCAATCAGCTAAACGTGCATCGCTGGTATCAGCTAGCACATGACCGTGTTGGATGAAGAGGAATGTTTCCTTTTGAGGACTGTATCGCCAGCTGTAGAAGTATTCAAATAGGACAGACTTTATTAAGCATGCTTGCCATGCATTGCGAAATCGACAAAACTGTCACAACCTTGTCTACGATCAGTCATAATAAAATGTATAGATTCAGAAAGAATTGAATGTTATGGGATGGTTATGAAGGTTAAATCCACACCAGTAACTGAAATTAATGTCTCGTCTAAGCTATTAAAAATATATATCTATAGCTTACAATTAGACTATGGGAAAAATAAACTTATTGAAGTGTTTGAGTTATTTTTTATTTTGTTGAGTTAATTTTATGTATTAAACTTTGCAACAAATAACTTGGGTCAAAACTGAGTCGAAAAATCAAAGGCATCCTCTACAAAACCATTATACTGCCAGCCTTGCTTTCTGGAGCCGATAGCTGAACTATAAGCAGGACTGCATAGCTGATTCTTAGTGCCTTCGTAAGAAGCATTCTGCGTCTGATATTTGTTATACCTGTCTACGATCTGTACAAGAATGTGGATATAGTAAGGAAGTCAAAAATCTTTCGACTAAACGCGGCCACATCAATCGATTGAATACCAATGCTCCAGCTAAGAGAGGCTTCACATCTGAGCTTTCTGCCGCGAAAGGGAGAGGAAAACTAGACCTCCGGCATAAAGACCAAGTGATCGAGGATGCAAGACAAATTGATCTTGATGACTGAAAACAATGGAGGGCGCCAATCAGACTTAGACCTTCTATGTGTGGGTGGTCTGATAAGGAAGTAAACATTTATAACAATGTCAGTTCGCTGAATTAAATGTTCGAAAGTTAAATTGTTTCTACACAAAATTCATTTAACAATCGCCAATTGAAAGCATGCTTGTTAACAACATTCCCGACGCCTGGCTTTCAAAAAGGAACCATTCTGTACAATCAGCCAGGGTATTCAAACTAACATGCAGTACAATCTCGAAACCCATGGACGGTTCTGTAACATTAAGTCCGGAAAGATAAACGATGTTTTCTTATGTTTGTTCATATTTTCGAGATTCTACCGTAGTTAGATTCAGGCTCATCCTGAACCGTCAAAAAGGGTAACCTAAGACCACAAATCACTCTTATCTCATATTCCTTTTACGCATTACTTTTTATGTTAACGCGATTGCATTAACAGTTATATAATAACTCTGGATGATGATCACAACTTGTGATCAAAGTATTCTCAAAGCGGACTTGTTGGATTGTTGATTTAGGAAATAAGTTTGTAAAACTTAAAAGGTACACTAAATTAAATTGTTTTTTTTATGCCATAGAGTAGTGGGTATGAGCACACTAGACTTTCAGTGTAGGCTAAATTCTCAGCACAAACAACAATTTAAAAAAAAAAAGCTCACGGCTTCACCTCTTTCGAGTCACTGACAATGCTCAAAAAGTATCGAAAGAAAAGCTTCTTAATTTCGGCTTTCGGAGTCGGCATTAAACTGCAGCTCTCCTCAATTCGTGTGGAACAAAAGCAAGCACAACACTAGTGGTTGCTGGAGAAGTTAGGCCCAAGTTCATCCCGTACTTTACCGCTACCAATATTATATTTCAGTTTAGCTACGCATTTTTAAACATGTTTCGATAAATTTGGTATCTGAGAACTTCGAGGCAGAGCACAAGAAAACTAAAATATCACCCTCGACCTTACGCAATTTATGGAATATGTAAAAATGCATAAGAAAATAATTCCAGTTTAAAAATTTGCATAAAGAATACATTCAATAAACCAACTGTAGACTAGAGAATGATAATTATAGTAACAGCTTTCATGCAGAGGGTTGAAATGAAGTCGGTATAGGCACACACAAACATTTGGGCTGGTCAGAAACACCGGACCACAGAGATCAACCACCCTTTACTGCATCGAGATCTAATCTTTTGAATAAAAGATCACCGACCAAGGTGTCACCAGTTCGTTGAACACTACTGTATCCGTTCTCCCCAAGCATGCTTATGTGTACACATGACTTGACATGTAAGGATGTATGTAAATATTTAAGCAAAAGTATATGCTTTTATTTTTGGCATCATTCATCTTGTGAAACAGCTGATTGCATGAGCACACTAAAAATGTGTATTTTTAAGTTACCGCACAACTGCTTAACCAATTCGCTTAGTTTCCCCAAAAACCAGATGTCAAAATTGTCAACTATAAACACGTTTTATTTTTCTAGTTCATGTGTGTAAATATATATTTTTTGGCTAGATCCAAATAAATGTCCTCTTATCCGATATAAGGTGAACTGGCTGAAAGATCAGAGCACAGAGTGAGGGAGAGAAAGACACAGAGAGAAAGAGAGAGCGAAAGGCCGAAAACCTTGCATGATCATTTTAATTTTCTGTCAACTTATCGATCGAAAATGCACAACACAACGTGTACGAGAGAAAGATTACACATGAATTCTTCCATATGTTGTTTTGTAGTGCTTAGGGATATTTACTCGCTTAGGGATTCACTGAACTTTGAAAAAGAATTATAAAATCCCATTATTAGTAATTAGATTGCAGATAATCAATGCTAAAAGCAATTTGACATTTAATTGTAACTCAAACAACACAAAAAATGAGAAGATCTTTAAATCAAGATAAAAGCTATAGTTTGTTTTATACGTATATTTACCCCCTCTAAGGTTATAAATAGATACACGGGACTGAGGAAATAAAATAAAAAAAAAAACTTTAGTGCAAAAACAGAAGTAAAAAACGAAATTTAAAATTGTCAAAACTTGGACTTAATGAACACAGCTCCTGCACGTTGAGAGGGTATATTTAGAAAAACAAAAATGAATTTAAAAAATATGTAGTCTAGTCTTTTTTTGACAAATAAATAAATAAATTTGGTTAAGGTTGAACAGAAAACGATTTTCTTGCGTTTTTTTTGTCACATGTTCATATTGGAGAGACAGAGAGCGAGTTGGGTACACTGTCGGTTTTTTTTAAATTTATAAATAACAAACTAAGTGGATTTCATAATCGAATTTTTTCGAACTTTTGAAGACTGTCTAGTGACTGACTTGATTTTATAACAACCAAATATTCAATGATGACGATGGACAATACGTTTGCAAAGCGTTGCGCCGATGACGGTAACAGAAAGGATCAACTCAAACGGCTAATTGTGTTGTGACGACAATTGCAATTTTGTGCAAATGTTCGTTTCAGTTTTTGAAAGAAAAATTTTGTATAAAAATAGATCAAGAAGGAGACATAAAGTAATTATTTTTTTTAAAATTTTAAAATTATTACTTACCGATGTCATTTAAATAATCACCTATGAAACTTATTTATTTATTGCGCACAACAAAATTTGCAAAATTTATTCTTTATACGTGTTTATTTAATTGAATATTTAATAAATCTACACAAAGGATTTCGACAAAACTACGCGTCCTTATTTTGTAATTTTTTTCTCTTTATTTTTGTCCAGATAGTTCACAAAATCACTGCAACCACAAAGCAATTATGTGTAGACTTACCCAAACAATATGTTTAAGTAAAAAATTCAATCTTTTCAGTTGTTTTTTTGTTTTTAAATAAATATTTATAGATACTTTTACGCGACAAAATAATGGAAGGAAATAAAAAAAACAACAAAAACACTCTTCCCAACGTTTTAAAGATTCACGAATAATATTCTACTGAGTGAACATGAAATTGTGTGGCGGGCAGGTCGGACTGACTGTATATGATTTCCCCTAGAAGTACAACAAAAAAACAAAAAAAAAGTTCTGTCACACACGCACACATAGAACGCGGTGCCCAACTGGGAATGTGTGCATACTTGGGTTTTGCGTTGATATTTCCTCGAGAATATAAAGAGAATTTCATTTTCAGTTTTTCCTTCTCATTACTACACACAGAGTTTCGATTTTGGATGTTAGAAATCAATCGAAATGACAGACAATATTTAGTATTATTAATTTTTGTTCAAGATATTTTGATCAAAAGAATTTGAATTTTGGATGTATTTGTTCGGGGGAATATGCTATGTACGCCACATTTTCGAAATAGTATTTCTCTCTGGGGTAGAAGTATATAGCAGATGTGTGTGAATGTAGAGGTTTGATGTTTTGGGTGCTCTGTTCAATAGGGGTAGTTTTTTTGAGTCGAATTTGTCGGGTTGACTCAAATGCAGGGGGTAACACTCAAATGGGAATTGAATTTTTTTTAGGATACGGGATTTAATCAGCTTCTCTGCACTCACACTGTCTGCATATGTAGATGAGTTGTATAGTTTTTTTGTTTCCTTAGCCTCATTAAAATAGATAATGCAACTCATCGTGCATATGGATGTGTGCATGAGGCAGTCCTATGTAAATCTAATATTAGTCTTTATAAGTCCTATTCTTTTTTGTTTTCCTCCTTTGACTGTTTCGAACTGCTGAAGTTGGCTGCTATTTCTCTGGCGGAGACTGTTTTGCTCAGGCTTTTATGAAATTAACTAATTAATTAAGGATAATCGAACAAAGGGACACACATACGCATATTGAGTGGGCATCGTTTATGTATGAAATTGTTTTTGTCAAGGAAATTGATTTAATTACTCATACCAATATTAGCGAGTTTTTTTTTCTTCTTATTCCACCTTCTCATACTTACCATGTATAGGTTAGGTAATTGTAATACAGTGATCAACATGCTTGTGCGGATACGGATATGCATCATTGCACTTATATGTTTACATACATACAAATGTAAGTATGTGGGTTTGTAGGTATAACGATACGCACATGTGGGTAATAACAGGAAAACAAAACAATGAACGTTACTGCAATGATACTTTCTTGTAAAGGCATACATCTATGCATAATACAGATATGTATGTTTGTACAGCGTATGTCTGCATGTATGAACAAATAATTGGTGATGGGGAAAATCAATCATTAAAAGTGTTAACATCCTAGATTCACTTCCTGTGCCGAGCTGCAATATCACATGCACAAGCATTCTTACATTGACACACTCATTATTCATTCATTTTGATCGGGACTTAACTGAAGTTGTTTTCTCCTTAAAGTTGAGCCTCCATAACTCTTTTCCATTTTGAATTAGATCTCTTGAAACCTGAAAACCCAGATTATTTCCAGGCTACCCGAGTACCTATCTTTTCAGGTACTACCCGTGTACCATAACGTTGTATACCCGTAAGCTATTCTTTCGGGTACCCCGTGTCGGTGAGTAATGTAAAACCGTCAACCTGGTTATTTCAAGGGTACCCCGGTGCCCGCCTTTTCGGGTATTCCTCGGGTACGATAATGTTGTATATTCGTAAGCTATTCCTTCCGGTACCCCGTGGAAAGTTTGTTCTTCTCGGTTATTGTTGTAAAACCGCTATTACCCGTAATTACCAGGTTCTTCTAAGGGTATCCGAGTACCCGTCTTTTCGGTTATTACCCGGGTACAATAACGTTGAATAACCAGAAGCTAATCTTTCGGATATCTCGTAGAAAAATTGTTCTCGGTGAGTGTTGTTAGACCGCCAACTTGGCCAAGCGCTGGTACCCGGATACCTCGAGAGAAAAGTTCTGCGCACGATCTTTGGTCCTGTTTGCGTTGATAGCATTTGGAGGAGAAAGTTCAACCACGAACTGTATGGGCTGTGCAGCGACATGAGTCTAGCCAGGCGTCTACGGATCCAACGCCAAAGATGGCTAGGCCATATAGAGCGTATGGACAACTTAGCTCCGGCCCGAAGAGTCTTTGACTCTGAGCCTGTGGGACAACGTAACAGAGGACGTCCACGAACAAGGTGGAGCACACAAGTCTGGGGGACCTCGGCCGGCTTGGTGTGCGAAACTGGAGACAGTTGGCGAAAGATCGTGCTGGCTGGAGAGGCATGTTGAGTGAGGCCCAGTTCCACCTCGGACTGTAGCGCCCTAAAAAGAAGAAGAAGGTTGGTCTTTTTGCCTTTTGAGCCCAAAAAAACAGCGGTTGGTAAGAGTTATTCTGCCTTTGATGGTGGTGGACGAAATCCTTCACAACCTCCTATTATAGCTGACTATTGTGACGTTCTGGCCAAGTCAGCGTTTTATTTTACCCTTATCATTTTCATTCAATGCCAGCAAAAGCCTCGAGCCAGACGGCTCGCTGAGTTCGACTAATCACGTCAATGTTCTCCGCGGATGCAGTTGTAAGGATTTTTGGAAAATCGTGCCTGTAGTGTTGGCCAGTGAATTCTGCACGATTTTCTCAAGTATTATGTTGAAAAATTCATATGACAGCGCGGCTTGCCATGGCTCATCTCTATGCACGCTGTCATATCTTTTTCTTTTGATGGCGCTACAGTCCTAGATGAAACGTTTCAAGCGATCACACAGAACGGTAGAAAAGATCTTATAGGCGACGCCCAGGAGACTCATCCCTCGATAGCTGATGCAATCAAAAGATATCCTTCCTTATAGATCGAGCAAACGATACTTAAATTCCACTCACCGGGAATGCTTTCCTATCTACCGACTCAAACCTCTTGACATTTTCTGAAGGTATCTAGACGAGGAGGAAGTAGAAAACGTTCATTACCTTCTTTGCACCTGTCCGATCCTAGCATTTATTAGACGTGTAGGCACTTGGGAGACTATTTCTCTGACAGTATCTGTGACTTATGTGAAGTATCGGCAGTCTACTACGTTACATCGAAAGTTCCAAATGGTTTTCTGCAAGTGGACTAACTTACGGGCAATCTTCGTGGTAGCACAATGGAGGCAATCTGGTCTAAGTGCGCTACTAACACACTTCAACATCCTTTACCTGCTTACTTAGGAAGGTATTCAGATTATTCAGATTCGATTTTGAGATCGAAGTGCCTCAGTAAGAAAGATAAGCTGAAGATGATAGGGAAAATGAGAATGAAATGTGAAAAAGAATATGAAAATGAAGAGCAATATGTCAGACACGCTTTAGAAGATGAGAATAAGTGGTCTTGAAAACGAAGAATTGAGTAGGAGGAAGCTGCTAGCTTGAAGAGAAAAGTTGCAGTTACTAATATATAGGTCTTATTAAAAGCCTGGAAAATCGTTGTGTTCACGTTGCTGCAAATTACATTGGGATTGGAGAAGGACGAAGATGGTGGAAAGTGGAAATAGCATATTCCACGTTGTGGAAATAGCATATTCCAATATGACAGTGGGGGCTGATCTTTTATACCAACCTATAAGGATCTACAGCACGTTCACAAGGACAAAAAAATGTACAAACTGTAAAATTGTCCACCCTTTGAACTTGTGTAGTACTTGCTTCGTTTTAATGTCGTAAAAAATGTGTTGAATTCAAGATATATTTTTTTAAGATAAGTACGGCTTAGCATGCGTAAGACTTTGAGACTCGCATATATAACCACAGTCAATCTCTGAACAACCTGAAACTAGAAACAAAAGCATTTTGGAATTGCTGTTTCACAGGAGAGGAGAAAGCATCAATGTGCAAGATGTTTCTGTTAATTCAAGGTGACACTGTTTTTCTGTGAAATGTCAAAGACTGAATGTGCTCCAAAAATTTAATTTAGGGGAGCAATAACTACTTTTTTACACCATCTTAGTTTTAATGTACAGTGGTGGTCGGAGAATTAGCACACTATGCTTAAATTTTGATAAGTGTAATAAAAAACGATCGAATAGCTTCTAATTGTAAAATGTACCATATTTTCCAAATTGCAGTGTATTACTCTATTTATCCTGGAAAAGTACCGTTACAAATGTTGATGGGACTCCGTATATATATAGAAATCGTGTGTGTTCAGTGACGTGGACAGAGAACTAGCACAAGGTTATTTTGCATACATATTTAAATTTCTATTTATTCAAAAATCCCTAGCACAACATTTTAAAAAAAATTGTTACAAGGTGGTCCGACATCAATCCTGCTATCTTGTTAATATGAAGAAGTGTTAATGAATTTGAAGTCACGTGGAACAATCTAGGAAATTAGTGCTGAATGCAATAAGGTATTCGAGAAAAATAATATTTTCGATGAGATCCAAGGAAAGCCCTCTTCAGGAAAGACAAGTGCTGCTCAAGACCGACTTATCACAGCTTGTATAAAAAAATCCATTTATAACCTCAGCAGAGATAAACCAGGAAGTGAATAGAGTGCGCATTGGTGTTAGCAGTAGAAACATCCGAAGAAGGCTTAAAGAAAACTCTTTAATCGGATATGTAGGAAAGCATAAGCCAATGGCTTCTAAAAAATATTTCAGCGAGGTTGCAGTTCACAAAACTTCTATCGTTCTGGAGAAATGTTTTGTGAAGCGATGAATCGAAATTTAATCAGTTCGAACCTGATGGAAAGCGTGCGTCCACCGAAGCAGGAGTTTAATATACGCTATACTATAAAAATGTTTAAACATGGTACCCGCTACCATGTATTATGATGTACGCTGCCTTCTCATGGCAAGGCATACACATGGTGAGCAAAGTCTCTGTACACCAGTTAATGTTCTTTAAATTCTGGAATAAACCAATAATTTCAATACTATCGAAGCTATACTGTGATATACAAAAGTATTCCCACAGTGCCACTTTTGAAATAAAACAAAACCATTATTTTTTTCATTTTTTCAGGAAACATTTATTCATTTAAAGCTTTTAATATCAAAAAACACAAAAAATAGAAAAATAAAAATATTTCATTGAAAAAAATTCTTGTCAATAGATTTTAAAGGCATTGTTATTTGTATAACGGTACCGTCCTGCTTGCTTTATGAGTCATAGCAGAGCAATTACATTCGTTTCACATTCTTATTCGTGGAGTGATCTTACATATCAGTCATGGGCAGTCATGGGTCGACGACAAAAAGAAGCTACTGAAGAAGAAAGAAAAATAATTTTCAAACTCCATGTAGAAGACAAATCATATTTCGATATTGGTGAATAGTGATTTTAATAAAGATAATAATAATAATAATAATGGCGGCGCTACAGTCCGAGGTGGACCTGGGCCTAGCTTCTCAGCAACCACTCGTGTTGTACGTGCTATTGTTCTCTCACGAGTGGAGGGGACCTACAGTTTAATGCCGACTCCGAACGGCGAGATTGAAAAGCTTTTTCTAGACAGTCATACTCTTTGAGCATTGTCAGTGACTCGAAAGAGGTGGAGCCGTGAACAATTTTTTTTTTGAAAAATTGTTTGTCTGATCTTGGAATCGAACCTAGACTGTGAAAGTCTAATGCGCATGGGTCGACGCACGAACCCACACGGCCACGGCCCCAAAACCATTCGAAGAGTTCTTCATCGTGCTGTTACAAAGCACGGGTTGCAAGAAGAAAACCACTCATCAGTATGTTCAATAAAAAAAAAGGTTAGAGTTCGCATAAAATTTTGTAAACAAGCCGGAAGACTTTTGGAGCAATTTACTGTTTTCTGACGAAAGCAAATTTAACATATTTCAATCAGACGGGAGGATGCTTGTGTGGTGAAAACCCAACACCGAATTGGACTTAAAAAATATTTCAGCAACAGTGAAACATGGAGGGGTGTTATGTTTTGGGGCTGTATCGCTGCATCGGGTGTGGGTGAACTTGTTTGTTCATTTATCTCAACATCCTTAAGTAGAAACATCCTTAATTCGGATCGACGAAAAGTTGGGATTAGACAGAAGTTTCTACTTCTACTCCCTCCCCCCAATTAAAGCAAATACTTCAACTCGAATGGCAAAATATTACGGTTGACTATACAAAGAAACTTGTTGATTCAATGCCAAATAGGTTAAAAGTTGTTATGAAGTAAAAACGTCTGTCAACGGGGTATTAAATGTTAAATTTAACCTGTTGTTGATGTTTTCAACTGTGTAAAAACTTTTGTCCCCTCTAAATTAGGAGGTTTAATGCATCTTTTGTTATTTTTCAATGAAACAATTTTTTGAGTTTTGTGATATGAAAAGCTTTAAATGAATAAATGTTTCCTGAAAAACTGAAAAAAAGAATGGTTTTGTTTTGTTTGTATACATCGAAAGTGGAACTGTGTGAATACTTTTGTCCATCACAGTAAGAAAATATCATAGGATACATCTTTAATTTTAATGTCGAACAAATAACATTTTATTGAAAGTAAAAAATCTCAAAATTATTCACAGCACAAAAGTCGAAAAAGGTAACAAAAAGTGTCCGTACAGATGTTTTTTTTTTTGGGTTTTTTTAAAACTTTATGTAATAATAATAAAAAAAAAACTTAAAAATTTAATATTTATTATCTGGTCGGACCTCTTTCTTTTTTCTTACTTCACTAGGGAAGGATGGTATTCGATTCTAATCCAGATGTCAAACGTTGGTAGAAAGTATTGTATTCCACGACAATTACAGGCAGTTATACGGAAAATGGAAACCCAACCGAATACTAACAATTATGGAATCTTATTCTACGGAAAAAATATAATTTGTCAAGATTCAAATTTGGACAAAAGAAATTGTCTGAAGGAACTTCCTCCTGATAGATCAGGTTATAATACAATTAACATTTTTTATTCTTTAACTATGTTTGACGAGGTCAACATGCTAACAGAAAATTATGAATAAAATCTTGTCAAAATAAAAAAAACTAATATGACATCAGAAAAGAAAGAAATCATATAATGCCCGTACAGCTAGAACGAGATCATCATGATTTATGCATAACCCGAAAGTCCATTCGATCGATCATTTAAACTTAAATTATGAAACTATTATCTGCTTAACCTTACTTTTTTTCTTTTGGGATTAAGTAAAAGACTTTTTCCACCTAATAAACTTCATCCTTCATGGGAAGAAATAATTGACAAGGATGAACACATGTCATTTGTTGCGAAAGTCTTTGCTTATTCTCTTTAGACCTCCCTAAATTTCCGCCGATCTCTAGACGAGATGGCTGAGCATTTTAATATTCACCAGGGAGTTGTAAAGCCGTTAAACTCGCCGGGCGTGGTGCGGTCTCTTTAATCTTACCCGGTGGAGAACCACAGCCCATGCTGTGCGCACAATTAAAACCTCCAATTTAAGAGACCATCTTAAAGGCACAACAAACCTGACCAAAACTTAATCCAGAAAGTTTACTCAATCTAATTAGAATGAACAGGTCATCTCTAAGAACTGTCATCGGTGTCAAATGACACTGTGACATTGGCACACACGCCTTAAGATTGGGACTCTCTCACGACTTCTGCAGAGATGAAGAGGAAACTATAGCACATCTTTTACCACTCTTAGCGCCCTTTCCTACCACAGGAAAAACTACATTGGAGCCAACTTTTTACTTGAGTCAGATGACCAACGTCGACATTAACTTAAAAGCTTTGTAGTCAAATGAATGGTGGATAGGAGACACCCGATCAGCGTGGTACCACAATGTGCCTATATTGGCCTAACTAAGACTGCTATCCTATCGGCCACCTGTATCTAATCTAACCTAAACTATTTCTCTTTACCAGATTTTTCATTGAGTAAAACATGTACGAATTTTCCTTATCTATAAACTCAAAAACGATAATTTAAAAAAAAACTACTCCGCAACTATTAGACATAAGCTCAAGCCTTCAACGAATCCGTTTGCAAGAATAATGCTTACTAAAAATCTAAAGACAACAATAACAGTAAAAACAAAACATTAAATTTATTTCTTGACAAGTGTATAAGTGGCGTTGTCTAACGGAGATTGTTGGAGTTTCATTCCCATTTCAGTTGCCATTTCATCTACCATCGCAATTTCTTCGGTTGTCAGGCCTGGTGGCAATGCAAAAGATTTGAAATTTTCATTCGACTTTAGTGATTCCAAAATGCTGGTTATCTCTGTTCGAAACTCTGAGTTGACCACATTTTTGTCTGCTGACTTCTGTTTCTGTTGAGCATCCTTGTCAATCACATTCATTGCCCTGGTCCAGAGTTCCTTCTCATTATTCTTGTACTTGCTGTATCGTGTTTCAAGATTTTTTAGTTCTTTGTTCACAGAAGCGTTATTTGGCTCAAATTGTTGCGCTTTGACCAGGATAGCCCGAGCCTTTGTGTACTCCCCCAAGCATATCAAAGCCCTTCCTTCCTGGAAGAGAGCTTTGCAGCTTGGCTTGTTGTCTGTTAGACGACGTATCTCTCTACACATCAGCATGGTTTTGGACGGTAGATTAAGTTTGTTGTAACACACAGCGAGATTCGTGTAAAGCTTTATAAGGAATGCACTTTGTTGTTCTTGTTCTTCTTCGTTTTTCAGGCGGCAGAAGTTTAGGGCATTAACGGCCTTCATAAATGCCCTGCATGCGTTCTTGTGCATGCCCTGCCCAAAGAAGTCGACGCCCTTGAGATGGACTTCTTTGGCCTTTGCAAACACTGCCGGAAACTTATTGCGTTCCTCTGGATTTAGGGTGTCAGTTGCATTCAGATTACCAACAAGATTAAAATTGACACATTCGATGATGAAGAGGCCGTCAGCCTTAGGCTTCACTCGTGGGGGGCAACCCATTTCATGAAAGAGCAATGGATAGGAAATGACAAACTGAGCTTCTTCACCTTTGTGCATGGACCGAACAGCCGCTTCTAGGCCCTCAAGCACCTCTCCTTGCCCTGTGTAGAAGGAATGAGCCGATCCTCGAAGAAATGAAGAATCAAATGGTGCACCCTCGCCCTCCCAATACGCATTGTATCTAATACACACACGAGCATTCTCCGGGACAAGCCCCTTCTCAGTATCACCCTCTTTGGTGATCTTTTTCCAGATGTGTTCATCAATCTTGGTCATTTGCAGGCGAAGTTCTTCAAAAGAATGCAGCCATGGTGATACAAGCTTTGCGCTATCGACGTCAATATCCTCCTCATTGTCGGATCCAGTATTCATGTCATCAAATAAGTCCGAGATGATTTCCTCATCCTCGAAATTGGGATTGATTTCAAATTTTGTTCCGTTAGAAATCAAATCACTGGAAAAGGCTGGGACTTTTAAAATACTTGTGGATGAAATTACAGAAAACAAGTACCTCAAAGAAAGTGGTTCACTTAGGATATTAAGTGCAGCTTCTTCCGTTTCGTTACCCATGGGAATTTTCATATCAACAAGAAACCTTTAAAACAGAATTTACCGAATGAGTACTTATTATCGGCGTTTAACTGTTTGACATATGTCATATGCATGGGTACACTAAAGACCACAATTGCAATGTTCTAGAACTGTTCATTTACAGTAACTTCTAAGTGACTAGAAGCATTCAACAATAGTCATCAATTATGTTAACGTAGTCATTACGTGTACTCAGCTAAAATCAGATCTTAAGAACTTTTCCAAAATACCCTTCAGTTAAAAACTACTTTTAAAATTTCAGCTTTAGAATTTCTCCATGAATAATTTGATTAAGTACAACTCGTCACACCATTCACAAAAACAACTTAAAAAAACTTTGGCTTGAACGATAAATTTATACAATTTCTCATATGTATTAAACTCTTCAGGTTGGAGCGGTATTGTCCATACGCTCTACAGGGTCTAGCCATCTTAGGCGTTGAATCCGTTGATTCACGTCGCTGTACAGCCCAGTATATACATATCCGAAAGTGGTAAACATATGAATGATCACTCAAACGCTCTTTCGTTCTTTACTTCCAAAATTCTCCAACAGTTTTTCAGCAAATTATTATTGATTATTGACAAAAGAAAATACGATTTTCTTACACAACTACACTTAGCGCGAAGAAAAGCAAATTCGTTTCTGAACGGGGCCATTCGGTCCATCTTGTTGAGTGTGTTCAAAAATATACAAATGTAGCTGAATAAAATGATGTACATTGCTGAAATGAATAAGTGATTTGTCATTCAGCTTCAACTGAAAAATATTGCAAATCGGCTGGGAGTTTGACATATTCTGCTTTTGCCATTGTTGTACATTCAGTTGAGGTTATCGGAAAACCAGAAGTGATTGTTTTAAAACGTTTTTTTCTACTTAATATCGTTATATTGATAATTGTATCACAAAAATGCCTTGCTTTAAAGTGAAAGTTAAATGGGGAAGGGAGAATTTTCCTGGTATTGAAGTGAATACCGACGAAGAGCCGATTCTGTTTAAGGCTCAGCTGTATGCCTTAACTGGTGTACAGCCGGAACGTCAAAAAGTTATGTTCAAAGGCAGTCAACTTAAAGACAACGAATGGAATATTCAATTGAAGGAAGGAGCAGCAATTTTATTGTTGGGAACAAAAGAAGAAGTTCCACAACTACCACAGGAGCCAACAAAATTCATTGAAGATATGAACGAATCTGAGTTAGCTACTGCGCTTGATCTGCCTGCTGGTTTGACAAATTTGGGAAATACTTGTTATATGAATGCCACTGTGCAGTGTTTGAAATCCGTTCCGGAACTTCGAGAGTCTTTGTTAGAATTTAAAGATGATAGCCCTTCAGATATTTCCGCATCTCATAAGATTACCGCAGCAATGAAGTCACTCTTTGTTGAGTTGGAGAAAGGTAGAACTGTCACGCCGTTTGTTCTGCTGCAAACATTGCACAAAGCATTCCCACTCTTCTCGCAAAGTGAGAACAATGGCACTTTTCGGCAGCAGGATGCCAATGAATGTTGGTCTGAAATCTTAAAGATGTTGCAACAAAGACTGCCGGCAAGGTCAAGTGATGCGCCAGCAGCGAAGAAATACAATTCTTTCATAGAGCAGTATTTCGGTGGATCCTTCGATGTCGAAATGAAATGCAGTGAGTGCCCAGATGAGCCGTCAAGCACAAGCAAGGAGAATTTCCTTCAACTCAGCTGTTTCATATCCCCCGAAGTAAAGCATATGCATACTGGCCTTAAGTCGAAAATGCAGGAAACTCTTACAAAGTTTTCGGAACCACTCGGTCGGGATGCTCTCTACGCGCGCACCTCAAAAATAAGTCGTTTGCCGGCGTATCTTACAATTCAGTTTGTTCGTTTTCAATACAAAGGCAGGGAGGGAATCAATGCAAAAGTGCTCAAAGACATAAAATTCCCAATCGACTTTGATGCATTTGAGTTGTGTACACCCCAGCTGCAAGCAAGCCTCACGCCAATGCGAGAGAAACTAAAGCAATTGGAAGACGCCAACATTGGGAAGGCAAAGGAGGAGCAAGAACAAGACAAACCCGAGGAGAAATCTCTATCATTGGCCGAGCACTCATTCGCAGACGATATTGGAAGCAATAATTCTGGTTACTATACTTTGCAGGCGGTACTGACTCATAAGGGTAGATCAAGTTCTTCTGGACACTATGTGGGTTGGGTACGACAGAATAAGGACACTTGGATGAAGTTCGATGACGATGTGGTCTCAGCAGTTGCAACAGAAGATATCATCAGGTTATCGGGTGGTGGTGACTGGCATTGCGCTTATGTACTTTTGTATGGACCTAGAATCTAATGCCTTTAATTAAAAGCAAATATTGTTGAACACGAAACTTTGAGAACTGAGTTCCAATAAAAACAATTGAAAGAAAAAATGCATTTTATTTCTTGTTCACTACATCTTGACTTAGTGTTAAATTTGCAAACATTTAACTTGGTTTGCAGGCAATTGTTTGCTGTTTGAAATTTAAATTTAGCTTAATCTCTTCAGTAAGGGAGAAAATATATCTTTGACTTAAGTTGCTCTTCATCTCGCATGATGTCTCTTCCACATAAAACTTCAGCACGGATATTTGCCGATGGTAGCCATACACATAAACATACAGTAGAATGTCGAAAACATGAACGGTTCTATAAATTCTTCTATAAAAATTAACGATTTTTTCCGGGCGACAGTCTTATATAATAATGGCGGCCAACAATCCGAGGGGGAGCTGGGCATAGCTTATCAGAAACCACTCGTGTTGTGCGTGCTATTGTTCTCTCACGAGTGGAGGGAACCTACAGTTTAATGCTGATTCCGAGCGGCGAGATTGCGAAGCTTTTTCTAGACAGTTATATTCTTTGACCATCGTCAGTGACTCGAAAGAGGTGGAGCCGCAAGCAAGTTTGTTTTTGAAAATTGTTGCTTGGGCTGGAACTTGAACCTAGACTGTGAAAGGGTGGGTCGTCGCACAAACCCACACTGCCACGGTGCCCACAGTCTTATATAGAGCAGTGTAAGCCTATTTTTTGCATTTAATATGTTTCTTGTTTTTTTTTAATAAAATAAATTGTAATTTTTATATATGCATTGTTTTTATATACGGCTACACGTTCTTTAGCTAAATTTCGACCCTTGGAAAGATGAATAGTTCACAAAGTTGAACAGGGTCTGCTTAGTGTATGCTCACATTTTAAAGATTCTACTGTATGTGTATTTACTGTACTTAGGATATGAGTATGGATGTGTGTTAGAGGGGTCTTTACACTGTACTACAAATCGTACGAATTGGTCTTCCGACTTTGTTTGATGTATCAAATTTGTTCTACATCGTACAGTGTGAATGCTCTTACGAGTAGTGGTAGTTCAACTTTTCCACTCTTTTATCTCGATCGGACGACTTATCATTATGTGTAGAAACTTGTTGTACGGTGATTTCGATGAATCAATATAAGCGCGGAAGAAATTTAAATTGTATTAATAATTTTACGGAAAAAGGTGAATTCCATTTTTTAATTTAAGCTTTAACCGTATTCGTTTTTCCTCTACTCATTTCTCTCATTGTCTTTGAGAAATGGCACATCAATTGATTTAATTTTTGGTATTGTGTACTTCAATCGACAAAGAATTGTGTTATTGTGAATAATGTCGTGCATATTGTGAATTTTATTACGTTCGAAAGTTGCAAACTTCAAATTCCTTGTGCTGTGTTTACATGAGTCCATACAACCCATCTCATTCTCTCTTTTGGGAAATCATATGCCCTTTTTCGTTACTCTTTCTTTTCATGTACATGCAAAAATGTGTTTACAACAGAACACGAATCTAAACAATTCACATGTGAAAATAATTTTTGCAACTTATATTTTCATGCATTCATTTTATAAGAGGTTTCACGTGTTTATTCATCTGTAACTAGAATTGTATTAATAATACAACAATGTGAAGAAAATTACATTTGCCTCACAAGAAACTGTCTATTTTTGCAACTTTCTGACGTATGGCACAGTCGATCAGAAAATTCATTACGACAAAAGTAGTTCGGCAAGTTGACAAGAGTCGATCAAAATCGACAATCACAATACCAAACATAATCGACTATCGACAATTGGCAACCAGTGACCGACAATTGTCAACCAGTGACCGTCAATCTTCATTTACCTCGAATTATTATCTATAATGTTTTGAATCGTCTACAGAAAGACTTTTTCATTAGCTACCTTTTTCATATTATTTATTTGAAACGTCAGACTCTATTCATAAAGTTATTTTAAAATGCCGACCGATTATAGAGCAATCGAATAATCGAAATTTTAATCCTCGATTTGGTTTAAATAGACTTTTCATCAAAAAATTAACATAACACAAATGTCACATGCCCTTATTCTATTCAACAAACCAAATCAGTCCTGTTTTTCGAACGCAACCCTCAACAAGTTGGTTCCATTCCCACACGTTTCACTTCCACGGTTATTTGAACTTGAATGAGAGCAAACCAAAAGTGTTTTTGAGATGACAATAAACTACAGAAAAGTTGTAAATTTTAGATAATATTTCTAATTTGTGTCTCCGTATGATCGTTTTTTGTGTGCGTGTCATATTTTATAATCTTGTTCAACAGAAATGAAACCGAATAGTTCATTCTTACCCAGTGACGAACAAATCTATGAAAGATCCAAAGATTGGGCAAATTTCTTTTCGGTACGTAAAGTAAGATAGGATGAGTTACAATTAGAGTATAATAATCTTATTTGTGTTTTTTTAGCGCATAGTTAGAGAGGAAGATTATCAGGATATGTACTACGACGACCTTGATGGTGTGTTCAATGATGAAGAGGAAGACGAAGAGAATAGCGAAGAAGAAGTCAGTATAGAGAATACACCTGTCAATGGATGTGGAGCTCTTATGAAAATTGAAAAATTCGAAGCGAGCTCTACCAGTTCAGATGACTTCGATCATGAGAATTTGTTAAATGAGACACGAAACATAATTGAAGAGCGCAAGCGAAAGTGGAAGGAATCGGGAATGGATAGGGTATTGGATACATTTGATTTCAATGCAATTACAGACAAAGTGGGCGCTTGGCTAAGGAAAACAAAACACGATAGACAAATACCTTCTGATGTGTCCATGCATGAAGTTCATTACGAGAATCATCAGTATGAATTGAATTCGGATGATTCGTTACAGTCCGCCGACACCGCCAAGTATATCTTGTCGAACAGGAAACCAAGGGCGGGAAGCTGCACAAAAATGATAATTAAGAGGTTTCGCTATGTGAAGGGAAAACGGAAGGAATTGCAGAAGAAGTATAATTGTCTGGACGAAAACGACTTGCAACTTGAAGAAGTTTTTGGGAAAAGAGGTGCATTCACGCAACCAATGAAAAATCGAGAACGTACACCTTATGACTACGACGAATGCAGGACTCCAACTAATCATAATAGCCATTATGCTGGTCATCGGCTTATGGTTGCAAAACCTACTGAAAATGCGGTTCCAAGATACAAACAGTATTGCGATATATCAGGAGTGAAGCCTTTGAATACGGATTGTAAAACACCAAAAGCAAAAAATAAGGTAATTTTGGAATCTTTTAGCAAGACAACTGCGCTTACACACGAGGCATCTCGAAAGAACAGAAGTCGTTATAGGAAGAGACGATCTGACGTGGGCAAGAAGCGCTCAGCATCGCGTTCTTCATCATGCGCCTCCGACAGAAGTACATTTCATGTAAGACCTAGATTTCGAAAGGCATCCCGGAAGTCGAAAAGGCCAGATTTAATTGATTTGTCACTGCTCTCAACGAACTCATCTGATGAGACACAACAAAACAAAAGTCCTGTGCAACTGCCGCCTCAGAAAGCCCAACTCAAATTGAAGACAGACTACAAAAAAGGACTCAATTCAGATGTCACTTGCTTTTTGCCCGAAAACATCGTAAACTCAACGGCCATTCCCACTAAAAAATGTGTTGTTTCATTAAAAACTAAAACATGTCAATTGAGCCCAGTTAAGACCACCAGCAAAAAAGCGAGTGTTTCATCCCAACATCAACTTTCTTCATCATGCAGTAACTCTCCAAAGAAGAATAAAAGAGAATTATCGAATAATACAAATAATACAGAAACACAAGTCGAGCCACCAAAGCGAAAAGAGAGTTTAGACTCAAAGAGCAGCATAGATTCAAAAAGTTCTGACAAGAGGATCGTGTTGTATAATCCAGATAATGAAACCTTATACAACGAAAGCATCAATCGTGGTTGCTTCGTTCTTACGGAGGAGTATTTGAGGAAATCATTAGGAAAGAAGCAGGCGCAGAGATTCATTACATTCAATAAGAGAAAGTTTCCGCTGAAATTTAATTTATCCTCTACTGTTTACTTTATGCTGCCAACAGAGTCGGAAAATAGTCACCGAAGTGGGTCTAGTGGTGAGAGTGATGACGAAGACGTTCTAAACATGTTCGGAAAGCAGGGAAGTCTTGTTGAGCAGACGTCATTGAACTAAAGTCACCTTTGTTGAATATTAGTTTATTTTAATGATTAAATTTTATTAAATATACATTTTACATATTATTTTATGTTTTTTGTTATTTGTTTGAAGACGAATATTGTGGAATTTCAATACTTTGTGATGCTGTTCGATTGGGTTGTTGGTTTGACTTGAAATTGGAGTTATCGCCGTACAGCCGTCTATTTGTCATTTGAAGTCTCATGCTTGTCTGTTTTTAAAATACACACCAAGAGCACGTACATGTGTAGGCCATTGAAAAGCGTCGGTTTTAGAAGAAGAGCCAGATTTGCTTTGTAAGTGTGTTTTTTAGGAGATGTTTTGCTGTAGTTTTCCGCTAGGTAATTGTAATGATGCCGTTCCACGCCTAGCAAGTTCAACGGCTTCGTAATTCTCTAAAACGTCATTGTGTCCCGGCACAGTCATCTTATCAAGAGATTGGCGGCAATTCAGAGAGGTCTTGTAATGGAAGGTTACCGATTTCAGTAGTAAAGCCCCGGCGATTTCCTTTTCTTTTCGACTAGAGGGAGCCATACAAGACTCAAGTGAACGAAGAACTTCGAATAAATTCTAGCGGTACACCCTTATACCCAATCTATGTCGCTGACACGTTTGTGCAATTTTAATAAGAAAACATAGTTGCAATAACCCATTATTTATTACTTTTCGTTTTGTTCTTGCTACCTTCCATAATTTTTCCTAGATCTTTAAGCGATACTTCACTACTACCTCTGGCCAAAGGTTTAGGCTGAGTAGGGGATGGTTTCCATGCCACCAAATATATTATTTGAAATGTCGCAGGAATACCGTTGTCCTAAGAATAATGTTCAGTTTTAAATCATTCTAAAATCCATTAACAATTCAGTTTACCTTGCCATAAAGTTCCTTATAAATCGCACTAGCAGCAAATAAAGTATCTCTGCTAATATGGATGGGTCGGTTAAAAGCAGCATTATTCTCCGCCATTCCCTTTAAGTCCCACATCAATTCAAACATTGTTGGGTATCCAACAACAAGCTCATCGGTATCTATTGTGAGCATTGTAAATTTCGCATTATTTAGTAAGGCTCCAATGTCACGAATCTTAAAATGAATTTTTCAGATCAAAGCAGTTGTTCCTTCAATAAAGGTTGGCATGCAGACTACCTGTGTAAATGGTGATATATGTGGAGATATACCATTTTTCCGTTCTATTTCTGCCAATTGCAATGACGAGCGCAATTCATAAAGTGTATCTCCGCCGAAAAGTGATGCGATGAACACTCCATCTGGTTTGAGACTTTTTTGAATTTTGGCAAAACATCCAGGAAGGTCGTTAACCCAATGCAAACTAAGACTTGATATCACTAGATCCAAAGAATTTTCTTCAAACTGAAAGGAATTCAAGAATACGAGTCAATTAGGGTACATAATCATTAGCCAGCAATAGATCATGATAATTGCTTGTTTAAGTTTTTCAACGTAGCTCTCACTTGAGCCAAGAATTGGTTGTATGGTTCAACATAATCGAGATATAATGCTTACTTCCAAGTTTTCCTCATCCATCTCCAATTTGGTAATTTTTAATCCAGGCGTCCCTTTTGCCTGTTCAAGCATAGTTGGACTGGCATCACATAGAAATAAGTGTTTCACTGTTTCCGCTAGAACATGATTAGAAACGAAACCCCGATTGCATCCGATATCAGCAGCGTTTTTGAATTCACGTTTAATGTCAAATATACGATCGGAAAGCCGAAAACCAATTTCCTCTTTTATATAATCGAAAAGGGCTACATCTGGACTAGGAGTAGTATTAAAAACTAACTGCAGATATACGCAGTATTACAACTTACTTCCTAGCAGCTCTTTCCTTCTGTAAAAGTTTTGCTTTTCGGTCGAAAATATTTGCAGGCGATGGCCTAGTCGAGTAGCTGCACCGTGTCACCTCATCATTTATAACCCTACCCTCGAATGGCAACTGCGTGAATTTGCTTTGGTGTGTATTTAAAAGGTTGAGCAGCCTTTTAAAGTGCTTTGCGTTTAAACTATATAACATTTTCATTTAAGAATAAATAAATTTATCCGCACAATAATATTAAATAACTGCGGTGGCGATGTCCTGTCAAATGTTTACGATTGTCAGTGTCAATTTGACACACACCGAATATTGAAGACTGAATAGAAGTTGTAGTGCTGTTAAGTTGTCAAATGAAGCACATTTCACATTAAACTAGTCGAATGTGGCAATGCCAGTGAAATTTACTTTGGAATGGTGTCTATTTTACTTCTGATCAAATTTGTGGGCTTAGTTGATATATTTTGTAATTTTCGCAAGTACAGTTGTGTAAGTACTCATTTCCCAAAGGAACTTATTTTAGATATGTTTAATCCGTGCAATTGTCAGTTAGTGTCCATCCGAACATCAGTAAGGAGGACAAATATTTGTCAGTAAGGACAAATATATCAAGAACAAGAGCAAGAAACAATGTACATATGATATGGTTAGAAGGACTTTTCTACAAACTCAATCTGCTAGGTATAAGTAAACCAATATTGTACCTACTGTGTAACACGCTTACCAGTAGAAAGTTTGTCGTCAAAAATGGCAACGTGACCCCTACGGGTATATTCCACATTAAAAATGGTCTCCAACTGGGTGCTGTTAATTCGGTTTCGGCTAAATGAGGCTAAAGATTTTGCCGAAGCCGATTGTTGAATTTTCTGTTTTTTGTAAAAATATAAGTTGCTAGGAACGGTGTTTTGTTATTTTCGGATATTTTCTATTTCGAAAGTGCGATTGTTTACAGCTTTAAAGTTAAAAGATTTTGCAAGTTTGGAAGTTGGTTAAGTGGTTTGTATAAAAGCATGCAATTTAATTGGACTGGTTTCAGGTGGAGAGAACATAAAAAATGGCAGCTAAAAATCCAAACGTTCGGTTTTGTTTTCGGTCGAAGGTCATCAAAAAGGCGAAGTAGATATCATACATGCACTGAACATTTTTATTTTTGTTTGTGTATGCAGCTAGCAGCCAGCTCGCCAGATATTTCTTAATTTTGCAAATCCTCTGCGAGCTTTTTGACAACGGTTTCTTATTTTGGCGCCTCCATCCATCCAAGATCACTTCCCAAATATGTGAAGCTTTTAGTATCAGCAATGTTCTGTCCATCGATTAGGAGAGGTGACCCAGTACTAGCTTTGAGACGCATTGATTCAGTTTTTTTTTATATATATATCTTTCGCCCAACCTTCACAGATTCTTGGCATAGTTGGGTAAACTTCAACTTCTGCAGACCTCTGAGAATAATATCCATTCATACTACATACATTATTTTTATTAAAGTTCCCAGGAAATAAAAGTTGTAAGATGATTTTTATTTTCGATTTGGAAAAATAAAAGTCATTCATAACTGTTATTTAATAAAATCAGAAATAGAAATCAAAAAATGATTGTTATACCTGAATGATATAATATCATAGAAATCAGAAATAACTATTTCATATCAATTTTAATAAAATTGTCGATTGCAATAACTTTTTCCTTTTCTATTTGGATAGGTTGTTACAAATATTTCGGTTTACTTAAAATATTTATTTTAACTGTGATTTTTTTTCGAAAATTATATTAATAACAGTTATTATTGGTCCCTGGCATCAACCATCAAGTGCTTCGAACTGCGAACGTTTCGAATTAACCCTATTTCAGGAAATATCAAAAATACACTTTTTGGTGTGCCAGAATGTGCGTCTTGAAATATGGAAGTTTTTTATGAAGTAAAAACTCAACAAAACAGATGAATACATACATCTGTCAATTCAAAGGTGTTCAAAGATGATAAAAATCGAGCTTCTGTGGAATTACCGAACTGGCTTTTTGTTTCCAAATAAACCAATTTATTGCGGGCAAAATACAAAATGTATGTTACATATAAACTTACCCTCAACTCAATGTTCTTAAAGAGTTCTTTTCAGCATGACATCGCGATCGAAAAAAGGTGAATAAATATATTTTCTTATAAGTAGTTCATTGCTTTGGTTTTTATTATTTTTTTTTCTTCATAAAAAGGAATACAATTGAAATTAAAAAAATAAACTTAGTAAGTATATATATTTAGCAGTATTTTTTCATATCTTTGTTTGGTTTTCTTTCAGTTTAACTATATTCTTCGATAGTTTGTTGTAATGTATTTTATGATTAATCATGTTTATTCGAAATATTATTATGTGATAGGCACAACAATAAACTCTGAATGATAGATTTTTTATTTTTCTTTCTTTTTTTAAACTCGGATATTTTTTAACTTGTTTTTTTTGTTGCTTCTAATTTTATACATTAATGGACGAATGAATTTATCAGAATTTATTTTCAAGCTAAATAAAGGATGAGGAATGAGATATTTTGTGACTAACGCAACTAACGGGAAAACTAATGTTAGAATAAAATATTTCAAAACTCGGTCGGATGGATACTCTTATAAACATATGTAGAATAACAGAAAATGAGTGTTTACAATGCAGAAAAATGACAATTTGTGTGTGTTATAAGTTATGGAAGTCGAAATTCTATTTCATTTTTACAATATTTATTAAGGTAGCTGATTCTATCTACGATGAAATGAAATACCCTCTCAAGACTTAAAGGCTAAGGGATCTACTTAAGGTAATTTGGAGTAAAAAAGAGAGTTACAGTTATCTGCCGTTGTCGATATTTTTCAAGCTTTTACAAAAACATTAACTCCCAAAAGTTTCCTAATACAAAAGAACAATGTTAAGCTTGGCTGTAAGACTATTCCAAACTCAAATTCAACAGAATAAGATACATTTTAAATAAATAAATATTATAAAGTAATTTATATACAAAAACCAGTTGCATTTTCTTGTGAGCTTTATGAAAAAATATCCCCGGAAGAGCCACAAGAATTTTCTATAAAAGATCCAATTCGTAGGTCTTTCTAGTGTCTATTTAGCGTCAAATACATTTTCAGGTGCCATTGAAAAGTAACTATTCTAAGAAGGTTGTGAAGCTTCTTTCAAAGTCGTCAATGTCGCAATTTGAATGAATTGGGAATTCCTAAGAGAAAGTTAGCTCTTCAGTTCTGGCATAAACAGTTATTTCGTCTTAGGAAACATAAGGTCTGTTCCCATACCTGTACAAAACAGTAAAAATCTACGAAAAACTACACAAATCTCGTAGTATCTTGTTCACGTACTCAGTACACGTTTTTTACTAAAGAGAGTGGTGTTTTTTGTTTCTTCTTCATGTGAAATTTCATCTCTTGAAAATTCAGAAAGTATGAATTTTAATACAGAAAGCCCCGGAACAGATCTATATTTTCGGTGTAGTCCTTTTAGAAAGCATAACAATTATTTGACTAGCAACGTACTATTCATTTATTTAACAAATGTGTAAAACTGCATTGACAGTCATTTTTTTATTCCAACAGTTACTGAAACCGAAAGAATTTATGGCGATAAATTAAATCTCAAAAAGTGTACGAATTTATCTGGAGGTTGTTCACATATCTCAATCAAATGGGAGCATATAAACGTCCAAATTAATCTTAACAGGATTCAGAAACGATTGGGATTAAAAATGTCAAATAGACAAATTCCTTTTTTCCTTTTTTTTATGGTGGTCTTAGTCGAGACTGGTAAATGATTGAATGATTGTTGTGATACATTTTTTTCTGGCAAAGTGCGACATGCCCTGAATATTGGCCAGGTGCTTATAAACTATAAGTGTGTGATACTTATTTCATAGCATAGTTATTACACTTAGCCACGTTAGTCTTCGTACATAGCAAAAAAATGGAAAGCATCAACTTTAAACACATATGTATATCTAAGATAATATGGAACATATTGAACTAAAAAAAGGTTGTTTTATTTATTAGTTATTTCTCTGTATAAATAATTTTTCTACACAATTTTAGTGCATTAAATCATAATTTTAGTCAATTATATTCTGAAACACATCGAAAAATCATACCCGTAAAAGTTGCGAGCAGTCGAATGGAATGTGATTACCGTTACTTAAAGGATTTTTTTAACGACTTTGGATGTTTGTTTTGATATTTTTTGATACAATTGAGAGATAAATTCATGAAAATAAAACGATGAGAAATAAAGAAGAAATTTGTATTGAAGAAAGAAAAATTATTATAAGGATATAGTCAGGAACATTCAGTTTCATACGGGTACTAAGAATGGTGGCCAGTCAGTGATAGTATGGGGTTCTATGAGCCATGAAGGAAATTTGGAATTTATTGATGGAAATATGAACAAAGAAATGTATTTTGCAATTAAAAAAAAATAGTTCAAAATGCTCGAAACCTATCTTGAGGATAGAAAACACTTTCCATTTTTACCAGGACAATGACCCCAAGCATAAGACTTTACTAGTGCGAACGTGACTATTATACAACTGTCCCAAATTGATGGAAACTCCTCAAAGTCTAGATATTAACCTGATCGAACATTTATGGGAGTATCTGGATAAACATATTAAGTCGAATAAACAAGCACGGACCAAAAGCCAATTACAGCAAGTAATTTTAGAGTGGGCCAAAATTCTGTCAGAGATTACTAAAAAAATTGGTTGAATCCATACCAAGTCGATTTAAGGCTGTTATAGTAAGTAAGGGCAATCTAACAAAATATTAAAGATTTTCTTAAATTTTTGTTTATATACTTGTTTTTTCTGTTTCTTGAATGTTCCTATTTGTTTTCCTTCTGTCTTATTTTTTTTATTTTATTGTAATTATATAAAAATGCGTTTGACTTCCAAGGCTTTCATTTGAATCAAGTTTATTATTCAAAAGTGGAATCGTATGAAACTGAATGTTCCTGACTGCAAGTTCGTTGGTAGAGCCCACTTTGCAGTGCAGAGAGCAGTGGCTAACTATGGTATGGGTTTCATTATATCTAAGAGCCAATTTGGCCATCCGTCTCTTATAGCAAAACGAGGAAAAAACGAATCGTTTAGTTATTGTAGAATAACTGTCTACCAACTTAAACTTAAAATAGAGTAAAGGTTCGCTGAAACCATTTCTGTTGATACAGTAAGAAGAGTTTTAAAAAATGTCAAAAAACAGAAGCGAGAGATTTTCTCTGATGAGCGCAAACGTTGCCTATTCGCCATAAAGGGAAAAAGGCTAGTATAGAGAAAGAGGGTTGCAGGGTTCGAAAAGGAGAATTTTATTGCAACTATTAAACATGGTGGAGATAGCATAATAGTTTGAGGATGCATGGCAGACAACGACGTGGGAAAACCTACATTTATTGAGTCAATAATGGACCAAATATGGTATATACGACTCTTAAAAGATAATTTACTGCAAAGTGCAAAGCAATTAGGGCTGGAAGAAGAGATTTGGTTTTAACAGGATAATGACTCCAAACATACCGCGCAAAATTTAAAGCTTTGTTATATAACATCAAAAATCAGTTATGAACATCCCCGGACCTGAATCTCATAGAGAATTTGAGAGACTCACTTGAACGCAGGATTCGGAGATATACCATTACCTCAAAAAGAATGTTAGTGATTCTCGTATAATAGTTGAGGAATGGGGAAAAATTCCATCCGATGATACAAAAAAAAACAAAATGCTTTGTCGTCTTACTACTAGTTATTAGGATACCGTGAGACGTCAGCCTCTAGTTAAAAATATCTTATATGCAGACATTTGCGATTCTGGTTCATCAACATGTTTCGATTAAAAATATAATAAATAAATTAAAGTTATTATTTGATGAACTAATAATATGCAAAAATGATTGCTATAAAGAGAAATGTCTAATAAAATAAATAAAAATAATTTTGGTTTAATACATAGGATAATAGTGGAGATATTTGTGAATAGAGTTGAAATTTCAGATTTTTCTCATTGTACGAAGATTTATGCGGCCAAGTATATGTAGTTCAACCGCGTCTCTGATTTGAAAAGCTATTTATAAGCCACCTTCATAATTACAGACACATAACTGGCTAAAGCGTTTATTATATCTCTTTGATTGGCATTTGCATATTTTATTCTTATTCAATTTATTAACTACGAAAAATCATGTCAAACACAGTACAATATACAAGTTATTTTTATTTAAGTTAACATTGAATCCATTAATCGTTGTTTTTAATAGGATATTTCATTTGATCGCTGGACCACAAAGTTCAACCACGGATAAATTTTAATTATAATTCTAATCATATTCTCATCGCTTTCAGAAAAATAGAATAGCTTGGGTAATTTTTGTTTTATTCATTAACATGTCATGTCCTGCTTTTGCACTTTCTGTTGTATTATTTGTTACATTAAAATATTTCAAAATATTTGCTTTCATATCTTCTATTACATATATATTCTAGGTATGTATATTTATTTCATTTTTGTTTTCTTCAAGTATTAACATTAATGACGAGGTGAGAAGTAACGTTCGAAGCGGAATTCGGTTTTGATCATCCGATTGCAAGCGAAGGCTGTTGTCAGGCTAAAAGTAATTCCCTTTGGGGTGTACTTCTGAGTGCATTAGCTGTTTTTAAATGGATACTGAATACAATAGTACGAATATATTAAAAAGTGATTTGCTTCTATTTACATTTGTGCGTAATTAATAAAATTAATACATCTACATTTAAAAATATATCAAAACCAACATTTTGTATGCCCAAGTCCTTCGGTAGCTAATTAAACCATTGGTAGACATCAGTGAATGGATGGAATTAGCCAAGTGAGAAATATGTGCTACCATATTCTGAATGTATATACTTGTACACTGAGTGGATTTTATTATAAGACAACAATTTGGTAAAAGGGGAATTTATTGTCAGATAGAACAAAATCTGGAGAATATCAACAACTGGTGGTGAATGACTTAATTTTTTAGAGTTCGATGATTGGAGGAAGCTTCATAATCGACTCTCTATAAAAGATTGTCGGGAGCCAAAAGTTCAAACTATTAAGACGGACGCTATTCTCTTCAACACAAAGAATAAATGATCAGCAGGATGTTCCTAATACGACAAAAGAATGAGAAAAGAGCCAGACAGGGAAAGAAGTCTTCATGCATTAGCTCCCTCATTTGAAGAAGATCGAATCTCTGTTTCAATGATCATCTCTTTCGGGATCTTGGAAGAAAAAGTGGGTTCTTGCTTTTACCAAGCAACTTCGTGTCGTTTATTTAAAAACTAGTTTGGTGATCTTCCATCAATACCTTCAAAGGTTTTACATCAACACTGAGCTGATGACTGTTTCAGACACTTACATATGTTAAAGTGGCTTAAAATCGTTTCAGGGATTTAGCAACATTCCAAAAAAGGAAGAACATTCCAATGAAGCGGAAGTTGTGACATCGTTCTACAAGGAGACAAGGATAGTGTAGCGAGCTCAAAGTTAAAAATAACGAAACATTTGCATAATGACTTGGTTAATCGAAAAATTGCTGTAGGGAATCCAATGTGAATTTCATTAGAAAGAAAGGGGAACTTGAAGCTTGGTAATCGGGAATTTTGCTTCAAGTATCTGGCAACACTGGATCTAGGCCACACCACATTAAAGCACAGAAGATAAGGACTATTTGATTTGAGAATTAATACGAATATGAATGTACATGGGATTAGTCGAATAAATACTGAGAGTGGATGAATTTTTCATTGATTGCAGAGTCAGTATATTGTACAATTGACAGACTGCACAAGCAGACGAAAAGGAACTTTAGCTTCAAATTCGAGCCTGATAGCTAGAGCTAGAACGCCTGCGTTGAAAGAGGCGTACACAAACGGAAGAGAAACTCAACCAAATTGGTCTTCGCACTTGGAGCCAGCTAGCAAGTCGAACCATTCACTAAAAACATTCCGAATCGGTGACGGCAACTTTAAGAGCGTTGACGCCAATTTTTGTCCTAGTAGCAATTCATAACCTAGCGAAAAATGTTGAGCTTTAGCTGCTTGATTATTCCGTGCCAATGAGACAACGGGGTGGTACAAGTGCTGATCACAAACGATCCAAAACAGATGATTCCAAGGTATTCTTAAGAATTGGAAATGGCTAAGATCACACTTTGGCGAAGTTCGCGAAAGTATCTTGGCCTGCGTCCTTATGAGATGAAGTTACTTCAAGAACTGAAGCCAATTTATTATATGAAGCGACGGATGTTCTCTGATTGGGCTCTATAAATGTTGGAAGAAGATGACCAATTTTATCGCAAAATCATCCTTAGTGATGAAATGCAACAAACAGAATATGGTTTATTGACCAGATGAAAACATACATGTGCTTCAAGAAACACAACTTTATCCACAAAAATAACTATATAGTGTGGTTTTCACGCCGGTGGTGTCGTTAGGCTTTATTTTTCGTTGATGAAAATTACCGTCACGTCACAATCAATGGAGATCGCTTCAGAGACGTATTGCAATGCTATTTCTTTGATCAATTAGATAAACTAGACATTAATGATATGTGGTTTCAAAAAGACGGTGCCCAAAGACACACAGCGGGTGTAACAATCGACTTATTGAAAACTCAATTCGATGAACATGATATATCGGGACAGGACATATTACATGATCCTGTCGCCTAGTTCGTGATTTAACACTTCAAGCCTTTTATTTTGGAGCTATGTTAAATCATTGGTCCATGCCAACGCGTCGTTAGAGGAGCTCAGAGACAATATTGAACGAGAGATAGCGGCCGAGAGATAGAAGCCGAGTCATCGAGGGCCCATTCATAAATGCAATATTGATCAAGATGTGCAAAGCAGATAATGCATGAATGATGAATTGGCATGAATTGGCATCACTGCTAAGCAGAGAATTTATAAATGCAGTAGAGCTTTTTTCATTGTGTAATTTTGAGCGCAATCGTGCAGCTGTCGGAATTTTTTTTTTTTTTTCTTTTGAGGATTTAAGAAACACTACTGGAGCACTCAGACTCAAAACAGGTCCATTGTACTGCCAGGTAGCAACCTACTCCAATGCCGTTAATTTGATCCCAACTGCAAATGGTGACTGGACCGATTTCGGAATGGTATTGCATTTATTATCTTGCTGTTGGTTGTGATCGTGTTTGATTTTGTTTTGCTAAAAATGGCTGAACATACTACAAATAAGTAAATTTTAATGAATTTTTTAATTGTTTAAATCACTAAATACATAAATAAAAAACTAGGAACACGAAAATTTGGACATGTGAAGGTGAAATTACTTATCACCGTACGATTAGGCCATGAGGCGGATTTCTGTTCCGGGAAACGATCGAAATCAACTATATTGTCAAACATTTTGCAGGAAATCCTGAAAACATATCCACTTTTCGGTTTCTCGAAGGACATTTTTAAAAATAGAAGAACCTTCTTGTCGCCTATAAAGCAAATTGTTTATTACTTTTTTCTTTTACTTTTTAATGGCTTTTTTTGGAGGATTTTTGGAACTTTACTGGAGCACTCAGACTCAAAACTGGTTCATTGTACTGACAGGTAGCAACCTAATCCAGTGCCGTTAATTTGATCTCAAAGGCAAATGGTGACTGGACCAGATTCGATTTCACTGGGATTCGAACCTGTAACCTCACTTTGCAAGCACATGCTTTGCAGTAGACTTAAACTTACATTTGCGAAGCTTTTCGTGCTTTGTATTGTGCTTGCTTTGCAAATCTTGCATTTATGACGGACCGTTGGATTCAACGAATCGACCACTCCGAACGTGCCCGCGGTGGACATTTGAACGACGACGAATTTCAAACATAAATGTTTTGATTGTACTTCAAATCAATAGTTAAATGTTTTGCCTTTTATTTAAAAAATGTTGTCAGCTTCTTACTGGAAAACCTGATATTTCATAAGGTAGAGGACACTTAAGTACGATCGCTACTGTGTATGCAAAGGAGACTGAACATGGGAAAGAGATTCGCATTGGAAAGATACAATCCCAAACTCCAACAGATTTCCAATGAATCAAGAGTGTTGAAGTGACTTTCGGGTTGCCAATGAGTCCATTTCATTTCCTGTTGCTAAGATGAAATAAATAAATTATACCATTAATACTTACTTATTGTCTTCAATCGAAAATGTCTCTGACGAGCCATGCGAAGCAACTGATGTACCTGCAAGCGAACTTCGAATTGAATGGGAGTCCTCTGGCACGTTTAGAGTAACTAAAATTTTGTTTTGTTGTTAATTTTTTGAATTTTTGATATCCATCAAACAAAACAAATTTAAAAAAAAAATAAAAGTAATCAATTTATTTTTCAGAAAGTATGTAAACATTGTTCATTTTTTTATTTAAATGCAAAAAAAATCAACTTATTTCTAATTCAATTGAAAACATAGAAAAAGCGTTTGTTTTGTTTAAATACTACTGGTTGTTTGTTTTTTTTATTTCCAAATGGTGGTACAAAAATATTTAATCAATACAAATATTTTATTTTTGTTTAAGTAACTACAATAAGTTAATTTGTTGTTGTTTGTTTTTTTCTATTTATTTATTTACCAAAAATATAACTAGAAGATGCTACATACTTCAGATGAAGGATCTAACAATTAACTTATTTGGCAATCAAATGAATTAATACAGTGCGTTTACGCTCTCTACATTACATTACATGCAAATTAAAATACAATAGAGTTTAACAATTATAAATTCTTTGTGTTATTCAACAAGCAAATGAGTTGCAAATTTTGTTTCAATTGAAAGTAAGGTTATATTAAACGTATGAGATTAAAATAATGGAATTTAATTTAAAGTAAATAGTAAAGAAACAAAACAAAGAAATTAATCAATTGCACTCTATAGCAATCAGGAGTGTTGTTGTGTTTCTTATTCACTGATTCACTGATGGTTGCCACAGATTCAGTGGGAGAATTCGGTTACAGTTAAACTGTTAGCCATATCCATTTTTAAAATGTATGTACATTTTGAGATTTTCTTTTTGTTTTTTTTTCTTTTGTTTTTATGTTGATTTTGGCTAGCAATTTTGAGTTTGTGCATATTTTAGAGTCGAGTATTTTCTTCACTTTCTTCGCCTTCACTGTCGGAAGCCTCTTTTGTGGTGATTGTAAATCCATTACCGTTGCTATACAGTGAGTAACTGCTGACAGCTGGAGATGTTGCTAAGCTAGTGCTACTCTGATAGGTTTTCATTGAAAACGCATCACCTTTATTTTCGGAAGCGGTGGGTTGTGTGTGTGAATATAAAAGAAAAACAAACGAAAAACCCAAAATAATAAAATGATTTAAGAAAGGATTTGTCTTATGCAAAAATGTATGTATATATTGTATAAACATATAAGAAACAGCATGGTGATGGTATGCTAATGATCGTAATTTAGTAAAAAAAATATGAGTAGGTTCATCAGCGATGTCTGGTTTGAATGGAATGAAAAGAATTTGACTGAATTTGGATGTTCACAATGGTAGACGACTTAATAACTCCTTAAATGTAGAAATTCGGTTGATATGTTCACTTTAAGGATCTCTTCTATGCACCGATCGCAACAATCTACTCTAACAAGTTCTCTTATAATTATTGGAATACTGCTTGCTCTCTAACAAATAATAAAACTAAACTAAAGGAAAACTCTGATAAGCCAGACTTAATTGACTTTCTTTTTTATTAACGATCTAATTATTTGAATTTTAAATAGACGCGACTATTGACAAATTTAAAATCGATCAAATGCGGTTCGGGGTTTACTTATTCCAGGATACTTAAAAATATTTGGCATAAAAACAATCCATCACTTCAATCAAAAATTTGGCTTTTTTTTCGTGGAATCGAACAAAATTTACTCAACTAAATCTGTCAACTTTGATAAAAGAATTCTATTCTATAAATGATTCATGAATGAGTTTTGGTGGATGACAAAACGAGAATTTTGGCCGATAAGATTCAGAATATGAAATGAAGTAAGGAATGAAATGATTTTGAAGGAGTATTTCATTTGATAAACTTTTCATGAATGAACTTTGGCCGATTAAACCCATATTTGAACCGATAAGATAAAGACTATGAAATAAAGTTGAAGATGATAGTGATGAAGTGGTTTACAATTTAATTCTCCACTCATGTTGCGCGTGCTATTGTTCTTTCACGAGTTGAGGGGATCTACAATTTAATGCCTACACCGAATGGAGGAGTTTGCGTACATTTATATGCTCTGAGAGTGAGCCGAGAGAGGTGGTACCATGAAATTGAAAGTTTGTTCGTACGAGAACGAAGTATGGACCCTCAACGTAAGAGTCGACGCATTTACCCACTACTCCACGCGGTAACACATCTCAATTACTTTTGAAAAACAGAAATTAAAATTTTGTTTTTATGCTCAGGCCGAGTCTGAATTCCATTTTTATCGTTCGCGATTAATTTGTCTCCGTATAATACCAGCAATTGGGTCCGATTTCTATATTCAATAATGTTTAGGCGAGTTTAGTCTAGATTGAATTGTCTAGACTTAGATTGGGTGTCTTGTATTAGAGTCTGTGTTAACTGCTGTATCGTATAACAATCACAATTTTCACAAAATGTTTGCTTAATACTTGAAATATACGTACGAAATATACGATACAATGGTTGTACTGACTTGAGTTGTACCGATAGTGACTCAATTGCAAGTTACGAAAGTCGTATTAGAAAGTCGGTTGGTTTATCCACCAAATTAATATTTACCGGAATGAAGCAGAACAGACATGAACACATAAAGTTAAAACTCAAAAGTAATTCTTTAAAATATACTGTATTTTATTTAACATAAGCGTAACCAGGAAGCAATGAATGAAACTTAGAAGTGAAAAGTGCTAAAAGTTTTTGTCAAAAGTGGGTTTACACATGGTTGTGTCAATAAATGTTAAACATAGGGAGTCGTTTTCATTCAACATTTGTAAGAACATTTAGACCAACAGATACGAAAACAAAAAACTGCGGTAAAGATATACGGGCTAGGGTTTTTTTTTCAATAAAACAATTTTTTTAAAGTGCGGTGTTCACAAACTTTTGACGGTTGTTTTGAGCCATTTTGACAATACTGAGTCATACATTCGATATACCTCAAAAAAGGTGCGATTCTTCCAAAAACTGTATAGAAACCAATAAAATTTTATCTTTTCTTACCGACTTTGGACGAAAAAGGGCAATTTCTTGATTTTCTTCATCAATACCTTTAAACGAAAGTGGTCTCTGAATGTGAATCTGAGTTATTTTAATTCTGTTTCAATGATTCTGCTTAATCTGCCAATGGACATGAAAGATCATGCTGCTCAGATGAAGGTGTGAATACGTAAACCACCGAAGGTAAATTTTAGAAAAACTCTATTGTAAAACTCCCATTTGTTTAATGTGTGTTCATGGAAATATGTCTCTCCAGACATGATATTATAAATGATTCGAAACAATTCTAAACTAAATTAGTAATCCTACTTAATTAACAAATCAAAAGTTGACAATAACATGTATAGGTATTTGTTGAAATATTCAACAAAGTGAACACGAATATTCATTCGTTTCATTACTTTTCAAATAAATAAATAAGTTTAATAGAAAATAATACTTAGTTTCACAACTTTCTATTGTAAATAAAAACTTGTAACTCCTAACTAATTGCGATTCATATCAACTATAGTAAATATATTTGAAAAATGTAAAATTTCAAAAAAAAAATTGTAAATTTTCATTTCCGACTATCTCTGGATAACTTATTCCAGTCATTCGACGGCAAGTTGCATAGTTCTGTTCATTTTGATGAGATGCTGGTGGCTCCCATGTAGCTTTAGAACAGCGTGTTTATGTCTCCAAAGCAAGTTGGCTCATTGTATCTTGAGAAAGATGCACCAGTACACTGCCTTTACACTGGTTGTTACTAAGCTTGTGTCTTATTTTCTACTTTGACTCAGACATCTATTTGTTTAACACACTGACCGCTTGGTTTATTTCTTGTACACATTGTTTTGTTGATTCGCTGTGAATATTCAGTTCACAAGACATCAAGACTACAGTTGAAGAAGTTATTGTTCCTCTTTCAGTGGTCCTGTGTAATAGAAAACCAATGCAAGAATCAGCATTTGTTTCAAATGATTTAAATTGTTTTTGTTTTGTTTTTAATGAAATTGTTTTTTTTTTGCAATTTAATGAATGCTTCTGTCAAAGGACATTGAATGAACGGAGAAATCCCGTTCAACATAAGGAGCAAACGATGTATGATTCTGCTCTAATGAAATAGTAGTTTTTTTTGTTTAGAAAGTCAACCACCAAGCATTATATATAAGTCATTTCATTGCATGCTGAATTTTGCCAAGTTCGTTATCATTGGATATAAGTAACCTTTTTTTCTTTGAATTTAAGAATAGATTCGTAAGTTTTTATTTTAAAATCTTGTGCGACCCAAAACTAATTTATATAGAGAGTGGTCCAATCATAATGCACGATGTTAATTGTGAGTCACACCTTACGTCAAATTTTTTTTGTCCAACTTAATTTGACATTTTTTTGTTTCAGTGTTTGACAAATTCAACCAATTGAGCAGCGCGTTAAGTTTGTTGAAGCCTTTTACGAAAATGGACGTTGAAATCAAATTTTTGTTGGTCAGCATAATCGATCAAATGTGTCCACAATCGGTAGAATTGTGCGCAACATTCAGGAAACCGGGTCTGTAGGAAATGTGAAAACACCTGTGCATGCTCGGCCAGTTCGTTTTGTGGAAAACAAACATTTTCAATCTTTCACATTGCTCTTGTTCGCGATAGTGTGGCAGAAGAGTTACTGTGAATGGTGTTCGCTATCGCGAGATGATAACGGACTTCTTGTGGTCAAAAATTGAGGATATGGACCTGGACGGCATGTGCTCCCAACAGGATGGTGCAACTTGCCACACAGCCAACGAAACAATGGCTCTTTTGCGTCGCGAGAAATTCAATGGCCGTGTTATCTCACGTCGTGGCGATGTTAATTGGCCGCCGCGATCATGAGATTTGACACTGTTGGACATCTTTTTTATTTAAAAGAAAAAGTGTACGTCAATAAGCCAAAAACAATTCAAGAACTAAAGGATGAAATAATTCGGCACATTAACGACATTGAACCTGAGTTATGTCTCAGAGTCATTAAAAAATATGGACCATCGGATAGAGGTATGCCGAAGCCGTGGCGAGCATTTGGCCGATTTTTTGTTTCACACATAATTGTCATAGACACTTCTATCATAATAATTCTCTGAAAACTTTGTTTTATTTACAATTATAGTCGTGCGCTTTCGTTGGACCACCCTTTACATACTAATTTGCTTTCTACACTCTAATGAAATTGTCTTTACCCCTTTTTACAGTGTTACAACAAAATATTGGTTAAATCAATTGGATTTCCTTGCACCATGAATAAAGATAATCTCACGATGTCCTATGAATGTATAATAGCCAGTACCTAAATAAATCAACCAAAAAAGGTCTTCAAACGGGTAGGAAATCGAATTAAACGTTCCAAGGCCGACATACGATAATCGTGACTGCTTTCTATCTCATACATTTGCTATCAAACATTTCGTTGAACATATAAGCTTTAAATTGCATCCTTTGTATCAGTATTCTTTGGGAATTAGAAAACGGAAAAATATTTATTTCTGTTTAATTAAATTTGCTGTGACATACATATACAATAGCTGTATGACATGCTCATACAAGATAAAGTGATTATTCCGAAATGGGCGTTGTTTCCATTCAATACCATTTCCTCAGCCATATGTGAGCACACAATATTTAGTATACATTTTTTTTTGTTCATTAACTATCTGATTTGGAGAAAGAAAGCTGAGATCGAGTGATAGCAAAGAAAACGTCTGGGGCAGCAATATACATATTCATTTAGGTGTTTGAAAAATTCTTAACTTACTGAAACACAAACTTTAGAAAATAAACTAATTTCTTATCTAAACATAGAGGTTTACAGATATTCTCTGAACTCAACATACATCTGCAGTTTACGATAAAATATAAACTAAGAACTTAACATATCACCCGGTTTCTGTATTAAATGGTAATTTGTCAGTTTTTTTAATGATTATGAAGGTTAACACCATTGTAGCTCATGTATTTATCAAATTTGTGTAATAACAAAACAGAAAATGGTCTAGGCATAATTACACACATGTATGAATATATATCTGTTACACGAAAAATACAAATATGACAAGGATCAAAAAATGCTCCTAAAGTTCCCAGAAAAATGTATGCCAGTCACTTATTGGGTTGGCGACAGAGGCCTGTCAGGACGGGGAGGGACAGCTCGTGTCCCAGTCGATACTGAGAATCAGGAAAGATCACTTCTGTAGACCAGGCCAGGCATTCAGACAGAATGTTCAACTCAACACAACGGACGATGATAGAAGACAATTCCGTTACCCCGACCTACACGAAGTCAAGACAGCGATATCGAGGCTAAAGCTGCTGGTGCAGACTGCAGAACTCAATAAAGTAGCTGGCAATGAATGGGTAAAGTGCGTGCACCAACTCATCTGTAATATATGGTCGGAGGAAAGTTTGCCGGCATACGTGGAGGACATTGAAGTGATTGGTCGAACAGAAGGAGCCGTCAATGAAACGTTGACTGACCTTGAATCGGAGGCGGCCAAAAAGGGCTTAGCAGCGAATAGGAGAAAAAGGATGGACGTACACCATCGACGACATCACCACAACACCACCATAGCAAATATTTTTTTTTTCAGTTTTTTTTTTAAACTCTACACCGGAGCACTCAGACTCAGAACTGGTCCATTGTACTGCCAGGCAGCAACATACTTCAGTGCCGTTAATTTGATCCCAGCGGTAAATGGTGACCGGACCAGATTCGATTTCACTGGGATTCGAACATGGGACCCTTCTAATTTGGGGCAGGCACCTAACCAACTCCGCCATCCAGTCGATTAGCGAATATACTTTCGAGCTAGGGAAGTATTTCGTCTGCCTCGGCTCCCAATTAAAACGTACGTATACCATTAGTATACCATTAGTATACTACAATTGAATAGTAGAGTCCTCTCTTGAAAGATCAACTATGTCATGCTCTATGACGCGGAGATGTGGACAATTTCAAGAGCAGATGAAGAAGTCCTTAAACTTTTCGAGAGAAAAGTTCTGCGTTAAATCTTTGGTTCTTGTTTGCGTTGATGGCATTTGGAAAAGAAGATTCAATCACGAACTGTGTGCGCTTTACAGCGACATGAGTCTAGCCGGGTATTTACGGACACAGCGTCTTAGACGGATATGTCATGTAAAGCGAATGAAAAACACCATTTCAACCGGAAGAGTCTTGAACTCCGCGCCTGTGGGACAACGCAATAGAAAACGCCCACGAAACCGATGGCGCACACAAGTGAAGGAAGACCTCAGCCAACTTCGTGTGCGTAATTAAAGGCAGCTGGCTAAAGAAAGTGCCAGCTGGAGAGGATTGTTGATTGAGACCCAGGTCCATCCCGGGTTTTATTGTCATCAGAAGGAAAAGAAGGTCTGTTATATTTACCCGCCCTTTCAGTTTGGAGTTTGACAGAAGTAGAGAGTCGTGTTAAATTTTTAATCAAAGTGACGAAGCACATTTAAATTTTTTTGGGGCATTGAAAAACATCAAAATCCATTAAACGCTTGTAGTGCAACTGCATTGTGCGCCATTTTAACCGACAACATCATTGGGCCATATTTCATTGAGGATGCTAAAGGCAAGGCTGTAACGTTATTGGTGATCGTTATCTGGACATGCCGGATAACTTTCTTGTATTCGAATTGTATCAATATGGTGTAAAGAATATGTGATTCCAACGAAACAGTGCCACATCACACAGAGCTCGTGCTGGGTTGCGAATTTTACGAGAATTTTCTTGGTAGGATAATGTCAAAAAGTGGTCATTTTGGTTGGTGATTGGCTCCATGACTGTTACGAAGAAATCAACCTCATTGGTTGGTATTTGTTCTCAAAGATCTGTTTCATTTGTTTAATAAATTAATTTGAACAATGGTGTAAGTAAACCAAGGTATGGTTGACAAATTGTCAAAATTCGCAGTCTGTGAATTTATGACTCGGGAAATTTTTGACTTGTTGCTTAAGTTTCCACCACAAAGTTAAAATATGTGGGCAGGTTTTGAAGAAATTGCATAATAAGTGTAAACAATTTTCGTATTTCTTTTCAAATTGTCCTACTCTAAATGGCACCAGGCATCGACGCGGCAGAATTGTCACACTATGTTCTTCTTACACAATGATGAACAACAATTATAAAGTTTTTTGAATCAGAACAATTCTCAGTTTGACGAAATTGGTATTGTTCTTACGAGTATAATATATCACTATCATTATTCAAATTGTATATCTTTAAGGAGGCTTATCCTTTGTAAAAGAAAAGCATTGTGCAGTCATTTTTATCAAAGACAGTTAGAGTATTGTTCATTCCTCATTAATTTGGATTGATTTGATGTTAACTTTTCCAATGAATATACGATTACCCACTTCCTAACATTACTCAACTATTGAAATCGTGTACATTTGTATTATTTTTTGTTCGTTTTATAATTGCTGCTGAATCAGCTTCTCTATTCAGTGTCAAAATTAGAGTGAGTTAGCACAACCATCAACATTAATTCATAAGAAACATTTTTAAAAATAAATGCAATTCAAAACAAAGAATGCAATGGAAGTGTACTGTGAAAAGAAAAAAAACCAAAACATGCATGCGATCAAGCAAAAAAAAAAACGAATAACAAGTGATGATACAATGAATCTTAACTTTTTTTATTCAATAAAATAAATGCTTAACCAAATGCCAAATGCGTAGAGGTCAGAGAAGTGACACATAAAAGGTTTTCACACCGTCACCCAAATTAGGACTGATCGTTACGTATTTTGTTTTGTTTATTTTTGTTAATGGATTTCCTATTTTGCCGAGAAGGTGATTCAACTGTTGCTGTCATTATTCACGGAATCTGGTCATTGCACTAGCTAGATGAGGTGAACAACATTTAAATGGCTGCTAACAGATAGGTGGACATTTATGTCTCTTTCTTTTCATACGGTGGATTGGTTATAACATTTATTTATTTGAAAAGACAACAGAGGAGATCGAGCGAGCTAGGGAGGTGTGTTGATAGAGGCCCAGATCCACCCAGGACTTTAGCGCCACAAGAAGTTGAGAAGATAGAGCATAAATGTTTTACCATTTAACGGTTTTGTGTTCCCCTGGATCAAGCCATATACCATATAAGTTATGCGTAGCATTCGTCGCTTACGAGAAAAACACACCTTAAAAGTATTTTCAATCTCTCAAATTCGATTTTAGTTGGGTTTGCGAGGACGTCCGTTTTAAGAAACGCTTTAGAAGCGGAATGAAATTGGAAGGCTTTTGTTGTCGTGCAAAAACTGACACTGATCAATAGTCTTATATGGCCGGAAGCTTTTTTCGTCATTTGAGGAAAACAAATGACAGCTGAAAGGTTAACCTAGACGTCGGGACGAACAGCAATCGACTAACCAAGATAATGACGATCAAAGCGGCGGCAATGGGTAACTGATATGGATGGACTCTTAGAAGTCTGACAAGTGAACATAACAAACTTTGCTAATGGAACTTAATTTGAAGTAACAAAAGTGGTTTGCAATATTAGTTAGTTTGCCGATCACATGCCTGAAAGAAAATCATAGGGAAGCAAAAAAGCGTTGCACAATCAAAAAGTTAACGTCGTATACTCAACAATAAACGATGGGTGCGCCATATTTTATGTCGGTTTACCCAATAAGATGGGTGAATTTTTCATTGATTGCAGACTCAGTGTATTGTACAACTGCCTTATGAACAAAATAGGTTGGGCAAGTGGAAGAATAACGGAGCTTATGTCGGTGTCTAAACATTGAATAACTTTCATATTTATCAACCAATTGACATATTTTTGAAACGCCACTTCGGGTGTGAACCGCTTCACACCGAAAAAACGCGTCGAACTAGTGAGGCTATACATTGAAAATTGTCGTTCAATTGTGTTACCTAAACGTGCACTGTCTGACAACACTATTCTTCGTTTGGTGTTAAACAGTCGCTCGAATGGTTTGATATTTGAAAGCCCGGTCCATTTCACACTCTCTGGCGCCGTTAACAAGCAAAATAGTTTCGCAGAATTCACACTAAATCCATAAAACACCATTGCATGACCAAAAAGTGACTGTTTGGGTCGGCGATTGCGCCAAAACCATCATTGGGATTGTTTTCATTCAGAAAAGACGAAAACCGGTGGATCTTGGCGCATTATGTCTGCTCACAAATGTGTGAAAAACGCGGAGCGTTACTGGTTTCAACAAGACGGCGCGCCATCCCACACTTCAAATCAAACAATGCAGTTTCTGCAGCGAAAATTCCCTAGACGTGTGTTCCCTAGGCCCAGGTCCATCTCGGACTGTAGCGCCCTAAGAAGAAGTGTTGTCAAAAAATAGCGACATTGACTGACCATCCAGATCTATAGATTTGACCCCTCCGAATTTCTTTTTGTGAGGTCATTTGAAAAGCAAAGTGTACGTCAGCAGACCATTGACGAGCTTACGGTGCTGTACTGCCCGAGATGCTCGAAAAAATAATGGAAAATGCAGTAAAAAGGACACATTTTGCTTTTGTCGATAGAGGCGACCACTTGATTTGATGGTGTATTCAAAATTTAGGGCAAAAATAAGGAGCAAATTAAATAAAAATTCCTCATATATCGAAGTCGGTTATTTTTTTTTAAAGTTATTCAATATTCACATAACGACATAAAAGATGGCGTTACAATCCGAGGTGGACTTGGGCCTAGCTTCTACAGTAACCACTTGTGTTGTGAGTGCTATTGTTCTCTCAAGAGTGGAGGGGATATGTAGTTTAATGCCGGCTCAAACGGCGAGATTGTTGTTGTTGCCAGTGCTGAGATTTGAAAGTCTAGTGCGTAGAGTCGATCCACATACTCACAATGCCAGGGTGATCACAGACTGAAGAGGGATGGAGCTGTGAAAGTTGTTTGACTGGGGAATATAACCTCGACTTTCAGGGTAGGTGTCGACGCACTTAACAACATGCTCTGTGGCATCATGAAGCATGTTTATAAATTCGACACCAAACGGTGCGAAGCGATTCATAGTTAAAATTGTACTGAAATTATGTTTGAAGAACTTGTCTACTCAAGTCAATCGGCTGATAAATGTCAAATTTCGTCAATGTTTACATACCAACGTAAAAGATGGCTTAAATAACCCTATATTAAAAAGAAAAAGTAAATGAGACATTGACATTAAACCACTTCTGAGGTTGAGGAATATGTTTTAATTGCAAGACGATGGAATGTAGTAATTATTTGTAAGGCTTCCTTGGGATGCAGTCCAGTCACCGAGATTTCTGTAAATTCCCCTTTCAGCAGAGATTTTGTCATGACACACTGACAATTTTTTTGTGAGACACACAAAAAATGTGTTACTTCATCAATATACGTACTGTGAACCATGAGAAGGCACCACGTTAGTGTACACAGCCGAATGTAGAATATTTTAACCTCTTATCTCTTCCATACTCTGCCAACATTGTTTTAAAGTCTGAGGTGAGTCTGAATCTAAGTTTATAATCTTCGTGAATAATATTGTTACTCCCGTTCAGGAGACTTGAAATAAACCATTCGTAAGTAACGAAGTTCACTAATAAGGGTGACAGAAGCTAAACTTGATTGTGCTCTATGATCCAAAAAGTGCTCATACAAATATCAATGTGGCAACACAAGAAAAAAAAAAAAAGAAATAAAGTTGTAAATTACAAGACAATACAAAAATTAATGCAAGAAATAAGATATTCCTTTTTTCATTACGGATGGATTTACGGATTACTGATGTAAATTGCGAATCATACAGAAACAACAAAACATTATGTAAGATACGTAGAAGTGGAGAACAGGAGAAAGATGGACTCAAGTTTACTTACCGGTAGCGCATTCGGAAGTTTCATAAGATACTGTGGATTGTACTTCAACTGCATTTGCTTCTTGTCTGAAAATTGAAAACACACATTATTTGCTGGGAGAACAAACAAATTTTGGAGTATTTATTTTTACCTTGATATCACATCATTTATGACTTGTCTTTCATTCTCGGTGTACTCAGGTCTTCGGTGTCCGATTTTCTTTTCAAAATCAGGTTCAATTAACTGGCCAAGTACGTTTTGAGGAAATTCATTGGGCTTAGGTGAAGGTGGTATGTCAAGTCTATAGCTCTTAAGTTTCTTCATTGCATGTTCCAGCACTTCCATGACATAGTCATCGTTGTAACCAAAATTTTTGTGTAATTTAACTTGCAAGTATTCAATAATAGCATCCATATCTTTCAATTTCAACAGTTCTGACTGATGAAGGTATAAAATAGTGTATGCCATGGCAGTAACGACACGTTCTCCCTCCAGTAGATATACGTCCCAGACACGTAAACTTAAGCTAAATGGAATCTGTGTACAACAAAAACGAAGCACACTTGTTATCGAATAACATTCAAGTACAAGTCAATCAACTTACCCTCTCGACAAATATAACAAAGAACCACTTGATCGAATACAAAATAGCGTCCACATTATGTTTCACAAAATGTTTATGAAGCTTACGCATTAGTTTAGCTAATATCCGATCGTGGTGTTCCAAGAAGCGCGTAAGCTTGGGAAATCCCTCGATAAATAAACCATGCATTGCGTATTTCTTATCGATAATTAATGTGTTCAATGCCCAAAATGCTTCCTCCTCGTCCATGAAGAGAAGAAGAACACCAGCAACACCTGACATACCCTGGCAGTAGCCCAGCTCTGGATTGTATATACTATATGCATTGAGTAAATTAAACAGACTGCGCTGTTTCACACTATAACGTTTTCTATAGGCTAAGTTATCGCGAAATTGTCTATTAACGTCTGAATCAATTTGTCTAGCTTCAGTTGAATATTTTCTGGCCCATGCCAGCATTTGAGAATATGTATCACGATTTTTGGCCATCGATTCTTCGACGTTAAGCAGTTTCTTCCAAGCAAGCCATCTTATTTTATCAGGTATTCCTTTGAAGACACGTTTACGAAGCTTCTCATTGTGTGGATCCCATTGACGGAGCATACGTAACCATTTCTTATCTCGTTCAAGTTCGATTTTCGTCCGTTTGATTTCTTGAGAGTCATGTGTATCGGGTAGACGAGAGTCATGAAGGAAGCCATACCTGTGTTTTGAAAGAAAAATGGTGTATTAGATTTACGTTGAAGAATATGCGGGAATCGTTGAAGGATTATCGTAGCGTGGGAGGGGAGGATTTGTCCTAACATAGGAAACGTTTCTCGTGGACATAAGCACGTTCAATGTCTGAGATGTATTAAGCGATAAGGATTGAATTAATAGAACTGTTTGAAAACTGTTGTATGATTGAAAATAAAAGGGCATCTCCTATAAATTGAAGTGCTGAATCTATTACCACATTCATCTCTGTTTTATAGAGACCTGCAAGTTCCTTAGAAATAAGGGACGTGGCACCATTCCATGTAGACAAACATTTTTAACCTAATCTAAGAAATCGAAGGAATTATTTTATGAAAAGATGACTAAAGGAGCCTCCAGCCGCGCAGCGGTTTGTTACTATGCAACACAATAAGGTATGCGACGAAACATATACCTCTGTCTGGAAGAATAACTGGCGCAGTTGGTTAAGTGCCTGCCCTAAGATAGAGGGGCAAGCTTCGAATCCCAGTGAAAGCAAAGTTAATACGCTTTTATCCGGTTTTTCAAAACTGGTTTAATCATCATTTGCCGTTGCGATCAAATTAACGGTAGTAGTCTGACTGTGGGTATCACAACAACATGGTCTAAGTTTACTGGTGAATTAAACAGCAGCCCCTAACCTAACCTGACTGGAAGAAAGTAGAAATATACAGTGTGTCGGGAACGTGTTTGTTTAAAACAAGTATCAGGTCTCGGTAAAGCAATGAGACGTCTGTCGATTAGAACAATTAGGCTTACTGTAGATGTAATGACGTCTTTTTAGTTCAAACTCTTTAAGTTTTATAAAGAGAAATGTTCTGCCATCAATCTTTTCATTGTATTCGGAGAAGATTCAACCACGAACTGAACTGCGACATGAGTCTAGCCAGGCGTCTACGGACTCAACGCCTAGGATTGCTAGGGCATAAACAACACTGCTTTAGTCCGAAGAGTCTTCGCAGTGGGACAGTGCAATAGAGAACGCTCTCAAAACGGATGGCACACACAAGTGGAGACCTTAGGCAATTTAACGTGTGTAACAGCAGGCTAAAGATTGTTCCAGCTTAAGAGGCTTCTTGGTTGAGGTCCTTCCAGGACTTTAGCCCCATAAGAAGAAAAATGAGACCGGACTGTAGCTCCATTGAGAGAAGAAATATATTAAAACACTAAATTTTTCAAACAAAGCGGAGAATACACTTGAGTGTGCAATAAATTAAATATTCGAGGTAGATATCTTCTGCTTTCTTGGATAGAACTTGTACATCCAATAAATCTATAAAAAAATATCAACTAGCTTAGCAGCGTGTCACTGTTCAAGGTAACTGAGTTTGTGAACGAGTATTTAAGCTTCCAAAGAGGATGGAATCATACGCTCAAAATGTACTTCTTGATTTATCGGGTGTCTATCCGGTGAAGCCGTTTGCATCATTCAACTACTACCCACGTAGTCGGTTGGGTGCTAATGTCCTTATACGAATAGGGTAACATTTAATGTTTATGTTAACCTAGTACGTTGGTTTTGAGAATGTTTTCTTTGCTTTCTAACGCTTGTATGTAATTCAAGCTTTTAATAATGTTTTTACCGGCATTGAAATTGAAGCGGCGATAAATGAGGGCGTCTACCTCGGTTTTGCGGTAAATAGTACGAACAACATCAGTACCAATATCAGCCTAAGAATAGCTCTTGTCAATTGTTTTTATAAGCTCAAAAGGCAATTGAATAATCCAGCCCTCTTCCGAAAGACCAAGTTGACTAAGGCATTGATCATCTCAGTCCTGTTGTAAGGCAAAGAGGAATGAACAATATTAAAAGCGGATGAAGAAGCTCTTGGTATTTTCGATGGCCAAGAGAAGTTGTGCCGTTTAACTAAAAGTGTATGTGCATTTCGTTATGAAGGATGATTCACGAGATTGACCTCATTTCTGTCCGGTAGAATGTAGTGAAACAGCTGTTGTATTATCGAGAGCACAATTCTGCGGTCGATCTTTGGTCCTGCTTATATTGATGGTGATTGGAAAATATTCAATCACGAACTATACAACTGTACCGTACAAGTAAGTCTAGCAAGGCGTTTACGGATCTAACGCCTTAGATGGTTAGGCCATACACGGCGCGTGGACAATTATGTGGCTGCACAATGTACCAACTCTAGTCTAAGCGCGTTTCGCCCCTTCAAGTTACGTACCTAACGGTACGAAAAACGTACTTTATTTAACAAAAGAATATACATATATCTACATATTTAGCAATTCCAACGATTTTCCTTAGTAAAATGACTTCCAAAGTATTACCCGTAATCTTCAAGAAGCTCATCCAATGTGACAATCTTTGAGCCAAATACAATCAACGTAGTCCATAAGAGGATTTCTTATTTTCTATTCCTACTTGTAATCAGCACAGCAACTGTCTTCTGATGATTTATTAACGTTCAAAGACAATTTTCAATTGCATGGCGCTCTATGTTCTATGCTCTATGCTCTATGAGCAGATTATGATGATTGTAAATTCAATGATTGTCCAACTGCAGAGCTTATACAAATACTAGTGCTTTTCTTTTTAGGTATTTGTTGTGCTCTTCTTGTAGTCGTGCATTACGGTGTTAAATTACGAAAATAGCCGAAAACATGGAGTTACAAGGATAAAGCACGCGAAGATACGACCATCTGTTAAGCATGGTATCTCTATTTGGCGAGTGAATTAAGCCAAGTCCGTAGTGAGTGGGAAACCGAGGTATTTATTGAATAACTCTCTTGAAATGTAGTCAGTATATTTTTTAGGTATTTTTTACTACTTCGATATCAAAGTTGCGAAATGCTACGTAAGCGCATGAATAACAAATAAGATTACACTAAAATACCAGTTCGTATCACTCCGTAGCAACAATGAATAAATTCCTCTGCCTACTCAATACAACATGTATGTGTGTATGCATAAACAATAAGACAAGAATTTAAATCAATTCGATCATAACAGACATCTAAATTAAAGTGCTCCCATCATATCTATTTCCTCTGGTCCCCAAAAGGAGATAAGAACAAACACTTTTTTTTAATTTGTCATGAACTGATATCTCCATGGAGTGATGGAATCAAAAAAAATTCAAGCGGACCCAATCGTCAAGAAATAAAATACTTCATTCCAAAATTAAAAAAAAGAAATACCCTTGGCAATTTCGCTGACATTCATGTGAGCTTTTTGCCTTATTTACAATTATATCCTCCAATTCTAGACGATACAGTCATTCTCCCTTAGCACAACAAACAACATTTAGATAAACATTCCTACAGTATTGGATGACTAAACAGCGAGAGGTCAGGTCATTTCATGTCCGATACAAAAGAAAAGAAAATGAGAAAAAAGTCAACACTCCCACGCCCAGAAATCGCAAATCTTATCTTAAGTCCATTTATTCTCTCGTTACCTGCCTGAGTCTAAATCTTTACAAAATTGCACAACACTTTATCAACTTACTTGTCCGTTCGATGGTAAATTTCAAAACCCGGATTTTCCCACGGATCAACTTCATTACTTGGATCTGTTCCTAAATCGTAACGTTGAAAAAGTCTCTCCCTTTCCTCCGCTGCCCGTTCCAGCAATCGCTGTTCATCGTTTATCATCTTAGCTTTCGCCGAAAGATTTTCCCAATCAATGGTTTTTCACAAACTTGTCAGTAAACATTAAAACATTTCGAGCACAAAAAAAAAACTCAATAAGAAAACAAAAAAAAAATGTGTACACGAAGCAAATAAATAAAACTGGTGAGTTTCACTGACAGCGGCAGAATATCTACCAACTTTCTCGCTTAAAATATACTACTTAAAGAGATGCTGAAAATAAATGCGTTTACGGAATTTTTCTTTTTCAAATTTTCTTAAGATCAAGACGAAAAATTCTTTGTGAACTTTTCTTGTTTCATTAATTGTTCAAGACGATGCGTATCTCCGGGATGTTTTGATATCACTTTCCCTTCAGAGATGTGGAGGACAATCTTTGTACATTTTTTTCTCTTGGTTTTTGCTTTCTCTGACTTTAATTATATTCAAATAGGATTAATGGTTGATGGAATGTTTTGTTTCTTCGTTTTTATTGTCATTCACACATTCACGTTTTGCGGGTTACATTTCAAATCGATATTATTTGGATTTTTCTTCTCACTTTTGATTTAGAGACATAATTTTATAGAATTTTCTCATTATACGGAAATCAACAAAACAAAGAAAATGAATGCACTTAATTTTTTTAGATAGTGATTTTTGACGTTTATCTTGTTCTCCTCATGTAAAACTCTTGACGATGAACACGTTCAGTGAGTGTTGCACGCGTATTGTCGCTTTCATATGAATGCCTTCAGTGCGAAAACACAGAAATTAAAGTATGATGATGTTGCCAGCCACAATATATGTATTATACATGTTTACAATATTCATAGATCAAGTTAAAATAAATGATAGGTGTTTTGTTTTTATATTATAACCCTTTGATGAATCAGAGATTGAAGGCAGAGATTGAATTCATCTATTTGTAATAATAATAACGATGGCGCTATAGTCTGGTTGGACTTGGGCCTAGCTTCTCAGCAACCATTCGTGTTGTGCGTGCTATTGTGTGATTTGCAATTTAATGCCAACTCCGGAGGACGATATTGAGAAACTTTTTCTAGACACTTGAACCTAGGCTTAAAAGTTTAGTGCGTGGATGACAACGAACATAGCCACGGCGTCCATTTCGATGGTTGATTATAATAAAAGAGCATGTGTTTGCATAAGCGGTGTACAAAATGAAAATATCATGAATTCGAAAAAGGAAGAACAATTCAAATATTTTAGCTTTCAAAGGAGGAAGAATGCACGAATTTATCTTCTTCTTTATCGCCCAATTTAATTTTTCATCTTAGATTTCTGTTTATTTATAATTATTAATTGAATAAGGGAAATAACTCACAAGCAATCAACGTCAAAAGTAAGTGAACTGCAATCAGCTGAAAGTTTGTCCCCTAAATTAAAATCTACGCCAGACGTTGATACCTCAAATAGAAGCTCCGAAAACAAACTACATCTCATCTCATCTCATTTTCAGTAACCCGCATGTTCCACTAAAGCGGTCGCGGGGGCAATGCATGCACGAGAGATCTCCAGGCCACTCGATCCTCCGCCATCGACTCATACTACAAAATACGCAATATTTTTTTTAATATAACGGTAAAAATAAAGCAGTTAATATTATTAAAAGGTCTAAAACAAGTGTCAAAAGTGAATGATGAACCTAGAGGTAGAAAGGTAGAAAGAATTATCTTATTGAAAAGAAATCGTACTGTTTATTTATTTTTTTTTCGTATCTGTCGGTCTAAATGTTTCTACAAATGTTTAATGAAAACGAACCGTTATGTCTTACAATCATTGACCATATGTACCAACCATATGTACACTCACTTTTGACTACGGTTTTTACCACTTTTTTTCTTCTAAACTTGATTATTTCTTTTATGTTTGAGCTTTTGTTAAAGAAAATAAAATAATAATAATGTTAAATAGATAAAGTATGACATTGGGGTTTTAATTTGATGTATCCACGTTTGTCCTAGCTCATCCCTTTGAATTTTAATTTAGTGAATAAACTTTTAGGAAATGACTGACTGTTAACTCACTTTTGACGCTGATTGTATGTGTTGAAGTTCTCACCGGAATAAAAATAAAGAATGCCGGAAATAGTATTAAAAATATTAATCTTGATAAGAAGAACCTATGGATCATAACTTTTGATGGAGGAGGGCATAAACTTTGTAAATTAATATGAATTGTAGCGATTGTTATTCTTTTTTCAGTTCCAGTTTCAGTTTCAGTTCCAAATTATTGCTATAGTCCGTGGAAGATTTGGACCTTAATCAAAAAGCCTGTTTATGCAGGATAGTCCTTTGTAGCTTAGTCTTTCGTAAGAGTTGTCTATTGAGTTCAAAGAAACATATACCACAATAGTTATTCTGTGTCAAAACAAGGAATGTAGATTTTGTCTTGAAGAATACGAAACATACCAGCACATTTTATATGAATGTCCGGCACTACATTGGTTAAGGAAACGTATTCTCCATAGGGAAATACTGACTTCAGTGGAATTGAAAAACTCCACTACAAAAGATATACTATCTTTCATAAGGAAAGTGGTAAATCTTTTGGATTAACTCCAACCCGTCGATGCAATAGACCTTTTTAGGTCGCAGTGTCGCTGCCTTTGCGGCAGGGTTGTACAAGAGAAAAAAAAAATATTCTGTGTTTGATCTCGTTACTGATGTTGTTCGTACAGTTTACTGTAAAGCCGAAATTAAAGAAAGGTTTTCGAAAAAAAAAAATTGTTCGAGTTCTCTGCAAACTTTAGATACGTTTGTTTGAATCCAACAGATTCAGAGTTACAGTTGATACTGAGAATCTGAAAATATCACTTTAGTTTGTAGACTGTTCAACTGCTATGATGACACCAATAACGCTGTCAGGCAGATTGTTTCACTCAACACAACGAACAAAGAGAACATGATTGAATTCCTTCCTCCCAACCTAGCTGAGGTCAAGATAGCGATATTGGAACTAACTTCGAATAAAGCTGCTAGTGCAGGTAGACTGTCTGTAGAACTCTTTACAGCAGGTAGGAGATGAGCTGGTAGGGCGCATGCAACAACTCATCTCTAAGTGCCTGATTACATGTGCGGAAGAAGGCAGGATTGAGAGGGAAACAATATACGATTTTCACAAGCGAAAGGGAGATGGGTTGGATGCGCCGAAAATCGGACTTCTTCTACCGAAAATCCACTTTCAAAGCGGGTTCTCGGGTGAAACAGGTATATTATTATCCCTTTTCGTTCCGTTTCCGACATGTTTTCCTCATTTTATGGTGATCGCTGATCGAATAACACCTCACGCATGCTACGTGGCATTTTAGTAAAATTGATCACTAGGACAATTTAAATGCAATATTAATGTTTTTTCACTGCATACATATAGCACTACATGCAAACTTTGCTGCTGCACCTAAACAAATATTGTTTTTATCCGTAATTCATGAAAAATACGAATTTAAAAGAGAGCATTACACAATTCTCGGTAGAACATTACTGGGTGAAAACATGATGCAAGTGAACCGATTGGCGTGTTCCACACGCAGAAAATCTTGCCTGCTCAGTCGGATTTCCCAGTCGTTTGTAAACAGCCAATAAGATATGGTCGGAGGAAAGCATGCTCGATGAGTTGAATCTCAGCATCGTTTGCTCGATCCATACGACGCCTTCGACTGCGCCAACTATAAAGGAATAAGTCCTTTTAACATCGCGTATAAGTTTTTTCCTGCCGTTCTGTCAGAACACCTGAAACCTTTCGTCCCCAATCTTTTATGTTCTTATCAGTGCGGTTTCTGGCCATGGAAGTCCACAATAGATGATATCTTCCCACTACGTCTGGGTAAAGCTAAAGAAATGCAGATCGTCACACACCATCTAATCGTCGATTTTAAGGCCGCATATGGCAGTGTGCATAGAGAGGAGTTATACAGTGCCATTTCAAGTTTTGACATTCCTACCAAACTTGACAGTGGAGCAGAATGATGATGGAGAATAAACGCTGCTCCATCAAGATCGATAATGAATTCACCGAGGCCTTCAATGTCAAAAAATAATTTAGATAAAGCGACGCGCTATCATGTGACTTTTCCAACATCATTATCACATCCTTCTAACAAAACTCACCGGCCAACACTAGAGGCACGATCTTCCAAAAGTCCGTACAATTGCTGGCATATTCGGATGACATTGACGTGATTGGTCAAAAACAGCGAGCCGTCAATGAAATGTTTGCAGGCATTGAATCGGAGGGTGCCAAACTTGGTTTAGCGGTGAATAAGGCCAAAACAAAGTATATGCTGCCTTCAAGGTGACCAACACGTCACCATTGGCAGATATACTTTCGAGGTAGTTAAGAACTTTGTCTAGTTCAGCTCCCAAGTAAACAGTCGAAGCCATCAGGACTAAGATTAAACACAGAATAACTCTTGTCAACCACTGTATTTTTTGGGCTCAATGGCAGATTGAGAAGTACAGTCCTATCTCGAAGGACCCATTTGACTTAATTTAAAACTTAGATTATCCCAGTCCTGCTCAATGGTTCCGAGACATAGACAATTTTCGTTTGCGTTGATGGCATTTGGAGAAGAAAATTCAATCACGAATTGTATGGGCTGTACAACCACATGAGTCTAGGCAGCCGTCTACGAATTCAACACCAAAATAGGCCATGTAGAGCGCTCCAGTCCGAAGAAGAACTTTTAGACTCCGCGCCTGTGGGACAGCGCAATAGAAGACGCCCACGAACCTGATGGCGAATACAAGTTGAGAGGCTTGATGTTTAAAACTCTGGTCTATTCCGGACTGTAGCGCCCTCAAAAGAAGAAGAAGAAAAAGATATACGATCCGTGTGGCACTACAATGGCCCTATATTGGCCAAAGTGAGACTGCAGTTGGCTAGTTGAACCCAACCTAAGCTAGATCTAAATCACTTTAAAAATTGGATCTCTCTTAAAATTGGCATTATTGTAAGTACCATCACAAAGCACCGTCATCGGTGCACACGCCATAAGATTGTATCCGTTTTCAAACCTCTGCGGCAGTTTTCCTTGTATAATTTGCGCGAAAAAAGGTTTTATCTTTTACCCTTAAGTTTCCGCACCTAAGACACAGCTTGGCCTGGAGGTATAGAGGGAGAAGAGGAGAGGTGATACCTGTTCACATTGGTCTTAAATGCCTGTGGATTGTAGTGAGTGGGAAATATTGGATTAGGAAGTGTATTCCATATTTGTGTGGTGCGACTAAAAACAGCCTCTAAACTTAACTGTGCGTCCGAAATCAGTTTTAAGAGTGAACTGATGAGCATTCCTGCCGAGACGAGTATAGCGGTTGATTAACATGGCTGTACAATGGACCAATTTTGGACTAAATTCGCTTGCCTTAAGGCCGCTATAATATTGATCGTGTTCGTGGTAGAAATCCATGGCAACGTTAATTCCGTCCTTGTAGATATGCAGTCCAACTAACAATTATCTTAGAGAATTTGAATAAAATCAGAATAAGTTGAAATGAGGTAAATTATTGTGAACAGATAAATCTAAATTAATATTTTGTAATAAATATTTTAAGAAAACTGTTTTCTTCTCAGATCTTGAAGCCATAAATCATTTTTTTGTACCTACACACATGAAGCCGCAAACGAATTTCAGCAACACCTTCTGCAACCAGTTGTTGCTGCAAGCTCAGGTTCGTTTGTCAAAAAGCTCTCCACATTCTGTTGCATAACCATTCTTCAGCAACTTAAATCAGTCAGTCCCTCAGTCGTCGGAAAATCAATACTCTTCCATTAAACAATGGGAAATAACATACTCTAAAGGTATTTTATTTTCTTACACATTAGTTGCTTCCAAGTTCCAAAGTATTTATGAATTTCTCTGTAAATATCTCAAATTAAATATATATTCATGCTAAAAAACGTGTATGCAAAATAGAAAAAGCAGAAAAATTAAGTGTTCAGTGCTAATAATTGTGGTAATGAATAAAAGTGAATCCTGAAATTTTTCAAAAAAAAAAAAACCAAAAAAAGAAAACAAATACCCGTACGACATCGAAGTAATATAGAATGTCAAAGGTATGTGTATCTATACAGATTTTGCAAGAAATAACAATAATAGAAATAAATAAAAGCTTTTTTCTTGTAAATTAAAACAATACATTCTGGAATAGCAAGCATGTCCAACAATAATAATCCCAATCCAAGGAGCAATTAGTTTCCTTTGTGTGGAACAATGGATACGTTTTTCTCTTTTGTCAAGATACAAAAAATGCATCAAGTGAGATACTTTTTGTATGTTGTAAGGACAAAGCCAATTAATTAGAAAAAAAAAAATCTATGTCATGATGATGGTTATCGAGATTTGGAAATTTCATATCCCCATTTTGTACAATCCATAGATGTATGACTATGGACTAGATACGACTCGTACCTGTGTACATACAACGTAAGAGTATGTAGTCACATGGTCCAGGTGTCTTAAGTGAAACAGTGGACGAAAACTAAGTCACCTGAAACAAAGTTTTTTCTCCTTATTCAACTCAGAACGAACATGTGCACGTCCGCGGTGAGGCGGTGGGAGGAGAGTGTCTCTATTTGTTCGAACACGTTTCCAGTGACGCTTGTTTGACGAGACAAGTCATGCCTGATTTGATTAAGGCTCAAAATTTGTCATAATGCAGATGTCAGTTTGGGCCAGAGTGAGGCCAAAAAAAATAACAAGATTACAGCAGAGATCCAATAAAATAAAGTTAATTTGTGCGAGTGCAATAAAGACACGAATAAAAATCTGGGCGCCAACTTTATCAAAACGCTGGTGGAGCGGCCATTTCCAAACGAGGACATGCATAAAATTAATTTGAGCTGTCGTTAGAGATGGCTCACTTTCCCATGCCGCCAAGTCAAAAAGATCAATAGGAGGGTGTCCCAGAAGTCTATTCTTAAGAAGATAAATTATGTTAATGTGCGCATAAGGTACATTCATAACACACTCTATTGTTTGTCGTTTTAGGGCTGGTCAGGAAATACGTTTGTGGGGAAGTTTTCTTTTGCTTTCATTCGCAGTCTGTCGTCTGTGCTTTGTGCTGTTGGTAACATATCATATAACTTTCAGTTGCATGATGCTAAGTTTTGGTGACAACACATTGTTGTCTGATTTGCCATTCACAGTCGTTTCAATGTAGGGAACTTCACCAGTTAAAAGTTTGAATTAAATCCTGCCTTGCGGATACCTCTGCCTACATATACACTATTTGCATTCATTTATGGTCTCAGTCATCATTGTGTTTTCGTTTTTTCCGTTTTTGTTAGCTAAACATTGCTATAAAAACAAACTATGGGATATTTAAGTACGATCGCTCTGGGGTTTCTTGGCTTGCATCAGTTGCATGGGGACATGTCTAAGTGTGGTTGATGGGGGAATGGACATCTTCTTATTCAGACTATTTGCATTCATGATATGCATGGAGTTTAAACTGTATCCCGTCTAGAAGTGAATCATACTCGATTTCCAACAGCTCTGTCCTTGAGAAACTTTCTGAGCTTCTTTTATTATGCACATATCCTACTTTCCATGGATGCCATAAATTCAATGTTGAAAAACAATAGTGTTGACGCTCGTAAATTGCAAGAATATAAATTATCTGATTTCGCGAAATACAAGAAAAAGGTGAAATTGTGTCGAATCGTGATGTCATGCGATTGCAATTTAATGGGGTTTTAAAATGTGTGTTTTATGTCGCCTTTGCAACTGCAGTCAATTTGTATAAGTCACAACTGGATTGTAATCCACTTTTTTGTAGTTACAAGCGATAAAAATTGTTTGCTTGACATGAATTCATTGAACAATATTAATGAATGTCACGCTGTTCTTTTATGTATAGAATTTTATTTTTATTCTAAAGACAATTTTATACGATTATGTATGAATTATGATTATGAATATAATTTCTATCATCTGCTATCCGCGGTTACTTTTAATAAAGTGCAATGTTTTGATCCGTTTGATAAGCTGTGTATCGACAATAATACGGTGAATCTTGGCTGGCAAGTGAACCAAAGACTCCCGTTTATTATTAAAGCATCGCCACTTTACATATTCCCACAGAAAATAGTTCAGAAGTCCAATACACTGGCCCATTGTACGAGAAGATGTACTCATCAGAGATATCTTTCAATAAATTAATTGTGTCGCACATTGTGTGGCATGTTGCGCCATCTTGTTGAAAATAGAAGGCTATTCAATCATGGAACAAAAATAATTAGGGATCAATTATCTCTTGACCGTAAAGCCAGAAACACAATCCTGCGATGGTGATACCGTATCTTTTTTTTAGCTTGTGCTACAGTCCGGAGTTGACCTAGGCCTCAGCAAACATGCTTCTCCATCCAGCAACGTCTGTCTGACCGCTGTGTCCTTCCGATGATGTCAATGTCAACGGCATATGCGAGCAGTTGTCCAGATTGTGCCTCTAGTGTTGACGTTTTGTGTTACACACGATCTTCTCGAGAATGACCTTGACCGATCAACAACCATTCTCCATTGTTTGCCTCCATTGTCATTCTGCAAGGACGAGTTTTGCAGAGACGCCAAAATTAGACAATGCGATATACAGCTCGTCTCCATAAATACTGTCATACGCAGCCTTAAAATCGATAAACAGGTATTGGATATCGACTTGGAACTCCTGGTTCTTTTCCAAGATCTACCGCAATGTATAAATTTGATCGATGTGTGACTTCTCTGGCCTAAAACCGCACTGACCAATCACACTGTTGACGTAGGCTTTCAGGCGCTTTCACAAGACGGCAGAGAAAATATTATTTCCTATTATTAGGAGTGGGAATTAATCGCCGGGATAGATTGAGAAACACGGCACTGCGCGACTAACTCAACGTTGGGCAGCTGTTTCTTCGTACAGAAAGGGCTGTACTTCAATGGTTTGGTCACATGGCACGAATGTCTCCTTCATCACGACTTCCGAGGCGTGCCTTGAATGCGATTCCAACATATGCACTCGCTTGGTAGACCCAGGACGAGATGGTTGGACAAAGTCCAAACACTCGCCAGGTCGTACTTGGGCTTAGCTCCTGATGAGTTAGAGTCGATGGCGGAGGATCGAGTGGCCTGGAGATCTCTCGTGCATGCATTGCCCCACGACCCCTTTAGTGGAACATGCGGGTCACTGAAAATGATAATAATGATGGTGATATTTAGGAGACTGATTCCTCTGTAGTTGACAACAGTTTAGAAGGTTTAGAGTTTAGAGTTTTCTCAAGATCGGTCAAATGATGCTGAGATTCCATGCGTCGGGCATACTTTCATCCGGCCAGATATTATAGATGATAGTTAGTTTAGTTTTAATGCATTTTTTTTTATTTTTGTCTTTTAAAAAATCTTACATTCTAGAAAAAATACTTAAACTAGATATACAAAACGGGATTCTTATACTATCTTACTGGCCCAATGCGGGCACTCTAAGTTTATTTATGAATTTATAATTTACTTGCCTTTCGGCTTCTTTTTGTTTATTTTAGATATATTTTTAAATAAAACTAAAAAAATACTTATGCTAAGAAAAATTAATTAAAAACTTAATAATCTAAGATATTATAGATGAGTTAGTTAGTGTATGTACTTTACCAAATCCTTCCCAGCTGCTTTGTAAAGTTCAGCAAGCAATCCATTGGCACCAGCAGCTTTGTTGGACTTAAGTTTGGCGATTATTGCCATAACTTTACTAAGGTCGGAGGGACCTTTGGTTTTCATTTCATTGAATGGATTTTTCTCGTCATCGCCGTTATACAGTCTTCAGATGTGGTCTTCCTTATTCTCAGCACCGACTGTGATTCCACTACTAAGTTCCCATCTCTATCCTGTCGGGGTTTTATTCACTTTGCATGTTCATTTAACCTGTTGGTAGAGATTCCGCACATCTTTCGTGTAGTTACATCTTTCAATTTCCTCGATCGCCTGCTTCTCATGCTCTATCTTTTTCTTTCGGAAGCCAGTGATTTTCCCTCGTCCTTCTTTGCAGCGCCGCTTTCTATGCTTCCTGTTTGCCTGCTTGTGCTCGCCGATAATCATCATCATACTTTGTATAACAGTTACGGCTTTTTGGCAGTATTGCCAATGGTTTTCTGCACTTGATGTCAGCGGTATAAGACTTTGTGTAAGGGAGACTTGATCGGAAAATTGTCTGGCGATCTCCTGCTATTGTAGCCGTGCGACGTTAGATTTCCTGGCAGCATTTTGTTGGTTGCGTAGCGTCCGGGAAATTCTCTTTGCGAGTTTGGCTACCCATAGGAAATGATCCGTATCAATATTAGCGCCTCGGAACGTCCGGACCAAAATGCTGTTGGAGTGTCTCGCGTCGATCGCAATTTAATAAGGGAAAAAAATTTAAGGGATAATTTATACCTTGACCTTAAAGCCAGAAACACAATACTACGTTGGTGATACCGTCGACTAAGGTTTAATTTCCAACATTTTTATTTACTTACTTAGACCAATGGATCACAGAGGGTTGTGGCCGAGCTATTGCTGCCTTTCTTGGCACCCTTTTTCAAGTTTTCAAAACCAAGTTCCGCCTGAACACTTGATCTATGAACCGAATGTCGGTGATCCTCTTCTTCTACAATCAGGAGGCTCGGATTTTTTAGTCGGTGCATTGATGTTCATGCGTTTAATGTGGCCGAACAAATAAAGCGACGGATCCTTGACGTTAGGATCACATTCTTGTACCAAATATCCGTTTCTTTCTATTGCACCAAGAATTAACTCTGTCGTCCTGCTTATCGTATATGCAGCAAGACTGGCAGATTATGACTTTTGCGTAGCATGACTTCGGTCCTTCGAGTGAGGAGCTTTAGACCGAATGGCTTGGTGCACAGTGCGCTGGACAGCTTCTCATAGGCGACATTGAACAGAGACACACCTTGATAGTAATGGAGCAGATATAGTCGATATTTTAGTCGTCGGGCGGTGTCTTTCTAAATTTTACAGATGATCTGCTGCATACCAAAATATTCCCATAAGTCTTAAATGAATTTGATGATGGGCCACCTGAACCTGCAGGCTTATCATTCTTCAAGTCTTGGATAGCTGTGCGGCTTTTTCCATGATGAGTGCGAGGACTGTTTCATCGATGGAATTGGGATGTCTTCGTTCCCTAGTAATCTCACCAGCTTAGCAGTTTGAATTTCTAGTAACCATATAAAAATATACAGTAGAATCTCGAAAAGATGAACAGATATAAGACAGATCCCGTTAATCTTTTCGAAAGCATCGAAATTAAGTTAAGGAAGAACATATAGCCATACATAAAAACATTGCATATAATAAAATAACAGTTCATATTATTTAAAAAAACAAGAAACATCAAAATAAAAAAAAAACAATGTATTTATCTGTCATTCATGAAAAATACGATAAGAGAGTTACTCAACTCGCGGTCAAACATTACTGAGAGTTAACATGGTGCAATTGATCCCTTTCAAGCGTTCCAAACGCCGAAAATCTTTCATGCCAGGGCGGATTTCCCAGTTGTTCCCAAAAACCCACATACTAGTAAAGCAGGAAGAGCTTACATTAGAAAACTGGTTGTCGTGCCGCACACTGATTTAATAGATTCGAAAACATACTACAAACAGCTTGTGGAACTTTACCAGGATGAAAATAGTACCATGGGGAAGTTTCTTATTCTCTCGAGACCGTTCTCTTTTGCAATAACATGAACGGGATTTATTAAATTGTAGTAGTGGGAAATAATTGTATTTCAGCATACTCGAAAAGACCATTTAAAATCCAAATCGAAAATTTCAATTCACTTAATTTGAATGCAAAGCAATCGTTGCCAGATAAGTAATAATTCCTTTGTTTCGACTTTGATTGAGTTTAACTCTGATCAGGCAAAGTTAAAAACTAAATTTTCTCATAATTTCAAGGATTTGAAATTTTCATTCACTTACTCAGCCCCAAACATTTGCGATGAAAGCGCTGATAAAAGACTGATAAAAGAAAATTAACTTTAAAAAAATTACACATTTCATACGAAAAAATGTGGTAAAATGATAAAATGGTTAAACAATTTGACCCGCATTTTTTTGCTGAAAATTTGGTCGAACTGGATTTGAAGATTAAAAAAAGTCTTGTTAAACGATTTTCTAGATAATGAGAATGATTTGAGGAATATGTGATATGAAAGTGGATAGGAATTTGATTGGAGAAACGTAATAAGCTGAGATTTTGTGAGAGAAGGGCCTTGTTTTGTTACTTGGAGACGACATTTGTGTTAACCTTTTTTGGGACATAATCAGGAAACTATTTAAGTTTCTATGTGTTTCGCAACATTTTTGTAGTAGTAGTAATTAAGTTTGGACAAGGTGCTTGACATATTTTATCACCAAAAGCCTTCAGAATTAATGGAATATTGTAAAGAAGTCTCCATAAGTGAGTACAAAGAGAAAGTAATTTAAATTTTAAGTTTAAGTTAAAAACATTACTAAGTTTACACATTGACGTTACCAAAGGCTTAGTTCGTTGGTATGTCTGTAGCACCATCAGTATTATTCCCGACTATTTCTCCTACGAATTAATGTTCAAACAAGGCTTCTCAGCCAGCTACGTCCAATAAATTTCAGGGCTGAATGACTCACATTTGATTGTTAACCGCTTCAATTTCCTTCCCTCTTACATTTTACATTTTAGTGGACGTCGTGGCGGTGTGGACTAGACTTTCACAGTCTAGGTTCGATTCCAAGACAAGACAAACAATTAAAAAAAAAAAAAAATTGTTCACGGCTCCACCTCTTTCGAGTCACTGACAATGCTCAAAGAGTATAACTGTCTAGAAAAAGATTCTCAAACTCGCCGTTCGGAGTCGGCATTAAGCTGTATGTCCCCTCCACTCGTGAGAGAACAATAGCACGCACAACACGAGTGGTCGCTGAGAAGCTAGGCCCAGGTCCACCTCGGACTGTAGCGCCGCCATTATTATTATTATTATAATTGAGAAGCTTTTTCCCAGACAGTTATACTCTTTGAGCATTATCAGTGACTCGAAAGAGGTGGAGCCGTGAAAAAATGTTTGATGTTTTTTTCGAGATTCGAACGGACGACCTCGAGCGTAGGAGTCGACGCACCTACCCACTACGCCACGGCGCCCACGCCGCCATTATTATTATTATTATTTACATTTTACTCTTGTATTTAAGATTATTTTTTGCTTTGCCAGTTCGAGGTAGACTTGGGGCTAGCTTCTCAGTAACCAGTCGTGTTGTGCGTGCTATTGTTCTCTCACGAGTGGAGGGGACCTACAGTTTAGTACCGATTCCGAACGGTGAGATTGAGAAGCTATTTCTATACAGTTATTCTCTTTCCCACAGGGCCAGTCACAAAAAAAAGTTTAATTGACATAAATTCGTACTCACTGCATAGCATGTGATTTATTTATTTTCTGCACAATTGTTTAAAAGTAAAATAACGCTATAATTTATGATCCTTGGTTAAGCGACCAACCACCATCTACATAACATGGGACATAAATGTACCAAAAACTGCAGACACTGCGAACAAGCTAAAGAAACTATGGAGTAGGTAAATGTAATGAGCTTCAATGAATCAATTTTTCGCATAATAGTGTTCTTTTACTTGTGTTAAACCAGTTACAAGTCTTTTCCCCATTTTTAAATTTACTAATTCACTTTCAGATATCCGATTTAGTACACCAAAGAGCAGACAGGCAATCAGCAAGATGCGATCACACACTTCGTGTCATCTGCCGAATTGGCCAAAGTGTCAGTTTGGCCGTCGAACGATTTGCAACCGTTGGCGAGTCAATAGCTGAAAATAACGCGGAGATAAGAACAGATATGCATGAGGCATGCAATGAAGCCCGATCAGCAGGTAAATTTAATTAAATCTTTATTTATGTGTCTTTTGCATTTTGCATGAAAGTGACCACCGCCGTGGCATAATAAATGCGCTGACTACACCGAAGGTCTGTGGATCAAATTCCGATCAACACAGCAACCTTTATTTTTACACCAAGTCTCTCGAGTCACTGACGATGCTCAGAGAGTATAAGCTTCAAAAAAGGATTATCAAACTGTAGGTGCTCACACTTGCGAAAGAACATAGAGGCAAGTCCACCTCAAACTGTAGCACAACCCAAAGAAAGAAAATACAAAGAATTTGTATGAAAGTGTGTATGCGTGTGCATCATGAAAAGTTTTTAAAAAATTTCAAGAAACCACAACAAGCTGTGCCTTCAGCAGATAATCATCTTCCAGTCCAATTCCATGGAACTACATCAAAACTTAATTTTGACATGAGCCGAATAACAAACAAATCAATTTGGGTCAAACGTGGGGGTCAAAGTTTGAAAGTATGTCTGTTTGAGAAAAAAACTAGAAAACTCACTTAAATATTAAGTGTTTCAGTTTCAGATTTGTATTTTATTTAGTTCTTATACTTGTTTTATTAAAAAATTTGCTTGTTCACGATTATTAGATAAACAATTATGAGTATAAGCGATGGAGGTCTTCCCTCTGGTTCACCGTAATAGTTTCATAGATCTCACAAAAAGTTTCCGGTTTTAGTTTCAATTAGTTTTCTCTAGATGTGATGTCGGAGGCCGGACGAAGGAAAGTTTTGGTGTTTCGTTTTTTATTCATCTTAAGCATGCTTTTCTTAATGAATGTTTTCGATTGTAGAATGCTATGTTCATCATTACGATGCATGGTGTCAACAGCATTCTTGAGAACTATGTGAATTTCGCTTCACATTATGAACGAATTTAGAGAACATATTTGATTGAATGAAAGTAAAATAACTTCGGATTAAAAAACTATTTGTCATACATAACAGTATTCAATTGTCATCTGAGATATTAGCAAAGAAAGTGGACAATGGATTGAAATGATGCTGGTTCGTTTACAAAAAACAGAAAACCATAGTTAGTATATATCAACAAATTGTCCAATAGTGCATTTAACAAATTTTCAAGTCTGCAAATTGAACTTCTGCAGAAAAAGTCTTTCGACTTCAACCGAAGTTAACAGAAGTTCCCAAGTTCATTCTTCGCTCGTAATATTTGTTCTACATTTTGAGCAAGGAACTTGTTTTTTCTTTGACGCTACAGTCTGGGTTGGAATTGCGCCTCAACCAACAAACATCTCCAGCTAGCACGGTCTTCGCTAGCCAAAAGTAGTGGTTTCTATGCGCTCTACATGGCCTGCCCGTCCTACGTGTTGGATCCGTAGACGCCTGGCTAGACTTATGTCGGTGTACACCCATGTATATAGTTCGTGGTTGAATCCTTATCTCAACGCAAACAGAACCAAAGAAAGGCTTCTTCATCTGCTCTTGGCATATTCCATACAGCAGCACAGGAATGGTTAATGTTTTGTGCAAAGTCAGCTTGGTCTTTCGAAAGAGAGGCCTGCTACTCAATTGTGTGTTGAGTTCAAAGGAACAGCGATTGGCAAGATTTATTAATCTCGGTACTGATGTTGTTCGTACTGTTTACTTTGGAGCCGATGTAGACCAAGTTCTTCACTACCTCAAAAGTATATCTGTCTATGGTGACGTTGTGGTCAAGTCACAATTTCCAATGGTCAATGGTGCAATTTCCGCAACGCGGCAACGCTTCATTGACGGCTCGCTGAGTTTTATCAATAACGTCAATGTCGTACGCCTGCAGTTCGTACGGACTGGACGATAGTGCCCCTTGTGTCGACCAGTGTGGTCTGCATGGCCTTCGATGTTGAAAAAGTCACATGTCTAAATCCTTTTCTCACATTGAAGGTCTCGGTGAATTCGTTACAGCAGCGAGAAATCTCCATCGTCGTCCTGCTCAGTCTGACGAGTTTGGTAAAAATGTCAAAACAAGACATGGCGCTGTATAACTCATTCCTAATCACATTCCTATAAGCGGCCTTGAAATCGACGAATTGGTGATGAGTGTCGATCTGCATTTCCTAGTTTTTTTTTCAGGATTGCCTTGGCCTGAAACTACACTGGCATTGGTGTCGAAAGATTTCAGGCATTCAGGCAGAACATCAGAGGAGAAGTTAAGGAGACTTATCCCACGATTATTAGCGCAGTCTCCTTTCCCGTGGATCGGACAAACTATACTGAGATTCCAATCATCATGCTTTCCTCCGACTTTATCTTACATATGAGGATGTTCATAAGCCCAATCAGATCATCTTCAGCTGCTGCAGGCACATCATCTGCCCCAGCAGCTTTGTTAGACTTCAGTCTCGACTATCTTGACTTCGTCTAGGTCGGGTGGTCCATGTGAGTGGTACATTCAGCTTGACAACGGCATTGTTGGCCTCATCGCAATTCAAAAGTCCACAGATATGATTGTTCCAAATTCTCAGTGTCGACTGCTACTCTACTGTTAATTCGACGTAGCAGCAAGTTGCGAAGTGCCAAATTTCGTTTGTGGTGTTAAAATTTGCCCCGAAGTTCGTTGATTACTTTTACTATTTTGTTCAGTTGCCATTTTGGATAGATAGACCGAGCCGGGTCTAAAATTTGACAGACATTGTATTCTATTATTAAGTTCTTCTTCCAATACTTCAATACAGACAGTATTGGTAAATATTTTCTCAAACAATTTCTTCTTTAATGCGCCCACAATCTTTCAAAAGAGTTTAGGCCTAGAGATTGACTTGGCCAAGCTGGTAGGTTGACTTTGTTGTGAACGAGGCATTTTTTTACTAGTGTGGAAGTATTCTTTGGGTCGTTATCCAGCTGAAAGACTCAACGCAGAGGCATGTTTTCCTTGGCGTATGACAGCATTACCATTTGCAAAATGTCTTTGTACTCCTGCCGTCATATTGTTTGTAGTCTGGAATATTGGACGAATATCATTCTAAGAAAAACATCCCCAGACTATTATGTTGCTGCCTCCATGCTTCACTGTATTTTTTGTGCAACGGTTATGAAATTCCTTGGCTTGAGAAGCCCTTCATTCTTTTCACAGTCATTCCCAAAGAGACAAATCTTTGTTTCGCATCTCATCAAAATATTTCGCCATTTTTCTTCACCGATATCGCTCGTCCAATTTGCATGTGTCATGGCAAACTGTAGCATCATGCCCAATATTTTTTTTCACTAGCGGAACTTTCCTAGCTGTTCGTCCGAGAAGTTTGCCTTTTTGTAAGCGACCACGAACTGTTGGAGCACTAACGATGTTGTCAATTTCTGTGGAAATCTTTGATGACTTTAAAGGGTCACTTTTTGATAACATTATTATATGGAGATCATCCGCTGGGGTCGTTTTTTTCGATCTGCCTTGAAATTCTTTTTGGGGTGCAGATTTAACAAACAAATTTAAACAAAATGAAATGACCGTCCCACACATTTCGCGATTTTACGCAGAGATTTTCCTTATTTTCTGTGCAACAGAACCAAAACTTTCTCTTCTGTAGTGCCATGGTGAACCTAAAATGTTTATTTCATTTTTCTTAACTGATACCAAGCAATTAAAATTAAGTATACTAAAACTTTTTGACAAAAAACTCGCAAAGAAAATTGTGATAAAATTGAATATTGATCACAATCTGAAGTGTATCTATTTTGTTGATCATACGATTTTTATGAGCTAAAACAATTTAATCTTCATAAAAAAAATTATTAACGTAAGAATTGAAAATATTTTTATGCTTTAAGTTTTTAATAAGTATATAGAATACAAATATATTAGCCTTTTTTGTGAACTTTAACCATTTCCAACATCACTAAAAACGAAAAATGTAAGTTGCATGAGAGTGTATCTATTTTTTTTATCAGGTGTGTATTTATGTATCTTTACAATTTTATTTGAAGTTGGCTCATATCATTTCATAGAATTTGCACATTCGTGAATCCGGATGTAAGCGGTCGTCTTCTAATCGTTGCTCCCTTAACTCTCTCTTGAGTCCATTTTAGGAGCTGGTGCCTTAGCTTGAAGCATCTGATTCCGTTGCCCGAGACAATTTGACACCCTTTGCCTCTCTAGATGTTAAAAAAACGTTTGACTTTCGCCTAAGCATGTTTTTGTCACTGAAAATTTGAAAAACCGTGGAAATGCAAAAATAATAATTCAAATTTAGGTTAGCTCGAATTTTTATTAGCCAAAAATGCACAAAAATGCCTCTTCATATCTGCAAAGTTTCATTGAAATAGGTCTAGCCGTTTCGGAGATAAGCCCGAACAGACAGACAAAACGATTTTATTAATATTTGTAGTTCATCAAATAATTATTATACAGTTGCTTTTTTTGTCCTATGGAAAATGCCCGTATGACCTTCCTTGCAACCGTATGTTTAGCAGTCTAAGCAACCGTTTTTTGAAAATTATAAGCGATTTTTCAAGATCATAACCTTTACTCTCTGATCCGTACATCACTGCAAAGGATGAAATACGTTTTTTCCTTCGCATCTATTTTTGTAACTCATTTCGTCGTGGCAATTACATGAATTGCTGGGAAACAATAGATCCCTTCATCATTTCGCATCAATTACGAACCATATGCATGTCTCGACTTTAGGGAAAATGTCCATAAATAACGAGATGTTCCTTTGAAATGTTAAACAAAAAGAAGCCTACGATAAAAACATAACGATAACGTCGCGAGGTTAATGGAACATTGTCGTAATTCACTTCTTTATTACGAGCATTTTTCCCATAATCAATGCTGAAGTGAATTAGGCCACTGCATTCCACAGTTAAATTAAGAACTACATAGATTTGTGATGGTCTTCCCAGCTCATTGCTTTCTGTTCATTTCAACCCATAAACCGAGGACTCCCTCTGTCCTTTGTTCTCTCCTCTCTGAATTTGTCTTTATATTCGGCCCGTGCCGTATCCTGGCACAAGCCGTAACCATTTAAGTGCTGTTTAAATGCCTTTATTCGGAGAAAATTACATAAAAAAACAATGTTAGCAAATAGCTGGGCATTAAAATCGTGTATATGTACATATCGTCAAGGGTGGTATTTTAGGTATACGTGCAGAATTGATAATCATTTAGAATGCCCAATTCAATTTGAACACTGACTGGAAGAGAATTCCACTCCGCCGACTGGTGGAGTCGCAATGGTGATGCGGAAATCAAATCAATAACTGCTGACTTCTGAAATCTTAACAGCAGCTGATCTGGAAGGGCGGAGGCATAACCTCATATCGCCGGAAGAGGCATGTTCCGTGGGTGGAATCTCTGTGTCATATGCCCGATCCACATGAAAGAAAATTAGTCTTTAATACCGCAAGTTTTTATTTTCTCATACAACTGCACTTGAAACTCTGTTGTACGAGTATATGACGGCGACATATCCGAGAGTATGGCACATCAACAAGAGCGACTATCTTTACCCAGTCCAACTAGATACTGACTTTCTCGGATGACACAAGACGTACATGAATCCTTCACCCAGACTGAAGCCATGACGACCGACCTAACAAAGAAATTTACATTGCAAATATATAACTGAGTCGGAACTTCGATAATATTTTTTAAATATAATAATAATAATAATAATAATAATGGCGGAGCTACAGTCCGAGGTGGTCCTGGTCCTAGCTTGTGTGACTCCGAACGGCGGGTTTGAGATGCTTTTTCTAGACAGTTATACTCTTTGATCATTGTCAGTGACTCGAAGGGGGTAGAGCCGTTTACAAAATTGTTTGAAAATTTTTTCGTTTTTCTGGAATTTGAACTAAGGCTGAAAGTATAGTGCGTAGGGGTCGACACACATACTCACAACGCCACATCTCCCACATAATAATTGCTGCTGAAACACATTAATTGAAAAAATATCATTGGCCGATCTATGTCACCGACATAAAGTGCAAACAAAAGTGGACTTAGCACACATCCTTACGGAGATCCCGTTTCGGTAGCAAAGTCTAATTAGACACTACCATTCCACATTGTAGCTACAATAGTCTGCCAAGGCTTTTCAAATTTAGAGATCTAACCATAATCTCCAAGCTGCTGCCGTATAAGACGATGCCCCTACCAGAACTTACACATGAATCCGAAACTTGGGGGCTTAGTAAAAGCCACTCTGATCTCCTAGCCGCGTTCGAGAGAAAAGTTTTACGGAGAATTCTTGGCCCCGTATGTGAGAAAGAACGATTCCGGAGACGCTATAATAACGAACTGTATGCGATCTACCTCGAAGCTGATATAGTGACAAAAATTAAGCACGATGTCAGTGCAAAAGTTTGGTCAACTGTCGAAAGCCCTGGGCGCAAATCTGCTTGCGAGATACTACTATGTATGACTAATAACCGATAAATCGTATTTAAGAAGAAACTGGACAAACGTTTTATCAAATGTTGTTGTCATCAAAACGAGTATAGTTTTGAAAACTACTTTGTGTAAAAATAAAAAAAAAGAAATAATAATTGGTGCTTTGAAACAAACAAGCATTTCCTTGTTTCTAATGAGCGTCGACATTTAAGTCCATATCGATGATTCTAAAAGAGTCAACTTTTTCCCATCATCGTCAATTGGATTTTTAAGAATTTAAAAGCAACAACGCGAAACATTAAACATGCAAAACTTTTACATTTTAAAAGCCACCCTTAAACTTGTGAAGAAAAATAAATTTTAGATCTTTTTTGAAAATGTAAATTATGATATTTTATTTTCTTATTTTTAGCTGGAACAATAGAACGGCTGTGTGAAACTGCTGCGGAAGACCCACTGAGATACCCTTTGCCAGACGATCCCTTAGGCGATAGAAGTGCTATGATACACGCAACTAGATCTCTACTCAGCTCTGTTACCCGAGTACTGCTGTTAGCCGACATTGTTCTTGTGAAAAAGCTTTTGCTGACCAAGGACAAAGTCGCTCATTCACTTGGCAGACTTCAGTCGGTGGGAAACTTCACGGAGTTTGTCACAGCATTTTCAATCTTTGGATCGGAAATGGTTGAACTGGCACATGTAACTGGAAAACGACAAAACGATCTAAAAGAAGAGCGTCGACGGGCACAGATGTTGGCAGCGCGACAAGTGCTTGAACGTTCAACAACGCTCCTGTTCACCTCGTCTAAAAACTGCTTGCGGCACCTGGAATGTCCCATAGCGAAGGAGAACCGTGACACAGTCTTCTGTCACATGAGGAGCGCCATCGACTTGATTCATTTCGTTGTCAAGGACAGTGTGAACGAATGCATGTCATTGAGATACTCACCAAATAGACCGCCTTCCAAAGTGTGGGAAACCGATACAAATACAGCGCGTTCGGCAGTTATGAGCTTCTTACGTTTACTAGAAATATGTAGACTTCACTATGAAAAGCACCACAAGAGCAAATGCAAAGTTTTGAATGCTGGCAACAACACGAAGCAGCAGGGTTTAAATCAAAGCGTCACCCATGTAAGCAGGGTTGGTCAAGGACAGCTGTGTGACAACATAGATTGCAGTACGGACTACACCATAGATCAGCTTAATCAAGAGCCATCAATATTCAATTCAAGCTTTAGACAACAACTGCTGATAGCTCTGGACAAGATAATCGAAAAAACGCAAGATTTCACCGACTCGGCATATACAAGCCACGAAAACCGAGAGCACATTTTGCTTTTGTGCAACCAATGCAAGTTGGAACTCAATCAGTGTGCACGGATAGCCATCAGTATAGAACAGTATCCGGAGAGCATACATTACGACTTAGATACCTCATTAGACAATATCCAAATAGCAGTAAACGACCTTTCCGAACAATTGACCCTATCAGTATTGGATCAAGTAACAGACTTTAATAAAAAAATTAAGATTGTTATAGACATTATAAATAGCTTTAAGTCGATAGCTTTAAATCAAGAACTAGACCGCATGCAGGAGCAGGCCGATCGATTTCACGACTATTGTGATTACATTTTGGACGTATGCAAATTGCTGCAGCACATTGCGTTGACGGAGACTCTAAGGATTCAAGCAAAATTCACCGAAATTAATCTTCGCATTTATAGCCCACAAGTGCTGAACGCGGCTAAAATTCTCTCCGCATATCCCTCTTGTAAAATTTCTCTGGAGAATCTAAATGTTTTCATCGAGAATTGGGAATGCATTGCCAATGATACTATTTTCATATCCCGACAGATAATCGAGATGTGCCATGCGCAGAATAAGTCTGCTCGGCCTAACTACTCAAGTCTTCCATGCCCCGGGGTATGTTCGTAAATCTAAGCTAATTGTTTTCCGAATTCGATTTAATGTTCTATAATTTGTCATTTCAGAAACACGGTACAACTGTAAAAACTTTAAAACCTGTCAAATTGGACGAAAAGGATGAACAAAAGATTGAAACTGAAGATAAACTGGCGACAAACGAAGTGAACACGGAAGAGGAAAAGTGGAACAGCGAATTGATTGAGAACAATGATATTGTGAAGAGGGCAAAGAATATGTCCTCGATGGCTTTCTCGATGTATCAGTTCACCAAGGGTAACGGTAACTTAAGAACAACACAAGATCTATTCACGCAAGCTGAATACTTTGCTGAGGAGGCAAACCGCTTATATAAAGTTGTGCGACAATTTTCATATCAAGTAAGTATTAAAATTTATTATTTCCCTTAGGTTAGGGTGGCTGACTAATGATACTCACTGATGAGGGTTCCCAGTGCTGGGCTGTTCATTCTGATTAGGAAATATGACCGCTTAGTTACACTAATTTAGGTCAGATTTGCTTTGGAATGTGCTTTGGGACCATTCATAATTAGGAGTTCTAATTGTTTCACGTTGGAGAAGATGTTTGACTGTAGCAAGACGGAGGGTAACTCTCCACTAGGATAAAATTATGAAACCGTTCCTCACCTGGAGAGTTCTTCAGCTTCGCTTTTTCTTGGAATGTAACAGTGTCCCGGTTCTACCACCATTTCCCTTATTTTTTTTCTTCTACTGGCACTGCAGTTAGGGATGCAACATCGTTCTTAAAAACATCGATATTAACAACGATACATCGATGTTTTTCCGATGTTTTATTTATCTTCTCCATCACACAATTTGTTGGCTATATTAACGATGTACTGTATCCAAACATCAAAATATACTAGTCTTACCAGTTTCAACCCAAAAACCTTCTCTGTATTCCGTTTCGTTGATGATTTGATTTTTACCTTGTGGCTTATGGGGCCAACGAAAAAGCCAAAGTGACGTTGGAGGATCCTACGGTGCGGGATTAGGGTTCCCGAGCGTGCCCATCATGCACGTTTATACAGCGATTCGCTTGTTCCAAGAACGACACCCGCTCCCAGCCGCTGCCCCTTGGTGAATAGGCACTAATTTGGCTGTTGACACAAGGTCTGCTATGCTTACGCATCCAGCCAATTCATGCCGAAACATTAACCCGATTAGCGACCGACCCACATTTCCATAGGAGTTGGATACCCAGTCTCCTTGAGGGTTGCTCGATGCCCGGGGTTTACCACTTGGAGGTTCGGTGTAGAATGTTAGACTAGGAGAGGCTAAGATATAACAAAGTTATATTGTATTGCGCATCTCTAACTCTTTTACATCCCGTAATTATTACACAAATACAAGCACAAACATCGATGTATCGTTTGCATCCCTAACTGCAGTACGGGATGAACATGGGGCTCAACCAATAAACCTCCTTCAAGCTGCCTCCAATTACGCACGCCAAGTTAGCTCAGATCCTTTTCCAATGGTGTGCGCCATCGGTTTCGTGAGCATCCTCTGTTACTTTGTTTTACTGTCGCGAAGTCGAAAACTTCGGGCAGAAGCAGTGTCGTCCATACACCTTACATGACTTAGTCATCTTTTGGTTGAATTTTCTTCAAATTCCAATAACGCAAACACGATCAAAGCGTGAACATAAAACTTTTCTTTCTTCACTTAACTCTGTTTACCGTAGACGCAAACGCGATCGAAGCGTGAACATAGAACTTTTCTGTCTTCATTTCACTTATCTCTGTTTACAACTAAACCTATTCTTGCTTCCGTTTCAATGAAAGCAAACGCCTCATTGGCAGCTCGCCGAATTCGACCAATCACATCAATGTCGTCCGCATATGCGTATGTCGCCTTGCCTAAAAATCTTAGGCTAAGTCCTTTTTGACAGTAAAGGTGAGTTCGTTACCGATCTTGACGGAGCAGCGATATTTCGCCATCGTCATCCTCTCCATTCCGACAAGTTTGGCAGGAATGCGGCCGAGGAATATATATAAATAAATATAAATAATTAATAAAACACACATTTAGTGCACACTACACAGAGTGCATCGAGCTCTTACACAAATTCTACCTTGTGCATGCAAAATAGCATCATAAGCAAATTCAAACCGTGTGACCCAACTGCGATGGTGTCGAATATTTTTACTCCTGAAGAATACGAGACGCGTGAGTTTTGTTTACGAGTTCTGGTCATACGGTTCGTTACAAAAAATATTGACATAAGAGTTCGACTGAAATATAGTAACTTTAACAGCGATGTTAAGGAGTCTTATTCCTCGATAGTCGGCACCGTCAAATGGGTGTCTCTTCTTGTGGATTGGGCAAACCATATTGAGATTGCACTCATCGGGTATGCTTTCCTCTGACCATATCTTACAGATGAACTGGTACATGTGCCCAACCAGATCGGGAGGACGGAATTTTCATCTTTCACCGTCGAAATTGAGTAGAAAGGCTTTGCTATTTAACGGATGTCAAAATGTCGAAGTAGCCCCACTATTTCCCTTACTCTGTATAAATTCCTGACATATTTCTCACTGCCTTTAATACTCCCGAGAAAGGTCCTCATTTCATTTTAAAAAAAATTAATTTTAATATTTATTATTTTTTATTATTTATTTATTTTAATTTAATATAATATTTAATTTATAAAAATATTCTATTCTTTTTAGGTTCCTGCTGGACAAAATAAAAAGGAGCTGCTTGATCATTTAGACAAAGTTCCAACCTATGTTCAGACATTACAATTCACGGTAAAGGATCACACAGTTGGCAGGGCAGCAACATTCGTCAAGGTCGATCATGTCATGCGGGAAACTAAAAACCTATTAAACGTGATAAACAAAGTGGTGGCAGAGTGTTTAGAGTGTGCCAATAAGGTAATTCTTAATATGACCTAACAGCTATTGCTACAAACAGCTTTTAGTGCGAAAAGAATTAAATGACAAATCAAATGCTAGTTTAGTTATTGTTATTACTGTTGAGCTGCTAAATTTGTAGATGTAATTGTGTTTAGCTGTTGTAAACTGTAAGTAAGTAAGGATTTAACGCACTGTTTCCTGTTGTATTTCGAAGTAAAGACTTAGGAAGGGCTTAGTTATGTTTTTGCTTGTTGTTTAAGGCTTTAAATTATTTTAGACACTCAAGTGTGTAAAGTTTATAAACTTTAAAAAGACTTTTGGATTGAAGACAGCGAACCTATTTTATCGGATGTGTTTCAGTCCTTTGACTTTAAGCTGAATAAAGTAACGACAAATAAAAGCATTCTCGTACACGCATGCCAGGTGCCGTTAGAATAAAATTTGGAGTGATCCAAGGACCTTTTGTATAAAAGTCGTCGCAAAAAAATTTGCATACAAATTGAAAAAAGCATCAGCAAACATCTGCCGTTTGGATACGAAATAATTTAAGGACGCATCCGGTATCCTGAGAACCCTGCGAATTGCCTATGATTCGACTTTAGAATCATTTTTAACAGTGGGGCTTAATTATATTACGTCGGTCACATGAATAATCTTCTTATGGCGTTACAGTCTGGGCTTTAACCAACAAACCTCTCCGGCTATTTGTCGTCAATTGCGCACAACAAGTTAGTTCAGGTCCCTCTCCATTTGCGCGCTCCATCTTAAATGTGGACGTAGTCTGCTGCGTTGTTCCACTAGTTCAGAGTCGAAGATATGAATATGTTTAGGATATTATAATCCTTATTGTAAAAAAACTGTTCTAAGGCGAGTGCTTAAAAAACAAAGGTTTAGCGAAACGTGCATTTCACAAAGAACATATTTTTGGAAATTCCGTTCCTTTGCTATCAGAAAAGAAGAATACACTCTTGAAATCGCTTAAGAAAATCTGCATGTTAACTCTATGGTTTTTCTCTGATCACCACTAACTAAGAAATACGACTCAGCCACCGTGCCCGACGCAGCCCCAGCAGCCGCCGTATCAACAGGCTCCGAATAGGTATACTCTGCTCAGCAGCAGGAGGCATCCTCCCTCTTCACAGTCAAAACAAGTAGTACTATGACCACTATCAACAACTATGGCATCAAGTGGCGGGGCTGGAAGTTCACACGAATCCTGAACTAGCGCAGACACCACCACACAGACCACCACTCCGTCAAACGCACAGCCTCACAGCTCGCAACCATGCGCCATGAAACGGGGTCGCCTTTCCAATTCAGTATCAGTCACGGCGCAAAACCTAAGTATGCTCCTCCAGATTCTTGTGGCTACCCAGGATATGAGTACCATTAGTACCACAGCTGTCCTACCATAACTCAAGGGCAGTATTCACCCTCTCAGTGATATCAGAGATGCAGGCCTGGTGCTCAAATGCCCCCACCTGGAAGTCCGATGCCTACTTCTTCGGCTACCAACCGAACAATGAACTAATAGTCAAATCCACAATATATTCAAAGAATCCCGTTAACGTTATCCCGTTAAGCAACTTTCCAATAGTCCTACGATTCCAATTTTTTTTCTTGCTTTTACATAGATAATATACAAGACGCAAATGTATTTCGAACATATTTTTTGTCTGTCTTTTCGTTACTTCGCATGACAAAGACGTTCCCTTTCTTCCAGATTTTAAATAGTATAAACAAGAGAAGATGGTACATGAATGCTGAAAAGAAATTATGCTTAATAGTACGTTTACATCGCACCCAAATACAACATTCCAGGAAAAAAATCGAAACCCAAGTTTGCGTTCCCACTGCAACTTCAGCATTTCAAATGATAGCTAGTGTCAAAATGGGTGCCGTGAACGAAGGCCATATGAACTAACGCCATAATGGCGTTAAGTTTACGGCGTATAAACGGTGCCGTGAACGAAGGCCATATGAACTAACGCCATAATGGCGTTAATTCGCATTTGAAAGTGAATTAACGCCATAATCCACTTATGGCTTTAATTCACTTTCAAATTGGAACTAAAGCCATATATTAAATTGAACTAACGCCATATGGTGTTAGTTCACTTTCGAATGTGAACTAATGCCATACAATGTATTTGAGCTCTAAAGCGCGTTATCTGTCCAATGTCCCACCATGATCGGACCACGTTTAGTTTCCAACCAACCTACCTCCCTACATATGAGGTATGTATGGGGGGGCATGCTGCCCCCCTGCAACCCCCCTGCTTGGCCACATATGCAATTTGGAGTAAGTGCGAGTTTGATTGTATTTACTTTCTTTAAACTCATGCAAATCGTGGATAAAAAATATCATGGATACACTCAGTCTCGCGCCTACTTCAAATCCTACATGTGGTCCAGCAGGGGGGTTGCAGGGGGGCAGCATGCCCCCCCATTCCAACATTATTGTTTATACGCCGTAAACTTTTTTCCTACAAGTTTCTACCTCATTTCTTAGGACCATGTAAATAATGTAAATTATTGAGATTGATGCGAGTGACTTTAATTCAATTTCAAATGTGAACTAAGGCCACTTCCTAAAACGAACTAACGCCATATGGCTTTAGTTCAAATTTGAAAGTGAATTAAAGCCATAAGTGGATTATGGCGTTAATTCGCATTTGAAAGTGAATTAACGCCATTATGGCGTTAGTTCATATGGCCTTCGTTCACGGCACCGTATAAACAGTAATGTTGGAATGGACCCCCCTGCTGGACCACATGTAGGATTTGAAGTAGGCGCGAGACTGAGTGTATCCATGATATTTTTTATCCACGATTTGCATGAGTTTAAAGAAAGTAAATACAATCAAACTCGCACTTACTCCAAATTGCATATGTGGCCAAGCAGGGGGGTTGCAGGGGGGCAGCATGCCCCCCCATACATACCTCATATGTAGGGAGGTAGGTTGGTTGGAAACTAAACGTGGTCCGATCATGGTGGGACATTGGACATATAACGCGCTTTAGAGCTCAAATACATTGTATGGCATTAGTTCACATTCGAAAGTGAACTAACACCATATGGCGTTAGTTCAATTTAATATATGGCTTTAGTTCCAATTTGAAAGTGAATTAAAGCCATAAGTGGATTATGGCGTTAATTCACTTTCAAATGCGAATTAACGCCATTATGGCGTTAATTCATATGGCCTTCGTTCACGGCACCTCAAAATGTATTATTGATATTTTTTTTCTGATTGGAAATCAGAAGTGGTTGAACCATTTAGCTTATTATATTAATTTAAAGATAAATTTAAGTGCTAATTCAGACATTAAATATATTGCTGACTCAATATAGAGGTATGGAGTTCGCGTTGAAACTTATGTCCACTTGAAGCTTTCAACTAATGAGAAAACGGCGGTGTTTTCTACTATTACTTATGAAGAGAAGACTTATAATTGCAAAAGCAATTGCAATGCATAGACAACCAAGGAAAGTCTGGACATGAGTCCAAATAATAAGTGGAGATATTAGAAATATAACAGCTACTATTTTCAGAAACGTACAACTACTTTTTGGGAAAAGGAAGTTCCCGAAAAAGATGATGAGTTTTCATTCTTATTGCAATGATCACTTGAAATGATTTATTGTTTTGTTGACAGCTGTTTTTTTGTTTATGTCAGCGGTTTGAAATGTCATTGTATGACGTGCTGAATTTGTAAAGAGGATTGTTCGATTTGACGAACTTACAAATGCAGCGACGAAATTCAGTATTCCGCTCGAATCCAATATTTCAGAATGCAGGAAAATGTATGGCAAAAGGCAATTGAGTAATAGAGCCCTCTCTCGGAAGACCAAGCTGACTCTATACAAGACCTTGATCATCCCAGTCCTGCTTTATGGCGGAGAAGCATGGACAATATCCCAAGCGGATGAAGAGTCTCTTGGTTTTTTCGAGAGAAAAATTCTGCGCGCGATCTTTGGTCATGTTTGCGTTGATGGCATTTAGTGGGGAAGGTTCAACCACGAACTATGTGTGCTGTACAGACATGCATCTAGCCAAGCGTCTACGGATCCAGCGCCTAAGATGGCTAGGCCATGTAGAGCGTATGGACAACTTAGTTCCGGCCCGAAGAGTCTTCGACTCGGAGCCTGTGGGACAACGCAACAGAGGACGTCCACGTACAAGGTGGCGGACACAAGTCGAGGTGGACCTCGGCCGGCTTGGTGTGCGAAACTGGAGACAGCTGGCGAAAGATCGTGATGGTTGGGGAGGCATGTTGAGTGAGGCCCAGGTCCACCTCGGACTGTTGCGCCCTAAGAAGAAGAAGATATAAAAGCTGGTCTAACGGTATATTGGGTCGCATTTCTTTAGAGACAACAGTTAAGATAAAAAAAAAAAACTACTGCTTAAATGATAACTGACCTCATTTTTAGTGCCAAAATTGATGGACGTGGCTTGAAATGACAGCAGTCTCTAAATCGGACGCATTAAAAGAAAACAAATTATGTAGTATTAATTTAGTAGCTTTTGTAGTGTTATTCGATTCCAAAAGACTTATCTTATAAAGCTTCCAAACATAGACATTTACGTTAGAAAAATCGGCTAGCTCTTGATGCGCTTCTTCTAGAATTCATTCAGAGTTCATGACCAAATTGAACTGATTCAGATAACCAGCCCAAGTATTAACGAATGCTTACATTAATCGCATAGTTCTAAGGTTTGGAGTTCCTTGCTTTTGCTAAAAGAACAAGCTTCTCTTTTGCTCAAACCAAATAAGCCCATTGCTAAGCTTAAAACTTTTATTTCGTAATAAACTATGCCTTTTAAATGCTTTTCAATATTTGGCGCTACCATTAACGCCTTGTCAAATATAAATGTCAAACTAATTCAGTTCCTCTACAGCAATGTCAAGTTATAAACCAGGCTTAACTCATGTGTGTGATGTTTTCTCCTTTAGTGGTTGCTACCGATATAAGACAAGTGTTTTTTCGCAAAGAAAAAAAAAATATAACGACTTTCAAGTCGGGAGCATTCGGAGTTTTGGCTGATCTTATGTGTGTTACAAAATGAAATAGAAATAAATAAAGTTAAAAATAAATGTATTGTGTACATCATTTGTTATATAATTATGTAATTAACTTCATTGAATTACTCTTGTTAATATTTTATTCATTGTTTGTTTTTTCTTAGTACAAATTAGATTTCACTGGACTTTCGAGTCGTACCGGTTCCGGTGCGATCAAGGACGACGAGGGCGGAAGTGGAGGATTAATGGATTCGAAGGGATCGACGAACAGCACCGAGGGCAGCATGTGACAGTACGGTATGGCTCGAAGAGCCAAAGGTGATGCTCGAAGGACACGCGTATCATTCTTATTATTTTAGAATCCAAACTGAAATACGTACGGATATATGTATTACTGGGTATTATTGGGTATTATTGGTATTAGGATGACAATTGGCTTATATCTTTAGTCTGTTAAGAGAGATATATTAAACTTTTTATTCGATTTTCAAATTTTATGAAATGAAACATATTCGATAGTTTTTATTTGAAACTTTTAAAATTTAATAGTTAGACGAAACTAATTTTTCTCGCAAGCGTAACATAATTAAGGCACTTGGCGCGAGTGTTTGATTTTGTTCTTCTTGCTATCAGTATATGTATGTATTTATGAAAAAGAAAATATATTAAATGAAGTGTATGAATCGGTTAAGTCACTTAAAGACTGCTAGTAGCTTTTGGCTTACTGCTGTAGATTATTTTAATTCACATATAACTTCCATTTACTTCTTATCATACCAGCTAAGGTGAAACTGAAATGTTGTCGCCAAAATATTGTAACATTAACATAAAGTTTAATTAAATGATAGAGTGTTGAAGAGTGTTTGAGTGTGGTATTTTGTGGTGCAAAGGAATATTATTTAATTTTAATTATTTTCCCTTGTATGTCAGAATTGTTCAAATAGCTTAAGTTCTTCCTCAGAGCCTCGGACACAAGCAGTGTTCCCTAATTGTATTTCAACTTAAGTATTCCAACGAAAAACTTTTTAGATTCCTCATTATCAATCTGGGTCACCAATTAAATATTTTCAGTTTAGATTTAGTCACCAAAGTTTTAATTCTCCCCAACCACAACCCTAATTAATTAAAATAATTTGGCTTTGTCGATAATTACGTGGATATTGAATATAGTTCAGTACTTCACCAAAGTTATGTGATACTCGTATCTATCTCTATACACCTATTTTATCCTTAGTTATTATACTCCTTTATTTAAATGCATAAAGCTACTATTGTTTACACTTTTTTGGTTGAAGAACAACATTTTTGCTTACGTCATTGATTATACAAGAAGTAACCGTTTTTTTTCTTTACATCAGAGATTTTTTATTCTATTGTGCAAAATTCGAATTGTCATAATTGTGTTTTCGTATAGCCAGTTCTTATCTCTCTCCCCCTCGTTCTCCAGCTGGCCACCAAATTCAACACCCCAATCCTCCCAATTTACAATTACAGTACAATTGACAAAATAATATTCGGGAAATCGAATAAGTTTATGGGCACATCTACGAATAACAAATTTATTTGGAATTACGCTTAATCTAAGTCGTACGTGCGATATCTCTAGAGTCCAACCGAACATTCGGCATCGGCTTCGACTTCGGCCACCTTCGGCAAAACATTCGGCTTCGGCCAAATGAGACCGAAGATTTTGCCGAAGCCGAATGTTGAATTTTCTGTTTTCTGTACAAATAGAAGTTGCAAGGAATGGTGTGTTTTTTGTTTTGTTATTGTCGGATATTTTGTATTTCAAAAGTGCGATTGTTTACAGCTTTAAAATCAAAAGATTTTGCATTTGCAAGTTGGTAAACTATTAAGTGGTCTGCATAAAAGCATGCAATTTATTTTTACTGGTTACAGGTAGAAAGAATATCAAAAAGGGCAGCTAAAAATCCAATTTGGGGTTATTTTGTAAAAATTATGCAAAAGCGACCTATAAAATATGTTCTAAATAGAGTTCGACCAAACATTCGGCTTCGGCCGAAAGTGATCAAAAAGCCAAAGCTTAGCTTCGGCTTCGGCCGAAAAACTGGCCTTCTGTCGGACTCTAGGTATCTCACAGCGATATTTCTCTTAAAACTCCATATTACGCACTATCCAGGATATAATCGGCGAGAATCCATTTCGATTTCCATGATAAGGTTACAAGTTTAATTCTAAAACTGTCATTTACAAAATCTCTGGAAGCGCATTTAAATTTGGCTATCATGGCATGGAATTGCTTTCATTTAAACTTATAGAACTGAACGAAGTTTACCGAAACAGGAATAACCGTAACTGTAACGCAACTAAACCTTAAGCTACTCGAAGCAAAAAAGATAAGTACATTAGTTTTTCTATCAGTGTTCTTTCTCGAGTTAAATGTGCGCTGCTTGATTCAGTATCAACGGGCACCCTAAATTTTTCAACGTACAAAACTGGAGTTTTTTATCGTTTAAATCACAACACGATACCGCTGTGCTGAACCGGAAAAAATTCCCAACGCTCTGAGCCACCACACGGTCGTAGTTGAAATTGAACGGTACCGCTGTTCGATCTTGTATCAGACCGTGCGTGTCGAAGTAGAGAAAAAGCTTTTGTGGGGACAAAGCCCCTATTACGTACCCTTTCGTAGGCCCCGGAGATGAGGTTATTGATCAAGTTCATCGCTCTGGCAGTATGACCCCGAATCATCTTCGCCAGGAAATTGTCCACTTTTATCAGGTTTGCTCTGTTGTACGAAACCTCATTGGAGTAAAATTCTTTGTACTGGGACTCTGGTGTTCTGCAAAGGCGAAGTTCATTTTTAGATTCCAGTCATCACAATATCGCTGCATCGATTCGAAGTCATGCTGCAGGAGTGTGGCAATGACCTCGATCTTTGGACTTGATCTTGCGTGAAAAAGAGATAAGATCACTCGTGTAAATGTTGAATAGGGGGAACTTACTACACCCTGATGGAGATCATTTTCTACTTTAAATATGCCAGCAGAAGTCCCAGCGCCGGGCAGTCCGTTTCGTCTCCATCCCCACACATAAATCTACTTAATTATCAGGCCAATGACCAATGTCTGAGCTTAAGTTAATGCCGTTCTCCATCCTTGACGGTCTCGGCCACCTTTTTCCAGTCAGCAAGAAGTTGTACTTGCACCGAATGTTCGATCTACTTCACTTTCTCTTGGATTCGAAGACTTTCCTAGGCTGAAGCATAGTTGTTTATGCGCTCTATTTGGCCAAGCCAATTTAGTCGACGGATATTTGCCTTCCGGATTATGTTCGCATATTTCCCAGTTCATAGAGTTCGTGGTTATGTCTTCTTCTTCATTTTCCCTTCTTGTAGACATGAACAAGTATCCGCTCCGATATCCAAGCATCCGTATCCGATAATTGGACGCAGCGTGCTACAGATCGTGCCAGTTTGCGATGCTTATTGGTTGAGGCTCAGGTATTCTTTCATTCGTTTTACAAGCTAGGGAAGGAACACGATCCGCAGTCGAGCTAAAGCTACATGGGCAGCCCACACTGTTTACAACAAGTACATTATATATATATTATAAATAATATATTATATACTACAGGGTGCATATTAAGTTATGAAATTTCTCGCATCAATCCGTCCTAGAATTGTTTCATAAAGTCCACAGGAAGAAAATAAATTTTAGGTTCATAACGTTATATATTGGATGTTTGGATTGGTTTCTTCTATTTCCTCGAATTACACTCCGAACTAGTTTTTAACATTTCACTAACTATATTTTACGATTTTTTTTTTCTTTCGTTAAAATTAAAATCCTTCCGTACACAATTATTGCTCCTTCAATGCTCTTCACAATCAATTAAAAAAATTAAATAAATAAGTAAAAAAGTTATACAACGTATTATGGCAGCATTTCACATATACATAAATATCTTTGTTAGACCTTTCTCTATGACAATCTCTTCTCACTACTAATCCTACTCTGACTTCATGGGTCAATATTAAAATAATAATTAAAAAATAAATAAATTAGTTTAACCGATTCATATGCGAGAATTCGTTGCTAAATAAGCCACAAAATCGATCTTTTGGGTTTTATTCTCATTAGTGAATCTTATATTAAGAATGATCATGTGTCAAAAATGTATATTTGTGAATAATCTTCATAAAAATCTGTTTTTCTTTGTAAAGACAAACCGAACAAACAAAGAAAAAGAAAAAGAAGAAAATATTTACCGACGCTATATAAATGTTGTTTCCTCAAACTTTGCTTAAAGCGTTTTCTTTTATTCACTTTCGATTCATACATATGTGCATATGGGTACGGGTACGTCCATATGTGCGCATTTTTTATCGAGTACAGAGATGTTAAATTGATATGAATGTATCGCATTAGTAGATGTTTTATTAATTTCTTGATATTTCTCACATATTTGAAGTTTTAAACTTAAACAAAAAAAATGAAAAAGAACAAACAAAAGAAAAAGTGATGCCAACATTTTTTTTTTACATAAATTGTTAAAATTTTAATGTTTCCATTCAATGTTTACTTGAAAAAATACAGAACTATCTGTATAAATGACGGCTAATATACTATGTACCATCAGCGCTGAATTTTAAGTTCAGAACATATCTGAAATGTTATTGCAATTCCTTTAAGTCACATACGAAGACCGCGCTTAGTGCATGACCTATCAAAAGTGGTTCTATCATCAACCATTGAGACTCTTATTCGAAAGAAGACATCGCAATTGAGGTGGGAACCTTGGAGTGAAGAGGACAGATGTACATACAATGACGAGCGGTAAAAATAGAACATATCTAGAGATTGAAGGCGAATATGTACAACCCAATGGCAGTTAAACGTAGGAGAAGGGTGCGTTGAAATAGCTTCAGTTAAACGAACTGTAGTGAATTGTATTATAAAATATATATGAACAAAGAAAAATGGGAAACAGATATTGAATTTGTGGTTAACTAAAACCCAACATCACTGAAGTGTAAACGAAGTCGAAAATTAGAACTTATTTGTACTCTGTGTTGTGAATAAATGCGTAATGAACTAGAAGAAACTCGATATTTTCTATTTATGCAATCATACATTATATGGGCGCTGTAATTTAATCAATTTTAAGTTTATTTAAGTTCAAATGTTGATAATGCGAACTACAGGCGCCAGAATGCATGATGTACGGATAAACAGACGCTTTACTATAAAGAAGTCACTCTCGGCGTTTGCACGGCGTTTGTCCAAAAGTTAAAGAAATGAAGAACGAATTGCTTGCGGATTGAGAAGGAATGTAGCACTTAGATTAACTACTGTTAATCGATGCCAGTAAATTTTTTCAATTTCCAATTTCGTACTTTTTGTTTAACTCTGAAGTAGAAATAGCAACAATTAAACGTTAAATAATATTTTAGTTTACACTGCTGTTATTTTGGCCGTAACTCTACATATAAGTTACTTATATATGCTTATTGAGTGTTCCTAAGCCTTTTGGAAGCCACAACCTCTACCTACCTACCAAGAGTAAGGCATACATACATGAAATAATGGGCACTTGCGTGGATCTCTACGCCAACGATTGCTGAATAGCAAATACTCATACCGATACCATGTCCAACTCCAACTCTGGTGGACTTCGCCAAGAGCCGAAACCCAACCCTAACCATCCATAAAGGGAGCTGGCAATCCCCTGATCATTCAAGCAGATTGATCACGTTACAATCGTCGTCAGACACTCTTCCAGTATTCTTGATGTTCAATCATTCCGAGGACCCAATATCGGCTCGGATCATTTCCTTGTTGAAGCTAAGGTAAGAATATCCTTGTCGAGAGAACAACGGATTCGAGGAAGAACACCACTGTTTGACAGACCGCTAGGAACTTTGGCAATCGAATCGCCCTGAAACTCTACTAAAGTTCTCTTAAAGAAGAATGGAAACGTTTTTTAAAAAGCCATTTTCCGTATTTTCACTGATTTAAAAAAATGTTTTTTCCGTCATTTATAAACATAATCAAACTCCATTTTATTTTTTTAGAACTTTTTTATTTTCTAAAAAAATAAAATGCATTTTATTGTTAAAGCAGCTGGAGATGATCTGCTTGAGCGCATGCCGCAGCTCATTTGTAAGATATGGTCGGAGAAAAGCATCCCCGATGAGTAGAATTTCAGTATTGTTTGCCCGATCCACAAGAAAGGAGACCTTTTTGACTGAGCCAATGATAAGTCTACTTAACATCGCGTATAAGATCTTTTCTGTCATTCTATGTGAACGCCTTAAACCAGTGTGGTTTCAAGACAGACAAGTCCACAATAGACCAGATCTTCAAACTACCGCAGATTCTGGACCCATATCGCAGGTCGACACACAACACCTATTCGTCCACTGACAGCGTGCATAAAGACGAGCTATAATGCCATGTCTAGTTTCGAGATTTCTGCCAAACTCGTCGATTGTGCAGGATGTCGATGAAAAACTCTCGCTGCTCCGTCAAGGCCAATAACGAACTCGCCGAGACCTTCAATGTCAAAAAAGAATTTAGACAATGCGACGCGCTGTCATTTGATTTTTTCAACATTGTTTCTTGAGAAGATTGTGCGAAAAACACTGGCCAACATTAGACACACGATCTTCCAGAAGTCCGTACAAATGCTAGCATACGCGGATAATATTGACGTGATTGGTCGAACCCAGCGAGCCGTCAATGAAGCGTTTGTTGGCATTGAAACGGAAGCGGCAAAACTGGGAGTGGCGACCAACGAGGTCAAGTAGTATGAAGTAAATGCTGTCTTCGAGAAAGGACGTATAACAACGACGACATGGCCAGAACACCGACAACAAACCCAACTCTTCCCAACCGCTGTTTTTTGGGGGCGTAAAAGGCAATTGAGTAATGGAGCCAGGATGAAAACCAGGACTTTTACGTGCTATCTTTGGTCCCGTTTCGTTGATGACATTTGTAGATGATTCAACTATGAATAATATGGGCTGTGCAGCGACATATGTATAGCCAGGCCTCTACATCCAAAGATGGCTAGGTCATGTACAGCGCATGAGTAACTTGGCCCCAACCCGAAGAATATTCGAATCTGAACCAGTAGGACAACGCAACAGAAGATCTCAACCAATTTGGCGGGTGCAATTTGCGACAGTTAGCAAAGATTGTGCTAGGCGGAGAGGTTTGTTGGTTGAGGTCTAAGTCCACCCCAGATTGTAGCGTCACAAGACGAAGAATAAGAAGAATAAATCCCCAAAAATCGCTCAACGAGTTGCGATTTTCTTCTAGAAATAAGGGTCTTAAGTAAAGGTTGTCTTCAGACAATTAATAAATAAAATATTTAAGAGAATAAATACAGAATAAAAAAGACAATAAATATTTATTGCATTAAAATAAAGAAACTTCAACGAGAGGCACTTATTTCTCATACTCTGGACCTCCCAAATCCTTGGGAAATACTTCCTTATAGTAAACAATAAGAACCTTTATTAGCTCATTCAATTGAGTTTGGTATTGAACTTGTTTCTTATCCGACGGTGCAGGCATTAGTGTGGGGCCAAATGAAACAGCCAAATTAAATGCGTCCATCATATTTTCGCCCGCATGCTCTGATAAACTACAAGAAGAAATAGAGAAGAGCATGCATTTTTGGTTAGTTCATCCATAATTTAAAAGAATTAAGAGCATATGCTAAACTGCAGAAGTACAACGTACAGTCAAAATCCTCAGACACTTACTGATTTAAAAAGGAAAACAAATATCGCATCACAATAAGCGTTGGTTTAGTAATATTTTTCAAGAAATTCCGCATCCCAATGACAACTTCATACTTTGATTCTTTTTCTGAAACAAAACACAAAAATGGTCATAACGTTCTTGCCCAAACTTACCTTTTTCATACTTACGTATTAACGATAAAAATATATCGAAGTACTTGCTGGGAAACAGAGGCTCATGAAGTTCCCTCAGATAAAGCTTCAAGACACCAGCCACTGAGTTCATATCTGATGCATCCGTGGCTCCGGCCAGTGGATCCTCTCCGCGTTCGAAACAATCTCGAAAATTGAGAATCTCAACTTGTGAGCCAGAAACTCGAAAAATTCCTTGACTTTGTAAACCTGGTTAGGGAAATATGCGGTCAAAGATTTTCCTAGTTAAGGAAATTTTAACTTACCAAAAGCATTTATGACTCTAATGCAGCTTCGCATTATAAGGGGAATTGACTCCTTAGTTGACTTTAAGTACTCTTCTAGACATCCTCCGAATAGTTTTGGACGGTGAGACCATGGCCTCTGAATATGTACTTAAATGGAATAAAATGTACGTATATATTGTACTTTATAGAGAGTGACCAGGTAGCAATAATATTTTTTTTCCGAAATCCTTTGTGTCAAAATAACCCATGCTGCCCCCTACAACCCCCCTGCTTGACCACATGTGCAATTTGGAGTAAGTGCGAGATTGATTGTATTTGTTTTCTCTTAAAAACCGTGTGATTTTTAATTTTGAAAGTAGGGGATTTCCAGGGGATTTTGGATCAGGAGATTTTTTGCAGGGGATTTTGACACAGGGGATTTAAAGCGAATGTCTACATTCAAAACGGGATTTTACGCTGCAGGGGATTTTGGAACGAGGGATTTCCTAACGATCCTGTCGAATTTACCACCTTACCAATATTCAGTAAGGTTTGCTATTTCCTCATGAATTGTTCCACGCTTCCCGAACGTGCGCAAATTTAAAAAAATGTTGTTAAATTCCGGCTAAGTTGTAAATAATATTAATAATAATGGCGGCGCTACAGTCCGAGGTGAACCTGGGCCTAGCTTCTCAGGAACCACTCGTGTTGTGCGTGCTATTGTTCTTTCACGAGTGGAGGGGACCTACAGTTTAATGCCGACTCCGAACGGCGAGTTTGAGAAGCTTTTTCTAGACAGTTATACTCTTTGAGCATTGTCAGTGGTGTTGTTGGTGTTTTTCGGGAATCGAACCGACAACATAGAGCGTAGGAGTCGACGCACCTACCCACTACGCCACGTCGCCAGGGTGTTAACCCGCCTTATTTTGCGGTTAGATTTGGACCTACATCCGGACCATAGATACCGCTAATAAGGCCTGTGAAATGTTGGCCGGAGATCCAGATTTTGGCAAAACAATCATTCTCAGACGAGGCTCATTTTTGGCTCAGCGGCTGTATTAGGCTAGATTAGGGGACAGCTAGTGAATTCACCAGCACACTTATACTATGACCAACGGCTGCTAGTGACTGGACCAGATTTGAAAGTCCGGATAAAAGCGTATTAACTTTGCTTTCACTGGAATTCGAACCTGGAATCCCTCTAACTTGGGGCACTTAACCAACTGCGTCATCCAGTCGTCTGAACGGCTATGTCAACAAGCGAAATTGTGGTTATTGGAGCGAACACAATCCACAAGTGTTCGACCAAGCATTAATGCACCCACAAAGATTGACTGTTTGTGAGATTTATGGCATGTCGGCATCATCTGACTTTATTTCTTTCGAAATAAGGGATGAGACACCGTCCCAGGTACAATATAACCCAATGTTAACCGACATCAGGTATAACCGTTGCGATCATGCAACTTGACAGTGTTGGAAATTAATGCTTTTTTCGATTAATTTAATTAGCATGCGAAATTATTTTATTACTGCGCGAAAATATGATGCAATTGAACCGATTCACGTGCAAATTCCACACGCAGAATTTACCCAGGCGGATTTCCCAGTCGTTTGTAAACAGCCACTTACGAGTACACAAATGTTTCAACAAGTTGAATATGTCCGTTTTGACATTTCCCATACAAATTGAATGTTTGAGTTTTGGTAGATATTGATTGTCATTTCAATTTATTTTTGACGGACTACCTACGCAACGCAAAATCGGTAGGACCAAAGCAGTATTGCCTTTCAGGCATGAAGCTTACGAAGGAAGAAAATAAAAAAGGGTCGTATTTTGCAAAGAAATTTACGCAGGATTAGGGCTGAAACTTCAAATACGCCAAGAGATAAGGGATGATCTACAAATCTTATGTACAGCATTGGCAAAATATATCAGGCACCCTTTAAGATTCGTTATATCTTCAAAAAGCAAAAAAGTTAATGAAATGAGAGGAAACAATAAAAATAGTTTACAACCTTAGATAGTATCACCGAAACCCATAAAATAACAAAAAGATAAGAATGCCTAATATATTTGGCCAAGGCTGTATGTAGAAGATGGGTGAAGAACAAAAAATTCAACTAAGTTCATACTTACTCCTGGACTCCACTTTCATCTTATGTGACGTGTAGCTCTTGAAGGAGATTTGCTTAGCCACAGGGGATAGATTGGCCAAAATATACAATCTCCCATCTTCCTTGTGCTTTACTGAAATTGCTTTCGAGTGTGAACTACTCATTGTAACCAGCTCTTGTTCACGATCCTCGCCAATAACTTTAACTTTGTCGTGGTAATTGTTTCCCGTGACGTCCAACACTCCGTATATCTTTTCTTGATGCTTCCGCAAACTCTCCTCCCTAAATCTTAAAAGCTGCATTTGTAACTGAAGTTCAAAGTCAAGTATGCTTTGAATGTTCTTATCCTCGGTTGGTTGCTTCTCAAGAACCGATTCATTTCTAACTATGGAAGTGTCAACATTTGATTCGGAATTATCTGTCATAGGACTAGACATTTTGCTGCTGTAAAGTTTGTGCAGATATTGCTTCTGATCCGTTGAAACATGTGACAGAATTGCTTTCGAAACCATCAATCCAAAGCCCAAGTCCATACTCTAGAATATAGAAATTTGTATAACAACTTTTTCCGGGTGGTAGATGAAACTTACATTTATTATGTCCTTTAAATCCCTGAGCATGGTCTTGTGTATAGCAACATTAGCTGTTTCAACATAGTGTTTATAAATGTACCTGCTCTTGAGAACTTCAAGTTTTTCAATAGTGTTAACGTCCATCTCCTAAACAAATCAGATTATGGGTGTGCAACGATAGCTGGTTGTTCGAAACTCACTTTCTCCGCCTTGTTTCCATGATGTTTATCCTTGCGCGGACTGACTTGTGTCCTCTTTCTGTGGTCTGTTGACTTAGATTTTGTACCTACTCCTTTATGTTCGTTCTGTGAAATAAAATAGAGGACCAAAAGTTGAGAGAACAGTTTTAGTATACACTCGATATGTTGTCGTCAGTCTTTCAACTTCTAGGTATGTTCTCAAATTGTATTTATATAAGTATTTTGCACACTTTTATTTACCAGAAATATATAATACGTTTTTACGGTTGTGTGAAAATTTCTTAAGACCCTTAATATCTCCTCATGTGTTTCAAAGACCAGTTCACGGTACTAAAATTGAAAAAAAAAAAATGGACAAAATTAGTTTCCTTAAATCTTCTAAAAGTAAAAATACTATACCTTTTTGTATATCTGTAGAATTTTTTGAAGTTTAAATATCAAGTCAGCATTGTATATCTCGGACAAGACCGCATAGTCACGTGAAATGGATTTAGTTTCGTTGATAAGATGATTCCAGCAAGCGTAGGAAGTTTGAGTCGGCCATGGTTTGGTATTTCTAAAAAAAACGTTGATAGAAACTTTGAAAACCCTTTCATTCATTCAAAACTTACTTGGCAGTTGAATCATTGTGACTTGTTTGGAAGCAATGCAAGACTTTATCCAGACCTTTGCTGTGCTCCAACTCCAATTGGCTGCGATGTCGAAAGAAATCACATAATTCATCGATAAGATCGGACTGCGTATCCAATTTTACATCCGAAAGACACAGTTGTTCCAGTAATTGTACTCGAATATCTGTGATAAAAGTTTAATTTTTTTTTTATTTTATAAAATGTATACATGTAAATAAAACGAAAGAGTAGTTTCAAAAGATGACTTTGCGTAGCAGATTTTTAAAAATTTGGAATATACTTGTAAAGGCTGATCAGATAGTAATGATCGTTTTTCCAGTTATTGTGTCAGCAACTGTCAAAGTTAATAATAATAATAATAATGGCGGCGCTACAGTCGGAGGTGGACCTGGGCCTAGCTTCTCAGCAACCACTCGTGTTGTACGTGCTATTGTTCCTTCACGAGTGGAGGGGACCTACAGTTTAATGCCGACTACGAACGACGAGATTGAGAAGCTTTTTCTAGACAGTTATACTCTTTGAGCATTATCAGTGACTCGAAAGAGGTGGAGCCACGAACAATTTTTTTTTTTTTTTTTAAATTGTTTGTCTGAACTTGGATTCGAACCTAGACTGTGAAAGTCTAATGCGCATGGGTCGACGCACGAACCCACACGGCCACGGCGCCCACAAAGTTACTTATTATTAATAAAAGTTTGCCATTTTATCATGCATCGTTTCATTCTTCCCGAACGTGCGCAAATTATTAAATAATATTATCAAAACAAGTTAAATTGTCGTTATTGGAGCGACCGGGATATATCTAGTCTTAAGTTCATCTACAGTTCGTTAGTTAGACCATACTTAGAATATTTTTCCATCATTTGAGATTCACCATATGACACACAAGAACTTAGACTCGAAAGAGTTCAAAAGAATTTCACGAGATATTCAAAGAGCTTCCTAAGAAAAACAAAATCAACAAGTTTTCCACCAAGCATCAATGCATCCTCAAATATTAACTATTTCGTATGGTTCCTACATGGCGACATCATAAGATATTACGAGTATTTCTTTCGGCGATTTTGAGAAGCTTTTTCTAGACAGTTATACTCTTTGAGCATTGTCAGTGACTCGAAAGAGGTGGAGCCGTGAAAAAATGTTTGATGTTTTTTTTTCGAGATTCGAACCGACGACCTCGAGCGTAGGAGTCGACGCACCTACCCACTACGCCACGGCGCCCACAATAAGCCATTGCGTTTATATGCCCAAGTTACGGACAAAAACACTTTTTTTTAGATGAAGCAGCAATGCTTACATGAAGTACTATATGTACGCAGAACATAGACTTTAAAATTGCTTTTAAAGTGTCTCTATAATCAGTTTTCCTGAAATGGCACGCAGTATGCGTGAGATTGAACTCGTTCAACATTTGCCAGCAAATGAGGAAAATATGCTGAAAATCCCTCCAATATTTCTGTCTTTTTCCACCTATGTAATCATGTACATGGAGAATTTTACCCTCACATCTTGAAATGTCAGTGAACAATAGAGGGCTAAGACTGTTTCCTTACTATAATCATTTGCATGTTTCAAATAGTTCTTCAGACGAAGTTTTTTTCAGTCTTACTTTCCCTTTTGGATTATTATAAACAATTTTTAACAGCGTTTAGCAGTCTTTCTAGGACATGACTTGAAGGACTTAAACGCCCATAGTCTTCCTTTTCTAGGTCCAAAGATAGTTCAAAAATGATTTCAGAAAACGTAAAAACGTCTGTAAAATTACAAAGTACAAATTTGCTACCCAAGGGGAACGGCTTTCTTGATGATAAATTATTATTTATCATAACTATGTAAGAGTTCATTCATTTGGGAATGCGATCATTGAATATAAGACAAAAAATTTAATTAATGAAAATTGAGTGGCGATTTACAAGTATAAGGGACTTCACAGTATAGTCATTGACTGAGAAATAAATTTTACCATTCAAAAGAATAAAATCAATTGACTAAATCTTTGAATGAAATAGTATTTGAAGTCTTTTGCATTCAACTGAAATCGTCTTCCATTCAATTTTGCATTCATTATCACTTATTTAAATTTTCTTACTTAATTTGATGTTGAGACAAACTGCTTAATTTGTATGTTTTCCCATTTCGGAAGCAATTGACATCTTTAAAAAAAAAAGTGTATGGTATATGGCTATATACCGAAAAATAAGGTAAAGTAATCCTCTAAAAACGTTCGATCTGGAAATAATTCAAATGTCGGAAATGGCATTGACAACATGATATTTCAATGTATCAATAGAAGTAAATGATGCTGTAGTTGCATTAGTCCTTTGTCCGTCGGGTTCAGCAGTAGTAATATCAAACTGTTTAAGAAATGTAAATAAATGGTAGTGAATGCTTAATTGAATGGAAGAAGACTTCATAGAATTTAAGCCAATGGACTCCATTCTTTTGAATGCTAAAATTAATTTCTCAGGCAATAACTTTCGAATGAATGGTGATTTAAACTTGTTATTATTTTTGAAGATCAAAAGAATCTAATTTTCATATGAATGCATTCTTTTACAGCTCTGCACTCCGGAACATATTATGCTTTAGCCTCTCACACATACTGTCAAATTCCGTTTAAAAGTCCAGAAGTCCTTCCCTTTGGAAGTTGATGATGGAAGTTGATATGATGGATTTAAATGCAAAATTTCGGTCTTATGTTTATTGACCAGATTTGAACAGCGCACAATCAGATGATTCTAATATTTGCTTTAGTGGATTTTTCATAACTTCGGTATATAAATTATAGGTTGTAGATGATGAGGTTATTGGCCCAATTTCATCTGGTCCAACGGATTTTCCACATTTCATTGTATTTATGGCATAGTCAACCCATTCGTCTCTATATTTTGATTCATACATACGTACTGATAGAAAAGCCAATGTATGATTTCAGAAAACATATCCAATCCGTAATATCACAAAATACAATTTCGCTCCGCAATTTTTTGAAGACTCATGAAAACTTTATTAAACTAATTTAGAGTAACGCCTCTTATGCTTAGACACATTGTTTGGTAAATCGAACAATTATTCAATCGAATTGACTTTTATATTCGTAATGACTGGATAAAAACCCAAGTGTTGTCGTGGAAATTTGTTTTCTATATATTGAGATTATACTCACTATTGAATGATATCAGTTTTTTCATGGATCCAACATGTTTAGGTGAGCTGTCGATCTCTTGTTCGTGCTGAGTAACGGATAATTGGGTTTGCATTTTCGAGTCGTGCTGTTTCTAGCTTTAAAGTAAATTTCCTAAGCATTTACAACATCCAAAGTACCAAGTGCATATTTCTGGGAAGTGTGATGTTGACAAAAGTATAACAACATCCGATTGAATCACTAGAGAATATCACAAAAATAACTCAAATTTTATTGCAAACAATTTTTCCTCGATATTCGGAAGTAAACACAAAATGGTTGATTGAATATTTTCCTGACGCAGAGTCTCTGTGAACCACAAGCTAAATTATGAATATTTTAGATCGCGTTTTCGCATGACATTAAATACGATTTTTAATGTTTTTCATATTTTAAGAAACAAATTAATACAAGCACACTTTTATTCGAATAATATGACATAAACAATCAAAACACCCACGAGATCATGCTGCATACGAAAACGTTTCACTACTGACTAAATATAGACTTGAAATGTATCGAAGAAGTGAAAAATACGCAATTTTGACTCACGATGAGAGAAGATGGCCAGAGTTGTACAACTCTTTTACGAAATGCTTACTTTATTATTTATTTACTTATGTTTGTGTACACATTAGCGCGAGTTTAAATATGAGAATTTGTGAAGACTTCTAGTTTCTCTTAAAGAACCAGGAGACAGTGAAGTGAAGCAAAAACGAGCCTAATTAATTTTCAAGATTTAGTAGAAATGTAATCGTCTGGTGTTCCTTCTAACAAATGTTTTGAAAAAAACTTTTTCTATTTTACATTTTTACCATGAATTAAATGATCAAACTTTTAATTGTAGAAAGGCGCTATTCATTACTTAGTAAAGTAAAACGGCGCAAGAAGGAACAGAAATACTAAATACTAAAACAGAACTACGAAAATTCGACTACACAAACATGATATAGCCTATGGATAAGTCCCCTGGGCGGATTGACTCGTTAAAATCTATAATAAAAATGCACACTGTAGGATGATTTCCCAAATTAAACCTTTAGCTCTTTGACAAACATTATATTTCTAAGGATAATAGATCTGATGTTGAAGACGGTAATTTCTAAGCTTTCATAAATCTCAAATCTCAATGGATTCACTGATTGATAAATGTTAGAGTCAATAAATCCTCGAATCCGGGCTTGTTTTTATGCTTTACTCGGATTTCCATCTTCTGCGCTGGAACTGTAGGCCTCTAACCAAATCGATTTTGTAGTAAAGCATGTAAAGTCCGTGCTTAATACAGTTTCATTAGTCGTCATCTTTTCAAACGTGGGAAAAGTTTGCACACATTACTTTTTTCTCAAATCAACGGCTTTGTCATTCCCCCTTTTATAAATTTAATGTTCTAAAAACAAACTCTCTTATTATGCTGATGACGCACTATACTGTAGTGAAAATCACCACTGTACTTCAAATTCATGGCCATTCAAGTCTGAAATTTGTGTAGCAGGTGTATATAGTGCTCCACAAAAGTCTGCGAAGGAATGTGGGAACAAATGATGTTTATTCCCAAACCATAAGTAAAAATATGTTTTGAAAGGTATATTTTAATAAAACAATGGATAAGGTTTCAGATTTAAGATTACAAAAATTAACTTAATATTATTATTCATTTAAAAGTTATAAAAAAAAAACAAAAATCTAAGTAACAAAATTCAGTCCACAAAAGTTTGTGTACGGCTGTAAAAGAAAAAAAAATATCACTTTACGCCAGAAGTCTGAAGGCTAAGTTATATACTCCCTTGCAAACGGGAGCCTTTCTTGCCTGTTAATTTTGCTGATCAATTTTTTTTTCCTTGGCACGCATGATCTGAACCCAATTTCAACGATGGTTCTACGTACCGTATCCGCATGCACATCGGTACTATGAAATTCCTGGAATTGATTGCTTACTGCCCTTGCCGTTATAAACGTTTCTTGATCTACCATCCGCTTAATGGCTCGCTTATCTCTTTTAGTCGTACGCAAAACTTTGTGGACTGAATTTTATTACTTTGATTTTTATTTTTTTTATAACTTTTAAATGAATAAAAATATTAAGTTTTATTGAATATTGTTTTATTGAAATATACCTTTAGCTACGTCATGTTAATAAAACATACGGTTTGTGTATTGGTTAAATGTCAACTGGTTTATTGAGATAGTTAATGACTATTGTTATTCTAAGTTACATGGAAATAAGTTAAGTTGCAATAAACTAAACTGCACTGACTGATATATGGAACGCGACTGCCAACGAATGCGTTGCATTTTGCAGGGATATTGACTTGTAATGTCTGTGGCGTCATCTGTAGTCCGCATGCAGGAAGCTCAACTTCTGTTGAAGGAAGTTGCTGTATGAGGACGCCACAGGACATGCGTCACTAGTCGTTGTGCGAGGTCGCCACATACCCTTTAAAACAAATTTTCACTTATGGTTTGGGAATAAACGCCATTTGTTCCCACATTCCTTCGCCGTACGCAAACTTTTGTGGAGCACTGTATGTATATTCAGTGGGCCAAAATATTTAATTTTAGAGCCTACTTTTCCGTCGTTGTTCCTTAATTTAGATTTAAGCTTTCATTTAGACTTTACCACGGTGCCCAGTTTTTGTCGCATGTACTCAACAAGTCTTTTTATAATAATAAATGGAGTTTTAAATCATTTCCTGGTCATGATATTCCGTAGCGACTGCGCTGATGTTCAGCACGCGTTCATGCCAGTGAAGTCTAACCTCAACAAAATATTCACATAGCGGCAGAACTTGGAAAAACCCAGGACCCAAGTGGATACCCATATTTATAGAGACGAGTCATACAGCACATTATCCAGTATTGTCATGGAGAATGTCCGTTGCCCCGTCAAGGTTGGTAAAGACTTCACCGAGGGCTTTGATGTCAAAAAAGGTTCTAGACAAAGCGACCCACTGTCATTCTACTTTTTTATTATCATTTTAGAGAAAATCGTGAGCAACTCAAACGTCAACACCAGAGGCAGGATCTTCTACAAATCTTCTACAAAATATTCATAAATTAATTTCTTTGTACCGCGAAAGTGATTTCGCGAAAGTGATAACCGCTGCAATAATTTCCTTTTTAATATCTGCAGAACTCGTTTTTAATTGTTTCTTCTTAACACTATTATTTGTTTTGGCGGGCACTTCAAATGGTGTTTGAAAACACGTCAACTCAATGAGAACGGCCTATTGAGGTTTCAGTAAAAGTTCATCCAAACCACGCGATTTCGGTTCGGTGGAAACACAGTATAAGATGGGTCTTGCCTCTTGGGAATGAGGGTAAGAAATAGTATATGCTGTCAATGACAAAGGTTGACCAAGACGACGTCTTAGACAAAACTTCATGCACGTATTGTACAGAAACATGGACACTGACCAAAGTGAACGAGAAGATTCTGGGTCATTTCGAGAGAAAGGTCATTCGGATTGTCATTGATTCCGTTTGGATTAGAAAACCAAGCCATAAGAAGAAGAAGAACCTTCGACAGATTTAATTTCTTATATTCTATGTATTGATCTTGATTATATTTCCAGTTGGCCTAATATATGCACCAATGTATCCAAATACAATTGCTTTTGTAACTTTTAATATGAGTGCATAAGAGAAAACATTTTAGTTAGTTAGTATGTCACATGCGTCGAAATCAATCCCAACAGGATCTATACCAACCGCAACATAACAATAATGTCAAATAGTCAAGCTACTATAATGGCACTAGACTCCTACTCCATCAAATCTAAGCTCGTGTGGGAATGCCTACAAAAGCTGAAGGAACTGAGCAGTAGAAACAGTGTAAAACTCTGCTGGATAACTGGCCAAATAGGGATAGATGGTAATGAAATGGCCGACTCCCTGGTTAGAAAAGAAGCATCAGAACCCTTCTTCTGAGCCATTCTGCCCTGTAGGAGACCATGTCCTCAGAGAATAATTCGGGGAACTAGAGAGAAGCAATTGGACAAAAAACTGGAACAAAGCTCATGGCATGAAGCAGTCCAAGGAACTCCTAGGGCAGTACAACCGAAAGAGATTTAAAGCATGCATCAGAATAACAAGCTTTCTGACAGGACTCTGGAGCTCAGGAAGCATCTAAGGAATCTAGGGTTATCTGAAGAAAGTCTCTGGAGATTTTGTCGAAAATTTAATGAAATTGCAGAACATATACTGGGATTTTGTGAGACTCTAGCCCACAAAAGAAAAAGATATCTGGGCAAGTACTCAATATCAGAATAAGAAATGCAATCACTAAGAACAATCTCCCATTCTCAGATTCCTGAAGGAAACTGGGTTAGAGAGGATAATCTAGAACAGATTTCTTGACCTATGCGCAATGGGAGTCCATGAGCCTCAATACAACTCTGAAAAGAACAGCATTTGAGGGGAGCTCGTAATAGTGCTAAGGTATTAAAAGGGACATAATAGATCTTAAAGGTCGCGTTAATAATAATAATGATAAATATGTCAAACTAACAAAATATTTGTTAATTTTATTAGAATTCGGAAAAATAAATGAAAAACAATGAAATTCTTGCTTTGGTTTTCTTTAAATACAAATAAATCACAACTAGTTTTGTTGTAACCGGAAACTCACTTCCATCTTTTAGGGTTTACAACGCGAATACAAAACAACAAATTTGTTCAGAATTTCAAGCAAAAGGTTCCTTGTTATCGGTCAGAGTTTTTCGGAGTTGGGACGAATCGGTAACGGTTATTCGTCTTGAATTTGCACAAAAAACGGTTACGGAAGGCACTATCTTTCGTAGTTCAGATACATTTTATCCAATACTACAACCATTTAGATGATACGACATCTGATTTTAATTATTGAATTGAACCCAACAGACGTATTCTTTTAGTGAATGGTGGTGGATTTATCCACAGAAAAAATACAAGCTAGCTATTAGGTGTACCATGGTCCAGCCCGATACCATGATCTTGGACAAGTGTGTATATACGGTGCAAAATTAATGTGCACATTCCCATGGGAACACGTTGCACACATTCACGACCATATGAGATTACTGTGGCTTAGATGCTGTACGGTGCATCTCTGATGCCCCAAAATTAACGTAAGAAGTAATTTTGGTAGAAATCGCGTAAAAAACTTCACCTTATTTTTGATTCTTAACACCGAAAAACTGTCCCCACAGGCCACAGGTTTTTTTTTATTGACACTTCGATTTTAGGTATTACCATCGGAAAATGATTTTAGATAAATTTATTTCCGTGCTTATACTTGCATTTTACCGTTGTTTTATTGCGGTGACATATTGGTCTCACGCGTCCACCAAGTGTGCAGTAAATCCCGAGAAGCCGCATGATGCTAATGTGTTACCGCAAATCCCTACGGGAGGAAACGGAGTAAGTGTTTTCAGTAAAGGACTCAGTTTGTGTATTTGCTGTTGTGTCAAACAGTGAAAGGTAATCTTCCCGGTGGCAGAAATCTGCGAACTAACAGCAGTTGTATTTTGCAAATTTGGGAAAATGTCTTACGAAAAAAGAAGTAATCCAATAATTAAGTGGTAAAGTACTCACAAGTCGTATGACTTTGCGTGATGAACCAAATTTGTTTGTCGTACAGTGTAAACGCTCTTACGACAAATCGATCATATCGATCGTATGGTAGTTTAACTTTTTCCCTTGGTTGGACGAAAACATATGACCTTCAATTGTCTTAATAAATGTACAAAAAAAAATGTTACCTAAGATTTAACTCATATTCGTTTTTTCCCTTACCATTTTTTCTCAGTTTCCTCAATTTTCAATATTATTCACATTTCGACGTTACTGCCATAAATGTCAAGCATGTAGTACAGTGTGAACGCAAGGCATTTTTGGTAGGACGACCAAGTCGCATACATGTAGTACAGTGTGAACGGGGCTATTGAGAAATATTTTCCCTATTAGAAGTTGCTGATACAAATGTTGTTACTTTATTAGGCGGCGTTTACATGAGTGGAAGAAGAAAAGTCCGAGAGACAGAGCGTATGCTTTGCCAAACAGTTGAAAAGGAATTTTCGGCGATCCGACCCATCTCTTTCTAACCTTTACGAAAATCCGAAATTTCTGTCTTCTTCCACGCATGTAAACGCCGTCTTACAGTAATATGAACGTCGTCTTACAGTAATATGAGATTCTTTTGAACTTAAAACGGTAAATATGCGTTCAATGCATTCCGAAAAGGTTAACGAAATGAACAAGCATTTTATCATTCACTTGATAATAATAATATAATAATAATAATAATGGCGGCGTAAAAGTCCGAGGTGGACCTAGGCCTAGCTTTTCAGCGACCACCCGTTTTGTGCGTGGTATTCATCCACAAGTGGAGGGGACCTACAGCTTATTGCCGACTCCGAACGACGAAATTGAGAAGGTTTTTTTGGGCAGCTTCTACATGAGTAGAAGAAGGCAGAAATATCGAAGATTTTCCAAGCAGTTGGAAGGGTTTTACTTTCGGCGTTCCAACCCATCTCTTGTCAACCTTTTGGAAAGTCATACGATCACTTTCCGACATTTCTGCCTTGTTCCGCTCATGTAATTATCTTCTTTGAGCATTGTCTGTGACTCGAAAGAGGTGGGGACGCAAACAATGTTGTTTTTGGGAAATTGTTCCTTATGCAACAATGACAATGACCTTGACTGTGAAAGTCTAGTGAGTCTAGTGCACAAATACACACGGTCACGGCGCCTGCATTCGGGTTATTGCAGATTATTGCAAAGCTAACAAGCCGCCAAGCGTGCCACCTTATTCCTCTTACCGTGCAAATATTCATAATGGCACACACTTTTTATTACAAGATTAATGACTGTAATTACGGCATCTGTCTATTCTTGTGAGATACTTGACAAATTTTCATGTGAAATACGTACTTAAAGACGGTTTCCCTGTAAATAGAGCTTAGACCTGATTAGAACATTAAACACGTTCAACATGAAGGATTGTTGAAAAAAATGAATAAAGTATCTAGGTGGGACATCATAAACAATTTAGTCTGTACGAGAGTGTTTTCCAACCACTTTTGTCAAATTGAATTTTGATTTCCTACTTCATACGCAAACACAAAAGGGACCATGATTTATCCACAAATATGTGCTACATTTGCTATCTCTCACTTTCTCAAAAGAACTTATTAGCTCTCAATTTTTTTTTTACACAACTATGGATCTTTATATCTGGACAAACGCAGAAACAAAATACAATTTCTTAAAGTATGTGAATAATATTACTTGTAAAAATCTGTTTTAAAGTTTTACAAATTTTCAATAAATTTTCGTAAATTTTTGTTTAAGCAGGCAAGTAATTTTGAATGTTTTCAACTCAAAATTTTCTCACATTAATTGTAAAATTTTTAAAGAAAATCTCCTTTAAAAATGTTTGATACTCATCCCTTGTGATATCACCTTTTTCTGAAGTTGAATGCTGCTACGTGTAACAGGCACGAAACTATCGAATTTGTAAACAAAATCCATTTGACAGCTTTGACAAGCAAACTCTTCTGTGGACTCTCTACGGAATATGTCTACACAAGTTCTCGAGACAGAACTAAAAGACAAAAACAAAAGTCGCAAAACAAACATTTGGTTTTTTACATGAATTCTGTGCGTAAACTTTTATTGTGTTAATATAAAAATGGATAACTACACGAGAGCAACAAATACAGGTATAAGATATCAATTTCAATTCGAAGAACAACTCTCAAAGTCCAGCAACTCTATTTTAGGTAATTCCTATGCAGAGAGGGCAATTTACGATGAGATTATAGCTAATTTAGATAGCTTTGTGCTGAGTTCATGTGAAATAGAAGAAAATGAACAAAAGATCAAAGTTGAAAGACTGGATATGTGGGGCAACACAGAGGACTCAAGACTCAACAGCATTATGAATGATCATAATTACATTTTGAGAAGCAAAAGTCCACATATTTCGTACTGCGTGCGAGAGAATCTCATTGATTTCGTTAAGAAAAACTCATCCTCTTCGAGTCTGCGTTCATCTGAGGAGACAATTGGAAAAATGATAGATTCTGTTATGCGTTTGTTAAGCAATGCGACTGATTATGATACTGTAATTGATAAGTTGGACGATGCATGTGACCCACATCCTAAAGAAATACCTAAAATCGAAGCTGCAGACGATCAATCACTGAATGAGTGCAGAAACCAATCAGAAGAAGAGAATACACAACAAAAGGATGAGCAGCTAAACATAAAGCTTGAGGTCAACTTATCACCAGTCAAGGAACCAGAGAACGTTGTCAATATCAAGAATGAGATCGAATGTGACACAAAGCCACCACTGGTACTAATTAGCGAGTCAGCAGTCTCGGCAGATAATTCAACTGTAGTGGAGTCTAATCGAGATGAGTCGAACGTAAAGGTTAGTGAAAAATCACCCGCCAATCTAGAAGAATCCACCAAGGAAAACCAAACCAACACAGAAAATATAGATAAAACAGATCACAACGAAAATGCACACACATCACAACCAGATAATAGTCTTAAGGAACACCCAGTAAGTACTGGCGAAGATGCTACCACTGAAAATCCTCCTGAAAAGCCAACCGTCATCACAGAACTGTTGAAATTTGCTGAGAAATTAAAAGAAGACTGTACAGCAATAACCAGTAAAAAAGATTTCGATCTTGACAGTTTCCTTGCAACCAACTTGAAGGAATACAAGAGTATAATCAATTCAGCAAACAAACAACAGTACACAGACACTTCCGTTCAAACGGTAAAAGTTATATCGAAGAAAAAGCTTCGGAAAATAAATGCTAAAGACAAACGACTTCTTCTGCAGTCATCTAATGATTCGGACTCATCTAACTCGTCGTACATAGGGAAAAACTTAACCGAGATAGATACAGAATTCAGCTCTAAGAAACCAGTTGATTTAGATAAGAAGTCTTGCGGCAAGAAAGACGCTTTGGATCACGTTAAATCACCAACGTTGTTTGCCGATTCTGACTTTGAAGACGAATGTATGAAATCAGATTCATCAGACACCGATGAGAGTGATACTAGCTCATCGAAATCTGAAAGTGACGATTCGGATGACGCTGACTCAAGCAGCAGTAGTGAAAAGGAAAAGGACAAGTCAAAGTGCTTAAATGCGAACAGCAAAGACAACCATGACAAAGAAAAGGATCCAGAGAAAGGAACCAATGAAAGCGACAAAGAAAACAGATCTTTAGTTGAATCTACAGAAACTTCAGTTGTAGAGAAATCAAAAGAAGATGGTAAAGTAGATGAGGACAATCAAGACAAGCAAATTGAGAGGTACATTTTTATTTTTATCAGAATTTGAGAAAAATTTTCAATGTTTTTTTTTTGCAGATTATTGAACCTAAAAGGTTTGACTGAACCACAAAAGAATACTTCTTTACCGAATAACTCGAAGCCGTCTAAATTAGCCAGCAAGTCGAAAACTGACAGGCTCTTTGCGGTGATGCAGGAAGCTGACAAAAATTCATCCAATGAAGACAGTGGACATGAGGTAAGAATAGGGTTTTTTAAAAAGGAGAGAGCAGTTTGTTGGTAGTTGCTTCAATTATTCGCAAAAATGCTGTCCAATTAATTTTCTGATTTTTCTTGTCCGTATATCTGTTTATATTGCTTAAAGTAGCAGCTTCCTTTCTAATTGTAATTATAAGAGCTTTCTTTTTAATGATGTAAGAATGCGTTTGCCGCAACCGTCAATGAACATACGAATGTGAAAATTTAAGTAACAGATGTAAAGAATTTGTATCTGTGCATATCGCATTTTCATTGTTAGACAGGATAGAAATGAAATAAACTTTTCCGTCCACCGGCATTTGAAGAATTGTTTCATTTGTCAATTTTGCATTTTTTCCCATTTCAGGAAGGCGAACCTGTTTTAACCGAAAAGCAATTTCTATTCAAATGCAATGAAAACCTTAAGCAACAGTTACTTAATAGTGCAAGCAGTGATTCGGAGAATTTCAATACCGACGAAGATGCCGACATCATTAACAAAATCAATGACCTCTCTGATGACGAAGATGAAAAACATTTATCAAATGTTGACAAGTTCCTCGAAACTTTGGTGGACACTGAAGAAAACAGTCCCGCTACGAACGAACTTCCAAAGCCATCATCACCCACAAAATCCTTGGACACTAGCACAGACAAAAACTCAAGTGTAATCGAATTGGATGACACCGATCCGACAGAAACCAGCAAAACCGATCAAGAAACAATGGGTTTCAAAAAGAAAGAAGTTCCTCAGAAATCATTTGAAACTCTGTTATCAAATGAAAAACGCCAAAAACCCAAACCACCGGAGGAGTTGATAGATCTAAGTGGAGACAGTTCTAATTCGGATGTTGAAGAGTTCCCTGTTGAATCGAAAGAGAAGAGTCAGCGTATCAAACCAATGCTACGTCAGGACCAACTAGAGAGCGAAACCATATACTCTCAGAAGAAAGAAACCGAAAGGTTGCGAAGATTAGAGAAGAAAAACACATACCTAACGAAGATGTTAAAGTATAGCAAGGATAGTATTAATGAGAGTGATCTGGTGCTGGATTATGCAACTGCGAATAAGAAATTCATCAAAGTTCATCCTGATATTGTGAAGCATCTTAAGCCGCATCAGAGAGATGGTGTCAAGTTCATGTACGACTCTTGTTATGGTTGTGTGGATCATTTAAAAGATAATTCTGGATCGGGCTGCATTTTGGCACATTGTATGGGTCTTGGAAAGACACTTCAAGTAGGAATATAATGATAACATAAAAAGTGCTTACAAATGCTTATGACTCTTTTTAGATTATAGCACTTTTGCATACGGTGACAACTTATAAGGAACTGAAAACATCAAAAATCTTAGTTCTTTGTCCCAAGAGTACCATCATGAACTGGGCAGACGAAATTCAACGGTGGCTTGGGCCACTAGATAAGAAAACCATTCAAATTTTTAACTTTAGTGATACTGCGTGAGTATAATTTAAAGAGTATACATAGAAATAATTTTCATTTACACTCAACCTTTAAATCAATGGAAACTTTTCCTTGTCATTGAAAGAACAGAGTACACCTTTATTGTTATCTTACAAAATTATATTTATAAGCGGTTGAATTTGTGTAATTACGCTGATGAACATCACACTACTCTGCACATTTTGTTTTTTATACATAAAGTGCGAAAAACACAAAACGCTACACGATCTTTGTTCCAACAGTTGGACAGATTTAGTGTTTTATACAACAATTGTATCGTTTCCACAAATCCGACTGTTATACCAATGTTGTATGTTCGTATGCTCTTGAGTTTACAACCACTGTTACATGCAAAAGATTGAATGGAAATTGTATGGTGTGTAATCGTAAATACAATTGTTGTATCGATTTAGGTTGTGTTTCGGCTGATCTAGAGGCGGCTGATTAACAATGAAACAATGCCAGGTTGTGGGTAAATTGTACGCTGATTGTATAATGTGTGCACTGGATATAACAATTGGGTCGATACCGGCACAACGCAAGTCGATACAACCATTGTATCGTGTTTTTCGTAAGATCATATAACCTTTGTTCGTTGCTTTGATAATTTGCACATCTTCAAAAAAATGAATCAATTAGCAATAACTCTTAGAACTGTTCAATACAAATTGTGCTAAACGGAGTAAAAGTCTAAAAGTCAATCAGATCTTCAGGTTTGTCTTTGGACACCTCGCTTCTATAAGTGAACTTTTGTGTAGTAGGTGAGTGGTACGTTTGGGCAGTCATCATGCTCGTAAGCTTGGACTAGTCTCTACAGACATGTGTAGGATCTGCAAAGATTCAGCGGTCAGTGAAACACTGGAACACTTCCTATGTTTTGCCCTGCTCTGGCCAAAACTAGACAAAAAACGTTAAGACAGCTTTTCTTCAAATCGCTTAACGATATAGCCTCCATGAAGCCCCATCTTCTCATCAAATTTCCTGCAATTGCATCAATTGCACCAACGTGGCTTTTTTCCATAGCAGTGGCTAAAGTTGGGCCAAAGTGAGAGTAGCTTATTCGCAAAAAGTTTTAAACAGCACAAAGCAATTTATATAGGGGCGCAGAATATGACACAACCTCTTCCTTCTTCACGAATAGCCATCAGTAAAAAAAAATTGTCTGATTTTTAGGGATGTTTTTGAAAAAATCAACGTTCTCCGGCAATGGTCTTCCTCAACTGGAAAAGCGGGTTGCATGATTATGGGCTATGAAGCATTCCGTTCATTAGTATTCTATAACTCCAACAAAAATCGAATGAAATCAGCAAAGCGAATCGAAGATATTCGAGCGAGCATAAACAAATATCTTCTGAAGCCAGGTAAGTTTAGTGAACTTTTTGCAAAATCAATACCTTTTCAATCTCACACATTGTTTCATTTTGTCAGGTGCTGATTTAGTTGTATGTGACGAAGGACATATTATCAAGAATCGTAAATCGGGAATCAGTTTGGCAGCAGCTAAGATAATCACACCGAAAAGAATTGTTCTCACAGGAACACCGATACAGAACAATTTGAAAGAATGTGATTAGTTTAAACCACACCAATAATTTGTCATTGAAGTTATTCAAAATTCTTGTTATTTCAGATTATAGCATGGTTAATTTTATCAAACCACTGATTTTAGGAACAGAAAAGGAGTTCGCAAATCTTTATGCGAATCCAATAAAAAATGGTCAACACAAGGATTCAAGTAAACGCGATATTAAGGTCATGAAACAAAGATCTTTTGTGTTGCACAAAAAGCTCTCAAAATTTGTCCAAGTGAGTTGTAAATACAATCGAAAAGCTATGGTTTGTACTTAGTTTTCTTACTAACACTATTTCTATCTAGCGGAGAACATAATTTAAATTGTAATGTTTATGGTCGTTTAAGACTCGGTTCCTGATCTATCCCATGCCTTTTCCATCGAGTCGTTGGTGCTAGATCCGATTAATTATTCCTAACTCCTGTTTACCTTTGTGGAGTGAACAGTAATCCGTGATGATAATCAGACAGCAAGAGGATCCAAGGATCTAAGAATTTTAACATAAGTATATCCCTGATTGCGGAGAAGCTAGGCCCAGGTCCACCTCGGACTGTAGCGCCGCCATTATTATATATTATTATTATATCCCTCTATCTTCCGGAATACTGTAGCCTCTTCCAGCCGGAAACTATGGCAATAAAGGAGGCCTTATTTAGGCTTAAGAACAAAGTGATATCCAAGACGGACATTATCATATGTTCGGACAGACAAGCAGACAAGAACTCGAACAACGCTGCATTACACGTGCATAATGTCAAAGTATGGTAACAGAGCGTAAACAAGTACAGACTTCTTTCAGTCGCATTTTCGCATAAGATCTGTAGTGCGTCTAATAATATGGCTAGGGACTATAGATCATACCCAGTTTGAATAAGTTTTAACGCCAATTGCAGCAACGTCCCACATGTCTACGTCAGAAAACCTACCCTAACCCTAACCCAAATAAAAACAATAACTGTATCTAGAACCTTTGTCCTGTTTGTTTAAGCCAACTAATTGATTTAAATACACTTACAGCGAAAAGAAGCAGAGCTTCTTCAATCGTTTTTACCTCAAAAATTCGAGTACGTTCTATTTATTCCAATGAGTGATGTGCAAGTAAGAACCTTTTGAAACCAATTTAAGCCGGTGTTACTGATCGGAATACATTTTATTTAGAACAATCTCTATGAATACGTATTGGACGCAATATCGAAGCGAGAAGACTCCAGAGGAAGAAGTTTAATAACGGATTATACATGTCTGCGAAAGGTATGAGTTAATAATTTTGTTACACGAATTAGAAATAATTTGTAATCTTGGTTATGTACTCCTAATTTTGCCGACTTGTATCTAATTTCTACTAATAAATTAAAACTGTTTCAGATATGGACACATCCAAAAGTTTTGGAAGATGCATGGAAAAATGCCATCACAGTAAGTAGCTTGATATACATTTTCTTATCAAACCCTTAGGCTTTTCAATAAATTTAAACACATATTGATATTTCATATCTGTTTAAAAATACATGACGCGAGCAGAAGAATCTACAAACATTTTCAAATTTTTCTTTACATTTCTCATTTCTTCTTCTCCTTGCGGCTTGGGCCTCAACGATAGGCATCTCAAGTTAGTACGATTCGCCAGCTATCTCCAACTTTCGAAAGTACGAACTTTTGAAAGATCGTGCCTCTAGTGTTGGCCAGTGAGTTTTGCATGATGATTGATGTTGAAAGTCAGGTCACGCGGTGTCGCCTTGCCCAAAACATTTTTTGACATTAAAGGTTTCGTAGAATTCGTTGTTCATCGTCATCCATCGTCATCCAATCAATCTGGCAAGTTTGGCAGGAATGTCAAGACTAGACACGTCGTAATGTAAATATCTGGTCTATTGTGGACTTCTCTGTCTTTGAACCACACTCATAAGGACCTATAACATTTCTGTCAAAATATTACAGGCGTTCACACAAACAGCAGAGAAGTTATTGTGTGCGATGTTAAGCAAACTGATCCTTCGAAAATTGGTGCAGTCAAAGAGGCCTCCTTTCTTGCGGATGTGGCAACCTATACTGATGTTCCACTCATCGGTCATGCTTTACTCCGATTATATCTTACAGATGAGCTGATTTATGCCCCCAACCAAATCATCTCCAACGGCTTTAAAGATTTGCACCAGCAACTTTGTTAGACCTTAACCTCGATATTGTTACCTCGATTTAGACGAGGTCAACTAAATCGGGAAGACGGAGTTGTCTGCTATCATCGTTCAAATTGAGTGGATCATCTAGCCTGACAGCGCTTTGTATCTTATCGCACGTGAGCGTAGTGGGTAGGTGCTTCAACTTCTATGCTCGATGTTCTTGGTTCGATTTCCGAAAAAATCATCTAACTTTTTTTCACGGCTCCACCTCTTTCGAGTCACAGACAATGGTCAAAGAGCATAACTGTCTGGAAAAGCTTCTCAATCTCGCCATTCGGAGTCGACATTAAACTGTAGGTCCCCTCCACTCGTGAGGACTGTAGCGCCGTCATTATAATTATTATTATCCCCGTTTATCTGTCTGCAAAATTAATTCTTCGAAGTTCTTAGTATCGACTATGACTCTCTCTACTACAAGTTTTCAATCCTCGTCCCGGTAGGCTTCTGTTAAAACTTTATATCCACTCGATACTAGTCTAATTTCTCATTTAGATATACAAAATGCAACTTGCGTTAAATGTATCTACACGACTCTCGTATACACTTTTCGAAAAAGTATGTTTGCGTATGCAAATATTTTTCGTTTCTTACTATCGTAAATGCTGCAAAAAAAAACTTTATTTTATCATTGAATCATTAAACAAATAGGCCAGAAACAAAAAGGAACCTAGAAAACAAACGACAGCACTTGGTCATTCTGATGACGATCAGCCGGACGATATATACGATAACCAAACTGGAGTTATATCGGTTCAGCGTGACTGGTGGCGTAGTATGCTGACGGAAACTGATCTGGAATCAATTCTACCCAGTAATAAGTTGAAAACAATGTTTGAAATCATACGAATGTCCGAGGAGAATGGTGAAAAGTGGTAAATTTTTTGCATTTAAGAATTTTTATAATATTGAAAAAAAGTCTAATTTTTTCAGCATTCGTTGCTGTCCTGAATGTGGTGGAGTTCTTCTTGAATAAGACTAATGATAACAAACGAAACTATTTTATGTTCGATGGTCGTAAGTTAATTTTTTTTGATAAACCTTTTTGATGCATACGTACTTGTCTGGATAATGTTGGATTTATTTGTTTATTTATTACAAAATCCTAGCATATTACTGAAATTGTAAGTTAGTCACGTGGGTTTTGTTTCAAGATACAACTCAGTAGAAAAGCATCTGCAAATGGAGGATCTAATTAGCTTTAAACTTATTCTTTCGAATTTCCCAGCTCACAAACTGTTTCTAACGACACTGTTGTTATTTCCGTCTCTTTCACTGTTTTTTTCTTGTTATTATGAGTAGTTTTGTTTGTTGCTCTCTAAACTTCCCGACTGCCTTGCCTTCTCTTAAGAAAAATGGTCATCGGCAAAATAGTTTTGGCGCAAACTGCAGCCCAAACTGTCACTTTTTTAGTCGTGCAGTGGTGTTTCATGGATATCGTGTGGATTCTGCGTTCCCCAAATGCGACAATTTTGCTTGTTAACGCCGCCAGAGAGTGTGAAAGGGTCCTTGTCAGTCATCAAAATTTCCTTCCAAATATCAGGTTCAGTGTCAACCATTTGAGCGACTGTTTGGTCGTATTCCACGCGACGTAGACGGTCTATCGAAAATATTCTTTAAGACAATAACACTTTATGTGGAAACAAATCGAATTCATTCTTCAAAATGCGGTGCGAGTTGATTCTACTGACTGCAAAATGCTAAGATGCGCGGAGTTGAAAACTCTTTGGGTTGGAGAAGTATTTTCCCTGCGCTCTACATGGCCTAGCCGTCTTAGGCGTTGAATCCGTAGACGCCTGGCTAAACCACTGACACTTTACAGCCCAGATATCTCGCTGTTGAATATTCTTCTCCATATACCCTCAAAGCAAACAGAAGCAGAACTTTTCTCTCAAAAAGACGAAAGACTTCTTAATTTGCTATTACGATTATCTATGTCTCCGCGCAATCAGCCAGAACCGGGATGATCAAAGTTTTATATAAAGTCAGCTTAATGCTTCAAGAGAGGGCTTGAAAAAGCAATAATCTCGATACTGAAGTTGACTGTTGGTCGAGGTAGACGTAGTCCATCACTATCTCGAAAGCATGTCTGCTTATGGTGACGTTCTGACCAAGTCGTCGATGTTGTGTATCCTTCTTTAAAGACAAGCATAAACTTTGTTTTGGCATTATGCACCGCTAAACTCGGTTCGACAGTGGTAGTACTAATTTTAGATACATACGGAACCGCTCGGCATCGTCCTTGACATCGAGACAATGCCCACCAAAAATGATAATTTTAATAAACAATTTTGCTCCCTGCCGTACCTCAAAATCACTTCGCATTTTGACGTAGCACTTTGTGGACTCATAAGATTCAAATGTTTTCTCGAAGTTAATAAAATCATTCCATTTTTATACTCTTCAAAGCTGACAAACCAACGGCGCATTGGGTGAATGGTCAAGATTATTACAGACTAGATGGAAAAACAAACAAAACCCTTAGACACGAGATGATTAAACGCTTCAATGATCCCAAGAACAAGCGAGCGAGGTAAGTTCCTTTCTCTTTCCACACAAACTAATAAAATCGCTACCGATTCTTTTCTGTTTAAGACTTTTCTTGATATCAGCAAGAGCTGGTGGTCAGGGTATTAATTTGATTGGTGCGAATCGAGTTATAATTCTCGACACTTCATGGAATCCAGCAAATGACCAACAAAACATATTCCGAATCTTTCGTTTGGGTCAAAAGAGGAACTGTTATGTTTACCGTCTGATTGCTATGGTATGATTTTCCAATGCTGAAAAGTTTAAATCAATCTGAATTTTAAATGTTCTCAAGGGTACAATGGAAGAAAAAGTTTATTCCCGATCCGTGACTAAACAGGCAATGAGCTTTAGGGTGGTTGACGAACAGCAAATCGACAGGCACTACAGTATGGCCGAATTGGCGGAGCTTTACACGTACTTACATGCATTCAACTCACGGAAGACACGATTACAATAATTTGAATTTTCCAGACTGACGAAACCGGACTACAGCGAACGACCGGTTCCGGTGTTCCCACAAGATCAAATTCTCGCGAATTTGTTGCTGAATTTTCCTGACTTGGTCTACAAATACCACGAGCATGACAGCCTGTTGGAGAACAAAGTCGAGCAAGAGCTAAGTGAACAGGAAAAGGCCGATGCATGGGTTGCTTACGAGAGGGATCTTCAAATGAATTCAGGTAAAAAATGTAATATAAATTTAGAAAATTGGCAAATAAATTTTACGATTGCAGAACCTCGGGAGGTGACGGAAGGCTACCATGGAGGGCACCCACTCTTTGCCCAAGGAAACTACATGTATCCCATGGGTGATTTCGATGTAGGTTAAGAACAATAACAATTCCAACGCATTGACCGACATTGAGTTACTTATTTTAGCCAAATGCTCTGCTCCCAAGTTTCGACCCAACTCAAATGGATATGGCAGCTAGAAACCCGCTGGGAGCGTTTCCCAATTATCTTGTAAATAGAACATCATACCTAGACATCATCAACATGTACAAAAAATTCTCCACAACCTTAATGAACGACAAGAACAACAGAAATGCACGGTATAACCCCAATTACGCTAACTTGCTTGCATCTGGAATGATGAACAGTGCAATGTGCAATGTAATGCCTCCCACTGACAGTCATCTATCGGCCCTAGCGAATCCCTTGAATCCCTACTATCCACTGCACTCACTAGCAAATCCCAAGAATCCCTTTGCCAATCCCCTAAACTCGAATCCAATGTTGTCCAATCCGAATTTAGCCGCCCTGGGTCAAGTCAACAACGAGCGGTATGAACGCAATAAAAATATAATTTCTGTTGATGACCCCATCCCGCCATCATTGTGTAACTATAATCTTCCTCTGCCGCCCTATCCAAAAGATCTGTCAGATCGATCGTTGCAGCCGAAAAATCTGATGCAAAATCCTCCTCCCGCGTCGTCGGCTTCACCAACACGTCAACAGTCACAAAATGTATTCAATCCGAATCTAAGCAAAGAGATACCTGGCATTCCCAGGAGTATAATTCAAAAGAAGAGAGGGAAACCCCCAGCTACTTCCTCACCTCTAAGGCATAGTAACTCACCCCTCGATCCTGCTTCAAAGAGCAGAGCCGCAGACTCATTGCTGAGGACACCAAGTCCTGCACAAAATATGAGTATATCAGATCCTATCTCAAAAATGTTCGATCCATCAGCAGTCCCTGGGCCAGTGAACATGGGAATCGTCTATCCAAAACCTGTCACAGTACCATCACCATCGAGAGGTGAAAACAACGAGGGAGGATGCCTACTGAATTCAGGCAGTAGCATGCAGATAATACCCACCCACACACAGCTAGCAGAAAGTGTTCGGAAAAAATTCGACAACATTTCCCCCAATATTTCCCTAACAGCTGTAAGAACGATCCCAAAACCCCTGCAACACGAACAAGTTCAGTCACCATTAAACTCCAGTCACATGGAAGTGATCCCGTCGAATGTAAGAAAACGAAGAGGCTCTCTCAGTTCACCGCTCATACCTGAAAGTGACCGGGACAAAATGTTCAATGCGAAAGCTAACCCTCTCAGTGCAATTGATCAGCCAAGCTATCCGCCAAAAGTTACCAAGTTTTAAACCGTTGCATGCATAACCCAATTAGAAACCACCTCTTAAGTAGAAACCTGTCATGGATTGTCTTTTTTTGTTTCTTCATGTTGAATAAAGTAGAAATTGAATTACCATTAATTAGGAATTGTTGTATGTATGTATTTATTCGACTTCAGCTTATCGGTAAACAATGATTGGTGCTGCAGTATTAGTTGTATTTAAGAAAATTCTTGTCCGATCGCATTAAAACAGCCACTGAAAAGTTTTCCATTGTTTTTATTTACTATAATCAAATCCGAGCGACTAGCCTGAGTGAAAGAAATGTGGAATAGGCAACAAAAATTATTGTACAACAGAGATTTCCAATATTTAACAGCCTTCTTATGAGTAAGCGATCTTTTACTATATGTCTCCAATTGCGGGCGCCAAGTTGGTTTAGTTTCCTCTCCACTTGGGTTTAAGGTTGCGCCTTAAACGCGGACGTTCTCTGTTGCGTTGTCCCACTGGTTCAGAGTCGAAGATTCTTCGGGCCGGAGTCAAGTTGTAAATGCGCTCTACATGGCCATGCCACCTTGGGAGTTGGATCCGTAGACGCCTGTCTAGATTCATGTCGCTGTAAAGCCCGTACAGTTCGTGGTTGAATCTTCCGCAAATGCCATCAATGCAGACAGGACGCAGAACTTTTTTCTCGAAAAGAGCAAGAGCTTCTTCGTCCGCTTTCGATATTGTCTATCTTTGTATTGCGAAGAAGGACTATAATGATCAATGTCTTATACAAAGTCAGTTTGGTCTTTCAAGAGAGGGCTCCATTACCCAATTCCATTTGAGCCAAAAATATCAGCGCTTGGCAAGAGTTATTATTTGATCGCGGTACTGATGTTGTTTGTACTGTTTAACACGGAACCGAGGTAGGCGAAATCCTTCACTAGCTCGAAATTATAGCTACCTATAGTGGAGTTCTGGCCAAGTTGTCGTTGTTGTACGTCCTTTCCCGAAGACAGCATTATCTTATCTGTCGCTTCCGCTTCAATGCCAGCAATATTTAACAATCAGATGTTCAAATTTCAGACAATGCGACTACGAGCGCATGTTGATTGCTCTCAAGCTGGCGAGATGCCAGCAATGATCCCTGTAAATGCACGGATAATTTGACATACAGCGCTTTCGTGGCGCCCTTTGGATAGCCTCTTTAGCAACCTCTTAAAGGTGAACCAATGTATGCAGTGGTTCCTTTGTCCAGGAGTTTAAATGAGTACCCGGTCCTCCAGGTTCGGGGGTTGTGCATGGGGTAACTTTCTCACAACCTAAAAAAAACTAATAAAGAGGCAACAACATGCTTCGGATACGAACGTATGTATCTACTTTTGAAAACCACGGCAAACGGAAAAAGGACAACGACTTTCGGCTCAGCACGTGGCACGTAAGTTCCCTAAGCAGACCACATACAGCCGATGAACTCGTGAAAGCACCAGACTGCTATAAAGCAGACATTACCGCAATCCAGGAAGTGCGGTGGGATGGGCCTTGGAAAAAGGGAATAAAAAACTGCGATATCTATTACGGTGATTGTTACAGAGCGAGCAGCGCTTATTCGGATGTGGATTTGTTTTTCGAGGCAGACTTAGGCAAAGAATTTTAAGCTTCAAGCATGTAAAACCACATAACAACCCGCATCAAGACGAAATTCCAAATCATTAGGCTGATTTGCGAACACACCTCCACAGGAGAAAAGGATCGAGCTTTAAAATAACGCTTATCTAGGTGAAGAGGACATCTTTGTTAGAGTCACCAATGAACACAACCTACACAACACCACGTCCGAAAACAGACACAGGCTAATGGACTTCGTCACGGGGCGAAGCCTTTCTGTAGCTACTAGCTAGTACGCAGTTCCCACCTTTCAATATTCATAAAGGGACCTGATGGTCGCCGAATCATTCAACGATCAACCTGACCACATTGAACGTTCCGAGGAGCCAACATCGACTCGGATCATTTTCTTGTTGTAGCCAAGATAAGAACACGGATATCGAGAGAACGGAGTCGAAGTAGAATATCACGGTTTAACGTCAGAGAGATACAATCATAACATACCGCTAGAAATTGAATTTCTATGAAACTCTCCGAAAGTTCGACGCCGTCTACACAAATAATAGAAAACGAATGGAGACGTTTTCAAAAAGCCATCAGAGAAGCCACAACTGACGTGGTAGGTTTTACGAAACCATGCAGCAAAGCAAAGTGAACTAAATTTACGAGCGCGCACGACTGGAAGGTTTGAATCCCAGTGAAATCGAATCTGGTCCAGTCACCATTTGCCGTTGGTATCAAATTAACGGCACTAGAGTAGGCTGTTACCTGGCAGTACAATGGACCAGTTTTGAGTCTGAGTGCTCCAGTAGTGTTTCAAAAATCCTCCGGAAAAAAACTACGAGCAGAGAGAGATGGGAAGGTGCTAATGCAAGTATGATGCCCGTATTTCTGCTCTCTGCAAGATAATTATCATGTTTAAAATCCGCCAAAGAAAAGGATTTGAAATATCGTCTGTGAAGAATGGTAACGTATTAAAGCATATAACGAGCACGAAAGAAAATATCCGGTAGAAGAGGGTAATTTTCCTCTTTTGACCTAACCTCATACTTTTACATGTTACGCTCCCCCACAGGCGATTTCATTCTTATTTGTCGGCACAATCTTCTTCTGCTGGCGCTACAGTCCGGGATGGATAATTTTTTTTTCAATCGATGTGAACGCTTTATAACATAAACTCGCATATCGTCTATAACCATCACCGCAGTCTCTATGAAGCTGGCCACAACTCAGTAAGCTAAAATATGATAATTTCTATTGAAGGAATGCTGTATAAAATATTTAATAAATATTTATGCTAAAATAGAAAAGAAAAGTTGATGAGAAGAGTGCCCAAAAATTTCATTAGATTTCGTTAAATTTCCGTACACATCAATTTCCATCAAATGTGTACACAGAGTTAAGAAACTTCACTCGACGAAGTAAGGAATTCAATAGTGAAGAATTCCATGTTCTTTCAACGCCATCTGGCGGTCGCCTAGTTCTAACGGAAGTCAAAATGTATATTTTAACGATAAATTTTCGGTAAGTGGAGAAGAACAAGTTTGCAGTGTCTTTTTAGTTACGACAGCGATTCAGATTGCATGTGAGTATAGTGCGTGTTGAAATTTTTTTACTGCATTGCTGTGAAATTTGAGAAATGATGTTATTTATAAAGTTTTTATAAAAAAATCTAAGTTTTCCCACATAAATTTAGTACATACAACCGTGTACTAAATGCAAAAACTTCGAGCAAACCTAGCCGAAGAGAAAAATCAAATTCCCCTAGAAACTCATTTTGCCGATAATGGTGATAATAGTGTACATACTGACAAGAACAGTTGTGATTCTCACTTCATTTTTCTTCAACTGAAATGTGTTCAATTTAAATGATTTGTTTGAACAATCTTTTTTTTTTATTTGTGAATTATTTCACGGTTGTAGACCGTATCGTTTGATGTTGGCAGCTCAACTTTGGTTATAATTTTCTTCAAACTTCATGTTTATTCGGTGTGTTCAGTGTTGGTGTGAAAATTTTCACGAAAATTTGTTTGCATTCTTCATTCTCAAATGAGAAAAACAATGATTGTCGTCGCATTGCACAAGGAGGCTCAATTTATTTGCTTTCAATTCGATTTAATTTCATGGTGGCATTAGGAGACCAACACACGGGATCTTTTTTTCTTTTTTTTTCGCTGCGAATGGAAAAACGTAAGGAACTGAAAAAACACACTACTTGGCGACAACGACGCTATAAATTAGAATTGAATGTGATGATGACTTGTCTGAACTTTTTCTCGCTCGATTAAAGTGAACCATAATAAGGTGATCAATATTTGGAAATGAAGAAAGGAGAACGCCCAAAGCTGAAGTTGAAAAAAGAATTCACAAAGAAATTTGTTGTAGCGGCTGTACCAACCTACCAACCAACACACCATTGCGGTGGTGTAGTTCTTTCTCCCGTTGATAGTGAGTTTTAGATAATTTCATAGCCTAAAACCGGTGTTAAGAAATTTACTGACGTAGGCCTTAGAAGTGAGATTTTTGATTAAATTCCTATAATCTTTTATAATCAGAAAGGATGCGAGGCTTTGTCTTTGTTCATGTACACGCATTTTCTTCCATTTAAGATTCAATTACCTTTGTACCCATCATCTGGTTGGTAAGAAAAGGTTGTGTATACCTTAGGCTCGTTCTTTTTCTCTTACTATCTTCAATGGATAGGTGTATCAACAGTAAAATTCAATGACTAACGCTCTTGGAGCATGCAAATTTAGGTACATACATATACACTATGTCGGCATAGCTATGTGTGTATATCCAAGGAAGGAACATTTAAAGGTCTTGTTTTCAAAATCGAGGACAATGCGGAAATGACGTCATGCATTTGGTCATATCCTTGAACAGACTGCAGTGTATGTATGTTAAGAGGGGTCCTTTTAACTGATGAGTCCTCATTTCTTTGGAAGCATTAAGACTTGATTGTTTCGTCGGAAATTTGCTAAAAATCTTAAACCAATGTTAGAGTATTTAAGGATAACAAGGTAATAGTGCCATACCTGGAAATACTTAGCACACACTTCTACCTGTAAGGACCCAGGCAGATGTTTTGAAATGTAAGATGCAAAAATTTGATTCATTGAGGCACAATATCTCTGTCGGTTGACGTCGCCAAACTTAAAGTGCTCCCGCTATTACATTATTTTTTTTGAACCATTTGTTCTTTAAAACAGGTAAACTGAAAAAAATTAACTCATTTTGCTTTTGGTCCTTTTTGTCAAGTTTTCCAAACATTGATGTAGATTTAGAATTGGAATAAATCTTTGAGACCTTTTTTGTGGCAAACATTTTCTTTGTTAAATTAAGTTTCAAATTCGGCAAATTTGGTAAAAAAAAAAATCCTTTTTCCAATTTGTTTACCTCACGTTTCTTTGAGTACTATTATCTGGTGAATGTGTTAATTAAATACTTATTTTCTAAAGGCAATTACACAGTAAAAATAAACTTTTGCCTTTAGAAAATAAGTATTTAATTTCTTTTCTTAGGTTTTGACATTTCGATTTGAGTTGTGTTAGGTTAGGTTTTCTCGTGTTTTTGTGAAGTGAAGTGACTACTGCTATGCTATGTATTAGATGTTTTGAGATATTGTAACATTTTATTAAAGATAGTTTGGCTCTAGTGTTTCGAATGGAATCTGTGACCCGCTTTTTCACAAACATGAGTAGGACGTCAAAAGCAACGAAAAAAGCGTCGCAAACAATTTCGTCGTTAAAATTTGTTTTTTGCTTGAATAATCATTTTTACCACAATTGTAATCATGTTTCTTTATTTTGGTTATTTTCTTTTATTGACCTTTGGATACAATTAAAGATTCCAATGCATTGTCTACATGCAGCAGTGTGAATTTGAACTCACTGAATAATGTTCACATTGCGAGATTTCGAAGTTTTCAACATTTGCTTTGCCTGATGTTTTAAAGTTGAATCATAAGAGTAAATCAATCATACCTATAACATATACATACTCGTATCTGTAGATGATTTCTGATCGTAAGAATCCAAGGGATTCCACAGTTTCGCTGTACCTGAAGCGAGATCCGATTTGTTTTTTGGGCACAAAATGCAGCGCTTATAGTTTAATCCTCAAAGTCAACGCTTTTTGATAGTTCTTTGATGTAAAATTTCAATGCGCATCAAATTCTGATCAACATTAACTTTAATTTTTACGGCACCACATCTCCCGAGACACTGACAATGTTCAGGGGGAGAACTCATGATGAGGTTATTTACTATCTCAGTAGACAAAATAGATCTCAGCTTGGAAATGATTTCTTTCTTTCAGGGCACTAATTTTCTATTGTAACAATTCAGCCATGCCAGCCAACCATGCCTTTTCAATGTAGAACGGCTGCTTTTATCCACATTTTCAAAAAGTTTTTATTTCAAAACTCATTACTTCTAAATTACAAAATCATTCTAGACCTGGTCGTTGGTTTTTTTTTAAAAACATACTTCTTGTCCGTGGTGGGTCTCAACCAACAAATCAGCTAACCACCATTTTTTGCTTGCTGTTGCCAATCGCGAACTCCAAATTGATTGAGGTTCCATCATTCCTGATTCATCGCTTTCCATTATTCCAATAAAAATCCGCAAACAATTTTAACCCTAATCATCTCTGCCATCATTACACTCATTCATCATTCCAAGCCACACACTATCAGTCTTTTCGTTAGTTTATGAAAAATGTCGTATACTTAAACCACATTCTCAATATTCTTATCTCCCAAATTGAACATTCATCAGGAGTAAGCAATGTTATTTGGGACTTCACTGAAGCTTGTGCAAATTGACGAAGCTACTGTTCAACTGACTTATTCTCACCATTCAATCTATTCAGATCCGACATTCAATGATAATACAAAGCTTCAAATAGAAAAAAAGACTAAAATCGTCTTTAAATGATTTGGCAGAACGATATGCAACTTTAAAAAGGAAAATCTTCCAAACTTATTAAGCACTCCCTTGACCTGTGATTTGGAGACTATAACTAACTTGCAAATGCACTTAATTTAGCGATTATCACACTCAATAAACCTTGAAACTTAATTAATTATTCAAACCAGAGTTTAGGAAACTGTTCAGAAGATTGAAACAACTTTTTACTTTCCATAATTGTCTTTCTGTTAGAGTGGAATTTCTGATGTCGATGTCGGCTCAGAGGTTCCTGAATGTTTTCTCTGCTGCCACCAAGAACAGTTCATATTTGTTCGTTTGAAATTACTTGCTGCCTGTTAGCGACTGAATATAAAGGGTGGTCCAACGAAAACGCACGATGATAATTGTAAATAAAACACAAAGTTTTCAGAGATTTATCTTAATATTTTTTATTATAATAGAAGGATCTATGACAATTATATGTGAAACAAAATATCGGCCAAATGCTCACCACGGCTTCGGTGGCATACCTCTATCCGGTGGTCCATGTTATCAATGACTCTGAGACATAATTGAGGTTCAATGTCGTTAATGTCCCGAATAATTTCATCCTTTAGCTAGAATTGTTCTTGGCTTATTGACGTACACTTTTTTTTTATAATATTCCCAAAGAAAGAAGTCCAACGGTGTCAAATCACATGATCGTAACGGCCAATTAACATCGCCACGACGTGAGATAACACGGTCATTGAATTTCTCGCTCAAAAGAGCCATTGTTTCGTTGGCCGTATGGCAAGTCGCACTATCCTGTTGGCAGGTCCATATCCTCAATTTCTGGCCACAAGAAGTTCGTTATCATCTCGCGATGATGTTCAATTGTGGGGCACGACGACGAGTCGAGGTTGACGGCTCTTCTACCACACTATCGCGAACAACAGCAATGTTTTCCGCAGAACGAACTGGGCAAGCATGCACAGGTGTTTTCACATTTCCTACAGACCCGGTTTGTTGAAATTTGCGCACAATTCTACCGATTGTGGACACATTTGGTCAATTATGCTGACCAAAAAAATCACGAAGTGCACGAAATGCATTTTGATTTGAACTCCCATTTTCGTAAAAGGCTTCAACAATCTTGCTGCTCAATTGTATACCTCTCCATGGTTGAATTTGTCAAACATTTGGGCAATGTCAAATTAAGTTGGGCAAAAAAACTTGACGTTAAGGTGTGACTCACAATTAATCCAACATTTCGGTCACTTGTAGTTACACCGCTTTCCGATACAATTCTGTTTCCTCAACTCTCATTGGAGGAGCAATTTTGCATTAAGTTTCCTTCTGTAAACCTACGTCCAAACACGTCGACGATTGTGTTTGAATTTATCCTTCTCTGCTTTCCAAGACGTACGTGACCGCAACAACATCCCATGATGTTTCATTTGTGGTCCTCAAAAGACATTTTATAGAATACCAGCCTGCACTGAAAATTTCTTGTGTAGACGACGTGTTACTTCCGAGATTTACCAATGGTAAATGACAATGTTCAAAAATGTTTGGTGAATCGGAACACAAATTGAAGACACAAAACTAGCACCAGATCTTAAATCAAACAACCTGACTCAATGAAATATAAAAAATAACATCTAATAGTTTGGTCAGACAGTGGTTTGCGTTGGTATTCCCTTGACGTAAAGTCAACATTATCATCAAAATTTAAAGCAGTTTGTTTGTGCAAAAAAAGCACATTTTCATTAAACCGTCCATAGATGTGTGGTCAAGTTAAATTTAAGACTTTAGATTAATTAGAAGTCGAGAAAGGCGTATTTGAACACGATACCAATTGTGAAGAGATCTAGTTTCTGACATTTCTTTTTGCAATTCTAAAAAAACATCGTTTCTTGAATTTCCAGAATTAAAAACATGAATTAATTTAACTTAATTTTTTAATCATAGTTGAAAATATTTTTCATTTTATTTTTAAAGACTAATAAAACTAAAATACAAACATGGCCGAGATGGACGAACACCACTTCGAAACTGGAGATTCCGGTGCATCACAAACATATCCAATGCAATGCTCTGCATTACGTAAAAACGGATTTGTAATGTTGAAGGGTCGTCCTTGCAAAATAGTTGAAATGTCAACATCCAAAACCGGAAAACACGGCCATGCTAAAGTTCATTTAGTTGGAATCGATATTTTTTCAAACAAAAAGTAAGTGTGTGTGTTTGAAGTTTAAGAGCGAGAGGGAGATCACTGATTGATATGAAATTCGTCGTATAGGTATGAAGATATCTGTCCGTCAACGCATAACATGGATGTTCCTCACGTCAAAAGAGAAGACTACCAACTGACCGATATTAGCGATGATGGTTTTCTAACCTTGATGTCTGACAATGGTGAAATACGAGAGGATCTTAAAGTTCCAGAAGGGGACTTGGGCAACAGTTTACGCTCAGATTTCGATGCAGGCAAAGACCTTCTGGTAAGTGACTTGACCCCTTTGAATTCATCCAAATGATCATGTATTTCATTTGATTCTCTCTCTCTTCTTTTTCAGTGTACGGTTCTTAAGTCCTGTAATGAGGAATGTGTCATTGCAATTAAAACCAACACAGCCCTTGACAAATAAAACCAATTAAAAAAATCTGGCATTATCCCGTTGCTTAATAAACCTTTTATATATATATATATTTATGTATATATCTATATATGTACGTATATATATATATAACAGACATAAGGTAGCGTTTAGTGATAAAAAGGTGAAAACAATAAATTTTTGCCAATAAAATATTTTTTACTTTAACTAATTTGTATCTTTTTTTATTATGAAATGAAACATTGTGAAAATGTTAAGAGAAAGTCTTCATACATATAAATTAAAAAAAAGAAAACATTTTTTTTGAGTAGCTGTCATGAGTCTTGTTGCATACAAAATGAAAAAATCAAAAAAATACACCTACAATTTAGTCCTTATGCCTGTTGTGAATATATCTTAATCCCGTAAATAAATAATAATCCGGTGAATATATAGCATCTAATTTGACGTCGTTTTATCGCTAAGTGCGCAAGATGTGTGGAGTTGACAAGGATGTCTCTGAAGCGTTATACATATACATATACATATGGGGATCACGCATGGAAGAGGGATTATGTTGCTCGAAATACCGCATTAATATTTTTATCTTTGTTGTTTCAATGTTTTGAAAATCCCATCATATTAATTACATGCATATTGTTTGAATTATGACCTTTGTATACTTCTATCATTTTGTTTATCTTATTGCCGAAAAGATTCATATGTGTAAGCGTTGAAATTGTATTTTTTAAGCAACACACTGCCTAGCAGGAGACAATGAACGGCTTTAAATTGCTCTATCATTCAAAGTAGTTTCTGTAGTGAGTTATGAATTTTTAGGTGAAAATACGGCGAACTTGGGTTCATCATAATCCGTTAACAGAGTATCGTAATCACGAGGAATACATTAGGGGTAAAGGAAGACTTTATACTGAAACAAATGTGATTTTTATTTCTTGGTGCAATATAACGTGGTGAAAACATACATATATTAATTTTTCTCAGAAATATATATTTTTTTTGGAAAATTAAAAGAAAAATTCATTTCTAAGCGGCGTAAGTATCAGAACCTGGACTGTAAAAAGAGAAACAATCCGAAAAATAGAAGTCTTCGAAATGTGGATATTTCCAAGAATACTCAGAATTTCCTGGGTTGACAGAGTTTCCAATGAAGAGGTTCTTCGACGGATGGAAACTGATATACACAGTTAAAGTAAGGAAATTATGCTACTTGGGTCATATCCTGCGCAATGACAAATACAAACTCCTTCAACTTATACAAGGGAAGAAGAACGGTGGGAGGACAAAGATTATTATCGATATCTAACCTGCGAGACTGGCTGAACCTTCCCACGATTCAAATTACAAGAGGAGTCATAAACGAAAATGTTCTATCATCGATGATTTCCAACCTCCGCAGCGGAGAGGAACGTTAAGAAGTATCACTCATTTTTGAAAGATCGATATGGAGAGTGTGATACCGGAGATGATCAAATCATAAATGGTATATAATTTTACACTTAAGATGGACACCAGGTGTTTAAGGGGCTCCAATCGGACATCGACTCGGAAAATACTTGCTGAATTAGCCCGGTTCTAGTGTCGCAGTTGGTGTTGATGGGGGAAAAGGAGAAAATAATATCCATTAAAATACCACAAGTTCGCTACAGTCCGTGATGGACTGTTTCGCTGGTTGAGGAAACATTTCTATTTGGGTGCGTTAAACGTTAACGTCCTCTGTTGCGTTGTCACAAATTACTACCAACATTTTTTTGCAAGCGCTTATTTTAGTAAATGTGAAAACCCTTATCAACTGCAACTGTAGATTTTCAAAACGGGTTAAAGGCAAACAGTTGAATTATGTACGAGTATATCAAGAGACTTGTGGTTCTTATCTTGTTCTTCTCATTTGAGTTCAGAAAAAACCAAGAGCTTTGATGGTTATTAATATGCAGCTTTAATTGAAGGACTATTATTGGATGGCATCTTAAGAATTGAAAAACGTACTAACAAACTTATCAACATTTAAAAACACATTATTCTACAAAATGCTTACAATGCAGGTAATGTCCACGTGAAGCTTTTAAAAACCTTTTAAATCGGCATGAATTTATAACTCATTCTATAATAACAATAATAAATCATGGCGGCGCTACAATCCGTGGTGGACTTGGGCCTAACTTCTCAACAACCACTCGTGTTCAGCGTGATGTTGTTCTCTCACGAGTAGAGGGGACTTACAGTTTATTGCCAACTCCGAACGGCGAAATTGGGAAGCTTTTCCGAGACAGTTATACTCTTTGGACATTGTCAGAGACTCGAAAGAGGGGGACCTGTAAACAATTTTTTCTTCTTGATTGTTGCTGTTTTCTTTATTTGAACCTACGGTGGATCAAAAAAAAACTCGGACACTTACCTTGGTACAGAGCTTTAGGTATGAAGTGGCTAAGGGAAACTTGTCTATCGACAAAACCTCCAGGCGAGCCCCTGGTCGCACCTCACCTACCATCCCTATGGCCTGAGGAGGTCGATCGACCTTTGGTTTGCAGAGGCAAGCAGTTTAACGTGCCCCTGGAACCATCCCTCGCCTTCACAGGTTGAAGCAGGTCCTGGTTGCTCTCTTAGGATTGAGAGAAGGGCAGGAGAAGTTGTCCTCACCGATCCAGATGAAGGGCTGGGATTCGGGAGGGGCGGGGTGGGTTTGCTATCCTGTTCCCTTGCCGGTTCTCGGATAGAACCATCTTCCTCTCGGTAATTTTGAATTTTTGTTGTTTGTATTTAATATGTTGTGCATTTGATTCCCACGAGTATCGGAGAAAGGGTGGTCCGCCTGTGCAGGGCTCCGTATACACAGGTAAGGCTAGCTAATCCAGAGGTCGCCAAAAAAAGGTCAGCTTTATTGGTTTTTGCGAGTTGAACAAATTTATCACTATCAAAAAATAAGAAGGTGTCCGAGTTCGTTACTGATCCACTGTAGACTTGAAAGACCAGTGCGTTGGGGTTGACGCACGTACTCACAACGCCACGACGCCTACAGCTCCCTCTATTCTAATTGGACGGAGAATGTAAATAATTTTAGAAAGAGCGGAACATAGTAGTCAGAAGGCGCAAGGTCTGGGTGCTGCATAGCTTCTCAGCCACCTTTGGTTTTTTTGAAATAATAGTGTGGTCTAGCGTTGGGCGCCGTGGCGTAGTGGGTAGGTGCGTCGACTCCTACGCACTGGTCTTTCAAGTCTACAGTGGATCAGTAACGAACTTGGACACCTTCTTATTTTTTGATAGTGATAAATTTGTTCAACTCGCAAAAACCAATAAAGCTATGACTTTTTATTGGCGACCTCTGGATTAGCTAGCCTTACCTGTGTATACGGAGCCCTGCACAGGCGGACCACCCTTTCTCCGATACTCGTGGGAATCAAATGCACAACATATTAAATACAAACAACAAAAATTCAAAATTACCGATGGGAAGATGGTTCTATCCGAGATCTCCCATATAGTCAAATTCCTGCAAATGCTGACAGCAGCCAAGATTGGATCGTCGTCTATAGCGGGTGGACGCCTAAAGCGAAAAAGCATGTAAATCAACGCTGACAAGTGTCAGCGATTATAGCCGATTCTACGTAATAATTGTAATAATAATAGCGGCGCTACAGTCCGAGGTGGACTTGGGCCTAGTTTCTAAGCAATCACTTGTGTTGTGCGTTCTATTGTTTTCCCACGAGTGGAGGATACCTACAGTTTAATGCCGACCCCGAACGGCGGGACAGCTTTTTCTAGAGTTATTATTATTTATTTTTTTTTTTTAGTTTTTTGAAACTCTGCACTAAACTACTGCACTCAGACTCAAAACTGGTCCATTGTACCGACAGGTAGCAACCTACTCTAGTGCCGTTAATTTGATCCCAACGGCAAATGGTGACTGGACCAGATTCAATTCACTGGGATTCGAACCTGGGACCCCTCTAACTTAGGGCAGACACTTAACCAACTCCGCCATCCAGTCGTTTTTTTTAGACAGTTAAACTCTGAGCATTTTCAGTGCCGCGAATTTTGTTTTGAAAAATTGTTGCTTGTGATGGGATTTGAACCTAGACTGTGAAAGTCAAGTGCGTATGAGTCGACGCACAAACCCACACGATCACGGCTCCCACCGATTCTCCATACATGCTGCAAATCTCCCGTAGAGCCTTTGTCGCCTTGACACATTTGCTAAAGAAAAGAAAGCAACATACACTTTCCATTTAAGAAAAAATATTGAGCATTTAAAACACTCTCAATCGTAATAAATTCTCGTAACAATGTGAAGGCTAATCCTGTCTATTGGAAAAAGTAACAAAAATTGTATAACCTTATGCACAGAAATTATTTGAATCGATAAACACTACTACAAAATTACTACACCAACTATTCTCTTTGACTTGTTAAAAGTATTATTGTTACCTTAGGTATGTACATATATTATAGATTGTAAATGAATTGAATTGAATTGCATTGAATAAGCTTAAAAGGCTCTTTGTAGTTTCAAATGAATAAGTCTCGACAGAGACCAATATAAGGAAAAACGCGCAGAAATCAAACGCATGTTGAATCTAGTTAATAGCTGTTTGTTTGCCCTCAAGGGCCAAGGGACGAATTGATACCAATTGCATCAGGTCAAGTTAATTGTAGATGTTATTCCTATCCTAGATAACTAGCTTATGCAGCAACGAAAGGAAACTTTCAGGATATGTTGAAGGAAACATTGGTAAAAGAAATATTGATTGGAGATTGAAATGCAGCTCTACACTTGGCGATGAATGGAAGTGTATTTCTTTATTTTAAAAAAATTACCAAAAGTAAATAAATAAACTAGTATTTTTTTTATTATTTATTTTAAATTTAAATTCATTTATTATAAATTATTTTCTATTAAAAAAAGTCAACCATACGATATAATATCCCTGGAAACTCCGTTCCATTTCCGCTCGTTCCCACCGATTTCTTGTGCTTTAAATAGCTTCACAATTATATATTTTTCTTTTTTCAACGTACAGTTATAAACCAGAAATAAGACACAATATTGGCAAAATTTCAAATAAACAAAAATGCATTTGCGTTTTCAAAACATACATTTTAGGTTAGCATATTACCGGTGGAAAAAAGTCATGGATTTTGAAAGAAGAAATCGAAAAACTGCAAAAGCCGGTTCAAAGAGAGTCTCCTCTTGTGTTATTTTGTGAAGTAGATAGCAGAAATAGTACTAAAATTGCAGAATATTTGTCATATTTTATGCGTAAGTAGGCCTAAAAATTATAATTTTTTCACTCTGAAGCTGCTATAATATCTTCGCAGCCCATCTATCTGGTGCGTAAGGGCACTCTGCATTAGCATTTCCTCTCGAGGGAAGAACATAATGGAATCAAAGAGAAAAAACCTCCCATCGCAAGTAAATGCGCTAGACATAGCCAAGCATTTAATAATAGTGCTTAAACTGGTGCGTAAGTTCAGTCGGTCTAAGCGGTGAATTTTTTTTTAATAACAAATCAGTTTTCTTGAATTTATTTTCTCCCCCTCATATAAAATACGAACAAAAGAAAGAAAAAAAACCTTCAGCAAGTAACGATACCAGAAAGGAACCAATAACTTGGTTTTCAATACAACATTTGTACGAGATAAAATAGAATTAAAGGAAAAAATTTCAAATCACTAAACGAGGAATTAATTTCTAAGTATGGTATGTTGAATTTTTGAGTTAAAAAAATCAAATCAGATATGCTTAAGTAATTATTTTTTTGCATCCTAATTCTGTAAAAATTGCGATTGTTAATGAGTTTTTAAAGATTGTTGGAGAATATATGTATGAATGCTTTTTATTTTTATTTCTAAATATATCTGTGACGAAATAAAAAGAAAAAAAATTATTGATTGAGATTATTTCTATGCATACATATATAAACACATGTGCACACGATATTTCCGTATCTATATCCCTTTTCACACGCCTTGTATATGTACATTGACTTATATAAAAAAAAAAATGGGTATATGGATACCTCCATGTCCTTATATAGATACATTTGCTTTTGGCTGTCCATGCCCTCTACTGCGTTTTGCATATATGTATCCGGTAAAAGCGAAGAAAAAAAAAAAATGAAACGACTCATTTATATATGTATCCGGCAAATTGACGAGTGCTCAAAGAGTTGCCTTATTTGGTAAAATATGTATACTACATCATGAGTGAGTTGTATGTACCTACCACTCGGTTTTTTTTCTCATTTTAATTTTTTTTTCTTGTTCACCAATCTATATAAAATTAGTCATTTCCACCGTATCCACAATGTGTATGGTGTATCTATATGCATACATATGTGTGTGTATATATGCGCGCGTCTAGTTGTGTATGTATGCGTGATGGCGGTGTATATATATGTATCCATTTGGACAAAAAGTATATTCGCCGAATGAAATTTATTAAGAAAAATATCAAAAAATCCAAGAGAAGAAATAAACTAAAAATAAATTTGTTCAAGGGAAATGAGAGGAGACGACTGTTTAATAATAGCTGTATCAAAAAAACCTCATCACTGATTATCGAAGAAGCGAGAGAAATGGATTCAGGTGGAGTGAAGTGATTACACTTGGCCTCTGGACAGATGTGTACAATTTGAATCGTGTAATTCTAATATGGATGGTGGTGAATGTGTTTTGAAAGCATTCAATTCTTACTTCAAACAAGGCGAAAAACTGAAGAAGAATTTGTTAAATTTCCATTTGAATGAGCCGAAAGAAAAATGGGGTTTAATTTTTTTTTTTGTTACACCTACCTATAGACATGAGTTTACCTCCTAACAGAAGTGTGTGCGAAAATGTTGGTTTGTTTGTGGTGGGGTCATTCAATACATATTCGTGTATATGTATCAAACGCCGGTAACATTCGGTGGGCAAAGAGAAAAGAAATAAAAACCGCCTAACCATATTCTGTTTCTGATTCCTGAGTCATTACTTTTTTTTTTCGCCTTTCTCGATTTATTTGCAATCTTTGACCAGAAAACAGATGATGTTTTATACGATAATGAATGAACAAATAGTGCACATATGTTCCTCTTAAACGATACACATATGTGTATACATGTTTGTTCCTCCTCCACCTGGACCCGCCCTGGTTGGATTTGTAATCTCACTTTTTTCATTTTCTTTTTGCATTTGTTTCATATTGCCAACTCCCCTAATCTATTTGCATTCTTTAACGTCTATTTTATCAATCAATTTGTTATAAATCATATATTTTTGAGATACTCCTAGTGAATGATACTTCGTTTTAAAGGTATGATTAGAGAGAGTGCGATGTGTGTGTGTGTCTGCTTATGTATTACTGCGTATGTATGTATTAAGGCGTGATTTGCACCACCATACCTTATTGTAGGGATTTGTGTATGTTTAACCATTAAGACATTTGTTGAAAAAAAAAAAGAAATAGTGAATTTTTGAGCATATTTTATTTGCCGGGCGGTAAATTCTGTTTTGGAGCTTTTTTTACTTTCTATGCCTGTGTATGTAAGTGAGGAATCGCCAACAAAGCAATCCAACACCACGCAGGGGGCAATTTGTAATTGTGCATTTCAGACTTATCCATTGTTGGAATTGTTGGTGGCGGTTTGCTGTACATAGAACTTTACACATAATGTTTTTGTAGATATTAAATCGGGGGTGTCTTTTGTTGTGTTTTGATGCTGTTTTTTCCTTTTTAAATGTAAAGATGGGTGCAGCAGTAAATCTTAAGTCTGCTGATTGAGCCACCAACTGAGCAGCGTTTACTTTTCAGTATGATGACTCCCTGCGGCTTGTGGATTGATTTGAAAATAACTGTTGTTGAAAATGTGTGTTTTAGTTCATAGAACTTTCAGGACCAACATTAGAAGCTGATGATTGTCTTTAGGGCCTTGTAATCAAGAGTGTAAATAGCATCATAAGAGATAGAGATATGTATGTTTCCAACCATATTTCAGGACTTTTTTTTTTTTTGCTGAGTAGGGCCAACGCCTATCGAGTTTAAGTATGTTGAGTGTGATGACTGAATGATTTTAAAGTCTTTTTTCTATTTTCCACAAGAAAGGTTGCGTTGATTATGAACCAATGTACATTTTATTGATATGTAATGTGAATAATCTCTTCTCTTTCAAACTTCTGAGTCGCCGGTGCATATTGTATCATAATAATAATAGTGATGGCGCTATAGTTCAAGGTGGACTTGTGACTAAATAAAATGTATCCTGGTGAAATTTCACGAATTGTAGAGTATATATGTATATATGTGCATACATCGCAGTAGTGCAAGACTGCGGATTTCAATATGTTTATCCCTAGAGTTCCCTCCTAAGCCTGTTATCGTTGGCATTGGGCGAAGATGGTATCTGTTTTGGCCATTGTCCAACTCGCAGAACTGCTGCAGTACTTCAACGTCAAGCCCTTTCAATTGCCAAATCACTATCACATTTCTGCTTGCAAGCTATTGTGACCTTTCGTTACTGATGCAAAGAGTACACCTGTTATAATCAACGTAGTGATAGAATTTCTACTTTTCATTCAACGCATTTGTACACTATATGTTCAGAGTCAGCTAAGTTCTTTCCCTGAGGCGAAGAAAATATGCGTTACCATCCATTAATCCGGGATGGTAATGCATAATTAACGTACATTTGGATAATTCTTCGTCGAAGCCCGTCTTTAACCTTTCGGTTCCTATATACTCTGGTGCAATTTAGACTACACTTTGTAAGTTAAACTCAAGTATATAGTATACTCAAGTATATAAAATTAAATCTTTGTGCGTTCTGAATAAGTGCGTCAACCTGTACGTACTAGACATTCAGTCCAGGTTCAAATCCAAGAACAAGCAATCATTTTTCAGAAAATTGTTCACGGCTCCACTTTTGATGCACTGAATGCTTAAAGGGTGTAACTTAGAAAAATCTTCCCAACCTCGACGTTTGGAGTCGATATTAAACTGTAGGTCTCCTCTATTCGTGAGAGAGCAGTAGCACGCACAACACGAGTGGTTGCTGAGAAGCTAACCCAAATCCACCTCAGACTGTAGCGCCACCTGTATTATTATATTATTTTACTCCAATTGCAATAAAATGAAAACGAGTTCTTCGATTCGACGAAGGATAACCATCCTGGGTTAAGAAAAGTTTTAACATACTTTGAGCTTTGCTCCAGAAATCAGTATCTACAATATGATCCGCTTCTGTCTGGAATAATGTTTTATTCGGTTGCCTTTCTAATTCGAAATAAATAAATATAATAAGCCCCAGTCATCTGATTTACCTCATGTGTGCCATTTTTCAAATGTATATCTTTAATTTCGCCCTTGAAGCCTAATTAACTTAACGTAGTATATACGTTATTAGTACTAAAGCCGATTTTCTTTCTAAAAGCGTTCTGATTTGATTACTGTTTGTTATGATGTCAAATTTGGCCCCCCATGTACATGTGGACATAATTCTGAACAAAATAAGCGCTGCCAATGCAATGCATTTAAAATTCTGAATATTATTTTTCAATGAAGTTCTGGAGAAGTCAGTTAAACAGGATGTCAATATTTCGCTATGAAATTCCAAGAATCATAACCGTTAAGATTCACCTTATTTCATAAACAACTCAGGTTTGACTGCTCGTCAAAAAATCCGATGAGTCAAACTTTCCTCATAAATTGGCCACTTCCGTTAGAAGCCCATAAATGCAGACATTCTTACAAACACTTCATTTACCGTTTTGATACAATCGCACCACACTTCCAAGACCTTCTTCAAAGATCACATTTTTCTCCAGAAACCAAAATTACTTTCGTGATGTGTTTTTTCAAAAAAAAAAAAAAGAAACCCTCTTGTATTTATCATTGCACGTTCAGGGTCATTGGTCAACAAAAATACATTTTTTTCTGTCTGAATTGTATTTGATAATATTTTTGATAAAGATATGAAGCCAGTGAAATGTTGAAAACAAAAATACCAAGTTCAAATCAAATCGTCGAGCATGACTCATCAGTGTCCAAATAAGTCAATCGAAAAGCAACAGTCAAAGTGATAGCCGCACAAAAATGGAAGCACACTGGTTGAGTCAAACGCCTTAGGGGGAGAGTAAAGTAAATTATATTATGGGTCGATTAAATTCACACACAAAGAGCGCCTCTGGTTGAGGTTAGCAATCGTCTACTGGTGAAGTGAGGTGGTTAATTAATCGCAATGCTCTTGTTGAATTTGATTTGAGTTGTATGTTCATTACTATTGAACAATTGCTAGCAACATTGTTTTGAAACGTTTTATTTGTTATAATTCATCCATCAACATCAACATCATTGACAGACGTCATGCCATGTTGGACGTATTCCTATTTTGAGAATTTTCAAAAACAAATAGAGGACACTGACACGTTTAATGATTGTTTGAGTCAAAATTGTCCATGTGCTTATTTGGATTGTGGCTTCCTAAAAGTCTATATATTCTGCTTTATTTTTTTCTTAAATCTTAACGTCCCGCAATATTCTGTGAACGTGAATTGAAAAATTAGCGGCAATGTGCTCTATAATGTCCCGCCTTTTTTATAGCTATTTTTATGTTCATTCTTAAGAGAGTGTGTGGCATACATACTAGTTCACTTTCTATTCTTATAGTTTGAAGACTGATTTTTTTGTTGGGTATTGCTGGGCAATTTGCCATTAATCTTTAATATTCAATATGTTACAGTTCTTGGCTGTGAATAAATATGGTCCTTGAGTAGTCTTGGGGATATGGATAAGTGTTTTGTAAATGATGTGGCTGTTCTGATTTAAATTTGTATTTATCTCTTGATAAATGATCTTAATGACAAACTCAGGCGTGAATACATTTGCACCAACATTTGTCTTGTTAAGATAATTTTCTTTAGAGTACTTCACAGTTTTTTCCATCTTGATTCATTCGAAATGATACCCTTTACACTATAGAAACAAATTCAATATACATTTGTCGTGATCTTGATGATTTTTCTTTGATGTCTGGTGTATGCACTTAGGTAGGTGCGAAGGCTAAAGGATGCTGAACTCGTTATTTCTATGATTCAGAATTTATTTATGGACACTATCGGGAGTCCTAAATTAGTTGCTGTATTTAAAGGAAGAGTGATGGTTTTGTTTTTTGCTCTAAGCTCTTTATTTAGTTATTCACATCACAAATGTTGAACGGTTTAGTTCACGTTGCGCAAGATTGTACATGGAGGCACAAAAGTCATCAGACTATTGAACTGTGCTCTCATTTTTGCAATGGCGCCTTATGACATTGTAACTTTGACATTTGTCTGGTGAGCAGAAGCAAAGTAGATACGTAAGTAGATCAAAGATTACTTCACTCTTCAAGAACTCTAGCGCTGCCCGCATGTTGAGCCAGTCACTAGTGCTGCCAGGTCGTGGTAAATTTACCTTTTCCTTGGAAATTCCAACTCATTCCGCGCATTTGGTAAAAAGAGACTTTCATCCAAGAAATGGTAAATCCCTTCTGAAGAAGTATTGTTCCCTTGGTTGAATATCCTAAGTTTAACTTGTAGCTGAGTTCTGTGCCAACGGATATCACAAAAGCGAGGTGCATAGCATGTGGAACTGTCCTTGTGCGGTAAATGTTTCAACAATTGGGTTTCATTTCTGCATGGTACCTCTATTTTCTTCTAAATTCCGTTTGAAAATAGTGGCAGCAATATGCACACTTTTTTTTTCTCTCTTCGGAAATAGCGTGTCTACACAAACAAGCAGAAAAAGAATTTGGCGAGCAAAAGAAAAAAATTCCACAAAAAAAAGAAAAAACTCATCGCTGGAAGTTCAGCAAAAACCACTAGTAAATGCGGATAGTCCATCAACATTGGTGGCAGGGTTTTCCAACTGATTTGACAATTTTGAACTTTCACTGTAAACACACCCTCAAACCAATGACCAAACTGTCAATGTCAAAACATTCAACAAAAACCACATATTCATCATGAACGAAAAACGTTTACAACAAACAAAATCCGACGTCGTTAGAGGAGCTCAGAGGCAATATTGAACGAGAAATAGCGGTTGTTTTCATCGATATGTTTGGCCCAGTCATCGAATTGGGTTCAACGAATCGACTACTGACTGACTTCGACTTTCATACGTAAATGTTTTGACTGTACTACAGACCAATAATTAAATTTTCGAGATATCTCGAATGGTTTGCATTTTATTTAAAAAAAATATGTCACGTCCTAATTGGGAAACCCTTTCCAAAAGATTGTACACGTTGAAATAAACTATGTCAAGAATTAGAAATTAATTCTTTTACATTTCTTATCAGGAGAGGCTTTTTTGGCTTCAATAGTCGCTAAGTGACTGATTTTCAAAGCTACATTCATTTGATGACCTATAGACTTGGCTGCTACACAATTTTACATTACATAACTCGCAGATTAGCACTTCACGACCAGAACTGTCTGACAAAATGTTGCTTCGTTTGCTTTTTATCTGATATGCATACCAGTCCAGATACCGTACGGTTACTTTGCCGTTCCTCTTCCAGTTACACCAAACAGATCTAGACTAAGTAGTTAAGCAACTAGTTCTAGACTAAGAATTTCAATGACAAACATGCTATAATAATTCTCTCATCTTAAGAACCAACTTTATAGTAACAGATCAGTAAATATAGTCTAAGTTTCGGGGCAATTTGATTTTGAAAATATACGATTTTCATTCTGTGGCCAGTCTTTCAAAAGAATACACATTACGCTGCACTTGCAAGTACAACAACTGATTTTTAATTAAGTCAACAGCATTGTATGCTTGTTAAATCAGAGCTTTATCTACTTAACAATGCAAAGATGTGGACATATAGAATCATTCGTAAATGCCACTAGAAGTGAGCCCCTCCCCCAATGGTATGTTCCTTATTGAACGTGCAAATACCTAGTTGATTGATTAATGCCTTCTAAATGGTGACTGCTGAGACAGATCAAGGCGTTGGCGGTTTGATTATACAAAATTACACTCTCAATCGTGAAAGTGTATTCCTTAACACGAATGTAAGCCGAAAAGCTGTAATTCCATAACATAAATCATCTACTACGTCTGGTTTCTTTTGCACATGCTTCTAACCAACCCCAATTCGAAATGACTTTGCTCCCGTTTATTGTAACAGCTAATGAAATATTCAATGGCATTGAACTTGATTCAAAATATTTATCACAACTTCTCCGTCAGAGAGTCATTGAACTCTGTTTACTCACCCGATCGCGCTTATGTACGATCATCTCACATTCCAGTAGCTCCTCTTAAATAGAGAAAAACTGTTATGATTAGCAAATATTCACTTCAAGACCAGTTTTATGTGTAGTATGCATGTAGTGTACTCCTCGAATGATGATATACTTCAACAAGAGCATTAATCTCCTAAAAAACAGTCCAGTCCAATCACTTGTGGAAAGTTTTCCTCCATGTATACATGGTCACATATGTTTTAAAAGCGACCCAGCCAAACAAGAATTTGCTGCCCCATAGTGGTATGCGATAAGACATTTTATCTCACAAACAAATGCATTCATTCATTACTTTGGTCAGAGTTTCAAGAAACCGATACGTGTCATGTCTAGAATTTATGTTTTACGACACATTCTCCCATGTGGCGTTCTTAAATCTTTGAATTTTTTATGCTTCAATATCATTGTTCTTTTTATACTGCATAGAGGGGAGTCATATAGGGGAAGAGCATGTTTAATTAACACAAAATGTGGTGGTCTAGAAAAAAACATAAAAATAATCCAAGGCAAACTATTAAACCAAATGCTGTTCATTTGGTGTTTCAATTTCCGTGTGGGATAGCCACTTTCGCCTGTGGTCATAATTATTTGCTTATGCACTCGTGACTGGGTCTTTTTTTAGCAGCTATGAGTATGATTTTTTCCAATGAATATGTTGAATTAATTTCATAGCGAACAACTTAATTGTCTTCCTTATACAGGCAATACACCTTTCGGCTGTGTGCTATAATTGGTGTTAGTCAGTGATTCATCCAGTGTTCCTGATTGGTCATTGGTGAAACTAGCAGTTCAGCAGATAAGCCGTGAAGTGTTTTCGATTCGAAGTGAATTTTTTGATGCGCGGCGATAAGAAATCCATAATCATACGGAATTGTTCATGACTTATGTCATTCGTTTCGACAAGATCACGAGACAAGCAGGTTAAGTTGTTGGTTGTCTATTTTCCAAGTAAAATATATTCTCTCACGGATGTGTTGACTTTGCCAACATTCTGCCATTGGAAACAGGTATACATTTTGCGAAAAAGTGTACAAATACGGGGAAATGCCTTGTTGATTAATAATGGTGACGACTAATCAGTGTCTTTGAATTGCCCTTAACATGAATCTTATTTCAAAGATGACATCATCAATTCCACAAAGTGGTTAATCGTAAGACCTTCATAAGGTCAACCATGAGTAAGGCGACCTAACATGACTGGTAGTAAGTACGTTCGAATGTGTACGGAGTTAAGTCGCGGGATAATTATTTATATTTTCTCAATGTTTGAATCTTTATCAACGTTTATACGCTTTCGCTTTCTCTCATGTCCTCGAGTTTCGACAGAAAGAAAAAAAAGCGGGAGAACCTGCCGGCTTCAACTGATTATGCATACAAAGTTGTTGTTGATGAATACTAATGCTCAACTGCTGCTTTGTAGTTCTTTCGCATAACTTGCTTTCAAAAACGGATATTTTTCAAATGTAACCGGACCACATTTCCGTTTGCTTGATTCATTCCTATGGGCATATGGATAACGATGAAAAATGTTCTTTCAAGGTTGATATGTAAAGTTCTGCCACATGTCATTAATGCAGTATTTCCATAACTTGAAATTCATATACTTCGTAACACCCCAAGGAGTCGTCAGCGTTAACAATTAAGCCACACTAAGCGGGGGGAGGGTGTAGTTAGACTAGACGATTATTCCTGAAGAAATGTAAGGTTGAGAGACGTAAAACACACGACAACGCTTAAGTACTACAGTCGTCATGTCTGTACCTATCAGAAATCAGCTACATAGAGATACTCAACTCTTTCCCTTCTACCCTCATGACGTCATCTGACAGCGTTTTTTATAACATTTTTTCGTACAGTATCCGTGAATACGTGTGATTTGTTTTGAACAGCTGATTGACTTCCCCTCCAAACAAATTCATGCAAAACATGCATTCCTTATCTACATACATATGGGAAGAAATCTATCAGGGGGTTGGCCATACCCCCACTCTCCTTTTTTTCCAAACGCTATCACAAATCCTTTGCAATACGTTCACCACGAAAAGAAGGGGAAGTTCAACGAAAACGAAATGTTCAGTAAGAGCATTCATTTTACATAAATAATTACGACTGGAAGGACTATTGGAAACTATTAATTATCGGTTATTTTTAAATTGAAGTTTAAATTATTATATTATGAAATATATGGAAATAGGTTTGATCTATTTTTTATTTATTCTAATTTCATTGGAAATACTGAAACAATCAGAGAGATAAGTGATAAATGTACTTATTGACGTTGAACCTGAGAAAATCAAATAAAATAGTTAATAAAATTTAAATTCATCCTTAAGTATTGAAATGACCGAAGTGGTCTTCAGATTTAAGAAAACAACTGGTTTGTTTTTTTTCAAAGTGTTCCTTTATTAAACGTTAATATTGAAATTCAGACAATTTTTTTGTTTTGAATTCCATGGATTTATGCATTTATTTTAGTTTTTTCGTGATAATGCATTAATGTTTCAAAACATCCTTAAAAAAGACAATTTTATTTCCAACATTTTTATATTTTCCTTTGTTTAGGAATTCAAAGGCTATATTCACAAATAACTACGGATGAAATTAAATATGCATGAATCTATATAAGTATATGCAGTTATGTATACAACTTGTTTTTTTAATTTATTTGTACTTCTGCAATCGTGTTTTTTTTTATTTGAAGAATTAATTTTGTTATTTATATACAACAATGCAGTGTAAATGTGAATAAATACGGAGTGATAATTATAAAATATCATCTTACACAATTGAATAGTATCCAAATATACAACATATACAATTTTTAATGTCAATATATTAAGCAAAATTTTTACAACAATATCCAACGTTTTTTTAATATTTGAAAAAGGTTCGGCCTCATGAACACAACCAGTGCATTATTCCAGTAGTGGGCAAATTCGACAAAAAATGACACTATCGTGGGCAAATGTCCGCCATTTTCGTGGGCAAATGTCCCAGGATAACGGGAGTTCGTTAAACTCTGTGGAAGTGTGCGTAAAAATTTGGCAGTGTGCGTAAAAATAAGGCAGTATGCGTGAGTTTAACGAAAATATTGGAAAATCTGGAAAAATATTGGAAATGGACGGTCATAGGCGAGACGAAAAAAGCTCGAGAGTTGAGTATCTCTCTGTAGTTGATTTCTGGTACCTATGCACATACTTTGAACTTGGCACTCTTAAGTAGTACAAGCACGTCATTGTCATGGTGGTTTTATTGATTTGCTATGCTTTCATGTGCATACGGATATAATTTGATGTGTAAATAAGCAGGTTGATGATGACACACGGTTCATTTTGATGATACATTCATTGCTTGGATCTTGACTCACTATGATAAGGTATGCACTTATGACTACACTGTTTGGACAAGATGGTAAAATCCTTATCACGTCGAAGGCATGTATTGATTCAAGATCATTGATGGCTGTTCCAGTTTTATTAAGGATGGCTTGTACATTCACGCGTACGCTTCCCGCAAATCTGAATGAATAAGGAAATTACCTGGGAGATGTTGACTCACAAGGAGAGTTGTGTGTCAACCATGCTTATTGTTTAAAAAAAAATGGAATTTCATTCTCCCAATCTAGCATTTTTGCTCATTCACACATTTAAACTGCTGGAATTGTTCTTGTGGCGCTACACTCCGGGGTGTACCTGAGTCTCAAACCAACAAATCTCTTCAGCTTTCGTGATCTTTTGTTTGCTGTCGGCAATTGCGCACGCCAAGTTGGTTGAGACCCCTCTCCACTTGGGTGCGCCACCATAGACGTGGACGTCCTCTGTTGCGTTGTCCCACGGGTCGGAGCCAGGTCGTCCATGCGCTCAACATGGCCTAACCGTCTTGGGCGTTAGATCCGTAGATGCCTGGCAAGACTCGTGTCGCTGTACAGCACATACAGTTCGTGGTTGAATCTTCTTCTCCATCAACCAACCAACCAACTCAAGCAGGACCAAAGATCGCACGTACAATTTTTCAAAAAAACCAAAGGTTTCTTCGCCCTCTTTCGCAGAACTGGGATGATCAATGTCTTATACAAAGTCAGCATAGTCTTTCGAGAGAGAGCTCTATTAGACAATAGCCTTTTGAGCCCCAAAAAAACAACGGTTGGCAAGAGTTATTCTGCGTTTGATCTCGGTACTGATGTGGTTTTTACAAACATTATCATTTTCGATCTCTAGTTGCTTAATTCGATCACTCTTTTGACTTTTATTGAGAATGTTCAATCAGAGCGTTATTGTTTTGTGACCAAAGCGTTTTACTTGTGTAGGAATTTTATATTGCATTCCAATTTCAATCCACATCAATAACTTTAATCCTCTGTTGAGTCTCTGGCAATAATTGTTAAAGAAATAAAAGCGTTACGGAAAAATGTATGCCTTTGAAAAAAAAGTGAACGTTCTTCGATTTTTGTCAATAATCTCATGTGGATTTTGCAAGTTTTGTATCATAATCGGTACTCTTTCGAAGGTTTGCGATTTCAATATGGCAGCTATGTACATGTTGAGTGGAAACAAATATTTGTCACTTAGAATTCGTTTAAGGCAAACCGCTCAGATGTGTGTTGTGTGTAAACGCAAATAATTGAATACCGACCGATACGGTTATAATCGTCGTCCTAACCTTTTATGGACCTTTTTGTTTAACTTATCGCGAATCGATATACATAAGAATGTAGATGATATTTTTCATTGGTTGATTCGTTACTAAGTGGTAGAACTAGATAGAATACAACAGCGATCTATAAAACTTGTGGATAACTGTAACTTGTCACTGTTTTATCGCTTTTTTAACAAACGATGCTCAAGTGATCCCGCCAATTTCATTCTTCCCCTACATAAATTTATCCGCAATACTCGTCTCGCCAAGAATGTTCATCAACTCACCCTTAAGCCTGCATTCGGACATACAGTTAAGTTTAGAGACTAATCTTTCAGGCGTTAACGAAGCCTCGATTTAAAGGGAGCCAACTGTTTCTGTTATTGAAATACCCTGTAGATCAATCATGCATAAACAACGTTCTGGACTATCCCCTTATGTGTGCAACTACGTTAAAGAAGCACGGGAAACAAATGTTCTTAAATAGGCATTACCCTTTGTTAATGTACATAAAATGATGCTATTTTAAGTCTGTGAATACGTGAATATGTGCACCTGTCATTTAAATGTGTCGTGAGCATATATACACGATTTTTTGCAAAAATACTGTCTCATTAGAGATTGTTAATACCGTTCTGTATGACATCAATGCATTGATGTCATATGTCTCCAAAAAACAAACGTCGATAATGGAACATAACGGGTACTTTTAATTTATTTTTACAACACATGCGAAAACGATATTTTCTCGTTACTCTAGTGAACATACTCCAATAGAACGCGAAAAAAATTAAATCAGAAGACAAGGTGAATAATCTTGGAATTTATTAAGTCGTCTCGTCATTCAAAATTGTGCGGAACTGAAAGAGAATACTCAGAACTGAACACTTTTTTCTGACAAAAAAAAATCCACTGTCTTCATTGATACGTCAGCGAAAGCATTTGATTGACTGTCGAAATGTGTTTGACTTATCAAATTTCCAGAGTTTTCTGTAATTCAGAAGGACTTTTCTTGGCCTTTTGTAGTTCTGTTGTATCGATTTAGCAAGTGTTTCGTTTAAATTCTATTCTAACTGTACTCCACTTAACAAAATAGACGGCCACAAAATGGAACAGTAAATTAAGCACGTGGTGGTTCATGTGAAATTTTCGATAATCATCTTGAAGAAGTGTTCTTTTTTTCTCATGGCAATATTTTTTTTCTTTTTATCGTCACTTTATATATATCGACCCCGCCACAAAAAGTATCGGAACGAGGCTGTGTATACATTTTCGATTTTCCCCTCAATTTTTATGAAGTGTATTCAGGTCAATTTGTTTATTTCTCCAAATATACAAGCTAATATAAGCATCAAATGTCCGCTAGCTTGCCAAAAATTTCAATTAAAATTAACAAATTCTTATGTTATAGGTGACTACAAAAACTGTACGTCTATCCTCTTTTATCTAACGCACGCTTTTAGCTTCATTCAACAGTGATTCATATTTTCCTTCCTTTTTCCATTTCAGGCTTCCGGCGTAACAGTATCGGATGTTTGTAAAACAACCTATGAAGAAATCAAAAAGGACAAGAAACATCGCTATGTAATTTTTTTCATTCGTGATGAAAAGCAAATCGATGTAGAAACGGTCGGTGACCGAAATTCTGAGTACGATCAATTTCTGGAAGATATTCAGAAATGCGGACCTGGAGAGTGCCGGTAAAATTAGAAATGCATCAACTTACCACCTGATCATCATTTCTCATTGCAATCGTTTTATCTTTCCTTTTCCCAGATATGGACTGTTCGATTTTGAATATATGCATCAATGTCAAGGTACATCAGAAAGTTCAAAGAAACAGAAACTGTTTCTAATGTCGTGGTGCCCAGATACTGCCAAAGTAAGACCAATCAATATGAATACAATTTTGTTTCATCTTTACTAACAATATGCTTTTTTCTATTTCTCTCTTCCATTTGTATAGGTTAAGAAGAAGATGTTGTATTCCAGTTCTTTTGATGCATTGAAAAAGTCGCTCGTTGGTGTACAAAAATATATTCAAGCCACTGATTTGTCAGAAGCTTCCAGGGAAGCCGTTGAAGAAAAGTTGCGCGCCACTGATCGTCAATAAGCATAAATATTTAACGTTTTCAAAAACCATGCTTACTAATTTGTACTTGAATAAACAATAAAAACAGCAACACATTTGTAAAAAAAAAACCTAAACAAGGGGTATTTCGAAGTGAATGTGTGTGGAGGTATTTATGTGTAGGGCTATAATAATCCAGTGTATTTTTGCTGTTTTAATGAAATTCATCATCATCATCATAATTCTTTTATATATTATCTAACTTTGAAGCCCTGGAATGTAGCGCTCAAAAAATGTATTCGACAATACAAAATACCTTCTATCAAATGCTTCTATTTTTTTGTTTTTTCATCTTTTATTGGTTGTGGTTGTAGTGATTACTTCTATTTCATTATCGTCGTTGGTTTGTTATTCACTCCTGCATTATGTGGAAATGTATGCGTACTTTGAATGGGCTTTTATATCACTTTTGGATATAATTTGCCTAAATCAATGATTAAGATGTATTCGTCTTAATTGTTTCCATTATTAGTTTAAATAGGTGGAAGATACCATCTTCTACAAGTCGATCTTGTACGACATCGGCATTGTCGTGCGTTCCCAGCGAGTCGTGGAAGCATTCGCCGCGATTAAACAACAGGCGAAATAAGCTGATCTTAGGATAAATAAGGAGAAGATGAAGTATGTGCTGTCGAGTAAAAATCGATTCGTCGCCCATCATCTAGGACAAAACGTCACAATTGACAGCTACATTTTTGATGTATTGTAGTTAAAGAATTTTTCTATTTCGGGGCAAACGTAAACACTGCAAACGATATTTTAGTGGAGATCCGATGCGGAATCGAATTGGCAACCGCTGCCACTTTAGTTTATCCAACTTCGGTCAAAACTCCTGACTCGAAGGACCAAAATCATGCTCTACAAAACCCTAATGCTGCCAGACGGAAGTTGGCCGATAAGCGGAACTGCATACCTAATTTTTGGTGTCCTCAAAAGAAATATTCTACTTTGGTTTTTTAGGTTTGTCTGCGTGGAAGACAAATGGAAGAGAAGACACATCCGGCAGGCAGAAATTCATAGACTAAGGCTACACTATTGCGGTTGTCGATTGTAGATCGAATCAACAATCGATCAGTCCGTCGATTGATTTCATTTTTTGTATTGTGTAACGCAATCGATTGAATAACCTCATGCATAGTGTGACGTTTCCATTGTGACAGTTCCAAACTTTAAATCCATTGGACTGTATGTATGAGCCCTAGAATGCAGAGAATACAATACAATAAATCCTTGTCACTTTCATTTCATTTACATGGAATCAGGCACTTGTGTTTGCAGCGGAACACGAATACAAACAAATGACATATGCAGATAATTTTAGCAATCGAAATTTTCATGCATACATTTTACAAGAAATTTTATGTTTTTTCATTCGATTTTATCTTTGGGCAATATTAAAATTTCAGTAGAATTGTATTAATAATACAATATTGTGAATAAAATTACATTTGAATCATAAGAAACTGTTCATTTGGTAATTTTCTTACGCGTCACAACAGACGATCAGGAAATTCTTCACGACAAAACTCGTTCGGCAATTCTACAGAGTCGATCAAAATCGACCATCACCATAACAAACCTAATTGACTAACGACAATTGTCGATCATTGAAAGACTATCGACAACCGCAATAAGTGCCTAAACTGGGAAAGCTCTTGGTCTTTTCGAGAGAGTTATGCGTTCAATATTTTGTCCTATTTGCGTTGAGGGCATTTGGAGAAGAACATTCAACCACGAACTGTATTTGATGTACAGATAGCTGGGCAATGTAGACCACATGGATAACATTGCTCCAGCCCAAAGAGTTTTAAAATAAAAAGAACGTCGCGCACGCAAGGAAGCAACGCAATAGAGGACGCCCACGAAACCGATGGCGCACACATGTGGAAAGGGACTTCAGACTTGGCATGCGCATTTGGAGGCAGCTTGCTAAAGATCGAGTAAAAGGATGGCTGACTCCCATAACTCACCGTCAACCGTTTCAGAACAATCTATACGCAGCTAATGCAATGCCATCGGTTTTAAATACAACATCCACTGCACATCATGCATGTAGACACCACATCTAAAATGTTGGTAAATTTTTTTTTGACGTCGCGCACGCAAGGAAGCAACGCAATAGAGGACGCCCACGAAACCGATGGCGCACACATGTGGAAAGGGACTTCAGACTTGGCATGCGCATTTGGAGGCAGCTTGCTAAAGATCGAGTAAAAGGATGGCTGACTCCCATAACTCACCGTCAACCGTTTCAGAACAATCTATACGCAGCTAATGCAATGCCATCGGTTTTAAATACAACATCCACTGCACATCATGCATGTAGACACCACATCTAAAATGTTGGTAAATTCCTCCGTAATGGATTATAGACAAAAGTTTCGCACAAGTAGTCGTGAAATTAAATGAAATGTCAAATCAGTGTCAAACGACGGTGTTTAAAAACAAGCTTTTTGCTTACATAATTTCTTGTTTCAGTTCCATTTTCAAAACACATGTTTTTGCTTTTTCCATTTCTTTTAAAATTTCATTTTTGGTTGGCCCAACAGATAAGTCAAGCAAATTGTTAAACAAAAATTGCTACCTAATTTGTCCTCGCCATGATTAAAACCCGAAAACGAAGAGTATATGCGAAGCTTATGCAAAGCATTCAAAATTGTCCTAAAACGTGTGCATCGTGCATCGTTGTAATGAAACTTTACATTGAATCTGTTTTACTACCAGGTCTATGTTTTATCTTTAAAATAATTCTTGAGAAAATTGTGCAAAACTTACTCGCTAACACAATCTTCAAATCTCGATCGATTTGTACAATTGCTGGTAGCTCTTCTCTATACACGCTATCATATGTGGCCTTGTAATCCGCAAATAGGTTGTGTGTGCCTGCATTAAGTTTTCTCAGAATCAGAAATGTATTCTGGTCTTTTTTTGCCTGAAACGGTATTGATTAACACCAATCAGATTGTTGATAAAAGGTTTCAGGGATTTAAGCAAAATGACAGAGAAGATCTTATACGGGATGTTAAGGAGACTGATCCCTTAACATAATACGAAACTTAGATTCTATGCATCGGGCATGGCTTCTTTCAGTCAAATCTTGCAGATGGGCTGGTGCATGAGTCTAACCAGAGGTACTGCCATGTTTGAAGTACAATGTGTACAATCAGGGATGAAGTAATTTATATTGACAGCCAGGCAATCAGATCCCTCGATTCACTGGATTTTTCATCAAAAACAGGTTTACTCGTATACTGCTAACTGTATCTGAAAATCTCTAGCACTACCTTATGTCTACACGACGTCAAGTTTTCTAAGGAAGGAAATAGAGGACGAAGCCTTAGAAAGAGCAAATGAGCGATGGCTGAATCTGGATATTGGGTCAACGTCGAGAGCTCTATGACCGGTGTTGAATAGGAAGAAATCATGATCAATGATTAGCATAAGTTGTGAGGATATACGGACGGTGGTGGGAGTTCGAGTTCTCACCGGGCATTGTCCGATAGGAACCCAAAGCGACTATTGTAGGAGTTGCAGGGACGAGGAGGAAATAGAGTCCGTCCGCCACTTACTATGTGATTTTTTTTGAAAAATTATTTGTATGGACTTGGATTCGAACCTAGACTGTGAAAGTCTAATGCGCATGGATCGACACACGAACCCACACGGTCACGGCGTGGTTCTAATCAGCAGTAAAAGTGTAGGTCTCACGGGGTACACCCAGGGCACAATGGACCCAACTGTTGGTTTCAGTGAGCCGCGACCCAGTCGCAAGGGCACTTACTCGTACCTACCTACCTACCATATGAAAGAAAGCCGAGTAGGTACATCAACACTGACCCCATCTTATTGCTAGAGCCCAGTGATATTCCAGGAAATTGTGAAGCCGAAGAACTTATTAGATGTGTGTCAAACTATTCATTGCATCCCTATGGATAAAAATCATGTCTACAATAAAACTCTTACAAATCTGACCATACCTAAACCATAAACGCTCAATCTTTTTGATCGGAATGAGGAGTTCAGTAATAAGGAGCCCTGGCGGCTATCATCAGCAGATATTGTATCATTTGAAGACACGCCATTTGACGACTTTAAGTTTTTCTGGCGGTTTTTTTTAACTAATTGAGACCTACAAAATTCGGATGGTTCGTAAGCAGGAAGAAAATGTCGTTGAATCTTTCAATTCGATCGTAATCAAATGCGATAAAATTTATTAGAAAATTAAAAATTAAAAGTGTTTGTCAAGGTATTAAAAGAGACAGTTCAGATATAATAGTGCTTTGGAAAACGTGAACATTTAACCTGTGATAAAAAGAAATTTTTGTGTTTTTCTTTTTCAATACAGTGTTTACTTAATGAATTCTGAATAGTATAATGTCCTTTAATATTTCATTAATCAACTAAGCTGAAACATTATTTGAAACAGTGTAATGCTACTGAAAATTAGGAAATGCAAACGTGGTACTAAGAGTTATAGAGCAGAATATTTGAAAGGTACTATTTCGGTTGGTGAAAGAATGGTGAGCGCTAATTGCATTACTTTCTTGCATTCGAACCTGTTTCAGCTAAATCAATTTCTTACATCTTTTCAATTTTATCAAACTGAAGTCACTTTGATAAATTCTGGTGTATTATTAGTAACATTTTGTAAAATTTCCAGCCGCTTTCCACTGCTGACTGATATTGTTTCAATTAAAAATATAATATATTAATATGCGCCCTTTACATTATTTACTATTAACTTGAAATTCAAGTGCACAATAAATACATAGAACATAACATTTCCTCTAACACATGTGTTTTGTTTACATTATTCAAAGCACTTATAACTTGTAAACACGTCACAACCAATAATATCAAATCCAACATATTTTTACTCGACATTCCACATTAAATTGTATTTGAAACCAACAATTTTATGTTAGCTTTTACAAATTTAGTTTAAGTTTCAAAATAAATTACCTCCCCCCATCGAACTGCCAGAATTTCGTAGCCCCAATTAGCCAAAAGAAAAATGCCCCAACGCGGCACTTTGCCTGAATTCCACGTCGTCAATAGGTTGGGACTTCCAACCTTCAACTTCTGTCAGATGTATGAGGTAAAAAGAGGAGGAGCCTTCTCGTTCCGCGGTAGGAGTATATTTCTTCAATAACTTGAGTGAGCTAAGCAAAGTTAGTATCAATCTGGTCAATGGAATATTGCAAAGGTTCAATGGAATAATTTCAATTAGGAAAAGTTTGATCCGCATGGAATCACAATGGGCCTAATTTGGGTTAGGACCTAATCTGACTTGTGCTGGTCTTCGAATCCCATCTATGTTCGAGAAGGCAAAGAAGACTGAACCGTCCGTTTAGAGATTAAGTTATTGCGAACACAATGAAATTGTGTTTAGAAATGACGCGCTAGGGACTGTAATGGATGAAAGCGACACTCATTTAGAGTCATGAGATGTTTGCGTCGGAATTCGTAGGAGTCGAACCACTTACCTACTACGCCATGGTGGTAATATATACATATGTGAATGGTTTTCCAATTGGGGCTTTGCAACTCACTCTTAAACCAAACTGTAAAAACAGTTTTTACATTTTTTATGAGGTTCAGAAACAAAATTCCGAGTCAGTGACCGCAACTTTAAGAGCATTAACGCTAATTGTTGGTAGTAATTCTCGTCCCAGTAGACAAGTAATTCATAGTCTAGTGAAAATATGTTACTGAAAATTTTCATCGTCGGTCGAAGTGCCCAGAATATTGCTGCCATTCAAGTGTGCGTCGCAAACGAATCAAAACAGCCGATCCCACGTCGTTCTCAAGAATTTGGCATCGCCAAGACCACACTATGGTGAATTTGTCGAAAGGATCTTGGCCTGCGTCCTTATGGATGGAGTGAACTCAAGAATTGGTGCGCGCCGTGTGGCGTTGTGGATACGTGCGTCGACACCTACGACCTAAGGGTCGTATAGAAACTTAAGAGAACTGAAGCAATCAAGTGAATACACAAAAATGATACAATATAAACTGGGCAAGTGCGAGTTGTACTCGCACGGGTAAGGTTCCGTCGCATAATATTGATGGATGATTTCTGAAGATCAAACGACGTTTCGAAACTATTTCAGTTGAATTTTCTTCTAACTTCAACTCAAATCAACTATTCATTCATACATTTATACATCCGAAAAAATCAAACGTTCATCCCTACATATACCTATATCTCTATCCAAGTTTATCCAACACAGAAAATCCCTTCCATCATACACATACCCAATCACTGCTCATGCCTGCGGTGTGTGTGTATTCATTTCTGTTGGGCATTTAGGGGTGAGATCGAAAAGATAACGCTCAGCAACGAATAGAGTGGCCGAACACAGCATGAAATTATGTGTGGAAATGAAATTGTTTTCATTTTAAATCTTAGATATCTCAAAATTTCAACATAAATCGATATTTTGAAATTTATCATTTCTTAATGCTTACATTAATGTCTTCAAAACTGCGTTTTCAGATCTTCAAAATTCGCATGTCGATGATTGACCGTTTTTGGCCAATATCTCCAAAACCATTAAGGCCAGAATGCTCGCAATGGTTTTAAATGAAAGTACTCAATGAAGCCAAGTTTTTGTGATTTTTTCAGATTTTTAAACACTTTGGTTTAGAAATGGCAGGGGGGGACGCATTTAAAACTTTGGAGCTCCATATTTTCCAAACGGTATTTTGGATAAAAAAGTGTTGAAAGAAACATCCACCTCATTTCGAAAGACCTGTCGATTGATATATATTTCGATGGGGTGCGACAATTTTTCAAAATTAATGTCAACTTCACCTGTACTGGAGCCACCCCCAAATGGTCCCACTTTTTAAAATCGCTGCATAGGAATTGACATCTAGGTCTGAAGTACCTAATTCCAAAATTTCATGCCGATATCTTCATAAACTTCGGAGATAAAAAAGTGTGACAGACACGACGGACGGACGGACGGACGGACGGACGGACGGACACACCGAAATTATAAAGGTTCCGTTTTTGTAGACGGAACCTTAATAACCATAGTAACCGCTTCGCTCAGATTCGGTAAGTGCAGGAAATGAATCGCTCTCTACGTATGCAAATGTCAGCTGAATTGTCCTTATGTTTCCATAAGCAATTATGAACACATTGAAATTGGATGATGCTTCTGGTTACTTTTCGTTTGGTTTTGACATAAGCTTAATTTTTTGCATGGCCATTTAGTTGGGCCTCTAGACTCTAAAGTCGAGGTTTAAATCAAAGAACAAGAAACAATTTTTCAATCGTCGCGGCATTGTCGCATCACTGACAATGCTCAAAGAGTATAACTGTCTAGAAAAAGCTTCTTAATCTCGCGGTTCGGAGTTGCCATTAAACTCTAGGTCCCCCCACTCGTGAGAGAACAATAGCACGAATGGTTGTTGAGAAGCTAGGCCCAACTCCACTAATTCACTAAAGCTACTCGATCATATAAAACGTCGTACGTTTTCGGATTGCGATCTAGAAATGTTGGAAGAAGATGACCAATTTAATCGCAGAATCATCTTCAGCGATGAAGCGCATTTTTGACAAAATGGCTTCGTCAACAAACTAAATATGCATTATTGGTCAGGTGAAAACACCCGTATGCTTCAAGGAACACCACTTCATCCACAAAAAAATAACTCTATTGTGTGCTTTTGTCCACCTCATACCAGTGGTGTAATTTTTTTTTCTTTTTTTTTATGAAAATTACCGTCACGTTACAGTCGAAGGACATTGCTACAGAGACATGTTGCAACGTTATTTGTTTGGTCACTTGCGTGGGCTAGACATTAATGATTTGTTGTTTTAACAAGACAGTGCCACAAGCCACACAGCGGATGCAACAATCGATTCATTGAAAACTCAATTCGATGAACGTGTTATATCGAGAAATGGTCCTGTCGATTGGCCGTCTAAATCATGTGATTTAACACCTCTAGGCTACGTTAAATCCTTGATCTACGCCAACTAGCCGTGCGTCGTCCTTAGCGGAGCTCAGAGCCAATATTGAAGGAGAGATAGCGGCCGTTTCCGTCGGAAATGTGAGACCGAGTCACCGAAAATGAGATTTAACGAATCGACCGCTGCGAAAATGCCCGTGGAAGACATATGAACGACGTCGAGTTCCATACATAAATGTTTTGATTGTACTTCAAACCAATAAAAATTTTAAATATCTCAAATACATTCCATTGAATGATTTCATTTTTGGATTTCGCTCTATGACGTGAGCAAAACTATTATAACACTAAAAGGGGGCGCTGAAAAGCCAACATACTACAATATTGTTTTAGTTAAACACCACTTAACCGCATATGTTTCTTGTTTGTTTGATAATTTGTTCTGTAAATCCTCGCATTAATGTACGGTGAAGTTTTGTGTTTTCTGCTTTATAAAAGGCAAGCGGTATGGTAGTGAACACAGTGTTTGATAGTATTTCAGTGTGAACACATCTCTTTCGATTTAATGTTTTATTATACTTAACCCGTATAACAAATGCAAAACCATCGTAGCATTGTATTGAATTTTGGTAAGTGCTTAATTTTATCGTTTCTTTTTCAAAATGGACGTTGCAATGTTTTAGCTTCTCATCACCGTTAACGTTGATGTTTTTTGGTTTATATTTGTGGAAGAATGAAATTTAGTCTACTCTTCAATCCGCAGTGCATAAAAACTCTTCTTCTCGACGCGAGGATTGTGATTTTTTTCGTAGGAAGATTTATACAAGTAGAACAAATGTGTACATTGTGATGCACACAGGAGCCAGCAAATTGATGAAGGAAATGTATTGTTCATTTTGAAGTAAGTTTTTTTACTACCGCCGATTATACTCCAACTTAAAATGTTTCCATTTTATATAACTGTTAAGTTAATGTGTTTTTTTGTTTTGACTGATTTTTTAAGTTGGGGAGTATTGAAGAAGAACTCTCAATCAGGAACTGTTCAAGCGATACAGTAAATTGGGTCCTAGACGGGATATACGTCTAGCGACTACAAACGAACGACTCAAAAGGTCTTACCTGCGGTATGAAGAATCTTCAATTTCGCTCCAGGAAGATATCAAAAAGGAGAATCATGTCTAAAAATGCGAAATGGGACCGCTGGATATTCTGGCGCTGTGGGACAACTCCGCACCCGTGGGACAACGCGCTGGATACTCCGCGCCCGTGGAACAACGCAAGAGAGGATGTCCACGAAACCGATAGCGCACAGACATGGAGGAGGGCCTCAGCCAAATTGTCGTGCGTATTTGGAGGCGGCTGCCTAAAGATAATGCCAGCTGGAGAGGCTTGCTGGTTAAGGCCCAGGTCCACCCCGGTCTGTAGCAATACTAGAAGAAGAAGGGGGCACCGGAGACAAGATACAGAAAATTGCGATAATGGCGAAGTTAGTTGCCCAGATCTAGAGTGCTGCAAAGAAGATCATTATTAAGATTCACTTGAGGCTGAACCTGCATTTTTAATTGCCGTAACAAGGTAAGACAACATTCGATCATCGTCATCACAATAATTACATTCATGGCTGCCTATCCATTTTGGTTCACATGGTAATTTACGTACGAGAGTTGCCCAAGTTAAGTTACTTTAGGATATGATCTCCTATAGCGCAGAATGGTTTAGGGCCTATGAAAGGTTCCGATGATCCTTTCCTTGCCAGGGAGTCGGCCATTTCATTGCCTTTTATCCCCGTATGGGCAGGTATCCAACAGAGTTTTACTCGGTTTCTCCTACTCAACTCCTTGAGCTTTTGCAAGCATTCCCATACAAGCTTGAATTTGATGATGTAGGAGTCTAGTGCCTTAGCAGCTGCTCGACTGTCAGACATTATTGATATGTCGCAGTTGGTATAATTTCTTTCAAAGTTGATCTGAACGCATCTCTCTATGGCATAACTTTCCGCCTGAAAGATGCTGGTACATTTGCCCATGGATTCGAAGTATTTTGTCCTGGGTCCAAAAATTCCAGTTCCTTTATCAGTTCTTGATCCGTCTGTATACCATTTTACCGTATTGCTGCTCAGTCTGTGGACCATGGATTCATTGCTCCAGTCTCTTTTGGTGCTGGGCTTACTGGTATATTTCTTTTGGAAGTTGAATTTCCTAATCACGTCATCCTTCGGAATGGCCAGGAGTGGTAGCTTTTTGACTAGTCCGTCGAATTGCCTCGATGTAATGCACCTTTCTTTCCCTATCCCTTCTTTTGCCATTCCCATGATTGTTTTGTTTGCACACTCTGCTACCACTAGATGCAAAGGAGTCGGCTCCAGTAGCACCATGGCCGCAGTTGGGCAAGTTCTCATGGCTCCTGTAATACAGAGGCATACCAACCTTTGAACTTTGCTGAGTGTCTCCCTTGCACTGATCAGATTGGTTCTCTTGGTCCATGCTATTGCACCATAGATTATTGTAGGTCGAACAATAGAGATGTACATCCATCTTAGAATACTTGGACTGCATCCCCAGGATTTACTCGCCAAGCTTCGGCAGATCATTAGAGCACGCGTCCCTTTCCTGGTTATCTCTTCTGTATGTTTTTTTTTCAGATGAGTTTGCTGTCCAAGATTACTCCCAGATATTTAACTTCTTTTACCGGAGTCAGTGTTGTACCCGACAGACTTATTGTTTTTAATTGTTCCAGTTTACGTTTTCTTGTGAAAGATACTATGGTGGTTTTTGCCGCATATAGGCTTAGCTCAGCCGACAGGCACTATTCCTTAGTTAAAGTTAGCATAGGGTCTTCTCCATTTTTCCTCTGGCTATGAGTACTATATCATCGGCATATGCCTGACATCTGATGCCATGGTTAGTTAGTATCTCAAGAAGCTCGTCTACAACTAGGCTCCGCATGAAAGGAGATATAACTCCTCCTTGTGGGCATCCTCTTGTTGTGTCGACTTTTATTATGCCTTCTGGTGTGTGAGTCTCCGCTGATCTTGTGCTCAGGAGTTCATACATCCATTTCGATACTGTGTGGTTTACTTCCTTTTTGTCCAGAGCTCGAACAATTGCATCATGGAATGTATTGTCAAATGCTCCTTCAATATCCAAGAAAGCACATATAACTATTTCTTTCGAATCAAGGGCGCTCGTTACGCGCGATTCAAGGTATCAAATGCTTTACCAAAATTTAAGAACAGAACAAGTATATGGTAATTTTTGTTTAAACTTCATTTATGATAGTGGTAAATTTGCTTATTACTTTCTTAGAGCTATTTATGTACATATTTCTGCAGCTTGAAGTTTCTTTCTGCTCCTTCCAGGGGAAATTACAGCGTCTCTTGGCTGGATGTCGTTGCAGTGCCGCCAGATATGATAATATAGCCAGGAATGGTAGGAGACGTGAAGGTAAGCAACCACAATCTTCGTTCTTTGTTCTTCCGAAATAAATTCGCTGAATCACTTCCTGGAAGCAAGTGTCTATGAGAAAGACCAGCATTTTTGCCAGCTGTCCTTAGGCAACGTAAATCGAACAGGATGCCGCATAGCCGCAGTGCAGCCTTTGAGGTCCACAAGAAAAAAGAAGGAAATTATAAGAGATATAGACCTTAGGTTATTCTTTAAATTTAAGATTTGAATGTTTCTAAACTCAAATTTTTTCACTCATCTAAATCACATTCATTTTTCTGCTATCTTAAACTATTCTAGTGTGCTTACCACATAACTCTCCACGCATGATCACTGCTTAAATAATCTTCAAAGAAATTGCTACAATGGAACAGAAAACAAAACAAACTTTGGATTTCCTCTCAAATCTCTTCAAAACCCTCAGCACCAAATCTTGTGATAAATCTTCGAGTGTTTCGTGAGTTTATCATTAGCTGGAATTTTTCCCATGGCATCCACTCTCTAGTTGATCTAATTATATCGCAAAGTATCTTCAAGTGAAATTTTCTCAATTCCCGCTTCTTTTTCTCTAGAGTTCTTCATTCTTGTTACGAAAGTACTAAAGGTATATATCGAGGTACGTACATAAGCGATTATCGGTCCCAGTTGAGCAACCTTTTGGTATTCAAATACGTGAAGGTAAGCAACCACAATCTTCGTTCTTTGTTCTTCCGAAATAAATTCGCTGAATCATTTTCTGGAAGCAAGGAAATACATAAAAAAAAGGTAGATGTTAAGTGTGCAATCCTGTAAGTATGAGTATGGAACAATTCAATTTGTAGTTTAATTATCAGTTTTAGGATTTTAATTTTAGATTATTATCACGCAGATTATCTTATCACGAATATTTATGTTTGCTTTACACTCCGGTTTTTTGTGTTTAATCATTTTCATTTGATTTCATTTAGTATTTGTGATGTTTTATTTAAGATTAGAATATTTGTATTATCGTATTTGTTTAAAATTAAACAAAAGATGCACTTCTGAAAATTTTATGTAAGTACATTAGGTATATGCAGTTCGATGTGTAATATGTATTTATTGATAGTTTTGTAGCTTAAGTATCTCGCAAAATTTCAAAGAACTAATTTATATGGCTTTTGCTTCACAGTTCAACGAGCTATAGATGCACTTGGAGGTGATCATTTGATTCGCCAAGCACCCAAATGTTGGGATGACTAGAGTTCAAATAGCTGAATTTTTTGTGGAATCATAAGCGCTCCTTCGGTGGCTCTTCGAATAAGAAAACGAACATTAAAGTGTACATACCCTTATTTAATACTAATCTGATGACTTAAATATATAAAACAATAACCGTGAAGTAGATTGTTGTTTTATATTTATTTGGATTTGATTTTTACTCCGTGTATCTGACTTCCGATGTAAATTAGAATATGATCTCCAAAGATATACAGACTGGTGGATGTCGAAAAAGTCTGCGTCTTTGTTACTAATTTCGACATTGCTACCGGCACTTCGGGACTTAAGGCTGTCTTCTACACCCACTGCTCTCTCACGAGTGTATTACCTTCGACTCCCAACTGCAAAATTTGTTTTCGTTTCCAGTGTCTCGAAAGAAATAATTTAACGTTTTTAAAATAACTAACTTAATGGTGACGAGATAGCAATGATAATTTTTCCAATTGTCAAATTTCAGTAGCTCTGAAAGTTACCAAAAACATACAGCTGTCAAAATATTAAGTAAGATTTGCCATATCATCATGTATCGTTTCACACTTGCCGAATTGGGGGATATTAGCCAAATTCCGGCTCAGTTGTAAATACGCAACGGGAATTTCGTCGTGAGGTAGGTGGTCATCATGGCTTCAGTGTGCAGACGATTCGTTGAAATTTTGAGAGTGAGTACAATCTTTTGGACTTTAATCTACTAACCAGACAGAGATTGATGCAAAATGAAAAAAAACATATCCCCAGTTTCGAAGAAGAGTCAGAAATGTCGGTTCGGCGCCGATCACTGAATTGGGAATCTCCAAAGTGTCTTCTTCTTATTCTTAGGGCGCTACAATCCAAGGTGGACCTGGGTTTTACTCAACATGCCTCTCCAGCTAGCATGATCTTTCGCTAGCTGTCTCCAGTTTCGCACACCAAGCCGGCCGACGTCCCCCTCGACTTGTGTGCGCCACCTTGTACGTGGACGTCCTCTGTTGCGTTGTCTCAAAGGCTCAGAGTCGAAGACTCTTCGGGTCGGAGCTAAGTTGTCCACGGCCTAGCCATCTTAGGCGTTGGGTCCGTAGACGCCTGGCTAGACTCATGTCGCTGTACAGTCCATTTAGTTCGTGGTTGAACCTTCTCCTCCAAATGCCATCAACGCAAGTAGGACCAAAGATCGCGCGCAGAACTTTTCTCTCGAAAAAACCAAGAGACTCTTCAACCGTTTGAGATATTGTCCATTCTTCTCCGCCAAAAAACAGGACTGGGATGATCAAGGTCTTGTATAGAGTCAGCTTGGTCTTCCGAGAGAGGGCTCTATTACTCAATTGCCTTTTGAGCCCAAAAAAACAGCGGTTGGCAAGAGTTATTCTGCGTTTGATATCGGTACTGATGTTGTTTGTACTGTTTACTGCGGAGCCAAGGTAGACGAAGTCCTTAACTATGGTGACGTTCTGGCCAAGTCCAAAGCGTCAGCCCGGCGTATTTTGCCATTCGATTTGGGCCTACATCCGTGTAAGATTGTGCTGACGCTGTAGAAACTGAACGCTAATTGGGCACTGGAAATGTTGGCCGGAGATCAGGATTTTCCCCGAAAAAAGCATCTTCTCGGACGAGTCACATTTTTGTCTCACGAGCTATGCCGCCAAGCAAAATCGCCGTTACTGGAACAATATCCACAATCATCAATCATCAATGCATCTGTTTGTTGTGCTTTAGCATGTCGGCATCATTGAATCTTATTTCTTTCAAAATCTGAGACACCGTTACCGTCAATGGTCTCAGGTATAGAGCGATGTTAACCGATTTTCTGAGGCCAGGGTTCGACAACATCGATATAACCGAGCTGTGGTTTCAATATGACGGAACTAAATGCCATACAAATGACGGAACGCTCAAAATTGTGAAGAAGAAATTTGGCAACTGAGTCATATCACGTTGAGCACCACTCAAGCCGAGGCGGCCATTGCCGTGTTGTGTTATTCTTGCATATTAGTATAGCCTACCATAGATTTCGATAAAGCAAAGCTGATTAATGATGTAAGAATCAGGCTTCTAAGTGCAAGCGTCTTAATGATCCTAGAGTTAGACAGGTACATAGAAGCTGAAGGACGTTCTCCAGTTCCTTCATCCAAGCAAATTTTTCCAAAGATCATTTGAGAACGGAAAGGGCTGTACTTCGATCGTTTGGTCACGTCGCACGAATGCCTCCTTCATCACGACTTCTTCTTCCGAGGCGTGCCTTGAATGCAATTCCATCAGATAGACGACCGCTTGGCAGACCTAGGACGAGATGGTTGGACCAAATCCAAACACTCGCCTTGTTACGCTTGGGCATAGCTCCTGATGAGTTGGAGTCGATGACGGAGGATCGAGTGGCCTTGAGATCTCTCGTGCGTGCGTTGCCCCCGCGACCCCTTTAGTGGAACATTCGGGTCACTGAAAATGATGATGATGATGATGATGATAATAATGATGATCATTTGAGAAGATTCGAGGACTTTTGGCCTGTGCACGCACGAGGCAGTGCCGTATAATAGCACAAACCATAGTACCAATTTCTGATCTTTTGACAATGATCTAGTCTAGGCCAGGTTAATCTGGAAGTTTAACACGTGGTGCATGTTCATCTGATGTTACTTTGTTTAGTTGGTTTTCTTTGAGCAACAATTTGTAAGTAGCCAAAGGCGTACTTACACAGTCGAATTCTTCTAGTTTGAACAGTGTGGTGGCATATCGTCGAAAATTCTGCTTTGGAATTCTGTGGAATATCTCTATGGCGTGGTACCCAACATACATATGTAGACGTATGAACTGTTCAATCATCTCTTTGAAAGACGCGCCACAGATAATCACCACTTTCGAGTCAAAAGATATTAATACCAGTATGATACATAGTTACCTGACTATCTGTAAAAATACAAATATCAATTATATTCCGATTAAGCTATGACAGTTCATCTCTGATTGATTACGTTGCAATGATCAGGGAGACAAAAGGAGATACAGTGAAACATTTGATTAAGTTTTTGTGTGAGAATTGTAGCTTCTCTAATATCGACCACTGTGAAGAGCCTATAAGACGCATGCCAATGTTCGCTACCAAAGAAATCTAATAGGGTAAGATTGAATATCACGGCACAGTTCTGAATTGTGGGCGAGGTGGACTTGGTAATAGGTTCTACATTAACCACTTGCGTTGTCCGTGCTAATTTTTTCTAACAAGAGGAGGGGATCTCAGTTTTATGCCGACTCCGACCTGCGGTTCTTTTCAGTATTTTCCTCCTGTGATTGCTTTTCAAAAATGGGTTTCAAAAGCGTTCTCAAATGTTTCAGCAGTTGTATTATAGTACAAAACGTAATGACACCTCTCATTTTAAATTGTTTGCATTTAATGGACTTTGGCGAGAGTTGAGCGATTTTCGATCTTTGCACTTTTTTTCTTATCTGGGCCCAAGCAGTCATTTCCCGGCCGGTTGACTACAACATCTGACAAAACATCAAGCATAATAAACTACAGAAATTAAAAAAAATGCTTGTTAACATTGCGATTAGTTATATGTAGAACTAATGAGCAGTTTCAGGAGATAGTAGGAGTAGATGAGTTAAAGATTAACAATTTACTTGTTTTTAAATGTTTGCTTGTTTGTTCTTAACTTTTAATGATAGTAAAATGAGCATAGGAGGCATTTAATCCATTCAAAGCGTAAATTTACCATCTCTTTTCGCGGGCTGTTGTAGATCTGTTACTATCTAGTTGTTTATGAGGTTAGTTCCGGCGTTTTTGGTTGTCAAGGCCTCTTACATTTTGGTCTTCTCACACTATATGCGCTAAGAATATCTGCATTTACGAGGAAATATAAATGTTGTCCTCGAGTGCTTTGGCTTTAAAGTTGATCTTTACACAACTAGGAGACATCCTTAGGTCCCCACGGTGGTGGTTGTCTCCGATGTACCATCAACAATTCACATACATACGGTGACCATGTTTTCAGATGCAAAAAAGAGGACAATCTTATCATTTCCAAGAAACAAACAAAAAACGATACATAAAAATGTATCGAGTGGAGTTGGATGACAGTTTGCCATTCATTCACAATAGCAAAAACCAGATGACAAAACTGAATTATTCAAACCAGTGCTGTCTACTTTTCGTGTTTAACTAATTTAGTACTGAAGAAACTACATACTTTACTGTGTTGATCAGAGAAAAAAGTTTTCAAAGAAAAACAGGACATCAAGAGGACAATTAACTAAAAATAAGACAAATTACTGTCCTCTTCAAGAAAAAAAAAGGACACGAAACCGAAAAAGAGGACTGTCGCCTAAAAAAGAGGACGGATGGCCACCGTTACATACATCATAATCGTACGGCACATCCCCGAGTTGAGTTTTACACTAGTTATAGGGACAAGATCACAGAGAAGAGTTTGCTCCTGCTTAAAAAGACCAAGCTGTCTTACGGACTTTTGCCTTCCGTCCACTACGTCCACATCTTGGTACAGCTTATAGAGTTCGCGGTTATGCCTTCTCCTTCATTCACCTTCCTCGCAGATAGGGCCATATATCCGACGCAGAATTTTTCTTTCGAAGGAAACAAGAATTAGCTCTGCTTATCGTCCAGCATTCGATTCCATAAAGCATGACTGGCAGAATAAGGGTTTTGTAGAGCATGATTTTGGTCCTTTAAGCTAGGAGTTTTGACCCCAGCTGTTTAGACAAATCTAAATAACAACGATTGCCAAGGGCTATTCTGCGTCGAATCTCCACCAGGATGTCGTTTGTGGAGTTTACATTTGCCCCGAGGTAGACAAAATTCTTCACTACCTCAAATTGTAACTGTCGATCGTGATAGTGGTGTGTAACTTATCGATTTGTACTCAACTGCATATATTTCGTTTTGTCCTCTTTTACTTTAAGACCAGCTCGCTTCGGCTCTTCTTCAATCGCCTTAAAAGCTTCTACAACGGCACACTGGGAACGCACGACGATGTCGATGTCATCAGCGTAAGCCAGCGGTTGGGCGTATTTGTAGAAGATAGTGCCTTCCGTGTTTAAACCAGCCCGCCGCACTATCTTCTCCAGTACCAGATTGAAGAAATCAAACGACAGGGCATCTCCTTGCCGAAATCCGGTGCAGGTTGTAAATGGTTCAGAGGTCTTTGAACCGAACTGCACGGTGCCTCGCCTATCCTTTAGTGTGTTGCGACGCAACCTTCATCGAATAGAGTTGGGTTTTCTTTGTTCCCTACCACTGTCTTCTGGTCATGGCCATTAATGAACTGCTGGAAGTGCTGCTTAATACCTCCACATTTCCCTGCGGGTCAGTAACAAGATTATCCTCGCAGTTTCGAAGAGCTTGTATGCCTTTCCTAAAACCTACCGTCAAGTTTTAAGCTTTTTTTTTTATAAAAGGCCCGTATTTTATGCTTATCCCTAGACTCTTCGATATCCTTGAGCTGGAAGGATGCAAGAGACCTTTTCTTCAGGCGTAGAAGTTTCTTCTCCTCCCGTCTTCTAGCTCGATACTCTCCCAGCGATGTCCTAGTTTTACGTTACAGCGCCTGCCGGAATGCCTCGTCTATTCTTGGGTCGTTTTTTCTGTTCACACTCGTCATCGTACCTAGGGTTTTTAGTTGGGGATGGCAGTACCTCTTGGATAGCGGCAATGCAACCACATGTTGTTGGCGTATTCGACGTAGGCATAACGGAGAGTCTCTTGCTTAGTAGCTCTTCGTTGGCTCTGGCAATATTCGGTTTGCTCAGGTGTTCAATGTCAGAACCTCTTTTTCTTGGCTGGTGCAGCTTTCTGACATTAAAGTCGAGCTATAAACCGTGCTGCTACTAAGAAGTGGTCAGAGTGGACATTTGCCCCCCGGAATAGTTTCACATCCAGAATGTTTGACGATTGTCTTCCGTCAGCAAGCACATGGTCGAGTTGGGTGGCGGTCAGACCATACGGAGATCGCCAGGTTGCTGTGTGGATCCTTTTGCGAGGGAGTTTCCTGCTACTGATCACCATATGTCAAAGTCCGTGAGCCAGAACCCGTTGTCTGTTGACGTGTCGTGGAGGGTGTGCTTTCCGGTCACTCCGCCGATGATGTTTTCCTTTGGCATTGAAATCTCCGAGTACGATTTTGACGTCGTACTCCGGACAGGCTCCGTAGGCACCGTAAAAGAGGTCGTAAAAGTGATGGGATCTTCAACCTCATTGGTAGGCGCGTGTACACCTATGAAGCTGATATTGAAGAATCTGCCTTTGATGGGTTAAAGTGGATGACCTTCGAACTTAGCCTCTTTTCCACAACGAATCCGCATTCCAACACGTGCAGCCGTTTGTGACTGCTGTTAATATGTCGAAGTAGCGTCTCGTTAGGGTGTGCAAAGTGTGCATTGCACACCCTGGTCGAAAGCACAAGGTACTGCTCATCCAACATTAACACCTACGACTAACCTTTCATAAACACATAGAAATTATATCTATTAATATTTGACATCTATCATAAATTTAAATTCCTTTTTTCTGTAGTAGGCATCGCAATCATATAAGGGTTCTTATAAGGAACTTACTTTGCCCAACGCTCGTGCGAACCATATTTTCTAATACATACAAACTTCATTTAAACCAATGGTGCTAAATTGTTTTGTTTCCATTAAGATGAATACACACGACATACATTTGTTGCGAGCTCGTGCAAATTTTGTCTGTGCACCCGTTTTCCAATACATAGACATAGAACTTCATTTAAACTGTATTGACTTCACAAACTACGAACAGGTCTCGTATTTCGATGCACTGCCCCCTTATAGAGCACGCATGTAATGTGCGGTCACTGGCGACTTCAATGATAGGTTTTTTTTACCAATTTGTTTTCTATTGCAGTATTTACTACATATGGGGTAGATAAGAAAACTAAACTTACCTAATCCTAAAAGGATTTCGAAGCGTTAATACGCGAACCATACAGACACAAGCGTCTGCACCTAGCCTCTATTAACGAACTCCTACTCTCACCTCCCCGTGGTGAAATCCGGGAGCCGAGTACCCTCGACAGAAGATGGGGTAACCAACCCTCGTGGGACGTCTGGGCGGTTGCAAACGAGAGAGGGGGGAGTGTGAGTCTACCAGGGCTCATCACTCTTCTTAGGATGGCGGCGGAGGAGCTGGTCAACTGATTGGCCAACGGCGGCATCCACAACTCCAGTCAGCAGGAGCTACCTGGTTTTCATGGTAAGGTCGGGACCTTGGAATAGAGATGGCGGCGGATGAGCTCTTTTAGGGCCAACGGCGGCGCTCACAGCCTGCAAGAGGCTACTTCCTCACCACGTAAAAAGTAACGAGTTGAGAAGCAACAATATGCCTCGGATACGGATGGATTTACTGTTGACGACCCCAGCAAACGGAATAAGGACAATAACTTTCGGTTCTGCACGTGGAATGTGAGGTCCCTGAACAGACCACGTGCAGCCGATGAACTCGCGGAGGCCCTAGACTGCTATAAAGCAGACGTTACCGCAATCCAGGAAGTGCGATGGGATGGGCCGGGCAAAAAGAGGATGAAAAACTGCGATATCTACTACGGCGACTGTTACAGAGAGCGAAGGCAGCGATTATTTGGATGTGGATTTGTTGTTCGAGGCAGACTTAGGCAAAAAGTCTTAAGCTTTAAGTACATAAGTACATAATACTACTGCTAACCGCGCTCCAGTTCAGACGCGTTTTTAAATCGCTCCGCAACAATTTAGCCCTTGTCTTTTTCTCTTCGCCACCCAATTTGCTACGCGCGCAATCCACTATAACTTGTGCTGTTCGTGCAATTTATCCATACCACACTTCGCAACCTGCTTTCTCAACCTACCTCAACAATGGAAAAGTGCTGTGCAAACGAAACGTGCGGATTCGGGTCGGGTAACGTAAGTGAACTAATTACTTGCAGTGGTTTGTGCCAAAAATCGTATCACCCGGTGTGCATTGGCCTCAAAGGTCGCTCTCTGACCTATATAAAAGAACTCTCAACCGTGATGCAATTCGTGTGCCCTGATTGCAAAGAACTATCGTTATCGCACATCTTGCTAGCGATTAAGTGCCATAATGAGGCAATGACCTCACTATTTTCGGATTTATCAAACCAAAACAAAAAAGTTTTAAATAAGCTCTCCGCTATTGAGCTTATTCCCAAGTCCATCGATGATCTCCAATATTGTTTAGAAAATCGTACTGAGCCTCGTAATGATAGTCTGAAGGCTCTGGAAAAACATTTGAATAGCTCCTCCGATAATCGGAACATCATGGCCAAGGAGATCAGTGACTTATTTTGCTTAAAATTTAACAAACTAGAAAAAAAGTTCACAGTGCTCTCGGAAATGATAAAATCGAAAAGTGAAGACTTGCGCCATACCAATGAAGGCATTAACGGTATTCGCTCGGATCTCGATGTGCTTCAGCAATCAACCTCCTCCTTGACTTTACATCCTCACAGCATATCCCACAGCATTGCATTATCGGCGATAGATTCGGCCTGTGACCGTCTATCCTCCATTTATATGGATATGGAGAAAGCCATCTCTGAACTCAGGGAAGAAATCCAACATCTCGCAGCGAGGAACATGAACTCTCCTACTGCGCACGATACTACAAACAACATATCACTAATGGATGAACTTCTCAGTGTTAGCCCTGCAACCGATAACGTTTCCAGCGACAGCCCAACCGATTCCACCTCTCAAACGTCTATTGAGTCTGAACCTCCACCGTCCAAACTCCACTTCTTCGGTACATCATGGTCCAAGACAGAGTGGGACCATAGATTAAAAAAGCTTCAGGAGCAAAACCATCCCAGTGAGAAAGAGCTCACCGCATTTATCATCAGCAGAGCCCCACGAAAGATGACCGCTACACAGCTGAAGGAGTTCATGAAAGAAAGGTTCTTTTTTGACATCTATAAATGCAAGAACTTGAAAAATCGACGCTTCCTGTTTCACATCCCCAGTAAATACGAGTGGCTACTTACGAACCCGTTTGGCGGCAATTATAAAATAGATAGCTTAAGTATAAAAAAACTGTCAGTTTCTACTAATTCTAGTCACCCTGTTAACACCCACCAAGCTTGCCCCTCTAACAAGGATCCCAATTGGAGCTTTAAAGTCGGCATTTTTCCGGACTTCTCTAAGCAAATTCGCGTGCCTCCTAAGCGAGTTTCCTTCAATTTGACAACTCAACCCACTAACTCACATCCGTTTCCCAAATTTGATCTAACATCTGGTGCCAAATATCCAAACTTTCGCAGATCCCACATTCTCAACCCATCATCAACATCAAATCTTAATCCTGACTCTGCGCCATTTACTCCCTCCACTTCACATCGCTCTGCACATCCCACCTCTGCAAAACCACCTTCCAACCCCCCTAGCTTACCTACTGAACCTAAATCGTTCCTTGACCCACTGTTCCCTCCCGTTGCGAAATTAACCAAGCAACTCAGTGACATCGGTGAAGATGGCCGCTATGTTCTGTCACGCCTTCGTGATCGCAAAATTTACGGCAACGTTCGTCTCTATCTGGCATATTTACATGACAAGGACGACTCCATCTGCGTTGACGGAATAACCAAAACAAATGTTATGGTCTCACTTCATCAAGAAGGTCTTCCCACCGACCCCACAGAATTAAAAAAGATTTTCGTCAATTTTCATGAGAGCTTAAATATACCACCCAATAACGTTGCAAATGATCTATCCACATTTGCGTCGCATATTGCCACGAAGCGCATTGCCCATCTTCAAAGAACTCGTTCTAATTATAAAAACTATTTTCGCTCCTAACCGTCCAAATCACGAAATTAAACACCTGTCTATTTATTATCAGAACGTTCGAGGTTTACGCACTAAGTCTTCTTCCGTGTTTCTTAATTCTCAAAAACTACCTTATGATGTCTTCGCCCTTACTGAAACTAATCTCTCTTCTTCCTTTAACAGCAATGAGTTCTTTACCTCTAATTTTAATGTTCTCCGGAACGATGGCGTAGAAAAAGAAGATAATTCTAACGGGCGCGGCGTTCTCTTGGCCATCCACAACCAATACGATTCATCAGTTTTTAAAAGCTCTCACACTGCTAATTTCGAATTTATTTGTGCTAAAATTTCCATTCTCAAACGTAACCTTTATCTGTTTTGCTGCTACATTCGCCCTTCTCAGCCAATCCGAAGTTATCAGCTTGCTATTGATGCCATAGACTCTCTTTTTGACGTCATAGATACCAACGATGATGTTATAATATTAGGTGACTTTAACCTACCTCATCTTCAATGGGTACAATCTGATGATGAATCATATTTTGTCGCGACCAATGTTACCACTGAATTGGAATCAGTCTTTTTAGATTGCATTTCCAATTCCGGTTTATATCAAATAAGTGGTATAACTAACTGCCTTAGTAGGCAACTTGATCTCATTTTCTCATCCAACACAGAAAATTGCGTTGTCGTTGAAAGTGATCACCTACTGTCTACTTTAGACCGGTATCACCCACCCCTATTTCTTTCTTTTTCTTACGGCGACTTAATTCAGAAAAATCATACACCAACCTCATATAGTTTAAATTTTCGAAAAGCGGACTTTGACAAACTTAATAGCTTGCTCAGTTACGCCAACTTTAATAATACTCATCTTAACGTTGAAACTGCTCTTTCGTCCTTTTACTCTATAATTTTTGATTGCATTCTAAAATCAGTCCCTTATAAGACCACCAGAACCTCTACTTCCTCCCCACCTTGGTATAACAAACACCTACGCTCGCTTCGCAACAAGAGAAACAAACTCTGGGAAACCTATTTAAAATCTCGATCTGGTTTTGACTACTCCATATACCAGCGATTCCATTTACAATTTGCTGACCAAAATGAACGTCTTTACCAAGAGTACATCAACCGAATGCAATCTAATCTCATTACAGATCCCAAGAGCTTTTATCATTTCATTAATACCAAACGGAAATGTGATAACTATCCTACAACTCTTAAATTCGAAGATACAGTTTCGTCAGACCCGCAAACTATTGCAAACCTGTTCGCGGACTTCTTCAGTCAGTCGTACTCCGACGATTCCACTGACGTTGATGTTGATTATTTCTCCTACATGAGCGCCCAAACTTCACTAGTTTCCATCAACATCACCGTTCCCATCGTTGAAGAGAAATTAAATAACCTAAAGGACGATTATTCTCCTGGTCCCGATGGGTTACCGGCAATAGTTCTCAAAAAATGCGCAAAACTCTTGGCCCAACCTCTGACGTCCCTCTTCCTTATGTCCACCTCGCAAGGATCCTTCCCACCGTCTTGGAAGAATTCATTCATTGTTCCTATACACAAGAAAGGCTCAAAAAATGAGATAAATAACTATCGCCCTATAGCCAAACTTTCTTGCATTCCTAAAGTTTTTGAAAGCATCGTTTATGATTTAATGTATTTCCATTGCAAATCTTTGTTTTCTTCTTCACAACACGGTTTTCTCAAGGGCAGGTCGACCACGACGAATCTCACGCAATTTGTCTCTGAAGCACTACGCGCATTTGAACATGGGAAAGAAGTCGACGTGATAGCTACCGACTTCAGCAAAGCATTTGATAAAATATCACACGATATTATTTTGTTCAAATTAAACGCTCTAGGTTTCCCACCAAGTCTCGTCAAATGGGTAAATTCGTATTTGGAAGGAAGAAAATATGAAGTTTTATTTAGATCTGTTGTCTCCAAGTCCTTTAACGCTACATCAGGTGTTCCGCAGGGTAGCCACCTGGGTCCTTTAATTTTCGTCCTTACTACGAATGATGTTGTCTACATCATCAAGAACTCTCAGCTTTCTGTTTACGCCGATGATATGAAAATCTTTAATTGCATCTCTTCTCCCTCCGACTCTAAACCCCTTCAACGTGATCTCAATAGATTCTCTGTTTGGTGTAAGAAAAACTTTCTCCAGTTGAATGTCAGCAAATGTCAATCTATTACATTCTCCCGAAAACGACTGCAACCGGCTAGAAATTACTTCCTATGCAATGAATTAATTCCTTCCGTCTGTTCTCTGCGTGATCTCGGTGTAATCTGCGATCGGGAGCTTAACTTCCGTTCCCATATCGACAACATAATTAATAGAGCCAACTCTGCACTAGGCTTTGTTAAACGTTGGTCAAAAGAATTTTCAAACCCCTATGTCACTAAGTCTCTGTATGTCACCTTCGTTAGACCTATCCTTGAATATGCCAGTCCGGTCTGGTCCCCCTACTATCTTGTTCACATCCAACGTATAGAAGCCGTCCAACGCAGATTCTTACGTTTTGCCCTTCGCGATTTCAACTGGGCTGACAGAATTAACTTGCCCCCTTATTCGGAACGCCTAAAACTTATACGTCTCGAATCTCTTGAAAAGCGTCGCGAAATTGCAGACTTACTTTTCCTCCACCAACTACTTACTGGTCACACAGATTGCCCCCAGCTACTTGAACTCGTCTCCTTTAGCACCAATTCCCACTACCTAAGATCTAGTTTTCTATTCCGCGTTAGATCACACCGTACTAATTATGGCTTAAACTCCCCTATCTCCAGAATGTTACGTTTTGCTAACATCGCTAATCGCTCATTCGACTTCCACCTATCAAAATCATCTCTCCGAAATGATCTTACGACTCGCCATTCTTCCCCCTAAGTTATGTTTTAGTTCTTAAGTTTAGTTTATTAAGTTAGATTAAGTTTATTAAATTAGATTAAGTTCGCTTGTATTAAGCAGAAATAAATAAGCGAGCGCCTCATAACAATCCGCATCAAGGCTAAATTCGGCAACATCAGCCTAATCTGCGCCCACGCCCCAACGGAGGACAAAGATGACGATAGCAAGGATGACTTCTATGATCTCCTAGAAAGAACGTACGATCAATGCCCCAGCTACGACACCAAGATCGTTCTAGGAGATTTTAACGCTAAGCTGGGTAAAGAGGACATCTTTGCTAGAGTCATCGGTAAACACAGCCTGCACGACACCACGTCCGAAAACGGACTCAGGCTGGTGGACTTTGTTACGGGGCGAAAAATCTGTGTAGCTAGCACGCGGTTCCCACACCTCAACATTCATAAAGGGACCTGGCGGTCCCCTGATCATTCAACCGTCAACCAGATTGATCACGTTGCGATCGACGTCAGACACTCCTCCAGTATTCTTGATGTCCGAACGTTCCGAGGCGCCAACATCGACTCGGACCATTTCCTTGTTGTAGCCAAGGTAAGGACACGGATATCGAGAGAAGAACGGAGTCGAGGAAGCCAACCACGGTTTGACGTCGAAAAGCTACAATCGCAACAGACTGCCAGGAACTTTGCCGATCGAGAATCCCTGAAACTCTCCGAAAGTTCGACGCCGCCTGCACTAACAATAGACGAAGAATGGAAACGTTGTCAAAGAGCCATCAGAGAAGCCGCTTCCGATGTGCTGGGTTTTAAAACGCCAACAAGAAAATACCCCTGGTTTGACAACGAGTGCAGGCAGGCACATGCAGCAAAGCAAAAAGCCTACCGGGCAACGCTGCATCGAACCACGAGAGCTGTTCGTGAGCTCTACGAAAAGAGAAGAAGGGAAGAGAACCGGCTTCTCTGGAAGAAAAAGAAAGAGCACGAGAAGCGCGCGATCGAGGAGATGGAGAGGTGTTATGGCAGGAATGATGTCCGAAAGTTTTACCAAAGGGTAAAACTTTTATCGAATGGGTATAAAGTTCGGACAGAAGCTTGCCGGGACGAAAATGGACAGCTAGTAGTAGATTCGCAGTCGATACTGAGAATTTGGAAAAATCATTTCTGCAGACTGTTGAACGGCGATGAGGACACAAATACCGCTGTCAGGCAGAATGTTCCACTCAACACAACGGACGATGATAGAAGAGAATACCGTCCCCCCGACCTAGACGAAGTCAAGATAGCGATATCGAGACTGAAGTCTAATAAAGCTGCTGGTGCAGATAGTCTGCCCGCCGAAATGTTTAAAGCAGCTGGAGGTGATCTGGTAGGGCGCATGCACCAGCTCATCTGTAAGATATGGTCGGAGGAAAGCATGCCCGATGAGTGGAATCTCAGTATCGTTTGCCCGATCCACAAGAAAGGAGACCCCTTTGACTGCGCCAACTATCGACGGATAAGTCTCCTTAACATCGCCTATAAGATCTTCTCCGCCGTTTTGTGTGAACGCCTGAAACCATTCGTGAACAAACTGATAGGTCCTTACCAGTGTGGTTTCAGGCCCGGGAAGTCCACCATCGATCAAATTTTCACACTGCGGCAGATCCTGGAGAAGACCCAGGAAATGCAGATCGACACACACCATCTATTTGTCGATTTCAAGGCCGCATATGACAGCGTGCATAGAGACGAGCTATACAGCGCCATGTCTAGTTTTGGCATTCCTGCTAAACTCGTCAGACTGAGCAGGATGACGATGGAGAACTCTCGCTGCTCCATCAAGGTCGGTAACGAACTCACCGAGACCTTCAATGTCAAAAAAGGTTTTAGACAAGGCGACGCGCTGTCATGTGATTTCTTTAACATCATTCTTGAGAAGATCGTGCAAAACTCACTGGCCAACACAAGAGGCACGATCTTCCAAAAGTCCGTTCAACTGCTAGCTTATGCGGATGACATTGACGTGATTGGGAGAACACAGCGAGCCGTCAATGATGCATTTGCTGGCATTGAAACGGAAGCGGCTAAAATGGGTCTGGCGGTAAACGAGGGCAAAACAAAGTATATGCTGTCATCGAGAAAGGACGCACAACATCGACGACTTGGCCAGAACGTAAAGGACTTCGTCTACCTTGGCTCCGCAGTTAACAGTACAAACAACATCAGTACCGAGATCAAACGCAGAATTACTCTTGCCAACCGCTGTTTTTATGGGCTCAAAAGGCAATTGAGTAGTAGAGCCCTCTCTCGGAAGACCAAGTTGACTTTGTATAAGACCTTGATCATCCCAGTCCTGCTTTACGGTGCAGAGGCATGGACAATATCCCAAGCGGATGAACAGTCTCTTGGTCTTTTCGAGAGAAAAGTTCTGCGCGCGATCTTTGGTCCTGTTTGCGTTGATGGCATTTGGAGGAGAAGATTCAACCACGAACTGTATGGGCTGTACAGCGACATGAGTCTAGCCAGGCGTCTACGGATCCAACGCCTAAGATGGCTAGGCCATGTACCGGACAACTTAGCTCCGGCCCGAAGAGTCTTCGACTCTGAGCCTGTGGGACAACGCAGCAGAGGACGTCCACGAACAATGTGGCGCACACAAGTCGATGGGGACCTCTGCCGGCTTGGTGTGCGAAACTGGAGACAGCTGACGAAAGATCGTGCTGGCTGGAGAGGCATGTTGAGTGAGGCCCAGGTCCACCTCGGACTGTAGCGCCCTAAGAAGAAGAAGAAGAATCCTAAAAGTTGACAATTTCGTGCTAGGAAATTCTACTAGTCAGGGAGTTTGGAGCAGTAAGGAGATAAGTTTATTGACCGAGTTCATCGCTCTCGCAAATTGACCCCGAATTATGTTTACCAACAAATTTTCCACTCTTATCAGGTCTGCCTTGTTATGCACGCAGTCATTGGAAAATAATTATTTGTACTGGGATTATGATGTTTCGTGAGAGTGAAGCTTACTCCCACGTTGAACCACAGTTATAGGCTAAAACTGACAGGACAAGGACCATGCAGCAAATTACCTTTATATTCCTTTTTTTTTGATATAGCGCTACAGATCGTGGTGAACCTATGGCTCAACCAACAACCCTCTTTTGCTAGCTGTCTCCAGTTTCGCACATCCAGTTGGTTGAGGCTCTTCTCTGCTTGTTTGACCCACCTTAATCGTGGACGTTTTTTGTTGCATTGTATCGCAGGCTCAGAGCCGAGGATTTTTTAGAGCTGAGTTAAGTTACTCATGTGCTCCATATGGCCCAGCCACAATAAGCGTTGGATTCCTAAACGTCTTGCTAGATTCTCCTCCAATCATCATCAACGCAAAACAGATCCATATGCAGAACTTTTCTCTACAAACGAGCACGACCCTCTTCATCTGCTTTACATTTGGTTTTTGCTTCTGCGACGGAGGGCAATACTGCGATAAATCAGCTTAGTCTTCCGAGAGAGATGTGGTCCTCAATTGCCTCAACCCAATTGCCTTTTCAGCCCAAAAAAACAACGCTTGACAGGATTCACTCTACGTATGATCTCTGTTGTTGTTAGTATTGCTTACTGCTGAGCCGAAGTAGACGAAGTTCTTCACTACCTTCAAGTTATAGTTATCTATTGTGAAGCTCTGGCCAAGTCGTCGAAGTTGTGCGTTCTTTCTCAATGACAGAATATACTTCGTTTTGCCCTTGTTTACCGCCAGACCCATTTAAGACGCATCCATTTTAATGCCAACAAATGCCTCATTGACGACTCAAAGTGTTTGACCAATCACGTCAATGTCATCTGCCTATATAAGCAACTGAACGTACTTTTGCCAGATTGTGTCTCTAGATAATGATGAAATATCACATGACAATGACAATAATGAAGGCCTCGGTGAGTTCGTTACCGACCTTGATGGAGTAGTGAGAGTTCTCCATCGTCAACCTGCTCAGTCTGACAAGTTTTGCAGGAATGCAGAAAATGTGAAAACTAGATATAGCTCGTATCTATACACACTGTCATCTTCGGCCCTGAAATCGACGAATAGTTGGTGTGTGTCGATCTGAATTTCTTTAGTCTTTTCCAGGATCCGCCGTAGTGTGATGTGATCTATAGTGGACTTCACTGGTTTGAAACCGCACTGATTAGAGCCTATAAGGTTAGTGACGAAAGGTTTCAGGCGGTCATACAGAACGACAGAAAAGATTTTGTATGCGATATTAAGGAGACTTATCTCTCGATAAGAGACTTATCCCCCGAAATTGGCGCAGTCAAAGAGGTGTTATTTCCTCTGGAGTGGGGAAGCGATGCTGAGATTCCACTCATCGGGCATCCTGTACTCCAACCATATTCTACAGATAATCTAGTACATGAGCCCAACCATGTCATCTCCAGCTGCTTTCAAGATTTCAGCAGACAGACCATCTACTATCTTGACTTCGTCTAGGTCGGGGGAACGGAATTCTCGTCTATCGTCGTCCAAATTGAGGGGAACATTCTGCCTGACAGCGGTATTTGCGCCTTTATTGTCGTTTAGGTTAGGTTAGGGGGCTGCTAGTGAATTCTCCAGCACATTTAGACCATATAGGTCCATTGTGATTACAGACAGACTACTACCACTGATCGACCACTCCAGTGCCGTTAATTTGATCCCAACGGCAACTGGTGACTGGACCAGATTTGAAAAAGCGTATAAAAGCGTATTAACTTTGCTTTTACTGGGACTCGAAACTAGGACTGCTCTAACTTAGGGCAGGCACTCAACCAACTTCGCCATCCAGTTGTAATCGTAGAAATGATTCCCCCAAACTCTCAGTATCGACTGCGACTCTGCAATCAGCTTTTCATCCTCGTACCGGAAGGCTTCTGTCCAAATTTTTTAACAATTCGATAATAGTTTCTCCCTCCGGTAAAATGTTCCGACATTACTCCTGCCATAGCATCTCTCCATTTCACTTAAACTAAAACCCGACTTCTCTTCGAATCTTATTACCTTTATCATGCAGGACATTGTTGGATTATTTGTCTGGCCAGCGAGACATGGAGAGTCCGAGCCTAATCATATTCAGCTTCCATCCTCAACGGTTCCAGGAACTCATCAAAATCAATTTTTCTTTCATCCGCAATCACATGGTCTTTGTACCGAAGATTCGTTCTTCTTATCCTTCCCAGCCATGATGCTCAGGGTCGAAGACTCTTCTAGCCGTAGCACTGGTGTTAATGCGTTTTGGTTTTTCCAGCTATAAACATAGTGATAGATAAACCGTTTTTCGAATTCATAGACAGTAAGATCTCTGTCGGGGATCAGTGTCTTGTAGCCATTTTCGAAGTCTTTGAATGGTGCTATGTAGTCTGTTTTGTTTCGGGATCTTTGCATTCTTGATTAATTCCATATGTCATAAGCTGTGTGTTTTGCGTCATCGGTTGCACTCCCTCAATCTAATAGCCGTTTCTTGCGTATATGTCTAAGGGAAGCAGATTCGCCATTGTCTCCATGGTAGCTGAAAGTGTAGAACGGAGAGCCCCCGTGATACAAATTTTTTTAATGCGGGTCACCAAACAAAAATACCGTATTTTAGAATAAGTCTGGCGATTGCTGTATACATCCCGTGTGCTATACTCGGTTGCAGTTCCCTTTTGGGGTGTTCCCTTCCTGCATGTATTAACAGCTACCGCCGTTTTCCTAATAAGGTCCTGAATATTTGATTTCTAACTGAGCATTGATGGTAGTCTATGAGATCGTTGAAGTTGTCTTGCTATAAGAGATTTGTTTGCCCGCCGCCTTGACATTCTCCAATTGATCGGAGAAAAGTATTTGTGTTATGAAATATTGAATCACCACGTTTCGTAACGTCGAATCAAGCATACAAGCAAAATCTGTTAGTAATTCTCTCTACATGAACAGATCTTCAAAGATTTTATTCGCTAATCAGAGCGGCATCTTCATTTAATCAAATCTTATGTAAGAACAGACCAACACATATCTACTTACCTCTGTTCATTTTATACAATTTCAAAACGCTGCTGATATCAGTTTCCCCCACTGTGGTGGCCTGAAATGTTGTCTCCGATTTTCCAGCCTTAATTACTCTTGTCTGAACATTCGTCGTATATGGATGAGAAAGAGATACAATTACTTCAAGTACATAGCAGCTTCTGTATGCATCGCTGCGTTGATCCCGCACAACATGGACAGATAAGGAGGCTTGCAACAAGTGCTCGTTCGTCGTTATCTTTGCATTGTGACTTTTGATGTGATAGTGCGTGAGGAAAGACAGTTGCTACTAGTATTTATTCGCTTATACCTACTGCCGAGTGTTCATTTAGTCTTTGATATTCAATTTTTTCGGAGAGTTCGCATTTTGTTCGCAACATTGAGTTTAATTGAATCGAGATGCGCGTGTGTATAGTGGGTGCCGGAATGGCTGGTCTCTGTTCAGCAAGACATGCGTTACATAATGGCCTGGAACCAACTGTCTATGAACAATCGGAAAGCCTTGGAGGAACTTGGCGTTACACTGATGAAATTGGAGTCAATAAATATGGCATTGAAGTGCATTCGAGCATGTACCAGAACTTGCGGTCAGTAGGATTGAACAATGCCCCTGTAAATTTACGTTCAGAAGGATTTCTTACGAGATTATACTTTTAGGACGAATCTACCCAAGGAAATTATGGGCTTCCCCGATTTTCCAATACCAGCAAATGAAGCTTCATACATTCCGTCGGATAAAATAATGGAATTCTTGGATTTGTACGCGGAATCATTCTCAATCAAGCCTTGCATTCAGTATCTACACCACGTCATCCGAATTCGGCCAAAGAAAGATGAATGGGAAGTAAGTTCGAGCACAACAATCGATGATGGTATTCTCTTATCGATTTGGTTGAATGTAGGTGACTGTTAAGGATTTAAGTTCAAATGCCATCAAAACGGAAATCTTTCAATTTGTCATGATCTGTAATGGACACTACCACACTCCGGCGTATCCCAAAATTAAAGGGATGGAAAATTATAAGGGAAAAACTATCCACAGTCATGACTACAGAAGTCCGGATTTATTTAAAGGTAAGTCATTTTCAGTTGTGAAAATCTCATGCATTATTTGATCTACAGTGAGTGGCAATTGGTTTACTTTTTGCTTTTTGTAATCAGTGTTCTTGATAATTTTGTTGATAATAAGTGCATACGTCGTTAATGCATTTTAATGAATGAATTATTATTGACTAAATGTTATGGTTGTCCTATTTTGATTGTGGAACTGCTGTGATTTAGTACAAACTGTGTGATTTGCGACTAGAAAGTTTGCTTCTTCAGTTTACCTGAGAATCCTTGGTTATGGGGCTGGTTTTCGACATTTTACATAAGCATCTATGAATATTGAACCAGATGAAGACATAATAGCAGGTTATATTTTCAATGTTCGGTTGTATTTCAAAATGTGGTCTTAATTGACAAACTAAATTGGTGGTGAGTTATTCGGATCATCATCGAATAATAACTATCAACAGCGGATACATTTTGCCCTAAGAGATCGAAATATTTTTTTATTTTCTTCTTTACGAGAAGTTTAGGGACCAATGACTTTTTCTCAAAAAGCAGAGTGCGCCATCTTTTTTGTCGGTACGAAAATATTGAATAAAAATGAATTTGGTTGTTTCAATTTATTCGGACTAGTTTTTAAATAAAACATTAATCAAGTGGGCGCTTGTATTGATCAAAGCAAAATGTGCCCTTCCTGCTGCATTTTTCATCACTTTTTTGAGCATCTTGGGTGGTATAGCGATGATTTTGACACGAATGATTGTCTTCACTCCTCAAAGGTCTCAGGCTTGCTCGCGTGTATTTTGCTTTTCAAATATTACGGCAAAAAAAATGTGGAGGGGTTAAATCTGGAGAACTACGTGGGTAGTCAATGTCGCCATTTTTTGACAGCACACGTCCTGGAAGTATTCGTTGCAGAAACGGCATTGTTTGATTTGCAGTGTGGCATGGTGCATCTTCTTTTGACACATTTGTGAGCTGAAATGGTCCAATGATAGTTTTGAGACAAACGCCGTCCCAAACAGTCACTTTTTGGTCATCCAATGGTGTTTTATGGATCTCGATGTTAAAAAACATTGGTATAAACAACGATACATCGATGTTTTTCCGATGTTTTATTTATCTTCTCTATCACATAAATTGTTGGCTATATTTGTGACGTACAGTACCTAAACAACAAAATATACCAGTCTTACCATTTTCAACCCAACAAAATTCCCGTCATCCATTTCGTTGATAATTCGATTTTTACTTTGTGGCTTATCGGTCCAACGAAAAATCCAAAGTGACGTTGGAGGATCCTACGGTTCAGGATTAGGGTTCCCGAGCGGGCCCTTCATGTACGTTTATATATCGAGTCGCTTGCTCCAAGATGGACACCGGCTTTCAGCTGCACCCCCACGATGAACAAGCGTTAGTCTAGCTGTTGACACAGATGCTTACACATCCAGCCAATATATGCCCAAACATCTTCGGTTATCTACCTACTCACAGTTCCATAGGAGTTGTATACGCAGTCTCCTTGAGGGTTACTCGATGCCCAGGGTGTACCATTTGGAGGTTCGGAGTAGGAGGTTAGACTAGAAGAGGTTAAGATTTGACAAAGTTGCATTGTATTGTGCATCTCTAGCTCTTTTATACTCCATTATTATTACACAAATACAAGCACATTTTATATATAACAGATCTTATCAATGTTTAACAAAATGAATGAACGATGTCGATGTTTGACAGTTTTGCTGTCGATGAATCGGCGATGTATCGGTTATCAAAACATCGATGTTAATATCGATGTTTATGAACGAAACATCGATGTTTCGCAAACATCGATGTATCGTTTGCATCCCTATGTGCCATTCGAGCGACTTATTGGCCATACTCTAAGCGACGTGTGCGGTCTGTCGGTATTATTCTTTAAGTCAATTGCACTTTATACGGAAACAAATGCTGAGCACTGTGACGACACATGTGGATTCTCGGCAACACTCTGTCTTACCGCTTCAACCAGTTAATTGGATCGTCTTGGGCGTTCATAAATGGCCAACGATCTCCCGTGATCAACAAAATTCAACACCAAACGACGAATAGTGTTGTAAGATGGTGCTTGTTGCAACGACATTTTCAACAATTGAATGACGATCACAACTGTCTTCTCAATCTCGTCGTTCGGAGTCGGCATCAAGACGTAGGTTGCCTCCACTCGTGAGAGAATAAAAGCACATACAACACGAGCGGTTGCTGAAGTTTGACCAAAGTCTACATACCTCGGACTGTAGCGCCACCATTATTATTATTATTATTTTTTTTTCTATTATTATTATATGACAAGAATCCAATGCAGTATAATAATCACAAAGTTGAATTATCAAACAGCAGTTAATAGTATTTTGAAGATCATTTTCTCGAACCCCTTAATTTTCAATTGACTGAGCATCTAAACCATTCTAAGAAAGAGATTAGATAAGCATCTATTGTTTTTTTTTTTATTATTTGTTGAATGAACGACAAATACAATTATAGGTTAAAGGTCAGGGAACTCTTTCGGAACTGATTTAATGATAACTCTGAAGCTGTCTGTATTAATTGACATAAATTCTACAGTGATTATGTAATATGTACTTGCAATCTCAACTTAACGAATGTGTTCGAGTGTCGGAAAAAAATAGTGATTTACATACATATCTTTTTTATTCTATATAACAATGGTTACAATTCAAAACAACAAACAGAAGGCAACATGAAAGCATTAATTCTAGGTGGATACATATATTATGTTCCTCCAACCAAAATTAATTAATAAGAAATATAGTGTTAATATTAAATTGCGGATAAATATTTTGTTGTCGTGTTCATTAAACTTGCCATCGTATTATAAATTTAAATTTAGTCGTGTTCTCCTCTCCTTCAATGAAAGTTGAAAGTTCTTTGAGTCAATCACTAAACGCTCTGAATATTTAGAGGTGTCTTTCTTTTTCTAAAGCGCTACAGCAGCTCTGAAAGAACCTTTGGTTGAAGAAGACAATGTCATCCACTAGCATGGTAATATTTTCATTTTAATTTAAATTACAAACACTCAGGTTTACAATATCTACCAAATGTCAGCGACAGTTCTTCCTATAAATGGCATTCTTTTAATTAAATGTTTATCTTCAACAATGGAAAAATGAAAAAAGTTCTAATAACGTCAAATCAAATGACAGACGACTCGATGGCACAGTTAGTTAAGTGTCTTTCCTAACCTAGAGGGGTCTCAGGTTAAAAATCCAGTGAAAAAAAAACGCTTTTATCAAGTTTTTTGAATCTGGTCCAGCCACCATTTGCCGTTGGGATCAAATTAACGGCACTATCATTGGAGCCGTCGATCGGTGGTAGTAGTCCGACTATGGGTATTACAATGGACCAACATGGTGTAAGTGTGCTGGTGAATTTCCTAGCCTAACCTAAATCAAACGATCTCATCGGAATGGAACTTCTTATTTCGATAAATCAAAAGTCTGAAGGTAGCCCTAAACGACGAACATGATCGCCGAACTTTCTCGTGCTCGCCGCATTTTCGTCGTGTATGGGCTGGTTCGCGAGTGCATATCGCGGATTAAGCACAATGTCAACAGTCAACCACGATTTTTTCGAGGAATTCACCACTTGCGCTTCCCTAGCACACATGTGGATAGTTTGAAGAAACAACAAGAAATGAATGTTCGCCAAATGTGTTCGCCGTGTAGGGAATAACGCAAACGAGCAAGTTCGGCGAGCATGTTCGTCGTTTAGGGCTATCTTAAGCAATTGTTATACCAACGAGACATTATTTCGCCAGCTTATAGATCCGTTCTGTCGAACTTTAATGCCCTCCACGTCCATAATATCAATACAGGCAAAAAAGTCAGACGTTATCTATTTATTGAAAAGGACCCAACAGCATCTTTTAAAAAAAAAATGGCTTTTTTTAAGAAGACAAAGTCTTTGTCCTGCCTTCTTTTCAAATTCAATTTTCTTCTTGTTGCAGATGAAACCGTCTTGGTAATAGGTGCAGGTCCAAGTGGAATGGATCTTGCACTTTCCGTCTCAAGAGTAGCAAAACAGGTCATCCTAAGTCACCATCTAAAGGAAAATCCTAAAACAAAATTCGACCCAAACGTTATTCAAAAAACGGATGTTGTTAGCTTCACCGAGACTGGAGCCATCTTCTCTGACAACACTACGGCTGACTGCAGCATGATACTCTACTGCACAGGATACAAGTACGCATTTCCATTCTTGAGCACCGAGTGCGGTATTTACGTTGAGGAAAATCATGTTCAGCCCTTGTATAAACACTGTTTGAATATCAACTACCCTACTATGGCGTTCATTGGCATCCCATTTTATGTGTGCGCCTCCCAAATGATGGACATTCAGGCGCGATTCGTGATGACCTTTTTCAGTAATAAGAAACCGATGCCATCGCGAAAGGAAATGAAGGAGGACACCGAAAGGGACATGCAAGTGAGGTGGAAGAAGGGTCTACTAAAACGTCAAGCTCATATGATGGGTCCTGTTCAGGTAAAAGACATATTCAAACGCATTCAAGAAGATTTTCAATAATTTTCTTTCTCTTTTCAGAACGCCTACTATGCGGATTTAGCTGCCACGGCTGGAATAAATAACATTCCCCCGGTAATGACAAAGCTTCACAATGTCAGCAGTCAGCGTTTCTTAGATGATCTAGTGAATTTCAGGAAAGATATTTTTAAGCTCATTGACGACACCACGTTTATTAAAATAAACTAATTTTATCGCTAGACAAACACAGACGCATCTATCTTTATTGTTTGTTTGTTTGTTTGTTGATGAGAATTAAAGAAAAAAAGTATATAATTTTCGTGTTTTTCTTTTTGAAATATATAGACGACAACTGTCACATAGTGGTGAGATGTTGTTTTCGGAAACTAGGACGGTTTATATATTTTTTTTCACACGCCGATCGTCAGACTGCCAGTGAAGATGACTTTGAGGTTTAGAACAGGTGTGCTTCACTGGAAAAATAAACGTGCCCTGGATAGTAGCTCTTGTGTCGTTTATGGTTTTAATCAAATAAGCCACTTGTCTTCGAGATTACATGGTGAACGATAATTTTAGAACTCAGTGATTTGACCCTTTATGCTGAGTGTTAATAAAAGTAATGACCAGTTAAATTGTAAAAGAGTACAAGGGAATTGAAAATAAAAAAATCGATTTTACATCGATTTTAAGGCCGCGTATGACAACATCTATAGAGACGAGCTATACAGAGCAATGTCTAGTTTTGTGTAGGATGACGATGGAGAATGCACGTTGCTCCATCAAGGTCAGTAAAGACCTAACAGAGACCTTTGAAGTCAAAAAAGGATTCAGACAAGGCGACGCGCTGTCATGCGACTTCTTCAACATCATTCCTGAAAGAATTGTGCAAAACTCACACGCCAACACCAGAGGCACAATCTTTCAGAAGTCTGTCCAACTACTTGCATATGCCGACGAAATTGACATAATTGGAAGAACACAATGGTGCTTTTTTAAGTATTGCGACGGAGGCCGCGAAGATGGGTTTAACAGTAAATGAGGGCAAGACCAAGTATATGCTGTCAACCAGAAAGGACACCCAACACCGACGTCTCGGACAGAACGTCACAGCAGACAGATATAACTTTGAGGAAGTCAAAGACTTTGTGTACCTAGGAACCCCTATTACATTATATTCAGACAATGACACCAGCGCTGAAATCAAACGAAGAATAACTCTTGCTAATCGCTGGTTCTTTGGGCTAAGAAAGCAATTGATAAACAAAGCCCTCTGTCGAACAACCAAAGTAACCCTGTACAAGACTTTAATTGTCCCAGTCCTGTTATATGGCGCAAGAGCATGTACTTTGTCAAAAGCGGATAAGGTTGCTCTTGGCTGCTTTGAGAGGAAAATTCTTCTGGTGATTTTCGCTCCCATCTGCATAGAGGGTGAGTGGAGGAGACGATATAACAACGAACTGTACGAGCTGTTCAGCGACATCGACTTAGCCAGAAGGGTGAACATCCAACGATTAAGATGACTAGGTCATGTAGAGTGAATGGTAACCAATGCTCCAGCCCGGAAAGTCTTCGAATCCACCTCTGAGGTACGGCGCAGTAGAGGAAAACCGCGACTCAGGTGGCACACGCAAGTGAAAAGGGACTTCAACAAACTGTGCGTGAGAAACTGGAGGCAGCTAGCTAAAGATCGAGCTGGCTGGAGACGCTTGTTGGTTGAGGCCCAGGTCCACCCCGGACTGTAGCGCCACATTAAATAAATAAGACTGCTTTTTAATTAAGCAGATTTAATATAAGGTTGCTTAGGCATACTAGTGAGTGATTTCCATCAGACAAAGAAAGGCAAACAAATTAAACATTACAATTAGGAATGCAGCGGAAAACAAAGCAGTTTTAAAAGAACTACAGAAAACCGAAGAAAGCGGCATAGATATCGAAGAGTGCCTACGTCCTCAAATATGTACTTTTAAGAACAATAATTAAACAAAAGATGAGATGCAACTGTACGAAATAATCTACGTCAATAAGCACCAATGAGTGTTGTACATATAGAGCAATGTTCTTGATTGCTCCTATTCTGTTGACATACAGACTCTACGCGGCTCTCTTTAGATAGCCTCTACAGCAATCATTGAAAGGGGAACCTATGTAAGCAGCGAACGTCCTAGGAAAAGGAAGTAATTGCACCTTGACCAGACTGGCGGTTATGCTACCCCTTCGCACGCTCATGAAAAAATCTGACCATTTCCTGATTGCAGCAAACACAAAGGGGTTTTCGACATTGGACGCCAGAGCACACCGAAGATTGCCAGAGTCTGCGAAGGTACTTATCGAGAGACTCCGTGGTATACCAACGTCAAACACAAACGCCGACAATATGTAGTTGCATTGTCGCTCAGTCATACAGGATGGCCGAAAACACCTTAGGCTACCATACCCACCACCGACAAGAAACCCGTGGTATGCTGGCCAGTGTGAGTGAAAAAAAGCTGCAACCGGTGAGCAATACCAAGAAGCGGTGCAGTGAAAAATCAGGGTAGCGTAAATAGAGTATCACACGACTGGATGGCGCAGTTGGTTAAGTGCCTGCCCCAAGTTCGAGGGGTCCCAGGTTCGATTCCGAAATCGGTCCAGTCACCATTTGCCGTTGGGATCAAATTAACGGCACTGGAGTAGGTTGCTATCTGGCAGTACAATGGACCAGTTTTGAGTCTGAGTGCTCCAGTAGTGTTTCTAAAATCCTCCAAAAAAAGAAAAAAAAAAATAGCTCAAGCTAATCGAAGAAAATAAACGGAAAATATATGCCTTTTTATAAAAACGCCAAGAGTCTAGCAACAGGCTTCAAATTTCGAAATTGTAAGGGTAGTATTTTTACGGATCCGCAGGGAACAGTGGATTTATTAAAGCAGCACTTTCAGCAGCTTAATGTTCACAACCAGAAGAGAGTGATAGGGAAAGAAGAAATCCCACCTCCAGTCGATAAAGTAGTTCTCCCACTTAATATTGAAGAAGTCGGCACATCCGCAGGCTCGGATGGTTTGCCCTCAGAAATCTTTAAGGCTGGCGACGATGTTCTGATAGAGAGCTTTGGTAAGATGAAAGGATACATGACGACTGTAACATCAGCTCCATATGCCCCATCCACAAAATGGTCGATTCTACATCATGTAAAAACTATAGAGGTATATCCCTGCTCAATGTCGCTTACAAGATCCTATCCTGCGTACTTGAGCCTGTAACTTGAGCCCTTTTGTACTACACTAATCGACATGTACCAGTGCAGCCCGGCAAATTGACTATAGACCAAATCTTCACACTCCGCGAAATCCTGGAAAAGACCAGCGAGTTTTAAAACACTTCATCGATTTTATAGCCACATACGACGGCATGCAAGGAACTATTCGCGGCGATATCCGAATTCGAGATCCTTGGGAAAATTGATCCGGTTGAATTAAAAATAATATTAATGGCAGCGCTACAGTCGGAAGTGAACCTGGGCCTAGCTTCTCAGCATCAACCCGTGTTGTGCGTGCTATTGTTCTCTCACGAGTGGATGGGACAGTTTAAACTTAACAAACGTCATCTTAGTGGAGATCCGACACAGAATCGCTCTTCGCAACCGCTGCTACTTCGATTTATTCAAACAACTTGGACCAAAACTTGTAATACGAAGGACCAAAATCGTGATCTACAAAACGCCTCATTGACGGCTCGCTGTGTTCGACCAATGACGTTAATGTCATCCGCGTATTATAGCAATTGTATGGACTTTTGGAAGATCATGCCAAGTAGAACATTTATTGAGCCGGCCTATACTCGTAGTTCCATTAATGTTAATTCCTTTAAACCGTTGGTTGAATGCGCGTTTCAAGGTGTACCTACAAACCAAGAAGCTTCGATGGAGGTATCATCAAAAGTGACCATTGTTTGCTGGAAAGAAAAACTGAAAACTTTACTTGTGCTAATAACGAAACAGTTGTTTATTTGATGTCAAATTCAACAAAATAACCTTTCTTCTAACATACGTCAATTTCATTAAAACCAAAAAGGAACTGCGTCCTGTGGAATATTCTTCTGGGTTAGAAGTACCGAACATGGTCTCTGCTGACGCCAAAACTCCTCGCGCTTATTCAAAAAACTAACAGCTTCAGAAGCAAAATTTGAAACATTCTCACTCAACTTATTTCCCTCCTTCAGATCAGGATTCTTGAGCAAGTTTTCTAAATATTCCTTATCGACACGTAGCTCTCCCAGCAGTTTCCTCCCAATTCGTTTGTCAATATCGTTGCTCTTCGTCTTTGTTCGGACATTCAGCGAGTTAGTCTTTGGTCTTGGTGTACTATCGATGGACTTCTTTAAGGTTTTTGGTTGTTTTGTCACACCAATTGTGTTCTGTATTGCTTCTTGGGTTTTTTGCACGCCCAAGCGTATGGAAGCTAACTCTGGACGAGCTCTAAGTGCGCGGTGGAAAAACATTAAGCTCTGTTCAAATTGACCTAAGTAGTAGAGTGATTCTGCTTTTTGATACATTGCTCTCATGTTGCTGGCGTCTTCCCCCAGAGCCATTTCGGCATCCTGTAGGGCCTTGTATGCTTCTCCAAGCAGCAAGTAGCATTTACTGCGTGCCACTAGTGCGTTTACATCCGTCTTGTTCAGCTCCAGAGCCTAGAAAATGAAAGTTTGGTTAGTGTGCTGTCAAACATGAGATGAGAAAGAAAAGAGTAGTGAGTTGTGTTAAATGAAACCTTAGTGAAGCAGAGAATTGCATTTTCAGTGTTTGCATTCTTGATCTCCTTTAGTCCCAAAGAGATGAGGGAGCTGATATCAGCCTCGTCTGCAATGAGCAAGACTTCGTTTCGGTCTTGCTGCTTCTTGAGCTGTAGACTTTGCTTGATGTCATAGTATCCAGCACTAACTGCAGCTGCACGATCTTTGTCCGTGTAGTAGTCGTTGAATATTTCACGAGATTTTCGTTTTTTAAAAACTTCCGGTTCACTCTTCTTGCGTGAATCCTTTTTTTCCGTTTTCTCTGCTTCGAGGAAAGACAGCGACTTCTGCTTGCTCTTTTGATTGCTTTCGAAAATATTTTGCTTGTGTTTAGGCGCGTGTTCTTGGTCAGGTTGCTCCGAACCGATTTCTACTCGAACGAAACTCTGCAGAAGTTCCTGGTCTTTATCAGGAGCAAGAAGATTTTTCAAAGAGAACGGCATTTTTATCAATCTAAATTTTCAGTTTCCCTTGGTGTGCACTTTTCGCGGTTAAATGAGAGTGATTTTTGTCGATTAAACATATCGTTGTTGCCTGGATACTTAACCAATATCTGATCGATTTCTCATCTATCGGGTGGATACGTCAAATGTCAAACAGTGGTGTTCCGCAAGCAATGTACAAGGAAATTGACACCCGACATTTGCTAGACAATGACGATATGAACATTCAAATAAATACGAATTTTCCTTTGGATATTTATCGCATCTTAACGTCTTGTCAGTTGGTTAGCATCGATAGGTCATTCCAAGAGATGGTTTTAAGGGGAAAAGCTTTTGGTTTTATTAGAATATTCAAATTATGATTATTAGTTTCATTGAATAACCTATGATGGTGTGTCGTAAATGTTCATCTTCTAATCATTATTTCTCATCTGTTTCATGAGCTCTATTGAATTTCCTGGCTCTTGACTTTTCTCGCATTCTTCTCTTGACTTCTTCTTGCTGCATTAGCCGTCGGCCGAATCAATTTGACTCCATGATCGCTCTAGCAGATTTCAACGCCAAGCCGGGAAATAAAGAAAACTTTTCTAGTGTTATCGGAGAACATAACACGTCTGAAAACGGTGTCAGGCTGTTGGATTTAGTGACAGAAGAGGCAGAGAGCGAAACGGCTCTGTAGCCAGTACTCAAAAAGGGATCTGGCGGTCTCTTGATTAATCAAGCGTCAAACAGATTGATCACATTGCGATCGACGTCAGACACAGCTGCAGTATTCTTTATGTCCGAACTTTCGAGGAGCCAACATCAACTCCGATCATTAATTGTTGTAGCCAATGTTAGAACATGGATATCGATATGACAACGAAGAAGACAACAGTTTTACGTCGGAAAGCTACAATCGCAATTGACCACTAGAAACTTTGTCGATCGAGGCTTCCTGAAGATCTCAGAGATTCCAACCTCGTCTGGCGAAAGAATCGAAGAACAGTGGAAACGTTGGAAAAATGCCATCAGAAAAACAACATCTACAGGCACTTTCAGCGAGCAAGGCAACGCTGCATAGAGCGACGAGAGCGGTTCGTAAATTCCACGAACTTAAAAGAAGAGATAAGATAAGATACAAATAAACCCATAATACATGGAAAAAAATTAATTTTGTTCATTTTATTGCATTTTTAAAAGAAACTTTTATATGGGCCACCCTGTATATGTATGTGAAAAAAAATAGTGAAAGATAAAAATAGAAAATTATAATGAAAATTTAAAGAGAAATAGCTAATTACCAGTCTTATACAAGTGCTTAAAAATATTGTATGGTATTGTTCACATTAGAATGTAAATTGACACCATATGACATAAGTTCAATTTAATTGTGCCATTTGAAAGTGAATTAACGCCCTTATAGCGTTATTTCATATGGCATTCGTTCATGGCACCAGTTCAACTCCGTCCCACCGACCTAAACGAAGTCATAGCAATATCGAGATTAAAATCGAATAAAGCTACTAGTGCAGACACATTTGTCCAGCCAGGCACCTACGGATCCAACGCCTAAAAAAGCTAGACGATGTCGAGCGCATAAACATCACTTCTCTTTCCCGAGAGTCTTCGATTCCGCTCTCGTGAGATACTGCAATAGAGGAAGCTTACGAAGCCGATGTCCCACATAAGCGGAAAACCAAACTGGGCGTGTGCAAGTGGAGATAGCTGGCTAAAGATCGTGCCAATTGAAGTGCTTGTTAATAATAATTAATAATGGCGGCGCTACAATCCGAGTTGGACTTGGACTTAGTTTCTCAGCAACCACTTGTGTTGTGCGTGCTATTGTTCTTTCATGAGCGGAGGGTACCTACAGTTTAATGTCGACTCCGAACGACGATATTGAGAAGCTTTTCTACACAGTTATGCTCTTTGAGCATTGTCAGTGACTCAAAAGAGGTGGAGCCTTAAAAAATGTTAGGTGTTTTTTCGTAGAAGTCGACGCACCCACCCCGTGCTGTAGCGGCATCAAAAGAAGAAGATCGTTGAGAAATACAAAACCCATCAACCCAAAATTTGGTAAAACTAGATTATAAAGCACTGATGACTGAGAGGTCTGAGGTTAATTTGATGAAATGAACATTTTTTGAGGAACACCACTATCTTTGGTGTTCAATGTCCCGTGAGTATATCAGGATAAGCCTCATTCTTAGTCAGAATAATGAAGTTTGCATTATACATTTGAACAGATTGATTATCAGCATCTAATGGTGATCGGGAAATATCTGTCAGTAGGCAATGCCCTCTTAACAAATATCGAAAAAGAAACAATTCAATGCATTCCCTTAGGAACTTTATTTCATTTATCTTTGTTTACTTCACTTAGTCTTGCTTTTATTTAATCAGTTTATACATTGACATCTGTGTAACAGAAATTTAGATACCAAATTGTAAAGAAAGCAGTTAATGTCTTACCCAGGTGTATCCTTTCAGTGCGTTGTCATATTTGCGAACTTTCATGTGATTATTGGACTGGTCACAGTACAGCTTCATGCTTGTCTCGACATCCTCAACAGATGAACATTTTTTCCGGGGCATTTTTCAATATTTTGATGATCTGAAAGTATCTAGAATTTGAATATATATTGAAATTTATAACATTTGAAATTTAGTTTGGTGTGGATTTGAGTCTATCTTTTTAGCAGCCATTTGTGTTGAGCGTGCTTCTGTTCTCATTTAAGTTTACTGTAGATGATCTGATGAGGATTCCTAGGGAGATTGGTATTTTGGGCCAATACTAGAAAGGGAGGATAGAACTCCAGCGCGCGCTAGATAGGTTTGTGGCCGTATGTGCTGATGCTGGGATGAGGGTTAGCGTGGACAAATCCGAGGTTATGGTTATTTTCAGAACCCCTGTTCAATGCACTCTACATGTTAGTGGAGTTCCATTGAAACAGGTGGAGAAGTTCAAGTATCTCGGGGTCTTCTTCACGAGTGATGGGAGGAATAATGCTGAGCTTTCCTGTAGGATTGGTCAATTTTGAAACAGCTGGTCGATCTGTAATCAGGAAGGCCGAGCTTGGTGTCAAAGCCAAGTTAGCGGTCTTTAACGCAGTATTTGTTCCAACTCTCACCTATGGTCATGAAATTTGGGTAATGACCGAAAGAATAAGATCGCGAATACAAGCTGCCGAGATGAGATTTCTTCGTGCTGTTGTGGGAATCACTCGCCGGGATAGGGTGAGAAACACGACAGTGCGCGGGGAACTCAATGTTGGGCAGCTGCTTCTTCGAACTGAAAAGGCTGTACTTCGTTGGTCTGGTCACGTGGCACGAATGTCCCCATCATCACGGCTTCCGAGGCGTGCCTTGAATGCGATTCCATCAGGTAGGCGACCGCTTGGCAGACCCAGGACGAGATGGTTGGACCAAGTCCAAACACTCGCCTGGTTGCGCTTGGGCATAGCTCCTGATGAGTTAGAGTCGATGGCGGAGGATCGAGTGGTCTGGAGATCTCTCGTGAATGCATGGCCCCCGCGACCCCTTTAGTGGAACATGCGGGTCATTGAAAATGAGATGAGGTGAGAAAGGGTGGAATATCAAAAATGATATTGTGCGTAAATTGTACGCAGATTATATAATGTTTGTGGTGCATACAACAGTTGGACCGATATCGGCACAACGCAAGTCCATACAACCATTGTACCGTGTATTCTGCATTTTAGATTCTGGTCTTTTTATTTCATTACAATCTGATGAGTCTAGCTCTAAATTCTGGGTGTGAATATAACGACCTAGCTTCTAATTTTAGATACTAGCCACGGGCTCTTGTGCTGAATTCTTGCCCTAGATTTTCGCCCTAGAGTATAACCCCTACATATATTTCAGTCCGCCCTTGATTCTTTCCAACCCCCCAAATGGTCCACCATTTTAAATTTTCACGCATAGAAAATGATATCTACGCCTTAAACACCTAATTCTTTATAAATGTACAAGATAAAAAAGTCAGACAGATAGACGGATGGACGGAGACACCGAAATTATAAAGGTTCCTATTTTATGAACGTAACTTTAATAGAGCTACATGGATCGCAACAAGGTCAAATTCAAATGTCGAAAATTTTACTAGCAAACTTGCCTTTAAAATTTGAAAGACCTCCGTGTAACAAATAACAAAAAGTAAGAATACAGTAAGTACTTGTTATAAGATTGATTTTGTTAGTCCATCTTATATTGTGTCTGATATGAGCCCTTGTCCTTGATGTATCTAATTGTTTCGCCTTTGAATGTGTTCATGAATGTAATGTTATCAAATATCAGATAGGACTTATATGTTAAATCGAACGCTATAGTTTCAGATGGGATCAGTCCGAGATTGCTGCAGAAACTTCCATTTCCTTTCTTCGTCTTTAAATTACTGCAGGTTTATCTGTATAATCGTCTACAAACTGTGGTAACCGAAATCGGAGTTTCATACCCATATACCGTTGGTTGTCCAACAGGGCTCAGCATTGGGACTTGTTTTATTCTCACTCAACTCGACTTGATTATCGAGCAAATCGTTTCTGAAGACGATTTGCATGTCTTCCAAGATAAGACACAATAGGATCGAACATTGCTTTTAAATAGCCAACCATGTCACTCCCGTCACAAAATTGCACCTTATAACGTTTCACAGTTGTAAAAGAATAAAATCTTTGGAGATCGTAATTCTTTTGAATTCATCCAGAATGGTTTGAAGTTTTTTTTGATAAAAATGATTGCGATTTAATAAAACTATAAGTCACTATTCTTTTGAACTCAGTTAAATTTTTTACAATCTTTGAATTAAGCCAAATGATTGAATTTTTTTGAAAAAATATTGAATTCACTGTATGTTAGCTGAAGTCAGCAGTGAATTCACATAAATTCTTTTGAAGTCTATGAATTCAACGAACATTATTTGAATCCATTTGACTTTAGTTGAAACAAAATGTAGTTATTTTCCAAAAAGCTGGTGAAATATTTTTTTATTTTCATTGTTATATGCAGTAATGTAGAATATGTGGGTGCGAGGGAAGGGAGAAATCAGAAATAACACACACTTTTTGAAATTCAGTTAGTAATGTTTATATGATACGATTGCATGGCGCTGTTGGTTAAGTGCCAGCCCTAAATTAGAGGGGTCCCAGTTTCGAATCCTAGTGAAAGCAAAGTTAATACGCTTTTATCTGGTTTTTCAAATCTGGTCCAGACACCATTTGCCGTTGGGATCAAATTAACGGCACTATCACTGGAGTGGTCGATCAGTGGTAGTAGTCTGACTGTGGGTATCACAATAAACCAACTTGGTCTAAGTGTGCTGGTGCATTCATAACCTAACCTAGTAATGTTTATTCAAAAAGGTTTAGAATTATGTAAAGAAAAACCAATCCAAGTATTTAATTTGTAAAGTTCTAGCTTTTATATGAGAGTTAATTCTTGTTATTATAGCCTAAATTGAAAATGTTCAATGAACCAAATAAGTCCCACATGCATTGCTATCATAATGATGTTATTTTGTTTATTATACTTACTAGAATAAAATGAAAAAAACTGCTTATTATTATGTTTACTTAGATAAATAAATGAAAAGCATATTTACGTTGACTCAACGTTGCTATGATTAATGAAAATCTCGCCTATGGTAATTTTTTCTACTTCTGTGTGTATTAAAACCAAATAATGTTGTGATGAGAACCCACATACTTTAAATGAATTTAAATAAATTCTATTGAAATCACTGACTTCAACTGGTTTAAAGTGAATTTGAAATTAAGCTGAATTCAAGTCAAATTAAGTGAATTCAATTGACTTCCATCAATGATTTCAATTTTATGTTTGCTAAATATTGAATGCACCAGTCTATGATTTCAAAAGTATGGTGACTTCGAATTTGTTGAATCCCAGTCTCTTTTTAGTTTTGATTGCATCGATAAAAAAAACTGAAACTGACTTCAAATTCTAAGAATGCATTCCCAAATGAATGCATTCTTTTACAACTCTGTTACATTTCTACAATCAATTTCGTATCCATTCTGATATCGCACATTCTTCAAATAGTCCTAATTATTGAGAAAATCGTTTCACAAGATTTTCGACAAAAAAGTAATCATCGCCAAATAAGTTTAATCTTAAATTTCTTAAAATCTGCAAGTTGTTTTTGTTCAGGGAGTAATTTTGACCTGCTGTAAGGCATTACCATTAAAAAATACTCTGGATTGCGATATCAATTTTGCCATTTTTTAGTTATAACTGTCGGATTATTTTCTTATCATATTCAAATTCCGAACGAGAATTTTCCCAGACGCTACGAAACTAATCTACAATTACAATTAGGTACGGGTAAACTTCAAGTTCAAATGCGTTGCTCCATGCGGCCATTTTGCAGAAAACATTCTGCGTGATGTTCTTAAGGTGGAGACAAATTTGCACGGTACAGTTAAATTGTAGTTCTATAGGAAAATAATAACGATCTTCAGACAATTAATTTCTAATTAGTCACTAAAATTTCCTTGACTATTTACTTCAATTTAAAAAAGTTTCTTATACCAAATTTTTTTGAAGAAGTTATCTGAAAGTTGTATCCAAGAATAGAGCAAGGACTATTAAAAAAAATAAAAAAAATGCACTAACAAACATTTGCATTGAACAAAAAAAATATATTCACGCACACAAAATGCAAAGTGATCTTCTTTCAAATTCTGATGACACATTATTAATTTGAGAAAAATATCCTCTGATAAATAAGATTAACTATGAAATTGTAAGAAAATATTAGATTTTGTAGCTGACAGAAATGCATTTTTAACTGATAATATTCAAAACCGTTAAGAGATAACTTACGATTTTCACGCACAATGTAAATTTTAAACTCTGATGGGATATATTTGAAACAATAAAAGATTCTTTACTTCACTTACGACTTGTGTATTAGCACGAATACCTTTTGAACTTCTTCGCAAACAACCGCAATCTTTTCACAATTATCCTATAACTTTCTAAATAGAATTTCAAACTCTTTCTCAAGACCCGTACCTCTGCGGTTGAAATGCCATCACGACTAATTTTTGAAATTGTACTCAAAACCTGCACTACGAATTAAGTTTATTTACTTCTCTCCTGCCAACACCGCCATGCGCATTGTTATTGTTAAGCAAACATAATTTGAATAAACGACAATGGAATTGATTTCTGTCACGGCCTCGTAGAGGTAGAGGTATCATTCATGGCATTGATGGCAATTGTTGACTTTTAATTTGATGAGTTTTGACTAAACACTTGAGTGTAAGGGATTTCATAGATCGTGGATAAAAAGAATTTGTGTACATAGGAAAGGAGGTTGTGATGTGATTGGTGTAACGCTTGAAATAAGGGCGGTACAAGATAAATTTCTATGTTTCTAAAGCTACTGTTCGCATTTGGGTAACAATATTGGGATATAAAGGACTCCTGTGGTCGGGCGTAGAGAAGCTTAACGGACTCGGCCAGCGTCACTTAAATTATCTATCTATAGAGTTGGCTTTGAAGAGGGGTAATGAAAACTACGAGTATATGAGAGATGGGTGTATGCGGATTCATTAAATTATTTCATTTTCAAAAACAATTAGAACCGATTGAGAGAAAAAGAATATTGCTATAGCTGTATCAGAAAAATTTGTTTCAACGCTAAGAGACATCGTGCAGCGTGCTATCCATAAACTTATTTTATAGACCAATGCATGCGGACTTGGAGTAAATCCACAAAAAAGGGAATTAGCAATCTTCACGGGGAAATAGAGGTTGACCAGATAAGAACAATAGGAAAAGAAATTCAAATAAAACAACAATGGTGTGAGATATAACATTGATTTTGTTTTATTTGGCAGCTGCTTTTGTGCTATTGTATATGGAATAGTACATCATTCAAATGCCCGCCTCGGCTTCACTGGCAGTGTGTCAAGTAATCTGTAAATTTTTTGATAACTCGGTCCAATATGTGCAGCGTAATTTCGGCAATAGCGTCTCAAATCTTTGCCTCAAGATCGTTCAAAGTGGTTAGCTTGCAAGCATATACTAAGGCCTTGAAGTAGCCTCAGAAAAAATTATCGAGTGGTATCAACTCGCATGATCCATGCCCTGCGGTCCCGGGCACGCTGCTTCCAGTTATCCAGACCAAGCGCTCCGGCATCCGCGATAGCTTGGTCTTTGAAACGGAGGTTCGGTCTTCCTTTTCTTCTCGAACCTGTGGGCTGTGATTCGAAGATCCTCTTTGCTGGAGCGTTATTTTCCATTCGCTCGATGTGGTCGAGCCAGTGTAGTAGTCGTTTTCTGGCTTTTTGGACTACATCCACATCTTTGTACAGCGCGTAGAGTTCGCGGTTGTATCTTCTCCTCCATTCGCCCTCCTCACATACGGGACCGAAAATTAGGAACAATAGTAGCTCATTAATCACAATGTTCTAGCAGAGGAGATAGAACTCCACCCTATGTTGTTCCTCTATTGTTAAGCCTTGCAGAAGTGGCATAACCTACTTTTGGAATTATTTGGCCAATCAGCTCACCGAGTCCTGTATTACACCAAGATTCGACAGTGCATTAGTGATATCACATGAGTAGTCATTGTTAAGGGCTCCCTCTTTGTCAGGGAAGACTACCATAGTGAATTCCTTGAAGAAGAAAGATTTTTCCATGGAGCATATTAGTGAATGCAAGAACGGTTTCTGCATCGAAGATGCATAAAAATAAGAAGAATGCATAAAAATAGTTTTTAGTAGAAAGGATGATAAACTTATAGGATGTGTGTCCCTGGTGTATACATATGCGCTGCGAGCAGCTTCAATCTCAATCTCAGAGAGATGTGGGAAAGGCTTATGCATTCCTCAAATATGATCTAGGTCTTAATTTCTTCAAAATAAAGATCAGGAGATTTGTATGGTTCGACCTTTTGTATATTCCAAGCTATCCTATAATTTAAATAATATATAACAATTGCGGCGCTACAGTCCGAGGTGGACCTGGGCCTAGCTTCTGAGCAACCACTCGTGTTGTGCGTGCTATTGTTCTCCCACAAGTGGAGCGGACCTACAGTTTAATGCCGACTCCGAACGGCGAGATTGGGAATCTTTTTTCTAGACAGTTATAGTCTTTGAGCATTGTCAGTGTCTCGAAAGAGGTGGAGCCGTGAACACTTTTTTTTTTAATTGTTGCTTGTTGCTGGATTCGAACCTAGACTTGAAAGTCTAGTACGCATCGATCGACGTACAAACCCACACAGCCACGGCGCCCACTATCCTTTATTTAGTGATAAAATTGACGCATCTGTTTATTATAGTTACACTGTTACTAGGAATATAGGAGAGAATGTTCGAACGGTCTGGGAAGTGTGTCTTAAATAGATTCTCCAGGGATTCACTGCTAGGTCCAGGTCCAGGCGCCGTCGTGCTTTATATAACAGACTGGAATGATTGGTCAGGGGGGGAGATCTGAGTCTGGAAGCTTCGAAAACTTCTTCAATTTTCCGCAGAACAGCATCCAGGACTTTCTTCTCGTTCACTTCAGCTTTGATTTTTGAATTCTGAAGGATTCCTTGTAGGAGTCCCAATCGACCATTTCTCTGGAGAACTTGGCTTAACTCACATTTATTTAAAAAGTCTTTGTCTGTACTCGTTTCCCATTCCATGTTCTCCTTTCTTCCGAATTCATAAAACTTAATCAATTGCTTAATAAAATCAAATCCAAATCAAAGCAGTAAATGTATTCATAATGCATTGCGTTCCTTTCGAAATGCCATAAATGACTTGTCGCTTGTCCCTAACGCTGACAATAAATCTTAAATGGCACTCCCGACATCGTTATGACACACATTTAACAAATTTGCTTCATTAAGTGGCCTCAGACAACGACGTCGTTAACAACAACCATATTAATTATTTTAGTGTGTAGAATTATCCTTGCATGCTGCTGACATTGTGGTGGCGGTGGAAGCCGCGGCGGTGCTCCGACAAAGTTCTTTGCTGCGACGTACTCGTATAACCCCAATTCTTAACTTTATTTAGTTCTGATTCGTTTTGTTGTATAAATTCTGCGCTGAGACAGAGCCCTGAGTTGTTTCACGACCTTGTACACGCAAATGGTTGATTGCACGTATCATCATTGCTACAACAACAATAACAACAAACTATGGATATACCGCTAATTTGGATTCGTAAATTATTTTTGTCACGGAAGCATAAATCGTAGATATCGCATTAAGACAATTTAAAATGTCATTTGTGTCCGCAGTTAACTGTTACCACCGCAATCCTGATGAAGGATACGAGTTGTAAACATATTTGCTAAACACAAATGTCCTCCAGGGACTATGTGGAGTATAACAACTGAATAACGTTTGAAAACAGGCACGGGTGTACGACGAAACTATGGAATGCTTTGATTCGCTGATTGTAGGGATATGTCAAATGCATGTACTCCATTGATTCATGACAGGAAGAGATTATTTGATTTGTGGTTATGAGAAGTTATGGCTTTGATGCAATCCACAGCGTGATCAGAACCAATAGACTCATATAGAAGTGGGTACCTAAGGAAGGAAGGTAACCGTATTTTGCCTTGTTTAGAGTGAACATTTTGCTCTCTCTCTCTTATGATTGATGCAGACCTTTGACAATTTGATTATGAGTAGGTTTCAGATAAGGTTTCCTTATTTGACAATTTAACGGGTAATCAATCTGCACAAGGACTTTACATAATTTATTTACACTGCGTTCTTAATCTACTGTGTGCAAAATAATAGGTGCGATGTCTTAACTTTATAATTATCATTATTTTTCGGAAAACTTGCAAAGAAATGCTGCAAATAAATTTGCGCAGTGCTGTGCGACTTTCTTGCCCGTTACGCTTACAAAACAACAACCGCTACTTCGGTTTTCCGCTCCCGTTATAAAGCCATCATAGACGTAGAAATTAGATGCCTTAACACGTTGAGTGCCACCATACAATTCGAAAAACTGTCCCCACAGGCCACAGGTTTTTTTTTTATTGATACTTCGATTTTAGGTATTACTATCGGAAAATGATTTTAGATAAATTTATTTGCGTTGTTTTATTGCGGTGACACATGGTGCCATGCTCATAACGCCAAGCGACATAAGGCCAAATTGTAAAACTTGGCCTTATGTCGCTTTATCAAAGTGACATAAGACCAAATTTTTGCTTATGTCACTTTCACAAAGTGACATTAGGCTAATTTAAAAAGGAAACGGGTAAACAGTGAAGTACGTATGGGGGGGCATCCTGCCCCCCCTGCAACCCCCTGCTTGGCCACACATAGGATTTGGGCGGGTGCAAGATGGGGTATATGTTTCTTTCTTAAATCTTTTCTAAATATGCAAATAAGGAAACTTTAGGAACCACCAACCTCAAATCTTATCTGTGGCCAATCAGGGGGATTGCAGGGGGACAAAATGCTCTCCCATACCTACTTCCCTTTTTACCCGTTCCTTCATACTTACTCCACTGTTCATTTTCATTCTTCTTTTCATTTTAATTACACATATAAATGTTAATACAAATTGTGGAATTATGACCCACTTGATGTTTGTTGATATTATTATTTGGTGTTATGTCTCAAAAAAATTTGTCTCAAAAAGTTTGACGTGAGACGGGGCCCGGACATAACGCCAAGCGACATAAGGCCAAATTCTAGCATTTGGCCTTATGTCTCTTTCTCAAAGTGACATAAAGCCAAATTTCAGAATTTGGTCTTATGTCGCTCGACAAAGCGACATAACGTCAAATTTTTTTGAGACATAACACCAAATAATAATATCAACAAACATCAAGTGGGTCATAATTCCACAATTTGTATTAACATTTATATGTGTAATTAAAATGAAAAGAAGAATGAAAATGAACAGTGGAGTAAGTATGAGGGAACGGGTAAAAAGGGAAGTAGGTATGGGAGAGCATTTTGTCCCCCTGCAATCCCCCTGATTGGCTACAGATAAGATTTGAGGTTGGTGGTTCCTAAAGTTTCCTTATTTGCATATTTAGAAATGATTTAAGAAAGAAACATATACCCAATCTTGCACCCGTCCAAATCCTATGTTTAGTCAAGCAGGGGGGTTGCATACGTACTTCACTGTTCACCCGTTTCCATTTTAAATGTCTCAGAATGATTAATGGAAGGTAAGCAAAATCAGACATACAGCGGAAAGCGACATAAAGCCAATTGGCCTAATGTCGGTTTGTGAAAGTGACATAAGGCCAAAGCAAAAATTTGCTCTTATGTCACTTTGATAAAGCGACAATTTGGCCTTATGTCGCTTGGCGTTATGTCATGACACCTGCAGTAAATCCCGAGGAACAGCATAATGCCAATGTGTCACCGCAAATTCAAACGGGAGAAAACGGAGTAAGTGTTTTCAGTAAAGTACTCAGTTTGTGTATTTGCTGCTGTGTCAGTGTGAGGTCTTCCCGGTGGCAGAAATCTGCGAACTAACAGCAGTTGTATTTTGCAAATTTGGGAAAATGTCTTACGAGAAAAGATAAAGGCGCTTGAATGCAATGATCCAAGAATTTGTGTCTGATGAAGAAACTGGAGGAGCGAATGCTTTTGAAGGAGATGGCTCATCAGACGAATACTTACCGGATGGCCAAAGTTCCAATTCGGATTCGGAATCAGATTATGAACCTCCAGCGAGAAAAGTTAGAGAAAAACTATCTGATTCAGTGGCCTCAACTTCTCAAGCAGCCGTACCAACAGAGCAGCTTCAAGAGCCAGTATCACCAGATTCTGAAAGCCCGGTGCAACTTCTCAATTAAGTAGATGCAATAATAGACGAAGTAGTCGGAAACGTAGTCTACAGTGATATGATGATGACAACACTGATACGCGCAAGTATAGCAAGTCCGAAGCTCCGTATTGTGACACATTAATCTCACAACCGAAAACCAAGACAACCTAACAGTCTCTTGGGTGTATAGTTTAGAATGGCATTAGATTCAATACATGTTGTGATTCTAATAGAATGCTGCATACACAAATGTGTGCGAACCTATTGTGAGACTACTCTGGTTTCATGCGGCACAGCAAGCCCAAACTCGTGAGACCAAAGTGCTCTCATGTAGCACTCAACGTGTTAAAGTGACACAAAACCGAAAGTGCAAGCCATCTAAAACGACATCTAACACCGATCGCCAAATTCTGAGGCTTGCTAAAAACGAGCCCTTTACCACATCGACCCAAATAAACAAGGACCTGAAACTGGGCGTAAACACATCAACAATAAAAAGGAGGCCTATTAATCACGAACTTTTGGACTGAAATGTTTGTTGCTAACTTCTCAGTCACACCAACCTTACTTAACTTAAGGACGTCGTCAAAGACGAAAATGGCGACCAAAATGGATTTAGCGGTAAATAAGGGATAAAATAAGTATACACTGTCTACAAGAAAGGATGCAGAACATCAACGACTTGGCCAGAACGTCATAATAGACTTGGAGATAGTGAAGGACTTCGTCCACCTCGGCTCCATTTACCGTACAAGTACAGGTTTTTCATAGCTTTATCAAGAAACCGTTTGCTACACAGAACTGCACTTCCTCTTCAACTCACTGCACCACTTAACTTTTTGAACGTTCGTTACGAATGAAAAACAGTCGATCATTCAATTAAAACTTTCTGCACGAAATAAATCATTTACTTTTTGTCGAAGTGTATACAGAGTCCTCTATGGACAAATAGGCATACAACTGTTGGGTTTCACTTCCCTTGGTTAAACACGTTTCGCATTTTATTTAGTAATTTATCCAATACATGCTCCACGATAAGGTGGGTTGTTTTCTTTTCAGTATCAGCTATTCCATCCCATGTCAGAAGCAAGCTATGTTTTCTGCAAATCTAGTACAAGAAAACGTACTTTTCTTATAAGAATAGAATTCCCTTAACCATGTGGATATTTATGTGGATTATTATTGTTATTGAAAGACACGGTTTGAATATAAGGTTAAATTGTAACAAATTTTATTTATTTTATTCGTATTAATGGAATTGGAAACAAAGGAAATAACACAAGTAAGTAAACTACACAGTAGTGATGTATTTAACGCGACTGACAACGAATGCGTTGCATTTTGCAGGGATCTTGACTGTTGCAATGTCTGTGGCGTCATCTATGGTCCTCATACAGGAAGCTTAACTTCTATTGTTAGAAGTCGCTGTATGAGGACGCCACAGTACATACGTCACTAGTCGTTGAGCGAGGTCGCCACAACCATCTCATCAAAACTTTTTCGCAGTACTGATTTCAGGTTAAATTTGCCTATTTATTAATGGTAGAAACCGTTTGAAACTTCGCGTCGACATATTGCAAATGCTTAAAAGAAGCAATATTGCACTCGTCTTATGTCGTGTTATTGGTTAGGTTAGAGCATATAAAACGCCCCAATGATCTTTTTTTTCATTTTCTGACAACTTCATTTCAGGGGGTGGTATTACAAACTGTTCGAAATTTTGTTCTTTTCAAATTCTATTTCTATTCTAATAACCTCTTAAGTGCTGTTCACATGGAACGTAAATTTTGACACTTCATGAGACTTTCTTTGGTCACAGATAAATGCGATTTGCTTACACACCAAAACAATCAGATTTTAATGTGCGAGAGTGTGACCACACTTTGTGAATCCTGATTTCATCCAAATGTACAGAAGCTCTGCCTTGGGATTAATCCAAGACTTCGTCAGATGCATTAACGAGGATGGTTTTGGTATTGGTTTTGGCCTGATGGTATTGTTCTAAATCCTAGCAAGTCTAAATGTCTAATCGTTTCTAAAAATACATTGGACCCATCATATTTCCCGCATGGTATACTTGATGGTGCCACCATAGAATATATCGACAGTTGTAAAAACTTAGGGGTGATTTTTAATTGTAATTTGATATGGGAAACGCACATAAATACGATTGTTGGTAAATCGTGTGGGGTACTGCGTACCCTATGGGCATCACAATATTATACGAACGTCAACTTTTTGTCAATGCTACTCGGCTATGAAATGGTCTACCGCGCAATATTAGAAGACTTAGGCAATATCGAAGTTTCAAGAAAGATCTTGCCACTTATTTCTCTACTCTTTCTTGATCATCCATTTAGTTTATCAAAGTATTGCTTGGCATTTGTTATTTTAAGAATATATAGGTACGTAACCTAACAATATTGTAACTCGAATATTAGGTTTTTTCCTTTACCCTTTTGATAATGATTACAACTGTGATCTTCACTTTAACCCATTCAACCCCAACTTTTTTCCTGTAGCTAGAATTTTTTTTTTAGTTTTGATCTATTTGTATTCATTCAAGAAGTATTAGGCCAAAATTCAAAGTCGCCACGCCTATCGGTTTGGGCGCTACTAGACCTTGCTTGTGAATAACGCTAGGTGTAATAAAGGTGTGTAAAAAAATTAATTTTTCTTTGAAAACAGCTTACAATTATTTTTATTTATTTTGAAAAGTTATGTATAGTAGGATAAAAAACAATTTCATTCATATATTCAAATATTTTCAAACAAAATATCAATTTTTGGTAACTCTTCCGAATTTCACAAAAATATTTTCTACTACGCGCGTGTCTATTGCAAATAACTTCGCTAAATGATCTTCAAATGTGTTTCTTTTTGCTCACCTTTCGGGTAGACAAATAAAACTACTCTTATCATTAAGAATCAACATACAAAATCAAAAGGAACGCCTACCGTAAACCCTAAGGCAACAGAAATTGCTCTCAGGCAACCTTGGGGTCGAATGGGTTAAATGATATTACTTGTAAGTTATAACTTCTATGAAATATTAAACGTCTATGCTCAGTATCTTACACAGCCATATTGCTGATAATAGTTTATAAGATTGTATCTTAAAATATAAGTTTTTAAAAAAAAATTTCAGTTTGACATATCACAAATTGTTTGATATTTAAACTAATTTCCTTGGGTTTTTATTCAATAAAAAAATTTGATAATTAAAAGCACATCTTTTGAATATCAAAAAATTGTTGATATTTGCTGAGAAGTGTATTTCCAAAAAATCGCAGTCGCAGTTCCCATTTAATGTTAATGGTACTTTAGCTCTACTGAACGTACTCCAACAGCGATAATAAGTCACAAACTCTGTCAATGTGTGCGCGAAACAACTGGCAGGTCACCAAATGATTTTCATTCATCGAGAAATATTTGTATTCTTTGATCAGTTTTCACACTCACATCAGTTGGACATAAATTTGACGTGCAAAAAAGAATATCATACAAAAAGTATTGTATGCAATTGTTGTGAATAATTTTAAGCACATACAACAGTCATTCCAAAATGACTGGACGCATGAGAAATACAATTAAAGTTGAGGCGTTAATCGAGAATTGTCGCAGTGAAGGAAAATGGCATAAAGTAATTGAATTAACCGAGGAACTTAAGGCAGGGTCACCTGTCAATGGTAATTACGGTCTGTAGAGTAATAATTATCAATTGTAAAGACTCCTTATCAGAAAGTAGTTGTTTATAGAGGAAGTTATATGATTGGAGACGAACCAGAGAATTGTTCACTTGTGACATTTTTTAACAATCGATTATTATATGAGTGGCGAATGGTGGGAGTCACGTTTTAGACATTTCGGGTTCTTACGAATGTAATGTGTAATACTTTGGACTGTTGCAGTCTATTGTTACTTCATTAAATTGGAATGCAGCCGAGATTCGATGTGTTCGCGTCTGACAGTTGATTAGAAAACGTATTTCCTCTGCCTTCATCAATGAAACTGAGAATAACCTTCATATTCTCCTTTCCTCAAAGTCTCAACGTATCAATTGAATTCAAAGAAAGTTCTGAATTCTGTTATTCCCTTAATTATAATAATAATAATGGCGGCGCTACAGTCCGAGGTGGACCTGGGCCTAGCTTCTCAGCAACTACTCGTGTTGTGCGTGCTATTGTTCTCTCACGAGTGGAGGGGACCTACAGTTTAATGCCGACTCCGAACGGCGAGATTGAGAAGCTTTTCCTAGACAGTTATACTCTTTGAGCATTGTCAGTGACTCGAAAGAGGTGGAGCCGTGAAAAAATGTTTGATGACTTTTTCGAGATTCGAACCGACGACCTCGAGCGTAGGAGTCGACGCACCTACCCACTACGCCACGGGCTACACTTATTCCCTTAATTGCAAGGCCTAAAAGGCTTACATTTAGATACTGTCTTCAATAACTACTTCCACTATCTTTTTCAGAGTACCTTGCGAATTTTTTAATTGGCGAAGCTCATCTCGAAATCTACCTCGAAGAAACCAGTCCAACTGAGAGTAACTTTGCAAAGGCGAGAACTGGTCTACAGGATGCCAAAAAGTACCTGAATCTTGTTACTGGGGAGAATGGACAGAAGGCCGGAATTGCACTCGATGCATATTTGCTTCTTGCAAAATTATGCTATGCGTGCGGGGAGTATGAAAAGAGCCTCCAAAACTTTGTTAAAGCTGAATTAAATACACTAGCCGAAAAAGAGCTGACATTGTGAGTATCAATCTCCACCGCAAAACAGATGACCATAACCTTCAATTTGTTTGTAGACGAAGCCTTAAAATTCTTGCTGAATCCTATGCCATTAAGGGGCTCTGTCTTGAGAATCAAATCAGTAAGCCTTCTTCGAAGTTCAAAAAGTCCGAAAGGGAGTCGGAGATGGTGAGATGTAACTTTCTCTAAGCACACACGAGTCAAACTTTTAATTTTTCAGATAACCTGCTTCGAGCGTGCTACTGATTTGGGATTACTGTACCTCCAAGAACAGGATATTGCGTCCTTATCCTCTGCAGTCAATTTAGCAACAAACTGCAATGCAGGATCTGCGTCAGGTGATACCGGAAGGCGGATGGGTGCGATTCTAGAAATGGCTCTTCAACGCGCTCCAATAGTACTTATAAAGACGGGAAAATTGCAAGAGGCGATCGAAAGATATCGAATAATGCTTAATGCAATCGAAACGAGAACAACACAGTCTCTTCGACTCACTCTAGCCCGTCAGCTGGCTGAAGTCCTTCTGCGTGGCGTCTCAGGTACAATCTACACGCCACCATTCAATGTCAGAAGGCAGAGAGCGGTTAATTCAACGAAAAACATGTGGAAACCACGAATGTATTCAGGTCGTATTCAATTTTCGCCACGAAACCAACACGAAGAGACGATACTCCTGCTGTTGGTTGCCGAAGCCTTGGCTGTCCGGGATACTGTGCTCTCACAAAGTCCAGAGTTCCGCGCGTTACGTTCGCATGCAATGGGAAACGCTACAGCTGTGTATGATCTCTTAACATTGGCTGCGGTGCGGTGGGGTCTCGTTTATTTGCTCAACGAGTCGTTTGAGAAGGCCCTGAAGTTCTCTTTCGGCGAGCCACACGTCTGGCGACAATATGGCATAAGTCTGATGTCCGCCGGGAAACACTTGCATGCCTTGCGTGTTCTGCAAGAGTCTTCAAAGCTTTCGCCATTGGATCCCTTGTCGTGTTTGATGACGGCGCGACTCTGTTACGAGTCACTTGGATTGATACATGAGGGTCTGGAGTTTTCACAGCAGGCATTACAAAAAGAGCAGAAGGGTCTGAAGTCATCACGTGCCCAGTTGTATGTGGGAATAGGTTATCAACAAATCGCAGTCGTCTCAAATCTGAAATCGAAACGTGACATGTACGAAAAACTGGCCGTCGAAGCGCTTGAGAAAGCAGTGCAACTAGATTGCAACGACCACCTGGCAGAGTACTACTTAGCTCTGCAGTATGCATTAGTCAACAATATATCGGAAGCGTTGATTCATGCGCGTAACGCGCTAGCGCTGCGCACTGAACATGCGCCTAGTCTCCATTTGTTTGCACTCCTCTTAACCGCTAGTAGACGTCCAAAAGAAGCCCTAGATGTAGTTGAAAATGCTCTTAACGAATTTCCAGACAACCTTAATCTACTTCATGTGAAAGCCCACCTTCAGCTGTACTTACATGACGCCGAAATATCACTCGTGACTGTACAAAAGATGCTGAATATTTGGCGTGAAATTTATGAGACTCAAGCGAGTGGGAGTGACAATGACATGGAGAGGCAATCTGATACAAAGAGTGTGGTGCACGTGCATGTGTCTCAAATGTCTGATAAAGATTCCAGTGAGTGATTGTGATTTGTTTTCTCTGTGAAGTGAATAAAAGAAATTATTTGCTTTCTTTTGTAGATTCAGTATATGCAACATCATTGATTCCAGTTTCTCGAGTCGAACAAGCCTTAAGTGAAGCTGCCAGTTCATTGAGTTCGTTCACTCCACGGCCAGGCCCGCAGCGTTCGTGGGTGATTCAATTAAAGGTATATACTTATGTTTACATTTATTTTACTGTAAATTACTGTTTTTTGTAACTGTAAGACGCCACAAGTTACGTTTAATGAATCAATATATTTTCCTCTATTGTTCTAGATGTGGCTTCTCCTTGCTGATGTCTATTTGTCAATTGAACAGCCTACTGAAGCATTGAATTGTGTTCAGGAAGCTGCACAACTTAATCCTCAATACCATCAAATAATGTTCATGGTAACTTTATATCCTCTATTAACATAAACGATCAAACTCAAACAGGTTTTTGTGTCACATTAGCGAGGACAAATTTGCATTTACCTCCAACAATGGTCTGAAGCTAAACAGTGCCTAATAAATGCAGTCGCAGCAAATCCAAATCACACCGACGCACTGCGTGTTCTCGGTGAGATTCATCATGTCTTGGGAGAACCTCGACTGGCGGAGAAAGTTTTAAAAGATGCAACAAAACTCGATCCCAATTGTCCAAAAATATGGTAAACACTTTACATTTGTTCAAGGGTATCATTAATGACTGTGACTCTATTAACAGGTATAGTTTGGGTAAGGTGATGGAGACTCTGGATGATTACAATGTTTCGGCTGATTGTATGGCCACAGCCTTACAATTAGAGCCGTCGTGTCCTGTAATTCCGTTTACATCGATGACATTAGCATTTGATTAAGACAATTTTGTGTTCTTTTTAATTTATTAACCTCGGTAAAAATTGTTTGTTGTTATTCAATTCAATTGAAATATATCTATTGGACCTGATTTGTTCATTCCATGAAAATAATGTTTTATCTTTAGGACAGATTATGATGGTAAATTATCTTCAGACCTTGAGCACCAATGGGCATTGTATTGTTTTAAATCTGACATTGATGAAAGGGCGTAAGTTATCCATGGTCTTGCACACACAGGAGATTTGTCAAAAGTTGACAGATCTCCCAGTGTGAAGACATGATCAACTGTGGACATATGTAGCTACCCTTATACCATCTATCACGTTTTTGTCAAACAATCAACTGTAATGATAAGCTTCTATCCGATTCCTGTATCAATTGGAATATCGAACCAAGGATTTTTATGATGTCATGCATCATACACTGGGTGTACATTAGAAATTGCTTCTTCTACGGCTAACTGAGCTTTTGGTGGGGTTGATCGGAAAGGTTTTTTTTACAATATGTTCCAATAATAGCTTACACACGTCAAACAGTTCTGTGTTTGCTTATCGTCTCACTCATTTCGTATTCTTGTGCTTAGGTTAGGTTAGGTACTGCCGACTACAGGATAGCAGTCTCACTAAGGCCAAAATAAGCCCATTGTGGTAACACGCGGATTGGGTATATCTTATACATTAAGCCATACCGTGCAAATGTATGGTGATGTCCTTCCTGGATATCACATTGTTCTTAAGCCGAGACAGAGCTTCTTCTATTGCCATAGTCTCCGCGTGGAACCGCTACAGTGGTCTGGAAGATAGAGGGATATACTGAAATTGAAATTGATCAGTCTTGGATCCATCTATGAAAATGCGTCTAAACATCAAATTTCCAGTCAGATCTGTAGGGAATGCTCGTAGAGAAGTTTTTTTTTCGAAAAGGGATTGGGTAGTAGAAGGCCAGTGCAATGGGAAAGGAACTCGTAATTGTCGAGAATGGTAGTGTGACCAAAGTGGTAAATAATACACAGAGGAGGTGTTTTAAGTCTAATGCTGCGCTGACTGCTACCAATCTTTCGAACAAGTCAGATGGAGGATAGTAAAAGATTATATTCAGTGCAGCGGATGGCATAGTCTTTAAAGTCCTACTGCTGCAACGGTTAAGAAGATTGCAGTTGACAGCTTCATCAAGAGCTGTCTATCATACTGCTACTCCATACATTAGTACTGGTCTAATTACTGTTGTATTCTTGGTTGTAGTCCACATTAATATCCAATGGATTTTTTGTAGCAATACAAAGCTGTAGTGGGTTTCTTGATTCTCTCCGTGATGTTGGGTTTCCAGCTTAATTTGCCATCTATAATGAGATCGCTGGGTTTGCTACAGTAAGGAAATTATCCGATCCGATGTTGGTTCCAATCTGTTTCGCTGATTAGACGACAACCAGTTTTTTTTGTTGATGTGTGGGTATCACGTGATAGTTGTGTAATTATTTTACTCATCATGGAAGCAAATACTGCTGTTGTTGTTGAGTGTTGCTTTGATGTGGATTTTTATTTAGAGTTATCTTGCTTGTCGAAATCTTAGAACTTCCCGAATAACCCGCTCAAAATCCAGGTCCACCTCGGACTGTAGCGCCCAAATAAGAAGAATACCCCGCTCCCATATAAGCACTGTCCTTTCTATAGCAGTCATCGGAGTGAACATAAGAATTTCATTTAAATTCTACAAATGAATTTTTTGAAGAAGTCTACGACATACGCAAATTAGATCTAATTACAACAATGTAAGAGATGTGATACCGTGCAGAAGTCAGGTGATGCACACTGGAGCTACATATTTACAAAGTGATTATTAACCTCTCTGTAAGTGAGAACTGTGGCTGAAAACGAATATCTTGTATCTTTTCAGGAAATCACGTCTGTTCTCGTTGAGGAATGAATTCAAATTGAAAATTTATTGTAACTAGGTTTCAAACATAACAAAATAAAAGTGAGTGCTGCCAGAAGGGCATAAATAAAATAGTTGTCTACTTGACTTGAAGATGTCGCTGTGATACGCTGTGACATGGTATTGTCTTAAAGGAATTGACTCCGTCAATTAATGGCTGAAACACAATAGTGCGTTGCGCTAGTCGACTTCACGTTACGGAGGGTGTGCGTTGACGCACTGCGTTAATAAGCTCCTCCCTCTCTCTCTCAAATACCAAATAAAAAATATTCCCTCAGCTGTTTTAATTTCTGAAATGTCAAATCAAAAAATATTCTGGTCAAACAATTCAACGTTAAAGAAATTAATTGCGGAAAATGAATGCCAAGAAAGTTAAAAAAATTAAAAAAGTGATTCTTGTTGCTAATTTGGCGTATTCATTCAAATTAGTTTTGTCGTTGAAATAATTTTAGTCAGCTGTTTTCATTTCTCAAATGTCAGTTGCCACAAAATGTTCCCAATTTGAGAAAAAACTCTCAATTTGGGAAGCATTTCTCAATTTTGCTCTCACAGCGCATCCCTCTGTCAAAAAAATATCCAACATGTTGAATAATGACGTGCGTTGGGATTACGTTTTACGTTTTATTACGATCCTCTCATCTCTCTCATTTTTCATTTACGTAGCTTGCTGCAGTATTGTGTGCATGGCCATTGAATCGTGTGCGTTGAAAGACAGCGCTGACGCTGACGCACTATTGTGTTTCAGCCATAAAGCTCATAGTCGTCAAACCATTTTGGTGCTCTTCGTGTTCGAGTTGGGTTGATATTCGATTCTTCTTCACTGCTGGTTTCATCTTTATCACTTGCTTGTGACTCAACTACTTCCTCTTCGTTGATTTGTAAGTCAGTGTCAATCAACAACTGATTGTCATTTTGTTTTCGACTGTTGAATTTTTTAACTTGTCCCGTGTGGACAACTCTTGTGATTTCTTGGCCAAAACCATCGATTCTTCGGATTTTGATGACATTTTCGCCCAATATATTCACGATTTCAAAGGGGTTGGATTCATAGATCGGGGATATCTTATTGTTGCGGGTTGGGCTCAATGCCAGGACCAAATCTCCTATCTGCATTTTGAAGCATTGTCGGTGCTCATCAATTCTATTTTTGTTTTGGTTCTGTGATGCCTTGATCGAATTAATTGCTTGTTCCCTGTCTCGATGGAGTCGTGTGAGTTGCTGAAGTCTATCGCTGTGCTCGTCCACAGTTCCCAGGAGAACTTCGTCTCGAATTCGTGGCTCGAATCCATGTAAAAGATAATGTGGAGACTGCTGTAAAGACGAGTGTTTGCTTGAGTTAATGCAAAATATAATTTCAGGAATGTAAGAAGACCAATGTTCGATGTCCCTTTCTGAGATGTATTTTCGAAGAATTGAGGAGACTGTTTGAACTTCGCGTTCTATTAATCCATTGGACTCCGGCCAATAAGGTGGAGTTGTCGAACTTTGGATTCCATTTTTCGTTAAAAATTCTCGAAATTCCTTTGATGTGAAACTCGTAGCATTGTCACTAATAATTTCTTTTGGAGGTCCATGAATTGATATGATCTTGTCTTCGATTAATGAAATTACATACTTGGAACTGACATCAGGTGTGGTTTTAGCTATTACGTATCGAGTTGTATGGTCAATTGTAATTAAGATGTGTTTCTTTTTTTTTTTGTCTTGTGGAAAGCTGCAATGATCCATGGAAATTATATCAAAAGGTCTTTGAGGAATGCTTCGTGGTTGACAGAAACCAATCCTTTTACTTGTTCGGTGATTGAACAATTGCGGCAGCTTGAAACGTACTCCTTGCAGTCCTTAGCAGCTGATGACCAAAAGTACCGATTGGATAGTTTTGAAAATGTCTTTTCATTATCCAAATGACCACTATTGTCATGGCACATTTGAAGTATGGTTTGTTGTAGAGATTTTGGTGTATAGATTCGACCGAAGCCCTTATCATTTTTGTATAGCAGAATATTGTTTTGAATGAAGTATCTTTTCTTTATTATTTTGTCGTGTTTTGTGTTTCCGTCTCTGTTTAGGATTTGTATCAGGTTTTGGCATTCGAGGTCACTGTTTTGTGCTAAAGAAATTTTTGTCTCATCGTTGGATTTGAGAATAAGATGAGCTAATACATTGTTTGGGATCCTTGACAAAGCGTCAGCACATACATTGTGCTTTCCGGCCCTGTGCTTGATAGTAAAGTTGTACGGTTGAAGATCCAAGAGCCATCTCGCGAACTTGCGATTGAATTTACTGTTTTGTAGCAAACATGCAGTTGTCCAATTGTCTGTGATTAAAGTGAAACATTTCAAACCATATAGATAAATGTGAAATTTGTTGGTAATGGCCCAGTGTATAGCAAGACTTTCGATTTGGTTTATGTGAAGGTTCTTCTCAGAGTCTGCTAATGCACGACTGGCGTACGCGATAACAACTTCTCGTTTATTTTGTTTTTGTATTAGAATAGCTCCTATTCCGGTTAATGAAGCATCGATTTGAACCTCGGTTTCGCAATCGTTCATGAAGTGGGCGAGTATTGGGGGTGATTTTAGTTTTTGCTTGAGAATTTCAACGGCTTCTGCGGCTTCTTTAGACCAGATGAATGGAGTCGAGTTGTACGCGTTACGTATTGGCAAGGATATTTTGGAGAAGTCTTTAATGAATCTTCTGTGATGGGATGCGAATGCATGGAAAGACTTGGCGTCTGTTTTGGTTTTGAATTCTTTGTTGTAGCGGTCAATAGCATTTATGCGATTTGGATCAGGACGAATCCCTTCAGCGGATATGCCATATCCCAGGAAGAATATTTCACTTTTAAAGAGTTGGCATTTCCGAAGTGAGATACGAAGGCCGCTTTTGATTAGATTGATTAATGCGGTTTCGAAATTGTCTAGTGCTATATGGATGTTCGGAGCTGATTGTCCAATGTCGTCCATGTATGTTATTGTGTTGATGGTATTTTTAAACGTGTGTCGCATGATGCGTTCCATTGTTTTGGGAGCGTTTGCCAGCCCGAAGGGCATCCTTAGGAATTCATACACTCCATCTTGCGTCACGAATGCAGTTTTGTGGATATCTGATGGTTTCACTTTCACCGTCATGAAGGCTGTTTTTATGTCCATTACGTTAAATATATTGCATCCAGGTTGAAATAATTTTTCTAAGACGTCGTCGATGTGTGGTGGTGGAAAATTGTCCTTTAACAATTTTTTGTTTAGATGAGTGTAATCTATGGTCAACCTACGTGGCGTGCTTGGGTGATGAGGTTGGTTTACAATGACTACAGGTGATGCATATTCGGATTGTGAGTCTCTAGCTATTTCAAGTTGCTTCCAGTTTTGAACGGTTTCATTTATGAACTGCCGGTCGCTCCAAGAATATCGATATGGCTTTCTAGATACTGGTATTTCGTCGGTCGTGGTAAGTGAGTGTTCACCGATCGTACAGTGGCCAATAACATCATCGTCTGTCGAAAATGCTGCCAAGTTTTTATAAATTATTTGTCGGAAACTCGATATCTGTTCAATAGAAAGGTTTGTAAACGTTTTTATTTGGTCATCAATTTCTTTAGAAAGGCTAGTTGGAACCACTTGAATGTTTTTGAAGATGCAAGAGTTAATGTTTGGTTTCGTTTCATAGTTTTTTTGAATTTGGATATCGCCATTAGATTCAATGATTACTGTTAAATTGTTAGCTTTTCTCCAATCGCTGCCAAGTATGAGTGGTATTGGACTGTTGTTAACAACTGCGATGGGTCCGAATGTGCAGGATATATCACCTACGGATATAAACAAGTCTATTTGTCCTATTGGATGACATTCGTACCCTATGGATGAGATTGAGGGGCCCTCGTATTTTTGAATATGATGGTTCGGTGGGATAGAACGACGGTCTATGACTGATTGTTCTGCGCCGCTGTCGATGAGAGTCGATATAGTTGCTCCTTCAAAGGCTGTAGCTTCAACAATTGGTAGACCACGGTCGCCACCTTTAGACTTAAGAGCGCAATTTGCTTGTTTCGGGAGTGTCTTATTTGGGCAGTTGTTAGTTGAGTGACCTGTTTTATTACATATTGGACATGGTATGTGACATTGGGAGACTGAGTGTGAATTTTGTTTGCAACGTGGACATTTGTAGTTGCTTGAGTTGTTTGGTGCGAATCTTTGGACATTATATTGTTGATTGGATGAGTGTGGATGATTACTGTATTGTTGAGAGATGTTGTGTATATATGGTTGCGGTTTGTGTGTAACATGTTCGTTGGGGAGGTATTTGGCGATATGTTTTGTATCATAGTCTAATGTTTTTCCTATTTCAAATAATTTGTCGAGAGTAGTAGGTGCGTTTATACGCATGAGTCGTCTGTCTGTATGATCGATAAGACCCTCTATTAGGTATGAGATTTGTTCTGCGATGGGAATATCTATGTTGTTCGGAGCCTTATCGATAATTTCCAACTTACCGCTAAGGTATTGCGTTATGGTCTCATTTGGTTGTTGAATTCGTGCGTTGACGCGTTCGGTCCATTCTCGCAGGGTTGGAGGTTTGATGAATCTGGATTTAAATGCTTGGAGCCATGATGACCAGCTCACTTTCTTCTCACCTTCGAAGTTTTGCCAGTTTTTTGCAATTCCAGTCAATTTGCTTCCACTGAAAGCGAGCATAACTTCTTCGCTCCACCCGTTGATTTTGGCTGCTTTTTCGACTGATTTGATGAAGTTTTCGTTCGAATTGCTGTCTTCGCCGCTGCATTTTTGTATGGTTTGTGTCATGTCGGGATTGAAAACGATATGTTGGACGTTGGGAATGGCCGGTTCATTTGATATACTTGCAAATGGATCGTCCTTGCTCCGAGGATTGTAAAGTTTTGAAAGAGCAGAGTTATTTTCTATAATAACTTTAACTGCTTCATCCTTTGTCGTGGGATTTGCGTCCAGGTCTCTGTCTTTAATTTCACCTTTAAGGAAATCAAAAGTGAATTGATGAAGAACAGAGGGTTCGGTCGTTGTTTGAACTAATTGTTCTAGAAGCGACATTTTGTTATTTCTGTTTTATTTTTTTCTTTATTATTCGAGGATAAACAAATTATGCGTATGTTTTGTTCGAATTACCGACTGCGCCATGTAAGTGAGAACTGTGGCTGAAAACGAATATCTTGTATCTTTTCAGGAAATCACGTCTGTTCTCGTTGAGGAATGAATTCAAATTGAAAATTTATTGTAACTAGGTTTCAAACATAACAAAATAAAAGTGAGTGCTGCCAGAAGGGCATAAATAAAATAGTTGTCTACTTGACTTGAAGATGTCGCTGTGATACGCTGTGACACTCTCTGAAGACGGAATAAAATGTTCACCGCGGAGCCGAGTTGGACGAAGTCCTTCACTAACTTGAAGTCTATTGTGACGTTCTGGGCAAGTCGACGATGTTGTGCGTCCTTTCTCGATAACAGCATATATCATACTTTGTTTTGGTCTCGATTACCGCCGAACCGAATTTAACCGCTTTCGTATCTAAGGCAACAAATGCCTCATTGACGGCTCGCTGAGATCGACCAATCACGTCAATGTCATTTGTACGGATTTCTGAAAGGTTGTGCTTTTAGTGTTGGCCAGTGAATGTTGCACAATCTTGTGCATAGCGATTGGACGTTTAACAGAAAAGATTCTTCCAACTGATTCTTCGACTGAGACTCTACTACAAGTTGTCCATTCTCGTTCCAATAGGTTTCCGTCCGAACTCTATTTTTTTTACGTTTTGCGCGAATACGAATACCCTTAAGTGTCCGGAATCAATCAGTTTCAGCCTCTGGTAAAACTTTCGGGCAACATTGCTGCCATACCACCTCTTCATCTCCTCGATCGCACGCTTTTCGTGCTCTTTCTTTTTTGTTCCTGAGAAGCCTTCGTTTCTGTTAGTATAGCTTATAAACAGTTCTAACTGTTTGTTGCAGCGTTCCTTTGTTGCCTTCTTGATTTTCTACTTGTGCCTTCTTACACTCGTCGTAAAACCAGGAATTTTTTTTCAAAATGGTTTGGTAAAACCATGCAAATCAGTGGCGACTTCTCTGATGGCCTTTTACAACGTTTCCATTCTTCTTAGAAATCCAGTTATCATATAGTTTATATACATTTATTTATGTTATTTTTACATACAAATGCAGGCACCTCTTAAATAAAAATAAAAATGTAATCGTCACACAACGATATGGCGAATTACTCAATCATCACATGAAAAGAAAGTGGGAAAGTTTAAGATTGCTGGAAGCTATGGTAAAAGAAAACATATTTTGCCCACCACGGCTGGAATTCATGTCTCAACACACACAAAAGATTCAACATTCCTATGCATATAGGCTCTGTGCGAAATCTCAACATCTTCACACTTTTTGACAACTCCCAAACTGAAAGTAAACAAATCATATATGTCAAATACCTCACCAACATGTTTCTGAATGTCAGAGACCGTGCTACAGACCGCAATCAAAAGGAAAAATTGTTCGTTCTGCATTTTCTGCACATTGTGAAATTCCTTAAAACCGTTCTTTAGTCCCACTAAGGAAATATTCCACATTTCAACAAACTTCAGTAAGAATTCATCTCACAATGGTGTTTTTCTACAAGAGCAATGTTGTTTCTCCCGGCTTCGTTTTATTTATGGGTGCTGATAAATATGAAAGTAAGTAATATTCAAATGTGTGAAATAGTGCTTTATGTTTAACAAAAAAATACCCCAATATAAAGACGAGGAACTGATCAAGTGGGGATGGCCTGAGGATGTATGGTTTCATGCACACAACTATTCGTCAGCACACGTTTACCTCCGTCTGAAAGATGTAAGTTCCACAAGAATCACCACTTGATATATCTTGTAAAAGAGATTGATGCATTTTCAGGGTCAAACAATAGATGATATACCAGCAGCTGTATTGGAAGACGCCGCACAACTTGTCAAAGCAAACAGCATCCAAGGCAACAAAATCAACAACATCGATATTGTATACACAATGTGGGAGAACTTGAAAAAGACCCAAGGTATGGACGTTGGGCAGGTGGCATACCACAACGATAATTTGGTTCGAAAGATCCGGGTAGAGAAACGGATAAATGAAATTGTGAACCGGCTGAATAAAACAAAAACTGAAGAGAGTCCTGATTTTCGTGGTTTGCGAGAAGCCCGTGATGCTGCCGAGAGAGAAGATAAAAAACGTCTATTAAGAAAACAAAAGGAAAAACTAAAAGAAGAGGAGAAAAAAAAGCTCGAGGAGGCTGAACTCAGAAACTACAAAAGCTACATGACAACGGATAAGATGACTTCAAACTATGATGATGGAAATGATTCGGATGATTTCATGTAAAATGTATAGAAAGAATATAAAGAGCCAAGCACACAAAGAAAAAAAAAATCAAAATGCCACAAAATGTTTGCTTGTTGTTTTGTGATTCACTCCTTTCTAGCTTTGCTTACTGTTTAATTTATATGCAGTGGCTATAGACTTGAGTTGGAAGTAATTTATTAGACTACAGCTTCTTTACTTATAGACACACAATAAGCCTAAATTTGTTAATTAAATTCAGGAGACGGGGTGAGGTCATCGTTAACTACAATAGAAGGCACAGAAAGTTGAGTTAGCACAGTTAGTTGAGTGTTTTTCTTCTTGTGGCACTACAGTCCAGGGTGGACCTTATCTTCAACCAACAATCCTCTCCAGCTAAAACAACCTTTTGCTAGCTGTCGTCAATTTGTGCGCCACCTTAGACATTTAAGTCCTCTGTTGCGTCGTCCCACTAGTTTACAGTCGAAGTTGGATATGTTAGCTTTCCTTTATTTCTCTCAGTTGCTACACTCTCTTAGCTACTACATCAAATAACTCCGTCTTATGTTCAAAATAGGTTTTTTTGCGGATACAGGACACGGACATGGTCTTTAAAAAAATGAGCATTTGTAGTTATTTAAGTAAAGCTTTTAAAATGAGTATAGTGGCGAACAAAACAAGGGTAAAAAGAAAAGAAGAAAGAGTAAATAAGCTCAACAAATACCATTAGGACACATCAAACACACATCTTATCAATCCTTGTTTCAGTAGATAAGTAGGTTGATTGGCGGAAAAGTGCACTTTGACCGGAGTTGGTCCATTGTGCCGCCACATAAATTTACCATGGGTCAATGGTTCACTTGTCCACTTGTAGGAAACCATTTGAACCTTTGACATACATAGCTTAGGAGCTCTTACCGGAAATTGTCCGATAGGCACCCATGTCAGAAGGTTAGGTTAGTCCGTCCGCCACCTGCTATGCGATTGTCCAGCCCTACGGGGAAGCAGACTACTAACACTAGGCAGTAACTTCTTCGACGAGCTGGAGGATCTGAATAAAATAGAGCTGAAGCGCCTCCTGAGATATATACAACAATCTGGGTAGTTTTAATCAGCAGTTGAAGGGTAGGCGTCACGGGGAACAGCCAAGTTATTTTTGAAACAGAAGCGGTTGAAATAGGTCTGGCTTCAAACGAAGGCAAAATGAACTATATACTGTCATTAAGTAAGGACGCACAACATCGACAATTCGGCCAGAACGTCCCAATACGCAGCAATATCTTCGAGGTATTGACGGACTTCGTCTATCTCGGCTGGGCGGTAAACAATACAAGCAGTAAACAGTACCGAGATCAAACACAGAATAGCTCTTGTACCGCTGGGTTTTTTGCCTCAAAAGGGAATTGAATAATAGAGCCCTTTCTTGAAAGACCAAGCTGACTTTGTATAAGACATTTACATTGATCGTCCAAGTCCTGCTTTACAGCGCACAGTCTTGGACAATATTCAAAGCGAATGAAGAAGGCTTGGTATTTTCAAAAGAAAAGTCCTGTCTGTAATCTTTGGTCATGCTTGAGTTGTTAGCATTTGAAGAAGTTTCAACCACGAATTGTATGGAGAGTACAGCGGCATCGGCCTAGTCAGCCGTCTACGGATCTAACGCCTGAGATGGATAGCCATGTAGACCACATGGACAAATAGGCTCCGGGCCGGAGAATTCTTGACTCCATTCCACTGGTTCGGAGGAGTAACGGAGGACTTCCACGTTTTAGGTGGCGCACCCAAGTGGAAAGGGGTCCTCATTAAACTTAAAAGATTGTGTTAGCCGGAGAGGTTTGTTGTTCAAGGCCCAGGTCCATCCCGAAATGGCGCCACAAGAAGAAACAAATGGAAAAACAGTAAGGGGTATGAACTTGGCCAAATAAAGAATCGTCTTCGCAGAGGGTTTTTAGAGAATCTGAAAATAAACTTTGTTGCAGTATTTATGTCGATGATTTAATATGAAAGCCAACATTTTTAAACAAAATTCAAACCTCCTAATCTCCGTCAACCAATTTGCTTTGCAAAAACTTTTTTAGTTTTGTTTTATTATAATCGATTAGCTGGAAACACAACAGTCCCTCGTTGTTATCCTCTTTAAATCTATTCCCAAATAACTGTCAAAACAATGAACAGAAACAAGGAGCATTGAGTAAACTTCCTTACGGTAGTCTTTATTGTACGGAACAATTCCTAACCTAATATACAACGAATATTTTACTCTCTTCTTATTCAAAATTTACAACCAAGGATGCCATGCTGGATCCATTCGACAGAGATTATCGGGATTCGATGCTGATTGCACAAGTGAGTTTATCTTGCTTGAATCAACCTTTTCGAAGTAGGCGACATTGTTCAGTCGCAACATAACCGCTGTCACAGCTTTATTGACGACTCTGGTTATATTCTCCATATCAATCTTTTGCACTGAATCCAGAGATATTTCTCCACTTGGGTCGAATATGGTGCGCTCGTCCTTGATACGTTTCTTTTGCACGGCAATTATTTCGTCTCGTAAAATTGCTTGTAAAATCGATGTGAGTTTGAAATTCGGTTGAACGAAACAACGTGAGGTCGCCACCATTGACGCCGATAGCGGGCCAGAGATTCCAATTTTGGTCAAGAACTCTGTGATATTCGGCGTCAGTCGGAAGGGTACAGGCCGATTGGCGTCCAAATCACCGGTTTCATCGTCCACATCGAATTTGTAGTACGATATGTTCATCAGACCGGAGTCTTGATGCAGGTACATCATATCGGCATTTAATCGGGTTAGATGGAAGGCATATTCACACAAGAAGGCTAGCGAAAGTTGCAGCGTGAACTGGAAAGAGGAGACGACTTCAGTCATGTGCAAAAACTAGATTTTAATTTATACTTACCATTTTCCTAAACTGCCAGTAATGCGTTGCCGATTGGAAGTTGCGAACCGCCCAGTTCGTCAACATAGTCTTCGGAACCATGGTCGTTTGAACATCACGCAGGATGTCTCTCAGAACAGTGTGCGTTGTCTGGGTACCCCGGGCCTGGACCTCGGCAAGTCTTTCGTAGTATCGCACAATAGGGGTTTCATGTTCTATACCAAGTTTTATGCATCCGTTTTTGTAGATTTCCCGTAACGAAATACTGGCTGGGTTGTCCTGTGCCAATCGCATTTGCGGAGAGATGGGTACAACGCGAGGGACTGTTATGTGCAGGAAACGTCTCGAAGTCTCCTTTTGTTTGTCCAAATACTGATTGAGCATTCTTAATAATTGCAACACACGCTCCTCTCTGCGTGCATCACCCAACCCGGAGTCAATTACTACCAAGTAGGGGTATATTTTCCCATTGGTTCCCCGAATATACAGTCTGCGGGCGGCGGTGTTGTTCTTCTGCACAATATCCACTCTTGGCATGAACCTTGCTATTCGTATGTGATAGTGTGATGGACCTGGTAATAGAAGCTCACCCGGCAGTTCCACTTCTGCGGTCTTTTGACTGAAATTCGAAAGGAATCTGCACTTGTCTTCGATGAGGAAAGACGTCGGCAGTTTCTTGACCTTTGATTCAAGGATCTTTATCCATTTTCTAAGCCGTGTTATGAGGTAATGCAGTTTCATGGCGCCAGGTTGTGAGAAGTCAAAATCGGTGGTAAACTGGCCCTTCATTATTTGGAAAACAGGATCTTGGAATGTGATTTGTGTTCGCCTGGCAAACGATTCCGAAGCTGCTGAATTCGTTGTTGTCGATGCAACAGAACCCGAAATGTTCTCAATGCCAATGCCAAAGGTGGACACTAATTTCTTAACGAAATGAAGCGTGTGCGGTGTGATTGTGGCTTTGTTGACTGTACTTCGATTCTCGAATGCAATGGCGTAGCACTTAATAAGACCTTGACGCAGCTGTCGTAGTACTTCTTCGGTCCAACTCTCACGGAACCAAACCATCTGATCGACAATGCCTTCGAGTGAACTCAAGATGGTTGGATGAATTTCTCTTTGTACATGCATCACTTTGGAACACCGCCACATCGATGGTGTGGCCTTGATTGCCTGCTGTGGATTCTGCGATGCACTTTGGGAAGTGTTTGCCTTTTCACTCGACTGTTCATCGGATTGCTGTTGCTGGAAGTAGAGGAAGAGTCAATTTCAAATTTTGCTTTTCTTTTGACAACGAGTACTTACGTAGTTCTGCATTTTGTTTGCCAGATTTGCCTGTTCAGTTGCCTTATGTTTTTCCCTCTGTTCAATTTTGAGTGTTAAGAAGAGTGTTCTTATGGGGAAGTAGACAGCCTGTGGGTACATTCGACCAACCTACAAAAACAAACAAAAACACGATAGTTAAAATCATTTGAATATCTTCTGCAAATAAGTTCAGCTCACATGACTCAACAGGTTGAGGATAACATTCCCTTCATATTGCACCAAACAGCACAAAAGCTGTGGAATCCATGGTAACCAATGCAGGGGTGGAACACCTACAACGTATTTCTCCAACGCCTCCATAAGAGATCCTTTGGCATCGTCGTACGATAGCAGCCAAAGAACTTTGGCCAAATACTTCCTAGTCTTATTCTCATTTTGATGGCGACACGCATGTAGGAAGCACGTAATTGCACTAACACCGATCACCATTTGTCGTGGTTTACCAGTGAAAATTTGCTCTAGGTAATCACCCCACAATGCCCAAGCCTTCGGCAGACCGTCATGAAGTTTTGCTGCTGCACTGAAAGCCTTATTCGCATCCTCAGATCGTCCGATTTGTGCCAGAAGCAGTCCCTTAAGAGCATAAAATTCTGCATTCATTTCCCCCGAGAAGTATTTAAGGTTGGTGGACTCGATGACTTCCAAGGCTTCATTTAGCTCCGAACGTCCGCTGACCGAGGACATTTGGAGGTAGCATTTAACTTGCTGCCTGATTTTCTGTGAACCAAAAAAGCATGAGAACTCAATCGAAGTTAGACGCGAAGATTTTCCTTACCTGGAAGCAGTCCACGATTGGAACAGATGGAATTGTGTAAATTCGCGAGAGAGACTCTTGACATACTCCGGTCAGATTGTGCTTGCGAGCGATTTTGCCAAAGTAGATTATGGCTTGAGCTGATGCATGAACGCCCAGCATCGTGTTCCCCTGATCGGTTTGTTGTTCCAAATGTTGCGTGATTATCTGATAGTGATGTTGTCGCCATGTGAAGATATCACTCCAGTGAGACAGGTCATCAGCAATGACCGGTAATCGGTTACGCCACGTTTTCACGATTGCCTTCATGTCGTGCAGCGACGAGTTGCGTGTTTGAATAAGACCCTGATGAATTTGACAAGCTTCCTGAAGTTCCATGATTTGCTGAGCGGTCTGAAGGTATTGCAAGTGTATGTGAGACACTATCTGAGGTAGACGCCTCCACTCTCGCATGCACATACTGGAAGCAATTTCAACGTAGCGCTCTACGTTCGATAGCTGCTGATCCTCTTGATTCAGAATGGCCAAGAAACCTTTGTACAAATTAACTTTGTACCCGTACTGTTTTGGATTAATTTGCTCGACCTTTATGAGAGCCTGCTTCATGAGTGCCCAGTTGGGTACTCTCCAGGCACTCTCCATGATCAAAAGGGGCTTTTTGTCTTTATTGGACTGTGCGTAGTCCAACAAGATATCCCATTGGTTCAGCTCTTTGGCACATCGTATCCAATGATTCTCCCAGAGGACAAGTTCACTGTTCATTTCCAGAGCCATAGGACCGTTGGGCGCTTCTTGTTTGAATTTGGACATGGCCAAATCGTATGCAGCTTGCGCTTCTTCGAAGAAGCCCATTTGCTCGTAGGCTATTGCGGTATTTGTCTCGGGGTACTTTGCGTATTTGAGCCACAGCCCAGCCCAAAGATCCTCTTCATGTAGCGCCGAGTACATTTGGGACAGCGAATCGCATATGTTGGAGTAACTGTTCTCGGTTAGATCATACTCACTAAGGTCTATGTCAGAGTTTTCCTGATATTTGTCCTTTTTCAACTGCCAGTCGGTGGCCATATCCTCAAGAATCAGCGACATGCGATGCCATAAATTGTGCGCCTTACCCAAGTAAGCCAACAAACTGGGTGGAACGTATATAGGCGGTTTACAGTGAATGACTGCCTCAACAAACGTGTTCAGCGCACTTGGATGGCAGTCCTTCTGTATCACGTGTGACCCGGAAGACAAGAACGGAATGAGTTCCCTCATGATGGCTTGCTGCTGATCTTCATCAAGCATTGACCACAGTCTCGGGAACACGGCCAACCACATCTTTTCGGCTAGTTGCGTGTCCATATGACACATTTGTGAGGTAGCTGCCAGCAGGTGTTCGGTGCGCACCTTTCGGTTGACGTCAAGGAATTCTGATTGCTTCCCGATGAGTTCTATCAGGGAGACTTGTCTGTTGGGAAGGGCACGGTCGGAGTCATCGTGTCGGAACATATTCGACTCCGCACTCATGTCGATGTCAAAGAAATCATCTTTTTCCTCGAACGTTGCAGACTTCTCAACGGGATCTATCGGTAGTGGTGTGTAGATCACAAAATGCTTTTTCTCCTCTGTGTCAGCGTTGTTGATGACAGATGATATGCTCGGAATCAGATGATTCTCGTTTGCATTCTGTATTTGCGTCTGAGTGTTGGCTGTAAGAATCAGTAGCTCTATACACTGCTTGATCCAGTAGTGAGGTCCTATCGAATCCCATGCCTGGGAACAGATTATGTACAGAAGACGATCGTGTAGGCGACGTCGCATGGATCCGTCGAAGATTTCAAAGAACTTTGCGCGGATATTTGGCTGGGTGCATCTCAAGCCAGACAAAAACGCAACCTCCAGCTTGCTTGTCAGTTCTGTCTGCTTCAGATAGTCGTCACGATACATGTAGTTGATCAATTCTAGGAACTGAGCGTTCAACTCCAGATCATCAGCGAACCGTTTCTCGACATACTGCATAAGCTTGACCAACAGAATCGATTTCTCCCGGATCGAGGGGGTTTGTGGTGTGGGGTGAGACTGATTCTTGGTCTTCATCCAATCCTCGATCATCTTTATAATGCACTTCAGTATTTTTGCATCATTGCTCTTCTCAATCAAGCCAACAAGTATTCCTCCAATGAAGAGCTTCCTTATCTCAATCCCCATGACAACGGTTCGGTTCTTGATCAGATCCAGTGACAGTATCAACAATTCGACAGAGAGTGAACTACTTTCCACTGGTGGCGGAGCATTCGATCCAGATGTGGGAATTGTCATGTGATCCTTCGTGAGTCGGTTGAGGACTCGCATAAATTGCAACATAATGCGGTCAATGTAACTGGGATTATTGTTGCAACACGCCTTCAATATCATGAGAGCTCCGAACAAAGATGATGATGTTGGCTGCGGACTCTTTTCGTAGTTCGTAAACGAGTCTGTTATCATTTTGCTGACTGTTGCATAGAGTACCTCAAGATCTTCATGTTTATGATGCGAATCAGCGGGAAATAGTGTCATCAGGCGGGACATTAGAGCATGCATCAGTCGGATGACACGAGTGTTCTGATTTGTGACACACGCTGAAAGACCTCGTTGAATAGGTCTGATAATGGCTAAAATGTGTTCTTTTCGTAAGACTGTCATGAAAAACGTAAGCAGTTCTAATCCAGTTGAGATGTTTCCCAGATTCGCTTGTGGTGTGTCAACTGAGGCGAACACTTTATCCAGCCATGTGAGTTTCAAGTCGAACGGTTGAGCCCACACTTCTGGACGTATCGCCGTCTTTAGCAACATCACACATCTGAAATAATACAATACGATTGGAGGATATGGAAAGTGTATGGTGGCAAGAGGGAATTCGATAGTTCTAAACATATAAACGAGTTATAGGCACCACTGTTTTGTTATCGGGTCTTTAATAGTCAACGTTTGAGAGTCTCATGGGAAGAGTTGTCACCGTATTTAACTTCAATGAATAAATGTTAAAAAATACAATAAGGGCACTTACCGACGAGAAAGAGTCTCTCCAGGTGATGGAACGCCGGGTGTAGATTGAACATCATTAACCTGACAAGCTAAACGTATCAGGAAATTCAACACATTGTCGCATTGGACCTTATCGATTGGTCGTTCAATCTCATCAACTTTTTGCTGTTGTGAAGCTGCTGAGGTTGCTGTAAAGAAAACAACACAAAAGGTCATACATTTAGTTTATGATTGAGTTGACGGAGTAGTCACTAACTTAACCGCGCAAAAGGATTGGTTGTTGTTCACAGGGGCGAATAACATTTTACAAGACTGCCGTTGTATAATTTTTAACTTAAACGATCTATATTGCTAGGAATTGATAAAAAAAACACCAGACACAGCTAGGAATCAAATGTCATGCTTTTCGGAACACTTATCTTACCAGTCCCGTCACATAGATGATAAGCAAAACAACACAGCTGATTCTGGATTACTTTGTATGGCGGGCTTTTCATTGGATAATTGATTGACGGCTACATCAACAAGCAAAATTGCCGTTATAAGAGTGAACATAATCCAGATATGTTCGATCAAGCATCAATGCATCCACTGACTGTTTGGTGCGGTTTATGGTGTGTCGGCATTCAATTGGCCGTTGCGATCATACGGTTCGACACCACTCGATTATTATCTCTGACTACATCACGCCCTTTTTTCGGAGTGTTTTTGAAACACTACGGGAGCACTCAGACTCAAAACCAGCTCATTGTATTGCCAAGTAGCAACCTACTCCAGTGCCGTTAATTTCATCCCAACGACAAATGGTGACAGGACCAGATCCGATTTCACTGGGATTCGAACCTGGGAAAGTCATGTACACATTACGCCCTTAGTCTGCTTTAACAAACCGACCACTTTGGATGACCTCGAGGCCAACAGAGACGAGACGAGACGAGGCGTTATTGCATGAATAACGTCGCACATATTAGAATGAGTTATCAAAAAAGATATCAACCACTTGAAGCACTGCCGGCGAGGACGACAATGGCAATGCTTGCCGTGGGGTTGAGGGTATGTGCGTCGACCCCAACTCACTAGAATTTTAGTCCAGAGTCAAACCTAAATACAGACAACAATTTTTTTTTTAAAATTGTTCAGTGTTCGAGTCAATAACAATCCTGAAAAAGTACAACTTCTTCTCAATCCGCCATTGGGAGTCGGAATTAAATTGAAGGTCCCCTCCATTCGTGAGAGAAAAATGTCACACACAATACAAGTGGTTGCTGTGGAAACTAGGCCCAACTCCATCTCGGACAAGATGTAGCAACCCCTTGGCTCAAAGCAATGTATAGAAACTGTTTACTACTCAATCACATCCCCCAGTCGTGGAGACAGGTTCGAGTAGTCTTTATACCAAAAATAGGCCGTCGGGGTCATGAAACCGCGAAGGATTTCAGACCAATCAGCCTATCGTCTTTCATGCTTAAAGCCCTGGAACGCATTATAGATACACACATCAGGCTCAAGCTAGAGGGGAAGTCTCTCTCCAAATCTCAACATGCCTACATCAAGGGTAAATCCACTGATACAGCTCTGCACGAGGTGGTCGGCATCATTGAGAAAACCATTCACTACAGACCATATACCATGGCCGCCTTTCTAGACATAGAAGGGGCCTTCAATAACGTCCACACAGAAGCTATCCAAGAATCTCTTATCGCCCAGGGGGTAGAGGAGATGCTAGTAAAATGGATAGTCTCTATGCTCAAAACTAGAATTATACAATCCACGCTAGGAAATAGCCAACAAACAAAGTATGTAACTAGGGGAACTCCTCAGGGAGGGGTTATTTCCCCATTGTTATGGATACTAGTCATTAACAACCTATTAGAAGAGCTAGACCGGGAAGGAATCAAAGTTGTTGCGTATGCGGACGACGTTGTGATTTTAGTATCAGGCCAGTTTCTCTCAGTGATTAGTGAAATCATGGAGGGGGCGTTGCAAAAGGTTAATAGATGGGCTACCAGTTGTGGCCTAAATACGAACCCAAGCAAAACCGAACTGATGCTTTTTACGACGAAAACCAAAATACCAAACTTTCCCCTTCCTAGACTAGCCAATCAAACCCTCACTCTGTCTTCAACTGCCAGGTACTTAGGCACTATTCTTGACCCAAAACTAAATTGGAAAACTAACATAGAGCAAAGAGTTAAAAAGGCATGCATAGCCTTATACGCTTGCAACAAAACTCTTGGCAAAAGCTGGGGACTTCGACCGAAGATAACACTTTGGATGTATACTGCAGTAATACGTCCTATTCTTACCTACGGCTCCTTAGTCTGGTGGCCAGCTTTAGCCAAAGCATACAATATTACAAAACTGAACAAGGTACAAAGAACTGCATGTATAGGTGTCACTGGCGCCTTAAGAACGACTGCCACAGATGCGCTTACAGTTATTTTGCACCTTCTACCTCCAGATCTACACGCAATGTTCATGGCCACATGTAGTGCACTTAGACTCAGAGAGTCAAACTGCTGGAATAGCAGAACTTATGGACATGGTAACATCCTTAACTCACTACCACAACAGGCGATACTGAGTCATACTGACTACCTTATCCCAAAGCTAAATTTCAATAAAAACTATAGGGCTTTTTTTCCAACCAGAACTGAGTGGAAAAGCGATAGAGTCTTCCAAAACCATGACATAGCCATCTTCACAGACGGTTCGAAGATGGACTCTGGAGTGGGCGCTGGAATCTTCTCCGAAGCTCTTAAGATATCAAAGTCACTCAAGCTACCAAGCTTTGCAAGCATTTTTCAGGCAGAAGTGCTTGCAATATATGATGCGTGTCTTGAAATTAAAAACAAAACAGAACCAACACAGCGGATAGCAATCTTTTCAGATAGTCAAGCTGCTATCAAGGCTCTAACATCCATAACCACAACGTCAAAACTAGTGGATTGCTGCTGCAAGGAACTATCCATTATAGGTGAACGGAGCCCGGTCTCTTTGATCTGGGTTCCCGGGCACACGGGTGTAATAGGAAACGAAGCAGCAGACGAGCTGGCCAGACAAGGATCCAAACTCGACAGTCTCGTTGTGGAACAAGTCCAGGCTCCACTAGGCTTCGTAAAAAACAACATCTACAATCACTTCCTCAAGATCGCCAACGAAAGATGGACCAAGCTGGAAACATGTGTTCTATCCAGAAGTTTATGGCCCAACTACAACCAAAAGAAAACAAAAGACCTGCTTAACAACAGTAGAAGAAATATATCCAGAATCACAGCGGTCTGCACTGGACACTGGGCTGTTGGCAGGCATGCTGAAAGACTAGGCATACCATTCAACTCACACTGCCGCAGCTGCCGGGTGGAAACTGAGTCTGAATGTGGATGAGATTGACGTCGTCTGGTTAGTATAGCGCCCCGTCATGGAGGGAAATGCCATACTTTAATCAAGTCTATAGTGCTTAGTATTTCTAAATGACTTGAGTAATAGAACTTCGCAACTATATGAATAGAACTAGTTGTTACTTCTTTTCCAAATCTAGGTATTCGATCTCCGTCGATAGATCAAAAATCAGTATAATCATCGGTGTCGTCACTGGACACCGCTTCTTAGGCGAACATGCTACGAAGCTTGTCGCTCTGGCAAACGATTTTTGGAGAAGCTGCTTTGTTGAGAAAGAAGTGGAAAATATTTCAAATATTCTTTGCACCCGCTCGGCCCTGTCGTCTCTTTGACAATTGTTGGGGGCTTACTTCTTTGAAAGATTGTCTGACCTTAATAAGGCACCAACTAGCAATCTACTTCGCTACACCCACAGCTCCAAATGTTTTCCCACAAATGGACAAGTGTGTTGACCCCTATGACTCTATGTGGCGGCACAATGGATCAACTTTGATCTAAGTGCACTTCTTGAGCCACTTCAACATTATCTACTTATTTTCCTGTTTCTTCATTGACATAAATTTAAAAATATGTCTAAACTTTAGAAACGGAATTGGACGACTGGATGGTACAGTTGGTTAAGTGCTTGTCCTAAGTTAGAGGGGTCCCAGGTTCGAATCCCAGTGAAAGCTTAGTTATTACGCTTTTATCCTGTTTTTCAAATTTTATCCGGTCGCCATTTGCCGTTGGGATCAAATTAACGGCACTATCACTGGAGCGGTTGTTCAGTGGTAGCAGTCTGACTGTGTGCTGGTAAATTCACTAGCAGCCCCCTAACCTAACCTAGAAACGGTATTAGCAACATCTCATTTAATATAACATAACATATCTCTCAATTCCCTTTAAAATCAAAAGCAATACCAAACTAAAAGACAAACTATCCACTCGTTTACTTACATGCAACTGGCTGTGGCACTGGAGTATTTTCACCCGCAGCAAACTTCTTTCGAACCTCATTTGGATCATCTGTAGATGACCTCTTAAATCCTGAACTTGAAGATTGCTCATCATCCATATTTGCATCTGTCTCACTACTAGAGCCCTCCTTTATTCTGTGCAACTCCCATTTGATAATGGTCTCGGCTAGTTCCACTGAAAGTTTACGATTTTCCAATGAAGCATTAGGCGGGAATCCTAGGCGTTGCATGTAATTGATCATGTGTTGAACAAGATGATGTCGAACTGGGTAGTAAACCTATAACAAAACAAAATTACAACCAAATTTCGTTAGAATTACACTTTTTTAATCGAGCTGTCCGACGAACCTTGAAGTGACGAACAATCAGTTGAAGGATGTGGAAAAGTTGTTGCATGGAATGGCCTTCTTCGACGATTATCTTTTTGGTCCAATGAGTAAGCATTGTATTGCCATCTTCCATGCGGAGTGGCATGGCGGGTGTTAGAACCTCCAAGGCCTGACGAACAACTGGTCGGGCTTCGAGCGCATGTCCCTTCAGTAGTGAATGAAAGACTTGAAGGACGATCTTCTTGTGAATAGCTAACCGAGCAATGATGTGAGCTAACAGAAGATGGCCATGATACCGGGCAGTGGGATCCACGCAGTTTTTGCTCAGCAGACACGGCCACGCGAAAGTCATTAGTCGACGAAGTTTATTCCCTTGTCTTTTGTTGTTTGCGTCGCCGTCATGTATGTGAGGAGAGGCCTTTTCAACGAGCAGACAAGCAAATTGAAGCAACGCAATCCTGACTGCATCGTCGTTGGCAAATGGCTTTTCTGGGTCAAATACTTTGCTTATGAAAACAGACACTATGTTGTTGTCGTCCTCTTGATACGGTGTTGGTGGTGCGCCAATCAGCTTGTTGCCTTCGCCCTTTTCAAAGCTCACTGCAAAGCACGGTATCAGGATCGCGGTTAAGATCTTGGCTTTGAGGTCCTCCGACAGAAGTGGACTGTTGAAGTTCTCGACAAAGTGGAAGAAAGCATTTCTCTTCCATGATACGGTGTAGCTCTGAGCCACTGTATTTTGAAGGAAGTCCCGCAGGAAGTGAAAGTCGGGAATGAAGTGCAGACACAATGCGCGCAGCAGTTGGAACAACAGATCGATGTCGTTTGTATTATGAGAGAAGTAGAATAGGAGAATCTTCCCCACAAGATGCCAAAGATCACAGGCAACGTTTGTTTCGCAAGTTTTGTAGAGGCTGGTTTGCCAAAGTTTCTTCAGGACGGATACAATGTCCGTCTGTGTGAGCAGCCATTGGTCGTCTTGTTCCATCAAAGTGTACACTATCAGCACTCCCTGGTGACACACCTCGTACTTCTGCTGTTCGTTGAGATGGGCAAACGTTTGACAGTTTATCATCTGCATAAGTCGCAGGGACTTTGTGTTCTGTATCGCAGTGCGGAAGGGTAAGCCGTCTTTGTGCTTCAGCATATATATCAAGAATCGATTCCATTGTGGATTCGTCACGGTCATGTCGGTGAGGAAGAGGTTGACCGAATCATTCGGATATCTGAGAAGGAACTTCAGTAATGGTTTCCTGTACGGACACGATTCCATCATCAAATTGTTTTCAGTCTTCAACACCAGCTGACAGAGGCTGTCAATGTACTTGGGCGTTGCTGCCGATATCTGATGGAACATTCCAATCAGAATTGCAATCTTCTGTTCGTACTCCTCAGCCTTGGGCGCTGATATGAAGCTGCCGCCTTGTTTTGTTGTTTTGTTCCCCTGTACGCATATTTCTATCATTTCCTGGCAATGCTGAAGCAGTTGTTCGCTTAGCTTCTCGTTAAACATCGATGGGAAAAGCTGTGTGAAGTACGAAAGTCGTTTTGTTGCGGTAAGATCCAAGTTCCGATGATCACCGAGGGTGAGCAGCAACGGTCGCATGCCAGCACGGACCTAAAATGGGATCAGTTACACATTTGGCTCGTGTGTTGAGAAGAAATTTGATACAAACCTTTTCCTTTTCGATTTGGAAGACTTGAAGGAACTTTTGCATGCACTCGAACGCAATCTCCTGCAGTTCAGTGTTGTTGTTCTCCAGCACTTTGAAGAGGATATCAATTATTTTTTCCCTGTACGAGCTTTCATTGATGTAGTGACATGCGGCAAGCGCACGTAGCGCACTTTTTCTCAACGGAATCAGGTTCGTCACGTTCTTGTAGCAGTCAAGTTTAGTTAAAATCGAATCTTCAGCGTCGCTTAGGATCAAAAGCTCGTCAAAGAACAACTTGTGATAGTTGTTCGAAAGATCTACATGCAACAAATGTGTTAACAACTTCGCCCATCGAGCAGATTGATATACTCACTTATGGTGAACAGCCTTGGTTCCAGGGTGGTGCAGAATGTGTTGCCATCCATTAGGCCTATCTGAGCACTGGCCGGCTGATGGCGAAGGAAATGCTTTTGCGGTGGTATGATGTCCACCAGGACTTCTCTGTGAGGGTCCATAACTTCGGTCACAGTCTTCTTTTGCAATTCTGCAATAAGTCTCAATGACGACATGGCCTGTTCACGCACAAGTGTGTTGGGACTGGTCACCTGCCGTACCAACTCGTGGATGACTTCGTACATTGTTTTTGTCTGCAGTGACAGGAGCTCCTTGTTCTTGGTGTCCTTATCCAAGGGGACCATGCTGATTCGAAGCATGTTTTCCAAGTAAGTTTTGGCCATGTCAATTGTTCCACTTGAGACTTCTCCTCCCAAATCCATGATCACAAATATGAATGCTCTCAGGAAGGCAAACAGATTTTGATACAACCAAGAAAGTGACATGTGCTGATAGAGACATTCTATCGCCATGCAACCACCCATCTTAGCGTACCACGGTCGTTCATAGCACAAGGCAACCATGCGCTCAGCAAGATATTGCATCAATGGCAAACGACAAGCTCTCTCCTTCGTGCCCAGTATGTTTATCGTGGTCTTCAGTATCAGACTGATGCAGAGTTGGCCTGGTTTGCAGAGTTCCTTCTCCTCGTGTCCCATGCAGACCGCCAACGCATCAATCAAGACCAACGGGTCAATGCCGTTGTTGTTGAAATGTGGCTTGAAGGGGAATGGTCCTGATTGTTGTGCTATCGCTACCATTGTGTAATGGCGAACCACCGATACCATGAATGGCAGTACAGATTCCCTGAGTTCCTTAGTCGCGGCAGCAACAAGCATCCCTGTGAGGGCTGTCTGGTGGGTTTGACGGGCTTGCACCTCATCCGATTTGTAGTAAGTTGGTAGGACGTTTATGTTGCTCTCCACAAAACTTGGATGCATAAACAGTTTCTGAAGGGTATGTTTGTCATCGTCCAGACATATCGAGGCAGCTAAAATGAAAAATTCCTTAGAGAACGCTAAAAAGTGATTGAAGGTTTACTCACCAAGGAAACACCTTATCACAACCCAACTCTGGCGTCGGTAGAACGAATCGGTGGCATTTAGATTCAACGCGTTAAAGGCGACCTCTATCACTTTATTAACCGGGAAATCAATTGGCTTACGATGATCTTGGAAGTAGGCTACAATGGCTGAAGTTGGTGTATCCTTGTCGTTGTACTCCAGTTTTTGAGCTTCGATCATCATTTTCCTGTTGCCACCACCAAATTTGCCTAGCACACGGAAGGCTACAAGTGCGGCGCTGTCTTGGTTTCGCAGTGTGCGCCAAAGGGCTTGCATCAGATCCGCACGCACTGGTTGGATGTGGTCATACAAAAAGTCTGGTTGCAGATTGTCAACGCACAACTCCAAGGTGCGAAGACCCTGAACCGAGAAGAAATGTCATCTTTATGTATGGACTTGGAACGCAATGCTTACCTGACTGATGAGAGTTTGTGATCCATTCAAAGCTGACACGAGGGGATCCATCAACATGGGCAAGTATGGCAACAACGACGACAACCTGACCGGAACTGTCAAACACAACTCGACAAACAGGTCCTTCATGTGCTGCTTGTGGAAACCACTCTGCAGTCGATTGAGACCCTCAAGTAGATTCGGCAGGAGAGGAAGGAATTCCTGATAAAGTAAATCATGACTTCCACCTCCAATCGACCTAAACAGAGCACGAAGCAGTAAAAAGTAGTTGTATGGCTCCTTAGCTGTCATTGCAAGTTCCATCGAACGATTGACGATGTTGTGCAGATGAGGTCTAAGCATTTGTTCATTTTCAACTGGAAAAAGACTAACACTTCCGAACACAAGTTTGAAGAGACGCAGGTAGAGATTGGAGCGCTCCACATTCGAACCCATCTCCTCCATTCGTTCGAGCAGATATTCCACAAGAACTGTGGCAAACAACGGAGATGTAGATGGATTTGCAAGGAATGAGTTCGCCACCACTTGTATGGACGAGTTCTTGTAAATACGTTCGACCATATATTCGATCGTGGTGGCAAATACTTCTTGGAAATTCTGGCAATGCATCATCAGAAACTGAAAGCAAATTGAGTGAGATCATCTCTTTGGACGCAACAGAAACTTACAATTCCACTAAAATGTTCAAGAACTTCTTTCTCCTCCTTTGTGCGGGGTATGTGTCCAGATGGCTTTTGCGTTTGACTGGAATTCATCGTCGCATTTGGGACAACGGTGTAGATGTCGAGCGTTTCAAGGGCCCAATAAATCAAGTCGATGTAAATGCTCAGTTCATTGGGGAGGAAAAGCTTGTTCTCAATCAAAACAGGCTACAGAGAGAATTGAAGAATGATTGTGCATAGAAATGAGAGACAAATGCGATACCTTGCAGCTGACGCATCCCCAAGTTATAGTCTTCACACCACCTACTAACGTTTTCACTAGACTTCTATACTCAGCAACGTTCAAACTATTCGGTCCTGAGATTCCAAAGCTGTTTATCTTTGAGGCCTGATCGAAGGGAGCAGCTTCCTGCAAATAAAGCGAAACTTAATTTACATACACAGAGGCACATGGGCATTAAATTACCAAAGTTACCCCTTCCTTGATTTCACTGCTTGCAGCTGGCGTTTCGCTGGACCCTGTGGTAGCCGGAGCCGAAGGTGTCTGTTGGTCCTTTATAGTTTTCCTAAACAATACAACAATACATACACCGATATCAAATCTCTGAACGGTCTTCTGCCGAGCAATATGTTACCATTTCTGCATGATCAAGGGCAGCTGGATCTTCGCAATGCTCTGGAACTTTGAGGTAAAAACTTTGAGAAGCGTGATCAGCAAGTCACGAGCCTTCATTGGATCAGCCTCACTATGCTGCCGGATGCAATCAACTAAATTCAGAAGCAGTTTACAAGACATGGTTTGAATTCCTGTGGGTAGTGACTCGTCGTGAACGTTCTTTGAGAAAAGGTTTGCTGCCTTTGCTAGCGCTTTCAGAGAAAGACTCTCTCGCACATGGTGGGCTAGGTCGGCAAGTGTTGAATACGCAAGCGGCCGGATGGAGTCCAGGGTGACTCCTTTGCCAATAAGCAGATCCTCATCGAACATTCGGTCGATGTAAGGGATGAACTCTGCAAAAGAACAAGACGCAACATGACATACTCATCACACAATAAACTAGATTGATCCTTACTTATTCTCAAATCTGTTGCAAATATGTGCCGTGCGGCAATGAGCAATTCTTTTCGTAGGTTTGCAGCCTCCTTGGGACAGAGTTCCATCAATCCAAGCATCCCCTTTACGACGGACGATGAATGAGCCACAACCGCATCCTATTCGTAAATTGTTTGTTACTCTAAAACTCAAGACATTCAAATCCCCTCCCCACTTACTTGAAATATTCGAACGATATACGCTAAGAATGAGAGAGTCTTAATCTGTGCTCCCATGAAATCAACAAAGATCTCTTTATTAAAGAATTGTGATGTCCTGCAAGAGAATCGAATTGACAACACCACTTCAACGACACATTATCAAACGAATTACCTTTGGACTGGGGACGGTTGCAGGGTAATAGTTGTCATAATCAATGGTATAAAATCCGCTACATCTTGGTGTACAAAGTTCTTGTAGATCTGATAAATCAACACAACAATAATGGGCAGCTCCTGGAGAACTCGCAAGGACATAATGCCTTTGGGCAGGAAGGTGTACTGAAAATTTAGAGCATATTTTAGGCTTCAAATTCATTAATATTTTAGTTATAAAGTGTTTTCTACCGCTTGGGCTACAGTTCCGGCTTCTGTTAGTTTCTCCACGTAGATAGTTTTTGCGGCATACGTTTCCGAGAGCAGCTTCTCAAAATCCAGTTCTTTGAGATCTTTCACTCGGATCTGCGGTGTTGACTCGAAGATTTTTGTGACGTGCATCGGTAGGTCTGTGTATACTTTCTTTACAAACAAAAGAAATTGTTGAATCTGGAAAATAATAAGTGAATTGTTTAGTCAATTCTGTATTGATTCAGTTGCAAGAAAACGGGTCACTGAAAACTTTCATAAAAAAGTTAGTTAAACAATTCAAGATTTTCAGGAGATATCGACAGTAAATCAGTTTTGCATTGCAGGGCTGGTTGAGGGTTTTGTTTGGATATCGCCGTGAATGCTTCTACAACTTCAACTACATTCACGGCGATGGAAGAACAGGGGAATCAAGCTGGTCTTAGGGTAAATGAGAAGAAGACGACTTATATGCTTTCGAGTAAAAATCGATCCTTCGCCACTAACCTAGGACATAACGTTATACTACTATTTTAAGGTTGTTAAGGAGCAAAGTTTAACTTCACAAAGGACTACTTGGTGAAGATCTGACGCAAAATCCCCTTTGGCTATCGCTGCTACTTCGGTTTGTATAAACAAATTGGGTCAAAACTCCTAACTTGAAGGACAAAAATCATACTCAGTCATGCAAAAAATATTAATCCTGCGATAAGCGGGATTGCACAGCTGATTCCTGATGCCCTCGAAAGAAAAAATCTACGTCGGTTATTTAGTCCTATTTGCGAGGAAGGCGAATGGAGAAGACACGAATTGTATGAACTGTACAAGTATGTGGGCAAAGTTTGTAGACTAAACTAGCTCAGTTACATCGAGCGAATGAATACCAATAGCCCAGCTAGGTGAGTCTTGGAATTCGAGACTCCTATTTCGAGGAGGAGAGGAAGACTTAACCTCCGGTACAAAGACCACATGATCGCGGATGCAAGATAACTTGGTCTTGATGATTGGAAGCAGCGTCCCCGGGACCGTCAGCGATGAAAGGCAGTAATAACTTAGGCTGAGACCCTACATGGTTCGCGGGTCTGATAAGTAAGTAATTGCAAGGCAGATGGCGAACAGACTTTATTTTTTTTATCCCTGCAGCTTCTTTAGTAGACGGATGTCTAGACAAATAGCGTGAGTTCCCCTAGCGTGGACGTGGGCCTTACTCAACATGCCTCTCCAGCCAGCACGATCTCTCCTTAGCTGTCTCAAGTTTCGCACACCAAGCCGGACGAGGTCCCCCTCGACATGTGTGCGCCACCTTGTTCGTAGACGTCCTCTGTTGCGTTGTCCCACAGGCTCAGAGTCGAAGACTCTTCGGGCCGAAGCTAAGTTGTCGATACGCTCTACATGGCCTAGCCATCTTAGGCGTTGGATCCGAAAACGCCTGGCTAGGCTCATGTCGCTGTACAGCCCATACAGTTCGTGGTTGAACCTTCTCCTCCAAATGCCATCAACCCAAGACACTGTTGGGATATTGTCAATGCCTCTGAGTCGTAAAGCAGGACTGGGATGATCAAGGTCTTGTACAGAGTCTGATTGGTCTTCCGAGAGAAGGCTCCATTACTCAATTGCCTTTTAAGCCCAAGAAAACAGCGGTTGGCAAGAGTTATTCAGCGCTTGATCTCGGTACTGATGTTGTTTGTACTGTGTGTATTGTGCTTTTTGGTTGGGACTTTCATTTAATGACGTCTGTATAAGTTGTAAAGACGTGGTGGGGGAGGAGACTGTAACGCACTTCCATTGCACCATCTGAGAGTTAACTTCTCATCATTAAGTCCCCATCAGCTTAATCTCTTCCTAACAAGCAGCGATTAGTTTCACGGGTTACTCTTAAGTTGCAGTCAGCCACTTGAACCTAATCTTACCCAGTTCGCAAGTACATTGTAGTGACAAAGGATACTCGTCGCGATATCAAAATTACATTACTTTAGTTAAATCAAATCCCACAAACAAAAACTTACTTCAGGACTGTAAACCGGTCTGAAATTTTTGTGCAATTCGATGATCACTCGCAAGCACACCAAAACATTTTCCTCGTTATCAACTTGTAGTAGTTTGAGCATTAGTGAGATAATAAGCTTTACATGCGGTCGCAGTATCTCACTGATTGGCAGACGATGCATCATTTCCAGTATAAGCTTTCGTATCTGTAACGAAAGAAATAAGAATATATTAGCATCACAATAAGCCTAAGGTCTTGATACTCATGGCTTCCCCCTTAATTTATAATTTTTAATTATAAGTTAGGCTTTTTAAATAAATAAATAAATAAATAAATAGCATCACAATATTTGCGTAGTTGCTGAGAAAAATAAGGGGTAAGCCAATTTTGCAATCACATTTTCCTGTTTGGTATTGTCCTGTGTTAAGCTATGCTATTCTGTTGTAATCTGCCCATATCCACGAACTAACTATATCTACAATTGATATTGCTTTTCTCGTTATTATACAGACAAAAAAACGGAGAATAAAAATAAGCATTTAAATGATCAGCATCGTAACAAAAGTGCATATAATCTTATACCATATACACATAACTGCAGAAAAAAATTAGAAAACATTTTCCTTTGGTGGATTATAACGTCTAGACTACAAGACTACAATAAGCAAAAATAACAACAGAAGGAGAAAAGTCAGTCCAAGTAGCGATTCGAAGAGGAGTAAGATGCAACCTTTGCATCTTATCGCCTTTCCTTTTCAACATGTACTCAGAAGAGACCTGCAAAGAAGCAATAAAAGGAAACGACGGAGGAATAAAAGTGAATGGAATTAACGTAAACAACTATCTTATGCCGATGATGCCGTCATAATAGCAAGCAATATAAACGAACTAAGTAGCATGATGAACAGGCTAAATCACATAAGCAACAACTACGGATTACGAATAAACACCGCCAAAACAAAGTTTATAGTCCTAAGTAGAAAACAGCAAATACAGAACTTCGAGTTAAAAACAAACAACAAACAAATTGAAAGGTGGAGGAAGTGGAGGACTTCGAAATGTGGTTGTACAGAAGAATATTACGTATCTCTTGGGTTGACAGGATAACCAACGAAGAAGTAATACGACGAATTGGAATGAAAAGGGAGCTAATGTACCAATTAAAAAGGAGAAAACTTGAATACCTCGGGCATATTTTAAGGAACGAAAAATACAAATTACTCCAACTTATTCTACAAGGAAAGGTAGAATGAAGACGATCAGTTAGGAGAGAAATGTTGACATGGCTTTAAAACATGCGGGAATGGCTCAACCTTTCAACTATAGAGATAATAAGAGGAGTGAAAGATAAACGTATTCTGACAATGATTATTTCCAACCTCCGGAGCGGAGAGGAACTATAAGAAGAAGAACGTCTAGACTCTTTGTGACATGCATGATTTTTTGTTTACATTTAACTAATATTCTCCCGTTGCCGCTGTATGCAATCTCTATCAATCTAAAACGAAATGGTAATAGTCACCGACTTTTATTTGCAAAGGATTTAGTTCGCTTACTTAATGTTTTGGCACTATGGAAAGTATTTTAAAGACACAGATACAATAATGTCCAGTATGCCAATACGATACACCAGGATGTTCGGGAGAAGCCTTCCTTAACACATTGACTGTAATCTCTATCATATTTGATAGCCAGTAAAGTTTCTGTGTTTGCCGTTAAATGTATCATCCAATGTGATAGCCAGATGTGTAATCAAATAATACTCAGGAATTCGAAATTGATATCCGCCAGGAATAAAATTCAATTCCAATTGATAATCCTGGCAGCTTCGACTCTGAACCAGAAAGACACAAAAACAGCGGACGTACACGTCTAAGGCGACGCACTCAAGAGAGGGACCTTAAGCAACTCGACGTGTGCTATTGGCTATTGGTTGGCACCTGGATCCACCATTGACTATAGCGCCACATTAAGGAGAGGAATACACCTAACAGATAGATGTTTAACTTCTTCCACTGCGATAGCCACAACAAATAAGTTGTTTGCATCCAGTGAAATATACAAAAAATACTCAGGCAATCAATGCGTTAAAACTACTGATTCATTCATAAGCAGCCCAAAATCCTCCAGGATTTGGCATACTTAATCCAATGATCTAGAATGTAAGCATCCAAGCGGAACGCCACTTTTTGAAATCACGTTCGTGTGGAATCCCCAAAATCAAACTTCGTTGACACATGTTCATATTTTGATTCTCACATTTTTGTAAGCTATTCATTTTGCACGAAGAAATTGACATGATGCACATGTATACGTGCACACATGTGTGTGAAAAAGTTCATCAGAATATATACAATAAGGTAAAGATCCCATAAGGCATATAAAAACCGCAAATAAACTAAAACTCCTTGTAATCTATGAGACTAAAGATGTTCGAAACCTGCTGGACAACTTATTTTAGGGAAATATTTTTTTCCCAGATTTGCAATGTTTTGTTGTTTGAGGCGGGATTTACCTAGGACATCAAAATAAAAATAGTTCCAATCTGTAAATCCATCATCAAAATGTTAGATCTCTACCAAATATTGTTTTCAGGAAGCAAACTGCAAAATAAACTCTCAAGATTCTAAGTGAAGTTTGGTAGAAGTGTCATTGCTCGCCAGAGTCTCAACATCAATGCAACTTACATGCTGAACTGTGTTCTCGGATATGAACTGTGGTTCTCCATCTTGTAAGATTTTCACGAAAATCTTTAGCGAATGCTCCAAAAATGATGGAAATGCAGCAGTTTGAACAATTACTTCAAAATGTTCACTTAGCTCTTGTGCAGCTTTAAGTTTGATTTCGTCTTTCGCAGACGAGTCACCCAAAATTGTAACATAACTCCGGAACGTATTCATTTCGATAGCGTCCAATTCATGTGTTCCCATTGTTCAGATAGTTCTGTTTTTGGATACGTTCTCAACATCTAAAGAATTAAGAATTTCGCAATCACAAACACAATTAACAAATCTTTTTCTCCACTTTTTTTTTGACAGACTATTTAGAAACAATGCAAACCGGCACTGAAAATAACTACTAACAAAGATTATAATATGAAAAGAGACGAAACATTGAACTGACACTTTCCAATCGTTTGTATAGTGGTGAAAATCGCATTTCCAACGGGAACGAGGCATGATTCGAAACTGATGCGCTGGCTGTATGTGTTGGTTTCTGTAAAAAAAGGGAACTGATGGAATTCGTTCCCGGTGGTAAGATCGTAGAGAAAATTATTATTATAATTTATTAAGATATAATTTAAATTATAAACTTATTTGGCTGCCGAGACCTGTGGCTCTGAATTAAATTTTAAATATTTGTATTTAGTTTTTTAACATAAATGAAAATTAAAGTAATATTTCGAAGAGTTGGGGATTTAATCAGAAAATGGACTTGTTGGGTTTGCATCAATTTGTTTATGGCAGGTTTTTTCGAAATATAAGTAAGTGCTGGTAAGTATAAGCTGTGTACCCAATCGTAAAAACCGAATTTAAAATTTTTGGTGGTAGGATACGATGGACTGGAGCGATCTGGGTTAGAGAAGGGTCAGTGAAGCTGGTAGTATTTACATTTTCATAAGATTAGTATTAGAACGTCACCATAGGCAGCTATAACTTTGAGGTAGTTAAGGGCTCCGTCTTGGCTCTGCGGTAAATAGTAGAAACAACATCAGTACCGAGATTAAACGCAGAATAACTCTTGCCAACCGCTGTTTTTTTGGGCTCAAAAGGAAATTGAGTAATAGAGCCCTCTCTCGGAAGACCAAGCTGACTCTCTACAAGACCTTGACCATCCCAGTCCTGCTTTACGGCGCAGAGGCATGGACAATATCTCAAGCGGACGAACAGTCTCTAGATCTTTTCGAGAAAAAAGTTCTGCGCGCGATCTCTGGTCCTGTTTGCGTTGATGGTATTTGGATTAGAAGGTTCAACCACGATCTGTATGGGCTGTACAGAGACATGAGTCTAGCTAGGCGTCTACTGGTACAACGCCAAGATGGCTAGGCCAATGTAGAGCGTATGGACAACTTAGTTCCGGACCGCAGAGTCTCTGAGCCTGTGGGACAGCACAGCAGAGGATATCCGAGATGATTGCTGTATCCTGTTTGGGACCACTGGATGGCGCAGTTGGTTAAATGCTTGCCCTAAGTTATAGCGGTCCAGGATCGAATCCCAGTTAATATGCTTTTATCTAGTTTTTCAAATCTGGTCGTCACCATTTGCCAATCAAATTAATGACAATATCACTGGAGCGGTCGATCAGTGATAGTAGCCTGACTGTGGGTATCGCAGTGGACCAACATGGTCTAAGTGTGCTGCTGAATTCACCCGCACCTAACCTGACATATCCTGTTTGGTATCCAAGCAAATTATATTGAGATTGGGGCTTCTGGTGTGAATAGAAAAGCATACGTAGGTATAAGAACTGAATTAATTAAGGTACAAAAGAGGTACTGTTATATTCTTGGAACCATCTGTAAAGATAAAGTCATTGCCTTTCGCTGTGATGCGAGGAAATTATGCAAGATAAATCTCTTTCGGCGTGTTGTTTTTATCGTGTAGGGTAAGGTCCAGAATTATTGACTCTGACTTTAAGGTCCATTTTAGGACAGTTGAAGTGCTTTAAATGAAGACTTAATTTTGAATGAAGGCTTATTCAACGCACTTCAACTGTCCCACTATGGACCATAAAGCCAGAGTATGTTTAGATTTTTTGGTTTTTCATGTGTTTTGTTTAAACCTGTTAGTGGCGAAATTATTAGAGCACGAGAGCTTTATGTAAAGTTTGACTTAAGCCGCTTCTATGCAATCTTACACCGTGGGGTGTACTGCTTTAGCGAGCACATTTCTGATGGGACTTGTTCTGAAGGCGTTGATGCTACGACGGCGGACAAAGAAAATTGGTGTTATAACTTGATCATTTTGAAGCTTAGGTTTCCCAATGTGAAGAACAAATGCTAAGGAAGAACTTACCTCAAAATAAGATTCATTTATTCTGGCAAAACCAAAATCCAATGATGAACTTTCTTTAATCAATTTAATTAATAATGAGGGAACTCGTATAATAAGGACGATGTTCACAGACTGTTTATGGAATGAGGCAGGAGTATTCGAGTCAGAATATGCGGTTTTCTACACATGAGGATTTAAAAAAAAAAATTGAATATGAATGCTGCTTCTTCCCACTCATGTAAACGCCGTCAAATAGTTTAATCTATAAAGTACTGACGCAAATTCTCTCTTAAAGGGTGTTTACAAACGACTGGGCAATCCGCCTGAGCAGGCAGGATTTTCTGCATGTGCAGCACCCGCACCCTAGGAAAAAATGTCGAGAGCGAAACGATAAAGGAAGAAAACAGACATGCTTCCACTTTGTAAGTGTATTTTCGGGTGAAGAATATCACTTTTCAGAGCATCCAAGCCATCTCCTTCTCGCTTGTGAAAATCCTATATTCTGTATTCGATACACTTGCCTTCTTCCGCATATATAATCATCGTATTAGCAATCAGTCTCATAAGAATAATTTTCTCACCAGAGTCAATTTTAGCAATCTTCAATTTCACCACACTCTTAAATACTACATATTGCTTCACGTGCTCATTCCACCTTCCACTTCCCAGCAAATTATTCAGTCATTTCCAATTCCTTTTTCAGCCAGTGCATGAGTGTATATGTGGATGCATTTGTTATCTTTCCTTGCGGACGATTACCCTTTTCCAATTTGAGAACCTCAACCAACAACAGAGAACATTTGTTTTTCGCGACACAAGGTGAAAAACAGAGAGAACGCTAATATTACATACATTTGATGACTAGCTACATCTCCCTGAAGTGAGATGGAAAGAGATATTTTTCTCATCTTTCACATTTCTACGGTTCAGTGAAAATAAAGTAAAATAAAGAAGGAAAGAAAAAAACACCCGCGAAATGACATATTTTTCTTCGTAATATATCTTTGATCGTGTACACAGTGGCGGAAGTTTATTTGGCAAAATATTATGTTTTTCAATTGCCAATTATATCCGTATAAGTGGTTTGGATAAAGTGACTAACTGAAACAATAAGCATTATGTCTAATGCAAAGAATCGGAAAAACAATCTGCAAGGTTGGGAAGAGGCTGGCGGAGAATTTTATCAGGAAAGTTATCCAGCCGAGTGGGAAGGTTTTCAAAGGGATCCAGCAGCAATTGCGACACTTTTACCCTCAAAACAAAACCGCGTCGGTAAGTTTATTGTTTATTGATTAAACAAAATCGAGTACCAACATTCATTTATCTTTGATTGCTTTGTTGTTTCTTTAATCACCACGATGTGAGAAGTGATGTGACAAGTTCTTGTGAAAAATGGGCCTTGAGAGGTTCTTTATGAATGAAAACTTAAAAATATAATTCTTTGTTGGGCACAAAAATCACTTAAACTTTTCAATGTTTTCCAGGAAATTTGATATCCCAAACAACGTTTTCCTTTGCATTCAACTTTTGACTTTTGTTTGGTGTGCGGAATCCCCGACGAAAATCGTCTTGAATTAGCATTCATTATGGGGAAACTTTGTTAGCGGAATTTTTGTTTTTTTAATTGTTACGGATTCATTAACACTACTTTTGATTTTGCACAAACGTTGGATCAGTCGTATAACTGGCAAGTGGTCTGTAGGTTCTACTGCTAAAACTCAAAAGTACCATTAACATGTTATGGGTTGTCAAAGGTGTGGTCTGCCACGAAAAATCCCAAGTCGTGTAACAATATTTTGTTTTGAAAATTTTAATGAAAGTGCATCAAAGATATTTTGCCAGTTATTGCTCGCAATGGAAAAGAACAGAAAAGTCGGTAAGACTCGAAGAACTTTAACTGTTATATTAATTAAGCGCACTGCCTTCAAAGAAATTCACTCTCCACAAATCATGTATTTTATGACTGATTTCATTTCGAAAATTATTATAAGCATAACCCTCGTTTACTGATGCGATTCAGCTCTCGCAAAAGTGAGTGCTAATCTCTAATCAAAAAACAACCTCCCCTTTAAGTCGAACATGTAGTTTTTCGTTGTTTCTATCTCAGTGCTATCAAAAAAACAAAAACACGGCAAACATAAGTTGATAACAAAGTTATTTTGAACGAAATGGTTGTTGAGCGTTTTTTGCACAACCAAATGGGAGATGTTTCTGATAAGAGTAAGTCATTCTTATTCAATTTTTAGTTAAAAGGTTTAACTGTTTTTTGTGCTAATCCTCGAAATTGCTTAAATAATAAATTGTATTTGCTGCGCAGTTCTTAAATAATTATTGAAACGTTGACACAAAATATGATAGAAGTCACAAAAACCCATCAAGCAGTCGTGTTATTAAATTTTTGTTTAATACTAATTCACTGGAAAGAATGAATGAATTGTGTGAGCTGGACAACGACGTTACGCGCCTAAGATGGACTTTAAGAGCGTTCATTCCTATCCAATGGGAAAATGCAAAAGAAAGCAACCATGAGTAAGGTGATGCAGGTTACTTAGAGGAGATTTCATCAATCTTGGGGTGCGTGGCCTTAGGTGGCGTAGCTGGTAAGGCCTTCGATTCCTATGCACAAGGTGCAAAGTTGAATTCGATTTATTTCATTCAATAAGTTTAGCATGAAATCTAATCATGGAAATCTTTTTAACTTCACTGTTCGAAGTCAACCCGATCTACATGGTGTTTATGTCGGTATGTGGATATTGAATAACATTAAAAAAAAAACAATAGATTTCTATGCATAAAGTGTTTGTATTTGGATTAGGTTTTGTGTACAGCATTAATAAAGTTGCCGCTTTTTTTGCTACGTTCCCAATAACTTTTCGCGCATCTCGGGCGGTATGGTGATTATGTTTGCCCGTCTGAAGCTGGCTAGCGTACACTTTGATTTTCAAATCAGTAACCGTCCAGATATTTTGCACAAATTTGTGGGCAGATTTTATTTCTATCAATGACGATTTTGGCGCAAACGCTGGCTCATGGATCTCGTGTGGATTATGCTTTCCCCAAATGCGGCAATTTTTCTTGTCAACGGCGCCAGAGTACCGGCCATTAAAATGTAATTCCTAAAATAAGGTTGATGACTGTCCTATTCCAAGCGACGTGGACGGTCTGCGGGCAATATTCTTTGCGTCAATTGGACTTTATACGGAAACAAATGAAAATTATCCTTCAAAATGCGCCGCAAGGTGGTATTACTGACAATAAAATACAGCGGTGACAATACAGAACATGTGGGTTTTCAGCAACACTCTTTCTTACCAATTCATTTGAACGTCTTGGGCGTTGATGGACAGCATGTCGACGATCTTCCACTGTCTTGTGCTCAACAAAATTCGAACCAAAACAACAAAAAGCGTTGTCAGACGGTGCTTGTTGGGCACGATATTTTCGAGGATATGCACGTTGAGTTAACACAACTGATCGTCCGTTTTCAATGCACACATATTTCGACGGAAACGGGTGCTATCTCTCGTGCAATATAGGCTCTAAGCTCCACCAACGAGGAGGAGGTGAACTGCGTCCTTTGATGGTTGCAGCACTAGTTTCATCCGAACATTGTGCGCGGGGAGAACCATCAGCAGAGGGATCAGGAACGTTTGAGAACTTCTTCCTCTTGATCCTTTTCGAATCTGCAGAAAAGGATGTGGCGTTGGTTTCAATAAACTGATCGATTTCGGTTAGAGTTAACTCTGCCGATCAGTTTCTTTTTGCCGTCGCCACCAATAGAGTGCAACTCAGCACTCTCAATCTCCTTCGGAGTTTCGTGAGCCGTGCGATTGCCGCTAGCCTTTTTCTCCTCTTCATTTGATTCTTAGTCAGGAGCACCTCAGAGGCTGCCTCGTTTGGAGACCTTTCAACCTTTTCGGCATTCCGGGTCGCACCATCAGAAGCAACACTCTGATCAGCCACTTGACTATGTGGTTGGAGAATGATCTCCGCTACTTCTTCTATGCTTTCCAACTCAGCCTATCGAACGTGTCGTGGAGTGAGTGGCAGGAATCTTCAGAAAGCCTCCTGGTTTGAAAAGGAGAGGTCGACTGAACCTCCGGTATAAAGACAAAGTGAATGCGGATGCAAGACAATTTGGTCTTGATGACTGGAAGCAACGAGCCCCGGACCGCCAGCGATGGAAGACGGCTTAGGCTCAGACCCTTCATAGGTCGCAGGCCTGGTAAGTAAGTACGTTGTATAGTTTTCTGAGTCTGTTTGCTGTGATGACTTGGTGACCTTTTGAATGCATTATCTTCTTTATTTCTGTGTGCACGTATAAAGAGACATTTATTTCTTGCAACACTCTACTTTTATTGGTTTTTTTGTATTATCTTCGAAACTATAAGCTAAACATTATCTCTGCTTGCAGCAACTTCCAGACGAATTCGACATAATCAGCATGATACTCAAGTTAAAAGACGTCATCCACAGTATAACACGAAACCAAATTCAATTGCCCGGCGTGAATTTCAATATCAAGATGCCCAAGGAGCCATGCTACCAGATCTATCACAAGACTTAACCGACGAAGAACGAATATGGGAAGAAATTCAAGAGATAAAATCCATGCCAGTGTCCATGACACAAAAGAAAGATTTAAAGGCAAAACTTCAGGTACGCAAGCAGAGCATGCCTTCAATAGTTTCTCTCAATGATAAATTAATGTTTTTTTTTTAGAATGCGACAAAACTTCGTCTTCAAGGATTTGATCAATTCAAGTGGCAACGTCGCAAAGCATGGCAACAACTCCAAACAAAATGGACCGAAGTCCTTACAAAAATGGAGTTATGGCGTAATTCACTCAAAAAGATCGAGGGCAGTTTCGGGACCGGTGTTGTGGCGTATTTTCTGCTCCTAAGATGGCTAATATTTTTAAACCTAGTTATATTTCTCTTAATATTATTTTTCATTATCATACCGCACACACTGCTAGTGAAGCCCATTGAAGAACCATGTGATCAGACAAACGCAAACGACTCCACTCAGTGTTGCCGAGAGCTGTACTTGAATAACACGTCAAGCGAGTTCTATATTTTGGATATAATCCAAGGCACTGGCTTCATGGAAAACACTCTACTCTTCTATGGGGTCTATACGAATAAAATATTTGGTTCACAGAACCAAAACCAAGTGATTGACGATATGAGTAAGACAAACAGTAATTTATCTATTTTAAATGATAAAGATCGCAGCGATGAGAATAGCTATAATTTACCTTTAGCTTACATAAGCATAACAGCACTATATTTTTTAATTTCACTAGCGGCAATTGTAAAGGGTGCTTCGCGTGAATTTAAGGATCGTCTGGTCGATGGCGAGGGTCAATTTTATCAGTATTGCAATTTAGTATTCGGTGGTTGGGATTTTTGTATACACAATGGAAAATCAGCTGATATTAAGCACAGGGCGCTCTACAATGAAATTAAGGGTTTGCTCTATTCAAAGCGAATCGATTACGAACGGAGTAATCGATCGCGAGATCACATGTACAAATTAGTTTTAATTCGATTTGTTGTAAACTTTGCGGTCGCCATTATTCTCCTTCTCTCCGCGTTATTTATATATTTTCTCTTCAATGTGAGTCTCAAATATTTGGAGCCCAGTTTCAAGACCAGTAATCCCATCACATTATTCGAAGATACCACGTATCCCTTCTCCGCTGAAGAACAATATTTTCCCTCAACGCCAATGGACTACAGTGGTCAGTCCCGGTCAAGAGCCAGTAACTCCAAGAAACAATTGCCAATACTGTTCTTCGAATTCTTGCCGTACATTGCTATAGTGTGTCTCAATTTACTCGTACCCATTTTATTTAATTATCTATGCGTATTCGAGAACTACTCACCAATGTTTGTAGTGAAGATCAATCTCTTCCGTACGGTGTTTTTGAGGCTTGCTTCGCTAGTTGTTCTTTTAAGTCGTTTTTACCATTTGATCATTCCAAAGACTCCCCAGGCGTGCTTTGACGAAAAGTTCAATACACCGCAGTGCTGGGAAACGTACATTGGGCAGCAGTTCTACAAACTGCTGATTACAGACTTTGTCACCCACATCGGTGTTACATTCTTTGTGAACTTTCCCCGTGCAATAATGGCCCGCCATGTTAAAACCAAATTTGTTCGCTTGATTGGCGAACAAGAATTTGAACTGCCCAAGCATGTCCTAGACATTGTATACTCACAGACAATTTGCTGGTTAGGCAGTTTTTATTCTCCATTTCTTCCAGCTATCGCAACCATATTGACATTCTTCATGTTCTATATAAAGAAGTTTCAATGTCTGGTTAATTCAAAGCCCTCGGCAATATTGTATCGTGCATCTGGATCAAATTCGCTTTTCATGCTAATATTGCTTGTGTCGTATGTGGTAGCGGTCATACCAGTTGTCTATGCCATAGCTGAGATTGTTCCTTCGAGATCATGCGGACCTTTTAGAGGATTGAATTCAGTTTGGGATGCAGCTACAACCGCATTTACACAAATGCCTTCAGTAGTTCAAAATTGTATTTTCTTTCTCGGCACAGCGGGTTTTGCCATTCCATGTTTCATAGTGCTGGTACTATTTTTATACTATTACCATGCTGTATCCAATGCCAATAAACACATGGTGGAAGTTCTGAGGAATCAACTCGTTCTGGAAGGTCATGACAAACAGTTTCTCTTGAATCGCTTAAGTTCTTTTGTTAAGCTTCAACAGGATTACCAAAAGAAAATGCGACAGTTCGTTGAACGAGATCGCCGACAACAATCACATCATCATATTCTTCAGTGTGAGCATGGAAATTATGAAGAATGTAATTCAATCCAAAGTGAAAATTAATAAATAAATACATTTTGTAATGCAATGGATTTTCTTTTTTTATATTAATAAAATTTAAAAGCTATTATCATAAGATTTGTTATAGTTTTCGTTTCGATGGTTCTGTGTGAGAGAATTTAATGAATATTTCGCTTAAATCCTGCATGAAATTTCATTCAATGTTCTAAAGGATGACCAGATAGAAATGATAGTTTTTCCAATTGTCATATTTCAGCAACTGCCAGTCAAAATATTCAATTTGACTTAGCATTTCATCATGCATTGTTTCACACTTACCAAACTTGCAGAAATTATAAATAAATACGGAAATTTCGACTCAGTTGTAAATACGCAATGTGAATTTCGTCATCACAGCTTCAGTATGCAGGCAATTCGTCGTACCATGGAATAGTTTGAGCAGATTTGGGCATTTTTTGGACCTTAAGCCATCAATCCAATCAGACAGAGATTGATGCGAAATGAAGAAAACATTGCCGCCGTAGCGGCCGGTATCGAATAAATTTCGATTTGGGGCCGATCAGCTGAATTGGGCATCTTCAGAGAGTAAGAGCGGCTTATTTTGCGGTATAATTTAGGCACACGTTTTTATAAGATTATGCTCACGTAAAAATTGAAGCCAGACGACCGCATACAACGCCGTGTGTTCGCTAATTGGACGCTGAATGGGTTGGTCGAAGATCCGAATTTTAGCAAAAAATCACCTCGAACGAGGCCAATTTAACCGATCCACAGTATTTATGAAAAATGTAAAAAAAATTGCACCCTGCAGACGTAAAATACACTAAACTTGATCAAATTAATCTTTATTCTTCTTTGTGTGACGCTACAGTCCGGTTTGAACCTGGGTCTCAACTAACAAACCTCTCCAGCTTTCACGGCTCTCGCTAGCTGCCTGCAATTCCGCACACCAAGTTGATGGAAGGTCTTCTCCACTTGTGTGCGCCATCTGTAACGCCGACGTCCTCTGTTGCGTTGTCCCAGTCGAATGTTGGACTCGAATACTTTTCGGGCCAGAGCTGTGTCGTCTATACGCTCTACATGGCCCAGCTATGTGATATCCGTAGACGCTTGACAAGGCTCATGCCACCGTACAACCCGTATAGTTCATTGTTGAATCTTCTTCTCCAGATGCCATAAACGCAAACAGGACCACAGATTGCATGCATAATTTTTCTCTTGAACAGATCAAGAGCTTCTTTATCCTCTCTTAATAACGTCCATGTCTCTGCACCATAGAGCAAGACGGGAATGATCAACGTGTAATATCTGTAGTCACAAGGCATAACCGCTTAAGTCGGTTTTTATATCTTTTCAGAAGGGGCGGTCAAGGTTTCAAATTAGCACTACTACTAGTACATAGTCTACTAGGTTTTTTTGGAATAACTTCTGTTTAAAAAAAGATGAAGACATAAAAAAGTAGATTTAAACATGCTGAACATAATGGTACTTATAACTCATTTTTGTCCTAACTCGAGTTTACCGGTTATGTTTTGTGGCCACAGATATAAGGCCAACTTGGTCTTTCGATGGCTCTATTACACAACTGCCTCTTGAACCCAGGAAACAGCGATTGGCAAGAGTAATACTACGTTTGATTTCGGTACTGATGTCCCTATTTACCGCAGAGCCGAAGTTTTTGCTGCCAAGTATTACGCTCTGTCCGAGGCGTCGATGTTGTGTGTCCTTTCTCAATGACAGCATATATGTACTTTCTTTTGCCTTCATTTATCGCCAAAACCATTTTGGCGGCCTCCGCTTCAATGCCAGCAAACGCCCCATTGACGGCTGTGTTCGAGCAATCGTATCAATTTCATCCGCGTAAGCTCTCAATTGAACGGACTTTTAGAATATAGTGACTCTAGTGTTGGCATGTGAGTTTTGCACGATCTTCTTAAGGATTAAGTTGAGGAAATCACATGACAGCGCGTCGCTTTTTCTAAAACCTTTTTTGAAATTGAAGGTCTCGGTAAGTTAGTTTCCGACCTGGATGAAGCAGCGAGAGTTCTCCATCGTCATCTGACGAGCTTAGTAGGTATGGCAAAACCAGACATGGCACTGTACAGCTCGTCTCTATGCAAGCTGTCATATGCGGCCTTGAAATCGACGAATAGGTGGTGGGTGTCGACATGCATTTCTTGGGCCTTTTCCAAGATCTGCCGCAGTGTGAAAATTTAGTCTATTGTGGACTTGCCTGACCTGAAACCACACTGATCAGGTTGTTCACAAATGTTTTCAGGCGATCACACAAAACGGCAGAGAAGATCTTATACACGACGTTAAGGAGACTCCACTTTCTTGTGGGCAAACGACACTGAGATCCCACTCGTCGGGTATGCTTTCCACCAACCATATCTTACAGATGAGCTGGTGCATGCACCAAACCAGAAAGTCCCCAGCTGTTTTAAACAGTTTCGCGGGCACACTATCTGCAGCAGCAGCTTTATTTGACTTCAGTCTCAATATTGCCACCTTGACCTCGTCTAAGTCGAGGGGTCGGGATTCTTGTCCATTGTCGTCCAAAGTGAGTGAAACATTCTGCCTAGCAGCGGTATTTGTGTCCTCTTCGCCGTTTAAAAGTCTGAAGGAATGATTTTTCTAAATTCTGAGTATCGACTGTGCCTCTACTACCAGTTGTCCATTCTCATCCGGCTTCCGTCCGAGATTTAAATCCTCCGTATAATTGTTTTACCTTTTGGTAAAACTATCTCATTGACCGCGCGCCTCTCACGCTCTTCCTTTTTCTTTCTTAGAAGGCGGTTCCCTTCTTCTCTGTCCGTAGAGCTCACGAACAGCTCTCGTCGTTCGATGCAGCATTGCCTTGTAGGCCGCCTGCCTGACTTCCTGTACTCGTCGTCAAACCATGGGTTTTTCCTGGGTGGTGTCGTAAATCTCAGCGCATCAGTGGTAGCTTTTTTAATGGCTTCTTAACCACCTTTCCATTCTTCTTCAATTATAAGTGCAGGAAGCGTCGTACTTTCAGAGAGTTTCTGTGAGACTCGGTCGGCAAAGTTCCTAGCGATTTGTTGCGATTGTAGCTTTCCGACGGCAAACCATGGTTTTCTTTCTCGACTCCGTTGTTCTCTTGATATCAGCGTTCTTATCTTAGTCACAACAAGGAAATGATCCGAGTGGATGTTGGCTCCTCTGAAAATTCGGACATCGCGAATACTGGAGGAGTGTCTGACGTCGATCGCAATGTGATCAATCTGATTGACTTTTGATTGATCAGGTGACCGCCAGGTCCCGGACTTGGGAATCGCGTACTAACTACAGAGAGTTTCCGCCCCGAGGAAAAGTCCACCAGCCTGAGTACGTTTCCGAAATGTGTTGTCGCTCGGGCTTTGTTTTCTGATGGCTTTAGCAAAGATTTCTTCTTTTCCCAGCTGTGCGTTGAAATCTCCTAGAACGATCTTGGTGTCGTAGCTGGGACATTGATCGTATATACTTTCTAGGAGATCATGAAAGTCATCCTTGCTATTATCATCCTTCTCTGCTGTCAGTGCGTGGGCGCAAATCAGGTTCATGTTGCCGAATTGAGCCTTGATGCGGATTGTTATGAGAGGTCGCTTATATATTTAAAGCTTAAGACTTTTTGCCTTAGTCTGGCTGGGGTATGCCAACAAATTCACATCCAAACAAGCGCTGCCTTCCGTCTCTGTAGCAGTTTCTCATCCTCCTTTTGCCCGTCCCACTTCCTGGGTTGCGGTTATGTTTGGTTTTTAGCAGTCAAAGACCCCCGCAAGTTAGTCGGCTGCACGTAGTTTGTTAAGGGATCTCACATTTCACGTGTGAAACCGAAATTCATTGTCCTTTTTTCGTTTGCTTGGGTCGTCAACAGTTGATCCGTCTCTGTATCCGAGGCTTGAAGTCGTCTCTGAACTCGAATCTTTTTACGTGGCGATGAAGTTAATACACACACACACAACCTCCAACTGGAAGGTTAGGTCCATTTGTTTATCTCCGGTGTAAAGGGGTCCGGAAGGATCCGGTGTCGGTAGCCTCTTGCAGGCTGCGAGCGCCGCCGTTGGCTCTAACAGAATGCTCATTGTCACCAGTTGTCAACAGTTGATCCATCTCCGTATCCAAGGCTTGTAGTCGTCTCTGAACTCGAATTTTTTTAAGTGGCGATGAAGTTAACCCCACACGCAACCACCAACTGGAAGGACAGGTCCATTTGCTTAGCCCCGGGACAACGAGGTCCGGAAGGATCCGGTGTCGGTAGCCTCTTGTAGGCTGCGAGCGCCGCCATTGGCCCTATGAGAAGGGCTCATCCGTCGCCATCTCTATTCTAGGGTCCCGACCATACCATGGAAGCCACGTAGCTTCTGCTGACTGTTATTATGGATGCCGCCATTGGCCAACCAATTGATCAGCTCCTCTGCCGCCATTCTAAAAAGAGCGATGAGTCCTGGTAGACTCACACTCTCCCCTCTCTCGTTTGCAGCCGCCCAGACGTCCCACGAGGGTTGGTTTTCTGTCGAGGGTACTTGGCTCCCGGTTTTCACCACGGGGAGGTGAGAGTAGAAGTTCGTAAACAGACGTTAGGTGCAGACGCTTGTGTCTGCATGGTACCCCTGTCAACGCTTTGAAATCCGAACTTATCAGCTACAGCTGGATATTTTTCAGGATTTGAAATCAGTGATCATTAAGCTGGTAAATTAATTGCATGTTATGAGTCTGATTGAATTTTGCACAGTCTTGTGTGCACAGTCTTGTCTTATTGTTATTTCAAGTTATTTTAATTGAAAATATATTTAAATTAAATTTCCCAATCATATTTCACCTAAACAATTACTATTAAGTATTAAGTACGGCACTTCGTCCCAATTTATGTCGGCATTTTAATTACACATCATCGTAATTGACATGATCTACTAGTAGCAGGCACAGCACGAGTTGCTGCGGAGAAATCTAAGAGAAGATATATTCTATGATGAAATTTAACATTGAGGTCTGCAGATTCTGATGTCGTTCTGAATTCACACATATCTATCCAGAAGAAGAAGAAGCTTCGGCCCAAATAGTCATTCAATTTAATTAAAACATACAGAATCAAAAATAAAAGCCCGTATAGGGGTAATAAAATTGGAAAGATTTTTTGTCTCATCATTGATCACGAATTAAGCTGGGAAGCCTTCCCCAAGACACCCCAACCCAAATCCCATACCCTAATCGTCTGGAAGTCTGACCATCAGACGCTGGACGGTCCTCTGCTTGTTTTCGCAGATGTTGGGTCCATCCAGAAAAGGTGGTAGGAATAGGTGTCCACTCCAGCGATTTCAATATACCTTCATCTTCCGGAACATTGTAGCGTCTTCCAAGCTGAGAACATGGGGATAAAAGAGGTTCTATTTTGGCTTAAAAACATTGTGATAGCTCCTACCTATCCAAATATATGATTATAGGATATCACATCCTGATACTGATATTGATATTGACATCACGGTCAATATTTCCGGAACTGATCACACATGTGTAGATGACGTCATGTTATACCACTTTACTGTTATCGAATCAATCGTTTTTAGAATGAATCAATCGCTTTTGCACTTTATTTTGTTCGACAGAGTATATCCAGATGAGAAAAACCACCAGAGGTGGATTGCATATTTACGATTTCATGGATTCTACATTCTGACATCCATATCCGCTTTAAAAACACACACACACAATTTCTACACTGGGCAGAATTATGTTATTGGTGCAATAGTCTAGTTCATTTATGGCAGAGTTCAGCTTAGAAAATTGTTGATTCCTTGGACTTTGTCTTATGACGAATCTGGTGAATCTAATAAGTAATGATAAGGTATTCTTTTCCAATCACCATGTTTGGTTGAGTGGTCCCAAAGAATAAAGCAAACAATTTCTGATGATTTCAGATGATTGGTTGTCTTTTACAAATTCATCAAATGCATACATATGTAGTACTTCTCTATCTAGTTGTTGAATACAAACAGGGCCGGATTTAGAGGTCTGGAGGCCTTAGGGCAACAATTGAGTGAAGGCCACCTGGCTTATTATTTTCCAAATAAAATTAACAATTTTTTTTTCAGTCAAGTGTTTCAATAATTTATTGCGAAACCAACTAAATTATCTTAACAAACATACATATATAAATATAGACAAAAACAAGAATTATATGAAATTAAACTAAAGCGCTAACAAATGGAGTATTACGAGCTTTCATCTTCATCTTCATCCTCATCTTCATCTTCAGTGAAACGCATGTTCCACTAAGGGTAAGAGGGTAACGTAGGCACGTGAGATCTCCAGGTCACTCAATCCTCCGCCATTGACTCTAACTCATCAGAATCTATAGACTTAGTCCAACCATCTCGTCCTGGGTCTGCCAAGCGGTCGCCTACCTGATGAAATCGCATTCAATGGACGCCTCGGAAGTCGTGATGATGGGGACATTCGTGCCTTACGAGCTTTTTTCGACGAAAAATCCTTGATGATTTCGCTGAAATGCAGTTTTCGCAGTAAATCACTTTCAATGCTGAGTAGGGAAAGAAGAACGGTTTTGTCCCATCGTAGTTTGAAGCCTATTTTTTATAACTTTCATTTTTGAAAATGAACGCTCCCCAGTGGAATTAGCCACTATCAAAACCAAATACATTCTCAGTGCAATTTCAATGTTTGGGAATGTAGCTCCGAAATTGTGATCTTCAAGAATGTGGTAGTAAAATACCTCGGTAGACTGGTCTTTTCTATAATCCTTTTTGTATAAGTCGATCAAAGATACAAATTGAACCAACTCATTACCAAGACTAGGCTCTAAATCATCTTTGTACACTTTCACCAACGCCTCTGCTGCACCCTGCAAATATGCAGCATCCATCTCTTCTATGTGATTCAGAAATCCAAATCTCGAACGAATAGCTTCGTATGCGTGCAATCTTTTCGTAAAAGAAGCTGATCGGTTACTGGGATAAAACCGGATAATTTGAATTTCTCTTTGGGTGACAGATTTGCGTCTTGTACTTTCATGTAACCTTGTTCTGGTGCGTAATTGTACATATTGGTCAGTATGAAAGAAATATCTTTAGCTGCTTCCTCGTATTTATGAAAATCGTCTCTTTTGGATTCAACGAATGATTTCAATGATTCTAATGCACGCATCGCAGATTCAGTAATCGTTTTCGGGTTCTGCAGCATCTTGTTTGTAGCATCGAATCGCTGCAAGATTTCGTTCCAAAAGATAACAAATAGAGCGGTTTCGAGACAACTCATCTTTTTTGAAAGGTGTGATGCTTTATTCCCCACGATGTCTTTTTGCTCCTTATCAGAAGATGCTTAGAGCCCCTTCGATTTCAGAATAACCATCGACAATGGCTTTCGTAGCTTCATCTCGGCAAGACCAACAAGTATTGCTAAGCTTTTTTAAAACGTAAGATTGTCCGCTTTTTTCCAGCTATAATTTTTCAGTCAGAATTTGGTATCGTTCTGTACTTGCTGTGAAAAACGTATATAAAATCTGAACGAAATCAAAGAATTGAACAGCCGGTGGACAAGAGTTAGTAGCTGCATTTCCAACTAAATTGAGAGAATGACCACAACATGGTACAAACGCCGATAAATGATTTTTCTCCAAAATAAGAGCCTGCATTCCTTTGTATTTAATTTTCGAAGTCTATTGTGGGGGCCCTTGTTTTGTGGAGGCCCGGGGTTGTACCCCAGGCTGCCCTCCCCTAAATCCGGCACTTAATACAAAGTACGGTTATGAACAACGGTCGGTAAATGTTAAACCCTCCCGAATGAAACATAAAGTAATGTAATTGCATAGAAATCTAGCAATTACGGCTTGTATGTTGAGATAAGCTTCTTCTACAACCAATCGCGTTGGGCTACACTTTGACACTTTGTTATGTGCGAATTCCAATTTAAACAAATTCTTCTTCAATTCTTATTGACTTCTTTTTCCCGAAAATTTAACTTGAAACGTTGTACTACTACTTACTTAGCGGGCTCCCGACCCGTGAAGGCTCTCTGCCTGAGAACGTTGAACCCGGAACGTTGTATCGGTAAAATAAGCAAGCAAATCTTTCTTACAGTAATAATAATAGACGACGTTTTTTTTACAGAGGGTTGTATAGGCAAATAACTTTTATTTCATGGGTATTGACGTTAAGCTTTTTATTAGCAATGCTTTCGACCCGAACCTCTGATTACAAAATAGCCGCAATTCTTTCAAATAAGTGAATTGTGTGCATTGAAATTTATTTTTTTTTTTGATGAGCGTATCAAATCACAGATCAAGATGAATGTTTCCAGATGCTAATAAGGTCTTCCAACTGTTCCCATGTATGTGTATACACATCAGTGAGCAACAACTTGATTAAGAAACTAGATAAAATATCAACCAGGAAAATTTCGTGAAAACTATTAATAGAAGATTCGTTGCCCGAGAGTGGTGTGAAATTTATTGACGTGGTCATACAGTTTCCATGAAGCAACACATTCTGATTTATGGAGGAGCAAGGAGCTGAGGAAACTGAAAGCAAAAGAAATCCGCATACCAAAACCGAAGCATGAAGAATTTCAAATTAAGTGTATGTGGCGGGTGAAGACCGATATGTACGAATGATAGCAGCTGCAGTGCAACAAGAGCGAAAACATTCTCGAATCACCAAGTCGAATATAAAACTCTATGTTGGCAATTCAAATGTCACATATATAAAGTGAAACATATTGATTTCGTCTGGCAGATGACACTTAAAATTGGAATACTTCTTTATTATTCTTTTACACGGGACGTGTGCAGTAGGTCTGATGGCTTTAATAAATCCAAGTAATATGTCCTATCTTAAACCTAACTAAGTAGTTTGTTAACGTTAGGCCAATGCAGAAAATGCAGTGATTACATTCCCTTCTTATGAATTTTTGTCGTTTTAAGGATCGAAGGACGTCTTCCTTTCTGAACTAGTGTTCACGAGAATATTATTTTATTTCCTTGCCTTTGTTCCTTTAACTCCTCCAGGGGCGCCACGCCTTTGAGACATCTCGTTCCAAGTCTGCAACGCGTTTGAGCTTCCTAAAGAAGTTGATTTCTTTAAGGGGGTAGTGTGTCCCGCTTTTCTGTCTGCTTGGGTAAGCGGATTTCACTGCATGGCGTACTTCGCAGTGGAGTTGTATTCGTGCTGTAGGCTGTGTACTGCCACTTTCTTCTTCATATAATAATGTGTATAGGTTTTTAGTTCGTTTTCACGTAAAGACGCTCGTTGAATATACGGTTCAAACAAGAAGAAATACTCAGTTTCTCCCAACTGAAGAACTTCACCTTCAAGATGCAGTTTCCTCAACAAACGGGTCCAACGACCCAAAACTAAAAGCAAAACTCTATAAAATGAAAAGAAGATTGTGTAAGATGGGCCATCTAGTGGTTTTTTTTAAATCATAGGTTATAATGACACTGACAGCTGTTACCCGCTCGAAATCTTGACAGAAACTCAGTATCATACCTCCGCGGGACGAAATGAGTCGCTTTACGCACAATGTTGAGAAATATTGAAAACTTATTTCCAAAGTGAGTGCCGTGTAGCCCAAAAAGTGTTTTTTTTTTTTGAAAATAAGTTTTTGGCCGAAATGAAGAACCCACCGCGACTGCTGTACGCATGTTTGTGCAAAAAGTTCGTGAGACTGGTATGCTAGTGAACAACACGTTCGGTGCGCACAGATGGAAATATAGCTGATTTGGCCGAGAGTGTGAGACTCAATTCACGAACATCAACTCGCCATCGATCTCAACAGCTCAACATTTTACGCACTAGCCTGAGGAGAATTCTCCACTATCTCGGACTATTCGCTTACTTATCTGTGCAGGACCTATTAAGAACCTATTTTCTATTTCGGCTAAATGACTGTTTTTAACAGCTGTTCCTGCAAGACTGCTTAGAAAAAGCTCTTGTCTAGTTTTCTCAGACGACTGGAGGAAAAATTTGATGTAGACAATTTGAAAAGGTCTCTGTGACAGCTAAATGAAGCTTTGTCAGTGGAAAGGCGCGCGACCATCCGCTTCGTTATTGCCTCACAGTTTGGGCCTTAGAGCAGCTTAAATTGGACAACTATTTTGGGCCGAAAAATCATCTTTTCTGACGAGGCGCTTTTTAATCTCGCTTTCATCGGCTACGTTAAAATTCAAAATCAAAATTGCCGCATCTGGGGCTCGGAAAACCCGCACGTTATTGTCGAGAAGCCAATGCTTTCACAGAGAATGACAGTTTGATGCGGATTGTGGAGTGATGGCATCATTGGACCATTTTTCTTTGAAAATGAGGCTGGGAACAACGTTTCGGTCAACGGTGGGTGTTACAGAGCGATGTTAACTTTTTTTTTACTGAAATTGAAGACATAGATTTGGACGATATCTGGTTCATGCAGGATGGCGCACCATGCCACACAGCCCATGTCACAATCGATCTTTTGAGCACCAAACTCCCAAATTGTGTTATCAGTCGTCTTGGCGATGTCGATTGGCCGCATAGGAGCTGCGACCCCTTTGGATTTTTTTTGTGAAGAACCGTGAAAGACCGATGTGATGCTAACAACCCGGAAACGATTAAAGCGCTTAAGATCAATATCATCCAAGCAATCTGTGAGCTACAACCCGAAACCATCAACAAGGTCTTGGAAAATTGGGGTGACAGAATGCGCTACTGCGAAGCCAGCCGAGGCAGCCACTTGAACGACGTTGTATTTCATAATTAATGGGAATGTTTGTACTAATGAATGTACTAATAAAGCCACAATACATGGAAAAAATTTAATTTTGTTTATTTTATTGCATTTTTAAAAAGGAACTTGTATTTGGCCCGCCCTGTACACGACAATGATATCAAGCCAAACACGAGTGGATGCTACAGAAAGTAGGATCACTTCCACCTCGGAATGTAGGGCCACACAGAAATGAAAAACGGTAAAAATATAACAATTGACAGCCTGTATAAGCCGTATAATAAATACTAGCTGCGTGTGCTTTGCCAAAACTTATTGATTTCTTTCCGCACAATGGATATTCATGGCATATTCCAGCCACCTATTGATTTCTTTTGAATAAGTCAAATCTGCAACGGAATTGAACAAAAGAAGACCAAATCAGGCATTTTAGTGTGAACCACCAATTCTTTAATCGTCTCGCAAATCCAAGGCTAGAAAGATCATTGCCTTTTCTCCTATTTGGCCTCAGCTATTTGAAAAGTCTCAAGGGAACGCAAATCATTGATTTAAACGATATTAACATTTTTGACATCTGAGTGCTTCCAACGTATTCACCCCAATCGACAGAAAATAAAAAGGACGTCTTTAAGACCTTGGGAGCGGTCGTATGAACACACCCCATAGCTATAATTACACCGGATGATCCAGAATGAAATAAACTATTGAAGAACAATCCGTTCGCTTTGAGGCTAAATTAAGTTCGATTCGTGTGATATTTTTGCTATGTAACAAATGCAACAAGCAACAGTTCACGATCTGTAAAAATAGGCGGAAGAGTCACTCATAACGAAATTCGAGAATCTAAGTGCTTTCTCATCAATACGTGTGCACATGCCTTCGTTCCAAGTTCTATTTTGAATTTTGACTATTAACACAGTTCCTAATCTTGTGACGAAAGAACGCCAAGAGTTGTTGATAAAAATGAAATGATGACAATGTGTGTGTGTGTGTGTGTGTGTTCTTGAAAGACAAATGGAAGCTTTTAGGAAAACATGTTGGGTCCTTAATCGATGTATGGTGATTAGAGGTAATTATGAGAACACGATTTTTGCTCGGAAAATTCGAATGGGTTGACTGATGGTTTATTTTGCACTTTGGCAATTAAATTCGGTTTATTTCAGTGGTGCCAAATCGTTGCTAAGAATTTTTTAATTTTTGTCTTTAGTTTGTTTATTCATCATTCCGCCAAACAATTAGCCCTTAAGATGACACTTATCTGTGCAGAACCTATAAAGAACCTATTTCCTATTTCGGGTAAATGACTGTTTTTAATAGCTGTTACTGCAAGCCATATGCATTCTCCCAAAGACTGCTTAGGGAAAACTCTTGTCCAGTGCTCTCAGGCGGTTTTTTTTTAAAAGGTTTTTATGACAGCTAAATTAAGCTTTGTCAATGGAAAGTTAGTCCGTAAGTCGTAAAAGTACACCCATATCAGAAATCAAACTTGGGGGGTTTTTTTTCGGAGGATTTTTGAAACACTATTGGAGCACGTAGACTCAAAACTGGTTCATTGTACTGACAGGTAGCAACCTACTCCAGTGCCGCTAATTTTATCCGAAACTAACACCAGCAAATGGTGACTGGATTTTTTTTTTTTTTTTTTTTTTTTTTTTTTTTTTTATTATTAATTTTATTAGTTCAGTTTTCGCAATTATTACATATATTTATCTGCAAAGCCTGAAGGGCTTGTCTGCAGAAGACTAATCATAAAAAAATTTGTATTTGTAAATGTTGAAGTTCATTAAGTACATTATAGTTAAAAAAAAAGAACAGTAGTACAAGTATGGACAATATAGTTAACAATTCAAAGATATTTCAATTTACAGTTCATTACTATATAGGACACAAGATAAAGAAAGTGAGTTTTTACAAATTCGATTTTACTGGGATTCGAACCTGGAACTCCTCTAACTTGGGGCAGGCACCTAACCAACTGCGCCATCCAGTCGTTAACTTGGGACGTTACTTTTACAAATTAAACAGCATTAAAGGAAACCCACAAAAAGGGTTATCTTATAGACGTACCAGTGCAGCTTCTGACCTTGCAAATCGACTGTAAACGAAAACTAGCGAGCTTGAAATCGACACACACCATTTTTATTATCAATCAAAGCAGCTTATGACATCATTCGATGCAAATAACTAATCGATGCCGAATTCGGAATTCCACAAACATTTAACATTGTCAGCAAACTGTCTGTAGACTCTGATACAAGTGATAGAAGTCAAATGTTTGTCTCTTTCGGGGAAAACGCGAATTTCTACATTTTAGTGGAAATTAAAATTAGAACCGCCGTAATCGTTACCCAAAACAAACAACTTGGGTCAACATATCTGCATGGAAAATCATGCTACATGAAGCCGAACTGAACTCGGATATAAACATAGTCCGTTAAGAAAAGATCCGTCAACTAAAATGGTTGGGTAAGATCAAACGCATGAACACCAATGGTGAGGCTAAGAGAGTCTTCGAATCTGAGCCTCCTGGTTCGGGACGGAGTACCAAGCGTCTGGTATAAAGATCAAGTGATCGCGGATACAAGAAAATTTGGTCTTTATGACTAGAAGGAGCATTCACGGAACTGTCAAGCATGTACAACACTTAGGCTCAGACTCCCCAAGACCCTCCATAGGTTGCTGCCCTAAAAAGATGGAAAATATCAAAAGGAGACAAGTGCATTTTATTAAGTTATCCTACTGATGACATTTAAAGTCACATTTGCCTCGATTTTGAGCCCAAACCAAAGTGTACTGGCTGGTCATTGCGATTTCTAGGGCCCTACTTCTATTCTAAAGATTTCTAGAGTATGAGCTTCACCTCTCCCTCTTCTTTTTCTTTAAGTTATGCTACAGTCCAGGTGAACTTTAGCCAGGCTTATACAGCATCTACTCATGTTGAGCGTCTTATTGTTCTCCCACAAGTTAAAAGACCTATAGTTTCATGGCGACTCTGAACATTGAAGTTTGAGAAACTTCCCTGAGCGTTGTTAATGAGAGGTGTTACCATAAAAATAAAATGAAAATCATCGTAGGAGAAGATGTATTTGCTTACAACGCCGCGGCTTCTAAATCGGGTGATAATCGAGACTGTGAGAGGTTGTTCTAGTGGGCGTCGGTCGACTTCTACGCACTAGACTTCGAGTCTTTATTCAATTCCTAGCACAGAAAAAATAATTTTAAATCTTACGACCTCTTTCGAATCACTGACAATGCTCAAGAAATATAACTGTTTAGAATAAATCTTCTCAGTCTCGCCGTTTGAAGTCGACATTAAATTTTAAGTCCGATTGGTGGTTTAGAAGCTAGCGCCACTGTAGCTGTAGTAGACTGTAGCGCCGCCATATATATTCACTTCGTCTGTCACATTTTTTTTGTATTTCTTGATCCTTCTGTTGACCAAAGGCGGTGTTTGGTGCATTTTATTCCCTTTAGGATATTTAACCCAAACCACGTAGGAACATAATGTCACAGGACAATGCTAATGGACTGGTCAAAACATACACCACTTAGAGCTTCTGTTATTTTTGATTAAGGCCATTAAATTAATTGAAAACAGTTCAAAAATTAAAAAAAAAAATGGTCTTGCTTTAAGAGCAATGAGGAAATAAGATTTTTTTCAATTTTTATTGTTCAAATTTTATTTGAATAGTTTTATTAGAGGTCTCTCATGTTATAAAGTGTTATAGCAAATTGCTTTTTTTCGTCTTAAATGATTGATGACGATTTTACCGAGTTTAATTAGGCGAGTTTAATTGGTCATAAAATTAAGAAATTTAATGTGATTGATCTATTTTTTTGAAAATTGTTTTACTGGCACTGAATCTGGAGGGATATCATGTGTACTTTACAGAGGAGAAAGTTTGGTGAATTAAAAAAAAACGAATAGAAATAATCATATTCAAAAAATGTTGCGCTTTATTTAATAAAACGTCTGATAATTGGAGAGGAAATCAGATAAACCAGTTAAGATAAAACATATTCACCAAATCTCGACAGATTCATAGCTTCAAAACATTCTGACAGTTTTTGCTATCTTTCAGCCAGTTGAAACTCAAATGAATTACGTGCACGCTAGCAGAGTAAATAAGGGCATTAAGAGAAAACAAAACAAATGCCAACAAGAAAGTACTGTGTAAACCCTAGAATCTTCAAAGATAAATAGAATTTACAAACGCTGAATGTGTTATGCGTTAGTCGATCAATTGTCAACCATTGTCCTCTATCAGTTGTCGAGGTTTGATTCATTGGCTTTTGTCACAGTTCGATTGCTGCCACTGTTCGAATCCGAAGGTTTTTTTCAATTACACTTAGGTGTGAGTTTATTAAACGGATTTTTCATAAGATTTTTTTTTTGTTCTTTTTTTTTTTTTGCTTTTGCCATGATTTGTTCGCAATTTATGTAATGTCATTAATTTATTTTGCAACTATCTCCTTAAATTTTTATTTGTAGAACAAAATTAAAGAAAAAAAGAAATAAAACAGTTGAACAGTTGATTTTCCATTTTTAGCAACGTCTCTGCGAGAGTGTCTTTCCGATTGTCCATAATAAATTGCTATTTGTAAAATAATCGTCATCCATACATTCTTCTCTCAATACGGTGTATAAAGTGTTTTTATCTATTAATACACAGTAAAGGCCTCGATGTGTTTTTAAGTTTTCTTGCATGCAAACACACGAGAGTATCTAAATTCGATCATCTGAACATCTGTATCTATCCTACACTCTTTTTTTTGTGTTTGTATATTTCCTATTTAAGATTCTCGTACATAATTGTAGTTATGACTGAACTTTGTTAATATACATGAATGCATGTATCTATTAATATATATATATGTGTATAAGTGTGTACACATCGTGTTCTATTTCTTCGCCTGTGAAAAGGAGTTGCATATAGTATTGTGAATGAGTATTATTTTTGGTTTGCTTGGTCATCATAGAGAGGGAATATTTTCTTTTTTTTTTTTAAGAAGTGTGTCTATAAGTTTGTGAAAAACATTTTATATATGTATCAGAGAGTACATACACACAACCTAGTGAAAAGTGAACATACATATATGTATGTATGTTTTGGATACAAAAACATTCAACAGACGGGTAAAGTTTTTGGTGAATTTTTTTTAAATATATCAACTGTTATTTCTTCTATTTTTTTCCTACATAAATATGTAATTTTTTTTGTTGTGCTGTGATTTATACTTTGGTCTTTATTATTAAATTATTGCAATATTCAACTGGTAACATGCCCATTTTGGTTTTTATGTGTATAAGACGAATATATGCATCGATTATAACGATACTTTCGTGATTAGTACGTATAATGTGTGTGCCGTGTGCACTCAGGAATATAGACTACCTGCGAGCAGCCACCCTCCAGTTCATTCGATATTCGGTGCTAATTGGGAAGAAGTGCTAAAAATTTAAATTAATTTTGTTCCACGAATATATCTGCTTTTTGGTAACGTTCTTTTATAAACAATTTTTTTAAATTAAAAAAAATTAAAAATCTGTGAATAATATTACATCAGATTGTGGTTAGTCTACGCCATGTTTTGCATAAAAAGAGAAAATATTTTAACTTTCATTTGGATTTATGGAGTTTGCTGTAAACAATATTTTTTTTAAACAAAATGAATTAAAGTTAAAAAGAAAATAAACATTGAATCAAATACTATTTTTCTTGAGAATATAATTACGTAAAATTTGGCAGTGGACTAGAAGAAAAAATAAATCGAACAAAATATTTCGGAGTTAAATAATAATTAAAGTTTTTTTTTTCTCAACTATAGAAAACAGAAAATAAGCAAACATGCCTTTCACACCAGCTGAAGTTCCAAAATGCCCAAAGTGCGGCAAGTCCGTGTACGCAGCCGAAGAACGTGTTGCCGGAGGATACAAATACCACAAGACTTGCTTCAAATGCGGTAAAGTCTACAACTTTTGATAACTGCTGAGGACATTTTTTAATCGACGTTATAAACGTATAAATTATTTTTTTTAAATAGGAATGTGCAACAAATCATTGGATTCAACGAATTGTACCGAACACGATAAGGAATTGTTCTGCAAGAATTGTCATGCCCGTAAATATGGTCCTAAAGGATACGGTTTCGGTGGCGGTGCTGGTTGTTTATCAATGGACACCGGAGCACATTTGAACAGAGAGTAAGTAGTTTAGAATTTTGTTACTTTTTTGTTGAATTTTCACCATGCAAAAAACGGTTAAATTGCAAAAAAAAAAAAAACATAATTTAAATGAAAAACAAACAAAATTAATACAAGTTTTCTCTTAGAGAAATCTTTTTTTTTTCTGAAACTCGTGACACATTCATTCATGTATATAAAAAAACAAAATCCCATAAACACACTTGAAAACAACAGAAATGCATCCCTAATTCCATGTACATAAATCTCTTGTCTTAATCACGTTGTGTGATTTATGTCTTAATCTGTTCTCAAGTGCTTATTGTTTAGTGTCATTGTTTTTTCAGAGACAAACAAAAAAATCTATTCAATATTTCAATTGTAAAGTAAATTCAGAAAAGATTGTAAAGTTTCACATTTTCCTCAATTGACTAAAGGGTTTGTTCTCTCCTTGCGTACAGGCTGCTAAACTGTTAAATTCCATTCCAAAAACCCTATTTAAATTCAAATCATACGCTTTAAATCTAACCAAAGGCTAGTTAGACTGACAAAACAAAATCTCAAGTTGTGTATAGTTCAGCATTTGACCGAACTAATAAATCGTTAAAAGATCTGCTTTGGAAAACGAAACGAAAAAAAACGCTACAAATTAAAAGACTAACTGAATATTAACCAACAAACTAAAACCAAAAAAAAAAAAAACAACTTGGAATAAATCATATTATTTTTTTATTCCATCGCAGCAACTAGTTCAACACCTTAAGATAGTCCCGGTGGATTTGAGGATAAGCTAGTTCTTCCAAAAAATATCTACGTGACAATTAGTTCTTTAAATATTATCTATATTTTATAATAAATCCAAAAATAAATATAAATGTCAGTGCAAAAAACATAAAAAAAACAACAAATGCATCATGCAAATTTTTATTCTCTACTTAGACGGTTTTTATGAATTCTTCAGATTTTTTTGTTTTGTTTTCGAAAACCCATACAACAACAACGGCAGCGCAACAAAAATGAGAGAGATATCTATTTTTAAACTTTCAATCGAATGTACGATCAACAGTTGAAATAATATGGATTATTCTTTGTAATATTATTTTACATGTGTGTAGATGTTGTACTAAGTAATACTTGTCTTGTCTAACGTCTGCTTGCAAAAATCATATAAACAAAAAATCAAAACATATAAACTATACATAAATTATATATAGACATACAAGTTGCTGAAGAGCTGTTTTTTTAATAAATTACCAACACCAACTAAATTGACAATAACTCTTTTTATTCTCCTAACATAAGTAACACACAAACATAAGTCAAAAACACACTCGTATACAGACACATCACCTTACGAGCTATATGAAATTGCCAATTAAATTTAAGTTTTGACAGAAAGATATACATAACCAAAAAAAAAAAATAACGATTAAGAAAAAGCGAAGATCAAGGACCTGTCGTAAATCAAAGTGTTCATCTTTTAGTCTGTGCAAAGCCAGGTGATTTGTTCGTTGATGTTTATATATCTCAAAAGTTCTTGAAGTCTACTTCAGAAATCGTAGCCAAGTCTAAGAAAAATGAGACACTCGAAGTAACATCAAATTCAGCTCAAAATTAGCCACTTATGGAAACGCAGTGGGGGTGGCCTCTGAAATGTATATGTATTCGAAAAAGAATTTTAGGAATTTTCCAACCCATCTATGAGTCAGAGTTTTGATTAGATTTGGTAAAAATAACGGGTTACTCATTGAATATTTACATATACGTATTTAGAATCAAGACCTTATACGAGTTCAGTACGAAACTCATCAGAGAAACTGAAAATAATTGAATAGCAATGTCATGCCGATCGACGATCTTAGGGCGTTATTCAATGACAAATAAAAGAAGATGTCATTACACTTTAGACGCCATTTTCTAACTTGACACGCCCACTTTAGACTCATTGTAACACAATGTGTGTGTTTGGTTTTCCCAAATTTGTTAGGTTTGAAATATTTTTAGACTTAATCTGACCCAAGGATAGGCGAAATGTGTCATTAAACCGAGGTGTCTGTTTATAGAGGATTGATTTTTGAGACATGACTTTGTAGTGCACTTAGAGACAAGCTTTTAATATTTGTTTGAATTTTTTTCAATATATGCTTTAATTTGTAGGGTTTTACAGATTAGAATAGATTCATGAGAAGCTCTTTGTTCCACAAATTTGGTCTAAATATCAGTTGACTTGTCGCGAAACTGGGCGACAAATATCCACGTGGTTTACAAGACCTTGAAAAGTCAAAATTTGTCTAAAGATATATTGGAGGCATCTGTAATTCCTTGAGCTATATCTTATTAAAGAATTTGTTGCCATGAACAGACAGAGACACGGATAAGGTCATAGAATCAGCTTCCGTTTTTAAATTTTTTATAAAATGAAACATCTGGTTATTGTGTCACTTTATTTTGAATTTTGACAAGTTGTAATGTGTCCTTGGAATCTTAAAATCTTGTTGGCAGGTGTTTACAGGTTGGGAATTCTCCTGTTGTTATTTTAGATATTTGTTTTCCGTGTGCGATCTTAATGATGCGGATAGTTTTATGACCTTTATTCCACGAACATTTCTGTTATTAAAGATTAATTAGTTCTTGCCGAATGAACCTGTCGGAACAAGCGAAACATTTTTAATTAAAGAGTTCTTGAAATGCGTCTGATGATGCATCAAATTTTGACTTACGTTTGACTCGGTGAAGGTTTTTGAAGCATTGTTGAATTCATACTAAATTACATAACGATCCACAATCAAAATAGAGTGCAATAAGAATACAACTTTTGATTGAGTACGAACAACTTTTTATTGAAAAATAATCGAGACTTGTAAAAGCAATCTGTAATGATTCAAGTTGTCTTTTCACAAGTCAAGTTTTTTTTGACTGGGCTATTTGTTATAAGTCCGTTGTGATACTTCGTCTTCTTTTAATGGCGCTACAGTCGGTGGACCTGGGTCTCATCAACAAGCCTCTCCTACTAGTACGATCTTTAACGTACTGCCTCCAATTGGGCACGCTAAGTTGGCTTACGTCCTTCTCCACTTATGTGCGCCATCGGTTTCGTGGGCGTCCACTATTGGGTGGAGAGTTGATACTTCTTTTTTTTGTAAAGAAAAAATAATAGTAAAATTTCCTTGTTTTTTGATATAAAAACACTTGAGTTCACATCACTCTGTTGTTTTTTTAACTATTGTACGGTGTATTTCGTGAATAAATTGTAGCTCTGGTTTAACAAGCAGAAGTATACGACACGACTGGATGACGCAGTTGGTTAAGTGCCTGCCCCAAGTTAGAGGGGTCCCAGGTTCGAATCCCAGTGAAATCGAATCTGCTCCAGTCACCATTTGCCGTTGGGATCAAATTAACGGCACTGGAGTAGGTTGCTACCTGTCAGTACAATGGACCAGTTTTGAGTCTGAGTACTCCAGTAGTGTTTCAAAAATCCTCCGAAAAAAAAAATACGTTTTTGTATTCATTGTTTAACTCATGCCTTTTTATATTCTCCCTCAAATATTGAAGTGAAATAATCGTATGAAAAATGAAATGAGACTTGATTCGAGAAATTTATTTGTGACTAGAATGGAAATCAAATCAGAATGGCATAGTAGCTCAGAAGCGAGTTAATCAAGCTTCAAAATGTATTCCTTTTAACTAGATTAAGATAAGTTAAGTTTGTATGAATGTTACAGCGAAGATAAGCTGTGATCCACTTATGTACATCATATTTGCTGTCACTATCCGATATCAGTAACACCGGTTCCTTGTTAGCCAAAAGACTAAAACACCTAAAAGTACCAACTGGTGTCTTGGTGGTTCATCTTCCGATGTTCCTCTATGTTTTTGTATTGCACAAAACTTAACTATGTCCTTGATTTTGATTTTTGACAACTCTTCTAGGCTTCTGACTAAGTATTTGCCTAGCGTTCTGCATCTAATTCCTGCAAGAGCTTGACAGTTGACGAGATAGTATAGTAGTATTATTTTCTTCTTCACATTGCAGCTTCTACAAAAGACGTTTAACTAACAATTAACAAAACTATGCTTTAATTTTTAACAATTAACGTAAAGCTATACCTTTTGAATCTTATTTATTCTGATACTGTTTACAAATCTGTGCTGGTTCGCTTTGCTTGTTAATGTATTTTCTAATTGATTATGTTTTCTAACTTCAACTTGATAGCAGAAAATGTACTGTAACTAAAAGCGGTGGTTGGCTTTTCAATTTTGAAGTTTATTTCAGTCGGAGGTTCAGTCTTTCTCTCCTTCTCGAATCACGAAGTTCAGATTCCAGGACTCTTTTGGCTGGAGCGTTGGTGTTCATTCGCTCAATATGGCCCAACCAATTTAGTTTACAGATTTTTGCCTTTCGGACTATGTCCACACCCTGAAATAATTCATAGAATCCGCGTTTGTGTCTTTTCCTGCATTCGTCTTCCTCGCAAATAGAATCTTTCAAATACATCAAGAATGAGTTTTGTAGTCCTGCTTATCATCCAGATAGGATTAGGGTTTTGTAGAACGTGATTTTGGTCCTTCGTCTCAGGAGTTTTGACTCCAAGCAGCAACGCTTGCAACGCGCGATTCTGCGTTGGATCTCCACAAAGTTATCATTTATGGAGTTCACGTTTGCCCAAAGGTAGACAGGCTCCCTCACTGTCTCAAAATTGTAGCTGTCGTTGACTGTCTTAGATGTTGAGCGACGGATTGATTTTTCTCGACAGAATATACGAGTACTTTGCCTTATTTACCCTAAAAAATTCCAGTATTCCAATCCGCCAATGTCAAAATTCGCATCAAAAAATGCCATTTTCGAATCACATTTGATGCGTGCGGATGTTATCTTACAAAATCCAACAGATTTACGCATGAATTCTTTAGTTCAGACACCCTCACTTTAGTCGTAATATTTCTTTTCTGTAGGAAATTTTTCAAGAATTCTTGGTAAGAAAACAACATAATTTAATTTATAAATCTTCCTAGTAAACAACAATTTCTAATGGTGTCCGTTAACGTTACGCAACCCATCATCATCCAATTAAATATGTCAAACATATATGCACATCAGTGTTACTATACGTCTATTAGATGTTGCATATTTCAAAAGATTATTTTACTACCAGACTAGAGAAAAAAAAAACAAATTTAAAAAAAAATCATGAGAGAAAAGGCTCGTAAATACTGGAATTCCCCAAGTTGATATTTTTTGCTTTTCATATGAAACGACATTAAATGAAGCAATAATTTAAAAAAAAGTTTTTCAAAATGAAATATTTCATTGGCACACCGTCTGTAAGATTACATTCATCTTATGAAAATTGAATGCTTTAGTACGAAGCGCAGAGGTAAACACATTTATTTTTGTTTACCTTCCGGAATCTTGATATTTTTTTTTATTTTTCAAAGTCGGCACATGGAAACGGAGGACTTTTTTGTTATTCCTCGTCATTGTGTACTTTTGTTTATTTTAAGCGTTACGTGTTTCATTTTCATCTTGCATAATGATGCTGATTTCGAAATGAGTAATGTTCATATTTAAAGTTAAGTGCTAAAGGTGTCAGTGATGAGAAACATTTGTTTGGAAGATTTCTGTTCGTGCGAGCTTTAAAAATATTACAAATTTCTGTTTCTATTATGCCCTACTCTGTGAGGAAATGAATCATAGTTTTTTTTAGAGCAGCTAACGAAATTCGGTAAATGAAGGTGGCTCTCGATGAGGCGTTGCAAACCCCAATTTCAGATTTCAGTTTTCTTGCCTGAACGAACACATTTTTTTTGTTTTTACGTTCCTTCATTTTCAAATCTCACTATTTGTCAAATGTTTGTGCATGCACTTTTGTACACTGCGATTTTACAAAGTCTAAATTTTGCGAAAATTAGTTTGGTAAAAAAAGTTATACTTTTGCTTTACCAATCATAAACCAAAAATTATTCTAGATCAAAAAATGACAGATCTGAACTGGAATTTTTTGCCTGAAAGAAAACCACTCAAAAGTACGGGACCTTCAGTTTAATGTCGACTCCGAACGGCGGGATTTAAAAGATTTTTGTAGACAGTTATACTCTTTGAGCATTGTCAGTGACTTGAAAGAGGTGGAGTCGTGAAATTTGAAAATGATTATATCTGTGCTGGGAATTGAACCTAGACTTATCAAAGTCTATAACGTTAGAGTCGATGAACATAACCCATACGCCGCCGCACCCACTACCGTACAATAAAACTGGGTAATTCACTCTCAAAAAGAGATTGATGAAAGATCGCTATAGATATAGGGCCATCAAGCGTTTTAGCTCAACTCATTGCTCTTCTAGCCAATCTCATAAACATCCAGTCCACAATACAAACTTTTAACTACTACCCATTTCTTTGTAAGGATATCTTATTCTCGAGTTGTTCAACAAATTTCTGTGCAAACAATTAACCTCAACATTCATCCGACTACTCATCTGATTTATCGTTATACAGTGGTGGACAAACGTTTTCACATAAATTAATATTCAAAGACCACTAAGCGTTTAAAGAAAGCCTAATTCAATTCTAGAATTTTCTCCTAATTCTGTAATTTTATCTAACAGTGGATTTTATTTTTATTTTTAGTGACGAAGTTCGAAATGGTGCTCGATTGGAACCACGTGTCATTGCCAAGGCTCCAGAAGGACAAGGATGCCCTCGTTGTGGTGGATATGTATATGCAGCAGAACAAATGTTGGCACGCGGACGGGTAAGAAATAGATAATAAATGTGTTTCAATGAATAATTGAAAGAATTTTTCTCTGAAAGCACCTTTTTTAAATATTAAAAATTGAGGTGGCCCAAATACAGACATTACAATCTTTCAAAACTTCTCACATTGGAAAACTATAAAATTCTACTACTGTCTTATCTGTATTAGTTTTCATCGGTTTTCAAAATCATCAAGTTATACTTAAATCATATGACGTATTTTTGTTGGAGGCTTTATGCATTCCTATTTCTTTTGGCTAACCCTTTAGTGGTTCCTGCTTTTCGAAAAGTGGCCAGCGGTTCAATAAATACAATGTTTCCTATACATACCACATTATTGTGTAAAGATTCTGACAGACTTTGAAAAAAACAAAAGACCCGGTTTCTGAAAATATCAAGACGGACCTTAATTTCATAATTGTTTAGTTTTGAGGCTGAAAAAAAATCACTATGTGTTCCTTTTTTAAAGCTTCTTTCATTCTTCTTCTTTGTATAGAACCTCTCAAATATGTTTCTTAATCATAAGATCAAACATTTTAACAAATTCATATCGTCGGCATGAAGGTCAACTTCTCGTTAAGTTGCAACTGAGACATGAACACTTGCGACAGAGTGACCACCATCATGAGGTCGCGAATGTTAGCGTGGAACATCTGTGCAAGTTGTTCGTGATTCATGTTTGTTACCGAAAGAATTAAATCAACGACTGAGCGGCCAATAGCGTTTGTTTTTTTTTTCATGCGATCACATCTTCTATGTGTTACGTTCAGCAGAATCAACAAATTAGTGGATGCCACGGAGATTTGTGTCAAGTTTAGCATTGGCGGTACAGTCGTTGGGAGATTCGGACGGGTGACGCTGCCTATTTTTGGAAGAAGACTCTATCCTTAGACGTCAGGTTCATTGCATATCACCTCGACGTTGATGGCAGTAAAAATAAAACCAGTTATGCCACAGAGAAATCCTAACTGAATGTAGATATATGCCTTTAGACCCATTTGGAGAGCGTTGTGTCGACGGTTTGGTGTACGGGATTATTGCATTCACGGACATAATATTCGTTGAAGAATGAACCGTAATTTGTGACTTTATTGCCAACAACATTCTTGTTGTTGTTCACTCTACGATTGAAGTCATAAAAATCCATGGCGTAGCTAGGTTCGGCTTGCACTTGATCATCGTGCTTCTTGTGTGGCACACAGAAACAGTTGGTCACTTCCACGACGGCTTTGTCGATGGCTTGCCAATTACGCGGTGAGAGTCAGCATTTCTACCCTCATCAGCATCAACAAATTCAAATAATGCGACGGAGTGTTTAGTTGTTTCAATAGCTTTTACCATAAAATTGTAGTAAATTTCAGATCTGCTAATCCGTTTCCTTTTCTGAGAAGCTCTTGAAAACATGCTTAAAGAAATCTTTCTTTATCTTAAGCCTTTAGCTTTTGGTACTCAATCTCAGCTGGTCGATTTCATAAATTGCACTTCATAACCCCAAATCAGTTACTTTAGTGAACATAAGCCAGCCTTATGAAAATGTAACTTTCATTTAATTTTTGAGTTCGTGGCAAGTAAATAAAAAGTCTCTCTAGGTGGGTTGGTGGGTAGACGGGCAGAACATATGTACGTAACGCTTATGTCATTAAAGACACATTGTGATTCTCAGTTGGCGATTTTATATCCTTATTTCCGTACTCCTTGTTTTTAGCCATCCCTCAGCTATCCCGTCAGTCTCATAAACCTGTAAAGAGACATCAACGACTTATATTTGTAGTTTCCTGGAGGTCGTTGAAGAAGTCTCCCAGAGTCATATTTCTCAACTGACACAGACAGTGACAGAGGTGTTGACAGTATCCTCTCGTTTTTCTTCATCATTAGCTGTGACCTAAGAGCTTTCAGTTTTTTGCGACAGCATGCAACTAGCTTGGACTTGACGCCTGACTGTCCATTGGAATTGTAATATAATATATAATATAATATATAATATATAAAATATAATGTAGTGGGCGCCGTGCCGTTGTGGGTATGTGCGTCGACCCCTGCTCATTTGACTATCACAGCCTATTTGCAAATCCCAGCACAAGCAACCATTTTTCAAAATAAAATAAAATTGTTCGCGTCTCCACCTCTTTCGAATTACTGATAATGCTCAAAGTGTATAACTGTCTAGAAAAAGCTGCTCTATCTCGTCGTTCGGAGTTGACATTAAACTGTAGGGCCCCTCCGCTCGTGAGAGAACAATTGCACGCACAACACGAGGGATTGCTAAGAAACTAGGCCCAGGTCCACCTCTGACTGTAGCTGTAGCGCCGCCATTATTATTATTATTATTATTAATATCAACTGTTGGTTTTTGGTTTTACTGCCAGGACTTTGACTTGAAAAACACTGTCATAGTCAGGAAGTCAATTAAAAGAAATGGTGTTTCAAACCCGAGGAAGGTGAGCCTGAAGTCACTCTCCTTTCACCTTCTAATAGCCTGTTTAAGACGTTTGCATGACCTGTGGTACTTGAGTTCCAGTAGCTAGAGTCTCTAAAATTAGAAGAGAAAAAAATCTTCGGGTTTTTCAAATAACCGTTTTAAACTTCACTTTTTGTTTCTTTTTTCAAGTTAGATATTGATAAATATTATTTCAACAGGGTTATCATAGGCGGTGCTTCAAATGCCTTTTGTGCAACAGGACATTGGACTCGACAATGCATTGCGATGGTCCTGATAGAGAGATTTATTGCAGAGGTAGTTTTCAAAAAAAATTCTCTTAGAATACGTAGTCTATCGTCTTGAATACCCCCAGTCTGTTGTGGTTTTTTATCTATTCTGTTTCTCGTTTTTGGCGTCATTTCTGTTCTTTCGTTTTTTCTGTTTGTGTCGAAAATTATCTCATTATCCACCTTCCAATATCTCAAATCAGGTAACGTTATAAATGTTGTATGTACATGTTTTGTGTTTTTTTTTTTTCTTTTTTGTTACTGTAGCAATGGCATAAAGAATGCTTCAAGTGCGGACTGTGCAGTAAAGGATTGGACTCTATCAGCTGCTGCGAAGGACCGGATAAAAATATTTACTGCAGAAGTATGTTCACTTTTAATTGTTTCATATTTGCCTTAAGAATCGTAAATTGGAATATCTTTAAATAAGTGAGAGCTCTCTTTTTAAAAACAACTTACAACTCGTGTGCAAAAATTCCCAAGAGATAGCTACAATAGAAAGAATCAAAAGTATTACCCCTTCGTAAATTCGTTTGAGATATAATTCTAAAAATAGCACGACAATTAATTTTGGATGACGTATCATTTTCTGAAATTCGTGGGTGTCGTGGAAAATCTTGAGCCTATAAATTAAATGAAGGAGTTTGAATTGTGTGTGATGGGAATTTTTGAGTGTCCTACGAATCGACCAGAAATAACATTTCGATTGAGTTGTACTACAAAGATGTGCACATTCCTTTAAAAATATGAAGAAATATTTTTTTAACAGTTTGTGCTAGTCTGTATAGTTTGAGTTTGAAAACGTTCTGCTGAATTTAAAAACAAAATCCTATCTACTGCATCAGACTTTTGTGCAATGAAATATGTCTCAATGTGATGTGATTTTTAGTTCTATTTCAATAATTTTCAAAACCAAATCAAAAGTTTCTTTTGCTTTCACTGAAGGCCATCTGTCAGAACAGTGTATTTTGCGATTTCATGATTTCCTTTGAACATTTCTCATACAATGTTGCGAAACTAAACACAGACGAATAATTCTAATGCAAACAGAAAGTAGAAACAACTGGAACATTCACGGAACAACAACACTCACGTCAATACATGAAATATGTATTTGAAAATAATACTTTGTATTTAGGTAAACAATAATTATATAGTTACGTTTTTCTGTGCAATTTTCTTATGACACAAATAATTCACACAACAAAAGACTTAAATCTTCGCTAATGACATTTATAAAAGCTGCTTAGGAGAGCAGAAGGAAAATAACCTTCTTCATTTCCTGTATTTGTCCGTCTTCGGCTTCATTAAGATGCCTGCACTTTGGAGCCTCCTTTTTTAAAACCTCTGTGAGTTTGGAGAGGCATCCACCTTTAATCTACTTCGGTTCTTAGAAACCTCTGATTGGTTATCCTAATTTGCAGACCTCTATTATTTAGGACCTACGTGATTGCACAATATACCTATATTGGTTTAAGTGCATTCCCACAACCTAATCTAACCTTGTGCGGTTAGCACGTTTTTTTTCTAACTGTCTCCAGCTGCGCACACCAGTTGATTTAGCTTCTTCTTCATTTACCCGCACCACCTTAAACGTCAGTACGTCCTCTGTTGCGTTGTCCAACAGTCTCGGATGCGAAAATTCTTCGTGACGGAGCTAACTTGCTCATGCGCTCTACTTGGCCTGGCCTTCTTCATGTCGTTGTACAGTCCGTAAAATTTGTGGTTATACCTTCTTGTACAATCGTCGTCAACGCAAACAGGACCAAAGATTAAGCTCAGAACTGTTCTCTCAAAAAGACCAAGCTCTTGAGATTGTCCATGTCACCGCACCACAAAGCAGGACAGGGATGATCACGTCGTTATATACAACCAGCTTGGTCCTTCGAGAGAGGGACTACTCAATTCCCTCTTGAGTCCAAACAGCGATTGGCAAGAGTTATTCTGAGTTTAATCTCGGTGCTGATGTTGCTTGTACAATTTACCGCGGAGCAGTGGTAGACGAAGTCATTGACTACATCGAAGTTATAGCTGGCTATTGTGATGATGTGGCTAGTTCGCCGATGTTTTTTGTGTCTTTGAAGACAGCATCAGCTAAAACCATTTTTGCTGCCATTTGCCAGCAAATGTTTCAATGACGGCTCATTGGGTTTGACCAATCACGTCAATGTCATCCACGTATGTTAGCAGTTGTAATTTTATGAGTTCTGTACGATATTTCCAAGGACAGTCTTAAAAACTCCAAAGACAGAGCCATTTTTTTAAATTTAAGCTGGATGATCTAGGGAAAATAGAGCTTAGCAAACTCCTGAGATACACATCTATATCTGGGTGGTTTTAACTTGATACATCGAAGTTTTTAGGTTTTCCACGGACCAGATTCGATTTCACTGGGATTCGAACCTGGGACTCTAACTTGGGGCAGGCACATAACCATCTGCGCCATCCAATCGTATAACTCATCATACTGAGGAGGATGACGATGGAGAATTCTCGTGCTCTATTAAGGTTGATAAAAAATTTACTTAACATATCACGGCTCACTTAGACCACTATGAGTCCATTGTGCCCAGAAAGTTTAAAACCGTGGAAAACCTAAAAACTTCAATGCATCAACAGCTCCGAAAAGAAGAAACTTCCTAGGGTTTCCTCCCTCCTAACGGCTAGTGCAGGACAATCACACAGTAGGTGACGAATAGGTTCTATTTCTTCTTCGTCTCTACAGCTTCTACAAAAGTCGTTATGGGGTATTCCCAGCCGTGCCGCGTGATTTCCTATCGCGCAGTGCCCTATCACGACCCCAACGGCTGTTCGTCTATCCCTTCGACTTAGTTTAATGAGATCGGTAGATCTCCTCTTGTCGTAGACTGGCCATAACGATTTAGCTGTAGCTCATGTGTCTAATCGACACCACCGTTTATTAGCTGTCTCGTTAGACTCAATTTCTATTTCCCTGTGCTAAGGTGCTAAGCGGTATGCTGGCCTCAGGTAGGGCCCACGAAGAGCTTAGATGTGATCCAACCCTTGCCAGCTCATCCACTTTTTCATTACCGGAAATTCCCATGTGGCCGGGCACCCAACAGAGTGTCATATAATAGGGTCAAGTAGGTTGGGCGTATCAAGGTTGGGCGTGTCAAGTAGGTGGGTATCTTTAAAACGAAAATAAATAAGAGCTTAGTAAATACTCTTCCCCTGCCACGAGTTGTTTAAGTTTTTTTTTTTTTGAATCTTACTATTTTTACACTTAACGCTTAATAGTGACAAACACGAATTTATAACTTTATTAAATATTCTAACAGTGTGCTATTCCAAAAAATTCGGGCCAAAAGGATATGGTTACGGTCAAGGAGGAGGTGCATTGCAAAGCGAATGCTACGCAAACGGGTAGGTTTTTAGATTTGTTAATTTGAATATTAACTAACTGCGCGGAAATTAAATTAAAGATTATAAGGAAATATTTTTCAACTTGAGACTACGCCTAATCAAACAATAATGCTTCTGCATGGATGTTCTTGTAGCTTAATTTCAGTGGAATCCTATCATTTTCAATTCTTAAAGAGTATTGAATAGGACATACTCCAGCAAATCATCACGAAAAAATAACAATTTTTTTCAAGGGCTTCTCTTGATCTAACTTAAAATAAATTTCTGTCATTATTTTATAACCTTGCTGTAAAGCCAAGCCCAAGTCCACCCTGAACAGTAGTGCCACAATTAAATTAATTTGTGGTTGTCTGTAGATAGCATGTTGTTTTTGGCTTAAAATGGTAGAATTTTAATGATGCTGAAATATTGACAGGTAAGCTACTACAATTTGGAAACTCACACATAATATAAATGGAGTAAAAACTCCTTTGGTGCCTATAGTCACTTTTTCAAAGTTAATTGTCTGTTCGTTTTAAAAGTTAACCTGTCTTAAATTTATCCCCACGTTTTCGTGTTTATCTGTACGCCGATATGTTCGTATTTGAAACGTTGTGATACTTGTTTTCCACATGTTGCAAGTTACTAAAAAGACACACATAAATTTATTTATGTTTTGAGTCATATAACCAAAAATATTTATCAACAGGTTGCTATGCCCAAAGATTTGGCGCCCGTGGTTATGGCCATCTTGGAATGTCATCATTGGGATTAACTTCTGATATTAAAGATCGCGAATGGCAGAGGTAGTCAATCCCCTTTTTATGTTTCACATATCTATGTATATGTTTGTGTATATGTTGTACAACATAAAAGAAATTTACACTTTTAAAATCTCGTATGATATCAAGACAATTGTGGGCTTTGAGGTGGACTCTTTGGCGGCCCATTTTAAAAAAATGATGTGTCTCTTGGGTTTATGTAAATTGTTCGAGCGTAGTGACTGGCTATGAATGAATACGGCCACCGTGCGGCCAAGTTACATTCGTTGTAACACCACGCTGATCTATAAAAACATTTCGAGTCAGGAACAGTTTCTGAGTTTCTCCATACTTAGTTTTGATCGCGATTCCTCGTCTTAGCGCCAGCCAGACCTGGTTTATCGACAGAGCTTCCACTCAGTAATGAAACAGAATCGTGTTTTCAGCAGATTAGAGTGCTCTTTCAGCAAAAAGTGACTGAATCTAGGAATTTGTTTGCAGACGAGACCAAATGATAAAATTGGATATCAGCCTGTGTTTTAGCCAATAGAGATCCTCTTTTATCGCCATTATTTCCGCTTAGAAGATCAGTCAAGTGTCTTGAAATGTGTAAGTTGTGGTCACTCGACTACACGTTCAGTTCCACTCGTGATTAGAGGGTTATGGTTGTTAAAACAGATCACAAATTTCCTTTCCTTCGAACTTTAACTGAAACAGCATTAAATTAACCTAACCATTGTGTTTCAAACTTTGTTTTCTAACCAACTGCTTTTTAGCTAATTCGCATTCTCTTCCTGTCATTTTCGTACAGTCTATTTATTCACTACACATACTCAGTGATCATTTTCTCACTTTAACTTTAAAATACTTCCTTTTCTAGTGATATGGCACCAAAAACTGCAGCCATTGACGTGAGCAAAATTCAGGCGAAGCCTGGTGAAGGCTGTCCACGTTGCGGAGGTTTGGTATTCGCTGCCGAACAGGTCTTATCCAAAGGACGTGAATGGCATAGGAAGTGCTTCAAGTGCAACGACTGTACGAAAACGTTGGATTCAATTATTGCTTGTGATGGTCCCGATAAGGAGGTCTATTGCAAGACATGCTACGGCAAGAAATGGGGACCACATGGATATGGATTTGCCTGCGGATCTGGTTTCTTACAGACAGATGGATTAACGTAAGTATTTTTATACTTTATGAAAAATGTCATTGCTTATTACTTCTACGGCTGTAATCTAAGCAAATTGTGTAAAACGGTAGATCTTATACAAATGAGAAGTAAAACAGTATTTGAGGGATAACGTTTTCGAGGAGGGCCATTTGGTTTGATTACTGTTTTGGTTTTTGTACTTTAGGTCCAATAATATGGACGAACTTAAACATTAAATTATCGAATGGATGGCGCAGTTGATTAAGTGCCTGTCCTAAGTTAGAGAAGTCCCAGGCTCGAATTCCAGTGAATGCAAAGTTAATACGCTTTTATGCGGTTTTCCAAATCTGGTCCAGTCCCCATTTGCCGTTGAGATCAAATTAACGGTACTATCACTAGAGCGGTCAATCAGTGGTTGTAGTCTGACTGGGTATAACAAAAGTCCAACATGGTCCAAGTGTGCTGGTGAATTCCCTAGCAGCCCCCTTAACCTAACCTAACCTAAACACTAAATACTAAATAATAGTTGTTCTTCGACCTATTTGGCTTTATGCGATGGGACAAAATGTAATCGCGCCAAAAAACTCGGCATTTTTGTTGTCTTGAGTCTAAAAGTATCAGTCTGATTCTGGTAACTGTTGACATCTATGAAAATATTCGCTCTATGCATTTAAGGGGCAACTGTAATGACCGTACGGAAACCTAAGAAAACTGAAGCAACTGAGCGAATATACAAAAGCAATGCACTGTGATTATAGTAATTCCTTCGCTCAGTTTCGGTAAGTTCGTTCATTCTTACCTACTTACGCGGGAGCGAAATGAATCGCTGTCTACGTATGCCAATGTCAGCTGAAAGCTGAATTCTCGTTAAGTTTTTGTAGGCAATTATGTACAGTCTAAAACTTGGCTATGCTTCAGCTTACTTTTCGTTTGCTTTAGACTTAATCTTAAGTTCTTAAAACGGCTATTTCAGTTAGCTCTTAAGAAATAACGTCAGTCAAAATTTGAAAAATTATAAATATATATATTGAATCAGCACGATCTGAACCAGTTAGCACGATCTTTTACTAGCTGTTTCTAGTTGGACACGCCAGTTTGAGATCGTTCTCTTGTTTGCACCATTGTAAACGTGGACTTCCTCTGTACTTTTCTCCCACTGGTTCAGAGTTGGGGATTCAAAAACACATTTCGTAAAGATCTTGTCAACATGCATGAATCCTTGCTTTGTCTGTAAAAATTTTCAGCCAGTGTGTAAATGATTCTTTGCATTATAAGGATCAGTTGACAAGTGTTTAAGGTAGTGTCACATTGCACTTTTGTGTCTCAGCTTCTGGATTTAACAACTTTTTACTTTGATATTTACTCGGCACGTAATGAAAAAATTTTCTCGAATAATTCACTCAATTTCCATACAAACCAAGCACTGCCAGATAAGTATTCATTTTTGTGGTTTTGGCGCTTCTAATATAATCAGAACTAACGTCATGAAAAATTCAAAATTCACTTGTCGCATATTTTGTAGGATTTGGTATGGAGTTTTTGAATGATTTAACTCTATTCATCGTATTTACTTTTAGTGCCATAGATTTGATGTTAAATTCCTAAAGAAAACCGACTTTTGAACAAAAAAAAAGAAAAAGGCACGCTTCACACGAAAAAGTGCAGAAAATTGATATCATATTTGACTCGCGTTTTTTTACCGAAAGTAAAGCAATTTTCGTCAAAGTGTAATTGATGATTACAAAGTTTTGAAACGATTTTCTCTGTAAATAGGAAATTTTGAAGGATGTGGGGTTTCGGGATAGATATGAAATTCGAAGCGTAATAAGATGCAATAGCGGTCAAAGTTTGTGGTGTGCTGCATTTAATTTAGGAATTGGAGAGAATTTAGGAAATATTTTACCATAAAAGTCTTGAAATTATAACAGAAATATCAGTCATTGTTCGCCAAAAAGAAGTATCAAGAGAAAATTATATCTTTATTTCTCTTCTGCTTTGTATGGAGCTACAGTCCAGAGTAGATCTGGATCTCAATTTACAAGATTTTACAGCCAACACCATACTTTGTAAGCAATATTCAGTTTCACACATCAAGTCCCACAGGTTTAGACTTCAAGATTTTCTAAGGTTGAGAATTGAGAATTGTCGACATAAGGTCTCAAGCTACTTAACTTATGTCATCGCGATTCCAGTAGATCATCCAGCGTAGTCATTCCCTGACAATTTCGTTTTTCTCGTTGTACAGTCAGCTCCAAAAATGGGCAAAATAATCATCAGATACAATTTATTCTTTGTAAGCAGTCTTATATCGACCTTGGGGGATTTGAAATGATCGACATTTTTCAATGAACCTGTTCTTGATAAATCATTTTAACATTCATCTCTTTCTTGTCTTCCAGTGAGGAACAAATTTCATCACAAAGGCCCTTTTACAATGCGGATACGACCTCAATCAAGGCACCCGAAGGTGAGGGTTGCCCACGTTGTGGAGGCATGGTATTTGCCGCCGAGCAGCAACTTTCCAAGGGCAAGATGTGGCACAAGAAATGCTTCAATTGTTCCGAATGCCGTAGGCCATTGGACTCCATGCTGGCTTGTGATGGACCCGATCGTGAGATTCATTGCAGGTCATGCTACGGCAAGCTGTTCGGACCAAAAGGATTTGGATATGGCCACACCCCAACCTTGGTGTCCACCAGTGGAGAGTCAACAATTTGCTTGTGAGTACTGCAATGATTCAAAGAGACTTGCTGAGTGTAACTAACGAGGTAACTTATTTTCAGCCCTGAGGGAGGTCTTTTACACGGCACAAAGTCATCCGGAGGCTGTCCTCGTTGTGGATTCGATGTGTTTGCAGCAGAGCGCATGATCAGCAAGAGCAGAATATGGCACAAGCGTTGCTTCCACTGTGCCGATTGTCGCAAATCGCTAGATTCCACCAATCTCAATGACGGCCCCGATGGCGACATCTACTGCAGAAGTTGCTACGGCAGGAATTTCGGTCCCAAAGGCGTTGGCTTCGGACTGGGAGCTGGAACCCTCACAATGGCTTAAATTTCTTTCATCTTCTTATTATTTTTTTTGTTCTATTATTTAATTTTGTATAGAGATAGCTTTTACTACAAGAGTATATGTACCGTTAAATACTATATACATGAAATGCGATCGAAGAATTACCGTGATGATGACAGATGATAGTTCATCAAGATATATACTTACATGCTGTGTGTATGTAAAATGACTGTTGTAAAGAAACATTTCAAGCGTACCGAAAGACAAGACACAGGCAGCATGACAGTTTAGGAAATTAAGTGTAACTGCTGCTGATGCTGTGAGTGAAGCAGTAGGGTTAAGTAATCAGTTGTTCATATTTTTTTTATTTAGTTTTTATTTTGTATCTATCGAGTCAAAGTTCCGCTCTAGCAACACCCAGCACCGAAAAGAATGTATTAAGCCACTGAAATCGAATCGAACTACATTTTTTTTGGGATTCATTCTCGAAACGAACTTTTTTGAAATTCCAAAAAGAGAAAACGACCAACAATTTGTTATTTAATTATTATTTACAATTTTATGTTTCCTTTATTGACTTACGAAAGAGTAAAGTTAGTTTGTAAGTTATTTATTTAAACGAAAACGTGCATGCTGTTCCAATGCATTTGATTTAAAAAAAAAACTAAAACATCGCGATTATATCTGCAAAGTACAAGTTGAGGTGCGCTGAAAATAAAAATGTCCAAAGAGCTCTGATGATACATCAGACTTACCTTAGATCATAGATATTATGTTTACGATTAAAAAGAGTAATTAACAAAACTACAACGAACACAATGCTTAGCTGTTTTTATTTTCCTGTTCTCTGAATTAGCACTCTTTTCACTTTGGTCGAAATGGGAATTTAACAGAACAGCCTGGACCGATTACGTTATAAAAGTACACTTGACAGAGGCTTATTGGGGACGACAAACGGAGATACAACCTGCTGGATCATTCAGAACTCCTTAATTATTGATATTTGCAATTTGATATAGATGATCACCCTCCCGACCAGTCAGCCTTTGATTTTTAGGAAAACTATAATAAAAATAATGATTTTAGGTAATCAACGAACGCGTCTGCTTTGCTGAAGCGCCTTTTCTCAACTCAACTCAAAAGTAGTTCGAAAATTTGGTTCAGGTGTCGAATGTACCAGACACTCGTCATGGGAACACCGAAAATGTTTTTATCACACGTTCTGTGTGACTTGCAAAGTTCTCACGACGAGCTTTGCATTTGTCTGCGTAATGAAATGCGTCGACACCTTACACCACACCATCTCACTTAACCGATCTCTGTTATCCTGTATCCCTTCTTCCCCCAAACCCGTGGATTTACTTAACATTGCTTTAAACGACGCCGTTGTTAAACTGCTTTTAGTTCCTTCTTTTCTATGGTACAATTAAAGGACTTTCTCACCTCCTTCTTTAGGATTTCAAGCTCCCTACGCCACCAGAGTTATTCTCCAACAGAGTAGTTTTGTACGCCTTTGGTACGCATCTTTTACAGGTGGGTTTAAAACATTCTACGCCCCAAGTGATATGTAAGTCGGCCATTGCATGTGGCATGGATCAAGCGCCCGATTTGTCGCAAGACAAAAAACTGACTTTCCTTTTGGGAAAATTACTAGTCTAAGACCAAAGGGCTTGACGGTGGTGGTCTTCTCCCCAACCACCATAATCTTTGGTATTGCATTTTAGGCATTTCTGCATACATTCAAAATTGAGTAGTGTCTTCCATTAACTGACCACCAAGCCCAAGGGTCACTATTCCGTTCAAAATAAACTGTTTTGAGATATAAGTCAAGCTCGTTGACAGTATTTTTTTTTGCAGAAAACTCAATCTGTCTTGCCGTTTGCAACCTCTTCAAAAATGTCCCAATAACTTTGCTGTGTAGAATGTAAGAATATCTTGTGGAGGAGACGGACAAAAATATGTTTAAGTTGGTTTGACTTGTACCGGTCTGATTTGAGTATCAGAGCACCAAACTATTATACTTTTAATTTGGGCAGATATCCGATCGCCGAATATTCAGCTATCCGGCCAGCTGCAGGCCGAATTTTCGGTATCCGGTATCCGGCCAAATCACTATTCGGTACAACTCTACTTAGTACCTGTATGAAACTGAATTTTCCTGGCTGTACATCTGCTTTTCTTGTATACTGTTGACATCACTTTTCGATCGTGAGGTCGTCGCTACTTGAAATTAAGTACTATAGTTCTTAGGAAATCTTTCAGAAATATCGCAGTCTAAGTTTAACAGACTATACATTTTCACTGATCAATTTCGCCTAAGTGAATACCAGATATTTTTACTCATCCCTTCTCAACAATAATGAGTACTTCTTCAGTTCTGATAAAATAATTGATGACTTAATTGGTTCTCGTCTGCACTTAATGAAAATCGATAACATTGAAATACGGGTTTTCTCCGTTCTAAGGGAATTTAATTGGTTCACATCTGCACTTAAATTCGGAAAATGGAAAAATTAAAATACGGGCTTTCTCCATTTTGAGGAAGAAAATAGTTGGTGCTGTTCCTTAGCCTAGACACAAGCGATATGTATTTACGACTGTAGCAGCGCGCTTTAGTTACTCAGACAGGGAACACATCAAGACCTACCAAATTTAACGAAAACAAATTTCATTCTAAATGGTTCTTCCCTAGACTAAAAATAAACAAAATGTAAAAGGAATTTTCGTCTGATGATGCCCCCTTGATGAAACCTTTGAAAAAATGATTTACCTTTTATTTTCAGCTAGGACGAATCTTGGGAATTATGTTGCTTTTATGTACAGTAGCTGCCTGGTTTTTTTTGTAATAGGGGTAATACACTACGAAAATACGTCGCTGCAAACTTGCGTATGTGTAAACATGACTTTGCCATGCATTACACATATAATTCGCAAAAGCGTACCTTATTTTTACTGGAAAACCCTTTTCTTTTCTTTGATTTTTGTACATTTTTTTCAATTTTATACCTATTCCTTGTTTTATACACTTTTATACACGTAAAAAGTGTGTATAATACGCCAACTATTATACGTCTACAACCCTACGTGCAGCACACAACTTTTTTTGTCGGTATGTGCTAATTTCCCCATACACAACACGTACATGTACGTACAAGGCAATTTCAACATATTTTTTATTCGTTCAAAATGTTTGCGAAAACACACAACATCAATACACACTACGTGGTACTTGGTGCCTTATGGAATTATGGTTGAATGAAATTCATCTAATAAACATTTTTGTGATTTGTGCAAGACGACGAGTGATAAATACAAAAATTGGATAGAAAGGATTCCAGAAAATCCTAAAAGGGCTAGGTACAAAATTTGCTATATCGTGAAAGTTTGGCTCGAAAGCCAAACTAAAAGCAAATCAAAAATATAGAGCTCCCCAGGAACGCTCAGACGCTAGACAATCTGCTTCATACTAAAAAAACAAAAAGAATCAATGAAAAACCCTGAAGCAGTATCATGTGCGGAAGTAAAATTAGGTGCATTCTTCACAAAACGTAATGTTGCCTATTAATTTTTTTTAAAGTAAATTATGTATGAATAAAAACGAAAAAAGGTTAGCTGCTCTACAAGGAGTTGCAATAATGTCATCATTTATACAAAAAAATTGATTTTACTTCTGTTTACAAAATTCAAAAACAAAAAAGGGATAAATTAGTTTAAAAAGTGTTTTTAATGGACAATCTGGAATATTTCACAGCAACTTTCTTGCAACACTGCCTATAATTTTTAATTTGCTGCTTGTAATGCCTTATATTCTTGTAATCATATTCGTTTTAAAATAAAAATTTCTTCGTTCTTCGTTTAAATAAAATATATTCGAGCATCACCAAATTAGTTCACGTTTGATTCAAAAGTGTATTTATTCATCTGAATGCATTCATTTGATTCCAGTGGTGCCACCCTTTATAGCGGAAATGGTTTTTGACGTTTGTCAATGTCAACGAATTTTCCTTCCTTTTACTGAAATTGACCTGGTACGGTTGTGTTTTTAGTTTACCGGTGAAAATCCACTAATATCTCAATAATCTTTACAGATTTTTAATAATAATCAAAATCCAGGAATTTCATCATGCCTCCAAAGTTCGATCCAACTGAAGTTAAATTAGGTATGCCCTCATAGGACAATAATTTTACAATTTTTCTGATGTGCTTGTGTATCATTTCAGTTTACTTGAGATGCGTTGGTGGTGAAGTGGGAGCTACCTCTTCGCTTGCTCCAAAAATCGGTCCTCTCGGTTTGGTAAGTTAATTTTTCACACCAATTCTCCAGGAAACTGATTTAATATATATTTTTTGCTTTACTATAGTCTCCAAAGAAAGTGGGTGATGACATCGCAAAGGCCACATCTGACTGGAAAGGTCTGAAAATTACTGTCTGCCTTACAATCCAGAACCGTCAGGCTGCTATCAGTGTTGTACCATCGGCAGCGTCCCTTATCATTAAGGCTCTTAAGGAGCCACCAAGGGACAGAAAGAAGCAAAAGAACAGTAAGAGTGAAATTGGTTTCTCTTTTTAAGCGCGAGAAAATGAAGTTTGTGATTATTTTTAGTTAAACACAATGGAAACATTAGTTTTGATGATATTTTGACGATCGCTACTTCAATGCGCGCCCGTTCCATGGCTAGGGATATGCGAGGAGTGTGCAAGGAGATCCTCGGAACTGCACAAAGTGTAGGATGCACAGTTGACGGCAGGCCACCACACGACATTATCGATGATATCAACTCTGGAGCAGTTGAGGTTCCACTTGATTAGATTCGAGAGGTGTTTTTTTAATATGAATAAAAAGTGACTCGGAGGATGTATTAATTTTTAATACGCGTAAAAAAATGTGTTATTTTCTTTAAAAGAAGCATGGTGTGTTTTTTGACAAGAAGGAAGTGTTGTGGCTTTGTTTATGTTGAGATTGGGCAAGAGAGTGACATGAGTTCGCATCTATCAAAGTGTGACGTTTACAAAGTGAATATGTTTACACATATTTTTAGGAAGTCTTGGCTGGTGTTTCTCTTCAGATTTAATTCATTTCTTCATATGTCCTTGTAGGCTGCAATGTTTTCTTTGCAGAATTCTGAGTATTATTTTGGACCAGTAACGACATAATTTAGCCTAGAATATGGTTTCACTTATTGTGGAAATAGTTCAATCTTTTGACTCTTTAGTCTGTCATTCCTTCTAATTGATGAATTCTTATCGAGATTAAGTTACCACGCATCAGCTTTTTACATTCGAAGTTTGAGGTAAGACGTTTTAATGTGGATACCCTTTTCGATGGAGCTCAGACGCTCAGAATGGATGTTTGGCTTCTGGACTATGTATGACTCCCAAGACAAACATGTCCGTAGGTTAGGAAGGAAGGGGAAGAAGAAAAAAAACATCACTTACTCCCAGAGGCCATAGGGCCCATTGTGAATCCATTCTTTTGTGGGGTACACAAACTAAAAACCTATCCTGTCACGTGGTAGCTGAAACCACCCGGTGCTCTATATATATCTGCATTCGCTAGGTTCGCAGTCTCTGTGAATCTATGGCCCAGTGAGACTAGGCGTCGAGTCCGCAGAGCTGGGCAGTGACAAAGCAGATGGATCATCTCGGTCTCTTCTTCATCGCCGCAGCTTCTGCAGAGATCGTTGGACTCCGCATTCCATTTTCGGAGCATTGCTCCGATGCGGCAGTGTCCTGTGATCACTCCGATCGGTCCAACGCCAGAAGCTTCTTTGTCTTACCGAAGTTATGCTCTGGCCACATTGACCTTGTCGTATGACAATCATTTCTAGTAAGCCAAGATGAGTTGGACTCTTTTTGTATTGTGTCTCTTATGATCCAGTACAATACAATAATCGGTGGCCGCAGTGACGTGTCCGCCTCACTGGTGTGCATATCAGATCCTCGTCTAGTCAATTCATCTGCTCTCTCTCATTCCTTGCGATTGAGCTGTGTCTCGGGATCCAGCAAGAACATGTTCATACTTCTAGAGCTGTTCGTCAGCTTTTGACGAATTATTATTCAAGTAGCGTATGCTCTTTGTAAACTTTCAAATCTAAATTAATTTGGCGACTATTTGCAAAGTATAACGTGTAATATATTTTTTGCTTGGTTTCTTAGAATTTTAAAGACTGCCGAAATGGCGTCTTGCACAATCAATCAAGACTGTTGCAAATGAGCCATCTGGGTGGCCATCCCATCATGTGATGGGATTCAAACCGCCACCAGTAACAAGCACCTGGTTTGAGTACAGACATCACATCCTGCTTAGGAGGGAGTATACTTTGGCGTTGCAACGAAGAACGTAAGCTGCTCGCTAAGAGCTTCCTGGAGTTGGAGCAAATCTAACGAATGATATTCTGAGGGTAAAACGAAATTGTCTAAAACGATTTAGCTAGGACTTAAGCTTTCAAGAGCAAAAATGAGATGTCTAGAATGTCTAGAAAAAAGCATTTTCGCAGATTGTACCGCACTATCAATTAGAACAACACAACAATGTGGACGACAACGATCAAGAATTCTGTCTTACCGGTTAGGACGCGCCCAAGACAGAAAGAAAGAGAAAGAAATTTAATAAATCTGCTGCCACAGATGGATCGTGTACAGAGGCCCTCAAAGCCTTTGAAGATATCTTGGTTGAGCTCACGCTTCAGCTTATTTTTAAGATATAGTCAAAGGAAAGTATGCCTTGCGAATGAAAACCCAAAGATGTCATGTCTAGACTTGACAACCCGTCTAGACTTGACAGATTGTGAAGGATGGCGGTGGAGAATTTCTCCTGGTCCATCAAGGATGGTAACGGCCTTACCCGGTACCAGGACCGAGCAAGGACGCATACCATCGACAACTTGTCCAAATCGTCTCGATCGTCTCTTTGGGCTCGAGAGGCAACAGAGTAGCTTCTCTCGCAAAATCAAGGTTGTTGGCTTTGACTGTTCGTGCAGGGTTGTGGGATGCCTCAATGTTGTACCGTTTCCATTAAGATTCTGTATTTTTGTCCGTTAATCAGCCTGTTGATTCCAGATATTGCAATCAAAATAGTTCAAAAAATTAGTAACAAATAATTCTCGTAGGAGTAATATTTTTCTCCCTCCCCGGCCCATCAGCATCAGAATGATGTTTACCTTATGTCGTTTCCATAGTTCATTTCCCCCCACGTCGCATGATACAACTAAGAGTTTTCCTGTTGGAAAGACACTTCCTCTTGTTACCCTACTTGAGATATCGATTTCTTTTGACAGCATCCAGTTATGAATGCACAATGCACAATGTGCTATTTTCTCCTCTCCCTTCTTAGTTCTATACCACAAAAGGAAATGCTTGTCTATCATGCACATTCCTCCACCACTGAACCTAGTGAAATTCTGTCAACCCATAGCGAAGGCCAATGAAATTGTCTTTGGCTTTAACAATTATACCTTTACCAATTTTCTATTAAAATATCTTGCAGTATATATACAAGGTTCTGTAAACCAAATAAATAATTTGTATCATAGGTTGCATTTTCAACGTCAAAAACGTGCGCAAAATCAATCATTTTCACTTTGACCCATGGAATGCCCTTTGTATAGAGGTTATTCTGGAAAGGCAAATACGTGAGGGCATTATATTGTATGGACAACAAGCGCTCTTACCATTTTTCTCTTCTCAAAGGATGTTGGATTACTGGTTTCACCTGTGATTACAAATGTAAAAATAGTAGATATGAAATTCTGTACCTATCGGTGTCCGTGGCTTATACAAACACTCACCGTTTTCATTTTCTTTGCATTTGTCCAATAACGCTTCATAGTCGTAAGCGATCAGAATAGAACTAGAATAGAAATTCACAGACTTTTGAGACGAAAACCAATTAAGTAGGTGGTACAGTTGATTAAGTATTGCCTTGATTAAAGGCTTGTAAAATTTCCTGTTTTGAGCGCTAAGGAACAATGCTAATGTATCACAGAAAGTTTCTGGAGTTAAGTTTTTGCCATATTCCTTTCCGAATTTCAAATGTGCTCCCGCTAGGTCATATTTCTGAAATCCCGGAATACACAGACCAATATTGTCCTTACAAGCGGCATACTTCTGTTCTTCCACTGATATTTTGTCTGCGGTGGCCAATGGATCCCATGTTCGTCGTCCTACTTTGATATCCATCACACAGGGCATACTCATTGACCGTGTCAAGTTTTCCAATTTGATGAACAAGTGCTAAAGATAACCGTAAACAAACATATTAGTCATGAGATAAAAAAGGTAAATACGCACCTTCTTTCCAAAAATTTGCATTTCACTGTGACCTTCATATTTTGGTATGAATTCCTTAAGTTGACTAGTTGCTTCATCTTGTGCTTTAATTCGCTTATAGAAGGATATTTCACGTTCGGCGTATAACGGCTTAGCTAAGGGTTTGAACACAAATCCTCCCGATTTATCCCTGAGCATACCAAACGTTGTGCAGTTGCCATCAAATGTATGCCCAGCAACTTGTGTTTCCAAAGGGCAAAGATCTGGCGGCAAGTTCATCGACATCCCGAACAGGTATTCCTTGAGACTAGGAAAACATTCTTAACACTGCAGTACAAAAGCGAATCGACACGGCACGGAGACCAACACTTTGACAGTCCAATGAAACGAGCTCGACGTTATGGTCGCGAATCACTCATATAGAGAAGCTCACTTTTCCAGTGGAAATCCCCTCGCAAATTGCCATTTGACGTAAAAACGATGAATGCTCACATACTGTTTTATTTGATTTAATGAATTTCTGATAAAACATGTACGAAATCGGCGGAAAGATTCCTATTTTATTTACGCAGCACATAAATTTAATGATGCTGTTTTGTAGATCAGTGAATGTGCTGATATTAATATTTGATTCCTGATATTGGCTGTTTGGTTCTAATTTTTTTTCTATGCAAATTCTAAGTTCCTTTTGTGGAATTTGACGTTTGCCCATTCTCAACTTTAAGTAATCATATAAGTTTATTGCATACTTGTAGGAGAAATAGTAGTAGCTTCTCAATCTCGCCGTTCGGAGTCGGCATTAAACTCGTGAGAGAACAATAGCACGCACAACACGAGTGGTTGCTGAGAAGCGATTCCCAAGTTCAGCTCGGACTATAGCGCCGTTATTATTATTATTATTATTAATGTCCACATTTCTTTGTACCTTCTTTATTATTGTTGCGTTTTCTAGCGAAAATAATTGCGATTGAGGGAAGCACTGTTTTGTTATTTGTATATACAGCTATGCCGTAATTCATTCAATTCCCAAGTTACTTTTTGTCTAAAACCGCTCTAAGCTGCTGACTGTATCACAACGAGAGGGCCTACAACATTCACCTCATCTCGGTCCCAAAACACAGTGACTCGCCAAGCGTGGTAACAATATTCCATAGCTCAGTCGATTCATTCGAAGCTCAAATTGCGATGGTTCAATTAATTAGAAGTAAAAAGTTTGAACCACGTATTATTACAACTAACTGATCAAAGAATGGTGAATGTTAGAAATTTACCATGTCGCTAAAACCTTAGATTAGGTTTTAGGTCACCTTAAACAGATTTTGAACGTCCTTACCCTTCTTCCTTCCTACTGCGACATAGTAATAATGTCGAAAAGTCGCGCCGCTATTATGGCACTAGATCATCAAATCCAAGCTTGTATAGGAATGCTTCCAAAAGCACAAAGAGTTGAGTAGAAGAAACCGAGTAAAACTCTGCTGGATACCTAGCCATACGGGAATAGAAGGCAATGAAATGGTCGACTCCCTGGCAACGAAAGGAGCATCAGAACCCTGAATCAGCGCTGTAGGAGACCATCTCCTCAGAGAAGAATTCAGGGAACTAGAAAGAAGGAAGCGGATAGAAACCTGGAACAACGCTCGTGGAATGAAGCAGGCCAAGAAACTCCTAGGGTAGTGTAACCGAAAGAGGTTCGAGCATCCATCAAAATGAGCAAGAATAACCTAAATCTAAATCTAAAAAAATTACCCTCAATACAACTCTGAAAAGCACTGTATTTGAGGGGAATTCGTAATCTTGCTAAGGCATTGAAAGGGGGCACAATAGATCTTAAAGGTCGTTGTGCAATATACCCTCAACCATAATAGTAATAATTATAATAATACCCTTCTTCCTTTGTCAAAATTATATTACGGTAGCTGAAATTCATGATGTCCGTTTGGGAGTACTCTTGCAAGTTAACTCTTGAGATTCTCTTATGACTATCCATTTGAGAGTTATATTTGATTTATGTTTGATCTCTCATAGATTTTTGCGAATTTTCAGTTTTAAGACCCCCCCATTGTGGCGTAGTGAATAAGTGCGTCGACTCCTACGCACTAGACTTTCAATCTGAGTTCAATTCTCAGCACAGACAAACATTGTCAAATGTCATGGCTCCACTTCTCATTAATCACAGCTGGACAACTGTTTCAAATTTAAGATGCGCGACAATGCGGCTTGACTACTGAAATAGAGAACGAGTATATTATACGACTATACGGTGATTAAATTGACAGGTGAAATTGTTTTAATCCTCGAAGTTGTCCTCTTCCGGTTTCGCCTTTTGTATTTGCTGCGATTCAGCTTGTATCTTCTCAATGAAGTCGAAGAATGTCCTCGCAGCGGTCTTTTGAGTGTGTAAGGTAATAAACATCTTTCACTATGGTCTGGACTGATCTAAATATAATGTTTAAAGTATCAGCAATCTCTCTAATTCCCAATCGAGGGTGGATCACTAGATCTTTGATCATGATTGGCGTTTTTTTTCATCAATTTATGTTTTCGGTCGTTTCGAAGACTGTAAATTGTGCTCACTATCGCGATATGATAATCCAGTGTCGTGGCTAAACTGCAAGGTGTGGAGGGACATGCTATTTCAACAAAACGGGACCACATGCCAAAGACCGAAGAAACATTTCAATTAATGCATTTGTCGTTTCCTGTTAAGATAATTTCACATTTGCGTAATTAGAATGTAACTTTTAGATCAGCATTGTTTTTTTTCTGTGAAGTCTGAGTTTATGGATACAAGCCCACGACCAACTTGAAGGAATCAATAAAGGCCTACATCTATGAAATTTAGTTTTATTTATACAAAAAGGACATGGAAATAAAAGAATGCGTATGTGCCAGCAAATCACTGAAAACCATTCGTCTGACATACTATTCCGTATTGAGTAATAAACTCTAAACTCGGTGAGTCCAATGTCCGCAAAAAGGTTAATAGAGGAACCCCGCAAAGTAGTGTACTCTCTCCTCTTCTATGGAATGTTGTGCTTAATGAACTGCTTCTGAACTTAGAGGGGGCAGGATGCAAGATGATTGCCGAAAAGTTTGTCTCATCACACCATCATACTTCTCACAGACTAACTTCGTGGATAGACTAATGCATGCGGCCTTGGAGTCAATCCGAAAAAAAAAACGGAGCTAGTACCCTTCACGAGGAAATACAAAATTCCCCCTACGACCCTCCCTCTTTGTGTGGCCTACAACTCACACTTACAGATAAGACCAAATTCCTGGGTCTCATCATCGACCGAAAACTAAGCTGGAAGCTCAACATCATGGTGCGAATTAAAAAAGCTACCAAAGCGCTCTATTGCTGTAAAAAAGCAATCGGATATAAATGGGGCTTACAGCCTAGAATAGCGTACTGGCTGTATACAGCCGTAGTCAGACCAATCCTATTGTATGGAGTCGCAGTATGGTGGCAGCTCTTGGCACAGCCGTCAACCTCAACCTTTTTAACCGCGTGCAAAGATCTGCAAGCATATGCATCAGTGAGTGGAGAACCTCCGCCCATGCCATTCGCTACAGCTAAACTTCTTTTAAAGAATCATACTCTTAAAAACACCAACTTAAGATGGTCAGATGGAACTTCGTGCCTCATCACGAAGCAAATTTAGTCTAGACTTGATCTAAAACGTTCACTCCATCTTATTTGAACAACAGGTCATCTCTAAGGGCTCTCATTGGCGTTATCAGAGGACACTGTGCCATTGACTCACGCTATTAGAATGGGACTCCCTCATAACGACTTCTGCAGAAGCTGCAGAGACATGGAAGAAAAGGAAAGCACAACGCATTTCCTCTACACCTGCAGCGCTCTATTCTCCCGCAGGAGGAAACACCTTGGAGCCTATTTTTTCAACGACTTGAGCGAATTGCACAACGTCGGCATCCATCAAATAAACAGCTTCGTGACAAGCACCAAATGTTTTTTTGGATAGATGACATCCGATCCGGGTGGTATCACAATGGGCCTAAGTTGGCCTAAGTGTGACTGCTATCTGTAGTCAGCACTTTAACCTAACCCGACCTACTATTCTGTATAAGCCCAATATTGTACACTTAAAAAAATGTCGATAGTAAAATGTCAACCATCTGTCAGCTAGTCTTGCGACTGCGTCCAACTTTCGAGAGCAGCTTAAGAGCGATTCGTGTCATTTTCACTCTCAAATGTACACCCACCTTAAGATCCGTCACTCTTTTTTGTGAACTATCCCACAGTATCGATATCAGATGTACATACGAGTATGTAGTGCTCACATATTTCACGTTGTATGACAAGTTAGAGGGCAGAGGCCGGTCACATTATACATAAATGTCGAATTCAAGTTGAATACACATTGACTAACTTGATTTATGGTATTAAAGGCAGATTGCTGGAGATGATTATTGGTCAAAGTGTAGGTTGCTTTTGCACTACCGAAAATATATTTTTTGACGTAATAACTGGGCAGTAGGAAGTAGATTTTTTAACATGCAACAGTGAATGGAATGCATAGGCACAGACTCAGAAAGTGAAACTGCTGGAACAATAGGATTTATGGACATTGTAACATCCTTAACTCACTACCACAACAGGCGATACTGAGTCATACAGACTACCTTCCCAAAGCAAAATTTCAATAAAAACTATAGGGCATACTTTCCAACTAGAACTAAGTGGAAAAGCGATAGAGTCATCCAAACCCATGACATAGCCATCTTCACAGACGGTTCGAAGATGGGCTCTGGTGTGGGCGCTGGAATCTTCTCCGAAGGCCCCAAGATATCAAAGTCACTCAAGCTACCAAGCTTTGTAAGCATTTTCCAGGCAGAAGTGCTAGAAATATGTGATGCGTGTCTTGAAATTAAGAACAGAACAGAACCAGCAAAGCGGATAGCAATTTTTTTTAGACATTCAAGCTGCTATCAAGGCTCTAACATCCATAACTACAACGTCAAAACTAGTGGATTGCTGCTGCGAGGAACTATCCATTATAGGTGAACGGAGCCCGGTCTCTTTGATTTGGGTTTCCGTGCACACGGGTATAAGAGGAAACGAAGCAGTAGACGAGCTAGCCAGACAAGGATCCAAAATTGATAGCCTCGTTAGGTTTGAGTTTCGTAAAAAATAATATCTACAATTGCCTCCTCAAGATCGCCAACGAAAGATGGACCAAGCTGGAAACCTGCGTCCTATCCACAAGCCCAACTACAACCAAAGGAGAAAAAAGACCTGCTCAACAACGGTAGAAGAAACATATCCGGAATTATAGTGGTTTATACTGGACACTGGGCTGTTGGCAGGCATGCTGAAAGACTAGGCATACCATTTAACTCTCACTGCCGCAGCTGCTGGGTGGAAATCGAGGCAGAAACCCCCGAACACTTTCTGTGCAAATGCCCAGCTCTAGCTGGAGTCAAACAACGTACTCTGGGCAAAGCCTTCTTTAACACCCCTAAAAACCTCTCGGAAGAAAACATTCATAGTCTGCCAGTCTTTATAAATTCCACAAAGTGGTTTTAAAAATTAGGCAAATCTGAGTGAACACACACTCCTTTTCACCCCCTTTACACAAATTAGGTATCCCATATGATGTGGTATCAAAACGGCACTTTTAAGGCGCTAATTGGGTGCAACAAAGAGGATCCGTATGTCCACCGCCACTTTTACCCACCTACCTACCCAATTAGGGATGCATGTAAAGAAGGACGTCTCTCGATTATAACGACGTATACACCGTTGTGGGGGGTGTTTACTCCGAATCACTCAACATATCCATTTCTTTCAGACTTCCAGACTATACTATACTATTCTGTTTCCATCCGGAAATCATCGCTATTCGAGAGCCTGTGGCCTGTGGTATCGTACATTCCCATCAGTGCACTTAATATATGTTGACAGTCAAACTGTAGAGCTATATAGTCGGCCTGCACAACCTCAGGGAATGTCGCTTTGACAAGCTTCGTTGAAGGACCAGTGTGGCGTTGCCTTAGTTTAGGTTCCAGGAAAACTATTATCTGCACTTCATCGTTCGACTTCAATGGAAGTACCAATTCCGCTTGAGTTGAACAAGGAAACAATATCATTTTCTGAAGATGGCCAGCCTTGGATGGGCCATTTTAAATGACTGTGCAACATCTAGGAACACGTGGCCAATTTATAATGTGGCTAGAAGACCAGATCACCTTTTCAAAACTAGGACAGTTTTCGCAAGAATAGCAGGGATCATAACGGGTCATTGGACAATAGGCGAAAATGCAACCAATTTGGGCATTTCAGCCTTAGCAGTTTATGTTGCATCAGAAAGGAAGACCCGGTTTCACTTTCTTTGTACCTGTTCAGCACTGGTTCTAGCCAGACATCGAGCTGTGGGATCGAATCTCTCGAAAAAAAATATCCTAAATGAACATCAAGGGATGAGTGATGTTCCTTAACTGTACACGATGGGTCTAATCTAAATTAAAAAGAACCTTACAACCTACATTTCCTATATTTCCTTTCTATTGTATTTCCGTCAAAACGGCACATGATGGTAATTGGGTTCCTTTTAGAACCACCACTACACAATACTTAAGTAAATTTTAATTTTAACACATAAAAAAAATCTGGGAAATTTTAAGATTGCGCAGAGATTCTTAAATAAAATCCTGATTCTTTTAAAGTACATTTTCTCAACCACGGACTTTTCCTCATCATTCTCTCGACCAAATTTACAAATATCCATTTCGATCGCCATCATTAATATCCTTGGGGTTTCATCGTCGTCCCCATTTTGCCGAGATACTGGTCTTAATTTAATTTAATTTTAATCACTTGGTTGAGAGCTGTGTGTAGCTTTTTCAGTTTATGATTACTCAGTTTTCTTCATTCACTCATCTCCTCGTTTTGTTTACCGCTGATTTTTTTTTTGTAATCCGAATTTAATTTTTGAGCTCGAGAAATCTGTTTTCCTGTTTTTGTTTTCTTCATGAGCGCTCACATTTCATATCGGTACAGCAGATGACGGTCTTACATAATTATAAATATTATTTTTCATTTATTAACTGTTCGTTTTTCAACCTTGGTTAACATGTGTATGCTTGTTTCTTTCTTGCGAGAAAGTAGATTCATAGATTATTATATAAATATTCTTAAAATTACAATAAAGAATATACTTTGAAGGAATAGATTATTCATTTGTAGACTTCTTTTTCTTCTTCTTCTTATGGCGCTATAGTCTGGGTGAACCGTGACTTCAACCAATAAGCTCGTCCAGATAGCACGAATTTTCGTTAGCTGTCTTCAATTACACCAAGTTGCCATCCATCTTTATCTTGAACGTCGTCTATTACGTTTTTTGTAGACTGTTTTTACTTCTTTTGTCGTTTTCTTCGGATGGGCTTGAGTCTGACTTCTCCACTAAGTATACGTGTTGCGCCTCTCAGGAATGTATAGAACTCGTTTTGAGGTTTTGAAAGATTAATCATGCAAAGAAAAAATGTATGATATGAGACCATCTCTTTGAACCATCATCACATGCGAGTAAGTTGCAAGTATTATGACACGTATATCTGGGTACACAGATAAGAAAATACTACGGAGTTGGGGCAGGCATCTTGTCAGAAAAGCTAAAAGATCTATTCGTTTACCAGATAATGAAGGTGTTTTTCAGGTGGAGCTTCTCGCTATACGAGAAGCCTGCCTCCTTTTTAGTAACATATCGACACAATGCTTCGATATGTTAGTGATGGTCAATAGCAAGTAGCAATCATCATCAACATCATCATTTTCAGTGAACCGCATGTTCTATTAAAGGGGTCGTGGGGCAATGCATGCACGAGAGATCTCGAGGCCACTCGATCCTCCGCCATCGACTCATCAGGAGCTATGCCCAAGAACAACAAGGTGAGTTTTTGAACTTGGTCCAACCATCTCGTCCTGGGTCTGTCAAGCGGTCGCCTACCTCATGGAATTGCATTCAAGGCACGCCTCGGTGGTGCTGGGGACATTGGTGCCATGCGACCAAATCATCGAAGTGCAACCCTTTCCGTTCGAAGAAGCAGCTGACCAACGTTGAGTTCCTCGCGTACTGCCGTGTTTCTCACCCTATCCCGACGAGTAATTCCCACAACAACACGAAGAAATCTTATCTCGGCAGCTTGTATTCGCGATCCTATTCTTTCGATCATTACCCAAATTTTATGGCCATAGGTGAGAGTTATAACAAATACTGCGCTAAAAACCGCTAACTTGGCTTTGACACCTAGCTCGGCCTTCCTATTTACAGATCGATCAAGCTGTTTTAGAATTGACCCAGTTTGACCAATCCTACAGGAAAGCTCAACATTATTCCTCCCGTCGCTCGTGAAGAAGACCCCGAGATACTTAAACTTCTCCACCTGTTGCAATGGGACTCCACTAACATGTAGAGTGCATTGAACAGGCGTTTTTCCGCAGGTCGCTTTCCAACTTCTCGCCGAACGCCTTTCAAGTTTGCTCTTTAGCTGCTAGTTCTTCGCGCCTCAGTGTAGCGGTCATGAGAACTAGAGTTCCTCTAGAAAATCCAGTCTCTGTAGGTCTTCTTCTTCTCTTTGATGGCTTCTTGAACTCCGGGTGTTTTAAACCATGTTGTTCTTTTCTCACCACCAGCCGCCACACCAAGCCGCTTCACCCTACAAACATCATGTGCAGAAGCAGTGACAGCTGTTGAAAACAATCGCCATTCTTCCTAAGAACAGTTGGAATTTGCTCAAACCCTTCGGATATGCGCCATGCAAAATGTTACCGCACCTCACTGTTCTGTGTTTCTCTTACCATAACCACTCTTGATTTCCGCCTTGGCAGAAGAGGTACTTTATCAGTAAGATACAGCGTATACAACACCAGGTGATGATCAGTTGACATCAACGTACAAACGTCACAAACCATCCGTTTCACACACGATGGTACCGCAAAGAAATCTAACGTTAACAGTTTCTGTTGAAGACTCCGACGGTACCATGTGTATTTATGGATGGCTTTGTGTGGAAAGAAGGTGTTCATAATGGACATGCCATTTGCACAGCAAAAATCCAACATATTCTCTCCGTTCATGTTTTGATGAGGATCACCATTGCTTCCAATCACACTCCCCCATGTCGTTACATCCACACCCACGTGAGCATTGAAGTCATCTATCAGAATAAAGGAATCCATCTCAATCAATCAAGAAGCAATCAGTGTATAAATTCAGTTATACATTGATATCTTCTATACCGAAAAAAAGTACAGACAGCTCTGGAATAATTTTAATTTCAGTCTAACGTCGGCCTTCTCTAGATCGATAGAACAAAAAAACTCACTGGCAAACTTAATGTGTTCAAGATGAGCATATATCTCTATATATATACCTCTAATATTTGACTATAAAGGCTTTTTGTTGAGACTACAAAAACCATCGTGTCGAGTTCAGAAAAAGAAGTGGTCCTCGTAGAGATTTCATAAATAAATTGAAGAAAGAGATTGCCTACTGCTCGATATCTGGCTCTAGCAAATGTTGGCCAGGCACAAATGAAGTGGGTTTGGATTTTTCTTACTACTACATACACACCGAGACACTACCTTCGCTTACAATCTCTTCTAAATCAAAAAGCGGGGGTAATATTTCTTTAGATCTATGGTTAAAACTTTTATCTTCACTAACACTCTGCTGACAAGCTTGTAATAATTTAGAGAGGTAAAAAAGAAAATCGAATTTTTCGTTTTTTTTTTGTTTATTTTAAGCGTAACAATTGATTACCCTCACCTTTAAAAGTTAAAGAAAAGTAAGGAAGGTTTCTTATTGCAAATAACTTCAAAAAGTCTACTTTCTAACGATAGATCTACATTTTTTAAATAACATATTCGAATTTTCTCAAAAACGTTTTTAACAACCTTAATAAGACTTTCTCTATTTTTAATTCGTCTTTCTTCTGCGTGGCTGTGTGGTATTGTGGTTTGACCACACGCACTATACTTTCACAGTCTAGGTTCAAATCCCAGCACAATCAACAATTTTGCAAAAACAAAATTGTTCGCGGTTCCACCCCCTTCGAGTCACTGACAATGCTCAAAGAGTATAACTGACTAAAAAAAACTTCGTTTGGAGTCGGCATTAATCTGTTGGTCCCCTCCACTCGTGAGAGAACAATAGCATGCACAACGCGAGTGGCTGATAAGCCTTGTCCACCTCGGACTGTAGCGCCGTCTTTATTTTTTTTATTATTATTATTCTTTCTTCTTCATAAACTTTTTGCGACAGCCAAACATTTTCAATAAGATTTAGATCGGGAGATAAAGGCGGCCAAGTGCTACGACTCCGACACTGAAAGTCTAGTTTCAATTCCTAACAGAAACACTTATTTATTTCACCTCTCTTGAGACGTTGACAAAGCTCAAAGAGCTAAACCGTCAAGGAAAACCTTCTCAAACTTCTTAGTTCGAAGCAGTGTTTCCAGATCGTGGGGAATTCCGGTATAAAATTTGTCTGATATAACAAAATATGGGGAATCACCCCTATTCTCAAATCCGGCGGATCTGAGATTACCTTCACTCGTCCGGTTCACATTCACTCATTCGTGCTATGCTTTAACCCCCGGATACGCTTAAGCTATGTACGACGATATTGTGAGGTCTACAAATGTTCTGACAATGAACTACATACAAATGAGCTGGCAATAGCGAACTACCTTACAATGCTAAATTGCCAGTTCACACGGTTGCCATATTTTGTCGCAAACTCTGGCAATTTCACTGTCAGATGGTTTGCCTGACAATACGTTGCCTGGCAACATTGTTAGGCTGAAAATTGAAAATTACAAAAAAATTTGCACTTTCGTTGGCAGGCAATGTCAGCCAAATTAAATTTTTTTCATTCGGCGCTGAGTGAATTTCGTTTTGTCGAGAATTTTGATAAAATAATAAATTGATAAAATGGAATTTCATAAAGGGAAATAATGCCGAATTCCAAAAGTTGGCGTTATTTCACGGCACCCTTTCTATCATCCTTGCTGTCGAAATATTTTTTTTATTTCCTCGACTCCTGTTTCTAGTTTTCTTACTACAATTTGGTTTGTTAAATGGTATTAAGTACAATACATAAATAGCCTAAATTTGTTGTAGCCTTACCAACTAAAACTCTATTTTGCTCAGTTATAATTGAATTCGGAACAATTTTGGTGCGGATCTGAGATGTCAACTTTGTATGAAGAGATTCGCTCCGTTCGGATTTTATAATAAAGGGTGGTCCAACCATAATAAGCCAAAAACAATTCAAGAGCTAAAGGATGAGATAATTCGGCACATTAACTATATTGAATCTCAATTATGTCTCAGAGTCGTTGAAAATATGGACCATCGGATAGAGGTATGTCACCGAAACCGTGGCGAGCATTTTGCCAATATTTTGTTTCACACATAATAGTCATAGATCCTTCTATCATAACAAAAAATATTAGGATAATTCTCTGAAAACTTTTTGTTTTATTTACAACTAGCTGTACCCGGCGCGTGTTGGTACGTCTATTAAAAAAATCAAATACATATGTCGGTACTTCGGAGTAAAGTAACATTCTCGTAAATGTATCTTCCGTGCATAAAGCAAAAAATGCAGTTAAAGTTGTTGGTGGCGGGGACAATGCCCTTACTTGTACACTTTCTATTGTGAAATAGACGCGCCGTCCATTTTCAAGGTGAACTGCCAAATGAACTACTGTTGGATGTCGTTCATGGATTGGAAATGATAAAATGCGCCATACTGCTTCATTGCTACGAATGTAGCATCCTAGTTGATTGATTTCATCGATAGGAGCAGTGGCGTTTCCAACTCCAAAAACCGCCATATCGCTTCCTTTGTTGACGTATTTGCAAATGTACTTGAGCGATTTGACAGAATTGCAATACTCGACATTGATATGTGCCTTAAATGTCTTTGAGAGTAGCGGCGAATACGGCACAACCTAACGGTTATCGACTTCAACATCATTGTTTCTCACTTTCGAAATAATGGAATTGCCGCCATCTTCAGTCGATCGTCGACGGTAAAGTGGATACCCGTCGTTTCCAGGAACAGTTACCACAACTAAATCTCTTGGGTACAGTTTTGTGCATTTCCCATCAGACATGCATGGCAAATCATTGTTTAGTAAGCCACATGGACCGTGAATCATATTTTTGGTAACGATTTCAAATGAGCCTGGATCAACTTCGGCATTTAGTATTTCTGCTGAGATGAGTAGATCAATTTGATTTTTTCAAATAACCAAATCAAAATATGTGCATGTGGCAATCCACGTTTTTGCCATTCGATTGAGTACATCCAAAAGCGTGTCTTCCCAAAAACATGATAATTGACCATGAAATCCATTAAAGATTTCTAGCAAACTCGTACTCGAACTTCTGATGTGAAATGAATCCTTTTCATCAACTTCAATCAGCGGATTGAAATAATCCAGGATTATTTTTATCTATTCTTATTACTATCCTAATAATCGGGTTATCCCACTCACTACCACTCTGGGCACTCAGTGCCCGTGATATGGTTTTCGGGTCATTGTCTTTGCAGTCTTGTTATAATTACAATAACAAATCAAACTTATCAAGGATACATTTTTATAATCCAAACTGGGCAAGTTGATGATGATGATGACTTCTAAATATCACACGACGTTTCCAAACTATTTCAGTTGAATTTTCTTCTAATTACAACCCAAATCAACTATTCATTACTACATTAATTCATACAAGTTTATCCAACACAGAAAATCCCTTCCACCATACCCAATCAATGCTTATGCCTGCGGTGTGTGTGTACATTTCTGTTGGGCATTTAGGGTTTGAAACCGATCTAAGAGATGACAAGAAAGAGACTCATACTTACTTCCTTTGCAGCTGCCCGACCCTGACGAGGATAATGGAGCGTGTTCTTAGCAGACCATTTTTCAACAAAGTGATCAGTAAAGTGATCCTTCACTTTAATTCTAGTAGTTGAGTCCAATTGTTTTTTCTCACCTATGGAGTACTTTAGGCACAATTTTGCAAGTTCAGTTCAGGGGCAATAAGTTCAAGTTTAAAGATTTAATATAATTACAATAACAAACTCCGGACATCCTGTCTGCTTCATGAATGAATCCACAAAATAAGCTCAGGAGGAAATGTAGTTCATTCACTTCTCGCGCTACTAAAATTAACCCACATCATAACGATAACAAACCTGTAACCGCAAGTTGATGAATCCCACAATACCGACGTATTGTTGCGCCATTCAAGGGCAACGTTTAAGTGTACAGCAACACTTTTCATGCTCCCGATTGTTGCTGGCTCTCCTGTGTATTTGCGATATGAATTAAAACATGAATCATTCTTTTTTCGAATTAGCAACCACTTTGAATGGTTTTTTATTTCTTTCTTATCTCTCCGATACTGAATATTTCTTTCATTATATTTGCAGTCCCATGTTTACACTCACGGAATTACGCCAACCACTTGTTGGACCAACACAACTCAACGAATGGGACAGCTCTCCTTCAAGTTTGGCTACAGTTGAACATTTAAATTTCATAAACATTAAAGCATTTGATCTTTCATGTTCAAAACAAATCATACACACGTAGATGTGCGAAACACCAGAAGCAGAGACGAAGTACTACGGATTTACATCATGTGCGACTTTTTCAGTTTCGAGACCATCAGTTGATATAGTTTCCCCAAAGCTGATAAAACAAAGTCAACCTACATACGAGTATGTAATTCCGTTCATGTTCTTTAAGTTCGCTCATGTTTGTGGTGTAAATTTGTTGTTCTTCCCTCGTGCGGATTACATCGGCCAGTGAGTTGTTTCTTCATTGTTTCAAGTGTTTTGTGCGTTTCAAGCCGATGTTATTAGCAGACAAAGTATCAAAATATTCTTGCTAATCAAGGAAGTGGATTAAGTGGTTGATTGAGTTAAGACCAGTCCAAACAAAGGCGGTTTTTGGGGTAAGGATTTCAGTATTCTTCGAGGTGACAAATTGTAGTAATCTTTTTTTTATTTTCGAAACCTTTTAAGAAACGAAGGCAAATACAAATTTTTTTTTTCACGTTTTGAAAAACATAAGCATTTAACACCGTCAAAGTCATTCTACTTCTTCGTCATTATAAATCATTATAAGTCAGTCTTCGGAAAAGACGGAAACATTAAATATTATTTGCAGAATAGATTGAAGTGAGATTACATCCCAGGGGTCTAGTTGAGCTGTGTAAACTTCAAGTTATTTTTAGGACAAGTTTCTAACGGTTTATAAGTGGATTTATTGGTGCGTAAAACAGTTTAAAAGCTGATAATTTTTCCTTCTTTTTTTTTAAATAATTTAATGGAAACTCCATAGTACTTTTATTAAGTTATAAATCCCACGTCTCAACCGTCCTAGTGTTGGGTACATTTTTGGTACATTCAGTGTATTCTCTTTTTCTAGAAGGTCTTTCGGCCTTTCATGATACCATGTCGTCTTCGCATATGACGTCGTCCTCAGAAGTGTCGTCTTCGTCCTCCTCAACTCTATCTAGTACATTTAAACCGTGCAAGGCTTGACACCATTAATTTATCTTGTGCGTTGCATGGGCTGATGAATACTTTCGGTTTTTCTGCGGCATTCCATAGATAGCTTCCACCAAATAAAATGTATTGTCCAATCTTCTTCTTCTTCTTAGGGCGCTACAGTCCGAGGTGAACCTGGGCCTTACTCAACATGCCTCTCCAGCCAGCACGATCTTTTGCCAGCTGTCTTCAGTTTCGCACACCAAGCCGGTCGAGGTCCCTCTCGACTTGTGTGCGCCACCTTGTACGTGGACGTCCAATGTTGCGTTGTCCCACAGGCTCAGAGTCGAATATTCTTCGGGCCGGAGCTAAGTTGTCCATACGCTCTACATGACCTAGACATCTTAGGCGTTGGATTCGTAGACGCCTGGCTAGACTCATGCCGCTGTAAAGCCCATATAGTTCGTGGTTGAACCTTCTCCTCCAAATGCCATCAACGCAAACAGGACCAAAGAGCGCGCGCAGAACTTTTCTCTCGAAAAGACCAAGAGACTGTTCATCCGCGTGGGATATTGTCCATGCCTCTGGACCGTGGATCAAGTTCTTGTATAAAGTCAGCTTGGTCTTCCGAGAGAGGGCTCTATTACTTAATTGCCTTTTGAGCCCAAGAAACAGGTTGGCAAGAGTTATTCTGCGTTTGAGAGAAGTACCGAGAGGTACTGATGTTGTTTGTACTATTTTTAATTGATGTTTTCCAACGATATCCGCTTCATTGTTATCGTTATCATTCTGATCGTCCTTCTTTATCTGAGTGCTGGTGTGGGGCGCCAAACGTTAAAATAGATTGTTCATTGAAAGACCCATTTTGCTGCATAGTTTTTTCACTGTTTCAGTGTTAAGTCATCAAATTTCAATTCTTCTGCAATCCCACTTCTGAATTTACGAGGGGCGTTCAATATATTCTCGGTATCGATATGAAGGAAAATGTGAATCCAATTTAAATTGTTTTTATTTTTCAATATAATCTCCCCTAACATCAATGCATTTGTTACATCTTGAGATAAGCTATTTTAAACCCTCAAAAAAATAAATTTCCTCTTTCTCTGCAAAATACCCATTTATTGCCGACTTGAGTTCTTCATCATCCGAAAATCTTTTTCCACGAAGGCATTTTTTCAAATCCGGAAACAGGAAATAATCACTAGGGGCAAGGTCTCGACTATAGGGTGGGTGTTGGATTTCTTCGAAACTACAATCTCGCGCAGCAGCCTTGGAAACTCCCGCCGTGTGAACAGGAGCGTTGTCATGAAGAAGCAACACACCCGCTGCGAGTTTAACCCGGCTTTTCTTTTTAATTTCCTCCCGCAAATTATGCAAAGTGGAAGCGTAGGATGTGGCGTTGATGGTTTCACCTTTTCTTTTGTACTCAATGAGCAAGATTCCCTTTGAGTCCCAAAAAACTGTCGCCATGAGCTTCACGGCAGACGGAGTGACTTTGAACTTCTTCGGGGGGTCTGTTCCTTTTGTATGCCACTGCATGGACTCTTGTTTGCTTTCAGGGTCATAGTGGTGGACCCATGTTTCGTCACCAGTAACAATTCGATCCATAACACCGTCCGCGTTCTCACTAATCATCTCCAAAAGCTCTCTACAGCATGCGATTCTCACTTTTTTCTGAGGCGCTGTGAGCATTCGTGGCACCCACCTTGCACTGACCTTTGAAAGGTTAAGATGGTCATGAAGAGTGGTGTGAATGGTACCAATTGAAACCTTGGTGATCTCTGCCATAATTTTCACCTTTACTCGTATATGTATTTATATATTCTTGACCTGTGTTTGAAATATCGACTACTCATTTTGTTTGCTGGTACGTACTACTTCTGTCTTAATTGTCTGGTGGATTTTCTACAGGTTACAAAGTTGGATGGAGAGAGGGAGGTATGTATGTACTCGTATGATATGGTTTCACCTTACGCATTCTGTCGTTGAGAATTAAATTCGAATTTTACTTAAATAAGAGAAAACACATACAGCAGTCTCTTCGCTCTAAGAGCAGACTACACTCTTCGTCCTTGTTGTGTTCGTCTGTTATCATTTAAATGTATCTGTCAATGAGTTTTGGGAATGGACATGATTTGGTATATCTTTTGGAGTTTTTCTTGTTTTCCTAGCAGATTCGAGTTTAACTTCGCACACTAACTTGGTTGAGGCCAACTTAAATATGGACGTCCTTTATTCGAATTGTCCTAAAATCTCAGAATCGAAGATTCTTCGGGCTAGAGGTAAGTTGTCCTTGCGCTCTACATGGCCAAGCCATCTTAGCCGTTGCATCTATATACGCCTGGCTAGGCTCATGACACTGTACAGACCGTATAAGTTGCAGTTAAGTCACCGTCAACGCAAACAGGACTAAAGATGACATGCAGAACTTTTCTCTCGAAAGACGAAAAGTTTCTATTTTGAATATTGACCATGTCTCTGCGGCTTACAGCAGTACTGGGATGTTCAAAGACAGCTTGGTCTTTCGAGAGAGGGCTGCGTTTGAATTCGATTCTGATATTTCTCGTACTGTTTACTGTGGAGCAGAGGTAGACGAGGTCCTAATAGCTGTCTGTTGTGACATTCTGGTCAAGTTATCGCTGTTGTATGTCCTTTTTGGAAGACAACACATATCTACATCGTTTTATCCTCATTTCAGCCGCTCGGTGCGCTTATAAGAAGATTAGTAAAATGAAAATCGGAAGACACGCTATTAGAATGAATGTTTCCACCAACTACTTCTGCCAGATAAGAAAAAGGGGATAACAATTCGCTACCTGTTTTGCTCGCATTATGTCCTCTCTTGACTGATTTTGAAAACGATTTTGAAAACGCATTAAACAGTTTATGTAGGAACAGCATCAGCTTCCAGTTCAAACGCAAAATAACTCTTGTCAATCAAGTCTACGGATCAAATGCCTAAAATATCTAGGCCATGTAGAACGCATGGACAACTAAGCTCCGAGCCGAAATATATTGAACTCTGAGTCTTTGGAACAACGCAACAGAAGACGTCCCAAAAGTCACCCAGCTTGGTGTGCGCAGTTGGATATAGATAGTGAGAGATCATGCTTGCTGGAGAGACTTGTTGGTTAAGGTCCAGGTCCACCCGGAACTGTAGCGTTATAAGGAGAATTCTAGATAGAGATTTCTGGAAAAGTCATCTTATTCCTATGTGGTGCTTTCTTTTCGAATACATTATGTATGTTCTCTCGCCTTCCTGATCACTATTGCACTTTCCAATTCATGAAACGCTATCCTAACTTAAGTGGAACGTTATTCCTGCACTTTCACTATCAGCCAGGTCATAAAATCTCTGAACTTAGTATTTGAAGTGGGGGGCGTGGCGTAGTAGGTGCGTCGACTCCTACGCTCGAGGTCTAAGATTCGAATCTCGAAAAAAAACACCTAACATTTTTTGCACGGCTCCACCTCTTTCGAGTCACTGACAATGCTCAAAGAAATAGAAATGTCTAGAAATAGCTTCTTATTCTCGCCGTTCGGAGTCGGCATTAAACCGTAGGTCCCCTTAACTCGTGAGAGGCCCAGGTCCACCTCGGACTGTAGTGCCGCCATTATTATTATTACAATGGACGCTCGATATAGTGAACAATCCAATATAGTGAACACACAACATTTTATACCGTTTCATCTACTCATCGTGTTGGGCGCAAATCTTGCACGATTAGGTATGTTATGGGTATGGTACACAGTTTGGGGTTTTTTGAAGCAAATACAAAGTGCGTGTTGCTTGTGTATGGAATGTATTATTTTTATTGCTTTACTTTTTTTCCGGTTAAGTTATTTTTGTTAAAAACAAAATATTTTTTTATAAATATTGGCTTGGTTTTTAGTTATTACAAAAAAATTGTAATTATATTCCAGTTTTGATGAATTGTACTTCAAAACATCCGCATTTTGATGAAATTTGCTCCAAGCAGCCCACGCTTGTTACAATGAACAATCTCGCTTAAGTGAACAGGTCCGGTTTTTATTAGTTCACTATATCAAGCGTCTACTGTATTAGTATTTGAAGTCTGAAGTGAAAGTAACCTATTGTCCACCTCTTCTGACGAGATGACAGACACATTTTATATTTGCATGGGCTAGGCGCCGATACGATGGTAGGTGTCATCACAGGAGACTCCTAGGAGCAAGAGCCAGAACTCTTTCCAAATGATTTCTGCAGGATAATTAGGAGGAGGGAAATTCTCTCCAAATTCTCTATACCTGTCTGGCTCTGACATCTCTCATAGGCCTGCACCTGGGAGTCCACTTCTTTAAGAACCTCTGTGATTATGAGGTACCTATTAGAGGTCGGTTTGAACCAGACCCGAATGGTTCTTATGGAGTAGAAAGATGGATCTAGGGCTCTGCAGTGCTTATTGAATACGACATTACTGCAATTGGACCATACATTTTCAAGTATCCAATGTTCTGATTAAGGTCCGACATTATAGTAAGTGATTCAATTATATCTGTATTTCCTACGGCTAAGCTAGCCATCTGATCGGAACTATTCCATTGTAAACAAATGGCATATGAGTTCAGCACATGTTTGATCAGATGGTGCTACCTTTGTAATATGACACTTCCTTTGTTGAAAAAAAAAACAACTTTTCACTTAACCCTGGGAGCCCGTAAATGACAACGTCAAGGCCACCCACATACATTACACAAACAATTGCATAATTAATTAGGTACATATAAATTAAATTGAATTAAATGCTACCTCAGAATAAAAACCATCGTGACAAGAGCAATATCGTTCCTATACCGTCCCGTGGGTTAAATAGATCGATCAAATTTGTTGTATCTGCACGAACTGGATTGTGACGCGATACTGCCTCAAAATTTGTGTTCTCTATGTTGTTCCGATTCTTTGAGATTGCTTGCAATAACATTTTTCTTTTTCATTTATTTTTGTTTGTTGCTGTCCAATTTGAAGTCAGTCAGTCATCTCTGATTCAGCTTTACATTTGGAATTGGAGGGGCGTAGTACATTGACTTCGAGCTCGATTAGTTCTTGATTCACCAACAAGCGATACAATTCGCTTCTGACACAAGTAAGTGAAATTAAGTCGTTTGTGGGTACTTTTAATCTGTTCACTAATATCTTGTTTCTATGATGGGTAATTAACTGTATGAATTGATGGTCATTCGCGAAGAAAGACAATTACGGATCCGTGCATAAGTTTACCTAGAGCCAAAAATTAAAGATCTAAATGAGTGTTTTTTTGTGCGTATCAGGTGGTTGTGACAATGGCTAAGACGGTTTTGTTTCAGTGTTTCCGAGTGGATGTGCAAACTTTATTTAATTAATGTGAGCACCAACAGCTAAAGTGTTGTTCTTCTTAATTTACCCAATAATTCATTCCGGTCTGTCCTTAATTGTGTTAACTACATGCGGTCGTTAAGAAAAGCAGAGATGAGTGACTGGTTGCGGCCCCATTCTTTTAAGATTCTTTGTAAGTCGTTAGCCTGTAATTTCGCATTAACGTTAAGGATCAGACTTATTTCGTGACTGGTGACAGATAAAGATCATCTTTAAGAGATGTGCTAAAACCATTAAAAGTCAAACATCAGTTTGTCAGGCTTTTGAAATTTCGATCAAGTTTTTTTTATGCTAGTGTTAGTGAACAAATAATTAGTCACTTAGATGACGACGATACAGACACACATTTTGAATATCTTTTGAGTTATGATTTGTGTATATGATAGCCAATAACACGGTCACTTGATGGGTTTTTTTCGATGATACAGCCTAATGGGAATCTTTGCAGGGGTGTACATTGTATCCCGTGTTGCAATGTTTAACAATTTTTTGACATTTAGTTCAGTACTGTGCGACAGTCAGCATTGTGAACAGATCTAAGCAAGAAGAGCGCTTCTGTATAATTCGAAACAATTTTGAAAATCTGTTTTCAATTCCCGAAGAGTGTATAAGATAACGGTGTGAAGTTTCGAACAACAGCTCAATGTTCTTGAATTTTGTTTAACCCATAGTCAGTCTATCAGAAGTCAGAATCAAAAACCCAATCCGATTTTTGGTGCAAAAAGAAGAAATCAAATATCTACGAAACGAAAGAGTGTTCTTAACCTTACGCAGTAAGTAAGAAAACAGGTTTCTAATTAAAAATTCTGACTTTTTTATTTGCTCATATAGTATACAGTGTACGGTTATATCGAGTGTGTGGCCGCTGTTGCTTTGTCAGCAAATACACACTCTTTTGTCAAAAATTTCCATGACCGTTTTGCATTGGTATCTTAATGGACGTGACTGCATTTCGATGCACCTGTGACCGCACGTGCCGCCAAACAAATGAGAGCTTTCGCAAATTCTTTCTGATACCCACAGAGAACATAGAAACGACATTCTAAACAAAATCGTTTTCGATTTTCGATAGTTGATCTTCAACTTTCAGTCGTCTAAATATCTCTATATCGATTCGAAGTCACGATTCAAAGGAGTGACTCTGACCTTGATCTGTAGACCTTATGACGTTATCTGCGTACGCAATTGCATGATGAAAAAATCTTATAAGATCACTAGTGTCAACGGCGAGCAGAATCAGAAATTAACAGCACCCTGCTGGAGACCATTATTTAATCATTGCCGTTATTGACAACGAATCGTCTCCTGGTGAACATTTTATACAGTAGGTTCTGTACCTTGACATGGTTAAATTCATAAAAGGAACAAATTGGAACACTACAATATGAATCACCAGGACACCAGTGGGCATTAAAAGTTTTTTGCCTAACGAGAAACCAGTCTTACTAATAGTGACAGCGCATCTAAGTGGGTCACGGCTGACCTTTTCTGTGACAGTCACTCAAACAGCGTTGTAGATGTGGCACTATCGTGCCACTATGGCACTTTTTCACTGCACTGCGGCACTTTAAGATTGAATATGGCACTCTGGTAAAAATTTGAAAAATGAACATATTTACGTCAACGTTTATAAAACAATCGCTGCATTTAACATTCCGAAATAGTTGAACGCATTCGTTCTCAACAACGTCGAACACACCTAAGAAAAAACCATCACCAGTTATCTGTCATAATTTGTTTGCTTTGAAATTTAAACTATGAGCAAGAGTAGGTTAGCTATATAAAATATTATAATTGAAAAAAAAGCTATACATTTAAGTAAATTATAGCAGTTTTTGACGACATTGTGCATTTTATTATATGTATTTTAGTATATTTCCGTTTGTGGCACCCAAGGCCTTAAAATGGCACTTTTTGGTAATACTGGTAGCACTTTGAAAAATATTTTTCCGGCAACGCTGCACTTAAACCTAAGTTAACCTAGCTAATGGATTGCATTGTGGGCGCCGTGGCGAAGTGGGCAGGTGCGTCGACTCCAACGCTCGAGGTTTAAGGTTCGAATCTCGAAAAAACACATCTAACATTTTTTCACTACTCCACCTCTTTCGAGTCACTGACAATGCTCAAAGAATATGACTGTCTAGAAATAGCTTCTCATTCTCGCCGTTCAGAGTCGGCATTAAATCGTAGGTCCCCTCTACTCGTGAGACGCCCAGGTCCACCTCGGACTTTAGCGCCGCCATTATTATTATTATTATTATTATATAATGACACACGGCTCTCTTAAGTAGACGGCTTGTGTGAGCGAGTGTCTATCATGGAGAACATGATATGGCAACCATTCCATCGGTCACAAGATCGCCCGTGGATGCTTCTCGATTTGGTAACACTTTTGCCTCGTCATCTGTTTTTGCGCGTCCATTGGTTGCTTATCGGTTCCAGGAAAACCATCGTGCAACTCTGCACATCTTCAACAGCGTGCGGTCGCACTGTGTTTTCCTGGGTCAGATTCTCGTCTCAGTTGACGTGCAACAACCAACTGGCAACTAGGGATGCAAACGAAACATCGCCGATACATCGACGGCAAAATTGTCAAACATCGACATCGTTCATTCATTTCGTTAAACATTGCCAAGATGCGTTATATACAAAATGTGCTTGTATTTGTGTAATAATAATTGGGTGTAAAAGAGTTAGAGATGCGCAATACAATGTAACTTTGTTATATCTTAGCCTCTCCTATTCTAACATCCTACTCCGAACCTTCAAGTGATACATCTTGGGTATTGAGCAACCCTCAAGGAGACCGGGTATCCGACTTCTATGCAACTAATAGTAGAGGGTTCAAGTTTCGGTATGTATTGGCTGGATGCATAAGCATAGTAGACCTTGTGTCAACAGCCAAACTACCGCCTGTTCATCAGGTGGGTGCGGCTGAGAGCGGTTGTTGGTCCTGAAGGAAGCGACTTGCTATATAAACGTGCATTAAGGGCCTGCTCGGGAACCCTAATCCCGAACCGTAGCATGCTCCAACGTCATTTTGGGACTCTCCAACGTCACCCGTTGGTTCTATAAGCCACAAAGTAAAAATCCAATCATCAACCAAACGGAAGACAGGGAAGATTTTTGGGTTGAAACTGGTAAGGCTAGTATATTTTGTTGAGGAAATCTGTTCTAGAGTATTCTCTCTAAGCCAGTTTCCTTTAGGAATCTGAGAATGAGAAATGGTTCTAGTGATTGCATTTCTTTTTCTGATAGTAGGTACTTCCCCACGTACTTCTTTTGTGGACTAGTGCCTCACAAAATCCCAGTATATATTCTGGAATTTCATTAAATTCTCCACAAAATCTGCAGAGACCTTCTTCTGATACCCCTAGTTTCTTTAGATGCTCCCTGAGTCTACAGAGCCCCGTTAGGAAGCCTGTAAGGATACGAAGGTTATTCTTGCTCATTTTGATGCACGCCTCGAATCTCTTTCGGTTATATTGCCCTAGGAGTTTCTTGGCCCGCCTCATTCCACATGCGTTGTTCCAGGTTTCTGTCCGGTTCCTTCTTTCTAGTTCCCTGAATTCTTCTTTCAGGATATGGTCTCCTACAGCGCAGAAGGGTTCAGTGCCTATGAAGGGTTCTGATGCTCCTTTCCTTGCCAGGGAGTCGGCAATTTCATTGCCTTCTATCCCCGTATGACCAGGTATCCAGCAGGGTTTTACTCGGTTTCTCCTACTCAACTCTTTGAGCTTCTGCAAGCATTCCCATACAAGCATTCCCTCTGTCGGACATACAGTAAAGTTTAGAGACTCGTTCTTTAGCCGCACCACACGAATATGGAATGCTCTTCCCAGCCTAATATTTCCCATACATCATAATCCACTGACATTTAAGGCCAATGTGCACAGGTACCTTCTCTCCCTTTCTCCCTCTATACCTTCGGCCCGTGTTGTGTCTTGAACCCAGACATTTAAGGGTATTCACAATCCCGTTTGCACGCGCAAATTATAAAAAAATAAGGTTCGATTTGATGATATAGGAGTCTAGTGCCATGATAGCGGCTCGACTGCCGCTTGGTATGTCGCAATTGATATAATTCCTTTCAAGTTCGATCCGAACGCATCTGTCTATGGCATAAATTTCCGCTTGAAAGATGCTTGTACATTTGCTCATGGGTTGTAAGTATTTTGTCCTGGGTACAAAACTCCTGCTCCAGTTCCTTCATTAGTTCTTGATCCATCTGTATACTATTTTATCATTTTGCTGCTTAGTCTGTGGACCATGGATTCATTGTTCCAGTCCCTTTTGGTGCTCAGCTTTTTTTTTTTTTTTTCTTTGGAGGATTTTAGAAACACTACTGGAGCACTCAGACTCAAAACTGGTCCATTGTCCGTGTGTCACCATTTTGCCGTTGGGTTGCACCTGGCAGTACGATGAACCAGTATTGAGTCTGAGTGCCAGTGTAGAGTTTAAAAAAAAAATCCGAAAAAATATCTTAGAATGCTTGGACTATATCTCCAATGATGCAGCCCGGTTTTTTTTTTCCTCTTGTACAACCCTGCCGTAAAGCCAGCGACACTGCGACCTAAAAAGGTCTATTGTATCGACGGGTTGGAGTTAATTCATAAGATTAACCACTTTCCTTATGAAAGATAGTAAATGTTTTGTAGTGGAATTTTTCAATTCCACTGAAGTCAGTATTTCCCTGTGGAGAATACGTTTCCTTAACCAATGTAGTGCCGGACATTCACATAGAATGTGCTGGGATGTTTCGTCTTCTTCAAGACAAAACCTACATTCCGTGTTTGGACACAAGTTCATTTTGTTAAGGTGGTAATACAAGCCGCAGTGGCCAGTAAGAAAGCCCGCTAGCTTTCTTATGCTCTCCTTATCTAAGCTAAGGATTTCCTTGTAGGAATAGGGTCTGATTAATCGCTTGGATTGCCTGAGACCTGACCCATTGGTCCAATGATCTAGGCGAAGTTTGTTTTCCCATTCGTTAATCAGCGCTGCAGCCGTCGCCTAATTGACACTGCAGTACGGTTCAGGATCTATGAATACAGTACTTGAACCCTCTCTAGCGAGTTCGTCTGCGGATTCGTTACCTGCAATCCCTTTGTGTCCAGGGACCCAGCCAAGTTTCACTTTGTTGTGTTTGGCTAGGGATTGCAGAGCATCGTGGCAACATTTGACGGCTTTGGAGTCTATTTGACTGGACGATAAGGCCTTAAGTGCTGTCTGACTATCTGAAAAGATTTGTATAATTGCGCCCTTGATGCCTTTACCAAGATTATGTCTAGCGCAGATCTCAATGGCATGGATTTCGGCTTGAAACACAGTGGGACTAGACCCCATTGGTACAGAGATCCCAGTGTTGGGTCCACAGACACCAGCACCGACTCCAGAATCCATTTTTGATCCATCTGTGTACCAAACTAGACTCCTGGGGTCTAGTGTTGGAACACCATTGGACCAGTCTTCCTGGTCCAATATTTCAACTTCAAATAACCTGCCGAAACAGTTCTGCCTGACCATAGTGTCCGGCATTGTACAAAACATGTCTCTATTAGGGATTGAGTTGAGTATCCTAAGGTGACCCACTAGGTCACCTGGTTTGAATTGATATTCTAGCTGCAGTTTAATGGCATAAGTGGCAGCTATCTTCCTAACGAAGATGGGTAAAGGCGTCAGCCCGATAATAGCTTCGAGAGCTGTTGTGGGGCACGTGCGCATGGCACCTGTTATGCCAAGACAGGCAACCCTTCGCAGTTTTTGTAGTTTGTTTGCCGATGACTGTTGAAGGGTTTTTGGCCACCATACGATGGCCGCATATGTGATAATGGGTCTCGCCATCATTGTGTACAACCAATGTATAATTTTGGGAGAGAGACCCCAAGTCCTACCGTAAAGACGTCTACTGGCCCACAGTGCTCTGGTAGCTCGCTCTATGGCGGACTTAGTATGTGAATTCCAGTTAAGTCGTCTGTCCAGGATTACTCCAAGATATTTTACCTCGCTGGAATAAACTAGTGTGGTGTTGCCGTCTATTATGGGTTCAAGGTTGACACGAGTCCTCCTTGAGAAGGGCACTAGAACGGTCTTGCAGGGATTGATCGATAAACCCTCTGCGTTGCACCATTCAACGACTTGCAGTAGCGCACTTTGCATCATATTGCAAATAGTCGTCTCGTGCTTACCCCTTATAACAATCGCCAGGTCATCAGCATAACTAATTGTGGTGTAGCCTGATACTTGAAGATCTACTAACAGTTTGTCGATAACTAGTGACCATAATAAGGGGGAAAGAACCCCCCCTTGTGGGCAATCCTTTGCCGCGGTTACAGAAACCGACACTCCTCCGGAGGAAGAAGTAATCGAGCGACTTTCCAACATGGCTCTGATCCATTTGTTAGTCGATTCTTCGATACCTCTGCTACTGATCGCTCTTGCAATTGAGTCGTAGCCAATGTTATCGAAAGCGCCCTCGATGTCGAGGAATGCACATAGGGTTATAGCCCGGTTATCCCTTCTGTATGTTTTTTCCAGATGAGTATGTGTCTCCCAGATATTTAACTTCTTTTACCGGTGTCAGTGTTATTGACAGTAATAGGCAGTGGGCTATTTTATGTGTTTTATATGCGAAATCCGACTTATTATCTGCAAATTAAAAAAAAAACAAAGATCGATATAATAATACTCTGCGTTACGTTCGACCGATCGATAGGATATAGTGCCTTCCGTGTTTACGCACTCTTTTCCAGAACAAGACTAAAGTCATACGACAACGCATCTCCATGCCGAAATCCGGTGCAGGGTTCGGGAGTTCTGGAACTGTATTGCGCAGTGCATTGCGTATTACATCATTATACATAGACTGGTTATAATTCGGAATAACTTTTTACAATTAGGCGATTGTGAGCTTGTTTTGAAACGTAAGACTTCAAAACTCTCCCAAAGAATAAATGTCCAGCAGGAAATTACCCAACCCGAAAATGACTCATGCAGTAATTACATTGTTTCGTGGCCCGCATTGTATGTGACACCGTTTTGCTGAAACCACATGTTGTCCACATCGATATCTTGCAGTGTAGGCACAAAAAACTGTGTCATCATGTCGCGATAGTGACCCGTTATTGAGTAACCAGCTGCATTTTCAAAAAAAGACTGGGCCAATGGTGCCGGCGCTAAAATGTACACCAAACAGTGACACCTTGTGTGTGCGTTTATTTTCGTGGATTTATGAAACCCAACATTAAACAATTATAACGATTAACAAAGCGATCAGAACGAAAATTAGCCTCATCGTTAAAGTTGATTTTGGTTTAAAAATAAGCAGCCACATGTACATAGCTGATCCTTAATAATCCATTCAATGATATCTCATCGCAGTGAGTGACTTATCAGCTTCACTTCTTGAGTCAATTGCACAAAATACGATTCATTCGTGAAAACACGCTGTAGAGTGCTTCTCGAAGTATGTTGATTTCCACTACGGTGCCGAAATGATAATTCTGTACTCTTGAAAATATCCTTATGAACTGCTTCTTCTTTTTTCCTTGAACGACTTGTTGAATGAATCATAGAAAGTCTATAAACACGAATTAATCCAGTCTTTTTAATTTTTTGGATTAATTTCTACATAATTGATGAAGTTAGGTTTGGTTAGGCCATGGCCATGGCCAACATACTCTCATTGTGGTACCAAATGGATCGAGTATCTCCTACCCGTTTGATGCTTGCTATGAAGCATTTAAATTGACTGATGTCGACGTTGTTGAGCTCACTGAAGTCATACAAAAAGTACGGGTGAAAAGGGCGCTACATGTCTTCCTCGACTCAGTTGTTCTCTCGATATCCGTGTCCTTACCTTGGCTACAACAAGGAAATGGTCCGAGTCAGTGTTGGCGCCTCGGAACGTTCGGACATCAAGAATACTGGAGGAGTGTCTGACGTCGATCGCAACGTGATCAATCTGGTTGACGGTTGAATGATCAGGGGACCGCCAGGTCCCTTTATGGATGTTGAGGTGTGCGAACCGCGTTCTAGCTACAGAGAGGTTTCGCCCCGTAACAAAGTCCACCAGCCTGAGTCCGTTTTCGGATGTGGTGTCGTGCAGGCTGTGTTTACCGATGACTCTAGCAAAGATGTCCTCTTTACCCAGCTTAGCGTTAAAATCTCCTAGAACGATCTTGGTGTCGTAGCTGGGGCATTGATCATACGTTCTTTCTGCGCCCGCGGTTTTAGCTCTCTCTGCATCAGCGATCGTCCTCTTGATTGTTATATAAAGGGGAGGTTCCGCATGGATAAGAGCTCTTCATAAAAATGCAGGTTCTGGGCTTACCTCCATTTCTCATGAAGAATAAATTGTAGTTAGATGTCTTAAGTCCACTTACTTAATCATTGACGACCCAGGGTTCTTTGACCAGGATAATATCTTTTCCGTTGGTGTTAAGGCGGAGAAGTAGAGCGGCCGAAGCCGATATATAGTGGTGGAGATTAATTTGGGCTAACCGAAGCAGCGCCATCTGGGCTTCTTTTTCTTGTGGCACTACAGACCGGATTGTACCTGGGCCTCAACCAACAAACCTCGCCAGATAGCACGATCTTAACTCAGTTGCCTCCAATTACGCACGCCAAGTTGGTTGAAGTCCCTTTCCACTTGGATGCGCCACCTTAAACCTGAACGTCCTCTATTGCCATGTCCCACTAGTTCAGAGTTGAATATTCTTCGGGCTGAAACCAAGTTGTACAAGCTTTCTACGTGGCCTAACCATTTTAGGCTTTGGATCCATAGACGCTTGGCTGGATAAACGTCTCTGTACAGCCCATACAGTTCATGATTGAATCGTCTTGACCAAAGATCGCATTCAGAACTTTTCTCTCGAAATGACCAAGAGCTTCTTCATCCGCTTTTGATAATATCCGTGCCTCCTCGCAGTAGGGTAACAGCTGGGATTATCAATATCTTTTACAAAGTCAGCTTGATTCGAGAGAAGGCCCTAGTACTCAATTGCTTTTTGAGACCGAACTTATCTGGGCTACAAAAACGAAATATTCTGAGTCATTGTTGGCTCCTCGGAAAATTTACACATAAAGAATATTGGAGTGTGTGTCTGATATCGATCGTAATGAGATTTATCTAGTTGATGATTGTTTGATCAGAGGATCGCCAGATTCCTTTTTTTCGGGGGATTTTTGAAACACTATTGGAGCACTCAGATTCAAAACTGGAACATTGTACTGCCAGGTAGTAACCTACTCCAGTGCCGCTAATTTGATACCAACGGCAAATGGTGACTGGATTAGATTCGATTTCACTGGGATTCGAACCTGGGTCCCCTCGAACTTGGGGCAGGCACATAACCAACTGCACCATCCAGTCGTCTTTTCTTTCCAGATTCCTTAATGGAAGTTGAGGTGTGGGAACTATGTTCGCCATGTGACGAAGTCCACCAGCCTGAATCTGTTTTCGGATGTGGTGTCGTGTAGGCTGATTTCTTAGGTGACTCTCATACTTTCCCCCTTCCCCAGCTAAGAATTAAAATCTCCCAAAACGATCTTGGTGTCATGCTCGTAGCTTGGGCATTGATCGTATATTTTTTTCTTTGACATTATGGAAGTGATCCTTGCTGTTGTCATACTTCACCTCTATAGAGCCTTGTGCCAAAATCGGGCTGATGTTTCCCAATTTAGTCTTCAAGCGGATTGATATATGTAATTTGTCCACTTATGTACATGCCTGAAGCTTAGGACTTATTGCCTATGTCTACCTGAAACTTTCAATTCATCAATTCACTGTCCCCGCTCTCTGTATCGCCGCAATGTATGTCACAGTTTTTCATTTTCTTTTCACCAGGTCCATCTAACCGTTTTACCAGAATTACCATAATATCTGCTTTGTAGCCAGATAGGACTGCCTGCAAGTGTTCTTTTAAGGGAACTCACGTTCCACATACAGAGTCGTCAATAATCAGTAATGGTTTCATCATTCTTTGAAGGCATTGGCTGCTTTCTAGCTAGTGTTCTTTTACGCAGTAGGAAAGGTCTTCACGCGAAATATATAAACAAGAACGGTCCGATCCTATTCTTAAAATCCCGGAAAAAGAGCTCAGAAAAAAAAATGGTGTCGATTGCCTTGCCCTATGGATAAGTGCTTATCTGCCACCGTCTTTGATCTATGGTCTAATCTTAGAAAGAAACCTTTTAGATTCAAGTTCAAAGTACCCCAATTGCTTCAATTATATCGAGCATTTAAGCTCATATGAAAACATCTTTTCGTTTATAAAAAGTATTTACAAATACTTTTTCGCGTATCATTTCAGAACACGATGAGCTTCAAGACACTGCTTTTTAAGTTCATCATTTTAGCCTATGCTTGGATGTGCACTTCTGAGAGGTAAGTTACCACTTCAAATGTTTTGCTTTAATTACACCTTTCTCTTCTTGCAGCAACGATTTCAAGATCTTTTGGAACATTCCAACCTTCATGTGCAAGAGTTACAAGATTTCCTTTGATGTGATACCTCAGCTGTACGGAATTCTTCAAAATCAGAATGATTCCTTTCGCGGTGACCAGATATCTATCCTGTATGATCCTGGTGAGTTTCCAGCAATTCTACAGAACACCACGTCTAAGGAGTACTTCTATCGCAACCACGGTGTTCCGCAGAAAGGAAATCTGTCGGAACATTTAAATATTCTCAGCGAACAAATTAAGGAACTAGTGCCAGACCCCGATTACTCTGGGGTGGCAATCCTGGATTTTGAGTCGTGGAGACCTATTTTCAGGCAAAACTTCGGCACACTCAAACCTTACAAGACTTTATCAATGCAAATTGAGCAGAAAGCCCACCCAAAGTGGTCGAAGAAACAAGTTGAAAAAGAGGCGAAACGCAACTTCGAAATGGGTGGGAAGGAATTCATGTTAGAGACGTTGAAATTCGTTAAAAAGCTACGTCCAAACGCACAATGGGGCTACTATGCATTCCCCTACTGCTTCAATGGCTACAATGACCGTCCAGACCAATGCGCAGCCGGAGTCAAAGACGAAAATAATATGTGAGTGTTTGTGGTAAGCATTTGTTGTGTGGTACCATAAAAAGGAAATTAAGGATCCAATGGATGTTTCAGTTTTCTGATGTCATCTTTCCGTCAGTGTACTTGCAAGAGCGTCTGCCAGAGAAGAACCGTGTCCCAATGGTGAGAGGTCGAGTCGCAGAAGCCCTCAGGGTTGCAAACCTAATCAGTGGCAAAAGTAAACCCAAAGTATACGTGTACCATAGATATTTGTATACGGACTCTCTGAAGTACATTGACGGCAAGGAAACGTACAATGTCTTGAAGGAGGCCAAACGAATTGGGGCAAATGGAATCATACTTTGGGGCAGTTCATATGATCTCAATACACGGTAAGGAAGGTTATTCAGATGAGTTTTTGCTGAATAACGTTTTTTTTTCTTTTGAACTTCTAGGGCGAAGTGCCAAGAGTTTGAAACCTATCTAAAGGAGCATCTTGGACCAGCCATAAGACTTTTGGAAAGCAGTGTTTCCGTTGTGCAATTGATTTAGTTTATGAAATAATGCAATTTAAAAGATCAATAAGAAGTGAATCCTTACATGGGTCCAATATGTTGTGCAAAGGAATACAGAAAAGAAAGATATACTATTGTTTTTTTTTTTTTTTACTTCAGAAATGTAGGGTGAGTTCGTAATCACAACATTAGCGCAGTACTGCAACGTCAAGCGTTCTTAATTGCAAAAATTTGGTAATGATGCTATGCATCACGTTCTAAAATGCAACATGAAAGCGCAAACAAAAGCAACCAGCGCATCAAATGGATGGATTTTTTTTTTATTTTCCGACTCTCTCTCTTTCTTTTCTAAAATATATTGAAGTATGCTGGCATTGTAATTGACAACATTATTAACCAAATTATTTAAAAAAATCGTCCACAATTTCTGACATTTTTACAAAAAAAAGAAACAGTTGAAACACAAAATAATAAACCGTTCCGAAACGCCAACAAAAAGGAAGCATCGTGATGCATCGCAACATCAAAAAATCGTTGCGTCGCATCACATAGGCAGTGACGTTTACGAACTCAGCCGTACTAACATTTTAGGGTACCAACCCGTCAATGCCGGTTTCCATATCAACGCAAGATGTAAAACTACTCAATTTAGTCTTATAGGATGACGACTGGATGGCGCAGTTGGTTAAGTGCCCAGTGAAAGCAAAGTTAAAACGCTTTTATCCGGTTTTTCAAATCTGGTCCAGTCACCATTTGCGGTTGGGAAATGGTACTATCACTGGAGCGGTCGATCAGTGGTAGTAGTCATGACATGGTCTAAGTGTGCTGGTGAATTCACTAGCAGCCCCCTAACCTAACCCTAGTCTTATAGGATTCATAGTTTGAAGTATTTATACCAGGGATGCTTTGTCTAGACGTCCTCCCGCGCCCTTTCATTCGACGCCAATGCAAAAAGCATACAAACACTATTCCCCCGATTTGAGCAAACCTTTTTTCCGATTTCTGCTAATGTTCATGACATAAAACCGCTGGCCTACATGGTACCCCCGCTTCTTGGGTTCTTCTGCGTTAAGAAAACCACTGCGCAAGCTTTTATTTCTGCCTACTCTTCTGATCTCTTTCCGAGTAGATGAAAAGCATATGTCAAGTCCGTACTAAAAAGGGGCGAATTTCCGCGACCCTCTTCGTACCTATCTATCAATTTTTGCATTAAGCTTGATATTTGTAAGGTCAAAAATGCCCGCCTATGGCGACGATTAATCTCTTCTTCTATAGATTGGAAGTTACCTATCGAACCGTTCAATTTAAGTTCTTTTGGACGAGTTCAAGTCATGTTTAAAATAAATGTTGGTGTTCCCCGACTCTCTTTCAAATGAACAAAATATATCACAGCAGCATAGAAAATTGACACTATGTTTGGGAATGTTTTCAAATGCATCTTAATCGCAAATTATGGAAAAAAGCATCTCGACCTTAAAATTTCCCAAGCCACAGTTAGTAATCCATGTTTTCAACGCCAGTTTTCTGATGTGTTCTTGCGTGTATCAATCGAGATAGAAACCATGTCAGAGACATTCCAAGCAACCACCCTGCCACCCTGTCACGAAATATAACAACAGTACACCTCTTGCTACATATAAACTGTTGCTTCGAGGGGCGCCACTCAAAATAAGAACAATAAGCCACATCTTCACAATAATCTAGCCTAAACCAGATCCCGAGCGATCAAAGAATGTGATCTGCCTCGACTGCTTAAACACATTCACTCATACCCTGCGGGTCAGTAACTAGGTTACCCTCACAATTTCGAAGAGCCTGGGTGCCTTTCCTAAAGCCTTTGGCATGGCTTTTGGCTTTTTTATAAAAGGCCCGTATTTTTGTTTGTCCCTAGACTCTTCAATATCTTTGAGCTGGGAGGTTGCGAGAGACCTTTTCTTCAGGCGTAGAAGCTTTTTCTCCTCCCGTCTTCTAGCCCGGTACTCCTTATGCGCTGCTCTAGTTTTTCATTGCAGCGCCTTTTGGTATGCCTCGTCGGTTGCACGTTTCTTTTGCTCACACTCGGCATCATACCACGGGTTTCTTTTCAGAGGTGGTAGGTAGCCCAAAGTGGTTTCAGTCACCTCTTTGTTGGCCGAGCGGCAGTGCAACTACATATCGTTGGCGTTTATGTTCGACGTAGGCATACCGGAGAGTTTCTCACTTAATTGCTCTTCGTAGGCTCTGGCAATCTCCGGTGTGCTCAGGCGTCCAATGTTAAAAATCCTCTTTGTTGGCCGGTGCAGCTTTCTGACATTGGACAGTCGAGCTCTGAATCGTGCTGCTACGAGGAAATGATCGGAGTCGACGTTTGTCCCCTGAATGTTTGCACATCCAGGATATTTGACGCATGCCTTGCGTCAATGAGCACATGGTCGATTTGGTTGGCGGTTCGGCCGTCCGGAGATCGCCAGGTTGCTGTGTGGATTTTTTTGCGAGGGAACCTCGTGCTGCTTATGACCATATTACGTGCTGTGGCAAAGTCAGTGATTCGGAAGCCGTTATCTGTTGTCATGTCGTGGAGGCTTTTCACACAATCCGCCAAAGATGTTTTCCTTACCGATTTTGGCATTGAAGTCTCCGAGCACGATTTTGAATCGTACTTCGAACAGGCTCCGTAGGCACCGTCATAATAGTCCTCCTTGACAGAGTCTTCAGCCTCGTCGGTAGCGGCGTGTGCACATATAAGGCTGATGTTATAGAATCTGCCTTGGATACGGATCACAGCCAGGTGATCACTTCACATTAGACATCTTTTAATTAACTGTCCATTATTTATTGGAACAATGATTTTATTTCCTTCGAAGTGGAGACTAAATATGCGAACTTTTTTTTGGAAATGGTTTTCCCATTTTTAGCACATGTTTCCATCTAAGAAGCTCTTTTGAATTGTTTATAACTATTTTAAGAAGCCTGTGCACCGACATAAAACTACTCCTGTGTGAATTACACAGGTAGTAATTGTGGTACTCCGCAATGTTCTGTACTTTGATTCCTTTTCATAAATTCAATTATTATTAATGAATTGCGAAATATTTCAAATAGACAAGTGTGCTTGTTGAAAGTGAACATTTGTTGGAAATTTATGGGTTCCTTAAAACTGAACTAGTTTTGTTTACCCCAAGTTTGATGGAACTCAACTCAAACTCTCGACTCAAAACTTTCCTGGAAGAGGAACTTGGAGGAAAGGATGAAAAAAGGATTAAATGCTTTTTACGCTTGCAAAAAGATCTTCGGCAAGAGATGGGGCTTGCAAACGTACATCATTCACTGGATGTACACAGCAATCATCAGGGGGCCTTGTCTTGTGAACTTCTAGCAACACAAAAAGCTATTTGAGCATGCTCAACGAAGTACAAAGGTCAGCCGCTGTTTGTACAACGGGAGCGGTAGCAGCACGCGGCAACCAGGGCTGGACATGATACTTCATTTTCTTCCCCTGGATTTATTCATAAAAGGCTGCGCCGCGAAAAGTGCTCTCATATTAAGGGAAACAAGCCAACTATAGACATTCGGCCATAATGAAGACAGTAAACGATCTGGGAATGAAACATGGTTCCAGTAGCCTCGTAGCTACAACTGATTATATATCTCTCCATAATGACTTCTCCCTCAAGATACCAACTCTATTCCCTGACAGAGACAAGTGGTTATCAACTGCCGTTATAAACGACCACGAGATTACCCCTTTCACCGACGGATACAAAATGGACACAGGTACTGGCGCCGGATTCTACTCGGAGACCTTGCATAAAGAGGAATCATTTAGACTCCCTAACTTGTGCAGTGTCTTCCAAGCAGAGATCCTGGCAATAGAGAAAGCAGCTAGACATATACTGGTAACCGATATCCCACCATCGGATATCACCATCTTTGTAGACAGCCAGGCTGCACTGAAGTCAATAGGATCCTGTACAACGAGATTAAAGGCTGTTATGAATTGCCGTGACTCACTGAGGTCCATCAGCCACCACAAGGTGAAACTCTGCTGGGTCCCGGGCCACAGCTCAATTGCTGGGAACGAGAGAGCAGACGAACTGGCCAGACAAGAGTCTGAAATGCACATTAGCGAAGCGGACACGTCACTACGACCATCAATCAGTGCACTATACCGGATCATAAGCGAAACAATACAAAAAGAGGCCGACAACTACGGCAAAACGAAGAAGCTTCTGGCGTTGGACCGGAACTCGATCCGTATGCTCGTCGGAGTGATCACAAGACACTGCCCCATCGGAACAATGCTCCGGAAATGGAATGTGGAAGCCAGCGATCTCTGCCGGAGTTGCAGAGATGATGAAGAGACCGAAACGATCCAACATCTGCTTTGCCACTGCCCAACTCTCCTGAATCGGCACCTACCTTCGCTCGGCCAATGATTCCTCACAGAGACTGCGGACTCAGCGAATGCAAATATATCGGATCTTCTAAAATTCATAAGGTGCATGGGGTGGTTTCAGCCATCCCGTGACAGGATAGGTTTTTATATTGTGTACTCTGAAATTGAAGGGTTTCACAATGGGCACCGTGGCCTCCCCTTCCAAAACCTAACCTAACATAACCTAAGTTACATTTGTAAAAGGACAAAGTACAAAAGATAGATCGCAAACAGCTCTCTTTCTTTCATTTTCAAAACGAGAAATAGTCTATTTAAAATATTCCCTGTATATTAACACTTTGCATTTCATATTCGCTCAGCATTTATTTTATCAGGGACACAACAACATTTTTCAAAGCACGCTTTTAGGCGAAATATCACTTCTAAACATTGGTCACAAACTTATAAATTGGTCAATAACTACATAAGTCAATGTCACCTGCGTATGCCAGGAGTCGTATGAACTTTAAAAATATCGTGCCTCTTGTGTTGGCCAGTAAGTAATGCACAATCTTCTCAAGAATTATATTAAAGAAGTCATATGATAGCTCGTCACCTTGTCTAAAACCTCTGTTGACATTGAATGTGAGTTCGTTACCGAATTTCGAGAGAGAGGGAGAGTTCTTTATCGTCATGTTTCTCAGTTTTACAAATTTTGCAGGCATGTCAAAACTAACCATGGCACTGTATCGTTCTTATCTAGTCACTCTGTATTTTAAAAAATGTGTGTTCTTTTGCTTTGGTAAAAGTTGGGAAACCTAGTGTCTGGGCATAGAGATATTTTAGGGAATTACAAAGCAGGCGCACTTGCCTTGCACTTGCATCTCACTTGCATCTCACTACACAACCTCTACGGGAAGAATTCAACTGCTCAAATCTACAACAACTCAAAAAAACAACCATTGAATCTCTAGATTGATCGTGTCCAAACTGTCACCTGTCAATAGATGGCAAAAAGTTGCAATGGTTTTTGTCATCACGAGACATTGTCTTGAAGGTGCTCACGCGAAACGACCTGACATGTTTTTTAATGACTAGCAGACTTAGTCGCAAAGGAGAGCGCCATTCACCTCTTTTGTCTCTGTTGTCATGATCTTGGTTACCTTAGATATGTATCTCCAGTCTACTTTGCTTCATAGAAATATCTGGTTGACTGCCCTGAGTGCACAGTAGCCCTCTTTCATAGGGCGACACGACTAAGTGTACCCCCAGTTTCTCGATTTGTGGAGCTGTATTCAACTATGTATGTAAATCAAAAACTACGGTTTGTTTACACTCTTTTTTTGTTGACAATAATTTACCGCACAAATGGCGCAAAATTCAAATTAGGGTGCATTTTGGAACACCATTTACCAAATCGTATTTGCTTTTTGTTTTGCAATAAACGGAGATTGGCCAAAAAAGGTAATACCTTCAAACAAATGATTAGTGCTATGAGCGATCGATTTCTACAAAAAAAAACATAGTAACACAAATCAACATTCACGTCACGCCACAATCAACTATCGATAGCAAAACGTTGAATGAGCTACGTACGAGTATGTTACTGAAATATTTGTTTGCAAAATTGGTATTTACAGGGTGCAAAACAGCCTGCGATTATCTACATTAAGTGATTATATTTCAGGTAAGAAGATAATTATGATTATCAAGAGCGATTTTAACACCGCTAAGCTTGACGGATTTAGTTTAGTTATTCCGTGTGGAAAAGCTTAACAGTAATTAAGTGATATGAATATAAAATATGTCGATGCATTATGATTACAAATTTATTTTCTTTCAGGTTTTTTACAATAACAACTTTCATTCAAATGAAAGCATGAAAAAGAATTTCCAAGCAATACTCCTCGTTCATAATGTTCTTGGTTCAGTGCAGATGAGGGACTTGGGAATATTTACAAAACGATTTGGAATGAAAGAAGCCCAGCACGTTAGTTTGAATTTTTACCATAGAATAGAATAGAATAACTTGTACGTTTAATACTTTCAATATCCGAAGCATTAAATATTATACTGTATCTCACTCCACTCGACTTGTTTGCCAGACAAGTAGCATCTTGCACAGCGGTAAGACTTAGAACAGTGCACTTGTGGAATAACCACCATACAGGTCATTCCACCATTTTAGATAACCTCGAGTTTATATCGCACGACACCGACCTCCTACTACCTCATCTCGTCTTTGAGAAAAACCCTCCAGGTCCGAGGAGGAAGTTTGATACTCAGACGCTGGACGGTCCTCTGCGTATTTTCACAGATAGATCCAAGACGGACGAGGGAGTAGGATAAGGTGTCTACTCCAAGGATATCAATTTTAGTATACCCCTCCACCTTCCAGAACATTGTAGCGTATTCCAGGCTGAGACGATGTCAATAAAAGAAGCTCTGTCTTGGCTCAAGAACAACGTGATATCCAAGAAGGACATAACCATCTGTTCAGACAGCCAGGCAGCAATCAAATCCCTGAGTTCGGTCACTTTTCTCTCTAAGATCTCCCTGATCTCTCTAAACGAGATGGTTGATCATTTTAATATTCACCTCATGTGGGTGCCGGAACATAGTGACACTTCGGGGAATTGTGAAGCCGATGATCTCGCCAGTAGCGGAACGGTCTCCACAAACCTTCCTAGTGGAGATCCTCCGCCTATGCCATTTGCTACAGCTAATCCTCTTATGAAGAATCATAATATTAAAAACACCAACTCCAGATGGTCAGATGGCACTACGTGCCTTATCACAAAGCAAATTTGGCCTAAACTTGATCCAAAACGTTCACTCTATCTTCTTAGAATGAATAAGTCATCCCTAAGGACTCTCATTGGCGTAATCACAGGATACTTTGCCATTGGCACTCACGCCACAAGAATGTGACTCCCTCACAATGATTTCTGCAGAGACGAAGAAGAAGAGGAAAGCATAACGCATCTCCTTTGCACTTGTAGCGCTCTCTCCTCTCGCAGGAAGAAACACCTTAGAGCCTACTTCTTCAACGACTTGAGCGAATTGCACAACGTCGGCATTCATCAACTAAAGAGCTTTGTAGAAAGCACCAAATGTATTTTGGATTGGTGACATCAGATCCGCGTGGTATCACATTGGGCCTAAATTGGCCTAAGTGTGAGTGCTATCTGCAGTCAGCCACTTCAACCTAACCTAATACTTTCAATGCTTGTAAAAAATGAAAAACGAATTGTGCCACCTTATTAAAAATCACTGAGAATCTGACTAAATTGACTAAATTATTTAAATCTTCTCGAAAGCGCTGAGTTTATCGCCTCACAGAAACGTGCTAATTGCGCATTGTCTGATGTATTCCGAATGACCGAAATCAAATTCTACCAATGTACCATTAAATTCTTTCCAAAATTAAATGATGACGAATGACAATAGCATATTTACTATTTAGCATGCACCATTTAGTTTGGTAATTTGTAAAAAACATAAAAGAGTCTATGACGCTGCAGTTCAAGGCGAACTTGGCAATCAATCGTGTTGTGCATGCTCCTATTATGTCACGATTGAAAGGAACCAAAGTTTTATGTCGACTTTGAACGAGAAATTTTGAGAATATTTCGTTTACTGTTATACTTGCTGAGTATTGTAAGTCATTCGAGAGAGGTGGTGCGTTAAAACATCTGTTAAGCCAGCTGTCATTTTGATACACTACCGTTAATTTCATAATGAACTTAAAACAAACTCTAAGACCCAATGCGATATAATCAAATGGGGACTAACTTTAACTAAGGAATGGTGCTTATCGGTTCGGCTAAGCCTAAATCCGGCAAAAACCACCATAGTACCCTTTACAAGAAAACGAAAACTTGAAACACTAAAATCAATAAGTCTTTCAGCTACAACACTGATGCCAGTGAAAGAAGTTAAATACCTAGGAGTAATCCTAGACAGGTGGTCAGGTGCGGACTCTTAGGGTAAAGTCTATGGACGATCCTTATTGAGAAACCGTTTCAAGAAGACATACTGCCCCCACGGGGCGGCCACCGGGTAACGAATGCTGCAGCGAGATTATAGGTCTGGTATCTCAGGCTCGCACAACGAACATATGGTTCTTGGGGCTAGCTTGCGATGCATGACCTTAATTTCTCAACTGTATACATCCGGCCAAAGTATGCGACGGGAGGAGTAAACCTCCTTAAAATAATCTCTAATCCAATGGTGGAACAGCATGCGCCGAGGGATGCGTGGCTAAGAGAGCGCTTAGTCTCTAGTATGCGAACTCCGAATACCTGGTGACCTTCGGTTTTAATCTAGCCTTCCCTAGGCATATCGGGCGCTGCCTGGGGTGACGTATATTTCCCGAATACTCGTGGGATCATCATTTCCAAATTAAATTTAAAAAAAGATGAGTATGGTGAAGCTCAAAATTCACCAGCGCCTGTTCATGCTGTGGAGCATACAGACGGCAATATTCGGGACGCTATTGAGCCTCCGACGGCCACTTCACCTTCGGCCAATGTCAACCAGCTCGAAAGCGAGCCAGCTACAGTCTCAGCTGACAAGGAGATCGGAGCCAAATGGGCACAATCCTTGACAGCTACCAGCGATAGTGTCAGTTCAGAGGATTCTGACACATCCACGGTTATGGACACTTGCAGTGTAGTCACGGAGAAATCCGGATGTTCTTCCATTGGGAAGAAACTTGACAAGCTGCGTCTAGGACCAGGTGGATTCGTCAAGTTAAACTCAGCTGAAAAGAGACGCATTCTCCAGAGGGAAATACTGACTTCAGTGGAATTGAAAAACTCCACTACAAGAGATATACTATCTTTCATAAGGAAAGTGATTAATCTTTTGGATTAACTCCAACCCGTCGATACAATAGACCTTTTTTAGGTCGCAGTGTCGCTGCCTTTACGGCAGGGTTGTACAAGAGGAAAAAAAAATCCTAGACAACAAACTTATCTGGAAGAGACACACAGAAGAGATAACCAGGAAAGCGACGCGTGCTCTAATGATCTGTCAGAACTTGGCGGGAAAATCCTGGGGATGCAGTCCAAGCATCTTAAGACGAATGTATATAGCTATTGTTAAACCTACAATCACCTACGGGGCAATAGCATGAACTAAGAGAACTAATCTGAACAACACGAGGAAAACACTCAATGAAGTTCAAAGGTTTGCATGCTTCTGTATTACTGGGGCCATGCCAAACTGCGGCCATGGAAGTGCTATTGGAGCTGACTCCACTGCATCTAGTGGTTGCAGAATGTACGAACAAAACGATCATGAGAATGGCAAAAGAGGGGATAGGAAAAGACAAGTGCATTACATCGAGGCAATTCGATGCTAGTCTAGTCTCGACTAGTCAAAAAGCTACCATTCCTAGCCATTCTGAAGGATGACGTGATTAGGAAATTCAACTTCCAAAAGAAATTTACCAGTAAGCTCAGCACCAAAAAGGACTGGAGCAACGAATCCATAGTTCACAGACTGAGCAGAAATACGGTAAAATGGTATACAGATGGATCAAGAACTGATGAAGCAACTGGAGCAGGAGTATTTCGACCCAGGAACTTCGAACCCATGGGCAAATGTACCAGCATCTTTCAAGTGGAAATTTATGCCATTTACATATGCGTTCTGATCAATTTTGAAAGGAACTACTCCAACTGCGACATAGCAATAATGTCATATAGTCAAGCCGCTATCAGGACACTAGGCTCCAACTCCATCAAATCTAAGCTCGTGAGGGAATGCTTTCAAAAGCTTAAAGAGGTACATAAGTAGTAGAAACAGAGTGAAACTCTATGATACCTGGCCATATAGGAATCGAAAGCAATGAAATGGCCGACCCCCTGTCAAAAAAGGGATATCAGAACCCTTTATAGGCTCTGAGCCATTCTGCGCTGTAGGAGACCATGTCCTCAGAAAAGAATTCAGGGAACTAGAGAGAAGGAATCGGACAGAATACGAAGCAGGTCAAGAAACTGATAGGGCAGTAAAACCGAAAGAGATCATTAGAATGAGCAAGAATAACCTTCGTATCCTAGCAAGCTTTCTGACTTCTTCTTCTTAGGGCGCTACAATCCGAGGTGGACTTGGGCCTCACTCAACATGCCTCTCCAGTTGTTTGTACTGCTTACTGCGGAGCCAAGGTAGACGAAGTCCTTAACTACCTCAAAGTTATAGCTGCCTATGGTGACGTTCTGGCCAAGCCGCCGATGTTGTGCGTCCTTTATCGATGACTCGGTTTTGCCCTCGTTTACCGACAGACCCATTTTAGCCGCTTCCGTTTCAATGCCAGCAAACGCATCATTGACGGCTCGCTGTGTTCGCCCAATCACGTCAATGTCATCCGCGTAGGCTAGCAGTTGAACGGACTTTTGGAAGATCGTGCCTCTTGTGTTGGCCAGTGAGTTTTGCACGATCTTCTCAAGAACGATGTTGAAGAAATCACATTACAGCGCATCGCCTTGTCTAAAACCTTTTTTGACATTGAAGGTCTCGGTGAGTTAGTTACCGACCTTGATGGAGCAGCGAGAGTTCTCCATCATCATCTGACGAGCTTGGTAGGTATGGTAAAACCAGACATGGCACTGTACTGCTCGTCCCATTGTAGCCGATGTTAAAGAAATCACATGGCGCTGTCATGTCGCTTTGTATAAAACCTTTTTTGACATTGAAGGTCTCGGTGATTTCGTTACCGACCTTGATGGAGCAGCGAGAGTTCTCCATCGTCATCCTATTTAGTCTGACGAGTTTGGCAGTAATGTCAAAACTAGACATGGTGCTGAATAGCTCATCTCTATGCACGCTGTCATATGCGGCCTTGAACTCTGAAAAGAACTGTATTTGAGGGTAACTCGTAATAATGCTAAGGTATTAAAAGAAAGCACAACAGATCTTAAACCGCGATGCAATATACTCTCAACAACAGTAATAAACAAACTCTACTGCTTTTAGAGCTCAACAACTGTAAAAATGAGGAACACCTGAAAAGTAAAGAGTTTTCTTATAATTTTGCACAGCACTGTACAGTCCGAGGTGGACCTGGGTTTAGCTTCAACTGTCTATGGTTACGTAAATTTATTTCCATCATGAATGTATGTATTATATATGTACATTATCTTGATGTGCTTCGCGATCTTTGGTGTCATGAGACCAATAATTTATCTAGAATTCTATCGCATAATTGCGCCGATGTCGTGCGTTTCAAATTGAAATAAACAACAACACCAACCAGTCAATTACTTGATGTTGATCAATTAATTTTTAAAGCCTTCTTGCGTTTAAAGCTTTTGGAAATTTGTATCATTAACAACTGGAATTTCCTAAATTCCCTATCAAAAGATGCTTGTTGACATGCTCGTTGATTTTATTTGCGCAATTAAATAATTCAGAATGTACGTATGTCACGATAAAATAAAATTCATAAATAAATATTCCTCATTCCATCTCTTCGGCGTCAGTTCATCATTTAATTCTAGTTCGCAATAGAATGAGTATTTTGACACCCACACCATTTTTTGATTTTCGCTTAAGAATGAAAAGTGTTTACCAGCATAAAGTTACTATTACAAAGAGAGCAAAATTTCGCCCAACAATCAATAGAAAATTAGTTTGTATAACCACAACAATACGAACTCATGTTGTTGTTCTGTGTGGCCGACCACATCTATTTTTTTATATTTGATAAGGATTACGTTGCTTTCCGGAAAACCTATTGTATTTAGCTTCTGAAATTAATCTTACAGATTGTTAACCTTTATAGCCAAATGACGTGTTTGGTAAGTCCAGATAAATGCAATCATTTCAATGCTAAATTTGATTTTGAGCTTTCGTCTAAATTTCTTCAACGCCAATTACGTAAAATTGGACTATGAACGAAAAATCTTTGCAGCCTTGATAAATTAAGTTACCATTTCTTCCAATATTGTTACTATTGGATTTTTATCACAAGATAGTGGCTGAAAAGAGTTCACAGTTGGCATACCTAACTTGCTTGGAATGTGGCGATACCGTTTATCAAAAGAAAGTCGGACGGTCTAGATAACCTATATAACATACGACCACATTTTCGGGGCTATTCTGAGAAAAAACATTTTTCCTAATTAAAGAAAAACCAGTGAAGTTCGAGCGTCAAGGGTAATTTATAAAAGAAACAAATTTGAATATCAAACAATGAATTTCAATTTTTTCAGCTGAATTTAATACTAACTTCAATCCAAATCAATTACATCATATACAAGCGGTGTCACTTTAAATTTCGCGCTGTAGCTGAACTGTCAACATTCTGTCCATCATTGCGATGAATTTTGATAAGTACAAACTAGGGAGTTAGATCAGAATCACTGCACACTTGCAGAGATTGAAGAAGAGAAAATTCAATACAAAAACGGTGAAAATATCGCTGAAGCGTTTATTAAAGTTCCTACCACTTTTGGTTATCTCGTATTTGTCCGGCAAGGTCAAGGGAAAATATCGTTGCCGTAAAGGAGAGGGAGACTTAATTTCTGAAACACAGTAGTGCGTTGCGCTAGCCAACTTCATGTTACGGAGGGAGTGCTTTGATGCACTGCGTTTATCAGCTGTCCCCTCTCTCTCTCTCAAATACCAGATGAAAAATATTGCGTCGCTGTTTTCATTTCTGAAATGTCAAATCAAAACATATTCTTGTCAGACAACTGAACGTTAAAGAAATTAATTGCGGAAAATGAATGCCAAGAAAGTTAAAAAAATTGAAATGTGCTTCTTGTTGTTAATTTGGCGTATTCATTCTAATTAGTTTGGTCGTTAAAATAATTTTAGTCAGCTGTTTTCATTTCTCAAATGTCAGTTACCACAAAAATTTCTCAATTTGGGAAAAAAACCTCTCAATTTGGGAAACATTTCTCAATTTCGCTCTCACAGCGCATCCCTCTGTCAAAAAAATATCCAACATTTTTGATAATGACGTGCGTTGGAATTACGTTTTACGTTTTATTGCGATCCTCTCATCTCTCTCATTTTTCACTTACGTAGGTCGACGCAATATTGTGCACATGGCCATTGAATTGTGTGCGTTGAAAGACAACGCCAGCGCTGACGCACTATTGTGTTTCAACCATAAAGCAGAGGCGTTAACCTATGCAATTCAAGATTTTCCGAACTCATCTCTCATTACCTTATTAAAAAATTTCCAAAATTCTCTCTGCATATTTCCTCGTTGCTTGAGTAATGTTGAAACGACTTATGCTACCACAATTGAAGAATGGGGCGCTAAGCGTTGGGTTTGCACAGGGTGCTCATGTGGCTCGGCCCTAGGTATTCCAAAGGTAAAAAAATGGTGAACAATGCAATATTTTTAAGTTTTGAGATGAAGTGAGCTTTAATTGTTTTTATTGTTATTTTTTAATCTAAATAAATAAATATATTAAAAAAAATTGCAACTTTTCCTTCGAATTTATGAAAAATGAAAAAAATCAACTCCGTACATATACAGGGTGGGCCAAATAAAAAAAAAAATTTAAAAAGAAAATGCAATAAAATGAACCAAATTTAATTTTTACCATGTATTATAGATTTATTAGTAAGAACAAACATTCCCATTAATTCTTTCAAGTGGCTGCTGGCTTCGAAGTAGCGCATTCTTTCACCCCAATTTTCTAAAACCTTGTTGATGTTTTCGGGTTGTAGCTCACAGATTGCTTGGATGATATTGGCCTTAAGTGCTTCAAGGTTCCTCATAAAAAAGTCTAAAGGGGTAAAATCGCAGCTCCGAGATAGCCAATTGATATTGCCAAGACGGCTGATAACACGATTTGGGCATTTGGTGCTCAAAAGATTGATTGTGGCATAGGCTGTGTGGCATGGCGCGGCATCGTACATTAACCAGAGGTCGTCCAAATCCATGTCTTCAATTTCAGTAAAATAAAAAGTCGGTTCACATGGCTCTGTAACGCCCACCGTTGACCGAAACATTGTTCCCAGCCTCATTTTCGAAGAAAAATGGTCCAATGATGCCAATCCGCACCAAACTGTCATTTTGTGAATGCATAGGCTTCTCGGCAATAACGTGCGGGTTTTCCGAGCCCCAGATGCGGCAATTTTGTTTGTTAACGTAGCCGCCGAGATGAAAATGCGCATCGTCAGAAAAGATGATTTTTCGGCCCAAAATCGTTGTCCAAATCAAGCTGCTCTAAGGCCCAAACTGTGAGGCGATAACGAAGCGGATGGTAGCGCGCCTTCAATTGCTGAGTCAATTAGACATTGTAAGCGAATAATCCGAGATCTTTGTGCTGAATTTTCCTCAGGCTTGTGCGTGCGTGAAATGTTGAGCTGTTGAGATCAATGGCGAGTTGATGTTCGTGAATTGAATCTCGCACTCTCGGCCAAAGCAGCCACATTCTCATATCTGTGCGCACTGTACGACGACGGTGACTATGAGTGTTGTCCACTAGCATACCTGTCTCACGAACTTTTTGCACAAACTTGCGTACAGCAGTCGCGGTGGGTGCTTAATTTCGGCCAAAACTTCTTTTCAAAAAATGCGTTGTTTGGGCTACACAACACTCACATTGGAAATAAGTTTTCAATATTTCCCAACGTTGTTCAAGCGAAAAGCGACTCATTTCGTTTCGCGGAGGTATGATATTGGGTTTCTGTGAAGATTTCGAGCGGGAAACAGCTGTCAGTGTCAATGAACCATAATTTAAAAAAAAACACTAGATGGCCCACCCTGTACTTTTGTGAGCGTGTATACTTTGGACAAGTAAATACATCTCTTGTTAAATGTTTTCGCCTTAACTGTACATAATGTGGGAATTATAGACTTCGCACCTGATGATTGATGACAGCTATTTTTGGCATCCACCACATCCACCAGAATGAAGAAAAATGCAAACTGAGATTTAAGCTTTTTAAGACTATAACTTTTCGCAAATAAAATTGTTAGAAATGTGTGTGGGTTAGATACATACATCTTCAATTCAAATTTCATGTCTTATCATCAAAGTGTTCAGAAGTTACGAAGCCTGAAATAAAAAAGCATAAAAGTTAACAGACAGACAATGGAATGAAACCACTAGGGAACCCTACGAAGCAAAGAAATAAAACGAATACGTTCTCTGCAGCACATAAAACGTCTTTTTCAACAAAACCAGTCTCTTAAGTGCAACGCACTTATAAATAATCGTCCGACAGAGACGCATTCAATTCCAGCACAGATCACAGCTGTGAATTCTTTCTGTTTAGCCTGTTCCCGAAAAGCTCGCAGAAGGAATGAAAAAGCTCTTGGTGAATAGAACGGGAAATTTCTTCTGCAAGCTTATGCTTTTTTATTCATCATTGAGAGTCCTAAGTCCAATTTGATAAAAACGGAAGAATAAGATACTCCGTCTGGGTAAAAAATGACCTAAATATCTACAAATTTAAAATCGTGTGCTATTGTTTAAGAAAGCGTCTAAAAATAACAAATAAACAAAAATAACACTTTTTTTTATAGATTTGGAAACGCCATCGTTTTGGCATCAGTCTGTTACAAACGCAATCCGGAAAAACGCGATACAACATTTGAGCTAAAATACACCACTTAGTGGACGAGTTAGTTGATATTCCTTCGAGGCAAAACCAAACGAAGACAGGAAAAAAGTTAACCGCCTCAATTCAAAAGATAACCACCTTCAATTCATGCAAAAATTAAGCATTTAATCAAAAAAGCGGTTTTACGCGCTATTAAGTACCAGGCAAACGGCTTTCCCCAACCGTCTTCCAGCAACTGAAGAGATAAAAATGTCTTTGATTGCGAATTATATAATCCACTCATATTTGGGAATTGTTAAACCGGCTTCTGGAGAGAAGACTGAACCCACACACACACGCCGAACGGCAAGCGTTACCCACTCAAAAACGAAAGCTTAACCTGCACACCTCAGAGGTGTAACGTTTTAATAAATTCAAATTACATAATTGGGGTAATCTTAACAATACACGAATAATTATAAAATCCAAACAAAAAAGTAAAATCAAAACAAATACATTCAACTGACGTTTTACACGTCACATTCCGACAAGTGTTTTTGTCGGTCATGAGAATTCTTAGTGCATGGCAACCCTACCAGCCGCCACCATGGAGGTTAACTAAAAATATCAATCTATGGGGGGGAGTTTAGTTCAGTTTGACAGCTTTTAGTTTCTGCGTGCATATTATGGAACTGGCGATAAATAGGACACGTATGTATCATTTTGAATAACGGATCCAGAGGTATGGTCTCGCCGCGCGGTTCACTTTTACCTTCAGCATTTGTTTTTGTTTTTTGCTCCGAGTAAGACTTGTGTTGTTATTTTTTTTTTTGTTTTTTCACCAGTCACACACACAATATTCGTTTTGGTTCTTTTTTGTATTTTTTTTCTTAATTCCCTCTGCTTCCTTCCTCAATCAGGCAAGTGCACTAGTGTATGATTGTACTGAGCATGACGTTTTCGCTTTTTTTTTGTATTTTCTTTTTCATTTTTTTTGAACACTGCCTATCATCAGAGAGTGTATCATGTACTTGTGTTTTCTTACCGCCTCAGTTTGCGATAGATACTCGTGGTATAACGACTTTGCATTTGTTTCTTTTTCTTGTCGACTTGCAGATTTTGAAGCACAATGAGTTTCCGTTGCACGGGTTTACTTATAGCCAAGGAGTTGGCGGCTAAAGTTCGATTGAATGGAGGAACGCGCAAGTTTAGCCGTACGCTGGCACTTGGCCAATTTCTTGGTAATTCGCCGAACACTTATCTGGATAAGAGCATTTTGAATAGATACAGAGATTTGCCCAGCAATCGTGTGCAGGCAACGTATTTGTGGATTGATGGTACGCAGCAGAACATACGGTTGAAAGTGAGAATTTTGGATGATTCTCCGAGCTGTGCGGAGGATTTACCAAATTGGCAATACGATGGTAGTTCAACATATCAGGCGGTTGGCACGAATTCCGATATATCATTAGTTCCACGTGCGGTGTACAAGGACCCCTTCAACCCGAACCGGAATGACATAATTGTGATGTGCGATACGTATCAGCCGGACGGGAAACCAACACAATCAAATAAACGGCACTCGTTGATGGAGGGTATAAAGAAGGTGTTGCAGACTGAAGAGCCCTGGTTTGGCATCGAGCAGGAGTATACGTTATTGGATGTGGATAAGCGACCATTTGGATGGCCGGTGAACGGTTTCCCCGCTCCACAGGGACCATACTATTGTGCTGTTGGTGCTGACAGAGTGTTTGCACGTGATATAGTTGAGGCCCATGCCCTTGCCTGCATGTACGCTGGCATTGAATTCGGTGGAACCAACGCTGAAGTGATGCCTGCACAATGGGAGTACCAAGTGGGACCCGCGTTAGGAATTAAAGCAGCTGATGACCTCTGGGTGTCGAGGTATATTCTTCAACGAATTGCAGAAGAATTTGGTATTGTTGTAACCTTCGATCCAAAACCAGTCGAAGGACAGTGGAACGGTGCTGGTGCTCATACCAATTTCTCAACAAAAGCCATGCGCGCCGATGGAGGCATAAAGGCTATTGAAGCAGCGATTGAGAAACTCTCCAAACATCAGGAGCGTCATATTCGTGCCTACGATCCCAATGAAGGCAAAGACAATGAACGACGATTAATTGGGAGATTAGAGACCTCGAGTATCACAGAATTTTCATGGGGTGTTGCCAATCGAGGAGTGAGTGTTCGTATTCCAAGAGGAGTTGCTACCGCAGGCAAAGGTTATCTGGAGGACAGACGTCCCAGCTCGAACTGCGATCCTTATGCTGTGTGCGACGCAATTGTGAAAACGTGTCTCTTGGAATAAACTTGTTTTGTTTTTTTTGTTTTTGGTAGAACGGAGGAGTTTACCGATATTTTTTGGTAAATCAAGTTTTTTTTATATACTGAAGTATGTATTGGTATTTCCAAATTTAAATAAGATTGTAAAATTGAATAATCAAAAATATATTTACACTTAATCGTATTTTACGTGATTGTAAAGTAATCTGCCTTTTTATCGAATCGCATTCTATTCAGGAGTGGTTCTAAGTGAAACACAGAGTTGCTGACTCTTTAGTTCATTCCTTCAAGACTCCTGAGATGTTCGAATCGAATTCAGTCATGTGTCTACCACCGCAGGAGAGAGTATATGTGTGTGTGTGGCATATTGGATTATTTCAAGGCCTGCACGTGATTGGTTGTAAATGAGATTTGAAGAGTCAGCCAATTCCCGATCGATGATCGGAGTTAACCATAAAGATTTTATCTACCACTTTTTTTTTTCGAAAATCGCATGCCGGTGATAGTAGTATCCACTTTAAATCGCTTAGCCTTGAGAATATGGGAATGACAAGTTCTTATCATATATGCGAAAGTTGAAAAAAAAAACCAAACAAACGCTTGCGCGTGTGACGTAGAGATAAGGAGTTAAAGGGAAGTACATTTGTTGATTCTACAATATTTGAAAGAAAACACACTGAGCAGTGACGTTCGATTGAGAGTGTCGGCTGTGGAGTACAAAATGTGGGACAGGAATTCATCTGTTGAAATCTATGTAGATACAGACATTTATGTATACACTTATGTGTAGAGAACATGTATTTTTTTACGTTAGATGAAAACGAAACACGTTATGTAACCGGTTCCAAGATACGACTGATTTTAAGCATTTGTTTGTACTGGATGGTGCCAGCGTGAGGATGGGGAAACTTGTTGAACCTGCTCACTTGAAATTTTTAAAGATTCATCTGCGACTGCAAAGCATTGTCGAAACATTAATATTTGCATACAGATGAGATTTTTCACGGTAGATAGGAAATAAATGCGATAAAAGCAACAATTTATGCACAATGTATCTAAAAATGTTTCGTTTGCTTGTTCAACTTAAAGTGATATCAAATTTATATTTAAGAGGATGAAGGTGATAGAGATATGAGTGGCAGATTGCAAAATATAGTCATATTTAGACCAGATTAGGCTCATTATGATATCATACGGGACGGGCGATGTCCTATCCATTGAATGCGGTTAATGTACTATCCTGAGGTAACGATTTAATTGTTTGAGCTAATTGGCTGCGGAGAAATACCCCTCTGGGACGAGAAAGCACTACAAGTGCAGAGAAGGTAAGTAATGGATTCTTTCTACTACTTATCCTTGTCCTTCTCCTTCTCATCCCCCTCGTTAAGTTTCTTCTCGTTCACCCCCTCATCCTCCTCCTCGTCTCTGAAATTTCTACAGAAATCGCTACAAAAGCCATCCTTTTGGTATGATTGCCAATTACACAGTCTCCGGTCACAACGCAAATGAATGTCCTAAGTGTTGGCCATCGGATCATCATCGTTTGGAAGAATTAATTGCTCCAACTTTATTTATCGTTAATTTTTGAATGCGGGTACGCACGGAAGTTCTCTATTAAGAAGCATTTAAAAGACTGCGAGTTCATCGGTTCCACGATTTTTTAGAGTGTCACAGTAACCCGTTACCCCAAATGAGATGAAAATTGAAACGCTTGGCCATATCCTAGAGAGACAGGCAGCATTTAAAGTCTGACTTTAAAGGGAATGTGGCAGAGTCAAAGGATTCTTGACGTACTACTCCTTCACTCGTTACGGATTTATTCACAGAGGACCATCAAGCTTTAGAAGGTTAGCCTTCTAGAAGCTATATGCTTTAGAAGACTATTCTGGAGAGAATACTGGTTGAGAAGTTTTTCTCACAAACAAATCGAGTGCATGTGAGGGTGATTTTTCTAAAGAAAGTATTGAAATTTATTGAGAGTATTGGAGTGCCTGTTACGATGACCACTTAATTGGACCGCTATGCTATTCGTCTGATATAAATATACTTATGTACATACACATGTTCAGCGGGAAAAGGTAGATAAGAGTGTTCAGGAGACAGCAGACGGTATTTTTTCAGTGCACCAGTGTACATAATTGCCGACATTTGCACGCGGATAAGAATGTTGCAAATAACAGCCTTATCTGAAAAAGATGAAAACGTTAAATTTCGATTGGCTTAGATGAATCACTTTAGTAGAATCTTGAAGTGATTGGAGTCGATATTCCTTTACGGAAGCTGATTGAGTAATTCTTCTGCTAACATGGCGGAGTTACAATAATAACCTGGACCTGAAAATCTATCTAACTACATACAGTGGCGAACAAAACGGGTCGAATATATGAAAAAATCCAGAAAATCTTTAATGAAATATTTATTTATAGTCCTACTAGGATTTCTATTTGAAGAGAGTAAAAAAAATGAAGACATTCATAATGTAAGAGTTGCTGATGATCGATGTACGTATGTATGTATGTATCTCTTTAAAATTGTCATCGCCAAGCAGCGGCGAATTATTCATTCATTCGATGTCAGAAGCACGAACGAAACGGTCATATATTTGATAAAATACATATTCACTAAAAATTAAAAATTGTGTTTAAATTCTTAGTGCTTACATATTGGCATAGAATAAGCCATTGTTGATATTACAGAATAGTAATAAAAACAAAAAATATTTCATTCGAATAACAAAAAAACCAAAAAATCCCGAAAGAGTCTACTACTCGTATGTTCATTCGTCCACTTTTTCAAGTTTTGGGTTACCCTAATATACTGCTATTTTTCAGTATTTTGTTTTTTATAACACTATTCACTATTTTTGGCATGCTTTCTACCAATTTTTCAAAAGTAGAATGAGGAATTCGCTGCCATTCAGCCTGCACTCTAGAGCACAATTGATTGAGATTGCTCGGTGCTTCCTCGTACTGCGACAATCTTTTCTCCATGAATGCCCTCAAATTTTCGATAGGGATTAAATTGGGGCTTTGTGCTGAGCATCGTTTGAAACTGTGTGTTTTGGAACCCCATCTTGCTGAAACACCATTTCATCAATTGGCACGTGCCTTCATCAATAAATTCCGCCAGATTTATCCGTAAGATATCAAGATAATCTTTTTTTATAATGCCCATGATTCTTACCATTGGACTATATACCACCATGTGAAACATCCCCACACCATTAGATTACCACCTCCGTGCTTAATAGTTTGTTTAACCTGGTGTTTTTGAATACTGCCTTGCTGGCGATGCCAAAAGTATACCTCTGGAAAGCTAGCAAGAACTTCAAAAACAGAATTACGCAGCAGTCTCCTTTACAGAAACCAGACGGAACTAGGGTCAAGACCAACCAAGAAAAGGCAAACATTCTAGCCAAGCACTTCAAAGACAAATTTACGAATGAGAAAGACAACGATAATACATTTCACCATACATCACCAGACATTTCACCATAAATTTTTTTTTTTTTGGCGGTGGTTTTTGTAGCTCTACACTAGAGCACTCAGACTCAAAAACTGGTAAATTGTACTATCAGACAGCAACCTACTTTTACTGAAATTTCATAGTCAAATTTCAAAAAATTTCAAAATTTCAAGACCAGCTGGCCCTTCTGTGATGAGGAGCCTACATCATCAGCTCTCACCTCATTAGCACCGAATAATTGCCACCTGATCCGACCAAAGGCCGCACAATGGCAGAGGAAGTGCTCTGCAGTATCATTATCTTCTCCACAGCCGTCGCAGAGGGTTTCATCGCTTTCATCGCTGCAATATTTTGTGTTAAAAGATAACAAGAAAGCCGCGGATTTCTTACAGACATTGGGGAGCATGCGCTTGGTCTGTCTACATCCGGGAGAGTCATGCCACCTGCGGTTGTGCTCTCGAGAGGTCCAAAGATGGAATCCCTAACCAAGAACGCATGCAGTTTTAGCGCAGGTTCGGCTCCTGTGAATGCCTTATATGATCCTCGTCTAGTAAGTTCATCGGCGATTTCATTTCCTGTGATCCCGTGGTGCCCCGGGACCCAAATCGCCAAGTCTTAGCGAATTTAAGCTACCGATCAAATTCAGAGAAGACTTTAATTCCTGAACTATCCTGGAAGTAGCTAAAGGATTGAGCAAGGCCTTAAGCACAGCTTGGCTGTCGCTACAGACGCAAATACTTCGCCCCTTCCACCTATTCTTCACAATATAGTTCGTAGCCATTAGGATCGCATAGGTTTCTGTTTGGAAAACCGACGCAAATTTACCTAACGAGGTGTGCATTCTAAAGTTGTAGCTCTCCACAAAGGCAACAGCACCAGATCTTTCATTGGTCTTGGAGCCGTCCGTGAAGATTCGACTACATTCTTTTCCTGGCTCAGATTCTGGCCAGAGCCAGTCCTGAGTGCAGGGAAAGTCGACTTTGTATGTTCGTCGCAGCTGGAGTACAGGTGTCCGTGCATTAGACAGCATATCCATAAGACTGGGGTCAAAGGAAATGCGATGCGCAAGGTCATCAAAACTCCAGTGCGAATTGTACCAAAAACCACTTCTTTTTACACGGATGATGGCGTTGAGAGAGCACCCCATGATGTGGATATCAATGGAGAGGGAGATTCAGTAGAGCATCGAGAGCAGATCCATGCGTACTAGGGAAGGCCCCTATGCGGCGAAGACAGATCATTCTTTGAAGCTGGGTGAAAGCAACAGTTACGTATTTACGCGAAAGCTTATTCCACTAAATGTCCGATGCATAAACATAATAACAATGTTACAAAGTATATAATTTTTGTTTTCTCTTTTTGTATGCTATTATGAATTGTTAGCCTAAGATCGAGATTCCAAAATTAGTTGTTACAAAATGTATTAAATATTAAGGAAGATGAAAAAATAAAAAAGGTACAACCGTCTACATCCGAATGGTTGACCGCCTTGATGTTCAGTCATGGCCCATTTGTATTATAGATCAATCATTCAACCATTCTTCCGCCTATAGCAACATATGATTCTATACCAGTTTGCACCGAGGTTGATCCTTGGTCACACAGGTCATCAAAAGATGAGTGATATCATTTTGGGATTCGCACTCATCGAGTTTAAGTACAAAAAGCCAATGATGCACTGATGTCTATTTGTTACGGACGTCTGATCACCACTTTCTTTTCCAGTGCAAAAAAAAACCATTTGTCCTGTAATTTCCGTTATCCAACGGATGCAGAAAAAATCCGTCATCTTAGTTTGGTAGACTGAAATGTCTTTTTTCTAGTGCTATGTTGCCGCCTATACATATACCTCATCAGAGAGCATTCATGTAACTAAAATGAGTACAGAAGAAGCAGATGTCTATAAACCGTTGAATAAAGTTTCTTGCTCCAGCTTTGCAACCGATGTATCTTTGCCTTGAAGTAAGATTGACAACTGGATGGCGCAGTTGGTTAAGTGCCTGCCCCAAGTTAGAAGGGGTCCCAGGTTCGAATCCCAGTGAAATCGAATCTAGTCCAGTCACCATTTGTTGGTGGGATCAAATTAACGGCACTGGAGTAGGTTGCTACCTGGCAGTACAATGGACCAGTTTTGAGTCTGAGTGCTCCAGTAGTGTTGCAAAAAATCCTCCGAAAAAAAAGATTGACAAGCTACACTTTATGGTTGTCAACGTCTCATTCTATCTCAGCTTTGCTCAAAGTCATCAACACTACCGTCTAGTCTCTGCGTTTATCTTATCTTTGGTCAATTAATCTTCGGTCTCCAGTCCCGACTTGCGTAAAAAGTCTGGTGGAAATGAATTGATTATGAAAATCACAAGAATTCCCCGGTTGTGCCCCACAGATAATGACAAATAAAGAGTCTGCTAGTTAGACGAAGTCTGATACTCCATTATCTACCAAAATACGATTTACATACATACAAATATGGAAATCATAGCCCCTGCACAACCTTTTGGTTAATTTGTTCACCAAGCACTCATATTCTGCTTGCTTTTATTCCCAAGCGAATAGAGATATGCGCTTATAATTTTATTCTGACTCTGAGCGGTGAAATGATTTTGATGACATAGTTGCAGAGAATTCTTAGTGACCCTCGAGAGATGGTGCTTGAAATGAAAATCGGTGCTTCCATCGTAAACCGAATCTAAGGCGTTCTACATCCAGACTACTAGACTACTATGACCATGATGCAGTCTATAGATAGCCGTGACTTTGTCGAATGAACCGAGTTGATTGGTATAGAATGACTGTTAGAGCATCTGTGGGACAAGCTTCGTACAGATTTCTTTACTTGCATTTGTTACCCTTTTCTTCAGTGTCGTGAAAAATCTTCCACTGTAACTAATTTGTATGGTTTCTGTAGAGGGGTGATGCGATCTTTGCGTTTGAATGTGTCTTCATTCACTTCTCTGCCGGAGGACATTCACTTCTCTGGCAGACGCAGACAATTATCTTTCTTTCCTCGCATTCATTTAATTATTTTGATATAGGGCTTTAGTTGAACCGAACCAAATCATATAAAGTTTACATATGACATACGTATAAGTATCTTATGCTTTGTGCAACCTGATTTCAACCGTCGTTTCTTAGTGTCAAAGATAGAAAAATAACAAGACTATCTCTTTTCCATACCAAAACCACATCTGCAGTTTCCCTTTCACTGCAAACAGTATTTCAAAGGGCAGAGAGCAAATACATATTTCTTAACATATGAGACGGTTGATATAACCACACCCATTCACATGGGACCGTTCGTATGCAGGTTTCACTAACAATATGAATGTCTGAATCGTCACGTCTTCTCATATGGAATTGTGTTAAAAAGGAATGCCCATCCATATTTATTTAACCAAGAAGTTCGAGAAGTCTTTTTTTTTAGTTTGGGGACACAAAGTTATTTATTTCAATTAAAAACTGTGCATTATGTCATTGTCTGCTTCAAATAAAGTAAAGGTCTTCAGTAACGTTTGGGCAACAAAATGAATCGACTTGGTTTAGATAGATAAGTTGAGGAGGTCCGCCACATAGACTGACATAGGTCAATTCATTTGTTCACTTACGCCAAACCGTTTGGAGCTTTCGATGAAGCGTAGAAGATTACTAATGTGCCCCACTGAGGTCAGAAATGCTTTTAAAGACTTAGTCTCCCAAAAAATATCGGCGATGGGAATGGCCGGATAGGTAGAGGGATCATTTAAGAAGCTTCTGCGAAAATCGATTGCTAGAACACCGAGCCTTCTTGCATGTTTACCTACACGGCAGTGTACCCTGATGACAGCAACAATGAAGCAAATTTTTTTGTTTGTCGAGGGAGATCAAATATGACACAGACTTTGTACGATCTTACAGGAAAAAGTATGAGCAGTGTCTCATATCTCCCATTGTAAAGGTAGATAAGACTTATATTGCTAGAGTATAAAAAAGCGACTAAATGACAGAAGAACTTCAGTTACGTTTAAATGAAAAATTTAATCGGCTTGGGTTCAATAGACTTGCAAATGACTATTTTGTTCTTGTTCCCATTGAGAGCTCAACAGAGATCGGAACAAGTTATAGTGGAACAATTTCATCACATACTGGTAAAGCAAAATTTCTAGAGTCAAACGCTCTACTGCTGTAAAAATGTTATAGGATTCAAATGGGGACTACGCGGTGGCAATCAGTAGTCAACACAGTACTTCCAAATTGTATTTTGGCAGATAATCTAGCTGCTATTATGGCACTAGACTCCTACTTTATCAAATCTATGCTCATGTGGGAATGCCTACAGAAGCTTAAAGAACTGAGTACTGGAAACAGAGTGAAACTCTGCTGGATACCTGGCCATATAGGGATAGAAGGCAATGAAATGGTCGACTCCCTGGCAAGAAAAGAAGCATCAAAACCCTTCATAGGCCCTGAGCCATTCTGTGCTGTATGGGAGCGAGTCCTCTGAGAAGATTATTATTATTATTATTATTCTTTATTATTCTTTATTTCTTTATTCTCTTTTTACAAACATTTTAGAGCTTACTATTATATTACAGAAATTGCTTTATACAAGAGAATAGTTAGTGACATTAAATATTAAACAATATAAACAGATATAAATGAATTATGAAATTATGAAACTGAATTATTTATTGTGGGGTGAACAAAAATTTAATTAAATACATAACAAAAATAAATAAACGAACAGGAAGCTTTAGATCTTGTACACAAGATTAAAAATCAAACAATGTAGGACAGCAAAACTTTAATATCATTATGGTTAAAATCAAGGAGCCATATTTTCAATTTTTTTAAAAACGCGTTTAATGTTCTAATGCGACGTATGTCTACAGGGAGTCTATTGAACAATTTGCAAGATACTATACAAAAAAAGTTTCTAAAATGGGGGTACGAAAAGGAGGTATTTCGACAACAGAACGGGAAATATTCTTCGGACGGCACACTTTTACAACACAACGAGTGTTTGGAGATTGGTGATGTGTGTACCCCCCCAACAGTTAATACCATATTGTAACTTTGAATGAAAAATTGCGTAGTAAACTGTTTTCAAAGTATGATTTATACAGAATTTTCTGAGTCGATAAAGACTACGAATAGCCGAACGCAGACAGTTTTTTAATACCGCGATGTGTTCACGCCAACTCAGATTTTCATCTATAACAACACCTAAGTACCTAAGAATTCAGGGAACTGAGAGAAGGAATCGGACAGAAAACTGAAACAAAGCTCATGGCATGAAGCAGGCCAAGAAACTCCTAGGGCAATACAACCGAAAGAGATTTGAATCATGCATCAGAATGAGCAAGAACAACCTTCGTATTCTAACAAGTTTTCTGACAGGACACTATAAACTCTAGGAGCATCTAAGGAAACTAGGGTTATCTGAAGAAGGCCTGTATGAATTTTGTTTGAATTTTATTGTTAAAAACTTGCATTTGCTTTTATATAGTTTATTTATTTCTTTTTATTTTTCAATGTCTCTCCAGGCAGACGGCAGGTATTTGCCATGCCATAATTTTTGTAAATTTTTTTTGTAAACCCTTAATATGAAATAAAGAATTTTATAATAATAATAATAATAATAAGAAGAAGAAGGCCTGTGCAGATTTTGTGGAGAATTTAATGAAATTCCGGAACACATACTGGGATTTTGTGAGGCACTAGCCCACAAAAGAAATGCAATCACTAGAACCATCTCTCATTCTCAATAAAATACTCTAGAACAGATTTCTTCAACTATGCGCAATAGTAGTCCATTACCCTCAATACAACTCTAAAAAGAACTGTATTTGAGGGGAACTCGTAATAATACTAAGGTATTAAAAGGAGGCACAATAGATCTTAAAGGTCGCGGTGCAATATACCCTCATCAATAATATTATTATTATAATACTCCGGGTGAGTGTGTGTCGTAAACAGTTGTCTTCTAATCGTTGTTCCCTATATAATCTAATTAATGAACTCTATTAAAACTTATGGGTCTTTACTTCGTTTAAGAGCTTGTGCCTTGAAGCATCTGATTCTGTTGCCCGAGATAATTTTACTCACTTTGCATCCTTCGATTTTCGAGAAAGGTTTGACCTTCGCTTAGACACGACGAATAGGAGAGTCTGAGCAATATGACAGATTGGATTATCTTTTTGAAAAATAAAAAAAAATGCAAATGTAAAAATAATAATTCAAATTTAAGAAATTTTATAAATAAAGAAGCACCCCTCCACATGTCTGCAAAGTTTCATTAAAATCGATGCAGCCGTTTCGGAGATTTGCCCAGAGAGACACAATACAATTATAATTCTATTTATCACTGACAGATATCGCTTTGTGTATTGAAATTTGGATTTTGCTCGGAGATATATGATACTTTTATATTTTAGTATTTTTTCGGTGTTTGCTCGACATTTATCTTATCTCATTTTCAGTGACCCGCATGTTTCACTAAAGGGGTCGCGGGGGTAATGCATTTTCTATTTTATTTATTTGGTGTTATTTTTTCTTAATTAAATTAAATATATGGAATGATCAATCTAAATCCTTTCTTGTCAAGAATAAGTCAAAAGTGTTCAATGTATAGAATTCGATTTTTATTTTTATATCATAAACATATACAGGGTGGGCCATCTAGTGTTTTTTTTTTAAATCATAAGTTATTTTGACACTGATAGCTGTTTCCCGCTCGAATCTTGCTCTAGCGCTCGTGGGCCTTAGAGCAGCTTGAATTGGATAACGATTTTGGGCGAAAAACCATCGTCTCTGACGAGGCGCATTTTCATCTCGGCGGCTACGTTAACAAACAAAATTGCCGCATATGGGACTTGGAAAACCCGCACGTTATTGTCGAGAAGCCAATGCATCCACAGAGAGTTGGTGCGGATTGAAAATAAGGCTGGGAACAACGTTTCGGTCAACGGAGGTGGCAAAATACGAGTACTTCAACAAATTAAGCTAGTTGAAGCACATCACAACATCGTGAGTTCAAGATGGACAGATCCTTGTATTATCACAAGGGCGGCCCACGCGGCCGTCTATCTGATGGTAGGGCATGTTATTCATTTGCACATAAATTAAAATATTCAGCTCAAATCGATTTTTCTTTTTGCATTTTATGACTGAAACGCGCTTTTGAATAACAAGATTCTTAAATGATAAGCCGCGTTTGACCTCTAAACCGATCGAGTGTAATTAGACTACAATCTTTACACTCATTTGGTTTTTGATTACATTTGTCAGATTACGTCTTTGCGTTGACTTCATGTCGGAAGCTTACATTGGCGTTTGACTTTCTCCACTTACACTGTAATAATGTCTGTCTAGATAGCGCAGGCTGTTACTCCTCCTTGTTCATAATTGTCATAATAAATAGTTCTATTTGTCGTATGCACCACGAGCACAGAAATACCATTTTATGTGGTATACCAATTAAAAGTTCGAGTCCTATTCAAAATTCCAAAGGATGAAAGGAGCCACATCACAAGATGATGCTCTTTCATTTGGTTAGCCTTTCATTCACTGGGTTGATGGACAATATCCTGCTATCAAGAGGGACACACATCATCGATATCACAACGGGCACCGTTGTAAAAAGTGTTTAAATCAAAAGCAGAATAACTCTTGCCAAACGCTATTTCTTTAATTGGTTTGTACAAGACCTTCCTCATTCCAGTCCTGATCTACGACATAGAGTCATGGACTATATTCAAAGCGGATAGCACTTGGCCGTTTCGGGAAAGGCTCCAATGTATAGAATGACTGGATCCTCTTTGGCCCCAAAAATCGCGTAGCAGTCTACGAAACAAAGGAAATTCACAAAGGAAATTCGATTAAGGTGGCACACTCATGGGACCCAACTAATGTGGCGTGCGACTGGATGGCGCAGTTGGTTAAGTGCCTGTCCCAAGTTAGAGGGGTCCCAGTTTCGAATCCCAGTGAGATCGAATCTGGTCCAGTCACCATTTGCCGTTGGGATCAAATTAACGGCACTGGAGTAGGTTGCTACCTGGCAATAAAATGGACCAGTTTTGAGTCGAGTGCTCCAATGTAGTGTATCAAAAACAAAGAAAAAAAAACGTGGCATGCATAACGAGAGTCAGTAGGAGCAGGAGGAGATTGTACTAGAGTGAGTGGCTTGTGTATTGAAGTCCAAGTCCACCACAATAACCGCCATCAAATAGAAACATTACAATATAACAAGCGTCAAACGCGAGAGAAAAGTTCAAAGTTAAGCAAGTACATCCACCGCGTCAGCGTCAGCGTTGGTCTATGGCTCACCTTCCACAAGAACGTATGCATTTAACGTATCTGTTAAAACACCATTGACTCCGAAGCACGTAAAATATTCTATGAGCCAGAGCGTTAAGCCAAAACCCTTTTGAGGTGTGCAAATAAGTAGATAATAATCCATTGACTACATAAAAGTGCATGAACTGTAATATACTGGATAAAAAGATATCCTTCGTGTTTAAAAAAAAAGAAGAACCCGAACCTTTTATAGAGAAAACAAGCCAAAGCGGATTAAGAAAGTTAAGTCTTCAATCTGGAATTAGCATTTCTAGGAATCACAAGTTTTAGACTACTTAAATAAGGGAAGAACAATTATGTGGGTTTTTCTAAGAATAGGACAATAATTTTCTCGCAACGAGTTTTATGCAAGAATGAAAGGTATTCATCAAGCTTATTTTTACAATAAAAATAAACAACAATTTTTGCGGTCACCCTATACCAATTGACTGAATATTTTTTGAGATATTGCTAGAATCTTTTGTACAAAATGAATAAAATCGGTGCTACGTACAAATAGTATATTTTGCTTATTATTCTAAAATTCAAACTCTAAATAGGTGAGTCGACAATTAGTCGTTATAAAAACATAATAAATACAGTCTTCGACCGTATGTCAATTGTGTTAAAAGTGTATTCATTATTATCCGCAGAATAATTTTTGACATTAACCGTATGTGACAACGTCAAAAATTATCCTTTTTAGCCACACCTTTGACGCAATTGACATATGGCTAAATTCTCTAACAACATTTCAAGACTGATTAGGAAAAAAATTAATTTTTCAAAAAGGAGCTCATCTACTCTCTTCTTAAGAACAGCTGGTACTTATCAACGCAATAAAACAAGACGAACAGAACTTCAACAGATTGAAGAATCGAAAGTGTTTTTTTTGGCATCCCATCAGTTTATTTACTTATCTGTGTCTTGTTGTTTAATTTGTGATAAGTTAATTAGTTCGTTTTATTCCTTGCATACAATATACCTTTTATAGAAAAAATGGTGAACGAAATGTACACTAAACAAGTCAAGGTCAAGGTACGACCGAAACCAGTGTATTTGTGGACGGCTTCTGATGTCCAAAATTGGTATCGGCGGCACTGCAGTGAATATTTAGCTTATATTGATAATTTTTCCAAAGTAAGTTGCAAATAAAACATGAATATGAGCACGTAGAAGCACTGTGCAAAAAACGATGATAGCTTTTATTTGAAAAGTGATGTATGGATCATAAAAAGCGGTCTGTAAATGAATGCTTTATTAGGAAGCGGTTATCTGGCTGCTTCATACCTGTTGAGATAAAGGACATTATTTGATTATGATTTATTATACAATATATCAACCTTGGGCACAGGTGTATTGACATTCATAAAATGTATTGCTGGTGTCATGCATATCCCACGCGAAAAATCAGAGGTGGTTCTCAGATACCGCCTTAAGCATTAAGCATGAAGTAAATAATGCCTGCAGGGAAATGATATGGATAAGAGAATATAGAATTGTTTAAACTATGCAATTAAAGACTCTTGCTTACTCTGTCAAATACGTAGTCTGGAAATCTAAAAGAATTATTTTTTTCTTTAAATCGTTTGTTAAATGGTACACTTCGAAGATGGATAGGATTTGTTTACATCGTTTGTTCGAGCAATAATCTGTCAAATCTACGGGAAACCGAAAACGCAACTGCATTACATATCTGTTTCATAATCAATTTTTCCGTTTGTATACGTTTCTAAAACATCAAAATTATTTGTACAACAGATTGTTAACAATTCTCAACAAATCTCCTGCCACGAAAGCATAGCATTAGTCGATATTCAGCCTTAAGTATACCCTATTTAATGCATTACTTTTGTTTCGTATCTTCTTGCCAACTGCACGCGCCATTCTGGGTGTGTGTCTGAGTTCTTCACTCTTTCTTCCTCCTTTAAAGAATTCACACCAAATGTGACTTGTTCGAGTCAGTCTTCTGGCATCCTAAGATAGTAGATTCCATTGCATAATATGACATAACATGAGTTTGGGCACTTGTCGCAGTCTATGTTCAAACACTGGCTGCTACATATCAGGTAGACAATGCTCGCTTGGCTACCTCTTGTGTTGTATGATATATGCTACCGCATGACCTTTTTTACCAACACGGGACGGCGAGATCTAGAGGATTCTAAACAAGAATTATACTCTAGGTTGATATCGACCGCCAACCGCGGGAGGTGTGGCCATCAAATCAAAATCAAAAGTTGCCCGAAATACGAATTCAGACTCCTTGCGTTGAATTCAGTGCCGTTGTTCGCAAGGCAAGTATGAGTAAAGATGCTTCCTTTCACTATTTCAGATTTTAAATTCTTCGATCAGTTTATTTTGTGCAAGTGGTTTTTCGGAACTACTGTATCTGTGCAAAGTAAATATACCATTTATTTCTAATTCGATACCTAGTAAATAAATAGAATGGATATCGACTACATATCGCACACAAAATCCTCATCGATTGTAGCTCTTACATCCCCAAAACTAGATCATGAATTTGTTTCCCTTCTTCTGAAGTAGTTTGTGTTCTACAGCTTTTCTCTACCAAGGAAAGCTGGTGTTCTGCAAAAAATCAATTTTCCATTACTGGCTTCTCTCCTTCTAATAACTCTTCCACAACATTCTGTTTTCCTCTGAAATCACTTCTAATAACAATTCACTAGACTTATAATTAATGAATCTCTTTTTTCAGAATGAAATAACTGGACGAACATTATTACGAATAACCGATCATTCTCTGCTAAGAATGGGCATTTCAAATTATCGCGACCGAGAAGCAATTTGGCGTGAGATCGTTAAGCAACGACTGAAAACAGATTTTATGGAAATCAGAGATATGGAGCTCATGGACAGCACGTATACATATGTAAATACAAAATAATCGACTAACTGAAACGCATAAAATGTGCAGGAAATTGATATGTACAATCGTTATATTTTGTTATTCGATATTGTAAACTGAAATTTAATTGTATCATTAGTTAAATTAGTGAAGTATCGTTTAAATTTTATAGTGATGTTACACTACATTTCGAATGTTTCAGGAATGCTCTAGTTCTTACGAAAATGCACGAAAATATATTTTAAATCGGCACCATAGAGTTTAAATACGTGTTATATTTTTGCTATTAACAACAAAACAAAAAGTATTTAATTTTTTACTTAAGACGTCTGAGGCAAGTTAATGTAAAACTTTTGCTGAAATACAAAGATATTCATGAAAATGCTAAGGTGTTTTAGTTAGTTATTCCTTTTTCCCATTTTTAGTTGCAGCGAATAAGGATGTCCAATCCTCAATACCTAAAACAGGTAGACAGTGGTTAACATATTCAAAAGCAAGAACAAAATGATAGTGGTACTACGTCCATCGTCTGCAAGATTTTATTTATAGATATGGGTAAACATTAATACTAGTCAAGCTTCCCGACGGTAGAATATTCACACTACGACCGATTTTGTACAAGAACTAGAAAATGAGAAAAAAAGAAAAAGAAGAGCATCGCCTGCAACGTACTTCCAAGCAGGATATGTGTGTGTGTGTCTAGTGGCGGTTTTAATCTAAAAACCCAATTAGCACTAAGTGCCGTTCTGATACCACAGCTCTGAAAAGAAAGGATATGGAGGTTATAAGGTCTATATTTATTCAGATTAGAACCATCTTGTAGAGTTCAGGAACATCAGTAAACTCTTGATGATCATCCTGGATATTTCTTCAAAAGTTTCGATAAAAGGTACTCCCAGAACTCGATGTTTGGCTCTTGCAAGTGCTGGACATGTCCTAAGAAAGTGAGACAGTGTCTCCCTTTCTGATGCGACATCACAGTTACGACAATGGTCATTATATGGTATGCCCAATTTGGCTGCGTGTTCGCCTATTGGCCAGTGACCCGTGTTGATTCCTACTAGTCTTGCCGAGTTCTGTAAAGGATATACGTTATTCTGACTAAATTGTAATCGGGCAAAGTTTTCTTAGATGTACAGTTATTAAAACTGGCCCATCTAAGACTGGCCATCTTCAGGAAATAAGCTGATATTCTTGCCTTGATCAACCCGAGCGGGATCGGCACATCCATTGCGGTCGAACGGTGCAGAGCGGGTCTTAATCTTGCGAGTTCGCTTTCTTGTTCTCCAGAATGTTGCTGTGTCCAGGAACCCAAACTGACGTTGCACTATTCCTTCAGCAAAGCCAGCTCATTCCCTGACTAACTTATAGATTATGCGGACCGACTCGATAGCCCTTATTGCAGATTGACTGTCAATATATACATATAGCTATGTTATCTTGTAGTCTAGTGCTCTGGTGTGAACATACGATACGACAGGCCTCTCGAATAGCGACGATCTCCGCTTGGAAAACGCTAGCATAGTCAGGAAGTCTGAATGAAGTGGATATCTTCAAAGCTTCTGAGTAAACACCCACTCCGACGCCGCAGACCATACAAGCCGTCAGTGTATGCGTACTTAAAGTTTAAGACTTTTTGCCTAAGTCTGCCTCGAACAACAAATCCACATCCAAATAATCGCTGCCTTCGCTCTCTGTAACAATCACCGTAGTAGATATCGCAGTTTTTCATCCTCTTTTTGCCCATCCCATCGCAGTTCCTGGATTGCGGTAACGTCTGCTTTATAGCAGTCTAGGGCCTCCGCGAGTTCATCGGCTGCACGTGGTCTGTTCAGGGACCTCACATTCCACGTGCAGAACCGAAAATCATTGTCCTCTTTTCGTTTGCTAGGGTCGTCAACAGTAAATCCGTCCATATCCGAGGCAGGTTGTTGTTTCTGAACTCGTAGTTTTTTTACGTGGTGAGGAAGTTAACCCCACGCACAACCTCCAACTAGGAGGACAAGTCCATTTGTTTAGCCCCCTGACAAAGGGGTCCGGAAGGTTCCGGTGTCGGTTACCTCTTACAGGCCGTGAGCGACGTTGGCCCTACGAGAAGGGCTTATCCGCTGCCATCTCTATTCCAGTGTCCCGACCTTAGCATGGAAACCAGGTAGCTCCTGCTGACTGGAGTTGTGGATGCCGCCGTTGGCCAATCAGTTGACCAGCTCCTCCGCCGCCATCCTAAAAAGAGTGATGAGCACTGGTAGACTCACACTCCCCGCTCCCACGAGGGTTGGTTACCTCATCTTCTGTCGAGGGTACTCGGCTCCCGGATTTCACCACGGGGAGGTGAGAGCAGGAGTTCGTTAATAGAGGCTAGGGGCAGACGCTTATGTCTGCATGGTTTGCGTATTAACGCTTCGAAATCTATTCTCTCAAATAATTGGCCAGTTTAATGAAAATATTTTTTCCCTAGCCGAACCTCCAAATAAACGATTCAACGCATGCAGCAAAGAAATCAGCTCAGCTTTGTAAAATTATGTATTTTTCCCTAGTGCTATGTGAGCTATTGGCGATTAAGTCTTAAGAAATATGTTTGCGGGTTCTACAGCTAAATGGGTATATTAAGCAGGCTAGGTCATAGGCACGATATAACTGACGATATATATAACACGTCAATCAGGACTGAGATGGAGCACCCAAGTTGTAAATACGGCCAATTTTCGATTATTAGGAGGAGTTGAAGGAGTGGATAGGAAATTGATTGCAGAAGCCTCATTGGGTATGATTTTGTAATAAGAGAGACGGGTGTATGCATGTCCTTAAGGAAACAGACGAATATCTCGCATTCCTTTCTTTTCGTACTTCCTAATTCTAATCAGAAGTAATAAGACCCGAAGCCTAGAACCCAATTACTCCCATTGTATAATTTTCTTTCTAATGGGAGGCAACGTTGAGCGCTAGCTTTAAAATTCTAAAACTGCGATGCCACTTTCTTCTCTCATAAGAGTTGTCCATTTTCTCTTGGATCTTATTTTGTGTTTACTTACCTGTTGTCTCCGTTACCTAAAAACATGACTTGAACGTTATATTAGAAACCAAGTCAACATTCCGTACACAATATGACTACATCATTAGTAACATCAGCTATTCCCTTGTCGATCGTTTGGTCAAAAGAACACATAACCTTTGTTAGAGTTCTTCTTGAGAATGCTAATCAATTTTGGATGCGAAGCAGTTTTATATAAAATATTTAAAAACGAAGAATCTTCGACTCTGAACCTATGGGACCAGGCAACAATGGACGTCCGTCTTTAAGGTTGCGCACATAAGTAGAAAATAAACTAAACGGAAAATGGAGACAACTAGTAACGGATCGTGCTGACTGGAGAAGGTTATTGGTTCAGGCCCAAATCCACACTCCATTGTAGCGACATACGACGAAGAACAGCACAATTGAAGCCATACATTACAGATTTGTTAGCTCTGCTGTACACAGTAATTCTCATAGTTTACATCCCTTCATTTATATAATAATAATAAATGCGGCGCTACAGTCCGAGGTGGACCTGGACCTAGCTTCTCAGCAACCACTCGTGTTATGCCTGCTATTGTTCATCATGAGGGGAGGGGACCTACAGTTTAATGCCGATTCCGAACGGCCAGATTAAGAAGCCTTTTCTAGACAGTTATACTTCTTGAGCATTGTCAATGACTTGAAAGGGGTGAACCTAGATTTGAAATTCATTGGATCTACGCACAAATCCACACGGCCACGGAGCCCACATTCATATGATCCAACTAGATAACCTCCGATCATTGGGCAATTTTTCATACGTATAACTGACTAAAGCCTGCAAGAAATGATTGCATTCTCAAATCCAACAACATCGATTATGTTGATAATGTTTTCATCTCCCGATTGATTCAAAATTACCTCTCCGCTCAGTAACCTAGTTTTAAGGGCCAAGTTGTATATATAATAGCCGTTCGAAAATTTGAACTTACGTCATTTCATTCATTTCAATTCATTTCGCTTTCGTGTATGTAGGCAAAAGTGAACGAACTTAACGACTCTGAGCGAAGCGGTTACTATAGTCACAGTATATACATTTTGTGCATTCGTTGGGTTTGTTCAATTCTCTTAAGTTTTCGTGCGGCCATTTTAGTTGGTCCTTTAGAATCTCTTTATTATTATTTATCTCGTCGATTATTTCTTGTTTGGGTTATGTTAGTTCTAGGTAACTAGGTTCGTTCTTATTTGTCAGCGATCCATAAAATCACTGGAACTGGTCTGTGTACATTCTAAAATGATGATAAGCTATAGTTCGCCTCTCGGTAAGATGACGTACATTCTAGATTATTGAAAAGCAAAAAAACATGTCAGGTATGTCACAAGACTGCTTCTGTCAGCAACTTTTAAAATTTTGGTTAGAGAAGTTAGAACTTGAAATAGATGGGTTGTTGGCATGTGTCATGTGGTACACTTCCAGAATGATCTGTCAAAAAGTAGATTCTAAAAAAATCCAAAAAGTCGAATCTCTTTCAAAATATTAAATGCCCGTGTAGAATTTTCAATGTGGCGTGATCTGTGTGGCACGTACCTGTTAAAACCACATGTCGTTCGTTCATAGCGCTAGCCATTGACAGTGATGGCCTGGCCAATATCGTTCTCAAAGAAATACGGATCGATGACGCCACCACAAAACAGAGATTTTTTCGGGATGCATTGGGCACTCATGGATCTCATGTGGATGGATATCGTCCCAAATTCGACAATTTTATTTATTGGCGTACCCATTCATCCAGAAATGAACCTCTAGGTTCAGTTTCCAAATGCTTCAGAACCCATTCAACGAAGACACGTCGTTGTCTATGGTCGTTTATCTTCAGCTCCTGGGTCAGTTGAGTTTTGTACGGGTGCAGATCCAAGTCACGATGCAAAATTCGCCAAATTGTGGTCTGCGAAAGGGCGAGTTCTTGTGAGCGACGCGAAATCGACTGTCTCTGATTATCCTACACACTCTCACGGACAGTGTGGTACCAAGTTGGTGTCATCACAGTACACTGACTCATAGTTTCACGGACCAGAAGACCTGATCTCTTCTCAAATCACTATTACAGAAGTTGTTTGAAAACGAAGGAAGAAGAATGTTCATCACCTTCTAGATATCTGTCTGGCTCTGACGTCCCTAAGACAATTGCACTTGGAAGTGTTCCATTGCTTAGCATGGATAGTTGTCGCAGTTGTCGCTCTTTCGTAATGTGTAACCAACTCAGTGTAACCACTTACTTCGTTGTATGATGGTGTCTATTGACTTCTGGCTCGTTCTCTAGCGGAGGTGTTCGTTAGAGACATGATTGAGCCAGAGAATCCGCTCCAATGGATTTCCATTAAATTTGTGGAAGACAGCCGCTATAACTTACCTTCTTACCTATTAGAAGTACGGCTCCAGCGCCTGAGGTGACTAGATCATGTAAAATTAATGAAAACACCGGACAGTTATTTGTTCAACTTCGAGCTTATGGGACAAAAACAGGTCGACCATGATTAAGTTCGCGCAAGGACCCTAAATGGGATCTTAACCAGTGCAGAACTGAAGACAGCCACCAAGAAATCATGCTTACTGGAGAGGTTTTTTTTTTGTTAAAACCTGATTTACCATGGCGTCAATTAAACACCCAAAGGGCCATCTATAATGACCGGACGGAAACTTAAGAGAACTATAGCAACCTAGCAAATACACAAAAACAATACACTCTGACCATAGTAATCGGTTCGCTTAGTTTCGGTAAGTTCAGTCACTTTTGCTTACTTAAGACCCAACTATAATAGGCATGAGTTAATGTTAAAATTTAATGAAATGTTTCGTCATGCTTACACAGAGCACACGCATAGCCATAATGAACACATGCGTACATAACCATCTGTCAGAATTTCTTTCCGTGCTTGTTTCATTTAATTGTAAAATGTCGTTCAACAATTACTTAATGTCAATTCGAAGATTAAAACAAAATAATCTTATGCTTACTATAGTATAAGGTGTGCCTGTTATCATACAGACAACTGTTCTTCCTTTTATTTCCTATTAAATCGTGAATAATTCGCAGTTGCGCACCATCTGTCTGTGTGCCATCTGTCAAATTCGCATATGCGCGGTGCTGTTCGGAGCACATTAGCTCATAAGCATGAGCATTTGTTTGCTTCTGTGCCACTTGTTGAACTCGCATATGCTCAACGAAAAGTTTCGAATTATTCGTGAGCTCCATTATAATCGCCTTTATGGGAAAGCGTGTATTCGCTCACTCACTCATGCGCGTTTCACATTAGCTCATGCGCCCTCATGCCTATTATAGTTGGGCCTTTACGCGGGAGCAACATGATTCGCTCTCTACGTATGCAAATGATAGTTGACAGCTGAATTCTCCTTAAGTATCTATAAGCAATTATGGACACTTTTGAAATTGGATGATGCTTCTGGTTACTTTTCATTTGGTTATTTGGACATAAGCTTAATTTTTTGTATAGTCATTATGGTCGGCTCTTTAAGCTTATGCCAAAAGATAACGAAAAGTAACCAGAAGCATCTTCAAATTTCAAAGTGCCCGTAACTGCTTATAGAATGACGCAGTTGGTTAGATGCCTGTCCCAAGTTAGAGGGACCCCACGTTCGAATGCCAGTAAAATCGAATCTGGTCCACTCACCATTTGCCGTTGGGATCAAATGGCACTGTCAGTACAATGGACCAGTTGAGTCTGAGTGCTCCAGTGTAGTGTTTCAAAAATCCTTCGAAAAAAAAACAGCTTATAGAAACTTAAGGAAATGTAACCAGCGAAGTGGTTACTATGGTTAAAATATTTAATTTTTATGTATTCGCTTGATTTTCTCTTAAGTTTATGTACGTTCATTATGGTCGGCCCTTACATTTTCTAACGGCTATTATAGTTGGCCCTTAACCCAGATATGCCTGACGTCCTACATGTAGGTCGGTCAGAACAGTACCGACCGGAAAAAACCATTTGGCACATGCCGTTTGTTTATTAGCTGATTGCATTGAGAAATATTCATTCTTCACAAGAAGTCGTGTTTTTAGTGCGTTCAATAAAAAAAGTGTGATTTTACAGTGCATCAACATATTATTTATATACAAAATAAAAAATAATTTTTTACGTTTTAAAAAGTTTTAGGCATATCTGAGTTAGGGAGGAGAATATTTTAGTCTAAAACCCGAGATGCATTGAGCTTCAGACAGACGCGATAATCGTGCAAACAAAAACTCTTCCATTTTATATCAAATTTAAAGTCCAAAGCATTTATTTGTCTTCTTATTTTAAGATTCCCAGACAGTAACGAAAAATAATTAACAATGATGTCCAGTCCGACAACACACGCCCTTATAAGACGGCCCAATTTAACTCATTGTTCTTAAGTTGCATTCAGCTTGTTAGACATAAACTTCTTGAATACAATATACGGGATTAGATGCTGATGTTTCCAGAACAAAACAATTCAAATCAGGAATGATCATCTTTCACAAAATATTCCATTGAAATACCCCGCTCATCAGAAAAGGGGCAACAACATCGTAATAAACGAATAAACTCTCTGAACCTGAGTATGAATAGTCTGTTTTATATAGCGCTCGATATTATTAACAAATCGACACGAAACGCACCACTTACAGTGGCGCTTTTGGGAATTTCATTTTCACAGGTATTTTTCATGTATCGTTCGCATGTGTGTGTACTGTGTTGACAACCAACACCACTGTGCGCATTGTGAAAAAGTCTCCAACATGTAGACGAACTCGGAACGCACCCAACAGATGCAGGTGTACCCACATACAAAAATCTGTTCTCTGAAATTGACAGATTTTTTCTGTTTATTTTGTGGTTCATGAAAGCTACAAGGGATAAACAAAAAATTACAGAAGTATTCTCTAGTAAATGATGCAATGTGAAATCGAAAATTAAAACAGAAAGTATAATTATATTCAATTTGAATGCACCATGGAAGGAATAACAAATAGTTCGAACGAAATGGAGATTCCGAAAACCGAAACGTGTGAAGTGTTTGAAGCTGGTGTCTGTGCAATGCCGTGTAATGACGGTTCTAGTGAAATTTTTAATTTAGAAAAGATTCCAGAATCAATGGAAGATACAAATCAAAATCATCAACAAGCTCAGGAGCCAATTGTTTCAGATGAAAATAATGCAATAACCAGTGAAATTTCTCCGAATTTAAGTGTCGAACAAAATGTTAATCCTGAACCAATTAAACCACCCGTGGAACCGGTAAATATGGAAAATACCAATTTTACCGATTACAATCAAATGCAGGTGCAGAAACCAAATCCAACATCCAACAAACGAAAGTCGGACAATCATCTCGAGAGTAATATCGAGGAGAAGAAGAACTACAACATGCGCAAAAATCTTCGCGGTGTTATAGATGAAAATAATTTCGATACAATAACCAAAGCTGCACAGCAGGAGGAAGCCGAGCGGTTGGCGAGGGTGCAGGGCCTTAAGAAATCTGTAAAACACAAATTTTCGCACCCCTCGTTGGAGGCTATGCTTGAGGATCTCCCCTTTGAGGGCGAACTTCAAAGTACAAAATCTATGATCTCGTGCGAGAGACAAGACACACAACTGCAAAACAAAACGACAAATCTTGACCTGAAGGAACCTAAGTTCCAGAGGGTAGATGACAAGAAAGCCGACAAAAAAATCTGGAATCAGTGGTTAGGTGGTTCGGAGCGAACAACTGCTCCAGTGGAGGACAATGGGGAGGTAGTGACCATCGATAGCTCGTCAGACGATGACTGTATTATTCTCTCGGACAGCGATGACTGCCTAGAGGACGAAGAGGATGACGATCAGCACAACAGTGGCCTGCACGTAAGTGATACCCTAAACATTCCGAACGAACATGGAAAAGTGCTTGTCAATGTCGGCCATGTTGAAAGCGAGCCAGACATATTCGTGGCACCTCAGATCGCCAAAATAATCAAACCACATCAGATCGGAGGAGTTAGGTTTCTGTTTGACAACATAATTGAGTCTACAAAACGATTCAACAACTCGTCGGGGTTTGGTTGTATTCTAGCGCACTCCATGGGACTTGGAAAAACACTGCAGGTGGTTTGTTTTTGTGACATATTCCTAAGGCACACCGAAGCAAAAACAATCCTCTGCGTAATGCCAATAAACACGATACAGAATTGGATGAGGGAGTTTAACATGTGGCTGCCAAAGGAATCACATAATCCAGAAGTGGTGAGACCGAGGCAATTCAATGTGTACGCACTTGATGATCAGCACAAAACGTTAAGCTCTCGATCGAACATCATTCTCCGGTGGTCAACTGAGGGTGGGGTACTTCTCATTGGCTATGAATTGTTCCGTGTTCTCGCTTTGAAAATAGTGAAAAAGCGTGAAGGAAAGAGGCAAGAGAGCGCCGAACACAAGAGGCAGTTAGATCGCGTTCACCAGGCCCTTGTGAAGCCCGGTCCGGATCTTGTGATCTGCGATGAAGGTCATCGCATCAAAAACGCACATGCTGGCATATCGGTTGCACTGAAACAGATTCGCTCACGACGTCGAATAGTCCTGACGGGCTATCCTCTTCAAAACAACCTGCTGGAGTACTGGTGCATGGTGGACTTTGTGAGGCCCAACTACCTGGGCACCAAGACAGAATTTTGCAATATGTTCGAACGGCCTATCCAAAACGGTCAGTGCATTGATTCGACGCCTGAAGATATCAAGTTGATGCGGTACAGGGCGCACGTACTTCACTCCCTTTTGGTGGGTTTTGTGCAACGGAGATCGGACTCCGTGCTTCAAAATTCACTTCCGCAGAAAATGGAATATGTCATACTGACGAAAATGACGAAATTCCAGAGAGACCTGTACGATGCGTTCATGAACGAGGTCGTGCGCAAGAAAAAAGTCCCCAACCCCCTGAAGGCGTTTGCTGTGTGCTGTAAGATATGGAATCATCCTGATGTGCTTTATAGATTCTTGAAGAAGAAGGAGTCAGACTTTGACTTGGACATCGAGGAGCAGTGCACTCCTCAGGAAACAGCAGCAAAGGCCTTAGCGGAAAGCGCAAAGTTGAACAAAATTAACAGTGAATGCGCCTCATTTGTGAGTGAGGAAGGCCCCCAAAAGGACTACGTGCATACGCTGGACAATAGCCTTTCATCTGAGCCTTTCTACACGAACAACACTGAATCGAAATGCTTTTATCCGAATCCAATGATGGGTACCCCAGCGAAGGAAAATCCATCAACATTCTGGCAGGACGGAGTGAGTACGGTTGAGGCACAACAACCGAAACCAGACTACGTTGGGCTGATGGCAAAGCCAGGCTCCGATTCCAGCAGCGAGGAGCAATTAAAGTGCCCTTCACAGATCGTTGATTTGGATACCAAAGAGGTTCAGTTCATCAAATCGGACATCAGCACAGAACTGGACATTGGAAGCGTACCAAACAATGCAAAGCAAAATACTTCAGACGTTCCAAGCAGCAGTACAATTCCGAAGATAATCAAACCTGAGCCGAAGGGTGGCAATGACACCATTTCCTATGACTGGGCATTAAGTCTTATAAAAACCTACGAGCCAGGACTTGTGAAAACCTCACCGAAAATGGAGGTGTTCTTGTGCATTTTGGAAGAAAGCGTTAAGATGGGCGATCGGGTCTTGGTGTTCAGCCAGAGCTTATTAACATTGAACCTCATAGAGTTTTTCCTCCAAAATACTCAAATCCCCGATTCTCAAAGCAATTGGAAGAAAAATGTTTCATATTTCCGTAAGTTTTCTCTAGAATGACACTCAGTTTCTTTTTGGCTTCAATTGTGATAATTTTTGCAGGACTTGATGGCTCAACTACCTCCATGGAACGGGAAAAATTAGTTATTGAATTCAACAGTAATACGGATGTCAAGCTTTTTCTAATCTCTACGAGGGCTGGATCTTTAGGAATAAATTTGACTGGGGCGAATCGAGTTGTTGTTTTCGATGCTAGTTGGAATCCTTGCCATGATACCCAAGCGGTTCATCGGATATACAGGTCAGTTGTTGGTTGGCTGTGGAACTTTTTTTCATTTCCTGTGATTCTTTGAATTTTAGTAGTGAAAGCAGTGATATAGCTCATTCATAAAGTGAGGTGTTGTTGAATCGAAATCAAATTACGCGGATCGATTTGGAGAGAGCTTGAGTATTTGACCTCAGAATTCTGTTAACTCGAGGTTGCATGTGCACAACTGAAACTTGTAGACAATGTCCACTTGGATGGAGCTGCACCTCAAGGTGGACAAAGACTTCAGTCAGTCTTTTGGTGCCTAATGTCGAACGTTAAGACGTTTCCATACTTTTATGTGGGTCATCTTATTGATGACTACTCCGCCGTGTCGATCCAGGCGGCGGATTAATTTATTCCTGTCAGAACCATTCCACTCCAATTCTCTAATTGCCGTCATACTAACTGTTGAATCTTCCTGGCTAACAACAAGTGAGACCAATTATAATGTTTATTTCAGCCTTAATGCTTCTAAATACTTAGGAGGGCGTTCATGTTGTTTTTTGAGCTCAAAGGGGCAGCGAAGATTCTGCATTTGATGGTTGTGCTCGTACTCAGCTTACTAGAGAGCCTTCTTTGGGTGGCACTACAGTGGTGGGCTTGTGTCTAGCTTCTGCAGCATTTGGCGATAAAAGATGCTTTGTCTTGGCTTAAGAATAATGTGATATCCAGGAGGGACATCATCATATGTTCGGAAAGCTATACAGCAATTAAATTCCTGAACTCGGTCGCTTTATTCCAAGACCTCCCTGAATTGCCGCCGATCTTTTGACGAGATGGCTGAGCATTTTATTATTCATCTCATGTGGGTGCCGGGACACAGCGACATTTCAGGGAATTAGAAAGGCAGGCGTCTCATCGTCTCATCGCAAGTAGTACCAGCTAAGAACTACCACCCATACCGTTCGCTACAACAGAACATCTCTTAAAAGAACACACTACTAGAACCACTAATCGTAGATGATTCGTAGGCACCACGTGCCACATTACAAAGCAATTCTTGTTTAACCTAAATTCTAAACGTTCATTCTGTCTAGTCAGAATGAACAGGTCTTCTCTCAGAACTCGCATCAGTGTCATCACAGGACACCGTACCATTGGCAGACACACTTCACGATTGGGAATCCCTCACAATGTCTTTTGTAAAAGCTGCAGAGACGAAGAAAAGGTGGAAAATGTACACATCTCCTCTGCACGTGCAGAGCCTTCTCCAACCGTGGGAAAACCTAGGAGTCTACTTCCTGCTCATAACCTACGTGAGCTGAACGAAGTCAGCATCAGTAAATTCAAACCCTTAGTTCATTAGGTAGGAGACACCTGATCGGCGTGGTACCACAATGGACCTATATTGACCTAAGTGAGACTGCTTACTTGCAGTCAGGCACTGAAACCTAACCTTATCTTCTGCAGCATTTTTGCTATGACAAACTAAGCATTTCCAGTAACCTTAGAGGGGTGGAGCATTTAGAATGAAAGTTGTGGTGTTGATTAAGATTTAGTCCACGATGCTCTAGCGTAGGAGTCAAATCTCTAAGCTTCTCGCTTGCTTCTCAGTTTTTTTTCCTCTGACACAACCCAACCGTAAATGCAGCCACACTGCGACCTAATAAGATCTATTGTATCGACAAAAGACTTACTATACTTCCCTTCCTTTTTTAGTGGAGATTTTCGATTCCACTGAAGTGAGTATTTCCCTATGGAGAATACGTTTCCTTAACCAGTGTAGTGCCTGACAATCACATAAAATGTGTTCGGATGTTTCGTCTTGAAGACATACCCTGCATTCCTTGTTCTGGCACAAGTGCATTATGTTAAGGTGAGAATTCAGGTCGCAGTAGCCAGTAAGAAACCTCGTTAGCTTTCTTATGCCTTCCTTATCTAGGCTAAGGATTTCCTTATAGGAATAGGTTCTTATTAATCGCTTGGATTGCCTAAGACCTGACCCGTTGGTCCAATGATCTAGGCGAAGTTTGTTTTCCCATTCAGGTGTAGTTCAATTGACAGTACGTTTCAGGACCTATGAACGCAGTACCTGAACCCAGATTCGTTACCTGCAATCCTCTTCTGTCCAGGCAAGGGATTGCAGAGCATCGTGGCAACATTTGGCGGCTTTGGAGTCTATTTGGCAGGACGATAAAGCTTTAAATGCTGCCTGACTACCTGAAAACATTTGTGTGATTGCGCCCTTGATACCCCTACCAAGATTATGTATAGCGCTTCTCATTCTCATCATGCTTTCCATCGTATAGGTTCCTTAATCAATAATTAGACCATTTCCAGTTATACTCATCCAGTATATCAATAATCTTTTTTTATATTCCTCCAGATATGGCCAGAAAAAATCATGTTTTGTCTACAGAATTGTAATGGACAATTGTTTAGAAAAGAACATCTACGATCGTCAAGTGAAGAAACAAGGAATGTCCGACCGAGTTGTCGATGAGTGTAATCCAGACGCGCATTTATCAATAAGAGAACTGACAAACCTTTGCTACGACAAAGAAGAGGAAAACCAAAGTACGGAATTTAAGGAACCACTTGAAAACTATTCCGATGTTGTTATTCGAAAAATAATAACTGACTACAAGAATGTTCTCTCAAAAGAGCCCTTCTACCATGAGAGCCTGTTGATCGATCGCAAAGACAAGAAACTATCGCTAAGTGAAAAAAGAATGGCCAAACGAGGCTATGAGATTGAAAAGAAAGCCTCAACAAAACCTACATTTCTGCCAAATAATATTGTTATTCAAAATAGGGATTGTATTCAGAACCATATCATGCCGCAGGTAAATGCTCACAAGTGGTATTTATTTAATTTGTTTCTAATTGTCTCTTGTTCAATCAAATGCAGCCCATACGAAAGAAGTTCATAAAAGAGCCCATAAAGAACCCCGGAATAAAGTTTACCCGTTGGATTCCTGCAGAAGTTTGGCAACGACAGGGAATGTCATCACAGGAAATGATGCTTCCAATTGGTAATTAAATGGGAATTATCTCTCGGGATAGCCATGCTTATAGGTTTTTGTGTTCTTTTACAGACGTGGCGATACCAACGAACTCAACAGAGACGTCAAATATTGTCGTTAAAGCTGGTGAAAAGGTCATGGTTCTTAAATCTCCAAAAGGTGTATACATGCAATTAGAAAGCGGCAAGATTATCGCAATAAAGACGTCTGCAGAGGCGGCTGCAGACAGACTTAAAGCGAAGAAAATCAACTGTGTAGATATGCCAAGTAAAAAGACGTTTAATATGTTAAGCACTTTGGCGTTTAAAAATGGTAAGTAAGGGTGAGAAATTATTTCTTGTTTGAACTTTAATTAATCTATTTCGAGCAATGATTTGATGCGACTTTCAAACGAAGCAATAATCGATGACAACAATAATATGACGTCATCGTTCGATCGTATTTTTAATCCACTCCAAGGTTGCTCGTATGTGCTACTTCGATTAATTATAGCATATCTGGGTACTTACACCATTCTGTAGAAGCATGAAAGGAAGGAAGGGCTAAACCAAACGTTTATGATTTCGCTCACAAGTAATTCCCATTCGTTGCTGCTGCATGTATGGTCATACCAGTTCTCAGCCTTAGAGCCAATAAAATCCGATCCTGTTCTCTTATTGACTTCTAGTTATCTTCAGCCGTTTACACACTGCTCGATCGTCTCCCATTCTCCCAATCCTCACATTACTTGGTTCCTCTAGTTCACGCCACGGTGAATGTAGTTTCTCAAACGAATTCATTTAAATAGAAATAGAATAGCCACCGGATTCTTTGACAATTCTCTTGTTTTGATGACCTTCTTGATGTGTCCGTGCGCGTTCATGTATGGTTTCTGTATGGTTTTGCAAAGTCATGATAATAAAAGTCGTGACGTAATATCTCTGCTTGGCCTCTAGAGGTACGCCGCAAGGAGAGGTAACGATCAGCAAAAACCGACAAAATCCTTCAGTGCGACAAAGAGTTGATAAGTTGGAGCTCTCACTGGCCATAATCAGCCATGAAAATGCGACTCTCCAACGACAACATTTGTAGTGGCTGCGGTGATGGAGAGGAACGAGAGGATACTCCCCACTACCTCTGCCACTGTCACTGCCCTAGTCTTTGACATTTGCGTCACAGAACACTGTGACTGAATATTTCATCCATCGAGATGGCTACGGTACAATGAGGGACCATGAGTACGCCAGGGGATTACAATCCCCTAATTGTGTGATCTTTTAAAAGATGCTTTGTCTTTCTCACCCCTTTCGAGTCACTGACGGTGCTCAAAAAGTATAACTGTTTAGAAAAGGCTTTCCAATATCGCCATTCGGAGTCGGCATTAAACTGTTTGTTCCCTCCATTCATGAGAAAACAATTGCACGCACAACGCGAGTAGTCGCTGACAGCTATGCTCAAGTCCATCTCGGACTGTAGCGCCACCATTATTATTATTATTGCTGTTGCGAACGGTATGGGTGGTAGTTGGCCACTGTGATGAGACCGTTCTACGCCCCGTGAGTTTATCGGCTTCGCCTTTTCCTAAAATGTTCCCACATGAGATGAATATTAAAATGTTCAGCTATCTCGCCAAGAAATCGGCGGCAATTCAGGGAGGTCTTAGAATAGAAAATGACTGAACTCTGGGATTGAATCTCTGCTTGGCTGTACGAACGTATGGTGATGTACTTCCTCGATATCACATTGTTGTTAAGCCAAGAAAGAGTGTATTTTATTGCCACTAGAGGTTAGGTTAGTTCTCGAAGTACTCCAGTTAATGTAGAGTAGTATTATTTTTTGGCTGTATTTTAATGGCTGTCCTTTGCGAATACAATTTTCGGCCTACGTTTCCTCTGCTTTCTTTGATTTTATAATTCTTTGTCTTGCCTTGAAATCCTTGTATTAGATTGTGGGTTATTGAACACAATTTTTTCAGAAGTACTGTGCAGAGTCGCACAACGGACTCATGATTGACTTTTTTAATGGTATAAAATTTAAATGACTTACCAACATAAAGGTGGGTTAGGTTAGGCTAAATTGTCCGACTACAGGTTAGCAGTCACACTTGGACCAACATAACCTGTTGTGATATCACACGAATAGAGTTTCTCTTATACATTAAGTCATTTGGTGTTCTCTATAAAGCGTTTGAGTTGATTGATGCCGCCATTAGCTCATGCCAGTCATCGAAGAAGAAGGCTCCTAGGTAGGTTTCCCTACGAGTGGAGAGTATGCTCCCCGCGCAAAGTAGATGAGTCTCCTCATCCTCCTTATCTCCAAAGAACTTATGGTTACTTACCTTTAATTTTATTGCATCCACTTAACTGAAACGAGATTTCGCTCCTTGTTTCCTTGTCCCAGAGAGCAACTAATGAATAAATCACTTCTCTGTGAAATTTGTTAATCTCTGTATATCTCTCTTATTCTTTTAATTGCATACATTTGACACAATTTCTTGGTAATCCGACTTACCTAAAAGTGAAAATATACACTTTATACACGACTACTGATTAAACAACATTCCTCTCCAGATACCAGAGTCCTTAGCTAGCTGTCTTTAATTGAGTTGGTTGAGGTCCCTCTCAACTTGTGTGCGCTACCTTAGTCGCCGACGTCCTCTGTTGCCTTGTCCCACAGAGTTGAAGATCGTCGAAGATTGTTCATGTGTTTGTACAGTTTACCGCGCTGCCAAGGTAGACGAAGTCCTTCACTACCTCGAAGTTTTAGCTGCTTATTGTGACGTTCTGGGCTAGTTGTCAAAGCTGTGTGGCCTTTCTCGATGACACACTGTACTTCGTTTTTCCGTCGTTTATCACCAGACCCACTCTAGCCGCTTCTTTTTCAATGCGATTCTTTATTATACGTAGATAAAGATAATAAAGATGGACATTTTAAAACAATAGACCAATCCTTTTTTGTTTATCGGTCACGATGGGTGGAAATGAAAAAGACTCCCCTGACCTCGTTTTTTATCATAAAGATGTTTTTATTCATGCTGCTAGCGTCAATTATCGACTGAAGTGTTATAACGACTCTCAGAGACGTAAGCACATCACTCTTTTTCATATGGAGTTTTTTGACACCGATTCCGATTCTAGCAACTGTTTTAAAAGAATTTATTCACGCACCTTCAAGGTAATCATGGTACAAAGCGTAATGACCCATCCAATCCCATGTTTTCGGCAAACAAAAATATAGGTCACGATATTGTATTGAATTGAATGACATATCAGAGTTCTTATAACATTCCCTTCCAAATGCACACTATCCACAATTGTGATATGATAAATATTTGTTTTTTTTGTTTACCTTTAAGATCATGGCCGTGTCCCAGTTGAACGACCGGTTGTTGATGACAAGGATGATGTCATTGTGATAAGTGACAGTATTAACGACGATGCAGAACCTAAATTCGAATTGACATCAACATTAAAGACTAAAAGTCGAATCGAAACAAACAACACCAAACCAGACATCGTCATACCCCAAATATTTCCAAGCCGAAAAGATGTTATATCAACCGAACATCGCACCGATAAACAAGAAACATTAACACTTAATCCCCAAACTCACACTCAAGCACCACAGCCACAACCTCAATCTCTGCCTCAAACTTTGCCCCAACCTCAACCTCAGCAGCCACAACAACAAGCTCAGCCTCAACATCATCACCCACATCAACACCAACATCAGCATCAGCATCAACATCAACATCAAGCTCAACCTCAACCTCAACCTCAACCTCAACCACAACCACAAGAAACACAATTTGAGCAACAAAATATGTACGAGCATCCACCAAGAAGCAATTATGCCGAGAAGCATCAACATCGCAACAGCTTCTACAGCAACATGACGAGCAATTCAAACTACGAAACCTATCCTCAGCATAACATGAAAGGCCTTCACCTCCAAGCACATCCCACGCCAACCCAAAGATGGGAAAACAAGTCTCCAGATGTATTCAAGCAACCCCCCTTAAAGATAAGTAATATTCCTGCCCCATATCCATCGACAGCGATTTCCGACATGAATGCTTTTGAGAAAAACGAGAAAGCTCAACAACAACCACCCGTAAATGATATCATCAACGGTAAGTGAACGTCACATCAGTCGATTTTGAATGCTAACCATGTTCCTCTGTTGCAGTCGATCAGTACGCTCCTGCACCATCGTCATACACACCGCAAGCATGTAAGGAATCCGAAGAGCACAGCTTTCATCATTCACTTAACCATCCAACCTCCACAAACTACTATAACACCACAATGCCAACAACGTCGACTGATGATACCGCATCATACAACTCGCTTTATCATTTCAACAACAAACATGAAACAAACTACAGCGAAAATCTGTACGATAATACAGAGTCTCCTCATTCAAACTATCATCCTTCGTATGGTTACTATCCGCCTCAGTATCTTCCAAACTTTAGCAATAAAGTCTACGACAACAATGCGTACTCATCTGTTTCATCTCAATATTACATAAGACGACCACCTCCGTTCTCCACAAATTCCACAAACGGGGTCGATCTGGGCTTCAACTTTACGGAACCTCAAGGCTGGATAAAGAAGCATCTTCCCGACTAGTTCACGGAGTTTGCTTGTTTAAAAAAGAAAACTAACTACTAAGAATGTATAAGTAACACAATTTATTATTTTAGCTTCTATTTAATATAGTGACAGCAATATCGAAATCTAGATCATCAATTTTTATTTTGATTTCCATTTGAGAGCATTGAGCTTCCACTTACCGAACTTGAGTGGGAGCTGGCTACAAATTGTTTTACTAGACTTGTCTAAGTACTAAGTGTTAATGAACAAAACAATAAAAATGAAGAAACAAAAAAACAAAAAAAACAAAAACAAAAAGAAAACAAGAAAAAGAACAGTAACAAGAAGAGCAATTTGGAAAAAGTACACACTATTAAGTCTTTTATCATTCTTTTTCTTTCATCATAGAAAATAGAAGTTAGGTGAAAATTAGATATTAAAAATTTTAATTTATTATTATTATATGTACATCAAGATCAATGTTGATTAAATTTTAAAATTTAAGTAAAACTATACATTCATTTGTTTCTGTTGTTATTCACTCATGGTGAGCGCAGTGAGCGAACGACGAATTACGCGCTTATCTTATTGAGTAAATGGGACAGAGGTAGGGATCTGGACGTCAATCCAGCGAAAACCGAACTGGTGTTTTTCACAAGGAAAAATCGATACCAGAGTACAATTATCCGCGTATGAATGGAGTTGACTTTTATTTTTTTCGGAGTATTTTTTTGAAACATTACTGGAGTACTCAAACTCAAAACTGGTCCATTGAACTGACAGGTAGCAACCTACTCCAGTGCCGTTAATATGATCCCACCAGCAAACGGTGACTGGATCAGATTCGATTTCACTGGGATTCGAACCTGGAACCCCTCTAACTTGGGGCACGCACTTAACCAACTGCGCCATCCAGTCGTCTATGGAGTTGACTTAACACCTAAGGAAACTGCAAAGTATCTCGGCGTAATACTGAACTCCAAACTAAATTGGAAAGAAAACATAGACAATAGAATCAAGAAGGTCTACGTGACGTTATATGCATGCAGGCGAGCTTTCGGGAAAACATGGGGATAAAGTGGTATATTGAATATACACCGCGGTGGTAAGACCCATCTCAGCCTATGTAGAAGCTGTAGAGACGAAGAAGAAATAGAATCTATTCGTCACCTACTGTGTGATTATCCTGCACTAGCCGTTAGGAGGAAGGAAACCCTAGGAAGATTCTTCATCTCAGAGCTGGATGATCTAGGGAAAATAGAGCTTAACAAACTCGTGAGATGCATATCTATATCTGGGTGGTTTAACTTAGCTATCGATACATAAAAGTCTTTTTGGGCCCAATGGATTAATAATGGTCTAAGCGAACGGCTGACATGTTTATGTCAGCAAGGGCACCCATTTATCTAACGCAACCTAACCTAGTCACTTATAGCAAAAACTCGCATGTCTGTGAGGGTTTGGTGATTGGCTTGGAAGCTGTACGTCTTGTACTACCAAAAGATATCTTTATCTTTATCGCTGCATAAATTGATTCACCTCCCAACGGTTCCTATAGTGGTCATTCAGTGGGCGCCTCGAGGAGGGTGTATGTCAACTTGACCTGAGCATTTATAGGGATTGTTACTGGCATCCCGCAAGGTTAGGAACAATCGACAGCTACAGTTTTGAGGTAGTTAAGGAGTTTTTCTTCCTCGGGGCAAACGTAAGCTCCACAAACGACATCTTGACATCACTGACAATGCTCAAAGAATATAACTGTCTAGAAAAGGTTATCAAACTCGCCGTTCGGAGTCGGCATTAAACTGTAGGTCCCCTCCTCCTCCCCTCCGGGTGGTTGCTGAGAAGCTAGGTCCAGCCATTATTATTATTATTACACTGGCTTGGTCACATCTGGCGAAAGAACACCAGTGCTCCAGGCTTCGAATCAGAGCGCTCTGGTTCGATGAGAGTAGGACCGAACCTCCAGTATAAACTCCAGTGATCGTGGATGCAAGACAACATTGTCCTGATGACTGGAACCAGTGTGCATGGCACCGTCAGTGATGGGAGACGGCAATAGCTCAGACTCAGGCCCTTCATAGGTCCCAGGCCTGATAAGTAAGTAGAAGAGGGATTATACAGTTCCCTTCCATTTTGAAAGGCCTTTCAATTGCAATAGGGTCTACACGGATGAGTCGAAGTTCTAAACATGCACCATTACGCAGCCAGAAATTGTATCCATGCTTATCCCACAACTCCAATAGAAAACATCCTAGCTGAGTCCGGCCTCCTAGCTCTCGAAGACAGAAGAGATCTACTATTCAACAGAATATATGCTAAATTAGCAGTCACGAATAGATCGCTCACTATCAAATATATCCAACTTGCCAGAGCTCGTAAACGTCAAAATAAAATGGTCTCGGCAATTGATAATGTTTTTCGTTTATCGGGTATGCTACACCTACCAAAAATTCGACCTCTGATCAACAGATGCACAATGCCTCCCTGGTCCTTTACGCCGGAGTGTGTTATTATGACCTTAGCTTTGCACGATAAAAACAACACCTCACCAAATATATACCATCAATTATTTGCCAACATTCAATCGGATTACAAGCTTTCTGGATGGAAATTCATGTACACCGACGGATCGAAAACTGTAGCCACTACCTCTTTCGCAGGAGTTCGGGAAACCTCTATCCTTAAAGTTGGCACACTACCAGAATTCGCGTCCATATTCACTGCCGAAGCCTTCGTAGTTCTTGAAGCCATTAAAATAGCCTCCAAAACATATGGCAAATTCGTTATATGCACAGATAGCCTATCGATCATCAAAGCGATTCAAAATACCAATAATTTCACCCTACTGGTGAAATCGGAGTCCTCCGATGTGCCCCGGCTGTAATACCTCAATGGACATCACCCACATTCTCGAACAATGCCCAATGCTAAATATCCTCCGAAAATCCCTGTTCAAAGAAACACCTATCTATGACATCCTAAAACATCCTACTAAAGTAAATATTAGCCTTGTATTCGATTATATTAAGAGATCTGGAATAATCATTTAATTTCATTCATATAGCTGAAGGTTCTTGTAGCCAGTGCTTTATATTTTTGTATTAGCTTGTAATTTTAATTACTTGTTAATAAATAATAATAATAATAAACATGCACTGCTTAGTCAAACTCCCTGTTTATAGTGGTGTTTTTCAAGCAGAGGTCCTCTCAGTCATGAATCTAATGAAAGCAATTTAGGCAACGGAAATCAAGTCCAATTTCGTCATATTCTGTCGCGAAGATCTTAAGTCCCTTGTTTTACACCATTTGATCACTTTGTGCTGGGTTCTTGGCTGCAAGGACATGCAACAGCTCATGAACTTGCAAGGAAAGGATCCGAAATGGATCATATCGCCAAACTGGATGGACTCTGGTCCATCTTATTTTAAATCAAATATGCTAGAGTCAGTAAATAGTAGATGAAGCCCCGCTCATAATAGTCCGAAAAAAAATCACGCCATGGAAATGGGGCTCTTTTCACTTGTGCCATCTAAAGATAGATCAGGTGTCTCATAGAATATTGATCCAATAAATTCAACGATGTAACAAAATCGTACATGGGGTTTTCCATTCGGGCAAAAAGTTTACCCGACAAACGGCAAAACTGTTAGATTCCATCAAATATTTTTCAAAGAAATTTGATAACAAAATCCACCCATGTAGAGGCAATCTTATATAAAAACAAAATGTCAAAAGTGCTGTCATTTATTTTGAACACTGGTCACAATTGGTCGAAATGTATGACATCTATAATCCGCGGGGAAAAAAAATCTGTTTGATTAAGAAATCTGTTAGTATAATAGAGAAATATTAATACAGTATCACGCATTATTTTTATTACATAATTAATACGTAATACTGATCTGTTAAGTGTAGGTTAAATTTTGAAGAAATCACGCTTGTCGGACTTATTGACGACAATTATAACAAACAAACTACTAGTTTACGATTCGTGCAAAAACAACATCGAAAGGCTAGACAGGTGCTTTGAATTAGTTATGTTTTTTTACGTATAAAATTAAATTCATTCTTCTTGATCATACATGTATTAGATCGACAATAACACCTAATTATTTGTGAAAAAATAGTTCATAGTCTTATGTTTCTTTTTCATAAGCCGATCTTCTTGATCACACATGTATGTATTAAATCGATAATAACTTCTAATTATTTGTGAAAAAATAGTTCATAGTCCTATGTTTCTGTTTAATAAGCCGATGCACTTTATATTGGATAAAAACTGGCAATCAACACACAATTTATATGCAATAAGATTAAATTTATTCAATCACTTAATTCCACAAACCACATGGTTTGGTTGTAGATTTCCGATTATGAGAAACAACAGAATTATCGAGGAAACCTACCTAATTCTGATGTTAAACGATTTGACCTGAAAAATGAAACGAACAAGTGTTTGCCCTCAACAATGACGTAACACCATCCACCCGGTTGTCATTTCATTCAACACAACACAACCATCCCATGCGCATGACCAACATCAATACCATACCTTCGTTGCGTTTTGAGCTGACAATGCGTTTTTCCCACCATAATTTATCGATTTAGACATGGCAATACCGCCCCTCATACCAAACACAGAGAGAAAAACCAACAACAAATGAACGTCAAGAAATCACGCCACCAGCGTGTTCGACACAACCCATACATAAGCTGATACTCATTTTATGGGTGTGTGCGCAGCGGTGCCGCGATACTAGCTTTCTAAAGAGGAAACGAACACACCTACATATGCCGATACCGACTTTCGTCCGTCCATCCTGCTCCAAAGTGAGAGAGAGTCACCGCACCGCATCGTATCGTTGGTGTCGTTCTCGTTGTCGTTGTCGTTGTCGTCTACCCCACAACAGTTGATCTCTGGTTTTCACATCTGAACAATAAGAGTTGCGAATACTGAGAGTTCAAGGTCAGTTAGAAAATTAACAAATTGTGTATATTATTAAATAGGTCGATAACAAAAAAGAGTAACAAACAAAAAATATAGTAGTATAGTCTTAAAGTGCGAGTATATATACAGAATCGCGCGTTAAGTGGCGAATCGCTGTGAAGGGTTCTGAGTTCTGACAACACATTCAATTGATTTGAGTGGAACACAACACACGAGAATTGTTTCGTAAGATACACACGGTCGGAGGCGGTGAAGTGTTGTTCTTTCATTATTTTCTCTGGTTTTCCTTGATTGCCCGTGCGTTGAACAGTTTACAAAAAAGAAAATCCTCAAAAAATTATTCATCGGTATATACGTAAAGCTCTGAAATAAATGCAGGTATGTTAAAAAAAAAGAAAGAAATGCAAAGAAAAAGTGCCTCCAATGAACTGAATTGAATTGAAAATATACCAATACACTAAAGATGTGAATTTCTTCACATTATTCCTTGAATCTGCCTAAAACCTACCCATTTACACATAGTAATTGAGTCCGAAATGAAAAATAAAATGTCATAAATGTGTTTTCAAGTTTATTGTAACGAGGTTACCATGCATTTGTCAAAAGTTGATCAGAGATTTTCTCTATACAATCGTGTGCTGCAGAAATTTTTGTGGGGGGGTAAAACGTAAAATTCATTTTGCGAGCAAAGAAAAAACCGCAATTGAGCGACTTAACCAGTCTAGAGTAAGTAGATGATGTGTTTTGGCAAAACAATTTTCCTTTGCTTTCCATTCCGGGGATTAGGTCAAACTAACACATGTCATGTGCCCATTTTCGAAAGTCGCTATCTCTGTTGTACGTGGAAAAGAAAAATGAAAACACTTAAAATCCGGCATATCTCTCGGGTATTTTTTGTATTCTTTTAATTTAATCGTAATAAATAGTCAATTGATTGGAATCTAATCTGGCTAGTATGTAGACTGTCTTCAGATTTGTTGGGGCTTTGGTTGGGGTTCTGATTACAAGTGTCTGTGAACTGATAGTGATATGGGTTACCTATTACGTGAAGCACAAAATACATAAGATTGGAATTACGATTGCTCCCGGCACTAATGGGTTCAAATTCCGACTGATAAAGTGTGATTTTTGTGAATGTGTACATATGAATGAAAGTTTGCATGTATGTAGTATGTATATGTGCGGGTTTGTAAACATTTTTGTTACGCGGTTCTCTCCTTCTCGGGGTGGTAATTAAATCTGAATGACTACAATCAAATGAAATTCAGCTTCTACGCAGTGTTTTGATTAAAAAGGTTAACAAATCGTCAAGGCGAAAAAATTGAAAATACTCATAATCGTCTGTGAGAACGGAAACTAGGGCAAAATGTGCAGAATTTTACAACGGACACCTGCACCTATGTTGGCAGGTGCAATCGTAAGAGCACACTCAACTTGAAATGAAAGCTATGGTCCCGTCTGCGCATTTTTTTTTTTTTTTTTTTTTTTGCATAAACATCGTATATAACCATGCATACGTACATCCAACATATGTATTTAAGTGATGTGGTAAATTGAAAGTAATCGTTCAGTTCCTGCCAATATTTTCATGTGTAGGGCGTCGTCAACAGCAAGCTTTGCCATTTTTTTTTCCATATCACTAAAGCACGTACTTCTGGTAAGGACATCGTGGTCAGTCGGCTCGGTTGAACTATTGGACTAGACATAAGGGCGGCAAATCATGTGCTTGTCGCGCCACCGTGCAGCGAACCGAGTTCAGAAACAAATGAATGCCGTCAAGATGTTTACTCATGACTCTGCGGAGGAAACAAATCAATTCGTCAATGATAAAGCTTTCCTCTTCAATGTATGTATGTATATATGTATTATGCCTGTGCATACATGGGACGTTGTTCCCCAACTCCAATTCCTTTTTGTACGACGTTAAATTTACAAAATGTTTTCGGATTCCCTTTTCTGTTCCCAAAACAAGAGAAACCGGCACGCAGTTGGAGCAAGTTTGGGTTTTAATTTTCGGTAAAGTGAAACTGAACTTTGTTGAGAAACCTGATCAAATTGTTCTCTCGTCATCCTTGTTGACCTTTCAAACTTTCGCTTAAAAAATGTTTTCAGTAATTTTATATTTATTAATTTTTTCTACTTACTCGAGCACATAAATGAATACTATTTAGCCCAGAAATTAACCATGACTCTGTGCACGAACTAACAGTAATTAAATAACATCCTTGCTTGAGTAAATGTTGGTTTTCAATCCTCGTTCATCCCCTGTTACGCTTTGTAATGTAACTTACAAAAAAAAATTTCTTGTAAAACATGCAATCATGACATAAAGTATGTTTAACTGTCGTGTATCTACAGAAGTATTTTTTTATATGAAATTCCACCTTTCTCGTGTAAACTGAATTCTCTCATTGTCTAGTCTTTTATCAAATGAAGTTGTTGCGGAATTCATCATTCATGCACAAAAATCTGAAAGTGTTTATTCATCGGTGGCGTCGAACTTGAAAGTTCATTACTTCGTGGATGAGCAATCGCTATTCGTCATTATTTCGTGCTTCGTCTTCTGAGTTCCCAATTTAACGTAATTTTCCCATCGACGTATGGGTCTTTAATACAAACTTTGGGCAATACCCACTCACTAACATTTTAACGACATGTCAGACCCATCTTCACCCACGTGTTTACTCATAAAACGAAATAGTTAAATGCTCTATTTTCAGGTTATGCAGACTTCTCAATATATACACTTGTCTGCTTGTCTTGAGGGAGAGATTGAAAAGAATTTTGATTTTGAACACGCGAAAGAAGCACAGTTTTATGTCAGTGTTCCGTTTTTTGCTGGACACGTTTGCACGTTCTATGGAATAATATTTTAAGCGCGCTGACTCTTATGTTGGGCGTGCATTGTACAACTTTCATTTTCACGGCATCACGCCTCTCGTACCCTTGACAAAGTTCCGAGGGTACGACTGTCAACGAAAGCTTATCAAATTTGGCTTTTTAAACTCTTTTTGGGAAAAGGTGTACAGTGGAGAGAATGTTTTTGTAATCTCCTCCACCAAATTGTATTACACAATTGGTTTACGTTGTGGGTTTGTTAGCTATTATGTTTTTAAGATCTGTATCACCCACTTGTGAAAACGATGAAGAGAAAACAATTTCATATATAGGGTTTTTCAATTAGGACTTGACAACTTGAATTTTCACTGTGAACGCACCCTTAAACCAGTGACCAAACTGTGAATGTCACAACATCCAATAAAAACAGCATTTTCATCATGATGATCACGAACGTTTATAAATAACTAAAATTGATTATCAAAATTCCGAGTCGGTGACGGCATCTCTAAGAGCGTTACCACCAAATTTTGCGAAAGTGTCTTGGCCTGTAGACTTATAGCATGAAGTTAACTCAAGTTCTAAAGCCAAACAATTATATGAAGCGACATACGTCCTCGGATTGGGGTATAGAAATGTTGGATTAAGATCAGCAATTTCATTTTTGGCTAAAGGGTTTCAGAATATGCTTTACTGGCCAGGTGAAAACCCTCACGTGCTTCGAGAAACACCACTTCATCTATGAAAAATAACTGTATGGTCTGGTTTTCCAGCCTGTCGTGTCATTTGCCGTTTTTTTCGTTGATGAAAATGACCGTCACGTTACAGTCAATGAAGAACGCTACAGAAACATGTTGCAATGTTATTTCTTTGGTTAATTGCATGGACTAGACGTGGAGACATGTGGTTTAAAATAGACGGTGCAACAAGGAACACAGCGGGTGTAACAATCGACTTATTAAAAACTCAATTCGAGGAACGTGTTATATTGAGAAATGTTTCTGCCGATTGAACGCCTAGCTCGTGTGATTTAACAACTCTGGACTTTTCATGGTGTTTTGTTAAATCTTTGATCTATGCCAACAAGCTGGACTCGTTAGAGAAGCTCAGAGCCAATATTGAACAAGAGATAGCAACCGTTTTCGTCGAAATGTGTGGTACAGTTATGGTATTCTCGACTCTTAAAGGCCTGTACTTCGTATAGGCTCTACAAGGTGGCCTGACTGGAGCTGTATGCGACATTGTTGATTCCGTCCACGGAATTCCTAAAAGTTAAGAGACACTGCTCTCTGTAGTCACACAACTCCTCTTCCGTTTGCTGGCACCTAAATCTTCCTGGAACAAGTTTCCGTATTATTATCAACCTACTAGGCGCCAAGGAGGTGAGACGTAGTAAATAGACAGAGGTTGAAGAGTCGACGCGTGAGCTTCTTTAAAGTACTTGTCTACCACTTATTGTTGTTGTTGTTGTTATCTAATGGAGAGTTAGTTGGCTTAGGCCATTTTCCCCCGAGCAACCCAGTATAGGCGCGTTATATTGGTGCTTTGCTGCCTTGCTTCGTCCATGGACATCTTGTAAAGTGGTATTGGTAGACATTTCGGCTGGAATCCATTGGAGGTTGATATAGTGTCCTTTTTTTGTAGGGTGTGATACAGTTTTCGTATGTTTTTGACTGCTGGTGTATCTGTAGCGTTGTTGTAACTTATTAATGATTGTAGGGCGGCTTTTGAGTGATAATATAGCAATATTTTTTTGTAGATTCGTTTCTTCTGAAGACTTAGTTGAATGCACTTTCTATGGCTGCGAGCTCGCCTTCGAAGACTGTTGCGTTCGCAGGTAGTTTGCCATTTATTTTCCATCATCACTAATGGTGTTTATATATAATAATGGCGGCGCTACAGTCCGAGGTGGACCTGGGCCTAGCTTCTCAGCAACCACTCGTGTTGTGCGTGCTATTGTTCTCTCACGAGTGGAGAGGGCCTACAGTTTAATGCCGACTCCGAACGCCGATTTTGAGAAGCTTTTCCTAGACAGTTATACTCTTTGAGCATTGTCAGTGACTCGAAAGAGGTGGAGCCGTGAAAAAATGTTTTGATGATTTTTTCGAGATTCGAACCGACGACCTCGAGCGTTGGAGTCGACGCACCTACCCACTACGCCACGGCGCCCACCTAATGGTGTTTAGAAGAGGAGATTTATCAAAGAGTAATGTGGACTGTGGGCGCCGTGGCCGTGTGGGCTCGTGCGTCGACGCATGCGCATTAGACTTTCACAGTCTAGGTTCGAATCCAAGATCAGACGAACAATTTTTCAAAAAAAAATTGTTCGCGGCTTCACCTCTTTCGAGTCATTGACAATGCTCAAAGAGTATAACTGTATAGAAAAAGCTTCTCAATCTCGCCGTTCGGATCGGCATTAAACTGTAGGTTCCCTCCACTCGTGAGAGAACAATAGCACGCACAACACGAGTGGTTGTTGAGAAGCTAGGCCCAGGTCCACCCCGTACTGTAGCGCCGCCATTATTATTATTATTAATGTGGACTGTACAGGAAAAATTACGAATTCAACGAACAACGCGATAAAGCAAGACAACATCTCCGATGTCCCTCAGACTGCCCTTATTCAGCTCGTTGTGAAAAATTGTAAACACGCAAAGACCGGTCTAGATAGGGAGGCATTTTGAGGTCTAGGTCCACCCTGAACTGTAGTGCTATCAAAATATGTAATCTCTTAAAAACACACACCGATTTGTTTATTTCATACTGCTTATCACCTTAAGTTACGCAATTGAATTTAAAATTCCATACCTAATTTGTTACTTTTTTTATTTGAAATTCCATTTAGTTGACACCCAGTTGTCCGCCATAAATACCGTATCGATAAAAGTTCCCTGAGTATATCGTTTATCTACATTTGCAAATCTGGAAAAATGTATGCTAAAGTGTTTGAGTAGTACAAGTACATGCACCAATCTTGGGTAAATGAAATATCTTATCTCGTGCATATATTGTAATACATTTAGTCCGAGTTTATCGTAAAGAGTAGAGTTGTTTTCTACTCTCTCGAACATTGTATACATTGACATAAAATAAAGTGTCTCTGGCCTTGCCCTCGTTAATTTTGTTTAGGTCAAAATCCGCGGCTTACTAAGATTATCCGCAAAAAAACACCAATTATCCCCGTCCATCCATAAATCTATTAAGAACAGGAAGGTAAATTCATGTAACCTACACTTTAAACTTTTGCTCTACAATTTATAAATCGGAGTGTCTGTCAGAGTGAAGAAAGGTTTATACGTCTATAGCAAAGAAAATAATCGATGTCCGAATTCGGAAAAAGAAATATCTTCTTAGGTAATAAGTCTTTTGTAGTATACTTACTTACTTACTGGGGGGTCTAAGCCCCTGTAGTAATTGTCGCCTTCCATCATTAGTCGGTTAACATCACTCTACACCTTAAACCATCGACGGTAACATTATCTCCTTTCTTATTTTGAAAGAAATAAGGTCCGATGATGCTGCCATGCCATAAACCGCACCAAAAAGTCAATATTTGTGGATGCATTGATGCATGGTCAAGTTAGGTAGGTAAAAGTGGTGGTTCTGCCACAGCTTTTACTGCCACAGCTCTGGTTTCTTAAATGTGAAGTGTATTTTTAAGATATCACTAAATCCAACCTGACATATTTAAGAAGGACATTAGTTCTTTAATATCTTTCGTAGAAATCTCGTCAAGTGATTTGAACAAGGGCCTACCAAGCGCTCTCTGGCTCTCTTGCTTTGGATCGATTGTACTCAGGCCATATTTTTCTTGATGTGGCACAGTTTGTCAGTCTGGCCCATCTGAGGTTAGCTATTTCAAGGAAGTGTGTAGAGATATAAGCCTTGACTGTTTGTATTGGGAAGTGCACCCCCTCTGCAAGCGAGTACTGAAGGGCAGATCCCTGCCTAGCTAGTTCATCGGCCTTCTTATGGGATGTTACTATGACCTGAAACCCAGATATGGAAGATTTTGAGCTGGTCTTCTAATGACGCTAGCTCTGCTCGGCATTCTTGTACTAGCTTAGAGTATAAAGCACAGGAAGCAATAGCTTTGATGGCTGCTTGCCGTCTTGATGGCTATGCTTGGTCAAATACTTGCGGATTGTGTTTGCTCCAATGATCGCAATTTTGCTGCTGATCTAAAAGTGGTTCGCGCCCAAAATGGTTTTTTGGCCAACATTTCCAGTGCAAAGTTAGAGAACTCTCGGCATTGTCTATGGTCGTCTGGCTTCAAATCTTCCATCAGCACAATCTTATACTATCATTGCTGTCTGGTCACCATTTACTTTTTTCAGCCCATTATATCCCACGCATAACAACCACAACCTTTTCTCCCTCTATATCTTCGACGCGTGGTGTGTCTTGTTTTCGGACACTTACTTGATTCGGGCTCACTTTTAAAGGTATTCGTAAACTCTTGCGCGCGGAATGTATAAAAAAAAGTGTGACTGTATTCTGCAGTCAGCCTACCCTACCCTGGGGTCTTCACATCACAAACATGTACAAAACGTTCTAATTTTTAAATTCAATTCACTATAGCTCAGTATGAAGGCGCTTAATGACGACCAGTAGTACAAACTTTTCTCAATGTTTCCGTCATATTTTCACCTTTTGTTTGTAATAAATTTCCACCATTTGAACATGTATGCAAGGTATGCATAAACATTACGTACCAAAAGTCACCACAATGATACCTGAATTTTGACAGTTCAACAATAGTTTAAAATGACACTTCTTGTTGGATGATCAAATACGATTATATGTGCTCTGGTTAAGGTTCGTTGACACGAACTCAATTATAACATCGTAGTGAAAAAACACACTGTCTAGGGACGACTGGAGAATGTTTGTAAAGCAGGTCATAACAACTGGAATTTTTTAACGCCGGAAAAATGATCTATGACAATTAGTTTCCGCTTCTATTTCTAAATAAATAAATGCTTACAAAACTATTGATTGATGTTTTGAATTTCTTACAGAAATTTTGAGTTTCTTTTTGACATAGACAGCTAGCGTGTAATTTTTGTCTGGAGAAATGATGAAATATTGAACCAGTATCGCATTGTACATTAAAAGTTGTTTTACTTAACCAGTTACGCAGGTGTCTGCTTACCAAAGCGAAGCAATTTGGTTTAATTATTAATTCTGAAGTCAAAGAACCTTATAGTTGAGCAAACTCATTGACAGACATTTATAATCAATTAATGTCCAGGCCAAGCATAAACTTTGCCCAGTCTGTCTGCACACGATTATCTAAAACAATTCATTGGAATGGGATTAAAGTTTACACTACTGTTTTTCTTATCATGACTACTTCAAGTTTCAAGTCTGGTTAGATTACTTATTTTGTTATAAATGCCTAATTGATCTTTTGTATCTCTATATAGTCTATAGTCTATCTATAGTCCTTATACTTATATTATATTTGACTTGTCGAAATGGTATGGATTTGTTTGGGTGATAATGAAGAATACTCACTGGGAGAGATAACTTTGATATTTATATATTTATATAAAAAATGGCTTCGATATGTTTGTACTTATTGTCAGTAAGGGGCTTCAGATTGGCAATAACTATGAATAATGAACATTATATATTAAACCAGTCCCATCTGGTAGCCGCCGTGGCATCAAGGAAAGTTTGTCTACGTCGTTCGGAGTCGGCATAAAAATGAAAGCTCCCTCCATGAGAGAACGCACAACACGAGTGGCTAAACCCAAATGCAATCTGAAGAAGTCCCATCCAAAGTTTATGAATTTGCCTGAAAAAAACGTCAATACCAAAAACCTTTTAATTTCAACGTCAGAACTAACTTGGAGGACTTTAGTTTCAGTGTTGATAACCGCGCTTTTTACAGAAGGAGTTTGAGACAGAGCAACACGTGTTTTGAAATATCTTTCGTTACACACTTCACCTATCCGTCGCGATGTAATATCAAGCCCCATACGCTAGTCGAGCACAATTAAACTCCGGTTTCCAAAATTATAATTATAATAATAATGGTGGCGCTACAGTACTAGGTGGATCCGGGCCTACCTTCTCATCTTGTGCGTGCTATTATTCTCTCACGAGTGGAGGGGACCTACAGTCTAATGCCCACTCCGAACAGCGAGATTGTTTGTCCTAATTTGGATTCGAACTTAGACTTGAAAGTCTAGTGCGTATGGGTCGACGCACAAACCCACACGGCCCGGTTTTCAAAAGGCAAATTAAAAATTACGCAATTGAAAGTTTTTAATACGAACTCATCGTTGTGAAGTTTTGAAGTTTGCCCTTTGCTATTCTTGCGGGTGTGGATCGAATTCCTTTTAGAACATCGATGCAAGTGATTAATAATTCCTTGAAAATTCTCTCCACAAAGCCTCAGCATAAATGTTTTACAGAATTTTTCTGAAAATCCTGAAAATGCTGCGAATGAACCAATAATTGCTTCTTCTTTGTTTTGAACACGGTATGTAGTCCTGTTTATTATTGCGTATATGAGTATATCCTTGAAGACTACATTTAACTGCGGTGAGAGTATCGATTTTTTGTGGTTGAATATTGAATTGTAGATGACGTTGTCAAGGTTTCCTTTGAACGCGCGTATAAATTGACAAACGCACCCATATTTTCTTATGGAAATTTGCACGTCTTAAGACTTGATGTATTTGTTAACTGCTATTGATAATGTGTTCACTTCTTTATGGCTGCAATTATGAACAAATTTTGGGTAAACTTGGTCGATTAATATGAAGCCACTTCTCATGCATCTATGTGAATCTGTGCTACGTACCATCACGATAGATTAGGAAGACCGATTTCGCAACATAGTTTCTCCCCTTTGAATCGTTCTTGCTGCCGTAAACGATGGCAAAGCTTTTTTGGGTTGAGGTTTTTGAAACACTGCAGTTTGAGTCTGGCTCAAATTCTGGCCAGAGCCAGTCCTGAGTGCAGGGAAAGTCGACTTTGTATGTTCGTCGCAGCTGGAGTACAGGTGTCCGTGCGTCAGACGGCATATTCATAAGACTGGGGTCAGGAAATGCGGTGCGCAAGATTATCGAAACTCCAGTGCGAGTTGTACCAAAAACCACACTTTTAAACGGAAGATGTCCTTGAGAATACACCCCATGATGTGGGTATCTAGGGGCTTACCGTGTGATAAAGTTGTATTCCATTGACTGTACATTTGGTATCATCTGTGTGAGAACTGTAGAGAGTGAAGCTCATCTTAGAATTGAAACGTTAACAAGGATCAATCTATAAAAGAGTAAAGGGAGAATCGTATTTAACTTAAGGAAGCTTAACCGTATGTCAGAACGATTGAGAACTTACCGGAAGTATCATCAAATTTCAAAGTGTCCATAATTACTTCTGAAAACTTAAGTAAAGTGCAGCTTTTTTTGCTGTTTGGTTTTTCAGTGCGCACGCGTGACTCGTGTCAATGTGCCAATGTCAAACATACTCGGTTATAATGCCATATCATCAGGTAAAGACTTGCACCCGAACAACCCTTACAAATTATTGAATTTTAATATCAAAATTCGAGCTCTGTAAAAATGTTTTGCTCATTTTACGGCCATCATAAACGGCCTACTGAGCAAGGAATTCAAGTCATGGCGACCAAATTTTGAACGAATTTCGCGTTATTGTACATCAAGTCACCTAACCATATGTGTAGAGAGCGTACGTAGGAAAATATTGTTGCTGTCTCCACCAGTGTTCTTTTTTTTCTGAGTTTTTGAAACACTACACTAGTGCACTCAGACTCAAAACTTGTACTGTCAAGTAGCAACCTACTCCAGTGCCGTTAATTTGATCCCAACGGCAAATGGTGACTGGACCAGATTCGATTTTACTGGGATTTGAACCTGGCACGCCTCTAACTTGGGGCAGGCACTTAGTCAACTGCGCCATTCAGTCGCAGTTTTAATGAAGAACGTGATTTATTCATTCGTTGCCGTTCAGAGCAATTGGGATTGTGTTACTCGACTGCGTGCATGATTTTACGCAGAGATTTTGGTCTAAAGCCAAAATAAAGTCAAGCGTCCTGCAACAGCGTTGAATTTTCGGTGAGTGGGCTTGACAAGCTGGAGGAGGATACGCTTTGTTATCGAAAAGTTGCATAACGAAGCTCATTTTTTGTTGAATGACATGGCTGAGCATGATATCAAGACAACAATTTATTGTGCTTTAGTGCGACCGCTTGGACTTAATCAATCCTAACGAGAATGACAGGATGACCCTGTGTTGGGAACCATGGAACTCTAAAGAGCGTGTTGTAAAATGAGCGTGTTGTGATAAAAACTCTTTTTTTTTGCATTTTTTTTTTATTCTCATTTATAATATCTTAAATACTAGGAACAAAATGATTAAACTAGCTTATACTAAGGATAGATATTTCAGTTATAACCTACTGGCCCTTCACAGGCGCTCTAAGCTAATCTAAATTTTTTTGTCTTAATGTCTTTCGACCTAACCTAATTACTTATTCTAATTTAAAAAAAAATATTAATTTATTAAATAACAATTTGTTACTAAGAAAATATAAAAAAAAAAAACTTAGTGGCTGTACGTTTTTCTTAAAAATACTTAATACTAATTTACATGCTATCTTACATACTACATGCTTGCAAGCAGTAGACAAAAACTTTTTTGACGAGCTTGAGGATCTGTATTGAGTTAAGTTATCTCCCGAGATTCGTATTCAAATGTGTGTGGCTTTGATCTCTAACAAATAATATGAGTTTATTTTTTTTTCAGAGATTAAAGGCATTGTAGCCCAGTGTTTTAGCAATCCTTTGGTAATTCGCCAACAACTTTGGAAAATTATCTTTTTTCGGATATCCCGCACACAGTTACTTTGAATTTCATATGTAATTATGTCAGAACTGAGATTCTCGGAAACTTTCCAGACTGCGAGGTGAATATTAATGCTGTCGTTGAAATGAGGGTTTCCATGCATTGATATGCGAACCGGGCAGACAGCTGCCAGCACACCTAATCTTCTCTGCGTTCGAGCTCCTACTCTCACTTGCAAATGGAAAAACCTGGAAAACGATTGCTTTCGACAGAATTCTCATGAGATTTCCTTGGCGACTGGCAACCTTTTTACAAGGTCCAAGACTTCGCAATTTGACACTGTCGCTGACGAAGATTGTTTGTATTAAAGCGCGCACCCGACCGTGTGTCTTACTTCGGATGGAAGATTCTGATCGAAAAACTCCAAAGCCTCAATGTGATCATATGTCAATTCTAACATCGAATCATTTTTCAAAGAGTTTTGCTTCAACTTGATGACGCCTCTCACTCCTCATCATCATTTCTATTTATGTAAATGCCAATTAGCAGAATGAATTAAAAGTTAAAGATATACTTCCACCATTCATCTGCAGTTGCTTGGCAGTTCTCTAGAATAAAAATATTTGGCTGTACTTAAACAGAAGCTTTACAGTTAAACTTGTGCATAAATATACTTGTTCAAATAAAAGCTTTTTCAAGGTAAAACGCCGGTCAAAAACCCATTGACCTCGATCAAGAATAAATATTTATTCACTGGCGCTCACAGATACGTTTGCGAAACATCAATGGGATTTGTATTCTTTAAGTAAAAATAGATATTGAATACTTGCTATAAAAAATGTTTTGCAGGTTTCGAATTAATTTTAGTGAGATAGTCTCACTACGCATGCAGTGCAAACATTTTTGCAACGATGTACTCGTATGTACATATTAAACGTTCATATGCACATAATTTGACTTTTTATTTTTAAAGACAAACATACGCAAGTTTAAAATTAAAATAAACTTAGACCGATGCTCAATGCTGCGTTGTGCAACATTCTCAGAAAAGGGGAACCTCTGCGTAATCCAAAAATATATTTAAGATTAGTGCTGACAGAATTGAGTTTGTAAGATAAGGACACGAAACAGTGACTGGATATGAGACGAAACAGAGCGTGCGGTCGAATTTCCTCACTTAAGATTTTTCTTTTTTAGTGTATTTTTTTGTTGACTATGCCAGAAGTCTTGGGGTATATGTACCTACATCGAAAGAATACACAATTTTTTTTAGAAACTTGGGTATTTTTAAATTTCCTTGAAGGAATATCAAAGTCAAGACGAAACAAAAAATATTTTAACGTTATTTGGTTACAAGAACTTCACGATTTCCTGCTCTTTATTTTTATACTCAAAGTCACAAAATATGAAATTTGTTCCTGCTTGTTCCAGAGTTAGATACGGCACTTGTTTGTGCAGTTGTTTATATGTGGTTGTATGTCGGTGTTTCCGAATCCATGAAGAGGGAAAGGTCCAATATAAGGAGTTTCAGCTCCTTTCCTTGCTAGGATATCGGCCTTTTCATTGCCCTCGTGATTTTCATGTACTGGTACCCATATCAGTTTTATTCTGTTTTTCTCTGCCAGTGTGTTAAGTATTTTGTGACATTCCCAGACAGCCTTTGAGTTAAATGTGAAGCTGTTTAGGGCTTTGAGTACTGCCTGGCTATTTGAGAGAGAAATTCTCGTAATTCACAACACCAACTCTTTGGAGTCACTGACAGTGCTCAAATGGTATAGGGTATTCCTATTTTATTTGGTCCTTTACAATTTATTTGGATTAGTTTTTGAATACCACATGAATCAAGTGGCCGCCTTTATTGACCAAAGCAAAATTTGCCTTTTTTGCTGCGTTTTCCATCACTTTTTCGAACCTCTCGGGCGGTATAGCGATGATTTCGAATGTTTGCCTTGAGCTCGTCACTCTGCTTTTTAAATAACCACACAAAAAGAAAACCGGAGAAATCAAATCTGGAGGTCTGGGTGGCCAGTCAATGTTGTCAGAAACCGAATTGCTTGATTTGTTGTCCGGCATGGCGCACTGTCTTGTAACCGTCCAGACCTTTTTCACACATTTGTGGGCAGACACAATGAGTCAACATCCACCGATACCGATTCCCATCGACTGAAGAAAAGCAGCCCAATGATTGTTTTGGCGCAAACGTCGGTTCAAACAGGAACTTTTTCTCGTGTGGATTTTGTGTTTTCCAAATGCAGTAACGGTATAAACCGCGCCAGAGAGTCTGAAGTGGGCATCGTCGATCATCAAAATTTGCTTCCAAAAATCAGGTTAAGTGCTAACCTTCCAAGCGACGTGAACGCTCTGTAGGCAATATTCTTTAAGTTAATTGTACTTCATACGGAAAAGAAATGCGAATCATCTTTCAAAGTGCGCTGCAAGGTAGTTCCACTGACGCTCATATGCTGAGCGCGGTTACCATACGACACATGTGGGCAACGCTCTCTTACTGCTTCAACCAGTTAATTCAAAAGTCTTGGGCGTTGATGAACGGCATTTCGACAAACTCCCAATATCCCGTGCTCTAAAAAATTCGAAACAAAACGACGAATAATGCTATCAGACGGTGCTTCTTGACCACGATATTTTGGACGAGAACTGAACGACTAATTTCAAAATACAGCGTCACTACTTCGGCGCGTTGTTTCAGTGTAAAGCGATTAATGGTTAAAATTATACTAAATGTAAACTGTCGCATTTCGACTCTGAACATCAGTTCTCATGAAATTCATAGTTTCTGAACACGTGCGAAAGTTACCACCGCAAAGTTAACGGATTCCCTTCTCGAAATGTTGAAAAGGAAACCTCGTGGGAAGCAACCGGTGTACTAAACCATGACACCGTCGTCGTGATTACAACTTGCCTTTTACTTTCATATAAATGATTGTGATCAGTGAACTATTTCTAATCGATATTATTTGTGATTAAAGGTAATATTCCCAAAAAATTTTTTACATTTTGTTGCAATACTACGTAAGACCACTGGGTCAGCTTGCGGTTGCTTATCCTATTTCGGCCGATGGGGTGCTTTTTATCTTCTCCGGCACACGTCCATTAATAATAATAATAATGGTGGCGCTACAGTCGGAGGTGGACTTGGGCCTAGCTTCTCAGCAACCCCTCGTGTTGTGTGTGCTTTTGCTTTTCCCACAAGTGGAGGGGACCAGCTGTTTAATGCCGATATCAGTGAAAAAATGTCTGATGTTTTTTTCCAGATTCGAATCTGAGACCTCGACCGTAGGAGTCGACGCACCTATCCACCACGCCACGGCGCCTGTTATTAAAAAAGGGACATGGAGGTTCCGACGACAAGGATTTAATCTATTGTACCGCCATTGTCTATTTTCAACATTTTTATTTGGCCTAGATCAGTAGTATGCTCCTGTCTATGGAGGGATAATGGCAGTGCACGTGTTCAAATGTGTCCTCCACATATCAGAGCTTGCATGATTCATCTCTGAAAGGAAAATTTTTTTCTTAATTGTAAAATCCCATTGAATAGTGAAATAGCCTCTCTCCTCAAGCTTCCTTTTTTTAACTACATTTTTAAGGAAGTAAACAGATGTGTCAAAGAAGGGCTGTCGTCCGGCAAAAGACTGGTAGCATCTTTCTTTGCAAGGCAGTCAGCAATTTGCTTGCCTTCGAAGCCGTCGTGTTTTTGACCATGCTGTCTCAGCTTATTTCATTTATATGTTAAAGACAGCCCAGGACCAGCCAACATTTTATCGTGTATCTGCGTATATATACGTATATCATCTGCGCTTGCACTTTTAAAATAGACTTTTATGGCGTGGACCTCCGCCTGGCGGATGGTGAGCGAGTTATGCATTGCAATAGCTCTTTGAATACTTGGTCAAATAATGCCAGTTTCTCCGGGAGTCAAGTTTTAGCCTGTTCACTTACGAAATTGAGGTTCATCTTCTTCTTTTATTTCACTAAATAGACTTAAATTTCAATGGCTGGGCAATGATTCATGTCATCCGATAGAAAAGTTTTCGAGCACTCTTTTATGCATTTGTGACTTAAATAATTTTGAATGCGTCAATTGTTGGGGGTTTGTCAGCGTGGGCGCTAGACTTAACATATCTCGAAACAAAAATTATGTGGCGACAAATCGAAAGATCTTCAAGGCGAATTTACAACACTACTATGCGAAAATTTGCATTCATCGAATTTTTCCTTCAATAAGTTCATTGTTTGTGGACGTCGTGGCCGTGGCCTAGACTTTCAAATCTAGGTTCAAATCCAAGTTCAGACAAACAATTTAAAAAAAAAATTTTCATGACTCCACCTCTTTCGAGTCACTGACAATGCTCAAAAAGTATAACTATCTAGAAAAATCTTCTCAATCTCGCTGTCTCGGTGGCGGTATTAAACTCTAGGTCACCTCCACTCGTGAGAGAACAATAGCACGCACAAGACGAGTGGTTCCTGAGAAGCTAGGCCCAGGTCCACCTCGGATTGTAGCGCCGTCATTATTATTATAAGTTGATAAACAATCTGCTGCATGGCATGTAGCGTCCTCCTGCTAGAACCCATCTTTTCCACATTCATGTCGTTTAACCGGGAAACGAAAAGGTAACTGTCCGTAGCACTCTGATTACCCTAATTTTTTAAATTAATATGGCATCACCCGCGCCCACACCATTTTTCGAAATGTACCGGTGTTTCGATAGTCTTCGCTCCAAATTTCTAAAATTTAGTAACGTTGTTGAAGCGTGAATGTCGTCACGATTAAATGACAAGGTCTATTGGATAAAAGTGCCACTGACAGTTTGCAATCTGACAATTGGTTTGACAGATATAACTAAAGTTAGTACATGGTTAAAAAACACTCCTTATGTTCCAAATGTTCTTATCGTGTTCAGCACTGGATGCGCAAGGTCCGAATCGCTGTAATGTTCGTAGAATTCGTGGTTGAGTTTCCCCTTCCATCTTCTAGCCAACAGTCATGTTCATGTTGCTGGATTACATTTAGAATAGACATTATTCCTTTCATGTAGATGAATGAATTCAAGGCCTAGATGAAATAATGAACTCAAAACAATCTATTACTAAAATAAAAAAGCAAATTGTGCCGAATTCTACCTTTGTCATAATAGCTTTTGTATTTATGTTCCCAAGTGCGTAATAGTTGTTGACATCAACCCGATTTCTTTGCCAGATGTGTGTCGATTCAATATCCAAAGCAAGTCTGTGTTAGTTCAAGGCGGTTACAATTTTCACAAACAAAATAAAACGAGCTAAGACAATTTTAGGCGGTATGCATGTGCCTGGGCTGAGTTGTTAAAAATCAATTTTTTTCGTTTGTTTTTTCCTTTCGAATAAGTAGCGTGAGCGAAACTCACCGTAGCTCATCACATGGCATTGTTCTAGCGAATAAACATGCATACACGTATGAGGGTAATCTGTCCCATTAAGTATGTTTGGTTAAGGTTTTATTAAATTAAATGACGACTGCTTCGGTCAACTTCCATTAACTTTGCGACTCGAAAAAAATTGAAATGAAATTTTATATCTCACCTGACGTGTGCACACTCTGTAAGTATGCAATTGATGGTGATTTCTTAACTGGTTTTATGGGTCTAACCAGTTTAGAATGTGTTGCAGAACAGAAAACACCAGACGGGTTGAGAATATATGATATATGTAGTAGATTTTGGTTGAGTTTGTAAACAACATTTCAATGCGGACTTGATTCGCTGTAACTGAACTTTAAACTCATATAGATCGGAATTCCCGTTTATGTGCCGAAATTTGTTTAAATAAAATGTGCTAATTGGTTTATAAATTATCACTTTAAAAAATCATTTTCTTTATTAGGGAAATAATGCGCGTTCTTTCACATTTTTGTATCTTTAATTCTTTCTTTGTAAAAGAAGAAGGCTTTGTTTGTCGACTAGAAGCCAAACAGGGTGTTTAGATTTAATCACACGGAAGATTTTTCCGAGAAAAAAAAATTCAGAGGGAATACATTTGCGTGAGAATTGTGGCGCGCCATCACATTATCTTCAAACTTAAATCACAGATCTAAGGTGTTCCATGGAAACATCTAAAAAAAAACCCAAGTCGTGTGATTTTATTATAAATGTATTATTTATTTAATGACGAATAATGCCGACTAAATACTTACCTCTTGCACTGTCATAAATACGTGGTCTTTCACTCACTTTTTTGTCGAATTCTGCAGCATGTCATCCGGAATATGTGTAATTTTCTTACACCAAGTTCTTCAAATTATACTAAAGATAGAATATTGTCGGCTATTTAAGCGGGTTATTACATGAGCGAAAAATGGCAGTATTGCCAGGGACACAATATACGATTTTCATAAGCGAGACGGAGATGGATTGTTTGAGCCGAAAAACAGCCTTCTTCATCCGAAAATCTACCTTTAAAGTGGATTCTCGGTTGATGCATGCATGTTTTCATCCCTTTTCGTTCCGTTTTCGACATGTTTTATTTAATTGCGATTTTAATGTTTTTTTCACTGCATACATACATATACGTATTACATGCAAACATTGTTGCTGCACCTAAACAAAAATTGTTTTTACCCGTCATTCATGAAAAATACGAATTTAAAAGAGAGCTCTACTCTTTGTAGAACATTACTGAGTGAAAGCATGATGCAATTAATCCGATTCGGGTGTTCCGCACGCCGAAAATCTTGCTGCACAGGTGGACTGACCAGTCGTTTGTAAATATCCACATAAAATATCCAAAAAAATGTTTACATGACCCTTTTAAAAACGCCTGTTTTACATTTTTCATATTTAATCTGACTGCATCACCCTGTTAAAACTACAAGTTGCGGAGGCGAAGTTATGAAGTAAAATACAGTGTACTCTCGATGTAGCGAACAATCCAATATAGTCAACACACAAAATTTTATACCGTTTGTTCTACTCGTTGTGTTGTGCGAAAATCTTGCATGTATAGTTGTTATGTATGTATATGGTACACAGTTTAGGGTTGTTTGAAGCAAATACAAAGTGCGTATTTTTGTTGCACTTCACGTTTTTTTACGGGTGAGTAGTTTTTGTTAAAAATAAAATATTCTTTTTTATAAATATTGGCTTGTTTTTTATTTATTGCAAAGAAAAATAGTAATTATATATTTCACTATTTTTGATGAATTTTACTTCAAAACATAGGCATTTTGCTGAAATTTTCTCCAAGTAGCCCACGCTCGTTACTATGAACAATCTCGCTCCAGTGAACAGGCCCGGTTTTTATTAGTTCACTATATCGACCGTCCACTGTATATTGAACACCAAAAACAACAACAATGTGTTTAACTGCTTAACACTGCTGCAAACTTTAACATAAATTACACAAATTTCCAACCGACCAGAGACAGAAAACACTTAATTAAATACATTGTTAAACAAGTGGAGTCTCAAATGAACGTTCATTGGGAAGCTTAATATTGATTTTTGTTTTGTATTTAGAAAACTTCTCGTAGCCTAAAATATATCGCTCCAAAACTGACATAATTTTTTATCCTTTCCTATGTTGCTATAACAATTCTGTACTTGGTTGTAAATTTACACGTTTTTCTTAGAAGGCTTGTCTTCCACACCCATACCAATGATGCGGATACAAAAATCTGCATGATATTATTGCAGTAAATCGACTGGTGGATATCGTGGCGTTATGAGCACGTGAATCGATCCCAGCGTATAGAATTTAAAATCTTGGTTCAAAAAACAGAAGAAGCAACAATTTTTCAAAAAAAAAATAAATTTCGCGGCTTTACCTCTTTCGAGTCACTGGCAATGTTCATAGAATATAACTATTTAGATAAATCATCTCAATCTCGCAGTTCGGAGTCGAAGGTTCACTCCCTCCACTCATGAAAGAACAATAATACGCACAAATCGAGGGGTTTCTGAGAAGCCAGGCCCCAAGGCCATATCGGACTGTAGCGCCCCTATTCACTAGGCTGGTATATGGAACACATCGCTTGCCTGCATGTCCTCTTCAAAGGACTCAAATTCTTCTTAAGAGAAATCAAATATCTTTTGACAGTCTTAAAGAACTCCTAAGTAGAGTCCGACCGAAGGCCAGTTTCTTGGCCGAAGCCGAACTTCGGCTTTTTGATCACCTTCGGCCGAAGCCGAAGCCGAAGCCGAAGCCGAAGCCGAATGTTCGGTCGGACTCTACTCCTAAGTTGTAGGAAGTGTTTTCTCCTTGTGGAGTAAGTCCAATGGTCTCGTTAAATTTCTAAATTGTTCGCTAGTTCAATTTCTGCTAACATAATGATTTGGAGCTGGGATTAACATTGTTTCAGAACAAAAAGGCACGTACTTATTTAATTCTATGAAAAAGAACTATGACCTAATTACTGTTGTAATGTGATTGGACACTCAAAGGCCTAGACATGCATTTGATGATTGATGCTGTTGGTCAAGGCCTCCAAACGTAACACCATCCAGTCCTGCCCTAAAAAACAAAAATTCGGAAAATGTTCTGCCCCTACAGTGAAGTCTAAAAAAGTCACACCAAATTTCTACATCAAAAATAAGAAAAATAATTGTAATTAAAAAAAAATTTAAAGAAAAAGGTGTTTCAATTAATTCTATAAGAATTGTTATAACTTTTTTTATTTGATTGAATAAGATTAATATTTATAAGTAGATAACCGAAAAAAAATGTAGCGCAAAATCTGTCGTCATTTCTCATCCCATCCTAGAAGTCGAATCTAGAGCCGCTCTTGCATGCGAAGACGTTTGATGATTTCAGACATAGCAACTTAATGCACGCTTGCACTGATGAAAGGTCGCTTTTAAAAATATTGATTCGCATGGCTTGAGAAGTCTGACCAGGTGCATGTCTTGAGGTCCCAGCACTGAACCAGATTCTTGCACCATTTGAACTAAAGGCACAAACAGCAAATTAGATCTGTGATCCTTTTGATCAATAAGCAGTCTTTGGCACAACTAACCAAAGCTGAAAATTAGATCTTCGGAAAGGTCCGCATTATAGTCTATAAAAGGAACTCTGAAAGAGTCCTTGCCATCAAGTGACTCAGCATAAACAGGACAAGAAAATTGTCATTTAAAATCGAAAAATAGAAACTCAGAAGACTGTTCCGGAGATGGTTCACAACACGGAATTCGGAATTGATCTTCATACTAACAAATCGCCTTTGAAAACTAGCGATGTTATACAGCTGGACTTGAAGACAATTACTTAAATTTCGTCCCCATCTGCATCAATGACTCGCGGACGTTCGAGTGGGACCCTTGAGCCCGTCGAAATGGATAACCTAATGTCTTCGAACTCGCAGACTACTACAATGTTGGTTTTTTCTTCTCCCTGACTACTACAGCGACATCATTGTATTCAAGCACTTAGGCGTGCCAGAAAAAAACTGACAGAAATTGAAGCTCATTTAATACCTGCGAAATTGTTGTCACATATTAAATTCTTTTAAGTATTCAACAAAAAAAAATATAAATATATCCCCTAGTACTAAATTAGTACAACTTGTTGCTTAAGTTCATTTCATGTTTTGTCTGTACGTGACATTCTTTTGCATTCGAAGAGTTATACTCTTAAGCTCCAGAAAATTACAGTACCATGTGTCATTTGCAAACGATACAGCTACTGATATCATTCGAAGAATCAAGGCCCTGCTAATGATCAATTTATTGCAGACGCTTACAAAGAAAGATAAAGCCAATCAGACGTAATGAATCATGGTAAAACGATGTGCATGTGAAAACAACGAATAACGGCAATGTTTTTATCTTGAAGTAAAAGCAAATATTATTCAAGGAATTTCAAGTTTTTACTTACTCAAGACTGTGCCGGTTTACTGAAATGGGGAGCAAGTGATGTTGGGTAACTCAGATTTGAACCAGATCTTCGTCACACATCTTAGGCGGTCGTGGATCACTGGAAAGAAATTAGCCGATTTGAACGTCTATTTCTATACGTCGCCGATTGTGTGTGCTAAGTTGATTGATTTGAGCCATTTACTGCTTTGTCTCTGTATATCCACATTTTGTCATACGTACATGTATTTCGCACGTCATGTATGTAATAGCAAAGTACAAAGAAGAAAAAAACAAAGAAAATTCCTCGCGATTCACGGATTTTGATGGATATTTGCAGATCTGTGTTTTTACTTAATCGTAACGAAAGTCAATGTAATGATAGCTGAATTTTGGCACTTCAACAATAGGGCGAAATATAAAATGGCATCTGTTGTTCGATTATCCTATGGGAGAAGAAGAATTCAATGACAGTTCAATTATTCAGATCTGAAGGCAAAAATCAGTCATATAAAGGTGCTCAACCTACAATTTGTCGAAAAATGCATCCGAGAGTGGGTTAATAAAACACAAAATATGAATTAATACTAAAAATAATGGCGGCGCTATAGTCCGAGGTGGACCTGGGCCAAGCTTCTCAGCAACCACTTGTGTTGTGCGTGTCATTGTTCTCTCACGAGTGGAGGGGACCTACAGTTTAATGCCGACTCCGAACGGCGAGATTGAAAAGCTTTTTCTAGACAGTTAAACTCTTTTAAAATTGTCATTGACTCGAAAGAGGTGGAGCCATGAAAATTTTTTTTTGAAAAATTGTTTGTCTGAACAGGGTTTTGAACCTAGACTTGAAAGTCAAGTGCGTATGGGTCGACGCACAAACCCACATGTCCACGGCGCCCATAAAATATGAATTATTCATCCAAATTTATTGTATCACCTTCAAATAGAATGCTTTCGTATTACTTCGTTACTTACACCAACGAATAACCCAATCATCAAAACATTTTTGAGAAATCAACTTCAGTACCATCGCAAATTCCCTTTCATGTCTTCTATCGAAAACAGGTCGCCTCGAAGTGGTAATTTGAGTTTGGAAAAAGAACAAAAAAAGTCGGCCACCAGTTCGATAAGATTTGTTGAGTTTTTGAGGAGGAATTCGTTCACAATGATAGCCTTGTAAAACGATGCGTGAACGTGGTGCAAAATCCACGAGTTTTCTTTCCACAAATCTATTTTTCGACGAATTTGCTCTCTCAAACGCCGCATAGCGCTTAATTGTTATTATTATTATTGTTGAGGGTATAGTGCACCGCGACCTTTAAGATCTATTGTGCCCCCTTTCAATACCTTAGCACAATTACGAGTTCCTCTCAAATACAGTTCTTTTCAGAGTTGTATTGAGGGTAATGGACTCCTATTGCGCATAGGTGAAGAAATCTGTTCTAGAGTATTCTCTCTAAGCCAGTTTCCTTCAGGAATCTGAGAATGAGTACTTTCTTGGCAGAATGTACAGCGGTTCATTTCCCCTTATCAATCGAAAAATACACATATTTGCCGACTACATATCATGCAAACTTTTGTCATATACGACACAGCAGAGTTGTAAGAGAAGATTTAAATCTTTAGAGATCTTAATTCTATTGAATTCATACAGAATTATTTGAAGTCTTTTTTGTAAAAATGACTGTGATTTAATAAAACTATAGGTCACCATTCTATGGAACTCAGTGACTAATGCATTCAATTTTTTACAATCTTTAAACTAAGCCAAATGCTTGCATTCATTCTTTTATTTCAAATAATGTTAAATCCAGCCTTTTTTAGTTTTGATTGCATCGATAAAAAAAAACTGAAACTGACTTCAAATTCTAAGAATTAATTCCCAAGTGAATGCATTCTTTTACAACTGCTACACAGACGCCGAAAATACAACAAGCTGTCGACAATCTTCCGGGACAAATGAAAAGTTTAACATCTTTATACGAGTGATTTGTGGTGCAGAACAGCGCTGTTCAATTCCCATAATACAAGAAATGTCATACGGAAAACACGTTTTTCAATTTTAATTGTTTTTTTTTTTCGTTTAGCACAGCTGGTCAAATATTCTGCTGCAGTCCAGAGTATATTGGCTGCAAACTTCATATCCTTGTTTGCAGACAGGGTACTGCTTCATCTCAGTTGCTTGATTTCTTGAAAGCACCCTATAAATTGAACCGAAGAGCGACATTAAATCTCCTCCAATCTTTGATTACATCGTGTACTTCAAAACTAGCCGACCAATTATTTCATGCAAGATAACTAAAGCAAAAACTTCTATGAGCTGCGTGACGATGTGCACCAATCATGCCACTTAAGTGCGGTCAATGTCTAGCTCATTTAAAGCGAATGTATATCATCGCTTCAGTCAGAGCGGGAACATGTCAACATTGCACCCCTACAGAGCCGCTCAGAAGTAAAGTCGATAACTAGCTAACCATAAATTCTTGGCGCTTATGCCTGGAACACAATACTGCGTTGGAGCTACCGTCCAGTGACGTTTACCTTCCAACACAAGCAATTCAATGACACATGTTGAAACATTGTCGTCCGTTTTACACTTCCCAAACAATTGAGAATTTTTTGTACTTGTTTTTTTTAAAATTTAATTTTAAAATTTGAAAAAGCAGCTGATAAATGTGAATTGTTATTTCAAAGTACATATAACTAAAGGACTTCCAATGCAGTATAAACTGAGTCTGAGGTTCATTGCGAACTGCAACTCTCTCAAATAAGATAAAATTTGTATCCATTTTATTTTGATCGTTTTGTTGATGCTTTTCATTCATCGCCGTGTAATATTTAAGATCTCTACTCCTTAACAGTATCACATGTCTTCTTCGAATCAAGTGAGTTCGATGTCTTGTCATTTAGATCGTTTAGCATATCGAAGCAAAGTCCATAGATGTACACTTGAAGCAATTATCACATACGTCCATGTGTGGATGTTTATTGAGGGTGCTTTAATCAAAACAACAACAAAAACTGCATATACAAGACTACTATTTGCACAAATTAAGACCGATTCACAATTGGTGAGTTGAGAAAATTGTCTGCAACCCATTCCATTGGATACCACATGCGTATATACAATAAATCGGTCAAAGTAAATTATTTAATTTATTGCTGAATCTGAAATTTTTCCTTAAATGCAGACTCAAATTGTTTTGTGTTTACATGTTTGATGTATAAGCAGGCGGTCTTTTCGACTCGAACGTTTTTAGTCTGCGCGACCGTGACCCATATTTTTTTATTCACGACAACATAATCTTTGGCAATCGTCCATGTTTGTTGACATTTGCTGACATTTTAGAAGCAAACCAATGATTTAAATGTTCTTCGATCTTGATCTAGTTTCTTTTTATTTTTTAACTTTGCTAAGCTGAATATATGAACAGATCCAATTGAGGGTGAAATTGCTGGTGTTTTTATTTTATACTATTAAGGTGATGGGGTATTATAAAAAATAGGGAGCAAATAAAGAAGGTACCAATGAGCTGAGGCTTTGAGAAGAGGAAAAATCAAACTTGGCAATGCTTTCCACATTCGAATGGTGTGAGGATTTCTGAATATCACAGTTCGTTTGAGGATAATAGGGTTCCCAACTTTGATCGAAACAAAAGGACACCATTTTTTCAAACTTTAATAAGTTCTAAATCATTCGGTCCTCATTTGCTATTCATTTGGACTTATTTATCTAGCAAGCATCTCTGTGTCCACTTACGGAGTACATACGTATTCTTAGAAGAATCCATTATAGATTCTTAGGATTTACGATTACTTACATTCCTGCGAATATCCTGCAAAACACGTCGAAACCGAAACAGTTTTGCTGCTTATATATCAGGACGTCACAAATGTCCCCTCCAAATCACCAACCAAGACACTACCGTTACGAAATCTCACTACTTTACGCTTTTCCGATCAATTCTGATATCCCCTATCCTTTCATTCATTCTAATTACCGAGAAAATTAAAAGCTTAGAATCTTAAGTCACCCACTATTGAGACGGCGCACACAATCGACGTCGGGCGTTAACGCAACAAGAGATGGTTCTATCTGGAGAGACTTGTAAGTTGGTATCGCCCAGCCCAGTTCAAAGAAATAAAAAGGTTTTTAGCTGAGTACTTTTTGAAAAAATCTCAGCTAGTATTGTCTTCATTGCATCATCTCCGTTTGAAAACATTTTAAGCGTGGTAGCCCGATTATTGCGTCAAAATAAATTGGCAAGGAAATATTCTTCAAAATCAAACATGCACTCCTGCAGCAATAATCAATATGTCTTGGGTTGATGAGTTTTTCATTTTAAAGTTCGTGACTGGATTAAAGCTGCTGTCTGGAATATTCCTCTAAGTCACGCTAGACAGATCTTCGGGCTATCTCATGAATCATTTTTGGCAATTTGAATTAATTGACGCTTTTAAATACATATTTTGAAGCCTTAATTTGAAAATAATTACAAAATCATTTGTTGATCTGACCTAGTCTACTACGCATGGCCAAAGTGTTGATCGGAGTATACATAAATGTACAGTCAGCATCAAAAGTGAGTGTGCTGTCAGTCATCTGCTGAAAATTTACCCTCTAAATAAAAATTCGACGGAATGAGCTGGGATGGACATGGATACATCAAACTGAAACTCTAAAGTATAATAATAATATAATATAATAATAAAATATAATAATAATAACAATAGTGGCGTCCGGACTTGGGCCTCGCTTTTCAGCAACCATTTTTTTAGAGCTTAAATTTGATGTATCCTTGTCTAGTTTAGGTAAGGTTAGGTTAAATTAGGCGGCTGCTAGTGAATTCACCAACACACTTAGACCATATTGGTCCATTGTGATATCCACAGTCAGACTACTACCACTGATCGACCGTTCCAGTGATAGTGCCGTTAATTTGATCCCAACGGCAAATGGTGACTGGACCAGATTTGAAAAAAATGGATAAAAGCGTATTAACTTTGCTTTCACTGGGATTGGAACCGGGGCCGTCATTAACTTACGGCATGCACTTAACCAACTGCGCCATCCAGTCGTCCGTCTGACCTAGTTTACACCATTGAGTTTTTATTTAAAGGATAAACCAGGTGACTGTACACTTAACTTTGACGCTGACTGTATTTATTTATCATATATAAAATACTTTTGATAAAATAACAGATTTCAAAAGGAGATTCAGATGAGTCGATGCTAATGAATGAACATGTTAAAACGATTCATTCCGAAATGAACTCAACTTTAATTGGATTTACACGTTTATAACTCGAAGCAAATAACATAACCTTGAGCATGATCTATAAGTGAAACAACCTTGAAAAGTTAATAATACGAAAACAAGGAAATAGCTTAAATAGTCTTAGACCCTTCACCACATAATGATCATAATCATCGCACGTTGAGAAGGAGGAAGAGATGAAATGCTCGGGTATGATACATTTAGACATGGCAGTTTTCTTTCACTTAAAGTAATTGCTGGAAGTGATATTCCATCGGCGAAGTTAAGTGCTTGAATTAATTCGACAATGACAATTGTTTCAAATGCTACCCATGGAAGGTTAGTTCTCTGATGAGGACACACACACACACACACACACACACACATCCGTACAGTCATATGGGGGCAAAAGCACATAGGTGGTGTGTTTCAAAACGATTATAGGTCAGGTGTTGGGTAATATTAGATTTTATTAGCATATACTGTAGTTTCAGAGCTTCGCACTTGTGACGCCAATTGTGGACATCGCTTCGTTTTATTTCGAGCATTTATATTCTCCTTGTGATTAGCGGGTGAAATCACTGCGAAATGATAAGTGATATGAGATATTCGTGAAAAATATATTTAATTTGTTGATTTTACGATTTAAACATACATTTTTATCGCAATTTGTCAACAGGTGTCATTTTAAGTCACACACCTGATTGAACGGAACTCATTTGATCGCTACGACGACGTAGTCAGTGGAGCAATTAATTCTTTACATTTTCAGCTAAAACGTTCTTATCAAAGTGGATGAGTTATTATTTTTCGTCATACGATGTGCGTCAACTGCGGACTGAGTGGGTTGGGTATTTAATTTTGTTTGTAAGAACACAATGACTCACACTCAATTGAAAATAAAGTTGCATTCAGGAAATCGGACTATGGTCTCAAGCAAATGTCAAAGGAAACATGTCTGCAAGTTGTTAACCCTTGGCAGCATTGAGCCACATTAGGGCGTGGTTTCCTGAATCACGTGATCTTCAGAAAATGAAAAAAATGCTTCGAATCTCTCATAAGATACGCGAATAAAGAAGCCTTTGTACTTTCACAAGTATTTAAGATAACCCCTAAAATGTCAAGTGGCAACACAGAGTCGTTGAGGAGAGTGGGGTAAGTTCAAGTATGTCCGGGTCTGTTTCCATAAGTTATTATTTACAGTTTAACAGTTAGAGATCAAAGTTTTCCTTTTTAATTGTATGTACATGACCCAGTGGTGCAAGGATAAGTGCGTCGATTCATAGGCAGTTCAAAAGCACGACAGACAACAATTTTTGAAAAAAAAAAGTTTTTACAGCCGTCAAAGCTCAAAGATTGTAACTGTCTAGAATAAAGGCTTTTCAATCTCGCCGTTTGGAGTCGTCATCAAACTGTGAGAGTACAATAGCACGTACAGCATGAGTGATTAACGTAGAAACTAGGCCCAAGTCCACCTCCGACTTTGGCGCCATAATAAATATATATACATTTGTATTTAACTTAGATATACATTTTCCACGTGACGCATCACTTAACCCTGGACTGTAAACTTGAATTGAAATAACTTCATTGCACACGATGTGTCTGAGTGCTCTGAAACTACTTCCAGTGATAGTCTATTAGACTTGTTACAGCTATCTGTATGCATGATGATAGTTTTTGATGTTTCGATAGAAAGCTGATGCCATTCGAAAGCTTTATAACTGTTCAGTTGGGCTGGTACGACTCCACGTGTACACAGCAAGTTTCCATAGCTTAGCATTGAGTTTTGATATCAGTTTTCATTGTTTAATTGGATGCACATTCGCCTACGCCATTGATCTGTTTGCTTACCTCTCCGGAATGTTCTTCTGGCAGTCGACAATTATATGAATGATGAGATGAGTTCACTAAACTTGCTGTCGTCTGATTAATCGGTCCTTATCCATTCACAATATATTAAATGAGCAACTACATTCGATTCACAGTAGTTGTTGACTATTGAATATTGTGAATGCATAATTATCTGCACAACTGCAGCAACCAGAGACTCCTATGGGGAAAGAATTTCAAATTTATATTGCCAGTGAGTCGAGAAAACTAGCGCTTCCTGCCGGGCATGCCGGTCTTTAGTAGGCGTCATCTTATCGTCATCGTCAGTACCTGTCGTCAGACAGAGAGTACCGTGTTTTTTTTTTTTTTTTTTATTTCATTTTTATTAAGACTTCATTTAACCTTATATACTAGACAAAAATGACTGAAACTAACTTACCTAACAGAGAGTACCACGTCACACATGAAATAGAGAGGAAAAACGTGTCTAATGATATCTTTATGAAGATGAAAGCCATGCGGACAGAGCCATACAGGAGTTGTATTGGTTGCAGAATGGAACTCGCAAAATTGATTGAGCAACTACATTCGATTCACAGTAGTTGTTGACTATTGAATATTGTGAATGCATAATTATCTGCACAACTGCAGCAACCAGAGACTCCTATGGGGAAAGAATTTCAAATTTATATTGCCAGTGAGTCGAGAAAACTAGCGCTTCCTGCCGGGCATGCCGGTCTTTAGTAGGCGTCATCTTATCGTCATCGTCAGTACCTGTCGTCAGACAGAGAGTACCGTGTTTTTTTTTTTTTTTTTATTTCATTTTTATTAAGACTTCATTTAACCTTATATACTAGACAAAAATGACTGAAACTAACTTACCTAACAGAGAGTACCACGTCACACATGAAATAGAGAGGAAAAACGTGTCTAATGATATCTTTATGAAGATGAAAGCCATGCGGACAGAGCCATACAGGAGTTGTATTGGTTGCAGAATGGAACTCGCAAAATTGATCTGTTTGACGTTATTACATGACAGCTACAAATCTGATACATGTGGACTAGTATATGCCCGTCATCAGGGCAGTGGTTGGCACAATAATAGCGCTGATGACAGGAGAACGATCCTGAGAACGTGAGCGTGATGTATACCTTTCTATTTTTTAAGCTTCCGTCTGCAAAAACTGAACCTTTAAAGCTTCGGTGTCCGACCGTCTGTCGTGTCACACTCTTTTTTATCTCCTACATTAATAAATATATCGGCATGAAATTTTGGGATTAAGTACTTCAGGCCTAGATATCTTTGTAAATGCACCCACATTTAAAAAGTGGGGCCGTTTAGGGGTAGCTCCGGTACAGGTGAAGTTGCCATTGATCTTTGAACATTGGCGCACACCCTCGAGTGATATAGCAATCAACAGATCTTTTGAAATGAGGTGGATGTTTGCTTCAACACTTTTTAATCCCAAGTTCCATTTGACAAATTTGCAGGCCCAAAGTTTGTTTTTAATGCGTCCGCCCCTGAAATTTTTAAACCAAAGTGTTTAAAAATCTGAAAAAATCACAAAAAGCTTCATTGAGTACTTTCATTTAATTTCAGTAATTTCAAGCATTCTGACCCTAATAGTTTTCGAGATATTGGCCAAAAGCGGTCAACCTTCGACATGCGAGTTCTGAAGAGCTGAAAGCGCAGTTCTGTAAGTCTGATAAAATGCATAAAGAAATTATAAATGTCAAAGTATCGATTCATGTGCAAATTTCGAGATATCAAAGATTTAAAACTAAAGAGTTATCTTTTTTACACATAAAATTCATGCTGTGATCGACCAGTCAATACGATGATGAGTGTTATCTCAGATTCATTTTAACCCCTAAATGCTCATCAGTGCTAAATGCTACACACCGCAGCCATGAGCAGTGAACGGGTATGATGGAAATGATTTTCTGCGTTAGATAAATTTGGATAGAGAAATTGTATGGATGTTTGGACGGAACCTTCCCCGTGCGAGAACAACTCTCACTTGCCCAATTTATTTTAGCTAAGCGAATTGCAGTTAAGCGGAGGCGACTGTATGTAAGACTTAAACGTTTGTTTTTTAAATCGAAAAATGTGGGATGAAATATCAAAGCTGTGTACTTGTCTCTGTCAGCAATCGTAGCTGGTGAGCGAGAGCTGGAAGTGAAAGGAGTCGTTCTTATTGTCATTATTTCAATAGGGTTTAATGCATTATGATAAGTATTGATATTCTGACTTTTTGATAGCATCGTTGTCCTTCCAAAATTCTAAAGAGTAATCCATTTTTAAGCAAACATGTTAATCAACGCTTGCTGAAGCGAAATGCTTTTCTATTCTTATTTTTATCATCATCAATGATTTACTGTTATACAATCAAAGATTGTACATGGTAACGTGTTTCTAGCGTAGAGATATCGTTGCAGTCCATAGTCCAACAAAAGCGACATTCCTGTACTTTTTGTGAACACCACTGTAGACACTTACTCTTTAGAGATATCTCCGAATTTCCCTAGCTCAGAATTGACTCATTTACATTTTAACATGAAATCAGACCACTGATCGTTAACGCCAGTATCGTCTGGAAAGCAAGGCAGTCATCAACCTGTCGTTCACAATGAGAGTGTAAAAATCGTTCTATTATGCAATTCGACCTCTGTACTTAGTTCGCACTTAGGGAATCACATGTTCGACAGTGAAAATTCCATTTAAACTTGTATGAGTCCTCACGGCTCTACTGGGTACGAATATATAGAATACAACAAAAAGATAAGATCAACGCCACGAACTTAACTTTTCACTTTTTTTTGTTTAACTGCTATTGCTTGTGTGTTTATTTCTTGAAGGCAAACAACTCTAATAAATCATTTGTTTTATCTTTTTAGAATGGAAAGCTTTTGGATTCAGAGTGCAATTGGAGCAATTAATGTGATAACATTTGTATATGATATTGTAACCCTACCGGTGTACCTTGTATTACAACGACCATGGAAACGAAGACAGGATGCCAGAAGTGTAAAGGTGAGTTAATATAAATCCGATACACTTATGTACAAATTATGTTGAGGTGACCTGGTTTTCTTTTATCGTGATGTTACATCGCTTACAATTTAAAACATTAAATTTCGAAGCATTTGATAATGTTTTCATGTTACAAGTGTAAGGTCGTAAAACTTGTCCATCAGCCATTTAGATAAAAAAAGAGAACAAAAATACGTTTATTGATGCTTGAGTTCAAGTATGCATGTAGAACACCTAAAGCAGCTGAATAAACACAAGTACGTAATAAATTTAAAAAAATTGGAACTCAGTTAAGTCTAGGAATTATTTGATTTTTTCTGTACTGGATTACCCAATCAGAAGCAATAATCGAACATCGATCAGCTAATCAGTAACTCGAGAGACTTATGTTGTATACATATATGCAGAGGCATGGGCTATATCCAAAGCGGATGAAGAAGCCACTTGGTCTTTTTGAGAGAAAGGCACTGCGTGCGATTTTTGGTCCCCTTCGCGTTGGGGGAGAAGGTTCAACCACGAACTGTATGGCTTTGACTGTCTGATTCGTTTGTAGATCGTTCGCATAGCATCGATCTTTAGCGGTAACACACCAAAAAGAAGTACAACGACGTCAAATCGGAGATCCATGGCGGCCAGGCAACATCAACAAAGTGACTAGTTACGCGCTTCTTGAGTTTAGTGTACTGTATGGCTTGACTGTCTCATTCGTTTTGAGATCGTTCGCATAGCATCGATCTTTAGCGGTAACACACCAAAAAGAAGTACAACCATGGCGGCCAGGCAACATCAACAAAGTGACTAGTTACGCGCTTCTTGAATTTAGTGTACAATAAATCGATATTTGGCAGGTAGCCTTATGTTGCTGAAACAATGCTCGTCATGGTCCAAATCCTCAATTTCTGGTCATACAAAATAGGTTATCACGCCTTGGTAGCGCTCCCCATTGACTAACGCTTCTTTCATTGTTGCCTTGGAAGAAAAAATTTCCTTAAATGGTGCCACTCCACAAACCACACTCAACAGTTATAAGTTTAGAATGCGATGTCTTCTCTACGACTACGTATGTATTTCTCTAGACCCAAAATCTGCAATTTTGCTTGTTTGATGTGTGAGGGTTTTTTGAGCAAAGTAGTCGTCAACTTCGAGCTGCTCTGCACCAAAGACAGAGAAGCCATAACAAAGGAGCGTATCATTTGCTTCAAGACAATTGGATCCTTTAAGCGAGTAGTTCGAGATCTTTATGCAAAATTTCTTTTTCCTTAGGTTAGTCCTCTAATGTTCAGTTGCTGAGATCTTTGGCGCCTTGAGATTCTTGGGTGTAGACGCACGCTTATGACAACAAGTGGATATTATTTGTTAAGCGCACAGGACAAAAACAGGAATATGCTCGGTTGTCAATTGCAAATCAGTCTTAGGAACTTTTTTCACAAAGTTGCATACACTAGCTGCAGTTGATGCATCATTTCGACCGAAATTTCTTTCGGGTAGAAAGAAGGGAGAAGGGAGGTTAGGTTTGTTGGTTGGTAGACGAGCAGAAACAGTCTCACTTAGGTATTTGAAGACCCATTTTAATAGTCAATCGGGGATTTCTATCCTTACTTCCGTACTCCTTGGCCCTGACCATGCCTCAGCCATTTTATTGATCTCATAAACCTGCAAAAAGGCGTCAGAAGTTTATTTGCAATTTCTTGAAGGTCATAGAAGAAGTATTTTCCCAGTGCTCTGTCACAGACTAGGACAGTGGCAGGGGTAGTAGGAAGTATCCTCTTTTCCCTCTTCTTCCCCCCAGCCACAACTTATGTTGTCATTGATGAGTCCCATTTTCATGGCATGGCTCTTCAGACGATTATGACCTGAGAGAGCTCCGACTACCACTGTTAGCAATATTTTGTCAGTCTGAAGGAGTTTGTCGGTTTTAGCTCGATCATATCCAAGCCATTTTTTTTCGGAGGCTTTTGGAACGCTAGGTAGCAACCTATTCCAGTGCCGTTAATTTGGTCCCAACGGCAAATGGCGACTGGACCAGATTCGATTTCACTGGAATTTCACGAACCTTGGACTCCTCTAACTTGGGGCAGGCACTTAACCAACCGCGCCATCCAGTCGTCAAATCCAAGCCATAGTGGAATTTCAAATCCCAAAACAATCAACAATTTTGAAAATGTTTTCCATCTATTTCGAGTCACTCACATTGTTTAAAGTGTATAACTGTCAGAGTCGGCATTGAACTATAGGTCTCCTCCACTCGTGAGAGAACAATAGCACGCACAACACGAGTGATTGCTGAGAAGCTAGGCATAAGTCCACCTCGGACCACCATTATTATTATATAAAATGCGCAATCATAACCACTTGCATTTGCTGTGTTCCGACGATGTTGTCAAACAATAATTTTTTGTACATAATTCTCTTATCTCCTCGAAGAAAAGCAATCTTGTTTTTTGTGTCATAAATGATTGTGAAAATTCTGCCCACGCTTCTAGTTTTTCCCCGCAAAAGATCAAGTTTGGTAGAAAGAATTTTGTTTTGTACTACATACGAGGGTTGTTTTAACATGTTTTTGACCTAACAATGAATATTTTTTTCTCCTTTCACACTTCTCCCAGCGATGCCCCCATCTCTTTAACTACGATGGCAACCGTTGAAACATGATAACGTGAGCAAACACTGCACCTATAACTTTCTGATGCTAAATACTAATTTAAAATATGAAAAACACTTTGTCATAGCCTCTGGTATCTCTCACTCTGATTCGACAATCGTTTAGCACCATTTTGTGAAATTTGGCGATGTTTTCCTCAGTAATAACAGTTTTTGGACGGTCATCGTCTCCAAAGCTTCCAAGCAAATATTTTATGACCGCTCGATACTCAATCTTTCCATTTTCACAGAAATATTTAGATCGATTCACTTAAAGGTAGAGTCCGACCGAAGGCCAGTTTTTCGACCGAAGCCGAATGTTCTACTTAAAGGATTGTAAATCAAAAACTGTGCATTCAAAATGGCTGACATTTTGTTTGCGTACCTGTCAAAAGTTCTGCAATCACATTCTCTAGCTTTCGTTGACGAGTCTTGCTGCTTTTCGGACCACCCTCGTACCCGATCGACATTCATTTTTCCGAATTGCTTTCTTTAATATTTGAAAAAATCATATATATATCTTTTTAAAGCAAACAAATTAATGAAATTGAGAAGAAAAAATAAAAATCGTTTACAACCTCAGATAGTGTCGCCGAAAACCATAAAATTCAAACTAATTACTTCCGATAAGTGATTTGGCAGCAAGGACAAATAGATAAGGGTGCCTAATACATCTAGCCAAGGCTGTACTTCAGAAGGCCTAAAATTCAATAAAGGGAGTTGAAAAATCAACGTTTCAATTAAATTTCAAATAAAAAAATCCGTATCCATCACTGGTTTCTAAAAAAAACTCGATCTGATGTAAGAACTCTGTTGGAACTTCATACAACACGACAATAAAAACGGGTGCTCTTTCAGAACACCTTAATTAGCATAGAACATTGTCTTAGAGAGATACACATCTTTTTATGAAGCTAAGATGATTGCTTTGCCATACTCGCTGAATCACTTCCATTAACGATAATCAGGTAGCAAGCACAACACTTTGTATTGCAATCAACATCAACATCAGTCAGCAAACTGTTGTATAAATCTTTCGCACTGAACTATGTGCATTGAGTTCACACTGCTAAAGTTCAACTTATTAAATGATTGAAAAAATCAAAGTCTGATCACCGAGACATAATGGGAGAGCGTGTTGACTTCCAGACAGAGGCAAACTCCACCTGTTACGAGTCACAGAGGCAATGCTCAGACAGAATAAATGACATCGGAAGTTTCTCTAGCTTCGTCGTTTGGAGTCGACCTAAAAGGAAATCCGACGAAATAGTTGTATTGTCATCTTGATACTCAGTTTTTTTTTGGTTTTGATGACAAAAATGTAATATCCACAATCCTCGACTTACTAGAGTAGCCTTTCAACATTTGCATTGTTTTTACATACTGAAGTACTTAGTATTTTTCTCATCAAGAAATGTCAAATACTGCCAACAAACACTAAAAGAAACCATTGACGTATGAACCTAAGGTTCTTTCACTCAACTTCTTTTTAATTCGTCCAAATTGAAAACAATTTAGCGAGCGAAAAATGTTAATGACCTATCAGCAGATACGAACGCATGAGTTCGCACAGAATAGCACGACATGCCAACACATATTTCACATTTCACAATCTTCACACAAAGCTATAAAGTAATTATTACCTAGATTAAACATCGTCTGTCGTTCAGACTTTTGAATTCTCTCAGAGGAATCTCTTCAAAACAAATCAAGAGTCTTTGACCTCATTTTAATCATTCAAATTTTTATATCCGCAGGCGAAAGTAGTAAAGAAGGATGATAGCCAACTTACATACCGTACAATTGAACCCCCACGAGAGGTACATGTTAAAATGTTGCAGGCCAACATAACAACACTGGAAAACATGTTTAATTATGTGACAAAAACGCATTCGACGAAACGTTGTCTTGGGACACGTCAAATTCTCAGCGAAGAAGATGAAGTTCAGCCAAATGGACGAATTTTCAAAAAATACAACATGGGTGAATACAAGTGGAAGAATTTTATCGAAGTCGAACGTCTGGCTGCGTCATTTGGTCGTGGTCTTCGGGAGTATGGCCAACAACCGGGTACGAATATTGTTATATTTGCTGAGACTAGAGCTGAATGGATGGTTGCTGCTCATGGATGCTTCAAACAGAATATGCGAATTGTTACTGTGTATGCTACTCTGGGAGATGAAGGCGTCGCACACTGTATGACCATAAATAATTTCGTTCTTTGACCTTGTTGTGACGTCATGTGATTTTTGTTGCAGGTATAAATGAAACCGAGGTGACTGCTGTCATAACATCACATGATTTGTTGCCGAAATTCAAATCGTTATTGGCTAAAACTCCAAATATTAAGACCATCATTTACATGGATGATCAGCTACGTAAGACCGATACAAATGGATACAAGGAGGACGTTACACTTATTCCATTCTCTGAAGTAATTCGTATTGGAAATGAAAGTAAATTCGGTAAGTATTGCAGACCGTTAGTTATTCCGTGTTTCTTTTAATTTATAGTTCAAAGTATGCAGACCAAATAGGAGACCCGGCAGTCTATTGATTTTGTCTGTTTTTGGGTCAAACGAACAATTTGCTTTTAAATTATATTTAGATCAATAGTAGTCAAAATTGGGGAACGAAAGTCGAATTAAACGGTTTCTTTTTCTTTGGATAGCGCTACAGTCCGGGTTGGACCTGTGCCTGAATTGTTTACGGAGTAATAAAACATAATCTTCCAAAGTCCCTTACAAATTGGGCCTCAACAGCACAGAAGTTTGTAGGCGATGTGGATTAACCGTCTGCCTAAGTCTTGCCAGGGAAAGATCTAGAGAAGTTGTAAAATTTTTGAAGGCAGCACTAAAAACCTATATCAAAAGATGGAGGTACAATAGATCTTTACGGTCGTAGTACTAGTGTTACAAGCATGACACACCCCGAGTTCTTCAATTCACTTCAAGTCTATAAATGGAATTCGACAAAGTGCTCCTAGGTTAGGTTAGGATTATATTGTATAGCATGTAGCGCCGTCTTGTTTGCACCTTACTTACTTACTTAAGGTGGCGCTACAGTCCGGGGTGGACCTGGGCCTCAACCAACAATCGTCTCCAGCCAGCTCGATCTTTAGTTGGTTGAGGTCCCTTTCCACTTGCGTGCGCCACCTGAGTCGCGATCTTTCTCTACTGCGCTGTCCCTCGGGGGTGGATTCGAAGAACTTCCGGGCCGGAGCATTGGTTTCCATTGGCTCTACATGACCTAGCCATCTCAATTGCTGGATCTTCACCCTTCTGGCTAAGTCGATGTCGCTGAACAGCTCGTACAGTTCGTTGTTAAAACTTCTCCTCCAATCGCTCTATGCAGAGGGGACTGAAAATCACCTGAAGAATTTTCCTCTCAAAGCAGCCAAGAGTACCCTCATCCGCTTTGGCAAAGTCCATGCTTCTGCGCCATATAGCAGGACTGGGACGATTAACGTCTTGTACAAGGTTACCTTGGTTGTTCGAGAGAGGGCTTTGTTTATCAATTGGTTTCTTAGCCCAAAGAAGCAGCGATTAGCAAGAGTTATTCTTCGTTTGATTTCAGCGCTGGTGTCATTGTCTGAATTGTCATTGTCATTGTCATTGCCTTGTTGGCACCGCAGCTCGAATATATTGTCGAGCTCTGACCACAGGAAGTGGGTTAACATCGCTCTATACCTGAGACCGTTGACGGTAACGGTTTCTCTTTTCCCATTTCGAAAGAAATTCAGTCCGATGATGCCGCCATGCCATAAATCGCACCAAACAGTCAACCCTGTATCAGTGTATCCAATTGATGGATGGTCGAATATTTGTGGATTGTATCGCTTGTTGACATAGCCGCTGAGCCAAAATTGGGCCTTTTCCGGCCAACATTTCCAGCGCATAATTAGGGAACTCACGGCGTTGTCTATCGTCGTCCACCTTTGATTCTTGCGTCAGTACAATTTTATAGGGATGTAGGCCCAAAACCAACCGCAAAATATGCCGGTTCGAGTTTCTGGCGATGACCAATTCAGCTGATCGACATTTCTGGGTCTTCTTCGATATTGCTCGTTACGGCGGCTATGCTTTCTTCATTTCGCACCAATCTTTGTCTGGTTTGTGGCTGAAGGTCTAAAAGAGTGTACTCACGTCCAAACTTTTCCACAGCGAAACGAATTGCCTGCACACTGAAGCCAGGATGCCAACCGGGCTCACGACGAAATTCACTTTGCGTACTTAAAACTGGGCCGGAATTTAGATAATATTTTGTTAATAATTTCCGAACGTTCGGCAAGCGTGAAACGATACTTGATGGAGTGGTAAACTTTTCTAAATATTTCGACAGCTAGAGGTTGTCAACTTTGACGCCTGCTGAAACATAACAACTGGAAAATCTATCATTGCTATCTGATCACCCTTTATTTATCCGTACTTAAAGAAAAGGAACAAAAATAACTCTTCACGAAGCTTGAAATCGAAGTTGATTCAATCCACATTACTGTGATGGAACGAAAGTTATCATCATAACCTTTAAAAATGTTTCCTTTATTTCCTGCCGCAACCTACGTACTTCTAGAAATCGAACGTTCTCTCACCTTCAATGATTATGAATGCACAAACAAATGGGATTGACTTGCTCTTTTTCTTGTCCCATCATCAAAATGAATTTTCTTAGAATGTTACAATCTCTTCTTTGCATTTTTATTTGTTTCCACCGTTAACCTTCGTTTTTTCATTCGTATTGACTTGTGATGTACAAATCGCTTTAAGGATTCCAGTTTTACTGTCAGGGTGTCGTTTTAGAATTATTTACACATTCTGTTCCCTCCTTGGTGATAAAGCAACTGTGTGCTTGTTTGTGCGGATCTTAAGTATAATATTTGCTAAGACTTTTTAAATTTCTACTCACAAGAAGAGTGTCACTTTAGGGGTTGTTATTCGTTAAAAATAAGATTAATTTCGAAGTGAAATACGATGCCATATCTTATCATTCAATTGGGAGTTGATGGAAGGAAGAAAACAACTCAAAGCTGAAGATAATGTAAGCCTTATAAATATTATTATTTTTTTTCTTTTTCAGAGGGCGTCTCACCGACGGCAAATGACATCGCTATAATAATGTACACATCGGGATCAACTGGTACACCAAAAGGTGTATTGCTTTCACATAATAACCTAATTGCAACCATGAAAGGCTTCTGTGACATAGTACCTATTTATCCGGATGATGTTTTGATTGGGTAAGTTGACGCAAATTTGTAATAAGAGCTTGCATACGTAATTTCTAGAGTGGAGTGTGCTTCTGTGTATATTTTTGTACTATATATGCAATGAAATACGTCACAATGCCTTGGCCTTTTGTAGCACTACAGCGCTTAGTGGTCTTGCCCCTTAACCTCTCTAGTTTCCACATTGTTTTGCCAGCTATTCCGTTGTCCTACCTCAAGTTCAGCCGTCATGGAAACTACTGTATCAACTTCCCATGGACATATACGGGAAACTAGCAGCCACCAAATGAGTGTCCGAAGAGCTGTCCTGTACATTCTTAAAAAGCAGGGTGAATGTTTAAAGTACAGTCAAAATCGCTTGCAACGATATCGGTTATAACGACAAAAATCTTAGGTCCAGCCTGAACTCCATTATATGTAATCCAATAGCATTATAAATCATATACAACGACATATCCCTTACAACGACCAAATTCGTTTGTCCCTTGAAGGTCGTTATAACCGATTTTGACTGTAATATGAACCAAATTTGGTGTGTAATGAAGCACCGACGTCTTCGGTCCTAAAACCTGTGGAGCCAATCATATAGAACTTTAACAGATATTTGTTATCTTAAACACCTTGACAATGCTGATGATCTTTGTTTACTTCCACATCGGATAATGCGTCATCTGATGGCCCGCAATCTAAAAGCTGGGGCAATCAGATTGGGTTCAAAGTAAACACAACTAAACGTAAAGCCCTGAGCACTTCTAAAACCTGTCCCCAACAGGATATGAAGTCGAGAAAGTTAACAGCGCGGTGGCACCGTACTGATTGTGTGCAGCAGAATCGGGAAGGTTAAAGCTGCACTAAAAATGTCCACAATTTGGAAAAGCATCATCATTAGTTTGAGAAACTTCTTCTGATGGCACTACAGTCTGGGGTGGACCTGGGCCTCAACCAAGCTTGAGAACCAAGTTTCGTTTATACCGCTCCAACGTGGAATTGGTGCTACTTCATGGGTTCAGTACCAGGAAGATAGACACCATTATTACATGAAACCTGCAATCATTCGTAAACAAATGTTTAAGAAACGTTCTCATGGCCGAACCGTATCTCCAACTAGCAATTTTGCATGAGAACGGGCAATGAACTTATAAGCAGTATTATACGAATGAGAAAGTGGCAATCCCTACGGCGCGAAGACAACTCCATTTGCGAACCACGCCATACAGTGGAATCCGCTTAACTAGGCAGGCAGAATAGCGGTACGTTCTAGGCAAACGTGTCACAGAAAAGTCAAAGAAGATTCCAGTTCCTTAGGAATGAGTTGGAAGAAAGCGCTGCAGAATACCAAACGAAATGGCAGGCGTGGCTGACGAAATATGCCCCGAGAGGTTAAAGGACATGATAAATAAAATTTAATTTAACAAATTTTTTCTGTAGCGGTAATTTTTTTGTTAAGAAAAGTTTGCAAGACTATACGATGCTTGTCAAACTTGTTGGCGCCCCTCTTCCTGAAAAGTTAGCATCCTGGCGCCCAAATAAAGTGGATTTTAAATGGCTTGGCCAAAACTTCAGCATACAAACGGCATTTACAAGTAGTTCTTGAACAGAATGGAAATATTTGATTGCAACCTGGTTGTTCCAACAGATAATAGCACCCCTTTTGGATATCACATTGTTCTTAAGTCATGCCAGAGCATCTTTAAGCGCCATAGTCTTTGCCTAAAAGTAAAAGACGCATCAATGTTCAGGAAAGCGTAATAACAAATTTATATGCTTTCACATTTTTCGAGAGGAGGCGTTTTCCCAATCCCTCATGCGTAAAAACTTGCAGAGGACCATACAGCGTCGGAAGTTAAGGCTTCCAGTCTGAACTGGGAAAAATGCTGATTGAGAAGTTTCTTTTTTATAAAGAAACTCTTTCCGGACTTTGAGCCGAGAAATTTCAAAAATAATTTTTTCTGTGCTGCAAAATGAACATAGACTGAATGTCTAGTAAGTAAGAGTCGACGCAAATATCTACTACGCCACGGCGACCAACCTACATTTGTGATAAAACGTCTCATTTTTTAAGTAAATCTTGTACAGCTTGTGATTGTTGCGTCTTCGGTATCACCCTTCTTCACTTATCCAGACAACAACTTTGGACACTGTTCAGACGGTCTTTCCGTTGTTCTCAAATTAGTTGAAAATTCTATAAACCCCTTTTTCCCTTGTTCCATGTTAATAGAAAACACCCACAAATTTCATAATTTGTCTTTATAGATTCCTCCCTCTGGCTCATGTATTCGAACTTCTGGCTGAAAGTGTTTGCCTTTTAACCGGTGTTCCAATTGGATATTCGACACCACTGACACTTATTGACACCAGCAGTAAAATAATGAAGGGATGTAAAGGTGATGCAACAGTTCTAAAGCCAACTTGTATGACAACTGTGCCGGTAAGTTATTCAATCATATCTCTCTCTCTCTCTCGAAACAGATTGTATGATTTTGATTACTTTCGCAGCTCATATTGGATCGTATTGCCAAGGGAATCAATGACAAAGTTAATTCCGGGTCGGCGTTTAAGAAAGCGCTATTCAATTTCCTGTATAAATACAAAGTTAAATGGACGTCACAAGGATACAGAACTCCAATTGTTGATAGGTGAGATATTTCTTATATTTAACCGTATGACATTTTCAATTGTGCTTCTAGGTTAGTTTTCAAAAAGGTAGCTAAACTAATGGGTGGCAGAGTGCGAATAATGATGTCGGGTGGTGCCCCATTATCGCCTGATACACACGAACAAATAAAAGTTTGCCTGTGTGTTGATTTAGTGCAAGGATATGGATTAACCGAGACAACATCAGGCGCCGCTGTTATGGATTGTAAGTATATAGATTATCTCTGTTTATATGTTTAAATTTATATGTTGCACATGTGTGGGGATGTTTGCAGACATTTCCATAGAATCTTAATAAACGTTGATAAGTAGATGCTTGTAGGAGACTTTGTCACAAAGTGGTTCGTTGATAAATTAAATTTCAGTTTATTGCCTTTTTGGGAAGATAAGTCTCTTCAGAGGCAGTCAATGAAAGGATATTTCAATTTCCAGGAAAATTCTTCCGAAAGTAACTTTATTAAAGTATACATACATAAATTCGTATTTCGAATTACTTGTTTGGCAAATCTCAACGCATTGTCATAAACCAGGAGGAAAGGTGACATACATGTTTTTTTTATATTCTTATTTCCAACATCTGTTTCAGATGCTCCTTATTCATCTGAACAACAAAAAATTAATGCACCTTTTGTTTCTTTATCTTCAGCGCCTTATCACCTTTGTGATCATGTAACGACCAAGCAAAGCATGTATTCCGCTGCATTGAACTAAACCACGAATGCAATGAAGCATCTAATCAGTCACCTGGTTTCTATATGGATTTATCGATTGGATACGTGTGCATTGTCAAAAAAGAAGCTTTTGGCCAAGACCGTTTAATCTTTTAATATCCAAGTTTTAGGCCCTTTTTTGCTCAAGAAAAAATGTGATATCCAGGAAGGACATCACCATATCTTCGGACAGCCCAGCAGTGATTAAACCACTGTCCATTCTAAGACCTCCCTGAACTGCCGCAAAATCTCTTGACGATATGACTGAGCATTTTAATATTCGTCTCATCTCAGACGTGATCTGATGATCCCTCCCTTCTTCTTGTGGCGCTACAGTCCGGGTGGACCTGTCCTCAACCAGCAAACCTCTGCAGCTACCATGATTTTTTGCTACCCGTCGACAATTGCACACGCCAAGTTGGTTGAGATCCATCTCTACTTGGGTGTTCCACTTTAGACGTAGACGTCCTCTGTTGCTTCATCCAGTCCTCTGTTCAGAGTCGAAAAATCTTCGGGCTCGATTATGCTTCCAATTAAGTACATTTGTATGTTCTTTTACCTTCAATGATTGATAGCACTTCTAGATTACTTTCATTCATGATTAAGACTTCGAGTCTATGAACTTTAACCATAAATGCCAGAAACAGATTTTCTTAACTGCCTTTACTTTCCTGACAGATCGAGATATGTCATATGGTCGTGTCGGAGCACCATCAACTATGTGCGATATTCGTCTAGTAAACTGGGAGGAGGGAAACTACAGAGTAACAAATAAACCATATCCACAGGTAAGATATAATTAGTCTCGAAGTAAGAATGTTGTGATTATAATTGAATGCCGTCTTTCTAGGGAGAAATCGTCATTGGAGGTGACAGCGTTTGTTTGGGTTACTATAAGCTTCCGTCAAAAACAAAAGAGGAATTCTTCGAAGAGGATGGCAAACGGTGGTTTAAGACTGGGGACATTGGTGAATTTCATGAGGATGGTGTACTTAAAATCATTGGTAATCTTAACATCTAGAATTTGCAATTTTGCATTCATATCTAAATCAACATTTCTCCACAACAGATAGAAAGAAGGACTTAGTTAAATTGCAAGCAGGGGAATATGTGTCACTGGGAAAAGTTGAATCAGAACTTAAGACGTGTCCTCTTATAGAGAATATTTGTGTTTATGGAGATCCATCAAAGCAATTTACGGTTGCATTAATTGTACCTAATCCGAAGCATATGGAGGAGTTAGCTGCTAAAAATGGAATTACTAAGAGTACTTTTGAGGATCTATGTACATCACCAATATTGGAAAAGGCTGTTAAAGAGGAAATCGAAGAGCACGCAAAGAAATGTAAGTTTTGATCAATTAACAATTCATCTATTGCAGTTGTGGGAAGGGGACTTTGAGGCGTGTTATTTTATATGAGCAGGTTAGGTCAGTGAGTATTTTTCAACAGTCTCTAAATCACAGATTTGGCAATTTGATAAAAAAAAAAACTACAAGTTGGTCTCATGTTTAAATTGAAAAGCTGTCCTGACAACTACAAAATCAAGAGAAGTATAGGATCAGAGAGCTGCTTCGCAGTTCTACATCGAAAGCTATGTATTAGGTTGTATCACATGAAATGTCGGATTTTTCACTTAGTCCTCATTTCGAAGCTGTCGAGTGAACGTAAAACACAGAGAATTTTTTTTATATGGTACAGTGGTATGTGTGCTTGATGTGTGCGACTTTTCGGGTCCGTTGCAAGTACAGTTATTTTTTTCTAGGAATTTTTATATCATGCTGTCGACGGTTCAAATTCGTACTCTTTTCCTTTACGAGTTTAAACTGGGACATAATGCGTCCCTGGCACCCAAAAATATAAATGTTGCATTTGAGAATATAGCGGTGAACGAACGCACCATTCAGCGTTGGTTTGGGAAGTTCCGTTCGGGGGTTCTAAGCCTCGAAAACGAACCGCGTGGAAAACCGGAAACGGTAATTGACGACCCCATTTTACGAGAAACGGTGGATGCAGACCCAACAAAAACGGTGCGGAGAATTGCACACAACGTGGGAGTATCCCTCATAACAATAAGTCGACACCTATCTCAAATAGGAACATTTTGTATCAAAAAATCCGACATTTCATGAGGTACATTCTAATAGCTATTAGCTACTTGGAACACACGCATTGACTTCTTTGTATGTCTTTTTCTTTATCTTATCGCGCTACAGTTCAGGATGAACCTTAGCCTTAACAAACAGACCTCTCCAGCAAGTCCTTTTTTTTCTATCTGTCGCCAATTCCGCACGTTGGTTGTTGGTTGATGTCTCTTTCTCCTTGAGACATGAAGGTCCTCTGTTTGCGTTGTGCTGGTCCATTGTACTGCCAGGTAGCAACCTACTTCAGTACCGTTAATTTGATCCCCTCGGCAAGTGGTGACTGGAGCAGATTCGATTTCACTAGGATTCCAACCAACTGTGCCATGGAGCAGCGAGTATTCTCCATCGTCATCCTGCTCAATCTGACAAGTTTAACATGGATGTCAAAACTCGTTTCTATACACGCTGTCCATATGCGGCCCCGAAATCGACGAATAGGTGCTGTGTCTATCTGCATTTGTTAAGCCTTTTTGCCGTAGTGTGAAAATCTGGTCTATCGTGGACATTCCTGGTCTGAAACCACACTAATAAGATTGATTATTGATGATCAGATTGAAGACGCAAAATTTCAGGTGTTCACTCAGAACGGCAGAAAAGACTTATCTCTTGATAGTTGGCACAGTCAAAATGGTCTCCTTTATTGTGGCTCCTGAAAACAATATTGAGGTTCAACTCATCGCGTATGCTTTTCTCCGACCATATTACATGCGGATGAGCTGGTGCATGAGCCCAATCATATAAGCTCGATCTGCTTTGAAGATTTCAACAAGTATCTGGCCCAGCAACGTTAGACTTCAGTACGTTATTGCTATCTTGACTTCGTCTAGATCGGGGAAACTGAATTCTTGTCCAAGTTGAGTGGAGCTTTCTGCCTGACAGCGGTATTTGTGTCCTCATCGCCGTTTAACCGTCTGCAGAAATGATTCTTCCAAATTCTTAGTATCGACAGCTCTCGTCATTCGATGCAGTGTTCCCTTGTAGGCTTCTTGCTATGCTGGATGTAACATATGTAACTAGTCAGCCAGTCAAGAATTCCTGTTCACTCCCAAGCCAACTATTCTGGACATCTGGACAGTTTCCAGTTATTTAAATTAAGCTCTCTTGCATTCTCGAAGAATTGGGTCCCATTCCAGAAGATCCGTCCTCCTCTTCTCGAATCAGGAAGCCAAGAGAGATTGCTGACAGTGATGTGTTTCGAAATGTTTGCCTGCCACTTTACCCTTTACTAGCCTACCACGCAGAGGACGCCGACTAATCATTGTGTTTCATTTAATTTTTTTCCTTTTGTTTTTTTTTTTTCTTTAACTAATAAAAAAATATTAATAAAAATGTAAAATATGTAATTTCAGGTAAACTGCAAAAGTTTGAAATTCCTGCCGCTATTACATTGTGCAAAGAAGTGTGGTCACCCGATATGGGATTGGTAACGGCGGCCTTCAAACTCAAACGAAAGGACATTCAAGACAAATACCAACATGATATCAATAGAATGTACGCATCATGAAAATTACTATAACAAATAAGTAATAAAAACTAAAAATACCCGAAAAACCTGTTTTTGAAAAAAAAAATATATATATGAAGTCAAAGAGTAAGACGAAACATTTGTCAAAAGCAGACAGAAAAGGTTTGTTAGTTTTCACTGTAATAGAAAATCGATCATGTCATAAACTTCACATTTAAAACTTGTATGATCATAGCAGAAAGGAAATCTTTTTTTAAAGAAAATGCTTAGCAGTTTATTTTAAAACATAAACTTGTAGATTATGTGATCTTTCGTTATATTGATTTTACCGCAAATAGAGTATAAGGAAACAAATAGTCTTGTTTAATTTCTTGTTCTTTAAAACTGCTCTTTGGAAACAAGATCTTGGAGGTTAGGTAGACTTTTGTCACGAAGATTGGTTGTGAAGATTCGCATTAAAGAATCGCGTTCAGCAGGTGGCTCATATCAAAATATGAGATAATAAGGAATGCACGACCACTAATGCGGAAATTTAAAATTAGAAGACTTAACTTTCAGCCGCACTGGAGCACTCAGATTCAAAAACTGGTCCATTGTATTACCAGGCAGCAACCTGCTTTTACTGAAATTTCATGGTCTTCCAAAGGAAGACCAGCAGCCGCTTCTGTGATGAGGAGCCTACATCATCAGCTCTCACCTCATTAGCACTGAATAACTGCCACCTGATTCGATCAAAGGCGTGACAATGGCAGAGGAAGTGCTCTGCAGTGTCATCGTCGTCTCCACAGGCGTCGGAAAAGGTTTCATCGCTTAGGCACACCATCGCCAAGCACACTTAGGTGTTTGGTAAAGATGTAGTGCCCCGTTAGTACACCGGTAAGTCTGCAGTCTTTTCTGTTAATAGATAACAAGAAAGCTGCGGATTTCTTACAGACATTACGCTTGGTCTGTCTACATCCTGGAGAGTCATGCCACCTGCGGTTGTGCTCTCGAGAAGTCCAACCATCGATGGAAGCCCAAACCAAGGACCCAGACAGTCCCAGCGTAGGTTCAGATCCTGAGTATGCCTCATTGGTCTTGGAGCCGTCCGTGAAGATTCGACTACATTCCTTTCCTGGCTCAGATTCTGGCCAGAGCCAATCCTGAATGCAAGGAAAGTCGATTTTGTATGTTCATCGCAGCTGGAGTACAGGTATCCGTGCGTCAGACGGCATATCCATAAGACTGGGGTCAAAGGAAATGTGATGCGCAAGGTCATCGAAACTTCAGTGCGAATTGTACCAAAAACTACTTTTTAATCGGAAGATGCCCTTGAGAGTACATTCCATGATGTGGTTATCTAGGGGAGAGGGGAGAGATTCAGCAGTGCATCAAAAGCAGAGCCAGGCGTATTATGCAGCCGAGACAGACAGTTCTTTGAAGCTTGGTGAAAGCAGCAGTTACATATTTACGCGAAAGCTTATTCCACCAAACGACCAATGCATGGAAGAGAAGGGACCTAATCATAGCCTTTTAGAAAATGTGGAACGCTTCATTTCATTTCATTTCATTTCATTTATTTGTTACTAAGTATCGCTGTACAATAAGAATATTCTATTCTTTAATAAGTACAGGGCTTAAAATATAACTTCGAAAAATATTGTGAAAGTGACATAGATACAATTACATTTTACAGATATGAATAATTGAAATTATATATTTGAAATTATTATTTTGCAATATTAAAATTAAATTTATGTGCAACCAAAATAAAATTAAATTTTTGGAAAATATTACAGTTCAAGTTGGACAAGTAAGAGAAACAAGCTGAACAAAATTGTTTGTACTCGGTCTTCGACCGTACCTGTGAAGGTAGATGATTCCAAAGATGTACAGCATGAATGAAGAAATGCCTGCGCGATGATATACGCTTCACGATTTTGCGTGTCATCCTTGCACATCCCTTCGTTTGGTTGGTTTATTTATATTACACTATACTCTACCGTTGAATATAACGTCGTTGTATGTAGCGCAGTAGCGGATATAACGACCAATTTTCAGAAATAAATAATCTTCATTGCTTATAACAACGGAATAAGAAAAACTGAAAGAAAACACAAACTTTTCTTGCAGTATCGGTATCACTGACAATGTGTAACGTCACCGACGCTATTGTCTGCCCAGTTGTGTATCTGTTGAATGTTATTGGAGTCTATTTGGTTGCAAACAAAATTTTACAACCAAACAACGATTATTTGACAAAACTAAAATTAAAATTTGATTGATGCACAAACTAAATTAAAAAGTCGGGTACAACGACGGCCGGTTATAACGAACGTATTTGATCGGTCCCTTTACTGTTGTTATAAGCGACATTTTCTGTAAAAGGAACAAATCGTAGACCCATGCGCACTAGACTTTCAAGTCTAGATTCAAATTCCAGATCAGAAAAACAATTTAAAAAAATGTTCGCGTTTCCACCTCTTTCGAGTCACTGAGAATGTTCAAAGAGTATAACTGTCTAGTCTCGCCGTTCGGAGGCATTAAACTGTAGGTCCCCTCTACTCGTGAGAGACGCACGCACAACACTAGTGGTTGCTAAGAAGCTAGGCCTAGGTCCACCTCGGACTGTAGTGCCACCATTATTATCATTAAGGAGTTTGTCGAGCGAAAAAAAATTCTATGTGCGATCTTTGGTTCTGTTTGTGTTGATGGCGTTTGGAGAAGAAGATTCAACTACGAACTGTATGGGCTGTACAGCGAAATGTTTTTAGCTAGGCGCCTACGGATCCAACGCCTAAGATGGCTCGACTCTGTAAAGCATAAAGCATGAACAACTCGTAACACTAACGTGAGACAACGCAATGGAAGACGACTACGTTTAAGCCGGCGCACCCAAGCGGAGAAGAACCTCAACCAACTTAGCGTATGCAATTGGCGACAGCAAACAAAAGATCGTGCTAGCTGGAGAAGAAGAGGAAGAAAGAGTTATAGACCTAAAATAAAATCGCCTTGGCAACCGTTGCATCCGCCGCTCCTGATTAGTAAAGAAAAGAAGACCAAACATTATGAATCGAAATCTGAACGATAACCAGGAGTGGCGAGCTGATTCTTGGTTCATTTGAAAGAAAAATTCTGCGTCGGACTTTTGGTCTTGTCTGTGAGGAAGGCGAATAGAGGGGATGAAGAAGACATCTCCTCGAACTTTACGAGCTGTCTAGAAGTAAAAAATTCGTCGACTAATCTAGTTTGGACGTATCGAGCATATTAACATCAGTGATCCTTTAATGATACCTTTAATAATGATAATAATGTTGGCGCTATAGTCCGCGATGGACTTGGGCGTAGCTCATACAGCTACCACTCGTGTTGTACGTGATATTGTTTTCTTACAAATGGAGGGGACCTACAGTTTAATGTCGATGGTGATATTGAGAAGCTTTTTCTAGACAGTTATTCTCTTTTAGCATTGTCAGTGATTCAAAAGAGATGCAGCCGTGAACAATTTCTTTTAAAAATTGTCAGTGCTGAGAATTTAACATACACTGAAAGTCTAATACCCACTATGCCACGGCGCATTAATCCTGCTAAAAGAACTGAAAGACCGAACCTCTGGTGTAAGAACACAAAACAACTTGGTCTTGATGACTGGAAGCATCGTACCCGGTATTCAAGAAAGGACGGCACCTTAACTCAAGCTCAGTGTCTGAAAAATAATTAAGTTATATGCTCCTGTGAGTTATATGAATATACAGTCAAAATCGTTTATAACGACCTTCAAGGGACTGACGAATTTGGTAGTTGTAAGCGATATGTCGTTGTAAATGATTTATTATGCTATAGGATTACATATAATGGAGTTTAGGCCGGACCTAAGAATTTAGTCGTTATAACCGATGTCGTTATAAGTTATAATTTTGACTGTACATTCATTAAATACAAAGCAGTACGATCGTAACTTGTATGACACTTGTAAGCATTTGCTTTAATTTCTGGACTTCACTGACACTAAGGAAAAATTATAAGATGAAAAACGCACGTTGTAATTTGAATTCGTTAATAGAAATCATCTAAAAAAAGCAGTACTGTCGACGTTTTAGAATCTGAATTCTGATGATTTTCGTCTGATTTCATAAAAACCTTCTCGGATGTTTTACTTCCTAGCTGGTGTGACCGTTTGGACCTGGACCACCTAAACTAATCTTTATTTTACAGCTCACAGCTTCTCAGAAGACGAATATTTTTAAAAATTCAAAGTGTTTACTGAAGTCTTGACGTGATGCAATAGAAAACGCCCACGAAAATGATGACGCATACAAGTGGAAAAGGACCTTATCCAATTTGGCGAGCATAATTAGAGGCAGCTGGCTAAAGGTCGTGCCAGCTGGAGAGCTATATTGGTTGAGGCTCACGTACATCTGCGGAATCTGCGTATTCTTAAAAGCCTAGAAAAGCCACATCTCGCATTTCATCAGAACATTTCATCATAACTGCAATATGTGTGGCCAATCACTCACGAGCATCAGATCTTCATAAATAAATATTTCAGTACATTTATGGCATTTAATGAATAGTTAATGAAAATAATTAACAGTTAAGAAAATGAGAATAGATCAATCAGAGCTCTATATGCAATGAAGCTTCCATTACTAAATATACCGTGCATTGGCACGCACTCACACAATCGGACAGAAGAGTAAAACGCTGCACAAAAATTAGCTCTATGCAATTTGGAGAACCATGGATGGTCGAATGGTTCACGGGGGATCACAGGAACTAAATATTAGTTATTAGTTGTTACAAGTAGAACAATGCATGCAATCAAGAGATTACAACAATATTGCAAATTCGACTCTGAGCCTGTGGGACAACGCAACAGAGGACGTCCACGTACAAGGTGGCGCACACAAGTCGAGGGGGACCTCGGCCGGCTTGGTGTGCGAAACTGGAGACAACTGGCGAGAGGCTTGTTGGGTGAGGTCCAGGTCCACCTCGGGCTGTAGCGCCCTAAGACGAAGAAAGCAAAATAAACTGCAGACAGCAGGTAATGTTCTTTACGTTGTTACTACACTTCTGTTAAAAGAACAAATTACATCCATTTTCCAGAGCAAAACTTCCTCTTTACACAATTGTTTAAAACCCGTACGAAGATTGTTCTCATAAGTTATAGCTTCGCGTCGTTTTACATCAAAATCCTTATGGCAAAAACAAAATCCATATTTAGCAGGAAAAAGTTAGAAAATTACTACTGTCAATAGGTATTGGCAGACAGTGAGTGATTAAGATATTTTCAGAAAAAAAAAGAAACTGGTTGATGTTGCTGTAATGAACAATGGTGATTTCTCCACTTTGCAATGTCCTATTTCAATTGGCATTCAATACTCCAGGAATTTACTTTAAAACAGCATACTCTTTTATCTCGAAGTCATTTGTACATATCTCCTTAAACCAAAACGTCTCTACTTTCTGTACGGGATATTTTTCTCAAGTAACTATGTACAAGCTTATAAAGTAACGCCAATCTTTTTCAAATATGGTGATTTCTATTGCTAATCTCAAAGAAAACCAACCAACAATCAAATTTACAATGTCCCGCCCACTCAATGACAAGATTAGTTGCTCAAAGAGAAAATTATTTATGACGTTTACATATTCATACCATCTGATGACGGTTGATACATAGCCGTCTGTCATTTCTGTGCAGGTCGTTATTATGGCAATTATCTTCTCTGTGAGCTATCAGTGCTTGCTAGTATGATACGATGCTCTAAAGTACTTTGCGACACCAGGGCCACGAATTGATTTAACGGGTGAACAAAAATATGTGATTTGGATACTATGCGAAAGGGTTATAATATAAATCAGTGCATGTATGAAAAACATATGTGAAAACAAACACTATATTCCTTCTTAGAGATAGACTGTAAAATCACCTTATAGTTTCTCGTATTTAGTACCTATCATGTATTTTTATAATTTAATAGCTTGAATAAATGAAGGATGAAAGACCTATGTATTTCTCCTTTGGGAAAGAATACATGATACAATTGTTGTATACAAAACCAATCTATTCACTGTTGGTACAACTATTGCATCGTGCATTTCGTACCGAGATCTACTTCAAAACTTTTAACCATTAAAATCGAAGTTGATTACCCAACCAGGGGCAACAATCCCTAATGAAACAAAAATGCCAAGAAATAAAGAAAGGCTCGAACACAACCTTCACCATATTATTAAACACAAAAGTCGCACCGTTGCGCACGATATAATACAATTTCCTAAATAAAAACTGCAACTCAAATCCGTGAACAATATAAGGTTTTAATATCCTATTGTAAAAATTAGACCCAAGTTCACCCGAACACCATTTGGAGAAGAAAAAAACAAATTTGTGGGCAACATAAATAAGACAAATTCACAGCCTAGCCTCGATCGCTGAATATGTTCAAGAGAAGATTAGATCTGACCGACTTCTATTCTATTTGGGTCCAATTCTCTTTGTGTTCTTGGTTTAAATATAGAAGCACTTTTTATGGCCAAAATTGCAGATACATATATTTGACACAACAACTCACGTTCAAGCAGATTGGGCAAAGTTTTGTTCAATGAAATCAATTCGGGCGTCTAAGTGCAGAAGTTTTAGACTTCGAGCGTAGGAGTCGACGCACTTTTTTTTCCTAACCCAAAAAATTAAACCTAGCGGCGTTGTGACCGTGTAGGTTTGTGCGTCGACCCAGTACAAGCAACAGTTTTGTGGCCACAAACAATAACCGCTTAAGTCGGTTTTTATACTTTTTCAGCATTACTACTACTACTTAGGCTACTAGGTTTTTTTTGAATAACTTCTGTTGAAAAAAGGATACATAAAGACATAAAAATTTAGTGAAAGTAGATTTAATCATGCTGAATACAATGGTACTTATAACTTATTTTTGTCCTAACTCGAATTAAGCGGTTATTGTTTGTGGTCACAGAATTTTTCAAAATAAAAAATTGTTCACGGCTCCGAGTCTTCGAGTCATTGCCAATGTTCAAAGATTTTAACTGTCTAGAAAAAGCTGCTCAATCTCGCCGTTCGGTGTCATCATTAAACTGTAGGTCCGGTCCACTCGTGAGAACAATAGCACACACAACACGAGTGGTTGCTGAGAAGCTAGGTCCAAGTCCACTTCGGACTGTTGCGCATCATTATTATTATTATACTAAACCTATAGGCCATTAGTTGAATCAGTTTAATAATACAATGATCAATCCTGTTTATGTTTGCATCCTTGCACAAGACCCTGTTAGGTTAAAATTTCTTGTACTCGAATTCTGGCGTTCGATATAACCTGAGGCAGGGCCGAAGACACTGCGACTCAGCCTTATCATTTTTATCTGGGAAGGAATCACGTTGGCCCACACTGGACAATAGTACGCCATGATTGGTCGGATTAGGACAAGTTTGCTGCTATAAAACAACCCTCTTTGCCATAGCAAAGGCTTACTTAGCTTTCGCAGGAGCAACATCTATATGTCTGTTCAAATATACGGTGAATATGTATTAGCGCAATACTGCAACGTCAGGCGTTCTCAATTGCAAACATTTGGCAACGATGCTTTGCATTGAGTTCTAAAATGTAACATGAAAGCAACCACTGCGCAAACAAAAGCAATCAGCGCATCATTGATTGTGATGCCATGAAATCAACAATATTTTCCGATTCAATTGTCTCTTTTTCAGGTCTATATTTAAGTATGCTGACATTCCAATTCCCAACATTATTAACCAAATCATTTAGAAAAAACTTCGCCAATTTTGTTGACAAAAAAACGAAACAATTGGCACACAAAGTAGTAAGCCGTTCATAAACACCAACAAAAATTATCTGTTCGTATCTCTTCAGGCCAAATACAGCGAGTCCTGAACAAATTGGTACCGCATATGTTGACAATTGATGCGGCCTGCACTGAAATCCTTTAAAAACCTGTTTGTGGCAATTTACAACAAAATAGTACTGATAGGTGGTGGTAAGTTTGCGTTAACGTGTACGTGCAATTGATATAAATTCTTTTTGTTATAAAAAAAAATTATTTCAGTACAAAATTGATAAATTTTTTATGAACCTAATAGAAATTAATAAAAAAAAAAGTGTTTATTGTCACAATTCACAAAACATGTAGTAGATGAGGAGGAAGAAGAAATTTGGAATATGTAACGCAGCGATAAACAAACAATTTGGATATTCACAAACCTGTGTTGCAACGACAAGCAGCGCCACGGAAGCTGCGAAACAAATTTTTGGTTGCTCGGCTAGACTTGTCTAATGGGATGATTCTTTTCCAGCTAACAAAAAGAGATGTAAGAAATTAAGGCTAATTTCCGAAATGACTTCACATGGACAACAGAACATTTTAGAAAGATAAGGCAAAAAGGGAATTTGAAACGGAAAAATTTTCCTTTGACTTAACCACTGAAGAACTTCCTGCTCTTAACAATGACTAAACTAAACATTTTATCCAAGAGGTGAATTCTTCTTTCATCTTTGTTTGACGCTAAACTAAACATTTTATCCAAGAGGTGAATTCTTCTTTAATCTTTGTTTGACGCTACACTAGGCCCCAAACCAAAAAGTATTTCCAGCTGGCACAATCCTCCGTCAGCTGTCTCCAGTTTGACACAAACCTCTGCTGCGTTGTCCCACAGACTCAGAGTCGAAGTTCTTCGAGCCGGAACAATGTGCAATGTACATTGTCTAACCATTTTAGGCCTTGAATCCGTAGATGCCTGGTCAGACTCATGTCGCTAAAAAGCCTATGCAGTTCGTGGTTGAATATTTTCTTCAATCGGCTTCAACGCAAACAGGACCAAAGACCGCATGCAGAACTTTTCTCTCAAGAACACTGAGAGTTTCTTCATCCACTTTCAATATTGCCCGTGTCTCTTTGACGTAAAGCAGAGCACTTAACTTTCAACTTACTTAAAGTATAACTACTTAATATACTGCAACGTCAGGCGTTCTCAATTGCATATATCCTAATGGTTTTTAACGTCCGCCCGACATTGCTAAAGGATAAAATAAAAGTGCGCCCAGCCACCACACCTCCTCTCTATCACCAAGACATTTGCTAAAAACCTACTTCAATATCAATTTTGGGAGATCGAGCCTTAGCGAAACGCTAGCCACAGAAAACAGCTCTTGAGGTAAAGAAGTAAGTAAAAAAGAAGATCGATTATATTTCTTTGTCTCACCGTAACAAATAAGTTTATTAGACTTCTTCTAACAAGTCAAGCAGGCAAGGCTTCACTGTGACTGCGAACTAAGGCAAGATTAAAGCTGTTGAGTCATAGCTTTGCTGAAAGTCCAAGAAAGACTGTGTTAGTGGGATGAAGTGTTGATAAGATGTGTTTTGCAGTTTTTGTTGGTTATCTAATCAATCTTGTGTACATTGCGAACGATAATGCAAAATGATAAAAGAAACACAAATCAATAAACTGCAGACAGTATCTCAATAGGAATAACATTTTAAATTAATTAACTCGTTACTTTTGCACTCAAAACCAGACCAAAATATGTATACAGTCTGCGTCAAAAATGAGTAAACAGTCATAAGCTGAAAGTTTGTTTAAAATTTACCGGAATGATCGACGACAGACATTGATACTTCAAGTAAAAGCCCTGAAAACATACTTCACAATACGCTATATTTTATTTAACTTAACGGTAAACATAAAGTAGTTGTTTTAATTCTAAAAAAAGGGCTAATAGACTTCCAGAAGGAGTGAATACCTACCGCTAAAAAGAAATCATATTCTGAACGCCTTTACCTGCGGTTTAAACGTTTCTACAACTGTTTAATGAAAACGAGTCGTTATGTCTTACAATCATGGACACAGCAATATGTACACTCACATTTGACCGCAGTTTTTAGCAATTTCTTTTCCAAATATGCCTAGTTTTTTTTATTTGAAAGCATATGTTACATAAAATACAGTATACTTTAAAGTATCTATCTGATGTATCCATATCTGTCCTAACATGTTCCGGTGAATTTTAATTTAGTGGATAAACTTTCAGCAGATGACTGACTTTTCACTCACTTCTGATGCTGACTGTATATTGTTTTTAATTTCATCATTAGGCTTATAGTTTAATTCAAAATATTATAATACTTATCGTTGCTCAAGAATTCCTGAAAGATGCTTTAAATTTAGCTTTTAAATTCTCAAACACACTTCACTTAAACAAAATTCTAATTTAAGCCCATTTACATAACGAGAGTCCAAGTACGATCTGAGGAAGAATTGAACGCAACCCAAACCTCATGTTACTTCTTTAAATTATTTGTCACATAAATTTATTTACTAAACATTTGACCTGTTTAGATCCACCATGTAGTGGACACCGGATAATGGTGTCGGAGAAAGAGGAAAGACTATCTCAATAATCTTTATTAAATATTCACATACAGAAAAAAAAGAAAAAAGAAGAGGGATCAAATTGCCTCTTTGTACTTCGTTTTACTGTTATCAATTTTATTCTTTTCAGCGTTCCGTGATTTTCAGATACAATTTTAGTTGAAATTTACTTGTATTATTGTGCGCACATCTGTCCTCCTCCTAAGTTCCACACGTACACTTAAAAAAGTTCACCACATGGTGTCTTTCCTTTATTATTACAATCGCTTCATGTACCCTATAGCACATTGTTGTTAATTATATACTTAAATACACTGTATGATTTATTTTATATTCTATTAAATTTAATTATTATAATCCCCCGTAATTGTATCACGCTATGCCATCCCATCTGATACTTAATTGCAAGCTGTGCTCTTTGATAAAGAGACTACGAAGGTAATTTTAGTAGATATATTCTTAGTAAATTTATTTTTCATTTTGGTTTTGTTTTGTTGTCTTCTTTTACTATCATACTATCGACTGAATGTTATGAACTAGTGGTCGCGGGAATACAAAAAAAAATAAATTCTTACTCGGATCGTTGAAAATATCCGTATTTTTGCCGTTTAAGTTGTGCTGCTGCGGTGCTTGTTGTCATTTCGAAAAATGACCACTGAATAAGTGCTACTCGAATCTCAAGAGTCTCAAATTGAGAGAGATAAACGCGAGTTTGTTCGAGTTTGGTGTCAAACTATTTATTTACCTTAATCAGAAAGACAAGTGCCCACACACAATTCATTAGTTACATCAGAGTTTTGATGAAGTGATTTTGCCTCCCTTAAATCCAAGTCATTGCGCGTTGAAATAGAGAAAAATTGTTTTTTTTTTCGTGGAGAATTTTACTGAAAAATGATAAAAAATGATGAAAAAGTCTATGTGCCAAAAGAAGCTTTAGCCAAGCCCCTGAGTCGAAGTTATTTGTTGCTTTTGAAATTTATAGATATTCTCATATCATCGACAATTATCGCGCCATGTGTGATCGGATATTGGAGGGGAACGTGGGGAATAATTGAGATCCTGATGATGCCGGAGGATGTTAACAGGTCATCGTTAATTTCATTTGTAGTTGGCAGTTTTGGTCATATATTCTTCACGATGTGCCAGGATAGCTTTAAGAAATCCTTTGATCCGGACAAGAGAAGACTGACGTATTACATTGCATCTAGATGCTATACGGCGATTTTTGGAATTATTTGCGTGAATATGTGGCGTGGTGTTTGGAATTTGTGTGATTGTCTTACCAGTAAGACTTCATTGATTGTCGTTGTTGTGACTACTTTGTTGGCGGTTGTGGCTTTGGTTGTAACAAGGACAACGCGAAACCTTGGCGCGGCACCTTTTGTCGTATGCATCGATCAAAGGAGTATTTATTTTGAAATTACAACGATTTTCAATACACAAGTGAGTTTGGATTTAAAATTGTACTTTTTCTTCATTTCTTGAGGAAGTTATCAGCTATTGTGCAGCATTCCTGTATAACGTGTTTTTAAACTTTATTACAAACCGGATGGTCTGTTTGTTTTGATTTACCAACTTTACATTTGAAAACGGTTTTGCTGGTAGTGTTGTTCTTGATTTTTAATTATATGTAAACGATAGACTTAAATATTCAAAAAATGACCTTTCGCAGTTATTTACATATTACGTCATTTGCAATAAAAATGTAAGCTGTGAATACTCAAGAATTTATTATCGTACATTTTGGTCGTGGGTTGGCAAAAATCTTCAGAAGACGCTGACAGTAGTGTCAAATTTTTACTGACTAACAACACACTCCCCTTTTCTTGTTTACTACAACCATGTGTCCTTATAAAGTAATTTACGTTTCAAAAAGTATTCGGTGAGACAAGTAGATTTTTATTAAAAAGACGTAGTAGTTCTATCATTAAATGCAGTTACTTTTTAGTGCACTAAATCAAACGGTTTCGTTCTTTGATGTCAATACACGAGGTTTCTCATGGTTCATGGTTGCTATGACCATGTAATCGAGTATGTTGCTTTGAAGCAAAGTTTGTGATTTCATCGTTTACGGTTGGTATCCCTAAAGCTTAGTTCAAACGTTTGCCAGCTTTAACAATATTGTTAGACCTGCTAGTGAAAAAATGTCCCCAAATGTTCATTGTCACATTGTCAGACTGACAATTCGTCATCATCATTTCATTTATTGTGGCATAAAGTGTACAATAGATACAATTTTAAATTATTGTTTTACAGAGATATGGTAAAAGTACCTTACTACTATAATATAAATACAATTGGTTAAAATAATATCACATGATTTTTAAATTTAGAAGGAAAAGCCACTAAAAACCTTCATTGAAACTGACAATTAAATTATCAGATATGTGGCAATCGTCAGTTAATTATGTGTCATATTTGAAGTTTCATTTTCGATTTGGATATCTTTGTGAAGATGAGTAAACTTAATTATGAATATGGCGACATAGAAAACGATCCAACATTTCGCCCGGTTAAATTCCACCACTTTCGCAGTCGCCGTTGAAGGCTAAACATGAAAAAAAAAACAAAAACTTAAAAATCATAGTTCAAAAAAAGTGGTTGATCCCCAGTGATTGATAAATGTTAACTGCTAAAGGAAGATTCATGGCAGGAATACACCATCCATATAAACCCCAATGACTGGTCAAATCTTCGAATCATATTCAACAGCAACTTTGACAGATATCAAAAAAAATTAGGTGAATGTGCTAGGGAATCACTTCCAATAACTTGGAAGTTGAAATACTGAAATACCAGTGAAGTTTTTGGAAACTTATAAAGATCTTCGGCCCACCTAATCGACTTTGTCTATGGAAATGTGAACTATATTTTCATGTTTTCCTTATGTTCCCGAACTCTGCTGTCGACTATCAAAATATTAATCATCCTCCTCCCAAACCAATGGAAAGTGCATCTTTTTGTTCCACTTCAATTTAATTTTTTTTTTGTTATTTCAAATTTCTCAACACTGCACTCAATGCAGAATGATTTTAATTTGTCTGGCAATGTCTGTCAACGGATCCGCTAATTTTTTGTAAACGAACATCTGCCATTCATGTGAATTGCCAAATTTTAACTTGACTGTTGTAGACAAAGTACTGCCAGGTAAACCAGTTTGAAATTGTGATAAATTCTGCCAGCCATGTGAACTGACAGTTAACGGTTGTAAGGTAGTTCGCAATTGTCGGCCCATTTGAAGGTCATTGTAAGACCTGGCAATATTGTAAATCAGACCATTCAGATCAGACTATTTCTGAGCATAGCTTGAGCGTCTTTGTATATCACTATTTAAAAGGTACCAGGGAGCATTGACTATTGCTCTAATAACTTTATTTTGAAAGGATTGTATAAAAACTATGCTGCTTGCTTTGGTGCAACCCCAGAGTTGTATACCGTATACATATACAGAGTGGGTCATCTAGTGTTTTTTTTAAATCATAGGTTATTTTGACACTGATAGCTGTTTCCCGATCGAAATCTTGACAGAAAGTCGGTATCATACCTTGAAGAAAGTTTAGGAATATTGAAAACTTTTTCCCACAGTGAGTTCTGCGTGGACCAAACAGTGCGTTTTTTAAAAATAAATTTTGGCCGAAATGAAGCACACACTGCGACTGCTGTACGCAAGTTTGTGCAAAAAGTTCGAGAGACTGATATGCAACTGGACAGCACTCATGGTCCCCGTTGTTGTACAGTGCGCACAGATGAGAATGTGGCCGTTGTGGCCGAGATTGTCAGACTCAATTCACGAACATCAACTCGCCATCGATTTTAACAGCTGTAGCCTGAGGAGAGTTCTGCACAAAGGTCTCGAACTATTAGCTTGCAAGGTCCAATTGACTCAGCAATTGAAGGCGCACGACCATCCACTTCGTTATCGCTTCACAGTTTGGGTCGTAAAGCAGCTTGAATTGGACAACGTATTTGGGCGAAAAATCATCTTTTCTGACGAGGTGCATTTTCATCTCGGCTGCTATGTTAACAAACAAAATTGACACATCTGCACCCGTACGTTATTGTCGAGAAGCCAATGCATCCACAGAGAGTGACAGTTTGATGCGGATTGTGGAGTGATGGCATCATTGGACCATTTTTCTTTGAAAATGAGGCTGGGAACAACGTTTCGGGGTTACAGAGCCATGTTAACCGACTTTTTTTTACTGAAATTGAAGACATGGATTTGGACTACCTCTGGTTCATGAAGGATGGTGCGCCATGCCACATAGCCCATGCCACATAGCCCATGCCATAATCGGTCTTTTGCGCATCGAATTCCCATATCGTGTTATCAGCCGTCTTGGCGATGTGATTTGGCGATTGGCCGCCTCGGAGCTACGATTTTACCCTTTGGACTTTTCTATTGTGGGGAACTGTTAAGGACCAATGTTATGTCAACAATCCCGAAACAATTCAAGAACTTAAGGCCAATATCATCTAAGCAATCCGTGGGCTACAGCCCGAAACCATCAACAAGGTCTTGGAAAATTGGGGTGACAGAATGCGATGCTGCGAAGCCAGCGGAGCCACTTGAACGACGTTGTATTTCATAATTAATGGAAATGTTTGCTCTTACTAATAAGTAGAGTCCGACCGAACATTCGGCTTCGGCTTCGGCCACCTTCGGCTAAAAATATCAGCTTCGGCAAAACATTCGGCTTCGGCCAAATGAGGCCGAAGATTTTGCCGAAGCCGAATGTTTAATTTTTTGTTTTCTGTAAAAGTAGAAGTTGCAAGGAACGGTGTGTTTTTTTGTTTTTTTATTGTCGGATATTTTGTATTTTGAAAGTATCATTGTTTACAGCTTTAAAATCACAAGATTTTCCATTTGCAAGTTGGTAAACTATTAAGTGGTCTGTATAATTTTATTTGCACTGGTTTCAGGTAGAAAGAACACAAAAAATGGCAGTAAAAATTCATTTTGGGGTTATTTCGTAGAAATTATGCGAAAGCCACTTGCAAAAGTTGTTCCAAATAGAGTCCGACTGAACATTCGGCTTCGGCTTCGGCTTCGGCCGAAAAACTGGCCTTCGGTCGGACTCTACTAATAAGGCCATAATACATGGAAAAAATTAATTTTGTTCATTTTATTGCATTTTTAAAAAGAAACTAGTATTTATTTGTACAGGGTACAATATACAAATTTCACAACTCGCACTTCCTAGATCCGACCGAATTCAAATCACCTTAATATTAATCACATCGAATTGTGTAGCACTGAAATTCACTTCGACTTGAAGAATGAAATTTAAATCTATAAAAGTGACTTATAGAACACCAAACTTCATTTTGCAGCGATTCCAATTTCATTTCGAGTGAAAGTTAAATGTAGAACCTGATTGGGTATTTTATATCTGTAACTAATAAGTTGTGGTGATGCAAGAATTGAAGTCGGCCGTGAGTTCGCTAATTGAGCACAGCGGCTATGTCAACATGCAAAATCGGCGTTATTGAAGAGAGCGTAATCCACAGGTGTTTGACCAAGCATCGATGATTCCACAAAGACCTTCTTCTTCTTCTTTTAACAACGTTATCATAAGTTTTCCATGTTTACCATCTTGGTTACAAATTACTACGGTGGTGTAAGAGAAAACTGTGGCTGAAAACGAATATCTTGTATCTTTTCAGGAAATCACGTCTGTTCTCGTTGAGGAATGAATTCAAATTGAAAATTTATTGTAACTAGGTTTCAACCACAAATCAGTCATATAAAGATGCGTAACTTTCCAGATGGAAAACCCCTAGCCCATTCAAAAATTTGACAGTTATTCATGAATCTTCCAATAAATTTGACAGTTATTGACGAATCTTCCAATAAATTTGACGGTTGATGATGAATGCACAAATACTTCCTCATTTTCACTCACACTAATTTGGATTCATCATTACCCCTCGAAAAGGGCGGCTCATTCATGAATGGTTGCCCACGGCAACGTAACAAATTCATGAATTGTCCTCAGTTAAGTCACCAATTCATGAATTTGACGGTTATCCGGAAATATTTTAAGGACTCTGTTCGCAGACTTTAGTAACTAAAGCTGATTTGTATCATTTATATTTTATAAACGTAAATCAAACATTATTTCTTCTGGGAATAACAATTATTTTTAGGTATTGGTAAATGTTTTAAAATGCCTTCAGATTTTAAATTTAATCAAATAATTGACAATTTATTTATTAATTTATAGTCGAATAACGCAATTTTAAATCAAAACAAATATAATTGTAGAATAGAACACGTCGTCCGAATGGTATTTTTGTTCTGATATTTTCGTTTGACAATATCGAATAGTTATTTAATTATTATGGAAATGAATAGACAATTTTTTGATCTTAATTCAAAACAGAATTTTAAAAGATTTTCGAAATATTCGTTTAAAATTTGGCTACAGATTAAAGAAAATGAGACTAACCCGTTCCAGAATGGTACAAACGTAACTTTCATCGCTTTACTTTTGCAAAAGCATGTTTTCTTTTAAATTAAGAAATTAAGAAGAGGTGTATCTGCCGTAAAGGCATATTTTTATTTTAATATAATATTTCGTATAATAATAGAATTGTAGTACAAAGAAATATTGAACTACATTTTTATAACCAATAACATTGACCTAATTTTATTGTTTATAAGGGAACTTGAGTCCTTAAAGAATGTCCGAAACCTTTCCAAACCGAACTGGTTTCAATATTTATCCATTTTCAAACGTATTTCTCACAAGTTTCCAATAAATGTTTCAGACCCTAAATATTAAAAAAATAGTGCTTAACGAATACATTTTGTGAACACTAACTTCATTGTTTAGCTCCTCCTACTTTTTGTTTTTGAAAATTGCCATGACAACATTTGAAAAATAAATAACAAACTTCTGAGTGTTTAGATGGCTCAGGGAAAATCGCATATGCATGAAATGTTTTCTGAGGAAGATATGTCGAAAATGGAACTATATGGGATAAAAACGGAACGGCTTCACCGGAAAATCAAATTTGAAGTTAGATTTTCGCCGAATCTGCACTATTTCATTCCAACTTGTGGAAAATCAAATACTTTATTTTCGATGCTCCTGCCTTCTTCCGTTCATGTAAACACTGTCCATGCCCATTTCACTACATCAGTTTGGAGGGGAAGTCACACGTATTCTCGGTAAATCGTGTCGGTGAAAATGTTATAAAAAACGCTGTCAGATGAAATTAAGGGGCAAGAGAAGTAGGAGTTGGATATCTATATGTGATTGATTTGTGGTTTCAACATAACAAAATAAAAGTGAGTGCTGCCAGAAGGGCATAAATAAAATAGTTGTCTACTTGACTTGAAGATGTCGCTGTGATACGCTGTGACAGGTGGTTTTACGAAATTCCCTGAATAGTGTATGTTTATGTATTGTACATCTCTGCTCTCTATATTGTGTGCTGTTTACCTCATTACTTGGTGTGTATGTATGTACTTTTGTTACGTCGTTGATTAGCTGTCGCCTGGTGGTCTGATTAAACTGTTATCCTGGCGAGTGTTTCATGTGTACTGTTCTGTAGTTCGTAGGGTAAATATCTGTCGGTATGTCCGTCTGGCCCCAATCCCACATTGATTTTAATTGTAATTGATTTTCTTTGTTCTGTGTTCTGGCAAATTCCTCAAATTTTCTGGAAAATATTTATACCGAAATTTACAGCTTACACTCAAAGTACAGATTAGGGAAAAATTCATATTCTTCGATATCTTAACAATTTGAGAAAAAAGACAATGAAACCATTCAATATCTTATGTGAATAACAAAAACGAAACGATCAGACTCTTCTGTAATGGTTGCATGCGTTTACTGCTGCACGATCGTTACAATTCTAAAAATTACAAGGACCCACTTCTCGCAACTCTCTAGCAATCCTCTGAGAGTACAACCGTCTTCGACAACTTTTTAAGTTGTTGAAAAAACTTAGCAAAGCCTTAATAATTGCCAATTTTATCAAACGTAAAATGTAGCTATGAGAGGGATAGTCATTCCGCTTAGACGAGAGGACAAATACGTTAAAGACAAATAAAACGTATAGTCCGTCTGCTGAAGTTTTTAAAGCAGTATAAGCGTATAAGCATAATGTGGTCAATAGAGGAAACTACGACTTCCTCTCTATCATAATAAAAACATCAGTACTAAAATCAACTTCAGAATAATTTGCCAATCGCTGTTTCTGTTTTTTTCTGCTCACGACACTTTATTGTGAGTTTAAGTTGTATTTGTACGATCTTGATAATCCCAATACAGCTTAACGGCTAGAAGACTTTCGCTAATATCAGAATTAGGAGCCCCATTCGAGGGAACAGTTCTGGGTGCGTTTTTTGTTACTCTTTGCGTTGAACAGGAAAGGCTAGCAAAACGTCGTACTAGCTTGAGAGGCTTGTTGTTAGAGGCCCATATCCACCCGAACTGTAGCTTCTTCCGAAAAAAAAACAGAACACAGGCGATTTGCCTTTTTGGGAAAATATTCACATAGCCATGATTGCTTATGACACGGCAATTTTTCCTTCCGATTCCTATTTTGGATATAAAAGTTACCTTCCAAAAAACATATCAGCACAACCATTCACATAATCAGTTAAGTTGTCACAAATCTTTTTTCATTGGTGTGAAATAGAAAAAAATCAAGGAAAGTCAGTCTCGAAAATAAGATTATAATTTTTAATACTATTTTTCAAGCTATGTATTTTCCTGTATGGAACCTACAAAAACGGAACCTTTATAATTTCAGTGTGTCCATCCGTCCGTCCGTCTTTTCTGTCACACTTTTTTATCTCCGAAGTTTTTAAAGATATCGACATGAAACTTGGAATTAGGTACTTCAGACCTAGATGTCATTGCCCATGCACTTAAATTTAAAAAGTGGAGCCATTTGGGAGTGGCTCCCGTATCGGTGAAGTTGAAATTAATTTTGAAACCTTAACGCACCCCCTAGAGAGATTATCAATCGACAGATCTTTTGAAATAAGGTGGAGGTTTGCTTCAACACTTTTTGATCCAAAGCTCCATTTGAAAGATATGGAGCTTCAAACTTTTTTTTAATGCGTCCCCCATGTCATTTCTAAACCACAGTGTTTAAAAATCTGAAAAAATCACAAAATCACTTGGCTTCATTGAATTCTTTCATTTAAAATAATTTCAAGCATTTTGGCCCCAATAGTATTCGAGATATTGGCCAGAAACGGTCAACCATTGACGTTTGAATTTTGAAGATCTAAACACGCTGTTTTGAAGACCTCAGTGTAAGCATTAAGAAATGATGAATATCAAAATATCGATTTATGTGGAAATTTTGAGATATCTAAGATTTAAAATGATAAATATTTTCATTTTCACACATAAATTTCATGCTGTGTTCAACCAATCTCTTAGATCAATTTCAATGCCCAATAGAAATGCACACACACACCGCAGGTATGAGCAGTGATTGGATATGTATGATAAAAGGGATTTTCTGTGTTGGATAAACTTGAATAGAGATATAGGTATATGCATGGATGAATGTTTGTTTGCGTGTATGTATGAATGTAGTAAAAAATAGTTGATTTAGGTTGTAGTTAAAAGAAAATTCAACTGAAATAGTTTGGAAACGTCGTCTGATATTCAGAAATCACCCATCAATATTATGCGACGGAACATTCCCCGTGCGAGTACAACTCGCACTCGCCCAGTTTATTTTAATTATTAGTTTTAAGTTGCAATTAAGGATTTTTCTTGTAGTTTTCCCTTGATTGGTTTATATTATTCATTCAAATTTACACATTTGCATTATATAGAATTAGGACGGAATGTTTAAAATCGTGATATTTTTCTTCCACTTTGATTTCCTTGCTAAGCATTTTTATTACTTTAACTATTGTTTCATCCAAATAATCATTGCCTTCATTCAGTTTTTTAATTGGTGAATGTCAAGTCTACTTTGCAGAAGCATAATTAAAAAATAACTGCAGTCACGAATGGCGGTAGACTAATTAGGAAAGCCCCTTTTAAAACTGTAATTAAATCTGAATGTCAAACGTAATTGAATTTATGGCCAAGTGTACATAATGTAAGCATACGAAAAATGTAATTCTCCTTGGCGAGACAGATCATTTTATAATAATAAAATTAATAATTGCGATTTGTTGGGGTGCATACATTTACATACATATATTATTTTATTTATACATTTATATATATTTACATGCACAGGTAGGTAGGTAGGTAGGTAGGTAAAAGTGGCGGTGGACATACAGATCCTGTTTTCGCACCCAATTAGCGCCATGAAAGCTCCGTTTTGATACCACATCCTATGGGATACCTATTTTGTGAGATGAGGGTGAAAAAGAGTGTGTATTCACTCAGATTAGCCTAATTTTGAAACCACTTCGTGGAATTTATGAAGGCTAGCAGACTGTGAATGTTTGCTTCTGAGAGATTTTTAGGGGTGTTGAAGAAGGCTTTGTCCAGAGTGCGTTGCCTGACTCTAGCTAGAGCCGGACATTTGCACAGAAAGTGCTCGGGGGTTTCTGACTCAGTTTCCACCCGGCAGCTGCGGCAGTGTGAGTTGAATGGTATGCCTAGTCTTTCAGCATGCCTGCCAACAGCCCAGTGTCCAGTGCAGACCGCTGTGATTCTGGATATATTTCTTTTACTGTTGTTAAGCAGGTCTTTTGTTTTCTTTTGGTTGTAGTTGGGCCATAAACTTCTGGATAGAAAACATGTTTCCAGCTTGGTCCATCTTTCGTTGGCGATCTTGAGGAAGTGATTGTAGATGTTGTTTTTTACGAAGCCTAGTGGAGCCTGGACTTGTTCCACAACGAGACTATCGAGTTTGGATCCTTGTCTGGCTAGCTCGTCTGCTGCTTCGTTTCCTATTATACCCGTGTGCCCGGGAACCCAGATCAAAGAGACCGGGCTCCGTTCACCTATAATGGATAGTTCCTTGCAGCAGCAATCCACTAGTTTAGACGTTGTGGTTATAGATGTTAGAGCCTTGATAGCAGCTTGACTATCTGAAAAGATTGCTATCCGCTGTGTTGGTTCTGTTTTGTTTTTAATTTCAAGACACGCATCATATATTGCAAGCACTTCTGCCTGAAAAATGCTTGCAAAGCTTGGTAGCTTGAGTGACTTTGATATCTTAAGAGCTTCGGAGAAGATTCCAGCGCCCACTCCAGAGTCCATCTTCGAACCGTCTGTGAAGATGGCTATGCCATGGTTTTGGAAGACTCTATCGCTTTTCCACTCAGTTCTGGTTGGAAAAAAAGCCCTATAGTTTTTATTGAAATTTAGCTTTGGGATAAGGTAGTCAGTATGACTCAGTATCGCCTGTTGTGGTAGTGAGTTAAGGATGTTACCATGTCCATAAGTTCTGCTATTCCAGCAGTTTGGCTCTCTGAGTCTAAGTGCACTACATGTGGCCATGAACATTGCGTGTAGATCTGGAGGTAGAAGGTGCAAAATAACTGTAAGCGCATCTGTGGCAGTCGTTCTTAAGGCGCCAGTGACACCTATACATGCAGTTCTTTGTACCTTGTTCAGTTTTGTAATATTGTATGCTTTGGCTAAAGCTGGCCACCAGACTAAGGAGCCGTAGGTAAGAATAGGACGTGTTACTGCAGTATACATCCAAAGTGTTATCTTCGGTCGAAGTCCCCAGCTTTTGCCAAGAATTTTGTTGCAAGCGTATAAGGCTATGCATGCCTTTTTAACTCTTTGCTCTATGTTAGTTTTCCAATTTAGTTTTGGGTCAAGAATAGTGCCTAAGTACCTGGCAGTTGAAGACAGAGTGAGGGTTTGATTGGCTAGTCTAGGAAGGGGAAAGTTTGGTATTTTGGTTTTCGTCGTAAAAAGCATCAGTTCGGTTTTGCACATTGTTGTATTCTAATTATTTTCCTATTATTTTCTGAAATTTACGCCCTATATCCAAAGCGGTGGTGCATAGAGAAGTTTCACGTAACAAATCCTTTGGTATGACAATAACAAACAAACTAAGTCGATTCTTACTTATTTAAGTTTAATACATTTTTGGATACAAATTTAAACTGTTCATATTTTATCTTAGAGTCCAATTGGTAGCTCAAATTTTTCAAGTGGCTTGGTTGGTAAAAAATTCCGTTTTCGGTTTCTCGCTTTTCATAGATTTTCTCTTATTGGTATCGACAATGAAGAAACTATGTGTTCCTCTTTCTCAATCTTTTCCTTAATGTCATAAGGTTTGCATGGGACCATAGGTCAATAAGCCATTCATCTTTACTGCTGAAAATACACTAGAACAAGGGTGGTCACTAGACACTGTATAATGATAATAATAAAGTCCAAGATGGAATTGGGCCTTGTTTCTCAACAACAACTCGTGTTGAGGGGATTAGAATTTAATGTCGACTCCGACAGCTGTACTGTTTAAGCATAAAGTATATACAGTTACAGGTTAAAGCCGAGTTCGGAGGGCGAGATTGAGAAGCCTTTTGTAGACAGTTATACCTTCTGGGCTTTGTCAGTGACTCGAAAGAGGTGGAGCCGTGAACAGATTTTTTTTGGAAAATTGTTGCCTAACCTAGAAATTTAACCTAGACTGAATATTTAGTGCGCAGAAGCCGACGTACACACCCATGCCATGCCACGGCATCCAACAACCCTTTATTAACAAAACAAAATCTGGTCTCAACACTGAAAAAAAAGTTTTTACAAAACCATGCTGCTATAGTCCTGTTTAGTTTGATTAGCCAAAAACACAACTGCTAAGGTGTCAAAATTATGTCCTTAAAATTATACTTAGGTTTCTTAAGAATACTTCTTTATGAAATACGGATAACTACTAAATAAAATTGAATTGAAAAAATAGATCTTGATTGATTAACATTTCCTTTTAAATATTTCTTTTCTAATAAAGTTATTTTCTTATTATAATTTCTAGTCTGTCTTCTTTTCACGTTCTTATTGTAGAAATATCGTCGACCTGTCTTGTACTTCTTGGATACATTCTTCTCAGCAATAGTTGTTGGCACATTAGTTGTAGTCGCTTGGAGGGGTGTGTGGGTAATATTCGATATAACATTCTACAAGGATGATGAACATCAATCAGCAGTTGGATCCTTGGTAAGCTCATTCTTTTATTACATTTTTATTCTCAAATCATTTTTACATTCGTTTTACATCATCTTATGATTCATTCAAACTCTAAATGAATATATTTTTTATCATGTTTCAATTTTAAAGATTATAGGTTATGGAATAGTTGTCATTTCATTTGCATTGCAACCACTTCTGCAGCGAGTTTGTACACACGTTAGCGGTGCATCGAAACTGGTTTTGGCAGATACTTATTATCTTATAAGTTTCGTAGGAGCAGTTAATGTTTGGCGGGGGTTATGGGTACTTTTAGACCTTTACTTATACCCAGGTAATTTTTATTCATTCTTACTTTTGATCTATTTATATTTTTCTTTAATTCAAACCTCTTAGAAAAAATATGTCGAAATATGTCCATTTCTTCTTACCCTTTTCTGAGAAAAGTGTCCCGTTCCTAATTTTAACAAACACGCAACAAATAACGACTCTGCTTTAAGTCAAGGTTAGTTTGAGGTTGAAGTGGCAGAATGCAGATAGCAGTCAGACTTAGCTGATGTCATCTATCCAAAAAAAACATTTGGTGGTTTCTATGAAAGATGCCGACGTTGTGCAATTTGCTTAAGTCGTTGAAGAAGTAGGCTCCAAGGTGTTCTTCCTGCGACAGGAGAGAGTGCTACAAGTGCAGAGGAGATGCGTTATGTTTTCCTCTTCTTCTTCGTCTCTGCAGCTTCTGCAGAAATCGTTGTGAGGGAGTCCCATTTTTGAGGCGTGAGTGCCAATAACACAGTGTCCTGTAATAACGCCGATGAGAATCCTTAGAGATGACCTGTTCATTCTAAGAAGAATTAAGTTTTTAATAGTACGAATCTTAAAAAAGAAGTTTAGCTGTAGCGAATGGCATAGGCGGAGGATCTCTACTAGGAAGGTTTGTGGAGATCGTTCCGCTCCTGGCGAGATCATCGGCTTCACAATTCCCTGGAGTGTCACTGTGTCCCGGCACCCACATGAGGTGAATATTAAACTGATAAACCATATCGTTTAGAGATAGGCGGCAATTCAGGGAAGTCTTAGAGAGGAAAGTGACCGAGTTCACGGATTTGATTGCTGCCTGGCTGTCTGAACAGATTGTGATGTCCTTCTTGGATATCACGTTGTTTTTGAGCCAAGACAGGGCTTCTTTTATTGCCATCGTCTCAGCCTGGAATACGCTACAATGTTCTGGAAGGTGGAGGGATATACTAAAATTGATATCCTAGGAGTAGACACCTAATCCTACTCCCTCTTCTGTCTTGGATCCATCTGTGAAAATACGCAGAGGACCGTCGGACTTTAGCGCCGCCATTATTATAAGCAGATGATAATGATATTGATTGTTTGCATGTCGCTCCTTGGCGGCCAAGCAACATCAACAAACAACAAAGAACTAATTACACGATGACTGAATTTGGAGCACAATATACCGCTTTCTTTTAAGTACCATATCTCGTTTAAGTACAAATCTTCAATTTCCGGCGGATATTATGCCTCGGTAACGATACCCATTAATTGCAATATTCCTTTTATTGTCCACTTAACAGTCGCACGTTCAGGATGCGTTTGCCTTCTCTATTTTGCTTGTTTCCGCAGCCGCGAGTATGGAATCAATTGCCGACAACTTCGAGCTGCTCTTAAGCCCAAATAAGGAAATGATACCGAAGCGGGTGGTAATTTCGCTTCAATTTCTGAGTCAATTGGATTATGTAAGGATAATGAATACTCCGAGATCGTTATGGAAAATGTTACTATCTTTCAAACAGGTCTCCTTGAACTCAGGTTATTTATTAGCTGCGTTCATTATTTCGACCGAAATTTCTTTTGAAAATTGTCTCGTTTTCGGCAGCTCTTTGAAAGTAACTTTTTCAACATTCTTGAAGCGCAAATCAATCTGAGTTTCTTTCAAGTGCATAAGAGCTGTCAGTGGCAAAATAGCATATAATTAAAAAAGAAATCAACGGGTAACCCACTCTGTACGATCTCTAACAAAACATCACCTCTGGCTTTGGTGAGCTCAGACGGAAAATCGAAAATTCTTTCCGCGTTTCCTTAGTTTGTCTTTACAATGGTTTCATCATCTGTTGTTAGTTTCCTTTTCACACATTCGTTCTTGTACTGTGGCTTTTGGGTCATTAGACATTGTAATCACATGATGTTACCATTTGTCAACTGCTTCCTGTAATTTCTGACTATTTCAGATGTGCGCAAGAGGCCAAATTTGAGTTTTGATAATGGCTGCAGCTTTCTGACATTGAAAAGTCGAGTTCATAGTTTTCATAAGTCGGGTCAAAATGCATCACTAAAAGGATTATCTTAACAAATCTCATCCTTGCCATATGACGCCGCAAATTAGAATTCAAGCAAAAAAACGTAGCTTTTTCCCAGTTACCTCGAAGACAAAGTATCGATGGTATTTTACAGTGAATTTTGGGTTGTATATGGTTGAGGTTGGGTATTGCTGGTGTTTTATTGCATTTCTATTCAGGGAGTATGTGGAACAAGTCGTATAATTTTCACGGGGTAAGATGCAGAATATCTCTTCAAACATTTGTACATTTAGTCTAGACCTTATCGATGGACTTCTGTCAATCTTCCTCTTCTTCTTGTGTTGCTACAATATGGGTTGAACCTGGGTCTCAACCAACAAGCCCAGCTAGCAAAAGGCATCGTCAATTGCGCATGCCAAGTGGTTGAGGTATCTCTTCACTTGTGTGCGCCACATATGGACGTTTTGGAGCTAAAGGAGGACTTCTTCTTGTGGCGCGGATCTGAGCACTTTATGCTTTCAAACATCTTCCCAATCAATGTGAGTGAAACTAATCGATATCTTTATCGAAAAGTGGATATCAAATATCCCGTTTATCGGGAATGAGCTGCGCCCTGTACAACACGCATCCACTAAATGGCCCACTTAATCAAGTCAAAGTCAAAGTTAAAGTATTCAAGTCTAAGTCCATACTTCCACGCATCCACGTGGCCTACTTAACCACATTTTAAAGCAACTGCCTTCAAAAGGTTTCATTGTTCCACGTTCGCATTTCATTTCGAACTTAAATCTAAACACATGCAGCTTGCAAAATGTCCCATAAACACCAGACAATACCCAACCATCAACTTACAACGACCAAATTCATCAGTCCCTTGAAGGTCGTTATAACCGATTTTGACTTTACTAAGCAGTTATTCTGGAGACAGTCTTTTACGCTGGACTTTCTATAAGAAAAATATAGGCTACCACTTCCGATTACTTTCCATTTTAGATAAAAACCGGATAATGCTTTAGTTATACATAAGGCTTTAGTTAGTACATTGTTAATTAAATATCTATAATATATCTTCCACCGCCTTATTACACAATTAATTTCCTCTTATCAATTCATTAAGTTTAATTTATGTGATATTCTTACATTTCAAATTTATCTTTCAGATAATCTACTGAAGAGTTGCTTTGTATCGCATGCGATAGCATTTGTAGTCCTCACCGTCCTGAACTGTGCGAATTCGATACTTGTTCGCGGTATTGCTATCGATGGAGAAGAGATTGATAACAGTAGCTGCGTGGATTTTCCCATAGCCTATGTGAAATTACATTTTCGAAATCAACGAACGAGAAAATATATAGAAAAATCTAGAAACAATGAAGATCGAAGACTAGAAGAACAAAAATTAACTCAAACTTAAAACCGACTGTTTGTATAGATATGCATAGATGTACGTAGAGTTTATTTTTTGAACACATTTTATCACTTTTTTTTTAATGAAATAATGTATTGATTGTTATGCCCATAATCAGGCTTGAATATGATGCATGACCACAAAATGTTCATGTTTGATCAAATGTCTAGCGTCACTTGTTCCGATTTAATTAAGAATATTTCGCAATGTATGTTCGAGAGGTTGGAGAGTATTAAAAATTGTTCCTGAAAGTTTGAAGCGTGATCTTTCAAAAATATGTGCAATTGTTGGCACATGCAGATGAAGTGGTTGGGCGAACACAGCTAGCGCTCAAAGAGGGTTTTGGTGGTAAATGAGCAAAACAAAAGGCTCAGGGTCAACCAACAATAGGTGTAATTTTAAATCTATAGAAAAACAAACAAATATTTTTGTGATAAGTAGGTTAGTAGTGGGCGCGGTGGCGTAGTGGGTAGGTGCATCGACTCCTACGTTCGAGGTCTCAGGTTCGAATCTCAAAAAAAGAACATGTAACACTTTTTCACGGCTCCACCTCTTTCGAGTCACTGACAATGCTCAAAGAGTATAACTGTCTAGGAAAAGCTTCTCAATCTCGCCGTTCGGAGTCGGCATTAAACTGTAGGTCCCCTCCACTCGTGAAAGAACAATAGCACGCACAACACGAGTTGGTTGGTGAGCTAGGCCCAGGTCCACCTCGGACTGTAGCGCCGCCATTATTATTATTATTATTATTAGGTTAGTAATGGAATAAAACTTTGCCAAATTTTTGCCTAGACTCTGCCTTTAAATAGTCATTCTTTTCAACTTCCGACGACCTTTTTATTTGAATTTGTCACGCAATAAAACCATTGTTTCATCAGCTTTGTGGGATGGAGTGTCGTCCTTCTGAAAACTCTTCCACCCCATAGCAATGATTCCCGTCAAAAAGATGCAGCCAATATCGTTTGGCAAAACTATCAGTAAAACGAACGCAATCGTCTAAATAACAAAAAAATAGCCCAATGACCTAAATGACTCAACTCAAAAACCGCTCAAAAACTGTCATTTGTGGATGGAGAAGTATCCTTATTTGTTTTGAGTTTTTGTACCTAGAAGTATGTAAATCAGCCTGGAAACAAAAATTAAAATAATTTTGTGTAAAAACCCAACCAGCGTAAGTACAGCGATGATTTCAGTTTGCTAGCTTTAATGATTATGTCAATTAGACCTTATTTTGGCTAAACGCTAAATGTCAAATGACACTATTTTATATAAAAGTTTTTTCAATGTTCGTGCTGTGCTTTCGAGTTCTGACTGTTTGGTTTCCCATTCTTCAACAAATATACACGCGAATATGAAATTGGCCAGACAAAGTTACCCTAAGAGCGTAGGTATGGATTCAGAATAACGATATTTTTTCAGAATATATTGTCAATAAAGAGATCTGTACAGTTTCTTTTGAAGATAAAAAAATTAAGTTTATGTAAACAACTTCTGTTCCATTGTGATACCTGTTTATACAACAGTTTCCACTGTTTCTACTGTCAAATTAATTCAATGGTACATTAATTCATAAAGTGCAATAATGTTTATCTTTAAATGCATACTTATATACATGTACACGAGCTTTTGTATAAATATACTCGTTTATAACATCCTAAAAGACGTACACAAAGTAAGATTAGATAATTTCGTTAAAAAGTCATTAACACGTTGTCTGTTATCTGATAACAAATGATATTTGTGTACTCAGTAAATAATTACTTAACAACAAATATTTGTTCATTAAGTATAAGTATCGTTCTATACATCTAGTAGCTGAGAAATACACAGAGTTTTCCAATAAGGGCACAACAATTTTGTATTTGGACAGAACCTTGAATAATTGTAATATCGGGATGAAATTTATTCCAGGTGTAGAACAAACATCAAATTTATGAATGGAATTCGTTCTCATTCATATGACGACCGAGAGCACATTAAACAGTAATGCATTATTTGGAGTCAAATTTTCACCACTCTTCTACACATAATTTTCGGAAAGTTGGTAATTTCGTTTTTGATATTATTCCTGAGCTCGTCCAAAGTTGTTGTTAGGGCTCCGATCACCAAAACGGAATCTTTATAATATCGATGTAGGGTTCCAAACTTTGACCGAAACAAAAGGAGGACAACAAATAGGATCCTCAGAACTCAATTTCCTATCCATTCTGATATCGCACATCCTTCAACTCGTCCCAGATATTAACAAAAACTTTCACAAAACTTTGTAATCATAAAACCGACTTCAACCAAAATTCGTTCATTCTGAAATGTGTGATTTTTTTTAAAGTCAATAAGTCAAAAGAGTAATTAAATGAAGTCTTCTGCCGAAATTTTTGTTGAAAAAAAATTGATGATAATTTAGAATAGGTGCATTCGAAGAAAAATGTTGATATATTTGAACATGTATTCGGAGTGTTTTTCTTTAAAGGACTAATGGCGTCAGCCGACTTCGTGTTAATTAGCTTTTCTCTCTCTCTTTCAAATACCAGATGAAGCTGTTTTCATTTCTCAAATGTCAGTTGCTACAAAAATTTCTCAATTCGGGAAAAAATGCTCAATGTTGCTCTCATGTTCAATAATGACATGCGTTGGGATTACGTTTTACGCTTTATTACTATCCTCTCATATCTCTCATTTTTCACTTACGCAGGTCGACGCAATATTGTGTGCATGGCCATTGAATCCATTGTGCGTTGAAAGACAACGCCAGCTCTAACGCACTATTGTGTTTCAGCCATAAATCAAAGAATAGGTTTCCAAATACAAATACAAATAGCTGAAGGTGAGGAAGGTTTGGCAACCATTTTTCTGTGTATCCGTTCGTCTGTCTGTCATGTTTTAAATATTTTAGAAGATTTACTCGTATACATGCAATCTTGGAGTATGGTGCTATAGGCCAAGGTAATCATTGCCTATGCATGGAAATTTAAGAAGTGGTCCCATTTGGGGTGGCTCCCGTATGCGTGTAGTTGTGAGGTATTTGCTTTAAAACTTTTCGATCCAGAGCTTCCTTTGAGGAATATAGAGTTCCAAAGAGTAATGGCTGTCTCTTCCCATTTCTAAACCAAAATGTTTAAAAATAAAAAAATTATAATAAAATAATAAAAAGGTTAGGTTAGGTTAGGAGGGCTTTACGTTGTTGCCAGCAATTACACCCAGAGGCCGTGGAGGTCCATTGTGTATGCCCCGTAAGGATTGCATGCTTTCCGAAAATTAACGTAGGGTCAGCATGCAATTACCAAAACCACCCCGTTCTAGTTCAAAATTTCCTTAGGTCAGGGATCTGTACCGTCGCCACATCGCTGAGCTCGTGAAAGAACCCTGCTTTCAAGTGAGTGAGCCGTCGTTCTTGTAGAGCAGAGCAATGCCAAAGGAGATGCTCCACTGATTCAATTTCTTTTTCATCCCTACAGCTCCTACAGAAATCGTTAGCCGCGAAGTTTAGCCTCTTAGCGATTGCACCTATCGTTCAGAGGCCAGTGAGAACCCCTATTAAGATGCGTATGATTTTCTTGTTGTTGGATATAAGGGATTTGGTCCTTTGGATATCATATTTGGGCAATAAGCAATGGGATATGACGCAGCCTGGGTGGCTCAATGAGTCTTTCGGCTGAGCTAACAGGAGGATGGATAGTATTGTCAGCCGATTCTGCACCTGAACTTGAACCTGTCCGTGCCAGTTCATCTGCCTTTTCGTTTCCATCAATGCCGGAGTGTGGAGGAATCCAGCACAGAAGCATTTTGTGGTGGTTCAGGCTTTAATGCAGCTTTAATGCAGAGTTTACGAGATGGCAATTCAATGCCTTCAAAGCCGCTTGACTGTCCGAGCAGAAGGTGATTTCCATGTCAGGAAGGTTCCATTTGTACAATCTGCGCAGCTTTCTTAATGGCAAAGATTTCTGATTGAAATACACTAGGATAATCAGTAAGCTGATAGGTATTGTTTATTCTTAGTCTCACAGAAGATTCCCGCTACCGTACCGGATTCTGTTTTCGATCCATCAGTGAAAATGGGTGTGCCTTTGATGAAGTCGGGCTTTTCCCAATCCTGCCTATCTGGGATAAAGATCGTGAAGTTCTTGTCAAAGTCAAAATCTTTTCCGTAGTCAGTGGTAGTCCAGAGACCCCTCCGACTAAAAGATTCGAGCTGACTTGAATGTCCGTAGCTGTTTGGATGCCAGTTATGGCATGCCCGTAGTCTGAGGGTTGATTTGGCGGCAGAGCCAAACACTGACATGCGAATTTTGAAGGTCTAAAAACACAGTTTTGACCTCAGTAAAAGCATTAAGAAATAATAATTTTCAAATTATTTTAGACTTAACAATTTCTCTCTGCTGAAATTGTCAACTCAACACAAGTCTCAGTCATCTTAATGGCCAAAGCCAGGGAGTACAAACTTTCAGGACCTAGTCTGGGCCAGATCAATCGAATGGTTTTGGTACGTAGTGCCTGTACACCATCTGTTATAAGACTTTCAAGTTGCTTCATCTTTGAGCAACAATTTACATGTGACACACCTACAGTACCAAATTGTCCCAGTAGGGGCACTGTGTTGACTTGCTTGGGACAATATGAACTGAGAGATTTCCAATCCCTATAAAAGACGATGTAGAATCGACTGAATTGGTTAATTTAAGCTGAAGCATTTACAGTTGCGATATTTTCGGTACATTGACCAGTGCGGTCTCATTGGTACACTTATCCACTTTGGCACACACAGTCTATCTGGTGGAATAATGATCGAAATTGGAGTAAATGCTCTTGAAGTTGCGACCACCGACTCAGAATTTCGATAGTAATTTTTAATAATTTTCAAACGTCTCAAACGTTTGTGTTTGTCACGGTGAAGGTGATAAAAATGTAAATTTGTTAACATAGACAGATCATTGAAAGAATTTTAAGGCTGCCTTTGCACTAAAATAAAAAATGTTTATACCCATATTGAAAACCACTTTATTAGTATTATCATAACGATTTCGAAATTTCGAGCGAGTAACAAATCAATATATGCATATTAGTTAATAAGCTACGCTGTTCAATTTACAACTTAACTGGAAAAAAAATATCAAAGCAAGTGTTTTCTTAAAATTGCTTGACTGAGAATTTATAGTAAAAATAAGCGAACTAAATGGTAAATATATTGATGTAAAAATAAAAATAAAAAAATGTAAAATTAATTGTACATTAACATGTAAATACAAATGAGATATATTTTAAAAGATTGCTATTGGCAAAGAAGCTCAAGGAAAAATTACAAACAAATTTACTCATATCGCGATTAAAAGAGCGAAACAAATATATAATTTGAAAGGTAATTAAAAACTGCTAGGTATTGAGAAATATAAACTATTCTTATTAAGTAAGCTAAGACTGGAAAATAACATAGAATGTAATACTTATGTATTACTTTAGTAACTTATATGCCAGAGTGTGTATAAAAAATAAATGTAAGCTCATGGTTCACTCTGCAATGACCGAAGCAATCAAATTATACTCATCCAAAAATACAAAAAAAAAATTCGCAAATAAATTAATTTAAATTCTATGGAAGTGTTTTTTATTTCGAGAAAAGATAATTCTTGTACATTTTTCAAGGTAATAGAATTCTTCTGATTCTTCTTTAGTCTTTAGTCCAGTCTGCGCGGAAAGTGAATGGAGAAAAATAAGTTACCGTAAAGTTTGAAGATCGTACACGAGATCTTCTAAGATCTAAGCAGCATTAATCCAGGCTCAGACAACTCATGAGCCCCTGCATTTGTAAGTTTTCCAGTTAAATCCAAATTCGTTTTCAACAGAGTAAATCAATTGCCTCTTTTAGGATCTCTTTCAGGATGGGAGCGGAAGAAGTAATCAGATGATTGCCCAACGGGCACAACAATGGAATAGAGAATCCGGCGGATGAACCCAGTAGCGTTCATAGCCTGAATGGAGTTGACCACGTCGATTACTCCGGTGCCCCTATGCTCAGGGGCCTCCCAGTTAGAGGTTGTGCGTGGGATTAACTTCCTTACTACGTAAAAAAAACTCTTAGTTAAGAGACGACTGAAAGCCTCGTATTTGGACGGATCTACTACTCACAACCCAGTAAAAAAAAAGAAAAAATATCAAACACTGAAAATGGAATAACAAAACGACGGAAAGACTAAGACTACATTGACAAGATGTGACGTGATACATCCTTGGGGATTTCCACTGCCGACGATAAAAATTATTGCTGTTTACCTGAACACAGGTTTTAGAACCTGTATATGTACTGATTTTAAGAAGTTGAAAAACTGAAACACCCAGTGGTAGTACGACATCAACAGAATTTGATTACTCAGGCAGCATTTCCGTATATGGGCGTTGGAAATGTTTTCGATAACCTTCCGTTTTGTTTGTCAAGGACCAACTATAATAGTCGTTCGAAAACTTAGGCTTATGTCAAAATCTGAAACTTAATCGTCAAATTTTAAACTGTCCATTGTGGACAGCTTATACAATATGGCTCAAAATGAATCATACAATTTTGTTTTGGAATTACTTTTTTACTAATTAAAAAAAATTGATTTTGAGTGATGGAAATCTTTATTTGTTCTGCTAAGTGGGCGCCGTGGCGTAGTGGGTAGGTGCGTCGACTGCTACGCTCGAGGTCGTCAGTTCGAATCTCGGAAAAAACATCAAACATTTTTTCACGGCTCCACCTCTTTCGAGTCACTGACAATGCTCAAAGAGTATAACTGTCTAGGAAAAGCTTCTCAATCTCGCCGTTCGGAGTCGGCATTAAACTGTAGGGCCCCTCCGCTCGTGAGAGAACAATAGCACGCACAACACGAGTGGTTGCTGAGAAGCTAGGCCCAGGTCCACCTCGGACTGTAGCGTCGCCATTATTATATTATTATTATTATAAGTGGAAAATATGATGCCTCCAGTGTTGATACACATTTGTGCCTCGACATTGGCAGCCACAGCCTGCATATTCTCGGCCAAACGACCAGTCCGGTGGCGGCTACTCCCTGCATGGATTGATGTGGTTCCAGTCTGTTCGAGTCAAGTTGCTAAGCGCTAGAATGTTTGCCCAGTTGGCGCGACACGATTAGGAAATCGACGTCAAAATTCACGCTGCGCAAACACCACCGACCGATTATTGGTCAAAAAATTGACACAAATATTTCACGCTATTGCGGAGTATAGCACTCCATTACTTGTCTATTTGTATACTGCAGCTGTCTAGTTCTCAAATGTCAAATATGATTGACGTAGGACGCCATTTGCAAAAATTATAACATCTTCCGATAGGATGATTAATTTTGTGCCACCTTGTAGAAGCTGAAGAAGAATTCACAGCAAACTTACATCTGCTTACCTAGACAGCGATTCATTTCAATCCCCCTACAGTGAACGAACTTAACGAAGCTGACTAAAGCTTTTATTATGGTCACGGTGTATAGTTTCTGTGTATTTGCTCAGATGCTTCAATTCTCTTAGGTTTCCGTACGGTTATTATAGTTGGCCCTTTAGTCTAAAACAATTTTCAAGCAAAATACACAATACTCTTGACTGAACAAAACAATTGGGTTTAGGATTCCATTTATTCTAGATATATAATTATTACAGTTTATTGTTTATTGGTTTCCTGTCGATTTTTTTTATTGGACTCTCAATATATAGTTTATAACAAATGACGTAAAGATCTCTATAATTTCTTTTATAACATTAAATACAATACATAAATATTTCTCGAAAAATCGTGCTAAGTGATGAATCTCTTCAAATTGACTACAATCAAAATGGACTAATTGAGTACAGATCCAAAAAAAAATCAAAATAGATGGAAATACAAGTCCCTTTCCCATTTTTATAAGTCTTTACTGTCTGTTTAGAAAGTGAAGCACATAATGTAGCACCAAATCGTAACAATATTTGTATTCCGTCTGAAAAATAGAAACAAAATAAGATTGAATGATTTTCAAATAAGTTTAAATGAGAATGTCCTCTTTAGGCTTAGGGATATAGGAGAAATAAAAGTTGCAAACTGCTCGAACGTTGTCTTCGTGGTAAGTTCTCTAAGCACACACAGTAGCAAGCAATTTTGATCGCTCTCAGCGAGTAGTGGCATTTTTCACAAGCGTTAGCAAGATCATCTTTGGGATTAAAATCTGACGTATATTTCAGAGATTTCGAATTTAAAGGAGACTTATCTTTTGATAGTTGTCCCCAGTCACATTGCTCAATAAATACAGCCAGAGCTAAGTTCTGATATAGGGACCAAGACATAGCGTATGCAAGAAGGTTTAGTCTGCAAAACATATAAGATCTAAAAGCAGTCTGCGCAGGACCTTATAGGGCCAGAAGACACCTATAACTTAGAGTCAGTACATCCATGGGTACTAGATAAGAAACTGAAACCTATTTCAGAGAAATTGTATATATTAGAGCTAAATCACATGTACTTTATCGAACGGTTTAAAATAGTTTGAAGCACTTGTGTAAAATGACATGGATAGGCCTCATAATCTGTGCTTACATACATAAACAAAAATGAAGGAACAAAATCGGTAAAGAAGGGAATTCAGATTCAGTTTTATGCTTGTCTTCTTTCGTACCATATTCTCAATCAGTTGTGGCCTGTGCCTGCGTACAGTCTTCACTGCTTGGAAGACATCAACTTCTTGATGTTGAATAACCTGCTCAATGCAAGCGTTCGCTGCACAATATACTCCAGCCCTACTCCTTCCATCGCTGGAATTAAATTGAAAAAGGGTTATTCAATTCTATGGTCATTATGTTTAATTTGACATGCATATACTTACGGTGTAACTACACAAACCGGACCATAGTCGGTCTTCTGTCTCCAGCTTTCGACCATATTCATCAAGTAAACCAAAGCATTCGTCGAACTGGGTACCTTTTCAATTCAAATAAACAAATGTAGTCCTTGAGTCACTGGAATTCATCTACTCACCTTATGTCCCATAGGCCAACAATTCAACTGAAACAGCTGAACCGTTCTCGTTGGGGCCTTAACACCAGCCATCATTTCCGTCAGTGATACAATCTACATACGAGCGAGATGTCAAGCATGGGATGGAACTTAGAGATTCCAATGGTCTTACCTTTTTATTTATTTTGTATTCCCATTGCCTTATATTTAAGTATTTACGTGAAAGCACGTAGTGAACAGAAAAAACTGGTCCATATTTTTCCATTTTGGTTGAGACTGGCCAAAAGGAAGGGTATTGTTGGGATGTTGCTGGGGGTTGGCACAAAACCACTACAGTGGAGCATTCGTGATCATATACTAATGACCAAAACTCTCCTAAGGTATGCTTCATTGGCCATTCGGTGACAATGTATTCCCTCGGTTTGGTATAGCCCTGAAAATGCGAAGTGTATACATAAATTAGAGTACATATTTTGAAATACGTTTCTTTTGAAACTGAATTTTAAGCAATAAAAACGATTCTTTTGGACGTAAGAGATAAAGAAGGACTTAAGCACCTCATTCATATGACAAATCACGTTGCAAGAAAAGATTGATCCGATCCATTTGTCCTAGGAATGAGGAGCTTTATAGTGTGCAACGAATTCTTCATGTCTGGCAAAATCTAAGCACAAAGACCGGCATTTAAAATTAAAAAATCACAGCTTATGAATTAATTGAAATACTTACATCAACAAAAACTGCGTTTATGTAGTCAGTGAATGCGTTCCCTTGAAAAGATGTCAAATACGGCCGAAAGTTATCCGCTACAAGTATAAAAACAAACAACATTGAATTGATTGCAAGTTGTGGTTATTGATTTCAAGGGTTCTTCAGGGTTTGTCACAAGTCAGTCGGGTACAACACTGCCGCCAGTGAAAGATGTTAAATATCTGGGAGTAATCTTGGACAGCAAACTCATCTGGAAGAGACACACAGAAGAGATAACCAGGAAAGCGACACGTGCTCTAATGATCTGTCGGAGCATAGCGGGCAAATCCTAAGGATGCAGTCCAAGCATCCTGAGACGGATGTATATAGCTATTGTCAGATCTACAATAACCTACGGGGCAATAGCATGGACTAAAAGAAGCAAATTGATCAGCGCGAGGGAGACACTCAGCAAAGTTCAAAGGTTGGCATGCCTCTGTATTACAGGAGCCATGAGAAATTGCCCAACTGCAGCCATGGAGGTGCTACTGGAGCTGACTGCTTTGCATCTTGTGGTTGCTGAGTGTGCAAAAAAAACAATTATGAGAATGGCAAAAGAGGGGAAGGAAAAGACGAGTGGATTACATCAAGGCAATTCGATGCACTAGTCAAAAAGCTAACACTCCTGGCCATTCCGAAGGACGACGTGATGAGGATATTTGATTTCCAGAAGAAATTCACCATTAAGCAGAGCATCAAAAGGGACTGGAGCAATGAATCCATGGTCCACAGACTGAGCAGCAGTACGGTAAAATGGTATATATGTATATGAAGGAACTGGAGCAGGAGTATTTAGACCCAGGGCAAAATACTTCGAACCCATGGACAAATGTACCAGCATCTTTCAAGCGGAAATTGATGCCATAGACAGATGCGTTCAGATCAATCTTGAAAGGAATTATACCAACTACGACATAGCAATACTGTCATTAATCATTAAATCCAAGCTTGTATGGGAATGGTTGCAGAAACAAAGAGTTGAGTTGAGAAATCGAGTAAAAGTCTACTGGATACCTAGCCGTACGGAGATAGAAGACAATGAAATGGCCGACTCCCTGACAAGGAAAGGAGCATCAGAACTCTTCATAGGCCCTAAACCATTCTGCACGTTAGGAGACCTTATTCAGGGAACTAGAAAGAAGGAACCGCACAGAAACCTGGAATAACGCTCCTGGAATGAAGCAGGCCAAGAAACTCCTACGGCAATATAACCGAAAGATGTTCGGGCATGTATCAAAATGAGCAAGAATAGGACTCGGGGAGCATACAAGAAAATTAGGGGTATTAGAAAAAGGTCTCTGCAGATTTTGTGGAGAATTTAATGAAATTCCAGAACATATACTGGGATTTTGTGAGGCACTAGCTCACAAAAGAAAAATATGTCTGGGCAAGTACCTGCCAACAGAAGAAGAAATGCAATCACTAGAACCATCTCTCATTCTCAGATTCCTGAAGGAAACTGGCTTAGAGAGAATACTCTAGAACATATTTCTTCACCTATGCGCAATAGGAGTCCATTAACCTCACTATAACTCTGAAAAGAACTGTATTTGAGGGGAACTCGTAATAGTGCTAAGGTATTAAAAGGTGCAATATATCCTCAAAAATAATAATAATAATAAAGACTACTGGAATTCAAGAACCTTACAGAAGCAAATCGTAGACGTTGGCCTAAAACTATGAACCTTAATGAAATAGATTCAATTTTTGCTTCAAAAAATTATTCTCTGTGCTGGGAATCAAAATTAGACTTCATGTCTAATGGCTGAAACACAGTAGTACGTTGCGCCAGCCGACATCATGTTACGGAGGGAGTACGTTGACGCACTGCGTTAATCAGCCGTGTGCGTTGAAAGACATAGCCAGCGCTAACGCACTATTGTGTTTCAGGCATAAGAGCAGGAGTCGATGCTCATGCTCAGATTTATTTCCCAGTAGTCGATGTGATCAAAAATGTCTGAACGAACGGGTCTGAGATTCTATTTATCGGACTTATTTCCCTCCCACCAAATATTGCAGATGAGCCAAACCATGCGCCCAAGCAGATCAATTTCGGCTGCTTTACTGATTTCAACAAAACATCCCATCTGCAACTGCAGCTTTGTTTGGCTTCAGTCTGAATAATGCTATCTTGACCTCGTTTAGATCGGGTTGACGGAACTCTCACCTATCATCGTCCATATTGGGTGGAAAGTTCTGCCTGACACCAGGATCTGGGAATTTTCCAAAACCACTGTCTGAAACTCAGCCAAAGCCCTAAAACATAAATAAAAATATGGACAAATTCTGGGTTTATTTCAGAGAAAAGTTCTTAACACGGTCTTTGTTAAATTGCAAGATTAGATTATAGTTTCAAAACGAATTTCAGAGAAATTAAATTAAATTCAAGATGCAAATTATAGTCTATATGGCATTGTCACCAGACAATCCAACCCACAAAGTTGTCACGACAAAGAGGGACCTTTCCTGTAAGTTTCCAATGATTGATCAAAACTAAATTAAGCCGTACAATACTATTGAACCATACAATTGTTGTATCAATAAAAAAAATGCCTCTTTATTTAACTCCAGGTCCACCTCGAATAGAGGTCTTTTTTATTAAAAAACTGGGCGAGTTCTTCTCGCACGGTGACGGTTTCGTTGCATAAGACATATTTGAGACATTTCTGAATATCAGGCAACGAATTCAAACAATTTCAGTTGAAGTTTCTTCTTATTGCAACTCAAATCCACTATTCATTACAAAATACAAACAAACATCCATAATAAGGATGCTACGGAGGTGGTTTTATCGGAGTCGGAGTCGGTTTCAGAAGCCTCATGCCGACCTCCGCGGAGTCGGAGTTTAGTTAATTTAAAAAATTATAATTAATTTATAAAAAAAATAAAATTCGGAGAATTAATTAAGAATTACATTTTTATTAGAAAAGCAAGATAAAAAATACAGACTAATTGTTAAATTTTAAATTGGGTAAATTATACATATTTTATAAACAGCAACTTAGCTGCTTTGTCGCCATCCAATCTATTCCGTAGTGGGATATATACCAAACCAGCTCAACTGAATAATTGTTAGATTGGAACAGACCCTGGTGGAACCGACAAAAATTGTCGCACAATTGGTTTCAAAACCTGGAACTTTTTTTTCACAAACATTGCATTTCGCTGTATCCGAATCAATTTCACTGAAATAGTTCCGTATTACACTTGTTTTAGACTTCATAGTTAATAAAGTTTAGTTAATAAACGGTAAGATATTTGTTTACTAAACCAACAAACCAATCACTAACTCCCGCGTCTCATGTATGGACTCTCAACTTCAATGTAAATTTACATACTTATGATTTAAGCAAATGAAAAAGTGAAACGAAGTTGTGTTCGTCGGTCGTTATCGAGGGTGTTCCGAAAAACATCCGTTATGATTATATCGGTACCGGAGCCGGATTCGGAAGTGTAATTTAAAACAGAGGTTCTGACATATCGGATTCGGAGTCGAAGCTCCGTATCATCCCTGATCCATAAATACTTATACGAACATCTCTATCTAAATTTATTTGACACAAAATCCGTATCTATTGGGTATGATAATTATAATTTCTAAATTTGTGTGTATGAAAAATGACTTCTTGTGCTTGTACTTTTTTTTTCAAAATTTCATGCCGTTATCTTTCTAAATGAAGGAGATAAAAAGTGTGACAGACACACCAGACGGAGGGATGGACATACAGAAATTTTCAAGGTTCCTTTTTTGTGGGCCTTTTATTTATTAAACTGGAATACTTACGTGGTACACATAGAACATCTCTGTTTTTCTCCCTGTTATCAGCTCTATGTCCACCAGCACAGTCACCAATCGAAAATCTGAAAAACCAAGATTGCGTTTACTGGAAATATATTCAACAAATTCTGATAATCTAATTTATTACCTCGGAGTTTGCTTGCAGATTTGTAAATACTCTCTCTGATACTCGTTGACTCTCGTTATGGGATCCTTTATGGATTTTGCCTTGAGTCTTTCAGAGAGTTCACTTACAGGAAACCATGTGTTTCCGCAAATCAAATGTTCTTCTAAGGTATCGTATACAAATTTATATTGGTCCTGCAAACGAAAAAAAATGGTTTGGTTCTAAACAAACAAACAAATGTCAAGTTTAAAGTTTGCCGTGGCGTAGTAGATAATTGGGTCAACTTCTATGAGCATGGATCCACATTCGATTCCAGTTCGAAATCAGTAAAGAAACATTTCTTTCCATTTCACAGTACCACTTCTTCTAAATTTCGTAAATTTAGAAGATTATGTAATTAAAAATCTCTCCATTATGTTCTGTAGGCAAAGTTGTGTTTTGAATGTGCGCTCTTTTTACGACTTCTCAAAATAGTTAGTGGCCGCCGTGGGGAAATCGGTCGACTCCTACGCCGTATGTTTAGGTTCGATTTCGAACACAACAGCATTCATATTCACCACTTTTTAAGAGCATACATTTTTTTGGAGAGTATGCAAGTAAAACGGAGTTCACATTACGAATGACGCGTCCGTAAACTTATTAAGATAATTGAAAATTATATTTTTTTTGTTCCACGCTGTTCGATGTTGCCTTATCGAAATAACAAACAAAAGTGAAAATCACTCTGAATTTGTACGACAAGTTTTCACATTTAACGACAAGTTGTACGATCAAGGAAAAAAGTTAAGTTAAATCGTAACAGCTTCACATTGAGAAATTTGTCCTACGAAGTAAAGTCGTACGACCATGCCGTACGATAAACCGTGTAGTGTGAACCCACTTTAACTGTAATAAGCTAAGCTTCTAAAACTTCGCGGTTCGAAGTCAGTAAAAAACTCCGGGTCTGCCCCTTCTATCTTCTTTGACTGCAACCCCGTCGAATTGCTCCGTCAAAATTTCATTACAATGGATCCCTTAGGCTCTGACTCTGAGCCTGAGGGACAATGCAACAGAACACGTCCACAAGTCGAGGGGACCTTGGCCAGCTTGGTGTGCGAAACTGGAGAAAGCTGGCGAGAGATCATGCCGGCTGGAGAGGTATGTTGGATGAAGCCCAAGTCCATCTCGAACTGTAACGCCCTAAGAAGAAGAAGGATCCTTTAGGCTATAGAGAGCTTCGAACCATTTAAATCAACTGGTCCCGACGATATCATACTAGCGGAACTACAATGGAATTTGGACATAACCATCTCCTGGGTAGAGATTATTTTTAAATGCTTTACCTGAACCTTCATTCCACAAAGATGGCGGTTAAAGCGGTTTCTTCCGAAAGTGGGTCATAGCTCACATGTATGTACACGCCAAGGATCTAAGACTTACCATAATTTCTATCAAAAACTTTAGAAAGGCTCATAGATATCCCTCTTTGGTGCATCAAAGACCAATCTAAGTTGTCAGGCTTTCAATATGCATACTATATGGGTAATCCATGGAAGATGAAACTGCCTTGCATCCACTGACTCAACCCCTTGAAAAATTATTCTACTTTAAAGAAGTCACTATGGTGGCGTTTCTTAATATTAAGGGAACCTTTAACAATGTCTACCCGTGCGCCGTTAAAAATGCACTGATGAATCTTGAAGTAAATGAGGAGCTCGGTACTCTGATTTATCAACTACTTACCAGTAGAAAAATTAATGCTAAGCTGGGATCTACAACGGTCACAAGAACCCCCAAGGTCTCCACCTTCCCCGCTATGGAATCTAGTTTTTGACGAATGGGATATTCGCGGTACTACCTTTCGCAAATTTGTTTGCAGTTTCTCTGTGCAAGTTTTCAGAGAACAAAGTTTTAAAATAAAGGCCGAGAACTTGTTATTTTTTACACCACTGTATATAGTTCATAAGCTCTATGTGAATTTAGTTGTCTAATGTCTAATGTACTATCTCCTTGATGATACGGAATCGGACTACCGTATTGGATTTTTTGTCACCATTAACAATTGCTCTTAGTCAAGGAGTCTCTGAATATCTTCACCGTTCTTTTTTTATCTCGATTTCTCGTTTTAGCACCAGCATCTGCTTAAACAAAATCAGTCCCGTTGACTGAATGTTCATCCAGTAAGGACTCAAAAGCTATTGTCTTTTGCTGACCAATACCAGACATTGGCACAATATATGTGCCGCAGTCTCTTGCTCCTTCAAGCATGGTTCACAAGCATCATCTGCAAGTAGACCTATCTTCCTTAAATGATGCTTACATTTTCCATGACACTGACAATTACCCATTTCAACGATTTTTATCTCATGTTTAGAACTGTTTTCTTGGCAGCGCCTTTACATTTTCATTGCCAGTGTATTGCCTGTGTACATCCTACAATAGCTGACCAACTTCTTTCGTTTAACGCGATGGCACATATGTTGATTAGGTATTTAATATTCAAATATTGCTTAAGAGTCCGAAATTTCACTGCATTTGTTTCCGGCGTAGACCAGTGTGACACAATTTCGAGTTTTGCGCTCATTTAGTTTTAGTCGCAAATTCTAAATTCTAATTTATGCATCTCTAATTGCATGTAGCAAAGCAAACCTAGCTTGGCAAACTGAAGTGTTTTTTCCCTCCACAATAATAAGAGAATCTCTGAATGCTTACCAAATTTTCAATTAATCCCTTTCTGGATTGTCGCATTTTCTTCAAATAGCCATAGACGTGAAAGCTTTCTTCTTCCTCGGCTAACTCGAGATTGGAATCGATGGATAAATACACCCCAGATCGTCCACCACCATCGCTAAAATGCACAAACCATTAATGAAGCCAACAACGTATCTTTAATTGAAATAAAGTACAAACTTGCAGTGCACCAACATCGGTCCACGTATGTCTTCGGCTTTAATAATATTCCCAACAACCGAACGGACACGACGCCGAAACTCCAGAACTGCATTCGAGAACGGGCACGAATGAGAATACCACTCGGTGTAATGGAACTGGTATATTATCCGTTCTTCGGTTACTTCGGTCTACAAAATACTTTTTTTTTAATTTAACTTATCTTGCACGAGGAATGTTTGCACAAACCTCGTTCTTCTTGTAGAGTCGAAAAGTCCTTATGTGAAAGTTTGCCAGTTGTTCTTCCTTCAAAATGTTTATGTGTATGTCGCCATACGTTTCGTGCGTTTCCATATTTGGCGGCCAATATTGGACACACATGACCTTTAAATAAAATAAATATAATAAAATTCGGATAGCAAATTTTTAAGGTGTTCACTTACTTTTGTAAAGTCAAAGGTCTTTGTGAGCATGATGATCACAATGACGTTCTCTTGCCAGACCATTTTCCAAAACTCGTTGACAGTTTCTTCAGTTGGTCCTTGTGTCACAATGTAGGCATTGGGTTTAAGAAGACTCTGCAAAAATCAAACGAGTTCAATTATTTATTCCGGCGGCGCTACAGTGCGGGGTAAACTTAGGTTTTGCTTATAAAGCAATCACTTGTGGTGGCTTAGTACATATTTTTTCCCCCACAAATGGAGGGAACCCACAGTTTCATCCCAGCTCCAAACGGCGAAGTTTAATAGACTTTTATTGATAGTTCCGATCTCATTAACAACCAACTCGGTGTTCGGAAATGGAAACAGATAGCGATCGACCGTGCCAGTTGGACAGGCTAGTTTGTTGTGCACCTGGTCTACCCCGGACTTTAGCGTTACACAAAGAAGAAGCAAAATATCTACGTAGAAGCGCTTTTGTTGCAAAAAGATGGGGAGGTTTTTAATCTCCTACACTCACTTGAACGCCACCGTTTAAATTATGTAATATTCAGAATTTTGCTGGCGACATAATTTGTTTTTCAAAGCAAAACTTCACTGCCTAAGAAGTTTTCTATGTTTCTATTTTACATACAGTGTCTCACAAAAGTATTCGGAATTATGTTTTTTCCTGGATCTTAGTTTGCTTTGTTGCTTTTTAGTGTTGCTGTAGACAGTAAACATGCATTATTTTTTCTGATTTTTTGTTAAGTCCGAGGTGGACTTGCCTAGCTTCTCAGCAACCACTTTTGTTGTGCGTGCTATTGTTCTCTCACGAGTGGAGGGGACCTACAGTTTAATGCCAACTCCGAACGTCGATTTTGAGAAGCTTTTTCTATACATTTATACTCCTTGAGGTGAAAAAGGTGGAGCCGTGAAAAAATGTTAAATGCTTTTTCGAGATTCGAACCTTAGACCTCGAGCGTAGGAGTCGACGCATCTACCCACTACGCCACGGCGCCTACACTTCATTAAGGAAAGACTAATAAAATACACCATCTTGAGAAGTTTTCAGATAGCACTTCTAAGTCTTTCCTTATCGGATAACCAGGTTGCACTTAAAATCATCTATTGCTATACAATATAGTCTACGTTTGCCTGGGGTTGCCACTAATAACTAGATGGACTAGATGGCAGAACAGACGACTGGATGGCGCAGTTGGTTAAGTGCCTGCCCCAAGTTAGAGGGGTCCCAGGTTCGAATCCCAGTGAAAGCGAAGTTAATACGCTTTTATCCGGTTTTTCAAATCTGGTCCAGTCACTATTTGCCGTTGGGATCAAATTATCGTTGGGATCACTGGAGCGGTCGATCAGTGGTAGTAGTCTGACTGCGGATATCACAATGGACCAACATGGTCTAAGTGTGCTGGTGAATTCACTAGCAACCAGCAGATGGCAGAACAACATGTTCACCCTAGCCTGGATCACTGGCCAGAAAGATTTCACAGGCAATGAAAGGACAAATTACCTTGCAGAAAAAGGTGCAAACCATATTGTGATTGGAAAATAGGCTTTCCTTGGCAACTCTTACTGCTGCCATAAGGATATTGTTAAAAGCTAGGATATTGTGGTAACGCTACCGAGCTGTAGGTCTGAGGTCTCAATCTATTCTGATCGTAACAATTCTAAAAAAGTTATTAGATAAGGAAAAAATATATTCAAACTCCAATATGCTACTGCACTAGCCACTGGAGTTTTAAGTATCATCTAACGAAATTGGATTTTTTAGAAGATAATTTCTGGCGGATTTGCTATGAGAAGGGGGAAATATCTGAATAAGTGCTCTGCTCGGGTCCCTCTAGTGACAGAAGCAGACTACTTCACTTTGAAAGTAACATTCTTTGAAAGAAATTTGAAAGCTAAAGTCTAGGATTATACAAAGGTCTTACCCTCGACTAGGGTGCCTAAAGCCGATACAATAGATCTGACTGTTCGCGTGGTCTTCCTGTCATCACTAATAATAAATCAATAAAGGTGACATAATAGCCCCATATCATGCAATTTTATTCACTCCCCATTACTTTCAATACTCCACACTCAATTAAAGCACGAAATAAGGTAGACAACGAAAAAAGTCATGACACAAATAGAAAAAAGTAGGTCAGAATAACAAACAGAATTAAATTCAAATACTATCTGGATTGGATTAAGGTAACGGCAGTTGAAATTCAAACCTGACATAGGCGTGAATTTATTTAATTGCAAAGATGTATGTAAAAAGGTGGATTAATTAGACAGTTCCACACCCCAACTAATAAAAGCCTAATCATCACAAATAACTCTTAATGGTTAAGCACACGCTACTTTTAGTAAATTAAACCAATGTCCTAAGGGATTGGTTTATCATTGAAACCGGCGATATGGAATTTCTCTTTTCTCAACAATAATCAGCCGAAATCATGTCATCCACATCCACATGCTTTTAAACGTTACCTCGAAAAGGTCACGTTTTTAATTTAAATATGCAAGACGTTACTTAAATAAATTGTGGAAGTTCGAGTTGTACTCGCATGGGTAAGGTTCTGCCACCTAAATATTTTTTACATTTCTGAATATCATTTCTGTTAAATTTTCTTCTTACTTCAACCCAAATCAACTATTCATTACTACATTCATACAAACAAACAAACAAACATCCATACGTACATATACCTATACATCTATCCAAATTTATTCAACACAGAAAATTCCTCAACCCAAATCCATCATACCCAATCACTGCTCTTGCCTGCGGTGTGTACAGTCGAATCCCGATAATTCGAAATTGCAAGGAAACGGCATTTTTTACGAATTACCGCAGGTTACGAATTATCGAGATTTGGATTTAACGAAAACATAAAAAATACGAATTAAAGAACTTGTAAACTAAGAATAAAAAACTCGTAATATCATAGATTTTGCGAATTAGCGATGATTTTTCAAGAGACTCACGGTTTGTTACGAATTATTGAGGTTTCGATTTATCGGGGTACGAATAATCCCGATTCGAATGTGCATTGTTATTGGGCATTTAGGGGTTGTAATGAATCGAATGTGAAAGATAACACTCATCATCGTATGGAGTTGTCGATCACAGCATGGACTTTATGTGTGAAAATGAAAATATTTGTAATTTGAAATATTTGATATCTCAAAATTTGCACATAAACCGATATTTTGATATTTATCATTTCTTAGTGCTACAAAACTGAGTTTTTAGATCTTCAAAATTCGCATGTCGTTTATGGCCAATATCTCCAAAACTATTTGGGCTAGAATGCTCGAAATGGTTTTAAATGAAAGTACTCATCCAGCCAAGTTTCTGTGTTTTTTTCAGATTTTTAAACACTTCGGCTTAGAAATGGCAGCGGGGGGGACGAAATAAAAATTTTTTTGGAGCTATATGTTTTTCAAACAGTCTACCGATTGATATGATATATCACTCGAGGGCCTGCGTCAATGTTGCAATATAAATGGCAACTTCACCTATACGGGAGCAACCCCCAAATGATCCCACTTTTTAAATTTGTGTGCATGAAAAATGATTTCTAGGTCTAAACTACTTAATTCGAAAATTTCGTACCGATATCTTTATAAACGTCGACAGACAGACGGACGGACAGATGGAATCATGGACACACCGAAATTATAAAGGTTCCGTTTTTGTAGACGAAACTTTAACAATGAATTAGATACCAAAATTATGCTAGCACCAAATTCACACCGCTTGAACTAAGTAAGGTTTGCTCCATGAAGTTTCAAATTATTCTAATAAAACCAACTATAGTCCTTGATTTTCCAAGTATTGCATAGTCAAAGTTCTCCTAAACCTTACCAATAGCCAAATTCCATTAAATTGATTCCCTAACAATCGGTTAGAAATTGCGTATTTATCAACAATTTTCTATTTTTTTAATACTTACATCGACATAGGAAGCATTTACATAGTCCGACTCTGGTGAACCCTCAACTCGTTTCAAAACCACACGGTTGTAGTCGTATGGAATACATTTTGGATTTTGATTCTTAATTTGATTGTGCTTCTTTGTTGCATGCCTGCAAGTATTCCCCTCAACTTTGATAGCCGTCTAAAAAAAAAGTCCTGTATTTAATCTCACACGCAACACTCATGTGTCGAAAAACAAAAAAAAAGAAAACCAAAACTCACCATAAACTCCAATTTAAAGAGCACAGGGAATTTTCTTCTTTGGTCACAAAGTCTTAAGAACTTCTTGAGGGACACTGGCGTACTTGGCATAGCTCGAGACAATGAGTTGCACTCATCTGAAATAGGAAATGGATTAATCCTGATTCAGTTATCCTTTTTTCGTGAACATACCTCGAACTTCCAGTCGAATTTTGTCTGAAATGACAAGATTATGGGTCAAAATGTCACTAAAAATATAAAAAACATGCTCTTACCAAATGAAAGAAGACCGCTGTTAAGCATACTGAGTTTGATGGCACTTGGGAAGGAAACAAGTTTCGTTCCAGATCCCTTTCGTTTGTTTTTCTCGAAATCGGCATAAGCCGTCGAAGACCTAGAAAAAAATGATTAGAAAAGTGGTAGCAACTACTTCAAACATTTACACAATGCGTGGTACATACTTATATAGGAAGGAAGTAGAGGTGACTCTATTAGCACAAAGTGTCACTTTGAAGCCACTGTTCTGTTACATGGTTGTAACTAAAGGGTTTGATGTCGGAACTACTAAATGATCGTGTGGCTTGATGATCTTTTCAGAGATCTCGTCTAGGGAATCGAAAAAGTGTTTATCTAGTCCCCGTTGTCTGAATCTAGCGAGTGGCGGGCAGTCATAAAAAAAAGTCCCTTTCTGCTACAACGTCACAGCGACAGTATGCATTGTGTGGGATGCTTTATATGGCTGTTTAGTTTCCTAACTTTCAGTAACCCGTATGGACGGATGATATTCTTACAAAATCTGTGCGGCGGCTCCTTAAAAGTTGGCTCGTTCTTACGATTATTCTTTTTTGTTATAATCGGGCCGAAAACTCCTAGATGTTGCACAACTTGTGAGCCCTGTTAAGTGAGGGTTAGGTTAGGGGGCTGCTAGTGAATTCACCAGCACACTTAGACCATGTTGGTCCATTGTGATACCCATAATCAGACTACTACCACTGATCGACCAGTAATTGTGCCGTTAATTTGATACCAACGGCAAATAGTGACTGGATCAGATTTGAAAATCCGTATAAAAGCGTATTAACTTTACTTTCACTGTCACACAGTCACTTGACCAACTGCGCCATCTAGTCGCCTTATGAGCCTTGTTAGTCTGTCTAAGCTCGCCTTTGGAAAATGTGAAGTGATTCCTGTCTCAACCACAGCAAGCGGAATACCTCCGTCATGTCTTAACAATGAATGGTTAATCTCTTCTAAGTCAGCTTATTAGTCTTTTCTTTTCTGGATATGTTGCTTCGCCCTGTCTCATCTCAAAAAGAACCTGGCTTATTACAGTATATGTTATTTAAAAAATGACCAGAAATGAAGAAAAGCTACCGCCCAGCTGAATCGAAGCCGGGCGACCATACACAACGCAGCCGTGTGTTTGCCAATTGGACGCTGGAAATGTTGACCGAAATTCCAGATTTTCGCAAAAAATCCCATGTTTGGCTCAGCAGCTATATCAACAAGCAAAATTGCCGTTAATGAAGCGAACACAAGCCACAAGCGTTCGACCCAGCATCAGTGCATTCACAAAGATTGACTGTTTGGTGCGGTAATTGGTACAGTCGGAACTTATTTCTTTCGAGAAGGAGGCACCGATACCGTCAATAGTCTCATATATAGAGCGATGTTAACCGACTTTCTCGCCAACATCGATATATCCGAGCTGTGGTTCCAACAAGACAGCGCTACAGGCCATAGAAGCGACGAAAGACTCGAAGTCGTGAAGGAGAAATTTGGCAACTGGTCAATTGGTCATGCGACTTGACACCAAGTCAAGTCCTTAGTCTAGGTTAATGAGTTCTAGGAATTAAATTTGAAGATAATGTATTCCGTGGAAGCCAATAAGAACTCTCTCGGTATAGAGTCACGCTGGTCACGTTGAAACAAGAGAATTCTTCAAAACATACAGGGTGGGGCATCTAGTGTTTTTTTTTTAAATATGTTATTTTGACACTAACCGCTGTTTTCCGCTCGAAATCTTGACGAAATGAGTGGCTTAACGTTTGAACTACGTTGGGAAATATTGAAAACTTATTTCTGTGTAGCCCAAGAAGTTTTGGCCAAAATGAAGCATCGACCGCAATTGCTGTACGCAAATTTGTGCAAAAAGTTCATAAGACTGGTATGCTACTGGACAGCACTCATGAGAATGTGGCAGCAGTGGCCGAGAGTGTAAGACTCAATTCACGAACATCAACTCGCCATCGATCTTAAAAGCTCAACATTTCACTGCACTAACCTGAGGAGAATTCTGCTCAAAGATTCTCTTACAAGGTAAGGGACTCAACAATTGAAAGCACTGTACTTTTTGCAGAGAAAAGTAGTAGAGAAAGAGATTGAAGACAGATTTTAAAAATATTATGCAGACTTCTCTCCCGCATGGAATGGTGCACAAATAATTCACTTCATTTCATTGCAGGAAGTCCAAATGACGTCAGAACCGAAGAAAGTCAACAAAATTTATCATCACCGGGTCAAAGCTTGTGAAATAGCTTAGATTGTCGGAATCGTCATTCGAATCCTGCATGATCATTTGGTCATAAACAAATTATCTGCTGACGGTGGACCAGAAACAGATTCGGGTGAAGATATCAAAATATTATTTGGAAGTCTTCAAGAGTAATTCAGATTCATGTTTGGCTCAGCAGCTATATCAACAAGCAAAATTGCCGTTATTGAAGCGAACACAAGCCACAAGTGTTCGACCCAGCATCAGTGCATTCACAAAGATTGACTGTTTAGTGCGGTATTTGGTACAGTCGGACCTTATTTCTTTCGAGAAGGAGGCACCGATACCGTCAATAGACTCATATATAGAGCGATCTTAACCGACTTTCTCGCCAACATCGATATATCCGAGCTGTGGTTCCAACAAGACAGCGCTACAGGCCATAGAAGCGACGAAAGACTCGAAGTCGTGAAGGAGAAATTTGGCAACTGGTCAATTGGTCATGCGACTTGACACCAAGTCAAGTCCTTAGTCTAGGTTAATGAGTTCTAGGAATTAAATTTGAAGATAATGTATTCCGTGGAAGCCTAAAAGAACTCTCTCGGTATAGAGTCACGCTGGTCACGTTGAAACTGTTTGAAAACAAAATAATTCTTCAAAACATACACGGTGGGGCATCTAGTGTTTTTTTTAAATAATATGTTATTTTGATGAAATGAGTGGCTTAACGCTTGAACTACGTTGGGAAATATTGAAAACTTATTTCTGTGTAGCCCAAGAAGTTTTGGCCAAAATGAAGCATCGACCGCAATTGCTGTACGCAAATTTGTGCAAAAAGTTCATAAGACTGGTATGCTACTGGACAGCACTCATGAGAATGTGGCAGCAGTGGCCGAGAGTGTAAGACTCAATTCACGAACATCAACTCGCCATCGATCTTAAAAGCTCAACATTTCACTGCACTAACCTGAGGAGAATTCTGCTCAAAGATTCTCTTACAGGGTAAGGGACTCAGCAATTGAAAGCACGCGACCATCCGCTTCGTTATCGCTTCGCAGTTTGGGTCTTAGAGCAGCTTGAATTGGACAACGATTTTGGGCGAAAAATCATCTTTTCTGACGAGGCGCATTTGTATCTCGGTGGATACGTTAACAAACAAAATTGCCGTATCTGGAGCTCGGAAAATCCGCACGTTATTGTCGAGAAGCCAATGCATCCACAGAGAGTGACAGTTTGTTGCGGATTGTGGAGTGATGGCATCATTGGACCATTTTTGTTCGAAAATTAGGCTGGAAACAATGTTTCAATCAACGGTGGACGTTACAGAGCCATGTTAACGGACTTTTTTTTGTTTTTTTACTGAAATTGAAGACATAAATTTCATGCAGGATGGCGCGCCATGCCGCACAGCCCATGCCACAATCGATCTTTTGCGCACCGAATTTCCAGCTCCAGCCCCAAACCATAAACATGGTCAGAAAAATAGGGGTGACAGAATGCGCTACTGCGAGGCCAGCCGAGGCAGCCACTTGTACGACGTTGTATTTTATAATTAATGGAAATGTTTGTTCTTACTACTAAAGCCATAATACATGTAAAAAAAATTAAATTTTGTTCAAAAAAAACTTGCATTTGACTCACCATATACATTAACTGGGCATTAACAAAAAATATCAAATAGATCGGTTTGACCTGGCTTTTCACAGTGATCGAAAGAATTTTGGTTTGTGAGATTTTGGCAAAATGGTAAAAGTCAGTTTCGAGTATAATAAAGCTCTACTTTTTGCAGTAAAACCATTAAAGAGATTGAAGACAGATTTTAAAAATATTATGCAGACTTCTCTCCCGCATGGAATGGAACACAAATAATTCACTTCATTTCATTGCAGGAAGTCCAAATGACGTCAGAACCGAAGAAAGTCAACAAAATTTATCATCACCGGGTCAAAGCTTGTGAAATAGCTTAGATTGTCGGAATCGTCATTCGAATCCTGCATGATCATTTGGTCATAAACAAATTATCTGCTGACGATGAACCAGAAACAGATTCGGATGAAGATTTCAAAATATTATTTGAAACTCTTCAAGAGAAATTCAGATGAATATTTACTGAGTTTTGTAACAGTTGATGAATTCTGATTATACCACTACACACCAAAAATTAAGGAACTATGAAAATAGTAGATTTTCTATACGAACGTGCTTTAAAAAATGCAAAAACGCCTATTTTTCAGTGTTTGAGAAATCTATTTTTTGGAACGGTTAGAAAATTTAGAATATCATTGGGACACGTTTTAAGCACTGAATGGACTACGTTGAAAAATACATTCAAGCCACTGACTTATGGCACAGCGTAATAGCACACAAAATCTAAAAGAAAAGTAGTCAAACGCTTCACTGGCTATATGTATGTGTGTATCTATATAAGATGGGCGAAACCTTGGAAAAACAAGGATGTCTGAATCTGAACATTGGTGCAACGACGCGAGTTTTTTTGTCGTCGTGATCACTATTATTAGTCAATAACAGTCGTAAAGTTTGACATTATGATAGGATTTGACAGATTATGATGGCAGACGACTTACCGGCGTACTAACGGACCACTACTCCATCGCCAAACACCGGGATGAGCTTGGCCTAAGCGCTTAAACCCTCTGTGACGCCTGTGGATAAAATGACGACACTGCAGAGCACTTCCTCTGCTTCGCTACTGCCCACCTTTGCTCGGATCAGATGGCAGATATTCGGAAGACTAAGAAATTCCAGCAAAAGTAGTTGGGAAGTTGCTGCCTGTTAGTACAATGGACCAGTTTTTGAGTTTAAGTGCTCCAGTGTAGTGTTAAAAACGTCCGACAAAAAAAATTGGATTAGTTAGGTAAAGATTACAACAAATACTCTAGAAGTTGCAGAGATGGGGAAGAAGAAAGTATTTATCACTTGCTTTTGCGATTGTCCAGGTCTTTTTGTTTACCAATATTTTTGGAAAAAACTTCTCTGATGAGCATGAGAATATTTATAAGATTGAACTGAACTAAAATTCATACTTCAATTTTTGTGTTTTTTGATCTTTAATGAAAAGGGCACAATGGACCCAATCTGTGAGGTGCAGCTTAAAGCCACTATAACACCCATTCATTTACTTGTCTAACCACAAGAGAATGTTTGTAGAGTTGATAATCTTCACTATTATTTTATAAAGAAAGGAAAACGTAATTACACTTGATAACTGGAAGTTTTTTAAGATCTTATATGTTGTGACAATATACGTCAAAGCAGGGATTTTCTTCTAGTTTCGTGAGCCATTCGTTTTACAGTTAAAAAGTAAAAAAACTCACAGTTTAATACATGCTCCGAAAAGTTGATTGTGCGAAGCTTCTGATGACATTTTTACCTCCAGGAATTTATCATTTATCCCGCAAAAGATGGTTCTGCGATTCAGCAATTATTGGTGCTTTTTAATTTGTGCGAAGCAATTAAAACATATGCTCGAAAGCACCGACATGACGCACATTTAACGTGGTGTACATAGACCTTAAAATTACGGTTAATAATTTATCTAATTTCAACAAAACCAAAGTTCTTTGTTGTCATTGCTTTAATAATTTATCTAATTTCAACAAAACCAAAGTTCTTTGTTGTCATTGCTTTCTTTCACTGAACGATGTTAATGTTAAGTAAAGATACAAAAAAAACTAATTAGAAAACCGTATGTGTGCTAATCGCGAGAATAGGCAACAATTCAAAATGTATGAAAAAAAATTACGAAAAAGAACTAGAGCACAATTTCAGACACCAACGTATTGAAATGAAGATACATTTGGGAGATGAATTTCGATGAGGGAAAACTTGAAAATGCCAATAAAATTGCAACCTTGACTTGCCTTCGAATGTAGAGAAAATGTATTCAATTATTTCATCAGTCCAGGAAAATTGGCGCTTTTAATGAATACTCATAAATTAAGTTGTTTATTTATGGAGTCATCTGAAAACAATTTCATGTAAAGTGTATGCAATTTCTCAGTAAATCGCTGCATGGGACGCTTACATCCACTGAATATTGTGAACATACTTGGATGTATATTAAAATAAACTCAACCTTACTGGACGATGTAGTAAACAAGTATACAAATATCCATCTAGAGAAATTAGGAATTTATCTGAATCATATCATGGAAACGATACAGTTTTGAAATTAATTCGTTCGTGCACCACTTGGAACGCAATACAACGTGAATACTTTATGACCAAACAATATCTCTCATAATGAATCTCTTACGTGAAATTCTATTGAAAAATCGAAAAACAAGAAGCAGCAAAGTAGTTTTTATGTAAACAAATCTGTATTTTGAACACATTCAAGTACCCATACATAACATATGTTTCACATCGAACGCACAAAAGTATCTACGTGGCAAAGTCATCATCACATTCAGATGCTTGAGGAAAACGAGAAGGATTTTCGAGAATATAGCACGTCTTCCTTGACCTATCAGCAAGGTTTCACACTTATCCTTGTCACATAGTGACATCATGTCCTTAGAAATGTTTCTATTCAATACCAAACAGTGTTTCCCTCCATTCTTTGCAAGGCACTCTCAATCGATTCGCGTTAACAATGGATACAAAAATACACCAACCCCTGTGACGTTCCCAAATTATATTGTGTTTTAAGTTTTGACAATTCAACTTTTCACATGATACGGAATATTAGAAAATTTTTGAAAAATACCTGGATCTGTGCTTTCTTGTTGTTTTGCTCTGACGAGCCCCTCCTTTGGAAGCGACCTCATCCATATCTCACAGTGATGCTGAATTTTCTTTATAATCTTAAAGTAAATAATGTCAAATAAGAATCAAATCCAAATCGGACATATCGCCAAGCAATTCTCTGAAACGATATTACGCGCTTGTTAAATGAATTCACTGTGGGAATATGGTTAACTCTTACGGCGACAGCAGTAAAGGTATTTATTCGTTTTTTTTCTTTACTTAACGAGAGGATGTCATGTCTCTAGCACCGAACGAGGATTAACTCAATAGTAACTAGATATAAAGATTTTGACGCGGGTGCATGACATGCGCTGCGATCCAAAAATAACATACAGAGAGTAAAAAGAAATTTGGTATATAGAATTTTTCGTTTTGTATCGAAGAGCGTATTTTGTGACGCATTTAACTTTAGTAGAGTGATTCCTTGCGTAAATCTTATGAAATTCGCAAGAAGTAAAATGTTTAAATCGATAATTTTAGGGAATAAATAGAGAAAAATAAATAATTATGTATTCAGGGACTTTCACGGGTCATTGGCCAGAGTACCTTCTTCTCTCATTTAATTTATTTATTTCTGCTTAATACAAGCGAACTTAAGTGACAGCATATAAGAAAACTGTCATAAAGTGTTATCATAAGTTCTTGGACAAGAAACGTGTATTTCACGACGTGAATTTTTATGGAGTCTATTTTACATCGACTTCCAGATGCCAAATCTAAGCATAGGCTGGGATTGGATGCACGTATGAGCAGCGGTGCAATTGTTCTACAGCAGCTGTAAGTCTAACGTCGTAGTCCTGCAGGAGTACATCTGTATTCAGCCATTTTTTCTTCTTAAACTTTTTTACCATTCTAAAAAACCATTTAATGCAACAGATTAGATCCCTTTCAAAACGGTGATGTTAAATTTAAATTCGGTGGTTTCAGCCTGGGGAAGTTCACCATAGATCAAATCTTCACACTGCGCCAGAGAAGATCGTGCAAAACTAACTAGCCAACACAAGAGGCACGATCTTCCAAAAGTCTGTTCAACTGCTAACTTATGCGGACGACATCGACGTGATAGGGCGAACACAGCGAGCCGTCAATGATGCGTTTGCTGGCATTGAAACGGAAGCGGCTAAAATGGGTCTGGCGGAAAACGAGGGCAAAACCAAGTATATGCTGTCATCGAGAAAGGACGCACAATATCGATGACTTGGCCAGAACGTCACACTTGGCAGCTATAACTTAGAGGTAGTGTAGGACTCCGTCTACCTCGGCTCCGCAGTAAACAGTACAAACAACATCAGTACCGAAACGCAGAATAAGTCTTGCCAATCGCTTTTTTTTGGGCTCAAAAGGCAATTGAGAAATAGAGCTCTCTCTCGGAAGAGAGAGAGAGAAGGTATATACAATACCTTGATCATCTCAGTCCTGCTTTACGGTGCAGAGGCATGGACAATATCCCAAGCGGATGAATAGTTTCTTGATCTTTGGTCCTGTTTACGTTGATTGGCATTTGGAGGAGAAGAACTATATGGGCTGTACAGCGACATGAGTCTAGGCGTCTAGACGTCATGTAGAGCGTATGGACAACTTAGCTCCGGCCCGAAGAGTCTTCGACTCTTGGCCTGTGGGACAACGCAACAGAGGACGTCCACTTACAAGGTGGCGCATACAAGTCGAGGGGGACCTCAGCCGGCTTGGTATGCGAAACTGGAGACAGCTGCCGAGAGATGGTGCTGGCTGGAGAGGCATGTTGAGTGAGGCCCAGGTCCACCTCGGACTGTAGCGCCCTAAGAAGAAGAAGTAGAAGAAGAAAAAGAAATTGATATTTATTATTTTGTATAAACAATTTTTTTTTTAAATTTCACGTCTTCGTCTTCTTCACAATGCTCAAAAAGTATAAATGTCTACAACTGTTCTTCTAACACTGATCGGCAAATTATGAGGCTTACTCAAAACAAACCAATTAAAAAACGGCTTGACCTTAGATGTAAATATGTCAACAATAATAAGAAGGTTAACAAGCTATGAATTCTCTGATAGAAGCCATTGAAAATGCCGTTTGTCAACTTCTTAGTCACACCAACTTAACCGAATTTGCCGACATCATCAAAGCCGAAAACTCGTAATCAAAGAGCACTAAAATTAACCAGCTGCCAAATGTATCAAAGTTCAATATATTAGGAACAGCCAGTGGCAGGCAATTTGTGCGAAGTCCAAGGGAGCCTTTTAGTTTGGAAACATTCAAGAAAGAAACTAGAAATCGCAAACTTAGATCTTATTCTCATTGTTTTCGCTTTTTCTTACGCAAAATATTCCACTTAAATATGAATCTACCAATTATTTATGGATATCGGATTATTTCGAAATTACACTACATTCCAAGGTGGATATGTTTCTCGAGCTATCTTCTGTCATCTGTCTTCAGGGCTAAATTTCAAATTGGTTGAAATGCATTTAAACTGGTACGCGTTACGGTTTCGGTCCTTCCTTTCTACTGCGTTGTATATCCAGGTTATATTCAAAGACTTTCTGAGTAGGAGATGTGATGTTGCCATTTTTGACGTTAGATTTGTTGAATGTTGCGAGTAAAAAGAAACACCATGTTCACTTCTTGACAGTTAATAACAGACTCACTCGATGAACGCAAGGACCGTTCTTTATACAACATTATTAGCATAAAATGCAACAATAATGGAGTTACAGGAAGATCATACGATTAGGGTGATAAATTATAGCCGCCATTCACCGCAATATGAAGACGGTGCCTATCGAGAAACGCAATTATATATAATTTTTTTTTAACCTCTACAGACCTGTAGACACCCGGCAAGGCCGATGACGCTGTACAGCCGTACAATTCATGGTTGAATCTTCTCATCCCTTCATCGTTAATTCAAACGGATCAAAAATCTTTCTTTTTCGAATCGACCAAGTGTTCTCCCATCCGTTATTAACAACAACTAGGCTTTTGCATATAACACAACCATGAGCATAACAGTCTTGTATAAAACTGTCAGAGGGGATGTGCCACTCAATTGAACAATGCAATGATAAGAGTAATTCTACGATTGATCTCTTTCTCTCGTCTTTAAGAAAACTCTTATTTGTAGTTTGTCTTTTAACGAGAAGAATTCCAACATTCACCTCATTTGAGTGACGCGCCCTCACAAATTCCAGCTAAATACGAAACGTATGAACTAGCCAAGGATGCCGACATCTCTCTTTACATCTCGATGGAGAGATGTTGTTTGTACCTCTCGGTACAATTAAACTCAAAGAAATCTCACCAACTGCAGGTACCATGTGCCAAACAAGTATGGTTTTCGTTGGATCTTCAGCGCTGTCTTTTTGAGCAGTATTAGGAACTCAAAACAACTATTATTTAGATCTGGCATCCCGGAAAAAACTCGTCCGTCTTTGTAGAATGATGGTGGAGAATACCCGTCAAGTTCCGTAAAAATTTTATCGAAAACTTTGATTTCAAAAAAAGTGTTGAAGCAGACAAGGCGGGACTTTCTTAGATATTCTTGAGAAGATCGTGCTTTATTCAAACGTCAATACGAGAGGCGCGATCTTCCACAGAACTTCGCTGCTCGCATATGCCGGTCATTAAAATCATCGGAAGGACACAACGAGATGTCAATGGGCCATTTGTGAGCGGCTAAGATGGGTTTTGCCATAAAACAGGGTAAGGGAAAGCACGGAAAAGGCCCCCAAACACCGACGTAATGGACAGCGTCACAATAGTCAGCTGTAACTTTGAGATAGTGAAATACTTTGTCTAGCTAAGATCCGGAGTAAATTAAACAATGACGACACAGCGAAGGTATAAGGTTACCCTTAACAATCGTTGTGTCTTTGGCCTCTCCCGAAGGACAAAGATGTCTGTTTATAAGACCTTAGTAGACCCAGTCCTGCTGTCTTAAAAGCATGGACCCTATTCAAAGCGGACGATGTGGTGCTTGGTCGTTTCTAAAGGAAGATCCTTCGGATTACCCTCGGTCCCGTATACACTGAAGGTGTTTGGGGAAGGAAACTGAATGACGAATTTTCACACACATTCCAAAAGAATCTGTTCTAACATATGACAAATCAATCATAATTCTTGTGAACTAAGAAATTAATAATTAATTGTATTTATTGCTATTGTTTACTATTATATTGTTAGTCTAATTCTCATTTAAATAGTTCATGAGTTATTTAATGGTTTTCTGTAAACAGTTTTTTTAAATACCTACATAAGACATAATAGCTTGTAGTATTTTTGTACAAATAATAGGTTAGGTTAGATTAGGAGGCTGCTAATGAATTCACCAGCACACTTAGACCATGTTGGTCCATTGTGATACCCACAGTCAGACTACTGCCACTGATCGACCGCTCCATTAATAGTGCCGTTAATTTGGTTCCAACGGCAAATGGTGAAAAACCGGATAAGAGCGTATTAAATTTGCTTTCACTGTGATTCGAACCTGGAACTCCTCTAACTTAGGGCAGGCACTTAACCAACTGTGCCATCCAGTCGTACAATCAATAACAATAATATAAAAAATGAAGAAGAGAACCATTGATACTACAAATCGAAATCTGAAAAGACTTTTGGAGATTGGTTGATTGATAAAATCACACAAAATAATGGTAAGTAACAAAATGGAACCCAAATGGTGGTTTTATTCGGGGAACAGCAAATATTAAGTACTGTACTACAAGCGACAAGAACTTAATTTCAACGCAATTTTATTTTAATTTATTGCAACATCCTCTGAAAGGACTTTTCAACAAGTGCTTCGAGGTAAATGGCTGCTGCAAAAACGATGTCTCAGTCCGCCTGAGCTCTAACGTCGCCCGGAAAAGAAGAAGACTTGACCTTATCATTTGTGGTCCAGAGAAGAATGAATAAAGCCAAATCCGAAAGTCAAAAACACCAATTAAACAAATGGCCAAAGAACAACTTAAAGCATACTTCGCGACAACACAAAAATCCTTGAAATGAGCACCAAGACTTGACTGATTGAAGCGAGATTCGAATTTTAAGATGAGAGGAATTTACTTTAATTAGACATTCTTTATAACAGAAATATCATAACAGCATAAATTCATAATAGCAATAATAGCAAACAAAAACACAATTCCAGTCCTGAAATCAAAGAATGAACTACAGTCGAATCCCGATAATTTGTAATGGCAAGGGAACAGCTTTTTTGTATGATTTACCGCAGATTACGAAATATCGAGATTTCGATTTAACGAGGTGGAAAACATAAAAGTACAAATTAAAGGGGCTTTTACATTTCATATACTTTTCCAATACATATTGTTTAACTTAATTAAAACTAAGCGCTCAATTCAAATATATGTAATTACATCTTAAATATGTACTGCTATACATATACAAAAAATTAAAAAGAAAACATACAATTACATTAAGATACAACAAATCAAGAAAAGGCTTGTTATTTAAAAAGAAGACGACATGAAGGCTACGTCAAAGCAACATAATAATAATAATAATAATGGCGGCGCTACAGTCCGAGGTGGACCTGGGCCTAGCTTCTCACCAACCAACTCGTGTTGTGCGTGCAATTGTTCTGTCACGAGTGGTCAAAGCAACATCAAGGCAACAAAATTGTCTAAAAAATTAACGGTAGTTTAACTTAAAAGGTTTTTTTTTTGCGTTTTGTATTACGAATTATAAGAAGTTTCAAAAACAAATTACGATTTATAAGAGATTTTTTCCGGTATTTAAAAAAAAAGTCGCTGACAAACAGTTCGGAAATTCATAACCTTTCGTTTAAATATCCGTCATCCAACAGATTTCAGTTGACGGCCATGCTCATGGCTGCTTTCTTGGCGAATGTCATTTATTTCCACATTATGGCGACCCTAATAAGGGATATTTTTGTTTCCGGTGTTGCACAAAGGAGCAAAAATACTTTTCAGTTTCCACTCCCAAAACATTTGAATTCTTTTAAATATGTATATTGCGCGCTCAAATTAAAAATTCTTCTTGGATAGAATAACAAAGTAAATGCAATGATAATGTAAGAACTGAAGTGATTTACTAAAGATTTGAAATTGCATCGACGGCATAATTCTCATTTCCGGTTGTATGTGCAAATATGTAGAATTTAAAACAAGTCAAAGATGTAGAAAGTATTGTAAATATGTATTTACATAACTGTTACATATAAAATTTGTATTGAACATTTTTAGGATTACTGTTAATAACACTAGGTAGTAAAATATATAACAAATCAAAGCACGAAAACTTAAATTCTTAGACAGACACAGAACTTCAATAGTTAAATACCTCACATTATGTAAATCACAGTTGACATACCCCCGAAACTCCAGATCACCACCATCCGAATTATTTACTTCATGCAATCGAAGATCAGACAGAGAATCTTCCCGGTTACCCCAACTTTTACACATTATCCATTCAAGGAAAGTTTTTCCATCAATGCTCATCGTCCTAGAAATAGTCTATTCATAGCCCATAATCATAATCTACACGAATTTGTGTTCTGCTAATTTAATAAATGTAAATCCAATTTTCAGTTCGTGACGCACAAACAAACTTCATGACCAATTTTCTTCCTACCAATTGAAGATGAATAAAACACAAAAAGTTTTAGAACCATTTAAAATATGTATGTTTATTTACTTTTTTAATATGACATTCGGATATATTTTAGCATGAACAAAATTCCAATTCAGAAACTTTTCCAAATAGGTAACAAGAAGCCTAATTGGTCTGTTGACAAAGTCCAACACATTTCCCAACAAGAATCAACAAGTGTCGTCAAATGATGATGATGGTGACCAATTGGATTAATGCAACTAAATAGAAATTTCAATTGCTTGCGTCAGCTTTTCAGTTAAAATACCCTCTGATCATAGCAGAATAGATACATATTTAAAATAGAAAGACCTGCTTGAATCCATTTCCTTTGAGAGAATATAGGAAAACTCAATAAACTTCAAGCCATTGCCTTCCAAATGTGGTAAACTTGATTCCACGCCCATGACGAAAATCGTTTCGCTGAAAATGTTGCGATAATTAAATGCAACGCATTCAACTACGTACTCACACAATGCCGTAATGAACAATTTTTGTATTAAATTATCATACGGCAAGGCCTAATTTTCTCTGCAGATAAAGTAGGATTAACCGACAAACATTTTTTATTAGTGCTCCTTTGAAATGACGTCCTTTAATGCTTTAAATTCAGTTTAAAATTCATTCTACCACAAGTTGATTTGACCAACTGTGCGCACCAAAAAATGTACACATTTCGTAACTTTGCCGAAAGTACATACATACAAGGCCTTTTTTTTATGGTGGAGGCAAACTCCTCCATAAAAAAATAACAAATTTGAACCACTAAAAACGGGTTTTTCTACATTAGCGTACATTGTACAAATTATGCATTCCTCATCAGTTCATGCCATCACTGTTCCCCAATCATTTTCGAAAAATACTTTGCAAAACAGACAATTACTTTCTTTCGCGCCTTAAATTTCTGACAGATGTGAGATACCGCCTTTTCGACATGTACGCCAAATGAGTGCATTCAATGATTGAATATGTATCTGAACAAGTTTGGTAGGTGTTACATACCGAAAATGTTCTCGAAATTTAATTTATTCATCTATATCGAAATTTTAGCGTTTAGATCCATAGAAATCAATGTTGAGTTTCAGTATAATTGAACCGATAAGATTACTCCGCCTACAATCAGCAGTAATTATAGGAATTATCAGCACAGTTTATAATGGCTTTGGGAAACCAATGTTAAAATGAATTCACCAATTCTTTTCTCCGAAGGAGGACGCAAACTGCATGCATATATGTGAGTTGTCCAATACGAAAATATGAGGTCTTTAACAGTGCTGTTTAGACAGGTCGAGAGCTACTATACAACATTAATTATTAAGCTAAAAGTTCTGTCATATTGAATTCTATCATATTACATGACATATTCTTCAAGGTCCTAACTCCGATTTGTAATCAGAATTAACGTTCTATGGCTATACTTCAATTGTGTCAAAAGTGCTACATTACAAAAGATAATTTTTGACGTTCGCCATATAACTAATGTCAAAAATGTTTCTGTGGATAATATTTCGCCACATTTTTAAACTAATTGGCACAATGCCTTAAAAGATTTTATATGAATTTGATATAGTTTTTGCTATCAAATCATTGCAATAAATAGTTCCCCATGGATATTTCAGTTTAAAAAATGATATTTGGAGTGCAGAAAAGGCCAATTGCACAAATTCAGCAAATCTAGAATGAAATTCGTCAAAATCGATCACTACAAATGTAACCTCAGTGTAAGAATCAACTCTCCTGTTGAGTCAAACCACCTAATAAACCTAGCGCTAACATCATTTATCAATCAAAGAAAATAATTTTGCCACAACGATGAGAGCTATTAATTCAGCGCAATGTGCCAGCAACTGTTTTGTGTGTGAACGCGATTAATGAAATTTGCTTCATAGCGATACGGATGCGGTATTTGGATAGAAAACCGATACAGCTGAACGAATCTACTGGTTTACATTTTTCATTAATCTATTTATTTTAGGAAACCTGTGAGTGAATAGAACTTGTCGTGTATGACTTGTTTTCGGTTGAAGAAAATAAAAAAAGAATATAATTAAGTTGATTTCAACCATTTTAATAATTAATTCCGAGTGCTTTTAATGTCGTGTGTTGTTGTTTTAAGCTCTAATATGAAGTGTAGATACACATATCCGATCAACGAACTTGGAAAAAGTGTAGTGTGATGTTCTGTAAATTCTGTCATATTGCCACAATTGAAAGCAAAAAGAAAAATAGCTTAAAGCAATGCTAAACTAGAAGTTCTTTTTTGAAGACAAAAAATCAATTCATTTCTAAATAGCCGCAGATCCAGACGTAAATCATTTTCAGGTACGAATACATCAGGCTAAGTGAATAATCTATCAGCAAAACAGGCAAATTCACTGCGGTCCACCATGCGAAATATGTATTTTGTAGTTTTTCTTGCCATTCCCCTTTGTTGAGTTTTTCTCTTCGTTTCGTTTCGTTTTTTTTCTTCGTCCGATAAAGGTACAAAATGGCGGAATAATTTGTAGTGCGATGTTCATAACGATTTATTCGGATGAGGCCATAGTTAATTTTTTTTATTCTCATCTTTATTCGCGTTCGATTGTGTGGAGATATTTGCGAAAATTAAGTGTGCATTGTTTTCGGATTTTTTCCTGAAGTGAATTGACGACGATTGAGGGCGTACAAAGTTGCCGAGAGTGAGAGAGATTTGTTTTCGTTGATGGCTATAGTATATTTTTTTCTTCAGAAATACATTTGTCGTCCTAGTTTGGATGGTTTTGTGAAAAGCATGCATTTTATGTATGATGTATGGGTATGAGAGTGCTAGAGTTCCCTGCTTTTGAAGACGTATAAATTTCATTTACGGCGGCAGCTTTTGGAAATGCAGTACTTTGTAGAATACTGCGCAGTTCGATGATTAAATAGTTCTTTTTTTTTTTGTTATTTTTTTTTTTTTTTTTTTTTTTTTTTGTTGCTTGTTTGAATTGAGTGAGGTAGACTGAACTCTAAACGTCAGTAGGGTTTGTCTTTGTATCGTCGTAACTATAACACTACGTCATCATGACGCGAGGTTTCTTTTCAACTTGGAGTCTCAAAGTTTGCTGTTTGTGACATTTAAAAGGCTTCCATGGTAATTTTGTGTATTTTGTCATGCATGACTTGAGCGGCGAACTGTGGGTCAAATTTTGATTTCATCCTGTGTCGTCTAACTGGATTGTGAACAGTCACTGGACTCAGGTATACATGATTTTTTTTAATTCTTCCCCTCCAAAGTTCATTTTACATGCTGCCTCTTTTTGCACAGCAATTGAAGTCACAAGAGACGAAGTAGTGGAACAAGACAATCCTGTCGAATCGAATGTTCAAAGAATTACTCTGTAAAAGTGAGCTCCCCAAAAAGTGGTGTATACATATGTTAACACCTTGTGTTGCAGACATATTTGAGAAAAATTAGTTCTTAAAAATCATGTGAAGATCAAAAATAGTGAAGAGAGGAGAGATCTGATATGAATGAGTCACAGAAATTTCATCATAAAAAGTAGATTGATGTGCCGAGTGCATTTCCATATTTCACAGTCGGACTGCGATTTGCTATGACAAACGTTTTCATTTGTATGCAGAGAATCTAGGGTGTATAAGGAATCACACCAAATGAAGTCCAGATTGGGATTCCCCCAATAAGTCAGTATTTTTCTCCATAAAATTCACTCATAAACACAGTTCTCAACCAACAGTTTTCCTCACTGTAAGTGAAGGCTTTAATCCTTCTAAAAGAAGCAAATATGTTGTAGTTGAGCGAAAAGGTCGAATATGTGGTTCCAGCACACGTTTGAATTCAAACGTAAAATGAAAATCTCGAGTCATTTTCGTGTAGTCTAGTAAGGGAACTTTGAAACCATCACATCATAGTGATTCTAGTTCTAGTTATTTCCAAAATTTGCGTATTCTTTTAAACTGACAAAGAATTCATATTTTGTCAATTTATTGTAATTTTTCAATCCTTTCGAGATAAGACTATCATTGCATTTGGGATTCGTTTCAGTTCATCTATGAATGAGCCAAGCTCTGAGGTGAACGAAGCATTAAATAGAAGTGCTTGTTCTTGTGCACGGTTCTCCTTGTTAGACAATCATGGCTGGGTATAGGATGCATAGTTCATTGCAGTTTCTACCGTTTCCCGCAAACACATTTGATGTTTGAAACCTTTTGAACCACATTTAGCCTTGATTTTTTCGAGCCATTCGTCCAAGGTTTCTTTGAAATGCATTTTGACGCCAAATAGTATTTAATATCCTTAAAGTTGATGAATGGATCACGTAGAATCTCTTTGAAGTCAATACGGGATAAACTGCAGAAAAATGAGTTTATTTGTTCGGCTGGTTGTATGAAGCTACTCTAATGTGCATTCAATGTACATCGGATTTGAACTATAAGTAGGTTAGGTAGATGGGTGCCCTTGCTGACATGAAGAACATGTCAACGGCACACTTAGACCACTATGAGTCCATTGTGCCCACTATGAGTAAAGTTAAGAAATTGCACAAGACAACTGATTGTTTACAATCATAATGCAGCAACCATTGATCACATCAAATGTCACAACACATGATCCTTGGTTATATCTTCAAGACATTTTAAACTATTCCTTACCGGACAACGAAGAGTTGTTAAACCTAATCAGAATTTTTCACTTCATCATTGGCGCTACAACCGGTCAGGTCGTAACTGCTTTAAATAAGTTTCTGTTATCCAGTCTGGTATACGTCTGCGATTATCTATGCTGCTGGAAATATTTATACATAGGACATGACAACGGAATAACTAAAAATTACAGTTTTTTTTTTTTTTATAAAAAGTGGGGGTCTGATATACGCTCTGGGTTTAAAGAATTCTAATTCTTCGTCACCTATTTTGCATTGGGTTTCCAGAATATGTACCAAAATCTGTTTCATTTATTTATTTGTATTGTACCAGAACCTGTCTGGTTTACTTATTAGCCACCAGATAAAGCTGGAAACCGTGACGAGTTGATTTTTATGCTAGATAAATTATCTTCCTTTCGAATAGAATCTCTTCTGTACAGTGAAACTCCCACCGGACAAACAACAAACATCGAACCCTGATGTCAGGTGCGCGTATAACACGTTGTTAAACGGCTCTACTTGGACTAGAGTTCAAATTGTCTTCTTCCATGTGGTACAGTTGTTGTCAGAATCTATTGATTTTAAACCTAAGAATATCCAGGAACTGCAAACCTTTTTCACGTTAGATCTATATTTTGAGTAAATTCCCTCCTGAGCCCGAAACCTGTAAATCAGCTCAGCAGCTTGCCAGTCATCTCTATGTCGAAAACAGATTATATATTTTTGCTATTCACAGTTAAGTTCGAAGGCTTCGAAAGGGCGTATCTCTCCATTTCTTGTGTTACATGCCTAAATCCTCTTCCAAAGCCTCTTCCAAAAATAACTTATTAAGATATTCAGCTAAATTGTCATAGTTTGTGTGATTTTTTCTTTGTCTTGAGAAGCTTCGTCGCATATAACGGATTCTTGAAGGCATCAATTGCAGAATCCCTCTACAAATTTAAAAACAAGAAAGTATTGCAACGAACATGATTTGACGGATGCTTAGAGGAGGACACTCATTTAATTTTTGGCACAAAATGTATGAATTGACACCGTTTAAGTTAGTCGCATAACACTGGTGCAGAAACCTCATGTTGCCTTGCAAAAAATGTGGTTCATTATAAATCTTTTGTAAAATGCTTTCATTTATTCTGACGGTTGTTTGACTATTTGACTTTGAGACAAAAATTGAGATATCCTTTCCGCATGCGAATGTCAAATCGAGAGCCTCTCTTATATACCACAATCTTCAATTGATCCATTCGGTCAAATTGTAATTCTTTCTTTAAATGCTTTTCCCAAGTTACTCGCAAAATTTCGTCTTTAGGCGTCTGTACACGTATGCACAAGCCGTTACAATGTTTCGATGCGGTGTATTTTTTTAAAGAAAGTTTAGTTCGTTTTCTAACAGTTTTTCTAGGATCTAAATTCAGAAGGAGGAGGAAGCCATGTGTTTCACACATTATTACCTCCGAAGCCAGCTTTTAATCTTCTAAAGACACCGATAAGCTTTCGATTATACATATCTGTTATTTTTTTATATATATATATTTTGTTTGGTTATGGGTACTTATTTTGTTTGCTATAAGAACCTCCTTAGCATATCAAACAAAATTAACTTTATTCAATTATGTGTATTTGCTTTCCATAACAGTGAATTGAGCTAACCGTTGCCATATTGTGTTGTTCATCACGCATTACGTAGTCCATACATACATTCATTGCTAACAATTATCGAGCATACCTCAACCGTGATAAGCAGTTTAATTTCAAGTGAAAAATGTTTTCAGATAAATAATAAAGAGAATAATAAAATGAGAGAATCAGCTCAAGAAATCAGTCTAGATGTTTGGCATCAATGGATTCTAGACGCCATCGCAAAAATCCGTTCGCAAAAACAAAGACCCAGCGTTCAGAGGATATGTCAAGCGATTGGTAGTCATCATAAATTCCACGAAGATATTGTTGCTGAGAAACTAGAAGAGGCTGTTAACTCCGGAGCTGTGATTAAAGTATATAACAAAGGTTTACACTCATACAAAGCGCCAATGGCTAAGAGAAAAATTCGAATTGAAAAGAACACAAATCTATGCAAAATTGTGGCTAAGGCTGTGCATGATTTGGGCGAGTGTGAAGGTTCCACGTTCAAAAGTATAGAAAACTATGTACAGAAATTCAATAACATTGAATTGGGCACAGATACTGACTTCAAACTTGTCGTCAAGAACTCGATCAGAAAAGCAATAGATGCTGGATTTCTCATTCAAGAGGGCAAGCTGTATAAGAAAGGCCGTTCACTAACGACACCGCGTAAAGCTGCTGTAACTACTGAGAGCACAACAGAGAAAATAACCAAAGTGAGTTCAACAATCAATCAACCAAATAATAAACACTGAATATACTATAGATTTCAATAATATGTATATCTTTATAATTCCGCTTGCAGGGAGACTTAATGTGTTCTTATTGTGTTGGCACAGCAGAGCGCAATGGATGCGGTATACCAGAGCCGCTTAGTTCCTGTGATAATTGTGAAATGTCCCTGCATACGACGTGCGCCAACATTGCCGGTAAATGCAAATCACAATCACAGGTCCTGCTTTATATCCTCGCCACTAAGGGAAACAAATGGCATTGCAACAAATGCAAGAGCTGTGATGCGTGTAACGATCGAGGGAAAGGTCCCTGTCTGCTCGATTGTTACCTGTGCCAGAAAAGTTTTCATTTAACCTGTTTGAATCCCGCAACCGATAAGAAGCCGAAAACTCCATGGAGGTAAATAAAATGCGCATCGGTAACATTGCCGTGGTATCGAATAATTGGAGAATTTTCTTTTAGGTGCATATTCTGTTCGGAACTGCAGTTAAGTTCGAAGAAACGATCGTCCAACAGAAACAACGTGGACGAGCCTGTCAGCCGGAGGGGTCTATTGAAAGCAGCTGACAGCAGGACCCCGAAAAGATGGTTAGCCAAACACCCCCTAGCTTCTATATCTACAACCACAGACGAAATAACCGTTGATTCTCTTTATTTCTCCAGGAATTCGAAATCTCTGTCGATGAACTTAAAAAAGGAGTCGCCAAGTTTTGGATTTGAATCGCCCCCAGTTAAAAGATCTCAAGCAAGAGATAAATATCTGTCTGAAGAGGGCAATTCTGAAATTGACTCGGACAGAGATAACGAAAACAGTTACGGAGATCTTGACAAGAAACCAGTGCTCGAATCCAACGCTAAGAGAAAGCACGTTAACACTCCATTTGACTTCAAAGCGAAACCATCGACGTCAACCTCGTTTCAATATCAGGACTTCAAGAAAAACGATAAAATGTCCAAAGAGAAACAGAAGTTCTTCAGACACTCAGCTTTCAATAGTGAACGTGTCGTGAAAACAGCACTAAACATGCCGGTTCCGATGAAATCAAGCAAAATGCAGAAATTGTCGTCGTCGCCTATGCAATTGTCTGATCACAAATTCGAGCCACTTGAGTGCGAGCGGCAGCGAAAGTTGTCAGAAACATCCTCGTCATGTTCGTCCACCGATAACGAAGACGACGATGATGACGACGACGATGAGGACGGAGACAGCAGTTCCTCGGATTCCTGTTCATCAAGCAGCTCTGCAACAGATTCAAGTGGCAGTAGCTGTGAGACCTCATCATCAGGCGACGATGATGATGACGACGACGGTGACGATGACACTGAAAAAAGTGACAAATCAGAAATGACTCTGTCTCGAAACTGCAAGAAGGGTGCCTCCAGTTTGGAACTAAAATGCAATCCCTTTCAAAATTCCGAATCAAATGTTAAGGATGAAAATGTGTGGGGCTTTGCAGCGGTTGTTAAAAAAGGCGTTGACATATTTACCAAATCAAGTAGCTCTCCATCGTCCTCTTCGAGAGAGGTTAAAAAGAAAAATACTCAGCTGAAGGGCTTATTCGATGGTCTATCGCATATATTTACAACTTCAAACTACTCCCGCAACAGCATTAAAGGTAAAGACTCAGAAGCAGAAACCGAACAAGACAATTCGAATAATCTAAAGGAATCGAGAAGAGCATTCAGAAATTATCAGAAATCTAAAAATCTCATTACAGATGCACAAGAAAAGGAGTCATTCTACCAGGGAAATGCATTGAGCAATCCAAATGCCTCTACCCTAACCTCGTTGTCAGCGGTCAAAGATGACGGCACGACCAAGAATGGCAATTCCTTGTTCACGGGAAATACACTGCCTTCAAACGCCAGCATAAATGCTGCAGATCCAAATCAAAAGATCGTTAAGAAACGCATAACACCCCTTATATCCATGCCGTTGGAGAAAAAGAGTCTGTTTTCATCGAATTCAATTAACGATGATGTACCTTATCTGACACAGAACACAGTATTAAATGCTGCAGCGTTTTATAACGAGGAGGAACCGGAATATAATGGAGGCTTTTTCGTGAATAAAAATCACTTGGATTTTGCACAGTTGCGGCAAAGGAGCTATCAGTATAATATATTCGAAAATGCCGAGTCAAATGATTTGGTTAATCCATATTGCCTTCCACAAATAGGTAAGTTATACGAGTTGTCTTTCTGTCAGCCTTCTTTTTTCTAGTTTTTTTTTGCCCACCTAATCCATTTAATTAATCAGTTTATCTAAACATTTTATAACACTACAGCGGCTTTAACCACGTGTCGTGGTTTGAAATTATTAGCTGTTTATTTATATTTGCTCATTTATTTCAAAGTTTTTCAAGTGGAATGTGCATTCTTTAACCGCCTTTAGTGTTGGCTTGTGTGTCACTCTTAGTGGTTTTACTCAATGCATTCACTGGCTGCTCGGAGCAAATCAAAGTTTTGCTTCTATTGCATTTAAAGCCAATTGACTCTAACGCTTATATTGATGGCTGATAATTGTTGGTTATTTTTCTTTTTACTTTCTTATTTTGCAAATTGAGCACCGAGTAGCAGCAATTGCGAAAACCAAATATTTAACCTCTGTTCAGACGATTGCCAGATCTGTAAATATTGTCAAATCTGTCACTGTAAAATTTATCCCAAATGCCTTACAACCATCTGAACTTACAATTTTGTGTGACAATATTTGCAGAAACACATTGTCAGGTCAGATATCCGAAATTGTCAGATATCTGGCAAACGTCTGAACACACAATTGTGCCATTGTGAGATGTTTAGAACATATGCAGACACATTTGGTATTGTCAGATGTGCTATGTTTATGACGTCTGACAATTTTTTTTTCATTGTCAGATCATTTTTAATATTTGAAAGAGCAAAAGTTTCGGTGCACGCTATGGGAATGGAAGAAAACAATGCTATGTGTGCCCTTATAGTTGTAAAGTATGCTTCCAGCATTGGGTGGTGCGACCATTACCACATGCTTTCCATCGACTACTCCAATGCAGTTTGGGAATTGCCACAGTTCGTTGAATTTGCTGGCTACAGCATCCCAGGCCTCTGGTGTACTCGCCGTCTGGAATTAAACACAATTTTTTGTGCATTTGTGTGTACATTGAATACGGTGATGAAATGAATATACCTGAAGATATTTAGCGACGAAGACTTTATAGATTGCATCCAGAACTTCTGGAACGATGGACGAGATCGTTGACACAGGAATGCGGAACAGATATTGCATAGACCGAAAATGTTCGCTGGTAGTTAGGTATCGTAGCGTTAACACAAGTCGCTCAGCCGCTGAAATGTTCGCTCGCATATTCGTTTCTTTTTTTACGTTTACCCCAAGATAAATAGACTCCTAAACTAAGGGTTAATTGCAGTTGTCAGTCTTTGTCACCGCTGGGACGGTGAATCGATCTTTGTACGACAGCATGTAGTTTTGTTTATCCTCCCTTAATCGCTGTGAAAAATTTCCCAAAAGCCAGACCGACTTATGGAGGCTGCTGCCCCCCGTATTGTCAGCTATCGCGTTATATGTGTGTGTGTGTAGTGGCGGCTCTGGAAGAAATCCAATTAACACTGTGTGCAGGTTTGATGCTCTGAAAGGGAAAGGAAATAAGATTGAGATTAGAACCATCTTGTAGTGTTTATGAACATCACTAATTTCTTGACCGTCATCTCGGGTATTTCTTCAAGAGATTCGGTAAAAGATCTTCCCAGATCTCGTGGTCCGGCTTTAGGCAAAGACAGGGTGAGACAGGGTCTGCTTTCTTTTTTTTTTTTTTTTCGCTGGTTTTATTGAAACGCTACTGGAGAACTCAGACTCAAAACTGGTACATTGTACTGCCAGGTAGCAACCTACTCCAGTGCCGTTAATTTGATCCCAACGGCAAATGGTGACTGGACCAGATTCGATTTCATTGGGATTAGAATATGGGACCCCTCCAACTTGGGGCAGGCACTTAACCAACTGCGCCATCCAGTCGTAAAGGGTCTCCCGTTCTGATACAATATCACAGCTACGGAAGTGGTCAACATAGGGGATGCCCAATTTGGCTCCGTGTTCGCCTATTGGCCAATGACCCGGGATGATCCTCACTCATCTTGCGATATCGGTCTGAGTTCTGTAAAGAAGATCTGTTGTTCTAGTCAAATTAACTATAACATTAGATGGGTCAGTTTAAATAACTGAAAGGTGGCCACCTTTCCCAGAATGTTGCTATGTCCTGGAACCCAAACTAAGGTGACGCCGTACTGTCAGTTTATAGTGACTTAACCTGACTATCTTTGAAGTTATGCAGGCTGACACGTAGCCCTAATAGCAGCTTGACTGTTAGCATAAATACCTATACTATGTTGTTGGGTAGTGTCCTGATTTCCGCTTGAAGAGCACTAGCATAGTCTGGAAGTCTAAAAGAAGTGGATATGTATGTTAAGTGTATAAAGTAAACCACCCTATTGAATTTTGAGTACTCCCACATCTGGGAAGAGACCCGCACCATGCAATATCCGTCAGTACCTATTCGAAGAAGACATGGGAAGTCGTATATCACTCTCCAAATCTGGTGGAACTCGCAACTGGGATCTCGAATTTGACCGTCGCATGAATTTGCTTTTTCGATGAATGCGTTTTTACGCAAGTTTGAAATCGAAAATTATATGCTTGATATAGATTTGAGAGGCGCTTGACTAATACTGGTAATATTTGTCGAAGTGTGAAGATTTGGCTTAAAGTCGATTTGTTGGGAGTTGTAAAGACAATTGCCTTGTTTCTTTTGTAAGATTGGGAGCATTAAATGTGTCGTATTCAGCCGTAGTGAATTAAAATTGCTTTATTTTCCGAATGGCTACATCAAATTATCTTTTAACTGTTTTCAATTATGGATTAGATCCACATTTAGGATTTTCGTCTTTCCATCAATGATGGAAAAAATTATACAAGCTTTTTGGTACATATTTCGAAATGTTCTGAACCTCAACCAACTTGTATCTTACTGGCACGATTTCTTTTTATATATTTTCAGAGCCATGCGTCTAGTTATTTAATGTTTTCTTGGATTTTTTTCAATCTTTAAAATCTTCTTACTCTGAGAGTCCGACCGAAGGTCAGTTTCTCGGCCGAAGCCGAACTTCAGCTTTTTGAACACCTTCGGCCGAAGCCGAATGTTCGGTCGGATTCTATTTGGAGCATATTTTGCAAGTTGCTTTCGCAACATTTTTACGAAATAACCCCGAATCGGATTTTTAGCTGCCATTTATATATTTATATATTATACATATGTATATAATAAATTGCATGCTTTTATACAGACCACTTAATAGTTAACCAACTTGCAAATGCAATTTTAAAGCTGTAAACAATCGCACTTTCAAAATACAAAATAACCGACAGTAACAAAACAAAAAATACACCGTTCCTTGCAACAGAAAGAAAACTGAAAATTCAACATTCGGCTTCGGCAAAATCTTCGGTCTCATTTGGCCGAAGAAGAATGTTTTTAGCCGAAGGTGGCCGAAGCCGAAGCCGAATGTTCGGTCGGACTCTAATGATCATATAGTCATTATAACGAAATTCGTCCTTTCTAAACAAATCAGCCTATACTGTTCAACATTGACCCAAAATTGAAGGAACAATTCTACGTTAGTTCTTTATTTTGTGCCGCTATAGTCTACGGTCGACCCGGGCCTCAACTCTGTTCTACTGGAATGTGCCACTACCCATAAAAACTAAGCCCTAAGTGCGTTCCTAAACTCATGTCGCTATACAACGCATGTACATATGTAGCTTGTGATTTCATTCTTTCTAATCGCTATTGACGGACACTTGATGAAAGATCACTAGCTGAACATATGTCTCAAAAAAAACAATAGAGCCTATGTTTTAATGCTGTGACTCACCATTGGGATGGTGACGGTCTCATTTAATGTCAAATTATACAGAAAAAAGCTGATTAGTGAAATAGATTCAAAATTTAATGTCTGGTTTGAAATTCCTCTTGACTGCTGAGTTGACGCCAAGTTGGCTGGGATCCCTCTCCACATGGGTATGCCACCTTACATGTGGACAAGTACAAGACAAGTTGAGTCGAAGATTGTTTTTTTTTTTTTTTTGCGCTCACTTACCTTTAATTCCCTAGTATGTACTTTACTTCATTGATTCAAGTAGAACAATATGTGTTTCATTGACAAACAGAAACGTTATTGTGTCAGAAAATATAGAGACAACAAATTTGTTTATAAATAACGGAATTGTATGACATAAACAACTTTGCAATTTAGAAAATAAATACACTAGTGCTCAATAGTTTGAGATCCATCTTTAGTCCATAGTTTATCTGTGAACTAGTGATGGTGCTGTTGTGATTATTTTGGAAATAACTTTTATTTTACTTTTGATAAAAAGAATCGAAAATATACTTTGATAGAATCGGCTAAAGCGATAGTTGATTGTCGCACTTTTGACAAACAATATTCACGTCTAATATATGACAGCTTGGCATCAGTTCGACTTTTCTGAATGTCATGATATGCTTAATCATTATTATTTGCATTTTAAAAAAAATTATAAATTTGTTTATTGTCTAAATTGTGAATTGTTTTATTGCTAATTGTTTACGATATACGAGTTATGGCTCGGCACTGAAATTTAATTTTCTTAAAAAGAATTCAGATTTTTAAAGTAGGAAACGCACCCATCACTATTGTGTGTAGAATATGTGAGAAACAGAAATGTAAAATATTCTGCCAAGAGCCCGTCATAGGTTTGCAGCTTATATAAAGTTGTTTAAAAAAAACCCTCTTATTTTTCGGATGCCACTCTATAAAATATACTTCGAATATTTCTGCTTCGAATTCACCGCCATTCGTATGTTCGTCCATAACTCAACTTGAGTAGTAGTTTATGTACATACATATCATTGCAATTATGCTATGTGTTCCTTTATGGTTAAATAAATTGTCCTCCAAATATTATTGGATATACTTCGGATTTGCATATACTTCCATATACTTTACATATGCATATTTCACCTACATACATATATTCCATTTTTAATTGTATCATTTAATGAAAACAACTGCAGTAAGATCATATGATCAAAACAGTCGCAGATTTTCCATAAATAATTCATTTTGAATATTCACTCATCAAAACTATATGAAAACGACACAAATTTGGTTGTCACATAAAAACGATCGCAAATTCGAGTTTCTTAAATTAACTATTAACTGCATTACGCAGAGCAAGAAACTCGAATGTGAATATCACAAATTGCATTAACCGATCCCATCCGTGAGAAAGCTACAAGTGCATTTTAACGAGCATTTTTATTTAACAGAATAAGTATTTTGCCGTAGTAAACTCCAAACACACATACTTAGCGCGAATAGCGCAAGAATTAATTTCTTAAAAATCTTTACTTTTGAGCACCACTGTATGACATCACATTAATTGTTTACATGACATAAATAAGCGGCTATTGAGTGACAATTAAGGGTCAGAGTGAGTACCTGTGAACGTTGTGGTAATTACTTAAAAATCTGCTCTGATTACTTGATCCTATTTCTTGGATGAATAGCCTTGCCGGGAAAATATATGAGTTTTTCAAGTAGGTGTGAAACACATCTAGTCAAATTCTTGAATCAATCAGTAAAACAAGTTTTGCCTCTGCGTCTGCACAGTCAGTTTTCACTTCTCGTGGACATTGTTCTATTTCAAGTGTGGGACTATTTATTGTTTAATAATAAACGTAAAATCTAAATTATATGGAGTCTTAACTGTTTTTGAACATATACACATGTCACGCACGCTTCTTAAAAACAGTTATTTATTAAATTTTTACAACAACGCTTTTCATTAATCATGACACTTGGTATGTGTTCACTTTCCTTAAATTGCAATCAAATATCCCAATTTGTCAATTAATTAAATTCGAAAATTTTTATGTTGCCACTTCAGAAAATCAACTGCCTCCAGGAATTACTGATAAGGATGTTCAAATGTACAGACTAATTCGTGAGAAATCCGCCAAGGCGGTAGCAGAAATAGTGAATCCCGGCGGAAGATTAAATTTAGCCATACCAGGCTTGAATCCAACACTCTTAAGTCCACCTTCTCTTGCATTGGCAGCACAGGAACGATGTCCAGCGGCAATTGAATTCGGAAAGTGGGAAATACAAACATGGTATTCCAGTCCATTTCCTCAGGAGTATGCAAGGTAAGCACATACGTTTGGCAAATCTTCTAAACACATATATAAACTGAATTTTTTCCTCCTCTTCAGACTACCAAAACTATTTCTGTGTGAGTTTTGTTTAAAGTATACCAAGAGTAAGGCTGTGCTAGCCAGACATCAGGATAAATGTTACTGGAGGCATCCACCTGGAACAGAAATCTACAGAAACGATGGAATTTCTGTGTTTGAAGTTGATGGTAACATCAACAAGATCTACTGCCAGAACTTGTGTTTGCTGGCGAAACTTTTTCTGGACCACAAAACCTTGTACTATGACGTGGAACCGTTCCTTTTCTATATTCTAACCAAAAACGACAAGAAGGGATGTCATCTCATTGGATACTTTTCGAAGGAGAAGCACTGTATGCAGAAGTATAATGTGTCCTGCATTATGACCATGCCGCAGTATCAAAGACAAGGCTTCGGAAGGTTCCTAATTGACTTTAGTTACCTCTTGAGTCGTGAAGAGGGACAACTGGGAACACCGGAAAAGCCGCTTTCCGATCTCGGAAGAGTGTCCTATCACGCATACTGGAAGTCAGTGGTACTGGAATACCTCTACAAGCACCGAAACAGCAACAGGATTACATTTAGAGCGCTCGCAAAAGAGACTGGTCTCTTTTTGCCAGACATTGCCTTGGCGTTCCAACTCCTGAACTTTGTGAAATTGGGAAGAAAGAAGGGAGATATTCGCTACAAGATCTATATAAAAATAAACTGGGCAAAGGTGATGATGCACAATGAGAAAGTGATGAAGTCGAAGACAAGAATTCCTATTGAGCCTGAGTGCTTAAGGTGGACTCCTTTGCTGTCCAGCGTGCCGGCCTCAATGAGCATGAATAAGTCCAGTTCTTCTGGTTCGGAAGACGATGCTGATAACAGTGTCGAAGGCACACCCCGGGAAAGTCAACCTGTAAGCAAACACGAGCACCGCAGTCCGGCGGTATATCGCGTTCGCAAAGGAGCATCTAACAATCAGACAGTCAATCATTACGTCAAACAAACGAAAACCATTCAAAGACAAGTTGAGGAGAAAGGTCAAGCGGACAAGAAGAACGAAAGTGCCTCACTCACTGCTGACACGGAAGACGAGAAAGAAACCAAACCAAAAGCTGTCAAGCGAAAGAAAATGTTGGCGAAAACTGAAAGTCCATTGATGTCGGAAAGATTATCCACTCCCCGAAGTGGCCTGCGAACAGAGGAGATTGAAATGACATCGTCTGGGAGAAGACGAGCTCGTCCCATGAAGTTCTTTGAGACTACATTTGGCGAGACCAGGAAACAATCCAAAGTTGATATACAGAAACGGAACAACAACGTAAGGAACGCCCTTTTAGATGAGAACCTCAAAGCTACAACAAACCTTAAGCGGAAGAGATGTAGAACGCAAGGAGAAAGCGACAACTCATCGGTCATTGTTGAGCCAAAGAGAAGTCGTCTAAGTCTGAGAAAGAAAATTGAAACGGAAAATATGCAGAAATATGTGTCAACATTTCTAAGACGGCGACACGAAAAACTTGTTTCCACGCGAAAGAAAAGATGGAGAGGCTTAGGCAATCAAGCAGAGACAAATTCTGTAGCACCAAAGTCGACAAGATCCTTACGACTGGCAAATAGAAAGACATCACCCTCTACATCTAAAGCACCATGTCCTAGCAAGGACGAGGATATGTCTTGCAATGATAGTGATCCGGAATCTAACACACTGAAGTCTGCACCTGAGGAGAAGACGAAGGTTGACCAAATCAACACGTCAACCGCTTCGGCAGCGAACAGAAGAAAACGATTCAATAGAAAGAAGAATTCAATTACGTCAACGAACCCAGACGGAGCGGTCAGCAGCGATGAACAAAGCCGTTCTAAGGTCGATGAAACGGTTTCGGAAGTAACAGCACCTATTGACCTGGGTAAATGTGATAAGAAAGAACCCACAAGCAAAGTGGTAGAAACTAATGTCAAGGCATCTTCTCCAAATGAAAAAGAGGCAACTGTTACGGTGGCAAAGGAAGTGTCCGCGCAAGAAACAAGTAAAGCAATAAACGTTGCACCGAAGCTAAGAGGTAAAAGACATGGAGCACAACAGCGTACCGACGTCTCCATTTGTTCAGACAGCTGTACAACCGATGATAGCAAGAGCGACGATTTCAATAAGGTTGCTGTGGACAATGTGTTGGCAACTAAGCAGGACCCGAAGCCAGAACAATTCAACTCCGAGCCAATCACTTTTAACCATAAATTGTCTTCGACTAAAATAGTTTCCGCATCGGCCAACGAAGTGGAAGAAAAGGTCCTTGAAGCAGTCGCGAAAAAGACTAAAAAATCATTACTTTCCGAAGCTTTCCGCAGTACCACGAGCTGCTCGCCGCCAGAGAAAACCACAGTGCAGGCACACGCAACGACACTCTCGCCAAAGAAAGAACAGGAGGAAAAACCGCTTGTGCAGACCATAAATTCTGTAGAAACCAACCAAACACCGGACAGTGAGAGCGTAATAAACAGTGGGAGCGTGGAACGCTTACCAAATATTGAAACTGTACCGGTAAGCGTCGAATCGGAAAACAATCTACATGTTGAGAAGAAATTCGAAGCAGCAAGTACAAACATAAAAGTATGCAACATGGAAAGCATTGTGCCTGAAACTACAAACGTAAAAGCAGTTCCGAACGAACCCGAAGGTCCCCAGAGACCGCAAGTTATAATCGACAACAAGGTCGAGGTGAAGGAAAAACCTGCAGAAAGTGTTGCTCCCGTTGAAGCTCAAACGATCCCGAAGGAGCCGGAAATCATAAAGTCACCACCTCTGCAAAAGGACATACCGAAAACTGATTTGAATCCTCCCAGCGAAAAAGCGGCGTTGAATCCACAAGCAGAATTGAAAACAGAAAACGAGCAGACTCCCAGTGCACCGGCAATTCAGATAACACCGTCGTCTGTAATTGCTAGGACTACGGAAACTGAGAAGGTTGATGTGCAGCAAAATCAGAACTCGAACAACGTTAAATCTCCGAGGAAACTTCAGCCGCAAGCAGCGCAAGTGATTTCATCTGAAAGCAGTACCACACCAGAAGAAACAGGTAAATCTACACCAGGAACTGAACCGGAAACCTATCGTCAAGAAAGCTGTTTGCATCAGCAGCAACAACAGCCGCAGCCACAGATTCAGCCAGCTCCACAACTAGTCCCACAACAGCAAGTTTTTCGTCCTAATGCACCTCCCAAGGTAGCACCTCCAGTTGCTCCTCAACAAACACCACAGCAACCGCCTTCCCAGATTGTGGAAACACCACCTGTAAACCAACGACAAGAAGTCGTTCCACAAATCGACCTCACTTCATCCAAGCCGGTTGAGACGCAAAAATTGATTGTCTCCGATCGCGATGATAGCCGACGTACAACAAATTTTCAATTGCAATGCTCGCATAAGCCCACAACCAAGCAGAAGCAAGCTAATGCCGCTCAAACCGAATCGGTGGGCTCTCAATTTAGCGACAACCACACGTCATCCACAAACGAAGCGGCAGACGCCATCGCTGCTGACGTTGACAAGAAAAATAACGTGGATCGGATAAAAATTGAGAACAGGAAGCAAGGCGATCAAATCAAAGTAGAGAAAGGGCAGCAACAAACTTCTACGTCCCCCAGCTGCCCAACAACTTGGACATCAACACTATCAACCCAGAACACCAAAAATGTGAACAGCTCAAGCAATAAGAATCAGAACGCAAATCTCTCCAGGTGCACTGCAACCGTTAAGCAGGAGACAAGTACGTATGGAATGCCTCTACCATTTACCTCATCTTCACCATCATTGGCATTGGCATCATCGATGTCGTGTGCACATGAAAAGTTTCAGGCTACAAAAAGTCTTGAACAAAAGCAACCACATGCTACTGTAGATCTTAATAAAATTCCTCCACAATTCGCGATGAACCAGCTGCCAAACTACCACGCATCCCCACATCCGCAGTACTGGCAATGGGACTATTACTCCGGGTACAACTTACCTCATCTCGATGCAAGCGCAGTCCAAAAGACACAAAATAAATACCACAAAGAGCTAGCCACTTCAATGGCTTATGGGCATAGTTTCCCACAAAACCTGTATCAAAATACCTTAGCCATGCAGCAGCAACAGCAAAACCATCAGATGCAGCAGGCAATTGCTGTGCAAAAGGAAAAGCTACGAGTGGATCGAAAGAACAGCAGTTCCAATACGGACAAGCAACTTTCGAACAACTCTTCACACAACAGCAACACAAAGAAGGATGACAAACTACCAAAAGACACTACAAGTATCTGCAGTCTAAATAAACAACAGCAGCAGCAGCAACAGCAAAACAGTTTCGACAATAATCAACAGTACAATCAAAATCAGCAGCAAACAAAGATATCGAATGGAAACGTCAACAACAAGAACAACATAAAAACCTTGGACCATTCGCACAAGCATCCGAGCAACATACCACAACACGGTGTTCCGATTCAACAGCACAACTCATCGACTCCTACACTGAATCAGAGTACAATCGGTCTTATGAATCAACAGCAGCAACAACAGCAGCAGCAGCAACAGCAACAACAACAACACCTGCCCCAAAAGACGAATCATGAGCAGGACCTAACTGGAAACTCAACACCAAATCTAGACATGAAACAAAGTTCATCGTCCACCGAAATCTCCTCAATGGTAGTGTACACCCCTGATTCAACGAACAATCCTGTCCACACGATGCATCACTATGATCAGTGCGAACTGGATGTGGCTCAATTGGGACTTGATTCGCCTGCAAGTATTGCCAGTGATATAACCTCTCAGAATTCGGTGGAAAATGTCCGCCCACCGAGTGTGCAAATACAACATCAGCAATTCTCTGACTGTTCTATGCAGCAGACGCAGACAAACTCATCGGCTCTTCACATGTCAATTCACCCAACAAATCAACAACAAAACAATATGAACATGGCAACATCGAGTCCACCGCAGACTATCGGTATGATGGGTATATCTGGAAACATGGCCAATCAGCAGCAGCAGCAACAGCAACAACAGACGCAACAAAACCAAAACCGAAAGATAACCCAACAGGTAAGTCGATATTTGCTGTTGCATTGCTTTTTATTAAAAGATTGCGGCAAGAATTGCTCGGTTTCTTACTTTTCACTGCACTTCACATGGTCTGATGCATGCTCTAGATTAACTCGAAAAGTTGTGCCAACTCATTCCTTGGCTTTATTCAGCTTTTAGCTTAGAATTTCCAATTCATGTGTTACCTACACAACTTTTGTAAGAATAACTTTTAAGTATGCTAGCCTCAACTGGTGGCCTCGCCTAATGTCACTCAGAGTAATTTTATCCGCCTTCCCCTGCGGCATGTTGCCTCGTCGCATGTGAACACAATTTGATTCCAATATAACTCTCTTCCCGTATCTATGAATGATGTTTATCACGTACTTTTTTTGCTTTTTTAGGTTAGAAATGCAAACAACAGCGGACAGCGTTCATCAACGCCGAAGATAAGTCGAACTGGGAACAATGCAAACAATCACCAAAGGCAAAGCAGCCGAAGTACACCACCTCGAGTCAGTACTTCTTCGAGCAATAACAACGCCGTGCAACAGCAACTATCCAGTCCAAATCAGCCAATGCAACAGATTAGCCAGCAACAGCAAAACCATCAAAATCACCAGCACATGCAACAATATAGTCATTTAACAGGTTCCATTGTGCCACATGTTCACCACCATCACGGAATGCATCAGTCTGCCGAATACTTGACAATCCCGCAAATGGGACAGAACTATTCGGGTAACTCTCCGAATGCCTACAACGCTGTATCAATGCAGACAGTTATACAACATAGAATGAGTGGAAGTCATGGCAATTTGGCGGTGCAACATGCCCTACCAAGTCCGCATCAACGACTTGGTCCGTCGCCATCATCTTGTGCTGTTTCATCGTCTGTTAACAATTTCTATTCAGGTGGCAATCCGACGTCACAAACCCCAGTTCCGATGCCAACACCCACACCCATGTCATCGTCTGCTCCAGCAATGCAAATAAACACATCAACAACTGCGCCAGGAACAGTACAAAGTATTTCAACGGTCGGTCAATCGGCTCAGGGACAAGGAAATGCAGTCGTTGCCTCGTCATCTGGAGGTGCACCATTATTAGTTGGTAATTTGTCTAGTCTTTCTAAACTACAACAACTAACAAATAATTTGGAAGTTCAAACAAGCAATACATCTCCGGCGGGACAAGTCAACTTAACCCCACCACCGAATCATCATCCCCACAGCACAATGACACCACCACCAACACATCTTGTAAATCAAAATCGGAATCTAACGACACCACCAGTGTCCATACAACCACAAATATCACCCCTACAGTATCAGAAATACTATGCGGGCAACATGAATGGAGCACCAACAATCACAGCACTCTCAGCGGAGAATTCAACACGTCCCCTACGCAATGCTGCCTCAGCACCTGTCCAGCACATGTCTACCAGTGGTCGATCTCCAAGTGTGGCAAATCTAATGACTCCATACGGAGCATTAAACGGCTATCGGATGACAACACAACAAACAGCTGGTTACATAACCAATACAGCAACTGCTACCAGCTTTATCAATAGTCCCGCACCACAAATTCCCGTACAAATGGGCGTCATGAATATGCAGTCGCAATATCAGGACGCGAGTGCGATTCAAAGAGCCGCCCAACAGGGCTCTATGTACGCACCCTATAGCTCATATATACCGCTAAATGGCACCATGAGAAGATAGGATAGGAAAGTCGCTAAGGATCGGGACAAATAATGTGTCGACAAGAAATCCTTGGTCATAGAATAACAAAAAGAAAAAAAAGAGGAATAAGTAGTAAAATTAACAAAACTTGACCAGCTTGGCTTTTAGAGGTTTCAAGAGTGCATTCAGTGAAATAACTTTGTAAGTATTTCAAGCTGAGATCAGCCCTAATCAAACTGACAAAAGCACTCAAGCAAAACAAGGTATTTTTTTTGTATAAAACTAGAATCGAGTCCAGTGTTCATTAAACCAAACCATTCTTTTTTATCAAAAATGAGAGCACTATTGATTAGCACTCATTCAGCTTGCAAACTAGTGACTCAAAAGCCAAGTACAGTTATATATTGCATATTTTAGTTTGTTTATTGTTATATTTTCATTTTTTATACACCCTCTCAATGAACTCTTCTCTTTGATGAGAGTAAGCAGTTAATTTATTTGTACATGATTGTAATGTGTGAATTCACGTGACCCATTAGGTATCAGGCGCAAGCTAAGTATTGCGATTGTGAGTTGATTGTGATATCAATTCAATGCTAGTAGTTTAGGAGATACACTTAAGATAAGGGATGTAACTGAGAAGTCTAGTTGTAAACAGCTTCATATGACATCCTTAAAAAAAGAAAACAACAGAAAAAGAAGAAAGAAAATTGTATTTTTCAGTAATATGTTAATATGTAAATAAAATAACACTTATTTTTAAATGGTTGTTTATAAACTTTTGGTTAACGCGCGTGTTTTTAAACGATGAAAAACCCAAAATGATCATTATTTGCGTTTGGAGCGCAATTGAATCATGAATTTCACTTCTTGTCTCTTGTTCTCTCTCTCTCTCATTCGTTCTCAGTTATGTCTTTAGTTTTTGCTACAAACGATACCCACAGACCCGCATATCTAAACCCGCTTTTAAGTTTTAGGAAAATCTAAGATAAAGAGTATTTTACATCGCAACAGCATTCAACACAACGGCGACATTCGGTTTTGAAAGCACATGCTTGTGCTACATCCGGTTCCCGGTTACCCAGTATATTATTGTTTCTGACTATCTCTCTCTCTCTCTCTGCGTTTATTATTTGTTGTTTTTGGTTCTAAATGCGACATAATGTGACTATCTTGTTTTTGTTTATTATTAATATTATTTTTTATATTTTATTATTGCATTCATAAGTATTCATTGCAACAAAAGAAAGATAGTTTATTGACTTATAATCAAAATGTAAATAAAAAATGAATAAGAAACGCATTAAATTATATATGTTTAAAATATATTCACGTTTTTTTCTTAATGAATACGTAATTTCAGTACTAAATAAAGATACAACCAGACAGGTACGAAAGATACATTAACATCAATCAAAAAGTGTAAATAAAAAATGAAATGTTAAAGTTATTAACGATGCATTATTATTTTTGAAATATTCCCTTGCTTTTCTGAAAGGTTCAAAAAGCACCGAACACAGTTTTTGCTGTGTCTACCAAATGATTCATAAACGTACACCTTTATTATCGATTGTGAGATGAACAGAAGTTGTGTTGAATGACTCAGAATGGTTTTAAAGTCCACAAATCGCGAACATGTCGCCCGTACAAAACTTGGCATGTTGCATGGGCGAGAAAGAAATATAATCTGTTCGGCACTTGCTATAAGATTGCAGTTTTTAGATAATGACTTCGACTTACGACGTCGGCAAAATTTAGGAACCTTTGTTCGACATACGTCATTTATGCTCCGAGTTAAGATAGAAAATGCTGACATTTTCAGATTTAATTCACGTTCAATAAGAACCACTTTCCACTGACGAACTAATAAGAATTTTAGAAGACTAAGAAGAGGCGAATACGAGCCCTGACAATGCTGGTACAGAAAAATGTATGTCAAAACAGTTGGCAGAATTTCTGGGTTACATGGAAAGGTGCTTGAATTTATTGAAAAATGATCCAGATTGAGAGAGAAGCGAGGTCTCATTTTTGGTTTCAGAAAATCATGCTATAAGAATCTATATAAAAAAAATTAAGTTAGAAGCTGCTCAAACCACTTTGACGCCATTTTTAAAGCCGTCTTCTACTAATACTGCAGAGCCAAAGCAAGAAGCCTTGGCTGATCTACAGGTTCTACAGGTTCTAAGCGACGAAGATGAAAGTATAATATACATAAATAATACGTATTATTTTGATAAATTTATAATGTTGAATTCCTTATTTAGTTTTGTTTTTTATTTCGCGGTTATGGTTTTTATTATTCTTACATTGATTTATCATAAAAACATATATGTACGTAGTGTGTACATGCTATGTTTTTTTGCTCCAAACAATAGCACGTACAACACAATTGATTGCTGTTGAAGCTACGGACATCTGGGGATGGGGTAAAGGGCCGTAAGTTACTGTATACAAACTACTGGACAGGCAAGATTTTCTGCTTGTGGGACACGCGAATCGGTTCAATTGCATCATGTTTTTACCCAGTAATGTTCTACCACGAATTGAGTAACGCCCTCTTAATTTCTAATTCCTCGTATATTGTATCTCCCTCAATCCTGGCTTCTTCCGCTCATGTAATCAGCCATTAAGTCAACATTTTAGACAAAAACAACCTAGTTTTTTGTATAATCTGTATATCTCAGAACGGATTTCGGTTGGTCTTTTGACCAAGTGAAAACGTTGAACTACCATATAACCGATCCGGACGTTCACATTGTACGACACAGAAAGAATTTCGTCCATCAAGCAAAGTCGTATGACTTGTAGTGCAATGTGAACGCACCTTTTCAAATTTTAGAGAGGTTCACACACAACCTTTGGCTGAAAGATTTTGTTTGATGAAAATTTGATGAACCGAAACGAGGGCGTTTACAGTCATCACACTTTCTTCGTCAAACATCACCTAAAATCTAAATTTCAAAAATGACGGTAACTCTGCTAGCTGTAGAAATTTTTTTTACTGACGAAGTAAAAACAAAAATTACAAATTGCAGCTTGACACACAAAAATGCTGATTTCGTTTGATTTACTTGACAAGCAAAAGCTTGATGGGTTCAAATTCTCAAATCTGCATAGTGGGTAGGTGCATCGACTCCTACGTTCAAGGTCTAAGGTTCGAATCTCGAAAAAAACAACTAACATTTTTTCACGGCTCCACCTCTTTCGAGTTACTGACAATGCTCAAAGAGTATAATGGCTGAAACACAACAGTGCGTCAAGCGTCAGCGTTGTCTTTCAACGCACACAATTCAATGGACATGCACGAAATACTGCGTCGATCTACGTAAGTGAAAAAGGAGAGTGGTGAGAGGATCGTAATAAAACGTAAAACGTGAGCCCAACGGACGTCATTATTCAACATGTTGGATATTTTTTGACAGAGGGATGCGCTGTGCCTGTGAGAGTGAAAATGAGAAATTTGAGAACATTTTGTGTCAACTGACATTTGAGAAATGAAAACAGCTGACTAAAATTATTTTAACGACAAAACAAATTGGAATGAATACGCATATTAGCAACAAGAAGCACTTTTTTAATTTTTTTAACTTTCTTAGCATACATTTTCCGCAATTAATTTCTTTAACGTTCAATTGTTTGACCAGAATATTTTTTGATTTGACATTTCAGAAACGAAAACAGCTGACGGAATACTTATTATTTGGTATTTGAGAGAGAGAGGGTACAGCTGATTAATGCAGTGCGTCAACGCACACCCTCCGTAACATGAAGTGAGACAACAATAGCACGCCCAACACGAGTGGTTGCTGAGAAGCTAGACCCAGGTCCACCTCGGACTGTAGCACCGCCATTATTATTATTATTATTATTACTATCTTCCATATTTCCATATTCATATTAGAGAAGCCTTAATGAGTTCTAACGAACAACTACCAATATTTAATATTTGTACTATCAAATTTTTGATTGACAAACAAGAAAAATATCAAAACACACTGATATAGTCGAACATGTTTGACAAGCAGTCGTTTGATGTGTTCACATTATTACATTTGTACTTATCATCATAAAATATGTACATTTCACCGATTAATAGTACGTTTACACCGCCCCAACATTTCGGCTAGTTTCTGCATTTCAGCCCAAACACATTGCATTTCGCCATACATTTTCCTGCATTATGGAATGTTGGATTTGTAAGTTCGTCAAATCGAACAATCCTCTTTACAAATTCAGCACTTCATACAATGACATTTCAAAACATTCAAAAACAGCTGTTTTCTCATTAGTTGAAAGCTTCGAGTGGACATAAATTTCAACGCGAACTCAATACCTCTATATTGTGTCAGCAATATATATAATATGTCCTAATTAGTGGGCGTCGTGGCGTAGTGGGTAGGTGTGTCGACTCCTACGCTCGAGGTCGTCGGTTGGAATCTCAAAAAAAAAATCATCAAAAACATTTTTTCACGGCTCCACCTCTTTCGAGTCACTGACAATGCTCAAAGAGTATAACTGTCTAGAAAAAGCTTCTCAATCTCGCTGTTCGGAGTCGGCATTAAACTGTAGGTCCCCTCCGCTCGTGACAGAACAATAGCACGCACAACACGAGTGGTTGCTGAGAAGCTAGGCCCAGGTCCACCTCGGACTGTAGCGCCGCCATTATTATTATTATTATTATAGTTAGCACTTAAATTCCTCCTTAAATTAATATAACAGGCTAAATGGTTCAACGCCTTCTGATTTCCAATCAGGAAAAAATATCAATAATCAATGCTGACACTAGCTGTCATTTGAAATGCTGAATTTGCAGTGGGAATGCAAAATTGGATTTCGAATTTTTTTTCCTGAAATGTTGAATTTGGGTGCGGTGTTAACGTACTATAAGTTACTAAATTCTCATATGAATGAAATTTCAAAATTTGCGATTTTCTCAAATCGAAAGACGTAGATTAGGCTATATGTAAATGGCGACTGCGATGAAGTGAATTGTAAAAAGTTGTGATTTTTTACAGATCGTTTATCGCAGATGGCTGCTCATGTGTAAAAGGAACATAAACAGGATTTACACGGTGATCTTGATTATCATCCTGATCCTGACTTCGTCACAACACACATACTTATGTAAGTGCAACAGAGGAAGAAATGAAGATATTACAACAACGGAAATAACAGTTTAAAAACCGGAACAGTTCTGCACAAGGAATTGTGCAAAAGATGATGAGGAAAACTTTCAAATAGTAGCGCTTTTTTCAGCCATAGAAATTTCGGGTACCATCTGAAGCAAATGTTTCTCCAAGAAGATTCCATCATGCCTGGAGAAAGAATAGAGTCGTGAATGTGTAGGTCAAGGATGGATGGAAGTCCCATAACATGGAAAGTATCTCTTTCCAATAGATGCAAGTGGTGACAAGAAAAATTTAGGCAAATCAAATTTTTACAAAATTCCAAGAGTCAATTAAATTCAATTTAATAAATCAATCATTTTTGACTTAGAGTCGAAAAGAGAAATGGCGGACTGTTTCGGCATATCCTTCACATCATTTTATAATACAAGCATGAACGAAGGCAAAGACTAATTTTGAAGCACATAGTCATCATTTGGTTTTGCATTCTACTTCATTCTGACACCGTTATTGGTAAAACTTTTTTACACATTACATGCATACGTAAATTTGCATTTGTTTTAGTTTTTCGTTAATTACTCATTCTTAATCAACATCACAGAATTATTTCCACCCAGAAATATTCATAAATAAATCAAAGGGTATTTATCGATTTATCAAAGAATTTTTTTCGGGTGATTAAGTAGCAAGTGGGCGCCGTGGCGTAGTGGGTATATGCGTCGACTCATACGCTCGATGTTCTCGGTTCGATTTCCGGAAAAAACACCTAACATTTTTCATTGTCAATGACTCCATCTCTTTCGAGTCATTGACAATGCTCAAAGAGTATAACTGTCTAGAAAATGCTTCTCAATCTCGCTGTTCGGAGTCGGCATAAAACTGTACGTCTCCTCCACTCGTGAGAGAATAATAGCACGCACAACACGAGTGGTTGCTGAAAAGCCAGGCCCTGGTCCAGCTCGGACTTTAGCGCCGCCATTATTATTATTATTATTAAGTAACAGGGGAATGCACAGTAGTCTCATACTAGAAACTTATATATAAGAACATGGTTGAAACACAAAAACAAACGATACCATATGCACTACGGTGTTGAAACATTTTGTGTTCATTTTTGGGTGTGTTTTATGGTTGTTGTTTTAGAAAAATGGTGAGAAAAAACTCACCACCATCTTCCATCTGGAAAGATCTAAATATCATTCCAACATCGTTGGAAGCATTGTTATTATCTTCGCTTCTGTCAGTGCGTCTTTTTCAGGTATAGATGTTGATGTATGGCGGCGACTTTTGTTGTGTACTAAGTGGTTTTGTGGAAACTATTTTTTGGTGATTATTAAGTGATTAAGTGAAAAAAACAGAAAGTTGATGCAGAATCAGTATATTAATAGGAATAACAATATTGTTACGTAAATTAGCAATAGGCTGTTTTGTTTTTTTAAGTTTTAACAAAAAAATGGAGGAAATAGAATACTTGGAGGAATATGAGGATTTGATATTACCAAGTAAGTGCTATTGGATTCTATTAAAAAACGTGTAGTTACTGTGTTTCAAATGTTTGGGATTAGTGAAAGAAAATAGGAATTCATTTTTAATTTTCGCACAATAATGCAATTTTTCGAGACTCGGAGATATTGGGCAATAAAACGAGCGCAATAAAATGTCATTGATGAAGAAGCACTACGAATACATAACGCTAAGCTTCGTTTTCTGTATCTGTTCTACATGGAGTTAATATATTTTCATATTTATGCATATATGGACTTTTATCCCACACAATATTCTCATGTAACTGTCGTGCCATTTATTAATACCTAAAGTCAACAACTGTACATCATGTCGAATGCTTAATGACAATCGTCATTTTTAAGTGATTAATTGTTCGAATTGGAGCAAAGCAAAATACTGACTCTCGTCAATGTGAAAAAGAAAAAAAAGAAAAAGAAATTAAAACAAATTGCATCCCCAACTGTGAAATAGTTTGCACGCCACAGACGCTTCTTAATATGCATTACGTGGGTAGTCATCATTTGAAAGCTTGTCTGGAAAATGCCAGTGACAGAATATTGTTTTTTTTTCCATGCGTCTCATTTTCGGCTTGTTGATGTTGCTGATGTTGGTCCAAACACCGTTGAATGTGTGTATCATACGCATATGATGTGATAACATTTTAAAACTCTACATATGTATATGGTCGATGTTGTATTTCTCACTCTGTTGATGTCTTATATGGAATACAAGGGAGCAGAGACAATACTCGACCTGGGCAAACACCACTTAGTGTATCGGATTTTTTTTTCTCTGAGTCAACTTGTTGCAATCAGATTGTGGGAGTCTCGGAAAGATAAGACTTACCTTCGTTGCTTTTAAGTTGGTATCTTTCGTATAACTAAAAGTATTTTAGTTGGGTCAATGAACCGCAATGACCGGACTGAATGCAGACTCAATCACAGGATTTGAGTATATACAATGCGATGCTCAATTTTTTACCTCTGTCAGTGGGATAATCCCGATGGTTCTTCATTGGGATCGAATAAATCGTCAATAAAAAAGCGGTATATAAAATGCAAATGAGATGTGTGGGATGAAAAACAACAACCCTCTCTTAAGGGAGATAATATTTTAGTGAAAGAAGAAAGGCATTTAAACACACACATGCGCTGTTCGGTTGTTTATTGTTTATCTTCTTTCGGAGTCATAAATAGAACCCGCAACTACCTGCGTAATAATCCATGATGGTTCATTAACGCCGGGCGCCAATTAACCTCTGAGAACAGCCCCTCGCAAACCATGTATGGTCAACAAATTATTCACTTTGGAAGATTTAATTGGAATGCTGTGTGGATAATTTATCACATGGCTTCTGGGCTTTCTTGTTTACATTACAAAGTGAGATTAAACCGGCATATAAAATGGTGTGATAGGTAGCTTCAAAATCTGTAAAAAAAAAAAGAGAAATCAAACTCAAATGCGCACGCCTGACGAATATGGTGTAAATGGTAGAATACGATGTGAGGATTATTAAATATTCAATGCTGCAAAACAGAACGAATACTCAAATTTGCGAATATAAGTTTGAAACATTGTATTTTGGAACAGCTCAGTTAAACGTCTATGTCAACTATAGAGTATTTTTAAATTAGTCTTCTAATCATTGTAGCTTTTTCCAGGCCAAGACCATGGAAATAAATAGGCAATTTCTTAGCTTAAAAGCAATATCTAAGAAGGACATCAACATATTTTTTGGATAGCAAAGCCGCAATTAAGTTGCTGAATTCGGTTACTTTTAATCGTAACACGAACGATCTCCCTGAACAGCTGCCGATCTCCTGATGAGATGGCGGATAATTTTAACTTTCGCCTTATGTGCCGAGGTGCCGAGAAACAGTGATATGCCGAGAAACAGTGATAAGCGGATGAACTCGCTAGGGGTGGAACGATCCCATCACTCTTACCCAGTGGAGAACCACCGCCCATGGCGTTTGCTATAGCAAAACAAACTTCTAAGAGAGCACATAATTAGAACAACTAATTTTTGATGGCCAGGTATCCAGCAGTGTTTCACTCTGTTTCTGCTTTAAGCTTCTGTAGGCACTCCCACACGAGATAAGATTTGATGGAGTAGGAGTCTAGTGCCATTATGGCAGCTTGACTATCTGATATTATTGCTATGTCGTGGTTGGTATAGTTTCCGTCGAGATTGATTTAGACGCATCTGTCTATGGCATAAATTTCTGCTTGAAAGATGCGGGTGCGTTTGCCCATGGGTTCGAAGTATTTTGTCAATCAACCTAACCTAATGCACTTGTCTTTTCCTATCCCCTCTTTTGCTGATCGTTTTGTTTGCACATTCTGCAACCACCAGATGCAGGGGAGTCAGCTCCAGTAGCACTTCCATAGATGCTTTCCTGGTTATTGCTTCTGTGTGTCTTTTCCTAGATATTTAAGTTCTGTCACTGACGTCAGTGTTGTAGCCGACAGACATTGATTTTAGTCGTTCTAGTTTTCGTTTTCTTGTAAAAGGTACTATTGTTGTTTTTGCCGGATTTAGGCTTAGCCCAGCCGACAGGCACCATTCCTTAGTTAAAGTTAGTTCCCATTTGATAATATCGCATATGGTCTCCTCAATTTTTCCTCTGGCTATGATTACTATGTCATCGACATATGCCTGACATTTGATGCCATGGTTTGTCAGTATCTCTAGAAGCTCGTCTACAACTAGCCTCTATATGAGAGAAAATAGGACTCATCCTTGTGGGCATTCTCTTGTTGTGTCGACTTTATTATATTTATGCCTCTTGCTGTGTGAGTCTCCGGATCTCGTGCTCAGGAGTTAAAACATCCATCTCTATACTGTGTGATTAACTGCTTCTTTTACCAGAGCGCGAACAACTGCATCATGGGATGTGTTGCGAAATACTCCTCTAATGTACTTATCTAATCATCTGGCATAGTGGGTCGACGCACCTAGACTCCTACGCTCGGGGTCTAAGGTTCGAATCTGGGAAAAAATCTAACATTTTTTCACAGCTCAACCTCTTTCGAGTCACTGACAATGTTCAAAGAGTATAGCTGTCTAGAAAAAGCTTCTCAAAATCGGCGTTCGGAGTCGACATTAAACTGTAGGTCCCCTCCGTTCGTGAAAGGACAATACACGCACAACACGAGTGGTTGCTGAGAAGCTAGGCCCAGGTACACCTCAGACTGTAGCGCCGCCATTATTAGTTTGAGTTTGAGTTTACCTGTGTAGCCAACATAACAGCGTAGGGTAAAGGCTCATCACAATCAGGCTTCACTTTCATGCCGCCGGTAACGCGAGCAATTGTTTCACGGCCAGACAAATCGATAATATGTACCAATGTGTCATTGAAACTGGCATAGATGTGAGCAATACCCATAATGAGTTCACCATTACACACTTGTGGTCCAAGGGACACTTGAACCTCTAATTATTATCATTATTAATCACAATAAAAAATGCTGGCTCTGAACTTAAAAAATAAAAATCATAATGATTAATTTGAAAGATATTTTATTGAAGCTCAATTCACGTGATCATTGTGCGAACTTTTCATCATCAATTTGATTATCAATTTGATTACGGCGCGCTGTGAATTATGGTCGAGGTAACGATTCTAAAAACTAATGATTCTAAAAACTCATCAAAGACAGCAACGTTTCATTTGAGACTAATCGCTTTTCTTCACTCCAAATGCAAATTTTTGTCTTTAAAGTAGACACTTGACATTCCAGGTCATTCGCCTGGTACCCTAGGTTCGCAGCGGTTGCATTTCTTGTTATTTCAATTCTTACTGAACACAAATCAGATGTCAAATTGGTTGTCGTTGGGAAAAAAATTCACAAAACCATGTCCCTGTAGGAGCAAGATAAAGCAAATACATTTTTTTCACAGAAATGCCTTCTGCTGTGCTATCATATTCATTCATTCATTTGAAATTCATGAGCTTTCCCTCAACTTATTTCTTTGATGTTTTGCTATCGTCCAGTCTTCCCCTTCAGATAATAGATAGATAAGTATTTTGTAAATTGTTATCTTTGAGTCTGATTGTTTACACAAACAAAAGTGGGGACAGTTGTCAACATGCTGTCAGGTTGGATAGCTCAGCCCCTTTGTAGCGAACCGCAAGTTCATTATGAACTATTTTCTAGTTCACACAAAGAAATATCCTGGAGAGAAGAAAAATCGAAAAACGTTCTTCTTAATAGTATAATCCGTGAATCCACATCACACACACACATTGTGGGCACATAGCTGATCTGTTTGTAAGAAGCTGGTCATCGATACCCCATGCCGAGATAAATATATGAGCAAATTTATTATTATGAAGTCCAAAAATAGAAAAAAATGAAAGAAGATGAACATATGGCCCTAAATTTATTGTATATCCCTTATGCACGGCATTTTGGCGCAATTATATCAGAGAATGGACTTGCATGCGTGTTTACTGAAGTTGGTGTAGTATATACATGTTTAGACTATTATATATGTATGTACATATATAGCGTAGGGATTCAGATTTCAACGCAAAGGAAACAACAAATTAACCCTTTGTCTTATGAACTTTTCGACGGACAAAGAACAAGATTTCCCGGCTGGATCGGTCTCAAAATAACCGAACACATTTTTCTTCATTAAATCTTCAATCAATCGGTATATGTAACCAATTATGGTTCTTTGAATTACTGATGCAATATGAAGATATTGTCAGGGTGGATGAGTCCATGCTTCATGCCATTGAAAAAGAATTTCTTTAGTAATTAGAAAATTTATTGAGAAACTGAATCGAGATATTTTTACAAATCTTGAAATCAAAGATACGCAATTTGGAATTTTAAAAGATAGCCAATTAATTGTTAATCAGAGAGTTCCAAGTCTAACTACGGTCTCGAAACTTCTTACGGAAGTGTGTAGTTGATTGTGCTCGTGATGGAAGGCAATATCTTTTCTGTTGGTGAGTTTGTGTCGTTTTGCCATTTCAGTAATTGACTGTCTTATTATACGAAGGCACTTCATGGCAAATGGTTTTGTTCTCGCTCACAATGCACACAGTAACTCCTTCTGCATTGTCAATCAAAGGCTTATGATGTCTCCTGCGATCATTGATGCCTGCAATTGTGGTGCATGGCACATTTTATAACCAACTTTTAGAATGCTCCATTTCGAAAACAAAGTATTGGAAATCGTGATCTTATTTATTTATTATCTTATTTACATTATTATTTATTTATTTATGTTCGAAGTAGCAGCTGCCTAACATTGAGTTCCTCGCGCACTGCCGTGTTTCTCACCCTACCTCGGCGAGTAATTCCGAAGCACGAAGAAATCTCAACTCGGCAGCTTGTATTCGCGATCTTATTCTGTCAGTCGTTACCCAAATTTCATGACCATAGCTCACCTATGGTAACGAGATGGAACAAATACTGCATTAAAAACCGCTAACTTGGCTTCCTGATTACAGATCGACCAAGTTGTTTCAAAATTGACCCAATAGCCAATCCTACAGGAAAGCTCAGCATTATTCCTCCCATTAGTAGCGAAGAAGACCCCGAGATACTTAAACTTCTCCACCTGTTTCAATGTGACTCCACTAACATGCAGAGTGCATTGAACAGGCGTTCTGAAAATAACAATAATCTCGGATTTGTCCACGTTAAACCTTATCCCAGCATCAGTACATACGGTTAAAAACCTTTCCAGTGCGCGCTGGAGTTCCATCCGGGACGATTTGAGGATGACTACGAGTAAGTGACTTACCTCAACTCTCCTAATGTTAAACATTCCTCTCCCCGACTGTGCTGCAGCATCCAGGTCATGGTCTGATCAAGGTAGGTAGGTGGGTTTAGGTGGCTGGAGTATGCACTTAGACCAGAGTTGTCAATCCAATTGAATGTTAGCGGGAAACCATTTGGAGCCTATGATGAAGCGCAGTAGATTACTTATGGGAACTTTGCTGAGTTTGCCCCTATATGATGGCGTCGAAGAGACGCCAAGGCCGGACACGAGCAGAGGAGGTGTGAAACGCTTTCCACTTCCTCCTCGTCTAAGCAGCTTCTACAGAAATCATTGGCCGGGACGCCTAGTCTGCTGGCATGATTTCCTATGAGGCAGTGTCCTATGATGACACCGACGATTGTACTTATGTTCGATCTATCCAAAGAGATTAATTGTTTAGATCTCTGAGATCTAGCTTAGGCCAGATCATTCTCGAGGTGTGACACGTAGTGCCACTCGCCCATCTGTTGTTTATTTCATGAGTTGCATCTACTAAAAGCAACAATTTAAAAGTTGTGAGGGGCATACCCATGTTGCTGTGTTTAGGTAGCCATGGCCCGTGAAGTAGCGAATTTTGCAGCTCATCCGCTTTGCAGTTACCCGAAATGTCTCTATGGCCTAGTACCCAACACAGGCGAATATTGAACTGATCGGCCATCTTGTCTAAAGATAAGTGACAGTTGATTACGATTTTCGAGTTTATAGAGACCAATTAATGGTCTGACCAAATTTAAGTCTAAATTTTTGCTGCTGGATGTTTTCACGCAAGAGTGGTAACGGGTGTGGAGTACGGAGAATATTGCTGTCGTTCAGGCGTCCGTCGCGAACGAACCAAAACTGTATCTTCCACGACGTTCTCAAGAATATCGCATCATCACACTTTGACGAATTTTGCGAAAGAATCCTGGTCTGCACCCTTATAAGATGAAGTTCAAGTTCAAGCTCAAGAACACAAACTACTCGATCATATGAAGCTACATAGTTCTCGGATTGGGATCTACAAATGAAGATGACTAATTTCATCGCAAAATCGTCTTCATAAGCGCATTTTTGGCTGAATGGCTTCGTCAGCAAATAGAATATGCAATAAAAGCCCAAATGTGTTTCAAAAAACACCGCTTCATCCAGAAAAAGTAACTGTATGGTGCGGTTTGCATGCTGGTGGTGTTATTGGGCATTTGGTGCAAATCTCCGTCACGTTACAGTCAAGAGGTCGCTACATAGGCATGTTGGAACATTATTTCTTTGGTCAATTAATCGATTGTTACGACGATAACAGTTTAATCATAAACAATCTACGTACATACACTTTCTAGAGTAGGAAAATTGCTCTCCATTAACAGATTATATCATAGGGAGTCGAGAGTGTGTCATTCCTGTGGAAAAAGTTTGTTGCCCCTTTCACAGCAATCAATCTACGATTTTTAACCGATCCCAGTCGTATAAATATTAGAAAAATCTGTTAATTTAATCCCCAACATGTGCAATCGTACCAAACCAATAGAGCCGAACGCCTTCGCAGCTATACTTTGAATTGATGTGTATAAATTATAATCATAATCATGCTTGTTTCCGCATAGAACAAAGCTTATGCCCTCGTGTACATAACAAATTTGCATGTGTTGCGGTTAGAGGAACGATCAGTCGCTCTATACACGTTCATATTCATTCCTACACCTCAGCCAACCGTTTCCACAGTTTCTAGTTTCTCCCTACTTAAGTTTCATAAAATACCAAACAAACATAAACCATCACATTTCTTTGATCTTTCTTTAAACAGTGTCATTTGCTGTAGATGATGGGAAATGTAACGACAGGCTTAATGATAGAAAGTCAATTGATTCCCTGGAAATGCTATACAAAGACTTGAGTAAGTGAAATTACATTTGACATAACATTTGATTTATTAAACAAAAATGCATATATTTTAGTTGAAGATACATCACTCCAGGCAAACCAAGCGGACACCAGCCCATTTTCGTTAAATCCGCAAATGATATCTCCAGAAAAAACAATACTTTCATCCTCTACGGTAAGATTCGATCAGATTTTTGACAGATTTTGCAGCATTTACAAATACACTATCGTTGGATACGATGATGCAAGGGCAATAAATAATCTCACTCATTGCATAGAAGTATTATCCGTTGCCCATTGAACTCAACTTTCCAATATTTGGTATCCAGTTTCTTTTTTTTTTGTGATGGTACCGTCACCGTAATAGATTCTCTAGTTATTAGGAGCTCTCTTTACCTGAATTCATTTTCACATACTTAGTTAGCTGATGTCCCCTAAAGCTTATGTACGTTAATTAACATCTGCTTGTTCTCTGCGGCGTTGTCCCCGGCTGGGTCGAAGGCTCTTCAGGCCGGCGCCTTTTTAGGTGCTGTAATCGACGCCCGCTTCAGGGTTAATTTCGCTCAACACAAACTGGAACAAAGAACTTACGTAGCATGGCTGTATGCATCGATTCGATAACTATATAAGTTGTCAAAGACATAATGTGAAGTTCAGAAAAAAATAAAAAAAGCAGCGAGATATGTCTGCATATGCCTAAGAATCTAGGCGGGCATTTACATCGTAAAATGGAAAGGCTACTCTTTAGCATCCGCTACACTACCTCGGCACCTGTCCAGCCCTTGTAAGAACGGCAAGAAGGCAAGAACGCTAGGCAAATCTTAGTTTAGCGGTCTAATGTAATGTCAAACATCAAGATTCATAATTTGATAAAGTATGTAAGGAAAACAAATTGGCTATCACAAATTGGTGCATCATCACAAGATAGTCTACTAGGTCACCAGCAGGTAGCTTCGGGTGTTGGTTAGTTTTTTGGCTAACGAGGAAACGCTGAATCATTCACCGACAATGGATCCATTCAGGATCTAAGTGGATCAAGGCTGATGCAGTGGTGACTGTTACGTTAACCTTACCTAATCTAATCTAATATCCTTTCCAGCATATTGCACCAAAGAAACAGATTGGGCACTTTTATATGCAGATACATATCAGTAGGGCAACGTTCACCCTAATCGAGACCGGTTAGCCTTATGCAGAATTCTTATCAAATCTGAAAATCTGGGTAGCCAGTCAATGTCGCAATTTTTTGACAACGCCTGTTCAGGAAATTTTCGTCACAGAAACTGCGTTGTTTGATTTGCAGATTGGCGTGGCGTGAAATCAGTAACTGTGCAGATCTTTCTCATACATTTGTGGGCAGACATAATGAGGTGACATCCACCGATATCTATTGCCATCGACTGTTTCGCCTCCTCTGAAGAAAAATGGACCAATGATGGTTTTGGCGCAACCGCCGGCCCAAGCAGTCACTTTTTGGTCATACAATGGTGTTTCATGGATTTGGTGTGGATCGGGTGTTCCTTAAATGCGGAACGAATTTTTCTTGTTAAAGGCGCTAAAGAGTGGGCCTCGTAGGTCATTCAAATTTGCTTCCAAAAATCAGATTAAGTGCCACCATTCGAGCGACCGTATTCTAATCGACATAGACAGTCTGTCGGCAATATTCTTTGAGTCAAATGCACTTTATACGGAGACAAATGCAAATCATTCTTCAAAATGCTCAGAAAGGTGTTTCTACTTTTTCCAGTTTCGCACATCAAGTCGGCCGAGTTCCCCTCGACTTGTGTGCGCCACCTTGTTTGTGGACGTCCTCTGTTGCATTGTCCCACAGGCTCAGTTGTAGTTGTAGTTGTCTATAGCGACGTTTTGTCCAAGACGTCGGTGTTGGTTGACCGTAGACAGCATATACTTTGTCTTACCCTCATTCACCGCAAGATCCATTGTAGTCACTTCCATCTCGATGCTCACAAAAGGCCTATTGACAGCCCACTGTGTCCTTTCGATAATGTAAATGTCATCGGCATATGCGAGCACTGATTGGTGGAAGATCATGCCTCTGGTGTTGACGTTTGATTTACGTACGAACTTCTCGGGAATGATTTTAAAAAATTCGCATGTCTGTGCGTCACTTTGTCTAAACCATTTTTTGACATCAAAGGTATCGGTGAAGCCTTGACTGAGCAACGGGCAATTTTGTCATCGATGAACAGATGTTGAGTATCGACTTGGAACTCCTGGGTCTTTTCCAAGAATTGCCGGAAAGCGAATATCTGGTCGTTCGTGGACTTCGCTGTTGACGTAGAGTTTCAGGCGCTTACACACAACGGCAGAGACGCCTTATATGTGACTTATATCTTTTAACCAAACGGCATGAATGATAATAAAACGTAAAATTAAATGATAATCGAGTGAACTCTTGTCAGATGTAAACGTCATTCATTAAGTACACTATGCTTCGTGCAAATAGACTGACAAAGTCCAACCTCTTCAAAAATTCTCCAACTCTATAGTATTCCAGGTCTTTCACATTGCATGAAAACTTTATTTATTCTAGTATTATATTTTCTAGGTGGAAATTGGGTTGGCACAATCGTTTCCAAACTACAGTTTGGCCACAGGTACATGGCTATTATTTATAAAAAAAATTGATTAATTTTAATTGAAGATCTTGACTTTCACAGCTCCAACAACATACGCAAATACAACAAATACGGACACATTGCATTCGTATCAGACGCCGACATCTAATATACAATACCTGAATCGCTTGACGAATAAAAGCTTCTCAACCTACTCTTCATTACAGAAACCAGACAAACTTAAAAGCGTCGCTACAGTGAAGCCTACTCTTCAACGAGTTGTAAGTACACATGAACACGAATGACTTCTAAATATGTATGTCACAAGCTCATGTGTCTTTATAGAATAACCTTCCAAAGCAGTATGTTCAAAGAGAATCTCCAAATTTTAAAACGAGCATATCGGGACAATCTGTAGCTCAATCCCAACATAACTTCTCCAAACCATCGAGTACGAAAACATCATTTGGATATAACAATACGTCGAAGAGTAAAAGCTCTTTGAAATTATCCAAACACTCGGCTTCAGGTGTAGATCCCCTGGGTAAGTTGCATCTTTTTGTTGAACTACTGTCAGCAGTCGTTTAATTTTGGTTGATTATGTAGCTGGTCTCGATGATGATGCGTTGCTGGATTTCGATGAAAGAAATGGTTTAGTTGATGGGTTTGATTTTGAATCGGACTTGGATAACTCCATAATTGCAGGATTATCCGATATGGATTCGGATTCTGTTGAACGTAAGTCTAAGCAGAAGATGCGAAGCTTGTTGATGCATGTGTGTACTGATGACGAATCAATTTCAGTTTCAGATGAGTTTATTGATGATAATTTTGATTTGGAGTCAGACTTATCATCGGAAGAGTCAGATCTGAAGAAACTTCTTAAGAAGAAGAGGTCGCGGTTGAGCACACAAGACAGCAAATTGTCAAGCGATTTGAAAAGAGGTAAGTTATTGTTCGCGCTGCCAAGGTTGATATGTAATTGCGATTATCCTCGGGCAAACAAAGAAAACATCTTAGAGAAAATTGTATGTGGGTGCCGTGATGAAGTGGGTAAGTGCGTCGGGTGCTACGCAGAAGTCACGATTAGGTTATAAACTGAACTAAGTACAGCTAAATGTTTGAGCGTGGGCATTCATTCTCATTTGTCGTTCGGTGAGAGTACTTCGGAACTTCCTCACTTTGTTCATCCAAGTATGTATGTTGGTTGAATCGAAACGTGTACACTGTTGCTGCCCGCAAATAATTAGTGTAAGTCAAGTTATATTTTCCTGCACTTAGTGTGATGATTTTTTTATGGAAGATTTGTTTTACTTGGAACCACATCGTCATTCTATTGGTCAAGTGTTTTTTTCTGAGAATCTATTTATTTGGCATGTTCTTGTATTCCATTTACGTCCCTTGGAACGTAACGTACAGTCGCCTAAAATATGTATGTACGTCACACTTAGGGCATTTTAGGTTCATTGTGGAACTACTCCGATCGGGGCATTTCCTATCCATTCAATCATTCTGTGTTTGTAAGGAAACAGTTAAGTTGGACGAAGGTGAAGTTATTTAGCTTGCTAAAATTGTTAAGCAATGGTGCTCCGAAGTGGGTAGTACTCTGGGTCGAATATGGATTACATATGCAAAGGTGAGTAATGGTCGCCTTCCTTTCCTTATCTCAGAAACTTCTGCAGAAGTCATTTAGGAAGGACACATTCTGTAGGCAGGCACTCAATTACAACAGTGCTCTGTAACAACGCCTATGTGCTGACCGGACTCTTAATAATTAGTCAGAACCAGCTTTTGAGGTTAACCACGGGTCAGATTTGCATTTCGACACAAGTCGTGTCCTCACATTGGCGGTTTGTGGAAGCTTTATTCAATGTTTAGTTGTAGGTAAAGTCATGCCCGGATGCTTCTTTTTGAGGAGGAGTGAAGGTATTATGCCAAACCTGACGTCTTTGTCGGTTTCACAATTTCCTGGAGTGTCACAGTGTCCTGGTGCCTGCTTGAGGTGAACATTAAAATGCTTGGTCATCTCATTAACCCTCCAGTGGCCACTTGATACTTTGTAACACGAGAAAATGGGTCGTGTACGATCATGGACCTCCTTCATCCCTTTTGGATCCATCTGTGAAAATTTACAAAGGACCATCCGCCGATGCTAGCAAACAGTGCACGTTTCCTTAAATTTTGACCTTAATTCCAATACTGCTGATCTACTTTTAAAGAGCCTTCGCTCTATCGTTTGCTTTTTTTTTTGAAGCCTTAATCTTCACTGCCATGAGGAATTAACAATTACGGTCAAACTTCTCTATAATGAACCTTCAAGGGAACAAAAAATTGATTCGTTATAAAGAAGTTTTACACAAATGCAGTCAGTGTTCCTATATATTTTCAAAGAAAATTGGTACAAAAAAGAACATTGCGTTATCCACATCACCGTATTTGGTTTTTCTAAGTTTTTTTTGGCGTTCTGTTGGAACTGCTTCGGAACTTCATTCTTTAAAATTGTAGACAATGTACTAAATGAAACACCAAATTTATTTTTTCTTTTCTCCCCTTTTAACTTCTTTTAACATTATTGGGACATCGCATTGGTAGCGTTTACTTTGAGTTGAAACTGTAACTTTGCCTGAACTCTTGGCCTGCGTCTTCCCCACCGACCTGGTTCACGTAACATCATCCATACAGGGCGTGGATCAGTTTTGGATCAGAATTTTGTCTTTGTTAGTTGCGTTTTCCAATGATTCTAGCGTCACAATAGCCTGATGATGCTATATAATGGTATTATCTTCTGGGGCTACAGTCCGATTGGACTTGGGTCTAACCTCAACAACCTCTCGTATTGTGGAAGCAACTGGTCTCTCAAGAGTGGAGGGGACCTACATCGTACGAGGCCCACTATCCCACGGTGGCCACAGGTTGGTTATACTTATAAGTATTAAGCATTCTGCGTACTATGCGTCACCCATTGTGTACCAAATTGCATCGGAAGTCAGGTAGGAGCCAGCACAGCGGTTAGAGTCAAAATTCTATCTGTAGAATAATTACCACATCGGTCACACTCTACAATTTCGAGTCCCTTTCCCACGACACTATTCCTCTGAGTACTACCCCAATTCCTCTGAGGAAATCTGTCAGCACGTTGAGCGGCCTCTGCGTATTTTCACAGAGCTCAACATCAGCATAACCCTCCATATTCCATATTGTAGCGTCTTCCAGGTTGAGACAATGTCAATACAAAAATATCTGTCTTGGCTTACGAACAATGTGACATCTTGGAAGGACATTATCATATGTTCGGACAGGCGAGCAGCAATAAAATTCTTGAGCTTATTGACTTTCTACCTCCCTGCATAGCCGCCGATCTTTTGATGAGAGCGTTTTAGCATTCACCTCATGTGGATGCCGATACACAGTGGCATCCCAGAGAAGGAATTACGAAGCCGATAAGACCGCGTTGTACCAATCGTAAATGTATATCCCCGACTAGGTTTAACAACAAACTCTTAAGAATAAATTTTTCTAAAACAGTATTTTTCTACTCTCTTTAGATGTATCAAATTCTGTAAAGAAAAAACTTTCACCTAATAATAAATACGGATTAGAAGGACAGCAGCATACCCAGAAGGGTTCCTCAGCAGAGCTAAAAGAAAAGTTACCCACATCTACTTCCAGTCTGGGAAAAGATTCATCTTTTATTAATTATTCAACAAAAGTGACAGAACTTATAGCAAATGGAAACAACATTCTCCCTCAGTTGTCCAGCAAATTAAATGAGCATGAACACGCCCATGTGTCGAACGTGCTTAATCTAACACCAACTGTACCACTTTGCAGTGAGGTAGCGGAGAAGACCGAAAACGGATTCAAGCAATTTATCGGCATAACATCGATATCGAATGAAAAAAGTTCCCATCAAAAGAAAGATGATCGGACTCATTCCATTGTTGATCAATTTAAAGGCTTTGATGAGTCACTGATTTCGAAGTCAATGGAGCAACAAGCTGACGATGTAGTCAAAAATAAATTGATTGACCAAAATCTGCACAAAACGCCTCAGAACAACAATGAATTATCTAATCAAAACGATGGAACACAGGAAAAATCTCCAAGGCTTAAATTTGGGTCACTGTACTTGAGGTCAATAAAGCCACCACTTAAAAATACTTCTCTCATTAAGAGTCCAACAAATCTCCCCCAACAACTGGGTCAATGCAAGACACCCACTGTGCCCCAGTCAACCAAGGTTCCCGATGAAAGTTCTAAATCACTTCAAGAGAATACATCAACGTCTCCGACAAAAAATGTAGTCATTCACAATTCAGTTGCAAAAACAGTTTCAGATTTTCAGAAGAAATTGAATTCAGAGCCTTCCTCATCAGATGCAAAAAGGATTCGTGAAAAAAGTTTATCAGTTCCTAAGATTTCAGAGGCTAGAGACCAAAAATCGACTGAAAATGTGAAAGAATTTTCACAAACAAAGCGATCTAAGAGTCTCGGAACGCTAAACGCGTGTATGTCTGACAAAGAAGCTACCACTGGTAAAGTCCAGAATTCAGGAGAGAAACCAAAAGTGCAGAGTCAACCAAGAGTACACAAAGTTGTCAAAACGGCAAGTGAGTCAACTCCCAAAAAAGAAACTAGTCTCGCTCGGATTCCTGGGCCAGCTTCGAAGAAGGAAATTAATCCCGTTCGAATTCAGGAGTCAACTTTAAAGAAAGAAACTCAACCCGTTCGGATTCAGGAAACAGCTTCAAAAAAAGAAACAAATTCCGTTCGGATTCAGGAGTCAACTCCAAGGAAAGAAATAAAAATCGCTCGGACTCAGGAGGTTAAAAAAAGAGATTCAGTAGCAAAACCAAAAGTACAAACCCAGTCAACTACCTCACTATCTACTCCTAAGGCCCCAGAAACAAAGGAAGATGATGTGTTCGATAAGCCAACTGAGCCAACTAAGCAACTGAGGCGGAAAAGTAATGTCGAAGAAAAAATTGTTGCGAAGTTTGGAAAAGGATATGCTGCCATAAAAGCCCAAGAATCTAAAGATCGCGACGTAAGTGATAAGTTAAAAATTCAGAACCAAGCAAAATTAAAAAATGGGGGGGAAAAGACTGCAGCATCGCCTGAGAAATCATCTACACCTAAAGCCCATGAAGCTAAAGAGCAAGATTTACCAGAGCAATTAAAAGTTAAGGCAAACATAAAACGACGAAGAAGTGTTGCTGAAAAAAATAGAAACAAATCTGCCGAACGAGAGGCAAATAAAAAGACAGCTCCGGTAACTGAAAGTAAAGAAAAGGATGAGAAGCAAATGAAAACTGTTCAAAAGGGTGGAGGAGATAAACGATTGGGAGCGGTATTTAATGAGACTACTTCTACTCAGAGTAGCAACTCTCATGAGAAAACTAACAAAACTTTGGTAAGCATGACAAATTCTATTCCCTATTCTATTCTATTCTTATATTTTCAGAGTCAAAAATCTAGTTGTAAGAAATTTATCTTCAAAATATTAAAGACAAATTCTCTTCCCTGAGATTTGGTGAAGTGCCCCTACTTTTGAGGTCCTGCATGGAATAATATAATATAAAATCTAAATATATAATATAATATAAATACTAAATCTTCACACTTTTGTAGGGATTATTGAACTTGATGCACATCTGGCAACAATGTCTAATTAAGGGCCTTCTTTAGCTACGATTCTATGTCAATCGATTTCAGTTCAATGTGCGAATTTCCTGATGTTTGGGGCATTTGGCCTGTAAAGTAGTTTCATGGAAGAAATAAGTCAGCTTTAACTGTGCTCCAAAAACTCTTTGCCAGAAAGTTATTATCTAGGCGCTCGATGTGACGTCTCCTTTGTAATTAACGTTTCATGGATTTAAAGCTTGCATTCATAATATCGTTCGAATTTCATAGGTCACAGTTGTATCTTCTGCTACCTTTATTTGAAGCGATGTACATAGAAGCAATTTTTTAAGATTTTTCTTTACTGATGTGTACTAAAGAGTCAATCGCATAGCAAGGACTTACTCGATGTTATACCCATTAAAAGAATCAACAAATTCACATCCGAATAAGCGCTGCCTTCGCTCTCTATAGCAATCGCCGTAGTAAATGTCGCAGTTGTTCAGCCCAGCCCATGCTACTTACAGTACTGCCTGGATTGTGGTAATGTCTGGCTCATACAATCTACGGTATCCGCGAGTTCCTCGGCTACACGGAGCCTGTTAAGGGACCTCATGTTCCAGGTGCAGAACCGAAATTCGTTTTTTCCGTTTGCTGGAGTGGTCAACAGTGCATCCTTTTGTATCCGAGGCATGCTGTTGTCTCTAGGATATTAGTTTTCTTACGTGGTGGGGAAGTCACCCACACGCACAACCGGCCGAACCTAAACCTGACCTGGTAGCGTATAACCCCCTCTAAGCAGTTGCTGTAGAATCCAGAGGGCGCCAAGAGGAGGCTGTAAGTTAACCTGGCCTCTGCATTTACAGCGATCGTTGCTGCTATCTCGCCAGGTTGAGAGCAATCAACAACGTTACCCTGTCTTATTTCTAACACAAACGTTTGCAGTGTGGTACCTACATATGTAAGTGCTTTCTGTCGTATGATAATTTTGGTTTCGTCTGATGACTACAGATGCTGACGGTGGACAATAATTGTGGAATGAGATGTTGGGCCATCAGACTTATTTGTCGAAAATGCGTGCTTATGGTGTCGATGAATCTCTTCTTCTGTGGATTAGAAAAAACATTTCGTATCGTTCTGATGATATCCATCAGACAAATGCTGGTGTTTCCAAGGGCTCTGTTTTGTCTCCGACTCTCTTTCTCACTTTTATAAATGATCCCCTGTCTGCTACTACTTCTCCAATCCACTTCTCTGCTGACGACAGTATTTTCAGCTTTTTATATTTGTTCCAATACTCACGACCATGTTCTTCGGCCGTAGAACTTGAACGGTAGCGTATGTCAAGCACATTTAATTCCGACTGTAACAGAAAATCAATCGGGTTAAAATAATAGAGTGGAATTCAATGTTCTAAAACACAATGCTGTCTATGTCACTTAAGCGAACACTAAATAATCAGTCATTGTCCATGAATGGCTCTTGTGTCGATGAAACTGAAGAGACTTCATCCTTGGTATGTGTATACAGCACTTAGTTGGAATTATAACATTTGATGTCGCCAAAAACGCTTCCAAATGTCTAAGTTTCCTTAAACCATGCAGGAAACTAATTCACCCCTCTGCGCCCTCTAGACAGAATACAGTAGCGGGCGATACAACTTATAGGAGACAGTAATATCGCAAAGTCAATAGACTCACTCGAACACTGCCGTAACGCCTCTAATTTGTCACACTTTTATTGCTATTTTGGGAAAGTATTCTCAAATCAACTAGCCTATTCCTCCCTCGCTAGGAATGCTCATCAGTTCACCCTAAAGTCTGCTTTCAGACGTACAGTTAAGTTTAGAGACTCGTTTTTTAAGCCATACCATACCCAGCCAAATATTTTCCACTGACTACAATCCAACAAGCAACCAACCATATCTCTCCAGCTAGCTGTCGCCAATTGCGCACGTCAAGTTGGCTGATGTCACTCCACCTTAGACGTTGACTTCCTCTGTTGCATTGTCCCACTGGTTCAAAGGCGAAGTTGCACCTACCTTCAATAACCATTTAATTATTTGTTATTGACTTAATATAAAATACGAGAACATATTTCCTTTGCAGCCGAACAGTACGACAACATTGCCTTCACAATCGGACAAAACATTATCTTTACAACAGATTGATGAAACGTCACCACAAAAGAAGACTTCGCCGCTTGTGCAAGAAAAATCATTAGCATCAAACCGACGAAAGAGAATAGCGTTGAGAAAATTCCAAGGTCCGAATCCAAAGTTGAAAAAAACATTAGATTCGCAAGAGGTGTCTGATCCACCACCAGACCAGGCAGCAACGGTAATGGCAGAAAAGACAGCATCAGTGGAAGAATACCAGAAATTGGTGATTCCATCGCAAAAGAAACCGGTACCGCAGCTTTTGCCAAAAGATAATCTTCAAAAAGTACGTAATACCACGGCAGCTTCCCCAAAACCGCGTTCAAAGAAATCCTCAAGTATGAAGTCTGGTAAATTTTCGAAGCGCAAGCTAAAACCTATGTCGCCGAGGAATTTTAGTTCGCTAGAGCAGAAAAAACTCAAACTCCGTCGATTTAAAATATGTTTGAACAGAAACACTGTGGACCATTTCATGAAATCACTTAACGACCATGCGAGTAGCACACCTCAATCGATCACCAAGACTTCCAAGTTGGAAATGGTGAAATCTCCACTTAAAGACGGTCAAGGTTCGAAAATAGTTAGCCCACGGCCTGTTGGCCGACCGAAGAAAATGTTAGCAAAACCCAGCCAAGAATCGCAATCGCCCTCAAGTGCGGAGCTAAATGAAGTTCGCAATGAATCTCAACCACTAGCCAATTCTTCTTCGGTGACACCAGTGAAAGTTGCACAAGCTGAATCAAAAGTCGAGGACAAAGTGAGTCTTGAGGTGATGGCTTGTCCCACAATGAAAAAGCGGAAAAAGAAAAACATGAGAACCAGACAGCCCGCAAAAATTCTAAGAAGTGACATAACCCCTTCAACAGATAAAAGTGATATCCCTGACAAAGACTGTACAAATGATCGTGTTACCCTCAACAAATCCTTACCAGACGTAGCAAGTAGAACTACGGAAAATCCAGCGATTCAAACGGAAGATCCCACCCAGGCAGTTCGAACTGAGGCTACCAGTTTGCCAGTTCCAGTGGAAGTGTCGAATTTAGAAGTCCAAACGAACGTCATTAGTCCTATAGCATCGACTAAAATTACCAGTCCGACTGTTCCAACTATTACGAGCAGTCCGACCTTTCCAACTGAAGCTGTTAGTCCCGCAACGCCAACTGGTGCTACCAGCTTGGAAATTGCAACAGCTACAAGTAAGAAATCACCGCAAACTGGTACGACAGAAACATCACCTACATCACCCACGTTACCCAATCTATCACATTCAAGAAAGCGCGGCAGACCATTTTCCAAAAAGACGTTACGTCGAGCTGCTCTAGCAAGACGTCTTGAATTAATAAGAGCTTCTACTTCGCAACGGTTGATAAACACGAACACAACGGTTGATCCAACGCCCGAAGGTAATTTTCATTGTGCATGTATTGCAATCAGTTCTTTTAATAAGTCTCATGTTTTTCTCAATAGAACGCGCCCTAGAGCCCGTCCCAGTTGAAAGGGAAATTGAACCGGCAGACGAGTGTATTAGCAATGAAACCAATGAAGTAACGTCGCTAGAAATTTCCAAACAAACCGACGTGATGGCATCTCTAGCAACTTCTCAACCTCCAGATAAAACCAATGAAATAGTATCTCAAGCAACTGTCCAGCCTCCTGATGGTCCGCGGCTTGAGGATTGCAATGCGGTCCAACCAAAAATAGAAGTTGGTGATTCTATCAGCTACCAGTTGCCAGGAACGACTATGTTTGATGGTGCGCCCGCGGTATATTCGTTTGCAAGACCAACAAACACACTTCGACGAAATAGTGAATTACTACTGGACACTTGCCAGATTATTGCAAACTCATGCAGTACGGATCAGAGTAGCGCTATTGAAAATGCGACCGTTTTTGATTTGCCGTCGTATATTGTTATGAGAACGAGAATAATCACCAGAAGTGAGCTCCAAATGAATAAAAGCATAGTTCCACCACAGGTTAAAGAAACAATCGACAAGCTAACGGAAAGTGGACACGTTGCGCCATTAGTCAAAGAAGAATCGCCCGATTTCAAGGACATTTGTTTGGAGATCAATACACTCTTGGGTAGAAATGCCAATTATCTCAAATTTGCCTCCGCTTCAGAAAGACAAGCAAGAATGACTCAAGTCTTATCCGACACATCACTTTCAGTGCAAGAAGCTCAAAGCGCATTAAAATTCTTGCAATCATACTTGTCGGTTCGATCAAAGGATGTTGTAGTTAATAATGCCAAAGGTCAGCAGTTCATACCGATCTATGATAGTCAAAAGAAAGTCATTGGCTATCGCAAGAGAAGGGTGCATCCAAAGAAATCAGAACAGACTAAACAGCCCAGTAGATTATTGAACCGAAGCTCAAATCCGTCAACATCAAGAACAACTTCGATTAATTGTACAACTCCCATAACAAGAGAATCGTTGAATGTTCAACACACAATCGTGGAATTTTCAACCAAGGAGGAACCGCAGACCGTTGATGGAGGTGATGAAGAACTGATCGTTCCGGACACGACGCTATCATCAAATCCCATAAAATGTGAAATGGAAAGTTAAAAAAATTAAAAAAAAAATATTGTACCTACACACGTAGTTAAATTTTATACTTTTATCCTGAAATTAACTGAAATATGTTAAACGTAGTGTTAGTTTACCCTTATTATTATTTAATTCCATAAATATACATTTGAAATTCTTATGTGAATGGGTTTTAAATCATGTTTGGTGAGCTGACTTGAGACAATTAGAACCACTAGTCATAGATAGTCGGAAGGCATTACGTGTCTTATTGCAAAGCAAATCTTTCCTAATCTTAGCTTTAATTGCTTCTTTCGTCTAATAAGAATGAATGAAGCCAATACTCGAGACTCTCATTGGGGTCATTACAGGACACTGTCATTGGCACACACGCCTCTAGGTTGGGAGTTCCATTTAATGACATGTAGAGGAGGAAACATGCAACATATCATATCCTGTGCACGCACTCGCCTCAATCAGCTTGAACGCTTTATAGCAAGCACCAAATAGTTTAATAGATAGGAAATACCTGATTCGCCTGGTATCACAATGGGCCTATGTTGGCCTGAGTGAGACGGCAACCACTCCATAACCATAACCTTGCAAAAAAAAAAAACATACTTAAATCCCCGAAGTTTCCAACCATATTTAACTTCACTCCAACAATATTTAACTTCACAAATCCTTGATTTATCAACATTTCCGTAGACGACATCTGTAATTATTTTGTGTTTATCGAAACTTAAAGCACGAAACAGGATGAAAGACAAATGGAGTCAAATTCACAGAAAAATGCTTTTCAAATTCTGGCAACAACATTCCAACCTAAATTCTTTCAATGACCTTGCACGCCGTTATTGTAAGAAAACTGAAGTCTATAAATTGGCTAAGCTTATGGGAGGCAACCAACAGTTTTGGGGCTACAGGAATCAGCAACGTTTAGGAATACTTTCCCAAGTCAATGAGACGTTCTAATTACCAGTTTCTATCATACCACAAAATGGTGCATGCTCATAGTGATTACACCCGTGCCATATGTGCCAACTGTTCGTTAGCGCATCTAAATCTCCCAAATATCTTCTGAATACAGATGTTTTCAGAATCAAAACTAAGACCAAATACAGTATGGTATAGACGAAACGGAACTGAACAGTTACATTAGGTTTAACTTCCACCCTTCACAACCCCCTTGCAAAGTCAAAACCTTCCAAAATAGGTACCGCATACTCAAAAAAAAATTAACAATTAATCTCAATTCAAACAATAGCAATAGTACAACTATCCATGTACCAAAACGTCAATTTTTTAAACCGGGTAAACCCTAGTTGGATTTTAAGCAAAACGAGTTGCAAATCGACGCGGTTTCTTACATCGGTCAACTCATCAAACAAAGTCAAATCTTACCCGCAATGCTTGCATGTAGTACTACGAGTATATGTATGCAGTGAAAAAACATTAAGATAGTATTTAAATCATCCCTGAACCTAAAATGACACGCCGCATGCGTGAGGTGTTACTCGATGAACGATCACTGGAAAATAAGGAAATAAATATTCTCAGGATTCGCGATATATATTACTACATGCAAGCATTGCTGCTGCACCTCGCTGTAGAACATTACTGAGTGAAAACATGATGCAATTGAACCAATTCTGGTGTTCCACACGCAGGAAATCTTGTTTGTCCAGGCGGATTGCCCAGTCGCGGATTGCACGCATTCCAGTTTCGAAACATAAGAACTGGCCTTTTGTTAAAGCAAGTCATCAGTTGGTTTACAAACTTGTCCTAGTGAAACACTCCCAAAGCAGGTAATGATTAAACAGGTACACTAGTGGTAAAGTATAACTCAAACAACAAAATGTATAGATTTTTTTAGGCTCGATAATTATGAGCATAACGGTGTAATTATCACCGAGGCAAGTTCAGGCATGGGTATAAAAGGCAACAAAAATGTTCAAGAAATAAAATACTGGTGCTGGTGCTGGTGCCTTCGTGGAGAGCGACAACTTTAGATTGTACACATCGTTAGGTAAATTTGTGTCGGTTTTCCAAGCGGAAATCCATGCGATCCTAATGGCTACGAACTATATTGTGAAGAATAGGTGGAAGGGGTGAAGTATTTGCGTCTGTAGCGACAGCCAAGCTGTGCTTAAGGCCTTGCTCAACTCTTTAACTACTTCCAGGATAGTTCAGAAATGCAAGTCTTCTCTAAATTTGATGGGTAGCTTAAATTCGCTAAGACGGCGACTTGGGTCCCGGGGCACCACGGGATCACAGGAAATGAGATCGCCGATGAACTTGCTAGGCGAGGATCAGATGAGGCATTCTCAGGACCTGAATCTACGCTGGAACTGCCTGCGTGCTTGGTTGCATCGATGGTTGGACTTCTCGAGAGCACAAACGCAGGTGGCATGACCCTCCAGGAGATGGACAGACCAAGCGCCTGCTCCCCAACGTCTGTAAGAAATCCGCGGCTTTCTTGTTATCTCTTAACAGAAAAGATTGCAGACAACTTATTGGCGTACTAACGGGGCACTACACCTTCGCAAACACCTAAGTGTGCTTGGCCTAAGTGACGAAACCTTCTGCGACGCATATGGAGAAGACGATGACACTGCAGAGCACTTCCTCTGCCATTGTCCCGCCTTTGCTCGGATCAGGTGGCAGTTATTCGGTGCTGATGGGGTGAGAGCTGATGATGTAGGCTCCTCATCACAGAAGCGCCTGCTGGTGAAATGAAATTTCAGTAAAAGTAGATTGCTGCCTGGTAGTACAATGGACCAGTTTTGAGTCTGAGTGCTCCAGTGTAGTGTGACAAAAACCTACGACAAAAAAAAGACGTGCGAACAAGAAAAGTTGATCAAATTTTGCGATTTTCGCAAATCGCTGTTCATGTGTACAGGGCTTAATTCTAGCGAAACTGTAAGCCCTTCATTTGTGGAAAATAAATAGCAAACCTTACAGTGAGAGACTACATACGAACTTGATATTAGATGTGGTGTAGCTTTTTTCATTGTTGAGGTTTTGTATTTCAAAAAATCCATCCGCACATATTCCCTACAACAAGCATGAGGATCTTGAAAACAAGAAGAAGAATATAATCATATTCAAAAATTAATTCTACAGGAAGCATAATTAAGGTTACCGAAATGGAAGTGGCGTTCAGTATAAGAAAAGTACATATTTGTTAATATACTTGTCCTCCTTCTTTCTATTACATTAGATCTTCCTTTAAGATCTGAAATTGGCATATTTTTTGTATAAAATCCTGAAAAAAAGTGTTCTTCCTTTTTTTGTTGGTTAAAGAACAGTGTACATCTGACATTAGTATAGGGGAATGATATAATCAATATTGGCATTTCCTTCTAAATCACATATTCCAAAGCCACGTCACCCAAAATGTGGAAGTTATAAATCAAGGTTAACTTTTTAACGCATTGTTTTTGTTTGTTTAAAAAAAACCCATAAGTATCACTGAATGGATTCATTTGTAATAAAAAAACTCATAAGCGCGCATGTACTGAACACACCCATCCGACATCTGCCTAATTTCTCTCTTATAAAACACAACTCACCGTTTTCTACTAATTGTCGCAGAGTTTATGAGAATGTATGCAGACGAGCAAAGGTTTTTCAAAAATCAAACCAGCTTCTCTCAATTAGTATGCTGCCTCTCAGCAAGTAGGTCAACAAAAGAGAGAATAACCCCGCGAAGCCGCATATCTCGAACTTGATCTCTGACATATGGCGATTCAAGAGAGAGCAAAAATATTGATAAGTGACAGCGCTTAACTACAAATCTTCGTGTCATTTTTTTCTGCTTTATGCGGACAGGAGGAATAAGGAATAAATTGTTTATACGAATAAAGTATCAGTTTGAGATTTATTAATCGGATCGCAATGGAGGAGCAACGAAGCAATGAACGGGTATACGGTGGCTGCGAGGGACCAGATGCAATGTACGTGAAATTAATATCCTCGGATGGACATGAATTTATCGTAAAACGAGAACACGCACTCACATCGGGTACAATTAAAGCAATGCTCTCAGGACCAGGTCAGTTTGCTGAAAATGAAGCAAATGAAGTTCACTTCCGAGAGATACCGTGAGTACAATCATCACCACTTAGTGAATGTAAATATTTGCCTGCACAAACCACTAAAGTTAACCTTTATTTCAATATTTTCAGTTCCCATGTTCTCCAGAAAGTTTGTATGTATTTTACGTATAAAGTAAGGTACACAAATAGCTCCACCGAAATACCCGAGTTCCCTATAGCGCCAGAAATTGCCTTGGAACTACTGATGGCTGCTAATTTTTTGGACTGCTAAGAAAAATCAGAACTGTGAATTGAAATTATTGAACAAGAAGTGGTGGTCATGAAAAAAATGACTTAATGATTATGAAATAAATATTTATTCTTTACGCACTTTGGAATTGAATTGTAACTATGTCATTTCTGTATATACGCTCTTTACATTCATTCGTGATGGTATCCCTACATGTATCAGAATACTTTTTTTGTTAAAAAAAGATTTTTGTTTTTTTCCATAATTTTTTTTTAATCTGGGGGCTTCGAACGGGCTTGTAACAAGTAAACTTTTTTTTTCATTAAAAAATAAAGAATTTGTCTTTTGCCAGGGGGACAATTCTGGAAGAGCGATGTATTATTTTTTTTTTCTTTTCAATCGTCGTTTTGATTTTATTGTTTTATTTTTCTTTTTGTTTATTTTTTCATTTTGATAAAGAGCAGCTCTAGATAAATCAACGAAAACCAAGAGCGTTCGGAATGTTTTGAAAGCGTCTGTGAATCACTAACACATGTGGAGGTGTTTTGTCAAATGTGTCAGATGTTTGTTTTGAGACAAAAAGGCGGATCCCTCGACAGAATTGTGATGCTTCCTAATGGTGTTTTTGATATTATTTTGGGACGATAATTGTGTGGGCCTATGTGATTTGTGAACAATGAGGTAGAAGAGATTTTGGACAATGTTCGGAGATTTTTAAGTACGTTTTTGGTTAGACTGTTTCACATTTTGAAAGAAGTAAGATTGTGGTTTAATGTGGTCAGATATGAATGGGCTGTGAATATGTAAAAATTGGAAAATCGAAACATCTCTTTGGATTTCAAGGAAACTATTCCTCAAAGGGGATTTACACATTTAATGCAACGCAAAAACGCGCTATCACCAAGCATTCTAATCAAATTTCGTTTTCTCTTATTTTTAAGTTTATCAAATGCTGACCAACGAAGTGATACCAAGGATTGCGTAAGCGACTCCGTCTGACAGAAATATATATCAATTTATTTATCTTGAAGCCACGTCTTTGTTCCGTATTATTGTTAAAACTTTGATGGGGTTAACTGTTTTAAGGAAATGATGGGGGGAAAGCTTCAGAAACTAGATTTCAATCGTTTTGAAGCAGTTAAGTTTATGGGAATGTTTTAAGCTGTTTTTCCACCTCATCCGAGTAAGTTTTTCGAAATGTTTTCGAAACAGATTTTTTTTTTGGTTGAGCGTTGATGTGAAATTGTTTGAACTCGTATTTCTCTTAGATATAATAGGTAGTTTAGTTGAGTTAGAGGTTTTGAAATGTTGCTATGGAAAATCATCATACAGTCATTTAGCTGCCCTTGAATACATGGCGTAACATTTAATATGTTTGCCTACAAGTTCTGGTATCTTGAGAAAAAGGTAAATTTGATGTGGCCGAAATGGATAACAGACAAAATAGACTGCCGCTTGGCGGGTCAAAGATCGACTTAGCTAAGTGGAAAACCGGTAAATTGCTAAAGTCGTTTAGTTGTCAAATTAGGCTTCGTACACCGAAGCCATCATTATTTCCAATAATGCAAAATGTTTCAGATCTCTTCAACTCAAGGCCAATCTCATGGACTGCCGAGTGCTATATGTGCTTGGATTTCCATTCATTTTCTGACTTGGATAAATGCATGATATTTTAAATCGTGTGACTTATTTTTCTGAGGTGGATCTGGACCATGTCTCTCCAGCCAGCACGATATTTCGCCAACTGTAACCAGTTTCGCACACCAAAGCGGCCAAGGTCGCCCTTGGCTTGTGTGCGCCACCTTGTCCATGGACGTCCTCTGTTACGTTGTCTCGCAGACTCAGAGTAGAAGAATCTTCGGGCCAGAGTTAAATTGTCCATACGCTCTATATGGTCTAGCCATCTTAGGCGTTGGATTCGTAGATGCCTGGCTAGATTCACGTCGTTGTACAGCCCCTATAGTTGGTGGTTAAACGTTCTCCTCGAAATGCCATCAACGCAAACAGGACCAAAGATAGCGCGCAGAACTTTTCTATCGAAAAGACGAAGAGATTCTTCATTCGCTTGGGATGTCGTCCATGCGTCTGTGCCTGTCTGTAAAGCATGACTGGGATGATCAAGGTCTTATACAGAGTCAACTTGGTCTTCCGAGAGAGCTCTATTACTCAATAGCCTTTTGAACCCAAAAAAATAGCGGTTATTCTTCCTTTGATCGCGGTACAGATGTTTGTCCGAGGTAGACGAAGTCCTTCACTACCTCAAAATTATAGCTGCCTATGCTGACGTACTGTCCAAGTCGTCGATGTTGTGCATCCTTCTTTCTCGATGATAGCATATACATACTTGGTTTTGCACTTGTTTACCGCCATACTCATTTTAACCACTTCCGTTTCAATGTCAATAAACGCCTCATTCACGGCTTGCTGTGTTCGCCCAATCACGTCAATGTCATCGGCGTATGCTAGCAGTTGAACAGACTTTTGGAAGGTAGTGCCTCTTGTGTTGGCCAGTGTGTTTTGCACGATCTTCTCAAGAATGATGTTAAAGAAATCACATGACAGCGCGTCGCGTTGTCTAAAACCTTTTTTGACATTGAAGGTCTCTGTAAGTTTGCTACCGACCTTAATGGAGCAGCGAGAATTCTGCATCGTCATCATACAAAATCTGACGAGTTTAGTAGGATGTCAAAACTAGACATGGCGCTGTATAGCTCGTTTCTATGCGTGCTGTCATATGCGGCCTTGAAATCGACAAATAGGTGGTGTGTGTCGATTTGTATTTCTTGGGTCTCTTCCAGAATCTGCCGCAGTGTGAACATTTTGTGGACTTCCCTGGCATGAAACCACACTGATATGGATCTATCTATCTATCTATTGGTAACGAAAGGTTTCAGGCTTTCACACAGAACGGCAGAAAAGATCTTGTGCGCGAAGTTATGCAGACTAATCCCTCAGTAATTGGCGCAGTCAAAGGGGTCTCCTATCTTGTGGATCGGGCAAACGATACTAAGATTCCACTCATCGGGCATGCTTTCCTCCGACCATATCTTAGAGATGAGCTGGTGCATGCGCCCTACCAGATCAAAAAACTGAGTGTCTGACGTCGATCGCAACTTGATCAATCCGATTGATGGTTGAATGATCAGGTGACCGCTAGGTCCCTTTATGGATGTTGAGGTGTGGGAGCCGCGCGCTAGCTATAGAGAGGTTTCGCCTCGTGACAAAGTCCACTAGTCCTGAGATGAGTCTGTTTTCTTACGTGGTTTCGTTCTGTGTTTCCCGATTCTAGCAAATATACCGTCTTTACCCAGCTTAGCGTTAGAATAAAGCTGTGACCTACTTACACTATCTATTTATCAATTTAAAGGCCACACATGACACCGTGCTTAAGAACGAGTTAAGCGACGCCATGTATAATCTTGGAACTTATGTCAAACTCGACGGGGCAGGACGATGATAGAATACTCACTGTTCCATCAAGATCGGTAACGAACTAACCGAGACATTCAATGTCAAGAAATGTTAAAGACAAGCCGATGCGCCCTCGTGTGTGTGTTCTAATAACTCTGGCCAATACAAGAGCCCCAATTTTTCATAAGTGCCTACAACTGCTCAAATACGCTGATGACATTGAATTGACTGGACGAACGTAGCGAGTTATTAATAGAGATGTAAGAAGAAACTCCATAACTACTTTAAAAGTCTAGCTCTCGATTGCGACGTTTTATCGAATTTTGCTCAATTAACTTAAGAATAGCTTGTTTAATCTTTTCAGCATCTTTATAATCTTTTCTTGGCCCCCGATTCTCCAATGCCCCGCTGGGACCGAGCGACAATGTCAATGTCGATGTCATCTACATAACCCAGCAGGTGAACCGATTTGTAGAAGATTGTGTCTTCCGTTATTACACCTGCCCGCCGCACTACTTTCTCCAAAATTTAAGAACTCATCCGACCGCGCATCTCTTTGTCGAAATTCGGTGCAGGTTTCAAACGGTTCAGAAGTTCTAGTACCGTACTGCACGGTGTATCGGGTTCCTTTTAGCGTGGCGCAGCACAACTGGATTCCCCGGATCCCAAATTCGGCCATGGTGTCGAATAGTTTCTTGCAATGAATTCTGTCGTATATGGCTTTAAAATCAGTGAAGAGGCAGTGCGTATCCATTTGACACTCGCTGGTCTATTCCAGGATTTGGCAGAGTGTGAACGTGTTAGTGTTTGATCAACCACATTGGTACCTGCCGATTAGTGTGATGCAAAAAAGCTTTTGACGTTTACAGAGTACCCTCTGAGAAAACTTCTGCGAAGACTGTCAGGATAACATATGTGATTAATTCAGCTGAACTACGAGTATATCTACTATACTATACCTACAGTTTCTCCATTTTGCTACGTTGTTGAACCTTCTTCGTCACGGGTGTAAACGAGATCAACCGCAAAAGTTTTCTCTCGAAGTATGCATGTGCTTCTGAAGGGTGGTTCAACCATAATAATAATAACAATAATAATAATAATTATGGCGGCGCTACAGTCCGAGGTGGACCTGGGCCTAGCTTCTCAGCAACTACTCGTGTTGTGCGTGCTATTGTTCTGTCACGAGCGGAGGGGACCTACAGTTTAATGCCGACTCCGAACGCCAAGATTGAGAAGCTTTTTCTAGACAGTTATACTCTTTGAGCATTGTCAGTACTCGAAAGAGGTGAAGCCGTGAAAAAATGTTTGATGTTTTTTTTTTTCGAGATTCGAACCGACGACCTCGAGCGTAGAAATCGACGCACCTTTTTTTTTTTTTGTACGTGTTTTTATTTAATTTAAACAAAAATTCCTTACATGCTAGATATGAAAATACTTAAAACTAGCTTATATTAACTAAACATATGTTTTACTTATCTAACTTACTGACCCTATGCGGGGGCTCTAAGCTAACCTAATCTTATTCTAGTTTGCCTTTCGGCGCAAAGGTTATTATTTTTTTTTTTTTATTATTTAAAAAAAATTAAAAACTTATATGCTAGGCCAAGAAAATTTAAAAAACTTGGCATAACTAATTCATTTTTTTCTTAAAACTACCTAACCTAACTTAAGATAACTTAACCTAACATGCAAACAACCTTAAAAAAAACTGTCTTACCTATGTCCGTAACAACATACGTGCGTGCACCAGGGCGTAAGTACAATGTGTGCATTTCATACATTTAATTAGAGTTGTACCGAATAGTGATTTGGCCGGATACCGGATACCGAATATTCGGCCTGCAGCTGCGCCGGATAGCCGAATATTCGGCGGCCGGATATCTACCCAAATTAAATGTATAATAGTTACTTAAATCAGACCGGTACAAGTAAAACCAACTTAAACATGCTTTGTTCCTTCTCCTCCACAAGATATTCTTACTTTCTACACAGCAAAGTTTTTGGGACATTTTTGAAGAGGTTGAGGAAGGCAAGTCAGATTGAGTTTTCTACCAAAAAATACCGCCAACGAGCTTGACTTATATCTCAAAACAGTTTATTTTGAACGGAATGTGACCCTTGGACTTAAATCAGTAAATGTTTTTTTTTATTTTGTTGTTTTTTTACTGAAAAAACGACTATCCGGTATCCGGCCTGATATCAAAAGACTATTCGGCTCCGGCCGGATATTAGAAAAGAAGCCGGATAGGCCGGATACCGAATACTTGCCGGATATCCGTCACACCTCTACATTTAATAATAACCGTGGTGCACCTTTTTTTGTGTTTTGTATGTTTTTTGGCTTTTTTTTTTTTTTTTTTATTTTCGTATTTTTGTATTTTTGTATTTTTTTTTTGGGTTTTCTATTATTTTTTTTTCTTAATCTACCTTACACTATGACCTAACCTATGTGAGTTGGCCACCAAAGCTCAACCAAAAAAGTCCTGCTCTACGAAGTTAGCGGCGGCGAAGGCTAATTTTGGTGCAACCACCAATAAAAATGTCCGGTCAGAAATCGCCCTGCTGAACCGAAGAAGATCTTCGTGGCTGCGTGCGACGTCCGGCTCGTATTGGAGTCGCCTGTCCACTGTTCGGCGTACGACATGGAAGATAATAGGACATCCTTCCATATCCTGGATCAGGCCTTTCTCATCCAAATAGAGGAATGCTTCGGTAGGAATAAAGCCTTTCAGGCGCACCTTCTCATTGTACATTGTATTGGGGTAGTAAGCCCCAAAGATCAGACCATTGGTTGAAGTCATAGCTCGTGCAACATGCCTTCGAATCAGCTTAATAATAAAATTATCTATCCTGATCAGGTTTGCCTCGTTGTACAAGACCTCATTGGGATAGAATTTCTTGTACTCGGATTCGGGTGTGCGATACAAACGGAAGCAGGCCCGAAGACACTGCCTCTCGAACACCCTCATCTGTTCCATCTGGGAAGGACTCACGTTGAACCACACTGGACAACCGTATGCCACGACTGGCCGGATGAGGGCCATGTAGCAGATTACCTTCACCCTGGTATCAAGTTGGCTGCTATAAAACAACCTTCTTGCCACGGCAAAGGCTTTCTTGGCTTTCGTCAGAGCAGCAGCTATATGTCTGTCGAAATATAGATACTGATCCAACCAAATGCCTAAGTACCTGACTACACTTTTCACTGCTAACGGCTCCCCCTGCGGGTCAACTATGCCGAACTTGCGCCAGTTTCTTTTCGTATCCCCTGAGGCCTTGGGCAGCGGGGTTCTGAACAGAATAGTTTCACACTTCCGGAAGTTGATTTTGATGATCGAAGTCACGCTGCAACAAGATATTTATTACTTCGACCTTAGGACCTGATCTGTACGCTATCAGATCATCGGCATACGCTATTAAGTTTGGCATTGAACCTATAAGATCGCTAGTGAATATAGCGAACAGAATCGGCGAACCAACTGCCCCCTGTTGCAACCCATTTTTTATGTGGAATATTGTGGTAGAAGTTACGTTGCCATTTTTCACAACGAACCTTCTTCCTGTGATCATATCATAGATCATATATAGCAATGGTTTACTGATACCCAGCCTGACCAACTTGAGGAAAAGGCCTTCTAACCATACGGTGTCGAACGCCTTCTCCATGTCTATCAGGCAGGCACCCGTGCATTCGGTCTTGTTATTATTCCATTGAATGTCGGATACCAATTTGGACGCGGCATGTGTGGTATCATGCCCCGCCCTGAAGCCGAATTGGTTATCCGGTATAATTTGTTTTTCCTCAACCCATTCTTTCAGATTTCTAATGACAATCTTCTCAAAGACTTTGCTTATACACGGAAGAAGACTTATCGACCGGAGATTTGTCGGGATTGAAGTATCTTTGTCCCGTTTAGGGATCGGTTGTACCACCGCCGTTTTGAATCGACGCACCTACCCACACGCCACGGCGCCCACGATAATGCGCGATGTTAATTGTGAGTCACACCTTAACGTCAAGTTTTTTTGTCCAACTTAATTTGATATTTTTTTTGTTTCAGTGCTTGACAAATTCAACCATGTAGAGATACACAATCGAGCAGCGCGTTAAGATTATTGAAGCCTTTTACGAAAATGGGCGTTCAAATCAAAATGCATTTCGTGCACTTCGTGATTTGTTTGGTCAGCATAATCGACCAAATGTGTCCACAATCGGTAGAATTGTGCGCGAATTTCAGCAAACCGGGTCTGTAGGAAGTGTGAAATGTGATGCATCCACAAAGAGTGACTGTTTGGCGCGGTTTATTGGCTGGCGGCGTCATCGGGCCGCACTGAATGGTGTTCCCTATCGCGAGATGATAACAGACTTTTTGTGGCAAGAAATTTAGGATATAGACCTGGACGACATGTGCTTCCAACAGGATGGTGCCACTTGCAACACAGCCAACGAAACAATGGCTCTTTTGCGCGAGAAATTCAATGTGATCCACGATCATGTGATTTGACACCATTGGACTTCTTTCTTTGGGGATATTTAAAAGAAAAAGTGTACGTCAATAAGCCAAGAGCAATTCAAGAGCTAAAGGATGAGATAATTCGGCACATTAACGGCATTGAACCACAATTATGTCTCAGAGTCATTGAAAATATGAAAAAATTGCGAGCGTTTGGCCGATATTTTGTTTCACACATAATTGTTATAGGTCCTTCTATCATAATAAAAAATATTAAGACAATGCTCTGAAAACTTTTTGTTTTATTTACAATTATCATCATGCGTTTTCGTTGGACCACCCTTTACAAAGCCAGACTCTGTTTTATGTTAACATCGAACAGCGAAATTTGAGGTGTTTTTCTTCACAGCTATACACTCTGCGCATTGTCAATGACTTGAGAGAGGTGGAGCCGTACAATATGGAAGTTGATGTGTTGATCCGGACTCGAACCATGAGCTTCAGTGCACTTAACAACTACGCCTCCACAGACACCAAATACGATAACTTTTCTTGAAAATCGGACATAAGACATAGTGAAACCATTCCTTGGGCTTAAACTTGTTCTTATAAATGAGCTGCGTTCTTTCAGATTGAATTGAATTAAAGAACTCCGGGTGTGTCATGTATGTAACACTAGTACTGCAACCATAAAGATCTATTGTACCGTCTTCTTTTGATCTAGGATTTTAGTGTTACCTTCAAAAATTTGACAACTTCTGTAGATGGGATTTCTCGAAAGTCTTTCCGTTACGTTTGTTTGGTTTGACATTTTAAATCTTTCTCGGGGAAGACTTGGACAGTCGGTCAGTATGTGGTCCATAGTTTCTTTGGCCTGTCCACATGTCCTACAGATTTTTGTGCTGCTGAGACCCAATTTGTGAAGGTGGTAGTTACATGCCCCATGTCCTGTTAGTGCTTCACATAGCACTCTTAGGTGTGCTTTATTTAGTTCTAGAGCTTCTTTGGCTCGTTTGGGATTGTAATTTTGTTCCATGAACATTCTTGAGTGTTTAATACCCTCTTGGCTGTTCCAGAACTGATTCCTTTGTTTTATGATCCATTTGTGTAGATGTAAGTTTGTGTCCGTGTTGTTGAAGCCATAAAGGGGTGAAGGCCCCGTTAAAGGTACCTTTCTTGGTTTGTATGTCAGCCTTTTCATTCCCTTCGTGGTTTTCATGGCCTGGAACACAGATCAACTTTAACCTGTTGTTTCCTGCTACTTTGTTTAGTATTTTGTGGCATTCCAAGACAGAGTTAGAGTTGAATGTGTAGCTCCTTAGCGCTTTAACCCCAAATCGCAACAGCGCGTTCGGTCGCTCGGACTTTGACAGGGAATGGTACGCATGTTATCGAATTTACGAGAATCTTATGTCAAAGCACGAGCACTCAGTTTTCCAAATCGAAATAGAACTCGCACGTTTGAGCGTTAAAATATTTTCCTCGAAGCTATCCACTTTATGAAATACATTTTACAAGAAAAAAATATCACTTTGAGAAAGAGACATAAGGCCAAATGCTAGAATTTCCATTCTTCTATGACTGGTATGAGTACTTTGTAGTGTAGTTTGAAATTCAACTTTGGGGACATTAGATCACTCAGTCTTTCTTTTTTCAGATAATTTCCCTTCATTCTGGAGAGAATCCATTTCAAAAAAATAACAATTTCAATTGCCTATGACATCGTTCATAGATTTACAAATGAAAGAACATGCTCTCTTTGTGCGGTCACATTACGTGTGGGCATAATTAGCCACAAACTGTATTTGTTTCTCTCTTTGGTATCCAGACATTAAAGCAGTATAGTGTTAAAAAAAATTCCATATTTGTATGTAAAAGACAGTAGTGTTTCACTGTGCTCACAAGCAAGCTCTTATTGATTAACTTCCTCTTTCGCAATTAACTAAATTTGAAAGCGAGGGGAGCCTACTTATCGCAATATCAACATGAGGGTTATCCCCATGAATAACCCACAAGTAGTTCTAGATTAAGTGGCATACGTTTCAGTTCAAAGTACATATAGATGTTGTGCTACTGTTAGCATCAGTCAACTACGAGTATCATTGCATTCTGAGGTGATTGTTTATCTTCCATGTATGCTACTTGTGGGGCTAATTAAGGCTATAAAAAGACGGCAGTCTTTGCTGTAAAAAAAAAGTAATTTACAAGTGGTATAATCAAGAACGATGATAGGGTTATTTTAACGTAGCAAAATGCGCCGAAGTGAGTGTTAGATTTAAGCTGGAATCGGTGCACCTTTATGTGGTTAATTTATGTGTGCATGGTTTTGATGCGTCATCGTTTCTGCGAGTAATGAATAACTCAAGAATAGTTGATGCAATCAAGTGGATGGTTTAAGTGAAAGACTAGAGCTCCGTAATTGCTTCATTAGAACCTTAAATAGTTTTACGTTTTTAGCAAAATTATCTTTTTTTTCAGAAAAAGGTGAAAGGTGGAAGCAGCTAATGAGTGTCCCCTTTAAGGCTGAAGATTTTTTGTGTCTGCTGTTTGGCCGTCTTTGAATATGGTGGCGGCTTCTACTTTTTTTTTCAAATATAAGAAGTGGCCGTGCAATGAAGAGGAGAGTACATAATCGGGAATAAGCGGAGCTATACATGCAACTGAGTAGAGGAGGAAAATTAAGTCACGTGTGTAGATTAAGATACGTCATGCATGTGTGCAGAGAAGCGAGTAGTGTGTTGAATTTATGTGAACAAAAGTGGCGACAAGAGAAGGATTGCTTGTGATTCGATCTTTATGAGATTGGTTATGACTCTTATGCAACGACACGAGTTCTTAAGTTTCACGTGATCAATAAAAATGATTTTTGTTTTTTGAATTTTTTGAGCGAGTAGTGTGTTGAATTTATGTGAACAAAAGTGGCGACAAGAGAAGGATTGCTTGTGATTCGATCTTTATGAGATTGGTTATGACTCTTATGCAACGACACGAGTTCTTAAGTTTCACGTGATCAATAAAAATGATTTTTGTTTTTTGAATTTAGGTTTCTTAATTCGAGGATTGAAGTCTACACAACACTTTAGAGCAATGTGGAGTGGAGGGCTAAATGGCAAGCAAGACAATAGAATGTGTTTTGGGTCCCGTCAAAAGAAACTTAGTATGGTCCGCAGAGACGGCGAGAAGAAGACAAGACCAAAAACACCTGAAATACAGTAGACAGGCTCGGGTGATCGGTAATGCTTTGGCAATGATCTCGGTTTTTAACGACGGTCCGATATACTGCAATGATTTCAATAAATACTGCAGTGATTTGATGGGAATGAAAATTATTATTATTTTGTTTCCTATCTCTAAAAGGATTTTAGACTTCTTTACAATGGTTCTCTATATGGCTTGAAGACTAGGTTTAAATATATATTAATATGTCCCTATAATCCGGGCGCCGTGGCCGTGTGGGTTCGTGCGTTGACCCATGCGCAGTAGACTTTCACAATCTAAGTTCGAATCCAAGTTCAGATAAACAATTTAAAAAAAAAATTGTTCAAGGCACTTCTTTCGATTCACTGACAATGCTCAAAAAGAAAAACTGTAGGTCCCCTCCACTCGTGAGAGAACAATAGCACACACAACACGAGTGGTTGCTGAGAAACTAGGCCCTGGTCCTCCTCGGACTGTAGCGCCGCCATTATTATTATTATTATTATTAATCCGGACGATCACAGATGAGAATTCGAGATCACATTGTCTATCAACTCTCTAAAAATAGCTATGTTAGTTAACCATTACATACCTCCCAACACGTATACACTAAAGGCAAATCAGTACATACTGCCCTACATGCTCCATTGAAAAATCCCTTCACCATAAGGAATTCACTATGGTAGCCTTTCTGGACATCGAGGGAGCTTTCAACAATGTCTACCCATCCTCTATCATCAGCACTGGTGAATCTTGGCGTGGACAAGGGACTCTGTAGATTGATTTACCAACTGCTTGTCAGTAGAGTAATCATATCGAAGCTGGGTTCCACCACAGCTACCAGACTTGCCAGCAGAAGAACACCACAAGGTGGAGTTCTACCTCCCCTGCTATGGAACATCGTAGTCAATGAACTACTTTTGTTGCTAGATAAGGCAGGGTGCAATGTGATAGCCTATGGGGATGATATTGCTGTAGCTATCTTGGGAAAATATCCATCAGTGCTAAGGGATCTCATGCAGTATGCTCTCTCAAAAGTAATGGGCGTGGACCAAAGCTAACGGATTGGGCATTAACGCTTGGAAAAAGGAAATTGTCCTCTTCACACGGAAATACAGAATCCCCTCGCTCGACCCCCCTACCATTGATGGCACCAGTTGCAATTTCTCCGAGTTTGCTAAATATCTGGGGCTCATCCTAGATAAGAGACTAAACTGGAAGCCGAACGCAAGGCGACGCTGGCTGTCTACATTTGTAAATGAGCACTAGGAGAGAAATGAGGTCACCAATATGATCCATTGGATCTATACAGCCGTCGTTAGAACCATTCTGTTGTATGGAGTGCATGTCTGGTGGTCAATACTAGACAAAGCCATACACTACAACCTCATTAGGAAAGTTCAACGTCAAGCTTGCATCTGCATAGGAGGTGCTCTGAGAACCACACCCTCAGATGCGCTGGACGTGATCATGAACTTATCCCCAATCGACATTTTTGGCAGACTACTAGCAAAGAATACTGTTATTCGTCTTACAGCCTCTGCCTAGTGGAACAATAATCCCTTTGGCCACTCCTCCATACTAAGTTCTTTAAACTTCCCCACGAGAATTCTGGACCATACCAGACCCCTATACTTCCCTGACAGACACTTTAAAACCCTGATTCCAGATAGAGACTTCTGGAATTATAATCCTAAACCTTTTGCAGGTTCCCTGCACTTTTTTACGGATGGGTCAAAAACCCAGGAGGGGGTGGTTAGTGGCGTTTTCTCTGATGAACTAAATATAGGTCTCTCCTTTCGCTTACCCGACTACTGTAGCGTGTTTCAGGCGGAGATAATGGCGATAAGTGAAGCGCTGTCCTGGCTCAAATGGAACGTAATATCCGCTCGTGATATTTGTATTTTCACGGACAGTCAGGCAGCCATCAGAGCCCCGGAATTGGTCTCTACAAACTCTAAGACTGTAATAGACTGCCGCTCATCTTTAGACAAGATGGCCGACCAGTTCAATATTTGCCTGTGCTGGGTGCCAGGCCATAGAGAAATTCCAGGTAACTGCAAAGCGGATGAACTTGCCAAGTTCGCAACTTCACAGCCATTACTTCCTAAATACAGTAAATTGGGTATGCTCCTCACAACTTGTAAATTGTTGCTATCATTAGAGGTAATTCATGAAATAAATAGCAGATTGGCGAGTGGCACTACGTGTCACACCTCCAGAATGATCTGGTCTAAGCTAGATCTCAGAAGATCTAAGGATTTAATATCTCTTGATAGATCGAATATAAGTACAATCGTCGGTGTCATCACAGGACACTGCCTCATAGCAAATTATGCCAGCAGACTAGGTGTCCCGGCTAATGCTTTCAGTTGAAGCTGCTTAGACGAGGAGGAAGTGGAAAGAGTCTCACACCTTGTCTGCTCCTGTCCGGCCCTAGCGTCTATTCGACGCCTACATCTAGGGGCCTACTTTTTCGATAACTTATGTGACGGTTCCCATTAACAATCTACTACGCTTCATTATAGGCTCCAAATGGTTTCCCTCGGACACTTTATTGGATTGACCCCGGACAAACCATGTGGCGGCACAATGGATCAACTCTGGTCTAAGTGCACATCTAAGCCACTTCATACCTACCTACCTACCTAACCTATTACATTCATCCATAATACGAATGATTTTAAAGCATTTGCAAAGCTGAGTAGATTTTGCAGTTTGGCAAGTGAAGGGATTCGAAGAATTAAATGGATAAGTCAATACCTAGAAATTACTCTAGTGTTTTGATCTCCTTTAATACTTTGCAGTTCCTGCAAGTGTTTGGCAAGGCAAGTCAGACTAGTCTGTCAGCATAATACCCAATGAGATATTCACCGCAGTTGCATTTTGCCATTACAACGCATGCGATTCTCGTTCTTACCTGTTTGGTGGAGACAATCCATTGTTTATCGTTATATGGTCGTATTTGTGTTGTGTTTTACTCGCATATAAATTTAGTTATGGCTTAGAATAGATTTGGGGAAATATGGAAAGAAAACGCAAGTAAATGTATACAGTCGGGATCAAAAGTGATTGAACATTCATTAACTAAAAATTTGCCCTCTAAATTATAATGAACTGGGAACTGTTCAAACGTTGTGGAGAATCATAATCCCATCTTCTTCCATTCATGTAAACACCATCTAACAGTACACTTTTTCTATCGTTTTGTATTGCTGTTCTTTGCAGTTCAGCATAGATTACAAAGTAGTTCGAGATAATATGGGCGTCACGGCCGCATATAAAACTGCACTTAATGATCAAAATCTTTATTTTTTTTTACTCAAGGTGCAATTAAGATATTCTCTGAAAATCCCAATGCTGCTTCACGATGCACAGTGTGCAATTTGCGGAATTTTGCGGAATTTTATGCGTGGTAGGCTTGAAATTATTTTTGTCTATACTTGTTCAATTGAAGGGCTTATAGCAATAACATGATAAGCCACATTGTCACAAAAGTTGAGATTTTAGTTCCACAATACAATTTGGTAAGTTATCAACACATAGCAAATTTTAAAAATAGTTAGTAGTTCAAATGTTTGTTTCCCTATTTTGAAGATTTATTTAAATCTTTGAAACCCATTTTCTCAACATTTTGCTTTTGTTGCTTATCATGTTATTACAATAAGCCCTTCAATTATTTTATATACATACTCTGCATCAAAAAATTGCACGTACATCAATTAAAATTGGATGATGTTTTCAATGATTAGTGAATTGTGACAAATTTGTCTTACCTTTTCGCTGTTTTTTTATTAATTTCTATTAGTACTACTACATATAAGAGGGTTATAAAAAATTAACAATTTTGTACTGAAATAATCACCCCGATCATGACACAAGGCGTTTTGAGAGCCGCGTCACATTTTAGGCGTTTAAGTATCGGTATCATGAACCTTTTTTTTTTTATTGTCGGAGGTTTTTGTAACACTACACTGGAGCACCAGGCAGCAACCTACTTTTGAAATTTCATGGTCTTCCGAAGCTTTTGTGATGAGGAGCCTACATCATCAGCTCTCACCTCATTAGCACCGAATAACTGCCACCTGATCCGAGCAAAGGCGAGACAATGGTAGAGGAAGTGCTCTGCAGTGTCATCGTTTTCTCCACATGCGTCGCAGAGGGTTTCATCGCTTAGGCCAAGCACGCTTAGGTGTTTGGCGAAGTTGTAGTGCCCCGTTAGTACGCCGGTAAGTTCTCTGCAGTCTTTTCTGTTGAGAGATAACAAGAAAGCCGCGGATTTCTTACAGACGTTGGGGAGCATGCGCTTGGTCCGTCTACATCCTGGAGAGTCATGCCACTTGCGTTTGTGCTCTCGAAAAGTCAAACCATCGATGCAACCAAGGACGCGGGCAGTCCCAGCGTAGATTCAGGTCCTGAGAATGCCTCATCTGATCCTCGCCTAGCAAGTTCATCGGCAATCTCATTTCCTGTGATCCCGTGGTTCCCCGGGACCCAGACAAGTTTTAGCGAATTTAAGCTACCCATCAAATTCAGAGAAGACTTGCATTCCTGAACTATCCTAGAAGTGGTTAAAGGGTTAAGCACAGCTTGGCTCCTTCCACCTATTCTTCACAATATAGTTCGTAGCCATTAGGATCGCATGGGTTCCCGCTTGGAAAACCGACGCAAATTTACCTAACGAGGTGTGCAGTCTAAAGTTGTCGCTCTCCACGAAGGCACCAGCACCAGATCCTTCATTGATCTTGGAGCCGTCCGTGAACATTCGACTACATTCCTTTCCTGGCTCAGATTCTGGCCAGAGCCAGTCCTGAGTGCAAGGAAAGTCGACTTTGTATGTTCGTCGCAGCTGGAGTACAGGTGTTCGTGCATCAGACGGCATATCCATAAGATCGGGGTCAAAGGAAATGCGATGCGCATTTCTTAATCGACTCGAGTATATGTTCCACATACATTCCACAACTGCAGCTGACAGTTAATTTGAAGGTTCAAATTGTTAAATTATGTTGCTTTTATAAATTCAATCGAAATAAACATCTTTGAATTGTTTTTGTGTGTGATATTGGTGTTTATTAATAAAATTACTCTGTGGAATTTACGTTTTTAAATTAAATATGGACAGCATTGCTATGGTAATTGATTGGAGTAGTGATGAATGCGACGATCTCTTTCTGCAGTTGGTAAGAGTCCTGCATTGCCAGAAAGGAAGGAAGTTTCCATTGTATTTGAACCACTTGCTCTTTTTGTTGATGTATAATTAAAATGTTAAGTGGACGAAATTTTGTCTAATAAAAAGCTACGATTACGGTACTATATAAAGTACTTGTTTCGGAGTAATTTTTTTTGTTTCGTTTAACGAGAATATCATTGCAACCGACTTATCAATGTCGTTACAAAATTTTTGTTTGTATGGTTCTGCACAAGTTTTCTGCTTACTTTAAACTTTAGATCACACCAAACCTGTTAATTACAATTTGATTAACGTTTTTGATGAAATTTAACTTATGCCTAAAATATATCTTTCGCCATTCTTTTTCATCTCTTACAGATAGCCCTAAACTATTCGAAATTCATGTTACCTCCTTCCAACCAGTTTTGGTTGGAAAAGTTTGAGGAAATTCGTTGCTAAATTTGTATTTTCCTCCATCAGTTCAAACAGCCGCATTGTTTGTTTTGGGCCGACATTTAAATCCTTAAGAAATAAATAATTAATAAAAAACACATTTTGCACCATTTCAGTTAAAGACCCTTTAGTGGAACATGCGGGTCACTGAAGATGAGATGAGAGAGGAGTTCAAAGATTGAGAGAACTCACGCTTTTACTTGATTTTTCATTTGAGGCGTTTACCAAATCCAAAATCGACTTCTGTAGTTGTTTTACTTAGCGTTTTAGTATACTAAACCGACTATCATAACACCAATACACGACAACTGTTACACAAGAAATACGTTCCACATGAGGTTAATCGCCAAATGTCGTTTTATGACGTAAATTGACTACTTTACCGGCAATCTAAATCATAGTCATTTTTTGACAAAGCGTTGAACGACTTTCGTGATCGGGGTGAATATTTTTTTAAGAAAAAGGATTTCTATCAAATTTAAAAAATTGCACCTACACGTATGATAACATTGACTTACCACCACGTAACGGCACTATTTTGTTATGAATTGCCACGAACAGGATTGTAAACAATTTCAGTGGAGGCTGCAGCAATTGCCAACATATGCGGTACTAGTATTCTCAGTTCGATGAAAACTCGGTTCTGAAGACCTCAGCGGAAGCATTAAGAAATTATCAAAATAGCTATTTATGTGGACATTTTGAGATATCTATGATTTAAAATGATAAATATTTTCATTTTCACACATAAATTTCATGCTGTGTTCGACCACTCTATATTTTGATGAGTGTTTTCTCTTAGATCGATCTCAACCCCCAAATGCTCAACAGAAATGCACACACACACCGCAGGTATGAGCAGTGATTGGGTAAGTATGATAGAAGGGATTTTCTGTGTTGGATAAACTTGGATAGATAGGTATATGTATGGATGAATGTTTGTTTGCTTGTATGTATGAATGTGGTAATGAATAGTTGATTTGGGTTGCAGTTCAAAGAAAATTCAATTCAAATTTGGAAACATCGTCTGATATTCTGAAATCATCTATCAATATTATGCGATGGAACCTTCCCCGTGCGAGTAAAACTCGCACTTGTCCAGTTTATTTAACTTTAACAGCACTTTCCTCGAATGCATTCGAAGGTCGTCTCCGATGAGCTTTATTTTGGAATTGGGTAGTAAAACACTTCCGGTAACTGCAACTTAAATAAAAAGAATAAATAATCAGTTAAGGAACTAGGCACTTCCGGATGCTGGTTAGATTGATATCGGCGACATCCTTACTCGTGGGACATAATCTACATCCTTACACAAAATATGTAACATCCCTACTAGTTACCACATGTTATATCTCCAGACTTGGGCGGCATTTTCCTGTTATTGTGCAGAAATTGCAAAACATAACAATTATATAGCTTAATCGATTCATTGAAGCTGTTTTCACCGCGTTCCCGAATCGTGGCGATGGTTGTGAATAGTTTTCTTTTCGAAGTCAGGGAGTAGTGGCAAATTTTATCCTGAATACGCTCGAAGGCATAGTCATCATCATCATCATCATTTTCAGTGACCTGCATGTTCCACTAAAGGGGTCGCGAGGGCAAGGATGCACGAGAGTACTCCAGGCCACTCGATCCTCCGCCATCGACTCTAACTCATCAGGAGCTATGCCCAAGCGCAACCAGGCGAGTGTTTGGACTTGGTCCAACCATTTCATCCTAGGTCTGCCAAGCGGTCGCCTACCTGATGGAATCGCATTCAAGGCACGCCCCGGAAGTCGTAATGATGGGGACATTCGTGCCACGTGACCAAACCAACGAAGTACAGCCCTTTCCGTTCGAAGAAGCAGCTGCCCAACATTGAGTTCCCCGCGCACTGTCGTGTTTCTCACCCTATCCCGGCGAGTAATTCCCACAACAGCACGAAGAAATCTCATCTCGGCAGCTTGTATTCGCGATCTTATTCTTTCGGTCATTACCCAAATTTCATGATCATAGGTGAGAGTTGGAACAAAAAATAATATAATAATAATAATGGCGGCGCTACAGTCCGACGTGGACCTGCGCCTAGCTTCTCAACAGTTCGAACAAATACTGCATTAAAAACCGCTAACTTGGTTATGACACCAAGCTCGACCTTCCTGATTACAGATCGACCAAGCTGTTTTAAAATTGACCCACCTTGGCCAATCCTACAGGAAAGCTTGGCATTATTCCTCCCATTAGTCGTGAAGAAATCCCCAAGGTACTTAAACTTCTCCACCTGTTTCAATGGGACTCCACTAACATGTAGAGTACATTGAACAGGCGTTCTGGAAATAACCATAACCTCGGATTTGTCCTTGTAAACCTTCATCCCAGCATCAGCACATACGGCCAAAAACTTATCTAGCGCGCGTTGTTCCATCTGAGAGGATTTGAAGATGACTAAGTCATCTGCAAAAAGAGATGGCTTACCCTCAACTCTCCCAATATGAAACATTCCTCGCCTCGACTGCGTTGCAACAACCAGTCCATATATATAATGAAAAGGAAGAGGTGACTAGACGGACCAATACACCCCAATAGATCTAAAATTGGTAAAGATGGTTTACGTCGCTGTTTAAATATTATGGAATAAGTCTAATTGGCAGCAGACTAGTAAGGAGTGAACTATATGTCGTAGTGAATAGGGCGTCGATTCTTTCGCTGAAGATACACAGTGGGCGCGCCGTGTCGTGGTGGGTAGGTGCGTCGACTCCTACGCTCGAGGTCGTCGGGTCGAATCTCGAAAAAAACATCAAACATTTTTTCACGGCTCCACCTCTTTCGAGTCACTGACAATGCTCAAAGAGTATAACTGTATAGAAAAAGCTTCTCAATCTCGCCGTTCGGAGTCGGCATTAAACTGTAGGTCCCCTCCACTCGTGACAGAACAATAGCACGCGCAACATGAGTGGTTGCTGAGAAGCTAGGCCCAGGTCCACCTCGGACTGTAGCGCCGCCATTATTATTATATTATTATTATTACATAGTTCGATCCTGGAAACCACAACTTTCATTTTTATGGCACTTCCTTTGATCACTTATAATACTCAGAAAGTATAATTGTCAAGAAAAGCCTCTCCAACTTCGCTGTTCGGAGTTGAAATCACTCGTAAGAAATCAACAGCCGCACAACACGGTTGCTGCAGATACTAGGCCCAAGTCCATCCTGCACTGTAGTAACCCAAAAAATAACAAGAAGGTTGCATCATCCCAATAGGAAGAAGCTATTCTATCCTGGAATACATCGATTAATAACTTAGTACTTCATTATTAGACACGTGACTTTAAATTGTATTTACAGTTGACGCCTATCCCAAATTATGTGTGTGTGTAACTCGACCAGAGAACACGGTTTAGATGAATCATTAGTGTTGTGGATCAAAGCAATGCTAATGTATAGAACTATAATTGCGAATGCAGATTATGGCCAGTATGTAATTCTTCTTCTTCTTCTTCTACTTAAGGCGCTACAGTCCGAGGTGTACCTGGGCCTCCACAACATGCCTGTCCAGCCAGCACGATCTCTCGCCAGTTGTCTCCAGTTTCGCACACCAAGCCGACCGTGGTCCCCCTCGACTTGTGTGCGCCACCTTGTACGTGGACGTCCTCTGTTGCGTTGTCCCACATGCTCAGAGTCGAAGACCAGTATGTAATGGGGGGGGTAAATAGGGGCTGCCCGCAGGTCGGGGTCTTGTCTCACCTACTATGCTGCATGCTGGATGACTCTCTGCTTGATGCTCTCAGTAGTACTAACATCTACTCCCAGACCTATGCAGATAATAGCCGTTCTGTCTGTCGGATCATACCTAGCGGCTGTATGTTCAAAGGCGCAGGCAGCTCTAGACGTGATCGACGACTGGTGACCCAGAAATATGCTTTCAGTGGAATCTCAGTATCGTTTGCAGATCCACAAGAAAGGAAACCCCTTTGACTACGCCAACTGCGCGCATATGATCTTCTCTGCCGTTTTATGTGAACGCCTGAAACCACTTGTGAATAACCTGATAGGTCCTTATCATTGTGGTTTCAGGCCAGGAAAGTCGACAATAGACAACATTTTCACACTGCGCCAGATCCTGGAAAAGACCCAAGAAATACAAATCGACACACACCACCTGTTCGTCGATTTCAAGGCCGCATATGACAGCGTGCATAGAGAAGAGCTATACAGCGCCATGTCTATTATTGACATTTCTGCCAGACTTGTCAGACTGAGCACGACGACGATGGAGAATTCTCGCTACTCCATCAAGGTCGGTAACGAAGTCACCGAGACCTTCAATGTCAAAAGAGGCGGCGCGCTGTCATGTGATTTCTTTAACATTGTTCTTGAGAAGATTGTGCAAAACTCACATGCCAACATTCGAGGCATGATCTTCCAAAAGTATGTTCAACTGCCAGCTTATGCAGATGACATTGACGTGATTGGGTGAACACAGCGAGCCGTGAATCAGGCGTTTGCTGGCATTGAAATGGAAGAGGCCAAAATGGGTCTGGCGGTAAACGAGGGCAAAACGAAGTATATGCTGTCATTGAGAAAGGACACAAAACATCGATGCCTCGGACAGAGCATCACACTGTTATGTGATTGCACTATGGTGCAAAGACATGGACAATATTGAAAGCGGAAAACTGTTGGTCTCTTTTAGAAAAAACGTTTGCGTGCGATTTCTGGTCCTGTTTGCGTTGATGGCATCAGGAGGAGAAGTTTCAACAACGAACGGGTTGTAAAGCGGCATTAGCCTAGTCAAGCGTCTACGTATAATACGCTAAAGATGGCCAGACCATGGGCAATACAGCCCTGGATTGAAGAGTCTTTGAATCCGAGCCAGTGGAAGAACGCAACAGAGGACATCCGTGTTATTGATGGCGTACACAAGTGGAAAAGGACCTCAAGAACTTGGTGTGTGGAATTGAAGGCAGCTAGCGGGAGAACGTGCTAGCTCGAGAGGTTTGTTGGTTGAGGCCCAGGTCCATCCCGAACTGTAGCGCCAGACAAAGAAGAAGAGGAATCATCGATAGAGAATACTTTCACCTTGGAGCATTTTTGTTACAGTCCATCAAACATTGAAATGCCTCCCTGAAAGGTAATTAAAGCCACCTTAGACCAAAGACTGGTCTAAAAAATTGGTAAGCAAAATGAAAAAAACTGCTGATGCAGTTTGAAGGCCAAATTAATGTCCTTTAAAACAAATATAACCTTAGGTTCCAAAGTATCTAATCTTAGGAAATATGCAACATCAAATTTGCTTAAAAAATACGTACATTTTTGTAAATTTCAAAGTCCCAAATTTCAGCTAACGGTACAACGAAGTTGATTATCAAAAGTTAATAAAAATGTTGGCTTTCTAGGTTTTCACATTGGTAGAATCGAGAAACCTATATCCGAAATTGTTTTCTTCAACTTCGGGACGATTGTGGGGCGTACTAACGGGCCACTACACCTTCGGCCAAACATCTAAATGTGCTTGGCCTAAGCGACGGAACCCTCTGCGATGCCTGTGGAGAAGATGATGACACTGCAGAGCACTTCCTCTGCCACTGTCTCGCCTTTACTCGGATCAGGTGGCAGTTATTCGGTGTTGATGAGGTGAGACCTGATGATGTAAGCTTCTCATCACAGAATCGCCTGCTAATTCCAGCAAAGGAAGGTTTTTGCCTGGTAATACAATTGACCAGTTTTTGAGTCTGAGTGCTTCAGTGTCAGACAAATCTCAGACAAAAAAAAAACAAATTATTTAAATTCTGAGACGGATTTTAGTTGAATGTAAACTCTGTTGCAGCGCATATTATCACAATTTGGACAATGACGGACTATTCAATCAAGAAGAATCAAGAATATAATAGAGAAGGAAAATAAATGTCTTTTAGATTTATCTCTAAGGATCACTTGATCGAAAGCAAACAATTTACTGAACAGGAACAACTGCAATTTAATGTCAACGGCTCAAGAACCACTATATGTATATAATTACTAGGTCATCAGTAAAGACAACTTATTTGAGCCGAGAACTGATCCTTGAGGATCGCCAACACTTGGTATTGTTGGCTGATTGTCAACTTTAGTGCAACCGAATTACCAGTTCTCGGCCAACTCTCTTAAGAAATATGTAGAAATAAGAAGAGAATAAAATTCAGTTTACCAATGAGATGATTGCTTTGTTTTGGACCATTTAAAGAAGGTCAAATTGCGGGACTATCACCGGGTGACCAGGCGCATGTAGCAAATAGACATTATGTCACTTCATTGGACAATTTTTTTTTTGAAAAATTGTTTTGTCTGAACTTGGATTCGAACCTAGACTATGAAAGTCTAATGCACATGGGTCGACGCACGAACCCATACGGTCACGGCGCCGTGTTTACCGTTTAAACTAAATGTTAGTGTCAAAATGATGTTACATTTCTTTGTGTAAAAAAATGCGGACTCTAACAAAGCAGATCAACTTTTGTGCTGACTGATTCGATACCATTTGTTGCTAAAAACGGAAGGTGGACAACTACGGAAGGATGTAAAAGTAGTTTCCGCTACTTATAGGCTTCTAAAAATCATCTCAACTTTTTCAACAATCCGGTAGGAATATACTTGGATTCAGTGAGAATCCTTTACTACAAATGCACTTGAGACAAAGCGCTGGCTACCTCTGATACTGCGTTGGATAAATGGTCCTATCTACGAAGAAGGCGAATGGAGGAGAAGACATAATTGCGAACTCTACGAGCTCTACATGATCTGTAGAGCCGTATAGACCGAATAAACACCAATGCTCCTGTCAAGGGAGTTTTCGAATCCGAGCTTCCTGATTCGAGAAGGAGAGGAAGTCCGAACCTCTGATATAAAAACCAAGTGATCGCGGCTGCAGGACAACTTGGTCAGGATGACTGGAAGCAGCGGCAATTGTTTATGCTTATACCTTCCAGGGATCGCAGACCTGATAAGTATTTTTATTATTATGGTTAAGGGTATATTGCACCGCAACTTTCAAAAGCTATTGTGCTCCCTTTCAATACTTTAGCACAATTACGAGTTCCCCTCAAATACAGTTCTTTTCAGAGTTGTATTCGGGGTGATGGACTCCTATTGCGCATACGTGAAGAAATCTGTTCTAGAGTATTTTTTCTAAGCCAGTTTCGTTCAGGATTTTGAGAATGAGAGATGGTTCTAGTGATTGCATTTCTTCTTCTGATATTAGATACTTGTCCAGATATCTGTTTCTTTTGTGGCCTAGTGCCTCACAAAATCCCTGGAATTTCATTAAATTCTTCACAGAATCTGCAGAAAGCCTCTTCAGATAACCCTATTTTGCTCAGATGCTCCCTGAGTTAGTCAGTGCCCCGTTAGGAAGCATGTTAGGATACGGAGGTTATTCTTGCTCATTTTGATGCATGCCTCGAACCTCTTTCGGTTATATTGCCGTAGGAGTTTCTTGGCCTGTTTCATTCCACGAGCTTTATTCCAGTTCCCTAAATTCTTCTCTGAGGAGATGGTCTCCTACAGCGCAAAATAGTTCAGGGCCTATGAAGGGTTCGGATGATCCTTTCCTTAGCAGGGAGTCGGCCATTTCATTACCTTCTATCCCCGTATGGCCAGGTATCCAGCAGAGTTTTACTCGGTTTTTCCTACCCAACTCTTTGAGCTTCTGCAGGCATTCTCATACAAGTTTGGATTTGATGATGTAGGAGTCTAGTGAAATAATCGCGGCTCGACTGTCCGACATTATTGCTATGTTGCAGTTGGTATAATTCCTTTCAAGATTGATCTGAACGCATCTGTTTATGGCATAAATTTACGCTTGAAAAATGCTGGTACATTTGTCCATGGGTTCGAAGTATTTTGTTCTGGGCACAAAAACTCCTCCTCCAGTTCCTTCATCAGTTCTTGATCCATCTGTATACCATTTTACCGTGTTCCTGCTCAGTCTGTGGACCATGGATTCATTGCTCCAGTCCCTTTTGGTGCTGAGCTTACTGGCAAATTTCCTTTGGAAGTTGACTTTACTAATCAGGCCTAAAAAGTAAGAAAGTAATTGTAGTGACTTTTGGAAGATCGTGCATCTAGAGAGGGCCAGTGAGTTTTGGACGATATTCTCAAGAATGATGTTGAAACTATTCTAAAACCTTTTTCAATATTGAAGGTGTCAGTGAGTTCCTTTCCGATCTTGATGGAGCAGCGAGAGTTCTCCATCGTCATTCTGCTAAATCTGATACAGCAGTATATCTTTCTATATCGAAGGTTTTCAATTTGCATTTATTTTATCCAGAAATCGCAGACTTATTATTATTCTTAATAGGTTTTCTAAAGATTGTGAAAATATTCAAAAAAAAGAAGAAATGAATAAGGTCCCAACAGATAGTATCAATTCATTAGAAGTACCTCCGAATCTTTTGACTCCCAATTGCATACCTTTCTTCGACAGTTAACCAACATTCAGTTCAGTTAGAAACTCAGGTCTAAACACTTATTATTAATGAATAGCAATCATATTCAATCCACTTCCTTCCATCATTCTTACCCACAACGCAACAACTACTAGCCTATCCCATCGACGAGCTGTCCCCGGGGTGTCAGTCAGATTTTGAAGGATCCATTTAGAGGGTCTATTGTGGTTTCGCACACGAGAATGCCACTATCGATTGACATCCTGTCGACTTTGACTAAACGAAAACACACCCTATTCGACCGGGCGGACTTCTTCGCCATCGGATATACATACACACACACACACACGCACACTCTCCCATGGTACAGTGCTTTAAATGAAACCAAATTTCAAACTAAATTAAAAGAAAACAAAAATATGCATATCCACGATATATGTAAAATGTGTCTATTAAAAATTTAATCACGACTAAGTAAATATACGTATGTGAAGTATGTGCGGGTGTGTTATAAATAAATTATAACATTCGTCCGTCACAAGGCAAAGGCAGGAAATTTAAATATCCACTAATGTGTGCATAATACCCCGAAGGGAACTCCTTCACTCCAAGTGAGAGGAGATACATCCAAGCAAGATACACAATACTCGTTATGATGTGTGTACGTGTATAAAAGTTTTCCACGATTGGAAGCTTTTATCAAATATAAAATCCACTAGGGTTTGGTGGTGTCCGCTCAGTAAGAAAATAATATTCGGTGCGTGAAGGATGTCTACTTCTTCGTATACATTCAGTCATATTGTGTGGTGGTGGTGAATTAAATAAAACCGAAGAGATACCACCTACTCATAGAGTATCTCATAGATGAATGAAATTAAGCAATTTGTGTGCACGATACCGTCGGCCTGCACCTGCCCGATAGATTAAGTTTCATTAAAAAGTCGTAAAATAATAAATTTCGCTATTAAATGTGTTTATGAAAAATACGAAAAGCAAAAAAAAAAAAAACAAAAAAAAAGTAAGTGAAGGGATTGCGGGGGAAGCGGGGAGGGCTTGCCACTCTTTCTCTCTCTCAAACAAACGCGCTGAAAATCTCTCCTCGACTTCCATCATTGGGAGTGAAGGCATTGCGCATGTATCTACGACAGAAAAAAAATCTTTTCAAATTTATTTTTTTTTTGTTGTATTTTTTGATAAATAGACATGTGACGTTGTTTCTGATTTTAGTCTTGACAAAAAAAAAAACAAAAAAAAAAAATATTAAATAATAACTTAAATGAAAAGTCTCTTTAGTGAAGATAGTTCCGAAACACACAAGACAACCCACAAGATACTTGTAGTCTTTGGCTAGTTAAGAGAAGACTATCGCGAGCGGGACACATTTGCAGTAGTGAGTATGTATCGCATAGTGTTTAGGGGGCAACACACGAAAAAAAAGACAAAAAAATTGCAACAAGTTAACAACAAGGCGAGATTGTAATTAGACGTGTGTATAATAAATATAGTGTACACACTTGCTGTGCGGTACGTAGACGGCGTATGTACGAGTGCGCCTATGAAGAGCTATCCGATGGATATATGCATGTTTATGTCTATAAATAAACATAAACATCTATATTATATCCGTATGTGACTGTGTGATGGCTATAGATACTTTTCCTGATTTTTTTCCGTCTTCTCTTCTTTTTATTGTTATTTTTTTTTTTTTTGATTTCTTTTATCGAGAGAGATACATTTTGATTTACATATACGAGTGCGGATATGGCTGAGGTATTGTTGATTGTATTGATTTCAAATTAAGAGCTATCTTCAATCTTAAGATTCCAGTTATGAGTTATGAGCTAAAAAGGATCGTGTTGTGTGGCCCACCCGGTGGGGGTCACCTAATCAATGTGTAAACTGAAGTTTACTTTAGAAAAGTGTATACACTCTCGGCGCGAGATTGTTTCAAACAATAAGGTGAAAAGTGTGTTCTTCTTTTGAAAATAAAGCATTTTTTTTTTGGTTTTAAGTGACCTTTTATGTGTAAGCAAGAGATTGAGTTTTTGAAGAGGATATTATGAGACTGTGAAGAGTGATGCATTATTCAAGGACGAAGATTTTGTTTAAGTTCGCGTTGAGTCATTTATAATTAATTCTTTGCGCGCAGTTTTATGAGAGCGATGGAAACCTTTGTTATAACTTTTTGAAACAAATGGATGGAAAAAGAACTTAATGATTGTGTGTCTTTGTACTTTTGTAGTTGCAATTGTGTTTTATCCTTAGAGCAGATTTTCTGATTATTTCAATGGTTTCATGTGTATTCATGTGCTTCGATAAAGCCTTTTTGAATTATTGGTTGTGACATTACAGCCGTCTCTTGTTTTTTAATCTTAACCAATCCGATGGTAGTATTTCGTTATTCCCGTAGTATTGAAGGGCTAAACTGGTACTCCAAACCACAAAAACCTTATATCACACCTAAATGTTTCTTAAAGTTTAAATGCACTAATCGCACGCAAGTTGTTACCAAAATTATGTATTCACATGAAGAAACTGACGCTGTCACCACCTACTTCGGTACAATATTTGATGAAATTTTGCGACAACAATTTTTTTCTTAAATGTAGTTCACGTGTCTCTTCGACCGAATCGTTTTTACGACGACAGTGCAGTACCAAAACTTCGGTTAGCTTTCTCTGAGCTCTGGTAAGGAATTCGCTTGTGGTACAACCATCGGACTGGACACTATACTGTCGAATCTCGATAATTTGAAACTCAAGGGACCAGAGAAAATTTTCAAAATAAACAGAGTTTAAATAATCGAATAAACAAGAGTTTAATTAAAGTTCGTGATTTATTTATTTAATTCAAACATTTGTGCAATTATTCACAAATGTTTAGGTGCCTGCCCCAAGTTACAGAGGTCACAGATTCGAATCCCAGTGAAATCGAATCTGGTGCAGGCACCATTTGCCGTTGGGATCAAATTAACGGCACTGGAGTACGATGCTACCTGGCAGTACAATGGACCAGTTTTGAGTCTGAGTTCTCAAGTAGTGCTTCAAAAATCCTCCGAAAAAAAATCTCTTTAACTTCAAATTAACGAGGGACTAATTAATATTGATTTTATTCAATTTATCGAGTCCAATGGTCCAATGGACAGAGAAAAAATTTCAAATCATCGAGAGATTCAAATAAACGAGTGTGAAATTATCGAGAGTCGAGTGTACAATTTTTAACGAATTTGAATTCAGATCACAGGATAAGAACTAGCCTTTTCCTCAACTCTATCTTTTCTTCTTATCCTTGTGACGATAAAGTCCGGGGTGGACATGAGCCTCAACCAATAAACCTCTCCTGCTAGCATGATCTTTTGTTAGCTGTCGCCAATTGCGTACGCCGAGATGGTTGAGGTCCCTCTACACTTGGGTGCACCACCTTAGACGTGGAAGTCCTCTCGTGCGTTGTCCCACAGGCTCAGAGTCGAAGATTTTCGGACCGAAATTCAGTTGTCCATACGCTCTACGTGTTTGGACGGACAGTCCATACAGTTGGTAATTTACCATCCTCCTTCAATCGCCCTCAACGCGAACTGGGTCTGAGATCGCACGCAGAACTTTTCTCTTGAAAGGCCAAGAGTTTCTTCATCCGCTCATGCGCCGTAGAGCAGGACTGTGACCGCCAATGTCTTATATTTTCCAATAAGGACTTGACCATTTTTTTTTTTTAATAAAACACAAACCAATTGAGATTTCTTGAAAATGTTTGTATGGAATTCGACTTCCTTCATACACCAGGGGCACGTTACTACCGGTCCATTTGTTGAACCCAATGTTCAATAACTCGGATACACATTTCCACAGAAAAGGCGCCATCTCTAGTTCAATATTGACTCTGAGTTGTTCTAATGATGTCAGCTTGTTTGCTGGCCACGATCCTTTTGTAAAATTCTTCATAGTGTGGTTTTAGCGATGCCCATTTCTTGAGAACAATTGTTTTGTTCCTTTGCGATGGACGCTTTAGCGGCGGCAATATTCTCGGCACTTCAGACTGTTGTTTCATTGGCTAGGGAATATCCAACAGCGAACATTTTGACTCAAATTTGTGCACTAGACTATGAATTGCTTGTCAACTGGGACGAGAATTATGACAAAAATTGTCTTTAAGGCTTTTAATGTTGCCGTCACCGACTCAGAATATTGGTAGTAAATTGTAATTATTCGTAAATGTTATTCGTTCGTGGACATCATAATGAAGATGTTGTTCTTACTGAAAGCTTGGACATTGACAATTTCTTCATTGGTTTGCCGTTCATAGTGAAAGTTAAAAGTTGTCAAGTTCCAATAGGAAACCGTACACAAAGTCTGATTGGTCTTTTAAGAGAGGGCTTTATTACTGTTTGAACTCAAAAAATAGCGGTTGGCCAGAGTTATTCTTCGTTCGATTACTCGAGTACTATTTACTGCGAAGTCTTTCAATACCTGGAATTTATAGTCGTTGGTGTTGTCCGTCCTTTCTCGATGACAACATATACTTGGTTTTGCCCTTGTTTACCCCCAGACCGACCCATTTTAGCCGCTTCCGTTTCAATATCATCCGCGTATGCTGGCAGTTGAACAGACTTTTGGAAGATCGTGCTTCTTGTGTTGGCCAGTGAGTTTTGCGCGATCTTCTTAAGAACGATGTTAATAAAATGATATGACAGCGCGTCGCCTTGTCTAAAACCTTTTTTGACATTGAAGGTCTCTGTAAGTTCGTTACCGACCTTGATGGAGCAGTGAGCGTTCTCCATCGTCATCCTGCTCAGTCATTCGGCTTCGGTTTCGGCTTCGGCAAAACATTCGGCTTTGATAAAATGAGACCGAAGGTTTTGCCGAAGCCGAATGTTGAATTTTCTATTTTCTGTAAAAATAGAAGTTGCAAGGAACGGTGTGTTTTTTGTTTTGTTATTGTCGGATATTTTGTATTTTTAAAGTGCGATTGTTTACAGCTTTAAAATCAAAAGATTTTGCATTTGCAAGTTGGTAAACTATTAAGTGGTCTGTATAAAAGCATGCAATTTATTTGTACTGGTTTCAGGTAAAAAATATATTCCAAATAGAGTCCGACCGAACATTCGGCTTCGGCTTCGGCTTCGGCCACCTTCGGCAAAACATTCGGCTTCGGTAAAACGAGACCGAAGGTTTTGCCGAAGCCGAATGTTGAATTTTCTATTTTCTGTAAAAATAGAAGTTGCAAGGAACGGTGTGTTTTTTGTTTTGTTATTGTCGGATATTTTGTATTTTTAAAGTGCAAATGTTTACAGCTTTAAAATCAAAAGATTTTGCATTTACAAGTTGATAAACAATTAAGTGGTCTGTATAAAACCATGCAATATATTTGTACTGGATTCAGGTAGAAAGAACATCAAAAATGGCAGCTAAAAATCCAATTTGGGGTTATTTCGTAAAAATGATACGAAAGCAACTTGCAAAATATATTCTAAATAGAGTCCGAACGAACATTCGGCTTCGGCTTCGGCCGAAAAACTGGCCTTCGGTCGGACTCTACTCAACGTACGCACCATATTGCATTTACTTAGAGGAGACCAGGCCTAGGCTGTGGGAATGGTACCCAAGAGAACAGTGTCCAGTTATAGTGCCGGATATACATAAGATTACTCTCCACTCATAAAAGAACAATAGTATGCACAATGGTTGCTGTGGAAGAGAGGCTCAAGTTTACCTCGTCCATAGAAATGGTGCCTAGTCGGTAGTGGAACATTTCTAGGCTGTGTCCCTAGTTGTACTCCTTACTTAGTCTGCTTGTCAGCTTATGCATACTTTTGAAGACCTGAGTGTACAGGGACCCATCTAAACCAGACTGTGTGAAGTATAATAACTTAGAATTGTTTTAAATTTGATGACATGGCGTATTGGGTAAGTGCGTCTACTCCAACGCCCGAAATCTAGGTTAGATTCCCGAAAAAACCCCTTTCATATTTTACGACTCTACCTCTTTCGAGTCATTTAAAATGCTCAAAGATAATAACTGTCAAGAAGAAGCTTTTTGAATCTCGCCGTTCGGAGTCGGCATTAAACTGTAGATCAAATGTGCATACACTCAAAAGCTCAGCTTATCGATACCTTCTTTCATTTCTTCGTATTCTCCCTAATGGCCGCACTGAGCATTCACTTTAAGGGTGTACTATAACCCCTTTATCATTCGCGAAGTAAAAATAAATCTAAAAACAGTCATTGCTTGGGGATTTTATGGGTTGGTGGAATCATCAACCAGTATTTCTTGAAAATAATTCCGGTCTGAATTGTGCAGTCAATGGGGAAAGCTATATAAATGCATGATTACTAACTCTTCTGCTCTCTTATTAAATGTCATGAAAGTAAAAAAGTGATTTCGACATAACCTATGAAGTGCAGCCTTGGCCAAATGTATAAGGCACCCTTAGCTTTTTGTCTTTGCTGCTAAATCACTTATCGGAAGTAATTAGTTTGAATTTTATGGTTTTCGACGAATCTGTCTAAGGGTCGTAAACGATTTTTATTTTTTCCTCTCATTTCATCATTATTTTTTGCTTTTTGAAGATATAACGAATCTTAAAGGCTTTATATGACATACCACTCCGGAAAATACATTTATTGAAGAAAGTATCACCTTTAACTGCTTGAAGTGGTTCAAAATTTGACTTTGAGGTTGTGGCTTGCTTCTGATATAACTGAAGTAATGTGTCTTTCCAATTTCACATGTCTTACTTATTAAAAATACCTTACCTTACCTTACCTCATTAAAAATGTTTGCACCACTAATTGCGAAAACCATCATATTTTATAACACGAGTACATAAACCTATGTAATTGTTAATTTATTACTTATGATAGCAAGATAAGAGTAACACGACTGGATGGCGCAGTTGATTAGGTGTCTGTCCCAAGTTAGAGTGGTCCCAGGTTCGAATCCCAGTGAAATCGAATCTGGTCCAGTCACCATTTGCCGTTAATGGCACTGGAGTAGGTTGCTACCTGGCAGTACAATGGACCAGTTTTGAGTCTGAGTGCTCCAGTGCAGTGATTCAAAAATCCTCCGAAAAAAAAGAAGAAAAGATAAGAGTAGAAATAAAATAAATAAAAATGAAGTGTTTTACGATCACATTTTATTCGCTCCCTATTTTTTTTAAGGTTGAGGTGAATTCGTTTTTCCACATTAACTTTGCTGCGTTTCTTCAGTAATAAAGATTGCTTTTGGAAAGAGTAGGCAGTTTTATACTTAACATCACCAATGAATTTTATTTACTTATTTCATTTATTTGTAAAAACATGATTCACCAGAACTGCATGCAAGATACGAGTGTGTAATACTTGCCTTCATTTGGTCTCTCGTGATCTTCCATATTTTTATAGTCGTACCAACTTATTTTTTCCTTCTGCTTCTATAATTGATCGTTATATCTTCAGCAAGGTTATTTTGGTACATTTTTGAGAAAAAATGTTCTTTATTCAAAATCAATTTTAATCAAGTACCATTATTATCTATGACCTTTTGCCATTTTCCGGGTAGCTTCATTATTCCATTGGTGTAGAACTTCTGTGGTTTATCAGCGAAAAACGAAACAAATGGTAATCAGAGGGTGTAAGGTCCGGTCCAGACTGTGGATGCATCAAAACTTCCCAACCAAGCTCCGTCATTTTCTTCAGGGTCATCAAAGATTTTTGTGGCCATGACGGAAGACAAGTCCCTTTCTCTTGGCCAATTCTGGTCGCTCTTTCTGGATTGCTTTATTCAAACGGTCGAGTTGTGCACAGTAGAGGATCTAGACAAATTCCTTTCAATCCCACCAAACACTCAACATAATCTTTCAGGCTTTGAAGTCGTTTGTGGTCGGTCACTGGCCAACGCTTGCGGATATTGGATATTTATCGCCCGTAATGAATCGCTTCAAAAATGGTTCCATTTCGTTACGTCATCTTCCAAACATGTGTTCGTTTGACACAATCAGATTAGTGTTTCCACATATATAGACACCAACACGATCTAGTGACAAAAAGACTATGACCAATATATTGTAGATAATGCAAAAATAGTCTCATAAGACTTCATCAAAAAAGTGACGACATACAAGTTCCGCGAATTTTTCTCTGAGGACATGGTCTCCTACAGCACAGTATGATTCGGGGCTTGTGAAGGATTTTCATGCTACTTTCATGTAGCAGAGTTTTACTCTACTTCTCCTACTCAGCTTTTGAAGATTCTGTACGCATTCCCACACCAGCTTGGATTTAGTGATGTGGAAAACATTATTGCTATATAGCAGTTGGTATAGTTCCTATCAAGATTGAATTGAACGCATCTGTCTATGGCATAGACGCATGCTGATGCGTTTGCCCATGGGTTTGAAGTACTTATACCCCTGTTCCAGTTCCTTCGTCAGTTCTTTATCTGTCTGAATACCATTTTACTGTATTACTGATCAGTCTATGGACTATGGATTCATTGCTCCAGTCTTTTTGGTGCTCAGCTTATTGGTACATTTCTTTTGAAAATTTAATTTCCTAATCACATGATCCTTCGAAATGGCCAAGAGTGGTAGCTTTTTGACCAGTGCATCGAATTGCCTCGATGTAATGCGCTTGTCTTTTCCTATCCCTACTTTTGACATTCTCATGACTGTTTTGTTTGCACATTGTGCAACCACTAGATGCAATGGAGTCAGTTCCGATAGCATCTCCATGGCCGCAGTTGGGCAAGTTCTCATGGTCCGTGTAATACAGTCGAAAGTCAGATTGTGGTATCAAAACGGCGCTTTCATGGCGCTAATTGTGTGCGATAAACAGGATCTGTATGTCCACCGCCACTTTTACCTACCGTGTAATACAGAAGCTTGCCAACCTTTGAACTTTGTTGTGTGTCTCCCTCGTGTTGTTCAGATTGGTTCTTTTAGTCCATGCTATTGCACCGTAGGTGATTGTAGGAGATCCATCTTAGGATACTTGGACTTCATCCCCAGGGTTTGGCGGCCAAGCTTCGATAGATCATTAGAGCACTCGTTGCTTTCCTGGTTATCTCTTCTTCCAGATGAGCTTGCTGTCTAGGATTACTCCTAGATATTTAGCTACTTTCACTAGCGTCAGTGTTGTACCGGACAGACTAATTGGTTTTAGTCGTTCCAGTTTTCGTTTTCTTGTAAAGGGTACTATGGTGGTTTTTGCCGGATTTAGGCTTAGCCCAGTTAACAGGCACTATTCCTTAGTTAGAGTTAGTCCCCAATTGATGATATCGGATGGGGTTTCCTCCATTTTGACTCTGATAATGATTTCTATGTCATCGACATATGCCTGACATCATGATTTGTTAGTATCTCTAGAAGCTTGTCTACAACTAGGCTCCACATGAGAGGAGATAGGACTCCTGCTTGTATTATTATTATGCCTCTTGCTGTGTGAGACTCCGCTGATCTCGTGCTCAGGAGTTCATACATTCATTTCGATACTGTGTGATTAACTGCTTTTTAGTCCAGAGCTCGCACAATTGCATCATGGGATGTGTTGTCAAATGCTCTTTCAATATCCAGGAAAGCACAGCACGTATAACTATGTATATCTTTCGCTTCAAGGGCGCTTTCGATAGTTTATGTCAGTTAGTAGAGTGCGGTTTCTGTGTTCTGAATAAGCAAATGACGAATGACTTGATGCAAACGAATACAACCTTTGTCTTCGTGAACCTTCGTGCTACCTAAAGAACTAGCGATAAAGTGCTAAAATAAAATTTGTAAAATGTTGTTTAATTTTTTAAAGGCCCTTATGTTTGTGGATGATTTTCTTCTTGTGGCGCTACAGTCCGGGGTGGACCTGGTCCTAAACAAACAGACCTCTGCAGCTACCACGATCTTTTGGTTGAGGTTCTTCTCAACTTGAGTGCGCCAACTTAAGCGTAGACGTCCTCTGTTGCATTTTGCCACTGGTTAAGAGTCGAAGATTCTTACGGCCGGAGTCAGGTTGCGTAGTCACCTCAGGCGTTTTATCCATTGACGCGTGTTTATTGACGTGTCTTTGTGCAGCGCATACAGTTCTACTCGCCATCCACATAAACAGGACCAAATATCGCACGCAGACATTTTCTCTAGAAAAGATCAAGAGCTTCTTTATCGGCTAACAGTATTGAACTGTTCATGTCCTTCCGCCGTAGTCAGATAAAACTTTCAATAGAGCGGTCTCTATTTTTTTTTTTGAGGATTTTTGAAACTCTACTGGAGCACTCAGACTCAAAACTGGTCCATTGTACTGACAGGTAGCAACCTACTCCAGTGCCGTTAATTTGATCCCAACGGCAAATGGTGAATAGGCCAGATTCGATTTCACTGGGATTCGAACCTGGGATACCTCTGACTTGGGGCAGGCACTTAACCAACTGCGCCATCCAGTCGTATGACTGGATTACTTCATTGCTCTATTACTCCATTGCCTTTTGCGCCTAATTAAAAGCGGTTGACAAGAGTTTTTCTCCGTTTCATATCGGTACTGATGTTGCTTGTACTGTATACTGCGAAGTTCTTTAAGAAGTCGTTCACTACCTTGAAGTTATAGCTCCCCTTTGTGATGCTCTGACCAAGTGGGTGATGTTGTGCGTCCTTCGTCGATGACAGCTTATACGAGTACTTCGTTTTGCCCTCATTTACTGCCAGACACACTTTTGCTGCTTCTGTTTTAATGCCAGCGAGCGTCTTATGGCCAAGTCGTTGTTGTTGTGCGTCTTTTCTCGATGACAGCATTTACTTGGTTTTGCTTTCGTTTACCGCCAGACCCATTTTAGCCGCTTCCGTTTCATTACCAACAGACGCCTCATTCACGGCTCGCTGTGTTCGCCAAATCACGTCAATGCCATCCGCGTAAGCTAGCAGTTGAACAGACTTTTGGAAGATCGTGCCTCTTGTTTTGGCCAGTGAGTTTTGCAAGATCTTCTCAAGAACGCTATTAAAGAAGTCACATGACAACGCGTCGCCTTGTCTAAAAACTTTTTTGACATTGAATGTCTCGGTAAATTCGTTACAGACCTTGGTGTAGCAGCGTGAGTTCTCCATCGCCATCCTGCTCAGTCTGACGAGTTTAGCAGGAATGGAAAATCTAAACAGCGTTCGTCTCTATGCTCGCTGTCATATTTGGTCTAGAAATCTTGGTGTGTGTCGATTTTGATTTCTTTGTTGTTGAAGATTTGGTCGATGGTGGACTTCCCCGATCTCAAACCACACCGATAAAGGAGATTGGTGACGAATGGTTTCAGGCGTTTACACAGAACCGCAGAAAAGATCTTATGCGGGATGTCGAGGAGACTTATCCCACGATAGTTGGTACAGTCAAAAGTTATTTAAAATCAACTAAACTTTATGAAAAGACAGATAAAAAATATATACATAATAATAATAATAATGGCGGCGCTACAGTCCGAGGTGGACCTGGGCCCAGATTCTCAGCAACCACTCGTGTTGTGCGTGCTATTGTTCTCTCACGAGTGGAGGGGACCTACAGTTTAATGCCGACTCCGAACGGCGAGATTGAGAAGCTTTTTTCTAGACAGTTATACTCTTTGAGCATTGTCAGTGACTCGAAAGAGGTGGAGCCGTGAAAAAATGTTTGATGTTTTTTTTCGAGATTCGAACTGACGACCTCGAGCGTAGGAGTCGACGCACCTAACCACTACGCCACGGCGACCACAAAAAAAATATATACGTAGACAAATAAAAAAGCTTAGTTTTATAATGGGGGTAAAAATACGACCACGTACCAGAGTTTGTATGGCAATGTTGGTGCCCAGGCATGTCTAAGAAATAAAAAAAATTGCTATGTTCTTGTGGCTTCTCCTTATTATAAATACTTATTTTCCAATTTAATTAGGTTTGCTGCTCTCTAGAAAATGGGGAACATTTGTAGCACTTCTCAGAAAGATGGCAAAGATCCCGAGTCTGAGGTATCAGAAGGGTAAGTTAATTGAACAAGAAATTTTTTTCAAATTTAGATTGTCTTCTGAATTATTAATTTGTCCATCTTTAGTGCTGACAATGGTTATCAAGAACTTGACCAGAAATCCGAAACACCAGACCAACCGAAGAGTGATACTCAAAATACTGGACTCAATAGTGCATCGGAATCTAGCAAAGCAGCTCCAACTGTTTCTGGTATGTTCAAGGCAAATAAATGCAGTCAGCAGCCTTATTTAAACGAATCTTAAAACGTGAAAAAGGTTTATGTCTGCGCCAACTTGCATAAGTTAATTTCAACAACTTGTGCAAAGTGTTGAGACTGATGTCTTTGTCCCATGATTCTCAAAGAATGATTCAGTTTTTGCCACATTTTCCTTCCTTTTATTATTTCCCCCGACATCTTCTAAAACTGTAATTTCTTTCTTCCACTTCTCACGCGTTTAGAAACCAATGCCACCGCTTCGAAACCAGATACCGAGGAGAAGGAAACAAAAAATCCTCCCAGCGCCTATTCGAAAATATGTGGCAGTCCAATAGCAAGCAGAAAATCCGATCGGAGTAGGAATATTGTGATTTACATTCTCATGAGCAACAGATACGAGAACAAGCAGCAACTACAAGCAATCAACCAAATATTTCCAACACTCTGGACGCACTGCAAAGTGAAAGGATTCGAGCTGACGATATCTTTTACTCACCACAACATCCCGAGTGCCGACGGCAGAGGAGACAGCTTAATCGAAAGTCTGCCGGAGCTGCAGACCGCCCAAGAGGAGGTGGAAAACTACAAAGCCGAATACGCAAGAAACTCTAATTCGTATTTAGTCCCAGTCTTGTTTGTGGGCTCCTCCCTGGGGCGACCACATATTCCGCAGAGAATCGATAAGCAAGACTTCACTGAATTACTTTCGCTTGCCACAAGGGAACAATCCGATATTTTACAAAAATTCTATCACATAGACAAATCTTCTCAATCAGCTTCGTATAGCCTAGTCGCGGATAACTCAATTACAAAGAAAGACATTGAAGATATCCTTGTAACGTTAATCAAACTTATGCCAATTAATTTTAAAGATACATACCTAGCTACTGTAGTCGAACAGGAGATCGCCAGTGCACTGACAAAGACAAGAGATCTAGCCAAACGATGCATATGGATTCAGAGTGATTACGCGCAGATCACCACAAAGGATGACCCCCTGATACAGGAGGAGATGTCCAGGCGACTCACGAACATTCATTCCCAGCTGACAAATGAAATTCCCGTGCGAAACGTGGTACGGACTTTTCCCACCAGAGACGGGCAGGAAGAGCTGTCAGCGTTGTTGGGGAGTGTTCTAAGGATTTGTGTCGATTCTGCAATTAGTGAGCATCTAGTTAAGCATCATCGTTCACGGAATACGCTAGGGATGTGTCGGCAGATCGCATTTGAAATCGAGACTGTGAAAAGACATGCTGTTGCTTTGACAGAGACCTGCACAAACGTCAGTGCTGTGGACGCTGTTTCAAAGTAAGTACTGAGCATTTGTTAATGTTTCACACATCGGTTCAGATTTATTTTACGTTCTCGTCGTATCGGATTTTATTTTGTTTCGCGTCATAACTTCCTAATTATTTAATTCTTTCGAGAAGGTTTATTTTTTTTTTCGTCTGTGTTCACAAGCAATTGGGATTCTCAGTCAACCTTCCGAATAAATAATTTGACGTAGTTCTTCCGTACGTAGTTCTTCTTCGTCTGGGGATATCGTTCTCCGACATCACCGCCCTCACTCAGCTGGAGAGATTGGGAATTGCATTCGATGCGTCACTACGTAACTATGTGAAAGCAGCTCTGCTCAATAATAGAATATGACGAACGGAATGTCGCTTCCTGTGAGATTTTAATGAACTGTGAAATTTATACGAAAGGCTTGATGAAATGTGTGGAATTTTCTCTTAATAATTTCATAAAAACGCTCTCTCCCGGTGGATTAATGGTTGAAAAATATGTGCAGGGGATCAATAATAATCTCGGACACTTACCTTCTTACTTTTTGATAGAGATAAATTTGTTCAACTCGCAAAAACTTATAAGAACAATGATATTTTTCCTTTTGGAATCAAGTCTCGTTCTCGGGTGAGAGTAAATCTAATTTATTTAGATCCCATGATCAGCATTCCGTGTGGCGAAAACCAAATGAAGAGTTGAAAAAACTAAAAGTCACCGCAAAACATGGTGGTGGCTCTGTACCAAGGTAAGTGTCCGCATTCTTTATCCACTGAAGAATATTATATGTCGGTAAATAGTTGAGAGCTACTGTGGATTCAGCAGCGAGTGGCAGACTGCTGCCGTGCAGCCACACTTAGGCCATGTTCGGCCCACTTGAGTATGTGACTCGCCAAATCAGTCAATTCACTACGCAAATGATAGTTGTTAAGCTTCAGTTCTAGCTCCAATTAAATCTTTAAAGCGTATAGGTCAAGATCCTTGTAGAAAATCGTTCACAAAGTTCCTAGGTATGTGTATTAACAACTCAACACTTAGTTGGAATGATCACATATTCGAGGTCGCCAAAAATGCTGCGAAATGTCTAGGTTTCCTAAAACGATGCAAGAAATACTTAACCCCCTTCTGATTTGCCTTCAATTTATAAGGCCTTCATTCACCCGAAGCTTGAGTATAACGCTCATATCTGGTCTGGTGCTCCCAAGACCTCTCTGCACCTTCTAGATAGAATACACCGTCGTAATGTGTCTTGCTTGTCTCTGTTTTATCGCTATTTTAACAAACGATGCTCAAGTGAGTTAGCCAATTGCATTCCTCCCCTCCATGAATTCAACCGCAATACTCGTCTCGCCAGGAATGGTCATCAGTTCACCCTTAAGCCTGCTTTCGGACGTACAGGTAAGTTTAGAGGCTCGTTTTTTAGCCGCCCTACACGAATATGGAATCCTCTTCCCAGCCCGATATTTCCCACTCACTACAATCCACAGGCATTTAAAACCAATGTGCACAGGTACCTCCTCTCCCTTTCTCCCTCTATACCTTCGGCCCGTGCTGTGTCTTGATTCTGGACAATTGAGGGTATTCGTAAAGAAAAAAGTAAAAAAAACAGGTAAATTGTTAGCGTACGATAACGAGTAAATAAATGAAAATCTCGCTCAAAAATGTCCTTCGATTTTTCACTCATTTGAATTTGAAAATCTGATGAACAAATATCGATTTAATTATTGTGAATAGCGATGAATAGATTGGGAGGGTCTGGACGGGAGCACGTCCATGTCTTGGCTATCGACTAGATCCTTAATCGATCAAGAGCGTCCGTACATTTGAACTCTCGAATCCAGCTTCATTCTTTGAACTTAACAAGCCTATGTTGAGCACTAAGGATTGGAAGATCGACAAGTTGGGAGTCGAAGGAAGTCCTCTTAACCAATGAGAGGTCCCTAGCGCAATTAAACAAATGTGATCATAGGATCTACTCAGACTTTGGGAAGGTTCACCTGAGAGTTTACAAAAAAGACTTTTAAAGGATACCTGGAGCCCCGGCATCAACTCCTTAGACACAAGGTAAGAAGGAAGACACTTCTTTGGATCCCAAGCCTATCACCATAAGGATGGTTGCGCAGATATTTAACGACGCATCATTGAACTCGGAGTTAACATCTACAACCAACAAATCGCCTCTGGGCCGAACTCGGAGACAATTAGAAGAACTTTCATTTATGTTCATTACTCGGGCATCGATTACTCTCTGTCATTGGATTCAGAGCTTAATCTCTTCCTCAAGATATTAAAAATTGGTATGATAATAGGTGTCATAACATGGCACTGCCTCTTAGGTGCAAGAGGCTTCGCCTCATCTCAAATTAGACCTGCCGAAGCTGTCGAGACAATTAGGAGGAAGAGAAAGTTCTCGAGTTTATACGTACGTTACATATCTAGCTTAACCTTTGCAACTTTTTATCAAGAGCTCTGCCGCCAAATCAGCCCTCAGGCTACGGGAATGCCATAACGGACATTCAAGTCTGCTCGAATATTTCAGTCGCAGTCTGGATTGCCACAGACTACGAAAATCCCGAGTATGACTTTGACAAGAACTTCACGATCTTTATCCCAGATAGGCAGGATTGGGAAAAGCCTGACTTCCTAAAAGGCACACCCATTTTAACTGATGGATCGAAAACAGAAGACGGTACGGGAGCGGGAATCTTCTGTGAGACACAAAGAATAAACAATGCTTATCGGCTAACTGACTATTTTAGTGTATTTCAATCAGAAATCTTTGCCATTAAAAGCCTGAACCGCCACAAAATCTTTCTGTGCTGGGTTCCTGGACACTCCAGCATTGAAGGAAACGAAAAGGCAGATGAACTGGCACGGACAGGTTCAAGTTCAGGCGCAGAATCGGCTGACAATACTATCCACCCTTCTATTAGCTCAGCCAAAAGACTCATTGAGCAAATATCTGTGTCATCAGCAAATGAACAGTGGCAAAGCCACCCGGATTGCACCATATCCCACTGCTTATGGCCCAAATACGACATCAAAGACTAAATCCCTCATATCCAACAATAAGAAAGTCATACTCATCTTAATAGGGGTTATCACTGGCCACTGCACGATAGGTGCAATGGCTGAGAGACTAAACCTCCCGGCGAACGATTTCTGTAGGAGCTATAAGGATGAAGAAGAAATTGAATCAGTGGAGCATCTCCTTTGCCATTGCCCTGCTCTACAAGAACGACGGCTCACTCACTAGAAAGCAAGGTTCTTTCACGAGCTCAGCGATGTGGCGAAGGTACAGATCCCTGACCTCAGGCAATTTTTAACTAGAACGGGGTGGTTTTTATAACTGTATGCTTGACAACAGCATAAAGCCTTCCTAACCTAACCTACATGTCTTTCAGACGGCTAAACCTATTAAGCCGCTAGTTTTAAATCAAGTTTCACTATCGATTTTTTCCACAAACTTTAATTCACATCAAATTCAAATCTGTTTACCTGAAGAGTATTTATACAATATCCCGGCCCTCACTTCTTTTTCTGATGGCGGTACAGACCAGGATGGATCTTGGTCTCAACCAACAAACAGGTGTGTTATTTAAAGTCAGCTTGGTCTTTTGAGAGAGGGCGCTATTATTCAATTGCCTCCTGAGCCCAAAGAAACCGCGATTGACCAGGGTTATTCTGCGTTCGATAACTTTACTTTGATTAATTACTTTCTTTTACGATGATGACAGAAAAGCTATTAACACCGCTCGTCTTGTTGTTTTTACGTTAAGAAAGGCTTGTATGGATTTGATATGCTTTATATACTTTCCATTAGACTTTTATTTAACGTTTTACTGAACCAATGTAGAGAAATGAACTGGAATTCACACCGACCCAGTTTTTATTAATTTTTCCCCAGATAAGTCGTAAATTTTTTAAACGTGTTGAATGGCGAATTTCCATTTTATATTTCCTTTTCTTTCCAGATACATTCATAGTGATTCAATATATCCATTCGCCATTTTCGGAAAATCGGGAGAAGGAAAGAGTACTTTGGCTACAGAGATTGCCATAAAAGCTGACACTTGGGTGGAAAACTCTCACGTTATTCTTAGGTAAGACAGCAGAGAATTACAGTTTTAGATTTCATATGCTATGTTTAGTAATTGTTAGCTTTAAATTCTCAACATGCTTTTGTTTTTAATTATTTTAGGTTTGCCAACTTGACGGAGTTGTCTTCAGAAATAGCTTCACTCTTAGCATCTATCGCCGAGCAAATATCCATTCTAGTATCTGGTCAACCCACTCGATCGGACCACGTAAGTTTAGTAAGAAACCCAAACAATTTCAAACTCTCATGTCTTTTCTCGTTTTTCTTCTTCAACAGGGAGCCCTTCACTACAAGCAAATCATTGAAAAATTATTAGAAAGCAGCAATATTTTCCTCATCATCATCATTGACTCAGTAGACAAGGTTGTAGGCGTGACAGACTTTAGTTGGCTTCCGAAAATTCCAAAATCCAATACCAAAATAATCTTAACTTTAACCGCTAGCGAAGACTATCAAAACTGCTGGGCCGCCAATGAGCTCATCAAAAGCGGAGTACCTAAAGAAAATATTCACCATCTAGGAAATCATTTGAAAACAATTTCAAAACCAGACAAAAGTCGAGCATCTCAAGCTGATATTTTCGAAAAGTACCCGTATCAAGCTAAAATCATTTCGAAACTACCATGGCTTGAGCTAAACGCACACGATCTTAATTCGGAAAAACTCATTGAACAACTATTCATTGCGCTCGAATCCAAATTAGATGCTAAACTCCTAGAAACCTTATTAGTAATTATATCAATTTCAACTTACGGCATATATGAGACTGACTGTGTAAATATTTTTCAAGAACTAACTAAAGTTGATAAAATTTATTCTTTAACCGTTTGGTCTAAATTTTGTTGGATAATGGGGCCCATGCTCCTGCATACCAATCAAATAAAAATAATGGATATTGCATTTAAAGACGCCATTCTGAAGAGATACTCTAAGAATGTCATCGATATTCAGAATGCTGCCAAGAAGTACTTTGAAACTCAACCGGATTCATTTATGGAATTAGAAAAACATCAAGTGCGGTAAGTTTAAGGCTTTATTTGTGTTTTACTTTCCGTATAAATTTTTTAAAAATATATGTTGGTGTTACACGACTGGATCGCGCAGTTTGTTAAGTGCCTGTCCCAAGTTCGATGGGTCCCAGGTTCGAATCCCAGTCGAATCGCATCTGGTCCAGTCATCATTTGCCGTTGGGATCAAATTAACGGCACTGGAGTAGGTTACTACCTGGCAGTATAAGTAGTATAGTAGAGCTTCAAAAATCCTCAAAAAAAAATATTAGTGTTCACATGATAAATTTAAATTTTTCTTCCAAGTCTCAATTAAGAACTTTACTTTTTTTTAATTACTTTTAATTACTTTACGAACCGCGGTCGTCAAGTGAGCACGCGAGTTATCAACACCGGGAAAACTTGAACTTTCTTTGAAGTTTTTTAAAATTGTGACGTTTGTGATTTACTAAGTTAAAATGGGTAAAGGTGATTTTGATCCAATGAGTTTCTTTAACGATTTCGCTGCAAGTGGTTTCTCTGCAGCTATTTCCAAAACAGCTGTCGCGCCGATTAAACGTGTCAAATTGCTCCTGCAAGTTCAACAACATTTCAAAACAAATCTCACCCGACAAACAATATAAGGGTATGATTGATTGCTTTTCAAAAGAACAAAGTTTTGCTTCTTACTTCCGTTATTTCCCAACCCAGGCTTTGAACTTTCGGAAGTGCATTCGTTTGATAAGAGTTATAAATGTTAAGCAGCTTTTTTGGAAATTGCTAATAGGCCAGTAGGCCTTAAAGGTGTTTAAAGATTCTAAAAAGTCGCGCATTGCAGTTCACCTTTGAGCCGTCGTTTGAAGATAGTGAATCCATTGGAGTCAATAAGCACTTGTTAATCTCCTACCTTGCTTTGCATTCTCGTGATCCGGCATAGGTCTACTTCTCGAACCACAAGACTGGGAAGAGGTCGAAACGCTCTTGGTCAATTTATGTTTTTAATATGACTGAACTTGTACTCCATTTTACCTACCGGGCTTCATTGGCGTCTTTGTGGAATTCGTTCTCCGTTTGGCCTTCTCTCTAATTTCGCAGGCAGGGCTAAAAATCCAGAAAATGAGGCAGCTGCTGTGTCTTTTGCTCCGATCTAGCACAAGTGGTACAACAAGTGTTGTTATCCGCGGTATCCCCAATAGGATGCCGTTTATGTACTTTACAATAAAACGAATTTCAAAACTCAAGAACTAATTATTTTCTCAGCCAAAAATGTATAACCTTTAAATTTATTGCTTTCATTTTCAGACTCAATGAGGAGAAATATTTAAAGGTGCCCCATTACGACCTGGCAATGGTCAAAGATAACTCATCAAAAGCATCTGCGGAACAGTTCTTCAGCCGCCTTTACTTCACCGATTTACCATGGATGTCGGGCAAAATCGCTTCCACTGGCTGTTTTCATCTCCTGAATGATATCCTCATGGCAGAGAAGTGCTTGAACGTGGCATCGACTGATCTGCAACACATAACGCTTTTAAAAGAATTCTTAGTACTTCATATGGCCCAGCTTAACTACGACGGCAGTCAGCTTTACACACTACTCAATATTTTCCTCAAGAAGTCGGTGGCCAAGGATTCAAGCCTGGATAACAACAATCTTGTGAAAGAGTGGACCGCTGTCATAGACGATCTTAAGGTGACCTATCTCGAAAGTCTAAACAACAACAATCCCGAGACAAGCGTAAACGAGAAGGAAACGTACAATGAATTGGTGAGCTTGAAGACTCCGGGGCATTTCATTGCTGCAATGAACACTGAGTGCGATGAGATTTGCGTGTGGGACGTGCCTAATTGCAAACGAATTCGAATTCTGAAGGGTGTACCACAACCGAGTCTACTGTGTTCCATCAATGATTTCGAGGCCGCGGTTCTTTGCAAGCGGGAAATAAGAGTTCTAGACCTCAAAGAAGGGCAATATAAGGTGAGTGGCTTGAGGAGGACTGAAATCGCTGAGATGTAACCGAATGCTTGCAGGTGACTCTGAAAGGTGTGATGAATCAGAAAGTGCCTTATTTTGGTCTTCACGATGAGAGCCACGTTGTGTGCTTGTCGCGGAACCGGATGTACGTGAATCTGATGAACCTCGAGACGGGAGATTGCGTCACCTCGTTCAAAGCAGGAGAAGACAGATTCCTTAATTCCCTAATCGTTTCTGGGAATGGAAGGTTTGATTTGAAAACAATATTCTGCTTCACCAGAAACTGGAACCGCTTTTCTCTTTACAGAATCCTGGTGTGTGGAGATGAATCACAGAAACCCTTCTCGCTCTTGGTCTGGCATTTATCGCAGCGGAGACTTCTGTACGATCTTCGGATACCGCATCATGATCTATTCACTTCCCTCTCCGCAATAACTTACGAAGGATCGTATGTGACGGTTGTAGCCAAGGAAATTCGAGAGTCTGGGCCAAATTTTATTGTTGTTTATGATCTACAAAGTGGAACTTTGTTTCAAAAACTCAAGCCAGTATGCAATACTGTGGCGATTGCTATATCTCAAGCAAATGGTTGTGTCATTGCCGGACTGGAGAATGCGGAAATCTTAATCTGGGATCTGGTGACAGGAAATTGCCGTCACACCCTTACAGGACACAATGCGCCAGTGACTCTTTTGAAAATCGATCCCTTAGGACGGTGTCTTCTGTCTGGCGACAAAGAAGGACGTGATTTGTCGCTGCGTTTATGGGAGCTAAGTACAGGTAAGAATTCATCATTTTGTCATATAATTTTATGGTTTTAGCATATCCGTCTGTGACATCAAGTGTATTTATAAATGTTCTTGTTGCTTAAGGTGTTTTCATCTCTTTTTCCTTGGAATGTCAAAATGGGGAAATAACTAACCTTCGAGTCTAAATCTTATGAAAAGACTCAATTAAGATTTAAAGTAGCTCTGGAAGTTCAGTAGTAAGAAAATGATTAGCTCGAAAGTGAATGTGATCTGCTGAGATCGATGCTTGTCCTGATCAAGGATCATTTTTGTTCAATGGGCAAACAAGTCCACTAATCTCATAACTTAATAGCTGATGAGGCTCTTGGGGCCTCCTGCCCATTTAAGATTGGTGGAGGTTAGGTTAAGTTAGGGCTTTATGCTGTTGCTAGTAATTACACCCAGAGGCCGTGGTGGCCCATTGTGTATGCCCTATAAGGATTGCATGTTTTCCGAGGATTAACGCAGGGTCAGCAATTACCAAAACCACCCCGTTCTTAAGATGCGTATGATTTTCGTATTGTTGGATATAAGGGATTTGGTCTTGTTGATATCGTATTTATGCCATAAGCAGTGGGATATGACGCAGCCTGGGTGGCTTTGCCACTGTTCGTTTGCTGATGGTACAGATACTTGTTCAATGAGTCTTTTGGCTGAGCTAATATAATATTTTCAGTTGAGTCTGCGCCTGAAATTGAACTTGTCCGCGCCAGGTTATCTGCCTTTTCGTTTTCATCAATGCTGGAATGTCCAGGAACCCAGCACAGAAAGATTTTGTGGCGGTTCAGGCCTTTAAGCGCTTTAATGCAGTCCTTGACGGATTTGGAGTTTACGAGATGGAAATTCAATGCCTTCAAGGCCGCTTGACTGTCCCAGCAGAAGGTGACTTCCATGTCAGGAAGGTCCATTTGCTGTACAATCTGCGCAGATTTCTTAATGGCAAAGATTTTTGATAGAAATACAAATAGTCAGTAAGCCGATAGGCATTGTTTATTCTTAGTGTCTCACAGAAGATTCCCGCTCCCGTACCGGCTTCTGTTTTCGATCCATTAGTGAAAATGGGTGTGCCTTTGATGAAGTTAGACTTTTTCCAATCCTGCCTTTCTGGAATAATGATCGTGAAGTTCTTGTCAAAGTCATACTCGGGTTTTTCGTAGTCTGTGGTAGTCCAGAGACGAGCAGACTTGAATGTCCGAAGCTGCTTGGATGCCAGTTATAGCATTCCCGTAGTCTGAGGGCTGATTTGGCGGCAGAGTTCTTGATGAAGAGTTGCAAAGGTTGAAGGTGAAGCCTCGTTCCCAGCCTCATCTGAGGGGTGGATTTGAATGCACCAGTAACGCCAAGACAGGCTAACCTTTGTACATTGTTTAAGTTGCTCAGGTAGGATTTGGTGTTAACTGCTTCCCATCAAGCAATACTGCCGTAGGTGAGGATAGGTCTCAAGATGGCCGGTTATGAGTGGTATGGTGGTTGTAGGCCCCATCTTTTGCCGAAGGTCTGTTTAACAATAATAATAATAATAATGGCGGCGCTACAGTCCGAGGTGGACCTGGGCCTAGCTTCTCAGCAACCACTCGTGTTGTGCGTGCTATTGTTGTGTCACGAGTGGAGGGGACCTACAGTTTACCTCGAGCGTAGGAGTCGACGCACCTACCCACTACGCCACAGTGCCCACCTCTTTCGAGTCACTGACAATGCTCAAAGAGTATAACTGTCTAGAAGAAGCTTCTCAATCTCGCCGTTCGCCCAGCGAAGGTCTGTTTGTAGGTGTAAAAAGCGTTGAGACCTTTTTTCATTCTTTCCTCGGTGTTCCTCTTCCAGTTTAGTTTGGAGTCGAAAGTAACTCCAAGGAACTTAGTTTCGTTGGAGATAGTGAGGGGAATGTTTTTTATTCTGGGTGTCTTCCATTTTGGAATCTTGTATTTCCTTGTAAATATAACGAGCTCTGTTTTACTTGGGTTAATCTTGAGGTTACTGTTTTCAGCCCAAGATGAGAGGTCGCATAATGCGGACTGCATAATATCACTGATGGAGGGTAGAAATTTACCTGATACTGGGATGGTTACGTTATCAGCATAAGCGACTACCTTAATACTCATGTTTTCATGAGATTTTAGGATATTGTTGATGGAGATGTTCCACAAGTGATAAAACACCACCTTGTGGGGTTCCTCTCATAACACTTTTTCTTAAATTGCTATTCCCTAGGTTCGCGTTGATTACTTTTGTTCTGAGCATGATTCTTATCCTTAGATCTTCATTTTCTTCTCGATGCTCAGAAAAAACCCACTGATAACCCGCTGTGTTTTTTCAATGATGATAATTATGTGAGCATATGCGAGCAGTTGCAGAGAAAGATCATCCCTTTAGTGTTGACATTTGAATTAAGCACAATCTTCTCGAGAATGATATTAAGAAACACGCATGACAATGTGTCGCCCTTGTTTGACATCAAAATTCTCGATGAAGTCTTAGCTGATCTTGATAAAGCAACAAGTATTCTCCATCGTCATTCTGCAAAGACGGACGAGTTTTTCAGGGATGCCAAAGCCAGACATTGCGCTGTGTAGCTCGTTTCAATCGATGAACAGATGGTGGGTATGGACTTGAAATTCCTGTGACTTTTCCGAAATCTGCTGCATTGTGAACGTTCTTATATTATGTTTAAATTCGTACTCTTTTCCGAGTTCAAACTGGGACATAATGCGTCTCTGGCAGCCAAAAACATAAATGACGCATTTGAGAATATAGCGATGAACGAACGCACCATTCAGCGTTGGTTTGATAAGTTCCGTTCGGGAGATCTAAGCGTCGAAAAAGAACCGCATGAGAAACCGGAAACAGTAATTGACGACGCCATTTTACGAGAAATGGTGGATGCAGACCCAAAAAAAAAAACGGTGCAGAGCATTGCACACAACATTGGAGTATCCCCCATGACAATAAGTCGACACCTATTTCAAATAAGAACATTTTTTACAAAAAAAAGCCGGCATTTCATGTGGTACAACCAGAAATTTAAGCATAAAATATCATATACACTGAGTGCAAAATAATAAGCACAGGTTGGTGAAAAATTGAATTCCGGCTATTAAAGCCAAAACAACCTTTTTATACTTAGGTAATTATTTTTTCTTATTCTGTATTAATTTTACTTTAAAACTAAACTCAAAAATATGGAGTACAACAGTACAAACAGTATCTGGTCCAAATAAATAAATTTTTGTCTCATCAGACCAAAGTATGTTCCGCCATTTTTCAGGTACCCTCCTGCAATTTGTTTCAGCAAATTTGATACGGTCCTTGATTTTTTTTTTATAGAAGGGGACACTTTTTTGAATGGGAAGCTTTTAGATTATGGTCTATTAATTTTCTTCTAATTTTTGACATGTTTAAGTTCAAATCCGTTTTGAATTGTTTCGATGTTATAAACGGATCTTTTTTGACGCATCGAACTATTCGAAGGTCAGTTTTAGAAGATGTTTTGCGCTTTCGACCCCGAGTTTCCTCCGAAAATTTAAATTTTAAAGCATTTCTTACCATTCCTACAGAACAAGAAACATTTTTGGCAATAACTCTCAGTGATTGCCCCTCACTTCTGAGCTGGTTTATTATGTTTCTTAGTTCTGGTGTTTCTTCCACCCATTTTTCTTTAAAAACCCTAACATTTTCAATTGTTAAATTAACTCTTATAATTAGATTTTTATTACTTACAATGGAAAAATGCAAGAAAAGAATACGGCAGAAAATAGTAGCTAGAAAAGTTGTATGTGCTTATTATTTTGCACACATGAAAATAAACTTTCTTGCACAAATTGGTCAGAACTACTAAAATAAACAAACTAGAGGCATCTGTTTAGTCTTATTTTAACAGTTATTAAAACCCAACAAAAATAATGCAAAATGATTCTTCTGGATTATCACTCAAAGCGTTAGAGAGAGCAAGAGAGATAAGGGACCATGTGTGCTTATTATATTGCACAGCAGTGTACGTTTTAAAAAAATATATTCAAAAATGTTTTTTGTCGTACAATTTTTATGAAACACGTGCTTTTAAAACTTGTTCATGAAATTAGTCTAGTGAACATGCGAATAAAATTTTTGTCAGCATTTCCCATCAAATCTTTAAGATGTCTTTTAACATTTATGTACATATTCAAAAATTGGATAAATTACTCAAATATAATCTCTCTTTAATTTTCCAGGAAACTCACTGGCAGTATTTTCACCACCACAAAAGACATGTTCATGCGAAATACTTGATAATGGAATATTTATTATATTGGCACTGGAGAATGTTCCGGAAGTCTTGATTCTTCGTCTTAGAAACTATGATAAATTAGAAATTCAATCAGAGCAATACGTTAATGAAAGCAGTGACTGCAAAATTTTTGAATTAAGTGAGGATTAAACGTAGAAACCAAAGAAAATAAAAACAAATAGAAACATACATATAGAGAAAAAAATATTGGTGTGATGGTTTTTATTTATTTATAAGATTGGATCGTTTTTCATTTTTATCTTGAGTTTGTCAAAGTGGCCGTCGTGGCATATTGGGAAAGTGCGTCTATTCCTACGCTGAAGTTTAGGATCAGTTACCGACAAGACACCAGAGTAATACACAGCGTAACACAATGCTTCACTCAACACAACGCACGATGATAGAAGGGAATACCGTCCCCCCCGATCTAGACGAAGTTAAGATGGCGACATCGAGACGCAGTCTAATAAAGCTGCTGGTGCAGATAGTCTGCCCGCTGAAATGTTTAAAGCAGCTGGATATGATCTGGTTGGGCGCATGCACCAGCTCATCTGTAAGATATGGTCGGAGGAAAACATGCCAGATGAGTGGAATCTCAGTATCGTTTGTCCGATCCACAAGAAAGGAGACCCCTTTGACTGCGCCAATTACTGAGGGATAAGTCTCCTTAACATCGCCTATAAGATCTTTTCTGCCATTCTGTGTGAACGCCCGAATCCTTTCGTCACCAGTGTGGTTTCAGGCCGTGGAAGTCCACCACCATAGATCAAATCTTCACACTGTGGCAGATCCTGGAGAAGACCCAAGAAATGCAGATCGACATACACCACCTATTTGCCGATTTCAAGGCCGCATATGACAGCGTGCATAGCGAAAAGCTATACAGCGCCATGTCTAGTTTTGACATTCCTGCCAAACTCGTCAGACTGAACAGGATTACGATGGAGAACTCTCGCTGGTTCTACAAGGTCGGTAACGAACTCACCGAGACCTCAATGTCAAAAAAGTTTTGAGGCAAAGTGACGCGTTGTCATGTGATTTCTTTAACATCATTCTTGAGAAGATCGTGCAAAACTCACTGGCCAACACAAGAGGCACGATCTTCCAAAAGTCCGTTCAACAACTAGCTTACGCGGATGACATTGATGTGATTGGGCGAACACAGGGAGCCGTCAATAATACGTTTGCTGGCTTTGAAACGGAAGCGACTAAAATGGGTCTGGCAGCAAACGAGGGCAAAACGAAGTATATGCTGAGGACGCACAACATCGACGACTTGGCCAGAACGTCACCATAGGCAGCTATAACTTTGAGATGGTGAAGGACTTCGTCTACCTCGGCTCCGTGGTAAACAGTACAAACAACATCAGCAACGCAGAATAACTCTTGCCAAACGCTGTTTTTTTTTGGACTCAAAAGGCTAGCGAATAATAGAGCCCTCTCTCGGAAGACCAAGCTGACTTTATATAAGACCTTGATCATCCCAGTCCTGCTGTACGGCGCAGAGGCATGGACAATATCCCAAGCGGATGAACAATCTCTTGGTCTTTTCGAGAGAAAAGTTCTGCGCGCGATCTTTGGTCCTGTTTGCGTTGATGGCATTTGGAGGAGAAGGTTCAACCACGAACTATAAGGGCTGTACACCGACATGAGTCTAGCCAGGCGTCTACGGATCCAACGCCTAAGATAGCTAGGCCACGTAGAGCGTATGGACAACTTAGCTCCGGCCCGAAGAGTCTTTGTCTCTGAGCCTATGGGACAATGCAACAGAGGACGTCCACGTACAAGGTGGCGCACACAAGTCGAGGGGGAACTCGGCCGGATTGGTGTGCGAAACTGGAGACAGCTGGCGAGCGATCGTGCTGGCTGGAGAAGCATGTTGAGTGAGACCCAGGTCTACCTCGGACTGTAGCGTCCTAAGAAGAAGAAGAAGAACACAATTGCCAAGAATAAGACTGTAGGTTACTCCCTTAACAAAGTAATAAGAGTGCTACGTACATACTCGGATATTTACTCCAATATTTTGAGCAACTGTCGATTCTTTTTTCATTTCTTACATCAAAAATACTAATAATTGAAATTGTTAGTGAGTTTTTACAAGCAATCGGGACCATGAGGCACATTATTTCAAAGGAAAATGACACCAGATCCTCTACCGGAGCAATTGCTTTCGGGTATAAGACCTCGCTAGAGAAGAATATTTTGGACTGGGACTTAAAAAAATGTTTGATGTTTTTTTCGAGATTCGAACCGACGACCTCGAGCGTAGGAGTCGACGCACCTACCCACTACGCCACGGCGCCCACTGGGACTTAGATGTTCTATAAAGGTGAAGGCAATCCCTCTCAAACACCCGAATCTGTTCCATTAAGTTTGCTACCACGTTGAATCTCCGGGACATCCATAGGTGAGCATTGGCCAGATGGGGTCCATGCAACAGATTACTTTGATAAACAGTAAAACAGTCTCTTTGTAAGGGCGACAGCAAATCGGGTGCTGGCAAGAACATGTTTGTTCAAATACAGATATTTATCTGGCCAAATCCTTGAGCAACTGACTACACTTCGTTGCGCCAGTGGCTGCTCGTGCTGCCCAAATGTAAGAACTTCCACCAACTCTTTTTAATACTCGCAGAGGACACGAAGTCACGCTGAAAGAGTGTGGCAATGACCTCGACCTGTGTACTACCATGTCATCAACGTACGCAATCGTATGGTAAAGGGAACTTATTAGACCACTCGTGTACAAATTTAACAGCATCGCCGAATTAACAACACCCTGTTGGAGCCCACTTTTTGTTTTGCATGTCCCAGTAGAGGTCACACTGCCATTTTTGACAACGAACCGTCAATTGGTGAGCATGTTACACAGTAGGTACAGTAGTGGTTTACCAATTCCTGGCCTGCTCAGCTTATAGAAAAGACTCCCTAACCATACGGTATCGAAAGTCTTTTTTCAAGTCGATCACGACAGATTGACCACCTTTTCTCACTCGTGTTGTGCGCGCTATTGTTCTCTCACGAGCAGAGGGGACCTACAGTTAAAGGCCATTTCCGAACGGCGGGGTTGAGATGCTTCTTCAAGGCAATTATACCTTTAGAGCATTGTCAGTGACTCGAGTCGTGAAAGTTGGAGCCGTACAATTTGAAAATAATTTTTTGTTTGTACTGGGAAGTCTAGACTAGGCTGAAAGTCTAGTGCGTAGGAGTCAACGTAGCCATACTCACTACTCCACGGCCATTTAATTAAGTTGTTACATTTACATACATAAAACTAACATACGAGTAAAACTCAAGCAGCAGGAGACGTGCAGAGATACGGTGGCCCGTATACGTTGAAAGGTATATGAATCAATTTGAAGAACTGCGTTTGAGACACCTGGCAAACTTTCACGGTAGATTGATATGCATATTAGTTGTGCCCCATGTGGACGTTATCTACTCGTAGACCGTAGCACCACTCGAAGAAGAACATGAAAAAATCTTCTGAAAAGATGTTGAAAATATGTTGAAAAATTATTATATGTGTTTTCCAGATAAAGTTGTCGAACATCATAGCGTCTATTTTTTGTGCGATTAGGTGCAGATACTTGAAGCATAATGGTAGGTTTATTTTTGAGAATAATTTCTTTCAAAATATGCGTGTTACAAAATCAAATGATCTGCCATTTCAAATCCCTTCTCGAACAACATTCAGTCCATATACCTGCAGCTATAGTCCATATAACTGTATATGACCGCTATCAAAAGCGTTCAATAATTTTCAGCCGCTGTTGCTTTATGAAAAATGCCCCAAAATACATTTACTCGATCACAGAGCTAAGGTGAAAGAAATGATAAATTCTGAAAATAAACTTTATAATCGTGCGTCTTTATTTTTCGTCTTTTAATTCCATTGCAAAATACTTGTTCATTTTACGGGCAAAGTTTAAATTTAGGTGAGCACCACTCTACACTGTCAACCGACATAGTTATTGGCAAATTAAATTTATTTTGGACATTGTATATTGCGATCTGTCGACTCTTTGGTCGATTAAAATAATGTCATGAGATCATCTAAATTTAGTCGAGACGCTGATCGTCTGAAAATCAAATTTTGGATGAGAACCTTGCGTAGAGGAGATTTATTTTCGTTTGACCCTTGGTTCAACGAATTCAACATAAACAACATTTTTATTTGGGAATTTGTTAGTAAGCAAAATGAATAAGTACCAGAGAACGCCGAGCCTCCAATATTTGAATGACAAGCAAAAAAAGTTGTCTGGGAAATAAAAAAGGGCTGCAATGAACTATTGCTTCAAGGGAACGATGACAAAAGGTGCCACAGAGTGTAGACGGAGTAGAGGACTCTTATGACTTAGCTTTGTCACCTGAGTTACACCGACGATAATGTATGCCAATTTTCACACAAAATAATGGACCTACACGAAGGTAGTTAGGGAGGAACACATCATTGGGCTGAATATAAACGCTAAGAAGACAAAAATCAGCAGCTTTGAATTGATCCAACGGTTCGGGTATGCATTGCTAAACAACCGGGTTAGAGAGCAGAGGAATTTCCATATACGCAGGGGAGTAAAAAAAGGTGGATAGTAGGATTCTATAGTTGGATTCTATACCTGCGAGACTACTTGGACACTGTGGTCGGGATGTGCTCGAGGTAAAACCTACAAACTCCTTCAGTGCGACAACAGGTTGCTGACGGTGGTTGTTGGAACTCTCTTGCCATGAATGAACTCACCAATGACTCTGGGGATAAAGTGGAATAAGAAGATACTTTTCACTACCTCTGCCACTGCCTCTTTGTCAGCCAGAAACTTTTTTCAGGTTAAAAGGATCAATAGGATGGATGCGGAATGAGTAGAAACAAGAATTTGCGATACGGAAGAAAGAATACAAGTCTCCAATTCGGCATCGCATTGGGTCTGTAGGACCTAATTGTGACAGGACTTCCGCGCGAGTTACACAAATGCAAGTCAGCAGTCTCGACGACGGAACATTTGTGTTGCTTCACAACCCATAAGTAAGGTGACGCCTCTTTTCAGTGCCAATGAAATCACTTTGATAATTGAAGCCCAACGGAAGGTGAATGTGTTGACCTTACTATTTATTTTGATATCATATTTTAATTTGTATAAATAAAGTTGGGGGAGTCTTGACGGACCCGCAGAACAGCGATCATTGTGTGTTTTTCATTTAACTCGCGTGTACCCATTACCCTATCTACCTAAGGTTGCCTAGTCGTTTTCTGCTTTAGAGATACAGTGGTGGACAAAAGTATTCACACAGTGTCACTTTCGAAGTACGCGCGGCGCTCAAACAAAACAAAACAATTTTTTTTTTCAGGGAATTGTGTTTGAATATATGCAGCTACTTCAAAAGTGGCACTGTGTGAATACTTTTGTATACGTACAGTAAGCGTCAAAAGTGAGTAAACAGTCATTAGCTGAAAGGTATTGCTCTAAATTAAAATTGACTGGAATGGTCTACGTCTGTCATTGAAGCCTCAAATAAAAGCTCTGAAATCATACTTCAAAATAATCTAGATTTCATTTAAAATAACAGTAAACATAAAGAAGTATATTTAGTTCAAACGAAAAAAGGGACTAAAAACAGGCGTCAAAAGTGAGTGAACACATCTCTTTAAAAAACAGTATCTTATTGAGAAAAGAATTGTACTTTATATGCCTTTACCACTTTTTCGAGAATTGAGCCTTTATGTCTTACAGTCTGATTGACTGACACACCCATATACGAGTATACACTCACTTTTCAATGCTGTTTTCAGCACTTTTCTCTTTGAAATTCAATTAGTTGTTTTGTATATACACTTATGTTAAATATTATTTACCATATTTCAAAGTATGATTTTTCAGCTTTAATTTGATATATCCATGTCTGTTCTACCTCATTCCGATGAATACTAGATTAGCGGATAAACCTTCAGCAGATGACTGAATGTTCACTCACTTTTGACGCTGACTGTATATTGCGATGTATTCCCCGTCTATCGGACTCATTGACAGCCGAATGGCCAGATAAATCTCCGCAATGTGGTGAAAACTTTTAAAGCTTGTACACGATGATTGTGAATCATTATTTATGCTTCAGTGGTATGATTGCAAAAAGACTGCCACACAACTGCTAAAAGTCATTTGATAGGATCCATTGTCTAGGATGTTTATGTATAGTCGGCGCTATAGACACAAAGCCAACATGCGTAATGAAAGCATTCTTAGGAATGTTACCGTTAGTTTTTTTTTAGGACAACAACTTTTGCGTCGACAATTCGAATACAGTGAAATGGCTCATGATTTTCTCACGGTATAGTCTATGGGCATAGGAAGATTCTGAATATCCTACAAAATCAGATTTAGGACCTGAATGTGCCTGGACTCTTATCGATTATACAATAAAGCTCTCCTTGACAATGCACCAATTTAGCAAAATAAAACTGAAGACATAGTCATCTTTACTTATGGATCCATAAAAGGTGTAGGTATCCTCTCTGGGCGCCGTGGACGTTTAGGTTTGTGCGTCGACCCATACACACTTGAATTTCACAGTCTAGGTTCAAATCCCAGCAGAAGCAAACATTTTTCAAAAAGGAATTGTTCGCGGCTCTGCCTCTTTCGAGTCACTGACAAGGTCTAGAAAAAGCTTCTCAATCTCGCCATTCGGAGTCGGCATTAAACTGTAGGTCCCCTCCACTCGTGAGAGAACAATAGCATGCACAACACGAGTGGTTGCTGAGAAGCTAGGTCCAGGTCCACCTCGGACTGTAGCGCCGCCATTATTATTTTTAAGCGTTGTATCCGTGCCAAGGCGTCTCAGAAGTAGACAAGAAGAAAATGTTCATAACCTCCATAATGTCCCCCTTCCTACGATGGAAATCCTCTGTCACAGTATCTGTTCATTACTTCCTGTAGGAGTTCTCATGGTTGCTGAGAAGCTAGGTCCAGGTCCACCTCGGACTGTAGCGCCGCCATTATTATATTATTATTTTTAATATTGCCGAAAGGGGAATGGGAAATGCTGTTGCTTTAGGCCTTCTAGCAGGAAATCGACACAAAGTACATGTCTAGGCTAGTCCAAACGTAGCTCAGTCACAACAATGTCACATTTATGGATTATCCATATCAGCAACCAGATTTAAGTCCTATAGAAACGCTTTGAAAGGTCTTTAAAAGTTAAAAATGTTAAAAGTACAGACGATTTTTTTAAGAAGAATTGAGATGTGTTGAAATAAAATTCCGTTAAATATTATTTTAAATTAAAATTAAGTTTATGCCAAAAAGGTATAAGAGAGTCATCGGAAATAATTATTTTCCGTTGAAAATGGATTTTTTGTAGTTTTTTGCAATTACAGTGAAAGTTGCAATTTTTTTTGTCGCGCTTCAGTTTGAGTTTCCATTAAAAAACGTAGATTAATACACTTTTTTATATGATTTCAAAAAATTATTTATTTTTGTAAACTATGCTATGGTTTTACAAAAAAACTTCTGAATTTAAAGAATTTAAAGAAATTGCTTGGTTTAACTTCTAGTTGCAATTATTTTGTCCGATACTGTATATGGTCCCGTCTGCGAGGAAGGGGAATAAAGGAAAAGACACAACCGCGAACTCTATGAGCTGTACCAAGATGTGGATGTAGTCCGGAAGGTAAAAATCCTTCAATCCGCTCGGCCACATCGAACGCATGGATAACATCGCCCCAGCTAAGAGGGTCTTCTAGTCCGAGCTTCTTGGTTCTGTCCGATACTGTATCAGGCGTAGAATTTTTCTTTTGAACGCACCAAGAATCAGCTTTGCAGTTTTGCTTAGGGCGATTCTAAGTCGGATCTTCACTGTGATGTCGTTCGTGGAGTTCACGTTTGCCTCGATGTAGACAAACTCCTTCACTACCTCAGGTGGTGTGCGACGGATCTATTTGTATTCCACAGCATATATTTTGTTTTGTCCTCATTCACTCCACGACCAGCTCGTTTCGCCTCTTCTTCAATCGTCGCAAAAGCTTCTACAACGCCACGCTTTTGTGACAGCTGTAATATATGTCGCATTCTCTTTTATTCATTATACCTTGTCCTATCCAGCGTATTTCCTGGATCATAGTAATATCTGCCTTATACTGCATGAGGATCTTTTCCAATTGATGATCAGCAACTGAAGTGTAGAGCGTACTAACATTCCAGGAGCACACTGGCAAATCATAATCCTTTTTCGTTCCGTGTCGTCGTTAGTGGTCCGTCCATCCGAGGCAGCTTGCTCCTTCATAACAATTTTTTTTTACCTGGGGCGGGTTGTTATCCCTTCGAACAACCGTCAGTTCGTACGGAGTAGCGTTCCGTTCTCTCGCACAACGGTTATTGTAAAGGCTATCCAGGGGGCGCCGCAAGGAGGCTGTATATCAACTTGACCTAAGCAAACCCTACCTTTGGTACTGTACAAGTAATCTGTAAAGTCGCAGTATTAATGATATCGCCAAGGATAGTTTCTTCTGAAACGAATTTTAAATCTGATTCAGAAGCGACTACGAATTGCAATTCGCTGTACATGCCAAACTTATTCAAAAAACATATCGAAAGGGGTTTCAATCAATTTTAAGTAGATTTTATACACATAAACATATGTACACGCATATGCAAATTTTTATTAGAGATCTTGCAGTCTAATACAATCCATATTGCAACTTTACAATCAGGCACGATCGCTCACGCCTGCACCAATTAACTACATCGAAACTAACGTATTTTTATAAACTCTTCCTTTATTCAATATCTAGAGGATTATTCTTTTTAACATGAGGCGACAGGTCCAACGTTTGAGATGTGACTGGTGCAGAAGATGGTTGAGGTGGTGGTGCAGCAGGAGTGCTAGTTGTGTTTAAGACTTCCTCAATATTTCCTAGGCTATTTTTATCTCCGGCATTCCTGGTCAGTGAATTGTAAATACTAAACGCTTGATAAACCATCGACGAAACGTCACTAGAATTGGAAGGCAGCAACATAGAATTGTTTGTTTTAGCTAGATTGCTGAAAGCGGCAATATATTGCTCAGCCAATGTCAGGGATGCTGCGTGTTTTCCGTTCTAGAGGACAAAAAGAGATGCGTCTGTTAGTTCGTAGGGGAAGTAAGGGAAGGTTATTGTAGATGCTTACTTCAGTGGTTACTGATTTTGCCAATGTTTGCAGACCTCGGGCTCGTGCGTCAGCTATGGCAAGCATTGCTGCTGCTTCTCCACTTGCCTTGTTTATGTTTTCTTGACGTTCGGCCTCTGTAACAAAAAAGTGGAGGAGTTTATATGATAATCGATGTGACGTTATAGAAAAGAAAGTTAGTAGAAAATTGACACAGAAAATTAGGCTGAAGAATTTCAAGCTAGACTAAATGGTCTGCTGTCGAAAAGCTTGAATGAAGACATATCAGATATTAATTTTGATTGACAAGACTCTTCTAGCGGAACGATTTCCCAAAGGATCGATACAAACATTTGCGGACGGCATTGATGCGGTTGAAGAACGTACCAAGGCTATAACGAGGCACGGAAGCTTCTTTCGTTTCAAAGAGAAATGCACTCCTACAGGAAGTAATGAACAGATACTGTGACAGAGGATTTCCATCGTAGGAAGGGGGACATTATGGAGGTTATGAACATTTTCTTCTTGTCTACTTCTGAGACGCCTTGGCACGGATACAACGCTTAAAAATAATAATGGCGGCGCTACAGTCCTAGGTGGACCTGGGCCTAGCTTCTCAGCAACCACTCGTGTTGTGCGTGCTATTGTTCTCTCACGAATGGAAGGGATCTACAGTTTAATGTCGACTCCATGCGGCGATTTTGAGAATCTTTTTCCAGACAGTGAGCATTGTCTTGTTTTGTTTTGAGCATTGTCAGTGACTCGAAAGAGGTGGAGCTGTGAAAAAAAAAGTTTAATGTTTTTTTCCGAGATTCGAACATTAGTCCTCGAGCGTAGGAGTCGACGCACCTACCCACGATCCAACGACTAGTCATCTAAAAATTCAACTCATAACGTGGGTAATCAATGAGGAGCGTGTGGACAAACATAGCTCCGGCCCGAAGAATTTCCAACTTTGAGCAACAGAGTGAGTCCACGATGGCGTCCGTGTTGCACACATAAGTGCAAAAACCCTCAACCAGCTTTCTATACGAAACTGGACGCAGTTGCCGAAACATCGTGATAGTTAGAGAGGCTTTTCGTTTGGGAACCACGTCCGCCCTGGGTAGAAGCTCTAATTTTGTAAGCGAAACTGGACGCAGATGGCGAAGGATCGTAATGGTTAGAGGCTTTTCGGTTGGGGACCACGTCCACCCTGGATAGAAGCGCCTTAAAACAAAGTTAAGGAAGGACAAAAGAGACACAGAAATGTGTCTTCACGATGCGAATTCACTTTTAAACTACCGTTGTGAATTGATTGAAATTTAGGCACGGCACCGAACTATCCCTCAGTATATGTAAAAAAAACGCATTGCGCCACGTTGACCACAAATTCAAGCTGTATGATGTCGGACAACAAATAACGCAGAACAGCATGAAATTATCGATCGATTTTCTAAGCAATGACAACACATAACTCTTGAAAAATCAACAATGTTGAGGAAGAGTTCAAAATGTATTGTTCAGAATACTTTATTCAACATACAGGCAGAGAATATCACAACCGTTTCAAAAAAAAACTCAAACTTTCGCCTACCTAACCTAACCTTTAACTAACTCTGGTATGAGCGGGAAAACTAGATGAACTTAATGAAATCATCTAAAAGTGCTGTCCTTTAACATGAGCTACAATGAAATCTGTTTCAAAACTACAAATAATTGGTCTGCTATTCACTACCAAATCGTTACAACTCTACACTTTGTAGAATCGCTTTGAACTAACCTGAAGCCAATATCCTTGATTTCCTCTTGCCTTCTGCTATATTGATTTCAGCTTCGCGAACACCTTCTGACTCCAATATAGCAGCACGCTTCCTTCGTTCGGCCTCGACTTGCATTTGCATAGCGTCATGAACACGATCGGGAAGCTTTAAGTAAAATACGTTACTATCAAAAAAGATTACACAAAAATAACAATTAATTACTCGTATATCACGAATTTCATAACGAAGACACGCAATACCCCACGCTTCGCTCGCCTTATTAATGGAATCAACAATGCTGACGTTGAGCGACTCTCTCTCGCGAAATACTTTATCCAAAGACATTTTACCCAACTCAGATCGCATTGTTGTTTGAGCCAATTGCGTAATAGCAAATTCAGGATCTTCAACTCCGTACGAAGCTACAAAACAACATACAGATGTTAATCAGTGACGTTTTTTTTCTAATCAATATTTGTACATACCGCGGTAGGGATCGACAATGCGTAAATACAAAACTCCGTCTATACTAAGCGTAACGTTGTCTAAAGAAATTGCACTTTGTTTTGGAACATCTATGGCTATTTCTTTGAGGCTTTGAACATATCTGATTTTGTCAATGAATGGCACCAAAATGTTGAGACCTGGTTCCATGATTTTATGAAAACGACCCATACGTTCGACAATCCATGCCTGTAAAATAAAGTGTTAACGTTTGCGGGTTTTGTTTTTGACCAGAGAAAGGAAGTAGAGAAAGAAAACAACACAAACCTCTTGTTGTGGAACGAATAGAACGATTGTATTTATTGGAGAGTAGGACTTCAAGCGCACCGGTTGAAATGTTACCCTATTTTGCGTAAGCATTCTCTGGAAATTCTGTACAAAATTTAATGGCTAGCAAATGAGGATGCGTTTTATGATAGTTACCCTATTAGCAAGGCCGCACATTAAGTTGCTGTATCTTATCATTTTGTTTAATTTTAAAGTATGTTCCAATAACCTGTACAAAATCTTACTTCAGATCACCAGTGGTCAGAAGTCAAACTTAAATATGACATTTTTTTCGGCACAAATGTCAAGATTGTTTTTTTTGACAGATCGGGAGGGCTTCACCAAACAGTGGTGCCAAATCAATGTGATGCGATTGTAGGAGCTGCTTTAAAAAAATCGCAATTTGTGATGAAGTTAAAAGATTTACATATTATTTTAAGGGATATTTTTAAAGATTAATATATTTACACAAAGTGAGTATAAACTTCGAACTTTAAAACTTTATAATTTTGTCATAAAACCTCATCTTATGACTCAATTCATCAATTACTTAAAATCAACAAATTGCTTTGAGCGAACTCGTGCCATATTTATTTGATATACCTCGACAATTTGCAATCAAATCGCATGCAGTTGCCGTATCTCGCTCAAAAATATATTTATTAGAAGATATTTATAAGCAAATATCCTGAAAAATTGCTCGCACCGACATGAAACTTCGAACTCACCCAAGTTAATTACCTGTCAAATCTTATCGTTGAACACACATGTCATTGAACGTTGACGTCCGTTAATTACCTTGCCCACTTTCATCGCTGAACACACTTACTTCAAATACCATGGAAAGCAAAAATATTATTAATTGCCTTTGTGAATTCGGTTTAAAATCACGATTCCGATAGATTATATTTTATTTACAAATATCAGTTACACTTGTTAACAACAAAGCGATGAGCACAGTGGAAATAAATCATCGGAGATCTGTCTTGATAAAGTGACGCGTTTTCGCAGTTCATCTTGTTTAAAGTGAATTACCAATCCCAGGTTGTTTGAAACATTTCGACTAATTTTCAATTTGCTTGCTTAAAAATTGAAACTAATGGAGTCCGATAAAGTAGCTGACGTGGTATTCCTTATTGAAGGAACAGCGATAAATGGTGCATACATTAATGACTTGAAACTGAACTATATTGTGCCAACACTCGAGTATTTCTCACAGGGTCCAATCGATGACAGAGAATACCTAACATCGGATCGGAATTCTACTTTGTACGGTGTTGTGGTGTATAAGACGGCACAGTGCATGCCCAACAAATCGGTAGAGACTTTTGGTCCCATGACAAGTCCACTGAAAGTGCTGGAAACTATCGAAAGGCTTGATCTATCAGGCGGTCAAAGTGAATCAAATGCAAACTTGGCGGAGGGTTTCGCCACTGCAAGGGTATGCTTTGAGGACTTGAACGACATTCGTGGCAATGTCAATCTTAATGTGCAACGTCATTGCATACTGATATGCAACAGTGCACCGTATTCACTGCCTGTGCAGGAGTGCTACCAGTACGAGAACAAAACCATCGAGCAATTAACACCGATTTTCGTTGAGAAAAAGATACACCTCTCGATTATTGCTCCTCGAAAGATGCCAATTTTGATAAAACTTTTCACCAAAGCCGATGCGGATCTTCCTCTTGCTACAAAGAACTACTGCCGGGACATTCGTCATTTGATTCTTCTTAAGGGCTTCCATCTCAAGGAGAGACCAGTGAGTCCTAATGTGAATCACGCCGTCAACGCTCCGAGTCCGATGAATAACCTGCAAAACTCGATTCTCGTCGAGAATCAACAACAGGTTCTGCAGTCTCAGCAGCAGGCACAGAAACAGCAGCAACAACCAGCTACACTGGTCAGCCAGCCGTTCATTAACAATCCATCCAATCCCATTCAGATTCCTTACAACAACAACGTCGCTCAGGGTAATCGCTGGCAGCAGCGGCCAGCGTTCTTGCCCGGATCGAACACTGGAATGGGAGTGCAGCACAATCCTAACTCCGCCCTCATATCGCAACTGTCTACCCCTCCAAGCCAGGGCGTCAACATGTTGCAGCATCAACAAGCGCTTCGTATGCAAATGATTAACCAGCAGCAGCAACAACAACAGCAACAGCAGCAACAACAGCTACAACAACAGCAACAGCAACAACAGCAGCAACAACAACAACAGCAGCAGCAGCAGCAACAACAACAACAACAACAAGTTCAATCCCAACTGAGCCAGATGACAGCTCCACAAGCGCCAACTCTGCAACCAACCGCAACCGATCGCGATCGCGAGAAGATATGGTCAGGTCTCTTGGAATGGATTGAGAAGACAAAGCCAGACCAAACCAAGTTAACACGGCAGGTGCCTTGTCATGTCACGACAAACATAAAGGACGGCGAGCCAGAGGTCAGAGCAGAAAACTGGCCACCCAAGCTGCTGATGCAGTTGATGCCAAAGCATTTAGTGGGCAACATTGGCGGTCAGTACCTTAAGGACTCCAAGATGGTTGTCTTCCGACCCAATCCGTGTGAAGCCCTGGACTCGCTCTCTAAGGTTATGACCACCGGGTTCGCCGGATGCGTTCACTTCTCCACGACGTCATCCATGCCCTCGTGTGAAATCAAAGTGCTCATTCTCCTCTACACCGCTGATAAGAACGCGTTCCTAGGCTTCATTCCGAACAATCAGACAATGTTCGTCGATCGTCTTCGTAAGGTAATTCAGCAAAAGCAAAACATAGGTCAACAGGGATCGTCAGTGAATATGCAGCAGCAGAATCACCAGCCACAGCAGCAGCAGAGCTCCCACGGCGGCGCAATGGCCCCGAACAACATACAAGCCCCCAATCCGCTGCAGCAGCAAGTCGTGCAGCAGCATCAGGCGAACCAACAGAAAGTTATGGAGGCACAAATACAGGATCAACATCGACAGCAACAGCAACAGCAGCACTACAACCAGTACGCCCAGATGTCCGTGCAAATGCAGGACGGCCTCGGCTCTGGAGTCCAGCACAACATGGGAATCGTGCAACAGCAGCAGCAACAACAACAGCCTCGCATGCCAGTCAGCATGAGTGTTCCATCTCAGGTTGCCCACGGCATGCCGCAGGAGCGAATGGTTCGTCCCATGATGAGCAACAACCCCGGCCTGAGACACCTGCTGCAGCAGCAGTCTACGCCGGTCAATCACTTCAGGCCTCAAATGCCTGCTATTAACAATCCCAACATGGGAGCTCCGCCGCATATTCAAAATCGATCAAATCAGTTCGATGATCCCAACTTTGAATTCCTGTAATTGTATTAGTTAATCATACTTTAATCTACTTATTAAACCGCATATGAGAATATGAGATACAAGTTGGCTTTTACTTCTGGTACTTGCATTTCCATTGATTGATTCATTTTTTTTCAGCTTGAGAGAATTCTAGGCGGTTGTTTGAGACCTCAATTTGAAGAAGACTCGGGATGGAAGGTGTTTATCAAATCGCAGTCATTCTTCTTTACCCTCTTAGGTGACACATCGGTTCGCTGTGGATGGCACGATGTGAATACTCTAGACGGCGCGATAGGCATGTTGTCTGTTCAGTGGCAAGTAGGTAGGTTGGTGAGTAGAGGGTCGGAGGCCACGTCTCACTTAGGTCGTTGAGGTCTCATTGTCATGCCCAATTGATGATTGATATCCTCTTTTTCCGTACCGTACTCATTATCTTTGATCGTTCTTCAGCCACCCCGTTATTCTTATGAACATGGAAAGATACTTTAGAGGTTACTTCCTCAAGATCTTGGAAGAAGTACTCTCCCAATTTTCTATTACACAAGTGACACAAACTAAGGCAAAGGCACAGGCAGTGAGAAATGCCGTCTCGTTCATCTTCATCATTCCTCTACATATATGACCGGTGAGAGCTCCAACCACCATCGTTAGTAACTTCTTGTCGCACGGAAGGATGTTGTCGGTCGTAACTAGGTCATAATGCCCGAGTGGTCTCACAAGTAGGTGGGACACGCTATCTACAATTTGCTAGTTCTAGAATTCTGTGTGTGTATAGTGGCGGTTCTAAAGATAAAACTCAATTAGCAATAAGTGCCGTTTTGATACCACAGTTCTGAAACGAATGAAAATGGAGCTTATACGGTTTTTTACTTATTTACCATCTTGTAGAGTTTGGGAACATCACTAATCTCTTGATGGTCATCTTGGATATTTCTTCAAGAGTTTCGATAAAAGGTACAGCCAGAGCTTGATGGCTCTTGCAAGTGCTGGACATGTGCAAAGAAAGTGAGACAGGGTCTCCCTTTCTAATGCGACATCAAAGCTACGACAGTGGTCATTATATGGGATGCCCAATTTGGCTGAGTGTTCGTCTATTGGCCAGTGACCCGTGATGATTCCTACTAGCCTTGCGACATCGGTCCGAGTTCTGTAAAAGATATCCGTTGTTTTGGCTAAATTATAATCAGGCCAAGTTTTTCTAGATGTAGCACAGTTATTTAAACTGGCCCATTTAAGGCTGACCAGCTTCAGGAAATACGCTGATATTCTTGCCTTGACCAACCCTAGCGGGATCGGCACATCCATTGCGGTCGAATTTTGCAGAGCGGAACCTAGTCTTGCGAGTTCGTCAGCTTTCTCGTTTCCCAGAATATATGCACAGGAACCCAAACTAGAGTGACGTTGCACTGTTTCTTCAGCGAAGACACCAACATTCCCTGACTAACTTTGAGGTCATGCGGGCATACTCGGTAGCCTTAATTGCAGCTTGACTGTCAACATATATAGCTATGTTAGGTTGTAGTCTAGTGCTCTGGTGTCAACTCAAGATACCACAGGCCTCTCGAATGGCGACGATATCCGCTTGGAAAACAGTAGCATAGTCTGGGAGTCTGAATGAAGTGGATACGCTCTTAAGCTTTTGAGTAAACACCTGCTCGGACGCCGCAGTCCATTTTTGAGCCGTCAGTGTATACGTCCACATCAGGGACGAGACTGAAACATCCTTCTTCCCAGTGGGTTAGAGTGCACCAGTGCGTGATGCGAAGTCTAGCATCCCATTCTCTGTACACTGTTAAGTTTCTTTAAATTGTATTTGTTGCGAAGAGCTGGCCACCAGGCTAAAGTCATAAGTAAGAATGGGTCGTACTACGGCTGTGTACATCCATTGAGTCAGGTTAGGATGGAGGCCTCATCTCTTGCCTATAGTTCTATTGCAGGCATTCAATATTCACTAGTGAAAGTGAATATTGAACACCGGATCAAGAAGGCATGTGTGGCATGTGTGGACATGCCTTCTTGATCCGGTGTTCAATATTCACTTTCACTAGATACTTGGCCGTTGGCGAGAGGCCAAGTGATATACCACTGAGACGGGGTGGTCTAAAGAGAGGCATTTTAGTTTTCCTGGTGAAAAGCAACATTTCCGTTTTCCTGGATTAATACTTAATACTTAGGCCAAAAATCGCAGCCCAGTTATTAATCTTACTTAGCGCGCTTTCCATGACAACATTAATCACGGTTGGAAATGTTTCTGTTACTAAAATCACCAAGTTATCCGCATACGATACAACTTTAAAGGATTTCTCAAAGTCGAGAAATGGTAGTCTATAGTCACTCTCGATTTCTGTTATTGAAAGTTTATCCAGAAAGCTTGCATGCCCTGTGGTACCTGAACGCCAGTCGCTAGTTTGACCGATTCTCAGAGCACTTTTAGCGGTCGATACCTGCATATAAAAGTCTAATGGGAGCATGTATAGGATAGTTTACAAGCCAGCCGTTGGGGTGGTGCTTATTGCACCAGTGGCTCCCATACACGCAAGTCTCTGTACTTCAGCCACAAGTAGAGTTGGTTGAATTACTATTTGACTAACTACTTCAAGCAGAGCTTGAGATGCACCGCAAAGTTGTTGATTGCTCCTAACCTAACCTAATCACCAACAAGAAACCAGTGGTATGATGGCGAGTGTGAGCAGAATAAAGCTGCTACCGGCGAGGCATACCAAAAAACGCTGCAGCGAAAAACCAAGGTAGCGCAAAAGGAGTATGGGGCTAGAAGACGGGAGGAGAAGAAGTTTCTGCGACAAAAGAATGGGTTTCTCAAAAAATCCCAGCTTTTTATAAAAAAGTCAAAAGACACTTCTAAGTCGTAATGGTAATCTTGTTACTGACCCGCAGGAAGTAGTCCATAAATCGGGGATCCCTGCTTAAGATCCTCTCCAGTGTACTGGGTGAATGTTTAAAGCCCTTTTGCACCGCCCTAGTTGGCGTGTACCAGGGCGGCTTTCAGCACGGCAAATCGACTATAGACCAAATTTTCACACTCCGTAAAATCAATTCGATAAGCACCACCTCTTCATCGCAAAGAACTATTCGATTCGATGGCCGAATTCAGATTCCCGGAAAAATGTATTCGGTTGTGTCACACCAGGTTAAAAAGTACGCGATGCACCGCGTAGTACATTTCTAGAACTTCTGAATCGTTTGAAACCTGCACCGGATTTCGGAAAGGAGATGCGCCGTCGTGTGACTTTTTCAATGGTTCTGGAAAAGATAGTGCGGGTAGCAGGTGTAGACACGGAATGCACTATCTCATATAAATCGGTCCAGGTACTAGGCTACGCAAAAGACATCGTCATTTTCGCGCGTTCTCAGTGAGTCTTAGGGGAAGCATTTACGGCGATAGAACAAGCTGGTCTTAGGGCAAATCCTCATATGCCGTAGAGTAAAAATCGATTCCTCGCCTATCATGTAGGACAAATCGGCATAATTGACAGCTACAATTTTGAGGCAGTTAAGGAGCTTGTCTACGTTGAGGCAAACGTGAATTCCACAAACGACACCTTTGTGGAGATCTAACGTAGAATCGCTCTTTTTTTTTGAGGTTTTGAAGCTCTGCACTGGAGCACCCAAACTCAAAACTGGTCCACTGTACTGCCAGGTAGTAACCTACTCCTACTTACTTAAGGTGGCGCTACAGTCCGGGGTGGACCTGGGCCTCAACCAACAAGCGTCTCCAGCCAGCTCGATCTTTAGCTAGCTGCCTCCAGTTTCGCACGCACAGTTGGTTGAGGTCCCTTTCCACTTGCGTGCGCCACCTGAGTCGCGGTCTTCCTTTACTGCGCCGTCCCTCGGGGGTGGATTCGAAGACTTTCCGGGCCGGAGCATTGGTATCCATTCGCTCTATATGACCTAGCCATCTCAATCTTTGTATCTTCATCCTTCTGGCTAAGTCAATGTCGCTGAACAGCTCGTACAGTTCGTTGTTGTATCTTCTCCTCCACTCACCCTCTATGCAGACGGGACCGAAAATCACCCGAAGAATTTTCCTCTCGAAGCAACCAAGAGCAACCTCATCCGCTTTTGACAAAGTCCATGCTTCTGCGCCATATAGCAGGACTGGGACGATTAGGGTCTTGTACAGGGTTACTTTGGTTGTTCGAGAGAGGGCTTTGTTTATCAATTGCTTTCTTAGCCCAAAGAAGCAGCGATTAGCAAGAGTTATTCTTCGTTTGATTTCAGCGCTGGTGTCGTTGTCTGAGTTAATAGCGGTGCCTAGGCAGACAAAGTCCTTGACTACCTCAAAGTTATAACTGTCAGCTGTGACGTTCTGTCCGAGACGTCGGTGTTGGGTGTCCTTTCTGGTTGACAGCATATACTTGGTCTTGCCCTCATTTACCGCTAAACCCATCTTCGCGGCCTCCGTCGCAATACTCACAAAAGTGCCATTGACATCACGCTGTGTTCTTCCGATTATGTCAATATCGTCGGCATATGCGAGTAATTGGACGGACTCCTGAAAGATTGTGCCTCTGGTGTTGGCGTGCGAGTTTTGCACAATTCTTTCAAGTATGATGTTGAAGAAGTCGCATGACAGCGCGTCGCCTTGTCTGAATCCTTTTTTGACATCAAAGGTCTCGGTTAGGTCTTTACCGACCTTGATGGAGCAGCGTGCATTCTCCATCGTCATCCTACACAAACGGACGAGTTTGGTAGGGATGCCAAAACTAGACATTGCTCTGTACAGCTCGTCTCTATAGATGCTGTCATACGCGGCCTTAAAATCGATGAAAAGGTGGTGGGTATCGATTTGTTGTTCCTGGGTTTTTTCCAAGATCTGCCGCAGCGTGAATATTTGGTCGATGGTGGATTTTCCAGGCCTAAAGCCACACTGGTATGGACCGACCAGGTTGTTGACGAATGGCTTTAGGCGTTCACACAACACGGCAGATAGGATCTTATAAGCGATATTTAGAAGACTGATGCCTCTATAGTTGGCGCAGTTTAGAGGGTCTCCTTTTTTGTGGATCGGGCAAACAATGCTGAGGTTCCATTCATCGGGCATGCTTTCTTCCGACCATATTTTACAGATGAGTTGGTGCATGCTCCTTACCAAGTCATCGCCTGCTGCTTTGAAGAGCTCAGCCGCTAGGCCGTCAGCTCCAGCAGCTTTGTTGGACTTTAGTTTAGATATGGCTATCTTCACTTCGTCCAGATCGGGGGGACGGAATTGTTGATCTACGTCGTCCCTTTCATTCGGGTTGAATGGTTCAATCTGCCTGACAGCGGAATTCGGTTCTTCATCGCCGTTATACAGTCTGCAGAAGTGGTTCTTCCATATCCTCAGCATCGACTGTGGTTCTACTACGATGTTCCCTTGATCGTCCTTGCAGGCTTCGGTTCGGGCTTTATAACCCTGACAGGTTGACTTTACCCTTTGGTAAAACTTCCTTACCTCATTCCTGCAGTAGTAACTCTCTATTCCACCGATCGCGCGCTTCTCATGCTCCTTCTTTTTCCTCCTGAGAAGCCGGTGTTCGTCTCTCCTTTTCTGCTCGTAGAGCTCGCGAGCAGCTCTTGTCCTTCTTTGCAGTGCCGCTTTGTAGGCCTCTTGCTTAGCTGCATTCGCCTGCCGACACTCGTCGTCAAACCAGGGGTTTCGTTGTGGTGGCCGAGTGAAACCCAGCACATCAAAGGCGGCATCTCTGATAGCTTTTTGGCAATGTTGCCACTGGTCTTCAATACTTGGTGTCGGCGGCAAAGAACTTCTTCTGAGATAAAGGGAGACTCGATCGGAAAAGGATTTGGCGATCTCTTGCGATTGTAGCCTTCCGACGTCGAACTTCCTCACAGTATTTTCTTGTCTTGGCGGTGTTCGGGATATCCGCAGCCTTACCTTGGCTACAACAAGGTAGTGGTCCGAGTCGATGTTGGCTTCTCGAAACGTTCGGACATCCATAATACTGGAGGAGTGCCTTGCGTCGATCGCAATGTGATCAATCTGGTTGACGGTTGATTGATCAGGAGATCTCCATGTTCCTTTGTGAATATTGAGGTGTGGGAACCGTGTACTGGCTACTACAACATTTCGCCCCGCAGCAAAGTCGATCAGCCTAAATCCGTTATCGGAGGTGGTGTCGTGTAGGCTGTGCTTCCCGACCGTACTACCAAAGACTCTCTCTTCCCAGCTTTGCATTAAAATCGCCTATGACAATTTTAATGTCATAGCTAGGGCACTGCTCGTATGTCTTGTCCAAGAGCTCATAGAAACTGTCTTTGGTGTCGTCGTCTTTCTCCTCTGTGGGGGCATGTGCGCATATTAGGCTTATATTGGCGAATTTAGCCTTGATGCGAATTGTCGCAAGGCGTTCGTTCACACATCTGAACGATAAGACTTCTTGCCTAAGTCTACCCCTAACGACGAATCCACATCCAAACAAGCGCTGCTTTTGCTGCCTGTAGCAGTCACCGTAGTAAATGTCACAGTTTGTCATCCTCTTTTTGCCCGGCCCATCCCATCGCACTTCTTGGATGGCGGTGATGTCTGCTTTGTAGCAGTCCAGGGCTTCCGCTAATTGTTCGGCTGCACGTGGCCTATAAAGGGACCTTACATTCCACGTGCAGATCCGAAGATCGTTGTCCTTAATTCGTTTGCGGGGTTCGTCATCAGTAATTCCGTCCGTTTCCGAGGCTTGTTGCTGCTTCGTAACTTGATTTTTTTTTGGTGTGGCCGGGCAGTTACCCCGACGGCACAACCCCCAACCTGGAGGACCAGTTCCTTTTTTTTTTTACCCCTAGGACAAGAGGTCGCACTTATAAGTTTAGCAGGTTGAGTTCGGGTGAACTACAACCAGTACCCGATGGCTACCACTTGGAGGTAAAATAAGCACAATTGATGTATAGGAAAAGTTACAACACTGGGCATCGCCAGGTTGACGCCAATCAGTGCCTACCCGATTCCTACAACATCCAGTAACCTACTCCAGTGGCGTTAATTTCATCCCAACGGCAAATGGTGACTGGACCAGATTCGATTTCACTGGGATTCGAACCTGCGATCGCTCTAACTTGAGGCAGCCATTTAACCAGCTGCGCCATCCCGTCGCTTAGAATCGCTCTTAGCAACCGCTGCTACTTCGGTCTTTCCAAACAACTTGAATCAAAACTCTCGACTCGAATGACCAATGTCTTGCTGTACAAATCCCTAATCCTGCCAGTCTTGTTATAAGGAGCGGAAAGCTGGGCGATAAGCAGGACTGGAGAGCTGATTCTTTGTGCCTAAAGAAAAATTTTACGTCGGACATTCGGTCTTGATATCTCGTGGCTCACCATTTGCACACGGTGGCAGCAGCAGTTACCTGTCGTACACACAGTTACCTTCGTCGTACACTTCTTCTTCTTCCTAGGGCATTACAGTCCGAGATGGACCTGGGCCTCATGTCTCTCCAGCCAGCACGATCTATCGCCAGTTGTCTGCAGTTTCCCACATCAAGCCGGCCGATGTCCCCCTCGACTTTTGTGCGACTCCTTGTACGTGGATGTCCTCTGTTGCGTTGTCCCACAGGCTTAGAGTTGTACACTGCGCCCTTTTTTGACCCAAATGCCTCATTGAGGCTACTGATGCCGGATTTTTTGCAAAATGGATGAAGGGGACCCCCGGGTTGTAGCGCCATATAAAGAAGAAGTGGTCTTCTCGTCCAAATCGGGTGCAAGATTTGAAAACTTCTGTAGTGGCTGAAAGCTGTCATTTTGAGGATAATGAAGACTTTATCACCAATTTAAAAAAAATGCATTTATAAATATAAATAGAGACTATTGAGAGAGTTTATTAAACATCTTGTGTATTTACGTTTCCTTTACAAATGTATGCATATAAAAAAATTGTTTATTTATTTCTTTTTGCATGTATCACATCATTTGCTATTTGCGGTGCTGCATGGACCACAGTTCAGGGACTAGTCGATTTTTTCCAACTTCGGTGTTAGCAACTGAAAACCAGTGAATTCGGGGATTGATTCCTGTGAGTTTTCTTTTTCTGCGCAATATTGCTCCGTATTTGAATTCATTGTGTTATTCGCATTCGTGTACTCTGGCCGTTGTGCATAGCTTAGCGTTGAGGTGAGTGCTAGTAGTAACTTATCCGCTATTGATTTTTCAAATTCAAATCGTTGTCGTTCAACTTCCAGACGCTGCCTTTGAATCTCATTGTTTTCTGTTTGCATTACAATCAATTTGTTAAATAGCGTGTCGATTCCTAAAAGAAAAAAATGTTTTGATATAAAAAGGACTTCAATTTGAACAGTTGTTTTTATGTTTTGAATATGAGCAAGATTAGTGATTAAAACAGCTGGGGGGAGATTCTTAGCACAAGACGGGTTGTTTTTATCTCAATGCTTAAGGTTGCTGTGGAGCAAAAGCGACAAAGAGGCCATCTATCTTGATACATGAAATTGGCGAGTCTTAGTATAAGTTAGTTATAAGTTATTAATTGTTGACTTTACGCAACAAAAATTTCTCAAAATTGGGGTCTGAAAGGGCTCCACGTCGAGGAGTGCTTAGTACATCAGCAAATGAAAAAAAGCATTTCCACAGCTGCTAAGGCTGGTAGGGGTGTACCTGAAAAATATTCTTTTCAGCGCTGGATACTGATGGAGCACTTCAATGGATGTTGATGGATGGGCGATTGGGCGAGATATGCAAAGAAAATATTTACGAAAGGTGCACGTGAAATTGGTTGAAGCATATGCGAAAACATCATCCAAATTTGTTTTTTTCTTTCGAAATAATACTGTACTGCAGTTGTTTACCTATTGATTGAAAATACACAAAAAAAGAACAGGTGCAGTGCTCTTATCACTCGTCTGGTAATTATTTGCTTCAGTTTAGTGGCGCGAAAGTGTCGTGTTTTCACATTTATTAAAATCTGTGATAGAAAAGTGTAATGGAGAGTAACATGGAAACGGGAAGTGATTTTTCATCAGATAATTACGAAGCTGATCCTAATTTTTTTCACTGAAACGCAAGTCTCAAATCGTAAGAGATCGTTTTCAGATGATGAACTTTCAGTGAGTTACAAAAGGAAGAAAACCGAAATTACACCTTCGTTTAGTAACGTAAATATTTATAGTAGTGAAGGAGAACAATTATCACCACAACCATCGGGCGAATCAGTGAAAGCAAGTTATCCGAATAAGCTCATCTTCTCTAATAAATTTTTCAAAATTATAAAGCTGTTATGTTGAACATATGCAAAGTTTTTCATGCTTTATGCCTTATGATCTGTCTTTATCAACATTTTATACAACTGTGCAATGACTAGTGCATTGTGATTGACTGTAAACAGAAAAGAATTTAGTGTGGTTTATTAGTTTTTTGGCTTATGACCTGAATTTTCATTGATGTGAGTTTCAAACGATTCCGACGACCTTCGATTTTTCACTAAACTTTTCACTAAAAACATTGTCTGCAATTGCAATCTCGATGCGATTTTAAAGCCCCGACCTTGCAACTTTGACAAGCCACAGTTTCTAAACCAGGCTTTATTTTTCATCCACAGTTATTGAAAATGAAACCGAATGTAAATTGTTATATACGATTGCAAGCGTCTACTCAAGTCACTTCCAACTTTATAAGACACTTAAAGAAAAATCATTCGAAAGAATTCGAAGAGTATGTACAAATCAAGACCGCGAACATCAAAACCACGAGATCCAAGCAAGATCAATTTCAAGATTTGATCATTAGCTTTATTGCTGCCAATTTCATATCTCGCCCATTCATCAGCATCTATTGAAGTGCTCCATCAGCACCCAGCCCTAAAAAGAGCAGTTTTTAAGATATAATACACCGCTACCTGCCTCAGCAGCTGTGGAGAGGCTTTTTTCATTTGCTGGTCTGCTGAATACACCTCAGCGTGGAGCTCTTTCAAACTCAAATTTTGAAAAATTATTGCTCCTAAAGCTTAATAAATTGGAAAAATTAAATATTTAATGTTCAACTTTAAATAAAATTAAGTATTGTATTTTCCCTTAGTGAAATTCAACACCATCGAAGGAGTCAAATCCAAAGATGGCGTGTTGCTTTCCAATGAGGTGGACATCTTGCGCAGATGGAGCGAACACTTTTCGGAGCTGCTCAACCCGGAACAGGGCACTGAGGGTGACAGACCTGTAGTCTTGAGTAGGGCGGAGAATAGTCCAACGGTGGAAGAAGTCATTTTGGCGATTGAATCGCTAAAAGTTGGCAAATCCGCCGGTGTGGATGAAATCCGGCCAGAAATGCTTAAGGCTGTGGGTAAAGAGGGAGTTTTATGGCTCTCTCGTGTCATTAAGGTGGCTTGGGAACGCGGTGAGACATCTGGCGATTGGCAGACTGGGGTGATTGTCCCTCTCTTCAAAAAGGGGGACAAGAAATAGTGCTCCAACTACAGGGGAATATCTCTTTTAAGTCTCCCAGGTAAAGTCTACGCTAAGGTGTTGGAGGCTCGTTCTAGAGCTATGGTCGAATCCAGGATGGGAGATGAGCAGTGCGGTTTTCGTCCCGGCAGAAGTACAACCGACCAACTTTTCACTCTAAGAATGGTACTTGAGAAGGCTTGGGAGTAGGCCAAACCGATCTATAGTTGTTTTGTAGATTTGGAAAAGGCATACGACCGAGTTCGTCGAGGTAAACTCTGGAGTGTTCTGCAGGAGTATGGGATTGATGGTTCTTTGTTCAGGGCCATTCAGTCTCTATACACAAACTGTAGTAACTGTGTTCGGGTTAACGGTAGTAAATAAACACCTTTCACCCTGGGCGTTGGACTTCGCCAAGGGTGCGTTTTGTCGCCTCTCCTTTTCATTATATATGTGGACTGGATATTACAGCGCAGTCGAGGCGAGGAATGTTTCACATTGGAAGAGTTGAGGGTAAGTCATCTTCTTTTTGCAGATGACTTAGTCATCCTCACATCCTCCCAGATAGAACTCCAGCGCGCGCTAGATAGGTTTGTGGCCGTATGTGCTGATGCTGGGATGAAGGTTAACGTGGACAAATCCGAGGTTATGGCTATTTCCAGAACCCCTGTTCAATGCACTCTACATGTTAGTGGAGTCCCATTGAAACAGGTGGAGAAGTTCAAGTATCTCGGGGTCTTCTTCACGAGTGATGGGAGGAATAATGCTGAGCTTTCCTGCAGGATTAGTCAAGCTGCGTCAATTTTGAAACAGCTTGGTCGATCTGTAATCAGGAAGTCCGAGCTTGGTGTCAAAGCCAAGTTAGCGGTTTTTAACGCAGTATTTGTTCCAACTCTCACCTATGGTCATGAAATTTGGGTAATGACCGAAAGAATAAGATCGCGAATACAAGCTGCCGAGATGAGATTTCTTCGTGCTGTTGTGGGAATTACTCGCCAGGTGAGGATAGTGCGCGAGGAACTCAATGTTGGGCAGCTGCTTCTTCCAACGGAAAGGGCTGTACTTCGATGGTTTGGTCACGTGGCACGAATGTCCCCATCATCACGACTTCCGAGGCGTGCCTTGACTGTGATTCCATCAGGTAGGCGACCGCTTGGCAGACCTAGAATGAGATGGCTGGACCAAGTCCAAACACTCGCCTGGTTGCGCTTGGGCATAGCTCCTGATGAGTTAGAATCGATGGCGGAGGATCGAGTGGCCTGGAGATCTCTCGTGCATGCACTGCCCCCGCGACTCCTTTAGTGGAACATGCGGGTCATTGAAAATGAGATGAGATGAGATTTTCCTTTAGTTTAATTGATTGTTTTATTTGTATTTATATGGTTCAGAGATTTGACTAAGTTCAAGACTGCTTTTATCATTTGCATCCTGGTCAAGTTTTGTTTGATGCTTTTCTGGTTCTTGTTTTATCGCGTAAATACTTGCGAAAGTCGACATTAATTGCTACTAATACATTTTCTGAATTGTAATTGGATAACGACTTAAAAAGTATGACTAAAGTCTTGAAGACTTCAATACAAATTGTTGAAGTAATTGAGACTTCAATAAATGCAATGTCAGTCGAAAGGCTTGCATTCAAACGAATGCAATTTTAAAAGTGCTCCAAAGGATTGGTCCAATCAAAGATTTCAAAAAGAATGGTGATTTTAGTTCTGAAGTCCAGAAATCCCAAATGAAGTCAAGATGAATCACAAAACAGATAATTATTTCCTTGAATTCACTGATTGCATTCTCAAAAGATTGCAATCTTTTACAACTCTGCTAACTAAATACCAAAACATAAAAAAAAACAGAATATCTTGATTTGCTTAAAAGTATGCGAGATCGGGGCTACACAATCTATGAAATATTGTCAATTTCTGGTCGAAACTAGAAATCAAAAAGCAAAGAGATATCCAACTTCGCCCATAACTACCCCCTTGGCACAATTTGTGACGTTTAATCCCCGAGTTTTTAGAGAAGAAAAATTGATCTAAAAACCTTATAAACTCGCAGACGATCTCAGTCACATCAGATTCATTTGCTGGTCAACAAATTTATACTCTTTCAAATTAACTTACCCGGATCTTTAGTAGACGGCACCTCATCAGCTTTCCCTTGTTTTGGTACATCCATTGGAATCTTTGGAATGACTGGATCTGTCGCATTCGTCTTGTGAATATTCGCAGTCGAAATAAGACTAGGATTACTGAATGCACCATCCTTGGGCACAGTAGCACTTGTTGTTTTGCCATTTTGAAATGCATTCACCAGCAGTACCTTCATTCTTCCCGCTCCAGCAGATGTCACAATGCCACCATTTGTTGTGGCGTTCGGTTGACTGCAGATTATTCTTGACTGAGGTTGTTGTCTTATTTGAATCTGGGGCGATTGTGTTCCGTTCTGAAGTAGGAAATTCGTTGGTACTAAGGATATTTTCCCTGTGGGCTGCATGGAACTGCCTTGATTTGCAATTATGATCGATTGAGTAAGTCCTCCATTGATCGCAGATGAAGATGTTGTTGTAGTCTGCAGGCCGTTTGTAAGACTACAGTTGACAAGCGTTCGACAGTTTGAAGAAACTCCCATGGAATTTGAGTTTGATGTGTTATTGTTGTTGTTATTGGGTAATTGGATGAAATCAGGTAACCTAGTAGTTGAACATTCTGCGGGCATTTTTCTGTTGAAAAAAAAAACAATTAAGTTAAGTTAATATTTCACAAAAAAGGTAAACACAGTAAGCGTCAAAAGAAAGTTGAGACTTATGAGTCTTTTATAAATAAAAAAAAAGATAAATAATTCATATTTTACGCGTGAAAAGAAAGTTGACACCCAGTGAATAAAGAGTGGAAGAAAGTTAACAGCATTGAAAAAGTAAATAAACTGGGCAAGGGAAAGTTCCGTCGCATAACATTGATGGATGATTTCTGAATATCAAACGACGTTTCCAAACTACTTCAGTTGAATTTTCTTCTAACTTCAACTCAAATCAACCATCCATTCATACATTCATACATCCAAACAAACAAACATTCATCCAAGTTATCCAACACAGAAAATCCCTTCCATCATACACATACCCAATCATTGCTCATGCCTGCGGTGTGTGTGTTCATTTCTGTTGGGCATTTAGGGTTAGATCCAAAAGATAACACTCATCAACGAATAGAGTGGTCGAACACAGCATGAAATTTATGTGTGAAAATCAAAATGGTTATCATTTTAAATCTTAGATATCTCAAAATTTATACATAAATCTATATTTTGAGATTTATAATTTCTTAATGCTTACGCTGAGGTCTTCAAAACTGCGTTTTCAGATCTTCAAAATTCGCATGTTGATGGTTGACAGTTTTTGGCCAATATCTCGAAAACTATTAAGGCCAAAATATTTGAAATTATTTTAAACGAAAGTATTCAATGAAGCTAAGTTTTTGTAATTTTTTCGGATTTTTAAACACTTTGGTTTAGAAATGGCAGGGGGGAATTAAAAAAAACTTTGGAGCTCCATATTTTCCAAACGGTACTTTGAATCCAAAATTGTTGAAGCGAACCTCTACCTCATTTCAAAATATCTGTCGATTGATGCATATTTCGATGCGGTGCGACAATGTTGTGGCAACTTCACCTATACTGGAGCCACCCCCAAATGGCGCCAATTCTTAAATTTGGGTGCATGGGCAATGACATCTAGGCATAAAGTACCTAATTCCAAAATTTCATGCCCATATCTTTATAAACTTCGGAGATAAAAAAGTGTGACAGACACGACGGACGGGCGGACGGAAGAACACACCAAAATTATAAAGGTTGCGTTTTTGTAGACGGAACCTTAAAAATGAGTGCTGTGCATATTTTATTTGATTGCCTTTTGCTTTAATAGCATTCAGCCTCCGGGACATTGATTCTACACATTTTTTTGTATACTCGGAAGAAATGTTCTGCCACTCTTCCAAAAGTGCTGACTTAAGTGAGTCTTTGTTGGTTATCTCCTTTTTTCGCACCTGTTTGTCTAAATAGTTCCACAAGTGTTCAACTGGGTTAAGGCCTGGGGATAGGATGATACAGAAGCTTCGGCGTCTGATACAGCAGCTATTCCTTCAGAATTTAAGCGGTGCTTTGGATCATTGTTCTACTAAAATCCCCATTTTCTGTCCAAATTCAATTTTTCAACACTAAGGTGAAAGTTTTGACTTAAAATGTTCAAATAAATCATTTTGTTCATTGTGGACTCCATAAAAACTAAATCTCCGACACATGTTGTCGTTGTACATCTCCCAACCATAACATGCGCTCGCCCATGCGTAATGGTGTATATAGATATATAATATTTTTTTCCTTAAATGATTAATGTTGAACAAAACGTTTTTCCAAAAAGAACTATCCTTTTCTCCGTATTTTGTTTTAACAAGTTTTAATATTCACTTGTGTGGCACCGTGGCGTAGTGGGTAGGTGCGTCGACTCCTACGCTCGAGGTCGTCAGTTCGAATCTCGAAAAAAACATCAAACATTTTTTCACGGCTCCACCTCTTTCGAGTCACTGACAATGCTCAAAGAGTATAACTGTCTAGAAAAAAACTTCTCAATCTTGCCGTTCGGAGTCGGCATTAAACTGTAGGTCCCCTCCGCTCGTGAGAGAACAATAGCACGCACAACACGAGTGGTTGCTGAGAAGCTAGGCCCAGGTCCACCTCGGACTGTAGCGCCGCCATTATTATTATATTTATTATTATTAATATTCACTTGTAATAACACTTTCATGCCCGATGTTGTCTGTAGGCAACATTGTATACATTAAAAATTAATAAAAATATCAATAAAAAACAGAAATTAAAACAAGTGTGTTTTAAAATGTTTCCGCTATTGCCCAATATTGTATATAGGCAACATTTCATAACGGCTAAACCAGCATATATAAGACAAGACTAACAAATCTATATACTTAAAAAAATTTAGGCACGCCCCAATTAATTCGGTTTAATTCGGATTCGCACCAGCAGCAGCGTCGATTTTAGTCGTTATAACCAATATTTTAACTGATAAAATGAGAATATCGGCCTTAGTAAGCGATATGTTGTTGTAAGCGATGTCGTTGTAAACAATGTGTTATTCAGTGCGGCGATTATAATGGAGCTCAGCCGGGACCTAAGAATTTGGTCGTTATAACCGATGTCGTTGTAAGCGATTTTGACTGTATTACGAAAAATGCATGGAGGAAAAGGAGGAAGAACTCCTTCACACCTTCTCTACAGCTGCCTCATCCTATCACACATGAGAAAACCAATTCTGAGAGTGTATTTCATTAAAGAATTAATAAATATATACAGTTAAAAATTGTGCGTTAAAAATTAATTTAAAATTTATGCCTCAAATAAAAGCTCTAAAATGATACTTCAAAATAAAAAATACTACATTTTATTTAACGTAACGGTAGACAGTACTTCAAAAGTGAGTGTTGCACCTATTTCTAAAAATAATAATCTATCTTATTGATCACAGTTCAGATAAACAATTTTTCACGGCTCCGCCTCCTTCGAGTCACTGACAATGCTCGGAGAGTATAACTGTCTAGAAAAAGCTTCTCAACCTCGCCATTCGGAATCGGAATTAAACTGTAGGTCCCCTGCTCTCGTGAGAGAACAATAGCATACACAACACGAGTGGTTGCTGAGAAGCTAGGCCCACGTTCACCTCGGACTGTAGCGCCGCCATTATTATAATTATTATTGAAAAAAAATTATTTTGTATTTTGTCAATGTCTCCCGTTTTGGTATTTCCTAATCTAAATGTTCCTAACCAGATGTACACTCACTTTTTTTATTTCCCAAAAAAATGTATACCCCTGTCCTAGATAGAACAACTGGAATTAAAAGTTGAAAATTTGAACTAAGTGCCCATTGTTCTTTGCCCTTTTTGTGTAGGAAAACAGAAATGCATAAATTTAGTCAATTGGTCCAAGCGAATCAGTGAACAAATGCAAAGGACTGTCTCCGACCAAGATTATCTATTCGTCTGTGTTCATCTGCCCCCTAACTTTCACAAATGCCTTGCAATGCATGCTCAAATGTTTTGTGCACTTAAACTTAATTAATAATAATAACTTAATAGAATAGACTTATTGTACAGCGATACTTACTAACAAATAAATGAAATGAAATGAAACTCCCTACAAAACTACAGTTAACATCAAAGGAAAATCTTTGTTCCAATTCCATGTCAAATATAAATGCTGTCCCAAAAAACCCTTTTTTCATCTTACCTTTGCGTAGGTGTGATTTGAATAATTTCTTCATCAACAGGTTCCTCTTTTGGCATGAGTAGCGGTGCCTCTTCCACACTGTATGCATCCGACAATTCCTCATCCTTAATCACATGAGTATCCATTATCTCGGCAATATTAACATTATCATATTTAGCCAACTCCTCCTCCGAGCTGGCATAACCATCAGAAAACTTCAGCACATTCAAACTCATTCCCCTCGATTTCTCCGCCTTAGTTGTCTTTGCCTTCTTTTGATTCTTTGCACTCTCTTCCCGTTGCTTCATTTGCATTTCCACAACTGTCGATGGCTTGGGTACTTCCTTTGGTTGGACACTGAATACGGAGCGAGACATTATTTCATCCATTGCTGCGAAATGCTTCCACGTTGAACCTAGAATTATTCCCTGGTGGATGTCCTTTTTCAAACGATTGTAGCAGCACTTAAGATTTTTCAGTCTGGTGCTTATCTCATCCACTGACCTATTGTAACCGTATTCGCTCAATTTCTGGGCCAATTTTGCAATCACAACATGCTTCCGATGGCTGGTTACGAGGTTCCTTTGCACAATGGGATCTCCCCAAAGTGTGATAAGCAATCTTGTCTCTTCCGTGTCAAAATTGGGATTACGTCCTGGATCCCTTTTGGATGCGCCCATTAGGACACGATTGTTGGATGTCCATTTTTCAGTCTTACGTTTCGATTTGAATCGTTTCATTGTCTTTGGATGGGAAAATCAATACACTACACTCCGGAGATATTTTTATGCATGTATCTTAAGTTATAAATGCTACGGTTAGTACACGCCTGGGAACTTTCAATCAACTTTTAACTTTCACTCAATTGAGGTTCATTTGACCAACTCTACCTGAGATTGATTGTTCACCGGACTGCGACAGACTTCGAACTGGCTCACACTGAAGCGGTGGCTACGAGGGATGAATGTCTTACTACTACATTCTCCTTGTTGTGCGCATTCCTGCTGAGTGCACATGTGCAGTGGTTATCTCAAAACTAACCTATTTACATCCACAGAAAGACGTAGTCCGGCGCATGTCATTCATTTGACAAACGCGTGGTTAAATTTGCTAACTTTTACATGAACATGAATTTGCCTAGCACTTAAGGGAGATCTAGGGTGGTGACACTGCCAAATGAACCGTGAATTGGACTAGGGTAAAGAGGTTCATCGGAGAGGTTGCATGATGCATGAGAGTACTCCTTCTGCGCAAGAATGCACCCTATTCCGTACATATTCTGGAATAAATATGTTGAGATCAAGTAATTCCGAGAATAGTTAGAAAGCGGGGGGAAAGCATGCGCGTGTCTAGAAATCGATATCATACCCTCTATCAAACTCGGCTTAGGTGAGCTTGCCCTGCTTTGGTTCACCCCGACTACCCTTGCCACAGTTTCGAGTTATTTTTCAATATTTCTTGCTGTGTATACTCGTAGTTAGCTAACTACCCTTTGTGTGCGCAGAACGCTTTTATGCGATTGCGCCTTTAATAGCAGCATATAAAAATAAAATTACTCAGCCTTCTTCAGTCTGGGGTGTTATGACGCATGCTAAGTGGAAAGTTGATGTGCTGCACATGTTTTGGGGTTGAATTGGTTTATATATTCATAGTGGGTTGAAAAATGTATGATACTATGTGTACAGGTGAAAGAGGAGAAAATTAAATTAAGTTTCAAAAGAGGGCTTGATTGCGAACGTATTAATTTGTTCAAAAATATTGTATATACAACTGCTCTGCCTTTGGTCAACTATTTTCCAGTCCAAAGGGCCAAATACAATGGTCTCACGGAAAGAGATGTGAAGCAAGCGAGTGGAACCTCTCCGCTCAGTTTCGGTAAGTTCGTTCACTCTTGCCTTCTTACTAGAGGTGTGACGGATATCCAGCAAGTATTCGGTATCCGGCCTATCCGGCTTCTTTTCTAATATCCGGCCGGAGCCGAATAGTCTTTTGATATCAGGCCGGATACCGGATAGTCGTTTTTTCAGTAAAAAAACAACAAAATAAAAAAAACAGTTACTGACTACCAAGCCCAAGGGTCACATTCCGTTCAAAATAAACTGTTTTGAGATATAAGTCAAGCTCGTTGGCGGTATTTTTTTTAGGTAGAAAATTAAATCTGACTTGCCTTCCGCAACCTCTTCAAAAATGTCCCAAAAACTTTGCTGTGTAGAAAGTAAGAATATCTTGTGGAGGAGAAGGAAAATAATATGTTTAAGTTGGTTTTACTTTTACCGGTCTGATTTGAGTAACTACTATTATACTTTTAATTTGGGTAGATATCCGGCCGCCGAATATTCGGCTATCCGGCGCAGCTGCAGGCCGAATATTCGGTATCCGGTATCCGGCCAAATCACTATTCGGTACAACTCTATTTCTTACGTGGAAGCAAGATGAATAGCTCCCTACGTGTATAAATGTCAGTTTGCAACAGTATTCTGCTTAAGTTTCTATAATCGATTATGGACACTTTAAAATTTGACGATGCTTCTAGTTACTTTTCGTTGGTTTTTCGAACGGCAATTACAGTTAGCCCTTAACTTTCAGTTTAGAATTGGCCACGCTTACCATTCGAACTTTACATTTTTGGACGAAGCACCCTCTCCCCTTTTAGGAAACATCGCGGTCTGTTGTTAACATAAGATGTAAAGTGTTTGTCTACCTCGAAGAAGTTTCTGGAATATTTGTCTCCAGGATTAGAGTCATCATCCGCAATGTCTTTCCCAAACTTGCCGAGGGTATTTTTGTATGCAGGTAGAGTCAATTCGCGAAAACCAGACCACCCTTTGATCTTCCCTCACTGTATTGCAAAATGCTGTCACTCACAGTTTTCCTGGGTATAATCATAGATCACAAACTAACTGTGATACTCGACGACTGGATGGCGCAGTTGGTTAAGTGCCTGCCTCAAGTTCGAGGGGTCCCAGATTCGAATCCCAGTGAAATCGAATCTGGTTCAGTCACCATTTGCCGTTGGGATCAAATTAATGGCACTGGTGTAGGTTGCTACCTGGCAGTACAATGGACCAGTTTTGAGTCTGAGTGCTCAGCAGTGTTTCAAAATTCCTCCTCCGAACAAAAAAGTGTTATACTATTCTGGAGCGGATTAGGAAGTCCACTGCGGTAAAAATGCCATTCGATATGAACAGTGATTGTAACCCTGCATACCGTACTGGTTGTGGTTAAAGACTTCTACGCACTAGACTTTCGGTCTACATCCAATTTTCAGCACAGATAACAACTTTTAAATTACACGGTTCTACTTATTTCGGGTGGGCGCCGTGGCGTAGTGGGTAGATGCGTCGAGTCCTACGCTCGAGGTCGTCGGTTCGCATCTCGAAAAAAAAACATCAAACATTTTTTTCACGGCTCCACCTCTTTCGAGTCACTGACAATGCTCAAAGTGTATAACTGTCTAGAAAAAGCTTCTCAATCTCGCCGTTCAGAGTCGGCATTAAACTGTAGGTACCCTCCACTCGTGAAAGAACAATAGTACGCACAACACGAGTGGTTGCTGAGAAGCTAGGCCTAGGTCCACCTCGGACTGTAGCGCCACCATTATTATTATTATTACTTATTTCGGGTGATTGACAATGCTCAATGCTGTCTAGAAAATGCATCTCAATCTTGCTGTTCGGAGTCGACATTAAACTGTAGGTCCCCTCCACTCGTGAAAGAACAATAGTACGCACAACACGTGTGGTTGCTGTAGAAACTAGGTCGGTATTATCACGGAGCATTGTCTTGTGGGATACCATGTTCATAAAATTGGCTTGACCTCCACCGACATCTGCAGAAACTGCAGCAAGGGGTCAGTGAACTACAGAACATCTACTCTGCGAGTGCCAAGCTCTTGCCAGGACTAGACAAACAAAGTTAGATAAACACTTCTTCAACTCACTAAAAGAAGTGGTGGCTTTGCAACCACGTCTACTCCTCAAATCTGCACATGCCTCCATATCATCTTGCCTCAATAACAACTTAAACGCTAGTTCCTATGTTCATTCAGTGTTGTGGTTTTTCACTATGGACCTGTGCGGTCTATGTGAGGCTCAACCACCACCCCTAACCTAACCTAACCTAGGCCCAAGTCAACTACTCGGACCATTATTATTATTATTATTATCATTCCGTTCTGGTTATCTGTATCAGTAATCCTTTTCTCCTTCGTATGGCGCTACAGTCCGAGGTGTAGCATAGTCTCTTCCTCATTTTTATAAATGATCTCCTGTCCGCTACTTCTAATGCAATCCACTACTTCGCCGATGACAGTACTCTCAGCTTTTCATATTCGTTACAAGACTCACAATCCTGTCCTTTGGCCGTAGTATCGGAACGGCAGTGTATGTTAAGCACATTAAATTCCGACCTTGACAGCATATTAAATGGGGTAAAAACAATAGAGTGGAATTTAATGCTTCCAAAACTCAATGCTGTCTACTGTCACTAAAGCGAATCCTTAATAATCAGCTATTATCCCTGAATGGCACTTGCATCGAAGAATCCGAAAAACTTTCCATTCTCGGTATGTGTATCAACTCAACACTTAGTTGGAATGATCACATATTCGAGGTCGCCAAAAATGTTGCGAAATGTCTAGGTTTCCTAAAATGATGCAAGAAATACTTCACCCCCTCTAATTTGCCTTCAATTTATTAGGCCTTCATTCGCCCCAAGCTTGAGTATAACGCTCATATCTGCTCTGGTGCTCTCAACCTCCCTGCACCTACTTGATAGAATACAACAGCGAGTGTTAAAAAGATATAGGAGACAGCAATATCGCGAAGTCGATAGACTCACTCGAACAATGCCGTAATGTCTCATCTTTGTCATTGTTTTACCTCTACTTTAACAAACGTACAGTTATGTTTAGTTAAGTTCATAAAAAAAAAGGATAAAGCCTCTCCAGTCCATACATACGTTCTTTCAGTTTTACACAACAAGTCCGTTGAAATTCTTTTCCACTTGGGTGTTCCAAAGGCTCAAAATCGAGGACCTAACCTGTATCATTAGTCCAATGCACACGGGGGTACGGAGTCGGAGTTTCGTGGACAGCTCAATTTCAATTCAACTTAATTTCAATTCAAATGAAAAAGTTTCGTGGACAGCTCTCCACAAACCGTGTGCAAAGATTTGCATAAATTTGCGTCAGTGAAGAACTTAAAACTAAACCATTTGCTGCATATGAACATGTGTGACATGTAAGTGGCTGTACCAGCGGTGAGATTAAAGGCACTTCATAACTTTGAGTTCATTCCGCAAGACAGTGAATTCTTCTTTCTAAAACTTCTCAATCAATATTTCACTGAAAGTCTCACTTTCTAACGCTGGATGATTGCTGCTAATTTCCACAGATAAATCCAAGACAGATAGGAGAGTGGAAAAAGATATCTGTTTAAATATAAACTTGTCGCCTCACCTTCTGAGGGAACTGTAGAGCCTTTTAAGCAGAGACTATGGCGATTAAAAACAACTCTGTCATAGCTCATTATTGGAATTTGCATTGAATACATTCATACATACATATATTGTCACTTCTGAACGTACTTTTGCTACTTAACGAAACTTTATGTACGCGGTTTGGCTCATCATTCTTTCATTTCTTCATATAAACTTACTTGTTCTTCAACTGTCTAGCAAGAAGCATTTAAATAAAGTTGTTTAACATAACCTTTCGTAATCAATTCTTTTATTTCAACTGCAACGTGGCATAACATTTTAACAGGTTATGGGCCCAGGAGACGCATACAGTGAGATAAAATATTAAAGGTTTAAGCAAAAATAATTTTAAATGGCGAATACAGCGATTGAACATTCATTAATTTCCTACCGATTGGACGGCAGTAATTTTCGAAAGTGGAAGTTACAAATCAATGCAATATTGCGATCGCAAGATTTGGTGGACGTTGTTAGTGGCGCTTCGAGACCTTCTGCAGAGGAATCGGCAGATGAAAGAAAAAGGTGGGTTCAAAAAGATGGCAAAGCTGTGTCGATCTTGTTTGCATCACTAAATGCCGATCAAAGTAAGCACGTGTTGAACTGCAAATCAGCTAGGGAAATAATGGATAACAAGAAAAGTGACGTAAAAATCATGGGTTGTATAAAGAGTATTTCGCACTAAAAATGAATGATCAAGAAAATGTATCAAAAGTTGATACATTGGCGCATGAAATTGAAGAACAAGGCGAAAAATTGTCGGACAATCTAAAAATGTGTCGTGTTATTAGTGGACTGCCATCGAAATACAGCAATTTTCGCACAGTATGGTACAACATTAAAGAATGTCGTACAATGGACACACTGTTGACGAAATTACAGCTAGAAAAGGACTCAATCAACAAATTAGAGCGAGAGAGATCAGCGAATGTCAAAGTAGGGTTTAGTGTAACGAAACACGAAAAAACGAAGAAGAAAAAGTTTACACAAGCTGAACGAAGGTCAAAGTCTAGTTGTTTTTTGTGCGGTAATGTTGGTCAATGGCAGCGAAACTGTCCACAAAGAAAAAAGGAAAATTTATTGACTTAGAGAAAACCGAAGTCTCGAAATCTGTAGCTTTTACTGCAGTCAGTGATATTTTTTCAGCTAAATACGAAAATTTGTGGATAGCTGATTCGGGAGCAACTAAACACACTACATTTCGTAGAGACTGGTTTATTGAATATTCGTCGAAAGGAGCCCAGCGGTGAGTAAAGTTTGCGAATGATGAGATGCTGGATGTGGAAGGAATGGGCACTATTGAAGTTGAGTAGTGGGTTAATGGACAATGGAAGAAACAGCGGCTGGAAGATGTGCGATATGCACCTAAAGCAACTGTACATTTGTTTTCAATTGGCCAAGTCATAGAAAGGGGTTTTGATGTGCATTTCAAAGAAAAGCTGTGCATAGTTACAAGTAGATTCGACGAAATTGTTGCTGCTGGTGTGAAGGATGACTCCAATCTGTTTCGGATGCTGTTTCGTTGTACAAAACACACAATTGATGGTACCTGCTTAGCTGTAAAAGATTCGGACATGGTGAATTCTCTGCAACAATGGCATCGTCGGTTGGGTCACATCAACGTAAAGACCATTAAATCAATGGTTAATAACAATTCGGTAAGTGGTATTGATTTTTCTAATGAAAAAACATTTTTCTGTGAAGAGTGCCAGATGGGAAAATCGCATAGAAGTTCACATCCATCGATTGAGAAGCGTGTTGTCCGAAAAGCCGAATGCTTTCACGTTGACTTATGTGGTCCAATGGAACAAACTGGTATAGATGGTTCCAGATATTTTGAGCTGCTAAAGGACGAAGCTTCTATATAGCCGAATATAGCCCTCCACTCGTGAGAGAACAATAGCACGCATAACACGAGTGGTTGGCTGTTAGGGAGAAGCTAGGTCCAGGTCCACCTCGGACTGTAGCGCCGCCATTATTAGGTGCCGTGAACGAAGGCCATATGAACTAACGCCATAATGGCGTTAATTCGCATTTGAAAGTGAATTAACGCCATAATCCACTTATGGCTTTAATTCACTTTCAAATTTGAACTAAAGCCATATGGCGTTAGTTCGTTTTAGGAAGTGGCCTTAGTTCACGGCACCTCATTATTATTATTATATTATGTCATAGCTCAATAACAATTTGATATCCCAAAGGAACATCATCATATCCAGAAACTGCCAGGATGCAATTACGAGTAATTCTAACCTGGAAGTACACTTCTTCGATAACCAAAGCGAGCTGAGCAGTTGTTGTTTTATGAATGGGTAGAAGATATTCCGATCGACGTGATATCACAACGGACGTATGCTAGCTCAAGTGTGACTGTAATCTGCTCAATCTAATACCTAATCTTCGATATTTTTGGGTTAAATAAAGGAACTTTCCATTACACCAAGGTGACTGGCGAGCATCTGTATCAGAAAGTAGTTCAAGTTTTCAGCATGGGAAACTTATCGCGAGCAAAGTTATTTTTTGAAGGAATTGTCTATAATGCTGTCAGCAGCCCCAAATGGGTCTCATTTCCTTTACGAATCCAGACTGCGTCTGTGGCAACGAAAAAGTCTTATTGACGCATTTGTTGATGTAGCGGTAAGCAAACGAAGGTAAAGTCAGTGTCAAAAGTGAGTGAACAGTCACTAGCTGAATGTTTGTTCACTAAATTATAATTGACTGAATGGATCTACGCTAGATATTGATTAGAGTTGTACCGAATAATGATTTGGCCGGATACCAAAAATTTGGCCTGCAGAATATTCGGCGGCCGGATATCTACCCAAATTAAAAGTATAATAGTTTGGTGGTCTGATACTCAAATTAGACCGGTTCAAGTAAAACCAAACCAGATATTTTATTCATTCACTACAACGAGCCATAAATTTAGCTTTAAAGTCTCAGGCTGAAGTTTGGGAGATGACAAATTGTTACACATTTTAATCATTCGAGCTTAGATTGAAGTGGCTGACTGTAGATAGCACTCACACTTAGGCCAATTAGGTCCATTGTGATACCACGCGGATCTGATGTTACCTATCCGAAAAACCATTTGGTGCTTTCAACGTAGCTCTTTAATTGATTAGTGCCGATGTTGTGCAATTCTCCCAAGTCGTTGAAGAAGTAGGCTTCAAGGTGTTTCTTCCTGCGAGAGGAAAGAATGCTACAAGTGCAGAGGAGATGCGTTATGCTTTCCTCTTCTTCTTCGTGTCTGCAGCTTCTGCAGAAATTGTTGTGAGGGAGTCCCATTCTTGAGGCGTGAGTGCCAATGGCACAGTGTCCAATGAGAGTCCTTAGGGATGACCTGTTCATTCTAAGAAGATAGAGTGAACGTTTTAGATCAAGTTTAGGCCAAATTTGTTTTGTGATGAAGCACATAGTGCCATCTGACCATCTTGAGTTGGTGTTTTTAATAGTATGATTCTTTAAAAGAAGTTTAGCTGTAGCGAATGGCATAGGTGGATGATCTCCACTAGGCAGGTTTGTGGAGATCGTACCGCTCCTGGCGAGATCATCGGCTTCACAATTCCCTGAAATGTCACTATGTCCCGGCACCCACATGAGGTGAATATTAAAATGCTCAGCCATCTCGTTAAGAGATAGGCTGCAATTTAGGGAGGTCTTAGAGACAAAAGTGACCGAGCTCAGGGATTTGATTGCTGCCTGGCTGTCTGAACAGATGGTGATGTCCTTCTTGGATATCACGTTGCTCTTGAGCCAAGACAGAGCTTCTTTTATTGCTATCGTCTCCGCCTGGAATACGCTACAATGTTCTGGAAGGTGGAGGGATATACTAAAATTCAGATCCTTGGAACAGACATCTAATCCTACTCCCTCGTCCGTCTTGGATCCATCTGTGAAAATATGCAGAGGACCGTGCGTATGACCGACTACTACGGTCATTGGAGCTTAGGTAGAGAAAATTTGATGGCTCTTTAGCTGGAACTACATTTGCCACGACATCAGCTAATGTAATATATTAGTAGACGCTGGATCCCTACTTATTATTTGCTAGAACGGTTATTGAAAAAGTAGCGAGCGATTTCTCTTTACTTTGCTGACCACGACATATTATATAATTTGACAAACTGTCAGTGGGAGCTATTGGATAAGACTTTTTAAACCTCTTGGAGAAATAACGAAAATAACAAGTTCTTGTCTTTCTTGCATCTTAGAAGTAATACCACATGTTGCCACATTAATCAGATACCTTGAAAAGAAGAAACTGTACGAAAAGCTTACTATTTGATTTAATGGCTTTGATGAAGATTTAAATTACTTGCTAGGAACTTTTCTGAACCCAAGGTTTAAAACAAGTTTCCTTGGACTGGTTCAGGCTGAGAGTGCCCGTTAAAGAATATTGTTGGAAAGTTTATGAATAAGCTGTGATGACAACGAATCATTAAGTAGTGAGGAAACAGAAGATTCATTCTGCAACAAAAAAAAAATAAGACTCGTGCTGATGATGAAGATACTCGTAATATTCATGAGAGTTTTGAAGAGGTTACGGAAGGCAATAGTCAGGTTAAGCTTTCAGCCAAAAGTGATGCCGCCAACGACTTATACAGTTAGGCTGGAACGGACCCTTTGGCATGGTGGTCAGTATGTAAGTTTGACAATTTCCACTTGAGGAGCCTCGAAAACGAAAGCCGGTATGAAGATAGTCAAATTGCACGGAGTATAATGACAATAAGCCGAGACCTTTTTCTTAAAGGGTAGGTAAAGCTAACTCCAAAAGTTAGTGGGACTTAAATTGAAGGAGGCACAAAAAATACGCCAATTAAAAATATATGCATCACGCAGTTTAATGCGCCAAAGTGAACCGCTTCTGCACCAAATAATCTGGTGTGATGAAATGTGAACTTTGTATGACAATCGCAAAAAATCTGGCCAGTTGATAGAAACAGATGAAAACATGTCTTAAGACGTCCACAAAGTTGATAGTGAAAATCCGGTGGACGTCTAGAGAATCTTCTTCTTAGGCGCTACAGGTGGATTTGGGCCTCAACCAACATGCCTCTCCAGCCAGCGCGATCTCTCGCCAGCTGTCTTCAGTTTCGCACACCAAGCTGGCTGCGGTCCCCCTCGACTTGTGTGTGCCACCTTCTACGTGGACATCCGCTGTTGCGTTGTACCACAGGCTCAGAGTCGAAGGGTCGGAACTAAATTGTCTATACTCTCTACATGTCCTAGCCATCTTAGGCGTTGGAGCCGTAGACGCCTCATATCGCTGTACAGCCCATATAGTTCGTGGTCTAGATGATCTATTCACTTTTAATTTCTTCAACCAGGGGAAACGATAAATACAGCCAAATATTGTAAGAAAATCTACACAACTCATAGTTCAAAATTAGCGAATAGCTAGTGGCGTTAAAAAAAAGTTATAGATGTCAGAACACTGGGCAAATGCGACGTGTCCTCGAGGGGAAGCTTCTTGTGCATTAATAATTTATGATATCCCATAAAATATTACATTTTTACCAGACCAAAATCACAGGAGTTGAAAGTCATAACATATTCCCCACACCACGCTATGGATTATCCATTCAAATTTATAGTCACTGACGTGTCGTTCAAGTAAATCGCAAGAAAAAGTTCTAATCTACTACTTACGCCTCATATTCCTGGAATATCACCTCATCCTCATCGTCGAAGAATTCTTCCTTGGGAATGAGTAAAGACTGCTCATTACTGTCACCTTGCTCTTTAAGTTGCTCATCCGAATAGTCCATTTGCAACTGCACGTTACTTCTTTCACCGAAGTCATCTTCCAAATTGTCAGTAACCTCCCCTATCGTTAGGATTTGTTGTTTATCTGTCTTGACACTTTCAGCCTGCAGTTTCTCCCTCTCCTCCCTCTCAATCTGTTCCACTTCGAGTTGGTATTTCAGTGACGGTTTCGGAATCTCATTCGGACGGACACTGAACACCGAACGATTCATAATCTCGTCCATTGCTTTGAAGTGCTTCCATGATGCTCCAGTAGTTATACCAACGTCCATATCCTTCTTCAGCCGCTTATAGAAACATTTTATGTTTTTTATTCGCGTGGTAATCTCCTCTGCCGACCGATGGTAACCGTATTCGTTCATTTTTGCCGCCAGTTTAGCGTAGAGAAGGTGTTTCTTGTGCGCGGTAATAAGAGTCTTCTGCACCTTCGGATCGCCCCAAAGTGATATGAGCAACTTGGTCTCATCCGCGTCGAAGTTTGGATTGCGTCCGATTTCCTTCTTCTTGTGACCCAGTCCGAGCAACATTCGATTATTCGACACCCACATTTGATTTTTCCGCTTCACTTTCATTCGATTCATTTCGATTTTTTTTTTAATTTTCAAATACACACGTGCACGAGTCCTTGTCAACTGACGAACTTTTGGTAAAAATCGATGGTGCACAAAACAGAACGCGGATTGAAACAAAAGAACTGCTCAGCGGTTGGTGGACAACTGATGAGACAACTCTTGTACCCTTTACGGTGAGAGTAACTCTGTCAGCTTTGCTGTGTGTGTGCATGACTTTGTTTGCCGGCCTTCGTTTCCCTTCGCGAATTGTGAGTGTATGTCACTTAAAACTTGCACCACATGCGACGGAAACACTGACTTATGGAAAAATCATCCCTCTTATGCGCAGCGCCCTCGGACGCACATGCGCCCCATCGGACAACAGACTTACTTATTTACCATTTAAGGACGTCACAGCGCATGCGTTCTATGCGATGAACTGGGGTGGAGAAGCAGAGACGACACTATTGCCACGAGCTGCTTAAATCGACTTGCATGCACTGTACATAGGTGGGTGGTTGGGTACGTGTGTGGGGATAGGAGTTGCAAGAGACTTGCACGAGTGGTCCGCTCACTGGTGCGCGTATGTTGTGTCGGTGGTGAGTTAACCCAGTCAATCGATTGAATTTAACCCTTAATTTAGTGCTTTCACCTGTCACAATACGATTTGGACGATGTTAGGTTTGAATTTCAATTAAATGATAATTAAATTTTGATTTTTTTCAGAATACATGTTTGTACGGATTTCTGACTGATTGGACAATGATTTTTTTATTTCATTTGTGTGTTGGAGACTAAATACTACAGGAGACTAAAGGCTCTAACTAAAGACAGATGACGATAGTCATTGCTGATTGTCAGACAGAGGTTTGGCCCTAGCTTATACAGCAACTACACGTGCTGTGCATGCTATTGTTTTCTCACGAGTAGAAGGGACAACTCCGAACAGCAAGATTGAGAAACTTTTTCTAGATACTCGTAGATATACTTTTTGAACATTGTCAGTGACTCCAAAGAGATGGAGCCGTGAACATTTTTTTTTTTAAATTGTGTATCTGAACTTGGATTTGAAACTAGACTGTGAAAGCCTATTGCATATGGCGCCCACGGAGCCATGAAAAACGTTTGTTTTCTTTCTTTTAAACTTGTTGCCTGTGCTTCGAATCGAAACTATATTGAACATTTTTTACGACGAAAACCAAAATACCAAACTTTTCCCTTCCTAGACCAGCCAATCAAACCCTCACTCTGTCTTTAACTGCCAGGTACTTAGGCACTATTCTTGACCCAAAACTAAGTTGGAAAGCTAACATAGAGCAAAGAGTTAAAAAGGCATGCATAGTCTTATACTCTTGCAACAAAACTCTTGGCAAAAGCTGGGGACTTCGACCGAAGAAAACACTTTGGATGTATACTGCTGTAATACGTCCAATTCTTACCTACGGCTCCTTAGTCTGGTGGCCAGCTTTAGCCAAAGCGTACAATATCACAAAACTAAACAAGGTACAAAGAACTGCATGTATAGGTGTCACTGGCGCCCTAAGAACGACTGCCACAGATGCGCTTACAGTTATTTTGCATAGTCAAGCTGCTATCAAGGCTCTAACATCCATAACCACAACGTCAAAACTAGTAGATTGCTGCTGCAATTAACTATCCATTATAGGTGAACGGAGCCCCTGGGTTCCCGGGCACACGGGTATAATAGGAAACGTCTCGTTGTGGAACAAATCCAGGCTCCACTAGGCTTGGTAAAAAATAACATCTACAATCACTTCCTCAAGATCGCCAACGAAAGATGGACCAAGCTGGAAACATGTGTCCTATCCAGAAGCTTATGGCCCAAATACAACCAAAAGAGAATACAAGACTTGCTCAACAACAGTAGAAGAAACATATCCGGAATCACAGCGGTCTGTACTGGACACTGGGCTTATGGCAGGCATGCTGAGAGACTAGGCATACCATTTAACACGCACTGCCGCAGCTGCCGGGTGGAAACTGAGCCAGAAACCGCCGAGCACTTTCTGTGCAAATGTCCGGCTCTAGCTAGAGTCAGACAACGCACTCAGAAGCAAACATTCCTAGTCTGCTAGCCTTCATAAATTCCACAAAGTGGTTTCAAAATTAGGCTAATCTGAGTGAATACACACCCCTTTTCACCCCCATCTCACAAATTAAGTATCCCATAGGATGTGGTATCAAAACGGCGCTTTCATGGCGTTAATTGGGTGCACTTATTCGAATGTGTGTTTGTTGTTCGATGCAAGCTTAGCCTTTTGGCTAAGGAACCTATCGTAACCTTTAAGTACACGTATAAGCGAGCGCTTCATAACTATTCACATCAAGTCTAAATTCGGGAATATCGGTTTAATCTGCGCATACGCTCCTACAGAGGATACGGATGACAACAGCAGGAATAACTTTTATTTGGAGCTCCATATTTTTTAAATGGAACTTTGGACTAAAAAGTGTTGATGGTAACCTACACCTCATTTCAAAAGATTTGTCGATTGATGCACTCGAAGGGGTGCGTCAATGTTTAAAGATCAATGGCAACAACACCCCCAAATGGCTCCAATTTTCAAATTTAGGTATATGGGCAATGATATCCAGTCCTGAGGTACCTAATTCCAAAATTTCATGCCGATGTCTTTATAAACATCGGAGAAAAAAAAGTATGACAGACACGACAGACGAAAACACCGAAATTATAAAGGTTCCGTTTTTGTAGACGGAACCTTAAAAACGCATGCTAAGTAAATTTATTCCAATTCCAATTCCAGAGATCCCTCATAATGACGCATACCATAACATCAACGGTACAAAATGTGTCTATTTAAACACCGCTAAATACCCTAAATGGATTTCGAAGCGTTAACAAGCGAACCATGCAGACGCAAGCGTCTACGCCTAGCTTCTATTAACGAACTCCCACTCTCACCTCCCCGTGGTGAAATCCGGGAACCGAGTACCCTCGACAGAAGATGGGGTAACCAACCCCCATGGGACGTCTGGGCGGCTGCAAACGAGAGAGGGGGAGTGTGAGTCTGCCAGGGCTCATCACTCTTTTTAGGATGGCGGCAGAGGAGCTGATTAGCCAACGGCGGCATCCACAACTCCAGTCAGCAGGAGCAACCTTTATTTATAATTTCAACAACAAAAAAATGAAACCATAAATCTATATTTGTGGTCTCCACTGAAAATGTACATAGATCGACTTGCTACCAATTAAAAATTGCTTTTGGAGATGCGGTGTAATGAACGCTATTGACGACAATTTACTACCGATTTTCAAGTCTCAATAAGAAATAGTCCCAACTAGTTCCAAAAAAATCCGCCGGAAGTCGTCAATGGTAAACGAGAATCGTCACAAATATTTTTTTTTCTTTTTTTTTCGGAGGGTTTTTGAAACATTACTGGATCACTCAGACTCAAAACTAGTCCATTGTACCGCCAGGTATCAACGTACTGCAGTGCCGTTAATTTGATCCCAACGGCAAATGGTGACTGGACCAGATTTGATCTCGCTGGGATTCGGACCTAGGACCCCTCTAACTTGGAGCAGGCTCTTAACCAACTGCGCGTTATATTAGTATGTGCCAATCCAAGTTAACGGGTTGAAATTTAAGCAATCCTAGCCGGATAACTCAGTTTCTAACACAATAGGAAACCATAACGAAACCGAAAAAGAATTCAATATAGATTCAAAATATTCCGGTAACGCGTCAAACCAAGTCATATTCTATTTGATCACAAGATAAAATAAACTAACACAAATATTTGAAGAGAAGAAAAACCAGAGAAATATAACATGGGCCACCATGATTTTCTCACAGGAAACAGAATCGAAACCAAACTCCAACTCCAGTGCAGCGAGTATTTTCTCCCATACTGACCACGAAAAATTACCATATTGTCCAAAATTTACCACTTCCAAAAAAAAGTACTTTATCATAAAAACTGTTAAGGGCTATAATATAAGTGTTTTATTATTTCTGCGGGCACCGTGGCGTAGTGGGTAGGTGCGTCGACTCCTACGCTCGAGGTCGTCGGTTCGAATCTCGAAATAAACATCAAACATTTTTTCACGGCTCCATCTCTTTTAAGTCACTGACAATGCTCAAAGAGTATAACTGTCTAGAAAATGCTTCTCAACATTGCCGTTCGGAGTCGGCATTAAACTGTAGGTCCCCTCCATTCGTAAGAGAACAATAGCACGCACAACACGAGTGGTTGCTGAGAAGCTGGGCCCAGGTCCACTTCGGACTGTAGCGCCGCCATTATTATTATTATTATTATTATTATTATTATTTCTGCTTTTCGGCAGAAAAGGCAGTTCCATACGCTCTGCAGTTCGCTTTTGTGTTATCCTTTGGCACAAACTTCAGTCATCTCTTGAACTAAGGGTGCTTCATCCATCGTATTATTAAAGATCACAACCAAATGGAAGGATATTTTTATCAAATGTGTAGAATGGGAGTTGCCAAAGAAGATAAATTTACCACCACCTGGCAGTACTGTACCAACTTGGTATTGAATACAGTACAACTCGGTTTGTGTAAAAACAATATTCATGTGCAATGTGCTCACTTAACTTAGGTTAGGTTAGGAGGCTGCTAGTGAATTCCCCAGCAAACTTAGACCATGTTGGTACATTGCGATACCCACAGTCAGACTACTACCACTGATCGACCGCTCCAGTGATAGTGCCGTTAATTTGATCCCAACAGCAAATGGCGGCTGGACCGGATAAAAGCGCATTAACTTTGCTTTCACTGGGATTCGAACCTGGGACCCCTCCAACTTAGGGACTGCGCTATTAACCGACCGAAAAAGAATTGTGTGTTCAAACCGAGTTAAACAGTTTGCAATTTTGGTATTTTATTTATTCAGTTCTGTCTAGATTCGCCAGCTCGGTCTGATATAAATGCAATTAGGTTAGAATGGGTTTGAATTTAACTCGGTTTTACTTAAAATCAAGTTCACACATCACTAACCGGTACATCGACATCTGAACACTCCGATCTGAGCACTGGATATTGCATAAACCCATTACTCTGTGAACAATGTACATTCGTTGGGCCCCTATTGTTGAGCTAACACGTCTGCTTTCATCTTTAATATTAGTTCTTAAATATCATTTGCCTATGGTCATGCCTCAATTCTGGACAGATGGAATATATCGAGACTCCGGACGGAAACGAACTATATTATACCACTGTGAGCGGAGATTATCTATCAGAATTCCCAGCAGGGAAGAATGGGATATGGGGAAAGTTTGTGCCGAAAAAGAACTTGTCATCTATATTGACGGATCCAAGATGGATGTTGCTACTGTTGCTAGGGTCTACTGTGAGTCTCGAAATACAAATCGGTCCTTCAGACTTGAGGATAGTTGTAGTGTTTTTCAAACGGATGTTGCTGCAATAAAACAAGCTGCAGATATGATTGTTGAGCAAAATATTTCAGGACAAACAATCAGTATCTATGTTGATAGTCAAGCAGCCATTAAAGCGTTACAGTCAACATCAATAAGATCCAAGCTCGTATAAATGTGCATAAAAATACTGGACGATATTTCAGTAGCCAATGAGGTGATCCTCTGTTGGGTGCCCGGCCAACTGGAAATTTCCGGTAATGAGAAGGCGGATGACCTGGCCAGGGTTGGGTCACATCTAAGCTCTTTGCAGGCCCTACCTGAGGCCAGCACACCGCTTAGCACCTTGCACAGGGAAATTGACAGTGAGTCTAACGAGGCAAAACTTCAGAATAAAATGTTAAAAGTCATTAATCATTATTCTCTTCGATTAACAATTAATTATGGTTCGCTGGGATCTAAACTCTTCAGTAAGTCCTGAAAAAGACAACATCTTTCTATTGATTTCAAACACGGAAAACGCCATCTTCCAACAACTGACCTAAAGGCAGACAATCTTGACATCAACACGCGTTTCTGATTGCCATTGCTGAAGCTTTGTTTCGGTAATTGATGACAAAATAAGCTTGTCGTAGAGTAAATGAAGACAACAAATTTATGTTGTCAAGCAAAAATTGATCTGCCACTTACCATCTGGAGTAAAACACAATCAACAGTTAAATCTTTGAAATAGTTTAGAGAAGTTTATCTAGCTTATTTTTTAAACTTGAATGTAACGTACCACCTTTCTTTTCACAGCAATAATCTTAGCAATTCTTTTCATTTGCTATAGTTATAAGCATTTACATGTTCTTCGAGAAAATTTCCATCATCATCTCTTATTCTGCACACCACTGATAGCTCACATTCTTCAATTTCCTCAGAAAGACCCTGACACTTGAAGCGAGAAATCGATTCTTAGCAAACGAACGTTCAATTAGACACTCTTGTTATTTCGCCACGAACAAACCGTTACCGAACCAGAAAGATAATATACAAGGAACAAATTTTGCTCTAGAACAAAGCAGAACAAAACCAACCACTTATTTATTTTTTTTTTGTACCGGATACCCCCATGAGATGGGTCCCCACATTCACTCCCCAACACCTGGAGACCAAATACACTCCCTACTTAAATACCATCTCAGTGACAAATCCTTCAAATGTTTACCAAGAAAAACGATGAAACTTCTACTTACGTCTCATTGGGACTTTCCTGGAATATGACCTCGTCCTCGTCGTAGGGTTCCTCCTTGGGAATAAGCAAGGACGTCTCGTTACTGTCATCTTCCTCCTTGATTTTGATAAGATTGTCATCCGAATAGTCCATAGGCACCTGCACGTCACTTCTTTCACCGAAGTCATCTTCCAAATTGTCAGTAACCTCCCCTATCGTTACGATTTGCTGTTTATCTGTCTTGACACTTTCAGCCTGCAGTTTCTCCCTCTCCTCCCTCTCAATCTGTTCCACTTCGAGTTGGTATTTCAGTGACGGTTTCGGAATCTCATTCGGACGGACACTGAACACCGAACGATTCATAATCTCGTCCATTGCCTTGAAGTGCTTCCACGTTGATCCTGTGTTAATGCCAATGTCCATATCCTTCTTCAGACGATTGTAGAAACATTTCAAATTTTTGATGCGTGTGTTAATCTCCTCCGCCGACCGATGGTAACCGTATTCGTTCATTTTCTCCGCCAGTTTAGCGATGACAAGGTGCTTCCTGTGCGTGGTAATCAGAGTCTTCTGCACCTTCGGATCGCCCCAAAGTGATATGAGCAACTTGGTCTCCTCCGCGTCAAAATTCGGGTTACGTCCGATGTCCTTTTTATTTGGACCCAGTCCGAGCAACATTCGATTATTTGACACCCACATTTGACTCTTCCGTTTCACTTTCATTCGATTCATTTTGATGTTGATTTTGACTCTGTTGAGTGAGTCTAAGAACCGAACAACCACGACGTGTGGTAAAAATCGATGGTGCACAAAATTTAACGCGGATTAAATCAAAAGAAACTGCTCAGCGGTTGGTGGACAACTGATGAGACAACTCTTGTACCCTTTACGGTGAGAGAAACTCTGTCAGCTCTGCTGTGTGTGTGCATGACTTTGTTTGGCGGCCTTCGTTTCCCTTCGCGAATTGTGAGTGTATGTCACTTAAAACTTGCACCACATGCGACGGAAACACTGACTTATGGAAAAATCATCCCTCTTATGCGCAGCGCCTTCGGACGCACATGCGCCCCATCGGACAACAGACTTACTTATTTACCATTTAAGGACGTCACAGCGCATGCGTTCTATGCGATGAACTGGGGTGGAGGAGCAGAGACGACACTATTGCCATGTCTGCATAGACGAGTTGCTTAAATCGACTTGCATGCACTGTACATACGAGTAGGTGGGTGGTTGAGTATGAGCGTGGGGATAGGAGTTGCAAGAGACTTGCACGAGTGGTCCGCTCACTGGTGCGCGTATGTTGTGTCGGTGGTGAATTAACTCAGTCAATCGATTGAATTAAACCCCTAATTAAGTGCTTCAAAGTGTCACCTGTCATGGTGATGCGTAGTGGATTTGAACTACAATTGAATGGTAGTCAATTTTTTTGTTTACTTATCATTTCAGATTTACGTCTAATTCGCGGAGTTACATTTATGGATTCAATTTTGTTTTATTTCAACGCATGTCCGTTAGATTATTTTCCGTTATTCTGAACAAAAAAATAAGAATTTGTACTGAACAGTGGCAGCATAACGAATTCACTTAAGATCTAGGTGCGTCACGCCTGATCTTTGCTGGGACAGTCACACTAACCTCACCTAACATAAGGTGACCGTTTCCAGCGTATAAGAGACTCAGTTGGACTTAAGAAAGTCAATTTTACTGTCACTTGGGTTTATCCGTTTTTGATAACCAATTGAAAAAATACCTTTAAAGTGCAGGCGTCTGTATAACGTCAAATTCTTTTAGATGCAGAAGAGGTGGATGCCATTATCCTTCCATTCTTTAAATAACTTCGGCAGACGTCTTTAGAAAATGTGATCTTTTCAGGCAGTATCCTGTGATTGATTTCTTGAGAATGGGAGAGCGGGCTGTTAGAGTGTTAGTTAACAGAGGTGGAATTAGCCTAATTTAGTGGTGGATTACTATAAACTTCTAAAATATGAAACAATTGTCGGTCGGTTTTTTGATAGTTGAATTTTTAACCGTATGGACAAACTTGGCTCAAGATATAAAGGCGCTATTTCCTCTCATAATCACATTTGAATGCAGATTTGCTTCGTTCGACTTTTACTGGTTAAAATAGCGAGCTGAGTTTAAAAAATATATGCCCAGGTGCAACTGTCATTTACTGGTTCCCTAATTTTTTGTTTGTCATAGTGCTGGGTTTTACAAAATCACTTGAGAAAAACTCCTGGTTTGACAACGAGTGCAGGCAGGCACATGCAGCAAAGTAAGAAGCCTACCAGGCAACGCTGCATCGAACTACGATATCTGTTTGTGAGCTCTACGAACAGGAAAGAAGGGAAGAGAATCGACTTCTCAGGAAGACAAAGAAAGACCATGAGAACCGCACGATCGAGGATATGGAGAGGTGGCAGGAATGATATCCGAAAGTTTTACCAAAGGATGAAACTTTTATCGATTGGGTATAAAGATCGGACCTGCCGGGTCGAAAATGGACAACTAGTAGTAGAGTCGCAAAACTCACTCACACAAGAGGCACGATTTTCCTAAATTCCGTACAACTGCTAGCTTACGCGGATGACATTTAGGTGATTGAGCGAACAAAGCGAGCCGTCAATAAGGCGTTTGCTAGCATTGAAAGGAAGGGACAAAAATGGGGCTGAAGGTAAACGTAGGCAAAGCGAAGTATATGCTGTCATCGAGAAAGGACGTGAAACACTGACGACTTGGCCAGAACGTCACCATAGGCAGCTATAACCTTAAGGTAGCAAAGGACTTCGCCTATCTTGGCTCCGCGGTAAATAGTACAAACAACATCAGTACCGAGATCAAACGCAGAATAACTCTTGCCTACCGCTTTTAATTGGGCTCAAAAGGCAATTGAGTAATAGAACCCTCTCTCGGAATACCAAACTGACGCTATACAAGACCTTGATCATCCCAGTTCTGCTTTCCGGCCCCTCGGCATGGACAATATCCCAAGCGGATGAGGAGTCTCTTGGTCTTTTCGAGAGAAAAGTTCTGCGCTCGATCTTTGGCCCTGTGTGCGTTGATGTCATTTGGAGGAGAAGGTTCAACCACGAACTATATGGGCTGTACAGCGACATAAGTCTAGCCAGGCGCCTACGGATCCAAGGCCTAAGATGGCTAGGCCAAGTAGAGCGTGTAGACAACTTAGCTCCGGCACGAAGAGTCTTCGACTCTGAGCTCAACGCAACAGAGGACATCCACGTACAAGGTTGCGCACACAAGTTGAGGGGGACCTCAGACGGCTTGGTGTGCGAAACTGGAGACAGCTGACGAGCGATCGTGCTGGTTGGAGAGGCATGTTGGTTGAGGCACATGTCCACCCCGGAACGTAGCGCCCTAAAAAGAAGAAGAAGAATAATAAACACAGTGGTCTTCAAAATTGCCCAGTTTTATCGATTGCAATTTTTTGAAATCACGAATCTTAATGAACGAGAAGTCTACATTCGACAAGAAGTGAGCAACTTAACAAAAACCATTGCGCTATGTCAACAGCGGCCACTTGACTGATACCTTATTTAATAAAATTAAGAAATATAAGTAATTTGTTAAATTTATACACAAAGATATTATCATAGCAGACCGAGTGATGAGTTTTGTGAAAAAGGTAGTTTTTTGAAACCTTTATTATTTATTTGGCTCAAAATTCAGCTCTATCTTGTTTTGACACAATTTAAAGATTTATTATGATGTCCTACTTCTTTTTCTTTCAACAATATGCTTGAAAAAGATAAATAAATAAATTTAGCAGAAAGTCTATAAGTTTATTTCGTGTTGATAGGTTAAAAGTGAATACATTTTGATTCCTTTTTGTGCTCAATCGATGTCAACATTTGAGAAATCTGTTGGATAATAAATACATACGAGTACAGTGCCCCACAAAAATTTCCTGGATCCTAGTTTGTTGCATGCATGCATTATTTTTTTCGATTTTTTGTTAACAGAGAATAAATGTTGAATTGAAACTGGTGTTTTTATTATAACTATAATAATTATTTGTTGTTCAACAATATTAAAATCCAGGAAAAAAACATAATTCCGAATACTTTTGTGAGGATGCATACATTTAAGCAATTAACTAGCTATTTTTAAAGTCAAGTCAATCGAAGACGTTTTTAAGTGTTTCTGAAAACATTCAAATTCAAAACGCTTCTCTCCTCATATACTCCCATCTAATCGCCTCCTTAAGGATTCTTAGTTCTGTTTCGTATTCGCAATCTTTGCGCATGTGTTAAAAAATTGTTTATATCTCTGACGATATACACAGAATGTCACTTTAAAACCAGAACCAGGACTGTGCCAATTTTTTTATTACGCTCTGTATTTTTATTGTGCAATGTAACAGTTGATTTAAAATAATTGTGTCAAGTGATAAACCTAACCTTCATTTAATAAACTCTTTAAGAAGGGTATGAGAGTAGTTCTTAGTCCGATATCAGGCATTTTTGTTCACTTCTGAAATGGTTTTATCTTTGTGTTGAAATGAGTATCTATTCTTTCATTTATTTAGTTTCTTCTAGGGAAAATTTGACATTGTGTGCAAAAGATGCATTTTAACAACTACCTCCTGAGTTTCTGCAGAAACAATTAGTTCAAGAGATTCATGACAAGTGTTTCACAACTAAGGTTGCGTATTACGAGGTCTAACTTTGCAAATGATCAGAATTTATGAAATGTGTATATTCAGTGCTTGCCAACAAAGTTTTTTTTTTGTTTTGCTAATTGTATGTTATGTGTGTTATCTGAAGTAGTATCCCCAATTCACTGTCATCATCTGCATTGTCAGGGATGTCAAACATTCGTATGATTTTTTTTTTGCTTGGAATAATTGCAGCCTTAAATCAGAATTATAATGATTGACTTTTGAGAAGTTTGACAGCTATTAAATAATTTTGTAAGATTTATATATTTTTTTTAATATCAATGCTAATTTAAAAAGGAAACAGTATTTTTCAGTGTGGTAAAAAAACAAATAGCTTAAACATAAAAATCAATTCTTTTAGCAAATTTCACAACTAATTACTTTTTTTCATTTCAGATTGTTGAATGTTGACAATTCGTTTATTTATTTAATATGATTATACGATTTTTCCTTTCAGGGTCCAATCGAGGTCCCCCATAGATGCAAAGAGCTATGAAAATTATGTTCTGTTACTCAATAACTTTTCATTTTATAACGTTTTTGTTAACATCACAATCGGCAATATATTTTGTAGATTTCTTAAATGGATTTTAGAGGATAACAACAATACACCAGGTCATGATGCAACATCGAGTATTCAAAAAGAAACAGTGGAAAGATGCTTCATTTTGGTGAGCAAATAATGTTCATATTACTTTTTATTACTAAAAATTTTAAACATACGAGTTTCTCGTGTAATGATATAGCGTATCAACTTTAACATTGCGAAGGTAGATGTAAGTTAAGGACTCTTCGTGGAAAATGATTTAGAGACGACGCTTAAAATATTTCACATGTATAATTAGCAATATTTAATTTTTTAAGCATTTTTTCAAGAATATTGTATTTTGTATAATTAATAATATTTATGATAGCAAAAGGGCCTTTTTTTTATATAAACCTTACTTGCTTATTTCTAACGACACATTGATAGCCTGAGCCTGGGCTAATGCTACCTTCCTTTCAACACCAAGCAGCTTTTTGTTTTTTTTTTCGGAGAATTTTTGAAACACTGCTGGAGCACTCAGACTCAAAACTGGTCCATTGTACTGCCAGGTAGCAACCTACTCCAGAGCCGTTAATTTGATCCCAACGGCAAATGGTGACTGGACAAGATTCGAACCTGGGACCCCTCTAACTTGGGGCAGGCACTTAACTAACTGCGCCATCCAGTCGCTTTAGTCAGACTTCCTTTCCTTCTTTAACTAGGACTCTTAGCTGAAGTATTGATATCCGTTGGTTTGATGTGTCCAAGCCGGCTTAGTTTCCTTCCGGACTATATCCAGATGTTTGTACAGCTTTTCTCCATTTGTGGTCCTCGTAGACAGGGCCAAATATCCAAAATGAGCTTTTCAATACCTTCAATGAGTATTTCGATTCAAGACTATTTCGAGTATTCTGGCCCAAATACTTTTGGAGATATTGGCCAAAAACCGTAAAACATCGACATGCGAGTTTTGAAGATCTGAAAACGTAGTTTTGTAAACGTAAGCATTCAAAAATGGCAAATATTAAAATATGGATTTATGTGCAAATTTTCTTTTCAAAGATTTTAAATGTCAAAAATTATAATTTTCACACATAAATACCATGATGATTATCTCTGACATTTCAACCCCTAAATGCCCAACAGAAATGTACCGACAGGCATGAGCAATGATTGGGTATGATGGAGATATGTATAGATATACATATTTATGTATAGATGTCTATTTGGATGAATGTATTAATGAAGTGGGAGTTAGAAGAAAATTTAACCGAAATAGTTTGAATTCGTCGCCTGATATTCAGAAATGTTTCCATCAAAAAATATTTATGCTACGGAATTTGCCCAGTTTATTTTATTCCTATCCCTTCCGGCTACGCTTCTTATTTTCGGGTGACGCTACATTCCGGGTTAGACTTAATTTTATATCAATCACTCGTCTTACGTCTGATATTTTTTCTCCTATTAGAAAAGGGAGCCTACAATTTTATGCCAGCTCCGATCGCGAAGTTTGAGAAAGAATCGCGAAGAAGAATAAAGAAAAATACATATGTACAAGGTGGCGCAAAATTAATCATCTAATTTTGTTTTTGAATTACTTTTTTACTAAATAAAAAAAAAATATTTTGGGCCCCGGAAATCTTTATTTAGACCTTTACAATTTTTTCTGCTAAGTGGAAAAGATGATACCCGCCAAGTGGCTGCCGCCAGTTTCCCCGTTTTATCGCGTTTTCAATAACTATTCACAAGATCTCAAAAAAATACGGCCCCTTGTCCCGCGTGAACGCCACGCCACACAGTGGCATTGAGTGGATATAATGGCTCTTCATGCATCACACGCGGATTTTCAGTGCCCAGAAATGGTTTTGTTTATTGACGTAACCACGTAAGTAAAATGCGCCTCGTCGCTCATGATATTGATTTTCGACACAAAATCGTCCTCTCCATTGTAGAGATTGAGGATGGCTTGACATTTGTGTACTGTTTGTATACTGCAGCTGTCACAAATGTCAAACATGAAAGAAGTTCGACGCTATTTTCAAAAATAATAACATCTTCCGATAGGATGACAACTTTTGCGCCATCTTATATTTAAAGTCGCTACTAGCCAAACTCGCTCCCTTCAAAATTAAAATAAAAATTCAATTTTGAAAATTTCTGAAACAAAGTATTGAATCAAAAAAATGAAGTATTTCAACAAATTCAATTTCATACCTAATGCAAAAACCAAAAATAAAAATTCGAAAGCAAGTCCTTTGATTTTAGCTACAATTACAAAACTTGGCGCTATTGAGCAAGTTTGGCTTGCAACGACCATATCAAACGCTCTAAACATATTCAGATACTTTATACAGATAGATATATTTATTTCTTGCATAGTGTAACAGTGTTTTGACAATGGTATAATTTGCTCTAGCTTGCACAGAGATATGGTTAAATTGAAAACCTTACTACTGAAAATACAATTGTTTAGATATGATATAAAGTAGAATAATTTAAAGCTAAAGTGTCGAATAAATCTTTCAGGTACTTTATAGATTGTGTAAAATAGAAACCTATTTTTCTTTTTCTTTCAGATATTTGTGGAAAAATACGTTTTAACTCTGCACCAGTGCATACAACAGTTTTCTTCTCTTTTCAGCTTTTTTTTAAATTTAATTTTGGGGAACTATGTATATCTAAAGCTCTGACGTCAATTTTAAATTATAACATTTTTAACTAATTATAAACATTAATTTAAAAAGTATTAAAATATTATTTACATTTGTAGAACCGTGTCGGGTACCTAAATTTCATTATGCAAAAATATTCCTTAATTCTTCCATGGGAGAGGAGACTTACGCGCTGTCCTCGAATACCGTCGTTGCATCCGATACTTACGTGAACGTCGAATGTGAAAAGGGATTTAATCGTCAGGTAAGTCTGATTGTGTGTAATGATGAAGATTAAATTGATACTTTGGTCTTAATCGATTGTGGATTTTTTCCATGAAGGAGAAGAAATCTGCAACAAAACAAGGATACAGACCTCCTATCTCCTGCACAAATACAAACAAATACGTTTTATTACATATCTAGCCTTTTTTGTTATAATGCTACAGGGTGGCACACAAGAAACATTAAGGTTTAATTATTGAATACTTTTTTTGTTTATGTTTTTTTTGTTCAAAGTTAGCTTTGAAAATCTTGGGAAATTTATAATGGAAAGATTCAGCACAGAACAATGAACCAAAGTGGTAAAATTATATTTTGAAAGTCGCCATTCAATTATTCATAAAGAAATGCGCACAGTGCTCCAACAATTTTTTTTCGGATTGTTTTTGAAACACTACTGCAGCACTCAAACTCAAAACTGGTCCATTGTACTGCCAGTGCCGTTAATTTGATACCAACGGTAAATGGTGACTGCATCAGACTCGATTTCACTGGGATTTGAACCTGGGACCCCTCTAATTTGGGGCAGGCACATAACCAACTGCGCCGTCGTCTCCAACAATTTACTAATTGGTTGAGCGTTTTCAGCAAAATAAGGGGCTCTCTGTGATCTTTCGCGTAATGGAAGACCCCGTACAGTTCGAAATGATGTGAACATTGCTCGGGTGCAAGGAAGTATTGAGGAAACTCAGCAGCTGGTGATGTCTAAGCGGTTTTTGCAAAGAATTTAAAGAATTTAAAGAATTTTAGGGCAATTACACCTTTTCCATATACTCGTATGATCTTTTATAAGAACTTGACGAAGATTATGATGAAGGTGCTGGTGATGGTGGATCTGACTGCATTGCTGGGAGAAGTGGTGATGGACGACCTCTTTTGCGTGCTGAAATTGCTATTTTTTTTTGCGTTGTTAGCAACATCCAACTGAAAGATTAGTAGTGACTTATACCTGTTATATATATATTCCAACAGCATGTTGACAGGATCAACTCCTCGCATATGCTTGTTGTAGCGTTCAACAATACCTTCATTGTCTTCGCCAACAATTCTCTCAATCAAATCAACCTCAACACATTCAACTCTTTCAATTAAACTCTGTAGGGTTTCGTCAATAATATTTTCCTGATTCGTGGTAATTTTTTTCTTCTTCGTCTGTATTGTCCTCATCAGCAGAATCATCCCAATCGAATTCGAACATTTTTTTAATTTTTTGTCAAACCGCATCTCTAACGCGTAAAAGAGCATTATATGATTTATAACCATTATGGACCGATGTTGCCTATGGGCAACATTGTGTTTAACAAATTACTGACCACAAACTAGAAGTTTTTTCGAATTTTTTATTTGTTTTCCTAATTTTCTTACTTGTGGTTAATTATTTTATGTTTTTTGTTTTGTACACTTAAACTTCTTTATATATATATTTTTTAATTATTTCTACACTCACTTTTTGCATAAAATAAATTTTACGTGTGCACTCAACGCAGATTAGCTACAAAGTGATTAACACCAATAATTATAATAAAATTTTCGCCAACAAGCTTGCACTACATATCGAGCTATTCTGAGAAAAAAATCCTTAGAGAAAATATTAAAATTACCGGACTTAGAAGCTTAAATAAATAATGTTGCCAATGGGCAACACTGGGCATAAAAGGGTTATAGACTCATTGTAAAGTTCCGATTTGGGATTAGTGCCTCTGTTCTGTACCGGAGCGTCGGTCTCATAAAGAGTTCTCCAGCCATTCAGTTCTCCCTAGAAATCTGCAAATGCTTATGCAAATTCTGCCTCCAATTACGCAGGCCAATTTGGCCAAGATCCATCTCCACTTGTGTGAGCCATCGGATTCGAGAGTGTCCTTTATTGCATTGTTCCAGGGGCGCAAAGTAGAAGAATATTTGTAGTTATTCTCTTGCTTTTCGAAGTTTTAAGTGATTTAATTGAATTTAATCACAAATGTTTTCTCTCTTGAAGGGTTCCTCAGAATTGCATTGCCTTAATGGACAATGGCTCCCGTACTTGTTTCCCCAGTGTACGCCATCACCTTGTGTACTTCCCAACGCTCATCAAATCACTTACCAGGTAAACATTCCCACATTCTCGTAAACTTCGAATTCATTGACTGGGTTTTTTCTAGGGAGGATATCGACCGGGTTTAACAATTGCCCATGACAGTGAAGTCATAGCACACTGCACTTCGAAACCAGATAAAATAATTCCGATTAGATGCTACCGAGGCACAACCATACCGAGCACATTTCATTGCTCGAACAGATTGAAGAAATCTACAGAAATGTATCCGCTCAAGTCCAAATTGGACGTGGATGAGCATCATTTGATGGATGGCGTCACAAAGAATATCACAAAGAGGCAGGACAATTCAACGGATGTGCCAAGAAGAACAAAGCACTGTGGACCCCCAAATAAAGTCGAGGGTGCTCTTGTCTATAAGTGGGAATTGAAAACTGCTGATTCATAGAATTTCAACACTAATTTGAATCCGATTTCAGGAACAGTGACGACATTGATGAGGACGAAGGGTATCCAAATGGGACCGAAATATTTTTCAATTGCATTGCGAGTGTTTCCAGCGAGAGGAATACTTGGAAAATTATCTGCGAGGGAGGCGAATGGATTGGCCGGTCTTATAGTTGTGGTAAGCGCATGCAGCTGCATATTCAGTTCGATAGTTTTCAAACTTGTTTCCTGTTTTTGATTTCAGCAAATGGAACTTGTCTCTTTCATAACAACGAAAAGAACGTTGTCAGTTTCTACAATGACCTGGAGATTCGGGAAGATGTTGTGGAGTTTCCTCCTGGAGCAACTATCATATCAAGGTTGTGTATAAGCGACCGTAGAGTATTTCTTTGAAGTTGACGTGGATATTTTTTAAAAATGTCTTATGATGCACCTTCTTCTTCCTCTATTATTCAGCTAATCATAAATCTGTAGCAAGTGTGGTTACATTTTTTACGGTATAAAGTTCAGGGTGACCAATTAAGAATTAAAGGAACATACATTTGGATAAAACAACAACGGTGTCGATATAATATGGCTTTATGGCACATCATTCAAATATCCGCCGCGACTTCGCTGTCAATGCTGCAAGCGGTAGATCCAATTTTTGATGATTCGGTCCAATATGTGGGGCGTTATTTCGTAAACAGCGTCTCGAATGCCGACCTCAAGCTCGTCCAAAGTGGTTGGCTTGACGTTGACCCAGAGAAAGTAATCGAGTCACATGTTCGCGCCAAGTATGAATGCTTGCGGTGAGATGACCCAGTCACCAAATTTCTCTTTAACAAATTCGGGCATTGCGTAGCTAATATGGCATTTAGCGAGGTCTTGTTGGAACTGTTGTGTACGACAGTAAAACACCAAGAACTCCAGAGTGATGTCTTTATGAATCCATAGTGTTGACATTCATCATACATATATGTTGACAATTGATAGTGGAGTTGCCAGAAGAGCAATTATTGAATAACTATAACTTTACAACAGGAACCACATCGATGTTGTCGAGCTCTACTCACAGAAAATCGGTTAACATCGCTCAATACCTGAGACCATTGACAGAAACGGTTTCTCCTTCCTCAATTCGAAAGGAATAACCTCCAATGCCATAAACCGAACCAAACGGCAGCACAATCTTATTCGAATGTAGACTCAAATCGTACCGCAAAATTAGCCGGGTTGACTCCATCCGATGTCTTCAGCTGATTGGCCCCGAATCGACGTTTCTGGCTTTTCTTCGATTTTGTCCGCTACGCCGGCTATGTTTTCATTATTTCGCACCACTCTGTGTTTTGGCTGAAACTACCATGACGACCGATCTTACGATGAAATTAACGATTCCGAGCAGGAGTATTTAGACCCACGACAAAGTACTTCGAACCCATGGACAAATGTACCAGCATCTTTCAAGCGGAAATTTATGACATAGACAGATGCTTTCGGATCAATCTTGAAAGAAATTATACCAACTGCGACATAGCAATAATGTCGGACAGTCGAGCCGCTATTATGGAACTAGAGTCCTACATCATCAAATCCAAGCTTGTATGGGTCTGCTTGGAGAAGCTCAAAAAGTGGAGTAGGAGAAACCGAGTAAGACTCTGCTGGATACCTAGCAATGCGGGGATATAAGGTAATGAAATGGCCGATTCCCTGGCAAGGAAATGTGCATCTGAACGCTTCATAGGCAATGAACTATTTTGCGCTGTAGGAGACCATGTCCTGAGAGAAGAATTCAGGGAACTAGAAAGATAAAACCGGACGCGCTCGTGGAGTGAAGCAGGCCAAGAGACTCCTAGTGCAATTTAACCGAAAAAGGTTTAAGGCATGCATCAAAATGAGCAAGAACATCCTCCGTATCCTAACAGGATTCCAGACGGGGCACTGTAGACTCAGGGAGCATCTGAGGAAACTAGGGGTATCAGAAGAAGGTCTCTGCAGATTTTGTGGAGAATTTAATGAAATTCCAGAACACATACTGGGATTTTGTGAGGCACTATGTCTGGGCAAGTATCCACTATCAAAAGAAGAAATGCAGTCACTAGAACCATCTCTCATTCTCAGATTCCTGAAGGGAACTGGCTTACTGAGAATACTCAATATAGATCTTGAATATCGCGGTGCAATATACCCTCAACAATAACAATAATGCGTTGCGTATTTACAACAGAGTAGAAATTTCGAAATTAGATTTTTAATAATAATTTCCGCACGTTCGGCTGCCGAAACATAACATTTGGAAAAGTTATCATTGCTTTCTGGTCACCGTTTATTTGTGTCTAAACCAAGAAGTTACTTACTTACTTAATGTGGCGCTACAGTCGATCTTTAGCTAGCTACCTCCAGTTTCGCACGCACAGTTGGTGCACCACCTGAGTCGCGGTCTTCCTCTACTGCGCCGTCCGTCGGGGGTGGATTCGAAGACTTTCTGGGCCGAAGCATTGGTTTCTATTAGCTCTACATGACCTAGCCGTCTTAATTGTTGTATCTTCACCCTTCTGGCTAAGTTGATGTCGCTGAACAGCTCTTACAGTTCGTTGTTATATCTTCTCCTCCACTCACCATCTATGGGACGAAAATCACCCGAAGAATTTTCCTCTCAAAGCAGCCAAGAGGAACCTCATCCGCTTTTGACTGAAGTCCATGCTTCTGCGCCATATAGCAGGACTGGGACGATTAAGGTCTTGTACAGGGTTACCTTGGTTGTTCAAGAGAGGGCTTTGTTTATCAATTGCTTTCTTAGCCCAAAGAAGCAGCGATTAGCAAGAGTTATTCTTCGTTTGATTTCAGCGCTAGTGTCATTGTCTGAACCTAGGTAGACAAAGTCTTTGACTTTGTTATATCTGTCTGCTGTAAGGTTTTGTCCGAGACGTCGGTGTTGGGTGTTCTTTCTGGTTTACAACATTTGGTTTACAACACTTGGTCTTGCCCTCATTTACCTTTAAACCCATCTTCGCGGTCTCCGTCGCAATACTCACACAAGCGCCATTGACATCACGCTGTGTTCTTCAAATTATGTCAATATCGTCGTCATATGCAAGTAGTTGGACGGACTTCTGAAAGATTGTGCCTCTGGTGTTGGCGTTCGAGTTTTGCACAATTCTTTCAGGAATGATGTTGAAGAAGTCGCATGACAGCGCGTCGCCTTGTCTGAATCCTTTTTTGACATCAAAGGTCTCGGTTAGGTCTTTACCGACCTTGATGAAGCAGCATGCATTCTCCATCGTCTTCCTACACAAACGAACGAGTTTGGTAGGGATGCCAAAATTAGACATTGCTCTGTATAGCTCGTCTCTATAGATGCTGTCATACGCAGCCTTAAAATCGATGAAAAGGTGGTGCGTCTTGATTTGTTGTTCCTGCCAAGATCTGCCGCAGTGTGAATATTTGGTCGATGGTGGATTTTTCTGGCCTAAAGCCACACTGGTATGGACCGACCAGGATGTTGACGATTGGCTTTAGGCGTTCACACAACACGGCAGATAGGATCTTATAGGCAATGTTCAGAAGACCGAGGCCTCTATTGTTGGCGTAATTCAGAGGGTCTCATTTTTTGTGGATCGGGCAAACAATGCTGAGGTTCCATTCATCGGGCATGCTTTCTTCTGAATATATTTTATAGATGAGTTGGTTGACCAAATCATCGCCGCTAGGCCGTCAGCTCCAGTAGCTTTGTTGGACTTTAGTTTCGATAGCCAAGAAGTTAGGCCAGGAAAACAACTTTAAACTGTTTTTTTAGACAAATATTTTTGGATGAGTCAACATGTCAAAGCATTTCAGGATCAATTTATTATTTGGTTTGATAATTAAAGGCTAAGTCTGACCCGGAAAGGAGCCCAAAACAAAAAAGAATCAAATAAATTTAGTTAAGAATCTTGAAGTTGTGAAAAGCCTTACAGCAAGAGATCGTAAAGAGAGGTTTCTTAATTCTGGCCCTGGTCCACCCAGGATGTAAGAGCGGTCTAAAGGACAAATTTTTAGTGAAAATATCCATCCATTGTCGGCTCATATGTGAAAGACTCTTTAAAAAGTTATCTGATTAAAATTATGCTACAATTTTGTAGACTAAACTTTCTTAGCTTTTGTAAATTGCTGAATTCTGTTCCAATAATGTAATAATCTTTTTTCTTTAAAGGTGTGCAGACATTGGAAAATATGCAATGGTTGGCAGCAACGAAAGGACTTGCATTCACTCGGAATGGACAACAAATCAACCGACATGCTTTGGCCTGAACCAAGAAAATGATTATGCAAGTATGAAGCTATGAAATTAAAAATAAATTATGTTCATGTCCATTTGTGCCGATGGCAGCCAATTCTTTTTAAAATCGTTTAATATTCGCCACATTAAACTTAGTACAACCTTTTCTAGTTACTTATGCCTGAACTAAACTCTGCTTCTGAGCTACAGTCCATATTATTGGCCATACTATTAGACGAGCTGCAAATTTTTTAACTTTTAACGTTTCAGAAACTAAGTTCACTGCCGAGATGATATTTCTTCGTGATGTTGTGGGAATTACTCGTCGGGATAGGGTGAGAAACACTGCAGTGCACGAGGAACTCAATGTTGAGCAGCTGCTTCTTCGAACGGAAAGGGCTGTACTTCGACTTCCGTGGCGTGCGATGAATGCGGTTCCATCAGGTCGGCGACTGCTTGGCAGTCCCAGAACGAGATGGTTGGACCAAGTCCAAACGCTTGGGCATAGCTCATGATGAGTTAGAGTCGATGGCGGAGGATCGTGTGGCCTGGAGATCTCTCGTGCGTGCGTTACCCCCTCGCGACCCCTTTAGTGGAACATGCGGGTCACTGAAGACGAGATGAGATCAGAAATTTGTTTTGTGGTTTTATTTTCTTTATGTTTTTAATTTGATATGTTGCATTATACATGCATAACGTCGAAGTATGTTAACAGAGCACAAGTACAAACTTCTTTCAATCGCATTTTCGCATTAAATCTCTAGTTCGTCTAATAATATGGCCAGGGACTGTATGTGTCTATGTATCAATCAACAGATTCATATTTTTGTTAGACGCCACTGTCTGGTGGATAACTTTAACTCTCTGTGATCCCGAATGTGCAATGGTCGGTGTGCGTGATCAGTCTGGTTGATCAATAGATCAAAGGTGAATCAATAGTGAAAGGAGGTTACGGAACACACCATTGGATTGGGTCTCCCGACCAACAACTTCTCCCGTAGCTGTAGAGATGGAGATTAGCAGGAAACAATTTCGAAACTGCTCCAATCGTGTCGTGTTACCTCTGCCAATCCATCGCCAATCGAGCAGGTCATATTTCAAAGTGTGTTTCTTAAATAAACTGGGCGAACTAAACAACGTCAGCGTTAACCTGCTTTAATGAGAAGGAGAAACCATGATTCATCCGTAATCCTAACTTAGCTGTGGTGGACCTGGGCCCAGCTTCTCAACAACCGCTCGTGTTGTGCGTGCTATTGTTCTCTCATGAGTGGAGGGGACCTACAGTTTAATGCCGACTCTGAACTTCGAGATTGAGAAGCTTTTTCTAGACAGTTATACTCTTTGAACATTGTCAGCGATTCGAAAGAGATGGTGCCGGGTAAAAATGTTACGTGTTTCTTCGAGATTCGAACCTTAGACCTCGACCGTAGTTGCCACTACGCCACGGCGTCCTTGTCTTCATGAAATGTTAAAAACTTTTGCCACTTTTGTGGTTTGAAATCGAAAAATTCGTTGACAAAGATTTAATTAAACTTCACAGAATTTGCACCAGATCCCTCAAAAAAAACATTTTCTCCACAAAGAGTTTAGTTTTTCCTCTATTTCTGGAAAATTTCTATTAGTAAAGTTTTTACGGCAAGTACAATTTAATTTTCAGTGGAAAAACCGCCAACTATACTCTTCCGACATCAAAACGGACCGATCGCGCAAAGCAATGACGGCAAACTGATCGTTTATCCCGGTACCACACTGCACATGGAATGTCTTTGGATGAGACGATTTGGAAACCCCAAGTGGAATACAAGCAACACTCACAGGTACGTATCTATCCCGCACATTGCTGCCAACTTTACGTGATTTTTATTTTCTAGAACATATCCAGAGGGATGGGTGACAGACGCAGACGAGGGCCGTGACTCCACACTAGAGTACCGCCTGAGCATTGTGAGCGCAGTGGAGAGGGACTCTGGAATTTATACATGCCAAACGCCGGCACGTCATGAGCACTCAATCGAAGTTGTGGTGAAAGTCATAACCTGTCCCGTCATCCCAGTGCGTCGCGGATTGATCATAAGCGCTAACGACACAAAAATGGGCTCCAGGGTGAACTTATCGTGCGCCAATGGGAACTCTTTGATAGGGGCGTCCGAGATTGTTTGTCTTCCTAGCGGCAACTGGAGTGCTCCACTACCAGTCTGTGAAAGTATCGAGTGTGGAGACATCAACATGCACATAGACAACCAAACCTCCCCCAGGGTGGCAGTTCTTTCAAGGGAGGTCGGTGGAAGAGCGGCGTTCTCCTGCTCCTCCGGCTACGGATTGAGGGGCCCCATGGAATCGATCTGCTTGCCAACTGGAGAATGGGCTTTGCCCTTCCCAACATGTGTTGAGGTTCAATGCGATGACCCTGGTGCACCGGAGAATGGATACGCCCAAGGCTCAGCCCCCTATCGAGCAGGAGACGTGGTTCAGCTGAACTGCAATCCCGAGTTCATGATGCAAGGGCAACCGATTATTGCGTGCCAAGACAGCGGTCGTTGGTCTGGTGGCCTACCCAAGTGTGTGCAGGCGTGTTCGTATCCTGGGACTGTGATCAGTGGACGAATGTCTTCGGTGAAATTCTACTACACCATCGGCGAGAGCATTACGTTCTCCTGTGACGTTGGGCTGGAGTTGCGGGGCACCACTCAGGTGAAGTGTCTGAAGAGCGGGAAGTGGTCGAGCGCAATACCAACGTGTGTAAGTCTGGATGCTGTTAATAAGAGTGGGGCGGTTTACAAGAACTAGAGCACCATTCCTGCTCGTCGATCCGAGGGGTAGAGTTATCTTAGTTTTAAGGTGGAATTGCAACGCTATAAGCAGCTTGAAATGTTCAAATTAAACAAAAAAAACTCATAAAAGAACGACTAACTATGCTAGTTTTGTATAGCGTGCTCAATTTCGGAATGAGAAATAAAGATGGCTTTAAAAGCAACGAGTTATAAAGCAAAACAGTTACTCAACAGTTATTTTTTCTAAATTTTTGTTTTGTGGTGAATAATTACCTCTTTTTAAACGACTATATGGCGCAGTTGGTTAGGCTCCTGTCGTAAGTTAGAGGGGTCCCGGGTTCGAACTTCAGTGAAAGGAAAGTTAATACGCTTTTATCCGGTTTTTTTAAATATGGTCCAGTCACCATTTGCCGTTGGGATCAAATTAACGCCACTATCACTGGAGCGGTCGATCTGACTGTGGGTATCACAATGGACGATCAAGGTCCAAGTGTGCTGATGAATTCACTAGTAGCCCCCTAACCTACCTTCTTTTTGCAGACTTGTTGACAAACTAGGGTCGCCTTCTTTTGAGAGGACGGTCCTCCTTTTCATCTATTTGTCCTTTCGTCCTCTTTTCATTTCGAATGCCCTTCTTTTAGAATAATTTTAAATGCTACTTGCATTGCTGGTTGGCATATTTTCATCTTCGAAGTTTGTGCTGAGTCGTTAACCATAGTGTTCCTTGAGACCATAGTTTCTAGTTTTTGGTGGTTTTGTGTGGGGTTAACTTCTCCGCTACGAAAAAACATTTTGTTCAGAGACAACTTACAGCCTTGTACACATACACATTTTCTGTTGGCAACTGCAACAAGCGAAAAAGGAAAAAGGACCTTCGGTTCTGCACGTGGAACGTGAGGTCCCTTAACAGACCAAGTGTACCAGACGAACTAGCGGTGGCCCTAGAAGACTAAGGCAGATATTACTGCAATCCAGGAAGTGCAATGGGATAGAGCGGGCAAAAAGAGGATGAGAAACTGCCACATCCATTACGGTGATTGCTACACAGAGCAAAGGCAGCACTTATTGGGACGTTGATTCGCCGTTCGAGGCAGACTTAGGCAAAAAGTTTTAAGCTTTAAGTTTGTAAGCGAAAGCCTCATAACAATCCGCATCAAGGCAAAATTCGGAATCATCAGCCTGACTTGCGCACACGCCCTACAGAGGACAAGGATGACAGCAGCTATGATAATTTCTAAGATTTCAAAGAAAAAAATTACGATCAGTACACAAATCGTTCTAGGAGATTTCAGCGCTAATCTGGGTAAGGAGGACATCTTTGCTGGAGTCATCAGTGAACACATCCTGCACTACACCAAGTCCGAAAATGGATTGGTGAACCTTATAACGTGTAAGACCTCTTTATCATTTCCTTGTTGTAGCCGAGCTAAGAACGCGGATATCGAGGAAGAGCGCCACAGATGGATGTCGGGAAAATACAGTCGCAACAGACAATCGTGAGCTCCACGAACAAAAACGAATCGAAGAGGCCCGGCTTCTCAGAAGAAAAAGAAAGAGCACGAGGACAAGGAAATATAGAAGTGCTATGGCAGGAGTGATGAACAAGAAAGCTCGGACGTTTCGGCGCATATCACCTATTTGTTGATTTCAAGGGTAAGAGCAGGGCCGGTCCTACCATATGTGCAGGATGTGCAAATGCACAGGGCGTCAAGTGCCCTCAATCCTTAGTTCCTATGGATTAATTTGGGCGCGTAAACACAGGCCTTGCACAGGGCGCTCATCTAGCTAGGACCAGGCCTGGGTAAGTGCGTTGACTCCTACGCTCGAAGTCTGGGTTCGATTCCCGGAAAAAACACCCTTGATATTTTTACGGCTCCACTTCTTTCGAGTCACTGACAATAGTCTTCTTAATCTTCTTAATCTCGCCGTTCGGAGTCGGCATTAAACTATAGGTCCCGTCCACTCGTAAGATAACAATAGCACGTACAACACTAGTGGTTGCTGAGAAGCAAGGTCCAAGTCCACCTTTCCTTGATATTGAGCGACCTTACAACAATGTTTACCCATATTCTATCACTAAAGCACTGGCGAATCTTAGTTTGGACGTATGTATGACTCGGTACGCTGATTCACCAATAGCTTCTTAGCAGGGTGAATCGCAAGACTGAGCTCCACCATTACCACAAGACTTGCCAGCAGAGGAATCCCACTAGAACTAAGGGCCTTGAGGCAACTCCAAATGGACCAGCAAAAATTACCTTAGCGTTAACGCTCAAAGGACAGAAACCGTCTTCTTCCCAAGGAAATGGGATCTTACCCCAACAGCGACCACTCAACCAACACCTGTGTTTTCTCGGACACCGCAAAATATCTGGGACCTACTCTAGACTCTGGTCTCACACTTAAAACTTTTTTCTTGGCAGTTCCTGTCAACCTCCTTATTTGATGTTCCGGACCAACATACATCCCTTGAGGTACAAGTCAGCACCGAAGTTGATTATTATTATGGTTGAGGGTATATTGCACCGCGACCTTCGGAAGTTGATCCCTGCTTTGATAAAGAGCCCGCCATTTTGTTGACATTAATCGCAGTGTCCTTTTATCCTAAAAAGCATGTCGTCATCTTGAGATACGCACTCATTTAGTTTACGTACGCATTTTGTTCGATCAAAGCTTGTGATCCACTTCTTGTTCGCCTGATTGGACTACAGTCCGGGACGTAATCAACAAGCCTCTCCAGCTTGCACGATCTTTAGCCAGACGCCTACAATTACGCACGTCAAATTGGTTAAGGTCGTTCTCCAGTTGCGTGCGCCATCGGATTCGTGGGTGTCCTCTATTCCGTTGTTCCACGGGCGCAGAGTCGAGGACTATTCCAGCCCGAGCTAAGTTGTCCATGCACTTTATATACCCTAGCCATTTTAGGTGTTGAATCCGTAGACGACTGGTTAGAATCGTGTCGCTGTGCAACACACAATTCGTGGTTGAATCTTCTTCTCCAAATGCCACAAAAGCAAATAGGACCAGAGATTGGACGCACAAACTTCTCGAAAATACCAAAAGCTGGTTTTTCCGCTTTCGATATCGTTCATACTTTTGCGCCGTAAAGCAGGACTGGGATGAACAAAGTCAGCTTGGTTCTTCGAGAGAGGGCTCTATTACTTAATTATTTCTTGAGCCCAAAGAAATAGCGGTTGCAAGTTATTATATGTAGGTTATTCTGCTTTTGATTTTGGTTTTGATGTTGTTTGCACTGTTTACCGCAGACCTAAGGTGGGCGAAGTCCTTAACTATCTCGAAGTTATAAAGAACGGTCCAACGAAAACGCATGATGATAAGTATAAATAAAACAAAAAGTTTTCAGAGAATTATCTTAAATTTGTTTATTGTGATAGACGGATCTATGGCAATTATACGTGAAACAAAATATCGGTCAAATGCTCGCCACGGCTTCGGTGGCATACCTCTATCCGATGGTCCATATTTTCAATGACTCTGAGACATAATTGAGGTACAATGTCGTTAATGTGCCGAATTATCTCATCCCTTAGCTCTTTTTCTTTTAAATATTGGTGGCTGTGTGGCAAGTGGCACCATCCTGTTGGGAGCACATTTCGTCCAGGTCCATATCCTCAATTTCTAGCCACAAGAAGTCCGTTATCATCCCGCGATAGCGAACACCATTCACGGTAACTGCATGGCCGACCTCGTTTTCGAAGAAGTACGACCCGATTACGCCGCCAGCCCATAAACCGCACCAAACAGTCACTCTTTGTGGATGCATCACATTTCACATTTCCTACACATTTGGTAGATTGTGCTGACCAAAAAAATCTCGAAGTGCACAAGATGCACAAGATTTTGATTGAACGCCCATTTTCGTAAAAGGCTTTAACAATCTTAACGCGCTGCTCATTTGTGCACCTCTCCATGGTTGAATTTGTCAAACACTGAAACAAAGAAATGTCAAAAGGTGTGACTCACAATTAACATCGTGCATTATGGTTGGACCATCCTTTAGCTACCTGTTGTGAGGTTCTGGCCAAGTCGTCGATGTTGTGCGTCTTTTCTCGATGACAGCTTATAATTCGTTTTGACCTCGTTTACCGCCAGAACCATTTTTGCCGCCTCTGTTTTTTTACCATCACACGTCTCGCTGTGTTCGACCAATAACGTCATTGTCGTCTTCGAATGCTAACAGCTGTACGGACTTTTGGAAAGCCGTGTCTCATGTGTTTTCCAGTAAGTTCTGCACAATCTTTGAAAAAGTCACATGACAGCACGTCACCTTACCTTAATCCTTTTTGGACATTGAAGTTCTCAGTAAGTTTATTAACGACCTTGATGAAGCAGAGAGAATTGTCCATCGTTATCCACAGCCTGAAGAATTTGGCTGGAATGTTTAAACCTACACATGGCGCCGAATATATTGTCTCTACGCACGCTGTCGTATGCGGAATAGGTGGAGAGTGCCGATCTGCAAATCTTGGATTTTTTTCAAGAACTGCCCTAGTATGAAGATAAGGACGAGTTTATTAAAGAATAGTTTAAGGAGCTCACACAAAACAGTAGAGAAGGACTTATACGCGATGTTTAGGAGACTTATTCCTCTATAGTTGACGCAGTAAAAGGGATCTCGTTTCTTATGGATCGCCTGACCAAAACGATGTTCTAAAAACATTTTTCTTTTCAATCTTACCTTTATTTAAGTGATTCAACAAATGCAACAAAACAGTCACATCAATTTTGCTGCGTTATTTCTCTCCAGAGTTTTGCGGCAAGTTAATCCCAGTTCCTCAAAGATACCTGAAACTGCCTTAGACCCACTGGCTAACTTCTAGCTGAAGTTCTCACTTGAATTAAACAACTTTTCCAAGCGTTCAGATATGAGCTGATGCTTTATTTATTAAATTTCATAGATATTGCTTCTTCAAACGGAAAGGGCTGTACTTCGTTGGTTTGGTCACGTGGCACGAATGTCCCCATCATCACGACTTCCGAGGCGTGCCTTGAATGCGATTCCATCAGGTAGGTGACCGCTTGGCAGACCGAGGATGAGATGGTTGGACCAAGTCCAAACACTCGCCTGGTTGCGCATGGGCATAGCTCCTGATGAGTTAGAGTCGATGGCGGAGGATCGAGTGGCCTGGAGATCTCTCGTGCATGCATTGCCCTCGCGACCCCTTAAGTGGAACATGCGGGTCATTGAAAATGAGATGAGATGAGATATTTGGTTGATTTTGCTTAAAACCTCATACTTAATTACTTACTTATAAGGCCTACGACTCCTGAAGAGTCTGAGCCTGGGCCATTGCCGCGTCTTCCATCGTTGACGGTCCTGGGCACGCTGTTTCCAGTGAACAAGACCAAGTTCTCTTGCATCCGCGATCACTTGATCTTTATGCCAGAGGTCCGGTCTTCCTCTCCATCACAAATTCTGATGTTCGATTTAAACATTATCTTCGCTGGAACGTTTGTGTTCATTCACTCGATGTGGCCGAGTTCCTTCTTCTTTTTCTTAGGGCGCCACAGTCCGAGGTGGACCTGGGCCTCATCCAACATGACTCTCCAGCCACCACGATCTCTCGCCAGCTGTCTCCAGTTTCTCACACCAAGCCGGCCGAGGTCCCCCTCGACTTGTGTGTGCCACATTCTACGTGGATGTCCTCTGTTGCGTTGTCTCACAGGCTCAGAGTCGAAGACTCTTCGGGCTGGAGCTAAGTTGTCCAAATACTCTACATGGGCTAGCCATCTAAGGCGTTGGATCCGTAGACGCCTGGCTTTCAGAGGGCAGACTATCTGCACCAGCAGCTTTATTAGACTTCAGTCTCAATATCCCTATCTTGACTTCGTCTAAATCGGGGGGTATTCTCTTCTATCATCATCCGATGTGTTGAGTAGCCGAGTTTAGTCTACGGATTTTTGCCTTCCGGACTATGTCTACATCTTTATACAGTTCATAAAATTCGCGATTGACTCTTCACGCCCACATCTTTGTACTGTTCATAGAGTTCGCGAATGTCTCTTCGCCTCCCATCACCTTCCTTGCAGACAGGATCAAATATTCGAAGTATTTTATTTTTTGATTCACCAAGAATCATCTCTGCAGTCCTGCCTTTCGTTTAGCCTTCGGCTCCATATAGCAAGAAGGGCTGGATTAGAGTTTTGTAGAGAAGATTTGGGTCTTTCGAGTTAGGAGTTTTGAACCCAGTTGTTTCGATAAATCGAAGTAGCAGCAGTTGCTAAGGGCGATTCTATGTTGGATCTCCACCAAGACGATGTTTATGGATTGTTTTATCAGATAAGAGGTAAAATATACATAGTTTACACTCTCAGTACTCTCAGTGACTCGGGAGTGGTGCTGCCGTGCAAATGAAATTTAGCGTATGATCCAGATGCTGCACCATGGTGGCCACAAATAAAATATTCACACCGGTTTTTAAAAATTTTCTTTACTAAAAATATGAGAACATTTTGCCAAATAAGGTTATATCTTTTAAACGTGCCAATAGATTGTAATGCCTTTCACTTTCAACTGAAAGTCTTCAAAATTCTTTTAATTGTTGATTTATTTAAATTTCTTTAAAGGATTTTTGAACTGCTGGCAGATTGTGTCAAGAAACGCTACAAATGCCCACCTCTGACGTAGAAATTTCTATAAAATTGGAGAAGACTAACAGTGGGAATTGTACCCGTGCTTTTTTTCATTTCGTTGATCGCATACGCCGATCCCAAGTTAAACAGGCAATATCACTTGAGATAGAATGTGTCATATTTTTCTCGTATCTAATATGTAAGCTTAATCATCAAACAAAAATAACAGAGCCCCCAACACACAACATGTGCCTTCCCAATCTGCTACTGTACATCTTCTAGTTCGTCGCCTTTTTCCAATTTAATTTCATGTGTTCGACAATTCCCAATAAACAAAAAAAAAACGTTTGTAATGATAAAGCTCACCCTGTACACCGGCAAGAGAGAGAGTGCTTGTGCCATCAACCCTTTCGTGTATCTCATACAACATCACACAACTTCACTGTCCAGAGCATGCGCTTTTAAGGGAGCGAACACACCATTTGTCAGATAAAAACCAACAACAAATGAAAAATCGAAAAAAAATAAAATAAAACACATTGAGGCAGTTCAACGCAAGCGATGAATTAAAATGGATACAGCGTCGTCGCCGTTGTCGTCGTCTTCGTCGTTGTCGTTGTCGTTGTTTTTGTCGTGCCGAGCAATAAACAAAATCCTCAACAAGTTCCATGTTGTTACAGACCGCCGTCGTACTCAAAGCGAAGCTCGAACCTAAAACCAATCAGGAAAACAAAAAAAAAAACCAACACAAGTTCCTAAATAAAAATTATTACCTCATTAACTTTAGCACACAGAGCAGAGTAGAGTGTATCATTTTTGAAAATTGTCTTAAGTTTACGTTCACCCCCGCCGACGCATCTAACGCGCAACAGTTTCAATTTTGCTTTTTGACAAATCAATGATTTTTTTTTTGTTCAACATTTTCAGATAAATTTCATCGTTATCTTCGAGAATACAACAAAACAGAACAAAACCGGGCAAAAAAAAAGAAGAGAAAAAACAAAAAAATTAAATAACAAGAGACCATTCCAAACGCGGTGGCGGCGGCGTTAGACTGCAATAAAACTCTGCTCTGCCTTGCTTTGGCTTGCTCAGCTCCGGTCTGTTTGAGTAAATGGTTTTGAAGATACAATTCGAGCAAAGTTCCGTGCACAATCCAATCCAATAAGTATGCGCACACACACTAGATACATGCGAAAGCATATCTTGCACACCACTGTTTTGTATTTTGTACACTAAATCGTTGTTGTTGTTGTTGCGTTTGTTTTCTATGTGAGAGCGTATTACTTTGACCGTTTGTTTTTTTTTTTGATGGTGTAAGTCGCAATGAAATATATTCAGGCCAATTTTTTCGAAGAGGCAATGCTGTTGGTCTTGTATTCTTATAAATTTTTGCTTCTTTTCTTGATTTTTGAGACTCGCCTTCAGATTTCCATTAATTTTCATTCTTTTTAGAAGTAATTCAGACTCTGGGTCTCTCTGGCGCGGACATATCGTAAAGAGCGTTCATTATTTTCGTTTTCGAATCAAAAGCGCTTGTCGTAGTTTCGTAGTAGTTTTTTGTTTGTTTAAAGACTAATCGTTTCTGACAGTCTTCGTCTGTTTGGTTTCGGTTTTGTTTGGTGTCAATTGTTCCTCAGATTTATTGAAAAAGAAATAAAAAAAAAACAAATCACAGAAACGCCAACCTATACATTGAAAGTTGAGTTAAGTTTTGCTGGAGGAAAATTGCAGATTCCCTTGGTTTTGTGGCCGTAGCTCAGAACCGAACGCGAAAGGGAGAGTGTGCGAGCGATCTTTTCAATTCATAAGTTGAAAATGTCATTTTCGAAATAAGGAGGACACGAAAAAGAAAAGACACAAAAGTTTGAGGTAAGCATTAAGAGTGTTAAACCTGTTGATACATAAGAATGTGTGATTCGAAGGGTGACAATTTTTTATCTAATATCTGCTTGTGTGTATGGAGAATCTTTTGTGGAAACTACATGTTTCGGGACCACTCGCAAGGGTCACACACAGGGTGAGTGTGAAAAATGAGAAAGATATAAATCTCTGTTCCGTGTCCATGTGTTTCTTATTGCTTTTTGTTAAAAACTTGTTTCGAACAATGTCTGCGATTCAGCGTGAAGTGTCATTGAGTCAGAAATTTTCTGTTGCGTCATGTCTTCAATCACTTACCCTGCAATGTTACTAAGTTTATTATCCCTGTCGAGGGGTTGTTGTGCGGCGATGGTTGTGGTTGTGGTTGTGGTGGTTGGCGGGTGAGCTTAAGAGATACACACAGGTACGTGTCCCTGGCCGAAGGCGCAAAGTACTAAACGGGTGGGTAGGTCAGGTGATGGTGGATATGAATTGGCTTAAATTACGATTTTTATCATTTTTGATTGATGATTATTCCTCGTGTATTCGTAATTTGTTTGGCAATAGCCCCTGTCAGACAGGGTGTTACTGTAATCCATTGAGTGGCTTAAGGTACTTAAAATTCGATGAAAGTGAAACTTTGAGTCTCATTTGTTTCATAATCAAACTTTTTGGGAGTAGTTTTCCTAGAAATTTAGTCTGATATGATTTATTTCGAGATTTTTAATTAAAGACAAATTCATTTCAAACAAAATTGTTTTTGAAACCATTTTGAGGCTTAAGACCCGAAATTTAATTGCATTGAATTGAAGATAGAATAAATAGAATAAAATCGGAAGCACTTCGACCGAAGGAGGTCTATGTCCACTTCAGCGGTCAAGGATATGAGTCCTATCATCATATTGTCAGCAATTTGACATCTGATTTCGGAGGAATACTTTGCTAGGCGCTTACAGTTCAATTAATTTTGTTTTTCAATATGTTTATTCTGAGCGAAGCAAGAGTGCAGCAAGTGAGTGCAGTACTCCTAATTCATCTGTAACGTCTGCAGAACTTTGTTCTGCTATGACTCCCTTTCTACAGGCTGTAGTGAAAAGTAGTCTTTTAGGATCATGCATTTTCTATGCCCTTTCTAAGTAAACTCAATGAACTATTTTTATTAACAAGAGTGTTGAAAGTAAAGTTGATTCGATTTTTAAGTACTGTCTGGCTATCAGAGAATATCAAAATCTGTACATAGAAGAGATTCATGTTCATGATGAAGCGGGCTGCGTCGTTTCGTATAAAGCAAAGAGTTTACATTTACTCTAGTAATCCAAACCTATCAAAAGAGAGTTGTTGGCCCATTCGTCTCTATTGGGGAATTCGTCCTCTTAATTACTGAGATTACTACTTAAGTGGTGCATGTTTTATCTCGCAGCTTCAGTCTCAGCTGCAAATGTGCAAATGTGCAAAATAATAACAACAATGGCGTCACTACAGTTCGAGACAGTGATGCCAGTTTGGTAAATTTACTTTTTCGTGGGATATTCCAAATCCCATTCCACACATTTGGTAAAAAGGTATTTTCCATAAAAAAGGGTAAATTTCTTTTGTAACAAATATCCCTCCGTTTGTTTGTGTCTATTAACAAATCTATGGTTGGAATAACTTGAGTTGAAGGGATGGCTGAAACGTGTCCCCACAAAAAAGCGAGCTGTAGAGCTAAGAAGCAGAAATAATAACGCACGGTGGAGGAAGCGAACATAAAAGCCTACAAATGCAGTCCTAAAAAATAAAACAATGAAAAAAGGCGAAATAATATAATAATAATGGAGGCGCTACAGTCCGAGGTGGACCTGGGTCCAGCTTCTCAGCAACCACTCGTGTTGTGCGGGCTATTGTTCTCTCACGAATGGAGGGGACCTACAGTTTAATGCCGACTCCGAACGGCGAGATTGAGAAGCTATTTCTAGACAGTTATACTCTTTGAGTATTGTCAGTGACTCAAAAGAGGTGGAGCCGCGAAAAAATGTTTGATGTTTATTTCGAGATTCGAACCGACGACCTCGAGCTTAGGAGTCGACGCACGTACCCACTACTATTGTTCTCTCACGAGTGGAGCCCCTACAGTTTAAAAGAAGCTTTTTCTAGACATTTATACTCTTTGAGCATTTTCACTGACTCGAAAGAGGGGAGCCGCGAACAATTTGTGTTTTTGAAAAATTGTTGTTTGTGCTGGGATTTGAACCTAGACTGTGAAAGTCAAGTGCGCATGGATCGACGCACAAACTCACATAGCCACGACGCCCACAAAATAATAGGCGAGTTATTAAGACTCGTGTAAATCCGAATAAATTGTTGAACACAAACAAGACTCCTTTACCCCAACATGATTTTGTACTAGTTGCTTCCAGCTACGGACGTTCAGCTGATTGAGGTCCCTTTGCAGCTGCGAACGCCACCAAAGGGATGGTCTTCCTTTGCCGCATTGTGCCTCGGGGTTGGAGTCGCAGACTTTTCGAGCCGGAGCGTTGGTGTCCATTCGTTCTACATGACCTAGCCATCTGAGACGAGAGACTCGAACTCGTTTGACCAGATCGATGTCGCTGTACAGCCCGTACATTTAGTTGTTCAGTCTCGCCGATGCCGATGACATTGACATCACACATCACACATGACGGGCTGTCAGTGGGGCGTTTATGAACATCGAGAAGAAAGCGGCTAAGATAGGTCTTGTGGTCAATGAGAGTAAGACGAAGTATATGCTGTCTACGGAAAAGCTCCACCAACACCGACGTCTTGGACAAAACGTCACTATAGACAGCTATAACTTTGAAGTAGTGAAAGACTTTGTCTACCTAGGCTCTGAGGTACACGCAAGCAATGACATCACCGAGGAGATAAAAAGAAAGTGTGTCACCCGTGTCAACCGCTGTGTCTTTGGGCTTGGAAGGCAATTGAGGAATATGGTGATTAAATGCTCTTTTAACAAGTGCGTGGATGGAATTCCGATGATTATGAACCACTCGTTTACCCGTCGAAAGTACATCAAATATACAGCCTTGGCCAAATGTATTAGGCACCCTTTAAGACTCCTTATATCTTCAAAAAACAAAAAATTTAATGAAATGAGAGAAAAAAATAAAAACTTGTTACAACCTCAGATAGCGTCGCTGAAAACCACAAAATTCAAACTAATTACTTCCCATAAGTGATTTGGCAGCCAAAAGACAAAAAGATGAGGGTGCCTAACATTTTGCCAAGGCTGTACTTTCCATCTTTGTAGAAATCCTTAGAGCTGAAACTGCAGTTTTTTTCTATCCTCTTTTCTGTTCGTTCGAGAACCTAATGTTCCGAAAATGTTGTCAGTGAAGAGCAGTGATTGCATTCATCTCGAGATTTTTCAAAACTCAGCTAGCTTATCTGTAGCTTCAGTAATTAAGCTTGTGTAATGGTTCCCGAAAGTCCGGCCTTGATCATTTTTTTTTCTCTCGGATGTTTTGAAACACTACACTGGAGCACTCAGATTCAAAACTGGTCCATTATACTGCCAGGTAGCAATCTACTCCAGTGCTATTAATTTTGTCCCAACAGCAAATGGTGACTGGACCAGATTCGATTTCACTGGGAATCGAACCTGGGATCGCTCTAACTAACCAACTGCCCCATCCAGTCGTCTTCCCAGCATTGATAATACTCACATGTGATTCGACCGTAATTGTCATAAAATAATCACTCATTCACCAGAAGTTTTTTCACATTTTTGCACATAATTTCATCGTACGGTCTTCTCAAAGTGCTTTGAGACTGTTGCAACTAATGAAACCATCTGTTCAATTTGAAAACTTTGTGGTAAATAAATGCCACGTCCTTGACTTCCTACAATAGACTGTCCATCAAACGCCAACGGCGCTTTAGTTATATGACACACAACATTCTGACGCTGTGAACACAAGCAGTTCCTTCGTTTTGTTGGACACCTTGTCTGTGTTTAGAACTGAAAAATAACTTTCGATTTCTTTCTTTCATGGAAGACACTTTTGTTCTCGACACAACACTAAATGTAGATTTATCAGAAGTCTGTATCAACTGGTGCTTATCGGAGTTCCCACATTTCACTGACAACTACCCCATCGAAATGTCAAGGACTATGTTGTTAAAAACATTTTTTAAGATGTTTCTTGCCGAACGAGAGTCGTTTTGGAAAACTTCTCGTGGAAGCCATTCTGTAAAAGTACTGGGCTCGAATTGCGTGATATTTTATGAGTCTGGTAATTATAAAATGGGTGAAGCACTTTTACAGCTTGTTCAGCAACATTTTGTTTTGTGGGTGATATTATCAAGGTAATGGAAGGGATTCACAATTTTAGGTTTGGGTTAGGTTTTGGAAGGGCGATGGTTAAGGCATCACTTCCACTCGAAGGCTATGGGGCCCATTGTGAATCCCTTGAATTACGGAGTACACAATCTAAGAACCTATCCTGTCACGGATGGCTGAAACCACCCCGTGCTCCTTATGAATTTTAGAAGATCCGATATATCTGCATTCGGTAAGTTCGCTGTCTCTGTGAAGAATCTTTGTCCCTGCGAAGCTAGGCGCCGATTCTGGAGAGCTGGGCAGTGGCAAAGCAGATGTTGGATCGTCTCAGCAACTCCGGCAGAGATCGCTGGATTCCGCATTCCATTTCCGGAGCATTGTTCCGATGGGGAAGTGTGATCACTCCGACGAGCATACGGATCGAGTTTCGTTCCAACGCCAGAAGCTTCTTCGTTTTGCCGTAGTTAAGCTTTGCACGTTGATCTGTCGTGTGACAATAATTTCTTGTAAGCCACGTCGAGTAGGCCTCTTTGTGTCGTAGTGAGGTCTGAGGCTAAACGAGCATCGGCTTCCATTCTTTCGGCCCAGAGTGCGTTGCTTTCACTTAGATGGGCTAAGATTTCTGCTGCCTTGAGTAATTAGTGTTTTATCAGCTGCTTGAGATTATAGTTGCAATCCCTCCTCAATCTGGATGTCCAAGCTTAGATGATGAACTTATAGAATAACGTGTCTTTTGTTGGTTTGTCAAGTCCGAGAGACCTGTCATGTCTATGTCATATATGTCATACTAATGGCCTGTGTTGTGAAGAAAAGGTGGAAAGGACGAAGTATTTGTATCTGCAGTGGCTGACAAGCGGTGATAAAGCCCTTGCTCAACCCTTTAACCACTTCCAGGATAGTCCAGGAATGCAAGCCTTCTCTGAATTTGATCGGCAGTTTAAACTCGCTAAGACTTGTCATGGGTCCCGGGCTACCACAGGATCACGGGAAATGAGATCACCGATGAACTTGCTAGGCAAGGATCGTAAGCGGTACTCTCAGGACCTGAACCTGCGCTGGGACTGTCTGCGTCCTTGATTAGGACTTCCCTCGATGGTTGGACTTATCGAGAGCACAACCGCAGGTGGCATGATTCTCCACAACGTCTGTGAGAAATCCTCGGCTTTCTGGTTATCTCTTAACAGAAAAGATTGCAGACAACTCACCGGCGTACTAACGGGGCACTGCACCTTCGCCAAACACCTAAGTGTGCTTGGCCTAAGCGTTGAAACCCTCTGCGACACCTGTGGAGAAGACGATGACACTGCAGAGCACTTCCTCCGCCATTGTCCCGCCTTTCCTCGGACCAGGTGGCAGTTATTCGGTGCTAATGAGGTGAGAGCTGATGATGTAGGCTCCTCATCACAGAAGCGCCTGCTGGTATTCCTTTGGAAGACCAAGAAATTCCAGCAAAGGCAGGTTGTTTCCTGGTACTACAATGGACCAGTTTTTAAGTCTTTTTTTTTCGTGACAGAAAAAATGTTACTTTCCTTCTTTAAAAAGATTAATCTCTAATAAATTTGGATTTTTCTTAAGGGATATCATTAGCATTTCGTATTTAAGTCTCTTTTTGGCTATTCCTCTTCTTCTTTTTAGGGCGCTACAGTCCGAGGTGGCCCTGGGCCTCACTCAACATGCCTCTCCAGCCAGCGCAATCTCTCGCCAGCTGTCTCCAGTTTCGCACACCAAGCCGACCGTGGTCCCCCTCGACTTGCGTGCGCCACCTTGTACGTGGACGGCCTCTGTGGCGTTGTTCCACAGGCTCAGAGTGGAAGACTCTTCGGGCCGGAGCTAAGTTGTCCATACGCTTTACATGGCCTAGCCATCTTAGGCGTGGGATCCGTAGACGCCTGGCTAGACTCATGTCGCTGTACAGCCCATACAATTCGTGGGAGGAGAAGGTTCTCCTCCAAATGCCATCAACGCAAACAGGACCAAAGATCGCGCGCAGAACCTTTCTCTTGAAAAGACCAAGAGACTCTTCATCCGCTTGGGATACTGTCCATGGCTCTGCGCCGTAAAGCAGGACTGGAATGATCAAGGTCTTGTATAGAGTCAACTTGGTCTTCCGAGATAGGTCTCTATTGCCTTTTGAGCACAAAGAAACAGCGGTTGGCAAGAGTTAATCTGGGCTTGATTGTTGTTGTTTGTACTATTTACCGCGGAGCGAAGGTAGACGAAGTCCTTCACTACTTCAAGGTTATAGCTGCCAAGTGTGACGTTCTAGCCAAGTCATCGATGTTGTGAGTCCTTTCTTGATGACATCATACACTTGGATTTGTCCTCGTTTGTCTCATTGACGGCTCGCTGTGTTCGGCCAATCGCATCAATGTCGTCCGCGTAAGCTAGCACTTGTACGGACTTTTGGAAGATCGTGCCTCTTGTGTTAGCCAGTGAGTTTTGTACGATATTTTCAAGAACGATGTTAAAGAAACAGACAGTGCGTCGATCTGTCTAAACCCGTTTTTTGACATTGAAGGTCTCGGTGGGTTCATTACCGACCTTGATGAAGTAGCGAGAGTACTCCATCGTCATCCTGCTCAGTCTGACGAGTTTGGCAGTCTTCTCCAGGATCTCCCGCAGTGTGAAGATTTGATCTATGGTGGACTTTCCTGGCCACACTGATACGGACCTATCAGATTGGTGACGAAAGGTTTCAGGCGTTCACACAGAATGGTAAAAAAGATTTTATAGGCGATGTTAAGGAGACTTATCTCTCAATAGTTGGCGCAGTCAAAGGGCTCTCATTTCTTGTGGATCGGGCAAACGTTACTGAGAGTTCACTCATCGGGCATGCTTTCCTCCGACCATATCTTACAGATGAGCTGGTGCATGCGCCCTACCAGGTCGTCTCCAGCTGCTTTAAACATTTCAGCAAGCAGACTATCTGCACCAGCAGCTTTGTTAGACTTCAGTCTCGATGTCGCTATTTTGACTACGTCTAGATCGTCCGTTGTGTTGAGTGCAACATTCACACATTCTTGGCTATTATTCATAAGATATCACAGCAGCTCACTCTCCGACCACTTAAAAAGCTGGAATGTAGACAGTGCTTCAAAAACTATCGTCACCGAAGTACTACGCATCAAACTGGAAGTCTTTAATGCAAGAGAATCTCTAAGCACACAGTCCTCCAATAGACAGCCAAAATGTGTTTCCCTTTTTATTTTGATCTCCACATCACAGGTTCTTTGTGGGAGGCAATTTCTTTTTCAATTCTCGCTCCTCCTCGGCCACCGAGTGTTTTATTAATGAAAAAATAGTGGCTGAACTTGATGTTTGCCCGTCCGGTGGAGGTGACGTTCAGAACGCCCGACTAATTTCAAAGGTGTGGGTGAACATTCCCACCTCAACAGGGCGGCCATGCATCGTTTTCATCTATTTATGGAATACGACGAGTCATGATGGTGGTTGATATTTATAGAGCCTGTTCGTGAAAATTGAACAACAATTTCAGCCTCTCCTGTGGCACGACATGAGCGTATTACATGAAATGTAATGATAGCTCTTGAAACTTTTTCTGTTTTGCTTTTTTGTTGCAGAAATCTGTGTTAAGTGCTTTGCAAACTTCGCTGCACTTTGACTCAAACTGTGTCAGAACTTTCTGTGACCATAGAGCAAGAACTTTTAAAGTTTGTTATGAGTTTTTGAATCTGGTTAACCCGGCACATCCGCCGTTGACATACACTTGTCTTATTAATAAACGAACGTGCGAAATGTACTCAAGTGAGCGTATTTTATCTGTCGGGGTACTTAATTTCTTACCGAGCACCTGAAGCACCTTAACGAGCACGTGATGGTTGCCTGTGTGACATAGCGCAGACCTTTATCCTGCGGGTTCTGAGGTCTCATTTCAGTAATCCAAGTCAAGTACTCAGTGAATAATTACCGTCATCGGTTTTCGTTACAAACAATCGCTTGTGATTGTAGAATGCATTATGCAGGAACACATTAGTATCGTCGTTAATCGGTGTTCCACTTTGGGATCGATAAGGCAAGAAGTACAGAAACGGTTGGTTTTTATTTACGACGTTTGGGGAGATATGGAAGTACCCTTGAATTAAGTTTTGTGACACTTTTCTAATCGCTTAAGATCTGTAAGCCATTTTGTTCGCCTGCTTAGTGGCTGGAGTTAAGCTATTCGACGCATGACAGATGGTGTTTGAATTAAAATCTTTTGTCTGGCTTAGGTGATGGTAGTTCATGGTTTCGGGTAGCAAATCACGTAAGGAGTGGCGCCGATATGAGGAAGTTCTATGAAGTGATTAGTGGGTTATGCAATTTTGTTAATTCCTAGCGCGTTTATAAGATTTTGACTACGTTCTGGCATAATGTGAAAAGATTGAAGGGAGGCACCATGCACTTCTTTTTCGACTTCAGCTGCAGTCCAAAGTGGACCATGGTCTTCGGTGCTAGGCTGGTATTTGGCTAGATGCTTCAAACCTTTTCTCAGTCATTTAACTTAAATCCCTTTTCAGCTAAATCCCTTTCCGGGGCGTTGTTGCGTTGTTGGTCATTCGCTCAATACAGGCGAATGTCATTCTGTAGAACAAATGGTCCGTCGTTGAGTCTCTTCTTTCAAACATCTTCTTCTTCGGGATTGACCTAGACCTCAACCAACAAGCCTCTCCAGTTCACACGATCTTAACGTCAAAACTAGTGGATTGCTGCTGCAAGGAACTATCCATTTTAGGTGAACGGAGCCCGGTCTCTTTGACCTGGGTTCCGAGGCACACGGGTATAAGAGGAAACGAAGCAGCAGACAAACTAGCCAGACAAGGATCCAAACTTGATAGTCTCGTTGTGGAACAAGTCCAGGCTCCACTAGGCATCGTAACAAATAATATCTACAATCACCTCCTCAAGATCGCCAACGAAAGATGCACCAAGCTAGAAACCTGTGTCCTATCCAAAAGCTTATGGCCCAACTACAACCAAAAGAGAACAAAAGACCTGCTCAACAACGTTAGAAGAAACATATCCAGAATTACAGCGGTCTGTACTGGACACTGGGCTGTTGGCAGGCATGCTGAAAGACTACCATTTAACTCGCACTGCCGCAGCTGCCGAGTGGAAATCGAGCCAGAAACCCCCGACCACTTTCTGTACAAATGTCCGGCTCTGGCTAGAGTTAGACAAAGCACTCTGGGCAAAGCCTTCTTTAACACCTCTAAAAACCTCTGAGGCAAACATTCATAGTCTGCTAGCCTTCATAAATTCCACAAAGTGGTTTTAAAAATTAGGCAAATCTGAGTGAACATACATTCCTTTTCACCCCCTTCTCACAAATTAGATATCCCATAGGATGTGGTATCAAAACGGTGCTTTCAAGGCGCACATTGGGTGCGACAAACAGGATCTATATATCCATCGCCACTTTTAACTACCTACCTTACACAATCTTTGGCTAGCTTTGGCAAATTTCGCACGCCAGGTTGGTTAAGGTACTTCTTCACTTGTTTGCGTCTTCGGATTTGGGGGCGTCTTTTATTGCGTTGTCTCAAGGGCTCGGAGTCGAAGATTCTTCGGGCTGGAGCAATGTTGTCCACGCGCTCTGTATGGCCTAGCAATCTTACGTCTGACTAGACTCATGTCGCTTTTACTTTTACTCGTTCTTTGTTGAATCGACTTCTTCTTCTGCCATCAACGCAAACTGGATCAAAGGTTGAACGCAAAATGTTTCTCTCAAAAATACCAATACCTTCTTTATTTGCTCTTAAGATTGACTTCGTGTCATAGAGTAGGACAGGAATGATCAAGGTGTTATATCTCTCCTTCGAGAGAGGGCTCTACTACTCAATTGCCTTTTGACCCCAAAGAAATAGTTGGGTTGGTTGGCAAGAGTTATTCTGTGTTTCATCTCGACGCTGATGGTTTCGTACTGTCTCTCGCGGTCTTCGAATCACTTAAAAAGAAAAAGTCAGTTGGAATCGACGGGATTTCCAACATTGTGCTAAGACATCTATCTCTAGAAATGGTTAATATGTACACAGTTCTGTTTAACAATGCTCCGAATAATGCGCATTATCAGGAGCATTGGAAAACAGCGATATACCCATATCCAAGCAAGGAAAAGACTCCTCTAATCTATTCAACCTCCGGTCAATTAGCCTCCTTCTGAACATCATCAAGGTATTCGAGAGGATGGTTAACAGAGCTCTGCTAAAGTGGGCTGAAGACAAACATATCATTCCGGGTAACCAATTAGGTTTCAAAGCGGCACATGACACTATTCATGCTGCGTCGAAACTGGTGTCGGATATCCAATAAAACAAGAGCAAGAAACAATCTACGTGTGCCTGCTTGATTGACTTGGAGAAGGCCTTCGACACCGTATGATACGAAGGAATTTTCTACAAACTTAATCGGCTAGGCATCAGCAAACCACTACTGTACCTACTGTGTAACATTCATACCAGCAGAAGGTTCGTCGTCAAGAATAGCAATGTGACATCTACGGGTATATTCCTCGTCAAAAATGGTCTCCAACAGGGTGCTGTTAATTCGCCGACCCTGTTCAACATTTACTTAAGTGATCTCACAAGTTCTTTTCCCCGCGTAATTGCGTACGCAGATGACCTGATAGTGTACAGATAAGGACCAAAGATCGAGGACATCATCACTCTCGTGCAGGGTGATTTCGATTCGTTCATGCGAAGTTGCGACGACTGGAAGTTGAAGATCAACTGCGAAAAGTCGGAAACCATCCTATTCAGAACGTCGTTGCAGAGGGCTTCGGCGGATACTAAACAGAATTGGCGAAAGTACTTAGGTGGCGCAAAGGACTGTAGTCAGATACCTGGGGATTTGGCAGATCACTTTCTATATTTTAACAAACATATAGAGGCTTCTTTGGCCAGAGCTCGAGGAGCTTTCGATCTCACAAAGAGACTGTTTTACAACAGCCAACTCGATGTGAGGGTGAAGGTAATCTGCTACATGGAAAATACAAGATACATAAGTACGGATTTGAATTATTCTAAAATAATGTCATTTAGGTAAGGCTGAAAGACATAGATTAAGGTTGAGTTTAGCTTAGAGAGCCCGCAGAGGGCCACTAAGTTAGGAGTAAGAACTGTGTCCGTACAACTAGGATTAGCATTTTGTCAAGGATATAAGCATAATGAAGTAATGAATAAAAATGCATTGAAAACGAAAAGACAACCTCTCTCGATGACAGCATATACAGAGAGGGTCAAATACAAGTTTCTTTTCAAAAATACAATAAAATGAACAAAATAATTTTTTTTCCATGTATTATGACTTTATTAGTAAGAGCAAACATTCCCATTAATTACGAAATACAGCGTCGTTCAAGTGGCTGCCTCGACTCACTTCGCAGTAGCGCATTCTGTCACCTCAATTTTCTAAAACCTTGTTGATGTTTTTGGGCTGTAGCCCACGGATTGCTTGGGCGATATTGGCATTAAGTGCTTGAATAGTTTCCGGATTGTTGCCATAACATCGGTCCTTCGGGATTCACGATTGGGGATAACACGATTTGGGAATTCGATTGTGGTATGGGCTGTGTCACATGGCGCGTCATATTGCACAAACCAGAGGTCGTCCAAATCCATCTCTTCAATTTCATTTAAAAAAAAATCGGCTAATGTGACCGTTCCCGTTGTTCCCAGCCTCATTTTTGAAGAAAAATGGTCCAACGATGCCACCACTCCACAATCCGCACTAAACTGTCACTCTCTGTGGATGCTTTGGCTTCTCGACAATAACGAGCCCCAGATGCGGCAATTTTGTTTGTTAACGTAGCCGCCGAGATGAAAATTCACCTCGTCAGAAAAGATGATTTTTCGACCAAAATCGTTGCCCAATTCAAGCTGCGAAGCGGATGGTCGCGCGTCTTCAATTGCTGTGTCAATTGGACTGTAAGCGAATAATCTGAGATCCTTGTGTAGAATTTCTTCAGACTGGTGCATGAAATATTGAGCTGTATAGATCGATGGCGAGTTGATGTAGCCACATTCTCATATGTGCGCACCATACGACGACGGGGACATTGAATGTTGTCCACACTAGCATATCAGTCGCACGAAGTTTTTGTACAAACTTGCGTACAGCAGTACAGCAAGTCGCGGTGGGTGCTTCATTTCGGCCAAAACTTCTTTTCAAAAAACGCACAGTTTACACAGCACTCACTTTTGAAATAAGTTTTCAATATTTCCCAATGTTGTTTAAGCGTAAAGTGACTCATTTCGTTCCGGGGATGTATGATACCGATTTTCTGTCGAGATTTCGAGCGGGAAACAGCTGTCAGTGTCAAAATAACCCATGATTTAAAAAAAATCACTAGATGGCCCATCCTGCAGAAACTTTATTTCCTTTTAATCCCTTGTTACTAACAATGAGAATTGTTATTTACTGGGAGGACATAATTCTCCGTATCTATCGTTCAAACCGTCACCAGACAGAGAACTGGGAATTGATGACGGTGCAGTATAAGAAAAGTAAAGTTCTGCATACAAACGATTGTTTACATTCGACGCATCACCAAAGAATTTCGACTCGTTGCAATACTTCTAAATGTGGTGCTTAAAAGTCACTTTCCTCCTTGTGATGACACTTTTAAGCAGATTTACTCATCCATCTGTGTCACCTGTTATATCTAGCACACTCTCAAGATTTTTGTTAAATTAAGTTTTTTCAACACACATCCACGATCGAAGAAGGGTACAAGAGAGAGATTCCAGTGAAATAAAAAAAAAACAAACCGGGAAGACCATTCCTTATCAACTTGGTTCGGCTAGGAAAACAAACGACTGACTACACGTCTGGAGGTAGACTGATGGGCATTCCTAGCGCAGTACAATACAAACCACTGTCTCCACTCTCTCCCGTCCACCAGTTTAAAGGAAGCAAAGTGTAATGGTGAAATGTTAAAATTTCCTTTCACAGACTTCGTCCTTGTTTTTCCTTCATTCAGCGGTTGACTTAGTTTATGTAGCAGGTAATTCGGTGTTCTAATGAACGGCAGGTGAGCGGAAGGATTTACATTAATTTTTACCTACCCGTCCCGTGCCGGGCAGTTGAATACCAGATTTGCGTGCTACGACGAGTCCATGGCTGAGGGTTCGGTTCTCCCTGAGGGGATTATGTTTAACCGCTATTCGTGCCAGATTGTCCAACAGATTAGATTGTTTTGCGTTCGATAAGATAAAGCTGTTTTTTTGTTAGAAGGAATTAAACTCAGTAGGTTCCACAATATTTATTGTTTTATGACCGTGGTAACTTTCGTATCGTCTGCAGTGGATTAAAACAAAGTCTGCATCTCGAGATTTGTCGGGGACACTCCTCAACTGGACACAGCACACAGTTCATTCAAGGGAACGATGATCACCGCAGACGAAGTCTCTGCTGCTCCGTCATACACCTGTTGCTTGTTCGCCATTTCAAGGTGAACATGGAAGAGTACCTACTCACATCAAATTTGGACAAGTGCCAACTGAATGATCAGTTGTTTTCCATGCACACAGTTTCAGTCTATTTTCGCGCACACTCCATCTGCGGGAGCTTTTTTCGGAAAGCTCAAGACATTCGCACCGCATTTCTGCCGGCCCATGCGACGGTATCTTTACAATCGTCAATTAAGACTGATTTTGCCAAACAAGAAACACAACACTGATACCGCTAATCGGAACACCAATCAATTTATCAAATATTTTTGCTGCATACTTGTTGCCTAAGGAATGGACGAGACACACCACTGCCTACCGTTGTTCGCTTTTGCATAATTACGCGACGATTAGATAAGATTACAGACCGAGTGGACTGAACTAGGCGGGCTATCAGACGGGCACAAGTCGAAATGTATTTCAATTTCCTCAATAAATCGATTTCGAGTGGGCCTTCGGTGCCCCGGTGGAAGTAGCCATCTAAATTAAATAGTAGCTGGTGCTTGATTTGGAATTCGTTGAAAGTGCTGTTAACTATTTCAGAGTGCTGCCTTGAGGTTTGTACATTTTATCCGACAACAGTGATTTCAAGTGTGACGAAAACCTCATTGATTTTGATTAGTTTACTTTCTCTGATTGGTTTGAATGAGGATTTTTAGATATATTTAGTGTCTAGTGAGTCAAAAATTTGACTCGTTTCGTGCAGTTCTTTCAAGGACTTTATTTCAAGATGCAAACTAGAAATGGAATTCGTGAAAGTTATCGGACTTAAAAATGTATAGCCTGAGTGAATTCATAATTTATCGCTGGACGATAACAACGATTCTTGAATTTTGACTCAGTTTTCCTGGTAATGTCGTTGTAATGACGCCATCTAATTTTCGAAAAAGAATCGATTGTGAACTGTCAAGTTTTGATTGAACTTTGGTCAAGTTGCTTAGGCAAAATGTTAAGATTTCTCTTCGTTCTTCGGGCTGGAAATCAAATATTTATTCTTCATTTCAGTTCCTTTTGGTGTATATGTGTGTCTGTCTGTTTGTCACACTTTTTTATCTTCTACATTTATAAACATATCGGCATGAAATTTTGGAATTAGGTGCTTTAGGCGTAGATATAATGAATGCAAATTTAAACAGTGAGGCCAATTGGGGGTGGTTCCCGTATAGGTGAAGTTGGGGTAGATTTTAATATATTGGCGCATCCCATCAAGAGATATATTAATCGACAGATCTTTTGAAATGAAGTAGAGGTTTCTACAAAGACATTTTGATCCAGGGTATCGTTTGAGAAATATGAACCTCAAAAATTAGTTTTGTTGCGGTTCTTCTTTCCATTTCTAAACCGTGTTAAAAATCACAAAAATTATCAATAATTTAAAACGTCCTATTTTGCACATAAATTCCCAGCGGAGATTGACAACTCAAGACGAGTCTCGGAATCTGTCACATTAATTTTGTCGACCTCTTCATGCACATGAGCCATGATTGGATATGACTCAAGGGATGTTGAAATTTTTTGTAATAAATTCGAATAGAGATATGTGTAAATTTGATCTGTATATTCTAATGGATTTGAACAGAAGTTAGCAGAAAATTGGACTGACGTCTTTGAATTCGTTGCCTGATATTCAGAAAAAGATCAATTAAACAAGATTAATGTGACGACATCTATTTTTATAACTCTAAAGTTTTTAACAGATTACAAGTACATAGCTAGAGGCATAAGTACCTTATTGTAATTGGATATAAAGGGTGGTCCAACAAAAACGCACGATGATAATTGTAAATAAAACAAAAAGTTTTCAGAGAATTATCTTAATATTTTTTATTATGATAGAAGGACCTGTGCCAATTATGTGTGAAAAAAAATCGGCCAAATGCTCACCACGGTTTCGGTGGCATACCTCTATCCGAAGTCCAACGGTGTCAAATCACATGATCGTGGCGGCCAATTAACATCGCCACGACGCGACGTGAGATAACACGGCCATTGAATTTCTGGCCCCAAAAAGCCATTGTTCCGTTGGCTGTGTGGCAAGTGGCACCATCCTGTTGGAAGCACATGTCGTCCAGGTCAATATCCTCAATCTCTGGCCATAAGAAGACCTTTATCATCTCGCGATAGCGAACACCATTCACGGTAACTGCTTGGCCTACCCCCTTTTTCAAAGAAGTACGGCCCGATGACGCCGCCAGCCCATAAACCGTACCAAACAGTAACTCTTTGTGGATGCATCGGCTTTTCACATTTCCTACAAACCCGGTTTTCTTAAATTTGCACACAATTCTACCGATTGTGGATACATTTGGTCGATTACGCTGACCAAACAAGTCACGAAGTGCACGAAATGCATTTTGATTTAAACGCCCATTTTCGTAAAAGTCTTCAACAATCTTAACGCGCTGCTCAATTGTGCACCTCTCCATGGTTGAATTTGTCAAACACTGAAACAAAGAAATGTTAAATTAAGTTGGGCAAAAAAACTTGAAGTTAAGGTGTGACTCACAATTAACATCGTGCATTATGGTTGGACCACCCTTTAAAAGGGGATTTTTTACACTATACCTGGCAAGTTTTTGCCTTGAATATCTCTAAGGCCCGGCACGGCACGGTCGAATGGGTGAATGAATAAAATCGAAAAGATGAACAAAAGTTAAATAAACTTTGGAGTTTATAGCGTCGGTGCAGATATTACGTGTGGACATTTTTTTTCAACCTTAAGCAGGATGGTGCATCGTGCAATGTAATAACCTCTGTTTAAAAGACTCTGTAGTGGTCAAGGTAGATTTATATTTTATTCATTGAAGAAGCCACCATCACCCCTTCCTTTCTCCCAATTGAAGCCCTCCCTCAAAAAATACTTGAATTCCTCAAAGGATGGATTACTACTTCCTTGAAATCTGTACCTAGAATTAAAGTCTCGAAGATCCTATCATGTAAGGGTGAGGAATTCTGTGGAGCGTTCAGAAAAGCAGCACTGAAAGGAGGCATGAGGACGAATAGCAGAATTTGTCACTATTTGTCAACAGGTGAAGGAGGATCTCAAGCGCATCTGATGAAGTGGTTCTAGGTACATACATCAATCTATATTCTATCTTCTATCTTCTTGTGACGTGGGCGCCGTAGCCGTGTGGGTTCGCGCGTCGACCCATGCCCATTAGACTTTCACAGTCTAGGTTCGAAACAAAGTTCAGACAAACAATTTTTCAAAAAAAAAAATTGTTCGGGGCTCCACCTCTTTCGAGTCAATGACAATGCTCAAAGAGTATAACTGTCTAGAAAAAGCTTCTCAATCGCGCCGTTCGGAGTCGGTATTAAACTGTAGGTCCCCTCCGCTCGTGACAAACAATAGCACGCACAACACGAGTGGTTGCTGAGAAGCTAGACCCAGGTCCACCTCGGACTGTAGCGCCGCCGTTATTATTATTATTATTATCTTCTTGTGACGCTACAGTCCAGGATAGAACTGATCTTAAACTAACAAACCTCGCCAGGTAGCACGATCTTTTGCTAGCTGTCGCCACTTGAGCACACAGATTTGGTTGAGGTCCCTCTCCGCTTTGGTTCGCCACTTTAGATGTGGACAAAAATCAAATTCCTCCTCGTACACTCTTCTTCCATTATTTGAGAATATATCATATTTTATGTGCTCAATGCGTTTGTTTTGTTTTTTGTAATTATATCTCCCTCAAGGATTTTACCTCCACTCCTTAAAATGCGGGGACTTGTAAGAAAGTAATCGAACGGACCTATTATTTTCTGCTAAGACATAGCTGGATCAAATTTTGCATGACTATAGAATTCTCTAGGTTGTATGTTGTTCTCTAGGTTGTATGTTGAAATTCACGCATGCGCTTTACCTAACCTCTCAAACAAGCATGATGTCAAGTTGAACTTTTCAACGACGTGAATCTTCTTCAACCACGTCAAAACATATCTTGGTAATGCACACCTCGTTTCTATAAACACCCTTGTATGCGGTCATGAAATCTACGAGAGACTGCCAGCGTCGACTTAAATTTCTTTTGCTTCTGCCAGTGTCTACCGCTGCCTGGAATACATGCATTATGTGATGGAATTTCTTGACTTGAAATCACACTGTCAAAAACCTAACTTAGGCTGACGATAAGTTGCACGCATCGCCGATTAAATTTACTAAGGAGACCTCTTGATGTTTGGCAGATTTTTCAATTCCTTTCACCGAGCTGGCACCCTTCTAGTAAGTTTATTCATTCGGCCAATCAAATCATGACCAACTACTGTCTTGACTTCGTCTCAAGGATAAGGACTGCTCACCCATCCTCTTTCAAAGACCATTTTGTTTGACTGCAGAGTTTTGGGATTCTTCTGTGAATTTCTATTATAGCCTCAGAGTCACTTCTTCTTCTTCTTCTGATGGCGCTACAGTCCGTGATGGACCTGGGACTCAGCCAACAAGCCTGGTACGATCTTACTTCTTCTTCTTCTTTTTCTTCTTCTTCGTCTTAGGGCGCTACAGGTGGATCTGCGCCTTACCCAACATGCCTCTCCAGTCAGCACGATCTCTCGCCAGCTGTCTCCAGTTTCGCACACCAAGCCGGCCGCGGTCCCCCTCGACTTGGGTGCGCCACCTTGTTCGTGGACGTCCTCTGTTGCGTTGTCCCACAGACTCAGAGTCAAAAACTCTTCAGGCCAGAGCTAAGTTGTCCATACGCTCTGCGTGGCCTAGCCATTTTAGGCGTTGGATCCGTACACGCCTGGCTAGACTCATGTCGCTGTACAGCCCATACAGTTCGTGGTTGAATCTTCTCCTCCAAATCCCATCAACGCAAACAGGACCAAAGATCGCGCGCAGAACTTTTCTCTCGAAAAGACCAAGAGACTGTTCATCCGCTTGGGATATTGTCCATGCCTCTGCGCCGTACAGCAGGACTGGGATGATCAAGGTCTTATACAAAGTCAACTTGGTCTTCCGAGAGAGGGCTCTACTACTCAATTGCCTTTTGAGCCCATAAAAACAGCGGTTGGCAAGAGTTATTCTGCGTTTGATCTCGGTACTGATGTTGTTTGTACTGTTTACCGCGGAGCCAAGGTAGACGAAGTCCTTTACTACCTCAAAGTTATAGCTGCCTATGGTGACGTTCTGGCCAAGTCGTCGATGTTGTGCGTCCTTTCTCTATGAGCGCATATACTTGGTATGCCCTCTTTTACCCATTTTAGCCGCTTCCGTTTCAATGCCTGCAAACGCCTCATTGACGGCTCGCTGTGTTCGCCCAATCGCATCAATGTCGTCCGCGTAAGCTAGCAATTGTACGGACTTTTGAAAGATCGTACCTCTTGTGCTGGCCAGTGATTTTTGCACGACCTTCTCAAGAACTATGCTAAAGAAATCAGGTGACAGCGCGTCGCCCTGTCTAAAACCCTTTTTTGGCATTGAAGGTGTCGGTGAGTTCGTTACCGACCTTGATGGAGCAGCGAGAGTACTCCATCGTCATCCTGCTCAGTCTGACGAGTTTGGCAGGAATGTCAAAACTGGACATGTCGCTGTATAGCTCGTCTCTATGCACGTTGTCATATGCAGCCTTGAAATCGACAAATAGGTCTTCTCCAGGATCTGCCGCAGGGTGAAACTTTGTTCGATGGTGGATTTCTCTGGACTGAAACCACACTGATACGGACCTCTCACTTTGGGGACGAAAGAATTTGGGCATTCACACAGAATGGCAGAAACGATTTTGTAGGCAATGTTAAGGAGACTTATCCCTCGATAGTTAGTGCAGTCAAATGGGTCTCATTTCTTGTGGAACGGGCAAACGATGCTAAGATTCCACTCACCGGGCATGCTTTCCTCCGTATCTTACAGATGAGCTGGTACATGCGCCCTACCAGATCATCTCCAGCTGCTTTAAACATTTCAGCGGGCAGACTATCTACACCAGCAGCTTTGTTAGACTTCAGTTTCGATATCGCTATCTTGACTTCGTTTAGATCGGGGGCGGTATTCTTTTCTATCATCGTCCGTTGTGTTGAGTGGAACAGTCTGCAGAAATGATTTTTCCAAATTTTCAGTATCAACTGCGAATCTACTACTTGTTGATCTTTAGTTGCCTCTAATTGCTCACGTCAAATTGGCTGAAGTCTTTCTTCACTTGTGTGCCTTTGGTTTCGTGGGCTCCCTCAGTTGGGTGGCGGAATCAAAGTCGAAGAAGTCAACTCTCAAGCTTCATCCCTTCTATAACACTCTCACATCTCCCGGATTGTTATGCTCTCGTGGCGTTTATTCGTTATACTCCAGATTACGACTTCTTATTCTCATAGAGGCCGTTTCGATGTAGAGATTAGCTGGTTTGCGAAATGGTGTTATAAATATTTAAAAGCGGAAAAATACGTTATGCTTTCTATTGAGGAGAAATTACATTTTTTGCGACGACAATAAATGTTGTCTCCGATCTTGCCAGATTAAATAAAACAAGTTGGCATGTATTTTCATTATCGGCATTCGTATCAATTATGTTCATTATGACATAACCCTATTTATTGACGTCAAAAAATTGCGGCTTATTCTGGTCTAAACCAGAATATTACTGGTTCTACTCTGATCAAACCAATTCATTAATTCTAAATGATTTATAACTTAAGAAGAGATAAGATATTTCTATGGGATTATGTTCGCCAGTCAACTAGAGCTGAAATGCAATGTGCAACGGGCACTTTACTTACATATGCGTGCATGTACATCTACTACATTTTCTTTAATATTCCGTTTTCCAGGGAATCTAATGCAAAAAAGGTATACCAAAAAAACACGGGTGTATAATTCAAAATTGAAGCATTTTCTTGTTAATTCATAAAATATATAGTATAGAATTATGTGTGGAATATTTATATTAAGGATATATATTATACTAGCTGTACACGTAGGGATGCAACATCGTCGTGAAAAACATCGATGTTTGAAAATATCGATAGCTCCACAACAAAAATCGATGTTATAAAACATCGGTATTAGCAACGATACATCGATGTTTTTCCGATGTTTTATTTATCTTCTCCATCACACAAATTGTTGGCTATATTTACGATGTACTGTACCTAAATATAGTAGTCTTACCAGTTTCAACACAAAAACCTTCCCTGTCTTCCGTTTCGTTGATGATTGGATTTTTATTTTGCGGCTTATCGGGCCAACGAAAAACCCAGAGTGACGTTGGAGGATCCTACGGTTCGGGATTAGAGTTCCCGAGCTGGCCTTTCATGCAAGTTTACATAGCGAGTCGTTTCCTTCAAGACCGACACCCGTTCCCTGCCGCACCCCCTTCGCTAGTTTGGCTGTTGACACGAAGTCTGCTATGTTTACGCATCCAGCCAATACATGCCGAGACCTGAACCCTCTCCGATTAGCCACCGACCCACAATTCCATAGGAGTTGGATACCCGATCTCCTTGAGGGTTACTCGATGCTCAAAGTGAACCACTTGGAGGTTCGGAGTAGGATTTTAGAATAGGAGAGGCTAAGATATAAAATAGTTACATTCTATTGCGCATCTCTAGCGCAACCCATTATTATTACATACATAAATACAAGCACATTTTGTATATAACACATCTTGGCAATGTTTAACGAAATGAATGTACGATGTCGATGTTTGACAATTTTGCCGTCGATGTATCGGCGATGTATCGGTTATCAAAACATCGATGTTAACATTGATGTCTATGAGCAAAACAGCCATGTTTTGCAAACATCGATGTATCGTTTGCATCCCAAAGTACACGGCGCGCGTTTCAAAAAAAGTAAATAGTAAATAAAAAGTAAAGTTTGCCTATTAAGTGAGATTTTTCAATCCTCTGATCTCAAATCCCATAGATAATCTATAAAAAATTATAGATCCGAGAATTGAACGGGATAGCCACTCAAATAAGGCACCTTTTTTAAACCTTAAACGTCGTAAAAAAGGATTCCCGTGGCTGTTGTCAGCACTTTTATTGATTCTATGCCTTGAAGATATGCAGCGGTTATCAAAACAATGAATACTCACTCAAATATTAACACCCGGAATTTAAAAATGTTTGCTTTTGATTTGTCGCTACAATTTTTAAGGCATGTTCACTCTTTTTTAATATTCTTAGTTTGTAGGAATCTAGTGGAATTGAATTTTTGTTTATAAATAAGTGAAACAATTGATGTTTGAATGGAAAAAGAATTATTAAAATATCTCAAGTACAAGGAAAGATACTGAGCAAAATGTCTATGTGGACTGTTCGGTGCTATTGTTTTGTCAGACACTGTACAATATTTTTTTGTTTTTCCGTCTGATGCATATTCGAATAAGTCAGAAGGTTTTCTGACGCGTGAACAGGCCACATATAATTGCCCATGAGAGAAACACGGACTTTCCAAATTCAGGCCACACACTTGTAAAGATAGTCCTTGTGCCTTGTTGATGGTCATTGCATAGGCGAGTCGCACTGGAAACTGCAAGCGTTTGAATTCGAATGGTAAATCTGTTTGGAATGTGAGGCAAAAGTATATAATAATAATAATAATAATAATGGCGGCGCTACAGTCCGAGGTGGACCTGGGCCTAGCTTCTCAGCAACCACTCGTGTTGTGCGTGCTATTGTTCTGTCATGAGCGAAGGGGACCTACAGTTTAATGCCGACTCCGAACGGCGAGATAGAGAAGCTATTTCTAGACATTTATACTCTTTGAGCATTGTCAGTGACTCGAAAGAGGTGGAGCCGTGAAAAAATGTTTGATGTTTTTTTTTCGAGATTCGAACCGACGACCTCGAACGTAGGAGTCGACGCACCTACCCACTACGCCACGGCGCCCACAAAAGTATATCTCCTCCTTTAAATTTTCCATTCAAAACAGTAGCTTCGATGATATTGGCCATAATTTATTTCACTGAGAGCCTAGTACCGTTGCAAAGTCGTGGAGGATTAATTTTTCGAAGCAAAATGATAGGCACGCTAATTTTCAATGTTAAAACGTGCGGAGGCACTCTGGGTAAATCAAGTGAATTCAAGAACTCAGTTGGAAAGTTGACAATTTCGTCTTGATTCATCATAGTATCGATGGATTTATATGTTTTCGCCTCGCTTGGCATTGAATGGTGAAATTAATGGAGTTAACATCGTTGTTTTTGGCCGCTAATATACGAGTAGCACGTTCACTGACCTAATGATGGTTTTTGTAATATCTTGCGATATCTGGGAAAACTTGGTGTATTAGCTAGTATGTAGTTGCTGTGAATATACACAAATCTGGTGGCAATGAGATACATTGCGTGGCTTCATCGATGGTCATTGTCCGAATCGAATTATTCTTTTTGATATATAGATCTAGTTTTAGATACACCGAATAGAGGATTTCGAGTATTTTTACTCTCTGGTGCAAACCTCTACCATATTTCAAAAGATCTGTCGATTGGTATATTACTCGAGGGGGTGCGACAATACTTCAAAATCAATGGCAAGTTCACCTGTACGGGAGCCACCCTCAAATGGCCCCACTTTTTAAATTTGGGTACATGGGTAATAACATCTAGGCCTGAAGTACCTAATTCCAAAATTTCATCTCGATATCTTTGTAAACTTCGGAGATAAAAAAGTGTGACAGACACGACGGATGGACGGACGGACGGACGGACACACCGAAATTATAAAGGTTCCGTTTTTGTAGACGGAACCTTAAAGATCAACATTTTCGATTGTAACTTATCAATCATGTGTCCAATCAATATAATTGTGACAATTTATAAAGTTTCATATTGATTACAATTTTAATTGTACATTAATATTATAATAAATAAATAAATAAAATTATAAAGTTTTGCATAAAATAAAAAATAAAAAAAAATTGTGCCAAAACCTTTTTCACAGAATTCTGAATAAAGTTGCCAAAGACATGGGTGCATTATCTCTTATCATTTAAGAGTCTTTAAAGGGCAAACAAACATTGATTTTTATATATAGAGATATATATTAAGAATAAAATGGTTCTCAGGACCAAGGAGCACATTCAGTGCAACAAAAATAACTTGGATACTTACCTTGGTATAGATTCCACAGCAAGTTTAACCCTGGCTCTAAAATTGCATTCCATAGACCACAAACCTACTCTCATGATTGTCATGATTGGATGAGTGCTACCACATGACAAAATATCAATTTGAGACCAACAGCGTTACTTGCACATACAACGAGTACATTCAATAGGTGGAAGCTACAATAGAAAATTCACAAAAATGCTTCTTATTCCTAAGACAAAATGAATTAGCCTCCCTACCTCGAAGTTCACGAAATAATTAATGGGAACAATATTTACTTTAGTATAAGGCATGTGTTGCTATCAAGCGAGATGGGGAAAAGGACATAGAAAGTCTCCTTAAGGTGTTATAGCTCCTTCTGTGAGTGCTTTAAGTGTTTTCAGAAAAAAAGAAAATCAATTATTCATGACACAGGACTTAGCACAATCTGTTTTCATTCCTTGAATGATTGATTTTGATTGATTGAGCTAAGTGCTGCGTATCTCATTTACTGCTGAGCATATATCTTTGACGTTAGGTAATAATGTCTTAAGTCGGAAACTGCAGTTTCGTAAAACCAAATTGAGAATAGATTAATTATATGCAACCTGAGACGAAATGTGTTCGAAAAGAAAGAAATTGTGGCAAATAAGCTCTGAAATGAAATGAAGTTATGCTAGACTTAAGACGGTAATACCAAACGAAAGAGATAAAAAAATTGAATTAAACCCAATCAAAAACTTTTTGATTTAAAACCTTTTTACCTAACGTCAAAGATATAAACTAAAAGAAAAAAAGAATTACTTTAAGTTTAAAGTCTCGTACGTTACTGGTCAACTCATACGGTGAAGGTCCTTGGTTATATCCCGGACTCAACAACTTTCATTTTCATGGCACCAACTCTCTCAAGTCACTGACAATGCTCAGAGAGTACAACTGTTAAGAAAAACATCTCAAGCTTATTCGTTCGAATTTGGCATACAGCTTTAAGTCATTTTCGCTCATGGAAGCGTCATCCATGATCCTTTGTAATACTAGCTCTCATGACTGAATGGTGCGGCTGTTAGTTAGAGGGGTCCCAGGTTCGAATCCCAGAGAAATCGGATCTGCAATCACCCTTTGCCGTTGGGATCAAATTAACGGCATTGGAGTAGGTTGCTACCTGGCAGTACAATGGACTAGTTTTGAGTCTGAGTGCTCCAATTCCCTTTCAAAAAATATTCCGAAAAAAAAAAAAAATACCAGTTCTCAGAAATCTTGGGAAAGTAAAATAAATGCCCAATGTTGTTTAATTAACCAGGAATGCAACTGCAGATCTTATCTACTACGAGCATGACAAAGGCTCCCATGTAGTTGCCAGCCCTGGACAAAGCTGTTCACTTGCGAGTAACTTTTTGCAAAATTCAGGGTGCATCTGTTGAGCAGAATGCCGCGAATCACGGCGTTTACTGGGGCACTGGACACACTTGTCCACCTTCCTCCTGTGAATATATACGTCATATATTGCGGACAAACTGAAAGTACTACAGTCGAGGCACAATCTTTGGACTGGATACTTCACAGTTCTTAATAAATATAAATTGCCACCACAAAACAAGAACTTTTTCCTGCTTATGATCGCACTTCTGATTCAGCAGTGCAATTTTAGTTGATGTAGTAGTCTGACTGTGGGTACCACAATGGACCAACATGGTCTACGTGTGCTGGTGAATTCACCAGCAGCTCCCTAAACTAACCTCAGCTGAGTCGGCTGCACTAAAAAGTAAAGAAACGACTCTAGGCATTTTTCGAGTCCATTACGACGGCTTAACTATCTGATTTAAAAAAACTAAAAAACTAGCAAATTGAAGTTCGACACACGATGTCTGCGCACATCGGATTCAGTCAGGGACAGCTGAACAAATTTTGCAATATATTTTTATTCAGCAAGATAGTCAATGCTACGGAGTTGATTCTGCGTTCCTCCAGAAGAAATATTCTCTGGCGATCTTTCGTCGATGTAGTCTGAAAGCAGAAATCCGTCATCTAGCTCAGCCATCACCAATTTTTCACTACAAACTGATAAAAATGCTTTGGGTGGCATTTCAAATGCATTTATATCTCTTGCATCATCGTTCCATTATGTAATTCGTTATGAAACCCGGCTGTAGACTCTGAACCCGATATCAAATTCGCAAGAATTTACCACTTCGAGATGTGCGGCCAACGTTATCTATAACAAACAATTCTTTTTTTTTATGCTCCTCGGCAACTAGACAGCATAGTCGATTTAAATGACTCACCCGACGTCATATGTCAGCGGCTATTAACAGCGAATACGTGCTCGTTAAATGAAGAACGTTTCATAAGCATATTCCTACAACTGATTACCTTAATTAATTATCACATATTGACACTGGATGATTTAATTAACATTTACTTAAGAGGAAGTCAAAATAAAACACTGGGTGTGTTAACCAATCTTACAGCGACTCGCCAAATAGATTCAAGAAAACCCTAGTCAGTCTCAACGTACCTCACTGTTGACTACAGCACACCGTTGGGGAAATAAATTTATAGTCAGGTGCATCAATTAAAATTGAAATTAATTGTTACACGTTCAACATTCGCTGTCGGTCTTGCAGTTAACTTCGTCTATGGCGTCGTTTGTGGTCTCGTAGTTGTGACTCAATTTCACAACTCAAAGTGAGTAAATATGTAATTTAAAGTTTGTGAAAATTGTTCTACGGATTGCCTTTAATCGTGCCTCGTTCTTGTTGTATTTAGTTTTTGGTAGTTCTGCGGAAAAGAGGGCATGACTTCGTTGGAATTTGGAAGGTAATTGATTTGATAACTCATGTCATTTGACGAATGACAGCTGTCAAGATTAATTGTCAGATTTTCAATCGTGTTTGAATGTTGGTCATTCGTTGTTCAGTTTCGCCGGAACTACACTCAAATTCAACTTCAACTCATCTCAACTTCAATCTTATTCAATTTTCCGCATTTATTAAGAAGTAATTTGCAAGAATTGATTGCGAGTAGAATGCAGATTTCTATAGAATTGTCAGTCGTTCGATTTTGCTTCCAAGAAGCGAAGGGATCATCATTGAATCGCTTACTGCATCCATATCTGAGGCAGAATGTATGATCTCATGCGATTTTAATTAAAACTTCTGGCTGCATCTGAAGTTGGGCAAACAACATTATCGCACCCTGACTTGTGTTTAGTTCCACGTCAGACGGCAATGTACAGGCAACAATATAGAAGAAAAAAATATAATCAGCCTTGAGATGCTCGCTTATGAAAACTGAACTCACCCAACACAACGTAGAGAATAACCGTAATAAGTGTTCCCAGAAGTATTCTCGATCACTTCTGTCGATTCTACAGCATCATTCATCAAAAATATCACAGAAAATCATAGAAACTGTGTGCCGCACTGAGAAGACCTATAATCGCTTCAATGTTTTTGAGTTTATAGGCACCTCCTCAGAACTAGGGAACATATCTCTAGAATGGTTATTATTATTATTGATCAAGATCAATATTAATAGAAATATCTATTGTGCCCCTTTCAAAACCTTAGCACTATTATGAGTTCCCCTCAAATGCAGTTCTTTTCAGAGTTGTATTGAGGGCAATGGACTCCTATTGCGCATAGGTGAAGAAATCTGTTCTAGAGTATTCTCTCTAAGCCAGTTTCCTTCAGGTATCTGAGAATGAGAGATGGTTCTAGTGATTGCATTTCTTCTTCTGGTAGTAGATACTTGCCCAGACATCTTTTTCTTTTGCGGGCTAGTGCATCACAAAATCCCAGTATGTGTTCTAGAATTTCATTAATCCACAAAATCTGCAGATACCTTCTTCTGATACCCCTAGTTCCCTCAGATGCTCCCTGAGTCTACAATGCCCCGTCTGGAAGCCTGTTAGGATACGGAGGTTGTTCTTGCTCATTTTAATGCATGCCTTAAACCTTTTTCGGTTATATTGCACTCTTGGCCTGCTTCACTCCACGAGCGTTGTTCCAGGTTTCTGTCCGGTTCCTTCTTTCTAGTTCCCTGAATTCTTCTTTGAGGAAATGGTCTCCTACAGCTCCTTTCCTTAGCAGGGGGTCGACCATTTCATTATCTACTATCCCGATATGGCCAGGTGTCCAGCAGAGTTTTACTCGGTTTCTCCTACTCAACTCTTTAAGCTTCTGCAGGTATTCCCATGTAAGCTTAGATTTGATGATGTAGGAGTCTAGTGCCATAATAGCGGCTCGACTGTCTGACATTATTGCTAAGTTGTCGCAGTTGGTATAAGATTGATCCGAACGCATCTGTCTGTGGCATAATTTTCCGCTTGAAAAATGATGGTACATTTGCCCATGGGTTCGAAGTATTTCGTCCTGGGGCCAAATACTCCTGCTCCAGTTCCATCACCAGTTCTTGATCCATCTGTATACCATTTTACCGTGTTGCTCAGTCTCAGTGGAACATGGATTCATTGCTCCAGTCCCTTTTGGTGTTCAGTTTACTGGTAAATTTCTTTTCAAAATAGAATTTCCTAATCACGTCATCCTTCGGAATGGCCAGTAATGGTAGCTTTTTGACTAGAGCGTCGAATTGCTTCGCTGTAATGCACCTGTATTTTCCTATCCCTTCTTTTGCCATTCTCATGATTATTTTGTTTGCACACTCTGCAACCACCAGATGCAAGGGAGTCAGCTCCAGTAGCACCTCCATGGCCGCAGTTGGGCAAGTTCTCATGGCTTCTGTAATACAGAGGCATGCCAAGCTTTGAACTTTGCTGAGTGTCACCCTCGCGCTGATCAGATTGGTTCTCTTGGTCTATGCTATTGCACCATAGATTATTGTAGGTCGAACAATAGAGACGTACGTCCACCTTAGACTACTTGAACTGCATCCCCAGGATTTGCCCGCCAAGCTTCGACAAATCATCAGAGCACGCGTCACTTTCCTAGAACGGTTGCTGTCCGTACGGGTCATTCGCCGATCAGGTATTACGTGGGCCCCAACACACTCTATCGTGACTGCATGATTAATAACGAGAGGAAAGGTTAGGTTAGGTTAGGTGGCTGCTAATAAATTCACCAGCGCACTTAGACCATGTTGATCCATTGTGATATCCACAGTCAGACTACTACCTCTGATCGACCGCTTCAGTAATAGTGCCGTTAATTTGATTCCAACGGCAAATGGTGACCGGACCAGATTTGAAAAATCGGATAAAAGCGTATTAACTTTGCTTTCAGTGGGATTCGAACCTGGAACCCCTCTAACTTAGGGCAGGCACTTAACCCACTCCGTCATCCAGTCCTAACGAGAGGAAAACTCTTATCCACTTTTGGAGAAGATGGCCTGTTCTCCCAAGGACTAGACAAGGTAGTGTGTTCTTGATCAAGAACGTCCATCGACCGCAATAATGTAGCTAACAAAAGGAAAAGGGACTTAATCCTTAATTCTCATCTTTGAGAAAAACTTCTCTAACGACTGGAAGTCTGATACTCAGACGCTGGATGGTCCTCTGCGTATTTTCACAGATGGATCCAAGATGGACGAGGGAGTAGGATTAGATGTCTACTCCAGGGATCTCAATTTTAGTATATCCCTCCACCTTCCAGAATATTGTACAGTATTCCAGGCTGAGACGATGGTAATAAAAGAAGCTCTGTCTTAGCCTAAGAAGAACATGATATCCAAGAAGGACATCACCATCTGTTCAGACAGCCAGGTAGCAGCCAAATTTCTGAGCTTGGTCACTTTCTTCTCTAAGACCTCCCTGAATTGCCGCCTATCTCTTAACGAGATGGCTGAGCATTTTAATATTCACCTTATGTGGGTGCCGGGACACAGTGACATTCCAGGGAATTGTGAAGCCGATGATCTAGCCAGGAGTGGAACGATCTCCACAAACCTGTGGAGTGGAGACCCTCCGCCTATGCCATTCGGTACAGCTAAATAAAAAGCAAATTTGGACTAAACTCTATCTAAAACGTTCACTCTATCTTCTTAGAATGAACAGGTCATTTCTAAGGACTCTCATTGGCGTTATCACAGGACACTGTGCCATTGGCACTCACGCCTCAAGAATGGGACTCCCTCACAATGATTTCTGCAGAAGCTGCAGAGACGAAGAGGAGGAAAGCATAAGGCATCTCCTATGCACTTGTAGCGCTCTCTCCTCTCGCAAGAAGAAACACATTGGAGCTTACTTCTTCAATGACTTGAGCGAATTGCAAAACGTCGGCACTCATAAACTAAAGAGCTTCGTTGAAACCACTAAATGGTTTTTGGATAGGTGACATCAGATCCGCGTGGTATCACAATGGGCCTAAGTTGGCCTAAGTGTGACTGTTATCTGCAGTCAGCCACTTTAACCTAACCTAATCTTTAATTTAAAATCCATTTTGGCAATTATTCAGTAGATTTGACACCACAAGTTACAACAGATTCTCCAACTGCCAAGATCTTTGGCCAGTTGACTCTTATCATGCATGCCAAGTTGACTGAGGTCCTTCTCTAATTGTGTGTGTCATTGGTTTCCTGGACGTTCTCTATTGCGTTGTCACACGGGCGCGGAGTCAAAGACTCTTCAGCCTGGAGCAATGTTGTCCATGCGGTCTACACGGCCGTTGAATCCTTAAACGCCTGACTTGTGCCGCTGTACAGCCTATATAGTCCGTGGGTGAATCTCCTTCTCCAAATGCCATCATCGTAAAAAGCACCAAAAATCGAACTCAGAAATTTTCTTTCGAAAAGACTTCCTTATTTTCTCTTGAGATTGTCCATATCTCCGCGTCATAAAGCAGGGCAGGGATGATCAAGGTGTTACATAAAGTCAGTTTGGTCCTTCCAGAGAAGGCTCTTCTAATCAGCTGTCTCTTAAGCCCAAAAAACAGCGCTTAGCAAAAATTATTCTTCGTTTAATCTCGGCGCTGATGGTATTCGTACTGTTTACTTGAGAGCCGATGTAAACGAAGGCATTGACTACCTCGAAAGCAAATCAGCCTATAGTGAAGTTGGGGCCAAGTCGTTGATGTTGTACGTCTTTTCTCAATGAGAACATGTACATCATTTGCTCCTCGCTTACCGCCAGACCTATTTCTGTCGCTTCCATTTCATCGTCATCAAACGCCTCATTGGCGGCTCTTTGAGTTCGATCAATCACATCAAAGGCATCCGCGTGTGCCAGCAGTTGTACGGACTTCTGGAAGATCGTGCCTCTAGTATTGGAATTTGAGTTCTGCACGATCTTCTCAAGAACGATGTTGAAAAGGTCACGCACTGTTATGCGTCGCCTTGTTTATTACCTTTTTTAACATTGAAGGTGTCGGTGAGTTTGTTACCGACCTTGATGGAGCAGCGAGAGCTCTCCATTGTCATCCTGCTCATTCTGACGAGTTTGGCAGGAATATCAAAACTAGACATGGCGCTGTATAGCTCGCCTCTATGTGCACTGTCATACGCGGCCTTGAAATCGATAAGCAGATGGTGGGTATGGACTTGAAACTCCTGGATCTTTTCCAAGATCTTCCACAATGTGAATATTTAAAATTTAAATATGGATTCTAAATTCAGTTAAAAACGTAAAGAAAAATTTATTTGTCTACATCGTAATATGAGATGAGAAATGAGAACAATAAAACTTTTCTCACACGACAATCGAAGTGATGAGAAGAGTATACATGTACAACTCAAATCTTAAATTGAATGTCGTCTCTGGAATGAATTGAAGCGTGATTAATGTGACAAAAACGCAGACCAACTACTCACTAAGCCTGAATGAGCAGCAGCCATGTGTGACCGTTGAACCATAATCAAATCAATCATAATGATGGCCGAACAAATATTGAAAGCAATTGATGGAATGCGTGCTATGGTTTATCGGACACAGCTTGCTAGATTCAGGAAGCATTCGACAGCAGTTTCAAATTAATTAGAGAACAGTCTGTCGATCCCAAGTCGAGTCATTGTTCTGCGACAATGAAATTAATTTCTATCTTCCATCATAGTCGGTACCCAAGTAATTCAACGAGCGCAGACTGATATAATCCAAACAGTTGTCAATGCAGAACGGTACGTGGCAAACTCTAAAACCCATGAAGATTTGAATAAATAAACGAAACTAAATTTTTGCCATGTATTATGGCTTTATTAGTAAGAACGAACATCCCCATTAATTATAAAATACGATGTCTATCAAGTGGCTGCCTCGGCTGGCTTCGCAGTAGCGAATTCTGTCACCCCAAATATGCAAGACTATTGATGGTTGAAGCTCATGGATTGTTTGGATGATGTTTGCCTTAAGTGCTAGAATCGTTTCCGGAATGTTGGCATAAGATCGCTCGTCAAAGATCGTCAAAGCGCAACTCCGAAGCGGCCAATTGACATCGCCAAGACGGCTGATAACTAAAGTTCGACCGAAGGTCAGTTTTTCGGCCGAAGCCGATCTTCGGCTTTTTGATCACCTTCGGCCAAAATCGAATATGATGGTATTACGAAATACTAAGAAATCTACAAAATTATTTTTTGTTTTTTGGTAGCGAACTACCAAGTGACAGCGATTTGGAACATATTTTGCAAGTTGCTTGCGCATCTTTTACTGAAATAGCTCTAAATTGGATTTTTAGCTGCTTTTTTGTGTTTTTTTCTACCTGAAAACAGCACAAATAATTTGCATGCTTCTATACAGACCACTTAATAGTTTACCAACTTGCAAATGCAAAATCTTTTGATTTTAAAGCTGTAAACAATTGCACTTTCAAAATACAAATACAGTCCGACAATAACAAAAGAAAAAATACAGCGTTTCTTGCAACATCTAGTTTTACATAATACAGAAAATTCAACATTCGGCTTCGGCAAAATCTTCGGTCTCATTTGGCCGAAGCCGAATGTTTTGCCGAAGGTGATATTTTTAGCCGAAGGTGGCCGAAGCCGAAGCCAAAGCTGAATGTTCCTTCGGACTCCGAATTTGGTGCGCAAAAAATCGATTGTGGCATGGGCTGTGTCATGGCGCGCCATCCTGCATGAACCAAAGGTCGTCCAAATTCATGTCTTCAATTTCAGTAAAAAACAAAAAAAAAAGCCGATTAAGATGGCTCTGTAACGCCCACCGTTGACCAAAACTTTGCTCCCAGCCTAATTTTCGAAGAAAAATGGTCCAATGATGCCACCACTCCACAATCTGCACCAAACTGTCACTCTCTGTGGATGCATTGGCTTCTCGACAATAACGTGCGGATTTTCCGAGCCGCGTGCCAGATTCGGCAATTTTGTTTGATGACGCAGCTGCCGAGATGAAAATGCGTCTCGTTGAAAGCTGATTTTTCGCCTAAAATCGTTGTCTAATTCACGCTGCTCTAAGGCCCAAACTGCGAAGCGATAACGAAGCGGTGCAGAATTCTTCTCAGGCTAGTGCTTGAAATGTTGAGCGGTACTGAATTTCTGTCAAGATCGACGGCGACTTCATGTTCGTGAATTGAGTCCCACACTTTCGGCCACAGCTCCCACATTCTCATCTGTGCGCACCGTATGACGACGGGGACGAGTCGAGTGTTGTCGACTAGTATACCAGTCTCACAAACTTTTGCACAACCTTGCGTACAGCAGTCACGGTGGGTGCTTAATTTCGGTCAAAACTTCTTTTCAAAAAACGCACAGTTTGGGCTGAACAACACTCACTTTGGAAATAAGTTTTCAATATTTCCCAACGTTGTTCAATCTTAAAGCGACACATTTTATTCCGCGAAGAGATGGTACTTACTTTCTGTCAAGATTTCGAGCGGGAAACAGCTGTCAGTGTCAAAATAACCTATGATTTAAAAAAAACACTTCGAGTACTCCTTCACTTAATGCAAACGTAGTTCCGTTAAAATGAATCTTCAGCTGATATAATCAACAAGTAATTCGCTAAATCGTTCACCAAACGACCGGCATCGTGTACTTTACACAATAATAATAATAATAATGACGGCGCTACAGTCCGAGGTGGACCTGGGCCTAGCTTCTCAGCAACCACTCGTGTTGTGCGTGCTATTGTTCTCTCACGAGCAGAGGGGACCTACAGTTTAATGCCGACTCCGAACGGCGAGATTGAGAAGCTTTGCCTAGACAGTTATACTCTTTGAGCATTGTCAGTGACTCGAAAGAGGTGGAGCCGTGAAAAAATGTTTGATGTTTTTTCCGAGATTCGAACTGACGACCTCGAGCGTAGCAGTCGACGCACCTACCCACTACGCCACGGCGCCCACTTTACACAATGCTACAACTCAAATGTCAAAAGCTACACACGTGACATTTTTTTTTGTTTCACTTGCGATTAGCTGTAGACGCCACGGCATTCGATGACTGGTCATTTTGTTTAAGTTTCGCGCTGAGATCGAATTTTGATAAGGAAACTTGTTTGTACCCAAGTTAATTTGTTTTTGTTTTTTGCGTCACGTGATCTGAATGATCGATACTGCGTGCTGTCACAAAACAGTTGTTTTTGATGAACTAAGTGTGTTGAGATAGGTCTTACAGGTTACGTTTGATCGTGCTCATATTACGTCATATTATTTCACATTTAGATTAAGATTGCAAACTTTTGCAAATAAAAGATTGGTAAAATACCATGACGCTAAAGCTCACATTTTCGGCAGATCTTATGAATTAGGTCAGATTTTTTTTTTTTAAATTTTAAAATAAATTGAATTTTTTGGGTGACATTAAAGTGGGTAGAGACTTTCGTTTGCAAGCTAGTCATAGCTCCGTCATTGAAGGAATCTTATCGTGATTGTGCACCAAGTAGGTTGAGGTTTGTTTAATTTACGTGCGTCAGGTCAGATGGCGCCCGTCTTCTAGTTGGTCGTGCTGTTGGTGTGGTAAAATAAGTAAACCAATTAGGAGCCTAAATACTTCTTAATTTCCTAGAGTAATTGCACCCCGTGTCGTTTCCAATTGTCGACACTGTGCTGCCGACTATACCGTCGTTAATGACGTCTACATCGTCAATGCCGTTAATGTATCGTTAAGGTCGCCAATATTGTTAATTGTCTTGTCAATGTAAAAAAAATCATGAAAAGCAATTTGTGGTGAATCGTACCTGCTTTCTTCGGTTACCCTAAAATGAAACATTTTGGATCAGAAAGAGCACAAAAACTGTTGCACATCTATTATTCCCTTAGAACCAGCGAAGAGGAGTAAGAGGATTTAGCATAAGAGTTTTTAAAAAAGAATATTTTCTATCCTATGGTGAATAAGAAAGTATGTTTTAAATTTTAGCCGTCTTAATTTGTGTCGTGTCGTTTATTAGTTTTAAGTTTTGAACTAAACACTCGTTATATTGTAGACGACGCTGCGCTCCGTGTGAAATAATCTAGGCGAGTAAAATTATTGCGCATGTAATCTGATATAATAATCCTTTTAAATGTTAATAACTTCTGGTAAATATAAAAAAACAAAATTTTCTTGTTCAGTATTGACTTTAGAGTCTTCTGACTACAACAGGTCTGACATCATGTACTCCCGACTGACCGTATATGACACTGGCAAGTGTTTCCTTCTAATACTTTAGCTCCTACACTTCTGAAGTTGTCTTCCTTTTCTACGTTTTTGAAGGAGCTTGAAGGAGCTTTACGGAGGATCCGCGATGTACAGAGTGACCAGATAAGTTAGGTTAGGTTTTGGAAGAGGAGTGTGATGGTTAAGGCATCACTTCCACTCGGAGGCCATGGAGGCCATTGTGAATCCCTTCAATTGCGGAGAACACAATCGGCAAATCGACAAATGTGAAAAGATACATGACGGTTGTACCTGATCTAAGGAACGTTGCAGTTTGACATCCGGCAAAACAACTGTGGTATCGTACTAGGCACATTCGCTAATGAAAATGTGCCTAGTACGATGCCTTCTACCTACGGCATATCGCTAGTGCAAAACAAGTAAAAAAGAGGACCGAGAACACTCCCTTGTGGTACTCCAGCTTTTCTGTAAGAAAGATTGTATGAAAGATAGTTCACTAAATTAATATAACTTTTTCTTGGAAAAATTGGCAATTGGCTTCTTTTGAATTCACCAGCACACTTAAACCATGTTGGTCCATTGTGATACCCACAGTCAGACTACTACCACTACTACCAGTCATAGTGCCGTTAATTTGATCCCAACAGCAAATGGTGACTGGACCAGATTAGAAAAACCGGAAAAAAGCGTATTGACTTTGCTTCCACTGGGATACGAACCTATGACCTTAGGGCAGGCACTTAAGGTAGTCCTAAACAACGAACATTCTCGTCAAACTTGCTCGTGCTCCGCATTTTCGTCGTGTATGGGCTGGTTCGCGAGCCGCTCGCTGTTGGCGAAAAATTTCGATTTTGTTGTGTTCGTTGGCTTTAATGTTCGCCGTGTAGGGCCATGTTCGCGAGCAAACCTAATTTTTGCTGTGAACGTCGCCGAGTGCATATCGCGGATTAAGCACAATGTCAACAGTCAGCCACGATTTTATCGAAGAATTCTTTAGGCTCTTGCAAAGTGAAAGTGTGATATGGGATTCATAGAGTGAATTTTATAAAAATAATATTGAAAAAAATAAATCGTGGACAAATTTGTTATATATAACCATAAGCCCAACCATTTGCGCTTCCCTATCACACATGTTGACGGGGGTAACGCAAACGAGCAAGTTCGGCGAGCATGTTCGTCGCTTAGGCCTATCTTTAACAAACTGCGCCATACAGTCGTCCATTCATGCCATGCCCTGTCTTTGAAAACATCCAGTAATGCGGCGGAACTTTTTTTCAAACGCTTCTATTTACATGAATCTCTCGTTTCAGTTCCAGGAACTTATCCCATAGATATCGAAAAAAAATCCGTCCCTGACATGCGTTATCTTATACGCCCTTTTACTGATCTGGGAAATGCTAAAATCACTCAAAAACCTAAGCACGTGTTACACATTCCTTCTCTATACTTCTTTCAATAAGAGATAAGTTTCAGTAGCGCTTATTCCAAGTTTCATATAAAACTTTATCACAATTCGTTAATCTCTCAAAACACTTATGATTTTTCCGTCTATTCACAAAAAATATGTAAATCTTACAAAAGAAATGCCACGATCACAGTAATACTCCTAAGTCCACTGATGCGGGACGTCGAAAATCGAGAACGCTTTGCGGTGTATAAATGTCGATCATCAGTCTCATTATCTTATATCCACACCTCCTATTCCAAGAAACTCTGACTACAAAGCAAGCGAATATCTATTTTCTAGCAAAAAAAAAATCAATCACTTTGCATCACCATTCAAAAATACATTTACCCGACAACGTGATTGTCGCGACAGGAGACTTGACTCGTCAAAATGCAAAACGAATTGAAACGAAAGCAGTGGAAATGTCAAGCAGTGATCACTTATTGTCAAGCTCTGCTTAGGTTGGCGGTTAGTACCTGGTAGACTGCCTTCAATGCGATCCACTGAATAAAAAGCAGATTCTTTCGAAAAAAAGTCGATCAGTTCATTGTACCCGCTCTGCCGGCCGGTTCAAACTAGTGTTCGTTGATGAAATCTCAAAAAAATCAAGCTTCTGCAATGCAAAAGAAAATTGGAATGTATTTCATCCTCCGTTTCTCCACTACGCGTTGGCCGATCTGAACCAATAGTGATCATAAAAGTCAAGACTCGCTAAATGACCGATCGCACCATCCTTTGAAGAAACACACACGAAAATGAATCAATTTCCAAACGAGATGTTTCTTGGCAGACAAACAAGGACTGCGTTTTGGCGCGCATGGGGGTACGTCTGATGACAGGTTTGAACCACATTACTGACCACGTCTGCTCACAATCTCGACGTCCGATGTCGATCAGGCACAATCTCCTTCAAGTTTTTTTTTTACCTCTTTAATTTCTCCCTGATCCGAAGACGAATGATGACAGAGTGATGTCCTATGTATTAGATACAAATACATTATTCGCTCAATTTCACACTTGTGTTAGTCTTAAGTCACAGAGTGTACGCGGTCTGTGTAAACCAGTTTGTAGTTAACCGCAGAACTGATCGCATCGTTCTTCTTTTGCTTCAATTTTGTGATTTATTCGTTTATTCTTTTCCCCGTTTCTCCGGATTGTATTTCTTCAGCATAGACCCAAACAATCGACAGTCAAAACAAAAAATGCACGTTTTGACGAATTCATCTTTTATCGCATGACGCACTGGTGTCACCCGTTCCGTCGCTAGCACGCTCCACAAACGTGAGTAGAAAGTCAGCTCTCTTCTTTCATTCATAAGCTTCTTCGCGTTTCAATTGTTGATATTTTGCTCCCCCATTTCTGTGGATGCCGGCGATGAGTATGTGTGTGTGTGTGTGTGAGAGAGTATTGCACAATTGTCAGGAGGGGGTGTTGAAAGACGACGATGGCGTGCAGCCTGCCTGTGTGCATTCGGTATCTTTCCGGTGTAGGATTTTTGGATTTGGAAATTTTTGTTTTTGTTTGTTTGTTTTGACAAGATGTTCATGGTTCTGACCTTGGCAGTTCTTTTCGTGTGTTTTTGAAAATAGCTTGTAAACATTTGGCGGCATCTTCTCGCTGTGGATATTTTTCGAAATTGTATTTCTAATTCTGTTTCAGATTTTAGATGTCAATTGCTTGCAGTGGAATCCTTACGTTGTGACTAATTTTGTCGAGTTTGCAGTAAAGGAAAGCAGGCATTGCCAGCAGCAGAGGATTTAGTTCGGAAATAGTTTTTTTTTTTTTTTTTGTATATTTTCGCTTGTAAATTAAAATAACCACAATCAGGTGACCTTAAGCTGTTGCGTGGACAATCTTTTATGGTGATGGACGGATTCTTGTTACGGGCTTTTTTTTTTAACGTGTTTAGGTATTTACGGTTGGGCGCCTCGGTTGATTTGAAATTTTTATTTATTTTCACTTCGCAAAACTGGGATGAACAATTTTCTTCGCGTTGCTGGCTCGTAAACGCAGTTATGAACATTGAACTCCTCCATGTTTGATGCTTCGATTTTCCTTCGTTTCTTCCTTTATTCACCATAAAAAGGGGTTTGCGAAGGGTTGCAATTATTTTATAGTACATCGACTGTTTAATCATCTAGAAGTTATCACACTGGCGTATCGTTTGACTTTCCACGCAGAAATGTCTCTGTTGTGGGCACTAAAATTAATGGACAGGGTGCCACAAAAGCAACTGCATGATTGAATGTTTGTTTAATAAATTTCGAATGGAATGAAAAAAACAAAAAGCCTGTCAACTGAGAACCTATTTTTTAAACGGAAAGTCAAATTTTTTGAGAATGTTTCGCTTTGTGTTCTTAGTGGCACTGCAGAAAGAAACCCAATTATCACTTCTCTGAAAGACGAAAGGAAATGGGGGTTGTAAGGATTGTTTTCGTTTAGAGTAGAACCATCTTGCAGAGTATACATCCCCGAGCTCTCTGGCTTGTCCTCTCGCCCTGAGTACGGTTTAGCAGCTTGAGTGGATGTGGGAGCCAGTTTCTTTTCGAATTTTGCTATCTCTTTCCTATGCTTCTTTATCAAGGACTTTTTCCGATCAGTGAGCGTTGAGGGATCTCTAGTGCTCATCTTCTTGATAAATTGCATCGACTTCTTGTAGCCGATGTTTTCGCACTTCTTGTCTTTTCTTAAGATTTGCATGTGGCCTTAGGATCTATAATTTCTTCCAGCAGCTGGACCTCGGTGTCAGGGTCCACTTGCATGGTGTTGCTAACCTGTGATGAAGCCAAGGATTCATCGTCGGTAGCGGTACCAATCTGTAGTCTCTGAGAGTCCCGGTGACTGTCATCTGGATCGATTTCAGCTTCGGCGGTGGCAACCTGAACTTCTTGCCTCTTCAGAGGAATATTTTGTCTTTTTCTTCTGTTCGTTTGTCTTCCATTTTGGTTGTCTAGACAGATATAGAAAGATGCAAAGAAAGTGAGACCGGGTCTCCCTTTCTGTGAGACCGGGTCTCCCTTTCTGTGAGACCGGGTCTCCCTTTCTGTGAGACCGGGTCTCCCTTTCTGTGAGACCGGGTCACCCTTTCTGTGAGACTGGGTCTCCATTTCTGATCCAGCATCGCAGACAAATTGGACGTCCCTTATAATGACTAGTATCGTAGCTGTGATGTTGCATCCGAAAGAGAGACCCTGTCTCATTTTCTTAGGACATGTGTTCGCCTATTACCCATTGACCCATTTTTTTTTTACGAGGGTAGGTAAATCCTCAAAAGACACTATGGGGAAAGTTGACCCAGTAAAAACACCTCCCTTCAAATAAAATATAATTATACTACAACTAAGTTAGCCACTTATTCAGCAGTTTACATTTCGTAATTTAGAGACATTTGGCAGATGACTCTCCACTGAAAGTTACTGCTTACATCGCAAATACAAGTGGGTTGATTTGACCGTGCTAGATCAAGGGGTTTAGTCATTTGAAGACGGCGAAAAACATTACTTCCATTAAGAATCGGAAGAACTACAGGGTTAATGTGCTCCTCTAGACGGCGCTTATGCTTACGATCAAAAGTCTTAGTGGATCTCTGTGGACATCGTCGTTTCTTATATATCAAGGTGCGTTGACGATGGTTCCTAGAACTTTGTTTTGGTTTCTATTACTTGGTTGTACACCGTACATCCAGACAGGTTTTAGCACTTGCTTATATAAAAGCAATTTATTGTCAATACTTAGCTTTGAATGATATCAAATGAGCCAGTACATATCTCTGTATCTCTTCTCTAGCTCTTCACGTTTCTTTGTAACATGCTCCTTCATGACGGTCCCTGATTGTCTTAGTTCTGTAAAGTGTATCCGTTGTTCTAGCCAAACCACAATCTGGCCAAGTTTTCCCAGATGTTACACAATTATTTAAAATTATCCCTTTACTAGTAGCCGTCTTCATTAAATGCGCTGATATTCTTTCCTTGACTAGCCCGAGCGGAATCAGCACTTCCATTGCGGTCGGACGCTGAATTACGAATCCAAATCTTTCGGATTTGTCAGTTTTCTCATTTCCCAAACTAAGTTGACGCTGCACTGTTCCTTCAACGAAGCCGAAGTTAATACCTACATTCCCTGCCTATCTTTGAGGTCATGCAGGCCTCCCGAATAGCGAGGATTTCTGCTTGAAAAACTACAGCATAGTCTGGAAGTCTGAAAGAATTGAATATGTTAAGTGCTTCGGAGTAAACAGCCCTGACATTTTTGAGCCATCAGTATATACGTCCACATCTGGGGCGAAACCAAGATGTCCTCTTTCTACCCTAGTTAGGTAGAGTGCATCGGTACGTGTTGCGAAGTCAAACTTGAAGGGTTTCGTTGTATGAACCATGAATTTTACCGGTACCAGACCAAGAACACTATTGTGGCCATACGGTTTAGCAATCCACAGCCGAGACTCTGAGTTCAACTGCGCTGCGACTTTGTGTCTGTGTAGGTCCTCTCTCGAAGGACCAAACTGACGTGATATAAAACCTTGATCATCCCTGTGCTACTCTATGGCGCGGAGACATGAACAATCAGAAGAGCAGATGAAGAAACCCTTGTTCGTTTCGAAAGAAAAGGTCTGCGTTTAATTTTTGTTCCTGTTTGCGCAATCAGAAGAAGAAGAAGAAGTTCGATGGGTAAAAAATGTAGCATAACTACGGTGATCATCCGTCCGCTTATTTAGAGGACAGTCCTCTTTTTCGGTATCGTGTCCTTTTCTACTTATTAAGTGTCAATTCACTTTATTTTTTATTTTTCACTTTTTTACACACGAAATAAAAATAACAATGGTGGCGCTACGGTCCGAGGTGGACTAGCTTCTACAGCTACAAAATAATTCTGACAGCTTAAAATTCATCAATTCAGTGTTAAAAAGGTCATTTGTTTGGAAATGTCAAATTTTGACAAGCTGTCAAGCATATCAAATGAATGTGTCTTTTTTTCTCAATTCATTAATCTTTTTGATCAAATATTTTAAAATCACATTATCTAAAAGGAAAATGAGCAAATTAACATTTTACACCCATAAAAATGGTATTTCGTATGGAAAGATTTTTTTTATTGCAAATTAATTTTTGATTGTATCGCCTTGACGTTGGATTAATCAAGTTGCCTCTAGTTTCAGCAGGAATCGTCTTTGAAGCTCTTTCTATGACTAATCATAATTGTTGTTTATTTTGGAATGTTTTTGTCGTCTATCTCAATTGGATTGAGATCGGTGGACTGGGACGCAATAGGAGGACCACATTTATTTAAAACTCAAACACTAATTCACTAATTACGAATGTTTGGTGTCATTGTCATATTGAAGGCGCCAGCGTGTCGACATTTGTCATTATCGCATGCATAGGGATATCGCAATAAATCAAATAGAAACTACATCATCTTTGCTGTCCCATGTTAAATTTTTTTTTGTCTTTTGTTCCAATCGTTGTGCAGCCCCTTTCCATTTAGCCTTTGGGCATTTCTTTTACAATCGCAAACGAATATGTAAATTTATTTTTGTCTCATGACAAGTTCGGAAACCGGTCTACTACACGAAATTGGATACAAAGTACAAAGCTCAGTAATGGAATTTTTCCGAATTTTTCCTGGAGCCTTCTTTAAGTAAGTTGTTGGCCTTATTTCGCTGTTGATTCCTTCCGCAATAGCCATCGATGGAATAAATGGATCCCTTTTGCCAGCTACACAATTCGAGTGTATTTCCTTGTATTCTTCTTCTTTTTAGGGGTTGCTTCACTCCAGGAATCCTGCTTCACTCCAGAATTATGCTTTGAAATTAACTCGATATATTCCTGCTTGTCTCCAGTGGTGCCCGTCGTACTGTTTGAATTCAACTTAGAGTTGCAAAAGTCACCTTAATTCTTTAGCATTCAAGAACTCAATATGCTTTCCATGGGAATTTGGTTTTGAATGGGAGAAAAGGGCGTAGATGATGAAACTATGATATTAAATAAACTTGGTCTTTCAATAGATTGCCTCTCGAGCTCAAACAAACACCAAGTGACAATATTAATTCCGCGAGTCGTCTTCTTCTGAATTCTGGCGTCCGGGGTGGAACAAAAAGTCTCCTCAGCTAGGTGCGACTGTATGGCGCAGTTATTTAAGTGCCTGTCCCACGTTAGAGAGGTCCCAGGTTCGAATCCCAGTGAAATCGATTCTGGTCCAATCACCATTTGCCGTTGAGATCAAATTAACGGCACTGGAGTAGGTTGCTACCTGGAAGTATAATGGTCCAGTTTTGAGTCTGAGTACTCCAGTGTGGTGTTTCAAAAACTACAGAAAAAAAAGCTGCCTGCGCTTGCGCACACCTAGTTTATTGAAGTCCTTCTCCGTTTGAGTGCGCCAAATCAATTTCTTGGACTTACTCGATTATATTATGCCACAGTCTTGCGTTCTACCTTTTCCAGCCACTTCTGGCTGGCGCTTGATTAAGCCCAAGTCGATGTATAATCCCGCACAGTTCGTGGTTTGGGCAGCAAGCTAATCGCCGCAAAAAAAAGCGGGATCAAGTACAAAGATCGCACGCGAAGGCCAAGAACTTCTTCATCATCGTGCATCGTGCCTCTGCACCGTAGAGAATGACGGGTGATAATCAACGTCTTATGCAAATTGAGTTTGGTCTTCCGAGAGTTTGTTCTATTAATCAGTCGTCTTGTGAGCCTAGAGAAACAACACTTAATAATATAATAATGGTGGCACTACAGTCCGAGGTGGACCTGGGCCTAGCTTCTCAGCAACCCACTCGTGTTGTGCGTGCTATTGTTTTCTCACGAGTGGAGGGGACCTACAGTTTAATGCCGACTCCGAACGGGGAGATTGAGAAGCTTTTTTTTCTAGACAGTTATACTCTTTGAGCATTGTCAGTGGCTCGAAAGAGGTGGAGCCGTGAAAAAATGTTTGATGTTTTTTTTTCGAGATTCGAACCGACGACTTCGAGCGTAGGAGTCGACGCACCTATCCACTACGCCACGGCGTCCACAAAGAAACAACACTTGGCTAAGTCTTGCCTCTTCTTGGGTTTGATATCGATAATGATTTTGCCGAGGTAGATGAAGTCTTTCACTGCCCTTTGTGACGTTCTGGCATAGTCGTCGATATTGTTCGTCCTTTCCCGAAGGCAGTACATATTTCATTCAACGCTTATTTACCGCCAGACACATTATAGCCACTTCCGTTTCAATGCCAGCGAACGCCTCAATGTCATCCGCGTATGCCAGCAGTTGTACGGACTTTTTGAAAATCATGCGTCTTGTGCTGGCCATTAGTTCTGTACGATCATTTCGAGGACGTTGATGAAAAAATCACATGATGGCGCGTCACATGGAAAGTCTCGACGAAGTCGTTGCCTTGATGGAGTAGTAGTGCTCTCCATCATTATCCTACAGAACTTGTCGAGTTTTGGCAGGAACTTCAAAAACTAGATATGACGCTATATAGCTCGTCTCTATATAGGCTGTTATATGCGGCCTTGAAATCGGCGGATAGGCAATGGGTGTCGACCTGCATTGCTTGGATCTCTTCCAAGATTTGCAATAGTGCCAAGATTTGATCTATTTTGGACTTCTGTGACCTGAAACCACACTGATTAGGACCTATCAGATTATTCACAAATGGATTCAGACGCTCACACAAAACGGCAGAGAAGAAGTTTAATCGACTTATCCCTCGATAATTGGCGCAGTCAATGAAATATCCTTTCTTGTGGATCGGGCAAACCATACTAAGATTTCAATCGTTGGGCATGCTTCTCCCGCCCATATCTTACAGATGAGCTGGTGCATGCGCCCAATCTGGCCATCTCCAACTCCTTTTAAATATTTCATCAGGCAGACCATCTGCCCCCTTTGTTAAACTTCAGTTTCAAAATAGCTACCTTGACGTCGTCCATGTCGGAGGACTATCAATGTTCAGATTTACGGGAAAATTCTGATTGACTGCGGTATTTGTGTCTTCGTTGCAGTTTAAAGCTCTGCAGAAATGATCCTTCCAAATTCTCTGTATCGACTGCGACTCTACTGCTAGGTGCCCATCCTCGTCCGGTTTTCTTCCGAACTTTATATATCATTCACATCATTCTTGCCATAGCATCTCCCATAGCTCGCCATAGCTGCGGCTCCGCAATGAGCGACGAGCGCTCTATCGCTCTATCACGCCAAAAAATTAAAACACATGAAATCATATGGAGGTGACCACGTAACCACTGAGGGATTTGCGACTTTTTTAAACGACAGAGCGGCGTCTCTCCGCAACCATATCTGCTTTAATTTTTTAGTCGATCGTTGAGCAACGAAGTAAGAGTATAGAGAAACTAAACGGAGAAAGTTTGATCTTCACTGTTCAAAGTCGCCCAGTTCTATGGCAGGACAGCCACAATGATTATAAAAATACAAATGTCACCGAAAGCAGTAGAATGAAGTTGGACACATGTGTAATTGTTTTTTTGAAATGATGAGCTTCGTAAAGCAGACAGTTGTTCCAGATCCAACTGAAGGGAATTTGCGACAGCCAGAGGATTATTCATATGAACGCGACTTTCAACTAAAAGACTACGACGAACTGATCTTGAAAATTACTTTTTCGTATCTAATCGCCTAAGAAGCTGTGTTCCTTCCTTGCCTTTCTGTTCGTGAAGTTTACTAACAGCCCTCGTAATTCGATGCATCATTGCCTTGTAAGCCTTTCGAATTGCTTGCTGTGCCTGCCAGCACCCGATGTCAAACCGGAGGAACTCTACTGATGTTGGTCGTGGTACAGAAATAGTTAGACACAATAGTTAGACAACTCGCAAATGACAAACGACAAGCTCGTTTGAACTACAAGCATTTTTTCTTCAATTCGGAAAAAAAGCTAGGGAATCAGAATATTTATTATCAAAGCTTCAGAAATGCTACATTTTATAGCATTTCACCGATGTCGAGTGAAGATTGTGTACATTGTGTAGATGAACACAATCTTTAACAAAAATTCTTCCCGCGTCTAGCAACAAACGTCATACAGTTATTCTGCTTGTTGACGTAAATTTCTGTGGTCGCCAGTCACTCCGATACAGTGATGGAAATAACGTCACGTCATTTTTCAACTCAAGCCATTACGAAACGAACGGTCATTGGTTTACCGCTTTTGGCGGGTTTAACCCTGCCTGGCAAACGTTAGATTTTTGTGTCGTAGACTACCAAGTCCAAAGTTCATTTTGTTGGCTTGGTATTGTATTTTTTGGCTTATCTGACGTAAAAATCGCGAGTTTTTTTCCCGCCATAAAAATTGACGAGATTTGCGTGCGTACTCTGCCGCGTTTTTTTAAATGCTCCGTGACGTGCATGTATGTCACATAGACTACAGAGGACATGAATATTTTATTGGAAAAGAATTGATTGAAAGTATATTTTAATTTTTGTGTAGCGTAATGCTACGTCACATTTCTTGCACAATGTGTGTGAAACCTGTCCGTTCAGAGAATCGGAACCTTTAAATCTTCGATGTGTCCGGCTTCGATATATGAGCTCCGGGTAGTATAATGGACAGACGACTGACTATTCACGCACTTCTAACGCTGACAGCAGATATAAATTCCTACGCATTAAAATTAAAAAAGTGGGGGCATTTGGAGTTTTGTTTTCTCCAAATGAACTGAAGCTTCAAAGTTGGCAGTGTGCCTAGAAATCTGAAAAAACCAGGATTCAATAAGTTCATTCAGTTAAAATTATATCGAGCTTTCTGTCTTTTGCACCTATTGCGTAAAAACGGTAAAACAACGAAATGCGTATTTTGAAGATCTAAAAACGCAGTTCTAAAAACGCAGTGGTGTAGTGGGAAGCTGTGTTGACCCCTATGCTCGAAGTCTAAGGTTCGAATCTCGAAAAAAACATCAAACATTTTTTCACGGCCCCAGCTCCTTCGAGTCACTGACAATGCTCAAAGACTATAACTGTCTAAAAAAAAGCTTCTCAATCTCGCAGTTCGGTTCGGCATTAAACTGTAGGTCCACTCCACTCGTGAGAGAACAGACAAACTAGGCCCAGGTCCACATCGGACTGTAGCGCCGCCGTTATTATTATTATTATTAAAAACGCAGTTTTTTAGATCTTGATGAAAGAAATTGAAATTAAGAAATTGTAGGTTTAAAAATATCGATTCTGATAAATCATAGACTAAATACTATTAGTTTGCACATAAATTCATTGGCAAAATCCACATCTCGACACGAGTCTCAGTGGTATCTCGAACATTTATTTCAAGCCCTAAATGCACAACAACAACTTACACACATTTGGCATGGGTAGTAATAGCATATGACCCAAAGAGTAATGTGAAAGTTTTTTGTGTCAGCTGCATTTGCACAGGATGGTGCATTAGAAATGTGAACATTTACTTGATGATGATCTTTCTAATTTTGTTTAACCCTGGCATTTATTTAAATTTAGATTATGGTTTGGAAATATGTTCATATTATGTTTTAAATATAATATTTCTCAAATGGTGCCCATTCCTTGCTTCGACCTATCGTGTTTTTTCCAAAGCTTTTTCCATTACTTTTCTTAGAATTTCATGTCTCAGCGCCCTCACTTCTCGGATATTGGCCGTAAGCTGTTGTATGGTTATTTGCTTATAGGCATACACCCTACTTTTTAGGTAACCCCAAATAAAAAAATCTGGAGCGAACTAGGTGGCCAGTTAAAATCAGAAAATTGCGATATTATCCGATCACCCAAAATTTCCCTCAGGAAAGTCATAGTTGGACAAGCAGTGTGAGTTATAGCTCCATCTTGTTGAATCGTATATGAAAAAAGGTGTAACTACCTTAGAATTCTTTGCAAAGACCACCTAGACATCACCAACTGCTGAGAACGTGAGAACGTTTCGGGGTTTTTCTCAATACTTACTTGCACCCGAGCAATGTTCACATCATTTCGAACTGTTTTCCAACACGCGGAAGATCACAGACATCGCCTTGTTGCTAAAAACGCTGGACCAATCAATAAATTGTTGGAGCACTGGATGAACATGAAGGATTCTGGTTTTCTGAATGAAAAAAGTCGATCTTAGTTCTTCAAAAGTTTATAACAGGCGATGAAACTTGCCTCTGGAAACTTTGTAGAATCTAGCAAAATACAACAAAGGTTTTTCCACCACAAACATAACATAAAGAACAGTCTATAGTTTTATTTGTTTGCCGGATTGTTTTGCGTCTTCGAAGAAATAAGGAAAAGTTACAGCTAAACACAAATCATTCTGCATCAGGATATTCCCAGCTATCACAGGTTGATTCAAAAGGTTGACTTCACTCAAAAGAAAAAACATCTAATAGTTGCATCACCCGGCGGGCCGTACAGTCATTATTTGGCACCCAAAAACTCCGATTTTTTTAAATAAATTGGGGAGTTTATGTCTTCCGACACCTGTTTCAAAACTCGGTATAAGAGCTTATATTGATCTTTATGGAGAATATTTTAGAAAGCAATGAATATATTTTCTGTGATAGTAGAAAAACTTGATCCATCCTTTTTTTTTTTGTGTGTCACTTTAGTCCGCAGTGGACCTATGCTTCAATCAAGTTAAGCAGAATGATTCTCTGAAATGTATCCTCAGTCTGATCTATTAATTTGAATGAAGTTCCATTCCAGTTGTTTGACAAAATTAATCGTAGTTGCCTTTTATAGCGCTGTCCTGCTGCCATCGATGTAATAATACTTTGAAGTCACTCCTTTATGGCGCATCCGCATACGTCCCATGCGACCCATTTTGCTGCACATTCCGTACAACTCCTGACAAGAACTTTCCCTCTTTATATCGCCGTCATTTCCTTCAAAATCAAATACAGCAAGCAGTAATTTCTCTCGTACCGAATAAGAGATTTTTTATTTTATTTTGGTAACACCAGCGTCTCCAATCCATAACGGAAATCCTATACGAAGCCAATTTTGTTTTACAAGAGATGACTCCCTATTTCTATTGTAACACAAGTATTTCCGAGTTTGATCCATACAGTCGTCTTGTGAAATTGACTTCAGGAAAATTATGACGGTCATTTGGACACTAAACCCATTGACGGTTCTCTGTGTTAACTCGGCCTCAATGTGCTACCAGGTTCTCGGAATTATGGAAGACGAATCCTTTAGTACTCTACCAATGAATATAACCCTAATCTCTTCAATCACAGCCCTTTAAACAGAAAATAATGATCACAATCGCCATTCACTTTCATTTCAATTTTCCCTTCAATTGTGTATTTTTATTCGCCATCTGGGCATATTTTTAGTTCCACAATAACCTGCTCTCCTTTTCTATCATCTACTCCCCCCACATATTGTCAACAAACCTTCAAACTGTATACTCATCAAAAAAAATCGTTCACCAAAATCAGAAAGTTCAAAAGGTGTTCAATGTCGCGTTAAGATGCTTTTCGATAAAACCCTCGGTAATTGGGAAAATGGAGAATATACGTGATGGCACGTGCCTCATCGTCGTCGTTCATCGATGAGCATCTAAGTAAGCGAAGAGACTCACTTATGGCCTTTACATGTTTCTTAAGGACTCACCTGTTTCGTTGTGTATGTTTAAAACACGACCATTTTTGGATGCTCTTTGGGATCACATCCTTTCGCAGATGCTTGGGAGTTTACATTTAATGGACATTAGCATAACCAACAACAGACGATGAGTTTTTAAAGTTTCAGCACACATTTGCAAATATTGACAACGTGATGTTCGATTATTCTCGTTTGTGTCTTTTTGAAATTGCCAATGAAATTTATTGTACCGCAGTGTGGAGGAGAACGTGAGGAGTTCTTAATATATCTCCTCCTTGTACCTTCTTTTACCAATACATGAGTGCACAAATCCATAGTCGTGGTTAATGAATACTTTGATACGGCGCGAATAAAGGCAAAGGTTTGTTACACCATGGTTGGTTGGGCCACGGTGACGGTGAGTAGGACGGCGGCACGCTTGCGGTTGCACGGCTTAGCTCGTCGGACGGGGCGGTTCTTGTCTTCCCACTCGTACACCATCAGTTGCAAAAAAAAAAAATTATCGTGCCTAAAGCTAGCTAAAAGAAGATAGAAGAAGGTGAAAGGATAGAGAGAGAAGAAAGCCTAATACCCTAACAAACCACGCACGGACAACTAAAAGATAGAAAAGAGAAGAGACAGGAAAGAGGAAAAGAAAGGTGTTCAAGGTCTATGCCTTTACCACCAAAAATGACCGGAAGGGAGCTCGCGGAGCTAAGCTAACTAACCTAGGATAATCCTAATCTAACCTACCTAACTTAAAATTACACCTAAACAGCCTATGCAGCCTGCCGCAACAGGTTTAAGGGTATTTTCATAGAATTTTGAAATGTGGAAAATATATTGAATTTGTTGATAAGACAGAAAATGTCCTAAAGCAGTCTACAACAAATAAAATGGATAGTCTACAACAAATAAAACTGATCCTGATTTACCGAAGGATTGTGATAAGCGCAGCATTGAGTGGGATTCATATGCACAAAATCCCGCGGTGCAATTTCTGACGGGTTCTGACCTCCTATTTTCCTCGCAAAGACATTTGACGAACTTGTCATCAAGCTCTTTTATGGAAACGTATGCTTATGGCATCGACGACTCTCTTCTTCTATGGTAAAGAAATTACCTTCCGCACTGTAGAATTTTCTTTTTTTTTGGGATTTAAAGGTTATATTATATTTGGGATTTATATCAAGGTTATATTTTGTAACCGATACTCTTTGTAATCTTTAAAATTTCTTTTTAAATTACTTTAATTTTCTTATTGTGTCTCGTTGTGGAACAAATCAAGACTCCACTAGGTTTCGTAAAAAAATAATATCTACAATCACCTCCTCAAGATCGCCAACGAAAGATGGACGGACCAAGCTGGAAACCTGTGTCCTATCCAGAAGCTTATGGCCCAACTACAACCAAAAGAGAACAAAAGACCTGCTCAACAACAGTAGAAGAAACATTTCCAAAATTGTAGCGGTCTGTACTGGACACTGGACTGTTGGCAGACATGCTGAAAGACTAGGCATACCATTGAACTCGCACTGCCGCAGCTGCCGGGTGGAAATCGGGCTCTGACTAGAGTCAGACAACGCACTTTGGGCAAAGCCTTCCTTAACACCCCTAAAAACCTCTCGAAGGCAAACATTCACAGTCTGCTAGCCTTCATAAATTCCACATAGTGGTTTTAAAAAATAGGCAAATCTGAGTGAACACACTCCTTTTCACCCCCTTCTTACAAATTAGATATCCCATAGGATGTGGTATCAAAACGGCGCTTTCAAGGCGCTAATTGAGTGCATCAAACAGGATCTGTATGTCCATCGCCACTTTTACCTACCCTACCCTTTCCTAAATAACGCCTACAAAATCTTCTCTGAAATTCTATGTGTGCGCCTGAAACCTTTCGTCGCCAATCAGATAGGTTCTTATCAGAGAAGTCCACAATATACCAGATCTTCACACCACGACATATTTTGGGAAAAACCCAAGCAATGCAGATCGACAATCATCACCTATTCGCTGATTTCCAGGCTGCAACACCGTGTATAAAGACGAGCTATACAGCTCAATGTCTAGTTTTGACATTCCTGCCAAACTCTGATGACGATGGAGAACTCTCGCTACTCCATCAAGGTCGGTGACGAACTCACCGAGACCTTCAATGTCATAAAAGGGTTTTAGACAGTGCGACGCGCTGTCATGTAATTTCTTTAACATCGTTCTTGAGAAGATCGTGCAAAACTCATTGGCCAACACAAGAGGCACGATCTTCCAAAAGTCCGTTCAACTGCTAGCTTACGCGGATGACATTGACGTGATTGGGCGAACACAGCGAGCCGTCAATGATGCGTTTGCTGGCATTGAAACGAAAGCGGCTAAAATGGGTCTGGCGGTAAACGAGGGCAAAACCAAGTATATGCTGTCATCCAGAAAGGACGCACAACTTCTACTACTTGTCCAGAATGTCACCATAGGCAGCTATAACTTTGAGGTAGTTAAGGACTTTGTCTACCTCGAATACGCGGTAAATAGAACAAACAACAACAGTACCGACATCAAGCGCAGAATAACTCTTGCCAGCCGCTGTTTTTTTGGGCTCAAAAGGCGATTGAGTAGTCTCTTCCGCCCTCTCTCGGAAGACGAAGTTGACTCTGTATAAGACCTTGATCATCCCAGTCCTACTTTACGGCGCAGAGGCATGGACAATATCCCCAGCGGATGAAGAGTCTCTTGGTCATTTCGAGAGAAAAGTTCTGCGCGCGATCTTTGGTCCTGTTTGCGTTGATGGCATTTGGAGGAGAAGGTTCAACCACGATCTATATGGGCTGTACAGCCACATGAGTCTAGCCTGGCGTCTACGGATCCAACGCCTAAGATGGCTAGGCCATGTAGAGCGTATGGAGAACTTAGCTCCGGCCCGAAGAGTCTTCGACTCTGAGCCTGTGGGATAACGCAACAGAGGACGTCCATGAACAAGGTGGCGCACACAAGTCGAGGGGAACCGCGGCCGGGTTGGTGTGCGAAACTGGAGACAGCTGGCGAGAGATGGTGCTGGCTGGAGAGGCATGTTGGGTAAGGCCAAGGTCTACCTCGGACTGTAGCGCCATAAGACGAAGAAGAAGAAGAAAAAGAAGAAGAAGAAGAAAGTACCAAGCTTGTTGGCTGAGTCTCAGGTCCATCACGGACTGTATCGCCATAAAAACAATGTAAAGATTCGTCAAAGATCATTACTGCTATGCAACTCCAAACTGATCTCGGAGACGAATTCCTCTTTATGTTATGATCCATTGCGCGCACAAAGAGAAAGAGACTTGTATCTGCAAGTACTGCACATCACGGCGCTCGTCATTTTCGAAGTAGAGCATTTTTCTCTTACATTTTTAATTTCATTTTATTGATATGATCTCACTCATACTTTATGAAATTAGAGAACATAGTTCTCCCTAACTTAACACGAATCAGTCCAAAACCATGTCATATTCAATAAAATATACAAAAGCGCGCATCAAAATATGCATTTTGACTGAATAACTGACTGCTCTGTATCCCAATGAATGTTTCCTTTTATATGTGCACGTCTATTACTGATTTCAGTTTTTGCTTGACTGAATGAATAACTATTCCGCATCGAAATTCATAAATCGTGTATGGCATAAATATTTTTACGACAAAAGTCATTTCACTTTAGCCAGAGGGGCAAGTTCGCGTACTAGGAGCTTCAAAACATCGCTCTCGTTTTTAGTGGAAAATATTTATATCGTGTTTGAATGCTCATTCAAGTGCTTGTCGAACGAAATTTGCATACTTAGATATTTTTGTGTTTCTTGAACACCGGAAGTGATTAAATTTATGCATCGCCGTGAAAGCGTTCAAAGCATCGCCGTTGTAGAATTAATTAAGACTGGTGATAATTTTAACTTTTGTTGTTGTTAGCTCGGCACATAACAGTTTGTTCTTTGATGTTCTTTGGGTTCAAGTGAACTATAATCAAATTAAGGCAGCTTTGATTGGAATTATCTTTTTGTGGAGTCATAAACGCTAAAAATATCATCCACCACAATGGATTAAATGAGTCTTACCTAAATTTAATTATAGCTGACTTTAAACGACATCAAAAGATGAACAATTCATGGTTGAAACTTCTCATTCAATCGTCATTAACTTGAACACAAGGGATAATGTTTCTGCGCCGTAGAACAGAGATGATAGGTGTGGACGCCCGTGACATCAACGCGTATTATCAAAGTCTAGGTTCGATTTCCAAAAATCACATTTCATATTTTCTCAGGTCCACCTCTTTCGACTCACCGACAATGCTAAAACTAAACTTCGCCGTTTGCAGTCGGTATTAAAATGTTGTAGCTTCCCCCGAATCGTGAGGGCGCGATTTTACGCACAGCACTAGTTGTTGCAGAAACTATATCCATGTCCAAACGACTGGATGGCGCAGTTGGTAAGGTGCCTGCCCCAAGTTAGAGAGGTCCCAGGTTCGAATCCCAGTGAAATCGAATCTGGTCCAGTCACCATTTGCTGTTGGGATCAAATTAACGGCACTGAAGTAGGTTGCTACCTGGCAGTGCAATGGACCAATTTTGAGTCTGAGTGCTCCAGTGTAGTGTCTCAAAAATCCTAAAAAAAAAAAATATCCATGTCCACCCTCGACTGTAGCGCCACAATAAGACAAAGACGATGGAAGAGGTTTGATAGCAAAGTTTTGAGTCAAAAGAAGGACAAGTGAAAATATTTGCGCTGTTGAGTTCAGCTGATGATCCTAATTGATCAAATTCGAGAAAGATTTTTTATAAGGCGTAAATATTACCCGGGCACCGTGGCCGTGTGGGTTTGTGCATCGACCCATATGCTCTGGACACAGTCTAGGTTCAAATCCCAACACAAACAACAATTTTTCAAACCACCTCTTCCGAGTCACTGACAATGCTCAAAGAGTATAACTGTCTAGAAAAAAGCTTCTCAATCTCGCCATTCGAAGTGGGCATTAAACTGTAGGTCTCCTCAACTCGTGAGAAAACAATAGCACGCACAACACGAATGGTTGCTGAGAAGATAGGCCCAGGTCCACCTCGGACTGTAGCGCCGTCTTTATTATTATATTATTCCTTGAACAGGTTTTTGAATATTTAATTTTAAGCGTTCATATCGGTTAGGGTAATTTTAATATTTCTTCTTTTTGTTCTGATGTCGCTTCATACCGGGCCTTAAAGAAAACGCCAATCTAGCTGGCTCGGTCTTTACCCAGCTGTCTCCAATTACACATGCCAAGTTGGTTAAGATCCACTTGTGTGCGCCATGTTAGACGTGGACGTCCTCTGTCGTATTGTCCCACATGCTCAGAATCGAAGACTCTTCCGGCTGGAACAGTGTTTGCTATGCGATCTAGATAGCCTAGCTATCGTATGCGCTGAAACCGCTGACGCTTTGACTAGACTCATGCCATGCACAATTCGTGGTTGAATCTTTTTCTCTAAATGCCATCTACAGGGCCAAGGATTAACTTTGCATCATGTAAAGTGACACCACGAGCGGTGTACCCTTGTTTAGTGACTGATGACACCACTGACTCAAATTGTGTATGAACGCCATCTTTAAATCGATAGTCGTTAGACAAACAGAGAAATAGTTGTTGGAAGTCATCAAGTATTGAGTCGACACGGTGGTTGAGGTCGTTCTCCATTTTTGTGCGCCATCGGTTTCCTGGGCGTCCTTTATTGCGTTGTCTCACTGAGGCTGAGTGAAGAAAGGAAAGAAAGACCAAGAGCTTCTTCAACTGCACCATTGAGCAGGTGAGGGATGATCAATGTGTCAACTTCGAGATTAAAGCAGTACAGCGCGACAGCCAAGCTGTGCTTAAGGCCTTGCTCAACACTTTAACCACTTCCAGGATAGTTCAGGACTGCAAGTCTTCTCTGAATTTGATCGGTAGCTTAAATTCGCTAAGACTTGTCTGGGTCCCGGGGCATCACGGGATCACATGAAATGAGATCGCCGATGAACTTGCTAGGCGAGGATCAGATGAGGCATTCTCAGGACCTGAACCTACGCTGGGACTGCCAGCTTTCTTGGTTAAGGCTTTTATCGATGGTTGGACTTCTCGAGAGCACAACCGCAGGTGGTATGACTCTCCAGGATGTAGACAGACCAAGTGCATGCTCCCCAACGTCTGTAAGAAATCCGTGGCATTCCTGTTATCTCTTGACAGAAAAGATTGCAGACAACTCGACGGCGTACTAACGGAGCACCCTTAAGTGTGCTTGGCCTAAGCGATGAAACCCTCTGCGACGCCTATGAAGACGACGATGACACTGCAGAGCCCTACCTCTGCCATTGTCCTGTCTTTGCTCGGATCAGGTGGCAGTTATTTGGTGCTGATGAAGTAGGCTCCTCCTCTGGAAGAACAAGAAATTCTAGCAAAATTAGGCTGCTGCCTGGTAGTACAATGGACCAGTTTTTGAGTCTGAGTGCTCCAGTGTAGTGTTACAAAAACACAAAAAAAGGGCAGTACAGAGAATTCTGTGAGCTTTGAATCGGATATTTTGTCCAATTCTGTGTCGAAGCCACCAACTGGCTATACAACAACATGGATACAATCTAGAAGCGACTAAACTAGACGGGCAAGGTTGTCATCCTTCGATGGCTTCGCATTGCAATCGTGCTGAAAAGCTCGACTTATTTAAGTGTCAATTCATGCAGACCAGGGATCTCTCTTTGACTCTCATTCGAGTTAAGAAATAATCAAAGGAAAAATCCAAAATACTTCAATGACATCATAATAAACTGAATGCGAAAATGCGATAGCTTGGGTGCTTATCGTTGAGTGATAATGTGGAAGAATGACGCAACAGCACAAGTGGTGCGATTGGGACCACCATGATAGCTTATCTAGCAAACGCCCTTTTCGTTTTAATCGCCTTCCAATCGATGATCTGCTCCTGATTACTGGCCAAACGCCAAACGCGATATCTCCACAATCTTATTCTCAAATCGAAATAAACATATTTTTTCTTGTAAGGCACAAACAACGGCATTGAAGCTTGACATTTGACACTTATTTACGTTCATTTTCGCTCCCTGTTCAAGTTCTTCGACGTGTGTCCTAAGTTGTCAAGCATGCTCTAAAATATGATCGTTTTATTGGCTCGTGCATGCACCGCATAATATGCAAGGCAATAGAATGACGTATAAAGATAACCGTCCCCTCCACGCCGCGGAAGCATGAGTCACAACAAGTAACGACCAGACAATTACTTCTCACGAACTCTCATTTATGCATCATTTGGATGCACTTGCCGAAGTGTCAACACGAGACGACGGACGTGGCCTCTATCAGAGCGCGGCGCGCGATTCAATTGATCGAACTCGAAATTATTAAGTGACTAAGTGAACAAGATACAAGTGTATCATCTCCACAAAACCACACGAAAAAAAAGAAGAACGACGACAATATTTCAAAAAATACACTCAGTCCGCGTACAGCACGTCATCGTAGTCATTCAATCAGGCGATTCTTCGCCACATAAACCATCAGCGCGAGATATGTGGCGTATCTTTTCGGATTTGTTGGCACACAAGTTAATCTTTTTCTTGTCATTCAAATCATAAGATAATTAACCAAATTACCATGGTTATTAAGTGGTCTACTAAAGTTTATTAGTGACGTAAGCTATCGTTCGGATGAAGTTAGCACGGAACCGTCTTGTGACTTGAATTGCCTGCCAGTGGCTTGGGCTAGTTGAGTGTGATTTGAAGGCTTGTTGGAAATCCTTATCACATGCAGTTTTCGATTTCAAAGAAGCGATCGGTTGAGTGTTATTTTGTTTAGTGAAATTTACATTGTACAAGTGAAATTGTTTCGGTTGTTCGCTGAGGGTGTGTTCGCAGAGCTTTGCCGCGATTGTGTATTGTTGGGTGTGGATGGGACTGTTTTTCTAAGGTAAACACTGGTATTTGGTGAGTTTAACAGCCAAACGAATAGGGGGAAATATGAAAAATGTATCGCTTACGTAACGATAATGTCAAGACAAAAATTGTTACTCATTTGAAATCGCACACTTCAACCTAAGTCGTGTTCCGAAAGCTTGTCAGTTTTTGTAGTGCAATCATTCAGTGATCAACGACTGCAAATCATGAAACCAGCGGGTGCCTGTATCTGATCTTGGGATTTACAACTCGAAACTCCGTACAGTAAAGATAGATAACAAATGTGCCTCCCCCTTTTTCCGTTCAGCACGACAGGGTGATTGAAGTCTGTGTAGTAAACCGAAAACTATTGTTTCTTATCTGTTACAAGCAGGGAATCATATCGTGTTAATATGTCGGGGACGTAAACGTACGTAGAACACTGTTTGTTGTTCGATGGGATGTTACAATGCAGTTGGAGTTGTTTCCTGGGTGTAGATATGTGTACTGGAATGGCTTTGGAATCATTTGTGAAAATTATATCATTTGTTATGCAATAGCGTGGGAGATTACTTTGTGTTGCAAATGGAAGATCTGATACAATGAGTGACATCGTCTTGGTAATCTTCCTTGCTGAGGGCGATACATTCTCTGCGCAACAATTGCTTCAATTCATTGGTTACGTCGTTTGCTTAAAACAAATTGAGAAAAAATGTTAGTGAACTCTCCTTAACGATTCCTTCGCCATGTTGTTGCGAAAATGTTGTGTTCATTGAGAATTATTTTCTGAACGAAAATGTTCGTGTTCGAAGAGTGTGCTGCGATCAACTTGGAACATATTTTCTTTATTTTCCTGAGTTAAAGGAGATTTGTGGAAAATGTCCAAAATGGCTGTAGCTAGATGCTGTTTTTATGTTCCAGGTCGATGTACAGCATCTCAAAAAGACGAATGGATATAAAACAAACCCCGTTCATCTTTTCAAGCATCGAAATGTATTTAAAGAAGAATTTTTGTATAGGGATTCATAAAAAACATTACATATATCCAAACTTTTTAATTTTTTCATTTTATTTTGAAAAACAATAAACTTTTCAAAGAGCAAGAAAACTCCTTCTAAATTATATATAATTTTTTATAAGAGGTAAAAAAATCTTATTTAAAAGTTTTTCTTAAAAAACCGCTCTACAGTCGTCTGTCGCTCTGAAGAAAGGTGGAAAAAAAATTTGATTTTTCCGAACTGTTCATATTTTCAAGGTTCTGAATTAATATTAAGGAAAATACATTTACACGCCTGATCACAAAAATAGATACACCCTCATTCACCTTACATTTTTCGTCTTTAGTGTTGCACAATGAAAGAAATGGTCAAAGTTCGCAAAAAAGGCTAATGTATTTGTATTCTATATACTTAACTGCAAAATTAAAAATTAAAATATAAAAAAATGTTCAACATTTCCGTAAATAATTTGTTTATGAAGATTAAGTTGTGTTAGCTCATAAAAATCGTGTGATCAAAAAATAGATACACTTCAGATTGTGATCAATATTCAATTATATCATTATTTTCTTTGCGAGTTTTTTGTCAAAAAGGTTTAGTATATTTTATTTTAATTGCTTAGTATCAATTAAAAAAAAGGAAATAAACATTTTAGGTTTACAATGAAAAAGTCATTGCACTACAGAAGAGAAAGTTTTGGTTCTGTTGCACAGAAAAGAAGGAAAATCTGTGTTGGACGGTCACTTCATTTAGCGCAAAATGCTTTAAAATCTGCACCCCAAAAGGAATTTCAAGGCAGATCGAAAAAACGACCCCAGCGGATGATCGCCATATAATAAGGTTATCAAAAAGCGATCCTTTTAAGTCATCAAAGGCGTTTGCCGCAGAAATTGACAGCATCGCTAGTGCTCCAACAGTTCGTAGTCGCTTCCAAAAAGCCAAACTTCTCGGACGAATAGCTAGGAAAGATCCCTTAGTGAACAAAAATATATTGAGCATGATGGTACAGTTTGCCATGACACATGCAAATTGGACGAGCGATATCGGTGAAAAAAATGGCGAAATATTTTGCAGAGCGACGAAATAAAGATTAGTCTCTTTGGAAATGTGAAAAGAATGAAGTACTTCTCAAACCAAGGAATTCCATAACCGTTGCACAAAAAATGCAGTGAAACATGGAGGCGGCAGCATAAGGGTCTGGAAATGTTTTTCTTAAAATGATGCTTGTCTAATATTCAAGACTACAAACAATATGGCGGTAGCCGAGTACAAACACATTTTGAAAATGGTAATGCTATCATACGCCGAGGAAAACATGTTTCTGCGTTGAGTTTTTTCAGCAGAATAACAACCCAAAGCATACTTCTACATTAGTAAAAAAATGGTTTGTTCACAACAAAATCGCACTGCTAGCTTGGCCAAGTCAATCTCCAGACCTAAACCCTATTGAAAACATATGGGCGCATCTAGAGAAGACATTTTTTAAGCAAGTATTTACCAATACAGACAAACAGTGATAATTTGTTCAAAAAACTTGTTATGAAATACCAGTAGACACATGTCAAGTATTCATAACCAGTATGCTGAAAAGAATGACCAAAGTTCTAATGCAAAAGGGTAACTTCACAAGGTATAATTGGTTTTGCAACTGAAATAAACAAGCATTTTAGCTCATCATTTAAATATTTTGGAAAAAATGGCAATGTATCTATTTTTTTGATCGCACGATTTTTATGAGCTAACAAAATGTAATCTTCATAAAAAAATTATTTACGTTAATATTGAAAATATTTTTATATTTTAAGTATTTAAGTATATAGAATACAAATATATTAGCCTTTTTTGCAAACTTTAACTATTTCTTTCATTGTGCAGCACTAAAGACGAGAAATGTAAGTTGAATGAGGGTGTATCTATTTTTTTGATCAAGTGTGTAAGTACTTTGTATTTAATTGATTTTATTAATACATAGTGATGCATGTTCTGTACCATTGTGTTATGGACAATGATGTCTATCAAGTAACCGCCTCTGGTCGTGGGACAAAGGCGAGTTCTATTAAGCACATTTGGTATAACAATTTCGCTCACTTCTGGTATTATTTTAGCAATTCCGTTTGCCTTTTGGATCAAGGTTAGGGTTTTTTTTGTTGATGTATACCTTTTTTTTCCTGACGTATCCTTATGGGAAGAAATCGGGCCGAATAAGTAGATCCTTAGGACCAGTCAGTAATGAACCATTTTTTAACATTATTCTGTCCAGCAAAATGTCTAAATTTGCATACCACGAGTTATGTGTGACATGGCTTGGTCATGCTGAAGTCACATGTTTTGTGGGTCTAATAAACTTTTACTGCAGTACGTGAAAGTTTTCCAACAGGTTTCGATACCGGCCGGTCATCAGTACAGTCAAATCGCGATAATTCGTACCCCTATAAAAATAATAATATATAAGTCCGAGGTGGACTTGGGCTTAGCTTCTCAGCAACCTCTCGTGTTGTGCGTGCTATTATTTTCTCACGAGCGGAGGGAACCTACAGTTTAATGCCGACTCCAAACGGCAAGATTGAGAAGCTTTTTCTAGACAGTTTTACTCTTTGAGCACTGTCAGTGAATCGAAAGAGGTGAAGCCGTGAAAAAAATATTAGATATTTTTTTCGAGATTCGAAGACTTCGAGCGTAGGATCGACGCACCTACCCACTATGCCACGGTGCCCACAAGAAGAAGAAAACTTGCTTTAATTCTTCTATCAACTAGATTTTCTAAGCAAGTAAACCAATATTTTTAGGCAATATACGGTGTAAGCGAATGGGCGCAAATCACGTGATCGTCTCTAAATGGACACACATGGTATTTCAGTCACGTTCTTACCTTCAGCTAATCCTGCTCAACGAACACGAGTTAGAGTCCTCACATCACTAACTTGTCCGACGTATTGAAATGTTTCGATAAATTTCACTACAACCATGCGAGAGGCAGCTTGATGATGACCAAAAGAATTTACGATACAAATGTTCACTCTTTGAACACATTGTGTAAGTGTATTGATTGTAGTTTGTATAGACCTTGTAGTTTCTACTTACCAAAGTCATCGCAACATTAGGTGAGTGCTGAAAGTTCAACAACGGCGAGAAATTTAAAATACCACCTTTTGTTGGATGACTCAATATTTACTTTGGACTAGAGGTAGACGAAGTCCTTGAATACCTTGCAATTACTCCGTGATAGGAACCCGTCTTTAAGTCCAGCAAGATCTTGGTTTTGCTCTGTTCTACTACCAAATCAATTTTCCGATCTTCAATTGCAATCAGGAATCATTGGAGACGCTTTATTACCGTCCGGTCACACCACTGTTATCAGCACATCCCGAGTAATTGTACGATCTTTGGGAATATCACGTGCATAAGCAAACAATCTTGTGAGAAAGTCACATGCCAACGGCGCGATGGTTTTATCTAAAACCTTTTATTTCCTCGGCGAAAATTTTCCACAGTCCAATGAGTTTATTGAAAATAATCCGCCCCCATCAGCAGCTTTTTATGATCTTAATAATTGATCTCATAAAATTCGGGGATTTGAAATTCTCGTCTGATATCGACTAAATGAAAAGGAGTATTTTTCCACAATTGTTGGTCTTTGCAGGCGATGACTTCGGCACGACACGAGAAAGTTGTCGGGATCTTTGATAATTCCTTTTTTTTTTTAAACCACTCTTGGAGCAATCAGTCTCAAAACTCCATTGTACTGCCAGGTAACAACCTACTCCAGTGCCGTTAATGTGATCCCAACGGCAAATGGCGACTGGACCAGAATAACTTTGCCTTCTTTGGGGTTCGAGCCTGGGACCCATCTTACTTAGGGCAGGCACTTAACCAACTGCGCCATCCAGTCGTTACCAAATGACACATAATGTTGTTAGACGGTGCTTGTTGGCCACGATATATTAGATAATATGTCGGCGTTGAGTTAAAACAACTGAGTGACTATTTTCAAAGTACAGCGTCACTATTTGGGAACATTTTTCGGTGGGAAGCGTTTCATGGTTAAAATTGTACTGAAATTGTGTTTTAGAAACACCTTAACTCAAGTTAATCGGTTGCTAAATGTCAAAGTTATTCAATATTCCCGTACCGACACAAAAGATGGCAAACTGACACCTGGCTTGCACCACGAACCCTCCAGGGACATGCGAGAGAGAGTCTCATTCTCTACTGAATAATGTAGTCAGGAAACCACAAGCGTGCCGGCGTCGAAGCTGCCCTGCTTAGCGTTTGCAATAAAAGGGCCCCACGTTGGGCGCCAGGACGGCAAAACACTCTTGCGGTTGTATGGGTTAAGTCGTGGGATATGCCCGTTTTAGTTTTACTCACCGACACCGAAGCTTCCTCAAGGGATTCTATCTAGCGGTTGCAACATGTTTCATGCCCCTCAACTGGTCAAGGCTGCCATTTTTTTTTAATTTAAATAATGTTTCTACCTAAAACATTCACAACCCTGAAGCGAGTGATTTTAAGATTTTTTTTTCTGGATGGATAAAAAGCTCGGAGAAACTTAGATAATGTTCACACTCCGAATTCGCACTTCTAGAATACTGCAGAAATGCCTGGCGTTGATCACGAATTGATCAGTCATTGGTGCTTGAGAATAATCTTTCGAAAAGTTGTCAAATTTATTCAGTTATTTCCTGAAAATTGTAAATATATTTCAAAACCAAAATTGGTTCTGTTTTAATGTTAATTCGAAACTCTTTCTCAAGATGTGCCTCAATTACTGCCATTTGTTGGGTTTCAATCGTTTATCTTCGTTACTTGCCCCGATGATATGCTTACAATTTCTCATTCTTTTCTGACAGCACCTTCTTCATTGCAGCCAGACACAATAATGCCCTCCATGAAATCATCGTAGTGTACGCTTCCCTTGAACTCATAACGCCATATGCGCTTTTCGATACAATGACGACATAACTTTACCCAATGACGACTGAAAAGCTGAAGAATTACCCGACATCTTTCGTGAGCGTTTAGAATGTTTCCCAACATTCGTACGGTTGGAGGTCAATAGCTTGTTAATTCTTTTTTTCTTATTGTGAAAAAAAAATGCCACCAATTAACGAAACCTAGACTGATCACCGTACGAAAGGGGAAGTGGCACAACACCCTTCATTTGTGTTCCAATGACTCAAGATTAGGAAAGCGTTGTGCAATGGCACGAAACTACAAACAATCCAAATTGGATAATTATCGGAGAAACCATAAACCTACGCATTTATGAGACAACACATGACCTTCAGCTGATTAACACGTACGATGATGATCGCGCGGTTGTTAGTTTCCGGTCGTGGTGTCAGTGGGCCGTTCCTTGTTTTTTTTTTTTTTTTTTTTTTTCGGCGAACCAGACGTATGCCAGGAATGTCACGTGCACCAGGCAAGCAACGTTATCTACGCGATTATTTTGGTTGAAGACATGTTCTTTGATTCTTTGATTTTTTTAATAAAATAGAGTGTGATTCGATGAGCACGTGAGCTGGAGAGGGTGCTTTTTCTTAAGATTTTCAAATATAATGGCGGCGCTACAGTCCGAGGTGGACTTGGGCCTAGCTTCTCAGCAACCACTCGTGTTGTACATGCAATTATTCTTCCACGAGTGGAAGGGACCTACAGTTTAATGCCGACTCCGAACGGGGATTTTGAGAAGCTTTTTCTAGACAGTCTTTGAGCATTGGCAGTGACTCGAAAGAATTGGAACCGTGCACAAATATTAGTAGTTTTTCTTTTTCGAGACTCGAACCTTGGACCTCGAGCGTAGGAGTCGATGCACCTACCCACTACGCCACAGCACCTAAACTCATCTAGTCAATGGAAAACTTCTATAATTGCAGTGATAGCCGAAATTCATAGAAAAATAATAGAATTCATTGTTTGCTATCAGTTCGTCGCAAACCTGGTGATGGCTCATACCTGGCCTGTGTAAATTACTTGACAGTTCAGAGGAGACATCAACATCAACAGAAAGAATATGCAATTCTGGTGTGGCCTCGTCGTTTCTTGTTTCAATATATCCACTAGATAAAGATATTATCTGTGATGTCATTCGAACAGACCAATAACGTGACAAATATTGGGTTCAAGGCAGAGTTCCCAACTTTGACCGAAACAAAAGGAAAGCGCCAATTCATAATAGCGTCTCGTTCTTGCACGACCCTTGGGGTTCCTTCAGTGACTTAGATCTAAAAGAAAGAAATCGTTCATTTTCTGCTGAGTATGAGATCCTTTATTCCGCATTGACTAGTGAAGTGTATTGTACCCCCGGATCAATTTCTTTCAATTTTTGCACCATTTTATCATAGGCATCAGATTTTAAAACCTGATTACAATCATCCGCACTTTTTACATGCCACAAAACCGGCAAAACTTTTATAAATATCCAGAAATTCTATCCAATATTGTCTATCTGTATTTTCATTCAGGTTTTTGACATGAACTTTCCCACTGGTCTGTGCAAAGTTCACTGTACGTCGCTGCAGACCATGCAAATTTCAAAAATTTTTGAATCCACGCAGACGGTTGCTGCAAAACATGCGACATGAATACACACGACACAGACGATCTGCGCAGATTTGTGCACAACAACAAAATATCGTGTATGAGCCCTATAAGGTCCAGGCGGAATCCGATAGCTATCATTTTATCGCTCTGACTAATGAGCTAAAACGAATTTTTTGATAATTTACCTTGAGGTGACAGTGGTGTCATTATCTAAACGTCATCTGGGTGACGTGAGCTGTTAATGAAACAGCGTTATTCCATCCGGGAATCTCCCTAAGTTCTATTTTGAGGAACCACTCGATCATTTCGGAACTCATACCAATTGTCACAATTCGCAATTCTACTTATCTGAAATTACTCGACAAAGTTTGTTTTTCAATCGAGACTATGGAGTGCTTTCCGAAGCACGCCCTCGTATTCAACAACTTGTCAAAGACACCGCCTTGTCGAGAATCATGTTCACCGTGTTATCGCAACTTGAATTAGAACTCGAACTTGCTTAAGCTATCTGCACTTCACGCATGGATACAAGGCAGAAGCACCGATACAAGACAGAAGCACCGAAAGTAAATAGTCTGCTTAAATCGTTTTCAAAGATAACACAAGTGGTTCTGCTCCACGAGTAGGTAAGAAACTTCGGTTTTTTCACAAAAGTAAGGCTGTAAGGTGAAGGATTTCACCACTGCATTTCGTTTTTTACGAGAGCACCAAGTATAACTCTTAAGAATTTTTCCAAAGTCGAAACTCCGTCAGAAGATTATCGATACCCCTCCCTCGTATATCGTCCGACATAGTCGACCTAAAAAACCAATTAAACTCGTCGTGATAACAAAACGATTGCCATCATATCGACACTAAATGAATTTGTCGCAGCAACGATGTCTCAACACCAATCATATCTGCGGCCATCATGAATCATCCCCCATACAAAATGTTCACTCAATTGTCACACTTGAACACATTCTTTTCCGTCTTTCTTCGACGTCCATTGTGTGTGTATGAAGGAATTAACTTGTTTTTGTTTTCTCTTCCAGACTGCATCCCACCAATACTAAAGTCGAGAGCTTAATTAGATCATAATGCCAGATAGATTTAAAGTAACCAAAACGGCGACAGACATCAAGAACCAGCATCAAAATGAAACGGAAGAGGAAACAGTCAGGGGTGGACTTTTATCGTACATTCAAGGTAAGCACTTTTTAATCCTTGTTTTCAAAGTTTCTTGTTGGTACATGCACGAGATCCACTCAAGGCAAATCTGGTTCAGACTGTGAAGTGTCAACTGTGTCCAGCGATGAGTGTGAGTTGACGAGTGTTACTTTGAGTTGAGAAGTTTTTTTTTTGTTTTAAATTTTGTAACGAACGTTAATTCACAGTGAACACCTGCTGTTGACGGTTGTCGGGTGGGAGATAAGTGATAAGGAAAGACCGGTTAATTTTTGGGGGAAATCTAATCACAAAAAATGATGCGGTTGTAGAATAACCTATCATACTATGTTAAGTTTGAACTTTTGTTTAATGCAATTTTATTGGATTTACGGTAGGTTTTGGCGCCGAATACCTCACTATTTGCAAGAAGATACTATGAATCTAAGCTCTACATGCCTCTTCAGCAGAATGGCAATAGTATCTCTTGCAGGATTTATGTACCGTATTAAAGGGTTTTTTCAATTGGGACATAACAATTTCGTAATTAAGTGTAAACGCCCCCTTGAACTATTTTTATGATCTGTAAACGTCAAGTGGGCGCCGTGGCCTAATAGGTACATGCGTCAACTCCTAGCTCGAGGTCTAATTTTCGAATCTTTAAGAAACACCTAACATTTTTTCACGACTCCACCTCTTTCGAGTCACTGACAATGCTCAAAGAGTATAACTGTCTAGAAATAGCTTCTCAATTTCACCGTTCGGAGTCGGCATTAAACTGTAGGTCCCTCCTACTCGTGAGAGAACAATAGCACGCACAACACGAGTGGTTGCTGAGAAGCTAGGCCCAAGTCCATCTCGGACTGTAACGCTGCTATTATTATTATTATTAAAACGTCAAACTGACAGTCAACATTTACACTTTATCGTGGTGACGGTGGAAATTATTAAAAATATCTACCGAAATTCTGGCGGGAGGACAAACTGATATTAACTCCAGAGGAGGTAAGATAAAGGGTGGTCCAATAAAAACGCACGATGATAATTGTAAATAAAACAAAAAGTTTTCAGAGAATTATCTTATTACCTTTTATTATGATAGAAGGATCTATGACAGTTATGTGTGAAACAAAATATCGGCCAAATGCTCGTCATGGCTTCGGTGACATACCTCTATCCGATGGTCCATATTTTCAATGACTCTGAGACATAATTGAGGTTCAATGTAGTTAATATAATAATAATGGTGGCGCTACAGTCCGAGATGGACCTGGGGCTAGCTTCTCAGCAATTAACTGTAAGTGCCGAATTATCTCATCCTTTAGCTCTTGAATTGTTCCTGGCTTATTGACGTACACTTTTTCTTTTAAATATCCCAAAGAAAGAAGTCCAACGGTGTCAAATCGCATGATCGTGGCGGCCAATTAACATCGCCACCACGCGACGTGAGATAACACGGCCATTGAATTTCTCACGCAAAAGAGCCGTTGTTTCGTTGGCCATCCTGTTGGAAGCGCATGTCGTCCAGGTCCATATCCTCAATTTCTGGTCACAAGAAGTCCGTTATCATCTCGCGATAGCGATCAGCATGCACAGTAACTGCTTGACCGACCTCATTTTCGAAGAAGTACGGCCCGATGACGCCGCCAGCCCATAAACCACACCATTCATCGGCTTTTCAACAATCACTCGTGAATTCTCATTTGCCCAAATGCAGCAAGTCTGCTTGTTAACGAAGCCACTGAGGTGAAAGATGATCCTCGTCGCTGAAGATGATTTTCTTTGTAATGTCACCATTCACTTCTGTCTGTTCAACCAACCATACGGCGTATTGACGACGCTTGAAATGGTCAGTAGGCTTCAGCTCTTGAGTCAATTGAACCTTGTAAGCGTGTAAATTCAAATATTTAATCAAAATTCGCATCAGTGATGTTCTTGTGATATTCAATTGTTTGGCACGAGTCGAGATTGACGGCTCTTCTGCCACACTATCGCGAACAACAGCAATGTTTTCCGCAGAACGAACTGGGCGAGCATGCAAAGATGTTTTCACATTTCCTACAGACCCGATTTGCTGAAATTTGCTCACAATTCTACCGATTGTGGAGACAGATTTGGTCGACTATGCTGACCAAAAAAATCACGAAGTGCACGAAATGCATTTTGATTTGAACGCCCATTTCTTCAACAATCTTAACGCGCTGCTCAATTGTTGAATTGATCTCCATTGTTGAATTTGTCAAACACTGAAACAAAGAAATGTAAAATTAAGTTGGGCCAAAAAACTTGACGTTAAGGTGTGACTCACAATTAACATCGTGCATCATGGTTGGACCACCCTTTAAAAGAAACCATCAGATGGCCCTATCGAACAAGGGGCCCTGCATATCTTTCTTAAGCTCCGTGTTGAAAATGTCTTCTTCAGTCTCTGGGTAAAAAAGTTTTTTGGTATTTGAGATTTTGAAAAAGCAGGTCGTTCGTTAACAATCAATTTTCAATTCAAAATCGAATTGACAAGAACTAAAAAAGACTAATGAACAAAAGACTAAGTGGGAGCAAAGGGTTCACTTTGGGAGAAATTAACTATGCCCCAACTTTTGTGCCGCTTCCATGATGGAAATTGAAGAAGAGGACTTAGCCATGAACTTTACGGGTCAAAAAGCGAAATTGGCATAAATATTTGAAATTAGTTCCTAAAATTATTAGAATATGTAGAACAGATGGAACAACAGCTTCGGCATGGAAAGCTTCGACATTGATGAAACGACTCTGATACATGCCTCATAAATGGAAGAAGACCAAGTTGTCATACGAAACTAAAGACAACTAGAAAGAGATTGGGAGAAGTGAAAGTGTTAACGGCTGAGTGACACTTTAAATCGTAGCATTAGGAAACAAGAAAGTAATTTTTTTCAGAAATTGATCGGGCCTTAAGAAATATTATGAATATCTTATTTTTACCATTACTGAATATATTCATATGGAATTCAAAAGTCTATCACCTCATTCCTCAACAAAAGCCATGTATTCCCATTCCGAAAATGTCATATCCAGTCACTCCCCTCTTTGCCGACATTAAAAACTTCCAATTCCCCTTAGGACACATATTTTTTCGCACAGTACAAAATACAGTGGTGTGCAAAATAATAAGTAGGAAATCTTTATTTTACACTTTTAATTTTAATTTTATAATATATGCAAAGATAAGTTGCAAACAAATTTGCAACATACAGTATTGCAATTTTTGCATTGATCGATTTTCCACTCCCGTTATAAAGTCATCATGTGATGTTTAACTGTGCAGAAATAGGTGCGTTGTATGAAATTTTCATTGAATTGTGTTGGATCGCATTCGAAAGGTGGTTTTGCTAAGGCTTAGCTGGTTTCTGCAATCTTAAGAAAAAATGGACATCAGGGGTGTTAAAATTGCGGAAGTGGGTCGAAAAATCTTCAATAAAATGCATGAAAAGGAAAAAAGTACACATTTTTTGTGGACACAGCTGGATGCGTAAAAAAGAAGAAACGCAAGGCAGGCCACGTAAAACGGCATCTAATACCGATCGCCAAACTGTGAGACGAGCCGTTCGCCACATCGACTCAAATAAAAAAGTTACTGAACCTGTACGAAAACACGTCAACAATGAGAAGAAGGATTATTAACTTTCTGGTAGAAGCCTATGATAATGTTCATTTCTAACTTCTCAGTAACGCCAATCTAACCTAACCTAGCTTCTCGACGAAAACACTTTTCCAAAAAGTGTTTAAATTCTTAAATATTTTATCGTTTGATGAGCAGTAGGCAGTTTGTGCGAAATCCACGGTTAAAAAAGTCCTGTTTCTGTTCTACAATTTTTTCGGATTGACACATGTTTTCACAATCCACCTATTATTTTGCACACCACTGTATTTCGAAGTTAAATAAAGTAACCACAAAAAAATGATTGCTTAAAGTTCCGTGTCAATCATTGTGATGAAATACGAAGCCTTAGTGATGCCAAAACCAAGAAAAGCGGTCCAACACTGACAGATTCTCGCAGTCAATAAATTTGTACGAACTCAAGATTAAGTCCGTTTGTTTGTTCGTGTTTTGATCCCGTGTTTACCCAAAGCATTACCATTTGACTTATGCTCTTCTTAACCAGGATTATACTTAAGGGAACGGTAGATTAAATAAAATTAGTCAGTCAATATTTCATCGCTAAAGTCCAGCTAATTTCGCACAGAGAACCCTGCCACGCAAAGAAGCGCCAATCTCAACCTTAAGAGCAAGCATCCTGGGAAAGCGGAAAGGAAAAAAAACTTTTCAAAACGTTGAACCCGCATGAGAAGATGTTATGAAAGCACTACTCTACAGGGTAAACGAAGGCATCAAACCACTTGCAGGCAGCCATCACTGACCACGTTGAAAAAAAAATGTATCTGCAGAGTTTTGCCTCTCCATTCTCGCTCTTTGATAATTTTGTGCAAAATTGAAAACCTACCACATCCCGAGATAAATTCGCTTTTGTAAGCTCTTCAAGTATACAGCAGGAGAGCAAAACTTTAACGCAACTCCACACCTCCTCCCGTCTGCACTGACCCGGGCCAAGCCAGCTCGGCGTGGAACATTTGATTCAGCAACTAGAGGTCATTGAAACAGATATCCAATGATATAGACATTGCTCTTTCCGGGAAATCATACGGAATCAAATGCAGTACAAGCATCCCCCAAGCATTATGGTAATTTAAACCAACCAACCTCCCCTCCGCCCGGGGCCCCCTTGAAGAAAAGACTGGCATTCAACGTCTATTTTCATTCACCGAGTACATAACTCTGAAGATTACTGACACAGTTCCCATAAGACTCAAACAGTCTGAGACACTTCCCATGCAACTTGTATCCAGGGACTACTGCCATCCATCTCTCAAACTTAAGACAAAAACGACAAAAAGCTGATTTCTGTTCTAAAAGTGATTTAAATTTAGATCTTTTTCTCTCTCTCCAAAAGCAAAATGTGCAGCATCTCTGCAATCAACATCATCATGATTGTAATCTCCAAACAGAACTTTCGCTACTCATTGAAAATGTCCGGGGCAGAGATGGCCGGGGTAGCACATGCTTTTTTTTCTTGTTTTGTGTTGAGAAGGAGGCACCAGGGATGGAAGACTGTTTTTCAGGACGAACTATTTGTGCAGAAGAGCTTTCGTCCTTGTGCTTTGCAATAGGGAGTGGCAAAACACAGTAACACTCGCTCTCTCGCTCTCTCTCTTATTCTGTCTCGCTCTCATGCTCTCTCATCATCCCCCCCAAAGGTGGATGCTTGCCTGAGAAAATAAAAAAAAAAACAATCAAACAAGAAAGAAGAAGAGAATTATCCCTTCTCTACGCAAGCTCCATCCTGTATATGGGTTAAAGAGAACAAATCTAGTTCACACACACGTCTCCTTTACAGTCGTCGTCCGTCGTCGGTATCTCATCCTGAAACTCTTTAGTCGAGGACTAGTGGTTTTTTTGTGCAAGGTAGAAATAGTCGTACAACATTTCCCTGTTTTGTAAATACTTAAAAAGAAAATTTTTGTGAACAAAAAAATAATAGTTAATTTTTAACCAGATTACATGTGTTGTCAGGATTCCCTATTTTTTGTTTGTCTTTTGATTTTGTATCCCAGTCACTGTGACACACGAAAATCCTAGAAAATGTGAAACAAAAACGGGCTTCTGCCTTATGAAATCGACCTTTCCCAATGGTGATGATATTAAAGGATGTGCTTAGGAATTTCTTCTCCCTCAATACGTTCTTTTTTTGGTCGTTGTTCGTCTCCGTCTTTGCATTTGTGTGTAGTGCAGCATCCTTTCGTTTTATTTCGAATTTTCTGTTTTTTTTTTTTAAGTAAAAAATGTATATTCAAGTGTTGCAAAGATACAACTGCTCGGGGTAAATGGCTTGAGATTCATTTCATAGTTTTCATCAATCTGGTGACCTAAAAACTTTACTTCTCTGTTTGGTTTGGGGGCAGACAAAAAAAATTAACCAAAGAGATGATCTTAATAATTTTTTTTCTCCGCAAAAAAAAATCGATTACTAGCAGATGCTTCAGAGCCGTGCTCAATAAAATTAAGATTCACCTCATTCTTCTGAAATTTCCGTAATTTTCTCTCAAACTATCACCTACTACACCAAACTGCATCACATGAGCTTTCGAGATATTTCCAAAAATGTCTGTCTCAAAAACGGTGGTGTTCGAAAATAAATGATAAATGAAATATCACCCATTTGATGATTAGTGGTCCAGCGGGTCCTGGGAGAGCTGCTACAGCAGCACGGGCTAAAATCATCCAGCTGACCTGGTATGGATACATTTATTCACACACTTTCCTCCAAAACAAGGTTAATGAGACGAAACGAAATGAAAGGAACGCAGCAGCAGCAGCAGCAAAAAAAAATAAGAAAATAAATACATGTATAAAATAATGTAAGGATCCACATACAGTGGTGAGAACGGTGGTGTACAGAGTAGTTTGGGGAATACAGAATCGAAAACAATTTCTCTGTTATCCATATATAAATAGGGATTCTCAGATCAACGTATACATGGCAAGGCAAACCTCATTCCTGTTTGCACGTTCTCAACACACCAACAAAAAAATAAAATAAAAAAAATATGTAAGGGATATTCTCTCCTCGCAACCCGGGCAAGAGATTTTGTGTGTGGCTAGGACTTAACTTATTCAGTGCGTTATTTTCATTTTCCACCGAAAAGAAATTAATTTAAATTTTTTTAAATAAATTCGAACGTCGAAAACTTGAACAATTAATTTTTTAACTTTCAAAAAAATTTGTGAATTATTTTGTATCCGAAATTTAAGTTTGTGCAGCTGTATACTTAGGAAAATCGAGGCGAGAAAAAAAAATCATATATTGCCCAGGCAGAGAGATACGAAATTAGGTGCTGGGGGGAACCTTTTTTTTCATTTGGCTTCGCTCTGCCAAGGGGACACGCTGTAAATGTGACACGTTAAGGTGAAAAATTCAAATGAGGGCATAGGAATTTAGTTTCAAGTGGATTACACGTACATACGAGTACACTCTCTTCTCCTATTTTTTTTTTTGCACAAGTGTTTCGCGCGTGAAAGACTTTTCCATTCACTAGACAATTTAAGTGATTTTTTTGCAGTCTCAAAAAAAAAAACGAAAGACATACATTTCCAGTTCCCAGTGATCCTTTGTTTTTCTCATTTCAAAATTTGAGATATAGCGGTGAAAAAAAGAAATCTCCCTGAAACGGCCGTTTTTTTTTTGGGTCGACAGAAAAGTGTGTATCAGTTAATCCGAAAGGGCGTGTATTTATTCTGCAGCAGGCATTGAAGGGCCGTCAACTTGCAGAAAAATTCACCTAATCACACGTGCTCTTAGATGATTAAGCAAATTAAGACCACTAATGTGATATAATAACACAATTATATCAGAAATTAACAACCTCTCGGGATGTGTATACCTTCACTGTGCCACGGAGACATTTTCTGCCTTCTCCGCCCTCCCTGCTTGCCATTCTATACAAATCTCTTGCTGAGAGATGCTGATAGATACGATATTCTCTTGAAGTATCAAATTTTTGCATAATAGTTTCCGATTCGGTTAAGTGGCCTCTCCTTGTTGGTTTATCCGTGAATCATTTTCGAATAATTTTTATTTTCTTAATTCTTTCGTCGTTTTAGAATTTCCTTTTCCTTTTGAAATTATTGTCGGTAAAGTCGTATATCCTTATCATTGGCAGCTTAAAAATGTCCTTGTTTATTTCTTGAGTGAGTTTTTGAAGATTTTGTGTCAAAATCAGAAATTGTCTGTGAGAAAATAAAACTTGGTTGATGGCTTTTGGGGAATGGGATGATAACTTCCCCCCATTGTGGCTACAACTTCTCCAACAGCGTGACATGTACAAATTGTATGGCATTGTGGTTGTTCGGCCTTTTAGTTTTTTTTATGGATTATAGCGCTGCTGGAAGTATGAGTTATCTGCTGTTGTCCTGCTGTCTAATACATGAGATCTCTTATCATGATTGACCCTAAAATCTGATGTCGTAACTTAAGAGACTTCATTTCTTCTTATTTTTCGTCGTTATTGTCTCAGTTAACCATGTCATTTGTAAAACAGTGTGTCTTTGAATTACTTACTAGACTTAAGATCTGATGATGTGGCGATTTTGCTCATAAATCAACTAATGATTGATTAATTTGCAAAGCATTTCTTTTAGCCTAGCGCCATTTTATATCAATCATCTGTCGAGACTTCTCTCTCCCATAACAATCATTTTACCCCTGGGATGTACAACGTTTTTGCGAGTTGTCAATTTTTTCCTCCTCGTCTTCTCCGCAATTTTAGTGAAAGTGATTTCAAATCTGGAGTGTTCTTGTTTAAGTTTTACTAATACGAAGCTGTGAACAGTTCAAATGTTAGCAGGCACTTCAAAACCAGCCATGAATGATGCTTTATGCAAAACTGGCTTTTTTTGGATTGTTTTGATGCACTCAACAGAAAATGACATCAACTTTTTATTTAAGAGTTAAGCAACAGAAGTCATAAGGTTTTACTTCGAGGGATTTCTGTCTTCACAGTTCTTCTCCACAACTGCTGAGCCCTTTGAAATTTAGTAGTTAAATTAAACGGCAGACAGCAAAGCCATGCTGATTTTGATTTTGTATACTTTTTGTAAAAACAGGAATTTTATTTGAAAAAATAAAATTCTATCTAATCTAAGTCTAATCTAATCTAGTAGTTAAATTTACAATGAAAATGTACAGCCATGGTCATATAAATAGCACAAATTGACTCGTAATAGAAATATGCGTATACTTCAAATTGTACTTGTACAAAAACTAGAGGTCTGACGGATATCCGGCCTATCCGGCTTCTTTTATGATATCCGGCCGGAGCCGAATAGTCTTTTGATATCCGGCCGAATGCCGGGTAGTCGTTTTTTTTCGGTAAAAAACAACAAAATAAAAGAACAATTTAATATTGGAAGTTTACTAAAGCCAAACTATGGTGAATGAAAATTAGTTTTTCTGTATTCATGGGTAATAATTTATTAAGTTTTGTTTTCGTATACGATGCATGCTTCAGAAAAGAGTCTCTTACTGTATACACTGCTACATGGAGATGAAAAATAAGTTTTGGAAAATTTGAGCAAAATTGGTTACTGTCTTCCATTTACTGACTACCAAGTCCAAGCGTCACTATTCCTGTTTTGAGATATAAGTCAAGCTCGTTGGCAATATTTTTTTGGCAGAAAACTCAATGTGACTTGCCTTCGGCAACCTCTTCAAAAATGTCACAAAAACTTTGCTGTGTAGAAAGTAAGAATATCTTGTAGAGGAGAAGAAAAAACGCATGTTTAAGTTGGTTTTACTTGTACCGGTCTGATTTGAGAATCAGACCACCAAACTATTATAACTTTAATTTGGACAGATATCCGGCCGGCGATCCGGCCTAGCTGCAGGCCGAATATTCGGTATCCGGTATCCGGCCAAATCACTATTCGGTACAACTCTAATTTACATCATGCCATAAATTTTCGCTAGGGTTAAGGTCGGGGCTTTGAGCTGTTCAGTCAAGAACGTTAATACTTTCCCGCAAAAACCAATCTTTCACCACTTTAGTTGAGTGCTTTGAGTCATTGTTATGCTTGAATATCTAATTTACTGGCAAAGACTCGAAAGCGTAGAGCTCCATTGCAGTTTTCGGTATATCTAAATACTGAAATTTGTCCATTTTGCCACTGATCCTTACAATAGGTTCCATGCCAGGAAAATGCACCCCAGCTCATGAATGAACGCTTTTTTATATTTTTTTTTTGGAAAGAATTGGTTTCTTCCTGGAGATGCGTCCAAATAGGCCAGCTTCATTTAATCTCCTTCTAAAGAAACAGCTTGAGATATTTAAGCAAAATTTCTTCCGGATTTCATTGCATATCTCGCGAGATGACTTAAAAGGATCCATTCAGCTCTTCCGCATAATGGTTCTCTACATCAGCAACGTGTTTTTTTTTTGGTCTTGGACGGCGATTTTTGTTACGGGTTAAGTGAATCTGATCTTCTTTTACTAGTTTAATGGCATTATAAACAATTTTTCTGGAGCATTTTAATTTTTCGGCTATTTCAGCTGTTTTTTTGCCGTCTTGATGAAGAGCATAAATTGATCTCCTTTTTTCGGAAGTGCAGTGCTTACCTCTTCCCATTATAATAAAAAATTAAATTAAACATTATACGAAAATACAATAAAACAAAAAAAATTAAGCCTACACAAATTATTTTACGCACGATTTGTGCTATTTTCTTGTCCAGCCACAAGGAACACTTCAAAGAATGAAGCAACAGATTTGACATGTGAACTCACTGATAACGGTACAATTTTTTCCTCATAATTTACTGGAGCCTAGAGGGAATCAGTAGCATGCATAAAAGTTTGCCTTACATCGTTTAAAATAAAAGGAGTACAGTACGGTACAATTAAAATGTAAAGTGCGCATTTTGTTTCGCCTTGTGCTATTTATGTGGCTGTATTTATCTATCGTTCATACTCCCCTCAAATATTTTTGTATTAAAGGTACTACTTGTGAAATAGGTTTATCATTTTATAAATCAGCATCATTTTACTACGGGTTTCATTCATTTTTTATTCACTAACTTTACATGCTAGACAAATAAGCTTTAGCTAGCTTAATTATCCTTAACTGCCATTTTCCCAAGTTACTAGGCCTATACCTCTTAAGCTAACTCTAGTGTATTTAAAATATGTCTTTCGACAAAAACAACACAACTTTATTTTTTATTTTATAACTAAGAAAATAATAAAAAGAAACTTAGTTAACAAAATAATTTTAATCCTAAAATCTACTTTAGACCTTACCTAATTTTTTTTATTTTTTTCCAAATGCTCGGCACGGCTTCGGTGTCATACCTCTATCCGATAATCACATGATCATGGCGGCCAATTAACATCGCCATTGTTTCGTTGGCTGTGTAGCAAGTGGCACCATCCTGTTGGAAGCACATGTCGTCCAGGTCCATATCCTCAATTTCTGGTCACAAGAAGTCCGTTATCATCCAGCGATAGCGAACAGTCGAGGTTGACGGCTCCTCTGCCACATTATCGCGAACAAGAGCAATGTTTTCCGCAGAACGAACTGGGCGAGCATGCACTAGAGTCCGACCGAACATTCGGCTTCGGCTTCGGCCACCTTCAGCTAAGAATATCACCTTCGGCAAAACATTAGGCTTCGGCCAAATGAGGCCGAAGATTTTGCCGAAGCCGAATGTTTAATTTTCTGTTTTCTATAAAAGTAAAAGTTGTAAGGAACGGTGTGTTTTTTGTTTTGTTATTGTCGCATATTTTGTATTTTGAAAGTACCATTGTTTACAGCTTTAAAATCGAAAGATTTTCCATTTGCAAGCTGTTAAACTATTAAGTGGTGCAACTTATTTTTACTGGTTTCAGGTAGAAAGAACACCAAAAATGGCAGCTAAAAATTCATTTTAGAGTTATTTCGTAAAAATGATGCGAAAGCAACTTGCAAAGTATGTTCCAAATAGAGTCATACTGAACATTCGGCTTCGGCCGAAAAACTGGCCTTCGGTCGGACTCTAGCACGCACAGGTGTTTTCACATTTCCTACAGACCCGGTTTGCTGAAATTTGCGCACAATTCTACCGATTGTGGAAAAATTTGGTCGATTATGTTAAAAAAATCAAGAAGTGCACGAAATGTATTTGATTTGAACGCCCATTTTCGTAAAAGGCTGCAACAATCTTAAAGCTCTGCCCAATTTCGTACCTCTCCATGGTTGAATTTTCAAACACTGAAACAAAGAAATGTCAAATTAAGTTGGGAAAAAAAACTTGACGTTAAGGTGTGACTCACAATTAACATCGTCCATTATGGTAGGAGCATCCTTTAGGTATACGATGTCTTTCAATACCTCGCAATTAATGCTGCCTTTTGTGAAATTCCGGCCAAGTCGTCGATGTTGTGCGTTCTTTCTCGATGCATATACATACATATACTTCGCATATACTTCGAATTACCTTCGTTTACTGTCAGACCCATTTTTGCAGCTTCCGTTTTATTGCCATCAAATGCTTCATTCACTGTTCGCTGAGTTTGACCAATCACGTCAATGTTATCCACGTATGTTAGCATTTGTACGGACTTCTGGCAGATCGTACCTCTAGTGTTGGCCAGTGAGTATTGCACAATCTTCTCAAGGATTATGTTTAAAAAGTCACATGACAGCGCGTAGCTTTGCCTAAACCCTTTTTTGACATTGAAGGTCTCGGAGAGTTGACCATGTTGACATTGTCAACGTGGTCTACTTCTTCGTGCACGAATCATCTGGGGAACCGATCACGATTTTTATTAAAGAATAATAAAAACATTCGATTAAATTAAATATGATGACTTCAGGTTTAAAGTTTAAAGAAACTAAACTAAGCAAAGCTTAGTCTTTAATTAATTTTTTAGCCGCACTCTTCTGAGCTCAGACGCAAAAGTCTGACTCAGACTTGTTTGGAAATTCTGACAGTGCGTCTTGTCTTCTGTTTTAATTTTCCTTGAAACATCCAGTTATCAGTTTCTTCATTTGATATTCACCAATTAATATTTATTTTCTTATTTCGTAGCTTCGCTGACGTCAATAGACGTGATTTTCTGGTTTCTGTCGAGCCTTGCTTTCTTGTGCCACTGTTCTAATGAGGCAACAAAAAGCCATGCTCGTAATTAATTAATTGAACCTACTGTTGAAAGCAAAAATGCACTCGAAAAACTCGAATGAAGTTGCAAACGTTTCTAATTAAACTTACGACTTTTTGATGTGCAATCAAAAACTTTTGTCAACAATCTTAGGTTATAATTATTTGATGGAGTAGTTTGAGGCAAGTTCTGAAGAAGGATGAATTCAGTGTGTGTTCAATTAGCATCTGAAGCAACTTTCCTGATTTGCAATTATACAGCACAACTTTTCTGCTGCGTTCGGCAAACGATATCCTGAATCTTGACATGAAACAATCAAAAATAACTCACTCGTGAAATTTGGTGCCACCCATTCGTTCGTAGTTTTATATCTGATCGGATTAGTGAGGGAGACTACGGAAACCAATTGAAAATCGTGCTGATTTAATGGAGCTCTGCTTTTTATTCGTCATTTAGTTGGTTTCACATCGCACGCCGTAAGTGGTTTTTGTCGAAATGGCTTTTGTATGGGGTTCCGACTCCACTGATGCCGCGATGAACCTTGTAACGAAATGTGGGAGTTGTTTTAGGATTTGAGGCATTACCCTTCCTAGTTCAATCAATGAACTGTTCATTAAACACAGATGAGGCTGTAATACGTATTGACGCACATTTCTTTTCTGTCAGTCATTGGGATTAAGGTTGAGCAGTTTTTTTTTTGTATACAAATGAATCATTCCTTCGTCCTCTAGTTCGCTGCAAGAACAGGGTGCGACAAAACAATAAAAGAAAACAACAAAACCAGATCGACCAGAAGGTCGTGACATTCTGCCTCCAAAAACAAATGAAACCACTTTAAAACGTCACACCACAACAGTTGCTGGGAAATCCAAAACTTTACAATGCGATAGATATTCAAAATGGAATAGGTTTTCCAAAAACAAACAAACAAAACGAAAAAATGCTCAAATCAACATATTCAAGAGAAATTTAAAAAATATTATGTCACACAACACGTTGTAACCCAAAACGAAAAAAACGAGGCAAAAACGAAGCGGAAGAGGTTGAAAACGGTTAAACAAAAGAAAGATAATTAAACCCCATTCCAAGATGAGTTCAGGCGGAACCGAATTAGCCAACGGAGTGGAGGAGAACAATAAAGAAGACGAGCCCACCACCCAAAAGAATGAAGAAGGTAAGTTTGATGGTTGTTTTCGCTTATTTTCCTTTAGATTTATGTACATGCGTCAGAAAAATAGTAGCACGAGAGAGTTGAATAAAAATACAGAAAAAAAACACATCAAAAACAACTATCAGCCCCTCTACACTTATTTGAATAGCATCTCACCCTATGAGTCGAGTCATTCCTCAGTGTGTCAGGGTGCTTGACGTAGGGGATGTAAACAAGCATTTGATGGAAAATTGTGTTAATTTTTGTAAACATCATTATTTTCCTGATAATTTAAGAAAATAACGAACAGTTCAACCATCTCGAAACTGATTAGTGACTCGAAATGACATGGGCGCTTTCGTTTTAATTTCGCGGGATTATAAATCGGTTCAAGACAAAAGAGCGACTAATGTGGGTGTGTGGGTTGCATGAAAATAATGAAAAACACTGCAAAATGTGGGGATTATTTCGCGGAGATGTTTGGTGAACTCACACTTTCTCCCTCGGGCCATGAATGAAGAGCCTTTTGTTGTCCAGCTATCGTGAAGATGGAGAGTTCATCTTAGGTGAACCGGTTTTGAAAACGAGGTCAAAAACTTAAGTGCACCTGATTTTCTCGTTGGCATTACTTCTGGAACTTAAAGACTTTTAGAGAGAAAGAGAATTTAAACAATCTAAAGTTTATTTAGAAATATTCGTAGGAATTTTATTTATCCTGGAAAAAAATTCTCAACAAGAGAATATTATTCATTTTGCTCAATAAATTCGTGGTCGCCGCAGCATTGTGAGTAAATTTGCCGGGACCTACACTGAAATTCCATCGTTCAATTTCAGTCACAACGGCCTTCATTTTTACGGAACCACTTCTCTCAAATCTTTGAGAATGTTCAAATAGTATAACTTTCAAGAAAAGCTTTTTAATCTTCGCGTTCGGAGACGGTATAAAACAATTCGGGATCGGTTTTTGACAATATCCCCAAATTTGTCTTAGTTGCCACGCTTTCACAAGAAAAACAATTGGTGATAGGATGGACCCTTGTCTTACTGCACTTTGGATCTCGAATTCCGCTGACAACCTACCGCTGTGCAGCACGTGGCATTTGATGCAGCCTTCAACTTCGCGCGCTCCAGACAAACTTGCGGTTCAAACTATTTAATTTTCACTTATATATTGCGCGTGGGCGTGGCATAGTGGGTAGGTGCGTCGACTCCTACGCTCGAGGTCTAAGATTCGAATCTCGAAAAAAAACACCTAACATTTTTTCACGGCTCACCCTCTTTTAAATCACTGACAATGCTCAAAGAGTGTAACTGTCTTGAAAAATCTTCTCAATCTAACCGTTCGGAGTCGGCATTAAACTGTGGGTCCCCTCCACTCGTGGGAGAACAATAGCACGCACAACACGAGAGGTTGCTGAGTAGCTAGGCCCAGGTCCACCTCGGTCTTCAGTGCCGCCATTATTATTATTATTTACTTATTACTTATTCTGAGCCTGAACTATTACTGCCTTCCATTGCTGACAGTAAAGTGCACGCTCCTTCCAGTCATCTAGACTAGGCTCTGCCAATCTCCGGTCTGCTCCGGCGTCCAAAGTCGAAACTCCTTTTTATTGGTTGGTGCAGCACAGTCAGCTCTGAAACATCAATGGAATTTGACACATGCCTGCGTGTCAATGAGCACATGGTCGATTTTGCAGGGATCGCCAGGTTATTGCGTAGCTTCTTTTGCGGGGGAATCTCGCGCTGCTTACTACCATATTACGAGCTGTCGCAAAGTCCGTGAGTCGGAAGCCATTCTCTGTTCTCGTGTCGTAGAGGCTGTGCTATCCGATCACTCCACCGATGATGTTGTCCTTACCGATTTTGACATTGAAGTCCCCAAGTGCGATCTTAACATCGTAGTCCGCACAGGCTCCGCAGGCAGCCTCCAAGAGGTCATTGAAATCCTCTTGGGTGGATCTTTAGCCTCAGCGGTAGGAACGTGTGCTGACGTTATAAAATCTGCCTTGTATGTGGATCACATGCGATCGGTTATCGGGTTGAAGTAAATGACTTTCGACTTTAACCGCTTTTCCAGAACGAATACGCATCCCATTTTTTTTAATCCGCTAGGTTAGGTTAGGTAGATGGGTACCCTTGCTGACATGAAGAACATGTTAACGGCTCACTTAGACCACTATGAGTCCATTGTGCCCAAAAATTTAAACCATGAAAAGCCTAAAACTTGTATCAACGACTAAGTTAAACCACCCTGATAAAGATATGTATCTCAGGAGTTTGCTTAGCTCTATTTTCCCTAGATCATCCAGCTCCGAAAAGAAGAAACTTCCTAGGGTTTCCTTCCTCCTAACGGCTAGTGCAGGACAATCCAACAGTATGTGCTGAATGGATTATATTTCTTCTTCGTTTCAGCTTCTACAAAAGTCGTTATGGAGTATTCCCAGCCGTGCTGCGTGATATCCTACCGCGCAGTGCCCTGTCACGACCCCAACGGCTTTTCGTATATCCCTTCGACTTAGTTTTATGACATCGGTAAATCTCCTCTTGTCGTAGACTGGCCATAACGATTTAGCTGTAACCCATATGTCTAATCGACACCACCATTTATTAGCTGCCTCGTTAGACTCAATGTCTATTTTCCTGTGCAAGGTGCTAAGCGGTGTGCTGGCCTCAGGTAGGGCCCGCGAAGAGCTTAGATGTGACACAAACCTGGCCAGCTCACTCGCCTTTTCATTACCGGAAATTCCCATCTGTCCGGGCACCTAACAGAAGGTCAGCTTATTGGCTACTGAAATATCGTCCAGTGTTTTTATGCACAATTTTACGAGCGTGGATCTTATCGATGTTGACTGTAACACTTTAATGGCTGCTTGGCTATCAACATAGATACTGATTGCTTGTCCTGAAATATTTTCCTCAACAATCAAATCCGCAGCTTGTTTTATTACAGCAACATCCGCCTGAAAAATACTAAAACTATCCTCAAGTCTGAAGGACCGATTTGTATTTCGAGACTCACAGTAGACCCCAGCACCTGTACCAACATCCATCTTGGATCGATATAGATGGCAAGTTCTTTTTCGGCACAGACTTTCCCCATATCACATTCTTTCCTGCTGGGAATTCTAATAGAGAATCTCCGCTCACAGTTAAAATGAGGTATAATATGGTCCGTTTCCGTCCGGAGTCACGATATATTTCATCTGTCCAGAATTGAGGCATGACCATAGGGTTTGGGTATCCATGGGCCAGATTCTCTTAGTCTTCGAATTCGCTAAGAGGCAAGCCTTTATAATATTTGAACAAATTTTTCTTCTAGTTTCGACCCGGAACTCAATAGGCTTTAATTGAAAAGACGTCACATAAAGCATCACCAAAGTTTAAGCTTGTACAACTCTGCGCAATTCAAATGGGCAAGCTAATTGTGTCTGCCATGTGGTTTGGGTAGCATTAAGCAGATAGACAATCACATGGAGTCGTTGGCCGATGTTAAATTGTCATTAAATCATTTTTCCTAATCGAACATCTGTGGAACGGTGGGGGTTGAGAAAATTAACAAATTTAACAGACATTTTTCTGAAGCTTCAACGCAACTTACGGTTGCTGTTGATGCTAACAGTATGAAGTCTGTATGTCAACTTGACCTGAACATTTACAGGGATCGTTGTTGCCACCCCACCAGCTTAGGAGCAATCAATAACTTTGCCCTGTATGTCCAAACTCTGCCCCCTATCTAATATAATAATAATGGCGGCGTTACAGTCTGAGGTAGGCATAGGCCTAGCTTCTCAGTAAACACTCTTGTTGTGCGTGCTACTGTTCTCACACGAGTGGAGGGGACCTCTTTCAGGTTCAGGTTTATTCACTCCAGAGTTATTTATTATATCACCTTTTCACTTTTCGCACTGTACTGGGTTGCCCATACTTTGCTGTGTAGACCTGTCCCTTCGACATCCAGTACGGTCCTGCGCTAGTTTCTTTCAGCTACGTACGTTCAGCTAATTGATATCCCCTTCTAGACATGTATGGCAACGGAACAGTGGTCTGCCCCCCGGCGTTGGAGTTGCAGATTTTCCATTCACTCTACATGACCTAGCCATCTTAAACGTTCGACTAGAACTCGTCTGATCAGATCGATATCGCTGTACAGCCCGAAAAATTAAGTCTCCTCCTCCAAACACCATCGGTGCCTACGGATCCGATGGACCTTTCTATCGAAGCGACCAAGAATCTCCTCGTCTGCTTTGGTTAGTCTCCATGCTTCTGCGCCATGCAGCAGGTCTTGGAATATCACGTTCTTATATAAAGATATCATGGTTTTTTAAAAGACCGCTTTATTGCTCAATTGGCAAGAGTAAGAGTGTCGCTGTTTAAGTTTACTTCGAAGCTAGACAGACAAAGTCTTTCACTACTTCAAATTTGTTGCTGTCAATAGTGACGTTTTATTCAAAACATCGGTGTTGGTGAACTGTTTGTCTTACCCTCATTCACTGCCAAGACCCATCTTAGCCGCTTCCTTCTTGATACTCACAAAAACCCCACTGACACTGACAGCCCGTTGTGTGTTTCCGACAATGTCAATCTTGTCGGCATTTGCGAGTTGCGCAGATTTGTGGAAGATCGAGTCTCTGGTGTTACGCACGATATTCTCGAGAATGATGTCTTGTCGAAGTAATTTTTTGACATCAAAGGTCTCGGTGAAATCTTTACCGACGTTGATGGAGCAACGGGCATTCTCCATCGTCATTCTGCAAAGACAGACGAGTTTTGCAGATCGCTCATCTGTAAGTTATCTTCGGAGGAAAGTAACCCGTTTGGCCGATCTACACGAAAGGAGATCGCTTTGACCACCTTCCGTCTTCCTTAGCATCGCGTGCAACATCCTCTCTTCGCCAAAAATCTGAAAGACACTTATCAATAAAGTCTCCGGCCAGAAAAGAAACTTATCAAAAGATGGTGTGCATCTTTGCCATTTTGGTCTCAGGTGGGGGAAATTATGACATTTTTGGTAAAAAGAATTTCACTGATAACTTTAACTCCCGTCCACTCCCATTTGAACCCAGTTAACTGTTTGTTTAATGCGAAATCTCTGAACTAAACCCGATTTCAAAAGGGCTAACTGGCACCCTCGTCATCCGCCAAAATAATTTGAAAAGTAAACCATTAAACTCTGAAGTAAGAATTATAAAGGATAAAAGGCCTTCATTTCGAAGCCGGCCACGAGCGGATTTATCATTAATAATAATTTCGGTTGATTTTGGACTTAAATACAAGGTCATTAGCTCAGTCTGCTAAGAGGAACTCCATGTACACCTCGTGCTACGACACTCACTTCCGGGGAATCCAGTGTGTGTAAGTGTTAATGACGTTCCGAAAAACATATGCCACTTTATGTGTAATTAATGACTTAAGACATCCAAAGGGAATAACCCAAAGTAGTCAACACTGGTCATGGGTTGCTGCAAATTCAGAAAATATGGGATGAGGCATCTCATGGGGATGGGGATTTCAGTACATTCGCTATCCCATGTGTTATGCATGCGAAGTTTTCTCAGTAGAGCCTCCCACAGTTGGAATCAATTCTTAATGGAGGAAAGTTGGTGTTGGTTTTCCAAGATCGTGAGATGAATTCCTTTTTTGTGGGTTTGCATTGGGCAGAGAATTGTACTTGTTCTTGTGTATGAATTATGCCGGGATTTTCTCTCCCATCCAACTCCCACTGGGTTTTGTTTAATCAAAGCAGGTGATAAGTTGGAAAGCAAAGAACTGCATCGAGAGTAGAGTTGAGATTAACCTAGGGGAGATTTGATTGGGCATGCAAAGACGTGGTTCAACGCTTCATCCATAATGTTTGATATTTTAGTGGCAGTTGGAACGCAACATCGACGAATTGGCCAGTCGCTGTTTCTTCGGGCTCAAGAGACAACTGAGTAGTAGAGCCATCTCTCAAAAACCAAGTTGATTTTGTTTTTTTCAATTGTTCTGTTTCAACAGCTGTCAAAGTTAGCAATGACATCTGACTGTGCGAATATCCAGTAAGGTTCGCCATTTCATCATGAATCGTTTCACGCTTGCCGAAGATGCGAGAATTGTTAAAAAATATTATCGAAATTCCAGCTTATTCCGGCTTATTTCGAGATAGGATTTGGGCCTACGTCCGTGCAAAATTGTGCTGACGCCAGAATTGAAGTCGAGCGACCATAGACAACGCCGTGAGGTCGCTAATTGGGCTTCCTAGTGGAGATCGTTCCGCTCCTGGCGAGGTCATCTGCTTCACAATTCCCTGGAATGCCACTGTGTCCCGGCACCCACATGAGGGGAATATTGAAATGCTCAGCCAACTCGTTAAGAGCACGCAAATGAGGGGAATATTAAAATGCAATTCAGGGAGGTCTTAGAGAAGTAAGTGACCGAGCTCAGGGATTTGATTGCTGCTTGACTGTCCGAACAGATTTTGATGTCCTTCTTAAAAATCACGTTGTTCTTAAGCCAAGACAGAGCTTCTTTTATAGCCATCGGCTCAGCCTGGAATACGCTACAATGTTCTGGAATGTGGAGGGATATACTAAAATTGAGATCCTTTGAGTAGACACCCAATCCTACTCCCTCATCCGTCTTGGATCCATCTGTGAAAATACGCAGAGGACCGTCCAGCGTCTGAGTATCAGACTTCCAGTCGGACCTGGAGGGTATGCTGGTAGAGAAGTTTTTCTCAAAGACGAGATGAGGTGGTAGGAGATCGGTGTCCTGCGGTAGAAACTCGAGGTTATCTAGAATGGTGGAATGATCTGTATGGTAGTTATTCCACAGTGGAGTGTTCTGAGTCTTACTGCTGTGCAAGCTGCTACTTGTGTGGCAAACAAGTCAAGTGGAGGGAGATGCAGTATAATATTTAATGCTTCGGATGGAGTCGTCCTTAGCATCCCACTGATGCATATGCTTCCAGTTCTTTGCACGCCGTTGAGAAGGTTGCGGTTGACGGCTGTGCTAAGAGCTGTCCATCATACTGAGACTCCATATAGTAGGATTGGTCTGACTACGGCTGTATACAGCCAGTTTGCTATTCTAGGCTGTAGGCCCTATTTACATCCGATTGCTTTTTTACAGCAATAGAGCGCAGTGGTGGCTTTTTTGATACGCTCCATGATGTTGGGCTTCCAGCTTAGTTTTCGATCAATGATGAGACCCAGGAATTTGGACTTATCTGTAAGCGTGAGTTTTACGCCACACAATGAGGGAGGGTCAAAGCGGAAATTTTATATTTCCCCGTGAAGAGTACTAGTTCCGTTTTTTGCAGATTAACTTCAAGAATTGAACAAGTCATCAAACAACTATTTATCTTTTATAAATGAAAGAAGAGGAAAAGTGAGGATGTCAAATTTTTCAAAACATATAGACCAAGAACACAAGTCAACTGAAACAACTTGTGAAACGATTCACACTTGAAATTATTTACACACACATCTCTACTCTGATTCGAACCAATCAAGTGGTGCAACATTTTATTACTACGAATAGATATGGATGGGATTTGAACTAGATATGAATTCAATTAACAAAAGCTAATCAAAATTGTGGTGACACATGTCATTCTTAACAATTATCAGAATCATCAAAAATTGTTTATCAGTGTTGTTGTTTTAAATCAACAAACAATCAAATTTGTTCATGAGTCGAATCAAATTATCATTGACGACTTCACACTTCATTTAAGAAACTAATCGATTTATTTAATCATAAACAACCGTAGTAATTGGATTGGCGAAACTAGTTTGTAAGCCGGAGAGTAAACTCTGTGAAAATTATTGGTGAAGGCCACACCCGATTGGTCCTAATGAATGGGCGTTCGCTTCTAAACAAAACCATTTCTCACTTCTGGAAATATGTTTGTTAAAAATAGTAATTTTTGTGAGAACGAGTGTGAAGGGGAAAAATCGAGACACTTGTTAATTGATTTTAAGTTTCTTGTGTGCTTTGATCAGTATTCATTGTATTCGCAGTGATTGGAGATTGTACATGTATCTAGCGGCTGTTTTAAATACTCCCAAAATCGCTTACAACGACATCGGTTATGACAACCAAATTCTTAGGTCCCAGCTGAGCTCCAATATAATCCCACTGAATAACAAATCGGTTACAACGACATCACGCGACCGCATTTTTAAAACTGTAAACTGTTTATCTGTAGATGCGATTAATATTATTGTTGAAGATCGTGTCTCTGGTGTTGACGCTTAAGTTACGCACGATTTTCGTAAGAATGACATTAAAAAATCGCCTTACTGTGCGTCGCCTTGTCTAAACCCTTTTTTGACATCAAAGGTCTCGGCGAAGTCTTAATCGACCTTGATGAAGCAACGGTCAAGCTGGGTCTGTCTGGAATTCTAAATAAAAAAAGAAGGGAGAGCGGAGTAAACCTACTAAGTCAGGAAAAAGAGAAAATTTCGTTTGGTATTGTACATCAGGGGACCAGTGGGCTGAGATTTTTTTATACGTTCCAGACACGCTATCAGCAGCAACAATTTTGAGAAGACTCACAAAGCTAATCTCTTAAACCAGAATAAACATAATTGGTAACTGATCCCTCAAATTAATGAATAACTTCAGACATACCACGAATACCAGACATACGGCGAATGCTTGATGAGGGCAGGACAGCAGTATAGCACGTGAACTAGAGAGCACATTTGCACGAAGGTATTGGGCTTTATTTAGAGGTACAATAATAATAATAATAATGGCGGCGCTACAGCCCGAAGTGGACCTGGGCCTAGTTTCTCAACAACCACTTGTGTTGTGCATGCTATTCTTCTCTCACGAGTGAAGTGGACCTACAGTTTAATGTCGACTCCGAACGTCGATTTTGAGAAGCATTTTCTAAACAGTTATACGGTTTTAGCATTGTCAGTAGCTCAAAAGCGGTGGAGCCGTGCAAAAGTGTTAGGTGTTTTTTCGAGATTCGAACCTTATACCTCGAGCGTAAGAGTAGGCATAGGATATATGTATAGGACACATAATAATTCTGCTTCTGGAAAGGTTATTGGCTTGATTGAAAAGACAATTCTATGTCCTTATACTTTATGAATATGATTTCTGGTATGTGCCCGCAGCGGCTGCTTCGAATGAATAAGGTCAAATTGCCTCCTATCAAAATAACCGGAATAGACGCCCAAATCCAGATATGTAAGTTGACCATAAAGGACAACTTTTATATAAAAAGTAGAGGTTTTCGCAGGCAAGCCATCAACTACTTATCAGTGGTTAATGTTTTTGTCACAGTTACGCTTCAAGCTTGTGTCATATACTCCGAGGGGAGAAAAGGCCCAGACTGTTCTCCTCAAGGGACTGAGTGTCTCTACTGAGTTTTCAATAAATCCTTTGCGTCGCGCATTGTGTACCGCCAAATTGTGGAAACCAGAGCTTTTCCATGTTAGACCCATTTAATCGGAGATTGAAATAAACTGGGCAAGTGCGAATTGTACTCGCACGGGGAAGGTTCCGTCGCATAATATTGATAGATGATTTCTGAATATCAAACGACGTTTCCAAACTATTTCAGTTGAATTTTCTTCTAACTTCAACCCAAATCAACCATTTATTCCTAAATTCTTACATCCAAACAAACAAATGTTCATCCCTACATATACCTATATATCTATCCAAGTTTATCCACCACAGAAAATCCCTTCCATCATACACATACCCAATCACTCCTCATGCCTGCGGTGTGTGTGTGTTCATTTCTGTTGGGCATTTAGGGGTGAGATCGAAACGATAACGCTCATTAACGAATAGAGTGGCCGAACACAGCATGAAATTATGTGTAAAAATGAAAATCGTTCTCATTTTAAATCTTAGATATCTCAAAATTTCAACATAAGTCGATATTTTGAAATTTATCATTTCTTAATGCTTACGCCGAGGTCGCCAAAACTGCGTTTTCAGATCTTCAAAATTCGCATGTCGATGATTGACCGTTTTTGGCCAATATCTCCAAAACCATTAGGGCCAGAATGCTCGCAATGGTTTTAAATGAAAGTACACAATGAAGCCAAGTTTTTGTGATTTTTTCAGATTTTTAAACACTTTGGTTTAGAAATGGCAGGGGGGGACGCATTTAAAAAAACTTTGGGGCTCCATATTTTCCAAACGGTATTTTGGATAAAAAAGTGTTGAAAGAAACCTCCACCTCATTTCGAAAGATCTGTCGATTGATATATATTTCGATGGGGTGCGACAATTTTTCAAAATTAATGTCAACTTCACCTGTACTGGGGACACCCCCAAATGGCCCCACTTTTTAAAATCGCTGCATAGGCAATGACATCTAGGTCTGAAGTACCTAATACCAACATTTCATCCCGATATCTTCATAAACTTCGGAGATAAAAAAGTGTGACAGACACGACGGACGGACGGACGGACGGACACACCGAAATTATAAAGGTTCCGTTTTTGTAGACGGAACCTTAAAAATCAGTGATCATTCATCTATTGCGCTCTCCATTAACAGTTATGTTCCAATCGGCTTTATCTTTGAAAAAATATGAGCAGTTGTTTTATAGGTTTATGGACAATGGTAAAAATGTCTCCATAAATGATTGTGGATTTTCTTAAATCCAGATTCGACGAATTTGTTTATTGATGTAGCCATTTAGCTAAAAGTGAAACCTCTGGCTGAAAAGGTAGTACACGGTGAATTTCGAAAACTGAACCATGATTTTCGATGCAAGTTCGCACAAGCGTGTGCAACGCTCATAGCAGATTGAGGATATTCCAGAGCAAGCAACTGGATGGCGTTGGTTAAGCGCCTGCCCCAAGTTAGAGGGGTCCCAGGTTCGAATCACAGTGAAATCGAATCTTGTCCGGTCACCATTTGCTGTTGGGATCAAATTAACGGCACTGAGGTAGGTTGCTACCTGGTAGTACAATGGACCAGTTGACCAGTTTTGCTTCAAAAACCTCAGAAAAAAAATATTCCAGAGCAAATTGTACTGACTTTCATTAGCCCACAATTGAGAAAACTGGCTGACTGTGTCAATGTTGCCTTGTTGAAAACCACACCTTTTTGCCAATCATTGTAAATTATAGCTGTTAAATTCAATGAAAAAATGTTTCCTATTCGACGAAAAAATCCCCTTTACAAGTATGTCTAAAACAGCGCAATAAAGTGCTCTCAATGAAATTGAGAAACAAACCCTAGCGTGTACTTGATCACCATTTATAAAACACCTTCGTGTAATTGACTTAATTGTTAGCCAATTAGATTTGTAACTTTTGATGTGAACAACAAGCCGCCTTAAAAAATCATTTAAGACTGTTACGTATACGCCATCATATGAAAAAAAAAACATTTTAAAGGCCACGGAAATTTTGCAAAAATAGGCAAAAAATGTTAGTAGATTATTAAAATATTTTGTCAATTGTCGGTTGATGGTTTACGTTTCAGTCTACAATTACTTTTTATGAACACGACAATAGCAGTATGATTATGAAGTCATTTCTTGAGAAGCTGATACCATATTAGATGTACCACCGAACCGAGCAGACTAGTCTATAGTCTTGTCCACTTGTCTACAACAAGGACAAGTCTGCTGAGACGACCGTTTACTTTCTCGTGCCCAAATCTTTTTTTTAGACATCGAAGGGGTCTTCAACAACTTCGAACCAAGAGTAATCTTACAAGCATTCATCAAACTCGGAATCGAAGTGCCATACCCACAATGTGGTATGCTCTCACCCCTTCTCGTTATAGTTATATGATAGTCTGGTTGTGGAACAAGTCCAGACTCCACTAAGCTTCGTGAAAAATAATGTCTACAATAACCTCCTCAAGTTCGCCAACGAAAGATGGACCAAGCTAGAAACCTGTGTCCTATCCAGAAGCTTATGGCCCAACTACAACCAAAAGAGAACAAAAGACCTGCTCAACAACAGTAGAAGAAACATATCTAGAATTATAGCGGTCTGTACTGGACACTGGGCTGTTGGCAGGCATGCTGAAAGACTAGGCATACCATTTAACTCGCACTGCTGCAGCTGCCGGGTGGAAATCGAGCCAGAAAACCCCGAGTACTTTCTGTGCAAATGTCCGGCTCTAGCTAGAGTCAGACAACGCACTCTGAGTAAAGCCTTCTTTAACACCCCTAAGAACCTCTCGGAGGCAAACATTCATAGTCTGCTAGCCTTCATAAATTCCACAAAGTGGTTTTAAAAAGCAGTCAATTCTGAGTGAACACACACTCCTTTTCACCCCCTTTACACAAATTAAGCATTCCATAGGATGTGGTATCAAAACAGCGCTTTCAAGGCGCTAATTGGATGCTACAAACAGGATCTGTATGTCCACCGCCACTTTTACCTACCTATCTAGCCGCCTCTTCTATGGAACATTGTGGTGAATGAACTGCAGTTAACCTAAGAGTTGGGAGGCTGCATAGTGGTCGCTTGTTTGGACTATGGTAGAAAAGTGATGTCTCATGCTTTAAGAGATAATGCGAATTGTTCCCTTTCAACTTTCCGCATTGACTAGAAACTGCGGTCTTGGAGCCAATCTACAAAAATCAGCACTACTTACGAGGAGATGTCAAAATTTCCCCTTCTAACACACCCTCTCTGAGTCACTCACTGATAATATAAAATTCTCATCCGTGAGCAAATCAAAAAGGACACTATGGCATTACTTCTCCCAAAAGTGTAGATGGCGACTAAAACTCGCTTTGCGCACTGGTCATCCTTTTTCAGCAGTCAGGCCCAAAACAACTGTCATCTAGGGGATTTTTTTTAAATCATAGGTTATTTTGACAATGACAGCTGTTTCCCGCTCAGAAACTTGACAGAAAGTTCTCCACGGAATTGAGTCGCTTTACGCTTGAACAACGATAGGAAATATTGAAAACTTATTCCCAAAGTGAGTGCTGTGTAGCCCAAACAGTGTGTTTTTTTGAAAATAAGTTTTGGCCGAAATGAAGCACCCACCGCGACTGTTGTACGCAAGATTGTGCAAAAAGTTCGCGAGACTGGTAAGCTAGTGGACAACACTGATGGTCCCCGTCGTCGGCGTCCTACGATGCACACAGATGAGAATATGGCTGCTGTGACCGAGAGTGTGAGACTCTATTCACGAACATCAACTCGCCATCGACCTCAACAGCTCAACATTTCAAGCACTAGTCTGAGAAGAATTCTGCGCAAAGATCTCGGATTATTCGCTTACAAGGTCCAATTGACTCATCAATTGAAGGCGCTCAAGTTATATTGATTAAAACGGCAGTGGATGTACTCGTATATTATAGTAAAGATGTTTATTCTTTCAATGATCGGAAACTACTCTCCGAATTGATCCGCTTTGCTGCAATCGACCTCAACTGCACCAAGTGAAATTGCTGACAACGTAATATTGTTTCCATGAGAAACAAATTAGTATGTTTCGCTTATGTACTATCGAGACCGAAGGAACTGCCTAACAAAGTTCTGGATTTCCAACCAGACGTTCCCAATAGGTGTAGGGTTACGTTCAGACGTAATTCGCGCCACCATCCGCTTCGTTATCGCCTCGAAGTTTGAGCCTTAGAGCAGGTTGAATTGGACAACTATTTTGTACGACAAATCATCTCTTCTGACGAGGTACATTTTCATTTCGGCGGCTACGGTAACAAACAAAATTGCCGCATCTGGGGCTCGGAAAATGGAAAACCGGCACGTTATTGTCGAGAAGCCAATGCATCCACAGTGAGTGACAGTTTGGTGCGAATTGTGGAGTGGTGGCAACATTGGAACATCTTCGAAAATGAGGTTGGAAACAACGTTTTTGTTAACCGACTTTTTTTTACTGAAATTGAAGACATGGATTTGGACTACCTCTAGTTCATGCAGGATGGTGCGAAAAGCCACAATCGATCTTTTTTCGCAAGAAATTCCCAAATCGTGTTATTAGCCGCCTTGACGATGTCAACTGGCCGCCTCGGAGCTACGATTTGGCCATATTGGACTTCTTTTGTAGGGAATCGTAAAGGACCAATGTTATGCCAACAATCCGGAAACGATTCAAGCACTTAAGGCCAATATCATCCAAGCAATCCGTGAGCTATAGCTCGAAACCATCAACGAGGTCTTGGAAAATTGGGGTGACAGAATGCGCTACTGCGAAGCCAGCCGAGACAGCCACTTGCATGACGTTGTATTTTATATTTAATGGGAATGCTTGCTTCCATAATACATGGAAAAAATCTAATTAATTTAATTATTTTCATTTTATTGCATTTTCAAAAAGTAACTTGTATTTGGTCCACCCTGTAAAAACTAGATGTTGGCTACATTCGACTAGGCCAACTTACGTGTTGGTATACATTTTGATGCCACTTTATCGCTGAATCGAAACTTATTTTTCGCTTTTTTTGCAAACGATCTGAGCGGTCTTTATCAGTTTTGTGCACGCTAAGTACAAGAAAACCATGTTTTTCTGTTCAACTTGTAAGTCCATCTGATCAAAAACGTTTGATCAAAAAATTCAAAAGCATTTTTTTACACTCTCAATTCAATTCCATTCTATATTTAAAATGCACTCAATAATTTAAACATTCTTTCCAATTCGTAAACACAAATAACTAAAAATACATTTTTTTTTTATACATTTTCAGAAGAGAGAGATCCCCAAGAGAGTGCAGAGGAGACCAAGGAGCGAATAGATGCAAATTTGTACTTATACGATGATGAACTTGAGACCAGGCCACACGTGTCAACGTTCATTTCATCACTCGCCAACTATGAAAACACCATACCTGCAGCAACAGATCCCGATGCGAAAGCGGCCCCACCTGCTCGCATGGGTAAGTTTGAAAAGTTCAAAAAAAGCACTTGTTTTAAAAATAAATGAAAAAATAAAATAATTTCATCAAACATCAACAATCCACGCCGCCACTAACTGCATCCAAGCTGTGTACGACCTTTACCTTCCCCCATCGCGCCCTAATGGCTCCCGATAGTAACAATTTATTTTAAAATGTCTTCTATCTATAATTAGTGTCATAATCTAGCCGACTGCCTGTTAGTGTATTCTCCCGGCAAATTGACGTTGGGGATTCGTTATTTTCTCGGCCGATAGCTTACATGGAATGCGCTCCCATTGGGGCACCGACACTAATTAACGCCATATGGTAGATGCGAGTAGTTGATATGATTACCCGTGTGAAGTTGATATCCTCTGAGGCGTTGTCGAGAGTATCTGGAGTGATTGAATATCATTCAGCTGACATCTTGGAGCGTCTTATTGTTTTTGATGTTCTTATCTTGCCGATGTATCAGTGATCAATTTAATTGGTTTGTGAAATACTTCACACAGAGAATGCAGATGTCTCCGTGACCTATGTTCTCTCCACACTTAAATACGGATCAAGTTCAAGCTTCAATCTTCTCAGAAAATGCATTACTTTGTATTTTACATTGAAGGAGTCTTGAAATTAATGCCACCAGAGACTCTGGATCATATAAAATCCCCTTTCGAAAACGTGTATTTCGAGTTACAAATTGAAAGCCATATTTTTTAATGTACAGAGTGACCAAATAATAACGAGAGGAAAAGAAATTTTAATAAAATAATAAACTGGGCAAATGCGAGTTGTACTCGCACGGCAAAGGTTCCGTCGCATAAATATTTGTTGATGGAAGCATTTTTGAATATCGGGCGAAGAATTCAAGTTATTTGAGTAAAATTTTCTTCTAACTTGAACCCAAATCAACCATTCATTACTACATTCGTGCATACAACCAAACAAACAGCCACCTCTAAAAAAATTTATCTTAGACAGAAAATCCCTTCCATCATATCCAATCACTGATCATGCCTGCGGTGTGTACATTGCTGTTGGGCATTTAAGGGTTGAAATGAATGGAATGTGAGAGGTAACACTCATCATCGTTTTGAGTCGTCGATCTTCTTCTTCTTCTTGGGGCGCTACAGTCCGAGGGGCATGTTTAGTGACGCCCACTAAACATGCCTCTCCAGCCAGCACGATCTTTCGCCAACTGTCTCCAGTTTTGCACACCAAGCCGACCGAGGTTCCCCTCGACTTGTGTGTGCCACCTTGTACGTGGACGTCCTCTGTTGCGTTGTCCCACAGGCTCAGATTCGAAGAGTCTTCGGGCCGGAGCTAAGTTGTCCATACGCTATACATGGCCTAGCCATCATAAGCGTTGGATCCGTAGACGCCTGGCTAGACTCATGTCGCTGTACAGCCCATATAGTTCGTGGTTGAACCTTCTCCTCCAAATGCCCTCAACGCAAACAGGACCAAAGATCGCGCGCATCCGCTTGGGATATTGTCCATGCCTCTGCGCCGTACAGCAGGACTGGGATGATCAAGGTCTTGTATAGAATCAGCTTAGTCTTTCGAGAGAGGGCTCTACTACTCAATTGCCTTTTGAGCAAAAAAAACAGCGGTTGGCAAGAGTTATTCAGCGTTCGATATCGGTACTGATGTTGTTTATACTGTTTACTGCGGAGCCAAGGTAGACGAAGTCCTTAACTACCTCAAAGTGTTCGCTGCCTATGCTGACGTTCTGGCCAAGTCGTTGATGTTGTGCGTCCTTTCTCGATGACAGCATATACTTTGTTTTGCCCTCGTTTAACGCCAGACCCATTTTAGCCGCTTCCGTTTCAATGCCAGCAAACGCATCATTGACGGCTGGCTGTGTTCGCCCAATCACGTCGATGTCATCCACGTAGGTTAGCAGTTGAACAAACTTTTGAAAGATCGTGCCTCTTGTGTTGGCCAGTCAGTTTTGCACGATCTTCTCAAGAACGATGTTAAAGAAATCACATCGTCGATCACAGCATGGAATTGTCATTGGTCAACGTCAACGTAGCAATTTTTTTGTCGCGCATCAATTAGAGGTTACATTTACAAATCTACGCAAAGTGCTTAATTTTTTATACGATTTCAAAAATCATTTATTTTTTGTAAACTAGAAATACAGACTTTTCAGAAAATATATAGCATGTTATGCCTTTGAAGAGAAACTTTAATAGATTTGAAGAAATTGCTTGGTTTCACTTCTAGTTCCAAAGAAAATTAAGAACAAATAATTCATTGACGAATTTTGATATGGAGGGTCTCTTCGAAATTTTCGTGTATGCATATATCACGCTTAACTCCACCCTACGTGATATGACGTGGCGTCGAAAGACGTGAGATGGCATAGAATGACGTGACGTAATGCGACATGAAATGAGATGACGTGATGCGAAGTTACGTGACATCACCTCACGTCACCTTACGTCACCCTCACGTAAGCTCACGTCACACTCACGTCACCTCACGTCACCCTCACGTCAACTCACGTCACCCTCACGTTACTCTCACGTCACCTCACGTTAAACTCACGTCACCCTCACGTCACCTCACGTTAAACTCACGTCACCTCATGTCACCCTCATGTTACCTCACGTCACCCTCACGTCAACTCACGTCACCCTCACGTTACCCTCACGTCACCTTCAAAACTTAATGATGTCTTCAAAACTGCGTTTTCAGATCTTCAAAATTCGCATGTCGATGATTGACCGTTTTTGGCCAATATCTCCAAAACCATCAGGGCCAGAATGTCTCGAAATTGTTTTAAATGAAAGTGCACAATGAAGCCAAGTTGTTGTGATTTTTTCAGATTTTTAAACACTTTGGTTTAGAAATGGCAGAAATGGCTTTGAGGCTCCATATTTTCCAAACGGTATTTTGGATAAAAAAGTGTTGAAAGAAACCTCCACCTCATTTCGAAATATATTTCGATTGATATATATTTCGATGGGGTGCGACAATTTTTCAAAATTAATGTCAACTTCACCTGTACTGGAGACACCCCCAAATGGCCCCACTTTTTAAAATCGCTGCATAGGCAATGACATCTAGGTCTGAAGTACCTAATTCCAAAATTTCATGCCGATATCTTCATAAACTTCGGAGATAAGAAAGTCTGACAGACACGACGGACGGACGGACGGATGGACGGACACACCGAAATTATAAAGGTTCCGTTTTTGTAGACGGAACCTTAAAAAAAGGTTTTTTCCTTCTCATTTAAAAAAAATAAGGTCCGATAATGAAACGATTGGATGGCGCAGTTGGTTAAGTGCCTGCCCCAAGTTCGAGGGGTCCCAGCTTCGAATCCCAGTGAAATCGAGTCCAATTGCCGTTGGGATCAAGTTGGCGGCACTTGAGTAGGTTGCTACCTGGCAGTGCAATGGGCCAGTTTTGAGTCTGAGTGCTCCAGTAGTGTTTCAAAAGATCTCCGAAAAAAAAGAAAGGTTCGATGATGCCGCCCTGCCATAAACCGAACTAAACAGACAATATTTGGCGAGGCATACATGCTTGGTCGAACACTTGCGGATTGTGTTCGCTCAAATAACGAAAAATTTGACATAGGCGCAGAGTCGAAAATAGGCCTCGTCCGATCTCCGGATCTAAGACCAACATTTGAAGCGGCCAATAAGCGAACCCACTTCTGTTAGTACAATTTTTTTACGGATGTAGGTTCAAATAATAATAATAATGGCGGCACCGCACTCCGAGGTGGACCTGGGCCTAGCTTCTCAGCAACCACTCGTGCTGTGCGTGCTTTTGTTCTCTCACGAGAGGAGGGACCTACAGTTAAATGCCGACTCCGAACGACGAAATTGAGAAGCTTTAGTCTCAAATCCTACCGTAAAATAAGCCGGATTAGCTCTCTGGCGATGCTCAATTCAGCTGATCGGCGCCAAATCGACATTTCTGGGTCTTCTTCGATACTGGCCGCTACAACGGCTATGTTTTCTTTAATTCGCAACAATCTCTGTCTGGTTGGTGGCTTAAGTTACAAATGAGTGTCCTCACGCTCGAACTTTTCCACGGTGCGACAAATTGCCTGCACCTGAAGCCTTGACAAAAGTCGACAGATCCGACGAAGAAATTCACGTTGCGTATTAACAACTAGGCCGCACTTTCGATAATATTTTTAATAATTTCCGCACGTTCGGCAAACGTGAAACGATGTCCGATGAAATGGCGAACCTTACTGAAAATATTTTGACAGCTGGATGTCATTGGTAACATTGACAGCTACTGAAACATAACAACTGGAAAAGGTTAGGTTAGATTTTGGAGGGGGAGTGTGATAGTTAAAGCATCACTTTCACTCGGAGGCTATCGGGCCCATTGTGAATCTCTTCAATTGCGGAGTACACAATCTGATAACCTATCCTGTCACGGGATGGCTGAAACCACCCCATGCACCTTATGAATTTTAGAAGATCCGATATATTTGCATTCGCTGAGTCCGCAGTCTCTGTGAAGAATCTTTGGCCGAGCGAAGGTAGGTGCCGATTCAGGAGAGTTGGGCAGTGGCAAAGCAGATGTTGGATCGTCTTGGTTTCTACCCCATATCCGCAGCTCCGGCAGAGATCGCTGGATTCCACATTCCACATCCGGAGCATTGTTCCGATGGGACAGTGTCCTGTAATCACTCCGCTGAGCATACGGATCGAGTTTCGGTCCAACGCCAGGAGCTTCTTTGTATTGCCATAGTTAAACTTTGGCCACATTGATCTTGTCGTGTGGCAATCATTTTTTGTAGGCCAAGTTGAGTTGGCCTCTTTTTGTATAGTTCCGCTTATGATCCGCTACTGATCGGTGGTCGTAGTGACGTATCCGCTTCGCTAATATCGACTGCAGACCCTTGTCTGGCCAATTCGTCCGCTCTCTCGTTCCCTGTAATAGAGCAGTGGCCCGGGACCCAGCAGAGTTTGATCTTGTGGTGGCTGATGGAACTCAGTGAGTCGCGGCAATTCACAACAGCCTTTGATTTCGTTGTACAGGATCCTATTGACTTCAGTGCAGCCTGGCTGTCTACAAAGATGGTGATATCAGATGGTGGGATATCGGTTACTTGTATGTGTTTGGCTGCTTTCTCTATTGCCAAGATCTCTGCTTAGAAGACACTGCACAAGTTAGGGAGTCTAAATGATTCGTCTTAATGCAAGATATCCGAGTAGAATCCTGTGTAAAGGGCAATCTCGTGGTCGTTGATAACAACTGGAAAAACTATCACTGCTCTATGATATTGAATGTTTTCTGAGAGCCGAAATCTACCTTTGGATGTAAGCATCGCAATTTTCAAAACCTCCACTGACAGACCTCATTTTTCTTCTTCTTCTTGTGGCGCTACAGTCCAGGGTGGACTTGGGTCTCAACCAACAACCCTCGCTAGTTTGCGCGATCTTTTGCTAGCTGTCGCCAATTGCACACGCACAGTTAGTTGAGATCAATCTCAACTTGGGTGTGCTACCTTAGAGGTGGACGTCCTTCTTTGCGGGACAACAACGCAGGTTCTGAGTCGAAAATTGAAGTAAGCATCTCCTTGGTAATTTACAAGATCTTTTGTCAATTTAGCTGACGCTCTACATCACACAAATTAGTAGTTGACGAACAGAGTCAAGTGTGCATGTGTACGAATTGCTAAGAAGACTTAATCAAACAAAACATCCTTCACTGAAATTATTCCTTCAAAAGTTCTACAAACAATTGACAGAAAAATTCTCATTTTTACTTCCCAATTTGCTGATATTCATTTTGAGAATATTACAAATGAACGAGACTCGAATGTCAATATTTCCATAAGAAATTCTTTATTAATATTCATGCAGACGACTGCAGGATATATAGAAACTCATTTTATTATGCACTTTCCCTCCTTTTCGAGGATCCGGTACAGGGAATCATCTTGATGCACAGCAAAAAACGAGCACGAGAACTTAAAAGGATACACCAAAAAATCCATATACTTCCTCTCGCCCCATCCACAACTGAACACTGTTGTTCTTTTATTTATGTTTTCATTTCTCTTCACAGGAACCTTGATCGGCGTTTTCCTACCTTGCATTCAAAACATTTTCGGAGTCATCCTCTTCATCCGCTTAACATGGGTTGTCGGAACGGCTGGAGCTGTCTGTGGATTTCTGATTGTATTAACATGTTGTTGTGTGGTAAGTAATTAATATTTTTCGTTTTTATATCAGTCTTGTTGAACTTCAAAGTGCATGACCTTGTTCACGAACAGGGGGTATTTGTTCCTTTTTTCGGGCATTTCGATGTAATCCTCCCCACAGACAGGATTATTGTAGTTCATAGGTATTCTTTTTTTTTTCTCTGGATTTCCAAAAATAAATCCTTTCGCTACTTGTTCGTTCGTTATGGCGGATCCCGTTCGTCTCAAATAATGTGTCTAGTTTTGATTTTGTAAAAAAATTAATTCTATTTCAAGAAAGTCAAGGGGTATTTGTTTGTTTACCTCTTCAATCAATCCTGCAATCGTAAGTAAGTTAAATTGTCTATACCCAGTTTGATGCCATAATCGCTTAAAGCACTACTTCTTAAAACCTGGAATTCCTCTGCTGTTTCAACCGGTTATCCAACAGTGCTTAACTGAACTGATGTGGTCGTTCCCAGGCTAATAGTATTCTTCTTTTCGCGTTTTTTTCAGCCCGACGATGTGAATTGCCTTCTTTGCCTTGGATATACTTTCGTGGGGATCCATTATTCCATGCGAAAGTAAGCATACATTGTTCTTGATGCACTGCCGAATCTCCCCCCAATCCACATCATAAGGTGTACTCTGAAGGCCATTTTCCGTTTAAAAAGAAGTGGTTTTTGATACAACTCGCACTGGAGTCTCGATGACCTTGCGCATCGCATTTCTTTTGACCCCAGTCGTCTGACGCACGAACACCTGTACTCCAGCTGCGACGAACATAGAAAGTCGACTCTTCCTGCACTCAGGACTGGCTCTGGCCAGAATTTGAGCCAGGAAAAGAATGTAGTCGAATCTTCACGAACGGCTCCAAGACCAATGAAGGATCTCGTGCTGGTGCTTTCGTTGAGAGCGACAACTTTAGACTACACACCTCGTTAGGTAAATTTGCATCGGTTTTCCAAGCGGAAACCTATGCGATCCTAATGGCTACGAACTATATTGTGAAGAATAGGTGGAAGGGGCTAAGTATTTGCGTCTGTAGCGACAGCCAAGCTGTGCTTAACACCTTGTTCAACTCTTTAACCACTTCCAGGATAGTTCAGGAATGCAAGTCTTCTCTGAATTTGATCGGTAGCTTAAATTCGCTAACACTTATCTGGATCCCGGGGCACCACGGGATCACATGAAATGAGATCGCCGATGAACTTGCTAGGCGAGGATCAGATGAGGCATTCTCAGGATCTGAACCTACGCTGGGACTGCCTGTGTCCTTGGTTAGGGATTCCATCGATGGTTGGACTTCTCGAGAGCACAACCGCAGGTGGCATGACTCTCCAGGATGTAGACAGACCAAGTACATGCTCCCCAACGTCTGTAAGAAATCCGCGGCTTTCTTGTTATCTCTTAACGGAAAAGACTCCAGACAACTTACCGGTGTACTAACGGGGCACTACACCTTCGCCAAACACCTAAGTGTGCTTGGCCTAATCGATGAAACCCTCTGCGACGCCTGTGGAGAAGACGATGACACTGCAAAGCACTTCCTCTGCCATTGTCCTGCCTTTGCTCGGATCAGGTGGCAGTTATTTAGTGCTGATGAGTGAAAGCTGATTATCAAGGCTCCTAATCACAGAAGCGCCTGCTAGTCTTCCTCTGGAAGTTTTTGCGTCTGAGTGCTCCAGTGTAGTGTTATAATAACCTCCGACAATAAAAAATAAAAAATAAACTGGGCAAGTGCGAGTTGTACCCGCACGGGGAAGGTTCCGTCGCATAATATTGATGGATGATTTTTGAATATCAAACGACGTTTCCAAACTATTTCAGTTGAATTTTCTTTTAACTTTAACCCAAATCAACTATTTATTACTACATTCAGCATCGACGCATACATATATCTCAATCCAAGTTTATTCAACACAGAAAATCCCTTCCGTCATACCAAATCTCTGCTCATGCCTGCGATGTGTGTGTACACTGTATTCAGGGGTTGAGATCTAAGAGATAACACTCATCAACGAATAGAGTGATCGAACACAGCATGAAATTTATGTGTGAAAATGAAAATATTTATCATTTCTTAGATATCTCAAAATTTCAACATAAATTGATATTTTGAAATTTATCATTTCTTAATGCTTACGCCGAAGTCTTAAAAACTACGTTTTCAGATCTTCAAAATTCGCATGTCGATGGTTGACCGTTTTTGGCCAATATCTCAAAAACTATTAGGGCCAGAATGCTTTAATTATTTTAAAAATGAAAGTACTCAATGAAGCCAAGTTTTTGTGATTTTTTTCAGATTTTTAAACATTTTAGTTTAGAAATAGCAGGGGGACGGATAAAAACAAGTTTTGGAGCTCCATATTTTTCAAATGGAACTTTGGATCAAAAACTATTGAAAGAAACCTCTACCTGATTTCAAAAGATCTGTCGATTGATATATAACTCGATGGGGTGCGATAAGGTGTAAAAATTAATGGCAACCTCACATGTACTGAAGCCACCCCCAAATGGCCCCACTTTCTAATTTTGGGTGCATAGACAATGACATCTAGGCCTGAAGTACCTAATTCCAATATTTCATGCCGATATCTTCATAAAATTGGGAGATAAAAACAGAGTGACAGACACGACGGACGGACGGACGGACGCACCGAAATTATAAAGGTTCCGTTTTTGTAGACGGAACCCTAAAAAAGCATACATTGTCAGCGTATCCTGGGTTATTAAGTTAACTGCTAACAACAGTATACAAATGGCTGCACTTCTTCAAACCGACAATCTTGATCTTATCTACATGCCCTTCTCCCGGGCAATGCCTCCATACACTCTATTTTGTTAATGGATACAAATTCTGTTTGAAGAAGGGCATTATGAATGATGTGAAAATCTCATGACTTTAGATAGCTTGTATTTGCTCACTTAATCCATTTTCAAGCCAAACTAAACCTATCAAATGTACCAGATGTTCATAGATTCCTCGAAAGTAAAAACAAACACATCACGTTACAAAGCAGCACCTACGAAGACAATAAGAGACTTCCTGAAAAACTGATTTTCAAGCGTCGCGTCACTGGATGGGAATCGGAAAACTATTGTCCTACTGGTCTTTCATCGTGTCCATTCAAATGAAAATAAACGATTGAGATAAGTTATTTGCATCTATTTCTGGATGTTTTGCATGAAATACATTTCGATTAAGAATAATTTGGAGTAAAACTTGAACAGGGGATAACAAATTTGAAAGCGATTTAAATTTGTTCACTGAAGTGTGCTGCCATCAAAGAATCTCACAACTCCAATTTAGATGTCGATGGAGACAAAATTTATCGATTTCGCATGAGATTTTGTTAATGGGATTCCTTTCATCACAACGGACGTCCTTGATGTGGTTTGTGTGGACAATCAGAAGCTTCAAGACTAAAGTAATACCAACAATTCTTTAATTTCCACTTCGATTCACTCACTTAATTCGGACCTAGTCATCCTTAGGTTATTTTGTATTGTTTAACCTTTAGAAAGAGTGTATTCATAGATGATTATTTTCCCGTTAAGGTAAAACTATGTCTGAGCGTTTGTTCTTTCGAGTAGATACTATGAAACCTGTCAAGATGGCCACCTACGAGGTTGAACTAAATATCTAGTGCAACATCTTCCACAATGAACACAAGTCAAATTTTTGCGCACCATGACGAATTAATGAATTAGGATCTTCCCTAACATTAGTCTCATCTACGCAGATAAATTCATCTGTGGGTCCTTTGACAATTTCTGTCGTTGACTTGAAGACCAAAAACGATTCAGTTAGTCGAATATGTTGATCTTACACTATTCTAACACAGACTTTGTTAAGACATTACCCAAGATTCGAAAACAGGCGCTGCATCATTATTTCCTAAACAGTACTACCTAAAATTATATTGCCATGAAGCGAGTAGACATATTCTTTACAATTTTCTTAGAAGTATTCAGATAAGACAAATGCATGTAACCGCATAAATACATACATATTTTACAGATTTACCTCAAATTAAATCTCGATTTCCATTTCTCCTTTTTTTTTCATTCTTAGACAATGCTTACGGCCATTTCAATGTCAGCTATTGCAACAAATGGCGTGGTGCCGGCGGGTGGAAGCTACTTTATGATATCAAGGTAAGTTATCAAATGCTGTTTCATTTTTAATGTTTCTATTGCGACTACATATCGGGACTCACGTTTAGAGATTTCGTGACCAACGATGTAAACCACTTACCGTGATTATGTTGTTTTTTTTCACGACTTGCAAGCCAATTTGTTTTTCATCTTTTAAGGATGATGTAGATGCTGCCGATGCTAGGGAATGGCACTCCATGAGCTATAATGGCTGCAATTATCATAATAAGTCATGAGATTCAGTACGAATTGAACACCAGATTTCGCAAACTTATACATTTTTTAGACGTGACTGTTTAAGCATTTTTCATGTTTTGTGCCAACATGATTCTACAATCATTTTCTGTTTTTTTTTAGTTCTGCTGACAAGACGATTGGCCATCATTGTCTTCCTTTATAAATTATCTTATCTATTGGATATTGGGGTTTTAGTAATCTGTTCAAATTGACAGTGTCTGAAGAAAAATTGTACAGTAAAAATCGGTTATAACGATCTTCAAGGGACTGACGAATTTGGTCGTTGTAAGCGATATGTCGTTGTAAACGATTTAATATGCTGTTGGATTACATATAATGGAGCTCAAGCGGAACCTAAGGATTTTGTCATTATAACCGATACGTCGTTATATACGTCGATTTTGACTGTCACTTTGACTTGACTTTGATTTTGGGATATTTGAAGCCTTTCCTTGGGAACACGAATACAACAGATCTACCCAAGAACTCAAACAGTTTAATCTAAGAAAATTTAAAAGACGAACAATTCTTTTCGTGCCTTTAGAATTCAGATTAGGCAATATACGATTCAGCTTTTCCTTCATTTTCTTCTTTTTAGGGCGCTACAGTCCGAGGTGGAACTGGGCTTCACCCGACATGTTATCCAGCCAGCACGAGCTTTCCCCAGCTGTCTCCAGTTTCGCACACCAAGCCGGCCAAGGTCACCCTCGACTTGTGTGCCCCACCTTGTATGCACGTGAACATCCTCTGTTGCGTTGTCCCAAAGGCTCAGAGTCGAAGACTCTTCGGACCGGAGCTTAATTGTACATATGCTCTACATGGCCTAGCCATCTTAGGCGTTGGTTCCGTAGACGCCTGGCTAGACTCATGTCGCTGTACAGCCCATACAGTTCGTGGTTGAACCTTCTCCTCTACGCAAACAAGACCAAAGATCGCGCGTAGAACTTTTCTCTCGAAAAGACCAAGAGATTGTTCATCCGCTTGGGATATTGTCCATGGCTCTGCGCCGTACAGCAGAACTGGGATGATCAAGGTTTTGTATAGAGTCAGCTTGGTCTTCCGAGAGAAGGCGAGAGAGTAATAGAACTCAATTGCCTTTTGAGCCCAAAACAACAGCGGTTGGCAAGAGTTATTCTGCGTTTGATTTAGGTACTGATTTTTTTTGTACTATTTACCGCGGAGCCGAGCTAGACTACGTCCTTAATTACCTCAAAGTTATAGCTGCTTATGCTGACATTCTAGCCAAATCGTCGAGGTTGTGCGTCATTTCTCGATGACATCATATACTTGGTTTTGCCCTCGTTTACCACCAGACCCATTTTAGCAGCTTCCCTTTCAATGCCAGCAAACGCATCATTGACGGCTCGCTGTGTTCGCCCAATCACGTCAATGTCATCCGCGTAAGCTAGCAGTTGAATAGACTTTTGGAAGATCGTGCCTCTTGTGTTGGCCATTGAGTTTTGCACGATCACCTCGAGAACGATGTTAAAGAAACTACATAACAGCGCGTCGCCTTGTCTAAAACCTTTTTTGACAAGGTCTCGGTGATTTTGTTACCGACCTTGATGGAGCAGCGAGAGTACTCCATCGTCATCCTGCTCAGTCTGACGAGTTTAGCAGGAATGTCAAAACTAGATATGGCGCTGTATAGCTCGTCTCTATGCGTGCTGTCATATGCGGCCTTGAAATCGACAAATAGGTGGTGTGTGTCGATTTGTATTTCTTGGGTCTCTTCCAGAATCTGCCGCAGTGTGAACATTTTGTGGACTTCCCTGGCATGAAACCACACTGATATGGATCTATCAGATTGGTGACGAAAGGTTTCAGGCTTTCACACAGAACGGCAGAAAAGATCTTGTGCGCGAAGTTATGCAATCCCTCAGTAATTGGCGCAGTCAAAGGGGTCTCCTATCTTGTGGATCGGGCAAACGATACTAAGATTCCACTCATCGGGCATGCTTTCCTCCGACCATATCTTAGAGATGAACTGGGGCATGCGCCCTACCAGATCAAAAAACTGAGTGTCTGACGTCGATCGCAACTTGATCAATCCGATTGATGGTTGAATGATCAGGAGACCGCTAGGTCCCTTTATGTATGTTGAGGTGTGGGAGCCGCGCGCTAGCTATAGAGAGGTTTCGCCTCGTGACAAAGTCCACTAGTCCTGAGATGAGTCCGTTTTCTTACGTGGTTTCGTTCTGTGTTTCCCGATTCTAGCAAATATACCGTCTTTACCCAGCTTAGCGTTAGAATAAAGGTGTGACCTACTTACACTATCTATTTATCAATTTAAAGGCCACACATGACACCGTGCATAAGAACGAGCTAAGCGACGCCATGTATAATCTTGGAACTTATGTCAAATTCGACGGGGCAGGACGATGATAGAATACTCACTGTTCCATCAAGATCGGTAAAGAACTAACCGAGACATTCAATGTCAAGAAATGTTAAAGACAAGCCGATGCGCCCTCGTGTGTGTGTTCTAATAACTCTGGCCAATACAAGAGCCCCGATTTTTCATAAGTGCCTACAACTGCTCAAATACGCTGATGACATTGAATTGACTGGACGAACGTAGCGAGCCATTAATAGGGATGTAAGTAAGACTAGTGTCGCGGCTCACTTAGTCGAAGTGTATAGTTAATGCACTGTCATATGCGGCCTTGAAATCGACAAATAGATGGTGTGTATCTGCATTTCTTGGGTCTTCTCCGGGATCTGCCGCAGTGTGAAGATTTGATCAATGGTTTACTTCCCCGGCCTTAAACCACACTGATACGGACCTATCAGATTGCGGACGAAAGGTTTCAGGCGTTCACACAGAATGGCACAAAAGATCTTGTACGCAATGTTCAAGAGAATTAACCCTCGATAGTTGTCGCATTCTAATGGGTCTCTTTTCTTGTGGATCAGCTTTTCCATTCCTCCTTTTTTGACAACTTTCGGCTTAATATTGTTAGTTTACAGCAGTACGAAAAATGTGTATATGTACATCTCAGACGAAGCATGTACTTAAGGGAAAAGAAATTAAGGATAATTTAATTATTTGACATCGAAAATTTCTTCATCGTCCCCTAGCGCAGGCCGGTGAGAATGCTGAATATGTACGAGCATATACAGTCAGCGTCAAAAGTTAGTGAACAGTGAGTCATCTGCTAAAAGTTTATCCATAAAATTTAAAATTACCGGAATGGGCTAGGATAGACATGGATATATCAAATTTAAGCTTCAAAGTCATATATAAAATATACTGTATTTTATTTAACATAAGCGTAAATATAAATCAATTAATTAAATTTATAAAAGAAGTGAGTGTACATGTGGTTGTGTCAATGAGTGTAAAACCTAACGACTCGTTTTCATACATTTCAACATTTGTAGGAACATTAATAAATAATAAATGGTGGAGCTACAGTCCGAGGTGGACTTGTTCCTAGCTTCTCACCAACCACTCGTGTTGTGCGTTCTATTGTTCCCTCACGAGTGAAGGGGCCTACGGTTTAATGCCGACTCAGAACGGCCATTTTGAGAAGCTTTTTATAGACAGTTATACTCTTTTGAAAAAATGTTAAGTGTTTGTTCGCGATTTCGCGAGCGTAGGAGTCGACGCACCTACCCACTACGCCACGGCGTCCAGTTAGGCCCAATACAGAATATTAAATAAGTAGCCGAATTGGTCGAGTAATAACCGAAAATTGGTGTCATTTCCAATTCCATTCAAAGCCTGGGTTCGACTCCCGACCAAAAAACATTTCATATTTTCACAGCTCAATATCTTTTGAGTCAAGACTGCTTCTCAATTTTCATCGTTTGGAGTCGACATTAAACTGTAGGTCTACACCGCTCTTTAAATGACAATCGAACGCAGAACACGAGCTGCTGCTCTAGATGCTGTACCGCCACAATATCTTATCATTCCTTATTTGCTATATATTTTTAAAAATAATTTTTTATATTTGTTTGTTAAATATGTTTTACATCTTAACAATTTAGATCGCTTGGGCCTGAGTTTGGAGGAGCTGTGGGTATGCTTTTCTACACTGGAACCACGCTAGCGGCGGCTATGTACATAGTGGGTGCTGTGGAAATTGTTCTCGTAAGTAAAGTTTTACATAATTATTTTTTTAACATTTTATTAAACTTCAAAACTTAATATTTAAAATAAGATATTTTTAGTATGAAATATTTTGCACTGAAAGGTGTAAACATTCAGAACATAATGGTGGCGGTATTTTTTAGCGCCGGTCATAGATTTGTCGTTTATCTTCTTAATAACTTCAAAATAACCAAAGGAGGCATTTTGGAAGGATGAAGTTATGAAATGTTGTCTTGTGACACTGAAAGTGGAGATATTATTGTAAAAGCTTCGAACCTAATATTAATATATTAACCAAGACCAAGCACAACTAGATGGCGCAGTTGGTTAAGTGCCTGCTCCAAGTTAGAGGGGTCCCAGGTTCGAATCCCAGTGAAATCGAATGTGGTCCAGCCACCATTTGCCGTTGGGATTAACGGTACTGGAGTACTTTGCTACCTGGCAGTACAATGAACCAGTTTTGAGTTTGAGTGTTCCAGTGTATTGCTTCACAAAAAAAGAAAGTGACAACGCTAAGTGATTGAATTTGCAATCGTCACACACGATATGAAGCTGCTGTTAAATACTCAGACAAATTGATAGGTTAGGTTAGGTTAGGGGGCTGCTAATGAATTCGCTAGCACACTTAGACCATGTTGGTCAGTCGTGTTACCCACAGTCAGACTACTACAACTGATCGACCGCTCCAGTGATAAGGCAGTTAATTTGATCCCAACGACAAATGGTGACTGGACCAGATTTGAAAAACCGGATAAAAGCGTATTAACTTTGCTTTCACTGGGATTCGAACCTGTGACCCCTCTAGCTTAGGGCAGGCACTTAACCAACTGCGCCATCCAGTCGAGTTCAGACAAAGTGGTCGTGTGGTTCCAATTGATAAAAGCCAACAGACTTCTTTATATTTGTAGATTGGTAAAAAAACGAGTTTCTTGAAGTGATTTATCGGCTATATTTAAAAGGTGAAAGCATCGAAACAAATCAAGTCTGAGGTGGATTCAGGCTCTTGATTAATTGATTTGAATTATTGTATTCACCAAAAATTATGACAAATTTCTCGGCGTAATCTTTATAGGTGGACGACTTTCTGCACCGATACTTAATCCTCGATATAACATGACTATACTGCAGGGACCAAGGAACCCTCGAAACGATAAAAAAGGCCGAAAGAGTAATGGCAACGACTTTTGATCGACATGAGACATTTCCTCTTCTCCTCATTAACCTTAAAACCAACTTGTTGCGCCAGTACTTCAATCACCACGAAAGCGTCTACATCGGCACGTTCGAAACGCGTAAGAAGGTGATTACAAGAGCGGAAAAAGGCAGAATTTTCACGAGCGAAAAGGAGATGGGTTGGATGCGCCGAAAAGCGGTCTTCTTCACTTTAAAAGTAGATTATCGGGCATGTTTTCATCCCTAATCGTTCTGATTTCGACATATTTCTCCCATTTTCAGGTGTTGCACACGCAGAAAGTCTTGTCTGCCCAGGGTGATTACCCAGTCGCTTTTAAAGACCCTCTAACAGAGTGGGTCTATTAATGATCAAATTGCAAGCATAGAGGCAACAAATCAACTCTTAACGGACACTTGGAACAGTGCTGCCAATTTGAAAATCAAACCTCCAAAAAAGACGTTAAAAGTATTCTAAGACCATTGTACATAGGGTTTCTAAATCGTCCTCCTTTTTCGGAGGACAGTCCCTCTTTTTAATTGTTTGCTCTCCCGTCATCTCATGAACTCAAATGTCCTCCTTTTCTGATAAGTGTTCGTTTGTTCAAAATCTTAAATATCTGAAAGTTCTTCACTGATTGTTTTGACATTTTATTACAACGTTGCATTCGAATTTACGCGTTAATTTCGTATGACCTTTTAAAACCATTTTATTCCGAAGATACGTTTGTTTACATTTACTAACTCACGCACAACATCTTCGTACTTTAAGTGAATCATCAGGCTCAAAGAAATCAGTTTAATTACATCTTATTTTTGATGACTTTGATTTGCTCAAAGTATCATAAAATCAGCTTTTTACAAACACTATTTCCGTATCGAAACAACTTACATGGTAACTCTATAATCTTATAGAGAGACAACGGACTGTCAGTTTCACTGAAAACCTATCAAATTCTTTGGTTTTCCCGCGTTTTTTTACACATGCATCCAACAACTTTTTTCCATAATTGTTCTCTCCAAATAATGGAAAACATTTTCTCAAATAATTCATTCATAATTCATGCATTGCCAGATGAGCATTAATTCTTGTGTTTGTCGCGACTTTAATAAGTTCAAATCGGACGTTATGAAAAATGAAAAATTCAGTTTTCTCATATTTTCCTTGGTCTCTAATTCTAAAATTTTCAAATTAAAATTTTCAATTCAAACGGCAAACGGTAACGACCAGATTCGATTTTACTGAGATTCGAACCTGAGAGCCCTCTAACTTACGGCAGGCACTTAAACAACTGCGATATCCAATCGCTGGAGAGGATTTACGAAGAATTTTGTTGTAAAATGTCTTGAGAATATACCAGGAATATCGATCATAGATAAGATGTTACCGGAAAGTCTGGAGCGAGAAGGTTTCCTAATATCGATTGGAAAATGTCCGGGATATGTTCAGTTTGAGGATATTCAGAACTGTTTTTATGCAATGTTAATATTTCCTGTTTCATTCATAAAATATTCCTTGTTCTGATCCTAAAGAACGAACATGCTCGCCGAACTTGCTCGTTTGGGTTATCCCCTACACGGCGAACACATTTGGCGAACATTAATTTCATGTTGTTTCTTCAAACCGTCAACATGTGTGATATGGAAGCGCAAGGGGTGATTTTCTCGATAAAATCTTGGCTGACTGTTGACATTGTGCTTAATCCGCGATATGAACTCGGCGACGTTCACGGCAAAAATGAGGTTTGCTCGCGAACATGGCCATACACGGCGAACATCAAAGCCAACGAAAACGACAAAATCAAAACTTTTCGCCAACAGCGAACGGCTCGCGAATCAGCCCATACTCGACGAAAATGTTCGTCGTTTATGGCTACCTTACAATTGACAACAGTTTAAGTTCTTACAAGTATTTATTCAGTGTATTTAAAAAACAATTCATAATTTTATAATCTTTCTTCCTTAAAGACATATATGGCGCCTTGGGCGTCTATATTTGGGGACTTTACAAAAGACGCCGATGCAATGTACAATAATTTCCGTGTCTACGGATCGTGTCTCCTCGTTTTCATGGGTAAGTTACATCCAATCTAATCCTAGAAACTTAACTCAAATTAATTTTAAATTGTAAGGTCTCATTGTATTTGTTGGAGTCAAATTTGTGAATAAGTTTGCGACAGTTGCCCTGGCTTGTGTAATATTCTCCATCATAGCCGTTTACATTGGAATTTTTGACAATCTAAACGGAAATGATAAACTTTAGTAAGTATCCCATTCTCAAGCTTAACTAGATTCAGGATAAGAAACTATGTTTTGTCATTAGCATGTGTGTTCTTGGCAAGAGATTACTTAAGGATATACCCCTGGATAACTGTACGAAGGAGGAAAATGGAATGTTGTATAATGTCTTCTGCGAGAATGGAGAATGCGATCCATACTTCATAGGTACATGACTCTGACTGCAATGATAAAAAAAAAATACATTTAAACCAAACCAATTTTACAGCTCACAACGTAACAAAGATTCGTGGAATCAAGGGCTTATCCAGTGGAGTATTTTATGACAACGTCTTTCCTTCATTCATGGAGGTAAGTCTTTTGGTGCTTTTTAAAGAAGATTTCTGCTAACGCTTGTCCCCTCTTCATTTAGAAAGGTCAATTCATAGCCTACGGCGACCATGGCTCTGATATTGGTGTTTCAGGAGATGCATCATACAATCAAATCATGGCAGATATCACCACCTCGTTCACATTACTCATCGGTATCTTCTTCCCATCTGTAACTGGTTTGTACCCACATCACCTCACTCCAGACAATCCCGCTCAAATCAAACGTCTTTATGTTTTCAGGTATCATGGCAGGATCAAATCGTTCGGGTGATCTTGCCGATGCTCAGAAGAGTATACCCGTCGGAACTATTTGCGCAATTCTGACCACCAGCACTGTGTATCTATCGTGTGTGATGCTCTTCGCCGGAACCGTCGATAATTTGCTTTTACGTGACAAGTATATTTTGAATAAAAAAAATTTGAAAATTTGTTTAATTTTTTGAATTTTCCTAGATTTGGTCAGTCTATAGGTGGAAAACTGGTGGTGGCCAATATTGCTTGGCCAAATCAGTGGGTTATCCTGGTGGGATCGTTTTTGTCAACTCTCGGCGCCGGCCTACAGAGTTTAACAGGAGCCCCGCGTCTGTTGCAAGCCATCGCTAGAGATCAAATTATTCCATTCTTAGCTCCGTTTGCTAAGTCGTCGTCTCGTGGTGAACCGACAAGAGCTCTCCTCCTGACAGTTGCAATTTGCCAGTGCGGAATATTGCTTGGTAAGTTCAGATTATTAGCGAACTATCAATAAGTTTTCTCTTTAGAACTGAGCGAAAAATAATAAAATCATTAAAAAACCGAAAGCCAAATGTACGGTTCGAAGTGTACATTTCATTAACTGGCGCCCAACGTGAGTCCTTCTACCAACTAGGCTAGTTTTTTTGCCTCATGATCAACTATGGATTTTCCAAAATGTAGATGAAATCAACAATTGATACATGTTAACCACCAAGCATAAGGGGGCTCACCTTTATTCTTTTCAGCCAGGCAACTTATAAAGGTTGAGCCTTAGGTTAGCTATGGATCGCATCTGCGATCACTTCACCTTATACCAGAGATTCAGACTTCCTCTCCTTTTCCAACCTAGACTCTCGGATTCGATTTTAGTTGTTCGAGTTATGAGTATTGACCGAAGTTGCTGCTCCAATATCAAATTGAACAAACCATGCGACAGCACATCTCCTTACAGGAACCCGGTGCATGCTTCCCAGAATCAAATTGCACAGGGCGTCTGCTATTATTTTTAACGCTCTCAGCCTTCAAAAGCGATACAAATGTGGTTAGTAACAGCTTGAGATCATCTAGTTCTTCCAGGGTTTGTCTAGTCAATTGGCTTACGAGTGTCGATTAGGCTTTAGACGTTCACATTTTACGCTTGGACACAAATAGAGATATGGACCTTAATAGTTGTTGCAAGAAGAAGACTCGTATTTCTATGGCTGAGGTAAAAGGAGAGTTATTTCAGTTGTCTGGTATTCCGCTGTCCCAAATTCTACAGACGATCTAGGACATGCTTCTGGTAGGAAAACCGCCTTGAAGAACTCTGATGGAGGGCCATCTGAGACTGCGTTCTTTTTCTCTTCAGCCAATGCAAAGCTGTTGCAAGTTCATGGAGCTGTGGAAGAGCTAATCCATCGGCTGCATTTGGGATTACTTCTTAAGCAGCTACTGCAAATGAAAATCCAGTCTTCTCCTTCTTCTGATGGTGCTACTGCCCGGAATAAAACTTGGCCTCAACCAACAAACCTCTCCGGCTGACACGATCTATGGCTAGCTGCCTTCAATTACGCACGTCTAGTTGCTTGAGGTCCTGCGCCCTTTGGGCTGAAGCATTGTTGTCCATGCGCTCTACAAGGCCTAACCATCTTTGGCGTTATACCCACACTTTGCCGACGCCTGGATAGAATCATGTCGCTGTACAGGCCAAAAAGTTTGTGGTTTGATATTTTTCTCCAAATGTCATCAATGCAAACTTGACCAACACTTCTTTCGAAAAAACACTTACTTGTTGGTCAATTGCCTTGATCTCAAGCACAAAGAATCTGTTAAAGCACGCGTAGACGGTGTCTTTACCGCCTCTGAATTTTAATTTCTTGTTTTTGGCGTTATGTATCATTTTTCGACCCTAGCATATACCTTGTTTTGCCCTTGTTTACCGATCCAAACATATTTTATCACGATTCCGCTACCAAAGCTCTTCTGGGTTTTGCATTTTTCAGGATAAAACACCATAATTTACATACATTCATTAACCTTTTCTGTTTTTATTTTCTTTATTATAGGAAATGTGGACTTGTTAGCCCCTCTCCTCTCAATGTTCTTCCTTATGTGCTACGGTTTTGTAAATCTAGCCTGCGCTGTCCAAACCCTCTTGCGCACACCCAATTGGCGACCACGATTTAAATACTACCACTGGTCACTATCCCTCATCGGCCTTACGCTCTGTATATCGGTCATGTTCATGACATCATGGTACTTTGCGCTGGTAGCAATGGGAATGGCCATAGTCATCTACAAATATATCGAATACCGGGGGTAAGTACCAAAGCCACTCCAGGAGACAATCAAAATCAACTAAATACTTGTACATTTCAGAGCCGAAAAGGAATGGGGAGATGGAATCCGAGGTATGGCCCTCACTGCCGCACGTTACTCTCTTCTGCGATTGGAAGAGGGTCCACCGCATACAAAGAACTGGCGTCCACAGATTCTGGTTCTTGCCAAGTTGAACGATAACCTCATGCCAAAGTATAGGAAAATATTTTCATTTGCCACCCAACTCAAGGCTGGAAAAGGTCTCACAATTTGCGTATCTGTGATTCCGGGTGATTACAATAAAATAAGTTCACAAGCTTCACAGTGCAAGCAATCGATTCGTAAACTGATGGACGACGAAAAAGTCAAAGGCTTCTGTGATATTCTAGTAGCGCGTGAAATTGAAGAAGGCATTAGTTCTGTGTAAGCTGCGATTCACTCCACTCCCAAAAAATCCATTCCACTCAGTTCCTTTTTCTTTTCGCAGAATACAAACGATTGGATTAGGTGGAATGAAACCGAATACGGTCATTGTCGGGTGGCCCTACAGCTGGCGCCACGAAACCAAGCAAAGCTGGAGGACATTCATTCAGACTGTTCGCACAGCCGCAGCCTGTCACATGGCACTCCTGGTGCCAAAGGGTATAAACTTCTACCCTGAATCTACTCATAAGGTAAGCTTACTCGTAGTTCTCTGGAGTATCCTAACTGACCGTGGGTCTTGTGTGACAGATAAGCGGAAACATAGACATCTGGTGGATTGTTCACGACGGTGGACTGCTGATGTTGCTGCCATTCTTGCTGAAACAGCATCGAACATGGAAGAACTGCAAGCTACGAATCTTCACCGTCGCCCAGATGGAGGACAACTCAATCCAGATGAAGAAGGATCTCAAGACATTCCTCTATCATCTTCGTATTGAAGCCGATGTGGAAGTCGTTGAAATGGTAACATATATCCCTCCTCTTGACAGATGACAGATTAATTTACCTCGCTCATTTAGATGACTAGCGACATCTCTGCCTACACTTACGAACGCACCCTCATGATGGAGCAGCGCAACCAAATGCTACGTGAACTACGACTCAACAAGAAGGAGAACTTCAAAGTGGTAAGTTGATTGTAACAGTTCCTCTCCCCCTCACCAGCATCATCACCAACGTTCATCATCAATAAACATCCATTCTAATCGCTCACAAATAAATACAAAACGTATCAAACCATAAAAAAGAGTTAAATGAAATCTAAACTAAACTTAAAAAAAAACTTAAAAAATAAATTAAAGCAGCTTCACAGACTTTTAACTAATGCCTGTTATCAAAAATAACTTTCTTTCCTTTAACTAAAAAGGCACAAACATTGGTGGACATTAACGAGGGCACAGGGGAGGATAAATTCCCTCTGGTAATGATAAGAATACAAAACAAAAATCAACAAAAAAAACACACAAAAATAAGAACAGCAAGTTTTTGTTTGTGATCAATTCATAGATTCTTATTTTATTTCAATCAAATGCATTCTTTTCTTCTGAGCTTTTGCCTGATTATGATTTTCACTTGTTTCTTTTGTTTTCCTTTTGAAACGACTTACTGTCACTGTCACTCGGTGACAGTATGCAGATGATTCTTCTAATAAATTTCATTTTTTCCACCCCCAAACCCCAAACAGATAGTTTAACCAAAGATAGTTTTCATAGATTGATGTGTGCCTCATGTACATACATTCATACTCTGCCTAGGTGAGATTTAAAGGATTAGTTAGATAGATGATGTGATGAACTTTGAGATTTAAATATTTTTTTTTTCACTAACACGAGTGGTATTTATGGGATTTTCAATAAAGAGGTTTCGTTTGGAGTGATGACATTGATGGTTTGACTTTGTTGTGCTGTACTGACATAGCATGAGATTCATTGCAATCAGACACTTTAACGGTCACTCATTATTATTATTATTATGGTTGACGGTATATTGCATCGCGACCTTTAAGATCTATTGTGCCCCCTTTCAATACCTTAGCACAATTACGAGTTCTCCTCAAATACAGTTCTTTTCAGAGTTGTATTGAGGGAAATGGACTCTTATTGCGCATAGGTGAAGAAATCTGCTCTAGAGTATTCTCTCTAAGCCAGTTTCCTTCAGGAATCTGAGAATGAGAAATGGTTCTAGTGATTGCATTTCTTCTTCTGATATTAGTTACTTGCCCGTATATCTTTTTCTTTTGTGCTTCATAAAATTCCAGTATATGTTCTGGAATTTCATTGAATTCTCCACAAAATCTGCAGAGACCTTTTGATACTCCTAGTTGCCTTAGATGCTCCCTGAGTCAGTCAGTGCCCCATTAGGAAGCCTGTTAGGATACGGAGGTTGTTCTTGCTCATTTTGATGCATGCCTCAAACCTTTTTCGGTTATATTGCCCTAGGAGTTTCTTGACCTGCTTCATTCCACGAGCGTTATTCCAGGTTTCTATTCGGTTCCTTCTTTCTAGTTCCCTGAATTCTTTTGTGAGGAGATGCTCTCCTACAGCGCAGAATAGCTCAGGGCCTATGAAGGGTTCTGATGCTCCTTTCCTTGCCAAGGAGTCGGCCATTTCATTGCCTTCTATCCCTGTATGGCCAGGTTGCCAGCAGAGTTTTACTCGGTTTCTCCTACTCAACTCCTTGAGCTTCTGCAGGCATTCCCATACAAACTTGGATTTGATGATGTAGGAGTCTAGTGCCATAATAGCGGCTAGACTGTCCGACATTATTGCTATGTCGCAGTTGGTATAATTCCTTTCAAGATTGATCTGAACGCATCTGTCTATGGCATAAATTTCCGCTTGAAAGATTCTGGTACATTTGCCCATCGATTTGAAGGTCCAAAAACTCCTGCTCCAGTTCCTTCATCAATTCTTGATTCATCTGTATACCATTTTACCGTGTTGCTGCTCAGTCTGTGGACCATGGATTCATTGCTCCAGTCCCTGTAATGCTTTTGGACAAAAATTCACGAAAAAGCCATGAAGTGTAAGCAGAAGCAGATGCAGTTTTGGAACAAATTTTGATGCCATTCGAAATATATGTCATGGCACGAGCCAATCGATATACCAACATCATCAGTGACTTCTCTGATTGTGATTCGGCGATCGTTCATAAGCCTTTTTTTAATTTTCCGCATTTTCATCGGCTGTTTATGTGCTGGGGTGTCCGGGGCGTTCGTCATCTTCAACGTCTTCACGGCGATCATGGATACGCTTATACCACTCGTAAACTCTTGTTTTACTCATAGCAGACTCACCATAGGCCTTTGTTAACATTTTACACACTTTGTTACACTTTATTTCATTTTTTACGCAAAATTTGATACAAATTCCTTGATATATTTTTTTTAACAAACAAAAATCGCCGAGCTCTTATGAACACGTCTAACCTTAGCGGCTCCAACAGACAAATAAATACAGCTGAACATTTTATAAAAATGTTTAACAATCGGACTCTCCAAACTCGCAAAACTTAAAAATGTCCGTTATTTTCTGAACACACCTCGTATGTTCTCCATCGATTTCTTTGAATCTGCATATATCGTTGCCCATTATTGCTATCATTATTCATCAGACAGTAATAATCAGATCAAAACTCTTACTATCTGTCTCCAATATCAAATGCCAGGTTTGTTCATATTGACGATGGTGAAGTCGACAAGCAAGCAAGAGATTTGAGAGGTTTTTCTGGTTGAGTCCCAGTTCCACTTAATTTTACACAAGCAGCTAAAACGAGAAGATTTATATTAACCAAGCAGATTTTAAGCCTGATCTGAATTATAACATCTAGCTAGCCATGATGGTTCGGGTGAAACTTTACCAATGTTGTCTACAATAAAATAAATCTTCTTACATTTATGACTACTTGGTCTGGAATTTTGGTCCTCTTCTTCTAAAACCCCAAGCTGGGAATTTAAAACACCTGTAGAATCAAAATTAAGACTCTTGATCGAAGTTTTACCAACAATCGACATGACCGATTCAGTGTCAGCGACAGAACTTTGATTTTCTCACGACAGCTCGTAGAGTTCGCGTTTTTGCCTCGTCACGCATACGCTTTACAAGCACAAATATTTGGCTAAAAGACTCAAAAGAATCCATAATCATTACTCCTGTCTAACTTATTGCAGGCCTGATAAGATAATTTTATGCAGAGCGTGTTATTTTTTCCTCGATTCAGGAGCTTAGTTGTTTCGACAAGCCAATACAAAAGTTGGAGCGGTTCAAACAGCCTTTCTCTGTCGGTAACAGCCTGCATGTTGTTCATGGAATTTATATTGCGAACTTCTCTGATGTTGAGCTAATTTGTGAACAACCGGTCGATAAAGCTTCAGACTGTTCTTTGAGTTTTTTAGTAAACATTTTCTTGAACGCCTGCTAGAAACGTGGAAGATGTTAACCCATCTGCTTAGCCCATCTGCTTTCTGTGTTGACACCTTTCCGTCGCACTCTCTTTGTTTCAGAACTATAATGAAGAAGTAACCGACTAAGCATCCCACTGCCGTAATCCATGTCTGTTTCTTAAGCCTCAGCTGAGTCTACGATGACAGAGATTAGCAAAGGGGAATCTGTAGTCGTGAAAATGAAAATGACAACGCTAAATGATTGAATTTGCAATCGTCACACACGATATGAAGCTGCTGTTAAATACTCAGACAAAATGATAGGTTAGGTTAGGTTAGGGGGCTGCTGATGAATTCGCTAGCACACTTAGACCATGTTGGTCCGTTGTGATACCCACAGTCAGACTACTACCACTGATCGACCGCTCCAGTGATAGTGCCGTTAATTTGATCCCAACGGCAAATGGTGACTGGACCAGATTTGAAAAACCGGATAAAAGCGTATTAACTTTGCTTTCACTGGGATTCGAACCTGAGACCCCTCTAACTTAGGGCAGGCACTTAAACAACTGCGCCATCCAGTCGTCTTTGCTGTTCTACTACTTGCATCAAGAACTTGCATTAATGCGTGGCCATACACTATTAGATGCCACTAATCATAAACAAATGCGCATCATTTAGTTGAAAAAAAGAGGTTTATAAACAAAAAACAAATGTTCACTCAATTCCCCAAAACGAGTAATCATCAATTTCCTGTCCTCTTATGAATCTTAAGGTTATACTTTCACAAAATGTCAGTTTTGTTAGTAAAGCAAAAAGCTATTATAGTTCACTGCCCTTTCTTTAAGTCGAATAAATATTTCCCCCAGGCGAATAAGCAATTAATCAATGATCCATTTAAGGAACATTGAAACTCTTCTGATAAATTTTTATAAGACATCACTTAAATAGGGAAGAATCTCTGCAACATAACCTCTTTATTGAAACCTTTATTTCCATCAAAACATCTCATTTTATTATCCACAGGTACCAATGAATACTGTGATAGATAGATTCGGCAGGCAGGTTAAATTTGTTTAAGCGATGTATCGCATGCGTTTACATATATGAAACAAAGTTGTTGTAACAATGTATATCGGACAATGTTTATTTTTGGTTTTTGTGTCTCTATCCGTTGATATTGCAGCAATGTTTCACTTTATGTCGGCTACAAAGTGTTCGAATGAATAATTGACAACTTGAGATGTGTAAAGAATTTTTTTGATTTAGTGAGTGTTTAAAAGGAAGTTAAGAGTTAGGCATTTAGGTACCAAACAAAAACTCCACACAATACTTGTACACATATTTTACAACAAGTTAATCGCATTACACTTCATTTGTCGCTTTCATTCTGCTTAAGAGTGTAAGCAGTTACAATAAGATCCTGGAAAAACGATCTCTGAAAGCCAATTTTATTGCATTTAGTTTATTTTCGATTTTCTTGCTTCTAGATAGACTTGGAGAAAGACTACGTTTTTTGAATTTCTCTCTCACTCAAGTTTCATCAAATTTAAAAATACAGTCGACCCCCTCTAAGTCGAACTCCCTCTAACTCGAATTTTTTCGCCATATTTATTTTGGAATTCCCCTCATTTTCCATACAAAAACCATCCTCTAAGTCTAACTCCCTCTAACTCGAACTAATTTTGATATCCCGTGAAAATTCGACTTAAAGGTAGTCGACTGTATTTCAAAGATAATTTGCCTCCTATTTTCAAGTGAATGAGCTACTCAGCGAAAATGATGCGATAAAAACTGTCAACATTCTTTGAAAACATTGTACAGCAATCCCCCCACATACGCGAGGGATGCGTTCCAAAAAAATACCGCGTATGTCGAATTCGCGTACATTGAGACTAGAAACTGTATGAAAATATAGCGATTCGTTCCAGACAAGCAATTTCAAAATAAATATTTTATTCAGTTTGTTTTTTGAATAAAAAACTTAAAAACAATTCAACATAGGAAGAACAAAAGCATTGATAAAATTAAATGAAAAACAAAAGCTGAGAACAAAAGCAATTCATAACAAAAAAAATAAAAAATATGGGACTGAATTTCACGTCCCAGCTTGGTGCTCATCGACAGATTAAAAGACTTAAGGATACTCGGTTGCTTTATAGCAAAATAAGTCGATATGGCCCAATCGAGCTAAGCAGTCCTGCTGTACAAGTTGAACTCCTTTCCAAGTTCGAAATCTGATGCGCATAAGAACTTGAAAATAAATGCATGCCTACTGGCAGACCGTTTTTTTTCAAGTTTTCATTTTCCACAAAACAAGATGAACCGCGTATAAGCACCGTCTGTATGAAGGGAAGTTCCTAAAAACTAAATCGCGTATAAACGAAATCGCGTATGTTCAGAACGCGTATGTGGGGGTTCAGTGTACTCATTACTAATGAAGTTAAATTCTGTCTAATCGACGTCGACGTTTATCTAGTACAACTATATGAGTACTTATTTTCGAAGCTTCTGGACACTCGAATGGACCTCTGTCAACAAACTTTTTCAAATAGTGTTCCATTTCATTTCGCAATGTATTTTTTCACCTAAAATAAAAGTCAAAAGGCAGAAAAATGGCTGTTGTTTTATGAGTGAATTTTTCTTATGTTCACACACAACAAAGCCGAATGGGAATTTTTAAATTTTCTCTGACCGCATTTAAAAAGGGAGACTGTTAAATAAAAAAATCTATTACTGATCTCTTCTTTAATTTTAGCTAAGATTTTCCAAATAAAAAACCTCTCGTGGTTGCTTATCATCCATTTATAGCAACACAGTTGTCAGCTTAGTTTTTAAAGAACTCTAACTGAAAAAGGTCTGACTAAAGAAAATTTATTTCAAAATGCACTACATTCACCCATTTAAACTAAATGTACAACAATTGTGGCCACAGCAACCACTTGAGTTATGCTCGTTCCCTCAAGAGTGAGAAGACCTTTTGTACGATTCCGACAGACGAACTCGGAAAAGTTATACTCTTGGAGCATTGTCCATGACTCGCAAGTGATGGTGCCGATAGAATGAAAGTTCGCTTTAAATCCGGAACTTTCTAGACTCTTTATGACTACAAATTCAACTTTTTTACATCTATTTAGACATAGTCACCGAAGCAAAATGAACAACAGCAAAAGACTTAAACCAAAACTACTTCTGTTGAGACTTAACCTAAGTTAATTTCAAAAGCAAAAAAAAGTATTGTTTTTTTTTTTAACTCGTTGAAATAGTTAGAGTTTTATAAGCATGTTTCAACATTTCATAAATGTACAAAGAAGCCATAAACAATCATCATAAGTTATTTTCAAAGTTTCAAAATTCATTCGAACACATTGTACCATATGAAAGTTCTTTGTTTCATCTTTTGCATGTGTGTCGTCTCTTTCATTTTGTTACCAACTTTTTGTTTTAAATTCGTTTGCAAAATGAACTAAGGTTGGCCGTGGGCCATTTCAAATACAAAGCTTCTTTGAAGAATTATGCTTACGGTTTCCTTGCTTAGGAGTTGCCTATTTAACTGTTAAACGGCTGAGAGCTTTGAATGAGCAAGTCAGCTTCAAATTTCTGATATAATTGAATTTTAAAATTATATTTAATATCTACGGATTCATGCAGTCTGGAATTAAGTGTCATCTAATGGAAAGATTTCCATAAACATCGATGTGTGCTTTCAGTACGCAAAGTGTAAGTATTATTTGGGTGAAAATGTGAAAGGACCTTAAGGGAAGAGAGATAGCAAAATTATCTTGATCTGATTTTTAGGATACTTCAACAATTTTAAGGGATTTCAGAGCGGCTTAAAAATATTAGCTCAAGGAATGCGTTTAACACACTTCTTACCAATTTTTTCTGTTGTTCTTCTACTTATACACTTCCGCACAACCACGTGGTGGCCATAATTCAGACAAATAAAATTCTGCCTTTTCAATACTGCACTTTGTTTTCGAAATAATAAGAAGGACAATCCAAAAGCTGTGCTTGCTGCTCAGAATTTCGATTTCGTTTTAAAGAAGTTTGGGGAATTTTTTTTACGGAGTATAGAGTCTGTGCGGCCCTCTCTAACCAGCTACTGAGAGGTAAAGTGGCTATGCAACCTATGCTTGAACTCTCTCATCAAGGAAAGTTCTTTTGAAGAAGAAACCCGATCCTAATTATAAAGGAAACAACTTAATCAAGCCAAGAAATTACTCCTTTCTTATGCGTTTGTATTCTGTCCATTTTTAGATTAGTATGGCCTGTACTAATTCATGGTAAATTGTGAACATAACTGGTCAGCTGAGTCATTACCCAGCCTCTGCAGCAGCCAAAGTAACAAGCCGTTACTACTGTCTATCTGCCCAAGATTATTTATCTCTATTTGGTTTTGTGAAAGTTTGGAGCAAAAATCGTTTGAAAGACTGTTCAGTACAAGAGAGATCAGCGAAAACCATAAGAATCATTCTCATAACACAGTCCAGTTGGCTACCATGGTTAAGTACCTTGGTAGGTAGGTACAGTGGCGAGCAAAACCGGTCGAATAAATGAAAAAATCTAGAAAATCTTTCATAAAATATTTGTTTATAGTCCTACTAGGATTTCTATTGGCTTATTTTATTTGTTGATATTACAGAATAGTAATAAAAACAAAAAATATTTCATTCGAATAACAAAAATCCAAAAACTCCCGAAAGAGTCTACTATGTCCATTCGTCCACTTTTGCACGTTTTGGGTTACTCTAATATACTGCTATTTTTCAGTATTTTGTTCAGAGCCCTTTCTTTTTTATAACACTGTTCACTCTTTTTGGCAAGGCTTTCTACCAATTTTTCAAAAGTAGAATGAGGAACTCTTTGCCATTCAGCCTGCACTCTAGACCACAGTTGATTGAGATTGCTCGGTGCTTCCTCGTACTGCGATAATTTTTTTCCACGAATGCCCACACATTTTCGATGATGATTAAATTGGGGCTTTGTGCTGGCCAAAGCATCGTTTGAAACCGCTGATCCTGAAGCCATTTCTTTACAATTTTGGCTGTGTGTTTTGGATCCCGATCTTGCGAAACACCATTTCATCAATCAATTGCTTTCATCCATACATTCTGCCAGATTTGTCCGTAAGATATCAAGATAATCTTATTTATTTATTTATTTTTCACCTAATTTATAATTAAAAATTAAAAATTATAAATTAAGGGGGAAGCCAAAGATAATCTTATTTTTTTATTTTTTTATGATGCCCATGATTCTTACCATTGGCCTTATGTGCCACCACGTGAAACATCCCCACACCATTAGATTACCACCTCCGTGCTTCATAGTTTGTTTTACCTGATGTTTTTGAATACTGTCTTGCGGGCGATACCAAAAGTATTCCCTCCCATCAAACTGAAAACGGTTAATTTTTGTATCGTCGGACCAGACTTCACGTTTCCAATCATCTATGGTCCAGGATTTATGTTCCTTGCAAAACTTCAAACCGAAGGAATAGTGAGGAGTATCTTCTCGTTCCTCTACATCTCCACAGTCTCTACAAGTGTTGACGATTATGTCCACTGAGAGCTCCAACCACCATCGTTATCAGCTCTTTGTCGGACTGAAGGATTTTGTTTGTTTGTTTGTTCGATCGTATCGAGGCCATAGGCTTGAGTAGTCTCGCAAGTAGGTAGGGCACGTCATCTACTGTTTGCCACCGCTTTTTTGACCGCCTAGACCTCCACTTGAAAAACACTTCCGCAGTCAGGGAGTCTGATTGAGTAGCGCAGGTTTAGCTTATCGCCTGTGCCTACTTTCGTCTTTGATCCGTCGGTATATATTCTTATGGTCGTGTTAGAGATGGGTTTATTGGTCACCTACTTCTCTCTGATGGGGAATTGAAAGGTCTCTCAAAGTCGAGGAATGGGAGTCTTTAGTCACTCTCAACATCTGATACTGCATTGCATCTGCACGCTTACTTACTAACTTAGCAGGCCTAGGACCCATAGAGGGTCTGAGCCTAAACTATCGCTGCCTTCCATTGTTGACGGTCCTGGGCACGCTGCTTCCAATCATCAAGACCAAGCTGTCTTACGTCCGCGATGACTTGGTCTTTGTACCGGAAGTGCGGTCTTCCTCTCCTTCTCGAACCAGGAGGCTCGGATTCGAAGACATGTCGCTGGAGCGTTGTTGTCCATGCGCTCGATGTGCAGTCGACGGATTTTTTGCCTTCTGGACTACATCCACATCCAATTTTTCTTTCGAAGGCACCAAGAATCAGCTCTGCAGTTCTGCTTAGTGTCCAGCTTTCAGCTCCATATAGCAAGACTCGTAGAATAAGAGTTTTGTAGAGTATGCTTTTGATCCTTCGAGTCAGAAGTTTTGAGCCCAGTTGTTTTGACAAACCGAAGTAGCATCGGTTGCCGACGGCGATTCTACGTCGGATCTCCACTTTGATGTCGTTCGTGCAGATTTCTCCTAGGTAGACAAACTCCTTCACTACCTCAAAATTGTGGCTGTCGATTGTAATGTAGTGTGGGGCGGATCTGCTGTCGTATTCGGCTTTAAAATCGATAAAAGGATGGTGCGTATCAATTTGAAACTCGCTGGTCTTCTTCAGGATTTGCCTTAGTGTGAAGATCTGGTCTATAGTCGATTTGCCGGGCCGGAAGTCGCACTGATACGTGCCAATTAGTGCGGTGCAAAACGACTTTAGACGTTCACACAGTACGCTGAACAGGATCTTGCAGGCGACGTTGAGCAGGGATATACCTCTATAGTTGTTACAAGAGGTAGGATTGCCTTTTTTGTGGATGGGGGATATGGAGCTGATATTCCAGTTGTCGGGCATGCTTTCGTCTTCCCAAATTCTACAAATAATCTGGTGCATGCTACCTACCAGAATTGTTCTCTCATAAGCCTTGAAGAGCTCTGATGGTAACCCATAGCATCTGCACGCTACTGAATCTTACAAGTGGTGCATCCAGAGCTTCACTTGGACCCGAAAGTCTCCGAACATGGATAGATGATGACAGATACCTTGTATATATGGTGCTGTATACTTGGTTTCATAATTTTTTTCTACTTGATTTTGCCGTCAAATATACTTTCTAGATACTTGGTTCTGTTGCAAATACTAAGTTATCTATTCTACAGCTTTGTTGGGTTCAATATGGCCAGTGAAAGAGACAACTCCAGTCATTCATGTGCTTACATCTAGCCGAATCATATCCGTTCAAGTGATTAGCCAACGTAGATCTACTTCCATTCTTTAAAATAAGTGAAACGAGTTCACTGTTGCTGAACACGTTCTCAAATGTTCAATATCTGGAATTGAGGTTATTTTGTTGTTGCGTGTTTTTAAACTTGACCTAGGTGATCAACCGAGACTCTTAATGGTATCATAATAAATAAATTAAAGGCTCAAATAAGCGCTGCTCCATCGGCGAAGAAATCAAAACATTAGAAATTAAAACAAAAACTCTAAAACTATTCGTCACTAAAAGAATGCATATACCCGTTAGACTAGATTTCATATGTTTTCGTGTGTATTTAGAGCATCTAGAAAATGGTTTTGAATTTGTAGTTAAACCTTTTGATGTTTGGTGTTGTAGAGAAGAGTTGTTTTTTTTTTCAAATATCACATTCACATTCAAAAACATTTTTTTCCGATTTCCAACCATCAATTCACAATCTCGTGCCCACACATAACGCACAAAATATCTTTCGAATTCTGCATTTAATAGCTCTCAGCATGCACTTAATTCACAGTTTTTTTGCAATGCCATCTAGCCGATGCGTGAAAACAAGCAAAGCCTAGCATGTGTGGATTATCCTTTTGACACTTACTCTCTATCAGACTTTTAGTCTTTATTAGTATATTTTTAGATCGATTCTACGATGATCAACTGCCGATTTTGCTTCTGGCGGTGATGTTGCAGTCGGAAAGTTTCTACTGACTATCTCAACAGATTGAGATACGAAAACTTGTACGCACACACAGAGGGTATTTTGCAGCTTCATTTAATTCAGGCGGTTTCTATTGAATCCACTTGGCTTGGTCAAACTTTACCAGATAAAAATAAAAAATAAACAAATCTGAAATCACAAACCATCGGACAAATTTACTAACAAACTCAAGTCATCAGATTTCGATTAGATCATTTTATGTATTAAAACTAACGTTTTGCAAACAATCAAAGCGTTATTCAGGAGTTCAAGAGTTAAAAACTCCAAAAACCGGGGTTGAAAAAAATTAAGACGTTTTTCTGAGGACATTCTAGGACAAGGACCTTTAAGATAATTGAGATAGTTTTTCTGTAGTGTTTCCATACATTTTTTCCTTCAAATCATAGCAGGATGCCACTTTCTAAAGGGTGGTCCAACGAAAACGTACGATGATAGTTGTAAATAAAACAAAAAGTTTTCAGAGAATTATCTTATTAACTTTTATTATGATAGACGGATCTATGACAATTATGTGTGAAACAAAATATCGGCCAAATGATCGCCCCGGCTTCGGTGGCATACCTCTATCCAATGGTCCATATTTTCAATGACTCTGAGACATAATTGAGGTTCAATATCATTAATGTGCCGAATTATAACATCCTTTAGCTCATGAATTGTTCTTGGCTTATTGAAGTACACTTTTTCTTTTAAATATCCCCAAACAAAGAAGTCCAACGGTGACAATCACATAATCGTGGCGGCCAATTAACATCGCCACGACGTGAGATAACACGGCCATTAAATTTCTCGCGCAAAAGAGCCATTGTTTCGTTGGATGTGTGGCAAGTGGCACCATCCTGTTGGAAGCACATGTCGTCCAGCTCCATATTCTCAATTTCTGGCCACAGGAAGTCAGTTATCATCTCGCGATAGCGAACACCATTCACAGTGACTGCTTAACAGACCTCATTTTCGAAGAAGTACGGCCCGATGGCGCTACCAGCCCATAAACAGCAATGTTTTCCGCAGAACGAACTGCACAGGTGTTTTCACATTTCCTACAGACCCGGTTTGCTTAAATTTTGCGCACAATTCTACCGATTGTGACCAAAAAAATCACGAAGTGCACGAAATGCATTTTATTTTGAACGCCCATTTTCGTAAAAGGCTTCAACAATCTTAACGCGCTCCTCAATTGTATACCTCACCATGGTTGAATTTGTCAAACACTAAAGCAAAGAAATGTCAAATTAAGTTGGGCAAAAAAACGTGACGTTAAGGTGTGACTCACAGTTAACATCGTGCATTATGGTTGGACCACCCTTTGGGTGAAGGAAAAATTTCAAGAATGTTCAAACCAGAAAAAAATCCCATACCCACAATGCTTCCCCCCAAGATCAGTACAATTCCGTCAATAACTTTGTCAAAATATTTTTCGATTTACTACCAATGTGATGGACAAAAAAAATGTATGTGATGGACAAAAAAAATGTATTTCAGCCAGCACGGAAAAAGAAATTGACCAACCAATCAGCATTTCTCAGCGATCTCCCACTGTCCCGTGCTTTACAATATTCGACACAAGACGATGAAGAGTGTTGTTAGACGGTGTTTTTTGGCGACGATATTTTCAACGATACAGTCTAGTTTCAAATCGCAGCACAAACAACAAATTTTTTCAAAACGAAAATTGTTTGCGGCTCCTTCTGTTTCGAGCCACTGATAATGCTCAAAGGGTATAACTGTCTAGAAAAGGCTTCTCAATCTCGCCGTTCGGTGATGGCATTAAACTATAGGTCATCTCCACTCGTGAGAGAACAATAGCACGCACAACACGAGTGGTTGCTGAGAAGCGTCGCTATTATTATTACTATTATTACTATACACGTTTAGTTGTGTTACAACTGAACGACTTATTTTAATGTACAGGGTCACTATTTCGGCCCGTTGTGTCAGTGTGAAGCGATTCATGGTTAAATTGTACTTAATTGACGTTTCCAAACATGGCTTTTCGCGAACCTTGTACGTCTAAGGCTGTGGCCACGCAATGAGCGACGAGCGATAGAGCGACGCCGAAAAACTAAAACACATGAAATCATATGGACGTGGCCACATAAGGACTGGTCAATTTGCGATTTTTTCAAGCGACAGAGCGACGTCGCTCGCAACCGAATCTGTTTTAATTTTTTAGTCGATAGCTAAGCGATGAAATAAGAAAATAGAGAAACTAAACGTAGAAAATTTGATCTCAGCTCTTCAAAACCGCCCAGTTTTATGGAAGAACAACCACAAGGACTATAACAATAGAAATGTCACCAAAAAGCAGTGGAATGAAGTTGGGCACATGTGTAATTGTTTTTTTTTTTTAAATAATGAGCTTCGTAAAGTAGACAATTGTTTCAGATCCAACTGAAGGGAATCTGCGGCAGCCACAGGATTATTTATATGAACGCGACTTTCAACTAAAAGACTACGACTGCGCAATGACGCTCAGTAAATGGCCACCCATCGCTCAGACTCGTCGCTCATTGCGTGCACCACAAGAAATATTGTCAAATCGCTTAATCGCCAGCTAATTTCATTACACGAATCCTCAGTAAGTCATGGACTTTCAAGGGCAGTTTCACAAGCAGCACCATCCTGCTAGAACAACGTATTAATCGGATCTGTCTCGTTTCGTATTCTTTGACTGGCGCTACAGTCCTGGGTGGACCTGGGCCACAGCCAACATGCCTCTCCATCTAGCACGGTCTTGTGCTAGTTGCTTCCAGCTACACACGTTCAGCTGATTGAGATCCCTTTCAAGCTACGTACGCCACCGGAGGCGTGGTCTTCCTTTACCGCGTTGTCTCTCGGGGTTGGAGTCGAAGACATTTTGTGCCGGAGCATTGGTGTCCATTCGCTCTACATGACCTAGCCATCTGAGACAAGAAACTCGAATTCGCTTGAACAGATCAATGTCTCTGTACAACCCGTACAGTTCGTCTTTTAGTCTCCTCCTCCAAACACCATCAGTACATACGGGCCCAAAGATATTCGTATTATTTGGGCCTTTTCTCTCGAAGCAACCAAAAATCTCATTGTCCGTTTTGGTTAGTGTCCATCCATGCATGGCACTAATCTGTCTCGTTTACATCTTTGAAAAAGATATATCCGACCATTGTTTTTCAGAGTTGGTGCCTCATTTTAGAACAAAACACGCGATGATGATATCACCTTCACCCTTCACATAATGGCCGTACAGAAACTTAAGAGAACTGAAGCAATCAAGCGAATACACAAAAATGATATAATGCGACCATAGTCACCGCTTCGCGACTGGACGGCGCAGTTGGTTAAGTGCCTGCCCCAAGTTCGAAGGGTCCCAGGTTCGAATCCCAGTGAAATCGCATCTGGTCCATTCACCATTTGCCATTGGAATCAAATTAAAGGCACTAGAGTAGGCAGTATAATGGACCAGTTTTGAGTCTCAATGCTCCAATAGTGTTTCAAAAATTAAAAATCAAAAGTCCTCCGAAAAAAAAAAACAAATAACCGCTTCTATCATCTATACACCCTCTTTCATTTGCTTCTTTTCAGACCAAGCAATCGAACAGTACTGAATAAATCAAATTTCAAAAACAATTTTAAAGATAAATACACTCGAATATAAACTGCGTATTGTTTGAATATTGACTCCTTTATTATTACCTTGGAGTTATGCTAAAGTAAATAATCTTTCAGTTAGGTAGGCAGGTAAACGTGGCGGTGGACATGCATGGATCCTGTTTGACGCACTCAATTATCGCCTTAAACACGCCGTTTTGATACCACATCCTATGGAATACCTAATTTGTGAGAAGGGAGTGAAAAGGAGTGTGTTTACTCAGAATTGCCTACTTTTTAAAACCACTTTGTGGAAATTATGAAGGCTAGCAGACTATGAATGTTTGCCTCCGAGAGGTTCTTAGGGGTGTTAAAGAAGGCTTTGCTCAGAGTGCGTTGTCTAACTCTAGCTAGAGCCGGACATTTACACAGAAAGTGCTCGGGGGTTTCTGGCTCGATTTCCACCCGGCAGCTGCAGCAGTGCGAGTCAAATGGTATGCCTAGTCTTTCAGCATGCATGCCAATAGCCCAGTGTCCAGTACAGACCGCTATAATTCTGGATATGTTTTTTCTACTGTTGTTGAGCAGGTCTTTTGTTCTCTTTTGGTTGTAGTTGGGCCATAAGCTTCTGGATAGGACACAGGTTTCCAGGTTGGTCTATCTTTCGCTGGCGATCTTGAGGAGATGATTGTAGATATTATTTTTTACGAAGCCTAGTGGAGCCTGGACTTGTTCCACAAGGAGACTGTCAAGTTTGGATTCTTGTCTGGCTAGCTCGTCTGCTGCTTCGTTGCCTCGTGCCAGGGAACCAAGATCAAAGATACCGGACTCCGTTCACCTATAATGGATAGTTCCTTGCAGCAGCAATCCACTAGTTTTGACGTTGTAGTTATGGAGAGCCCATCTTCGAACCGTCTGTGAAGATGACTATGTCATGGGTGTGGATGACTCTATCGCTTTTCCACTCAGTCCTAGTTGGAAAGTATGCCCTATAGTTTCTATTGAAATTTAGCTTTGGCATAAGGTAGTCAGAGTGACTCAATGTCGCCTGTTGTGGTAGTGAGTTAAGGATGTTACAACGTCCATAAGGTCTGTTGTTCCAGCAGTTTGACTCTCTGAGTCTAAGTGCACTGCATGCGGCCATGAACGTTTCGTGTAGATCTGGGGGTAGAAGGTGCAAAATAACTGTAAGCGTATCTGTCGCAGTTGTTCTTAGGGCGCCAGTGACATGTATAGGAACATGCAGTTCCTTGTACCTTGTTTAGTTTTGTGATGTTGTACGCTTTGGCTAAAGCTGGCCACCAGACTAAGGAGCAGCAAGAAAGAATAGGAAATCTTTTATTATTTTCCTTTTTCAATATTCTCTTACCTTTCCTTTATACTCTATTTGGAATATATTCCTTACGCCTTGAGAGCATTTACCTAATTCACTGGAGTGTTAAAATTTCCAACATTTCGGAAGCAAATTAAAACGAAATTCTCTTAACTTCAGAACCACATCCAATTGCTTAAATCCATGAGTATACATGCAGTACCTCACAAAATAATATATCTACTTAAGTAAAAAATAAGACCTTAAGACCCCGTTCGGACTAAGGACCTCTTTTTCTCAGTACAGGGTTCCGCAAAAGTAACTATATGCTTTGTTTCTTTAAAAAATATATCGAATGGAATAAAAGCGAACCGTTTAAATAAACTTAATTTTGTTTAATAACATTCACTGGCATTTTTCACATGTCGCTCTGCTCTCAGAGGGAATGCAAAAATTCGTATGTTTGCAAGATCTTTCTAAATTTTCTGTTAAGAAGATTTCGATGGCATGGAATATGTTTTAAAGCGGTCGAGAGTGGTATTTATCTATAGTCTAGATCGCTTTACATATATTTCCGCAATCCACACAGGTACCTCCTCTCCCTCTTTGCCTCTATACCTTCGTCCCGTTCTGTGTCTTGAACACAGACACTTAAGCGTAAATTATAAAAAAAAAAACTGTCTGTGTACTGCACTAGGAATCCTGGATCAACGCAGTCTTTCTTGAGTTTCCCAGTCCTGGTTATCTGGTATGATAACTCTAAAGGGATCATTGACGTTGTACTGCGGAGTAAATTATCTGGAAAAAGGTTTATTGAGGATGACGTCTTTTTGCACTTCATGCACCTAGGTAGGAATAAAAATCTGTGTACTTTTTATATCAGCGTAAAAGGAATTCAAAATATTTCTAGTTCTTGGCACATTTGTGTATACCATACAAGTATCTTTGAAACAGTCAAAAAAAGGATGAAATATTCACAAGCAACGAAGTTAAAAATTGTTACTTTCATCATAGAGTTACTTTTGTCGCACCCTGTACTTGCATACCGTAAATTTAAATTTAAATTGATGTGTTTGTTATACGCTAAAAGCGAGAGAGAAACAAATTTTTTTGTTTGCTAGCTAAGCATAAGAACAATATACTTACATAAATACTATAAATGTCTTCCTATTATTTGTCGTAAATTCGTTTATTCTGATTTTTCTACAAATATTCTTTTTTTAAAAATAGATGTCAACCATAGAACCGTTGTTCAAAGTGGAATTTTATTTGAAATTATTTTATTTTGTTTTTAACACAAACACATTGTCTACTGGATTCTATTTTAGGTTCAAGCAATAGTAGATCATCACCATGATACTACCAAAACCAGTGCAAAAGTCAGATTTGCTGATCCATCTGAAGCCTTTGATGACAATTGTGAGAAAAATGTAAGAATTCGAAAATGTATCCCACACCGCAGGAGTGTCACTTTTCTCTCGTTCTTTTCTTTGCAGCACTTAGAATATTATAAGGAAAACGAAGATGATGAGAAACAAAAAAGTAATTCAAACAATACCGATGGTGATTCAAAAGCAATTTGTTTACGAACGAAGACCAGTCAGATTGAAGATGAGAAATCAGAGAAATCTTCCGCAGATGCACATTCGGAAAAGAAATCGAGACCGTAAGATTTGAAAACTGTCCCCATATGCACATGCATTCATTTTTTTTTTTTTTTTAGGGATGAATTTAATGTTCGGAGAATGCACACGGCTGTGAAATTAAACGAAGTCATTGTAAATAAGTCAGTAGATGCACAATTGGTAATTATGAATTTACCAGGACCACCCAAGGACTTGAAACATGGGAGAGAGAGCAACTGTATCCTTTTCAAATAGCGAGCGATGTTTTGCTTTACTTTTTTTTCAGGGTCACGGGGATTATAACTGTTTGTAGTCTCTGAAGTTTGGAAAGGTCCTCAAACTGACTGCCTTTTCAGACTTTTTTTTGATTTCTTACGGACTTATTGCCTTCTGATCTTACTATTATAACAAAGTGTGCATCTAAGTAAAAGTTTGTCCAGAGGGAACTACTTGACATTCACAAAATCTCCCTATGGCGAGGTAGGTAGTTAGGTGGACGCCGCAACGTGGCAACGTGGCAACTACGGCAAAACGAAGAACCTTCTGGCGTTGGAACGTATGCTCGTCGAAGTGATCAGAGGACACTGCAGTTAATCTAGCAGTTAACACAAACAGATGAAACTTTTTTTTTAAATATTTTTTTCAGCAAGCAACATTATTTCTGTTTTATCCTTAACAAAATTCTTTAGATATGGAGTTCTTGGAAGTATTAACAGAAGGTCTAGAAAAAGTATTAATGGTTCGTGGAGGAGGACGTGAAGTTATTACGATATATTCTTAAGAAGAGAATATGAGAAAAAAATTCATTTTGTCACTAGTTCATTATAAAACTAATGAAAAGCCGGGCGATACACACATATAATTGTTAACATTTAGTTCATAAGTGCTACCAATGAGGGGTAACAAATAAGGCGAACTTAACTTTTGCTAGGTTAACTGAATGTAGTCAATTTTGAATGGTTTAAAAATAAAGTGAAATTTACAATAAAAAAATGTATTTAATTTTTTGTATATTTTTTAGGTTTAACGCAAGGGATAACCACAGGCAAACAGCCTTAACATTTTAAAAAGAAATAAAGCAGAATTGCAGGGCTTTGTACAACGAAAGGGTATTTTTTTAAAATTTGATTTAGAATACACGCGTTAGTTTCGTGTGACCTTTCAAAACCATATCGCCCCCAGATACATTTGCTCAAAATCACTAATTCGCACACATCTTCGTTCTTCAAGTGAATCTTCGGACTCAAACTTAAGAGTAAGAAGTCAATTCAATACCATCTTATTTGTGTTTTAAAATCAACTACATAATTGCAAGCAGAATTTCTCTATCGAAACCACAAATCAGTCACTTAACGACAAGAGAAGAGAGTCAAAATGTAAGAACAGTAAAAGAAAAACCAAAAACGACATCATCGCAGCTGGCAGCACAGATGAAAAATGGCTTTAATAAAGATATTCACCCCAAAACCATTCGAAGAGTTCTTCATCGTGCTGGTTTCAAAGTACGGGTTGCAAGGAGAAAACCACACATAAGTATGTCTAATAAAAAAAGATTTGATGGTATCGATGAGTCTCTTCTTCCATGGATTAGAAATTACCTTTCGAACCGTTCAATTCAAGTCATTTTTGATGGGTTTAAGTCTGATATCCACCAAATTAATGGTGGTGCTTCCCAAGGCTCTGTTTTGTCTCCGACTCTCTTTCTCATTTTTATAAATTATCTCCTGTCTGCTACTTCTAATCCAATCCACTCCATCGTTGATGACAGTATTCTCAGCTTTTCATATTCGTTCCAAGATTCACGTCCCTGTCCTTCGGCCGTAGAATTGGAGCGGCAGCGTATGTTAAGCACATTAAATTCCGACCTTGACAGCATATTTAATTGGGGTAAAAACTATAGAGTGGAATTCAATTCTTGAAAAAAAAAATACCACGCGCGGATATTACATTCCATTTGAGCCAGGACAGAGCTTCACTAATCGCCATTATCTCCGCCTGAAACACACTACAGTAGGCGGGTAAGTAACTTAGGTTTAATTCATTAGAGAAAACGCCACTGCCAACCCCATCCTGAGTCTTTGACCCATCCGTAAAGAAGTGCAGGTAACCTTCAAATGGTTTAATAATATCATTCCAAAAGTCTCTATCTTTAATCAGGGTTTCAAAGTTCCTATCAGGAAAGTATTGGGGTGTGGCGTGGTCTAGCTTTCTGATCAGAAAGTTTAGAGAACTTAGAATAGAGGAGTGGCCATAGGGAGTATTGGTCGACTGGGCGGAGGCCATAAGACGAATAGCAGTGTTTTTTGCTAGTAGTCGGCCAAAAATGTCAAGTGGGATAGGTTCATGATAACGTCCAGAGCATCTGAAGGCGTGGTTCTCAGAGCACCTCCTATGCAGATGCAGGCTTGTCGCTGAACCTTCCTGAGGAGATTGTAGTGTATGGCTTTGTCTAGTATGGGCCACCAGACATGCACTCCATACAACAGAATGGGTCTAACGACGGCTATGTAGATACAATGGATCACGTGAGGTTGTGACCCTATTTCTTGCCTATGCCTCTTTTACGTACGTATAGAGCAAGCGTCGCCTTGCGTGCACGCTCCATTATTTTTAGTTTCAAGTTAAGTCTCTAGTCTAGGATGAGTCCTAGATATTTGGCAGTCTCTGAGAATCTGCATCTGATGCCGTCTATCGTACGGGGGTCGAACAAGGGATTTTATATTTCCATGTGAAGAGGACGATTTCCGTTTTGAAAGCGTTGATGCCAAGGCCATTTGCCTTGGTCCACGCCGATAGTTTAAAGAGAGCATTTTGCATTAGATCCCTTGGCGCTGTTGGATATTTGCAGGAGATTGCTACAGCCGAAAATGAACGATTTTTTTGAAAAAGTTTTCTTGACAAGCCGGACGGATTGGAAGATGTGGTACATCAGTTTGGATAGGAAGTTGATTCTAGTCTGATACCCATACACTACACCTTTCATTTGAAATAATGTTCGTTATTTGAGCGTTATTTCAAATTCATATTTTCAATACGAAAATAAGTTCAGAGGGTGCATTCACATGAGCTATTGCAATGTTTTTATTTATTACATACTGAAAATCCGTTATTATTTAAATATGGTAACGAAAAATTATAAAATAGATAAATGAAGAGCGGTTTTATGGATGTGTATATACAATACACATATCTTGAATGTGCAAAAGCAAAGGATATATAGACGGGGCAGAAAATCAAAACAACTGTCATATATTTCATATATAATTGTTTGACATTTGACTTTTTTTAGATTTCTGTGCTTATAATTGCGTACAAAGGTCAAAGCCAAACTAAAATAGGTACTAGCGAACATGAGCTAGTGTAAAATCTTAACGAAACGGTTCGGCATGTTTTTGCACAAAACACACGCATAGCCATAATGAACAGATGCGTGCATAGTCATCTGTCAGAATTTCATTCAATTAAAAAATGTCGTTCAACAATATGCTATTTTGTGATTTCTGTGTGTTTGTGTGCCATCTGTCAAAATCGCATCTGTGCCAAGCGGTTCAGAGCGCACCTGCGAAACGAAACATTTGTTTGTTTGTTTGTCATCTGTTAAATTGCATATACTTAACGAAATATTCCGAATCGTAAGTGAGCTCCACTATAGTCACTCTTATGGGTTGCGTGTTTTCGCTCACTCATCTATGCGCGTTTGACTGAGAGTTCATGCTCTCCTATGCTTTCAATTGCTTAGTAAAAATTAAAAAAGTGGACTGACTTACGGGATTGAGCACAACTTTCACGCAGTAAAATAACAATAATACAATTAAAACGAAATATTGAGCAAGTGCCTGTTTACATGTGAAATGAAGGAGTGGCATTAAAAGAGCGTATGATTTTCCAAAAGAAAAAAGGGATGGGTTGTTTGCATTCCCAGACTCATTTAAACACAGTCCAAGTGCCTGATTACATGAGCGGAAGAAGGCAGAATTGAGAGGGATACAATATACACTACATCAAAAAATTGCACATACACACACACATGAAATTGGAAATCATGGAATCATGGAATCCTGGAACGATGAAGAAAAGATCTTCTAAAGTTTTTTTTTAAGAAAATTCAATTTCAGTGCCGAACCATAACATGTTTACGAAATATTTGCAATAAAACAATTTACCAATTAGGCAATAAACTAATTTATAAACTATTTTAAATACAAATAACAACGATTAAGCATGCCATGACATTCAAAAAAAAGAAAGTGATGCCAAGCTGTCATATATTTTTTGCGATCGCATTACTCAGACGTGAATGTATTTGATCAAAGTACATACATATAATAAGGTAATATACTTGGCGCAATTATTTTGGTCTCGTTCTGCGCAGCTGTCAAATTCTGGCAATATGGCCGACTTCTGTGATGACAAAGGCGAAAATAGTTTGGTGGTTATAAATTTTTGATTCAAAAAGTGTTCAAAGGTGTTAAAATGCGTTGTGCTATGTACGGGTGTTGTGTTAACAACGATAAAATCAAAAATAAAATTGGAAACGAGGAGATATCGTATCACTCGTTTCCAAAACAAAGTAAAATGTGCAAGCAGTGGGTTTTTTTGTGCCGCCGAAAAGACAAATTCAATACAAAAACGGCGCGAATTTGTGGCAAGCATTTTAAAAAAAGTGATTTTATCATTAATCCTTTGTACGAGCAATACGAAATTGTTCTAAAAACAACTAGAATTAAAGCAGATGCTATTCCTTCACTTTTGCTACCATTACAAAAGGACGAAAAAGTGACGAGCCCACGGGATTTACGGATTCAAAATAGAGTTTTGATCCCAAGGTATGTGAAGAACAATTATTATAACCGTTATTTAGACTAATAACACTAAATCGTTTTTTTATTATTTCAGTGTTACACTAACTGTGCAAGACAAGGAGAACATGGAGTTAGAAGTCCCCACGGAGAATTTATTCCTACCAACCCAATGTGATTGCTCCACACAAACTGATGCTTCCAAGGTAGACTGCGGTACACAAGTGAAACCATTGATGGTCGACTGTAGTACACAAACTGATGAAAACATCCCTACATATTCTCAGTAAGTAGATGACTTATTCAATTAGTGTAATGAGAATTTCAACCATTGTTTGTATTTTGCAGATTATTGGAGCAAATAGCAAAACTGAAAGCGGAAAACTGGAAGCAGCAAAAAACTATTGACTCCGTTGGTCATATTTTTGCCAAGGCCCAATTAAGAAAATTGCTAAAAAAATGATAAAAACAATACTGTAAAATAGAGTTAAGCTAGTCTGTTTTGAATTGTGCAGACAATTGTTGTTTTAGAATCGCTATTAAACAATATTTATTATTATAAATGAATAAAAGTCTCCGTAAAGAATTCGAACTGAAGCAATTATTACATATGTAAACAAAAGTTGATCACACTCGGCAGCCATCTTCGGATTTCTTCGGTATTTACTTTTGTTACACATGCGCAATATATTACCTTATTATCTGTACCGTGGTATTTGATAGTCACATTTGATTGTCAAAAGTGCGACAATCAACTATCGCTTTAGCCGATTCCACCCCTGATCTTTTTACACATCAAAGGACTGCAGCGAACTGAAGGATTTGAATATCCTGATAGTAAAACCACACAACAAAATTTTACCGTTTTGTACTGATAATTTACTGTTATCATACCATTCCATGCCCTGTATGTGCAATTTTTTTGTGTATGCGCAATTTTTTGGTGTGGATAGGAATCCATTTAAATTAAATAAAAATATTTTTTCTGTGTAAAAGTGTTTTATGGTTTGTTTTATATCTTCTACATGATAGTAATAATCGGAAAAAATTACCAAACAAAAGGCAGGTGTGACCTATTTGTTCCAACCTATAAAATATTAATTGCACTCAATTTCATGCGGTGTATGTGCAATTTTTTGATGTAGTGTACAACTTTCACAAGCCAGAGGGAGATGGGTTGGATGCGCCGAAAATTGGCCTTCTTCCACCGAAAATCCACTTTCAAAGTGGATTCTCGGGTGAAGCAGGTATATTTTCAAACCTTTTCGTTCCGTTTCCGACATGTTTTCCTCATTTTCTGGTGATCGCTGATCGAGTAACACCTCACGCATGCTACGTGACATTTTCGGAAAATTGATCACAGGGACGATTTAAATGCAATTTTAATGTTTTTTTCACTGCAGTACTACATGTAAACGTTGCTGCTGCACCTAAACAAAAATTGTTTTTATCCGTCATTCATGAAAAATACGAATTTAAAAGAGAGCATTATTCAATTCTCTGTAGAACATTGCTGGGTGAAAACATGATGCAATTCAACCGATTCGAGTGTCCACACGCAGAAAATCTTGCCTGCCCAGTCGGATTTCCCAGTCGTTTGTAAACAGCCACCAAGGGATTTGAGGTTTGCAAGTGTCAAACGTCACAACATGTATGAGTTTATTCACAATAACACAATTGTTATTCGACCCACCCAGCGATAGTCGATTCGATCACAATAGGCGCCTATGTTTTTCATTAACCTACTGCAACGAACATAGAAAATTGATTTACTAAGCGACATCGATATAGAAACCATTTTGATTATGCTGGTGACTTCTGAACAAGATGAAGCAAACGTTGCCAAATTTCTATGGTCACCTGAGAGAAATAGTTCCAGAATAAGCACCAACTGAAAATCATTACCCCAGCCTGCAATGTGAAATGAGACAGAATTAAAGTCAACCTTTTTGATTAATTCATTTATTGCCATTAATAAAAAATATTAAATCCAAAAGACGAGATCTTCAACCAAATGTGTTTTTTTTTATTTGAGTGTTATTGTAACATAAAATCAAGTTCAAAACTATTTTATCTAGTCAGCCGCTTTTCTTATGGTATTTAGCAAGTTAATTGCCGTATGTGCATCAGGAAACAGTGTGTGATAGTTGATCAGGGGTACATACGCTGCAGTGATAACACGTCCAGCAAACCACCTTCCATGTAGTGCATTAACAGCTAAAACCGCTGTCGTTATGCTTGGACACTTTACATATACGTTCCCGGTTGGTGACTCCTTATCTACATAAATGTGTAAAATTCCACCATGTTTCCTGCATTCATCTATTACATCGTCCCGTATTTCTGTGTCCCAAAACGGATTGGTTTCCTTCTTCGGATCAAACATGTTCGATAGCATAAAACACTGGGTTGCTATTGTAGGACTTTGTGTTTCTTGTTGAACAGAAACCGGTTGTGGGGCAGTTGCAAGTAGTGCATTTGCAGCGGCTTGTGGTACAGCTAGTCCAGCACCTTCTGCTAACTTGAACATTAACTGTAATCGTCCAGTGGCTCCAAGATCAATACCGCTACGATCCATTTCATCTGTATCAAGAGAAGTTGTATTCATATCCAGGCGTTCAGTTACATTTCCTACTTTCATTGGACGTCCAGCCAACTCGAATCCGTTAAGTTGCTCAAGCGCCTTCTTTGCATCGTCTGCGTTGTGATACTGAAATTATGTTGTGGACAGGTGAATACAAGGAAGTATAGAGATTTATCATAAACAACTTACCGTTATGAATCCGTAGCCCTTCGACCGGCCAGTCTCTGTGTCTGTAATCAACTGAATTGAATCAATCTTACCAAATGGCTCAAAAATACCCCTTAACATATCCTCAGTTATGTTGAAGTGCAATGAGCCAACATACAAACGCATTGGCCCGGTGTGGTTTTTGGGGGTGAATGTGGGGATAGCACTAGCAATGCGATTCTTCTCCGCCTGTGTATGTTGCACACAGATTGGTATTCCTAACAGTTTCTGGCCAGAAAGTCCCAATGCAAGAGCAACTGATTCGGGGTCTTTAAACTCAATGTAAGCGATTCCTTTGAATCGCTTTGTTTTGTTGCATGTGATAAGTCTTACATCGCGAACTTTTCCCACACTTGAGAAGAATTCTTCCAAATCCCTTGCGCGAATACGTTGTGAAAGTTGCATACAAAAAACTGTACGAGCATCTCTCTCTTCGGGGCTCAGGTCGGCCCTCGGGGATTGATCACCAAGTCCATTTGGTGGTGTGCGTCCTCTTTTAAATGGTTTTGGTGAATAGCTACGACGTCTGAAAGGAGAAAAAAATTCAAGATTTGCTTATGGGTCTGCCAAGTCAAATGTGTGTTACCTTTTGTTATCTCTTGAATTTGGTCGTCGTTTTGATCGACTACGCCTTGGTTTCTCTCTGATTGGGCTGAGACGTCTTTCTCTCGAGCGACTTCGACGATCACCAGACTTACTCCTTCTACGATCGCGTCCTCGATTGCCTGGTTTGCGATCGGCGGAACGACTTCGTCTACGTTCTCGGGATTTGCTGCCCCTTTTTTCTCGTGAGCGTCGACGTTCTCGATCACGAGAACGTTCCACTGAGCGATGTCGCTCTTTTTCTGATTCTCTTGTGTATGAGCTTTTGCTTTTTTCTTCAATCGCTTGACTCCTTGTGGGACTTCTATGGATACAAAAGGGGAAGCTTTTTAAAAACAAATTTTTAACGAGAGTTTATAGGTTAGACTCACCTTGACGAATGCCTTGTTTTTGAATTGTCATCCTTACGGCCATTGCTATGATTGTAGTTTGATGATGATGTTTGTCCAGTTTTAATCTGTTAATACTCAGTAAAGGTACACCAATGACGTTCAAAAATACGTCAAAATTTTTGAAGGATGAAGCAAATCGAAGAGTTTAAATTAGTAAAAGATCATAATGATTTTGTTTTTGTTTTATATGAAGTACTGTTCGTTAATACAAATAACACAAAATACTTTGAATTAGTGTTGCACTATTGGCTCTTATAGCGAATTTTTGTTTTTTTTTTATTTTGGTTTAAACGCTACGAAAAAAAAGTTTTATTCTTTGGAGTTTATAAGTCATTGCATTTTTAATCCTCCCTTTGTATGCTGCCCGGACGAAATTTGTCAGGTATCTGAAAATCAGTTGCATTTTGAAAAATGATGGGTACAAGGATTCAACATTTTTTTGCATTAAAGGAAATATTGAACTGTTTCCGAAAGTGTATTTTCTAAGTTTAATTAATAAGTTTTTTTTTTATATTCGTTATCGAACATTCACAAGTATTCAAAACTTACCGAAAATTCCGGCTCATGTGTAAGTATTTAGAATGACCAATACAATCAATAGCAAATTGAGCTTAAAGGATTTCTGTAAAAAATATTTGTACCCTTGAGAAATGTTCATAGTTTGTTTGATGTTATTCTTTTTCGAGAATAGATCAGACTAGGCATACACTTGTTTTTTTATTTTGTTTATTTTTTAATATTTTCGTTTTTTTTTTTAATTTTGTTTTGTTTTTTTTCTTTTTTTGTTTGGAATTCTTTAAAGTCAGAGCAGCGGAATTTAGATGAACGGTCAATGCATAAAATGTAGACAAAATGAAACAAAAAAAAAGAAAAAGTTGCGTGAGTTTAAAAGACTAATTAAAGCATCAACGAGACAAGATAGTGAGAGGAGTAGAGAAAGAATTGAATACGTGTACCTTGGAAGGATTTGTTAGTAAAAGTATTTTCGAAACCGGTCGAATTAGAGTTCTAATTAAATTTTGTAATCAAATACTTTATGCCCTGACTTTCTAGCTTAAGGACTTGACCTGGTTTGCTGATTTGGATTCAGACAAATATTTGCTCGTTTTTGGCTTCACATGTAATTCTGCAGGTTTTCACTAAAATGTTTCATTTTTCTGTTTTCCTGGAGACTGTAAGCATAATTAGTATTTATGTACGAAGGTGTTGTAACTAACTACTAAAACAAAATGTCAGCCATTTTGAAAGCGATGTTTTTAATTAACGCTTGAGGGAGTCGATCTAAATATTTTTCGAAAAAATGGATAAACAAGTATCGAGCTGTCATTAAATATTTGTGTTTAAAAGGCAATACGCCTACACAAATCAAAGATGAGTTGGATGCACGCACGCCATACTTCGTACTATCGTTTACCGCTTTGAAGTTCTGCCAGCTGAATTCAAAACGTGGACGTACCAGCTTGGGAAACAACGAACGTTCGCGGGTTCCAAAAACTGTTACCACTGACAAAAAAATCGCCAAAATTCACAAAATGATGCTAAACGAACGTCGAATCAAAGTGAGAGGCGGCAGACCACCCCCCTTGGGGCTAGACTCAAGTGACTCTTTTATTTCCTAATCTGAAAATTGCACTCGAAGGACAGACATTTTTGCCATCGCCTTCGTTAACGGCTATTTTGGAGACAAAGATCACGAGTACTTTTTGGAAGTGTGTGGACTTACAAGGAGGCAATGAAGAAAAATAAATAAAAATTATTGAAAAAGTGTGTTCTGTCTTTATCAGGCCGCAACTTTTCAAACCACTCTCCTAAGTTCAAATCGCTTCGGTCTACCTTGGCAAACAAATATTTCTTACTATAAAAAGGTCTGGTTGTTCAACACGTGCCTTGGACTAGCGGATAGGAGCGTTGACCCCGGAGGCGGTGCTCTAGTGTTCTAATCCGAGTCAACACACAAACTTTCACATTCCCAACATCACAACTCTGAAAAGAATTGTAGTGCTAGTTAAAACTTTATCGAGGTACGAAAAGGTACCCAATAAAGCTGTCAAGTTCGCAATCCCTTGAGAACACATAACATATAACCGAAGTGGCGTAGTGGGTAAGTTGGTTGACTTCTGCATTACAGGTCCATGATTCGACCTCGGACAAAGCAACAATGGTAAAAAGACTAAGTTCCCTCTAAAAATAAGAGACACGCATTAACAGCTGCGGAAACTAGGCTAAAGCTAAAAAAAACAAGATTTTACAATTGTACGACTAATCACATTTGTGTCTCTCTTTCATTTCAAAAAAAAGTAGAAGACATTTACTTTTGTATACCATCAGGCAAAGCATTTTCTGGATGATGCCAAAGAATTGCGCAGATTTTTCGGTAATTTATATGTTTTACGGAAAGGATTGGACTCCAATCAAACAAAGCGAACGCTCTCCACAGTATTAATGTTTGTAAAATTTGATTGTCGTGCATTGTCATTGACGTCACTGACTAACGAGGAACCGGTGTTACTTACACCGAATAGTGACAACACAATTGATTCAACTAGGATCTAAGTGAGTCACGGCTGACCTTTGTTGTGACAGTAACAACATCCCAGCCTAACCTATGTTTACTGACTAAACGTTGGCCGTGCAGTGAATAAAGCGGCCTTAAATAAATCAATCCTTTTAACTTAAATGATAAAGGCATAAGCACGAACTTGAATCGATGTAGAAAAATGCATATGCATCTATTAAGATGTATTTAACTTTAAGATGTGGCAACACATTGATGACAACGGCTTAAAGTGCGCTCGTGAAATTATGAATATTCTGCCTTAGCTTTTTATGGCAATTCCTTCACTTTAGAACAAGGAGATATGATTCGGTTAGTCGGATTGTACTTGTACAACATAAGCGATAATTTGACTCCGGACAATTCTTTGGCTGATTCATTCGAATGATGACTGGTAAAACTAGCGTCATTGAAAAATTTAATCTTGTATCAAACATTTGCTTTCTTAAAACATTCAGCATAGTGATTTCTGTCTAGAATTGGGTGTAAAATTGGCAACAAAGTTATAGGCAATTAAATGTCTCGAAGAAGTAATGAATAACGAATTGCAGGCTTATCTTTTTTGTTCTATTACATGTTACTCCAAAACAAAAAAAAATACAGGAAAAATGTTCCTCCAAATACAGACTCTGCACGATAAGGATGAACTGTTTTAAAACCACTTTAAACACCCCCGTCGCAGTCGTCTTTTAATAGTTAATGTGTTTGACAAGCAGCACAACATCAACTACATCGACCAGTACCAGCTACAAAAAGTTACGTGACAATCTAATTGGACCTGTGCACTTGGCACAGGTAGTCATGACAACAAGGAAAAAGCGTGGAAAAGTCGACGGTTGTATTTGTATTGGAAACTATGCGGTCTGCGCTGTAATGCGTGTGATCTTTGGTCATGTTTGCGTTAATGGCATTAAGGCTGTACAGCGACAAATCCAGCCAGGCGTCAACGAATCCAATGCCTAAGATGGCTAGATCGTGTAGAGCTCATGGACAACTTGGCTGCGGCCCGGGGAATCTCCGACTCTGAACCAGTGGGACAACGCACCAGTAGACATCCACGTTTAAGATGGAGCACGCAAGTAGAGAGGGACATCAATCCACTTGGTGTGTGCAATTGGCGACCGCTAGTAAAAGGATCGTACTATCTGGAGAGGTTTGTTGGTTGGGGTCCACGGTCCGTCCCGGACTATAGCGCCACAAGAAGAAATACGCAGTCTACGCGGATAGTCTTCCATGTCAAGACGTCTCCCAATCGTATACAAACGAATAAATTCAGGAAATTCGTAAAAAAAAAACACAATTTTTCGAAATTCTACTAATAAGATTTAGTCTGAGATTAAATTTAGAATTCTTTCAGAAGGGGTCCCTGAATTTTGTGGTTGTTTTAAGATGTTGAGAAAATCATAAAATCTATTATAAAGCTTGCATCAGCGAAAATACTGTCATTATGAGGACAGAAGCCGAAGCCTTTCAAACTCTATTCCCTCCATCATTTACGAACACATTGACACAAGCGTCTACCGAGTAATTTCTCAACAACCATTAAGCGGCTACCGTTGACTAAACCTTGGAAGCCGACCGACAAACACGAATCGGTGTAAATTGTCTATGCAGACATTTGGACTTGCGATTCTCTTCCCTTCGTCACGAATGAAAGTGTGAAAAACCACAAAGTGGGTCATAGACATCTTAGACAAAAACAGAGACTAATTCAGACAAAGAAAGATAAAAAAGAGAATGCAACGTCCAACGCGTTCAAAGCCAGTGCATCTAAACAACATAAACACGTACTATGCATGCAATGCGACCTCTTTTTGCATTATCAATTAAAATTGGTAAATTGAGCAAATGATTTGGGCACAGAAAGATTGTGGTCACCAGGAAATAAGTTTCAGATTATCAGAAAAATTTGATTTCCACACCAATCGAAAAGTAATCATGAAGAAATGCGGTTGGGCTTCTGTTATCTTACACGTTTATGCATAATGACAAAGAAAATAAGTAAGTAGGTGGAAAATGCGACGTTATTGACGGGTACTTTCGTGCTTCCATTGTCATTAACAAAGGCGTGGCCTTTTGGAAAAATTGTCAATGATTACCGAGCCATAATAAAATATTCAGTTCAAATCAAAGAGACTGCAGTTCATAAACATAAGCAAATGAAGTTGCGTGTGGTAAAGTTGTTTCACACACGAAGTGACCTACAATTTTATGCCGGTTTCTCATGACAATTTAAAGACTTTATTATTAATTATTAAAGTCCGACAATTTTAGGGGAGGTCTGCAAGGACGGTCATGAAAAGACACCGTGGCATGGTTGTCAGACGAGCAGAGATTTCCACTTGACCATGTAAACAGTAAGCTGTAGATGAACTGTAAAGCTTGAATGCTATCAGATGCAGCCATTGTATTCTGACCAGTTCTTCTTGCCACTTGAGATACTTATCACCGTATCGAAAAAAGCAAATCTACTTTAATGCACTTGCTTCGGTAACATGATACTCCAATTGTTGAAATTACTCAATGAGCGTGGTGATCTCTAATTTGAGTTTGAGAGGACATACTTGAAGACGAAAAGTTAACGAAAATGTCTGCCATTCAATGCTCGTTGGCACTATTCGCTTAATGGGCAACTATTTTCTATCTTAGACGAACTAAGTTCACTAAATCAATAGCCTGTGACAGGAACAGGGGCAGGAGTCTTCTGCGAGTTCTTCGAAAGATCCCAGAATTCAAGCGACGAATGTAGCGTATTTCATGCGCAGGTAGTAGCAATAAATGAGGCGGCGCTCTCGCTAAAAAACAGTTTGACCCGAAAAACGATAACTTTATGCTCCGACAGGCAAGCAGTGGTAAGAGCCATAGCGTCGGATATTGTAAAGTCGAAAATAGTCAAACTACGCATACAGAATGTCAACGAAATCTGGAACACGCAAGAGTTCAAGGAAATGAGAGATCGGACGTGCTGGCAAAGGAGGGCTCAGAGCTACATAGATAGGTTAGGTTAGGTTTTGGAAGGGAAGTGTGATGGTTAAGGCATCACATCCACACGGAGGCCATGGGGCCCATTGTGAATCCCTTCAATTGTGGAGTACACAATCTAGAAACCTATCCTGTCACGTGATGGCTGAAACCACCCCGTACTCTTTATAAATTTTAGAAGATCCGATATATATGCATTCGCTAAGTCCGCAGTCTCTGTGAAGAATATTTGGCCGAGCGAAGCTAGGCGCCGATTCTGGAGAGCTGGGCAGTGGCAAAGCAGATGTTGGATCGTCTCGGTCTCTTCCTGATCTCCGCAACTCCGGTAGAGATCGCGAGCTACATAGATAAATCTCTAACACTACCTAGTATCAACATGCCGTTAATTTTCCTAAGGAAACAAATAGAGGACGAAGCCTTAAAAAGACCGATGGCTGGATCTGGACATTGGGTCAACGACAAGTACCCTATGGCCGGTGCTGAACAGGAAGAAATCATTATCAATGATTAGCATAAGTCGCAAAAATATTCTGAATGGTGGTGGGAGTCCTAACCGGACATTGTCCGATAGGCACCCATGCGAGGAGGCTAGGTATCCCCCGTAGCGACTATTGTGGAAGTTAGAGGGGAGAGGGAAATAGAGTCCTGCTCTGCGACTGTCCAGCTCTACGGGACTGCTAACATTAGATAGTAACTTCTTCGACGAGCTGAAGCGTTCTATTCATTATACCCAGGGCAATGGACCCAACTGCTCATCTAAGTGAGCCACGACATTAGACACCTACCTACATACTATGAACTCTTAAAGGGAACCTCTACAAATATCGGTGTATTAGTGATTCGTAGGGTGCAATGAAAAGTGTTCACCACACATTATTAAACACAATCGTGGGCGTATTAATGCAACAGAAAGTAGGACGACACTGATCCACGTAATGTATGCGTGCTGTAGCCCCGTGCGAAGAAAAACAACATACAATAATGGATGCAACGTACATACGTCGATTAATGGTTGAAGGCAACAGCACCTAACACCACACACAACTTCCTTCCAAACAATGTGTACTTGACTTCTTGTTCCTACCCAATGAAACATGATTTCTGTATCTCTGACAGCCATGCACAGAGTTCTTTGATAAGACTCCATGTCAAACATTTCTTCAAAATGAAATCTCTTGGTGAAACCTTACCTACGTTACATGCTTAAATTTGTTTCGAAAAAAAATTTTTGTACCCTTTGGTTTTGCGTGTTTTTTTAATTTTTCAATTCTCTCTCTATTGAATAAATTTGGCATATAGAGCTAGGCTTTTTCAAGACTGTCTCAACTCAAACATTCCACTTTTACAGATGACATTATTTGGCACATATCTTCGTTCCGCACATAAAACTAATCGTGAAATGAATGAGAGAGGTTTGAATTAGAAGACGAGAAAGGTCAAAATTTGTAATTAAGGATTTTGGGAAACAGCGAACTTCTTTCTCTTCCATAAACTCCAATCTGTCAATAAGAAAACTCACTGAATGAAGAAAAAACAGCGCACACCCGATCTCTCATAAAAGATAACGAATTTAAAATTGCAAGGTATGTACAAATTTAAAGATAATTTTCTTTTCATCGGATTTAACCTGGTTGTCAATGTATGTAAGAAACTTTATCATCTTTTCATAAAATTTAAGTAAAATACACTTTCGATAAACAACAAAATTTAAAAAAAATGTTCCGCCAGTGGAGAGGTAATACATATACGAGTACATGTGCATTGGAAGGAAATTTCCCTGAAAATTAAATGAGAAATTTTGACTGAAGTGACCATTCACAGATTTAATTAAGTGACGAATTTGTTTCGATACGATGTGTTTGCATTTATACTACCTCTCCATTGCGGGATGTTTGAGAAATTCAGAGTCAGAAGATAAAACGCGTTGTTGCAGCGTCTGCATTAGAATAATGTGATTTATTTCATTCGTGTTCGTACAAAAAACTAAGTTTATTTTATTTTGTTTGATGGAAGACACAATCCCCCGGAGTTTTGATGGTTGGTATGCACATACTTTCCAGATCCCAAAATCGTTCTATGCAAATACAGAAAAGTTAGAATGATTCCCCACCAATTCGATGAAGCATGGGCCAATTAAGGAAGCCCAAGATTAATATACTTACTACACCGAAAGTAGTTCTATTTCACCCCCTTTTGTGAATTGTTAGGAACTAGTAAATGCAAGAAAATATAAGATAAGGTAAGAAAAACACAACGCAGGCACAGGGTTTAAAAGAATAGTTGTGATGACTTTCCTTTAAGTTCTGACATGTCTTCCATAAACACGGATTCTATCTGGTGGACCATTGTGAATTGGTCGTGTAACGATAGTTGCTGGAACATCGGCTGTTGAACATCTGTGTGAAGAAAAAAGAGTCTATTACACGGCAGCTGTCGGCAGATCAAAAATCTCCTTGCAAAAATAGAAACCTAAAGATATAGATATGAGAAAGGGTGACAAACAAAATAGCGAATAAAACTCTAAAAAGAGAAAGGTCACGGGATGATGACTGCATCAGAATTGCGCGGTTTATCTAGAAAAAAAACAGACATAGAGGGTCGGATAGAATAGGTAAGAATGACGATTGCTTTTGAACAAAGTCATGAACTTTAAATTCACAAATCTATGACTGGATTATCGGAGAACAAAATCTAAACATCAGAGAAAACATTGCTTAAACTCTTGAAATTGCTACACAAATTTAATTTAAAGCATAACTAGCTGTCGATCATGACTCGCTGAGATGACCTGGTTGCCAGACCATAGACAATCGAACAGGATGGGTACAATAATCGGCATTTATAAATGTCGAGAACTTGACCAACATGTTTCTAAGTAAAACTAGATTTTTGTTTCTCTTTAATAATCTCAAAAAGTGGCAGAATAAACATAGAAAATCGAGTTTATTTTTATCGTCAAATTGTACGTTTCCCCAATCGATCTGGCCAGGCACCTGACTGTCTATAGAACATTGGACGGGTGACTGTGTCTCGTCCCGAAATGATCTGGCCAAAACTAGATCCTTAACAATCACTGAAGAGGTCAACCAACGTTATTATGACAGGTATCATCCCAAGGCACTGTCTCATAGATGCAAGAACTGCCTACAGGAAGACGACAAGAATAACTTTCCTCCATATTCAATGCACTTGCCGGTCTATGTCGTCCCCCCGACTTTGCAATTGGCAGCTCACTCACTTATAATATAAATCTCTGCAACCTCAACGAACTACTGCTTAGGAAGTCTACTGTGCTTCATCGAAGGCTACATTTGGTTCATAAAAAGAGAGATCTCCAGAGATTTTCGTGGCTGGACAAATTACATTTCTGGTTAAAAGTGCGTTCTACTTGCGGGAGACTGCATTTATAAACTACCTACCTACCACTTAACTAAGTGCCAAAATATAGCCAAAGAGGCTTATATTATTATATATATATTATATATATATTATATTATATTATATTAGCTTTGTAGGGAAATTTGATATGAACACTTTTGTGCACCAATGTTTTGCATATAGGAAACATATTCTATATCAGTTAGCCAGCTGCAATTGACAATGTATGTTCGATCATCCCATCAGGTGAACGACCTAATAACTCTCCACTAATTTTTGTACATAACAAGTGTATAAAAGATCTGCCAACTCCTAAGCGGCATTCATTAAACGGATTCACACGCTCGCAGTTGCTGTTTCTCTTTTAAAACACTCCTACAGCTTATTCCACGAAACCTTGGTATTCTTTCAATTGCATGGCTGAACTATGACTGAATTGCTGCCTAGAACACTTTTGATTCAAATTTTGATTCAGATACACTCCCAAATGAGAAAACCTATTTGACATTTGATTTTAGCAGTGCGCCTCTATAAATCCCTATTATGCTCAATTTTTCTATAAATCCCTATTATGCTCGATTTTTCATTAAATGTGACCATTTTTTTATATCTTCGGTTTAACATGCTGATTTTCTTTAAGTTCACACGTTAACACATAAAGCACCCCCATTTTGTTCCACAGTTGCTCGGCTCTGTTTGAGCATGCTTCTTTTAAGAAACTCAAAACTCAATCGTAGTGTTTACCTGCGCGTCCTCATCAGCTAAAAAATTCTCTGAAGATTAAAATATCGATTTCGGTCAGGCACTTTTAAACGCAGTTTCAATTTAGAAACTTCACAGCCTCACAATAACCTCAACAAAAGCCCAATAAGGGCAACTTGAGTAATTAACTGCGCAACTACTTACATTCAGTATCGAAGTTTATAGTTTAGCATTTGCGGAGCAGTAGACTTTGCTAATTCTTTGAAGATTTATGAAAAAAAAAAAACAAATCTTTGATGATTTGTCAACATTTGTAATAAAATATTAAAGTCTGAACAGTTGCATAAGTTACTAAATGGTAAGTACATCTAGATCGTCAGCCATATAGATTACTTTATCCTCTCGTTACTTCGTTGCCTAGAAAGCGGTCAAATCTACTGTCAATTAGTTCGACTTTTAGGGACTTATCCGCGATGAGTTACTAGCCTTCAAAGATTTTGCATAAACCTTTGGAAAATGAATTACATTCTCCGAAGATCCAAACAAAAATCGCATTATCCCCCCTTATATGTACTGGCTATCAGACTACTTAAGGAAAATGTTTAGAGCGATATATTTAATGTCAATCTTATTTGAAACATGTCCTCCTTCATTTCAGCGAAGACATTGTAGGTCACGTGTAACGAAATCAGAACATGTACTCAGTGCATTGCTAGTGTTTCCCTACATTCCTTTCTTCATGTCATATGGAATTTAATTATCATAACCTCATTGTCAAGTATGAAAATGCCATCCGCTCCTAGTGTTCAACGCGTTTTTCCTCCACAAAACATTCCATTCATTGGCGCCTTATGCCTCATTAGGCTATAAATTTGCTTTCATTTATAAAATGAACAACTCGGAAAAGGTCTTCCTCATCTTATCATATAATTATGAAATAAGAGGGAAGACTAATACAAAAATATAAAGGACGAAACATACTAGTTGGCGTTAGGAAAAAAATGTCAAATCGCAAGAAGCCTCTGATTATGTTGATATCAAAATTGTTTGAAATTCTTGGGTTTATTCGTCCCCTGATAGCAGTTTTAATGAATTCGTCCACGCCTTCAGTCGGATTTATCGTAGCATGAGTGCTCATGAGGTACAACAGGTTTTAACACAATACTAGGCGACAATGATTGCGTTCTTCTTGGTTGTTCTTAAAACAGATGAGGAAGTTGTTTGATTGAAAAAAAGACAGCAACATTATTCTTGCTTCTTTGTATTGATAAATAATAGACGACGATGATTGAAAACACTAAATGAATGAGTCATACAGAGATACCGAAATAATCGGACTGCGGGAAGTATTCTGTAACTGGGTATAGAACGACTAGACCCCTAATCTCATTAGGCAATAAGCATATAGAAGAATATTTTATTTATACAAAATAAAACTATTATTGATAGAGTTAAGAATTGTTCGGACCAGTCTGTTTTATCGTAGGTATACATCGATTGCAAAGATCGCATCCAATACAAGCACACACTACTTTATATGCGCAATTGTAGGCGCCTTGAAAACAATTAAATTGTGCGGAGCCAACTCATAAAACCCAAATTAAGACTCGAGGCAAATATTAATAGATTTCAAGATACAATATTATGACACTTCACAATGAATATTATCCAAGCAACCGCTTAAATTAAAGAAAGTAAGATAAGCGGACATGAGAATTCATCACATAAAAGGAGACCATTAGAAGATCCGTGATCGATAGCCTTTCATTTTATGCTTATTGAAATTATCAAATTAGCATAGCGTTCCACTCGACAATGGATACACTATTCAACAGCAAAAAAAATTGTAGATAACTATAACCTAAAAATTGATTAATTTCTCTGTCCTGTCACGAAAAGACAACCGATGAACCAGGAAATGTAACCACTCGTTGTTTTTCTTCTATTAGCACTCCAATCGTAAGAAGACTAACCAAAAAACAACTCAAAACATGTGAAGAAACAACTTTCACTCCCTCTGCCTAAACATACAAGCACCCACTTCACCCAAAAACAAGAAAAAAAAACAAAGAATTGATTCAATAATCGAAGCATAACATCGTATACCTCATTTCCATGGCGATCAACGCCTCAAGCCCTAGAAGAAAAGAAAATAAGTGTGAATGGGACACCTAGGACAAGAGTTTCTTACCCGCAGCTGGTTACAGTGAGTTAGAGTTAACTAACTAATCTCACAAATCGACGTACGGGGGGGAGCATATGTATTCATTTGATCCTGCGAAAAATCTCTTAATACATTTTACATTCAAATTAAAATTTTAGCATTTTTTTTCTTTTGTTTTGTTGTTTTTAGTTTCAACTTTCGAGAAAATTCAACGAAACAGATAAATGAAACTAAAAAAACAAAAATAACCACTTTAATTTGCCGCGATAAACATGAGAGATACCTGTAAACGTTTCAGATACACCGTGTGTCACGCCGCCGTACCCAAGAGCGTGTGGGCAAACGCAGGGGGTACATACATATATGAAAATGAATTATAAAATCGAACCATATGCGAAATAATATTACATTCTGTTTACCTTCCATAAGCAAAATTCATTTGAAATCTAAGAGAACCAATATTTTGTTTGCATTATTTTTTGTCATTTGTTTAATTATTTTGTATTTTGCAATGTAGTATGTACGTGTTTTATATAACAAACTGATGGTCCATCGATCAGCGATCAAGTGCACTGCATCCAATCTCTGGTCATTGCACTTATCTGACGCTCAAAAAACATCAGAACATGTAACGTCAGTGGAATATAATAAATTAATCAACTTGACTTACGCCTTTTTGATAGGGCTCCTCCAACATGGCCTCTATATCGAAGTCATCAGCCATTTTAAGTGTGTTCTCTTGATGGGATACTTCGCATGTAATTTCAGCGCACAATAATAGGCCACCAGCACTTTTTTTGTAACGATTCCTTACTACAATTGCAGTTTGTAACTTTTTCAATGGGATATTAATGTTTTTGCTGGTCACTCACGACAGTCCAACCGAAATTTATATTTTATTATTTATATCGTTCTCGAGTAAAACAAATAACACGGAATTGTACCGAGAAAAGTAGATACGACGACGAGTGGATGTCAGAAATTATTTGTGGAAGGTAGAGTACGTCAAATATAAAGTATAACCTCAAATTACTAATGCTTTATGACCTTCAGCGTAGTTTTCGTGGAATGGAAAATTGCTATTTAGACGAAGGATAAAACAATGACTGGCGAGTATGTTCATTGAGTGAGAATCTTGATGCGAATGCGAATCAAGTGAAACGGAATGAAGTGGAACACATTTTTCTTTGTTTACATTTATTTATTCGAATCTACTATTTTACATAGAAAATATTAGTTTGTCTCAGGCCAAAGCCCTGGTAGCTGGTGCCGTAATTTCAGATTAATCATGTAATTTATTACTGATTAATAAAGTTATAATAATAATAATAATAATATTAGTTTGTGGGTTTACATTTAGTATAGAAGGGTTTAGTTTTTAAATGTTTAATTAAATTGAATCAGATTAATGATGAAATATGAAACAGCAATTAGTGTCTTTTTCGAAGTTCTAGAGACGGATTATGTTAACTCATTGGGTAAATTGCGTTAAAAATGTAGGTAAATATTATCCACAGCACAATTTTTGACACTTACTATACGGGTCAAGATCAAGAATTATTGTCTCAGCTAAATTTCAAAGAATTGCCACTTGTAAAACCCGCTCATCATGCCAAATAAGGAAATATAGGGTGTTGCTATTGCTGTATGTCTCTTTTGCGCTAACGCTAAGTCGTGCCACAAGAATCATCGTGTAAATTCAGACATAAACGTAAAGGGCCTTTCACATGAAACGACAACTGCGAACGTGAATTTTTCGAAATAACCACAGTTCAGTAAATACCAGCAAAATGTACACTTCTTGGTATTCCGGAATGTGCGTTTTGAATTATCGTTTTTTTATTAAGTAAAAACTCAAGAAAATATTGTTTAAATAAGAAATTATCGATTTCGCTCCTTTTCTGCGAATTCAACAATCTTTTCCCGAATTTTTAAACCGAATTCAAGATCCAAAGAGCGATCCACAGAGAACCATCCCGGTCCACAAATAAAAAATTCTCGAAAGCTTTGGGTGCAAACATTTTAAATTTTACACTGACAATTGGCGGCTATCGGCGACGTTAGAGTTCCATGTAAATGAAGTGTCAAAATTTGCGAATTCCTCAGTTCCCCTGTTCATGTGAATAGCTTAAGATTTAATATTTTTAGATTGGCATATGGACGAATATTCTGTTTGTAATTTAATGGATTGCATCCTAACTGTGTGGATGGCGATTTCAAGTGACAGTTTGAATAAGGGGTGCTTATATTTTGCTTAAATACTTAATAGTAATTAAAATAAAATTATTCATGATCCACGAATTGTGGTTGCGATCCACATTTGGAAAAAAAAAGTTAAGTTTCAGTATTTATCAGTATTTATTGTGTAAAGTGTCATTTATGCATGAAGCATGAAACGCGATTTGCGAAAATCAACAATGTTAACACTTCATTCATATATCCGCGGATTGGTTACGTACCAAAACATTCACATTTGAATTTTTCACGGGTAGCAAATATTTTTTTTCCCCAAAAGTGTGGACCGCGACTTCAGTTTGACAAATCAAATGTGTCAGAAAAGAAACGTGAAATTTTTCATTCTCATATTTAAACGAATTTTCTTGAGTTTTTATTCGAACATGTGGACGTACTAAAAGGTTGATGTTTGTTAATGTTTTTCTCATATTAAGGTTCATGTGAATGGCAGCTACCTGCGACCAAAGAAATTCTTAAGTGAATGAAATGACAAAATTCGCTATTTTCGCAGAGCGCGGAGCGCACATACAGACATATGTAAATGGACCATAAATAAAATAAACAGAAAATCTTTGAAATTTATACTCCAACCGACATTAGTGTAAGTGGTAATTTAAAACGGTTTAAAAGCCCCCCAATGGGCTTCTTGAGCATAAAGCAGAAACGAGTGTTCTGCGTTTCGTGCACTGTTGATTTTGAAAGTAAAACTGCACATTGCGATGTTTTTTTCTTCTCTGCTGACAAGACACATCTTTTTTTGGCTTTAATTTAACATTGAAGCTCTAACTTTCCATATTCTAATAATCTAATTTCATAATAATCTTTTCTAATTGTTTATTGTCGTTTTCGTTTTTTTTTCGTTCGCTTCATTTATGTATTCTTATTTTTAAAACGTTCAGCTCAATTTTACCATTTCTTTTATTCTGTTCACGAGCGTTCTGTGCAAAAATGCAGAATTTCTAAAAACTGAAAGACGTTCACTTATCAAAAAGTAAACGAAAGCTTTAAACACAAAAAATAACAAAATCAAAAGAAGGAACGTGTACGCATGCAAATTTGGTTTATTTCTTGGCAAGCAACTACACCGAATGGACAGATGTGAGAGACAGTTCTTCTATTTCTTGGGCCGGCGAAATTTGAGACTGTTTACGAACGACTGGAAAATCTGTCTGGGAAGGCAAGATTTTTTGCGTGTGGAACACGCGAACCTGTTCAATTGCATCATGTTTCACCCAGTAATGTTCTACAGCGAATTGAGTAATGCCATCTTTTAAATTCGTATTTCTCATGAAGAACGAATAAAAACATTTTAAATGGAGGTGCAGCAGCAATGCTGTCATGTAGTACTATATGCATGCAGTGAAAAAACATTAAAATTGTCTTTAAATCGTCCATGTGATCAATTTTCCTAAAATACCACGTAGCATGCGTGAGACGTTACTCGATCAGCGATCATCAAATGAGGAAATAATGTTGAAAACGGAAAGAAAAGGGATGAAAACATGCTTGCTTCACCACAGAATCCAGTTTGAAAGTAGATTTTCGGGTGAAGAAGATCGGTTTGCGGCGCATCCAACCCATCCCGCTCTCGTTTGTGAAAATCGTATCGTTTATTGTATTGCCGCTCATGTAATCACCAGCTTTCGGTGTACTCTAGCAGGATTTAGTGATTCTTTGAAAGAATTAAAGTAAACGATTATAATTGTATAGTCAGACTTCACAAACTTACTCAAGTTTCGCGACTAACATGAGTGTAAAAGAGGAAGAAAATAAGACAGCACATCAGCAACTCATTGACGATGTTTACAGACAACTGGGCAATCCGCCCAGTCTTTTAAAGGACTGCTAAAAATATCATGATTCAAAAATCACTGTTCTTATATCAAATAAATATTTCTTAAGCGGCAGTTGATTAATGTCGTTGGAATAAAAATATATGTCAACAATGACACGGAGTCCAATATTGTGCTGATCATTTTTGACGTTGTCACGAATAAAAAGTGTCAAAAATTATCTTTTAAATAATACGTAGCTACACTTTTAGTGCAATTGACGAACGGTATGAATACCAAAACCATTTAATTCTGTCAGATCTCGTTCGCTATAAGAGCGCTAATATAAATCGCTACAACAAACGCCTATTGTTGAACGAACTCATTTATCTACAATGGCAAGATTCCGTAAAATATCCTAACAAATCAACCAACTATTACATTCGCCGCTACCCAAACAATTTGATTGCCAAAGCAGTCAATTAAAATTGGTGAATGATAAGAAAGGACGACAGATCGCTGCATGTCAAAATCTTCACCTTGTCCAAGCCTACGACTTTTTTCAATCAAATTCCTCAATCATTTTTCAATCCCTAGTTCCTTAAAAGTCCTTCAGAGATAGCCACCTGACCAAAGTCCACCATTTCTTCCAAAAATAACGTCTCGATTTTTTTTTTTGGAAATATTCAAAATTGTATGTCTTTTCAATTTGCATTAACCACACCCCGATTCATCGCCGTATCTGTTCAATAATATAATCATATCTTGCTGAATTCAGCGTCTATTTGTTATCTATGCAAAAGCTGATAAAAAAATTGTTTAACAACTATTCAGTAGAGTGCATAATTTTTTTTGTTCTTCTCCATTCATTGGGGATGAGAAGATGAGTCGTTTTCTATTGGGATAAATGTATACATATCCTTTTCAGAGATGCGCAAACAAGGGACTGTATAGATGGGATAACAATTTTTTGATTGTTGTGGGACATGCGCTGTGGATGTCCTCTCTGAAATGAGTATCATTGATAGAAAGTAAAAGAAGAAAAAAGTTGGGGATAACCAAGCGATTGATACACATCACGGAAAAAAGTATGTATACCTCTGGAAACTCCTACATACATTCGATATGGCATGGGAACGTCCAACTAAATGACTTCAGTCAACAATCCACTTTTTTTAAGATGCCTTAAATACGTTTTAATTGTGACAGAAGTTGTAATGACGTTTAACAAAATTGCAGGGAATATCATAATGATGATAATCAATTGAATTTTCAGAATTGTTAAAATTGTTCGTTCACTGTCACTGTCAGCAATGTTTTTAATTTTGTCGTTTATGATACTTTCTTTATAGGAAACTGTCAAATGTTGTGTACTGTTGTTAAAATGAAGATGCCAGTTGACAGTTCAATGAAATGTCTGAAATTTCCAAGCAACTTTCCCGCTTGTCCGAGAAAATAATATTAAATTTATTAAAGCAGTTAAAATAGGTTTTTAATCATAACAAGGTCGTTTCGCTTGTCACAAGAGAAGATCTTATTTCCTACATGAGCTGTCAAAACTTAGACGTATTTATCATCTGTCAAAATAAGTCAGCTTTTACTTTTACATCAACATTTGTTTGTCTCAATCTTATAAATTACATATAATTTGACATTGAAATAGACTTCATAAAATTCCAACAAAAGTTCCCAATTCGCTAGGTCAGTGTCATAGCAGAATCAAAAGAAGAAAAAAGAAAGAAGAAATTCATCATCATCACGCCCTGAACGACTTTTACACCATTCACACAAATCTAGTACAAGTAACCAGATCCTTTAATCAGTATAAAAATAATCAGCCATATTGGGCTTAAATTTTTCTCCTTGGGAGCCGTTTAGTGCTTAGTATTGGCATTCGGGAATTAAAAGTTAGTGAAGAATAAAAAATAAATAATAAAACAGAAGTGACGGTTGAAAAAAAAGTAATTATTTTGTGCGAATGATTTTAATTTAATTTATGTTGTCGAACATTTTTGGTGGCCGTGTATGTGGCTTTTTTTAGTGGCTCAAAAGAAACAGTCACAAAGTAAACATATCTGAAGTATTGACCGATTGGAACCTTTCATGGTTTCGCCAAATATATAAAAAAATTTTTCTCGTATATTTTTTTTTTGATGGAGTATACGTGCTTGAAACTAATGAAAATTTTTTTCCCAATGAATACACAGATTCATCTGGGGTGTCTTTGAAGAGTTAACGCAAATAAAAGGAAAAAAATTGTGCATACGATATCAACAGATATGCATTACGAGTAATACTTATCGCTGATATAAACATTTGGGGATAGATATTTCGATATTTCGATATTTTCGCAGAAAGAAAGAAGTGATAAATCTATTTTATTTAGGCAAAACAAAAGTAAGTAATGCTGTAAATACGAATGTGTGCTTCCTCTCTATTGGAGTATTTCGATTTTTTTTCCATCATCGCCGTCGTCGTCGTCGTCGCCTTCGCCCTCGTCGTTGTCGTTGTCGTCGTATTCGTCGTCCGTGCAATATGTACAAAAAATTTACGGGAAAGGAGGAGTATATTTGCTCAATCTTTTAAATTGTTTATTCAATTCGTGTTTGTGTGGTGTTTGAGCCGGTTTCAATTAATTATATATATTTTTTTCTAATCGCCAAAGGTGATGGTTTGTCCCAAAAAATCAGCCAACAAAAAAAATACATATCTCTGTCGACGATGGTGGGATATCCATAGAAATCTTATTTCGTCGAACATACACTCGCTTTTTTTTGTGTATAAAATGGGAGCAGGTTATACGGGGAGTATGTAATCGATTTTTGGAAGTAATGAACTTGGGGCTGTTGTCAATTAATCCTCATACTTTTTTTTTTTTATCAGAAGGGGCACCTATTTTTGGTCTTGTACTGGGTGTTGGATATTCTGTTGCGCACTGAAATAATTTCTTGGGACGCATACCGGCTAGAAACTAGCTTCCATACGTATTTTTAACTATGCTCCACATCATGTGAACAACCTGATGGTAGATTTTGAGCACATGCGTGACAAATTTTTAGTTGAATTTCACCAAAGAGTGGATCGGTTATAAGCAGAGTTGGTGTCTGTTGTTTTTTTTCGCATCGTTTTTGTTTTGTTTTATTTACTTTTTTTTTTGTGTATGACCAAAGCTGGACTTCTTTTTTGACGTGCATTGCTTGGTAATTTTAAAAATCAAGTATATTATGAAATTTGTGGGTTTGCAAGACTGCTTTACTGAGTTTTTGGTCATTGAGGTGCGTGTGTGTGCTGTGTGTGGTGTGTTGTATGTATGGATACTCACTTGTTTGCTTCCTAAAACTTACCTATTAGCATGTGAAAAGCTCTTCAATCACTGCAAGGTACTAATTAACAATTTCAATCACGGATTACAAAGTGCACTTACACATTTTTTTTTCTTATATATAAAAGTAGCACGTTTTAAATGGAACAAGTATGTGGGGGGTTTGTATAACCTCTGATCATTATGGAAACATTCCTATCTGGTTGCATGGTTTAGTTTGTTTCGGTATTTGTTTGTCTTGATAACGACATTCCAGTGGCAGTCTGTACATAGTTTGATCGCTAAAGGAATCGTACTCTTCTCATTTATGTCCTTGTCTGTTTTCCTCCCTTCAAAATAAAAAATAAAAAACACTCAGAAATCTCAGCACATCCAGCACCGCCTTGCATTGCAATCACCTATAGAAAGTCTAGTACCTCATCATGTATGCATGTCCATCGATGATGTGCTTAGAACCACACCCTCAGTCTTGCACTAGGAATGTCTTTTGTTGGTATTTAAACTTTCTTTGATTTCATGTTGCCTTCATTTTCTAAGACTACCCGATAAGTACACTTCTCAAAGATTGATACAGTGCGATGAATTTTAAAAAGGTTTAAAGAATGTATGTACCTATGTACGTCTCTTTCCATTCAATTAATTCGTGTGCCACTGATCATTGATCAGAGACATCGCATATGTGCTTTCATTGATTAAGTAACCCTGGAAGGATTGTCGTGTGGAGTGTTTAAGTAGTTGAAGAATTACGGAAAATTACACTTTTTATATCTGACTTATTCAGGATTCCACAAAAATGGCGCCTAGAATCTTAAGGATGATGTCTTCAGTTGCTCATTTTAGGCAGATAAATGCATAAAGCTTTGTGTATTTGTAGGTAATTAATTTGACAAAATTCAGTGTGCATGCAATAAAAACGGCGGACGTGAGTTTTAAATAACAAACATCTTCGATTACCTCAGCGAAATCAAAGATGAACGAAAAGATAATACCGTTTTAAGACTTTCATTTTTTCTAAAACAGGATAAGTCGACAAATTAGGAATAATATAACAACTGCTGCATATATACCACAGTCACTTACTTGATCTGGCTCAAGTTAAATGCATTCTGTTTCAAATTTTTTGATTTAAGGAAATGTCTTTTTTTCGTACGTTTTTGTACTACGCCAAAAGAGGCATAGTGCGGCTTGAATATTGCCCGTATTCTGGCACACCTCTGTGATGCTCTATAATTACAACTTCACAAATTATAAGCACCACAAGAATTGCCAAATTTGTAATGTCTGTTTAAGCAGGTCAAACAATGATGACAATGGAAAAGCATCACAATTTTTTAGAATCACTGAAGTGAGTTATGGCCACATCACAACCGAATAGGGGCATAAATTATCAGCAATTGTCAATCTGCTGCATTTTGGGTTTATATATCATGTCTTTTAACACAAACAACTTTCATATTTCACGAATTCAATTCTTTCAAGTCATGCTCTTAGAGTATATATTTAATTTAAGAAAAAAGCTTTTCAAACCTCTCCACCCGAAGTCAGCATAAAACTACAGGTGATTTCACTCGTGAGAGAACAATAGCACGCGCAGCGCGAGTGGCTGTTGTACAAGTAAGGCCCAAGCCCAACTCGGACCTTAGCGCATCAACTGTTGCAACAGTTTTTTTCTATATTCCAACTGTTCCTGCAAACTTGAACATTGCCTTACAGGCTCACAGTCTATCACATTACCATTAACTTTGACCTACTTTGTTCTATGTACATTTCTTTCTGATGGACAGTCATTCTAGCCTAATAGTACGTTTACACCGCACCCAAATTCAACATTTAGGCTAGCGTCTGTATTTCAGCCCAAATACATTGCATTTCGTCATAAATTTCCTATATTTTGGAATGCAACATTCCAACGAAGTTCTGAATTTCGTCGCTGCATTTGTAAGTTCGTCAAGTCGAACAATCATCTTTACAAATTCAGCACATAATACAATGACATTTCAACCCGCTGACATAAACAAAAAACAGCTGTTTTCTCATTAGTTGAGAGCTTCGAGTTTCAACGTGAACTCCATACTTCTATATTGAGTTAGCAATATATTTAATACGTCCGAATTAGCACTTAAATTAATTTTAAAATTAATATAACAAACTAAAAATGGTTCAACCACTTCTGATTTCGAATCAGGAAAAAATATTAATAACCAATTCTGTCACTAGCTGTCATTTGAAATGCTGAAGTTGTAGTGGGAACGCAAAATGGCAATTTTCTTGAAAAGTTGAATTTGGGTGCGGTGTAAACATACTACAGGGAATGCTTACAGCAGGAAACATTTGGAAAGTTCTGTTTGTTCAGAGGAAATTCAGAGCTTGATGAGAAGGACCATATCCTTTATTTTGAACGTACCTTGAAACATTAACTGGCTCAAAAATAAAATGTTAAAAAATAGGACAATTTTTGAACAATTATAATAGTTCACCTGTTGGCTAACTACAGTGAAGACTTTATCTTTATCTATTTGGGTAGTCTTCTACAGAATCGCATGTAGTCCTTGAAATATATGTATGGACTGATCAGGAGAAACAAGCGTTTGTTGCAGGAGTATATCACGGTGATTAATTCAAAATTCCAATACCTCATCTTCGTTTATCAATCAAAAGGTCAGCCAGCATGTCAAATCGTAGTACTTCATACATTCATTCTTATATCCTGAATAAATTTACCCTTGTCCTGGAGCACCAACAGCGCCTACGCGCCATCGCATTCGATTCTTCGAAATAAGTTTCAATTCTCCCCAACTGTCGCAAATTACTCTCCACTCCTCTGCATCACTGCCGTACTGCCGAACTGTGTTAAAGGACTCCATTGCATTGCATGGTTAAGCATGGTGCACCTTCGGCTCTGTGTGTACGACATTGTCCTTTGTGATGTGCTGTATAATGTCCTGCATGAAAGATTTTCATTTATACTTTTAACGATGCCTTGTCCGTCTTGGCGGTGGTTATTATTTTTTATACGCGAAACATCTTTATCATTTTACGGCATGCTTTGTTGTTTACGCTCCTCTGGGGTTGAGATTTTGCGTATCCAAATTTAAGCTTGAGTTCAAGACAAATTTAACATTAGGATTCTAATTGTAAGAATGCATCGTTTGGGTCTCCGAATAGCCATAAATTATAACCAGTTAACTCGAGTAAGGACTAGTTGGCACCATCGTGCATGTTATATTTGAATCTACTTCCACTAAATTATTTTTATTTATTTTTATACATCACACGCGTAGTTGCTGTAGAAGCTATGTCCAAGTCCATATCTGACTGTAGCGCCGCTATTATTATTATATAAGTTTTGTATATTATATAAAAGGAAATACATTGTAAAACACTGAGTTTTATAAACAAATAGAGATTTCCGATTTGATGTGCGAATATTAAACCCACGTTCTTTTACACAAAGTTTTCGCAACATGTTTAAATCTAGAGAAGCAGTAACAGTTGATTATTCGTCGCATTCTTATGTAAAAACGTCTCCTGTCATTGTAGTCTCCAGCGTGAGAGTCGACCCACAAAACCGCTACGAAGTACAGTCAAAATCGTTTGCAACGACATGGGTTATAACGACCAAATTCTTAAGTTCCGGCTGAGCTCTATTATAATCCCACTGAATGACAAATCGTTTACAACGACATCGCTTACAACGACATATTGGTTAGAAAGGTGGATTTTTCCATTTTTTTAGATAAAACATTGGTTATAACGACTAAAATCGATGCAGCTGTTGGTGTGATCGCATTTTTTTCTAGAACGGTAAACAGATAAACAGTTTGATGGGATGTAGATGCGATGTATCCGTGTACATAGAATTTTTGGATATGTTACAGTGTACTGTTTGTTGACATGTTATTCTTTTTGTTTACTATTGTTAAAGATCGTATCTCTGGTGCTGACGTTTCAGTTACGTACGATGTTCGTAAGAATGATATTAAAAAATCGCCTTTCAGTGCGTCGCCTTGTGTAAACCCCTTTTTTGACATCAAAGGTCTCGTCGAAGTCTTAACCGACCTTGATGAAGCAACGGCCATTCTCCACCGTCATCCTTCAAAGACGAACGATTTTTGCAGGGATGCTAAGATCAGATAATGCGCTGTATAACTTAATACTGTCATACGCGGCCTTAAAATCGATAAACAGATGGTGGGTATCGAATTATAGCTCCTGTGTCCTTCCAAGATCTTCCACAATTTGAATATATGGTCGATGTTAGACCTGATCTGATATTGACTAATTTGACTGTTCACGTGGAGCTTCAGGCGCATGCATAAGACGGCAGAAAATATCTGATATGGAGACGGATCCCTTTGTTGTTGGTACAGTTCAGAGGGTCTCCGTTCTTTATCTGCTATCTTCGAGTTATCGGTTATAGCGAATTATCGCTTATGACGGCAAATTCGTCAGTCCTTGAAGGTCGTTATAACCGATTTTGACTCTTCTTCAGACCTAACCGGAAAATACTTTACTACCTCTACACCTGACTAGCCCTTGCAAGAACGAGACAAAGAATGTTAGCCAGAAACTCGTTCAGCAGCTTTGAAGAACTGTCAGACATGGACATTGTCAAGTTCAAAGGAACAAAATTGCTGTAACACAGAATGAACAGTGGATCATCAACCATAAAGAGGAACACTAGGAAACTAGAAGGTATCCAGAAGGTGTTAGTCAGCTTTTTCGCTTATGCAGTTAACGAAGACACCGGTGAAATAAAACACCAGAGACAACGCAAAGAAAACAATACAAATCTAAGTGAGCCAAGGTCTTAACAGACTGTGGCAATCACCCCAACCTAACCTAACCAGAATGTTATCATTTGAGTATTTGATAAAGTGATGAAAATCTCTTTTCATCATAGTTCCCACATTCGTTCAAAAACACACAAAACCACAACAGTTATTTAATTTATCTTATTTCGTCGAAATGTCGAAAATATTTGCTTTAAGACTTTACTTATCTATGAAAATCTATTCATTAATTTATTTTCATTAGTCTGACATCCATTCGATTCTGGCGGAAGTCCAAGAGGCAAAGTTCCTACAAAATTCCTCAAAAATGACCCTATAATCCACTATTAATTCATCATAAGGAGCAGTTTCTAACTAAATATAAAAAATTAGATTTATTCTCGGTAGTGTTCAACTCGAAAGTTAATAACCTCGGTAAAGATCAATCGTCATTCATTCATTCGGCATGCGTTTTCGCTTGAATTATGGCTCTACCGACCGACTTTGCGAATATCTATTCTGACGTAAGTCTCCAGAGTAACTTTGATCAGTTTTACGAACACGTGCAGTCTGTTTTCGCAAAATTAGCTTCAATATAATAATTAATTTTCTTGTTAGCCCTTTGGTGACTAAAAGAGGAATTATACTAGCACTATTGCTTTTTTAGTTTTATTGCCCGATCTAACTGATGTGGAGTGGGGTGAACATACACGAACACGAGTTCTTCTTTTTTTTTTTGTTGTAGACAAAATTTCTTAAATCGGTAAATTGTAACAAAAAAATATCTTGCTTGCTTGAAATGCTTAAAAAACATAGTGTTTTGACAAAGATTTTAGTAAATACCTGTCACTGATACAAGATTTGTTCGACACCAGCTCCTTGTTGAATTTGTAAATTATAGTCTTATTTTTCAAATTGGTTGTAGTGGATTATATCTTCGAGTTCCATGCCGAGGTCGCAACTTGATTCCAGATTGTGGTTAAACGATAACTTACTTTTTACTTTTACACTGACAAATTACAAAGTTTGTAATTGTCATGGAAATTTTCTCTTTAACTTTGTTGTTTGGAATCGGCGTAAATTTTAGGTATGCAACACCATTTATATGCAATTAACAGCATTAGCTAGACTGAAGAAACTATGTAGGTAAAGGCCTACGAGCTGTGATTATCATTAAAATTTATAGAAAGCAGCTAGTATTTAGAGGCAAGCCACATGTTCTGTTAACTCTACGCATGCAAACAACTTTGCAAACTGACAATATTTCATTTTAGGCTGTTTTGCGGGATTATGTAACCAACAAATTCTTGTGATATGCAAAGCTTTTTATCTGATATGCACTCTACATGTTAGTGGAGTCCCATTGAAACAGGTGGAGAAGTTAAACTATCTCGGGGTCTTCTTCACGAGTGATGGGAGGAATAATGCTGAGCTTTCCTGTAGGATTGGTCAAGCTGAGTCAATTTTGAAACAGCTTAGTCGATCTGTAACCAGGAAGGCCGAGTTTGGTGTCAAAGCTAAGTTAGCGGCTTTTATCGCAGTATTTGTTTCAACTCTCATCTATGGTCATGAAATTTGGGTAATGACCGAAAGACTAAGATCGCGAATACAAGCTGCTGAGATGAGATTTCTTCGTGCTGTTGTGGGAATTATTCGCCGGGATAGGGTGAGAAACACGGCAGTGCGCGAGGAACTCAACGTTGGACAGCTGCTTCTTCGAACGGGAAGGGCTGTACTTCGATGGTTTGGTCACGTGGCACGAATGTTCCCAGCATCACGACTTCCGAGGCGTGCCGTGAATGCGATTTCATCAGGTAGGCGACCGCTTGGCAGACCCAGGACGAGATGGTTGGATCAAGTTCAAACACTCGCCTGGTTGCGCTTGGGCATAGCTCCTGATAAGTTAGAGTCGATGACGGAGGATCGAATGCCTGGAGATCTCTCGTGCGTGCGATGGAACTGCTAGGACTAAAAACTGTCAATTGCTTTGTGTACACATTTTATTAGTTAAAATTTGAATTTGCCTCTCTGGTCAAATTCTGTTATGATTATTCTTTTTTGAATAATTTACGCGACATAAAGTGGTTTTATATAGACTGGAAAAAGAAAGGTTATAGATTTTTTGAATATTTTGAATTAATAATAATAATAATAGCGGCGCTACAGCCCGAGGTGAACCTGGGCCTAGCTTCTCAGCAACCACTCGTATTGTGCGTGCTATTGTTCTCTCACGAGCGGAGGGGACCTACAGTTTAATGCCGACTCCGAACGGCGAGATTGAGAAGCTATTTCTAGACAGTTATACTCTTTGAGCAATGTCAGTGGCTCGAAAGAGGTGGAGCCGTGAAAAAATGTTTGATGTTCTTTTCGAGATTCGAACTGACGACCTCGAGCGTAGGAGTCGACGCGCCTACCCACTACGCTACGGCGCTGAATTTATACTTACTTATTAAGCCTGTGACCCCTGTCGTCTTCCATCGCCGGATGTTTAGTCCACCTCTCATTCTCGAACCAGGAGCCTGGGATTCGAAGACTTGATTGATTGGAGCATTGGTTTTCATTAGCTCGATGTGACCGAGCTAATTTATTCTACGGATTTTTGCCTTTCGGACTATGTCCAAACCTCATTAAGTTCGTAGATGTGGCTTCTCCTCCTTTCACTTTTCTCGCAGACAATATCAAATATCCGTCGTAGATATTTTCTTTCAAAGACACCGATAATCGAACTCTGCAGTCCTGCTTATCATTCAGCTTTCAGCTTGAATGAGAGAATGCACATGAGAGAAGTTTGAGGCGCTATAATCGAACAGGGACAAAGGAGGTGAAAAGGATACTATTTTTCTGTCGTTTAAAACAGTCGCACAAGTCATTTGAGAAGAGTCTGAGTTTTCTAGGATATGTACGATTAACGCTCTGCCCTTCTACTGTACCAATTTGTAATACCTTTTGAGAGAGAAAACCGCTGGAGCTGAATAAATCTATTTTTTTAAACTTTAGATGTTGCACAAATTGTCAATCACTCACCTTTTCAGTTATAAAAATAATATAATAATAATGATGACGTTACAGTCCGTGGTGGACCTAGGCCTAGCTTCTGAGCAACCACTCGTGTTGTGCGTGCTATTGTTCTCTCATGAGTGGAGGGGACCTACAGTTTAATGCCTACTCCGAACGGTGGGATTGATAAGCTTATACTCTTTGAGCATTGTCAGTAACTCGAAAGAGGTGGAGCCGTGAACAGTTTTTTTGAAAAATTGTTTGTCTGAAATGGGATTTGAACCTAAACTGTGAAAGCCTAGTGCGTATGGGACGACTCACAAACCCACACGAACACGGCGCCCATCTTTTCAGTTGCATCTACTCAAAGCAACAGTTTGCAAGTATTCAGAGGCATTCCCTCGTTAGCGTGTATTATTGACAGAGCGTTGGTGGTGACTAGGTTGAGAGAAAAAAGCTGGTCCAACTGAAATTCGTTTTGGTATCATTGCAATCATTCGCATTGTGCATGCTATTGTTCTCCAACGAGTGGAGGGTACATGTAGTTCAATGTCGTCTCCGAACGGCAAAATTTGAGAAGTTTTACTAGACAGTCAAACACTTTGAGGATTGTCAATGATTCGAATGAGGTGCAGCCGTGAAAATGAAAGTTTTTCGGAGAACGAACCTAGCGTAGTAGTTTTTTTTTATTCTACCTTTGTTCAGTCAACGGTGAGAACTATCTCAAAATTTTAATTTAATGCAGGTTTTCTTGATACCTGTTCGAAGAGTCAAAAATGAATTATTCATCTGAGAATCGAATAACTTTGATAAAACGTTAGCGTGCATGAGAACTGAACATTAACGCAAATCTATGTCATCGGTTTTTGTCCTTATCAACCATAGACGCACATTTTCCATCTGCTTCATTTGCGTCTGTGTAAAATGTCGAGACTCAGTTTGTGAACTCAGAGTATATTCGTTGATTTAGCTTTAGGAATAAAATTGTAATTTCAATCTAAGAAGAATTGCATTCTATAGCATGCACACCGCATTACAAATGTCTGTGTATGAACCACTATTAAATCTTCTAGACAGCTAATAGTTTTCGAAAACAACGGCTTCAATCGTTGGGCTTCTTCACATCAAAGTTTTGCTGATGCCTCATAACCATCTCAGTTCACTCCACATTTTACTGCAAAAAAAAAACAACAAACTCCTTCTATTTGTGTAGGACGAATTCAGATTCAAACAATTGGATATAAAATTTAGATTTTTCGTCATCATATCTCTATTAATACCGTCGTCTGGCTAGGTATTCAAATTTGTTCGCTTCATACAGCAACTCAGATCAGATCGTATAGATAATGCTGTTCGTTTGTAAATATGTATTTGTTTTTCCAAAAAAGCATTATCTGCAAGGAAATAATCAAAAATTCGTGAAATCAAACAAATTCCCTACATAAAGCGATTTGCTTTTGTTATCCCTCCAATTGCTGCTGTTTTAATCATTTTCCACACGTTTTTCTCTCCTCCAAGGTTAAATTCGGTATTTATTTATATACATAATATAATATTTAATTTATTTTTGGCCTCTGAAATTCTTCTATTATAAATATTACGAATCACTTTATCTGAAGATCCAAAATTCACCGACGTCACCACTACGTCACCATGCACGGCGATCATCTCCCGTTTCAATCGTTTCTGCAGAACGCTCGTGAATTTAAGATACTCAATAGTTTCTATAAAAATGATCGTATAATCAGTTATGACATCATGATACAACACATATCTTCGATTTTATTTAATTTTATTTTATTTGGTTCTCTATTTAGAATGAATTGATAAGATCTTTTCGAATTATCTACGCAGTATAGAAAACGATGACCGCTGGATTTTTTTTCTGTTCTTTTCTTTTGGACGATTTTAAGACTTCTGAGATGTGTTTGTTGGTTTGATTTTGGTCTTTACGGAGAGAATTTAGTACGAGATGAATTAAATTGAAAATGTTATGCTGAGGATTACTTGGGGGATACTCTTTGATTTTTTTCGACTACCTCTCACCTTAATACAATATTTACTGACAAGAATTTCGAAACACTGGTCATGAACAGGGACTTCTGGACAAAAATGACTGCATCTTTCGAGGGATCCTTACATTTCTGTATGGATGGATCGAAAATGATAAATGGGTCCTTGCGTCTCCTCTAACGAACTAAGTATAAGTCTTTGTCTTCTCTAAGTTGACCGAACAGTTCCATATTCGCCTGCGTTGGTTACCGGACCATAAAGACATAAAGTAGGCGAACTTGTCATTATTATTATTATTATGGTTGAGGGTATATTGCACCGCGACCTTTAAGATCTATTATGCCCCCTTTCAATACCTTTGCACAATTACGAGTTCCCCTCAAATACAGTTCTTTTCAGAGTTGTATTAAGGGTAATAAACTCCTATTGCGCATAGGTGAAGAAATCTGTTCTAGAGTATTCTCTCTAAGCCAGTTTCCTTGAGGAATCTAAGAATGAGAGATGGTTCTAATGATTGAATTTCTTCTTCTGATATTAGGTACTTGCCCAGATATATTTTTCTTTCACAAAATCCCAGTATATGTTCTGGAATTTCAATAAATTCTCCACAAAATCTGCAGAGACCTTCTTCCGATACTCCTAGTTGCTAGCTTTCTTAGATGCTCCCTGAGTCTACAGAGTCCCGTTAGGAAGCATGTTAGGATACGGAGGTTGTTCTTGCTCATTTTGATCCATGCCTTAAACCTCTTTCGGTTATATTTTCCTAGGAGTTTCTTGACATGCTTCATTCCACGAGCGTCATTTCAAGTTTCTATCCGGTTCCTTCTTTCTAGGTCCCTGAATTCTTCTCTGAGGAGATGGTCTCCTACAGCACAGAATGGTTCAGGGCCTATGAAGGGTTCTGATGCTCATTTCCTTGCCAGGGAGTCGGCCATTTCATTGCCTTCTATCCCCGTATGGTCAGGTATCCAGCAGAGTTTTCTCGGTCTCTCCTACTCAACTCCTTGAGCTTCTGCAGGTATTCCCACATAAGCTTGGATTTGATGATGTAGGAGTCTAGTGCCATAATAGCGGCTAGACTGTCCGACATTATTGCTATGTCGCAGTTGGTATAATTCCTTTCAAGATTGATATGAACGCATCTGTCTATGGCATACATTTTTGCTTGAAAGATTCTGGTACATTTGTCCATGGATTCGAAGTATTTTGTCCTGTGTCCAAAAACTCTTGCTCCAGTTCGTTCATCAGTTCTTGATCCGTCTGTGTGCGATTTTATCGTGTTGCTGCTCAGTCTGTGGACCATGGATTCATTGCTCCAGTCCCTTTTGGTGCTGAGTTTACTGGTAAGACTTGCCAGGCATGCAACCACCTTGACATCACCTACGATACACAGCAAAGGATTCGAACCTGGGACCCCTCTAACTTAGGGCAGGCACTTAACCAACTGCGCCATCCAGCTGTTCCTTAATAATAATAACATAATAATAGCGGCGCTACATTCCGAGGTGAACTAGGGCTTAGCTTCTACAGCCACCACTCGTTTTGTGCATGCTATTGTTCTCTCACGAGTGGGGAAAACTGCAGTTTGAAGTCGACTCCGAACACCGAGATTGAGAAGCATTTTCTTCTCGAACATTGTCAGTGAGTCGAAAGAGCCGGAGTTGTGAGCATTGTCTGAGCTGGAAATTTAACCTAGGCGTAGGAGTTGGCGCACTTTGAACCCAAACTTTCATATCTAAATATTAGTAATGGCTTTTTCAAAAAAATTTTCCATAACAGATGAGAGCTTCCAAGATTCAAGTCGTGTGTAAAAAGTATGATTTTTTGGGTACGCACTTAGTTGAAGATTGTCTTCCCTTTTTTTTTTGTATCGCCCTCAGGAGTACGGGTACGCGGCAACGCGTTTGGTTTCTGGGGATATGCCGATCTCCAGCTTTTCCCCAACTGCCGTGCTTCACTCTCCACTATCTACGGATCTTCAAGTCTTCTGAAATTCCATTACATAATATGCTTAGCTATATAGTCGGTTTCCTTGAAGTGAGGACTTCACTGCCACTTCCGCCAGTTTATGATAATGCCTTTTGCCCCGTAATCTGATAAAGCGGTTCTTTAGAGCTACGATGAGGTCATAAAATCCGCAATATATTGCCTACGCACCGTTTGATGAACGCTTGTTGCTTTCTTTCAGCACTGATTTGACATTCGTCCAAAGTAGTTTCAGCTTGACATTCAATCTAGGTATTGTTATGTCAAATATTGGGCTGTTTCAACCGCGCCTTAAATTGCTGAGTAAATTGGACCTTGTAAGCGAATAATCCGAGATATTTGTAAAGATTTCTCCTCAGACTAGTGCGTGAAATGTTGAGCTGTTGAGATCGATGGCGAGTTGATGTTCGTGAATTGAGTCTCACACTTTCGGGCACAGCAGCCACATTCTCATCCGTGCGCACCGCATGACGACGGGGACCATGAGTGTTGTCCACTAGCATACCAGTCTCACAAAATGTTTGCACAAACTTGCATACAGCAGTCGCGATGAGTGCTTAATTTTGGCCAAAACTTTTTTTCAAAAAACGCACTGGGCTATACAGCACTCACTTTGGAAATAAGTTTTCAATATTTCCCAACGTTGTTCAAACGTAAAGCGACTCATTTCGTTCAGCGGAGGTATCATAATGACTTTTTTTTTCATGTACTACTACAATCGATAAGCGGAATCTTATAAGATTTTTGCCATCTTGTTTAAACCTCTAAAATCAGGCCAGGGCTATGCAGAGATTTTCAAAACACGGCAGATGCTAGAATTGCAGATCAACACCCATTATCTATTTGTCGATTTCGACGCCGAGTATGACAGATTGCAAGTAATCTACTACGCTTCATTACAGGCTCCAAATGGTTTCCCGCTAATATTCAATTGTATTGACCTCAGTCAATCCATGTGGCTGCACAATGGATGAAATCTGGTCTAAGTGCACACTCTAGTCACCTAAACCTACCTACCTACAAATTGCATAGAGACAAGCAATCTTTCAGCAAACTATACACCGTCGTGTATAGTTTTAGTATAACTACCAAACTTTTTAAGTTGTGCAGGATGACGGTGGAGAACTCATGCTGGTCCATCAAGTTCGGTAAAGAATTCATTGAAGCCTTCGATGTCAAAATAGATTTTGTGTAAGGAGTCTTCTGATTTTTCAACATAATTCTTGAGAAGATCGTGCAAATTTACTGGACAATACTAGTCCGTACACGATCTTCTAAAAGTCCGTACTGCTGGTATTCGCGAATGACGTTGATTGTTCGAAGACAGGGAGCCGTCATTAAGTCGTTTGCTGCCGGTAACAGTTCATGTGAGTCTGGCGCTAAATGAGAGCACAGCAAAATATTTGGATTTTGGACAATATCGAAAGCTGTTGAAGAAGTTCCCTTTTTCGGAGATACAAGTTTTACGCACATTCTTTGTTTGCATTGATGGTGATTGGAGCGGAAGATTCAAACACGAACTGTGCGGGTTGTACAGCGACATGAGTCTAGCGGGGCGTCTACTGATCCAACGCTAAAAATGATGGCTAGGTCATGTAGAGCGTATAGACAACTTAGCTCCGGCGCGAAGAATCTTCGACTCTGAGCTTGTGGAACAATTTAACGGCGGACGTTTAAGGTGGCGCACACAAGTGATGAGGGATCTCAACCAGCTTAGTGTGCGTAATTAGAGGCAGCTGGAGAAAGATCGTGCTAACAAGAGGGGTTTGGTGGTTAAGGCCCATGTTTACTAAATTTAGAAGAAAAGAACATCAGTGCGGAGACCACTCGCAGAAGCAGTCAAATCACATGTGTTATCTTTGACTTTGATGCAGTGTTTATGTTGCAGTTCTTGTTGTTGTTTTTCTTGGCAACACTGATTGGAGGCGACTGTATGTCCAACAAGAACTGCAACTTTATCCTAGGAACACCATCTTCGAACTTTGACTTTAAGGTATTCTGAAATTCATCTCAATAGTCTTATTACTCTTCAGGATAACTTGCTCGCCTTCGATGGTTATTAAAGTAAATAAAAATAATTTTAGACGCAATTTTTTTTTCTATAACTTTCGCGCGCAGTGTGTGTTGAATTTAAGGAGGGACTAGTTTCTCCTAGGCATGATGTGGTAGGCAAAGATTTCGAGGCTTTTTTTATGTAATTTGCGCGTGCGAAAGGGATTGTGAATACCGTTAAGTGTCCGGTTCAAGACACACCACGGGCCGAAGTTGTGGAGGCAGAGAGGAAGAGGAGGTACCTGTGCACATTTGCTTTAAATGTCTGTGGATTATAATGTGTGGGAAATATTAAGGTGGGAAGAGCATTTTCGTGTGGTGCAGTTAAAGAAGAAGTCTCTGAACTTTACTGTACTGGTATAGGGAATATCATACTATAAAGATTACTTATTGCTAGATACACCTTCTGAAGAAAAATCAAATGTTTAAAGTATTTGTCTTAAGCAAAAGAAAATGAAATACCAAAAAAGCACGTATATTCCAAAGAATAAAGAAAAAATAAATAACTCTTAAGTTTAATTTTTTAAAATCTCAATTTAAAATCTCAATTCCACAACATCTATAGATTGTTTAATCGTACAAAGAAGTTACAAAAATTCTCGCCACATAAAATTTCTATCACTGAGCTTTATTTAATAATATACTTTTTTCACTACAGACTGGCTCGGTATAGTGACACCAGAGGAGCGGAGTCTCCCGAAAGTGTACGAGACAGTGGAGGTATTTGTTGGTGGACTCCCTGGAATACTATGGGTTGTTTTGGCTCTCCGGGTTCAAAGCAAGCGGATGCCAATCCAGATGATTCAAAAAGTCAAAAGCGCCGCAGCGACGCAATATCTAAGCAATTACAAAAAGATAAACAGTTATATAGAGCAACTCATAGATTGTTGCTATTGGGGGCTGGTGAATCCGGTAAATCAACAATAGTGAAACAAATGCGTATACTTCACGTAGATGGATTCTCCGAGGACGAAAAGAAACAAAAAGTCGATGATATTAAGAAGAACATACGAGATGCGATTTTGGTAAGTACTTTCTTCTGGAGTTATTGATAATTCTATAAAACTAACTTTGAATTTACTCCTCAACATGTAGACTATAACCGGGGCTATGAGCACATTGAATCCGCCTGTAGCTTTGGAAAAAAAGGAAAACGAGTCTAGAGTTGAATATCTCCAAGATTGTGCTTCAAGTAAGTTTATGAGTATTTTTCAATGGGTACTTTTGTTTCCTTTTATGTTATGGTGATCTGTGTAAGCTCTGTTTTTCAGTTTTCTTAGAATCACTTGAATGCATATGCTATTAGGGCAGATAATAAACAGTGGGTACGAATAGACACATGCGCTACAGTTAAATCGTTATGACCAGTCTACGACAAGAGGAGACTTGCCGATCTCGTAAAACTAAGTCGAAGGGATATACGAACATCCGTTAAGGTCGTAACAGGGCACTCCGTAATAGGAAATCACGCGGCTAGAAATACCTCACAACGACTTACAGAAGCTGTAGAGACGAAAAAGAAATAGAATCTATTCGTTAGGAGGAAGGAAACCCTAGGAAGATTCTTTTTTTCGGAGCTGGATGATCTAGGGAAAATAGAGCTTCACAAACTCCTGAGATACATATCTATATTTGGGTGGTTTAACTTAGCTGTCGATATATAGAAGTTTAGGTCTTCCACGGTTTAAACTTTTTGGGCACAATGGACTCATAGTGGTCTAAGTGAGCCGCTGACATTTTTTTTATGTCAGGAAGAGCACCCATTTACCTAACCTAACCTAGGGCAGATTATTCTTTTTCTTATGGGGCTACAGTCCGGGATGGACTTAGGTCTCATCCAAAAACCTCTCCAGCTAGCACCAATTAGCTGTCGCCAAATTCGCACGCCAAGCACGTTGGCGACCCTCTCCACTTGGCTGCGCCACCTTAGACGTGGACCTCCTCTATTGCATTGTCCCACTGTTTAAGAGTCAAAGACTAGCGCAGATTAGCAAGAAGTGTAGCAGAATTATGGCAGCATGTCGAAACTCGATCCATATGTTCATGGGAGTGATCACAGGAGACTGCCCCATCGGAACAATGCCCCGGAAATGGAATGCGGAATCCAGCGATCTCTGCCGGAGCTGCGGAGATGAGGAAGAGACAGAGACGATGCAACATCTGCTTTGCCACTGCCCAGCTCTCCAGAATCGGCGCCTAGCCTCGCTGGGACAAATATTCTTCAAAGAGACTGCGGACACATATAAAATTCTAAAATTCATAAGGAGCACGGGGTGGTTTCAGCCATCCGTGACAGGATAGGTTATTAGATTGTGTACTCCGCAATTGCAGGGATTCACAATGAGCCCGATGTCCTCCGAGTGGAAGTAATGCTTTAACTATCATACTCCCCTTCCAAAACGTAACCTGACTTAAACCATGGCAGCACGTCAAATCTTAAATATACTCACATAAGTTTTACAAAAGTTTGCATATAAAAAAACTTCTTGGGAATGAGAAGATTGCGAAATGCACAGTCATTTTAAATTGTTTATGGAGATTGACACATAATCCTTGCAACTTCCTAACGGATATGACCAATCCAAATCCAAATTTTCATTTACACGGCACCATTTCTGTCGAGTCACATGACAATGCTCAAAGAGTTTAAATTTCATGAACTATAACGAAGATATGATCTTTTTTTTTTATACCTTTCACAGTCTGCTAAAATGATCTTGTTTTTTTTTTTAATTGCACGCGCGCTTAGCTCTACATTCTTATAATGTTTAAGTAACACAGCGTGGGTTGGAAGGGGTTAGGGAGGGAAACGTGAGAGGTGCCGATACACATTGGTCTTAAAAACTTGCATGTTACAATGTTGGAGAAAAACCGATTGCGTAAGACATTCCACAACCGTGTAATGCGGTTAAGATTTTCTCACATTGGAACATGTCCAAACTTGTTGTAAGGGAGTTGCTTTTGTGAGAATATATTCTGTGTGCATCTTTCACGTGTTTGATGGTTACGTTTGGTCTAACCCTTCAATAAACAATATTCAGTTACGGCAATCATTAGCTAGTTATCACTTGTAATCGTCCTCTAAACTGCTTTATATCGATTTATTTTGTAATGTTTTTTTCTTTCCTTCATTTAGGTCCCGACTTCAACTATCCACTAGAATTCTATGAATGCACTGAAGAACTTTGGAAAGACCGTGGTGTGCAGCAAACTTTTGAAAGGTCTAATGAGTATCAACTCATCGATTGTGCGAAATAGTAAGTAAAAGAATTTATTATTTTTTTGTAAAAGAAAATGTAACGAAATAGCAACTTCATAAAGATTCATTCGAGCGATGGGAAAACCGGTGAAAAGGGTTTTATGTAAAACTAACAAAGTGGTTCCGACAAACTTCTTAAGACGTGAATTCGGTACGTGCATACATCGGCTATGATAATATGATTCTATAACCGCAAGCAGATTTACAAATTTCTTGTAACCTCAGTTGTATAAACTCGGCGATTTTTGTTAGAAGTTCAACACTAACACGTTGAACATTTTTTTTGTCTGTCGACATTGATATCAAATTTTGTCTACTGTCAATCATCAAAGCACAATAAGATTGGACAATTTAATGCAGAAGACTTCTTTTAATATTCAGAAAATCAAATATACAGGCAGAATTCAATCCGATGTTTGATGGATCAGGTGCTTCACGAGTATATATCATCATTATTCTATGTACTTGGCTGCTATAAATTTCTGAAGTAGGTTATATTGCTACAAGTACTGTTTCTTCTTTCCTCGTTAATTAAATGTCGAAACTTCCGAATCGGAGAGCTCTTAGGTCGATCATGTGACCATCTTAAGTTAGAAATCTTATTACCTTAGTTGGTAGACTGAGGAATAAACAGACAAACTTGGGCCATTGTGCTACCACGTGGATCGGCCGGTCTCGTATTCATTGACCCATCCTTGTAATGATGCGATTAAATGATTAAATGACTGATACTCAGTTCTTCAGGTCGTTCAAATTGTTGAAGTATGATAGTTTGGCTCAGGTGGGTATTTTTCCGGGTAAAGAATGCTCTGCATATACAGGAAATGGTTAGTGATGGTCTCCTCCTCCTCCTCCTCTTCTCTGCAATTTCTGCAGAATTCTTAATAAGAGCACCAATATTTTTAGTATGCCTATCAATGGCACAGACGGCTCCCAACTACTGGCATGCTAGGGATATTAATCAGTATCCAGAGCGTTTGAGGTTAAACACAGACCACATTTATTTGTAGTCAGGTACGTTGTGCCTTTGGATTACCTCCGATTAGCAGATTTAGTCGCATCAAACTTTAAATGTAGCAAAAAACATTCACGAAGACATCCATTAGAAAGATGGGAAGAAACTATGTTATCCAAGGTGAATACTGAAATACTTTGCAATCTGGATAAGAGAGATGCGTCGTTTAAAAGCCGTCTTTCCAAAGCCACGACAATACTTTCTTGATCGCCATAATCTCTGTTTGAAAGACGTTGCAATGTTTAGTGATATATACTTATATTTAGATCCTTCAAGAAGACAACTAAAGCCATTTCCTTCATTGTTTTAGATCCATCTCTGAAAACACATAGTGGACTAACTATGCTAGTTGTGAATATTTTTTTTTTTTTAAGACTAAATTTTGGGGACTAAATTTTGTATACTTCACTTGGACCGCCGCCAATTGGGCGCCGTAGCCGTGTGGGTTTGTTCGTCGACCCATACGCACTAGATTTTCACAGTCTAGGTTCAAATACCAGTACAGACAAACAATTAAAAAAAAATTCTTCACGGCTTCACCTCTTTCGAGTCACAGACAATGCTCAAAGAGTATAACTGTCTAGAAAAATCTTTTCGTAAGAGAACAATAGCACGCACAACACGAGTGGTTGGTGAGAAGCTAGACCCAGGTCCACCTCCGCCGCCATTGTTATCATTGTTAGTTGGATTAATATTGTATTACATGATAAATTAGGCAATTAAAGCTTATGTTGTTCATTTAGTTAGCTTATTTAGCAATCACTTCTCTATTACTATTGTTTCCACTCGGTTGGATAGCTCTAGAGTTTGTACAGCGAGTTCAAATTTTTGACGTAAACAGGTAGTATCCTATGCGTGGGCTATATTCCCCGTTTACATCTAACGTATTTTTTTTTGCAGTAGAGTGTCGTAATGACTTCTGATCCGCTCCATGATGCTAAGCTTTCAGCTTCAGTTGTGGTCGATAATAAGACAGAAAAATATTGTTTTACTGTGACAGCTTTATGCCGAAAAATGAGGGGGAATTACTCGTAAAGAGGAAATATGTTTTTTTCTGGATAAATGCCAAGTCCATCTATGCGGCAAATTTAAGTAGATCATTCAGCATAACGCCCCTAAGTGTAACGCCTGAAACCTGCTACTGCAACATCCTACGCATAGGAAATCACATAGCATAAGCCCCTTCTGATATTAACAGCAGTTCATTTACTGCAAAGTTGCGATGTGTTCTTATGCGTTGCAACTGTTCTCGGAACATCTTGACCCGCGGGATATGGTAGCGAGAACTGAATGTCAGTTTTCCCCGGTGTATCGAACCATGTACGTTGGTGTTACAGCCGACTCACGTACTTACGCGAACACTTAACATTTACAAGGAAACTAAACACTGTGGGTTAGATTAGGTCGAAGTGGCTGGAGTGTGCACTTGGACCATTGTTGATCCATTGTACTGCCACACGGATTGACTGAGGTCAATCCAATTGTTTATTTGCGGGAAACCATTTGAAGCTTAGAATGTAGCGTAGTAGATTCCTTATTGGAACCTTACTAAGTTGGTATAAGCTCTCAAAGAAGTAGACACCAAAGAGGTGCCAGGGTCAGGCAGAAGCAGAGGAGATGTAGAACACACTCCACTTCCTCCTCGTCCAGGCAGCTTCAGCAGAAATCATTAGCCGGAGTTCTTAGTCTTCTGGCCTCATCTCCTATGAGGCATTGGCCTGTAATGAGACCGACGATTTTACTTATGTTGAATCTATCTAGAGAGATTATTTCTTTAAATCTTTTGAGATCTAGCTTGGGCTAGATTATTCTCGAGATGTGGCACGTAGTGCCTCTCGCCCATCTGTTATTTGTTTTATGAGATGCATCTGCTCATAGCAACAATTTACAAGTTGTGAGGGGCATACTCATGTATCTGTGTTTCGGTAGTAATGGCTGGGTGGTAGCGAACTTGCCAACACCGAACTTGCTAAACACTGTAAGCACGAACAAAAATAAAAACAATATTTTTACTTCACCCATATATTCGTAATGTTCAATGAGAAACAATAAATGCGCACACATTTGTCGACATAAATTACCATTTACATACTTTCTTTATTCACAGTTTTTTAGACCGCGTTGGAAAAATAAAACAACCAAATTATACACCAAGTGAACAAGACATACTAAGATGTCGAGTATTAACATCAGGAATATTTGAAACGCGATTTCAAGTTGATAAAGTTAATTTTCAGTAAGTTCTTTCATAACAGTAGTTTTTGATATCTCATACTTATCGATGCGATTTTGTTTTACAGTATGTTTGATGTAGGAGGGCAACGAGATGAACGACGTAAATGGATCCAGTGCTTTAACGATGTTACAGCAATTATATTTGTTACTGCCTGCTCCAGTTATAACATGGTTTTACGTGAAGATCCTACACAAAACCGCCTTAGGGAGTCGCTCGATTTATTTAAAAGCATTTGGAACAACAGGTATGGATTAGAATTATAAGCAAAGTATAAACATTTAATCTGAGAAGTGTTAATTCTTAATTAAATTTACATTTTAAATCATTTCATCTCAACAGTCCGGTTGTAACTGCCTGTGGTTAGTTCGGTTCTGCCAAGAAGTTTATAATTATTCAAAAGTGGCCATGTGTACAACGTGAAAAATAAAACATTTGTTTATTTAATTGATTTTCATTTTGATTTTTATACGAGATTGATTTCTTTTGAGTTAGAGTATGTGCTAACCTGAATTCGCAAAATGTTCATCGGGAAATATCGGAAACAAACGCATTTTTTTATGGTGTCATACGTTTAAGTGCAAGTTCTCGATGGTGCTTTTATTTCCTATTATCATCTTAAAGAGCTTTTGATTTTTATTTTGACCTAAAACTACACCGAGTCAGACAACCTTAAAAAAATTGTTATTTAAAAACACATTTTATATACTCTAAAATTGCAACCAACTGAAACTTGGTTGTAAAAAATTAAATATTTGTAAGAACTAGGGCATCCCCGCTTTCCAAGTTGCCCGGTAGGCGTATGCGCATAGTCTAAACCAAAACCAGCTTTAATCTAGCATCATCTTTCTCAGATACGCCACACACAGTTATTTCCTACATATATTGTGTTGCTCTCAGACTGTCTGCTGTCTGCAGATGATTTTACAAGAATATTTCGATTCGTTATCCATATTCCCGCGCCAGGAAATACAGTCAGTGACAACGCCAACAATTAGCTTGTCACTGCGCTAACCGCTAGTGTGCTCAGTTCAGCTTCCTTCATAACCATTCTCATCACTTTGTCATTCCATCGATAACTTTAGCAAAGTTTCACACAATTTCTTCTTATGCAAACTAACTTCATGAAATGTTTGTATTTTCTATCTCCTAGGTGGCTGCGCACAATTTCTGTTATTCTTTTCTTAAATAAGCAGGATTTGTTGGCAGAGAAAATCAAGGCTGGTAAAAGTAGACTATCTGATTATTTTTCTGAGTTTCTGAGATACGAAACGCCCAGTAAATATGCCACATAAATACGTGATCTGTATCATTGGAAACTAATAATCGAATTCATTTTAGGTGACGCTATCTTGGATGCCGGAGAAAACCCAGAAGTTGTAAGAGCAAAATATTTTATTCGAGATGAATTCCTGGTAAGATCGATGCAAATGCTACATGCATGCTTTTTAATGTTAAATAAACAGAGGCAAGAGGGAACTCCAAATGAACTCACACATTTATTTAATCAAACTGTTCGATCGGTTCTTGATTATGCCATCATTTGATTTCTCTATTGCCTGTTGCTCCTATTTATCATTGTGTGTATATGATAATGATTTCGATTTACAATACCAGAAATTTAACTTGCACAAAATTTTTGCGCTTAGACCCATATGCATATATATATATACTTGTATATATGTGTGTTAACATCAGGCAAGTGATATCATGTTCTTTTTATTCTAAGTAATTTAATCATATGCAGTTAAACCCACAGAAGTGCTCGTAAAATTAAAGATGTACGCTGCTTTATCATTATTCGACGCTTGATGTTTTATAGTAGGTATATCCATTCTATGACAGTAATCCCGTTTTCTAAAAGTATAAGGCTGCAACTGAGTATATATATTTTCATTCATATATAATATTTTCATTCAGAAAAATATGAATAGAACCCCGACGGGAGAAACAAGTTCAAAACATCATTAACCAATACTCTTTTGTATTTTGTCCACCATTTTATATTTATTTTCTTTCTTTTGGATAAGAGCTTTTCAACTCTTTAATTGGTCGAAACCAAGGCTTGTGACGTTCTTTAAGAGAAACCCTCAGTCTGTCAAGGTTTGTACGTTATACGTTTAGAAATGGCTCTTTTCTTTTTGGGTATCTTTCATATTTAAAGGATCTCTCTCTCTCTCCACCGACAAATATTTTAAATTCTGGTAAACCAACTGACATGTTGATGGTTTACCAAAAAGAAAATAAAACTTAAAAGAAAGTTGTTTGCTTCAAGAGCTCAACAAGTGTCAAAATGAGGGATGCCTGGGAAGTGTGTTCTTATTATTTTGCACATTACTGTATATTGTGGCGCTACAGTCAGAAGTAGACTTGGGCCTAGCTTCTACAGCAATCTTCCGTGTTATTGTTCTCTCCCGAGTGAAAAGAACCTACAATTTAATGTCGACTCCGAACGGCGGGATTGAGAAGATTTTCCTTGACAGTTGTACTCTTTTAGCATTTTCTGCAACTTGAAAAAGGTGCAACTTGTAACATTTGAAAGTTTTTGTCTGTTACGCGTTGAACCTAGACTAGCTTTTCTTTAAATTAATATCCGCCGTTATATTTTCTTGTTAAATTTTGACAAAAAATTAAAGATTTTCAGTACATTTTATTATCTACATGGAACAAATTAACTTTTGACTCCATTGGAAGGACGGAGCTGACCTTATCATATGTTTCCCACACTCATCATTAAATTGCGACTGAGTGTTTGATGTGCGAATATTTTTTGCTTAATCTGTGTGTAATTACGTAATAGATCGGCTCCTGAAACCTTCAACTATCCAGAGGGATTCTTAATCATTGCGACTTTCCAATTTTACACAATTTTAGGAAGTTGTTTTTATGTACGCCTTGAGTACGAAATAATGGTTGCCCTGAGTTAGAGAGGTCCCAGTTTCGAATTCTAGTGAAAGCAAAGGTAATGCACTTTTAGCCAGTTTTTCAAGTCTGGTCCAGTCACCATTTGCGTTGGGATCAAATTAACGGCACTATCACTGGAGCGGTCGATCAGTTGCTTTTTTTCTTGTGCTGGTGAATTCACTAGCAATCCCCTAAACTAACCTCAGTACGAAATACACGATACTAACCGTTGGACAGATTTGGTGTTGTACGTAGATTGTACACGATACTAACCGCCACAACGCAAGTCGGTACAGCCATTGTATCGTGTATTTCGTACTTTAAACTGTTCGATCTAGACTCATCTCAATCTGATCTACATCGGGATGCAGAGATAGCAAAAATGTCGAAATGTACCTAAAAGTTTAATTTCTTCGCCAATGAAATTTTCAAATATTTATGAAGATCAGACAGAACTCGTGTTTTCATTTTCTTGTTTTATAGAGTTCCATGTTTATAGATCTGTTATTCTGTAATGACTGCTTTCTTATTTTATTTTTTTACATAATTTGCTGTCATTCGACAGCGCTTCCTGTAAAAGTATGGGTGGTGCAACTTCAAGACGGATAAGCTTAAATCGTACTCGCTCAAAAATCAAAGCAAAAATTCACATCCTCTGCCATGACTTACATCATTTGTCTTTCATCTGTCGCCATAGCCACCTTCACGTAAATATTCATCATAACTCCATTCAGGTATCAATAGGAAATAGTCTGCGGGAATTTTTTTCATTGCCTCAGTCAATGATTTTCTCCACATGTCGTAATGCTTTTCTCTTTCTATCTGCAATTGTGCTAAATTGTCAAAGTTGCATCTTTATTAGTTGGATTCTCAACATGTATAACTAAAGAAATATGTTCGATCGTTATTGTATGCCTTTGAAAACTTGTGAAACTTTTGAAAAAATAGTTTCGCATAAACGCACCTGAAAATTACATTGCTTGACTTCGTCAAATGTTGCATCAGTTACTTGGTTATTAGGTTGTCCTCGGAAACATCTTCTTAATCAAAGATCCAAAATAATTTTCTCGGTGTGCCGCACTGTGTGTTTTTTGTGTCGGTGTCTCTAGGAGTGTGATATGCGTGGGGAAGTGTGTGCACTTTCATACAAAATATCAATCGTTTTCCGACTGTTGTAGGTTTAAGTGCTCAATTTTGACCTACATAAGGAACAGCAAGGTGGCCGAACATCTTTCATGAAGAGAAATCGCGTCTCGCATGTGAGAGTCTCTCGTTTAATTGAAATTGAAAATTCAATCTAACAGGTTTTGCCATGTCGAAAAATCTATTCCTAGAATTTTTTTAGTTTTCCGATAAGTTATGTTGTTCCTCTGTCTTCAAAGTCCAGTGAATGTAATGTGTAGTAATGTTTAGAAATTAGTGTGACGTTTGTGGCAAAAGGTCACACCGAATTGGCACGTAAGGAAAAAAAGTTGTTCAATTTCAATTATTTTTTCTTACGTTTAACGCAGTTCAAATATTTAGCTGCATAATACTTTGCCAGATAGACCAAATTTGTTCCATGTCGTACAATGTGAACGCTCTTACGAAAAGTCGTTCAGATAGGTCGTATAGTATTAGCCTTTATTCTCAATCAAATTCACACCTCAAAGTTTCTGTCATAAATTAAGTTTGTTGAGCATGTAGTACGCAAAGCATTTTTTGGTCGTATTACCAAGTCTTACGACTTGTACTACATAATTTTGTTTGCAGAAAAACTGCTGCTACATTGAAAGTACCCAGTGTACGTTTGTTTTAAAGTCACAAGCTTGGAATTCACCTTCGGATTAGTACTTTGGAACGTACATAACTGACATTAGTTTCGTTTGCGTACGTATTTCGCTTTCTGTTATAACAGCACTTCTTTTAAATGCCAATCAAGCAATGATTTCCAAATTTCAGTTACCAAACTATGAAATGGAAAGAGCTATGCATCTTGAACTTTTGTTCTAAAAGTTGAAAAAGAAATGTGATAGTCGTGGAGTATAGATTTAGTGCGTTGACTATTGTGTGTGATTTACATATTTGCATCAGCTTTCTGCAAGCAGTATCTTTATAACATAAAAATAATATACAACACATTGCTATGGAATGACGTTCTCATGTACTGGGTTAATCGTGATAGATCACACACGTCTCTTAGCTGATCCCGATTACGGGCGAATATTATCCACTTGGTAATCCAACTATGCAAACAATCTCTGTTTCCACCTGAAGAGTTTTTCTTAGCGGGTATGTTTTGCTTATTCGGGCTAGCAGTCTACCGAGGATTCGGTTTATTTAAACATCTGCTTCTACATAAATCGGAGAGAGATTATAATTACTTCTATTTTTTAATTCGAAGACTTTAAAATAGTAAAAGGTATAGAGTGCTTTCTGCTTAGTATCCTATACTATATCTGAAGGTACCTCGATCAAAAATCCAATGGAAAGCTGCTTGTTTAAATCTTGATTTAATGATAGATGCCAGAATGCTTTATGGTCTGCAGTAGTTGTGAAATCCAATCCAAAGGTCTAGACAAATTTTAGTGAAGTACAAATAAGCTAGTATGTATAGCTAGGCAAAACAAGTAATCAGCTGTGCCAAGGAAGTTTAGTTTATTATTTACTAATTGATAATTTATTTAATTTCAGCGCATTTCCACTGCAAGCGGAGACGGCAAGCATTACTGTTATCCACACTTTACATGTGCAGTTGATACTGAAAACATAAAAAGGGTGTTCAACGATTGTCGAGATATAATACAAAGAATGCATCTGCGTCAGTATGAACTTTTATAGGTTAATAAGAATAAAATAAAAATAAAAACACTGATAAATAAAAGAGTATAAAAATTAAAAGAAACAAAAAAAAAAAAAATAAACACAAAAACAAAAACAACAAACAAACATAATAGAGAAAGGTAAAAACAATGTTGCAGATGATCATCACAAAACCTAGATATCGATGGTACAATATTGCTATGTTGCGTATTACCACCATTTGAACACGCCATAAAAAAGGAAATATTAAAATAAAAAAAAAACACAAAAACAAGAAAAAAAAACAAAAATATTAATTATTTATTGAAACTAACTCATAATATTCAACCATTGAATCATAGGACAATTATTGTAACTTTAGAAAAAATGTGAATATCATACAAATTATATAAATATAATATACAAGAAAAAGAAAACTGTTTATACTACATAAGATTAAAAAATGTAAAGCTTTCCGCTATAAATAGGGTAACCTTAAAATGAAATGTGTTAATTGTTTTTTCTAACATTCTTTCTGTAAACAGGTTATATTATTTCAACATTTATTATTAATTCGATTCAATTTAATCTGCAAACAAAACTTAAAAAGAAAACATAAAGCAAATACAAGAGAATCCATTCATATGCAAAAAGAATACAAGCAAATAGAATACAAAATCAAACCAAAAAAAAAACACAAAAATTGAAACAAAAATGTCGCAATCCAAGGTAACTGCCACGTTGGAAAGGTACAACTTCTCTTTCTCCTACTCTATCACACTCCCCTTCTGTCTATATATCTTTTTGCTTTTCCCCCTCTCTCTCTCTCTCTCTCTCCCTGTCCCTCTCAGTTTGCTGTTTTCGTCAGCAGATTTGTTATAAATAAATATTTTATACATATATGCAGTGTATGTTTTTAAAATACGCACTGTCTTCATAACCTATAACCCGATCAACTTCTGGGAGGTGATAGGTGAACAACAAACAAACAAGTCACTAGTCCATAACCCATCTCCTGGGAAGTGTTGTGTGTGTATATGTATGAATTTCTTATCGTTTTGATTGTGTTAACATTATTTTTCTAAGACGACATTGCTTTAACTATTATTTTTTTTCACATTAATTTAACTTAACTACAAAAACAAACAAAAAAGATAAACAAAAAAAAACTATTGTAATGCCCGTGTTTAATTTTTTTTCCAAAAAAAAAGAAAACAAAAGAGGTTACGATCTGTGGTGGGTATAAATTAATTGTAAAACTTAAAACTAGGCGTAGGCTATGTATGATAATTTTTAACAATAAAGAATAAAACATCGATGACTCAAATCTGCGCACCATCTGCAAGTCAACTCTAGTCCCGATATCAAAAGAAACAAAAAAAAAAACAAAGAACCACAAAAGAAAACCGTTCCTTCGAATTAATCTTACGTTATTACAGGTTGTCATAGACATAGTCATAGACGGGAATATTCAAAGTTATCGGATTGAAGAAGTCCTTTATCATGCGGCATTCTGAAGCCCTCACCCCCTACCCCTTACACCAATCCATCACCATTGTGAGGGCCTCTCAATGTAGCGTGTGGATAGAGTTGTCTGAATTGTGTGCAGACTTAGTCATCGTTATATAATATGATAAAAAAAAGAAAAACAAACATAAAATCGATGATTGTGTGATTTTACTTTCAAGTCTCTTTTAGAGAGCTTTAGAGCATTTTTAACAGTCACCTTCCAAAAAGCTTGATCGGAAAATAAACAAACAAAAGAATGAAACAAAACAAAAAAATGGAAAAAAAAATTCGAGAAACCCTGTGCATATATACACAAACATATATATGTACATAAGTAATCATAATAAATACTTAAAAATAACTATAAATTGAAAAAACAAAACTAAATTTAGTTTACTTTGTCAGTATCAAGAGAAAATGAAGAAGTAAAACAAAACGAAGGGTATATCTTTTTTGCTCGCATTAAAAGGGATTATATCAAAGAAGCTTTCATATTTTATTCGTAGCATGTGCTGATTTTACAGGATTTGACTCAAAGTATTGAACTATGGGTATCCGTTTGTCCCCCCTTCCCAAACTTTATAGAAATTTCTCAAAAAAGTGGTGGAAACGAGGATACAACTGATTCACGCTCAATTTTGTGCTTATAATCATCTTCGGATGCTTATTGTTATCCGAAGGTTTGAACAGAAAGTCATTTAGCTATCATAATCTCACAAGCTATGTTTAAAGGCGCACGACGAGTGCAACAACTTGGAAATTCTGTCCTGCAGTACATTGATATTTAAGTATTTAGTAAGTACTGTTGTGAACGGCAATTAGTAAGGGTAAGTACAAGTTGGGCCACTTGTTGGTTTCATTTGAATTATTTGAATTTTGATACTGACAGAAAATCAACACTATACTTTTCCTGTACGAAATTAATAGATTTACGCTTGAACAACGTTGGGAAATATTGCGGAAGTTACATTTCCAAGAAAGGAGACGACTGCGCTAACTATCGTGGGATAAGTCTCCTTAACATCGCGTATAAAATCTCTGATATTCTGTGTAAACGCCTAAACCCTTTCGTCACCAATCTAATAGAGGTCATTATCAGTGTGGTTTCAAAAGTCTATTCAACTACTTAGCTTACGGTGACATTGACGTGATTCGGCGAACACAGCGAGCCGTCAATGATGCGTTTGCTGGCATTGAAACGGAAGCGGCTAAAATGGGTGTGGCGGTAAACGAGGTAAAAACCAAGTATATGCTGTCATCGATAAAGGACGCACAACATCGACGACTTGGCCAGAACGTCACACTTGGCAGCTATGACTTTGAGGTAGTTAAGAACTTCGTAAATAGTAAATAGTACAAATAACATCAGTACCGAGATCAAACGCAGAATAACTCTTGTCAACCGCTGTTTTTTTTTTGGCTTAAAAGGCAATTGAGTAGTAGAGCCCTCTCTCGGAAGACCAAGTTGACTTTGTATGAGACCTTGATCATCCCAGTCCTGCTTTATGGCGTAAAAGCATGAACAATATCGGATGAACAATAAGCGGATGAAGAGTCTCTTGGTGTTTTCGAGAGAAAAGTTCTGCGCGCGATCTTTGGTCCTGTTTGCGATGATGGCATTTGGAGGAGAAGGTTCAACCACGAACTATATGGGCTGTACAGCGACATGAGTCTAGTCAGGCGTCTATGGATCCAACGCCTAAGATGGCTAAGCCATGCAGAGCGTATGGACAACTTAGCTCCGGCCCGAAGAGTCTTTGACTATGAGCCTGTGGGACAACGCAACGGAGGACGTCCACGTACAAGGTGGCGCACATAAGTCGAGGGGGACCTCGGCCGGCTTGGTGTGCGAAACTGGAGACAGCTGCCGAGAGATGGTGCTGGCTGGAGAGGCATGTTGAGTGAGGCCCAGGTCCACCTCGGACTGTAGCGCCCCAAGAAGAAGAAATTGAAATTAATTATTTTGTATAAAAACTTTTTTTAAATTTCACGTCTTTTGAGTCGCTGACAATGCTCAAAGAGTATAACTGTCTACAACTGTTCGGAGTCTGTAGGGTAAACTGTAGGTCCCCTCCACTCGTAAGAGAACAATAGCAGATACCCCAGTGGTTTGCAAAATAATTGGAAAGAATCCTTTATCTTACAACTATCATTTCTTTTTTTGAAAACTTGCAAAGAAACAAATTTTCGAAATGCAATATAGTGAATTATCCATTTTTAACAACTGCTACTTCGGTTTTTCGCTCCCGTTATAATGACAAAAAAACGCCAGGCAGGCCATATAAATCGACTTCTAACAGATCGGCAAATTATGAGGCTTACTTAAAACAAACCAATTAAAAACGAATTGAGCCTGGATGTAAATATGTCAACAATAATAGGAAGGTTAATAATTCATAAACTCTCTGATAGAAGCCATTGAAAATGCCGTTTGTAAATTTCTTAGTCACACCAATCTAACCTAACCTAATTTGACGACATCATCAAAGTCGAAAACTTGTAATCAAGGAGCACTCAAATTAACCAGCTGCCAAATGGCGAAGTGTTTTAAAGCCTGATGTATCAAAGTTCAATATATTAGGAACAGCCAGTGGCAGGCAGTTTGTGCGAAGTCCAAGGGAGCCTTTTAGTTTGGAAACATTCAAGAAAGAAACTAGAAATCGCAAACTTAGATGTTGTTCTCATTGTTTTCGCTTTTTCTTACGCAAAAGTATTCCACTTAAATATGATTCTACCAGTTATTTGATTATTTCGAAATTCAAAACAAAGTGGCATTACAGTCTAAGGTGGATATGTTTCTTGAGTTATCTTCTGCCATCTGTCTCCAGGGCTAAATTTCAAATTGGTTGAAATGCATTTAAACTGGTACGCGTTACGGTTTCGGTGGTCCCTTTCTACTGCGTTGTATATCCAGGTTATATTCGAAGACTTTCTGAGCAGGAGATGTGATGTTGCCATTACAAAAGAAAGAAACACCATGGTCACTTCTTGACAGTTAATAACAGACTCACTCGATGAACGCAAGGACCGTTTTTTATACAACATTATTAGCATTAAATACAACAATAATGGAGTTGCAGGAAGATCATACGATTAGGGTGATAAAAGACAGCCGCCATATATGATGACGATGACAGCATTTACTTGGGTTTGACCTCGTTTATCACCACACCCATTTTAGCCGCTTCCGTTTCAATGCCAGCAAACGTATCATTGAATCACGTCAATGTCATCCGCGTAAGATAGCAGTTGAACGGACTTTTGGAAGATCCTGCCTCTTGTGTTGGCCAGTGAGTTTTGCACGATCTTCTCAAGAACGATGTTAAAGAAATAACATAACAGCACGTCGTCTTGTCTAAAACCTTTTTTTTGTCTAAAGCCTTGAAATCGACAAATAGATGGTGTGTGTCGATCTGCATTTCTTGGGTCTTCTCCAGGATCTACCGCAGTGTGAAGATTTGATCGATGGTGGACTTCCCGGGCCTGAAACCACACTGATAAGGACCTATAAGTTTGTTCACGAATGGTTTCAGACGTTCACACAAAACGGCAGAGAAGATCTTATAGGCGATGTTAAGGAGACTTATCCCCCGATAGTTGGCGCAGTCAAAGGGGTCTCCTTTCTTGTGGATCGGGCAAACAATAGTGAGAATCCACTCATTGGGCATGCTTTCCTCCGACCATATCTTACATATGAGCTGGTGCATGCGTCCTACCAGATCTCCTCCAACTGCTTTAAACATTTCAACGGGCGGACTATCTGCACCAGCAGCTTTATTAGACTTCAGTTTCGATATCGCTATCTTGACTTCGTCTAGGTCGGGGGGTATTCTCTTCTATCATCGTCCGTTGTGTTGAGTGGAACATTCTGCCTGACAGCGGTATTTGTGTCCTCATCGCCGTTCAACAGTCTGCAGAAATGATTTTTCCAAATTCTCAGTATCGACTGCGAATCTACTATTAGCTGTCCATTTTCGTCCCGGCAAGCTTCTGTCCGAACTTTATACCCATTCGATAAAAGTTTTACCCTTTGGTAAAACTTTCGGACATCATTCCTGCAATAACACCTCTCCATCTCCTCGATCGTGCGCTTCTCGTGCTCTTTCTTTTTCTTTCCTAGTATTTAAGATATCATAAATAACAATAAAAACAAAAAAAAGACGAAAAAAGTTAATATTAAAATTATACACGAAGTATCTAGCAAAACATGAATAGGCTAGTTTTCGCTCAAACAACAATCATCAAAGGAAAGTGATTTGCTTTTGTGATTGCCAACTGAACACACCAACTCAAGTCAGAATGGAAAACATCACATCACCCATTTCATTCCAGTGTCACTGGAAATCTGCCAGCCATCTAAAATTGATTAGTGTTGAAAGTTAAAAGTGTATATGTGAAATTTAGTTTGTTTTTTTTCTTGACAATTAAAAAGTAAGCTTTCTGTGGCAAATTTATTTAATGTCTTGCATGTAATTCCCTCGAAAAAGTTGAGATGTCGTTTGTACCAATAAATGCTGCACAAGCGGAATCAATGCACAAATTCCTGGACGCTCTGAGATCGGATTTTCGAAGCCTATCTGCCGAAACGAAGAAAAAATATCCCCACATCAAGGAGGTAAATATATATATTTACTTTTGTAATAGCCAATTGTAATGTCTTTCGTGCAAGCTGTTGGGTTCTTGAAAAGATTATTCAATTATTGATTTGCTGAAAGGCTAGCAATTGAGTTTGCCAAGTTTTCCTCACACCGCTTTGTGACACATCATTCAAGAGATTAAGTAGTATTGTCCAAATGCAAAAAGTTACATCGGTGAGTTGGTTGGAAACCGTCTCCCAGTCCATGCCAGTGTGGGAAGAAATAATGTTTACAGTCAATAGGTGTTGGCGTGTCCCTGTATGTCTTCAAGTTATAAAACATTCGCAATGTAGAATGAGAGGCCGGTGAAGAGGTGCGCCTGCTACGAGACCCGGTCTATTTAGTTTGGTTCGAAATGCGTATGTACATATGCCTGTTATGCCTGAAGCTGACGGGTCGTTTATCATATGGATTTTAGGGGATTTATGTAGACGTTGGCATCATTGAGTCTGGACTGAGTTATTAAGCTTTAATAAAGAATAAGACAGGCCCTCGTTCTGATGGAATGCTTTTTTTTTGTGTAAACAATATCTTCATGCAAAATATATTGTCGTTGCTGATTAGACAGGGAAAAATATTTATTTCCAAACAAACAGCCTTGGTAATGTTGATGATGGAATGTTGATGATATAACCACATCTTATAGTCCTCAGAAGACAAATCCTTGATAAAAGTAGGTCGAGAGATGGTCTATTTTGATATGTTAAGTGGCTACTTTTGTGTCTTCTTTTTACAGTAAACCTTGCACGAAGGAAAATATGAATTCAAGAGCGTTACGTTTGCTGTTGTAAAAATATGACTATATATTCTCTCTTCTCTGACATTTAATAAAAGACTCGTTTGTCGTTACACCAAAAACAGGTGTTCGCATGTCTGGATTTTTTGCCAATTATCTAACTGCCTGCTTGAGTGGTCCTTTGAGAATGCTTACGAAATGAAAATATTTCTTCATTCGCTTTTGATACTTATTTGCTGGCTCGCTGGTCATCTGTATCTGTAAGGTTAAGAGAGGTTGTCTTTCACCATTAGGTCTTTTGCAAACAAATTTCTTAAGGCTTTTAACTGCATTCAGTGAAATTACTTTTTAATAATTGCCTCCTTCAATGTTAAGAAGCTTTCCCTCTCTTTCTGGATGCCACTGATGATCACTGGACTGAATAGTTGTTAGCATTATTCTTTACCAGCTCCATCCACATTACTATCTTGGTTTGCCTCACTTCTCATATTTATGAAAACAAAAAGTGATTGTGACATAATTTAAGATTACAGTTGCTTGCAAAGCTGAGAAAAAATAACAGTATAATTGACGAATGAACAGACCTGCTCCTGTTGTCTGCAACTTTGCGTTGCCCTCTCCCATCTTGTATTATCTATATCATTTGTAGCCTATGCTACCATGCTAGCAAATCTGGAGCCGTCGACAGTGAAGTCCAACGCGGTTAAGATTCACTTTTACTAATGCTATTTAGGTTATATTTCCACTTTGCTCCTTTAATTTAGTACACTTTTTGGTTGCCTTTCGTCCTAAGCGCTTTGCAGTCGAAGTGTGTTCAAATAGGACCAAGAAAACACTTTTTTTTTTATCTAATATCGAGATTATCTAGGATTTAGTTTCATGCGGCAGTTCTGAGACAATTACAGTCCTAATGAGATACAGTAAGTTCTACTGCTCGAGTGACATTTGATCCCAAAAAAGTATCGATTGGAAGGAGAAATTTGTGTTCCACCATTCCGGTGATCATTTGGATTCACTGAGGTGGCGCGGAAGCTAATGTCATTGACCACTTTGAATTTCTTTCCGTTCTTTTGTTCTGTTCTATCCAAGTAGTCGGAAGTGGGTCTGATTTTATGATTGGTAGGGCACCGCGTTAACTGAATTACTTATTCATTCATAAACTGTAGTAGCTGTCAGTCTATAGTGTTGGTCACCAATCATCAGTTATACAATCACGATGTTGTGAAAGTCACATGCCAGCCTTGTAACATGAAAAATCAAGGTGAATTCTCTGCCGAACTTATTGGACCAGCAAGTGCTCACAAATGACTAAGGACTTTGGCGAAACATGACATAGTGGTGTATATGTATATAAATATAATTATACATGTGAGATATAGGTAGTGTGCGTCAATTTATATATTTTTTTTCTTTTCCAGAAACTGGTTTAAAGGTTTAAGCAATGGGAGACTTCCCTCGCCTACAAACACACTGAAGGATTTGTAAAATGTTTTCTAGAAGGAATCAACTACTTCTGTAAACTCGAGCAGTCGCTTTTCTCCGATTTTCTTGTGGCGCTACAGTTTGGGGTGGACCTAGGCCTCAACCAACAAACCTCTTAACCTAGTATGATGTGTTGTTACCTGTCGCCAATTGCGTACGCTAAGTTGGTTGAGGACCCTCTCCACTTGCGTGCGCCACATTAGACGTGGACGTCCTCTGTTGCGTTGTCGTTCTTGTTCAGAGTCGAAGATTCCCTGGGTCGGAACCGAGTTGTCCATACATCTAATCTGTCGACGCCTGCCTAGATACATGTTTCTGTACTGCGCATACAGCTCGTGATTGAATCTTAGTCTTCAACCCAAACAGGACCAAAAATCGCACGCAGAACTTTTTTCTTAAAAATACCAACCAACTCTATTACCCAATTGCTTGAGCCCAAGGAATCAGTAGTTGGCAAGAGTTATTCTGCGTTTGATAACCTTACTGATGCTGCTTGTACAGTTTACCGCGTAGCCGATATTGACGAAGACCTTAACTACCTCGAAGTTAAAGTTGCCTATTGAGATGTTCTGGACAAATCGACGATATTGTGCGTCTTTTCTCGATGACAGAATATACTTCGTTTTACCAGACCCATTTTAGCGGTTTCCTTTTCAATGTCAACAATCGCCGCATTGTCGACTCGCTGAGTTCAACCAATTACGTCAATGTCATCTCCATATGCTAGCATTTTGCGGACTTTTGAAAGTGCGTGCCTCTAGAATTGGTTAGCGCGTCTTGCACAATCTTCTAAAGAACGAAGTTGAAAAGGTCACATGACAGCGCTACGGCTTGTCTCGAAATTTTTTTTTAGTTTCAAGATCTCGGTGAGTTCGTTACCGGCCTTGATGAAGCAGCAGAGTTCTTTCTCGTCATCTTGCTCAGTCTGACGAGTTTGGTAAGAATGTCAAAACTAATCATGGCGCTGTATAGCTCGTCTCTATACACGCTGTCAAATGCGACCTTGAAATCGACGAATAGGTGGCGTGTGTCGATTTGCATTTTTTAAATCTTTTCCAATATCTGCTGTAGTGTAGTGTGAAGATTTGGTCGATGGTGGACTTCCTGACCTGAAATCACACTGATAAACTATCAGATTGGTAGCGAAATGTTTCAGGCGCTCGGATAGAATGGCAGAAAATATATTGTATATATGTTATATATACGTTAAGGAAACTTATCCCTCGACAATTGGTGCAGCCAAAGAGGTCTCCTTTCTTGTGGATCGGGCAAACGATACTGAGATTCTATTCGGGCATCCTTTCCTCTGACCATATTTTACAGATGAGCTGGTGCATGCGCCCAACTACGTCATCTCCAGTTGCTTTAAATATTTCAAGCAGACTATCTGCCCTAGCAACTTTTCTCCGATCATGACATTTAAATCAGCTGATGTATGCTACCAATAAGATCACCTTCTGTTGCCTCTTCCGCAGAAGGCCACTCTGTGTTAGGCCTTATGGTTTATTGTCTGTCATCGTTCAAGTCGAAAGGTACATTATGTTTGTCAGCTGAGTTTCAATCCTTGTAGACGTATATCAGTTCGCATTAATGATTCTCTTATAGTCACAACATCAAACGTAACTCTTAATTGTGTTTCGCAGGATATGGAACTGTATTCGCATCGCGTAATTAAAAGTTTTTGCTACATTTAGAGCCAATATTTCACATCTTGATGGACCCTCTTCTATTCTGTGAAGGTTATGTTAAGTCCTAGTGACACAACGAAATGAAAACAGCCACACTTAAACCTGATAAGCTCATGTTTTTCTTAAAACAAATTAGTTAATTATTACAAGAGTAGTGCTGTGTTAAGTTACTCCTATTTTGCTAAATTCTGTGACTCAATTATCTTTCAGGCTACAAACATTCTTTTAAAAAAATGTTGCATTAACCAGCAGTCCCCTTTTCATGAAGGTCTTAAAGTTTTATCTAGTCTTGTTGAAAATAATGACATATTCTTTTGCGGGTTATTCCTATGGTCATGATTCATTGACTTATCGTTTGAAAAACACGATATTGTAGTGCTTTATACGTGTTTGATAAAATTTCCCAGACAACTTTTAAGCGATAATATCGGACATTGGCGTTAAAATTGACGTATCCATATGTGATCATCGTCCACCATCAAAGAGAAAGAGAAATAATCGTGCAAAAAATTACACGCAAAAACTTTCCCTCATAAGTTTCTCGATCGTGTTTAATCTTTTTGAAGGTTAAGTCATAAGTTCAAGTGTCGTTTGTTTCATTAAACTAACTCCCAGTCATTCAACCTCAACACTTTATGTTTATTTTCATTTCCAGTCATGTGATGAAGCTGTTACCAAATTAAACACAGTCGGCAGCGATGAACACAATTCAATTTACTACACCATCAACCAGATACTGTACCCCCTTGTTCAAATATGTGAAACCAAGGACCAAAAGATAATTAAGGTACAATTCCCCCACAACAATGCCATGAATATGCAAATGAAATAATTGTTTGAATCTTTTTTGTATTTCAGTATTGTCTTGGAATGATGCAGCGGCTTATTACACAACAGGTTGTAGATCAAAAAGGTGCGCGGTATATAACAGATGCCCTGTGGATGCTTATGGAGCATAACATCGACGAAGTTAAAGTGCTTCAGACAATAACTTTACTTCTCACAACGAACACAATTGTCTATGGCGAGACATTGGCTAATTCTATTGTGTTGTGCTTTCGCTTGCACAATTCAAAAAATGCAACGATTGTGAATACAGCCGGAGCTACAGTGCGTCAATTAGTTGCGCTTGTATTTGAGCGAGTATTTTTAGAAAAAAACATTGGTCAACAGATTGAACAGAATCAAGCTAATGCAAACGCAAATACAAATGCGAATGCTAATGCCAATGTCACCGACAGAAGCAACGATAACACAACGCCAGGCGGCAAAGTGTCTATTTCGAATAGTGAAATGCATCCGCTTGCTTCTGATGCTTTTATGCTATTTCAGGTAAATACATTTTAGTTGTTTTCAAAATTGTTTTTCTCTGACTGTTTTGCAGGCGCAGTAATTTCGTGTTTCCCGCAGCTTTTTTCAGCATCAGGGATGGATTTTTGGCAGAAAATATGGAAAACATCGCTTGCGAGTTGCATATGATTGTAGATGATCAGTACTCGCGTATTTCATCTTTGCGTTTTCAATTCTTCTATTGACGTTGAAGTAAAGGAGTAACTTTTATAATTCACTGCACATAGATGGGCTGAATTGGGTCTCACACATATACTGTACAAGTTTCTTAATTTGGAGAATTATTTGACATGAAAGCAAAGGGTTCATTCAAACCGACCAATTTGGCTTGAAAATTGACTGTTTGAGTTCTTCGGGAGATCGAAAAGCACAGTAAATGAAAGATCCCCCTTTTTCTTCCAATGGCGCTATAATGCGGGATGGATTTGATCTTCAACCAATAAGCCTCTTTAGCTGACAAGATCTTTAGCCAGTTGTCTTTCATTACGCACGGCAAGTTGGTTGAGGTCAATCTCGAGTTGAGTGTGCTATCGTTTCGTGGGCGTCCTCTATTGCGTTGTCGGACGCGACTACGGACGCGTAGTCGGGCTGGAGCAATGCTATCCATACGCTCTACATGACCTAGCTATCTTAGGCGCTTAATCCGTGGATGTCTGGTTCAACTCATGTCGCTGTACAGCCAATTCAGGTCATGATTGAATTTTCTTCAAATGCCATAAACGAAAACAGAACCAAAGATTGAACGCAGAACTTTTCTTTCGAAAATCCAAGGGTCTTTATCTCCTCTTGAGACTATGCATGCGTTCGCGCTATAGACCTGGACAGGGATGATCAATGTTTTAAACAAAGTCAGCTCCGTCTTTCGAGAGGGGACTCTATTACATAATTGCTTTTCCAGCCCAAAGAAATAACAATTGCAAAAAGTTATTCTGCGTTTACTATAGGTGCTGATGGCATTCGTACTATTTACTTGGGAGCCGAGGTAGACGAAGTCCTTGATTACATCAAAAGTATATCTTGTGACATTGTGGCCAAGTCGCCGATGTTGTGTGCCTTACTTGAAGACAGAATATACTTTATTTTGCACTTCTTCCGCATCCGATTCAACGCCAGCAAATGGTTGTTCGACCTATCATGTCAATGTCCTCCGCGTATGTCAGCAGTTGTAAGGGCTTTGTGCCTTTTGAGTTGGTCATTAAATTCTGTACGTTATTCTCAAGGACGATGTCGAAAAAATTGCATGACCGCGCGTCGCCTTGTCTTAAACAAATAGGTAATGAGTGTTGATCTGCATTCCTTGGATGTTTTCTAGGATTTACCGTTTGGTCGATTGTGGACTTCCCCGTCCAGAATGCTGATAAGGATGGTTTCAGGCATTCACACAAAACGACAAAACGATGCGCTCAGTCACTCAGAATATTCTCCTCAGCCCAAAACATCCCACTTCAATCCACAGACATTTAAGACCAATGTGCACAGGTTCCTCCTTTCTTTTTTCCAGCTCTATAACTTCGGCCTGTGCTGTGTATTAAGTTCCCGCACTCAAAGGTATTCGTAGACCGTTTTACGTGAGCAAATTATAAAATAAAGCTAAAAATGTTTCGTCCGTGAATTGAATTGAATAGGATTCAAACTCAAACTTGGGCCTATTTCGGTAGGACGTAGTGGTCGTCTCACACAAACGACATTTTATACTAAAGTAGATCCATTGTGCAGGCCCGTGGATCTCCGAAGAGTTCAACCACTTATTCAGTTTATAAGAGCAGTTCTTCACCAAGTCTAGGAATGCCTGAGTCCAATAGTTATAGAGAAGGTGGATAACATTTCTCATTATCGTTCCGTCGGTTTCTCTAAAGGCTTTAGAGAAGAGCCCAAATTTCTGACGTAAGCACCTGTGTGGCAGTGTCCTGTGATGATGGGTACCAAAACTACCACAGGATTTTCGCTTTTGGAATTTAATTAACAGTTTGAGTTTTAAGGCTCTCCAAGCTGCATCCGCATCATAAATATATTTTTCTCTTCTTGTGCTCTTTTATAGAACAGAGTATTTTCAAAGAATTCTGTCCCAATACCGACTTAAGGCAAATTTCCTGCTTTAAATCATTACGACATGTGCAATTGTTGCAATATATCTGTATCACAAGGTTCGGAATATATTCTGTATGTTTTTTTTATTTGTTTCCAGGATCTCGTACAACTGGTCAACTCAGACCAGCCCTATTGGCTTTTCGGGATAACGGAGATGAGCAGAGCTTTCGGTCTGGAGCTATTAGAAACCATTCTCACAAATTTTAGTTCAGTATTTCATGACGTAAGCCAATCTGATATAACACCTTAATGATTAAGTCCTAACATCTTACATTCCTCTCATTTCAGTATGTCGAATTCACAGTACTTTTAAAGGAACGTGTTTGTGCGCTTGTTATTAAACTATTCTCACCAAATGTCAAGCATCGACAACCGCAAACAACAACTACTTCGAATGTACCTCAAGACAGGCCATACTTTCCCATAAGCATGCGCTTATTAAGACTAGTTACAATTCTCATAGATAAATACCACACACTCTTGGTAAGTCGACAAATCGTTCGACTTTTCGCACTCATCTAAGAGACTTTTTATTTTAGGTTACTGAATGTGAGATATTCCTTTCGTTAATTATTAAATTTCTGGATCCAGACAAACCAAATTGGCAACGTGCCTTAGCCCTTGAAGTCATTCATAAAATGGTAACCAAGCCAAATTTAATCTCATTTTTCTGCATGTCATACGACTTGAAGAATCATGCAACTAATATAGTCAAGGATATGATCACCGCATTGGGAACCTATGTTCGTCATTCGTTTATTCATGTCTCATCAGGTTCGAGCTATTCGATTCACAATTTAAGGTCGATTTTAATTTGAATGCAATTTCAGTGTTTAATGGTCACGCAATTAGTGTTGGAAATGGACAAAATGCCACGGCCGCCGGTGGTAATGTCTTGCAGCAATCGGGATTCATGTTTAGGGGATACTTTTTACCGCTGGCTGCTAAATTTGAACCAAATACACCAAAATCTGTTTAGTAAGTTTCGCAACTTAAACACTGTGATATCTTTGTTTGTAACGTGTTTTTCGGTATCTTGCAGCTTGGAGATGTTGGACAAAGTTGAACCACCAAATATACGAGATGGTTACGGGATTTCTATTGCCTACGCTATTCTATTAGATGTTACTAGATCGATTAGCGTTATTATTAAGGAATATTCAGAGGTAAGTGTTTTTTAACTAGGTTAACATTTTCAGGTGGAACAGAACCATTGTTTAGTAAGTTCCACGATTAAAACCCACAGTTTAATGCCGACTCCGAACGGCGAGATTGAGAGGCTTTTTCTAGACAGTTATACTCTTTGAGTATTGTCAATGACTCGAAAGAGATGGAGCCGTAAAAATATAAAACGTGTTTTTTCGGGAATCGAACCCAGACTTCGAGCGTTGTAGCTCGCACCTACCCACTACGCTACGGCGCCCACCCGTTACAAAATGCTGACGTTGTTCAGCTCACTCAAGTCATCACTAGGAATGGAAAGGGGCACTACATGTGCAAAGGAGATGTACTCGTATTACAGTCTTCTCTTCTTCCTCGTTAATACACCTTCTGCACAAGTCGTTGGGAGGGAATTCCAATCAAGAGCTCTCATGCTCTTATTAGATAGAGGGAACAATTAGAACTAGAATTTGGAAAGATTTTTTTACTATCGGACCAACTACGCGTAGCGGTTCTAATTGTGTGCTCTTTTAAACTATGTTTTGCTGTAGCGAACGGGATAGGCGGTGGTTCTGGGTAAGAGTGATAAGACCACGCTTTAAGATTTCACCAGATTCGTGATTTCCCCGAAGTTCGGTGTCCCGTCACCCGCATGAGGTGAATGTTAAAATGATCAGCCATCCTGTCAAGAGATCGTCGGCAATTAAGAAAGGCTTTCGGATGGAAAGTGTCTGACCTCAGAGATTTAATTGCTGCTTGGCTGTCCGCACATATGATGATGTTCTTTCTAGATATCACATTGTTCTTAAGCCAAGATAAAGCCTCTTTTATTGTCATTATCTCAGCCTGGGAGACGTTACAATATTCCAGAAGATAGAGGAATATGCCCATATTAAGATCCTTTGAGTAGATGTCTATCCCTACTCCCCCATCCATCTTGGATGCATCTGTGAAAATACGCACAAGGCCGTCCAAACTCCCAGTCAGATCTGAAGGGGATTTTCGAGAGAAGTAGTAGAAAGTTAGTTTCTTGGGGAAGGAACTCGAAATTGTCGAGAATAGTGGAGAATAGTGGTGTGTCCAAGTAGAGGGAGGATCATATTCAGTGTTGCGGATGGCATTGTCTTTAAAGTTCCAGTGATACAAATGCTTGTCGAACTTTGCGCACGGTTACGAAGGTTTCAGACGGCTTTGTAAGGACCTGTCTACCATACTGGAATTCCGTACATAAGTAATGGGCTGACTGTTGCTATATACAGCCAATTTGCTATTCTTGACTGTAAAGCTCATTCACATCAAATGTATTCTCTCCCTACCATAGCAGTGGCTGGTCAATAATAATAAAATCGATCACATCATGATCAATCGGGGCATTATATGATCCAAGTGGTCCTTCAGCGAACATACCGGCTTTTTTCACCTTTTTTGGGCGGCCGTTCAATGTCTTGATTTCAGTGCGTTGATAGTTCATCTAAGAACATTGCATGCGTGGAGCATCAAAATGTGTACCTTATCCGAACACTCTTGTATTTTAATGTTATTAACTCAAGCAAGGTTGATCACACTTTCCAATTATGTATTCTTCCATAGTTGCTCTGTATTTTTGCCTTTTCAATCTCCCGCTGCAGTAACCTTCATTATGCTTTATGTGTTCAAATGGAAAATATTTCAAATCTTCTCTTATACGTTTTTTTTGCAGGTTCCCGTAGATGAGACTAACCGTGACTTCGCATCAACGGAAGAAGACAATTCCCTTTACGTGCAGCTAGTCAACTCAAGTTGGTCAGGATTGCTATCAGCGTTTGTTCCACTCGTTGATGCTGCCGTTGATGAATGCACCACCGATAGTATACTGAAGTCAATGCAAGACTATGCTGCGCTTTGTGGGATGCTAAATTTGTTAAACGCTCGTGATGCTTTCATTATGTCCATTTGTAGATCTTCTTTTCCCCCACACTATGCTCTATCAATATTCAACGGTGCACAGTTGGACGTCGATTTAAGATGTAAGTACCAAAACCCTCCCTTCTCCTCGTTAACTAATTCTGATTGCACATGTGTTTCAGGTCATTCACGAACTAAGAGTCAGGATCTGAACAATCATATTCTTGGAGCATGCAACGAAAACGACTATAGGCAACAGATTGTTGCAGTTGGCACACCATTGCCAAGTGCTTCTTTGCCGCAGAGTATTATGCAAGCACCCGTTATGTTGACTTCGAAAAATTTGCAATGCATGCGTGCGATACTGTTTCTGGCACATAATCATGGTGGCATTTTGGGAACGTCGTGGCAGATCATACTTGCCACACTGCAGCATTTGGTGTGGATACTTGGTCTCAAGCCGTCAACTGGAGGAAGTCTTCAGGTATGAAACAAATCATTCCCAGTAGATGTAGATTTTTGAAATGACCTTTGTTTTAGGCCTTTCCAAAACCCGCCGTCGAAAACGTTGGTATTCAGACTGCTGTAATGGCTGATCTCCCAGTCTTATCACAAATGCTGAGTGAACTCTTCGAATCAAGTCAGAATCTGGACGACGTTGCTTTACATCATCTAATCGATGCTCTGTGCAAACTCTCCCAAGAGGCAATGGAACTTGCGTACACGAACAGGGTTTGTACACAAATTTCTGAAAAGTATAAAAGGGAAACTAACGGTGGTCTTGTTTTAGGAACCTTCTTTGTTTGCTGTAGCCAAATTGCTAGAGACTGGTTTAGTTAATATGTCTCGCATCGAAGTTTTATGGCGACCGTTGAGTAATCACCTTCTAGAAGTCTGTCAACACCGACACATTCGAATGAGGGAATGGGGCGTTGAAGCCATTACGTATTTAGTCAAGGCTGCCCTTCAGTACAAACACAGTGTGCCGTTGAAGGAAAATAAAGTAAAACCATTATTGAAGGGAAGTAGATCTTCATAATCAGGCGTTGATTCATTCTGCAGGTTCTTCAAACGATGTTGCTGAATCCCCTATCGGAGCTATCGACTGTTCCCCATGCTGATGTGCGACAGAGGCAACTCGATTGTGTCCTGCAAATCCTAAATGGCTCTGGTGATATTCTCTCTTTTGGTTGGCCGACTATTATACAAATCATTGGCGCAGTCAATGACCGTCATGGGTAAGAACTCTCATCGAATAAATGCCTGTCAACGTTGATTCATTGTTAATAAATTTCAGTGAACCACTCATTCGTACTGCGTTTCAATGTTTACAACTTGTTATCACTGACTTCCTGCCCATAATACCGTGGAGATGCTTGCCACTCTGCATAAGCACTGCATCAAAGTTTGGCTCTCAAACCCAAGAGCTTAACATCTCTTTAACTGCCATCGGATTAATGGTGAGTCCAATAAACATACAACTCAGCCTTTGGAAATATCTATAGAAATCTTTTGTTGCAGTGGAACATTTCAGACTTCTTCAATCAAAATCAAGACAAACTGATGGCTATTGAAATAGACAAAGCATTTATATTGCCAGACTTTCCTGGAGCCTTTAAAATGCCACAATGTGATAAGTTATGGATGTGTCTGTACGCAAAATTAGGTAAATCTATTCATTTGTCACGCAAAGGAAATGGATGAGCTGACGCTCTTGTATAATTTCAGGTGAACTTTGTGTTGATCTAAGACCAGCGGTGCGAAAGTCGGCAGGACAAACGTTATTCTCAACAATATCCGCCCATGGGAGCCTAATTAATGGACCAACCTGGCAGGCTCTTGTGTGGCAAGTGCTTTTCCCCTTACTGGATAATGTTCGAACGTTGTCCAGCTCGGCGAGTAATGAGAAAGTCGATTTGAGCAGTAATATCTTGATTCATCATTCAAGAAACACAGCGCAGAAACAGTGGGCTGAAACTCAAGTCTTGACACTTTCTGGCGTTTGTCGGGTAAGTTTAAGAAATATTTTCAGTTCTTCTTGTGGCGTTATAGTCGGGTGGATCTGGACTTCAGTCAACAAATCTCTTCAGGTAGCATGATATTTTGCTAGCTGTCTTCAATTGCGCACGGCATGTTGGTTGAGGTCCCTCCACTTGGGTGCGTCACTTTAGATTTACACGCCCTCTGGATGATTCTCACTAATCGCCTGAGAATCCAGACGCTTTCAGACTCTTCTTATGTCAAAATGTATTTGTTACTGGTTTCTTTTACCACATCTATGCACTCTTGCCTTTTTTTCTCCAGGTCTTTAACAGCAAACGTGAGCTTCTGCAGATGTTGGGTGACTTTGATCGTGCCTGGTCACTCATACTGGAATTCATACAAAACACAGCTCTGAGCAAGAATGGAGAAGTGTCACTTGCTGCGCTGAAGTCACTCCAAGAAATCATGTATCACAACTCGGAGAAACATGCCAAATCAACTGAGAACATTACTCCCCTGCCCGATGAGCTATGGAATGTAAGTGCTTTTGATCCAAAATCCTCCAAATTTGCCACTAATTCTTTTCCGCATCCAGATTGCTTGGAAAGTATGGGTTAACATCGGCTTGGAAAGTACAAAACTTCCCACCAAAACAAATGACTCATCAGAGGAGATCTACATTCCCAATCAAGCTTTCCTCACGGCCTTGATTCAGATATTCCCAGCGATATTCCAACACATCTACACAAGATTCACGGAAGCGGATTTCGAGAAATTGTGTGCAGTCATTAACAACACGGTTATGATACCAGTTCAGAATGATTCGGTGCCGTATATCATGCCGCCAATGTGTGATTCCCTACAGACTCTGCTGCATGATGGAATCTTGGAATGCATCGAGCTTGTCCAAAAAGTATGTATTCCCTGCGAATAACCAAATCCTCAATGATTTTGTTGACCGTGATCTTCGGGTCTGTTTTTAGGAAGCCACAGCACCGAACACAACTATTAGGAACATGATTCCGGCGATCTTCAGGCAGCTTCTGCAATTGAGCAAATTCGCGTGCGCTCCACCTGTCTGCAAGGGCTTTGAGGACAAGAGCACTAAGTCACAAAACTCCTATTCAAACACAACTTCTGTTGAGTTGGTCAGCATGAATTACATTCCATTTGGTGAGAAGGCCATTAGCACATCGGTTAAGTTATATCAAACAACAGCCACCGAAGAGTGTGTTATAAAAGAGAACATCCTCCATGAGATCATTAAGGTTTGTATCAATGACATGTTAATCGATCTGCTTCAAAACTTATGAAATTTCCTAGGCACTGCGAACACCTCTTGCCATGAAATATAAATGCCTGTCGTCGAGTACATGGAAACTCGCGATTTCCAGCTTGATATCTGTATTGCACACTGGTCTTAAAGTTGCAATTATGAAACCAAATCACTTCACTCGAATGTGGGATGACCTAGCCGATACGTTGGATGAATTTTTATTTCCACGGAGGTAAGCTGACCCAAATGCAAATCTGTGCACAAACCGTTCAAACCATTATTCGTTTCCTTGAAGTGTATGCACGATTGAGGATCGAGGTCTGGAGGAAATCGTTGTAGACGAAACAATAGACTGTCAAGTGATTGAATTGTTGCGTGATGAAGTGTTACCATACTCACATGTGATCCCTCATCAATTTATAATGAAAATAGTTGTCCTCCTCAACAAAGGATCAATTCACTCAGCAACCGATTCGAATATTTGTTATGAGGCTGATTGGAAGATCAGAGAAATCTTCGCTAAGACATGCTTTGAGACTCTGTTGCAATTCTCCCTCTTAGATGGTTCGTGCAATAATAACCGTACTGTACCAGTTCCTGCTGGTGGTAAGGAGTTCGCTGGTCGACTAGCAGTAACTGCGCTGTTGCATAGATTTCAGGAAGTCCTTAAACGCTTCAGCGACGACGAGAGACAAAGCGGAAAGTGTCCTTTATCTCGGTAAAACTGATGAAACATATACTCCAGCTTTTTTCACGAACATTTTTTTACTTTTTCTTGCAGATTCCGTTTGTCGGAAGTATCTTTCGTGTTGAAGGCAATAGCAACATTAATAGTATCAATGAAAAAAGCGCCACCAAGCAAAGGTAAATCTCATGTAACTCCCAGAGCATTGGAATATTTTTAATTGCTGTTCTTTTTTCTACAGTGAACAAGTCAGCATGGGATCAATTAATCGGCCTCTATCCCTATCTGGTAGATTGCACAACGACAACGTCTCCGGAAGTCTCAAGATCACTACGTGAAGCCTTATTGCAGTATACAGAGTTGCTACAACCGCCAAATTATTATCACGACTCAAAGTTTTCCGCTAGTGGACAAGAAAAAGAAATACAAAATAAAAATTAATATATATATACATTTATATATACACACATTTGCATGTATGAGTACTTATCTTATAAGTTGCGTTTCCAAAGTAAAGTCTAAGACCGAAACTTTGGTGCTCCCCAAAGGTATCGTATAGTCTGTACATTTTTCTAATGATAGGCTAAAATAAAAATCATATTTAAACACAATTTAGAGTTTTTACTCCTTTACTTCTTCTCTTCAGCGTCGAATAAATCTTTCGCCTTTTACTAAAGATTTCCATGGAGAGGAGCACTCTAATGAGTCTAACACATAATTTTTTGAAAATGAGACTTTTTTCTGAGGGTCTAGGCCTGAGCTATTGTCGCCTTCAATCGCTGGCAAACCCGGGCACGCTGCTTCGAGTTATCAAGACTAAGTTGTCTTGCATCCGCCATCACTTCGTCTTTGTACCAGAGGTTCGGTCTTCTTCTCGAACCAGAAAACTCGGATTCGAAGACTTCATTAGATTTTGGTATCCATATCCTTATACAGTTCATAGAGTTCGTGGCTGTGTCTTCTCCCATTCGCCTTTCTCGCAGACAGGACTAAATATCCGAAGACACCAGAAATCAGCTCCACAGTCTTGCTTTTCATCCAGCTTTCGGCTTAAAATAGCAGAACTGACATGATTGGATTTTTTGCTCCTTCGGATCAAAAGTTTTCATCAAATTTATTTAGACAAAGCGAAGTATAGTCATTGGCTAACTCTTGCCGCGATTACATCGGTTTTCTTCTTGCGTTCCGTTATTTCCTGATGACAAACCGTTTTTATCTTTCTTCCCTATGTAACATTTCTCCAAATTGGTGAAAAAAAACAAGAGCATTGTGATAAACAACCCAACACCGTAAGGCCAACATGCAATTTAAGAGGGCAACGAAGGGTCAGAAAGTAAAAATTTTAATTTAATTATGGCGGCGCTACAGTCCGAGGTGGACCTGGGCCTAGCTTCTCAGCAACCACTCGTGTTGTGCGTGCTATTGTTCTTTCACGACTCCGAACGGCGAGATTGAGAAGCTTTTTCTAGACAGTTATACTCTTTGAGCACTGTCAGTGACTCGAGAGAGGTGGAACCATGAAAAAATGTTAGGTGTTTTTTTCGGGAATCGAACCGAGAACATCGTACGCCACGGCGCCCACCAGAAAGTAAAAAAGCTTTAAAGAATTTACCGCTGGAGTTAACCCAAACTCTACGCGAACAAAAATCTGGGATGATATAAGGGTAGAAGGGTATAACCCTTCTATTTGATCGAATGTCCTATATTATCTTAAAAAACACCCCCCATCTTTAAAGTCAAGATTTTTAGCAATATAAAATCAAATTTTTGACGAAGGTAACATTCCACAAGCATGGAAGGTGGTAAATATTATTCCCTTGCCAAAATCAAACAAGGATCCCATTTCAATTTTAGGTTATCGATCGATTTCTCTGCTCCACCACGAAAATACTGAAAAAAATGGTCTCCAAAAGACTTTTTTGGTTTCTCGAAAATAAAAAAAACTTATTCACATAAATCAAGCGGCCTTCAAAAAAGGTTGATGTACTACTGAAGCACTATTGTATCTAGATGACTTTATCTCCTTAGGCAGTTCAACAAGAAATCAGGTTTCAATCCTCATCATTGATTTTGAAAAGCAGCAATTCATCTAAAGGAGCATAGGACCATGCGTTAAGTGGTTTCTCATGAACATACGCTTTCGTACAAAAACTAACAATGTTTTTTCCGCCACGGTGACCATCCGTCCTTTTTTTTTAGAAGACAGCCCTCTCTTTCGGTATCGTATCCTTTTTTTTTGTTTTCTTGAAGAGGACAGTAAATTGTCCTCTTAATGTCCTTTTTTTCTTTGAAAACTTTTTTCTATGATCTACACAGTAAAGTACTTTCTTTAGTACTAAATTAGTTAAACACAAAAAGTAGACAGCACTGTTTTGAAAAATTGAGTTCTGTTATCTGGTTTTTGCTATTGTGAATGAATCGCAAACTGTCACCCAAGTCCATTCGGTACATTTAAATGACATTCTTTTCGCCTTTTATTTGTTTCTTGGAAATGATAAGATTGTCCCTTTTTTATCATCAGCAAAAGTGGTCACCGAATGTATAGCTCGTTTCTATGCACACTGTCATATGGGGCCTTGAAATCGACGAACAATTTGCATTTCTTGGGTCTTTTTTCTATTATATATATTACAAGGCCAAGATTTATAGCCCTAACATTCTAGCCTTAGAATTTTAGCAATAGATTTATATCCCTAAAACTCTAGTCCTAGATTTATAGCCCTAAAATGCTAGGCCTAGATTTCTAGCCCTAAAATTCTAGCCCTAGAATTATAGCTATAGATTTATAGCCCTAAAATTCAAGCCCTAGATTTATAGCCCTATAATTGTAGCCCTAGATTTATAGCCATAAAATTCTAGCTCTAGAGATATAGCCCTAGAATTCTAGCCCTAGATTTATAGCCCTAAAATTCTAGCCCTAGAATTATAGCTATAGATTTATAGCCTAGATTTATAGCCCTATAATTGTAGCCCTAGATTTATAGCCCTAGAATTCTAACCCTAAAATTCTAGCCCTAGATTTATAATCCTAGATGTATAGCCCTAGACTTATAGCCCTAGATTTATAGCCCTAAAATTCCAGCCCTAGAATTCTAGCCCTAGATTTATAGCCCTAGAATTCTTGCCCTAGATTTATAGCCCTAAAATTCTAGCCCTAGATTTATAGCCCTAAAATGATAGGCCTAGATTTCTAGCCCTAAAATTCTAGCCCTAGAATTATAGCTATAGATTTATAGCCCTATAATTCAAGCCCTAGATTTATAGCCCTATAATTGTAGCCCTAGATTTATAGCCCTAGAATTCTAGCCCCAGATTTATAGCCCTAGATTTCTAGCCATAAAATTCTAGCTCTAGATTTATAGCCCTAGATTTATAGCTCTAGATGTCTAGCCCTAGATTTATAGCCCTAAAATTCCTGCCCTAGAATTCTAACCCTAAAATTCTAGCCCTAGATTTATAGTCCTAGATTTATAGCCCTAGATTTATAGCCCTAAAATTCCAGCCCTAGAATTCTAGCCCTAGATTTATAGCCCTAGAATACTTGCCCTAGATTTATAGCCCTAAAATTCTAGCCCTAAAATTCAAGACCTAGATTTATAGCCCTATAATTGTAGCCCTAGATTTATAGCTCTAGAATTCTAGCCCTAGATTTATAGCTCTAGAATTCTAGCCCTAGAAGGCTAGCTGACTGGCTGGCTTGCTGGCCGGCTGGCTGGGTTCCTGGACATTCCAGCATTGATGGGAACGAAAAGGCAGATGGACTGGCACTGACAGGTTCAAGTTCAGGAGCAGAATCCGCTGACAATACTATCCTATTAGCTCCTATTAGCTCAGCCAAAAGACTCATTGAGCAAGTATCTGTGTCATCAGCAAACGAACAGTGGCAAGGCCACCCAGGCTGCGTCATATTCCACTGCTTATGGCCCAAATACGATATCAACAAGACCAAATCCCTCATATCCAACCATAAGAAAATCACACGCATCTTAATAGGGGTTTTAACTGGCCACTGCACGATAGGTGCAATAGCTAAGAGACTAAACCTCCCGTTTAAGTTTTTTTATTTGTAAAACTTAAAGTACTTTAACTCTTGAAGCCAATGCAAAACAAATGTTCGTGATTGTATTGCTGCTCCCTTGAATTGATAGGATGCCAGGATGCGTGTTCGTCCAAATGTACATTGCTTTTGGCAAACCATGCGTGAGGTCACAAAAAATGGGACATTTTCGTCCAAGTTCGAAAATAGACAGGTTTCATGTAGGAAGCATTTTTTCAAGCATTTTTAACATATTTTGTATGACATTTTCTTCATGCAGAAATATTTACCCCATGTAAAAGTGGCGGTGGACATACAGATCTTGTTTTCGCACCCAATTAGCGCCATGAAAGCGCCGTTTTGATAAATATTTACCCCAACTTCACAGATGGGTCACTTGTAAGGATGGTCAAGTTGACAGGTTTCACTGTAGATAAATGAAAGATGTTTTTTTTTTTTTTTACATTTTTCGCATTTATTTTATTTATAAGTATAAGTTGGTTTTAGACTTAATCGTTAAAAAAATATGAGTCACGCTTTATTTTACAATACTTCTAAGATACTACATTTAAGATATGTCTTTCCGCATTTATATATTTAATACAATATATAAAAAATAAATAAGGACTAAGGACGTAGAGTAATTTTAAGGATGAGATTCGAAAGGAGATCCGCAAAGCCCAATTGAAAAAAAATACTTTCTCTGCGACATATTTCATGTTGTTTGAAGTTTTCGTTTTTGTACCGTTGAGGCATACCTCAGACATTGATCAGGCTTAGATGGAACCTCTTTAGCACTTAGTTGTAAGAGTAATGAGAAGTGGAGTCCGCTTTAATCTTAACTTAGGAAACAATTGTTGTGAGTGGGATAGCTTGGTGTGCGTCCTCAATATAAGTCTGTCTTTAACTGGCGGTGTATCGACTCCATGGACGAGTCCATGGGATTGTGAGACTCCTCGCCACCGTTGGCAACTATGGAAGAAGTTTCACCAAGCACACGCATGGCATTTGAGTAGTCCGAATCGATTTGCGGAATCTGCTTGTCGTTCGGATGAAGAGTGCGGATCAAATCGGTCAACGAGAGGAAACTCTGTCGTTCCAGGCCATCGCTGTCGTCACTGTACTGGCTGTTGCTCTCCACGCTGATGGTCTTGTCGTTTTCGTTTGCGAACTGTCCCAGGTGGAGTTCAACTGGTGGACTAGCGTCATCAGCAGCTACAACGGCCTCGTTCTCCACATTTTCGGCATGATCATCTTCGATGACATGTGATTCGTCTTCTCGGCTCTCCACGGCGTCATCTTCTTCGTTGGCTTCAGTGTCGGCGACTTCATCGATCTTATCACTTGATGATACATCTTCAGAAATCTTCTCAGTCAAATCGGGACTTCCACTCAAGCTGCGTGCCGCCTGCTCCTCTTCGTCATCCTCCTCAGCAGACTCTTCGGTTTCTAGTAAGCGTTCGTGATCCAATTTCAAAGATGCCAAGGATGGTTCGGTGAGTTCTTTCTGAGACTTCCTGACTGAATTGAAGGCAGACATCATGTGCGGGAGAGGTGTGGTGGATGTGGCTAGCTCTAAGTCTGGGATTGCTGTTGTAAACCTGATTGGACGACTAAACGTTTAAGGGAAAAAAAAAACAAGATCAATAGATTAGTTCAAGTAGTTTTTAGGTTGGCTTTGGATACGAGCTAAGGGGTGTTTCAAATAGTCTATGGTTGAGTTATTATATTAGTGTTTTAGTTATGGTTAGTTTGAGTTACGTCTTAACACATAAGGGTCAGTAAATTTTGATTTTTAAGTATTTATTTGTTGGTTACACACGAAATTTGCTTCGTTGTTAAAATGTTTAGCTATCTCAGGCGATGATCGGTTGAAAGGGGCAGAGACTTTGAAACAAAAAGAAAATGGGAAATGCATGGAGATTGTATGGATTGAGATTTAGAAATATTTAAAGAACGACGGAAACTGAATGCGATTCCATCAGGTATGTGACCGCTTGGCAGACCCAGGATGAGATGGTTGGACCAAGTCCAAAAACTCGCCTGGTTTCGCTTGGGCATCACTCCTGATGAGTTAGAGTCGATGGCGGAGGATCGAGTGGCCTGGAGATCTCTCGTGCGTGCGTTACCCCCGCGACCCGTTTAGTGAAACATGCGGGTCATTGAAGATGATGATGATGATGATGACGAAAACATCTCAAATGTTCGGAATATTTTTGTGGGAGTTTGCACAATCCTCTTGCAGAAAATTCAGAGGAAAATTGGAACATGTTGATGAGTGTTTCTTGAAATTTGCTTGTTAAAAGATCGTGATTTGTTGACTAACTATAGTTGAAGTCTCCCTGGCGCACTTATTTGATGCGGCATGGAGGCCACACATAGGAAAGTTACGATCGAAACTAAGGATTTTACAGACTGAACTCAAGCGAATTTTTGGAAACACTTGATTCTTCATTGAAAGCTGTCGATTTCTGAAGCACTATAATTTGTTTAAAAAGTGAAATTGAGAAAATATTCTACGTCATCTTGCCGACTATTCAAGGAATTTGTTAAAAAAACGTAGCAGTTACCAAGTTTCATGTATCGAATGAGATCAAAGTTATGACCACGAAATTCATTTTACACCTTAATTCTTGGGTTGACTTCAAGCTTTGAGTAGCCAAAAATTGCTGCAAAAAATGTGTAAAAGAAAACTAAGAACTCAAAGACCATAAATTAATAAAAAATTGATCATTAGGTTATGCGAATTATTAGTCTAAACTAGTAATGTGCCAAATCGAAAGTTTCTCAAACCGAGTTAAGTCGATTTGCAATTTAAGCAAAGTTGAGAGTTGCAAATCGAGACGGCTAACTCGGCTTCTAAAAAACATAAGAAATAGGAACCCGAAATAAAATTCCAAATAGATTTTTTTAACACAAGTATGTGAAAAGAAAACAGCGGGCAAAATTGATCCAGGTAGAACATGTGCAGCCATGACGTTTTCATGAGAAACAAAATACGAATCAAACTGCAACTAGGTATTGAATCGGGCAGTAAAATTCGGTTTGATTACATAAGCGGAAGGAGGCAAGTGTATTGGAGACAGGATGGATTGAATGTGTCGAAAAGCGGCCGAAAGGCGGGCATGTTTTCATTCCTTATCGTTTCGCTTTCGACATATTTTTCTCATTTTCGGGTGTTGCACACACAGAAAATTCAACTCGGTTTGATATAAATGTAACTCGGTTTAACTTGTTTTATAAACTCGAGTTATCGCATAACGAGTCTAAAGGACATTAAGGTATACATCCGTGATTGACAAGCATGAAGCTTATACAACCTTAGCTAGAAACTCTTAAAAAAACCTACTACTTCTGAGTCAGTAAAAATGTACTTATTGTTAAGCGAGCCTAAATTGTTTCGAAAACTGTAAAAGTACTCAACTAATGATCTCTTGATGCACCTACTACACTCAACGTTTCTTGTAAATGTTAATGTCATTGGTTTCAATGGAACTGCGTGTATAAATAAATTGAATTAAATTTGATTTGAATTTCATGTGTACACCAACAAAACAAAAAAAGCTAACCCCCAACCACCAAGCACAAACAAATACTCGTGCAAATTTGCAAAACAAAATCCAAAAAAAAAAAATGTTAAATAGCGTGTTACAGTCGATCGGATGTTTTGATGTGTTTTGTTATTTTTAGTTTTGTTTTAACCTTAAGGGATATCTAGCATAACATAGAGATTAGGTTAAGTATGAGGTTAAGGACTAAATACATACGTGTATATTATTTATTGCATTATTGGTGGAGATCTAAGAAGAGAGTTAAATGTCTCGTTCTTGTCTTTGTTGGGGTTTAGCTCACTTAATTCTGGTTACTTTTTTTGTTTGTTTAAACAATTAATGCTTTTTACAACTACACAATATTTTGTTTTTAGCTCGATGTATTTTCGTTATTTTTTTCTTACGCGGAGGTGGTAGTTTTTTTGTTTCAGTTTTTGTTTTATCGATAGCGGTAGCGATAGTAATGGAAGTGGTTTTATTTAATTGATTTTTATTTTATTATTTTATAACTTTATATTTTTTTTTTGAAAATGTTATTCTCGATTGGTGAATGAATTATGGAGGCACTTGGCGATGCCTTACCCCTGTGCAGATGAGACTGGAATGCTTCCGTAGTTGTAGTAGTAACATCTAGTTTGCTCGCAGATGAAATCTTTGACGGTCGAGCAGTCTTCGGGCATCCACTTGAGGGTGGGTTGCTTCAAAATCACACAACCCTTTTCCGAACCGCTACTACTGTAAGAGAATTATAATTTAAATTTAGCCAGTGACTTGCCAGGGATCGTACCTATCGCGGGCGGTCCTTTGTGGTGATGTGTTGCTGTTGTGATCGACGGGGTCTAGGAGACCAGCTTGGATGCCATCAGCTGAGTTCTCGAAGAAGTCAAAGGTCGCATTGAACGGCAGGCCAGTACTCATCCAGAGGAACATGCCAGTTCCTAATCTGTTGCCAGATGTCCAGAAGTCGTAGTTACCGTAGCCAGCATTCCGGAGGTACGTCGTCATTGATTGTGCCTTTTCTTTTGTCTCGAATGAAGCCAATTGCAGGCCAAGTGATCGGCAATATTGGTATGCCAGGAAGTAATTCAGCTCGGGGGAGTAGGGATTCATTCGACTGATGAAGTACTGCACTCCATCTAGGTGGATTGTGGTAATACGTTGGCCTGTAAATAACATTTAAGTTTGAGATTAATGTATTTGAAAACTGTTAAGGGATTACGATGAAAAAAAAACATTTTAACAACAATGTATAAGATCATGCAGACTTGGAGTACTTCTAAGAATCCTTAATTTTACTCTTACTTAGAGTTCCTTCGGAAAAATAAATAGAGTGGTCTGCAAAATAAAAGGTGCAAAGCCTTTATTTTAGCACTATCATTTTTTTCCTGAAAACTTAAAAACTCCCTATTGTTGCGTTAGAAAGTGGGTTTGTTGGCCAAGGCAAATTTAAGTAAGAGGTTTTAAGTCTTAAATATAAAGGCGAATGCATTATAACAATCCGCATCGAGCCAAACGAGGCAACAGAGGACAAGGATGAAGGTTGAACACAGCAAGCATGACTTCTATGATCTCCAAGACAGAACATACGAACAATGCCCTAGATATGACAACAAGATCGTTCTAGGAGATTTGAAAGCCAAGCTGGCAAAGGACGGCATCTTTGCTAGGCCGAAATCGACCTCACAGACTGGAATTTGCGACGGTGCGGTTCCCTCACCTCAACATCTACAAAGATATCAATCGCCAAGCAGATTGATCACATTGCGATCGACGTCGGACACTCCTCTAGTTTTATCGTGTTTGAACCTTCTGATATGCTAAAATTGACTCGGGTAATTTTCTTGTTGTAGACAATGTGTGGAACATGGGACAAAGGAGCAGAGTGATTCTCCCTGAAACTCTCAGAGAATTCCGATGTGCTGGTTTTTAAAAGGCCGCTTAGAAAAAACGTTGGTTTGACAACGAGTGCGACCAGGCACATTTAACGAAGCAAAAAGCATAAAAAGTAAAGTTGAATAGAAGAACGAGAGCGGTTTGTGAGCTCTACGAACTTTACAAAGTGAAGAGCACCGGCTACTTAGAAGGAAAAAGAAGGAGCACGAAAAGCGCGTGAATGAATGATGAAGGAATGCAATTGAGCATTGTCAGTGACGCGAAAGAGGTGGACCCGCGAACAATTTTGTATTGAAAAATTGTTGCATGCACCAACTCATGTGCAAGAAATGGTGGGAGGAAAGTATGCACGATGAGTGGAATCTCAATATTGTTTACCCGATCCATAAGAAAGGAGACTCCCTTGAATGCACTAATTATCGAGCAATAAGTCTCTTAAATCGTCCATGAGATCTAAAGATCGTGCCGGCTGGAGAGGTCTGTTGGTTGAGGAACAGGTCCGAACTGTGCGCCATCAGAAGAACAAGAAGAATCTGAAAATTTGGCAAAAGTTATCAAATCTGAACGATTTGGCCACGACTGGATGGCGCCGTTGTTTAAGTGCCTGCCCTAAGTTCGAGGGGTCCCAGGTTCGAATCCCAGTGAAAGCAGAAATTAATACACTTTTATCTGGTTTTTCAAATCTGGTCTAGTCACCATTTGCCGTTGGGATCAAATTAACGGCACTATCACTAGAGTAGGTTGCTACCTGGCAGACCAGTTTTTGAGTCTGAGTGATCCAGTGTAGTGTTTTATAAAACCTCCGAAAGGAAAAAAAAAAGAAAAAAGGCCACATTGGGTTGAGAATTCACTGTTACATAGAGTTGATGATCGAAGAATTTTGGATTCAAATGCTCATCCTACAGATATTCAAATATTTGATGTCTAAATTCATATCAAACTTGAGGCATAAACTTTCAGGAGGACAAAGATGCCGAACTAAGTCGGAAATGGTTAAGTTACCAAAACTTTAATTTTGTATGGTCCCATAGCGTTTCTCTATGAAACATCAAAAGTTAAAAAAAAGCACAAATCAGGATCTCTATGGCATGCCTTACCGCATAAAGGCTGCTTTGGAGTTCGTGGTGGATGTACAAAATATGAAATTGATTCAGTCTTATCACGATAAGACAATGGAATCCTGTAATAAACACTAAATAAAACAGTTAAAAAAATATATCAACCACAAAAAATGTGCCCATAAATTATCAAGAAACGAAAATTCAAAGGATACAGACAGTACGTAGCTTGAAGGAAAATTATCAAAACATTTAAAATGGTTTTGCAAATGTAAGTCAACACAACGTTAGAGTTATTTACCACGAGACATGTGCACGAATCCTGTTTAAATCGTGACAACAACAAACGCTTGGTATGCGTCATAAAGTCTGTAGGAACAAGGCTAGCGAACCAAGAATAGAGTCATTGCATTGAACTCCACAGACATACACCAAGTCCTAATATAAATTCAAAGCTAATAGCAGTCACCGAAGAACATTCACTGTACATAGCGTAGCGGAAATAACAACTTCTAATACCCATTAGAGCCAAGGAATGCACTCATCACAGGTCATCAATGTCACTGAATCCGGTTATGTATGTGTCCTTGTTTCCAAGTCACACTCACGACTTGCCATCCAACCAACCATTAAGATCTTCAAACAACCACGACAACACTCAGAAAGAACTAACCATCCCGATCCAATGGCTAAGATCAAACATTGACCCTCACTAAGCCAAGTCATGCCACAACGTATCAGATCAAGTGATGTACTGTTACAACCATCGGATCAGCGAGCTAGAATCAACAGAGTTTAATGACACAAAGTGTCAACTAATCCATTAAACCTCCGATCAGTTATGTAGTTTCGCAGAATCCCTGTTGGCTGTTAGCAGTTACAAATTATACTTAGATACACCGATAATAACGGATCGTAATGGACCGACAAACAAGTCCGATAAATTTTCAGTTCGTCAGCGTCATTGGACCAAAAGAAGTCAATTAAAATCCTCGTCGTCTTAACAAGATCCGACATAGCGTTGAACGACAACAACAACATCAGAAAAAACACCATCAACAAGACGGGACCAACAAAAGTGGTAGCAGCTATTCAAAAAACTACAAGCTACAAAAGTAGACAAATATCCCCTGAGCTGGCCAATGAACCCACAGAAAATCCAGTACCATGCGGAATGAGTTGAAATAGCGCCAATAATCATCTCTCCCCGGCAACCGGATTGATCCCAAAAAAGCAAAAGCATTCTCCCCACCGCAAGGGGAATGGAAAACTTGTTTCACTCCTCTTGGTCCAGACACTGAACTGAGATGATGCTGATGATGATGCGCGCGAAGAATCTCTTGGATTCTTTTTTCAGTTCTGTTTTCGGTTCTTGTTTTCTTTGTTGCTCGGTTGAATACATTTTAAAATTGCAGTTTCATGATATTTTTAGTGTTTTTGTTTTTCTTCTTTTTGTTGTAGTTTATCTTAAATCTCATCTCATGCCCGGACCAATCAAAGGATTTATCCTCACCCTCGCCAACTAACCCAATCAGCCGCCATTATCTTGGTGCGTGTGCGTGGAGTAATAAAAGCAATCAATTACAAAAATGTGTGCAGAAATGATCTGGGTCTGAGATATTTTAAGATCTTCCCAGGGCTCCTCCACCGGCTTGGCTAGCTTTTGTACGGGCATGTGTATATCAAAATTATATGCAGCAACTGACGGCCGCACGGACGGATATTCGAGTGCTCGAGTGTTCGAGTGTGTATGTATAATTGGCGGTCTTCTGGAGGCTTTGCCGTGGACGTCCTTTTGGGATTGGGATTGGGACGCACAGACGGCTAACTACGTGCGCGGTCAGTGTGTATCAAAGCCATCGGAAGGTCTGTAAATTATTTTTAGTATTGCAGGGCACGCATACTGATTTTTTCTCTTGTGTCTTTTCTTTTTTGCTTGTATCCTTGCACTGCATTCCTTGGGCCAGACGCAAACGCGTTTCGCACAGGCGTACACACAGTGACTTCATTCCTTCCCTTGTGGATTATGTGTGTTATGAATCGAAATAAATAAAATCAGACAAAAAAAAAAAGAGCAACAAGAAAAACAGAAATCAAGCAACAATTGTGAAGAATACTAAACAATTAAGGGAAACATGTTTCTTTGTGAACATTAAAGTTTGAATTATAGTCAAAACGAACGAAAATCCATTTAAGTGTTCAAGGTTTTGTCTAGCCTCTGCGGCCGTTCTTCTTCTCCCAGGAGAGTTGATTACATTTAATGCCTAGCTTGGAACGAACAGGGATAATGGAACTCACTGACAGTTAACGTGTACGTTGTTGTGTCTGGGCCAAGAGAGATGACTTTTAGTTATATTTTTCTTTTTCGATTCGTTTTTCTGTTCATAATCGAGGTAAATCATATTTCTTGACACAAGAGAATGGAACGTGAAATAAGGTAAAGGGACTAACTCTGGACTTGCGAAAGGATGTGGATGTCTTAAGGATGAGTTATGAACTGAATTTTAATGGCTATTGGATGGCCATAGAGTTGGTATAATAAATGAAACAAAGATTACCGTGAAAACTGCGATTTGATTGATTAGTCAAAGGCATTCTTTGTTGCTGGGAGAACCAATTAACTGGGCGTTGGTTTGAAAGGGAATTCTTGTGAATTTTTGTCTGAACATTTTCTAGTTTTGATTGACAATAAATCCAAGTAAGCTATTATATTTTCACCTTTGCTTTTATACAAGTAATAAAGAAACTTAAAATACAGGGTGCTTTTTTTAGCTAGGGCCAAATATTGGTTTCGGAGTGGTTCAAAATATCAGGTTTATCACTATAGTATATTGACTTAACATATTCCAACAGAAAATTGTCCAAATGTGTGATAAGAAGGCTTTGGGCGCTAAGTCACTGGCTCGTTTCAAGAGATTATCTGATCAAAGATCTAATTTAGTAAATTAATTGTGTAGCACATTTTGCCAACTGTAGTGCTATTTTGTTCAAATCAGAGCTAAATCCATTCAATCGGGAAACAAACAAATCAGACAATCATTGATGTTTAGGAATCTCCATTGACGGCAACGCTCTGGCCTGCATCTTGTTTAAAAAAAAAATATGGGCCAATGATTACACCAGCCCATGAAGCATATTTTGACTAGAAGTAGTGTGCCCAGGACCGTCAACGATGGAAGGCAGCGATGGCTCAGGCTCAGACCCTCCATGGGTCGTAGGCCTGCTAAGTAAGTAAGTTTGAAACACATGGTGACTTTTTGTGGGTGTAATAGTGTCATCAAGACTCACCAAGAACTTCAATTTCAAAAAAGGGTATAGATAAGGCGACGCGCTGTGACTTTTTCAAAATCGCCCACAAGAGGCTCTCTTAAAAATTCGTATAACTGCTGGCATGCGCGGACGGCAATGACGTGATTGTTCAAATGCAAGGTGAAGCGTACGTTGACATTGATTGGGCCGTAGCCAAAATGGGTTTAGCGGTGAAAAAGGGAAAAACGAAGTATATGCTGTCATCTAGAAAGAACGCACAACATCGACGACCAGAAGATCACCAAAGGCAGATATGCCTTCGAGGTAATCAAGGATTTCGTCAACCTCGGCTCCCAAGTAAATAGGACGCAAGAGATCAAGAGGCAATTGCAAAGAAGAAGGTCCTTCTTTCGAAGGACCGAGCTGGCTTTATGTAGCACTTTGATTACCCTATCTTGCTCTCTGACGCGGAAACGAAGCTCTTGGTCTTTCCGACAGGAAATCTCTGCGTTCAATGTGGTCCAGTTTTGGCGTGATTGCTATTGGAAAAGAAGATTCAATCACGAATTGTATGGGCTGTACAGCGATATCAGTCTAGCCAGGCGTATACAGATTTAATATCTAAAATGGCTAGACCATGTAGAGTACATGTATAACACTACTCCAATTCGAAGAACCTTCTTCTCCGCGAGCAACGGATTAAAGAACTTACCAAACCTACGGCGAAGGGCCTTAGCCAACTTGGTGTGCGTAATTAGAGGCAGCTGGATCAAGATCGTGTCAGCTGGAGAGGCTTGTTGGTTGTGGCCCAGATCCACCCCAGACTGTAGAGCCATCAGGAGAAGAAAAAGAATAACTGGTTAATATGAACATCGGCAGCATCGTCAGGTTTATATAGGACCAATTGATTATAGGATCGAATGCATCTAAGAGCTAACTCCTGTACTAAGAAGTTCATAAATTGTCATTGCTTACTTCTGGTAAACTGTACAATGGACCTTTCTTGATCTAAGTGAGTCTTCCTTTCGAGAAATCTGGTTACAATTGACTTCATACTTTATCTAGTTTTGATTTGTCCACCTCGAGACCAGATCTGGTCCAGAAGCTGCTGAGATGAGGCAACTGCACTTGCCCCGCCTTGGCGTTCCTTCGAAGTCATTTCTGTAGGCGTACTTTTTGCAAACACATGTAATCTCAGTGAGTTACCAATAAGCTATCTACTACGCTACATCGAAAGCAACAAATGCTTTCCCATAACTAATGGCCAGTGATGAAAAGAAAAGGGGGAAAGAAATATTTAACTAGAAGATTGAATACTTGTTCATCAAGTGCAATTGAAAAATTCAGACAGACATGAGAGTGTTGAATTTGGCGCCACACTCAAGCGTTGGACATTTCGAGAAGGTCCTTCCAGCATAGTTTCACGAATTATTTGCATTTTCGTGTAAACAAACACAACTGACTAAAGAACTAAAGCATCCTAACAAGGCACAGTTAAGAGAGTTTGTTAAATGGAACAGCAAGCGAATGCTCTTTTTTCTTAAACAAAAATCACCATCAGCGGTGAAGATTGTCGAATTCGGAAGAAAATTCAGCAAAGATGGCAGAGAAACAAGAACAGCCCATCATGCTTATTTTGAGTCTGGCAATAGTAGTTAATATTGTTCGCTATCACAACATGACAAACCAACTATTTGTTATATCACAAAATGAGCGCTGCATCAACATACAGCCTTGGCCAAATGTATTAGGCATGTATTATGACAATATATTAGACAACCGAAAAACGTCAAAGACGCAGACATCACTTTCCGGTATGCTGCCGAACATCGGAGGACCCGGATACCCAAGAAAGATCTTGCTTTCAAGAGTGGTAAGTTAGATTCTGGTCTGAACGGGTGCTCTTTCGGTAAAGGAGCCAGCAAAGTAGCTTTCGTCAGCATATGCGCCATAAGAACAATCAGCGGCTTCCGAACGATTTCGGACGAAGCAGCCTGTGTGATCGCGGGTATGATCCCCATCGACATTCTCGCCAAAGAGATGCACAGGGTCTACCTAAGGCGAACGGAATATCACGCGGAGACTAGCACAAGATGCCTGAAGAAGGAAGAAAGGGCAACGCCTTTGGCACTGTGGAAAGCCAGATGGGACACCACAACCAAAGGCAGATGGACCCATAAATTGATCCCGCAATAGAAGCCTGAACATCGAGAACTCACGCGAACTGCAACTACCACCTCACGCAGTTCTTGTCGGGCCTCCTGTAAATACTTTCACAGATTTGGTCACAACATCTCACCCTCCTGTCCAGAATGCGCGGGCGAAAAGGAAGGCGCAGGGCACGCAATATTCCATTTACCAACTTCCGAACTCCTAGTTAGCCATATGTTAGATTCACTTGACAAATGGCTGGAGATTTGCATCTTTATAACGAGCGTCCAGAACGAGCTAAGAAGGCTCGAAAGAGTAAGGTAATCCGAATTGGACAATATGGAGCACATAGTGTGATATGCTAACCACCCAGACAGACATTTAATGTCAAAAGAGGACTTAGACAAGGCGTCACGCTGTCATGTGATTTCTTTAACATCATACTTAAACGAATTGTGCGAAACTCAGACGCTAACACCAGAGGCACAATCTTTCAAAAATCTGAAAGAATTTTAGGTGATTTTCGGGAATCGAACCGAGAACATCGAGCTTACACCCACGGTATTGACATAATTGGTAGAACACAGCGGGCTGTCTCTAGTGCGTTCGCCACTATCGAAACGGAAGCTGTCAAAATGGGTTTAGCAGTAAATGAGGGCAGAAGCAAGTATATCCTGTCAACAAGAAGGCATACACAACAACGACGAATTGGACAGAACGTACAATCGACAGCTATAACTTCGAGGTAGTAAGTGACTTTGTCCACCTTGGCTCTATAAACGCTGACAATAACACCTTGGCAGAAATAACTCTCACCAATCGCTGTTTCTTTGGGCTAAGAAGGCAAAGAATTGTAAGGCCCTATCCCGAACAACTAAGGAGATTCTATATACTAAGTCCTTGATCATCTCAGTTCTGCTTTATGGCGCTGAAGCATGGATTTTGTCAAAAGCGGATGAGGATATCCTCGGTAGGGTTCGACCGAAGGCCAGTTTTTCAGCAGAAGCCGAAGCCGAACTTCGGTTTTTTGATTACCTTCGGCCGAAGCCGAATGTTCGGTCGGACTCTATTTGGAACATATTTTACAAGTTGCATTCGCATTATTAATACGATATAATAACCCCAAAATTGGATTTTTAGCTGCCACTATTGATGTTCTTTCTACATGAACCCAGTACAAATAAATTCCATGCTTTTATACAGACCACTTAATAGCTTACCAACTTGCAAATGGAAAATCTTTTGATTTTAAAGCTGTAAACAAGCGCACTTTCAAAATACAAAATATCCGACAATAACAAAACAAAAAACACACCGTTCCTTGCAACTTCTATTTTCACAGAAAACAAAAAATTCAACATTCGGCTTGGGCAAAATCTTCGGTCCCATTTGGCCGAAGACGAATGTTTTGCCGAAGGTGATATTTTTAGCCGAAGGTGGTCGAAGCCGAAGACAAAGCCGTAAAATATATGATCCTGTTTGAGTTGCTTTGGAGGGCGAGATTCAACAACGACCTATATGAGCTATACAGCGACATCGATCTAGTCAAAAAACTGCGCATTTGTCGCTTTTAGCTATAACGGAAAAATGCCTATCCTTTACGTTCCTCCAAAAATGAAAATGTATTTAGAAATGCTAGAATATGTCTTAGACGAATTTGCGGATGAAATTGGAGGCGAGAATTTCATCTTTCAACAAGACAATGCTGCGGTCCATTCTGCCAAAGTGGTTAAGGAGTATTTTCTTAACACAAATAGACCTGTTTTAGAGTGGCCATCGCGATCCCCCGATATGAATCAAATCGAAAATTTATGGGGAATAATGGCAAAAAAATGTATATAAATGGGAGGCAATACAACACAGTCCACGAACTAAAATAATCCATTCAAGATGTTTGGAGGAACTTGGATGCTGAATACCTTCATTCCCTAATAAATTCAATGTCTAGCAGAATTTTTGAGGTCATCAGTAACAAGGGAGGAGTACCCATTATTAACAAACAACATTTTACAAAAATATTAATAAAATCTATTAAAACTACTGTGCACTCATTTTCTAAAAATTGCAAGTTATTTTTGTTTAGTACTTTTAGTGTCTCGTTGGGCACACATTACATATGGCGTATAATAATAGTTTGGCGCAAAATTCAAAATTGGTATAATAGTTGACATTATAGGAAGTATTAAGCAAGTAATTGTTGTGGTACCGGGTTACTTTTATCTACGCCCCAACATATAACAAACGCTTTTATTCGACTGTATGATCTTACTTAATTATATATTATTCTTCTATATTAATTTCGCCCAGTGTATACAGGGATGAAAACATAGTCCGGAAGGCAAAATACCCCTCGAGTAATCTGACCATGCCACATCGAGCTCTTGAACAGCAATGCTACAACTTAGAGAGTCGTCGGATCTAAGCCTGCTAGTTCGAGAAGGAGAGGAGGATCGAACCTGCGATATAAGGATAAAATAATTGCGGATACTTGGTCTTGGTAAATGAAAGTAGGATGCCCGCGATCTTCAAGAATAAAAAGGCACACTTATCTCAGGCTCATATCCTCCATGGGCTAATGACAGTACGTAAGTGAGTTATCTATTAAAATTACTTGTTCGTGACCTCTTTGGATTTTCGGCTTTTCCTTACGGGATTGGGGTTTAAATTCTGGAGTGAGAAATAAACTTCAGGTATCTTATTTCAAATAAACAACTCTGACATTAGCACAGAGGACTGAATGCAAAAAAAATGTTTCTAATAGGGCTACGCAATACTCGTGTACCGTCTGTGATTGTCAGACTAGAACCAGTTCTGTGAAAATAACATGAGAAGAAATGATTCCTCCATTTTAAATTAAAAGCATCAGTAATCAGTAATTCCCAATCAAGCCTTAGAATATTTCATATCGGTCAGCGATTATGTTAATTATGAATGCTGCACGGTCAGGGTTTTAAACCCATGATGTAACAGCTAATTAAACGACATTAAGTTTTGTAAATTACATCGAACCGATCTTTTCTTATGACAAAATTAAAATCAAGAATTGTTTCTTAGACAATCGTCTTAAGATGATCTTAAAATCTGTAATGGGTTTTATTTCAACTTTATCCCTACGTCACGAAAACTATCAAATCAATTCGATCTTCATTCTTTACATAACCTACTGTCTTCCATTGTTGCATTTGACACAAAAAGGAACTCAAAAGAACACTCTTCCATTTGTGTTGGTATAAGCTTGGAAAATGCTAAACAACAATTGGTTCCACTCCGTGACGAAACGACCCTAATTTATTCCAAAACTTGAAACATGTAAGAGCCTAATCTTTTCCGATATGAAGGTTAAGGTTATAATATACTGAGCCACTTTTCGTAACCCGAACTATCGCTGTCCCCTGAACCGAGCATAATGTCACGATTTCCAACGTCGTAAAAAATCGAAAAACCGGCTAAAAGTTGCATACAGCAGGGGGACTAAGTGTTTTATCTTCACGAAAATGCTCACATGTTTATTGTATGTGTGTTATCTTGCAAGAGGCATACCAATGAAGAACTTAATGAGTCTTAATCATGTCCACCGTCCTAGGTCTTCGTGTATAAGAGACTTGGTGAAGTAATTACTATTCATATCCCGACTGGCCGTTCGGGCAACTTGTTGTCAAAAAAGAAAAACAAATTTTTTTTTGGATGGAAAACTTGCCGAATATAACTGCCCAACCTTGATTCTATTGAATAATTTAGCTTAACTGTAAAAATTTCAATTAATCAAATGGAATAACCGTGATGTCATTCTTTCCATTTCGAGAACGCGAATCACCCAAACCCAAAACTGATCAAAAGTGCTAATGATCCTCAAATTCCTGATCACCGATTCATTGATAACTCCAGGGAGAGTCAACCTTTCTCCGATATTCATCAATCATCATTAACAACGTTTGAAAATATTGCTTTCTGACGTTTATTTTGATTGAGAATCAAAACAAAACCGTGCTAATGAATTTCAATGCATATTGTCCAATCGTTGCTTTTGGCTACAGGCATAAAAGATGATCAGTCTTCGATTAGTTAAGGTCATTAACCGCAAGAATCTGCGTAAAATCATGGGGGTGAAAAGGAATGAGAAACCAAATCGAATTGGGTTTTCGATGAAAGTTCCAAATACATATGTTATTTCATTAGGTGAATTCGATTTACTGTCGATAATTTCGTTTTGTGCCTAGCCATTCCTTTAATTGATCTTGGCAAAGGTGTGCTAAGTAATTCAAATTAGTTGCTCATCAACACATCTGCATTTAATGAACTTCTTTATCTGCGAGTCGGTGTGCTAATTGGGAATCAAGACGAAATCAATTAGAGAATTAATTCAAATTCGCACAGGCTGTTAAACTTTTGTAGGTAACAGACATTTTATGATCTATCTTAGTCACTGTTGAGATGTGAAGTCATCTAAGTGTATCCTATGGACCGGAGTGAACACGGAATGACACAGAAACTGTACTTTTTTAAGTACCAAGATCCTGATGGAAATTGATTTTGAAAGTTTGTCATGGACATTGACATCGACTGGTTAGTTACGATCAGCCGAAGATGAAGAAAAAAATATTATTAACTCTCCGTGAAGTGGCATCAACTGTGATGTGATTCCCTTTGAAATTTATACATAATTCTATAAAAATTCGTTGAAAATACTAGAAGCTAGACTGTAATTATTCCTGTAGTGCTAAATAGAGGCAGAAGCAGAGCATGTCAATAAAGGATAAGGAAGCTCTTGGTTGGTGTGGGAGAAAGATACAGCACTTGATCTTTGTCTTCGTTTGCATTAAGGGTTAAATGAAGATCGACATCACCAAGTGTTTACGGATCCATCACCTAAATTGGGACCTAGTCGTTGTAGAGCGAATGGATACCACAGTCAGAGCCTAGAAAGTCTTCGACTCTAACACGGCGAGGCAAAGCAGCAGGAGACCACCACCAAAGTGGTAGCGCGCATAAGTTGAAAGGTTCAAATTTAAGTTTGAAGCTCGCAATAGAACTTGGTGGCTAGTTAGGTTAGGGGGCTGCTAGCAAATTCACCAGCACACATAGACCATGTTGGTCCATTGTGATACCCACAGTCAGATTACTATCACTGATCGACCGCTCCAGTGATAGTGCCGTTAATTTGATCCCACCGGCAAATGGTGACTGGACCAGATTTGAAAAACCGGATAAAAGCGTATTAACTTTGCTTTAACTCGGATCCGAACCTGGAACCCCTCTAACCTAGGGCAGGCACTTAATCAACTGCGCCGTACAATCGTGCTGGCTGAACAGACATGTCTAAATCGCAGGTCTACCCCGATCACTGGCGCAAGTCCAGTAAGATGTGTCAGTTGACATCCTAGCCAACTACAGTAGACTCGCGTTAGCGTGAACACCGGATAACGTGAACAGATTTATTTTTACATTAATAATAATAATAATAATAATGGCGGCGCTACAGTCCGAGGTGGACCTGGGCCTAGCTTCTCAGCAACCACTCGTGTTGTGCGTGCTATTGTTCTCTCACGAGCGGAGGGGACCTACAGTTTAATTCCGATTCCGAACGGCGATATTGAGAAGCTTTTTTCTAGACAGTTATACTCTTTGAGCATTGTCAGTGACTCGAAAGAGGTGGAGCCGTGAAAAAATGTTTGATATTTTTTTCGAGATTCGAACTGAAGACCTCGAGCGTAGGAGTCGACGCACCTACCCACTACGCCACGGCGCGCATTTTTACATTGACATCTCTAAAACGCGAACAAATCATGCACGCTTCAAAACGTCAACATCAATTTTCGGACCAGTAAAATTCGAGCAAGCTGCATTTTAATTTGGAATTTTTCGTTCTTGGTACAAGATTTCTGTCGTCTTGGTCTGTTCTTCGTCGTTTTTTGCCTTATATGCACATATGTAATACATTTTTGTTAAAAATAAAAAAAATGAATTAAAAAGACATTTATATGTTAGTAAAAACTTTTTTTTTTTTCATTTGTGAAATGAAACACGTTTTTGAAAGAATATCCACCGTGAGAGTATCCTATTCTTTTGTTAAACTTCAACCTTCGCAAACGTAAGCTCTCTCGCAAACGTGAACTGGCTTGGTTTTTAATTGTTCGCGTTATCGCAAGTCTACCATTATTAACCAAATATAAAATTCCTCATGATTTCAGATTATATTTCCGCTCTTTTTTCGTTCGAAATGTTTTAAGTCCTTGTCAACCTCTTCAATCGAGATGTTGTGAATATTCTTTCCAAGAATTTCCTCATGCAAAAAAATATGTGAAATCAAATTCAATTCATCGTACCAAGAGAACCAAGAGTTGATCTTGAATACATCGCGTGTGCACTCAAGTGGAATGGAATCGGGATACAAGCAGAAGGGCGGGTAACTGACGCATCGGACGTCAAGGTTAAAGTGGGAAACGCTGTGTAGACTAAAAACGATTCATAAATTGAAGTTCTATACTTTAACAGGAGTGCATTTGAACAAAAGAGTTGCATAAATGCCTGTGTACATAGCGTGAAGAGATGGCTGCTTTGGAAGGACGTCGGTTTCATTGGCCTCTGGACATAATTTGATTCAATTTTTTTTGTAAGTAAGCATCTTCTCTTGCGGGCCAGTGTGTATATAAAGTTTGTAGAAGCACAAGATTGATATTTCACGATAGAATGGGCCTCTTGTTACTAGTGTCTCAAACAGCTAGCTATTATATGTTTTCAAATTTGGTTATATTAAGAAAAAGTGGAAGGTAGACCGAGACCTTCAATGTCAACAAAGGTTTTAGACAAGGCCAGGCGCCTTAGAGGCACGATCTTTTAAAAGTCTGTTCAACTGCTAGCTTACGCGGATGACATTGACGTGATTGATCGAACTCAACGAGCCGTTAATGAGGCGTTTGCTGGGAATGAAGCGGAGGCGTTTAAAATGGGTCTGGCGGTAAATGAGGGCTAAACGAAGTATATGCTGTGATCGAGAAAGAACACACAACTTAGACGCCAAGAACAGAGCGTCACACTTGGCAGCAAAAACTTCGAGGTAGTTATGGACTTCGTCTACCCTGGCTCTGCAGTAAAAAGGTACAACAACATTGATACCGAAATCAAACGTAGAATTACTCTTGCCAATCGCTGTTTCTTTGAGCTCAAGAGGCAATTGAGTAATCCTGTTCTATGGTCATTCATTCTTGGTCTGTTCGAGAGAAAAGTTCTGCGCGTGATCTTTGGTCCTGTATGTGTTGGTGGCATCTGAAGGACTAGATTCAACAACAAACTATACGAGTGTTACGACGGCATGAGCCCAGTCAAGCTTCTACGGATAACACGGTTAAAATTTCTAGGCCATGTAGACTGTATGAAGATCACAGAGCCGGCTCGGAGATTCTTTGAATCCAGGCTATTGGGACAACGCAACAGAGGACTCATTATAGATGGCGCAAACAAGTGGGCGCCGTGGCCGTGTGGGTTTGTGCGTCTAGGTTCGAATCCAAGCTCAGAGAAACAATTTTTCATTCACGGCTCCACCTCTTTCGAGTCACTGACAATGCTCAAAGAGTATAACTGTCTAGAAAAAGCTTCTCAATCTCGCCGTTCGGGGTCGGAATTAACCTGTAGGTCCCCTCCGCTCGTGAGAGAACAATAGCAGGCACAACACGAGCGGTTGCTGAGAAACTAGGCCCAGGTCCACCTCGGACTGTAGCGCCGCCAATATTATATTATTATTAAACAAGCGATGAAGGACTTCAACCAACTTGGCGTGCGAAACTTTGAAATTAATTGCCTTTTTTCTTTGATGGTGATTGAAGAAGAAAATTCAACCACGATAAGTGATGTACTGGGACATGAATTTGGTCGGGTGTGTACGTATCATGAAGAAAAGCTCTGGCTTGATGAAACAACGCAACAAAAGACGTCTATGATTGAGGTGGACAATACAAGTGGAGAATGACTTAACCAACCTGGTGTGTGTAGCTGGAGACAGCTAACCATAGATGGTGAAAGTATTGAATTGAATTGAAAGTAGAATTAAAAGCTGAGCATGGATTATAGACAATTGGTGCAAGAAGGTAAAAGGCCGACAGGAATAATTGTTCAAGCAGTTAAATAGCATTTCATATGAAAAACTTATGGGCATGAGGGGCTGAACAGCAAACTGAGTGTAAGCCATACAGACTTCTACATGGTTTTCCAATTGGAATTCAGCGACTTTCAACTTTCAACTGTGAACGCACCTTTAAACCAATAACCCAAATGTCAATGTCAAAACATTCAGTAAAAAAAATAAGTTTACGAACGAAGAGCTTTTACAAAAAATTAAAATTTACTATCAAAATTCCAAATCGTTGACGGCGAAGTTAAGATCAATTTCATTGCAAAATTATCTTCAGTAATGAATTTCTGTCTAAATAGCTTCGTCAACAAACTGAATATGCGTTATTGGTTAAATGAAAACCCTCATGTGCAAATGATCTATCATGTCAATTGTTGCATTATGGCTCCTCTAAGAAAACAGTGACTTTTTTTTCGCATTTTTTCATTGTCGTACCCATTGGGCAATTCAATTCAGACACTACAGAGAGTGTTTGTTGGACCGCATTTATATTCTTTATATGTTTGCTTCCTGTACCACGTCTTATTATATCTGCTTTGTCGGCAAGAACGGTAGCTCCCCACGCTCTACAGCTCGCTTTTTTGTTATTCCTTGGCACAGGTTCCAGTCATCCCTTGAACTCAGGATATTCCATCCAGGGATTTGTTGGAGAACACGCCAAACGGAGCGATATTTTTTCAGAAGAAATTTTTTACCAAATTGGTGAAATGCAAGTTGGATTTTACCACGAAAACGTAAATTTACCAAGACCTGGCAGCACAGGCAGGAAGTGCATTTACTGAATAAGCAGGGAAAGGATGTAATGAAGAACACGGCAACCAATCCCGAACAAAATCAGAAAGTTTCAACATTCCACAACACGATCGATAAAATGGAACATTCCAATTGAAATATTGGAAACGACCGATGTCAAAACAGGATTCTTAAATTTTGATTAAAATGTTATTCAGTCTTTTCGCATAAGTCTGAAATTTTCTTCCCAGAATAACTTGATTGCCATCTGAAAGAATTTTTGCCAATCCAGAATACCTCTTTATTGAAGGAAATCAAATAATTTCCAATGCATTTTCAGATCCTGTTACGCCGTTACAAAGATCAAGCCAATTGATTGCGTGAATTAGACTAAACGCTGCCCATCAGATAAAAAGCCGTTAACTAAAATTTCTCTCACATATTTCGCGTGTATTTGCTAGATTTGAATTATCTTCACACCTTTGATGCTTCAAATTAATTTTATCAAAAATATTAAGGCACCTAAACGCATAGTGCATCATACAAAGTTCGTTCATCTCTTCTCATCTTATTTCCCTTACGAGAAATCACATAAGAAAACTCCCAAAGACGAAACTACAATAATTGCAACCACCAACTGTGTCCCTCAGTGTTTTCCCTAATCAGTAGGGCACTGACCCATGCGGTCTACCCATAAGAAACCAACGAAGTATACACAAATCCAATTTTTGTGACCAACCATTAACATAGCGGGTGTTGGACACCAATCATGGACCGCACCAATGAATACGATTGGACTTCCTCTTACCTAACAGAGACCTTATTAGAATCCATCCATTGATTGCATATTTGGTTAAGGCCACACCTCGACTATTTAAGGTCGAAGCAACGAACACGAATCGATTATGATTTCAACCGACAATTGACGGTAAATTTGAATTTAAATGGAAATCGATTGAGATCTCAACGACTGAATGCAGTCAAACGAATGACATCCGTTCCGTGCATTTAAATGCAAGTCATCTCCAAAGGAAAACTATTCAATTGATGTTCAATAATAAACTGAACACTTGTGGGTGTCGAAATAATGATGTAGGATCCAAACAAAAAAAAACTACTCATCACAAGAGTATTCAAAAAAAATGAATGAATGAGAATGCATTTGAAAATGTGGTTAACTTACCGGCTACGCATGCCCAAAGGCTGAGGAAACAGAATAATGGAATCTTAACCATCTTGTAGATTCGTTTTGCTTTACGTACAAATTCGATGCACTTGTGTTGTTTGAAATGTGTAATAAGACAATATTCGGAATTCGTTTGTTTTGAGAAAAACACTTCTTGTTCTTGTACGTATCGTCAACTTTGTCGAAGAGATCGCACAAAAAAACCGGCTATTTAAAATATGAGACTCTTTTACGATCACTTAGAACTTTTTTAAACCAAAATTGAAAAATTGCATAGAAACTACTGATTGAAAATGATCAAATTGAAAAAAAATTCTCTAGGCAAAGACCTCGATGGCACTTTCTTCACCAATGGATTCATAGACTGTACTGACCAGTATAATCCGAATCAGTGTACTTTTGCCCTTAAGCAACAAACAAAACAACCAACAACAACAACCAACAAACCTGTGTATACCTGTGTATCTTCATCTTCGTTTTATTCTTGAATTTCTTCTGTATATCCACAATGTAGTCAGTCATTCGGATGTGTGTATACACTAGCATATCCTCCGGTATGCATTCTACATAAGAATCTTCACATACCTTTTAGTTAGTTTTTTTTTCGCTGCACACACGGTTATCTACAGACGTATGTACCCACACAGATGAACATATAAAAAGTCAAGTTCACTAGCAAAAATTCTTAAGCCATATTCTGGGTCTTAGCTTAAAAGGAAATCTCCCCCCACCAATACACATTTTCCAAATTGACAGAGATTCAGTCAGCTTCAGATTCAAAGAGTCAAAATGTACATGGATTTTTGTATGGACTTACGGGGCTATGGGCTACTACTATGGGTATGTACACAAATGAGCCTTATGATGAACGTGAGGGATCGTCAGACACGTTCCACCGCTTTACCACTAGTCCATATCTCCTCTTCACTCTTAGGTGTTTTATTTCATCAAGTTTCCGTTTCTCATGTACATAATAAGCAGCAGCATTTGAAAATTGTTCCTCTTTATATGTAGCAATTCCTCCTACATATCCACAATCCATCCGTCCGTCCATCCGTCCATCCGATCGTCCATCCGTAGGTTCTTACTTCTTCTATGTAGTATCTTTCAATCGGGTATATGCCCAACACCTTTTCATATAGCCGGTGTAGTCGAAGCGGCAACTGATTTGTGCGCTTCTTTGTGTTTGTCGTTTCTTTGTTTGGTCGTCTTCTTCTATTTTTATTCGTTCATTCGTTCGTTCGTTCCTCTTCTTTTTCGTTTTGTTAAGTTCTTGCAAAAATATTTTGCTGTTACCCATCCAGATACCGATAGTGGTAAATGTCTTTTTGCGCGATGGTCTCTTTCTGTTCTTTTGTTTTCTAGTTCTTGTGGGTGTAGATACTTTTAGAACACGGTTAAGGTGAAGGAGAATGATCGAACAAAAGCAAAAAAAAAAAAACACAACCTTACACACCACAAGAAAAGGGATAGACTGATGATGATCTTGGGGTCGAGGAAGTGACGGAGGAGCGAAGAGGTTATAACCGGGTACGAGGATCCTTTTTATAAATAGCAGCCGAGCTTAACAAATAAGAGCACGACGATAAATAATTGCTATGAACTATGTTATAGTAAATTATTACATAGTAACAAGAGTAGCATGGAACTTTGGTCGGCTTGAGTTACTCTCTTCATTTTTTTGTTTCTTCTTTTTTTCAGAATCTATAAGCAAATGATCATGTAAAGGCTTAAGGGCAATAAATAAGGGACCAACCACACAAACATACCCCAATATTCATATGAATGTATCTGAAAATGCGACGTTTTGTAGTTTTCGCCAACAATGTGGGTATGGTGTAAATTTTTGAAGTCATAACACTAAAAATGGAATTTAGTAGATAGATAAGAGGACCAACTTAGTAAATTATTCCAAAATGCGAAGAGGCTCCTTTCCATCGGTTTCTCATGGGATCTGACTTTAAGTATATGCAGTCATGTTTGCGTTGCAGATGCACAGATACATTGCTGACCTGATGGCTTAAAATAGGTTTCAGGAGGACGCCAACAAGTATTGTAATTATTAACAAGCATGAAAGCGAAAACATGGCGGTATGGTTTTGCTTTTGTGCGGGTCTTGAGGTGCTACAAGCTGTAAATTTTGAACGCAAACACGCGTAAGGGGCGTTGATAAATCAGTTATTCTTTGTTAATGCTATCACTGGGATGTGGTCGATGCCACGGACTTTATCAATCAACGAGAAGGTCATCGTTTGCATAGAATTCCCTTTAAGTGCGTACACACTGTTGAGATTGGTAAGGTATTTATGCTGGAGATTATCTCTTAATTCCTAGGTATCCAATGGAATCCGGTGCGAATGTGCATTGGAGTTTTCTTAACTTAAAACTGGAAGAAGGGGAAAAAAGGTAAAATCTTTGAGTCGGTGATTGTTCTCTTGTTCCTTCATTTAGGCTTTAAGAACTGATTGTTCTTATTTGAATCCCCTTCTGACTAATATTTCGTTAGATAAGAGAATTGATTGATTTTCAAGACCTTGACCAGTGTGTGTGACATGGAAGATCCAACTATTTGTTTGGGTTGACTCCTCAAAGTCAAAAATTTAACCATCAAATGTGTAAAACAATAGTGCCTCACTAGAAAAAACATTTTTAAGTCTTGGAAGTATTCAAAAGAAAAATCTTTTTGCGAATATTTGGCATATGTGAAGAAATACAGGGTGCGTCATCTTTTATGTCGGTATGTTAACATTGAATAACTTTGATATATATCAACCGATTGACTTGAGTAGACATGTTTTTTAGACGAAAATTCAGTGCAGTTTTAACCATGAAGTGCTTTACTTCGAAACAAAGCGCCAAAATTGTATCGCTGTACTTTGAATATAGTCGTTCAGTTGTCGTCGAAAATATTGTGGCCAACAAGCACCGTCTAACAACACTATTAGTCTCCTTGTGTCGAATTTTGCTGAGCACGGGACAGTAGGAGATCGTCAACATGTCGTTAATCAATGCCCAAGACGTTCCAATTAACTGGTTGGAAGGGAGTAAGAAGAAGTGTTGTCGAGAACCCACATGGAATTACTTTGCGCCGCATAAAACGGGAATAAAGAATATTCCCAACAGACTGTCCACGTCGCTTGGAGTACGACCAAACAGTCGATCAAATTGTTGACCCTGCACCTGAGTTTTGGAAGTAAATTTTAATGACTGACGACGGCCATTTCACCCTCTGGCACCGTTAACAAGACAAATCTCCGCATTTGTGGATAGCAGAATCCACACGAATTCCATGAAAAACCATTGCATGTAACTGTTTCGCCCGGTGTTTGCACCAAAACCATCATTGGGCAATTTTTCTTCAGAGAATGCGAACAGTTGATGGGAATCGATATCGGTGGATGTCGACTCATTATGTTTGCCCACAAATGTATGGAAAATGTCTGGGCTGTTACTGGTTTCAACAAGTAATCATCATTCCTGTAATGGAAATTAGCTGGACAGACAGATCTCTAGATTCGACCCGGGCTTCTTGACTGGCAAAGCGTACGCCAGTAAGCCTGAAGCAAACATTCTTGCCGATATCATTGCTATACCGCCCGAAATGCTCTAAAATGGAAAACGACCGATAAAGGCGACATTTTACTTTTTTTTATTTTCGGAGGATTTTGAAACACTACTGGAGCACTCAGACTCAAAAATGGTTCATTGTACTGACAGGTAGCAACCTACTCTAGTGCCGTTAATTTGATCCCAACGGCACCATTTGCTGGATCAGATTCGATTTCACTGGGATTCGAACCTGGGACTAATTTAACTTGGGGCAGGAACTTAATCAACTGCGCCATCCAGTCTTATTACATTTTACTTTACCCCTTGATTGCTGTTGTATTTAAAAAGTACTCCAAATAAATTGTAAAGGACCATAATAAAAATACTTTGTGTATGGAAATCGGTTGTTTTATTTGAAGTTATTCAATATTCACATACTTACATGAAAGAAGGCGCACCCTGTAGGATCTCAGATGAATTGTGAGTAGTTTGTTTAGGAGCAGAGTGTGTTTTAGAGCAGTGTATATTGAAAAAAAAAAAGTTTGATTGGTGAGCAAAGAGGGTTCAATTTCGAAAGTTGTTTGTGGTAGAATTGATAATACATACGAGGACAGTTCAATAAATCAGTTACTTTGAAATGAAATATTAGTCTGTACCACATGAAATATCCGATTTTGAGGCATTTCACTTTTTCTCTTAGAGATAGATGTAGACTCATTATTATAGCAGATACTCCCATGTTCTGTGAAATGTCCCACACCGTTTCTGTTGGCTTTCCTCTCCTGTTGTTTTCAAAACATTGTCGTCGAATTCATTTTCAAGGTTAAGATCTGCGGAATGAAACTTAACAAACCAAAGTAGAATAATGCGTTCGATTACCACTAAATCCCTAAATTCGCCATTATTGTTTTTTTGCTGCCAGTGACGCATTATATCGCAAATTAAATTCGTAAAGGAAGAATCCGAATTTGAACAATCGACAGCATGATGAACAATTCCTTGGAAATTAAAAACGATCCTTGCAACGGAATTTTAAAGTCTGACACGCCATAAACACATTCCGCTTTATCTATTTTCAAACACACGATACACACTTTTAAACGACCGATAATCCAACTTTTTTAACCCTTTAAAAATATGTTTTTTTTCAAACTCAGCAAAATAGGTGATTTTGCCTTTTTTGGAGCACGTTAGTCTGCAGAAATCAGTCGCCTATATTGAAATGTAAAAATTCATTTAAGTTGCGCTTAAAGAGTTCCAAATTCTGTTTTGAAATCTTCACTTGAATCCGTTTTTGGTCCATCAAACACGGCACCCCTCTTGCCGCAGATCCGAGTGAGAGTATCATTATCACGAACCTTGAACCGGTAATCCTCCAACTAGGGCTGCAACATCGTTCTTAAAAACATCGACGGTTGCACGACAAAAAGCGATGTTAAAAAACATCGGTATTAACAACTATACATCGATGGTTTTCCGATGTTTTATTTATCTTCTCCATCACACAAATTGGTGGCTATTTTTACGACGTACCTAAACAACAAAATATACTAGTCTTGTCAGTTTCAACCCAAAAACCTTCTCTGTATTCCGTTTCGTTGATGATTAGATTTTTACTTTGTGGCGTATCGGGCTAACGAAAACCCAAAGTGACGTTGGAGGATCCTGCGGTTCGGGATTTGGGTTCCCGAGCGGGCCCTTCATGCACGTTTATATAGCGATTCGCTTTGGTGAACAGGCGCTAGTTTGGCTATTGACACAAGGTCTGCTATGCTTTCGCATTCAGCCAAAACATGAGGAAACATTAACCGTCTCCGATTAGCCACCGACCCACAGTTCAATAGGAGTTGGATATCCAGTCTCCTTGAGGGTTGCTTGATGCCCAGGGTGTACCACTTGAAAGTTCGGAGTAGGATGTTAGACTAGGAGAGGCGAAGATATAACAAAGTTACATTGTATTGTGCATCTCTAGCTCCCTTATTTTTACACAAATACAGGCTCATTTTATAGATTAATATACTATAACGCATCTTGGCAATGTTTAATGAAATGAATAAACGATGTCGATGTTTGACAGTTTTGCCGTTGATGTATCGATGTTAACATCGATGCTTATGAACGAAACATCGATGTTTTGCAAAAATCGACGTATCGTTTGCATCCCTACCTCCAACACAATATCATGGATTTTGTTGACCATTTCTTCCGTTGTGACGTTATTTGTATACATTGGGTGCTCAGCATCATTTGTACGACCATAACGAAATTCAGTGCACCATTCCATGAGAGGGGGTACAGTCTACAAAATATTGTTTAAGTCTGTCTTCAGTCTTTTTAATGGAATTCTCGGGCAAATGGTAGTGATTTATTAAAACACTTAACTCACTTTTTTCAATTTGGCCATATCTAACTAACCAAAATCTTCCGACCGCTGTAAAAAGCTAAGTCATTGACAAATCTATTTGATTTTTTTGTCTACGCCCAGAAAGAAACAAAGATGTTAAAAAAATCCTCTATGCAATCAGAGCGTCATCTTGCATCGTATTAGGTCTGCAAAATTGTCAGAATACATGGAAGGCAATACGTGATCGAGGGAATATAACAAACTGGCAATAGAGTATTTTTTTTACGATCAATAGAAGCTATTTGTCGCGAATTTAGCTCACCTCCTCGTGAAAAGGGGAGATCACGCTGAGATCGATTATCTGCTTTGAATATCTAGACTTTTGATATTTTTTTTTTTATTTCTAATTTATTTTATCATCATCCAATACTGATAAGTAAGAATACAGGTCGATAAAATAGTTAGAAAGTTCAAAGTAATAAATAAACTAGTAGTGATTATTAAAAAGTTATTAACTAGCTAAACCAGTTTGTCCAAATGTAAAATAAAATTAAATTAGTTACCAGCTTAAGGAATTATTAATCGAAACTTAATAGGAACATATTAAGTCAAGAACAACGCGTACAGTCGACTCCCTCTTAGCCGAATTTTCACGAGATATCAAAATTATTTCGAGTTAGAGGGAGTTGGACTTAGAGGGAGGTAACTGTATATGTTCCTCGTTAGTTCAATGAAACGTCATACTAAATGGAAACACCAGGTGATCGAGAGTCACTGTCTTAAATCACAGTTATGGAACACAGCAATACAATAAAAAAATCACAATTTCTTAATTAAAGTTGTTCACAAAAACAAGATAATAAGATAACAAGATTCACAAAAATAAGATAATACCCTGACCTTTGGTCGTTTCTTAAATGAAACGTATCAGGGGAGAATACCTCATATTGGCCTTATCCCTAAGCAACAGTCAAAGCATAAAATGGTGGTATCTGGTTATTTTTCCACCGCCTCCAGTTTTATTCTAAGGAATTATATTTATATTTATAAAATCTTAACTTGTGGGCGCCATGGCGTAGTGGTGTGGCAGCAGGCTTGGCTGGGCCACGGTGACGATGAGTAGGACGGCGGCACGCTTGCGGTTGCACGGCTTGGCTCGTCGGACGGGGCAGTTCTTGTCCTCCCATTCGTACACCACCAGTTTGCACACAAAAAAAAATATCGTGCCTATAGCTAGCTAAGAGAAGATAGAAAGAGGTGAAAGGATAGAGAGAGAAAAAAGCCTAATACCCTAACAGACCACGGACAGACAGCTAAAAGATAAGAAAGAGAAGAGAAAGAAGAGACAGGAAAGAGGAGAAGAAAGGTGTTCAAAGTCTATGCCGTTGCCACCAAAAGAGACCGGAAGGGAGTTCGCGGAGCTAAGCTATCTATCCTAACCTACACCTAAACTAACCTGCCTACCTAAATGTTATACCTAAACTGAACCTAATCTACTTTAAAACTACCTAGCTTAGCCCTACACGAAACAACACCCTTCCAGTATCGTTTGGTGATGTAGGTTCGTCAAGAACCCGAACCGCCCCGTCCGACGAGCTAAGCTGTGCAACCGCAAGCGTGCCGCCGTCCTACTCATCGTCCTTTGTTGCGTTGTCCCACTGATTCATTCTCATTCATCTATCATTCATCATTCATCTAAGGCGTTGGATCCATAGACGCCTGGCTAGACTGATATCGCTATACAGCCCATACAGTTCGTGATTGAATCTTCTTTTCCAATAGTCATCCCGCCAAAACTGGACCACATTAAACGCAGAACTTTCCTGTCGGAAAGACCAAGAGCTTCTTCGTTTGTTCTTTAGATGACCCATGTCTCCACGCCATAGAGCAGGACAAGGATTATCAAGGTATTATATAAAGTCAACCTTGTCCTTGGAGAGAGAGCTCTATTACTCAATTGCCTCTTGAGCCCGAAGTAACAGTGATTGGCAAGAGTTATTCTGCGCTTAATCTAGGTACTGATGTTGTTTATACTGTTTACTTGGGAACCGATGGGGACGTTGTGGCAAAGTCGTCGATGCTATGTTGTACTTCTTTGAAGGCAGCATATACTTGGTTTTTTGCTTTATTCATCGATAACGCCAGCATACGCTTTATTGACAGCTCGCTGCATTTGACCAATCACGTCAATATCGTCCGCGTATGACAGCAGTTGTACAGATTTTTGGAAGATCGTGATCTTGTGTTAGTCTGAGAACTCTGCACGATCTTCTTAAGAACGATATAGAAAAAGAGAAATGACAAGGCGAAGCACTGTCTCAAATATTAAATTAAATAAATATAGAACCAAAAGGAGCGTCTAAAGAAAGGATTTCAGTTCAAGAGGATCTGATCAGATCAAAGTCCATTTATCACCGCTCAACGATGTCCGTATAATGGCTGGCATATATGGAATACATTGAAGTGAAAGCGGCTAAAATGCATTTGGCGATAAATTTTGGCAAAGCTAAGAAAATGCAAACTTCGAAAAAGGACGCACAACACCGTCGACTTGGCTACAGCGTGACAATGGGCAGCTATAGCTTCGAGGTAGTGGAGGACTTCGTCTATCTCTGCTCCGTTGTAAACAACACTAGTAACATGAATACGGCGATAAAACACAGAATAAGATTCAATCACGAGCTGTACAGAAATGTGAATCTGGCCAGGCGTCTCCGGATCCAACACCAAGTAGAACGGATGAACAACTTACAGTCCCTGGCCATATTATTAGACCCACCGTAGAATTTTTATAATTACTAGATTATACGCAATATTTTTAACTTTTAACAATACAGAAACTAAAATCGAGATGAGATTTCTTCGTGACGTTGCGGGAATTACTCGCCGGAATAGGGTGAGAAACACGGCATGAGGAACTTCCTTCTTCGAACGGAAAGGACTGAACTTTGATGGTTTGATCATGTCACACGAATTTCTCCATCATTACGACTTCCGAGGCCTGCTTTGAATGCGATTCCATCAGGTAGGCTACCGCTTGGCAGACCCAGAACGAGATGATTGGACCAAGTCTAAAAACTCGCCTGGTTGCGCTTGGGCATAGCTCCTGATGAGGTAGAGTCGATGGCGGTGGATCGAATGGCATAGAGATCTTTCGTGCGTGCGTTGTCCCCGCGACCTCTTTAGTGGAACATGCGGGTCACTGAAGATGCAATGAGATGAGAAATTTGTTTTGTGGTTTTATTTTCTTCATGTTTTTATTTTGATATGTTGCATTATACATACATAATGTCAAAGTATGGTAACAGAGCGTAACCAAGTAGAGACTTCTTTCAGTCACATTTTCGCATAAAATCTTAAGTGCGTCTAATAATATGGCCTGGGACTGTAGATCCAAACTAAAGAATCTTTGATCGTAAGTCTGTGGGACAATGTAACAGAGGACGTCCACATTTAAAAGGGACACACAACTGAGGAAGGACCTTAGCCAACTTGATATACTCGACTGGAAAAAATATAGCATCAGCTGGAGAGGCTTGTTGATTGATGCCCACGTCCAACCCAGACGGGACAGGTCTGCAAGTTATCGGCAATCCCTAATAGCGTAGGGGAATGAATGGCTTCAAGGGCATAAAGTGGTGACAGGAGGAGGCATAAGTGGGCCTCCCCGAACTCTTCAGCCAGCAGGAACTCTTGCTCTTTGTTTCCAATTTTATATAGCAAGTCAATTTGTGTGGCGGTTGCATTATTTCATTGACTTGGAGTTGAAGATTATACCGGTTGGAGTAACTCTCACGCCGCTGTATAGCTCGCAAAGAACTTGCTCCTCTATACGTCAGAGCATATCAACGGTCAAGGATGATCATCATCATCCACATGATCATGCCAAGTTGGATTTTCTAGAGGGGGAGACATTTTTACTATTAACATTCAACAGCCTCTTGAGCCCAAAGTGCGATCGATAAGAGTAATGCTCCATTTGATCTCTATCTAGGTGTTAACTGTTGATTCAAAGTGTGCCCTATAGCCTCCAAATTACACATGCTCATTACGATTTCCGGGTAAGTCGTTGGTGATGAGTGGCGACACATTGACTTTGTTTCACTGTTGTTCACTGCCAAACCAATTCTAGTCGCTTCCGTTTCGATACCAGCAACCTCTTTGATGTCTCCCTCTTTTCCATGTGCTGTTGTTTCTGTTTCTCCGTTGAGTTATTCACCGACTTTGATTCCCCGCTGTCATCCTGCGCAACCTACCACACTAGGCCACTAGATAAATCTGTTAAATCGAAACGGTTAATCAAGAAGACCGACAGAAAGAGCTTAAACCCATGTGATGCTACTGGAGTTCTCGGAAATCGTATTATTGTACAATGAACTGTTGTTGGCCAAAGCTGGTGTTCCCAAGCAACCAATGTGAGCTGATACAACAGCCGATTACTCGAGCCAACGACGCAGAACGGTTAAATCGCTCTAAGCAAGAGCGAAGATGCACTCTAGATCAAATCTCTATTAATAGTTCCTGAATACCATTCTAATAGGTGAACTCTTCTTCCGGGAAGTGAACACTCATTAGACGCAATCGCAAATGCGGAAAGCTTTCGACGTTTGTGTGACATGTCACATCATAAATGTAAGAACTTCTGTCAACCAACCCGGGGTCAGAAATCTACCAGATTCCGGACGTAATTAGACTATTACACAAATGGATTGTTAACGATGGGAAAAAAATCGCGAAGAACAGACAAAGAACGAACGAGTTCTTGCGGGAAGCGCTCGACCAGTGCCAATCCGTTTTCTTTGTTGTGCTTCACATAATTGTATGTAGTTACATACTTCATCACTTCTTCTGCTGTGCCTTGTGGGGGAATTACTTCTTAATCTCTTTCATTGTTGAGGAAGCTTCGAGCGGTATTCGCATTATTGCTGTTTATATACGGATGCCGCTTGATTTTTGGGAATTATTCATCGAATTGTTGTCACCGTAACAGAACATAATAGACCCTATTGAGAATGTATCGTTAGACCCGAGGGAACAATGTGAAAATTAAATGTTTGCAATGGATGTGAAAATGATACCGTGTGGTTGCCACTTCGGTTGAAAATGTACAATAATTCTAATCAAATTGTTCGCAAATCCTTTATGTAATGGAAAAGGAGGATTTTTATTAAACAAAATGATATCATCAATCTTAAGCCAATTGTGAGCAAAACAGTTCTCCTATAGGTCAGTAATTGAAAAAGACGTATTGCTCTTAAGAAAAAAGTAACCAAAGTAACCAAAAACCAAGTCTTGTCCTTGTATTGCAGCGCAGCTGTGTAGGCTGGTTGTATGTGTCTGACTGCAATCCTTGTCAAATAAGATGCTGCTCATTGGTGTTCCAGCACATCTCGATGATATCAAATTCCATAACTGTGTAGACAACATCGATTCTGAGAGAGCTTAAGCGAAACCCGATCGCCAAGGGACCTAGCGAACTCTTGCGATTGTAAAGGGTGGTCCAACGAAAACGCACGGTGATAATTGTAAATAAAGCAAAAAGTTTTCAGAGAATTATCTTAATATTTTTTATTATGATAAAAGGATCTATGACAATTATGTGTGAAACAAAATATCGGCCAAATGCTCGCCAGGGCTTCGACGGTATATGTACCTCTATCCGATGGTCCATATTTTCAATGACTCTGAGACATTATTAAGGTTCAATGTCGTTAATGTGCTGAAAACCGCACCATACAGTCACTCTTTGTGGATGCATCGGCTTTTCAACAATCACTCGTGGATTCTCATTTGCTCAAATGCGGCAATTCTGCTTGTTAACGAATCCACTGAGGTGAAAGTGTACCTCGTCGCTGAATGATTTGATTGATTGATGATTGATTTTCTTTGTAAAGTCACCATTCACTTCTGTCTGTTCAACCAACCATTCGGCGTATTGACGATGCTTGAAATGGTCAGTAGGCTTCAGCTCTTGAATTGAATTGAATTGAATTGAACCTTGTAAGCGTGTAAATTCAAATCTTTATTCAAAATTCGCATTAGTGATGTTCTTGAGATGTTCAATTGTTCAATTGCACGACGACGAGTTGCGGCTGACGGCTCTTCTGCCACAATATCGCGAACAACAGCAATGTTTTCTGCAGAACAAACTGGGCGAGCATGCATACACATTTGGTCGATTATGCTGACCAAAAAAATTACGAAGTGCATTTTGCTTTGAACGCCCATTTTCGTAAAAGGCTTCAACAAACTTAACGGGCTACTCAATTGTGTACCTCTCCATAGTTGAATTTGTCAAACACTGAAACAAAGAAATGTCAAATTAAGTTGGGCAAAAAAACTTGATGTTAAGGTGTGACTCACAATTACGGCTTGAACAATTGTGTCAGTGTGGTTTGAGCAGTTTCTAAATTCATTTTTATGTACAGATCTTTGTAACAGAATATATTTTCTAAAACCTTCTGACCTTCTTCAGAGAGAAGTGCTCTCTCGATCTGGATAACTTTTTAATATATTCAAGCCCCTTTCCATGTAATCCAGAAATTCTGCCAACTGTTTTGATGTATATTTTTCTGTACCAGCGTTGTTAGGGCCACTTCTGAGTCTTCAAAAATTCTTATTAGTTCCTCAGTGGAAAGCGGTTCTTCTTGAACGTGAATTAAATATGTTATGTCGTCTGCACTAAGGTCAGAAAATCCTACTTCCTTCGCCAGGCGAATTATTTCTGATAGGACTTCATCATTATCGCTTTGAGCAATGTCAACATTAGCACTAGGTGAAGATAAAATACAATCTAGCAAAATTTTGCGCCAAACGTTATTCATGTTAGAAACTGTTACATCTTTTCAGGAGTCAGCTATGTTTTTTTTCTGGTGAATATTATAATTCTGCCAAATTTCCTTTAGGTATGTCTGTTTTTCTTCAATTTCGAGGATAATTCTAGAGCGTGAATTATCTGTTGAAAAGTTCGACGCAAATAATACGCCTTGGTCCATGGGTATCGATGTAGTATTCGAAGGAAGAAAAAGTACATTAACAATTTCATCAATATCGTCAAGATAGTGAGGATGACCAGCAGCATTGTCCAAGATTAGAAGAACCCTTTCTGAGAGATATACAGATCTGTACAGAATGGGGATGTCTCTGAAATTCGGACGAGTACGGGTCTAATGACGGAAACGGGTCTAACACAAGAATGCATTTTAAATCCTGATTTATTTGCTCTCTTTGTCGATGATTTTATGGATTATTTGCCTGGTGAAATTTGCAATGGTAAATTTTGCAGGGACTCTCATAAAAGCCCTTCTATTTGCTGATGACATCGTTATGGTTGCTAACTCCTCAGATTCTCTATAACTTATGATCAACAAACTCCAAGAGTATTGCTATCTTTGGAAACTCGTAGTTAGTCTGGATAAATCCAAAATTTTGATTTTTAAGTGGGCGGAAGGAACGCTGATAACGAAAAGTGGATATTCAATGGTGAAAACATAGAAGTAGCCAGTATCTTGGAGTATACTTCACAAAAAATCTAAGTATGGAGAAGCATCTAAAGGAACAACTTTCAAAAGCAAAGACTGCTCTAAACTGCACCTGGATAAGATACTTCTTCAACAAAAACATAGCACATAGCTGCAAATTTAAAGTTTTTGAGCCTACAGTCGAAACTATTCTTCCTTATGCGACACCAGTGTGGGGCAATGCAAATATGAAACGGTGGAAAAACTGCTCAGATGTTATGTTAAAAAAGTTTTTCGCTTACCGCAGTCTAAGCCTAATTACATAATTATGCTAGAGACAGTATTACCTCCACTTTATATTAAAACTTTAAAAATGCAGGTAGATTATATTCTAAGCATGCCTGATACGCGTCTTCTTAAAAAATCTGTCTTGAAGATCATACACAATAGGGCCTGTTGGTTTAGCAAATGGATGGAACTGTCTCAAGAATGTGGTTTTGTACTCAACCTACAAACCTCGATGTTAGATACTTGGAAGAAGACTCTCTACGAGATGATCGCCAAAATAAATGTGAAATGTAGAGAAGGATTCATAATCAGTGCCTTTGGATCTTTACACAGGTCAGCCTATAGCAGACTAAATTACAATCTAGCAGAAAAGAACTATTTTCGAGATGAAAACCGTCTTGATCAAATTTCGCTGATGGTAAGAGCTAGAAGTTGAGGTAGTGAAGAAGTTTGTCTACCTCAGGGCAAACATGAACTCTATGAACGACACCTCAGTGTAGATCCGTAGAATCGCCCTTGGGAACCCATGCTACTTCGGTTTGTCAAAACAATTGGGCTCAAAACTCCTGACTCGAAGGAACAAAATCATGCTTTACAAAACTCTTATTCTACCAATCCGAGCCGAAGGCTGGACACTAAGCAGAACTGCAGAGCCGATTCTTGGTGCCTTCGAAAGTAAAATTCTACGTCGGATCCCTGCGAGGAAGGCGAATGGAGAAGAAGACATAACCGCGAACTCTATGAGCTGTACCAGGATGTGGATGTAGTCCGGAAGGCAAAAATCCGTCAACTGAACTGGCTCGGCCACATCGAGCGCATGGATAACAACACTCCAGCTAAGAGGGTCTTCGAATCCGAGCCTCCTGGTTCAAGAAGGATAGGAAGACCAAACCTCCGGTACAAAGACAGTTATCGCGGATGTAAGACGGCTTGGTCTTGATGACTGGAAGCAGCGTGCCCAGGACCGTCAACGATGGAAGGCAGCGATAGCTCAGGCTCAGACCCTCCATGGGTGGTAGGCCTGTTAAATAAGTAAGTAAGAGCTAGAAGTGAACTACTTGAGCTGAACTAAATACATCATAGAGACCATCTACCACTTTATTATGATATATGCAATTTAAGAGTAAGAGATGATGTGCTTCGTTTTATTGGCTTTTGTCCTACCCTTCGAGAAATAACAAGACTTGTTACTTGTTGCGACCGCGACTTTCTGGATGACGCGCAGACTATTTCACTCCTAAATGAAGCTAATGTTGCAATCATTTCATAGTATTGTAAACTTGGATTAGCATACCGTGAAAGAATAAGAAATGGAAGTTTTTAAAATCTGTCAATTGTGCTTCTCGAATAAATATAATTTGAGATTAAATTGTAAATTGTATCAGTGCCAACTGGCAGACGGCTTAGGCCATGCATTAATGTTGTTTTTGTAATATTTTGTGGTACAAATAAATCATTTAATTTTTTACTTTTACTTACTTACTTACCTTTCCAAGAAAAACACACCAGACCATTATATTGCCGCATCCATGTTTAAACTTTTCTGTGTAACTGTTTTGGAAGTCCTTGGCTTGGGCAATTAGTTTCATACAAACGACGTTTCCTCATTTGAAAATCCAATTGATGAAGCATTTAGTATTCCCTCAATCAATTAACTCCATACCCAATTGTAGGACATTCGTTTGAATGAATTATGAATGAATCCGCAAAATGTTGGTCTTCTCATGTTGTCGGGATATTTTTTCTGAATTGCTTTTTGTTTGTAGTTTTCTTCCTACAATTTGACTTGTTAAATAATATTAAGTAAAAACCAACTAAAGACTTAATTGTGCTCAAGTGGGTTTGAACCCGCAACGATTTTGGTGCGGATGTGAAATGTCAACGTTATATGAAGAGATCCGATCCGTTCGGATTTGAAAATACAGTGAATCCTGATTTATTTTACCGACAGATGAACGATTCACTCCGCATGGATTTGTAAATGCGAAATTTCGATTTCTGTGGACGGTTCCCCTCGATGGATTTTAGAATAAGTAATTCTGCGTTTGATATCGGTGCTAATGTTGTTTGTACTATTTACCGCATAGGCGAGGTAGAACAGGTCTTTCGCAACCTCGAAGTTATAGCTGCCTATTGTGACGTTGTAGTCAAGTCGCCTTAGTTGTGTGCCTTTCTTTGAACACAGTATATATGTATGTACATACAAGGTGTGTTCAGAAAATAACGGGAATCTTTAAATTCCACGGGTTTAAAGAGTCTGATTGTCAAAATGTTTGTTATTTTATTAGTATACATGATCCTGAAGTATGATAAAATTTTCTGTTGTAATAATTGTTCACTTTGTTTGTGGCAGCCGCTATGGTTAGAAGTGTCGTTACGAGCTCGTCGATTTTCGTTTTTTAAAAATCAGTGGACCAAATATCAATATCAACGAATAGGTCGTATGTATCGATCCAAGAAAAGCTTCTTGGGGTTTTTCCAGGATTTATAGTGTAAAAATCTGGACGATGGTGGAGCTTTGCTCGGCCTGAAACCACACTGATAAGGACGATTGGTGACGAAAGGTTTCAGGCGAATTTATTGCCTACAATTTTACTAAGACCTAGGACAAATACAATTTTATCTTTGGGAAATTCAACAAAGAGAATGTTTCCATTTAGAGAAGTGCAATAGCTGTGGTTGTTGGTGTTAAGAATAGCATCAATAGATGACAGTCAGTCTGTACATATTCGAAATTAATTACCAGCAGTGAATAGGTAAGTACATATAAGGCGGAATAAAGAAATTTGTTCCATTTTCAAAAGAAGTAGTGGTACTAGTTTTTATTTTGTTATTTTGAAAGAGGCTATATTCTATATATATTTTACTCACCATAATAGTCTGAGTAATTGATGTAAGAGTATATACACTCCATCAAAAAATTGCACGTACGCCGATTAAAATTGGATGATGTTTTCAATGTTTTGTGAATTGTGACAAATCGCTATTACTTTTTCGTTGATTTTTTTTTATTGATTTCTATTAGAATTACTACATTCAAGAGGTTCACAAAAAAATTTGCAATTTTGTACTGAAAAAAACATTTTTTTTAAGAAAAAGGATTTCGATCGAATTCAAACAATTGCACGTTCATCAAATTGCACGTACACCTATAATAACACAAACTTACCACCACCTAACGGTACTATTTTGTTGTGAATTGTTTTAGATAAAGTATTTGATTTTGTTTTGTCAAAGGCAGGAAGAATACGTTCAAAGTGAGCATTCCACTTGCATTTTTTTTTAGAAACACTGTATTGGAATTAAATAGTTGATAGGATATTATGAAAGCATAAGCGTTTTTGACATACTTACAGTTTGTCAAGAAAGTGTTTGCACTATGTAAGAAAACAGCAAATTCTACTTTCACGTTATAAATATATGTGGTTCCAGTAGCTTTATTGCAAATATTTTTGGTACAACTTATACTACCACATATTAAAGAGTTAATAACATACAAAAATAGTTAATTTAATTTAAAAACAACAAAAAATATAACAAAACATAAAAATGGATGAAAATTTCACTGTCAAGAAAGTCTTTATACACATTAACATTATAAGCTAAACTAATTAAAAAATAAGCTAAATGAAGAAACCGCTTCTAGCATCAGTAAAAGCCTTTAACCTTTTCGTCATTGACCCAATCAAATTTTTTATCTCATAGTTGGTTGGAATCTTTTCCCACTCTTCTTTGATGTATTGCATCAATTGATTTCGGATTTTCGGGTTTTTGCCACTGTCTTCTTCAAATGGGCCCATAAATTTTCTATGGGATTAAGAGTATCCAGTACTTTGATGCAGTTATAAAGCAGCCACGTCTTAACCATAAGTTCTTTATGTTTCTTGATAAAACTAGAATTTGTTTTCTGATATTATCACCGCCATTGAATCCAACATTTTTGCACTGCTGAGCAAAGCAGGTTGTAAAATGGTCAGGTATTTCTTTGCGCCCATGGTATTTTCAAGAAAGACTAAGCCTCCAACACCTTTGCTCGAAATGTACCCCCATACCATCACAGATAACCATCCCCCATACCATCCAAATTTAACAGTTGGAATTATATTCCTTTTCGATAAGACTTTTAAGGGCTTGTGCCACACTCTGTTAGGTCCTTCGTTGTAGTACGTCATAATTCTCATTTCGTCAAATATATCGTCCCAGTATTTGCTTTGCTGAATGCTATACTCTGTAGCAAACGGAGAGTTCTTAAATCTTTTTACTCAAAAGCAGTATTTTTTGAAAATCTCGATGTAAACTTATGCTTTAGGAGCACTTGTCTTACAGTTTCGTGAGAAACTTGTACACGACACTAAAGGTTCATCTCTCTGTAGGCTCTAACTGATGTGTGGGGGTTTTCGTGCACTTTTCCTAGCAGGTAGCGCTCAGTTCTATGAGATAATTTTTTTGGCCTTCCTTTTGTAGCAATGGCCCCTATTGCGGTTGTCGATAGTCGATTAGGTTTGGTATTGTGATTGTCGATTTTGATCGACTCTTTTCGATTTGCCGAGTGAATTTTGTCGTGAAGAATTTCCTGATCGACTGTTGCGACGAGTCAGAAAATCACAAAAATAAATACTTTCCTGTGATCCAAATGTAATTTTATACAGATTGTTGTACTTTTAATACATTTCTAAAGGAATTCGAATATAACCTGAAGGTAATTACAAATAAAAAAACACATCACAAGTGTTTGTTTACATGTACATTGAATAAGACTGACAAAAAAAGAGCGTATGATTTTCCAAAGAAAAGAGTGGGATGGCTGTATTGCATTCTCTGGCTCATGTAAACACAGTTCAAGGGATTTGAGGTTTACAACTGTCAAACGTGACAATATGTATGAGGTTATTCACAATAACATTTGTCGATTGAGTTGCACAATACCAAAAATGAAATCAATCGACATGCTCAGCGATTGTCGATTTGATCGACAATCGACAACTGCAGTAGGGGCCAATAACCTCCAAACGTTCTTTTCACGTTCTGCTCGTTTTATGTTATAAATTGTCTTTTTAGATAAGCCGAACAGGTCTGTCATTTCCTTGACACTTTTGCCATTGTAATGGTTGTAGTAAACCAATTGCTTAACTTCAAAACTAATTATTTTTCCACGCATATTGTATGCAACTGATCAATAACAACACGATTACGAACAACACTCTCACAGCAAATATATCAATAAACATTTTTTCTTTCAAATTTGTACATCTGTCACAAAACAAAATAAAAAATCGCTATAACGGTACTGTTATGAAACTGTTCATGCAGTGCGGAAGCGAATTGAAATAGGATTTGTCAACACTTTCTTGACAGTCCAATGTTCGTCCCTTTTTGCATTTTGTAATTTTTTGTCGTTATTGTTTGGTGAAATAAAACAATTTTTTGTGTAACCTATTTTCAAATATGTAGTTTTATAAATTAGCAAAACAAAATGTTCAATTAAGTTACTGGAAGTACTTTAATTTTTAATGTGAAAGTATGATTTCCTGTTTTTTACGTTGTGCAAACACTTTCTTGACAAACTGTATATAAAAAATTAGCTGTTTTTAGATATTCTTGCTCCGAAATATTAACACAATTCTCGTCCATAAACGTGTTGTATGTAGTATTTGAGGAGACTAGTTTTTAATAATGGAAAAGGTTAGGTTCTGTTCGAATGGGTGACTCCAGATTACAGTTGCACTAAGGCATATGTGGACTTGTTGTAACACCACGCGGATCAGGATATTTCCTATTCATTAAACCATTCCAAACTTGACTTTATTTATTGGCTGATGCTGTTCAGCTTGGAGTGTCTGGGGGCATGTGCAGAAAAAATGTTTCAGTCTTCTATTCCTCCTTATCTCTGAGTCCAATTATCAATTACTGTTTGCCAATTACTCAATGTCCTCTTATTACCCTATTTAGTGTCCTTAGTTCTGGCGTGTTTACTTTTCTAGGGTACTTTTCTCCTAGGAAAATGCGATAAGACTCTGCCATGCCTTGTTTTTGTTTCGGCTTGAGGTTCATGTTAAAAGGCTTTCGTCTCATCAAGAGACAAACGGCAATTCCCAAGGGAATGTGACCGTATTTAAGGTTTTTATTGCAGTTTGGTAAATGAAACTGTATTCATGGAACATGCTTTCGTCCGATATCACACGGATAAGCTGGTGCATGCGCCCAACGAAGTACTCTTTTGAAAAATTCATCTGCACTGCACTACTGAACAAATTAATGTAATACGAGGAAAGAAACTAAATTTAATAATTGACATTTTTAGCTTCAAAAGCTGAGACATGAAAATTGACCGTTCACTATTTTTACTTTATCACTCTAAACATAAAACCACAGAGCTCCATATACCAATTCTTGAGGAGGACATTATTTACATGCACCCACACACTTTTCAAATGTATACCCAGAGCTAATCAAAACAACACGTAAAATTACAATTTAACACATTTAATTACAGTTAAATTAAGAACGTTATTCCTAAGTAACTATTAACAGTGATTATTTTGCAATATTGTAAGACATTTGAAAAAAAAATCATTACACGAAAGTTTGTACATATGCCGTTATGAAAAATAAATAATTCCCTACCTAGAATATAAACTGTTGTATTTAAGGGGGGAAATATTAAGAGCTTTAGAGGTGTATCTACGAGTAAAAATAATTTTGCACAAGATCAGTGACTTGAGGGTTAATATTTTATCGATTTTCTATTCGTCACTGCGATACTACTGGACTCTTTTTGTCGACATCGTTGTTGGAAGAGGATCCTTGCTGAACTGGAACGCCACTTGGACTTGGCGGTACACCGCCGGATCGCTCTATGTTCCATGGGTTATTGCCAGCCATTGGTGAATCGGCATGACCAAATGCAGGATGATTTTCGTGATCCAATGCAACCGTTGCATCGTACTGAGTGTTCTCTAGGCGTGTTATTAATCGTTCGTCCTCTTCGCCGAACTCACCACCCATTAGGGTGGGCTCACCCACAACCATGACATCTTGTGAGGCTAGTGAAAAGTTTGGCCCGGATGGAGATCGTTTTTGACTTGTTACTGGCGGGGTATTGCTGCCGGTGGCGCCTCCAGAGTTCGAACCTTTACGTTTGCGCCGTTTGTTTGCTGGCCGCTGTGGGTCTTTCTTTCCGGGTGGCGCAACCATTCGTTGCCATTTTTGAAATAACGTGGTTTTCAAGCAATCGCGAGGACTGAGAGCGTATGCCTTATGACGTGACATAAGCTCCTGCATTGGTTCTAGAATAACACACAGCCGGAGGTAATTTAATGTTGAGTTGGTTATACCCATTCTAGTGATGTTCTTTGTGATTTGCTCTAGCACCATTGGATCAGGTGGAAGAGATGTTCCTATAACCGTCCGGGGGATCAACTCACGATGTCCCTTGATGGTCATGTGCCATGACTTGATGCGCATGTAGTCGTCGTATATGAACTCTAGGATAAGTCTTGCATCTGCACATACTTTCGTGAAGAAGGGCTTCCCGTGTTGTGTTGTTACTGTGCACTGATCACAGTCTAGTGTGATTGAGGTGTTATGAAAGGATTCCTTGGCATGCTTAAGTTGAAAATAGAGATCGGATACACCGCCCTCGAATATACTGCGGAAAAATCGGGGAATTAGCGTTCTTCCAATGGTGTATCGTTTTGGACCGTCCTCGAGGCAGAAGAGAATAGTCAGTTTGGCATCGTCTTCGAAAAATTCCGTCGTGAAGGAATCCCACCAACAATTGTCGCTCTCCTCCGTCCTTTGCTGAAGACGCTTGTTCAATTCAAATACTCTATGCTCTGTATGACTAAAGTATGAGTTGTGCCTCCGCAGGCCAGCATCCATTCTTTCCATTTGCTGTGATCCTGCAATCATTGGGTGCCCGGGTCCATGCCCAAACGGTGATCCCGTTGGCATCGCTCCGAATTGCCCGCCGAAACCGACTGATACTCCAGGGGATCCGAAATGCCCACCAGGGGCATTGGGTCCTCCACTGAACGATGGTCCAGAACTTCCTGGTCTCCCGAACTGCGGACCGCCTCCTGAAGACGGTGATCCAAAAGCACCACCACCACCGGCAGGACCATTAAATGAGGTTCCTCCGGCGTTAGGTGGTTGAGAGAAGTTTACTGATCCGATGTTTTGAGGTGGACCAGGACCAGGTGTAGATGATCCAGATGGAGCGGGTGAGGCAGTATACTGTGGGGTATTTGAACCTGGCTGTGGGCCTCCCTGATATCCGCTCATTGATTGATTCCCAGCTGGTGATGATTGCCCGGTTTGTGGAAATATCGGACCACCGCCACCGTACGGTCCACCTTGGGAAAAACCTCCTGATGGCACGCCACCTTGTCCATCTGGATTCCCACCAGAGCCGCCTGAGTTTCCAATCATGCTTTGGTTATCCGAAGGTGTTCCAGTTTTCCAACTTCCTGGCGCATCATCCATTGAAGATGATGTATTGATCGGTGGACCAGAACCAACACCTCGTCGATTGATACCAATCATGTCTTTCAAGATCCTCCTTGAAGAGCGAGCTTTCCTTTGAATTTGGTGGGTAATAACTGCGCTTTTTCTATTACACTCGGAAATCTGTGTAGAAAATTAAAATAAAAATGTGTTAATACTTTTTCGAATTTAATGGGTTTAAGTCATTTAAGTAACTCAGAAACTAAAGAAAAAACAGACACACTAAAGGCAAAAGATAAAAGGATGAAATTGATGAAAAATGTCGAAGAATAGTGGTAGCAAATGTTTGTTGGATACAGAAGTATTTATTTATTTATTTATTTAAAAAGCCTAACTTATAATTAAAAATTATAAATTAAGGGGGAAGCCATGAGTACCAAGACCTTAGGCTTAATGATAGTGCTTAGATAAGATTATATAAATGAGTTAGTTTGAGAAATTCAATGATAATTTTTATGTTGTTGGAATTAGGATTTGAGAGAAGTTCTTGGGGAGTATTATTGGAGAAAAATTTGCGTCTAGCGACAAGGAAGGTAGGACATTCGGATAGGATATGGTGGAGGCTCAGTTGATATTGGTTGCAGTATACGCAGTGAGATGGCATATTTTTATTTAGGTAATGCTCGTGTGTGAGCCTACTGTGCCCAAGTCTAAGTCTAATTATTTTTGTAATATTATGCCGGGAAATCTTAGAGGACTCTATTTCCTTAGTGTAGTTTTCAGTCGAAAGTCTATTTTTATTAACATTTTTGTACCATTCGGATGTTTTATCAAAAAGGAGGAATCCATTGGAGATAGTTAAGTTTTTGATGTGGCTGTTAAGGTCATGAGGGCTATAATTAGGGTGGAAGAAGGATGGAGTGCGAAAGGTATCTTTGGCAATTTTATCGGCGAATTCATTGCCTCTGATGTTACTATGACCTGGGACCCATAGCAATTTAACTTTGGGATATTGAATATAGAGGAGGTTTCGGATTAGGGAAGGGTAATAGCTGTGGTTGTTGATGTTAAGGATAGCATCAATAGATGAAAGTGAATCGGTACAGATGACAAATTTGTTATTGCAGGATTTTGTATATTGTAGGGCTTTCAAGATAGCGATGATCTCTGCAGTAAATATGGTGGTGAAAGGCGGGAGTAGGAAGGAGAAAATTGTTACGTTTTGGGAAGTGACACTGAAGCTGACGTTGTCTCCGATTTTAGAGCCGTCAGTGTAAATAAAAATGGAATCACTTAAGGTGTTTTTGAGTTCAAGGAAGTAAGATCGAAAATTTGTGGGAGGGGTATTAGCTTTTTTATGGGTTCTTAGAGATGAGACACCAGATGAGGTTTGGAAGAGCCATGGTGGATGGGGAGTGGGGTCAAACGGGATAGGTTTGTGGGGGATGTTGATATTATCACAAAGGAGCTTGGAGCGATGGATGCAGGATTGGATTTTTTTGTTTCGTGTTTTTGATAGTGTGAAGGTTTTGTAGAGGGGGGTATCTTTACTAAATAAGGAGGTTTTGAATAACTTTAGAGTGGATTGATGGCGTAGGGTTTCAATGGTCTGCATTTTAGCTTCGAATAGAAGGTGGTTGATGGGAGTAGTTCTATATGCATTGAGCGATTTCCTTATAGCAGCATTGTATATTGTTTTAATTTTATTAAGGGTGGATTTAGCAGAGTATCCGTAAAGAAATAAGCCATATTCTATTTTGCTGACTATAATGGATTTAGTTATTGAAATAAGGGTAAATGGGTTGCAGTTAAATTTGTTGTACGAAAGAGATTTGATAATGTTTAATTTTTTTTCCAAAGGGGGGAGAATATACTCGATGTGCCCATTCCACCTGTAATTTTTTTGAAAGACAATGCCTAGGATTTTTAGTTTGTCAACATTTTCAATTGTTATGTGAGATGATACTGTATTGGAAGAGCAATTGTGTTTACGGCATATGTGGAGATGTTTTAATTTTTCCACAGATAATTTTGCTCCGGAGTATTCGCACCAGGAAAGTATGTCTTGGAAGATGGGATTAAGGTCAATGTTAGCAGTGGAATTATTTTTATTTAACTTTTTAACTAATGTAAAATCGTCAGCGTAGGCGCAAAATTTTATCTCTTTATGAAGAGATATAATATGGGAAAGTTTATTAAAAGCTATGAGGAAGAGGGGTACGGATAAAGGCGAACCTTGGGGGATACCATTAAAAAGGGGTAGTAGGGGGGATGAGGCATTCCCGACACGTACAGTGATTTTTCTGTTTGCCATAAAATTAAATATATATCTAATGATCTGCGGTCCTACTTACCAGGATTTAAGTTGGTCTATAATTGAGTGAACACCAATTCTATCAAAGGCCTTTGTAAAATCAAGTGAAATGAGAGAGAGGTGACTTTTTTTTGATAATGAATCGGTTATCTGGTGGTCAAGATACAATAAACACTCATTTACAGATTTGTCCTTTTTGAAACCCATTTGGTGACTACTGAGCAGTTTGTTTCGTGAAAGAAACCACCAGAGTCTATTGGCTACTATTTTATCCATAACTTTGGCACAACATGGCTTGAGAGATATTGGTCTGTAGGATTTAGGAAGGGATTTGTCAGAATTTGGTTTGAGGATAGGAATGATAGTGCTATTTTTATATAATTGGGGAATGTTGCTATGGAAAATGGTATTGTAATGTTTGAGGAGTCTAGATTTCATTGATGGAGAAAGGTTCTTTAACATAGGATATGATATTCTGTCGTTAGCCGGAGTTTTTCCTTTAAGTTTGTTTAAAGCTGAATTAAGTTCGGTAATTGAGATGTTGCTATCGATAATTTGAGCGTTATTGGATAGGGAGTAGGAGATGGAGGGAGAAGATAATGTCTTATTTATGGAGAAAAGAGGAGGAAAGTTGGAATCACTAGACTCCTTGGACCAGTAATCGGCAATGTGATTGGCAATTTTTAGGGGGTCGGTAATGTTAACATTGTTGGGGAATGTACAACTAATGGAGTGGATGCAAGAAAAAGAATTAAGTCCACAGAACCTTCTTATCGAGCTCCAGATTTTCCCTGTAGGTGTGGTTGGGTTAATTTCTGATGTAAATTTATGAATAGAGTCACTTTTAGAGATCTTTACTTTTCTTTTGAACTGGGCGTTGGCTTTCTTATATTTAAGGATGTTATCGGAGGAAATGTTGCGCTTGAGGGAATGCCAAAGTTTATTTTTCTGTTTCTTTAATAACTCCAATTCTTTGTTCCACCAAGGGACATTTTTGATTGCTTTTGGGGAGGAAGTTTGTGGGATGGATTTGTTGGCGCTTTGGAGAATAATTTTATGAATATTGGCGGCTTCTTTATTTACGTTTTCACTGAAGCCGTGCTTAGCGTTAAAATCATCTAGAAGTTTTTGGTAGAGATCCCAGTCGGCTTTGTCAATTTTAAATTTAGGTTTTTTTATGAAGGAGGAGTGAGTTGAATGAAACATAGAAATAATTATGGGGAAGTGATCACTTCCGCATAAGTCATTTAGAATATTCCATTTGGAGTCAATTGCTAAACTAGGGGAGCAGAAAGAAAGGTCAATATGGGTGAAGGTGGAATGAGTGCTGAAGTGGGTAGGGGAACCGTCGTTGAGTAATTGGTAATCCGATTTTATTATGTATTTGGCAATAGTATTGCCACGATGGTTATTTTTAGGAGAACCCCAACTTGAATTCCAACCATTGAAATCGCCAAGGAATAGGGATGGTTGATGTGGATGATCAAGGACGTTTTTTAGGTTATTGATGTTTATGGCTCGATGAGGGGGAATGTAGGCATTTATTATGGAAAATTTTCGTTTGGATGTAATTGTTATTCCAATAGCTTCAAAGTCATTTTTAAGACGAAATTCAAAGTACTGCAGCGAATGGTGTACTAGAAATGCAATACCACCATAGGGAGTTTGAGCTTGGTTTTGGGAAATAAGGTCGTAATTTACTGGGATGGGGATATTATTTAAGGAGGTAAGGTGGGTTTCTTGTAGGGCTACAATTTTAGGGGTAAATTGCTTTATCAAAATAAGTATTTCATTATAGTTATTCAAGTAGCCTTTTATATTCCATTGTATGATTTGTAATGCGGGTGTGGTGAGTGGTGGATGGTTCGTGTTGGTTGGTGTGTTGTCGCCGTCCCGCCATGGGCTGGTGAATGCCCAGCGTTGGGCTCAGGATGGTCGGCCGATGGACAGCGGGGTCGTTGACGGTGGTAATGTTTGATAAATTAGGATAATTCATTATGTTCATTTTTTGTATGTCCAGTTAGGAGCTTCTTATTTTGTGTATGATGAATTTTGTTATTTGAAGTGGGTTCCAGTTGGTTAGATGGTGTATAGTATATATTTTCACGGATAAGTTTTTGAGTTATGTTAGATATTGGTGATGTAGCACTATTTTTGTTCTGAAGGGAGGACGAGTCAGTTGATTTGGTTTCGTTAGTTGCTTTTATGTGAGAGTGAGAAGGTGTAGTCGATTGAATTGATGAGGAAGAAGATATATCTGTGTTGTTTTGATTATTCGTTTTAGTAATAGATATCGGATTGTTAATATTAGCTGAGGTGCAAGCTGATGTAGGTTTGGGGGGAGGAGATGATGAATGAGGAGTTATGTCTGTTGTTTTTGTGGTATTGTTTGATTTTTCTTTTTGTAATGACTCGTTGAAAAGTGGAGAATTGTTGGATGCTACATTGTTGGTATCGATGGCTAATCTGGCTCTTTCTGAGTACTGTATATTGTTAGTTGTTTGGATTGCTATAGGATTTTGTAGGTTATAGGTGCGTCTAGCATCAGCCATGCTGCACTTATTTCTTGTTTTTATTGCAAGGATTTCTTTGTTTTGCTTGTATTTTGGACAATTTTGTTCGGAAGAAGTGTGGGTTGTGCTGAGACAGTTAGCGCACATGGTGCGTACGCAGCTGGATGGGGCATGTGGTGGGAAATTACATTTTTCACAGGTTGGGGTCTTAATACATCTTTTTGTAGTATGCCCAAGTAACTGACAATTTTTGCAACGCATAGGGTTGGGTATGTATTCATTAACTTTTGTTTTATACCATCCTATCTCCACTGTATTTGGGGGCTTATAGAGGTCAAAAGTAAATAACATTACCCCGGATGGGCGGGGTTTACCATCAATGATTTTAGTGAATTTGTATATATCTACCACGCCTTGTGAGCTCATTTCAGAGATAATGTCAGCTTCCGGTACATTGATAAGGCATGGCGCGTAGACTATACCTTTTGAAGAATTAAGGTTAGCTTGGTATTTTATGGAAACGGGACACTGATTTGCCAAATTAGTTACGCCTATAAATTTTTCCGCAACTCTTTTATTTTTTGTTAGAATCAAAATATTTCCATATCGAAGTTGGGTAATGCTTGTATATTCTTTGCTGATTCCATCTATTGCCTTCTTTAAAATAAAAACACTTACGCTCGAAAGAGGTTTTTTTTCATCTTTTGAGGAAATGAGCACAAATTTGGGATCTTTAGAATTTGATGTTGCAGGAAGGTTTGGAAAATCTTCCAGACTAATGGGTTTTGAGCGTTTATGAGGTGGGGTGTCTGCGGGAGTCTCAGAAGACAACCCGCTGAACCTATTTCCTCTCATTTTGGCCCTAAAGCCAGATGGACATAGAATAGAAAACACTTTATATAAATAAGTTTTTTTTCGCGCGCTTATTGAAATGAATAGATATAACAACTAATTAAGTAACTAGTGTGAGAGGGATGGATATAAAGCCAATAGGGAGTACTGATTAAAGTAACTGCACTTTGAAATTTAGCCGCTGCTATAGTCACTACGATGTGAACGCTACAAAGGTTCGGCAGAGACTGTGGATACAGAAGTAAACTATTTCAAGTCTTCATAATCGCTATTGAATCTCATTGAGTTTCGTTGGAGTTTGAGTTGAGATTGATTAAAGTGTGATGGGACAAAAGATTATCAAAGACCTTGAGATTATTTCCATCTCCTCTGAATAATTTCTGTCTCGTATTCAGTAGTGACAAAATAGGGCGAGCAACCGACATAAGTTCTAAGCGGATACCAAGCTTCCAATTGAAAGTGCATTCCGATGTTGAACGGTTTACAAGTCGACTAATATGAACGTATATATTAAATTAAACGTCAGCTGTAGTTAACGCAGGACCTTTTAATTTTCTCTAGCTATTTCTGCGGAGGCCGTGGCTTAGTAGGGAAGTGCGTCGACTTTTACGCTCGAAGTCTGGGCTCGATTCCCGAAAAAACACCTTTGATAGGCTCCTATATATTTCGTGACTGGCAATGCTCAAAGAGTATAACTGACTAGAAAAAGCTTCTCAATCTCGCCGTTCGGAGTCGGCATTAAAATTGCAGGTCCCCTCCAACAATAGGACGCCCAACACGAGGGGTTGTTGAAAAGCTAGGCGTAACTCCACATCGGACTATTATTAGTATTATTTCTGTGCAACATACGAGTAAATACATCTTAATGATTTTAAGAAGTTTAATAAAATATTAAAACAATCAGAATAAGGAAATGCTTGATGTCATTTTTTCACTTCTAGAGGATTGACCCTGGATCTTTGTTAGCAGTAGTAGACGTACTTGTCGCATCACCATCAGGATGCCAGAAATCCTTAAAACTTGAAGGGCATTCAGAGTGTGAATGAATTTTACAAATTTAAAAAAAAAGTTAACTTTGTTTCTTCGTGCTCAGAAGACAATTGAGTAGTAAGGTCCTCTCTCGAATAACTAAGGACATTCTATATAAGACCTTGATCATCCCAGTCCTGCTTTAAAGCGTTGAAGCATGGACTTTGTAAAAAGCGGATGAGTGAAACAAATTTAAAGAGCATAAAGCGCTCGATTTATGTTCGGAATTGTGTGACTGAAAGCACCATATCGAACAATAAGACTAGTTTCTGGTTATTCGGTCTTCCTTGCAGACAATGGAGAAAAAGTCAAAATCGAAAACTTTTCGAGGTGTACAATGGGTTTGCTTATCGAAGGCATGAAAAATATGCATTTTTGAATTTCAGTCTCGAGATGAGATGAAGGACAACATTTCTGGCAACGCAGTGAGGATTTTGAACATGGAACTTTGAGCAACTTTTTTTGGAACCGTAGAGCGGATGCTGCGATGGATATACTATTTCAAACTGAATGAAACTGATCGTTAGATCTAGTCCTGCATAGATCTGTAAAGATCTCAGATTAACAATTTTAAGTGACAGCTTTGTTTACATTTGTCTTTAATTTGATTTGGAATTACTGAGATGGGTTAGGTTAGGTTTATTGCGATAACAAGCAAATCGGGTATTTCCTACCAATTAAACCATTTGGTGCTTTCTACGAAACGTTTAAGGTGACTGATGCCGATGTTGTTCAGACTCAAGTCATCGAAAAATGGGTTCCTTGATAGTTTTCCTGCGGGTGGAAAGAACGCTACGTATGCAAAGAAGATGTGTTACGGTCTTCTCCCTTTTCATTATCTCTGCAGCAGAAGTCGTTGTGAGGGAGTCTCAATTTTAAGGCGTGCGTGTCATTGGAACACTGTCTAGTGATTACACCAATGATAATCCCTGTTCATTCTGATTAGGTAGAGTGAACGTTTAGAATTAAAGTTTTGGCTCGATTTATTTTGTAATAAGGCACGTAGCGCCTTCGGACCATCTAAGATTGGTGGTTCTAATTGCTTAGGTTAGGTTAGATCAGATTAGGTTAGGGGCCTGCTAGTGAATTCACCATGGTCCATTATGATATCCAGAGTTAGACTTCTATCACCGATCGACCGCTCCAGTGATAGCGCCGTTAATTTGATCCCAACTGCAAATAGTGACTGGACCAGATTTGAAAAACCGCATAAAAGCATATCATTTTTGCTTTCACTGGAATTCGAACCTGGGATCCGTCTAATTTAGTGCAAGCACTTATCCAACTGCACCATCCAGTATTTTTCTTCATTTCCTAATAGCTTGCTCTTTTAAAATATGTTTTGGTTTAGCGAACGGCATGGGTGGTAATTCTCCTCTGGGTAAGAGTGATGAGACAGTTGCACGAGTTCATTGGCTTTACAATTCCCTGTGGGTGTCACTGTTTGCCGGCGCCAACATGAGGTGATTGTTAAAATGCTCAACCATCTCAGGTCAGCGGCAATTCAGGAAGTTCTTAGAATGGAAAGTGACTGAGCTCAGTGATTTAATCGCTGCCGGGCTGTGATATGAAGACATAAGAAGATAAGTGATTTCGGTCTTTCAAAGATAAAAACTACGTCCTAATGTTGTAATGTTCCATTTTCAGGAAACGTTCTCAATTCTTTTATAAATTCAAGAAATTCATAGAACACATTGGAAAGAAACATCATATGTAAACCCAAAAGTTTGTTGTTGTAATTCTCATAATCGACCTGATTAATTTTAAAATATTTCCCCTAAGAAACATAAACCTTACCACACGACGGGCAAATAAGAAGCAGCAGAATGAAACTTTAAAGTGCACCTAGACGACAGTTGGTCTATTGTGTCGCCACGTGGGTTGAACATGGGTTGATTGCCCTCAGTACATTGAAAAATAGAAAATCCGCTGCTCCCACCAACACGTAGTCAATGCTTCATATCCTTTAATTAAGACCTGCTGGGAAACAGGAACAATTCAAAATGTTTGGAAAGGTGTTATAATAACTGTCCCAAAAAAAGTGACTTGAAGCTATGCAAAAATGGGAGAGGCATCACAATGCAATACGCTATAAATAAACTTTTTTCAACAATTATGCTTCAGACGATAGCACCAGCGGTCGAATCAATTTTACGAAAAGAACAAATAGGGTTTCGCCGAATAGACATTGCGTTGACAATACAAATACGGTTCGTATAATAACAGAGCAATCAATTGAATTTAACAGCCTCTTGTACCTCATATTTGTGGATTTCGAACAACCTTTTGATACAGTCTACCGTTCTTTATGGGAAACATACCTGAACGAATTGTCACGCTAGTACGCGAATTATAGAACCATGCATTCAGCATTCAGCACAGTAAAGTCCGTTTTAAGGGCTCGATGAGCGAATCTATCGAGCCAGCCCTTGGAGCCAAACAAGGATGTGTCTTATCACTGACATTTTTCCTATTGTTGCTTGATGGTGTATTGGAATAAACGAATAATGATGCAATGAATTAATAAAGTGCGAACCGCTTTCCTCTCGTTATACAGTGCGAACAATATGTGCATCCATTAGACACAAGCTTCGAATCATTAAATGCAGTGTACAATCAGTACTACTTTATGAAAGTACCACTTGGAACACAAGTCAGAATAATCGTAGGAAATTACAGGTGGTTATGAACAAGTGTTTGAAGCAAATCCTGCGAGTATTATAGCTTCAATGGGTAACATATGATCAACTGCTCAGCCTGGCGAACATGTGCCCTATAGAATTTGAAATCCGAAGAAAGTGGACATGGAATGGCCACATATTAAGGCTACCGACAAACGATATCACAAAAACAGCTGAATAGAACCCACAGGGACAGCGAATATTCGGAAGGCCTAGCAATACCTGGATCAGGACGATTTGAAGGCAAGGTACTGCGCAATGTATGAGCTGGAATCAAATAAGTCGACTGCGAGAGATAGAAGACGACCTATGTTCAGATTGTATTGAACTTTTATATGATATATTTATTGTAATGTAGACCATTGCATCGTAAATTATATAAATAAAGGATTATATATATATATAATGGGCCATAAAATACATAATTTATTTCAAGAGAATGAAGTAGACTACCGTCGAAAATAATATTAGTTGAATTGACCTGTTTTGTTTGTTCAGCGCCAATTAAGGGCTTCTGGAAAAAGTTATCTTAAATGTTGCGTTTTTAATGAAAATTCAATGAAAGCAAGTGCATATTTAAGCAATGTTTGCTGTTGTTGTTACCACATGCGAAAAAGATCTCTTTAATGGATGAAAAAGGCAGGGGCACGGGGTATGGGGAAGTATGTATTTTTGAAAATATTCTTGTATTCTCCGTTCTTAGTCAAATTTAAAGTATTGTTCAGCCTGTAAAGTTGACTTAAGCTTTTCTCCCGCGACCATTAAATCAGTCTCTGATTTCGCATGCTGCTCGTCAATAGAGGCTGTTGTACCAGAAAGATAACGTAGAATGGCATCAAAAAACTTTAGAAGAATATTATTGGGGTATAGCACGAAAAATACTAAACAGTTTGAAATAACCATGAACTTTCATCTTCCCAAAAGCTACTAAAGTCTATCTCAATGAAATGATACAAGCGTACACAATAGAAATAACTTCTTCAAATTGTCTTTACGCCCGAAATATGTGTTACTCCCAGAAGTGTCGGTCATACGTCGATACCTAAATGTGTCGCAGTAGGAAATTAGAGGAACAGATCCGGCACTGAAACTGACTGCAGTACTGTCCTTTGAAACATATGAAGTGACTGTTGCACACTATGGAGAAATATACCATCTGTTGGAAGTTTTTCTTCATCTCAAATGACCACACACGAGTCTTTCCGGTGGCATTATGATTTTCTGCAAACTACTTCCACACCGTGTTCTAAATTGCCTGCCAACAAACATTTCTGAGACAAGTTCGCCCAAACATCAACAGCCTCACGCAGACCGGCAAAAATAGAAAAAAAAAAAAAAAAAACGAAAACAAATTTCAACTTCCGTCAGATACCATCGATTTTACCAACGCTTACTTAGAGTTTGGTATGAGCACTTTCAGCAGTCACTTCACCAATCTTTTCAAAGAATAAAAAATCTGGGCCATAAAGAAGAAATCTTCAGAATTTGACGTGTTCATGGTAGAAACTCACTCCACTGAGCGCCGGTCTGGCCAGGGTTTAAGATGCAAACGCCATTTTGTATGCTCTTTTGATTACTCTCGCGTTTGCAACACACGACTGTGTAAATGAAACTAGAACTACAAACATTTCACACGAATTTCAAACAAAAATCATTTCAAATCATTTTCAAACATTTATCGATTCAAATGCATGTACACAAGAAAAACAGTAAATTTAATGTTGCCTATATACAAACGTGTATATATACGAAAACATTGAAATGGTGTATGCGCCCAGCGACGACAGTACAAGTGACAGCATTACAAAATGCCACCAGTTATATACAAAATCAATATAAATTGCTAAGATTTTCGTGTGTAGACGAAATATTAAAAATCAACTATTCACAAGGCATCATGAACTTTGATATTCAAACAATTGCAGGTGAATTTGAATAATAAACAAATGGAAATCCAAGAAATTCTGTTTCTTGACGGGGGGCTAAGCGAAAATGCACACAATAATCGATGGAAATTGTCACTTTTTTTTGAAAAGTATCAATTAATAAAACAGTGAAATGAAATATGAAAATGTTACACACCTTAATAGCGCGCAGAAATTGCCAGCTCAATGAATTTTTTCTCAAGTTCTTGAGTTTTTTGTTTTCAAATGAAATTTTTCAGTAAATCGCTCCCACAGCTCACACAGAGAAGCAGATCGAAGACCACAAAACAACATAGAAACGAACGAATGTCAAATTCATGTCCACAAGCTACGTTTCTTAGGCAGGCTACACACGGACGTAGTGTGTAGTTTGATGTTGCTCGTGAATTAGCTGTCAGTGCGTTTAGACGGAGAAAAATAATTTTTGTTCACAATTGCGTATTTATAAATTATAACGCTAAAATTAGATATTATTATAATTTAAAAATAATTAGACGAAAATAGCATAAGATTGATAAATAATAAGATTGCATGATTAAAAATTATAGAATGGGTTGTCTTTTATGAAATTAAAAAAAAATAATATAAGGCGGCCTATGAATATTGACATAATAAATAAACAACAATAAAAAATTCATAAAGAGGAAAAAGAAATTAGGAGCACCTACAACGTAAAAAAATTGTGAATATTTACACAATAAATTTGAATAATAAATATTATAATGTCAGACATATATAATGTCAGACATATCTTCAAGTCGGCCAAACAAATAAAAAAAAACTTGTTAATATTAGTTCTATATGCCTCAATAAAAATCCATTAAATTATGGATATATGTACACTAATTGGTTGGGAATAGGTTGTATCAACATTAGAAAATCGAGTTCCAAGTCCAAGCAGTCGTCGGCAGTGCAGCCCGTTGCATGTGTGTACATGTTCCATTTTCGTGTAAATTTGTTGTCATTTTCGTAAAATTATATATATAAGATATTTATACAATAAAAGCAGTAACGTTCGTCAAGTTTGGTTAAACCTTGGATGTTTATGTGATGCCCATTTCTACCCGGTGTGTGGATCAAAAATCGGTAAATAAGTTCGTACACAACGGTCATAAAAAATTATCCTGTTTTGACCGTTTTAATGTCAATTATGTATAAAATAGAACTTGTATGGTGGGAGTCAAAGGCACTTGAGTAAATAATATTTTATGAACTTCAAATTTATAAATTTGGAAATTATTAGCACCTTTCACACAGTACTACAAGTCTTACGACTTGGTCGTCCGACTTTGCTTGCTGTACAAAATTTGTTCTGTGTCGCTCAGTGTAAACGGTCTTACAGCAATTCATTTAGATCGATTGTATGATAGTTAAACTTTTTGCCTTTGTCGGACGACTTGTCCTTGTGTGTGAATACTCGTCGTACGATTTCATTGCATTTTTTCACCTTTGTTTGTGATTTCGATGAATTAACATCAGCACAGAAGAAATCATATGAGGTTCACTTTTCTTAATAAATCTACCAACAAATAAATTCCATTTTTTTATCTAAGGTTTAACCAATATTCGTTTTTTTCCTTACTCTTTCCTCGCATTTTCAAGCATATTCACACTTCGAAGTACTTGTCCGTCAAGCTTGTAGTACAGTATGAACGCAAGGCATATTTTGTACGACCAAGTCGTATGACATATAGAACATTTTGAACGGGGCTACTGTGAGGCTCACAATACGGAGCAAACTGATCCATTCAAAGTCTTACTCGGAAATTTAAGCGTTTATTTGAGTGAAATTAGACTTGGGACGTTTGCTATGCTAGCCGACGTACATAGCTACTGTCCTAAGGCAAAAGTGAATAATGCAATGTATTGTAATACTTGTATTTATGTATTACATCGAATTTTCAGAAAATGGAATTGTGACATTGTTGCAGTCAATATAACGCTCACTTAATATCTTCCACCAAACTTCAATGCACGCTGAATAATGGCTGAAACACAATAGTGCGTTGTGCTAGCCGACTTCATGTTGCTGAGGGAGTGCGTTGACGCACTGCGTTAATCAGCTGTTCCTTCTCTTAAATACCAAATGAAAAATATTGCGTCAGCTGTTTTCATTTCTGAAATGTCAAATCAGAAAATATTCTGGTCAAACAATTGTACGTTTAAGAATTTAATTGCGGAAAATGAATGCTAAGAAAGTTAAAAAAATTAAAAAAGTGCTTTTTGTTGCTAATTTGGCGTATTCATGCTTCCAACCATACACGGATTTCAATTTAGTTTTGTTGTTAAAATAATTTTAGTCAGCTGTTTTCATTTCTTAAACGTCAGTTGCCACAAAAATTTCTCAATTTCGCTCTCGCAGCGCATCTCTCTGTCAAAAAAATATCCAACATGTTCGATAATGACGTGCGTTGGGATTACGTTTTACGTTTTCTTACGATCCTCTCATCTCTCTCATTTTTCACTTACGTAGATCGATGCAATATTGTGTGCATAGCCATTGAATAGTGTGCGTTGAAAGTCAACGCCAACGCGAACGCACTAATGTGTTTCAGCCATAATAAATTTTGTGTCGGTTTTGCACGTCGCGTTTCTCTGTCGATTTTGTTGCGGTAATTATTTGTCATTTTTATATTTGGTTCTTCACCCTTTTACATGCAATTTTTCTGCTTTTATCTCAATCTTCAGCACGAGAAAAAGGGAAAAAAGGAGAGACAGAGGCAGAGAGAGAGAGAGAGAGAGAGGAGGGGGAAATAGAGTGATAGAGAGAGAGAGAGAGAGGATAGGGAAATATAGTGATAGAGAGAGAGGGAGAGAAAAACTCGTAAAAAGTGCCAACTATTTTTCTACCCGTTTCATGGCAATTGGTAGTTGACAACACCTATACGTAGACATTTAAAAAAATGTTATGTCTACGTTTATTGAACATGAAATGTCACTGAAGTGGGTCTTCTAACAGGACAATGATCCGAAGCATACAAGCAGAAAAGCGAAAGATTGGTTTCGGGTCGATAAGATTTAAATCCTATCCGAGAGCCTATCGAGATGACATAAAAAGGAAGGAAGCGGATGATAAGCCATCGAACAATTGGGAGCTTCGGGAAGTGGTAAGGGATGAGTGACCGTTGAAAGATGCCATAGTTTGGTTGACTCCATGCAACACGGCAGGTTTTAAATAATGAAGGATTTAGTAAAAAGTACTAAGTTTATTTTAACGTTTTTGATTATTTTTTTAAAGAAGTTTTGTTATTTTTTCTAGAATTGAGCAAATACTACTAATTTCAACATAACATTTTTGTGTTATGGTTATATTAAATTATATTTCTTTTATGTATTATATAAATAACATGTTTTATAAATTTAAATAAAAAAACTAAAAATTAAAATATTTTTCGCTGTACATTAAGAATACTAAGCTCTTTTACTAGTACAAAATTACAAAAATAAGATTAGATTTAAAGTGACATGCTAGAATTTAAAGTAACAATATAATGTTATTGTTTCCTTGTTCTCAAATTAAATTTATTTTGGTTCTGGACATAAAGCTACTTTACATAATTTATTGAGGTCCACTACTATTATTTTGATCACGTCTGTATACAGGATTTTTTAAAACCGACTCTACAAGCACTGGTTAAACAATTCAATAGCCTGGAGAAGACAATCATATTGCCTTGGCTGATAATGATACCAATAAAGGGATCTGCAAGTTAAAATCGTCTCCAAGCAGTCGAACTCTTTAAGGTCTATCAATTACTTACGGTTTGGTGTTGATGAAAACTAGGAAGTACAATTGAGCACACAGATGAAAATTAAATTTACGTAATTCACGACCTAAGATACAACGACTCCTTATACATGCTTTTTACCCGTCCTTTCTTGGGCACCTTTATGCAGACAACAAAACTACTAATCAACACACATAACTTATGTGTATTGAGCATATGATTTTTTCGTTTTTGTATGTTTTTACAGTCGGGATTGGGACTTTTGCTAGCTATCTCAAATTACGTACATCATGTTGGTTGAGGACCCTCTGCAATTCTGTGCACCAGCTTAAAAGTGGACGTCTTGTGCTGTGTTGTGCCATAGTCTCAGAGTAGAAGATTCCTCAGCTAAGGTTTATGCGTAGACTGGCTATATGTCCGTGACTGGATATATGTAGTTCATGGTTGAGTAGAGCCCAATGAAAACACGACCAAAGATTACACACACAAAACTTGATAACCAGGGTTTTGTACTAAGTCACCTTTGATTTTCCAAGAAAAGTCTATATTACTCATTTACCAATTGACCCCAAAGAAACAATTTTTGAAAAGACTTTTTGTACGTTTGATCTCCGCACAGATACCCTTTACCATGAAACAAAAAGGCTCTCAACCATTATTCAAGGCAGAGACGAAATTCAAAATCATTAATTACTCTAAAAGCTTAAGAGAAATTTTAGATAGATAATTAATTGTCTAGTTATTTTTCAGATTCAGCATCTTTAATGAATAGAACATGTAAAGCAAATGGAAACGACAGTTTTGGTGTAAAAGATGACACGTCAACTCGGCTGTGCCTTTGAAGAGTAGAGCTTTTTTTTTTTCGTCGGAGGTTTTTGTTACGGTATACTGGAGCACTCAGACTCAAAATCTGGTTTATTCTACTGCCAGGCAGCAACCTAGTTTTAATGGAATTCCATGGTCTTCCGAAGGAATCCAATCTGAAAGAGTATTGCTTACAACTGAGAACGTTATGAATAGGGTTACGTAGACTGCAGACTTTGAAATATTCTTGCAGGAGTTTACTCAGGCCATAAGCCTTCTACCAAACTTTTAAACACCAAACTTATTTAAATAAACTTTAATAAACATCACACAGTATTTTAACCCGCCTTTTTTTAAATCCGTAAAAATATTGTGGTGCATTTAAACAACAAGAGATGTCATCGACTTTCGTCGTAAATTTTACAAATTTTATTCTTTTCTTTATGCACAATTAAAAATTAAAACGGTATTTGTTCGTAACTGTTTCTTTGTATAATAAGTCATCTATTATGGCATTACATTCCACGGGGTATACGTTCCAGGGGCGGGTTCATCAATCTAAAGCAATAATACGTTGTATTACTAACCACCTTATCAAGGCTTTAAGTTTTACTTACAAGTTTCGTAAACTGATCCTGACACGCCATCCTGATGCGAGCTGAGGTAGCGGGTGAAGTTAGTTCCACATTTCCTTCAATTCCATACTGTCGACGGGCAGCTGATATGGCGTCCTTGATGGCGAAGAAAACAGTGCTGCCTATGAAAAGGGGAGGTTCACCAACAGCCTAAATGTTAAGAAAACAATTGTTATTTAACTTATTTCACAACGAAAAAGAGAGCGATAGATGCTGCGAGCAAACTAACCTTCGATGAAAACACAGCTCTCGGGTTGGGAGCTCCTGTCAGCAGACTGACATTCAATTCACCAGGAATATCACCGAATCCGGGAATCTTGTACATGCCAGGACCTCTTGAGTACAGCACGCCATTCGGAGAATACATCAACTCCTCCAAAGTAAACAACCCGTATCCCTGCATGAAGGCCCCTTCAATCTGTCCAATATCAATTGCTGGATTCAGACTCGATCCGATGTCCATCACAATGTCGGTCCTTAAAACTTGGTGATCGCCAGTCAAGCAATCGATCTCTACGACAGAAACACCAACTCCATTGGTGTAGTAGTCGTATATTTTCGTTTTACCAGGAGCAGGATCTTCACCTAAGTTGGGTGTTCTATAGTATCCCGTTGCTGATAGACTGACGCGATCGAAGTACGCCTTGTTAATCCAATCTTTCCATTTGAGTTCCGGAAACTGCTCTCTATATGTCTTTAGACGAGAGCTCAAAATCTCACAAGCATGTAGAACCGCCATTCCATTCAGATCCGAACCGACACTGGCTGCCGTGGGCGATGTGTTCGGCACCTTATCGGTGGCTGATTCCGAGATGTGAATGAACTCTGAAGGAATATCCAACGCTCGCGAAGCAACCTGGATCATTTTGGTGTGCAGACCTTGACCAATTTCGATTCCTCCATGGGAAACAAGTACAGAACCATCGAGGTAAATGTTGACTAAAGCTCCAGCCTGGTTGAGATGTGGCACTCCGAATGCGATACCGTACTTGGTTGGTACCACTGCTATGCCGCGTTTTCGCCACCGATGCTCTTTGTTGAACTTTTCAATCTCATTGCGCTGCTCGTAGAAATTTGATTGGACTATGCACTCGTCAAAGCATCTGCAAAATAAGAAGTGTTGGTTAAGGAACTTTGAAAAGAATGCAAAAGCTACCTAGTGATTGGACAGTATTCCAATGTTTGGTTATAGTAGGTTATGTCTCCATCTTTGTAGAAGTTCATCTTCATAACGTCAAGGTAGTCTTTGCCAACCACTTTAGCGACATCCCGAATCATGTGTTCACCCGCCAACATTCCCTGCGGACCGCCAAAACCTCTGAATGCCGTGTTCGATGGCAGATTCGTTTTGCAAACCCAGCCTGTCACTTTGACGTTGGGTATTTTGTAACAGTTCTCGAAATGATTCATAGCTCTATCCAACACCTGAAAGTGAAGCAGTTCAGGATGATAATGTTCTCCCTTAATATCCAAAGGTCTACTCACCGAAAACGACAAGTCCATCGAGTGGCCCCCATTGTTGTAGAGCTCCATTTCACATCCCGTAAGTTTGCCATCCTTTGAGACGGCAGCTTTGTATTTGCACAAAAACGGATGCCTCGTTCCAGTTATCATCATATCTTCATCTCTGTTCAGCATAGTCCGAACTGGTCGCCGGAGCTTGTAGGCAGCCATTGCAACAGGGATTGCGATGCCAAATGCTCGAGCTTCCTTGCCACCAAATCCACCGCCCAATCTCTTCGCTCTGCACACGATCCTTGAGGCAGGAATCGAAAGCGCATGGGCTGTTAACCTTTGAACCTCCGAAGGGTGCTGAGTGGAGCTGAAAATTTCTAATTCATCACTATCCCGTGGCACAACTAAGGCAGCATGCGTTTCCAGATAAAAATGTTCTTGTCCACCCATCCGACAACTGCCTTCTACTACGTGATCTGCCACCTTGAAGGCTTGCTCTACGTTTCCACTTCCAAGTGTCTTGGGATAGCCTGGGAAGTATGATTTTTCCTTGATGGCATCCTCAATAGTTATGATTACCGGCGAGAGGTCCTTGTACTCGATCTTCACAAGTCTTGCTGCTCTTTGAGCAATGGTTTGTGTATCGGCCACAATAGCTCCGATGATCTGACCTTGGCAAGAAACTTTCGATGCAAACACTTGTTCATCATGGAAAACTGCACCGACCTGGTTCTCATCTTCAGTCAAGTCCTTGTGGCAATAAAACGCATGCACGCCGGCTTCTTTTAAAGCATCAGAAGCATCTATTCCTAAAATTTCAGCATTAGCTCTGGTGCTCAAGACAAATGACAGATACAACTCATTGTCCATCCGGGGAATGTCGTCGCAATAGATAGCTTCTCCGGTGGCTTGCTTTAAGGCGGCCACATGCACTTTGGGTCTACCAACAGGATCAGTTTCTGGCTGCTTTGAAGACACCTTTTCAAAGAATTGAGTACTCTTCAGTGGGAGAGGTTCGAACACGTGAGATCCACTCTTCTCCTCAGCCGGAATGGTGTCCTTAATGATTTTGTTCTTCACGAGCTCCTCGCTGATGGCTAAGAAGGCCTTGTAAAAGAGACTTACGACCAGTGAACGCCTGTAGGAAATCATTCCACCGGGAGCTCCAGCAGACAGCGGCAGTTCAGCACACAAGCTCTCAGTTATGTTCTCAATCAAGGAGTGATCCCACTTCCGATCACGCATGAGGAGGGATGTCTTCGGGGCCAGGACAGTTGTCGGTGCCATGCCCCCGAAAGCCATACTCACTTCCTCGATCACATTTGTGTTCGGTTTCAAGGACAAATTAATTGCCGCGTTGACTATGGCTATATCGTCCTCCCTTCTCCGCGCTTGCTTAAAGGCTTTCACGAACTGAAACTTGTTTGTTCTCGGAAACTGTATGCCCATCAAAACTTCATTGGGCTCGATTTTGTTCTTTCTGTAGCTGGTAAAGAAGTTGTCCCCCATATTCACTCTTCTGGTGTACAGGAAATTCTTCTTCAGAGAACCCACGGTTAGCTCCACACCTCCAGCAGCCAGGATCGGGTTCATGTCGGATATGGGACTGGCTGTCATTATGTTTCCACCCAATGAGGCTACGTTTCTTATCTGCTTTCCGGCAAAATAGTGAAACATGTCCAGAGCGGTCTTCAGGAATCTCGTTTCGTGCTCCGGCTTTAACGCGATTTGATTTCGGAGGGTGTCTTCTATTTCCGCTAAGGTCACAGCTGCCCCGAAGTATATTCCCTTTGAGTTCTCTTCAATCCTTATCAGCTCCTCCACTCGTTGAGGGTTTATGAGGACGGGGTACAGTAGATTCTTGATCTTCATCTCTATCCCAACCTCTGTGTTTCCAACAATGATCTTTGCCTCGGGGTGTTTGTCCTTCAAGTTGAGTAAGTCCTGCAGACTAGTCGGTCGATACCATTTGACCCTTTCGTTAGAAAAGCACAGACTCTGCCTATCAAGCTCGTCGCTTAGTTGAAGCTCGGGCGGAAAGATTGGCTCTTGGGTCGGGTCGTATGGCTGAAACTTTGATTTTTCAATGAGGCTGGTGTCATTGATGTCATTGCCGTTACTGGCACAGCCATTGTTTCCGTTGACCTTACAGCACTTATCGCCCATGGCACAGCTGAATTCTTTTGTAAACGTTTTGAAGCCCTCTAGAATAGGCCTGTAGCCCGTGCAGCGGCAAAGGTTTCCTTGAAAGGCAATTTCCAAATCGTGCATTTTCGGTTGTGGCGAGTTCCTTAGCAAGGCGTACATTGACATCACAATACCCGGCGTGCAAAAACCACATTGTGACCCATGGGACTTGGCTAACCGCTCTTGTACAGCGTGCAGTCGTGTTCGGGTGCTTCCAATACCCTCAACGGTTGTCACAGCTTGTCCGTGAACTGCGCACACAGGCGTGAGGCATGCATTAGCGGCAAAGTGTACAGTTTTCTTTGAACTCCGATCCACTTTGGATATCATAACAGTGCAGGCACCGCATCCCCCTTCTCCGCAACCGAGTTTTGTTCCACAAAGGTGAAGTTTCTCCCTCAAATAACTGAGAAGCGTGCATTCTGGGTCAGGTGAATGATCTACAACCTGAAACAAAGACATGGATTGTTGTAAGATTAATAAGATAAGGACTATGCACTCAAGATTTGGTGGTAGCGTCATATCGTAAAGCTCGAAGCAGATTAAAGGCAAATCTTCGTAGAATACCTCAACGACCGGGTGTATTCAAACACTTTGAAGGATTTGACCTGGGGACCTGGGGTGGACCCGGAGCTCAACCAATAAACCTGGGGGGACAATATCTTTTGCTAACTGTCGCCAATTGCGTACACCAAGTTGGTTAAGGTCCCTCTTCACTTAGGTGCGTCACCTTAGACGTGGACGTCCTCTGTTGCGTTGTCCTACCGGTGCAGAGTCGTAGATAGGATTCATTCGATACCAGGTCAGTGCTGATAGCAGTACTAATTACAGTACCTGCAACAGGATATCAATACCCATGGAGTATCGAATCAAAAGTATCGATACTTACTCGTATCGAAACAAATGAGTACCTTTTTTTTCTTACTGCGTTTGAGTGTATGAAAAGCCACCTGCACTGCAAAATGGGACAAGTTCAAACATGTGAGCAAAGCACCAAATATGCGAATTCCTTATGAGTATATTTGATGGGTTTGAAAGAGATAGAGTGTGAACTGCAAATGGGATTGAAAGTGATAAAGTACTGCCTTGAAATGAAAATTCCTTCAGGTGTTTATATTGATGTTTTGGTTATGTATAAATGAGAAGACAAGCTGCTTATACACACGTGAACGTGGTATACCGTGTACACTGTAGTAATACAGACACACATCTATACAGATAAAGGGCAAGCGTATTTTCGCATAAAGTATAATAATAATAATAATATAATAATATTTTTGATTCATTCGATACGATACGATACGAGTACTTCCATTCGATACTTACTTTAATCGAATCAGAAAGGTATCGATACTAATTTTACTTGTATCGAATTAAAAGTATCGAGTATGTACTCGTATTTACTTGGATCGAATCAACCCTAGTCGTAGACATTTGGCATTTGGAGAAAAGAGTGAGATAAGCAATCTTGATATCTTCCAACTGCTTCCTTGCAGAAAACTTTGCAGCATGATAAGCTCCTAAGACAGGTTATAACTGAGGTTTTAGGTCCTACAATCACCAAGAATTTAATATAAAGACTTTATCAAGGTGGCATGACTCAAATGAGATCTTCACGTCGGGTTAAGTGCGGAGGAACTGGAATTTTAAGCAGATCGATAACAAGTTCATAAATTTGCAAAATATCTCGTCCTACTTAAACATAAATCGATTGACTTAAATTTGCAAATCCTTTCAATCGACAAGTACAACGTGCCTTTCTGCTTAGTATTGATAACACTCCATAGCAGCTACCACAAGAGAGCCAAGCTTGATTAGTATTTCTTCTTCTTTGTGTGGCGCTACAGTTCGGGGTTGACCTAGGCCTCAACCAACAAACCTCTCCAGCTAGTACGGTCTCTCGCTAACTGCCTCCAATTCCGTACACCAAGTTGGTTGAGATCCTTTTCCACTTGTGTGCGCCATCTATAACGCGGACGTCCTCTGTTGCGTTGTCCCAATGGCTCGGATTCGAAGACTCTTCGGGACGGAGCTGTGTTGTCCATACACTCTACATGACCTATTTACATGCATTAATTAAAAACGACATAAGTATATACAGTCAGCGTCAAAAGTGAGTAAACAGTCAGTTATATGCCGAAAGTTTATCCACAAAATTAAAATTTACGGACACAGACAAAGCTCGAAAGTGATATTTATTTAACATAAGCGTAAAATAATACAGTTTACTAAATTTAGAAAAAAAAATTAAAAAAAAAGTACCCAAGGTTTTTTTTACATCATAGATTATTTTGACACCGACAGCTGTTTCTCTCTCGAAATCTTAACAGGAAGTCAGTATCATACCTCTGCGGAACGAAATGTGTCGCTTTACGCTTGAACAACGTTGGGAAATATTGAAAACTTATTTCCAAAGTGAGTGCTGTGTAGCCCAAACAGTGCAATTTTTGAAAAGTTTTGCCCGAAATGAAGCACTCACTGTGACTGCTGTACGCAAGTTTGTGTCCAAAGTTCGTGAGACTGGTATGCTGATGGACAACACTCATGGTCCCCGTCGTCGTACGCTGCCCACAGATGAGAATATGGCTGCTGTGACCTAGAGTGTGATCACGATCAACAGCTCAACATTTCACGCACTAGCCTGAGGAGAATTCTCCACAAAGATGTCGAATTCTTCGCTTACAAGGTCCAATTGACTCAGCAATTGAAGGGGCGCGACCATCCGCTTCGTTATCTCTTCGCAGTTTGGGCTTAAGAGCAGCTTGAATAGGACAACGATTTTGGGTGAAAAATTATCTTTTCTAACGAGGCGCATTTTCATCTCTGCGGTTACGTTAACAAAAAATATTGCCACATCTGGAACTCGGAAAACGGAAAACCCGCACATTGGTCGAGAAGCCAATGCATCCACAGAGAGTGACAGTTTGGTGCGGATTGTGGAGTGGTGGCATCATTGGACAATTTTTCTTCGAAAATGAAGCTGGGAACAACGTTTCGGTCAACAGTGAGCGTTACAGAGCAATGTTAACCGCCTTTTTTTTTACTGAAGTTGAAGACATGGATTTGACGACCACTGGTTCATGCAGAATGGCGCGCCATGCCACATGCGATCTTTTGCGCACCAAATTCCCAAATCGTGTTATCAGCCATCTTGGCGATGTCAATTGGCCGCTTCGGAGCTATGATTTGACCCCTTTGGAGTCAGCGTGAAGCCTGTTGGATGAGCTTCCCATTTATGTCATCGTGACTCAACCATTTTTTTTTTCAGAAGTCACGTAAATAAATAATGAATTACTTTCCTCCGCAAGAATGCGATTTTCTATTTTCTATTGACGATGATTTTCTATTCAAAAAGAGCTTTTCCACCAGCGTAACTCAGTTTTTGAAAACATAAAGCCCTACTTTTAGATTAAATGCATTTTTTTATTTTTATCTTTAAAAATCGTATGCTCTAGGAAAAATACTTAAACTGGATACACAATAAAGGGTTTCTTATGCTATCTTACTGGCTCTATGCGGGCACTCTAAGTTAATCTAGGAATTTTTAATTTATTTTGCGTTTTGGCTGCTTTTGTGGTTTTTACATATTTTAATAATACTTAAAACAAAATTACTTATACTGAAAAACACTTAAATAAAAACTTAGTAATGTAAACATTTTTTTTATTTATATTCTTAACCTAACTTAAAATTGGTTTACCTAACTTAAACTGACCTAACTAAACTATCTAAAGTTTTTTTTTATTATAACTATATATTTATGGTTTTAAAATTTTTTTTTCCTTAAATTTACCCTAGTCTAATGTCGTAACCTAAATGGAAGTTGGCCGTAAGGGACCAACAGTTAGCTGATTAAGCTGGCGACGGCTGGGACGTTTGATGGGGTTGCAACCACCAGTAAAACCTACGAACCTTGTCACACTCCGTTCTGTCGCGAACAGAGATGGATCCACTGAACCGGAAATCACCCAGACTGATATAATAATAATAATGCCAGCGCTACAGTCCGAGGTGGACCTGGGCCTAGCTTCTCAACAACCACTCGTGTTGTGCGTGCTATTGTTCTCTCACGAGTGGAGGGGACCTACAGTTTAATGCCGACTCCGAACGGCGAGATTGAGAAGCTTTTTCTAGACAGTTATACTCCTTGAGCATTGTCAGTGAGTCGAAAGAGGTGGAGCCGTGAAAAAATGTTGGGTGTTTTTTCTGGAATCGAACCGAGAACATCGAGCGTAGGAGTCGACGCACTTACCCACTACCCCACGGCGCCCGTTATCAGTCCTTCGCACCACGTGGTAGATCAATGGACATCCTTCCGCGTCCTGGATTAAGCCAATCTGGTCAAGGAACAAGAACGCTTCCGATGGAATGAATCCACTTCGGCGATCGTTCTCGAAATATGCTTCATTAGGGTAGTAGGCTCCAAATATCAGCTCATTTTCCGAGGTTGTAGCTCGTGCAACGTGTCTTCGAATCAGCTTAATAATAAAATTATCTACCCTGTTCACGTATGCTTCGTTATACAAGAACTCTTTGGAATTGAATTTCTTGTACTCAGATTCTGGGGTTCTGTATTTCTTGAGACAAGCCCGGAGACACTACCTCTCGAACAGCTTCATCTCTTCCATCTGGGAAGGACTCACGTTGAACCACACTGGACAACCGTACCCTATGACTGGCCGGATGAGGGCCATGTACCAGATTACCTCCACCCTGGTAGGTAGGTATGGTGGCTTCCAACATATGCACATTGGATTCACTTAGACCCATAGGGTCCATTGCGTTGCCACATCCGGCTTCCTGCTGCTCATTTTTGGAACCATTTCGATTTTTGGACGAATATACATAATTTCTTGACGTCCTTTTCGGATATATCAGTTAGTGAGTTTAGATTATATCCTCCCAGGTTTTTTTTTTCTTATGGAGGCTAAGGCTGGAAAATTGCATAGTAGGTGTGAGGGGGATTCCTCTTCCTCTTCATCCATGCATCTACTACAGTTGTCGTTAAATGGTAAGCCTAGTCTTGCGGAATGCCTTCCCATAGCGCAGTGTCTTGTGAGGACATTTACTAGGTCACCCGGATTGTTTCTGCTTAGGCTAAGGTTGGTTGTGGTTTTCCGGAGATCCATTTTTGGCCATGTTTTCTTGCATGTTGACAGGTATTTAGGTTTCTCCATCTCTCTGTAACCCTACTGGTTGCTAGTTCAGAGATTTTGGTTTTCAATGTACATATATATTCACCCTGGTATCAAGTTGGCTGACGGTCCGTGAAGGACCGATGTTATGCCAACAAGCCGGAAACGATACAAGCACTAAAGGCCAATATCATCCAAGCATCAACAAGGTCTTGGAATACATATGAATAGATTAAAAAATATAAAGTTGCTCTCGAACCTATGTTACGAGTATTCATTATCTTCAAAGTCTTATCTCTTATCAATTGCACTCACATTATTCAAATTCTAAATACAACTTAAATGGGACAATTTCATTTTTTACCCATGTTTCACCAAATCTATATAAATCTTCTCCTTGAATTATGTAGACAAATCTATTCGAATGGCCGTTGAGGAATTTTTTCTTCGCCTTACAAGTAATAAACTTTTTATCGATGAATAAGGGTTTTCTATTTCACCTCAACGTTCAAACGGAGATTCATAAGTCGGTAAAATCATGCAAAATTTTTACATTCCTCCAAGCAATTTGTATATTCAATTTATTATTGTTAATTATTTATTTATTCAATTAATCAAGAAAACAATTGCTCATTGATAATAACACTTACAGACAGTCATTATCTCTCCAAGGCTAGTAGGTCAGTGCAGAGAGAAACTTGTTTGGGTCAGTCATAGCCTTTACGTCACTTTCTTTCAATCTGAATACACGCTCTAGCAACTTTCAAAGCAATGTCGATATTCAATCAAATAACATCCTTTGACAAGCAATTCAACTTTTCATTATCAACGAGCCTTTTATTTGAACACTATCTGAAGAATGTTATCTGCAAATGTCATGTGTTCAGTCAATATGAAAATATAACTATATCACAAATCATTGTGCACGCAAACAAACAAGTGTATAACTCTTACAGTAGTTACTTCTGGCACAGAACAGCTTAGTTCAGATTTAACACGCATTATTTTGAGAATAACTGGTTTTATTTTCCAGTTCAACTAGATGGTTAGTTTTTAATAAATCCCCTCGGCATTCTTTTTATTCAAGTCACGCTTTTTTTTTTTGATCATAGCACTGCGCATGCATTAATTTTTACATCAAGTTTTGCTATTGCCACAAAGCAATACATTGTTGTATTGGAAATGGAAATGGATTTGGCGGCGAAAGAAAACAAAATTACACATTGATCGTCAGCGTAAAAGGAGGCATACGATCGATGGGAAAAAAATTGGTATCCGTCAATTTTCATATAAGAAACATAAATACAGTGAAAATCGCTTATAGCGAAATATCGGTTATTTCGAACCAATCTCTAAGTACCCACTGAGATACGTATAAATTACATTAACGACACATCGCTTTTAACGAAATCGCTTATTGACGAGAAGGCATTGAGGCACAGCAACGCGTAGTGGGAGTTTTTATCCCTACCCAGGTCCATAGAATTCTGACATATCGTAAGCAGGAACAAATTTCCATAGAATCTTTCAATTTGATCGTGATTTACTGCGATATTATGTATTAGAAAATTAATGTTTTTGACTACAGTGAATATTTTAATTTCGAAAAGCAATCCATAAGCCTGGATTTAAGTGGTTGTCAAGTGATTATAAGAGACAGTGAAAATTGCTCTTGTAGCAAGATGAAATTGTTGTTTTTTCTTCTTTAATACAGCGTTTATTTATTTAATTGATCAACAAACACTCTTTGCATTATTTACTAGTCACTTAAAATTCAATTGAACAAGAAAGCCATAAAATTTCCTCGAACACACGTGTTTTGCTTGCATTTTTCAAGGCACAATTGTGCCTAACTTATCACTTCTTAAAACTTCACAACCGACAATACCAAAAGCAACATATTTTTACTCGACATTCCACAATAAATTGTATTTGAAACTGACAATTTTATGTTAGCTTTTACAAATTTATTTCTCCACCAAATTTCAAGTTTCAATATAAATTTGTTTCCGCCGTTGAACTGTCAGAATTCTATGGACCTTGGTAGGGACAACCAATTCCGCCAGAATTACTTCAACCAGTGAATGATTCGGATCTAATGCGCATGGGTCGACGCACGAACCCACACGGCCACGACGCCCACATAATATCTCATAATATGTATTTTTAATTATGTATCTTATTTTTGAGGATTCCCCGTTTAGTGCCCGTTTTTTTCTCATTTCGTTTCTGGGATTTTTCGTTATTTATAGGGGAACATTGGCCCAAAAAGAGCTAAATTCTACTGTGCTATTGTGTTTTAATCTGTAATTATGTGTATGTATTATGTATGTATAATAAACAAACATTATTTTGATTAATTCAATTACAGTTTCAGACCTATTTTTTGTATTATATAGACGTATTGAAAACCAAATATCGGTTTTAACGAAATATCGGATATTACGAGTTCGTTATAACCGATTTTCACTGTACAGTCAAAATCTTACATTACAACGACATCGCTTATAACGACGTATCTGTTATAACTACGAAATTCGTAGGTCCCGGCTGAGCTCCATTATAATCCCACTGACTAACAAATCGTTTACAACGACATCGCTTACAACGACATATCGCTTACAAAGGCCGATTTTTCAATTTTTTAGATAAAATATTGGTTAGAACGACTAACTTCGATTCAGGTGTTGGTGCAACCGCATTTTTTTCTAAAACGGTAAACTGTTTATCTCTAGATTCGATTTATTTGTGTAAATATAATTTTGGATAGCTTACCGTTTGTTTACATGTTATTCTTTTTGTTTTGCGTTTATTAGTGGTTAATATTATTGTTGAAGATCGTGTGTCTGGTGTTGACGTTTGAGTTACGCACGATCTTCGTAAGAATGACATTAAAGAAATCGCCTTACAGTGCGTCGCCTTTTTAAACCATTTTTTGGCATCAAAGGTCTCGGCGAAGTCCTAACCGACCTTGATGAAGCAGCGGCCATTCCCTACCGTCATCCTACAAAGACGAACGAGTTTTGCAGGAATTATAAGATTAGACAATGCGCTGTATAACTTGTCTCCCTAAATACTGTCATACACGGCCATAAAATCGATAAACAGATGGTGGATATTGACTTGAAGCTCCAATGTCTTTTCCAAGATCTGTCGATGATAGACTTTCCTGGCTCGAACCTGCACTGATATTGACCAGTCTGACTATTCATGTAGGGCTTCAGGCGCTAACATAAGACGGCAGAGAAGATCTGATATGCGATAAGAAGACTGATTCCTCTGTTGTTGGAATAGTTTAGGGGGCATTCGTTCTTTACCTGCAAACTTCGAGTTATCGTCAGTCCCTTCAAGGTCGTTATAACCGATTTTGACTGTGTGTATCTTCAGTGCAGGGATTTAACGCAGAATCGCCCTTGCCAGCCGCTAATTGTTCGGACTCTATAAGCTAATAAGTACTGAACTGGGAAAATGGTGCACTCTCTACTTTTAAATGAGGACTTCTGACCATTTTTTGCTTTTCGAAAATGTAATCTTTCCCTACATAATACACTGAAAAGTCCCACTGTTTATTACTACCCACTGTTTTATTGGACTGGGCTTATGATAACGAAATAGATTCGGCTGTAATAACGGCTTTAACTACAGTGGGAAGCAAAACTGTCAGGATGTTTTGCGCATTTATGGTTATGTTATCAAAATGAGTAAGCTAATAGCAATTTGATAAATATTTGCCACGTCGATCCACTGGGGAGAATTCGAGGCATTTAAAAAATAAAGATTGCTTAACAGTTCTTTAAATCATGATGATTTGATTTGATTTTGCTTATGAGTGCGCGTATTCAGCTTCAACCTTCGACTCCGCAACCATCGGACAACGCAATGGAAGACGTTCACAAAACCAATTCCGCAGACAAGTGGAGAAGGACCTCAGTCACTGTGTCTACATCTGTTCTAAAAAAGACCACAAATTATATTGCTAAAAAATAATTTGGTTTATTTATATGTATGAGTATAAAGGTTTCGATGGATGTCAAACCATACTGCGGAATTGGGCCAGAAAGGCTGTCTATATTTCTCCTCAAATTTCTACTGCAAGTGCCATCTGCTGTTCTTTTCTTCTGCTGACCAGTACCATACATTCGCGCAGTATGTGTGTAGCAGTTTCTTCCTCCTCCAGGCATAGACTCCAACAATCATCTTCAACAAACAATTCAACCCCCTTCTTCAGATGATTCTTTAAGTCGCCGTGTTCTGTGAAAAGTGTCCTGTAGCAAATAGGGATGGATTACATTTCAATTACATTTCGTCTGAGAAAGGTCCTTGCAAAAGCTGCGTTACAAGAACTGTGACGGTGGCTGGACAGACTCTCATGAAAATACGCTGGATGTTTTAATGATGGAATGATGGAAAGAAAACACAGACAATCGAATCAAGAAGGCCTACGTGGCATTATATGCATGCAAGCGAGCTTTCGGGAAGTCATGGGGTCTTAAGCCTAAAGTAGTATATTGGATATACCTTGCGGTGGTAAGACCCATCTTAACTTATGGTTCAATTGTCTGCTGGAAAGCACTGGAAAAGAAATACCACCTTGGAAATGTGACAGATTCAAATGGCAGGTTGTCTGGCGGTGATAGGATCGATGAAATCAACACCAACAGCCGCTCTGGAAATAATATTGAATCTTCTTTCGCTCGATATCCACTGCAGCATCTTGGCAGCTAAAACTGCAATAAGACTAAGGGAATCTGGCCTATGGATAGCCAAGCCATATGGTCATGCCTCAATTGTGGATAGATGGAATATATCGAGACTCCGGACGGAAACAGACTATATCATACCCCATTTTAACTGTGAGCAGAGATTCTCTATCAGAGGAAATTCCCAGCAGGGAAGAACGGGATATGGGGAAGTCTGTGCCGAAAAAGAACTTGCCATCTATACTGACGGATCCAAGATGGATGTTGGTACTGTGAGTCTCGAAATACAAATCGGTCCTTCAAACTTGAGGATAGTTTGGTGTTTTAAAGGCCGAAGTTACTGCAATAAAACAAGCTGCGGATATGACTGTTGAGGATATGAATATTTCAGGACAAACAATCAGTATCTATGTATGTTGACAGTCAAGCAGCCATTAAAGCGTTACAGTCAACATTGATAATATCCAAGCTCGTAAAAATGTGCATAAAAAGACTGGACGATATTTCAGTAGCCAATAAGGTGACCCTCTTTTGGGTGCCTGGCTACATGGGAATTTCCGGTAATGAAAAGTCGGATGAGCTGGCCAGGGTTGGGTCACATCTAAGCTTTTCACGGGCCCTATCTGAGGCCAGCACACCGCTTAGCACCTTGTACAGGGAAAAAAACATTGAGTCTAACGAGGCAGCTAATAAATGGTGGTGTCGATTAGACACATGCGTTACAGCTAAATCGTTATGGCCAGTCTACGACAAGAGGAGATTTCCGATCTCATAAAACTAAGTCGGAGGGATATAAGAACAGCCGGAATTGTGAGAGTACTGAGCGATAGGAAATCATGCAACGCGTCTCGCGTCTACCGCGTCTACCTCATGTAGAGACGAAGAAAAAATGTAATCTATTCGTCACCTATTGTGTGATTGTCCTGCACTAGCCGTTAGGAGGAAGGAAACCCTAGGAAGTTTCATTTTTTCGGAGTTGGATGATCTAGGGAAAATAAAGCTAAGCAAACTCCATATACATATCTATATCTGGATGGTTTAACTTAGCTGTCGAAGTTTTAGGTTTCCACGGTTTTAAACTTTTTTGAGCAGGACTCATAGCGGCCTAAGTGAGCTGTTAACATATTCTTCATGTCAGCAAGGCCACCCATCTACCTAATCTACCCTAACTATTTGGATGACTTAGAAAGACAAAGGAACATACAAACAGCATCAAAGTGAGTGAACAGTCAGTCATCCACTCAGAGTCTGTCCACTAAATTAAAATTCACCTGAATGAGCTGGGACAGACATCACATTAAAGCTCCAAAGTCATACTTTGAAATAAGCGTAAATACAAAGCGATCAATTAAATTTAAAAGAGAAAGTTGTTAAAAACTTTTGGCAAATGTGAATGTACATGATTGTGTCAATGATTGTAAGACATAACGGCTTGATGTCATTAAACATTTGTAGGAACCTTTAGACCGGCAGATACGAAAATTGGAAATAGTGGCAACTACATACGAACTAAGTTTTTCAGTAAAACAATTCTTTTTAAAAGTAGGCTTGTACTCACTTTTGCTAATTATTTCTACCCCTTTTTTCTTTTGAATCAAATTAACTGGTTTATGTTTAATCAAAGTAGATCATACTTTGAAGTATTATTTTAGGGCTTTTATTGGAGGTTTCAATATCTGGCGTAGATCATGCCGATCAACTTTAATTTAGGAGACAAACTATCAGCTAATGATGGTTAAATTACTTTTGACGCTGACTGTAGCAGGGACATCGATCCGAAATAAATTAGTTAATAAGGTTAGACCAGTTAAGGCCTTTATTGCAATGTTAGTTGGATAATATTTCAAAAATTGTGAGTCATAATTCAATTTAAAAAAGGAAGGAGATAACAAGGAAAATTAATATAAACAGGCTCTGGAATCAATGCTTATCACATCGTCAATTATCAATAATAAATACTTATCGTGAGCGAACTGGGAAACCAAACACACCTCAGAGTGTCGACGACAATATTAACATACGAAATAGATAAATGATAAACCAGAAGCATTTCAATAGGAACAACGAAAAACAGGGTAATCTCTTCATAACCTAACCTAACCTAATTCCACAAAACAAAAATGTTGCCGATTTTTTTTTTCAGCTTAACAAACTTGAGTCACCCTGTGGTCAAAATGAATGTAAACAAATAAGTAAACAAAGTCAAAACCAGAAAACATGTATATTTTACGCACTCCCGAATAATGAACCCAGTTAGCTCATTTATAACTGGTACATCACATGTGAACAAGATAGAGTTGAACTGCGACTGATGTAAGTGTTTATTACTCCTGAAACCTAAGTATACAGTAAACAGAAGCAGTTGTTCAGATGTTTTTAATTTCATTTCGTTGACGTAAAATCTGTAATTTATTGTTTTGAATTTAAATTGCGGTTGGAAACACCGTGGGGTATCACGGCTTTATTTTATGGCATCACTATCACTTAATGACTTTTCTTATCAATTTTTTGACTCGGTGAATACAAAAGCTTCTGATTATTACGAGCCTATTTTTTCTTTAAAATCTTGAGTTGCCCCATTTTAAATTTAGAAACAATCACCATTGATCTTTTTTTCAAACACATTGCCCACGTTTATTACCTTCCGTCCGTTTACATAAAACACCAGCACCGTCGTCTTGGGCAGATCACTTTCTCCATTCTGACTGGCCATGAGAACGAATCTATTTGCACGAGCTAACGAGTATTCCGCGTGACAATTAACCAACAAATTGATACAAAAACGCAATTTTTTTTCAATTAATGAACTGAATAGAGAAAAATATTATTTTCCCGACATAAACGCGGAAGTACGTGGCGTCTCGTTCAACGAATGAACCTCAACTGAAGTTGAAATCGAGTAAGCTAGTTGTAGCAGCTGATATACAAGAAAATGAGAGAATATATAATGATAAGAGCTGGGAACAGTTTGGTATTGCGTATGATGCAAATGGAAATTGTAAGATCTTGATTGAAATAGTGACAGGCGATAAGAAGTGTAGTTGCATGTTAAAAAACAATAACAAGTGCTGTTGTATCAATGCGGAATCAACTGAACTCAAGGATTTGGCTTGTATATTGGTCAATAACCTCAGTTTAGCAGTTCTATTTATATCATTATCTTATCTTTCATTTAGTTTAAATAAAATCAAACAGAAATACGAAATATGAAAATCTTCAGTTATTTATTTCCGAAGTTCAAACAGATCTTTGACTTGGGGTAGAGAGGTTAAAAAAACAACAATTTTGAGTGCAAATACATGAGTTCATAGGTCAAACGCATAAGAACTTTTACTAATTAATATAGTCGCCCGCGTTTTAGTGTGTCGACTTCTACGCTGAAGGTTCATACCTCGATCCTGGACAGATCAAATATCATTTTCATGACACCAGGTCTCTCAAGTCACTGAAAATGGCCAGAGAGTATTTCTGTCAAAAATATGGTGCAATAGCATGGACCAAGAGAAACAATCTGATCAGCGCGAGGGAGACACTCAGCAAAGTTCAAAGATTGACATGCCTCTGTATTACAGGAGCCATGAGAACTTGCCCAACTGCGGCCATGGAGGTGCTACTGGAGCTGACTCCTTTGCATCTAGTGGTCGCAAAGTGTGCAAACAAAACAATCATGAGAATGGCAAAAGAAGATATAGGAAAAGACAGGTGCATTACAGCCAGGCAATTCGACGCACTAGTCAAAAAGCTATCACTGGCCATTCCGAAGGATGACGTGATTAGGAAATTCAACTTCCAAAAGAAATTTACCAGTAAGCTCAGCACCAAAAGGCACTGGGGCAATGAATCCATGATCCACAGACTGAGCAGCAACACGGTAAAATGGTATACAGACGGATCAAGAACTGATGAAGGAACTGGAGCAGGAGTTTTTGGACCCAGGACAAAATACTTCGAATCCATGGGCAAATATACCAGCATCTTTCAAGCGGAAATGTATGCCATAGACAGATGCGTTCAGATCAATCTTGAAAGGAATTATACCAACTGCGACATCGTAATAATGTCGAACAGCGGAGCCGGTATTATGGCACTAGACTCCTACACCAAATCCAAGCTTGTATGGGAATGCTTGCAAAAGCTCAAAGAGTTGGGTAGCAGAAACAGAGTAAAACTCTGTTGGATACCTGGCCATACGGGGATAGAAGGCAATGTAATTGCCGAATCCCTGGCAAGGAAAGAAGCATCAGAACTCTTCATAGGCCCTGAACCATTCTGCGCTGTAGGAGACCATCTCCTCAGAGAAGAATTCAGGGAACTAGGCAAAAGGAACCTGATAGAAACCTTGGATAACGCTCGTGGAATGAAGCAGGCTAGCAAACTCCTAGGGCAATATAACCGAAAGAGGTTCGAGGCATGCATCAAAATGAGCAAGAATAACATCCGTATCCTAACAGGTTTCCTAAACTCAGGGAGCATCTAAGGAAACTATGGGTATCAGGAGAGGGACTCTGCAGATTTTGGGGAGAATTTAATGAAATTCCAGAACATATACTGGGATTTTGTGAGGCACTAGCCCACCTATGTGTAATAGGACTCCATTACCCTCAATACAACTCTAAAAGAAATGTATTTAAGGGGAACTCATAATAGTGCTAAGGTTTTAAAAGGGGGCATTATGGATCTTGAAGGTCGCGGTGCAAAATACCCTCAACCATAATAATAAATAATAATATCTGTCAAGAAAAGTTTCTCAAACTTCACCGTTCGATAAAATATAGTGGACTCTGCTTATGTGTAACATCAAATATGAAGACAATTTGTTTCACTTTCTTGTTTCAGTTAAAACGATTAGAAGATAGCAAATATACAAATTCATCTGAACGGGCCACTTCAAACTGAATAGCACAGAATTGCCTCAACAAAAATCGCTATGTCTAACGGTCGCCCTTCATGGTTATTTCCAATTTCGTTCGCTATTTTCCAATTTTGCATTTAGACAACCAGTTGACTATAAAATTGAATAGAATCGAACGAAATTCTGTCGGCATCATGCTCTACAGACATTGATGCATATAACCAATAATTCATTAATATTTTTGATTCCATTTTGGCCATTTTTATGTTCAAAAAAGATCTAAAAATATTTGTTGCTTTTTATAGAGCTCCAAGAAAAAATAAGAAGTGTCAAAAAGACTCGTGATTTAAGAGTCACCGTGATTTCACGAACCTCACATAACGGAAATTCAAAGCAGAGCATGACTCAGCGCCCGTGGGTGAATGCTCACTGACAAAGAGAAAATTATTGCGGGTTAGTGTTAATAGTCCGTAGAGGGATTAAGAATATATGGCGACCGTACTTCACACTCGCCGGTTGGACCTTAACGAAAATAACAAATATAGGAGGACACTCTAGTCTTCGAGAGTTGCCAAGATTGTACTCAAGATGGCCAATTGTCAACCGTTCAGGAATGCATTCATGTTGGCATGTGTCTGTTTAGACAGTCAACTGTAAGGGCTTGAGGTTTAGATCCAATCAAATACATATGTAGAAATAAGGAGGTTCTGCAAGACTACCTGAAAAAGTTGTCTCTACACTTTTGCTTATGACGTATGTAGATGTGAAAAACGTACTCAACAAAGTAAATGAAACATTATTTTGGCTTCAAGTTTGTAGGTTATGTGATCGGCAATTGTCAACGTTGAACTAAAATGTCCGAGGGAACATGATGACCATTCGAATGTTCATAAAAAATTCGAATCAGAGTATATAATAAGAATAAATTGTCGTTTATTTTCTCCACTAACCGAATTAAGAAAAAAGAAGCGGACCACTTAGTTCTCCATTAAAGAAGAATATAAATCAAAGTCTGGTATACCGCAATGCATTAGTTGACTAATATTGTTGTTTGAAAGGGAAATCGTGCATCCAAGAAAGCAGAACGACAAAAAGTAAGCCGATGTAGGTCTGTTTGCAGCTTTAGTTTGAGCTATTACTAATAGTACCACATAGCAATCTGTCAGTCGCTTTATGAGAATTTTTCGCTGAGGCTATGCAATTTTTTTTGAAATATCCACTCGATCCTTCGCCATCGACTCTAACTCATCTGGAGCTATGACCAGGCGCATCCAGGTGAGTTTTTGTACTTGGTCCGGTCGCCTACCTGATGGAATCGTATTCAAGACATGCCTCGGAAGTCGTGATGATGGGGACATTCTTGCCACGTGACCAAACCATCGATGTACAGCCCTTTCCGTACGAAGAAGCAGCTGCCCAACTGCCGTGTTTCTCATTCTATCCCGGCGAGTAATTCCCATAACAGCACGAAGACATCTCATCTGGGCAGCTTGTACTCGCGATCTTATTCTTTCGGTCATTACCTAAATTTCATGATCATAGGTGAGGGTTCGAACAAATACTGCTTTAAAAACCGTTAACTTGGCTTTGACATCAAGCTCGGCCTTCCTGATTACAGATGGACCAATGTGGCTTTTACATTGCATATGATTTTCCAAAGCATATTGTTTGACTTTATTAAAACTAAGTGCTCAATTCACATGTATGTAATTACATCTTAAATATGTACTACTATACATATACAAAAAATAAAAAACGAAACATTAAATTACATTGAGATACAGAAAATCAAGAAAAAGCTTGTTATTTAAAAAGTACGGTGTGTAAGGCGACATCAAGGCAACAAAATTCAATTTCAATTTCAATTTCATTGGGCCGAATATTAACATTTGGCATAATGTCGCTTTCAAAAGTTTAATAGTTCCAAATTATTTTGCGACATTATCCCAAATTTGGCCCTAGATAGGCACAAGATAGTTTAAGGGGCCCGGGCATAACTCTAAGCGACATAAGGCCAAATTCTAGCATTCTTTCTCAAAGTGACATAAAGCCAAATTTTTTTGAGACATAACACCAAATAATAATGTCAATAAACATCAAGTGGGTCATAATTCCACAATTTTTAATAACATTTATATGTGTAATTCAAATGAAATTGAACAGTGGAGTTAGTATGAGGGAACGGCCAAGTTTTAAAATTTGGCCTTATGTCGCTTGGCGTTATGTCATGGCACAATAGTTTAAATTTGCAGCAAATTAAAAAATATAGTGGAAAAGGTATGCAACCCCCCTTCCAGGGTCACCATAGGATTTTGAGTAGGTGCGAGATTCTGTGCATTCAAAGTTTCTTTTTATACATGTTTTCCATAGACTTTACCAAAATCTACACGCACAGAACCTCGCAACTGCTTCAAATTCTATAGCGACCCAGGGAGGGGGGCAGCATGCTCCCATACTTATTCCATCCAAAGTGACATAGTGCCAAATTGGCTCTATGACGCTTACCAAAGTGACATTATGCCAAATGGAAAAATTGGGCCTAATCACACTTTCGAAAGCATTATTATACCAAATTTTTCCGTTTGGCAAAATGTCGTTTAGCACAATATCACGGCGCCCAACAAAATTGTCTACAAAACTTAAAAGTAGTTAAACTCAACAATTTGTTTTTTGCGTTTTGCATTACGATTTATATGAGTTATGGTTGTGTGTTCATTGTATTACAAATAAAATACGAAATATTGAGGGGAGAACAATGTATCAACATATTCGTAAAATGTGACGATTTTTCAAGAGACGACCGTTTGTTATGAATTATTGAGGTTTCGATTTATCGGGGTACGAATTATCGCGATTCGACTGTATATATTTTAAATTTTGGATTCTCTCGCTTTTATGAACTTACATATCTAATAATTTTCAATATTTTGGATGTCAAAAGATGTGATTTACTTATGCCAATTCTCTATGAAGAAGTTTTCTAAAACAGTCCAAAAGACTATCCCTCTCGTTCACTGTTAAAAAAAGTGTACACTAAACAAACAACTAAACAACTCAAATTAGTACTTAGTATGTTTCCTCTTCGACTACAAAACAGTTTCTAGTCGTGTTGGCTTTGACTCAAACAACTTTTTAATAGATTCTATTGGATTTTTTTCCATTCTTCCTTCAAAATTGACTTCAACGACTTTTTGCTTGGTATGTTCCGTTTTCGGATCTGCGTATCCAAATAATTTCGCAAATGCTCGATCAAGTTAAGGTCTGGGGATTTTAACGCGAAAAAAATGAAGAATTTTTTGTTATTTTTTTATTGAATTTGTATTATTATGTTATTTGCCAATCCGTTTTGTTTTGTTATTAAAAAAAACATTCCAAAGCATCAAAAATTTCCAAAATCGGAGGTCTGAAACCCATTTTATTAGTCTTTTAATATGTCACCACATAAGTGTACACTTTTTTTGACGCTCACTGTATTTTCAGCGTATGGCAATACGCATAACTTTTTTCAATGTTGTATTTCTGTGGGGTAATATTCCTGCACCGTCAAAGATTTCAAATCAATATTTATAAATCTTTTGTATCCCCGTGTAAATCAGAACCCTGCATCGCACTTGACGCTACTATGCCACCCTTACGTTACCATCACGTTTGACACATCTCTACGCTCATAAACTTTCCTTATCAGGATGAATTTACTTCAGGCACAACGGCTGCCAAATAAATTCTGACAGCACTTGTCATCAAAATCCATACGTCTCACACCGATGGACATCGCATATAGCACAAATCCAACCATCCCTTTCCAACTGCCAGCAATTGCGTACTGAAATATACCAATGTGACGTCATGACACTCAACAATGGTGCGCGTATGAAAAAAGTTTGACATCTCTCACGCAACCTGCTTATTCACTGATATACTTCTCTCGTCCGCCTTCGTATTCCTCGCCAACACCGTACATCAGATATTGTATCTTTTTCAGATTGCGCTTTAAAAATATATTTTATTATTTTTTTTCGTTCCACCTATTTCCCCCCATTGAGTTATTTTGCGTGGATTATGACAGTGGTCTCCGCCTATTTATCCGTGCCCATAGATCTGAACAAGATGTGATTTCAAAACAGTGTTCCAAAGAAATTATACATAGTTTTTTTTATTCATCTCAAATGCAATATTGTATTCTCTAGTGTGTCAGCAAAGCATACAATTTCACATTCATTCATTTTTTCTTTTCCATTTTATTTGTCAAAAAGTGCAACATGATGTTATCGATTCTGTTTGCTGAAAGTGAAAATAAAAACACTGCAGTGATACGGGCATAAAAATTCATCTCGAAAAGAGATTTTTTTTCACAGAAGTAAAAATATTGCGAGTATAAATAGTGCACTCTTTCTCTGGGTAAGTGGTTTTTCTGATTTCCTATCATCAATTTTTTTTTCTCCTTTTTGTTTCTTCTATTTTTTTGTTTTAAGTTATTTTTCTGTCTTGTGTACTTCGTATCTCAGGAGGGCTTGAACTTATTATATTCGCGAGTTAATTATATTCAACAAATCTGAATCTGATGGGAGGAATAAAAAATAAATAAAAAGGAATTAATCTTATCTTGGGTACATAAACAATATATTGGGAATTTTCAGAATAGGAATCCCACGACTTTTGTCGTAAGCAATTTACGATACATGGCTCGTGGACATGGCAAGTTTTGAGTTTTTTTTGTTTTCTGTTAGCCAATCCCTAAAATGCTTTTTTTCTTCACTTTTTGGTGAGTTCGTATGACAAACTGAATTTTGTCCGGATACGCTTTACGAGGGCAAATGTGGAAAAGAAGGGGGCGGTCTCACGGAATTAATAAATCGTCGAAGTTCTTATGTGAACATAATGATATGCAACTCATGTGTTAAAAGTCTTGGTTGTTGCAGTTATTTTGTTTTTCTTATATTTTTTTTTTGGCTTGTATTCTTATTCGGTTCCAGGGTCTGCATTGAACAATGCTTTGGTAGGGCGGAGTATGTGTTTAAAACATGGTCAACCACCCGGTTTTGGATGTCCGTTTGTTGAACAGATAACATTTGGTCTATTCAAGTTATTAAAATATTTCATGCAAGGTGTGCATGTGTAGTACCTGGTTTCAAACAGCTTTCAAAACCAGTTTGTATATGCATTTGATCTAGTTTGGCAGAGGAACATCTTTTTGACTTAAATGTCAATGTCTGTCGATTCCACCCTATACACGATGCACCCTATTCCCTTGAATTATATGCTGGAAAGGGTGAATATTATTCTCCCTTAAAGTGTAGAGTGTAGAGTGTAGGCAGAAATATCGAGTATAGGACAAGATTTTCTGTGTGGGATGACAGGCTGTTTTTGTTGTATGTTGCAATGTGAATTCTCTATCGCTTTGTTTGGTTGCATGAAGTGGTCAAATATTCGGGTTGTAATCAATGCTATTTTCTCCTGTGGAATGACCGATAAGTTTTCGAATCCTTCACCTTCAGTTTTGGAAGAATCTTTTATCTCCTTCTTAGAATACGATGTCATATCGTTTACCTAGAAACAAATGATTGCGTTTCCTTGGGTTTTCACATTTGTACGTCGTGAGCTAAGTGATTTAGTCGTATAATTGGTCACCGTGGAGCAATGTTTAATCCAGATAAATTTCAAAAATGTCACTGAGTCAAATCATGCGTACAATCGTGAGAAGTTTCGTAGTTGGATTCCTAGCACAACGAAAATAACTTCTAAAGAACCGAAAGGGGCGAATATTTTGGGGAACCGTCTAGCTTCTAGAATAGATACACTGTCCTTCTTTACTTAGTGCCACATTCCCGAGAGACATTAGCCTCAACCAAAGCACAATGGTTCATCACTCATAATTAATTACATTGACGATGACGTGAGATGTACAGCTGTTGACTGTTTTGTATGTCGTTCTATGCGGTAGGTCCGTCTGGTGCTTCGAGGCTCTTTGTTTTCAAGTGACCGGGAACACAGCAGAATCGTTGATAAGTTCTTGAAAACATTTAAAGCGAACAGAGTGGTCAGCGATTTTGCTCTTAACACCTAACAAAGCAATTTATTGATATTGCAGATGACAGAAAGACTCAGGATGATTTGGTTAGACCTAGTCTGAAAACTTTCTGATGTCATCTTCCCATTGCCACATCTTTCCACAGCCTAGTGATAAACATTTTGCGCTTTGCTCTCTTGTCTCTCATTCCAACGACGGAATTATATTTCACCAAAGGACTTAATTATCTGCATAGCTTCCCTATTTCTTTTTATTTTATTTTCTTTGGCTGGCTCTATAGTTCGAGATGATTTCGGTTCTAGCTTCTACAATGATATTATTCTCTCATGTCGGAAGGAGATACAAGACTAAAGAGATGTTGTGCCACAAAAATTCGGGTGACCGGATAAGAACGATATCAGAAGGAATTGTAATAAAACAATGACGGTGTGAGAAATTCTGGGTTTCCTTGTCGCCCGGCTTCGCTGACAGCAGACAATCGGTCAGATTCAAACAATCGGTCTAATTTTTGATGACTCGATTCAATTTGTGCGAAGTTATTCCGGCAAAAGCGTCGTCCAAATTGGCTTTTTTTTAATTAAGGACTTGATGTAGCCCCAGAGAAAATAATCGAGTGGTGCCAAGTCGTATGGCGGCCAATTAATGAACGCTCGCCGTGAGATCCAATGATACCGCCATGTCATAAACCGCGCCAAACAGTGGATTGTGTTTGCTCCAATAACGGCAATTTTGCTTGTTGACATAACTGTTGAACTAAAAATGGGACGCATCCTAGAAGATTATTTTTTTTCCAAAATTTGGATCTCCGGCCAACATATCCAACGTCCAATTAGCGAACTCGTGGCATTATGTCGTCCGCATTCAATTCTTACATCAGCACAATCTTATAAAATATATAAGCCCAAATCCAACTGGGTTGACTCTGGCTATAACCAATTCAGTTAATCTGCACCGAAACGACATTTCTGTCTCTTCTTCAATACTGACTGTGAAAACGCAACGTGAATTTTGTCGTGAGGTCGGTCGACATCATGGCTACAGACAATTTGTCGCACCGTGGAAAAGAGTGAACGTTAGTACAATCTTTTAGACCTTAATTCACCAACCATGCAGAGATTGGTGCGAAAGAAGACCTATCTCTGCATGGTTGGTGAATTAAGGTCTAAAAGATTGTACTAACGTTCACTCTTTTCCACGGTGCGACAAATTGTCTGTAGCCATGATGTCGACCGACCTCACGACAAAATTCACGTTGCGTTTTCACAGCTGAGCCGGTTTTTCTAGCATGTGTCCCTATTTTGTCGGATTGTTTTAGAATCGATCAGAGTTATCATTTGCAGAGCACTTTATTAAGGAATCCGCAAACCAAAATTTAATCATATCTCTACATTCATAAAAGCGTTCTCAATTATCGACCGAACCACTTTATCGACTCCTACAAAATTCCTAAATATGTATTCTGTTTGTAATTTAACGCTTTGATTTAATTGTTGACATTACAACCTATTTTTTTTAGTTAAAGAAAGCTGGCGTTAGTTAGTGCATAAACATTGAAGAACTGGTTGAAATCGATTCAACAAAAACTAGTACATTACCAAACTGGTAGTTGCGCAGTTTTGACACATTTGATTCATTGCAAAACAGAAAAGTTCAATATGACGGATTCAAGCATCAATCGATGTCACTCTCCTCACTTCAGCCCAATGCAACAGCACAACAGTAGTGAGTATACCCTACACATCGATCTAAAAAAGAGAAGGACCAACGACAGATGAAATATATATTTTTTTAAATTTCAGGCCAACAAGATACTTTACATGTTTACTTACCAAATAATGGCTTTCGAACAATCAAATTCAACATAAACACCGATGATGTTCGAAAAATAATTGAAAAGATCGTGCAAAATCTTATACCGGGACAAAAAGCGAACTCACAAAACTATGCGTTGCGCTTGCGCAATGTTATTACCAAAGAAATCGTCTGGATATCCAGAGATACACCGATGACTCAAGTGATTGCACGCATTTCGAATCCATCGTGTTCGAATCCTGAATGTCCGTGCAGTAATAAAACAACTGTAACACGAAAAAAAGAACCACATAAGCCAGACAATGGAGATACTCATATAAATCATGTGTGGAGAGCTGAACTAAGAGTTCGTTATATTCCAAAAAGTATAAAGGAGCTCTACGAAAAGGACAGAATAACCTGCCATTTTTATTTCGATCAAGTACGAGTCGATCACTATGGGTCACATTGACTTCATTTTAATGAATCTATTTTTTTGTCTGGTTTTAGGTTAGACAAGACTACGTTAATTCTAACATAACAACAAGCGACCTCGATACAGTGATACAATTGTGCTGTTTAGCAATAAGACACCATTTCAGGGATGTAATGAAAGCAGACGACAAAAAACATCATGTAGACTATATTGACAAGGAGATTGGATTTAAATCTTTTTTACCAAAAACTGTGATACATACCACTAAGCAAAAAAATCTAAAAAAGTTGATACAAACTGGTTACAAGAAAGTCTACAACTACAGTGATATTGAGTACATTCTTAAGTAGGACCTGATTACATCTCTCACTGAAATAATCTCATTTAACTCATATTTCTTTCTTTTTTTAGATTTTTTGAGCTTTTGCAAACTCAATATACATTTGATCAAGAACAGTTTTCGGTAACCCTCAGCTCAGCATGGAATATATCGGGAATATTGCACATTGGCCCAAACATTGGTAAGTTCAAGTGTGTGCTTGACTGTGCCTTTAAGACTATTAACACAATCTCATTTCAGGAATCTCCTATCTCACAAATCCACAAGAAAAGCCAACTAAAGTGGCAGATTTTGAGAATATTGAAAAGATTGAAACGTGCATCTTACAAAAAGACAGCAATCAGATTGGTGATTCGTCAGCCGATCGATTGAAAGGCATACACAAACATTCTAACAATAGTTATAATGAGAAGTCTCTGGCTGAGAAGAACTGTAATTGTCGAGATATTAAGACTCAGTTGAAAATGAAAACTAGTAGCAAAGATGAAGATTTGGTCATAAATTGCGCTGGCGTAAATGTAAGTATGTCAAATTTGAAAATTCCCGAAGAAAATTAAAAACAATTCATATTCAAATATTCATCGCAATTGAATCTGTAACCATTTGATCTATATTCTTCCTTCTGATGACACAGTCCGGGATGGACCTGGGTCTCAGCCAACATGATTTTGTAGCCAGCACGATTTTTAACCATCTGCTTCCAATTACGCACTCCAAGTTGGCCGAGGTCCTTAAGTTGTATGCGCCATCGGTGTCGTTGGCGTCCTCTATTGCGTTTCCCCGCAATAGGCGCGGAGTCGTTGACTCTTCGGGCTGAAGCCGTGTTGTCCATGCGCTCTACATAGCCTAGCCAGATAAGAGTTTTTTTTCGGATGGTCCGTTGTACTGCAAGGTAGAAACCTACTCCAGTGCCGTTAATTTGATCCCAACGGCAAATGATGACTGGACCAGGCTCGATTTCACTGGGATTCGGACCTGACACTCCTCTAACAGAGAACTCTCCACCGTTCTTCCTGAACTGTCTGACGAGTTTGGCAGGAATGTCAAAACTATATAAAACGCTGTATAACTCGTCCCTATTCATACTTTTATATGCGGTCTTGAAATCGACAAATTCCATTATGTAGGTTCCATTTAAGGCATGCTGAAAGATTAGGCATACCATTTAACTCGCACTGCCGCAGCTGCCGGGTGGAAACTGAGCCAGAAACTCCCGAGCACTTTCTGTGCAAATGTTAGGTATCCCATAGGATGTGGTATCAAAACGGCGCTTTCATGGCGCTAATTGCGTGCGAAAACAGGATCTGTATGTCCACCTACCTAGGTTCCATCTAAACTGTTAGTTTCCAATTGTTCTTTAAGTCAAAAGCTAGGTTGATATTATTTCATTTGTTTTCAATGATCGGTTTCCTTAATCGGGCGCTGTTTATTATTCTTTAGAATACTCATTTTTCAAGCATTTAGAAATATGCGACATGTACGATGACGCTTGACTCGATCGGTGACTCCCTCTTTATTTAGATTAGATTTCTGCGGCTGTGTTTCATCTGCCTTCCATACTTGACGGTCCAAAGAATGCTGCTTGCAAGTGTCAAGACTTCTTGCACCCTCCGTGATCTTAAACGGAAGGTTCGGTCAACCGTATCTGTAAAACGTGGGCGTTTGTTTGACCAATTTTTTTTCCGCTTTCGCCAAAGTTTTGGAAACGCAGCCAATCATTTCGAAGTTCTACTTCAAACTTTAAATTGTTCGTGACGGCCATTCGAGAATAGTCAACCATCTAAGAATGTTTTAGTCCTAAATACAAAGTGACTTTAGACGCGCATGGGCTTCAATTTTAATTCCTATTTTGTAAATCGTTTATGTTCGTTTTATTTAATATAATAAAGGAAGATATAACCAACATTTTTTATATTGCTCATAACGCCTCTCTATTTGAGTGATGACACCACTTTTGTCATCTTCGAAATGTAGATATGAAAAGCTTACCCGCAGGCTGAAACATTAGCTGTACATATAAATTTCCTCTTTATGAGGCTTAATATATGGATGTACTGTATTTGATCTCATTCAACAAACCACACCAACTGGCACGATCTTACGCTAGCCGTTTTCATTCTCTTACTACAAGTTGGTTGAGATTGAAGTAACTTGTTGTTGAGCCAACTAACTTGTACTCATCGTCCGTTACATTGCTGGATGTATTGTTTGCAAACTTGAAACAAATGGAACAGTATTCAAATGAAAAGGAACTGGTATTTAGTTAAACAGAAACCCTACATCCGTGACGCTACTTTCGGCCTCAGCTCACCACAGACTTCGCCGTGAAATATGTACTTTGTTTCCTGACCACTTACTCAGATCGATGGAATGCAGATCCACGTATAAAATCACCATTTCACTTATCCAAAACTTTACATTTCGATAAAGAATTAAATTAAAGACCAATTCCGAGAAAAAAACTTTCTTTGGGGAGTAGTTTATCATAATAATAAAGGCGATGCTACAGTCCGAGGTGAACCTGGGCCTAGCTTCTCAGCAACCACTCGTGTTGTGCGTGCTGTTGTTCTCTCACTAGCGGAGGGGACCTACAGATTAATGTCGACTCCGAACGGCGAGATTGAGAAGCTTTTTCTAGAGAGTTCTACTCTTTGAGCATTGTCAGTGACTCAGAGCCAGAGAGTCAGAGAGGTGGAGCCGTAAAAAACTGAGATTTGAACCTAGACTTGAAGGTCCAGTGCGTATGGGTCGACGCACAAACCCATACGGCCACGGCGCCCAGTAGTTTATTAAGAAATACAATTTTAGGTGGAGGAATAACCTGATTCTCATGCAAATATAAATAAATCATTCGACTGTTTCTAAATTTCAGACTGCCGACAGCATTGCAGACTTAGTGGATGGCTACTGCAGTTTAGTCAACAATAGTGAAATATCGCTCTGGGATCGATCTGGTACAGCTGGAAGTAGTAGCAATACAAACTCATTAGACAAGTCAAATAATGTTCTTAAGAATAGCACAGCAAAGACAAACGAAAACAATGACAATTCGAATCTATCGTCAGTAGTACCTAACCCCAAAACCAACAAATTAGTCACAAAGCAAAATGAACAACAAAAGAATACTCCAAAACTAAGTGAAGACTATGCTGAAATAGGCTTGGTCGACGAAGAGGGTGATTACTCCACACCGGCTGGTAGGTTTCAACCCCCAATAATTGACACGTATCAATACAAGGGCAAGTTGAAACTTGTTCTCTTGTCATTTCAGCTCGAAACTACGAATTGGACAGATCACAAATAGTTCTTAATGATATTATTGGTGTTGGCCAGTTTGGTGATGTGCACATTGGAACTTACTATAACAAAGAGAAACCCTCACAGAAGAAGAGCTACAACAATGTGAACGGCTTGGATAGCGACAGCAGTGCATCGTCTGGTCACCATGGGAGTAACGATACCAAGACTGGAGTTATGCAGGTAGCCGTTAAGACATGTAAAGCAGACGATGATCCGGATAAAACGGAGAAGTTTCTTCAAGAAGCCTGTGAGTTGCATTGAAAATATTTCCATCCTGTACAGGGAGATATATGAAAGATATTAATTTTTCATTTTAGATATTATGCAGAAGTTTGATCATCCTCACATCATTAGGTTAATTGGAATCTGTAGCAGTGCTCCAATTTGGATTGTCATGGAGTTAGCGAGACATGGGGAACTGAGGGCGTTTCTCAAAGCAAATAGCGAGAAGTAAGTAAGATCGAAGTCAATCCCGCAGAAACAGTTCTCATGAAGATAACTAGATCTCTTCGCTCCCCACCACACATCAGTTGCTGCATAAGACTGTCAAAGACATTCCAAAATTCTTGGGTATCATCAATAGCGTCTTCTCTGACCGTTTCCATTCTTCGTCTTTTGTTTGCGCAAGCGACGTCGAACTTTCGGAGAGTTTCAGGGAGACTCGATCAACAAAGTTCCTAGCGGTCTGTTGCGATTGTAGTATTCTGACGTCAAGCAGTGGTGTTCTTTCTCGAATCCGTTGTTCTCTCGATATCCATGTCCCTACTTTGGCCGCAAGAAGGAAATTATCCGAGTCGGTGTTGGTTCCTCGGAACGTTGAAATGTTTGACGTCGATCGCAACGCGATCAATCTAGTTGATGGTGGATTGATGAGGGGACCAGGCCCCTTTATGGATGTTGAGTTGCGGGAACCGTGTGCTAGCTACAGAAAGGTTTCGCTCCGTGACGAAGTCCATAAGCCTAAGCCAGTTTTCTGACGTGGTGTCGTGAAGGCTGTGCTTACCGATGACGATGAAAAGATGTCCTCTTTACCCAGCTTAGCCTTAAAATCTCTTAGAACGATCTTAACGTACTAGGCATTGATCGTATGTTTTTTCTAGGAGATCATAGAAGTCGTCCTTGCTGTCGTCATGTTTTTCCTCTGTGGGGGCGTGGGCGCAGATTAGGCTGATGTCGAATTTAGCCTTGTTGCGGATTCTCATGAGGCGCTCGCTTATGTACTTAAAGCTTAAGACTTTTTGCCCAAGTCTGCCTCGAACAACAAATCCATATCCGAATAAGCGCTGCCTTCGCTCTATGAAGTATTCATTTGCATTTTCTGGACTGTGATGTCTGCGGTAATACAGCAGTCTACGGATTCCGCGAGTTCATTTGCTGGTCAACAGTAGATCCGCCTGTATCCGGGGCTATTAGTCTCTGAACTTAGAATTTCTTATGTGGTGAGGTAGTTAACCCCTGGAACCTGGAGGACCGAGTTCTCATTTAAACCCCTGTACAGACGGGTCGCAGCATACATTGGTTCACCTCAAAGCGGTTGCTGAAGAGGTTATCCAGAGGCGCTACAATGGCTATATGCCAACTTCACCCGTGCATTAACAGGGATGGTTGCTGGCATATGGTCAGGTTAAGAGCAACCAACGACTCTACCTGAATGCACAGGACAAAGCCCTCCAACAAGTAGATATCCTCGATGAAAAAAACATCCATATGTTTGATGAATGAGTTGCACATGATTTTATTTATTTAATTTTTTCGTTGCAGACTCAAAAGAGGATACCTTCTCTTATATTGTTATCAACTCTCAACGGCATTAAGTTACTTAGAATCAAAGAAATTTGTCCATAGAGATATTGCAGCAAGAAATGTACTAGTCAGCACACCAACATGCATTAAGGTTCGTAAAAACATCATTGCCTCTTCACTTCCCCCAACTTCATGTCTGATCTCTGAATTTTTATTACAGCTTGCAGATTTTGGACTTTCCCGATGGGTGTCAGATCAGTCCTACTATCACTCTAGCATGTATATGCTACCGATCAAATGGATGGCACCGGAATCAATCAATTTCCGGCGATTTACCACGGCCAGTGATGTATGGATGTTTGGCGTATGCGTATGGGAAATTCTAATGTTAGGTGTGAAACCATTCCAAGGAATAAAAAATAACGATGTGATAATAAAATTAGACAATGGAGAGCGTTTGCCCCTACCCAATAACTGTCCACCCCGTTTGTATTCCCTCATGTCACAATGTTGGTCGTATGAGCCACTGAAGAGGCCAAACTTTAAGAGCATCAAGGAGATATTATAGTAATTGTGCAAATTTGCGGAATTGAGAAATTCGATTTGAATTGTTTTTGATTTTGCAGTGAGATTCTGGTTGAGGAGAAGCTGAGTGATTCCGAAACGATGCGGCGGGAGAATCGAAGAGTAGCTGCTATGTCCTGGGGAGCTGGAGAAAATGTACCGCCGCCAAAACCAACACGAAATAATCCTGGAAATGGTAATATACACTTCTGGCTGCCTAGACAATTTAGATACAAAGTCATCTTTGACGCAGCCTGTAGTCGACATATTTTGCTTCCATTCTAAATCGATTGTCTTTCTTGTCGCTAAGAGCAGGCATAATGCCCTCCCCTCTCAATCACCTTCCTCGCCAGTCCAATTCGCCAAAGAAGAATCTGCTTTCAAAAGAAGAAGAAATAAGTTGTGTGTTTCCAAATCGTTCCACACAATATAGGAGGACTGGGAGGAGATAGGTGTTTATAAGACATGATATTTCTTTATCGAGTAAAGCGTTTTGAATCCAAATGTTCGAGCAGATAAAAAAATCTCCCTCGGGCCTCCACCAGCAAGACGATTGTGATTTTTTTTTACAATACAGTTCCAAGATATATATAGTTCCTTGAGAATAAAACGTAACAAAAGAAATGATTTCAAATAAAATTCTTTTCTTTTAGATTCCTCATTTTTGATGCCTGCCTTAGAAGAAAATCAAGGAGCACCGCTAACGTACATAATAGCACAAAACTCAACAGTTCTCGCCCGCCTAATGATGGAGAACGAGAGCCGCAGTATCAATCCATCGTGCTACACAACACCAGCCTCGGTATTTAATACTTTAGCTGTAGATGTAGATGAAGCTAAGTCTAAAATAACTAACAACATTAATCCGGCCGAAATATCATTAAAAACAAAAAAACTTCCCGCCTCGGAGTTGCTTAAACTGGATCCAATTATCGATGATAATGTTTCACTAGCACAGCAAAAATCGAATAGTTTTGACCCTCAAGTAGGCTCCTCTCCTCCATTAACATCAATGAATGCACCCCAAGTTGTCCAGAATAATTTTACCGGTGATTCATCCACGTTTATGGACAATGATGCATCAAAAATCTCGAACAAAGTCGATCCGAAGCATAGTTGCAACAACGAACAAATGCCAACAATGCCGCAAACCTTTAAGAACAATGCAATTCCCTTCCAGCAGTTCTACGACCAGCAATATGTCCACCATTACGCAATTGATTCAAAGCAGCCGCACTACAAGATGAAACCTCTGCAATCGTCGAAAATCTGCTCGCTCATCCGTCAAACAAGTGGAAATGCAATGGACCCGAATGCTGCAAATGCAGACAGTTTCGAAAAGCAAGCGCGCACATTTTACGGCAGTCTAGAGCGCAACCAGCAGGTTCTGAAGTCTGTTCAGCAAGTATGCATGCGCCCAAAGGGTGGTAGCTTGGAAAGAAACCAGTCAATAGCGGACGTTAACAATATGATCAGAAATCGGACGTTCCGCGGAGGCAGTCTTGAAAGAAACCAACAAATCACTGGTCGTCGATCTGGAAGCCTAGAAGGTAATCCCAGTTATCAGGTATACCGCACGCCGATGAGGCCGACTATAGAATCAGAACAAGAAGGCATCTATGACTTTGGCGGAGCCAATGTTAAGAGTTGCGCACAAATAATGGGAATGGCTCCAATCAAAGTTGCCCCACAAACGCAACCTCCCATGCATCCAACACCATACGACTTCATGAATTCTTCTATACCCGGCACTCCACCAAGTGTCCATCATCCCACGACGTACATGCATCAACCACCTCCGCCGCCGTATATGCATTTCGGTAAAACAAACACCAACATGAACATGAACATGAACAATGTCCAGTGCCCCCAGAGTTCAATGTATGCACCAATGATGTCTGGTATGGGTTACTTGAGAACCTGTGATGGTAATCAATCAACGTCAGTGCCTCAACCAAATTCACTGCCTATTTTGCCAGAAAACATTTCTATTGATAATTCGATCTTAAGTCCTCACAAACCGTCGAACATGATGCAAAAACAAGACATGGCTCGTCAGTACTTTGAGCAGCAGGGTCGTTCGGAGGAAATAGCCTTTGAGGCAAATCATGAATACTGTGAAAACTTTAATCAGTCTGCTATCGATGAGTGCAAGCAGGTTTGGACATATCTTGCTGCTTGAGATTTGCATTGTTTCTTTTTTTTTTGTTAGTTGTGGACACTTTTTGAGTTCTCATTACTTTTAGGTTAGTTGTAGTCTGTTTGATTCGATTGAAAAGTTTTGTTTTATTTCCTTGGCATTATTTTGATTTAAGAAAAAGCGAGCGTTTGCTATTATTTTTAGATATGCATGATTTTCTAATATTATTTGTTTTTTAAACATTTATTTATATGAAATCTTAGAAATTTTTTACCCAAACTGTGTCTACGTTATAAAGTTCTTTCTTACTTACTTCTCAGGCCAGTGACCAATGGAGGGTCTCATGTGCTTATAATTATAATTATGATTATAACTGGAGAGAGCTCCAACCACCATCGTTAGCAACTGAAGGATTTTGTCGGTTTTACTACTGCTCGAGTGGTCTCGCAAGTAGGTAGGCGCGCCACCTACCGTTTGCTAACTCTAGCAACCTATTGTCCACCTTTTTCTTCAACTCTGAGAACCCAGCATGGATTAATCGAGTGCTATGAGCCAAGAGCCTTCAGTTCTCCGCGACAGCATACGACTAGCTTGGACTTGATTTCCGTTATTGCTTCCATAGCCTCATAAATCAAGGAAGATTGCTAATCGGAATCTCATTGAGTTCACAAATACTGTCGTAGAAGTAGAACCTCCACAATTGGCGTCGAAGAGACTCCAGGGCCGAGCAGGTGCAGAGAAGATGTGAAACGCTCTCCACTTCTCCAGCCTCTGTAGAAATCGTTTGCCAGAATGCCAAGTCTTTTAACATGATTTACTATGAGGCAGTGTCCTGTGATGACACCGACGATTGTGCTAATTTTTTATCCGTCAATGGAGATGAAATCTATAGATCCTTTGGGGTTTAGCTTGGGACATTCTGGAGGTGTTGCACGTAGAGCCTCTGACCCATATTTTATTCGTTTTATGAGTTGCGTCTACTTGTAGCAATTATTTGCAAGAAGCAAGAGGCATATCCGTATGGCGAATATTAAACTGTCAATCTTTTCATCTTGTCTAAAGATGAGCGACAGTATTGTTTGCCCGATCCATAAGAAATGAGACCCCTTTGAAAGCGCCAATTATCGAAGGGTAAGTCTATCAAGTGGGTCGGAGTCGGCATTCAACTGTACGGGACCTCCACTTTTGGGAAGACAATAGCATGCACAACGCGAGTTGTTGGTGAGAAGCTAGGCCCAGGTCCACATCGGACTGTAGCGCCGCCATTATTATTATATCTCCTAAACATCGCCTATAAGATCTCTTCTGCCATTTTGCATGGGCGCCTGAAACCTTTCGTGAATAATCTAATAGGTTCCCATCAGTGTGGTTTCAGGCCAGTGAAGTCCACAATAGACCAAATTTTCACACTGGGGCAGATACTGGAAAAGACCCAGGAAATGCAAATCGACACCCACCGCCTATTTGTTGATTTCAAGGCCGCATTTGACAGCTACCAATCTATCAAACTCGTACCAACTATGGTAACCAAACGTACCAAACTCGTCAGATTGTGTAGGATGACGATGGAGTGGATGAACTCTCGCTGTTCCATTAAAGTCGGTATGAACTCTCCAAGACAGTAAAAATTGCTTTAAGACAAGCTAACGCGCTTTTTTAACGTGGTCCTTGAGAAGATCGTGCAGCACTCACTGGCCAACACAAGAGGTTCTTCGAGGACGATCTTCCAAAAGTCCGTACAACTCCTGGTACACGCGGACGACATTGACGTGATTTGCTGAACACAGCGAACCATCATTGAAGCGTTTGCTAGCCAAGAGGCAGTTGCGTGATAGAGCCCTCTATCGAAGGGCCTTTATATAGCACCTTGATCATCTCCGTCCTGTGTGACGGCGCGCAGTCGTGGACAATCTCAAAAGCAGATATGCAGTCGCCAAATCCATTTTATTTCTGTTTTTTAATTTATTATCGATTTATTTCCTAGATTTTAGTTTTAATATCTGTGCTTACTTACTTTTAGCACTCAAGCTTTTACTAATCTCTTGTATTTTTTCCCTCAGAGACAACAGGTTCAAGAGGATATTGAAGCAAAACTCCGCAAACAACAAATTGAAAGCGAAATCGACAGCAAATGGCTTATACAAGAGGAGAATGTTTTGGTAAGTCAGAATATTTAAGTCAACTTCAAAGAAGAAATAAAGGTTTTCCATCTCCTTATGTTATTATATCGATTTTTTTTCCTTTTTATTTTCAGAAGAAACGTCTAAGTCTCATAAATTCGGACAATGAAGGTAATCCTCACGGTGATGATCCTCAATCATTGCATCAAAACATTCGAAATCCGCACGATTGCCAACAAACATCCCATGGTATGAGTGTAACATCGCGTCCAAATTCGCCAGGTTCGAATACTGGAACCCACAAATCGAACTCATCATCAACCGAACGCATTGCAATGATGTCATCGTCATCGGATGAGAAATTCGATCAACATAGCAAAAGTAGCGATTCGTCAAAAGTACAAAGACCACAACAGGTATTGGATCGTTCCAATGATGAAGTGTATGCAGCAACAACGAACGTTGTGAAAGCGATAATGGCATTATCTCAAGGAGTTGAGAAGGCCTGTGCCGTGGAATATCTAACTCTGGTGAAACAGGTTGGAAATGAATTGAGAAATTTACTTGTTTCTGTAGACACGTTGTCAACACAATTTCCTCCACAAGTACATAAGTAAGTGTTTATGAATGGACCTTGTGTGGAGAGTGTTTGTGTGATGTATCACTTTCGATTTTCAGGGAAGTGGAGATGGCTCATAAAGTGTTATCCAAGGACATGCATGAATTGGTGTCGGCAATGCGATTGGCACAACAGTACAGTGAAACGACATTAGATGTGGAATACAGAAAGTAAGTAGGGAACAAGAGCGTCCGTAATAAATGCTTAATTGGCTTAAAATATTTCGACGACTAGTTTTCCATATAGCCATATCCATATCCTCGCCTTTCTCTTGAATCGCATTCAAATTCACTGTTCAAGTGAAATATTTTTGTTTTCTCATTACAGAAGCATGCTATCAGCAGCCCACGTGCTAGCAATGGATGCGAAAAATCTACTAGACGTCGTTGATTCAATTCGATCGCGATATGTTATAGTACTACAGCGACCAAAGCAGCATCCACCTGCACAAGCTGGCACAACAGCATGTTCCAAGGAGCAATTCAAATCAAACACAAACAACTTATTCCAAACCGAAGTCTCCCCAATACAAAATCATCAGCATTCCTTAATGACAATGATACAGCCAGTATCCAATGTCAATGAAGAAGGTTACCAAATAATGTCCAACGATGGGCACGATAGCAGCAATGGTGCTAGGCTAAACAGCCAAATTTCCAGTCTATCACTAATTGAGATGGCTGGGATATATGATAACGAATGCATTGTGAACGAGCATGCAAAAGAATTCGAAAACGATCCAAAGAAACTAAAAGATAGTGGCATATCGACCGACTTGGGAGCACATTTCTCAAGTTCAAACTCGCTTGAACGTTCCAAATTGACAAAATCAAATTCAATGGAACCGAGAGATGACACCCTCAAGATTGTCGAAGATAACACACATTTGTATTGTAATTTAGCACGAACATCTGGAACAGAACAGCTTGTTCATAATTGATTTAATTAAGCTTCATTAAGAGGCACCACACAAATATTTAAAACAAAAAAAAAAGTAATATATAGATATATTTATATGTAAATATACACAGGCTGCACCATGACTCCCTGACGTGGGTTTTTCGGTCGCTAAATTCTTGTTGAAAGATTGAGCAACAATTTATAAACACAAACTCTCAAACATTCGACTGTACGCAGCAGTTCTTTTTTATATACGTACATATATACATAACATACGATACAAAACTTATTAATTAATTAACAAGACGAGTAATGTGTAGCGAATGACTTGGAGTATAGGTTTAAGATCAACTCGAGGAGAAAATAATTTGAAAGACATTAAGTGTGCGCGTGTGTTGTATAGGCTCTAACGTTCAAAAAGTTTTATAATTGTTTCTAAAATAATAATCAAATACAAACTATATGCAATAAATAGATTCCGAATAGGTACCGAGTCACAATAAGGCTTGATTTCGATTAATGTATTACGCGATACCGATCCTTGTCAGCGGGTTGTGGCATCCTGTGTATTGGTAGCGATTGCATTACTAAACTTAATATTAGTAGCTGCGTTTAAGTAATAACATTTTTATATCACTACCGATCAAATCAAAAAAGAAAAAAAACACTGCACGATAAATCTTATTATTTGTCGTTTTTTGCAAAAGAAATGAAATGGTGGATGGGAAAGCTTGATGCGAATTTTTTTGCGAATACAATTTGTATGCGTATTTATTGGACAAATTTTACCATGCCATTTAATTCAACATAGATATTAACTTTGTATGGGTGGATATATGTTTTCTTAGGAGAAATCTGTTCTTCGAGCTAATGAATATATCGCGGTATTAGCAATTTATCAAGATTAGCTTCTTGTAGCGCTATAATTCGGCCTCATCCAACAAACCCCTAGCTAGCACGATCTTTTGCTAGTTGTCGCCAATTGCGCACGCCAAATTGGTTGAGGTCCCTCTTCACATGGGTGCGCCACCTTGGACGTGGACGTCCTCTGTTGCGTTGTCCCACTGGTTCAGAGTAGAAGTCTTTAAGCGCAGCTAAGTTGTCTATGCACTCTACATGATCTAGACATCTTCATAGATGCCAGATTCATGTTGCTGGTTGTTGTGCTATTCAGTACCTGGTTGAAACTTCTCCCATTTCGCCATCAACACAAAAAGGACCAAAAATCGAACGCAGAACGTTTTTCTCGAAAAGACCAAGAGCATCTTCATCAGCTTTCGATATTTCCCATGCGTCTGCGTCGTAGACAGATATTGTTTACATTGTTTACTGTGGAGCATAGGTAGACGAAGTCCTTCACTGCCTAGAAGTTATACCTACCTATTGTGAGGTTCTGGCCAAGTCGTCGATGTTGCACGTCCTTTCTCGATGACAGCATATACTTCGCTTTGCCTACGTTTACCTTCAGCCCCATTTTTGTCCCTTCCTTTCAATGCTAGCTAACGCCTTATTGACGGCTCGCTGATATCGACCAATCAAGTCAATGACATCCGCGTATGCTGGCAGTTTTACGGACTTTGTGGAGGATCGTGTCTCTCGAATTGGCCAGTGAGTTTTCCACTATCATCTCAAGAATTATGTTGAATAAGTCACATGACAATGCGTCGCCTTACTTAAAACCTTTTTTTTGAACATTGAAGGTTTCAGTGATTTCGTTACCGGTTTAGATTACCTTAAGAAACATAATAAAGCCTTGTGGTTAAATTAATCGTTAAACAAAATTGTACGAGATGCAACGTGACTATAATTTTAATCCTATTTCTATCCTTGTTTGAGCCCTGTTTGAGCCTTGTGTTGTTCTTCCTTATTTAATACTTCCAACAATGATTCAATCTTAGAAACTAGACTTTTTGAAACTAATTGAAAAACGACCGGTATAGGAATGGACTTCACTCGCATTGAACTTTTGTATGCTGCTCCAATTTAAGTAGATCCGAAGAGAATTTTCTTCTTTTTCGAAATAGCTTTAACTAATTAGCTTCGTATTCAATTGCATCAGCAATTACAAAAACAGTTGAATCAACCACATTTTTAAAGAAAAACCATATGAAATATTTGCAATTCTATCAACTACCTCCACTCGTGAGAGAATAACCCCACACACAACACGAATGATTGCAGCAGCTAGGTCCAAGGACTGTGGCGCTACAATATATGTACATATATATATCACCTATGAATTAGCAGGCGATGAAATAATTGATAAAAGTCAGTGGTTTTGTCAACCATAATACCAATCATAGCAATAATTGCTGCCAAAATGCCAATCTATCAACAAAATTGATAACTACCAGACGTTTTATGGATATCGTGAAATAATTGATAAGAATTGATAATTAGCAATCAGGCCCTAAATAAAATACATTTTTTTCAAAGCTGTGGTCAACCACATTTGCATAACGAAGAACCTAGAGCTGTTTGTGATCCTATTCCATCAGCAGGCCTACGACCCATGGAGGGTCTGAGCTTGAGCTATCGTTGCCTTCCATCGTTGACGGTCCTGGGCACGCTGCTTCCAGTTATCAAGACCAAGCTGTGTTACGTCCGCGATGTCTTGGTCTTTGTACCGGAGGTTCGGTCTTGCTCTCCTTGAACCAGGAGGCTCAGATTCGAAGACCCTCTTGGCTGGAGCGCTGTTGTCCATGCGCTCGATAAGGGCGAGCCAGTGCAGTCGACGGATTTTTGCCTTCCGGACTACATCCACATCCTGGTACAGCTCATAAAGTTCGCGGTTGTGTCTTTTCCTCCATTCGCTTACCTCGCAGACGGTACCATATATCCAACGTATAATTTTTCTTTCGAAGGCACCAAGAATCAGCTCTGCAGTTCTGTTTAGTGTCCAGCTTTCGGCTCCGTATAGCAGGACTGGCAGAATAAGAGTTTTGTAGAGCATGATTTTGGTCCTTCTAGTCAGGAGTTTTGAGCCCAGTTGTTTTGACAAACCGAAGTAGCATCGGTTGCCAAGGGCGATTCTACGTCGGATCTCCACTGTGATGTCGTTCGTGGAGTTCACGTTTGCCCCGAGGTAGACAAACTCCTTCACTACCTCGAAATTGTTTGTGTTCCTAGCTGGGCTAATTAAAACTGAAACGTTTGAATGACTGTTGTATTCAGTTAACTATTAAAATACATCATTCAATAGTACACAGTGATAGTTATTCTGTAATAACTGTTTTTTTTAATAAAAACAAAATAAGATATGTCATCAATATTATTTAGAATTCTCACTATCGGAGATCTCTACATTGTTCTGATTTAAAAAAAAATGTTTCTTTCACCAAAAAGAGAATGTTTCAACTCTAAGATCTTTTCCAAGAAAAAAATGTTTACAATTTCCAGCACAAATCTCTTTCAAACCCCGTCTAAACATTTAAACAACTAAGAATTATTTTATTCACCAATTGTCTTTCAGCAAGAGCAAAACTCTACATTTTCCAGCTCAAAACTCAAAACTCACTGTGGTCATTTCTTCTCTGTAAATAAATGATTATAAGTGAGAAATAATTGTATTACAGTGGGTGCCATGGCGTTATGGGTATTTGCGTGGACCCATACGCACTAGTCTTTTAGTCTACGTCAAAAACTGAGTACAGGCATTAATTTTAAAAAAGAAATTGTTCACGGCTCCACCTCCTTTGAGTCCACTGATAATCCTCGAAAAATATAACCGTCTAGAAAAACACTCCACTCCGCCGTTCGGAGTCGGTATTAAACTGTAGGCCATTTCCACTCGTGAGAGAACAATAACTCGCATAACATGAGTGGTTGCTAAAAAGCTTGCATTATTATTATTGTACTTCATCGGATGTGGAGAAGGCAGCTAAATCACTTCCTTCCCATCAGTCAGCTAGAATCCGAATCGAATTGATTAATATATATGAGATGGTTTTTCTTCTTATAGTTGCTCTCCACTATAAAAGGTTTGAAATCATCATTGTCAGAATACGTTAATCTTTTACCCCTCTCATTATCTCTGCAGTTGAAAGGCTGATCCGTTCACGCATGTTTGACAGCCATCTCAACCTTTGTCTCCCAACCGATCTTCTTCCTGCTATCTTTCTTTGTAGAATAAGTTGGAGTAATTTTTATTTATCTTTTCTTAAGATGTGCCCAAGATATTTGGTACATTATCTCTTTTTTCACTCCTATTCGTCGAAGTACTTCTTCGTTGTTTATCCTGTCAACCCAAGAGATAAGCAATATTCTTCTGTAGATTCGAAGACCTCCACTTTTCCTATTGCTGCTCTGTATAGCGTCCATGTTGCTATTCCAGGACAGACCAAATTTAGAATTCCACTAATTTTACTTTGATGTTTAAATTGATCTGCAGCACAATACTTTCTTCATTTTACAAAAGACTATCCTCGCTTCCTCTATCGTATCTTTTATTTCTTTACTGGAATTTGCAGTTTTGTTAATCAGTGTTCCTAAGTATTTAATGCTGTCGACGCTTTCAATTTGTCTGTTGTTTACTTTTAACTCAAAGTTCTGGCGTGGTTAAAGTATGTTTATTAAGAGATTCAGTCAATAACAAAGGCATACGTTTGTTTTGCAGGAAAATTCGTACGATTGTCCCACCCCATTCAATACACCTTCTTACATAGACTACAGAAAAGAAGATTGTAATAAATATAAATCCTTAAGCACCGATTTGTAATAGATAATACTCGATTCATTTATTTGAATTACTTAAGCCTTACTTAATTGTAATGATGACTTTCACCGTGGAGTTGTTAGTATGAGATTGAATTAATATCTTTTTGTGTCTGAGTGAGGGTAAGTGGGGAATATTTTGTTTATCCTCTGATTTTCAGGTTGAAAACAAAAGACGTCGAATATATTTACAGCGTTTTCACTTGAAAGCACACATAAGTTGTTTTCAAACACCTTTGTATGTTTAATGTAATTTAAAATAGAATCCCTATTAACCACTCCTGAAAGCTAAATACATTTTGTTATTATCATATATTGTTTTAGTTGTTTTTATATACATTCATACATATATATATATATATAAATATTTTTGTTTCGTTTTCAACTCACAACCAAATGACGCTGGCGGTTTTATTGAGAATTTTTTATTTGTAAATGCCTAACATAGTATGTACTGTATTAAATCACAATAAAACGCAGCTATTATAGATATCAAGTAATTATGACGTTACCTTGAAGCATTTTGTAATTTAGATATTTATGTATTTATGTAATTCTTAAGTGATCCACGTGATTTATGATTTGTTACTATAACTTAGGCAAGCATTATTATTATATTTTTAATTTTAATTTTAATTTTTATTTTTTGTCAAATAATTTGTTTCTGATTTTATTTTACAAACAATTACAATAATAACAAACAAAATCTTTAAGGTGTCTTCTCATTTCTTTATTGAAAGCAATCTCTGTGCGCGGTAGTATCTTGCTAATGTGAACTTATGATGTGTTTATATTTTGCATACTGGAGGCTTACGTTAGTATAATTCAATTTTTTATGAAATAATTTGATTTTATTGTGCATATTTAGCGGAATGATGCAGGATGTATCTGCAGAGAAATGTGAAAAGATGAGTTTAATTTAAGAGAAAAGACACGCTAATGATATGGACTGCAAGTAATAGCTAGAGTTCACATTTCCGGAATACTGCTGTCTTAATATACATAAATACATTCATTCGTATTAAATAAAAAAAATCAAAATAACACATGGAATATGTTTTTTCTTTTCATTATTTTAAAAATTCCACGAATTTCTGGAAATAGAACTGTTCTAGATTGCGAAAAATGGACGATCTTATACTTAATACACCACTCCTGCGAACTGAACATTAGTATGTACCTCCCTTCGGCTGCCTTACCATTGTAGTGTGTTTGAAGCAGATGAAAAGGAAATCCACGAAGTACTGTCCTGGCTTATGTAAATGTAATATCTGCTCGCGACATTTGCATTTTTACATATAAACAGGCACCCATTAAAGCTCTTGGGCAATTTCTCTATAAACTCGGATGTGGTGTCAAGCTGCCGCATATCTCTTGACAAGGTTAGGTTAGGTTAGGGGGCTGCTAGTGAATTCACCAGCACACTTAGACCATGTTGGTCAATTGTGATATTAACAATCAGACTACTACCACTGATCGACCGCTACAGTGGTAGTGACGTTAATTTGATCCCAACGGCAAATGGTGACTGGACCAGATTTGAAAAACCGGATAAATGCGTTAACTTTTCTTTCACTGGGATTTGAACCTGGGACACCTCTAACTTAAGGCAGATACTTAACCAACTGCGCCATGCAGTTTCTTGACAATATGGCTTTTCAATTCAACATTCGCTTGTGCGGGGTTCTAGGCCATAGAGACACCCCACGCAAGTGCAAAGTGGACGACTTCTTCAAACATACAATCACATAACCGCTATTAAATGATGTTTACAATGTAGACATGCCACTTGCTACGTTCAGGCTGTTCTTTCGAGATCTTAAATTAACAATAATAGGTGAAAGACACAACGTGTCGCACCTCTAGAATGATCTGACCTAGGCTAGATCTCAAATGAATCTGAAAGTCTGATCTCTCTTAACAAGTCAAAAATCGGCGTTATAATAGGTCTCATCACATTACACTGTCCACTAGGTGCGCATCTGAGAATGTTTGGAGTTATATCTAATGACATCTGTAGAAGCTGTCGGGGAGAGGAGGAAGTGGAAAATGTACTACACCTACATACGAGTACTCTGCAGATGTGTGGCTCTGGCATCGCATAGATGCAAATACTTGTGAGCCTTCTTTTTCGACAACAATTGCGACTACAAAACGCAGTAAACTACTAATGATGATGTATCCATTAGTAGTCGAAGTGCGTTGCAAGTGTTGTCGAAAAAGAAAGCGTGTGAGTGTTAAATTTGTTTAACCCCAAAATTGGACAAATAGGTTAACCTAGGATTACGTCGCGTGACAGCACAATGGACCACCACAGGTCTAAGTGCACTATTAAGCTACTGCAACCTACCTGCCTACTTGATGCACAGTGCAACCTCGATATGGTACTTTGATATGGTAAAACTGCTATGGTAAAACTGCAGCTGCATTTTATCGATATTGATTGAAGAAGTATAGGAGACGTTATTGTAGATAGGTAAGTATTAATGTCTGTCACCTAAGAAGTTGAAGAGACCCATATAGGCCGAGGAGTTGCCGCTGTTGCGTAGTAAGTAAATGCGTCGACTCCTTCCCTGAAAGTCTAGGTTCAATTCCCGACACAGGCAATACTTTTCATAATTTGCGGCTCCATCTCTTTCGAGTCAGAAATGCTCAGAGAGTCTAATCTTCTGCCATATTTACCAATCAGGCAGTGTCATGTGATGACACCAATCACTGGTTAAATTTTTGATCTTTTGAGGTTGAGAAAATGTTCGAAGCGGTTTTGATCTAGACCATTCTAGAGTTTTAATATATGATGTCATTATTCCATTCATTGTTTATCTCTTAGGTCGCAATTTCCCAAAGCAACTATTTGCACGTAGCTAAAGGCATACCCTTTCCACCGTTTTTTATTGAGAGACAGTGTAGACAAATGGTTGGTTTCTGTGCCTGTCGAAATCCAGCACAGACGAATTTCATCTGGTTAAGAAATGACTGACAGCTCGGAAATACATTAGAATTTCTAGATGGAGAGATGGAGCCGTGAAAATATGAAATGTGCTTTTCGGGAATCGAACCTAAAATTTGAGTGTAGTAGTCACTTACTCATTAGACCACGGCGCCAACACGGTTGTAGCTCTCCTCCACTCGTCAGAGAACAATAACACGCACAACATGCGTGGTTGCTGAGAAGCTAGGCCCAGGTCCACCTCGGACTGTGGCGCCGCCATTATTTTTATTATAATTATTATTATTATATTAGAAAAAACGCCACTATCCAGTCTCTGTTCCATTTTTGATCCATCTGTTCAATCCTTGAAGGGAATAAAACTACTTCCCTGGAACATCTGACTAGAATTTTGATAGTTTGGAATAGTGGGGTCTATATTCTTATACAAGGATTACAATTTTTACAGAATAGTGGAGTGTCCATAAGCCAGGCTGGAGCACTGAGAAGAAGCATAAAGACGAATGTTAGTGTTCTCCACCATTTGTTAGTCAATTAGATCCAGGGGAATCAGACGAAAGGGATCAGACGTTATCATTAATTTTAAAGTTTATTTTTAAATGTTAATCGTTCACAAAGTTTTAATTTCTATTGAGTTGCTGAGTATTTAATGACGCCAATACGAGGGAACATTTTCGCACCAATTCTTAAGATGGAAAATGTAATTATAATAATGAAGGTGAAGAAAAACAAGAAACCTCAAAAAATTAAACAAAACATGTCCATAAGACTTATTTAGACTTTTATCTTAAAAAACTGCTAAAGATGGGAAAAAATCGTTTATTTTTCCAAACTGTTTATGCAATTAAGTCAGAAAAAGGGCAATGTTTTCTTTTGACAAAAATAATAATTCCTTATTTAGCAGCCAAGTTCATACATTTCTTTACAATTATTTATTCAAAAGATTTAGGAAAATTTCATTTATAGCTTTAGTTCTCGGTAATTATATAATAAACATTTTTAATTAATATTATTTCAAGGGAAAGCTAGAAACAAAAACCCTTATTCGAATTTCAAGCTTACGGGCACACTAGCCCGTTTGCAGACTTAGCTGAGCGATGAGTCTATGATTCGATTATAAGCATTTTTGGTGAAATTTGTTTTGTATTTTATTAAGAAGTATGGTTATGAGCGTGGCCGACAACTAGCAACAATCACCGCTATTCGTCTCATTAACACTCCATATGTTCACTCCTCAATACTATGTTCTCTAAACTTCCCGACTAGAAATTTAGATCAAGCTACACCCCAATACTTTCCTGATAGGAAATTTTAAAACCCTAATTCCAGACAGAGGCGTTTTGAATTACAATCCTAAACCATTTGTACAATCCCTGCACAGCCTCTCCTTTCGCTTACCCGATCACTGTAACGTGTTTCAGGCAGATATAATGGCAATAAGTGAAGCTCTGTCCTGGCTCAAATGAAATGTAATATCCGCACGAGTTACGTCCCCACATTTCACGAAACCGAAGTTTGAGGGAAACAATGTCCATACGATACTTCAGACAAACTGTCCCAGACCTGAAGTCATCAACTTTGTTGAAACCTTACACCGATGGGCGAAAGGCACTACATGCCACACCTCCAAAATGATATGTCCCAAGCTAGATCTCAAAAGATCTAAAGAAATAATCTCTTTCGATAGATCCAACATAAGTTAAATCGCCAGTGTCATTACAGGGTACAGCCTTATAGTAGATCACGTCAGAAAACAAGGAACTCCGGTTAAAGATTTCTGCAGAAGCTGCTTCCACTTCTGAGGGCCTACTTCTTTGAGAACTTATGCGAACTTAGTGAGGTTCCGATAAGCAATCTACTATGCTACATCGTAAGCTCCAAATGGTTTCCTGTAAATAAACAATTGGATTGACCTCAGTCAATCCGTGTGGCAGCATAATGGATCAACATTAGAATAAGTACCCACTCCAGCCACTTCAGCCGAACCTTACCTATGGTTATGAGGTTGATGCAGGCTTATTCATGGAGACGAATAGTAGGAAAGTCTACAGACAAACCGAGTATCATTTTAGGAATTTTGTTTTGACATAATTGTAATTTAATCAGATGTGTTTGTGCAAATCAAACCAAACAGAACTGCCAGAATGAATTGAAAGATGGTTTTGTACAGAATAATCTTGTTATGGGCAATGTTTTTCTTCTAATAACGCACCACTCAAGTATGAATCTACTTCAAATGTATTGAGAGTTAAAAAATCAATATAAAATTTGTCGAGATAAGATGCTCAATACCGGCTCATTCGGGGAACTTTTTCTGCAAATCGTCTTACGATACTACTTTTCCAATCACACTGCAAAGTATGATGCTATGTAATTTGCGATAAGGGTAATAACAGTAGAAACACATTGCTTTGGAATTTATTATTTGTTTACAATTGAAATAATTATATATTGTTCGTCATGCTGGTACGAGCTCTTTGATAAGTTTATCAAGCTCAGCTTCCTATTCGCAGCCTCATCGTCTACGTCTAGTAGGTCTTTGAAGAAACTCTCCTTTCCAACGTTCAACACTGACTTCTCTCAGCCTGGTACGCATTCTTATCTTCGTCAGTTTCATCGATTGATGTCACAGCCTTTTGCGCTTTGAATTTGCAGAATCATTGCATTTTAACGGTGATGGTATTATTATTGCATCGGTTGTTATTTTTGTTTGTGCTGCAGTTGGTTGCTGCTTGAGCCCTCTGAACTGGATTGGTGTTCATCACCGATTGAATAACTGTCGGATGGGGAAAAAATACTTATCTCTTTCTTACCGTCCACGGATTCTGGGGTAAGAATAAAGGTATTTGTACTCACAATTAACGGCTTTACGACTAAACCGCACTGTCATTTTGATACTTTGATATTTGGACCCTTGATTTATCATTATGTGCATAGTAGTGATAATCAGTTTTGCTTAGTTCACAATCGACTTCGATAGCTTTGACGCGATTTTTTCATCCAATGGTCAGGAACTTTATACCAGAACTTGCTGTAGACAAGACGTCTCTTACTAAGAATAGTTACTTATTATGTCATGTCTTTTGCGTAAACAGGTTAACAGGATTGCAACTTGTAGAAAAAAACATTATTCTAGTGCTATAAAATTTGAAGACACATTAAATTTGCTTTTTTCTAATTTTTTTTTCAATTTATTACACAATTTGTTTCTCGTCTCATTCCTAGAGCCTTCATTTTGAAGTCTAGAGCTATTGAGCTCTAGAGTACTGTCTATAGATTTTTATATCTCTTTTATATCGTATATCTTGATCTTGAGAGAACAAAAGCATCATAACACAAGTGGTTGTTGAAGAGGCTAGAAGCCAAATTCACCTCCATGGTAGCGTGTAGCGCTGCAATATTTTTATTATTATTTTAAATTTCTGTTGCTATTAGTTCAACCAGCTATTCAGGATCTGAGGTATGGCTCACTTTTAATACCAACGGTCCTGGGAACAGTGCCTCAATTTATGTAGACCAAATCTTCTTGTATCTGTATGCAATGTATTTTGTTCATTGGTTCGTTCTTCCTTCTTTTCTCTCTAAGAACCTTGAAAATTATTTTTCGAACTTTATTTTTATTTGGCCAAGTCCATACACTCAAAATGTTTTTGTCTTCCAAATTACATTACATATTGTACAGTTCGTAGACATCGTGGTCTTGCCCTCAACTTCTTTCGACAGGATGCAATCACAGAAGACTATTTTTTCCCACGGCATATATCGATGGTTGAATTCAAAAGGGGTATGTAGAAGTAGGTTTGGTGTACTTGGAAGGTCAATTTATAACAGAGTGTGATGTTTTCCCATACTGCGACATGAGTCTAGTTTGGCATCTACGGATCCAATGTCTAACGTGGCAAAGCTAAGTATGGACAACGTATAATAACTTCGACCCGAAGAATCTTGACTGTGAGCATGTCGAAAAAATCTTTATGGGACGCCCGCGTCAATGTACTCTTGCATTGAAACGGAAGCAATTAAAAAGGATTTGATGGTAAGTATGGGAAAAACGAAGTACAATCTCTTGTCGAAAAGGAATCACACCACTTACGACTTGGCCACAACATCATAATGCGCAGGAATATCTTCGAAATTGCAAGAGAAGATTCAACCACTAACTGTACAGGCTGAAAGGAAAAATGAATCTGGTCACGCGATAACGGATTCAACGAATTCCGATGGCTGGGTCAAACATAATGCATTAACAATTAAGTTCCAGACAAAAGAATCTTCGACCGTAAGCCTGTGAGACAATGCAACAAAAGTGGAGCACCCAAGAAAAGAACATCAGCCAACTTGGTGTAGGCAACTAATTAATTATAATGAGAATAATAATGGAGGCGCCACAGTCCGAGTTGGACTTGGGCCTAACTTGTCAGCAACCACTCGTGTTGCGCGTGATATTGTTCTCTCACGAGTGAAGGGAACCTACAATTTAATGCCGACTCAGAACGGCGAGATTGAGAAGCATTTTCTAGACAGTTATACTCTTTGAGCATTGTCAGTGACTCGATTTGAAAATCTAGTGCGTACAGTAAAATATCTTGCTAACTGAAAAAAACTTAATTGCACGGTTGGGACCCGGATACAACCGGATTGCAGCGCTGAAAAGAAGATGTTCTTCCTCAAATTAACACTACAGTGCACACCTCAAAAAAAAATCAAACCGATGTACACTCAGAACCTGAAAGGCCTGAAGCTTCATTTAGAAAATAAATATAGCACTTTAACGGTGATAAATAAATTTTAGTCTGTAAGAAATGTAGATAGGAGATTATTTCATTTCTCAACATGGTAGTCTTATATCCATTTATATTATTATTTGGGCATGTCATATCCTGAGTGTACATTTTATTGTTAAGGACTTAAGTTGTTTAGATGAACTGAATTTACAGCAGTTACAGTGCCTTAGTCCAAAGTGCGTCGATAATTAAGCCATGTTCGTGACATCAAGCTATGACTATTGAAGTCTAATTACATACGTTTTTCAGCTTCGTCAAAGCTCCTATAGCTATAGCCTATGCGGACGACACAGCGATCGTGTCGTTTTCCGTCATTTGACGTACTATACTTTAGCATGGACCGAAGATCGTTGACGTAATAGAAGTGGACCTAACTTTGATCTTTGCGGTACACTGAACTTGACCTTTAATTCATCACTGACATGTCCTCCAATTTTTACTCGGAATGATATGTTGTTTAAATAGCAACATGCCGCTCTATTTCAACAACTACTTTCACTTTCGTGTGCAAATACGTTTGTCTAATGTTGTTTCCCAATTAGCAGAAAAAGTATATGAAATGTAACAATCTCTGTTACAGCACAAGGTTAGGTTGGGTTGGGGGTGGTGGCTGAGCCTCACATAGACCAATTTGTGTCCATAGTGTTACCACTTACAGAGTTAACCTAAGTGTTGACCTAATAGCCTTTATTGAGACAGAAGGATTTTGAGGTTACTTCAGGTTACAGCACAAACCAACAATCCAAATCCCAAACCATAAAATGTCTGGTGCGATCGCAAGATCTTCTGCAAAAATACAAATAGTTTAATCTTAAAATTAGATGTAACCAGAAATGCTATGTTGTGCCCCTGTTGGCAGCATATATTTATATATCGTATCAGCAAAAAAAAAATAATAAACTGCATCTGAAATGTGACACACTTTGAGAAGCTCTGAAGCTGTCATTGCATACTTTCAGTTGTCAACTGATGCCTCTTCATCTAAGTCAAATATCTGGTCGTTTCTGGCTGTCAAATCGTAGCAGACATTTTCTGATTCAAAATTTATGTTTTACTTGCGAATCTAAACTTAATTTACATATTAATTTGATTTCCAAATTTTGTTCATAGGTTTATTCATCTATTTTGATTTGATTGTATATTTCTAGGTGTAAACACATCAACTTATTGTCGTGTCTTTACATTTTGTCTCTTTTGGCATTAACCTAAAAACAAGATTCCTTATTTCTGATCAAACGGTTCAGAAATAACATTGGAAAATTATGTTAAGCAAATCATGAATGAATATTATTTTACTATCCGAATTAGCATAACTTGTAGATCATGTAATTTAGGGAAGCCCACTCCATATGAATAGGCCCATCTTAAAGAATCAACAATCAAAGCTAATTAGAATCATTTCTGCATTTAATAGCTTCAACCTTAGACAATTTTCAGAATGATAGTTTTCACTTTCATCTCATGCACAAATTAAACAGCAATAAAATTGTCATATGTAAACCAGAGGAGCCAGATACGACGATATACCAAACAAATACAAGAACATCAAATTGCTTTAGATACGTGAGCTCCATGCGCATTAGGCACCAACACCAATACAATAATCAAAATCATGAAGTTGTTTCGTTTCATTTTCTCTCTCGGTTGGTCTCTCTCACAAAAAATGAACGCACCCTGAAGTTGAAAATCTCATTACATACGGTCTGTGGTTTAGAGTTTGCCTCTTCAGACCTCCTTATATATCTCAAATATATATACCCGAATATATATGTATATATTTTTGCACATATCTACCTACATACATACATACTCACGAACAGATAAATAGGTATATCGCTGTTGTTAAATATAAAGTAGAAGTGAAGTATAATCACGGTGTATTTACGGGAAATGAAGGTGTAATCGAAAGGAAAATTCATACCCAGCCGTATTCAATACCAATAGTTCACCCTTAGGAAGACGAAACAAGAAAATAAATCGAGAAAAAAAAACAACTAAATATACTGAAATAAAAGATATTTTGTGCGCTTTATTGTTAGCAAAATAATGCTGAAACCACGGCTGTGTGCTTTATAAATATAAGGGTACGGCTAGAAGCAATTATAGCCATCAAAAGTTCAGGATATGAATTGTATGTATGTATATATTTTGTTTTGATAGTTTCATATTGCTTGAGAACAAAATTCAATTGAACTTCTAAATGAACCAAAAAAGCAAAGCGAGAAGAAAAAAAAAACATTCCCATACATATAAGTTAAACAAAATGCATGACTATATATGTACATACATTTGAGAGATGTTAATGAATTGATATAATTATTTTATTAAAGATTTGATGATACTCCTTCTGTGAGATCAAACGTTCACACCCATCCCATTTGTAGATTTGCATTCAGGAAGTTCTTTTGGGTTACTTTGAGATATGTACAGTATATAACGAGTTAATTCCTTATATTCGACTGATGCGGTACGAAGAGTATGCAATTCCGTAGGGGATTTGTTTATGTTTGTCGGTGATTTTTACAATACATTGTGTGATTGAAGTTTTATTCAGTGACGGTGACGGTGACGGTGACGGTGACAACGACGGTGGTAGCCGCAGCGGCAGCGGTGGCTTGCAAGAAATCAAATTCAATTTGCCATGGTGAATGCTAATTCTCGCTAATGGCTGCTTTGCTCATTCATATATATTTTGTTACCCACCAACTGACACTTGGTTTAATGGCGATTTGTAGATTTTAATTATTTCTTCTTTTTTTTTTATATCTGAGAAGATGCCCTGGATAACATTTAAGTGCTGGTTAAATTTATTCCGAGAACAGTTTTTTTATTTTCTTTTTTGTAAGTGAATCTTTAATCGAAATGCAAAACGCCAGAAAGAGTGAATGCAGCCGATTGAATTTATTTCACTCAAGCGAATGCTGCTGAAAGGGAAGCGATTATTATTATAATTTTTGTTTCTTGCATTAATTCAAAACAAAATCTGTTACCCAGTCATTTTCCCATTCATTTTGAAAATAATTTGTTTATCGCATATCCTTTTCCATAAATAAAATTTGCATTCGCTTGGGTATTCATGAATATCCTTCGTATGATCCACATAGAAAAGAAAAAAAATCGCACACATTTGGCGCCACAGCGTTCTTGCAAGATTCATGTAATTTATTCATAATTTCTTTTGATTTTATACTTCACCCAGGAGCCAGCTCATTGGATTACTTGCATTCGCTTTAGATAGACTTAGGTGTGTTTGAATAGGAAGTCCAATTAGGATTTTATTACTTTTTTTTTTATCTTTTGTTAGAGTTGGTGAGACGTGTTAAAGATTCTGTGATATCAAAGATGGACTAATTGAAAAAAATGAGAACGGAGTGGTTGGTACACATTTGTTTACCATACTTGTGTGATTAAAATATCAAGTACAATTTTGAATTGTATATCTTTAGCTTTCGATAGACGTGTATGCAATGATTACATGTGAATATCTTCGAAGCCGAAAACTTAAAGATATAATTTGACTTTTGGTAAGAAGACTAATTTATGCATTTTCTCGTACACAAATGCATATCAACAACTTTGTACGTGTGTATACTTGGTAATCGGAATCTGTTGTTGCAAATTTTGGTTAGTTGAAAGAAGTTTCTGTAATGAATTCAGAATAATAGTGAAAAGTCCTACTAGCCTTAATCCTGTGTTTCTTCCTTGTGGGTTTGTGGAAGTTAATGTATATACTTGCTTCTCTGTAATATTAGACTATTCTTCAAAAAATTGATTGGTCAGAGGTTTTTATTTTATCTCAGAAGTCACTATAGTAATCTATTCTGATTTTTTACGTAGCATGAATTGTGACCTCTGTAAAAAATATGAAAAGCTGGAGGAATGAGGAAGAGGAGAAGACAATACTACACTGTCACGGCACCTGTCCAGCCATTGCAGGAACTAGAAGAAGAACACTGGGCAAATCCCAGAAGAGTCGTCAAAAACCAAAATGAAGGAATCATGCCCTTGACTTCCTTGATTTCATGAAAGGAACAAGTTGGCTTTGTAATCTAGAAACCTAGTGGAACATTACAAGATGAACCACCAGGACAGCGGATCAGGGGTGATTTTTGCTGTGACAGTCACTGAAGAGCTGGTCTCAACTGCTGGTCTAAGTGAGCCGCAACACTAGTCGCAAGGGCACTTTCTCACCTACCTACCTACCTACACAAACCTAACCTAACATGAATTGTGCCGTATAACCACATTTCATATTTTGGATCAGATTAAATCATACTGTGGTGAAATTTGAAAACAATGAGACCGTTTTTAAAGGACATCATATTGCTTTTGGAGTCAATTAATGCTGCTTCCTTTGACGAGAGTTGTAGTCAAAAAGATTTCGCTTTGTGAATAATGGTCGTGAAGTTGACACGCAATTGGGTGCATCTATTTCCTGGAATGTTCTATACTTCATTTTCAGAAATTAGAATTCAAAATTGAACTTGTTTACTTCATTTATTTGTAGTTCGAATTTTACTGCATTGATTGTTAAGGTTGTTTCGAAGAGATTCGAATTTCAAATCAAAAATATTAGAGCTGTTCTAATGCAACAGAGGACCGAGACGCTTAACTAACTTAGCATTCAAAACAGGAAGCAATGAGGCTAGTTACCGGTGTTAGTTGGAGTGGCTTGTCCCAGGTTCACGTGGACTGTGACGCCATTCAAGAAGACGATGATGTGTTCAGTCTTTTTCCTTAATAAGCAGTTATTGAATACTATCTTGTCGGTGCTAGTTGGAGAGCCTTGGTGGATGGCGCTATATAGTGAGATTGAAATGGCAGAGGAATGCACTCAGTCCAGAGGTTATATATTGTACCGCCACATAGATTGACATGAATCAACCCTTTCGCTCACTTGTGGGAAACCATTTGAAGCTTTCAATGAAAAGTTGTAGAAACGAATTGCTGTCTCGTTGATGTCACAAATGACAGTTATACTCTTTGAGCATTGTCAGTGACTCGAAAGAGGTGGAGCCGCGAACAATTTTGTTCTTGAAAAAATGTTGCTTTTGCTGTGATTTTAACGTCGACTGTGAAGGTCCACACGGACACGGCTTTCAAAGAAGAAGACCCCCGAAAATTGTAATCGAAGGAACGTCAGGGCCGGGCAGATACAGAGAAAATGTGGAATGTTCTCCACTTCCTCATATAAGTTACTTCTGCAAAATTCGCTTGCCAGAATGCCGAGCCTACGAGGCAGTATCCAATGACGCAACCGACAGTGATGCTGATTTTTTATCTGTCGAGGGAGATCAAGTTGCATTCTGGACTATCTAAAAGAAGGTCTATTAAATCTTGCTTACGTTTCAGAATGCATCATTTTTCAAAACTAATAAAGTACAGTCGGATGGCACAAGCTTGTGGTCTATCCTCTACCAGAAAATGCAAATACAGTCATTTAATGTACATATGTCCACTTACAACTCTGGCCAGCGACCTAAGGAGTGTATGATCCTGAACTAATGCGTCCTACTCTACTTGTCGTTCGTTGTCCCAGGCACCAAAAACCAGCTCTGGCTTGATAAGTATCACGCAGCTTTCTTACAGCTAGACCGGCGATATATTGGTTTTGTATAGCATATAATTGTGGTACAGTAAAAACTGATAAGTTTTCACCTCTGAAGTTGAGTTGATTATTTCTGCACAAAGAACATTTAAAAATGCCTGTGCATGCTGTAAAATTGTCTGTATTGGCCTAGGGCGACGTCGAAGAGTGTTTTGAAGGTTTTCGAAAATAATTGTAGTCTAGGTGTAAAATTGGCAAATGTTCACATTTCTGTGATTTAAATTTAAGTCTGAATATATTTCGTCTGTAGTGGATTGATTAAGCAAGCTAGGTCCGCCTTCCAAACCTATATTGGCCATACTCGCACTGCCCTACTTTTTCAATCTTAATAATCTAAAAATTTATTCTAATTCTCATCCTAGCGTACTAATTATTCCATTTTTTATGCTGTGAAAAATAAGCTTTGCTTAGAGTGTACAATTTCAGCCAGCTAACGATCCAAAAACATTGAGGTTAGGTTTTAGTGGACGAGTGCAGGTTAACAGTCTCACTTAGCCCCATTCTGGTACCTCGCGGATCGGGTGTCTCCTACCCATTAAACCATTTAGTGCTTGCTATGAAGTGCTTTAGTTTACTAATGTCGATTTTGTTTAGTTCACTCAAGTTATCGAGGTTGTAGGCTCCTAAGTAGATATTCCGATGGGTGGAAAGGAGGATACATGTGTAGTGGAGATACGTTACAGTCTTTTCCTCGTCCTCGTCCCTGCAGTTTCTGCAGAAGTTGTTGCGAGGGAGTCCTAATCTTGAGGTGTGTGTGCCAATGGCAGTGTTTTGTGGTGACGATAAGAGCCCCAAACATTTACTTGTTCACTCTGATTAGATAAAGTGAATATTTAGAATTAATTTTTGTCTAGATTTGTTGTGTAATAAGATCACACTTCTAACGACCTAAGACTTGTGTGCTCTTTCAGGCGAAGTTTTGCTGTAGCGAACGACTTGGGTGATAGTTGTGACGGTTCCACGAATGGCGAGTCCATCGGCTTCGTGATTCCCTGGGATGCCAAATTGTGTCCGCACCCGCATAAGAAACATGTTAAAACGCTAAGCCATCCTACGGAGGCCTTAGAATAAAAAGTGACAATACAAGGATATAATCGCAGCGTAGTTGTCCCAACATATGAAGCCAAGACAGAACCTCTTTTGCCCCTTGCCACGGTCTCAGCTTGTAAGATGCTACAATGTTTCGGAAGATGGAGGGATATACTAATATTAATATCCTTGGAATAGACGTCTTCAACTCTGAAACAGTGGGACAACGCAACAGAGGACGTTCACGTGTAAGGTGGGGCACCCATGTGGAGAGGGACCTCAACCAACTTGGTTGCGCAATTGGCGACTGCTTGCAAAAGATGCTGTGCTAACTGGAGACGTTTGTTGGTTGAGACCCAGGTTCACCTCGGATTGTAGCGCCACAAGAAGAAGAAGAAGGAATATACACCTATTCCTACTCCCTCAGCCGTGTTGGATCCATCTGTGGAAATGTGTAGAGGATGTCTGCGTCTGATTATTGGACTTCCAGTCAGATTTGGGCGAAATGCTAGTTGGTTGATGATTTTCAGTTACAAATGATAAAATTCAAAGTCTTATATTTACCAAAAGCCTTAATGGACACCGTCATTGATCACTCAATCATTTTTTAAGGCTTTAAATTAGAAATGTTAATTTTAGGACCCTAGGGTAGCTGACTAAGAAATAAAATATGCTTGGCTTAATATTCAAAGAAACGTCATTAATGGTATTTGCACATTCAAATCACGTTTTTGATTTTGGAATTAACTGGTGTCGTTATTCTTGTTGTTTTGGGATCGAACTCTATTGGGTTGTAAGTGATATGTTTTTCTCGCAATCATGTTAATCAGTAAAAACAATGATATTATCTATTTTGATTCGGGGATTAACTTTCACCTACAAACATATATTTACAAGAAAGTTTTAAATAAGTTTCTAGGTATGATCGTACACATTCGAAAGCCAATCAATAATTACTCCTTTGACATGAGATCGGTTCTTGTGATTGCATTAATATTACTGGGGATTGTCAATTCTGCATTGTTCGAATCTATTTCTTCTCCTCTTCGCCTCTGTTGAATCTGAATAACTCGTCACTATGCAGTCGGAAATCTATAGGGAATTTGTGTTTAGAAAATATTTTGAACAATGCATAAGTTCTTATCTTGATTTAATTTTCGTATCTGTTTCATCATTTATTTTTCTTTTCTATTTTTGTAGAAAATTGAAAGCTTGTTTGACTGTTTTTAATAATATCTCAATGATAATGCACTTGGGGTGAACTTCATGAAAGAATGTAAGACATAGAAGTCAAGATTAGTTACCCAGCTCCTTGGGGGGTCGGGCGCATGCCCGTACCTCCTGCAACTGACATATTGGCGACAATTAGCATGTTTGAACAACAAATTAAATCAGAGCCGATGACATATTATTCTACATGTCCACCACCATCTCAAGAGGGCCATCAAATTCGAGCACAAGATTCACATCATGTGCAACAGCAGCAACAACAGCAGCAGCAGCAACAGCAGCAGCAACAACAACAGCAACAGCAGCAACAACAACAAAATCAACAAGCTAACCAACATCAACAGCGGTCGGTTATAACGACAATTGACAATAAAAATAACGTGTTGCATCACTCACAGATTTTGCTGGTAAGTTCATTCATTCCATCCACTAATTCGTATTTATGTAATTTATTTTAAATAATGAGTGGTTTATGATAATGAAACACTTGACGCCTATGTATGTATGTGCCCTTAAACTTGAAATGTTGTTGAACTTTAACAAAACTTGACTCTCTAAAATACACTGTGGCTTAAAAGTTGACGCACTAAACCTTCTTTCGAGGAAATAGCATACCCTATTAATTTTTGTTGTAAATATTTTAGTTGACATTTTATTATGATTATTATTTATTAACAAGTTATTACAATTACAAGCTAATACAACAAATATACAGCACTTGCTACATGGACCTTCATCATTAATATTTACTTTAGTAGGATGTTTTAAGATATGATAAATGGGAGTTTCTTTGAAAAGGGATTTTCGGAGGATATTTAGCATTATATTTATCAGTGGGCGCCGTGGCGTAGTGGGTAGGTGCGTCGACTCCTACGCTCGAGGTCGTCAGTTCGAATCTCGAAAAAAAACATCAAACATTTTTTTCACGGCTCCACCTCTTTCGAAGCACTGACAATGCTCAAAGAGTATAACTGTCTAGAAAAAAGCTTCTCAATCTCGCCGTTCGGAGTCGGCATTAAACTGTAGGTCCCCTCCGCTCGTGAGAGAACAATAGCACGCACAACACGAGTGGTTGCTGAGAAGCTAGGCCCAGGTCCACCTCGGACTGTAGCGCCACCGTTATTATTATTATTATTATTATATTATTTAGCATTAGGCATCGTTAAAGAATGTGAGTGATGTTCATTGAGGTATTACAGCTGGTGTACATCGGAGCATTTTGATTTTTAAGTAAATATTTGCGTTTGGTTACTGTATGTCCCAAACGTAGTGTACATTTTATTTACTTATTTCAGTAACAATTTAAATTAAAACAATAAAAAAAAACTGGATTTATCTTGATCACTTTGGATATCAACCCAGTCATTTGACCAGTCGTAGAAGCTTAAAATCGTATACATTTCCGATCTACGCTTGGTTGTTGTTATATATACTTTTAGCCTGGGTTGTCCTAAAGTAGAGGGAACAGAATAGTTACAGTATCGGAAAAAACATTTGCAACTTAAAGTGAAATCAAGCTATTTCTTTGAATTCATTAATTCAATAGCATAGCATCCTATATATATATTCAAAGGTATATATTTGAAGTGTACAAAAGTTAATAATTTTTAAAATCATATCAAAGAATTGTGTACTTTACGTTGATTTGTAAATGTAACCTCTAATCTGTTTTTAGTCGCAAATAATTCTTTTCGATGAATGTCTTAGACCTTTACTATTTAACTAATACCCTTGAGTTGTTCTGTGAATAAAAAAAACTTTTAGGCATGCCAAAAGTTATAACTTTTTGCTGAAATTTGCTGAAAAGTGAATATTTTTACAAAAATTGCAGTCGCAGATCGTTGTACATGTGAATTGCACTTTAGCTTTAAAATTCACAAAAATCTAATTCAGCAACGAAATTCAGCTCTGGTTGAATTTTTAAGAACTACCACAAGACCGTGCTGTATGGAGAGGAATGTTGACTGAAGCCCAGGTTCGCCCTGGACTGTAGCACCAGCTGAAGAAGAATCTTGAATACATTCGAATCCGAGGCATGTTGCTAACTCTGAACTAGCATATTTATAGGTGGTGAAAAAGTTAACCTCCGTACAACCACCGAACCTGGAGGATCGGGTCCTGTTTTAAACCTCTGGACAGAGCGGCCGCTACATATATTAATTCATTTCTAAGTGGTTGTGTAGAGGGTCCCATAAGAAAGCTGTATGTCAACTTAACCCGCGGATTCACAGGGATCATTGCTGGCATCTCACCAGGTTGAGAGCAATCTACAGCTTTATCCTGGCCACGATCTCCTCTCTTCCTTCCTATTTTCCAAATGAGAAGTACAATAAAACGTGCACGAATATGTGTTTTTAAATTTATCAAAACACTGGTTTAGTGGTGCTTAGATCTAAGTGGAGTCTCTCCAGCTGTGGTATTGTGGTATTTGTAAGTTGCGGTTCTTTATCACTTAAAGTGGTCGTTACCATAGTTACACTGTAGAGTCAAATTAGAAGTTTGTTCCATCTGGAGCTGTAATGCTATTCGCTGTGCATATGCATAGCTTCGGATCGACACCGATTCTGGATCACAAGGCAAGTCGTAGTCATCATCATCATCAGCATCATCATTTTCAGTGACCCGCATGTTCCATTGAAGGGGTCGCGGGGCCATGCATGCACGAAAAATCTCCAGGCCACTCGATCCTTCGTCATCGCATTTAACTCATCAGAAGCTACCAGACGCAACCAGGGGATTTTTTGGACTTGGTCCAACCATCTCGTCCTGGGTCTGCCAAGAGGTCGCCTATCTGATGGAATCGCATTCAAGGCACGCCTCGGAAGTCGTGATGATGGGGACATTCGTGCCACGTGACCAAACCATCGAAGTACAGCCCTTTCTGTACTCCTCTACTCCTAATACTTAAAGTCACAGAATCAGCGACAGGCAAATGTCAGGGTGATTTGGATCTTTAAAATCAAAGGGCCAATATGATTTTGTTTTGAGAATTTGTACCAATGCTATGAAGTTTATGTGTATATGGAAAACGTCCCTGCATTGATAATAGTCGCTCAGTGAGAGTTACAGCGAACAGCTAGTAAAACTTTGAGTCATACGGAGCCACCAGCTGATTTTTTGTTGATTCGATTCGCTATAAACGTGAAAACAGTTCCCATTCACTTAATTTTAGTTAATATGCATTCTGTATCTATTTTCAGGCACAACAAACAAATACTCCAATATCCGTTGTTTCTGATGGACTAAAACCCGAAATTCTCCAATCTAACGTTATGTCAATATCATTATCATCAACAAATAGCACCACATCGGGACAATCTAGGAGTAAGCCTCAGGCATGTAAAGTTTGTGGTAAAATGCTTTCTTCCGCCAGCAGCTATTATGTACATATGAAGTTACACTCTGGAACAAAGCCATTTCAATGCACGGTAAGATTCGTTGTTTTTGTGTTCATATTGATTTTTGAAGAAAAAACTACAGTTTGATTAAATGCATCTGATTTAAAGGTATGTGACGCAGCGTTCTGTAGAAAACCATATCTGGAAGTGCATATGAGAACTCATACAGGGGAACGACCGTTTCAGTGTGAACTCTGCTTAAAACGATTCAGTCAGAAATCTTCACTTAACACTCACAAGCGTATTCACACAGGTACGAATTCAAATCTGTATAACTCTAGGAATTTAAATGCTTAAAAATCAACCGAAAGAGAATTGGCTTATTTTAGTGTTAAATTAAAATAAATAAACTAAATTTGGATAGTAAGGTTAGCCAATTTATGTAGCAAATTAAAGTTTCTGAGTACATCTAGGTCTTTTATCCAAGAAGGTAGATAGGCAGGCAGGTAGTTTTGGCCCTAACCTACGATGGGGAGACACATTAAGACCAAGAAAGAAACATTATCTAAACCAATATCATTGCCACAGCTATTCATAATAACAAAAAAAATTAGTAAAAAAAAGAAATTAGTAAAACAATGTCACCTCTCTGTAAATATATAAAGCATGCTTTATTCACCAAACGTTATTCTGAGTATATTCTATTGATTTGAAAACTTTATAAACAAAGTAAGCAACATTTAGTAGACTTCTTAATGTTAAATTGCAAATAACCAATAACAAATTTATCAACTCTCTATAGGCCTTGACAGTGTGAAATATTTAAATGTTTGTCATTTGTAGAAGACAAACTAAGTTTCTGCCCTTAAATGCCTCGCGTGCTATGCGAAAGTTGTCCACTCCACTACAAGAGTAGTCAAGGAGTTAGAAGCAACCGAAAATGTGCATTTATATTGCACTAGTGTTTTTAACATAAGACTACAGGATTGAGAAAGATAAATAGAAATGTGAATATATACTGGTTTTCTTCCTATACACTGTTCCCATCATACTTTTATTCATATTTCATATATCATATATCATTGATTGTAAACGAGAATAATGAATAAATTGAATTGATTTGAATGTTCATGCCATTAGAGCAATATGTCTGGAGTACAATCGTTGTGGTAAAGGTTGGACAGATTTGGTGTTGTATACAGCAATAGTATTGTGTGGTTCCGCAAAAGCGACCGTTATACAGATATTGTGTGGTCGCATTCTCTTGAGTGTATTCTCTGAGCGTATTCGCACATACAATTGTATCAATTTCAGATTCGTTTCGGCAGTTTAAAAAAAATCCGTACAACGTTGTATCGTGTATTTCGTACTTAAGACCTTAATAAAACAAACAAAATTACTTACCTTAGAAGAGTAGAAGACTGTAACACATCTTTCACTCATAGGAAATCCTACCTAGGAGCTTAGTTTCTCATTGACTTGAATGAGCTGAACAACGTAGGCATCAGTCAAATCAAGGTATCACAATGGTCCTATATTGGCCCAAGTACGACTACTGCTAATTTGCAGTCGACCACCGCAACCTAATCGAACGTATCGTGCTTCTAAAACTCCAAATGGATTGCAGACAATGGCTTTCCGCTTTTGCTTCGTTTAAAAATTATGATGTCCACTTTAAAACCTTAAGCGCATTTACGAAATTTCCAAAGCAGAACTTGCTGAAAGTAAAAACACAAAACGTAAAAGCCGCTCGATTTCTATATTGGTGTGGTTTTCTTCTGTTTCTATTTAGAATTGTTTGTTTTACTGTACATAGGTTTCCTAATAGTTTACGTTCCGAATGAATGCAACGGTTGCGTGACTTGAAGATATAGGCTATGACCGATTCTTAATCGATCCTAACAATGTGTCAAGGAACGGTCCGATAGTTAAGAAGTTAATCCCATAAGTTAAACATATATATACAGATACAAGCAAAACAATCGCAGGTATTCCGCCCATCCGTAACCATTTTGCATAAAGATCTTCAGTTTAGATGACACTCGAATTGATGCCAGTAGACCACGCACAACGCTATAATATAATAATAATAATAATATTGGCTTGTAGAGCCACGGTTAACTTGAGTGTAGCTTCTATAGCAATGACTCGTATTGTACGTCCTACTGTTCTTTCGAGAGTGAAGGGGACCTCAGTTTAATGCCGAGTCCGAACGGCGAAGTTTGAGCATTGTCATTGTCATTGACAGCCCATACAGTTCGTGGTTTAATCTTCTCCAAATGCCATCAACACAAGGACGATTGAACGTAGAATTTCTATCTAAGACAACTAGTCTAACAACCCCTCTGCAGAGAAAAATATAAAATATACGAAAACGCGATAATTTCGAATCACTGACAATGCTCAAAGAGTACAACTGTCTAGAAAAAGCTTATCAGTCTCGCCGTTCGGAGCCGGCTGTAGATCCTTTCCGCTCGTGAGAGAACAATAGCACACACAATATAAATGGTTGCTGAGAAGCTAGGCCCAGGTCCAGCTCGAACTATTATTCTTATTACTATTATTATTATTCCAATACTTTTCGTAAAAGTGACGTGTTTTTCTATTGATTTAAAATGACACTTGTTGAATGACTTGTTACTATGCTCTCAAAGACATGATAGACTTACGTATACAATGTAGTAGACAAAAAAACAGATTTCAGGCGTTAAACGAATACTCCCAAAATCTCACCTCACCCTTGTAAATTTATTGATTTCTTTTTATTCAAAAAACAATTTATTTGTGTATTATTTTCGTTTAACTTTGATATTATGTGAACAGCACTCATATTTCGACTCATTGCAAAAACAAACAAAATTTATCACTTTTACAGAAAAAAGAGAATTAATATTTTTATTTTCCTTTTGTTTCATAAATATTAATTCTCTGTTTGTATTTTGTTATATATTAACCTACAACTATTTATTCTAGGTTATTGGAGCATTCATAAACCGTTCCAGTGCAGTCAGTGCAGTTCATCATTTTGTCGGAAACCCTATTTAGATATCCACATGAGAACACACACTGGCGAAAAACCATTTCAATGTGATATCTGTTTGAAACGTTTTACACAAAAATCCACTTTAAATATCCATAGGCGGACACATTCGGGTTAGTTTCCCAGTCTTATTTTGTCAGTTATTGTTTTGTTTTTTCTTATTCAAATTTTTCAAATTTTCTTTTTGTTTTTGTTTGTTTATTCAATATTTTGCTATAAGTATTCATTTACTCTTTAATGAATGTAGTTTGTTGCCTCGTTCTTGTTTAAAAAGTAATATTTTGAATATCACTTTTCGAAAGCAATTGTTTTTTGATTGCCTACACAATTTTTTAATAAAAATCATTTCAACTCTCTTTGTATTTGATTATATCAAATAGCTTGTATGCATACATTTTGCAAAGTACATAAATAATGAAATCGTTTGGTTTCTAAATAGAAAATGTATAAACTGCCCGGCTGTATCCCATGTCGTAGGAATTATTTTTAGAAAGGGCTTACCTATACGAGTATATATAGTGAAGAATTTCATGAATACGTATGCACCAGCAGCCAATTGCTTCATGTTGGTGGATTTATGCATATCATTTGATATTTGATTTTGCATCACACCCTTGAGCATTCAATGCTTGGACTCTGTACATATTTGTCTATACATAGATTGGTTAAGAGATCCAGTTTCGAATCGCATGAAGCAATGCTTGCAGGAGTTTCTTGATTATACTTACCGGGCCAAGAGCCTATGATTCATGGTTTCTTAGACAAAATGTTTGACAAATCAGATGAAGCTAAAATCAAACAAGAGTTACAAAAAACCCTGCTGTTAAATATACATCTGGGAACACTTCCTATCGTTTTGTAGATGTCAAGAGGCTTTGAATAAGGTTTCCTCCATCTCGATGCTTGACCAATTTGTGGAAATAGTTTTACAATTCGCATATATGTACATTACACATATCAGAATTTCATAGTCTCCACAGAATTGAATTGTATTTTAATTTTATCTCCCTCGTGTAATAAATATCGTCAGTGCAAACAGCAAAAAATTAGTTCAAGTGTGTGTTTCTTATTGTGGTGCCCCGTAAAAGTAATGCTTTAAAACTTATGAATTGGCGCTTTGCACTTGTAAATGGAACTGGTCTTGCTCGCACCTCTCCTGGATTAATTTCACACGTATTTCACGAGTTCGACGCATTTCTTCTCGTAGTTATCCTTATTGAGGCAGCTTCTTCGACAATGTCGGCGACCTCAACGAGGCACAATTGACTTTTCCCGGTCTAAGCGTGTCATCCTTCCATAACCTAAGTATCGTTACCATAACGTAGTCTAATGCATTTCTTTCTTTTATATATTTTAACTTCTTCGCATAAATCAAAAAGCCTAAACCCCATGTCTTAATGCCAAGACCCTCTAGACTCAGACTAGATACATTTTTCTCACAGCCTTCAAACCTGAGCTTTGTTTCTCTTTCGACATGAATTTGTTATGAATTCAGCGTAAGAGAGACGGTTCCTGTGGGCTTACAGACATTAAGTTAAAAATACACGATAACATTTTTGTCAAGCGAACAGATTTTGTGTTGTATATGACAATTGTCACCATTGATAGCTTCTGCCTTTTGAACAATGTAGTTATATTTATCTTCGGTGTAAACGCATTTATGCGTGGTCTGAAGTTAGAACTTGCTATACAGGTAGGTAGGTTGAAGTGGCTCAATAGTGCACTTAGACTTGTGTTGGTGTATTGTGTTGCCGTTGCATATAGGCTAATCTGTTTGTTCATTTGTGGTTAACCAGTTGGATTACTTACTAAGGTCGCAAGTGTTGTCAAAAAAGAAGGCCTCCAAGTTTATGCGCTTAAGTGACATGTACAGAGAAGGTGTAGACAATTTCCGACTTCCTCCTCATCCTGACTGCTTCTACAGAAGTCGTTAGATAAAACTCCAAGTCTTTTTGTATGCTCAAACTTGGTATGCTTGTTTCTTCTAATCGCTCGCGCGGAAATCGAATGATCTCGGCCACGAGAAGAAATATACCCTCATTGCAAATAATTTTCCTCATAAACATGGCTCAGTCAAATGCATAGATACTTACACGGGATCTGAAGGCCTTAAAATAATTTCCTTTTTGCTGATTACCTGCTGCTCATACACAGCTTCACCTAGACTAACTTTATAATTTTAATTTTTGCAACACCTTCATGTAAGAAAATCATACTACATCAAGAACTCATACAAGCATCTTTCCTTTAGGTAGATACTTTTGTCTTAGAGAATATTAGGAGTGTACTAAAAGTTTCTAGTTTCTTAAAGGATTATTGAGAAAAACATTGTTTTTCTTACTTTAAATTATATTTAGTCATGACAAGAACTTAGCGTAGGGCTATTTATTTTTAAAATTAGTTGCATTTAATCCAAATACAATAAACTATTCAGTTTTTAATTTCTTAATGAATTATGTTGTCTTATTAATTATGTTTTCTATGTTTAAAGTTCAAGACCGCCCCTTCCAATGTGAACAATGCCCAGCGACATTTGCACGTAAACCTTACCTTGATATACATATGAGGACGCATACAGGTGAACGCCCATTTGAATGCGAAGTGTGCCTGAAACGCTTTACCCAGAAGTCATCATTAAATATTCATAAAACTGTTCATAATGGTAAGAAATTTAATCGAATTTATCATGCTTTAACAAAAATTTAAACTTAATTGTTTTCAACTTACAGTAGGTATACGGCCATTTCAATGTACTCTATGCCCGGCCGCATTTGTGCGGAAGCCTTATCTTGATATTCACCAGCGTACGCATACTGGAGAGAGACCATTTGAATGTGAAATATGTTCCAAACGTTTTTCACAACGATCAACATTAAATATACATAAACGAATTCATACAGGTAAGTTTTTTGTTTCAATTTTATTTAAATGCGTGTTGTGGCCGTCGTGGCGTAATGTAAGTGTATAAGTGGATCGACTGTTGATCTATCTCGGACAAAACTTTCACTCTCATTGCACTTCTCTCAAGTCACTGACAATGCTCAGAGAGTATGTATAACTATTAAGAAAAGCTTATCAAACTTCGACATTTAGCGTCGGCATAAAACTGCGAGTCCCCTCCACTCGTAAGCGAACAACAGCAGCACGCGCAGCACGAATGTTAGAAGCTATGCCCACATTCCAAACTTAAGGTCCACCCAAAGAAGAAAATATTGTGGCGTTTCTTTCCTGGAATTGCAAATGCATGGTTAAAGAGTTACGTAGACAGGAAATACCGCTGCAAATTGTGTGCGCCACCTTGTTCGTGGACGTCCTCCCTTGCGTTGTCCCACAGGCTCAGTGTCGAAGACTCTACGGGCCGGAGCTAAGTTGTCCATACGCTCTACATGGCGTATCCGTAGACGCCTGGCTAGACTCATGTCGCTGTACAGACCATATGGTTTATGGTTGAATCTTCCCCTCCAAATGCCATCAACGCAAACAGGACTTCTATATGACTTCTAATTTGCCCTAATGTTTGAATGTACGATTTGGTGGCAGTCCTAACAAGACTAATGGGCGCCGTGACGTAGTGGGTAGGTGCGTCGACTCCTACGCTCCATGTTCTCGGTTCGATTCCCGGAATAAACATCTGACATTTTTTTCACGGCTCCACCTCTTTCGAATCACTAACAATGCTCAAAGAGTAAAACTGTCTAGAAAAAGCTTCCCAATTTCGCCGTTCGGAGTCGGCATTAAACAGTAGGTCCCCTTCACTTGCGAGAGAACAATAGCACGCACAACATGAGTGGATGCTGAGAAGTTAGGCCCAGATCCATCTCAGACTGTAGCGCCGCCATTATTATTATTGTTATTAATGCAAAGATGTGTTAGGAAACGTACAATCAATTAGCACTCACTAAAATGCATTGAAAAATATTCACTTCTGTTATCATTATGATATGTACAACAATAGTTGCGCGTACTCTGGTTAAGAAAAATTCTACGTTGTGCTTTGAGGAAATATATCGTTCCAATCGAAGCCGAAGTAGGCACCACTCGAGATTTATGTGTATCAAATAACGAATAAGCAATTATCCTCACTCGCTCTCACTTACTTTTTACAATAATCGATGCGGTAATTATTACTAAGATGGTGGAGTATAGTGTAATAACATGATTACGATATAAACTATCTTGTTTACAATGTCTCCATTTTATATAAACTGTTGTTTGTTTTTCTTTTAAGGTGAACGACCTTATGCATGTGATATTTGCAACAAAACGTTTGCCGTCAAAAGTTATGTAACTGCACACAGGTAAGTTTATGAATTTATTACATATTTTATCAATTTATATGCTTAATAAAATATATACATACATGTCAACCTGAACACCATAACACACTCTGCCGTAGCTAGGATAAAATGAATTGATGCTCTTCTTAAATTCTTCTGGTTGGGTCAAGTTTTATTCTTTTCGGTACATTTTTGTTACGAATACCTTTAAGTGTCCGAAATCAAGACACAGCACGGGCCGAAGGTACGCCCGAAAGCAGGCTTAAGGGTGAACTGATGAGCATTCCTGTCGAGACGAGTATTGGATGGGAGGAATGCAATCGACTTGAGCATTCTTTGTACAAATAGTGATATTGAAAACAGTGACTAGGAAGACGCATTACTACGGCGATGTTCTGGCAAATTCTCTTTTCCTAAATTACCAACATAGTATGTGTCATTGCAGGAAACTGCCTCATGGGATTATATGCAAGAATTCTTGAATTCTTTTCTAACGACTTCTGCAAAAGTTACTTCGATGAAAAGAAGGAAACTGTGGTCTAACCTCACGTAACTATCAGATATCTCCTTGGTCATTGAACGCAATAATTGGTTGTTCTAATGGCGTTACGGTCTGGGATGAACTTGGGCTTCAACCAACAATTACGAACTCAACTAAACTCACGACTTCCATGTCTCTGAGTCACAGCACATTTAGATATCTAACATAAATTTGACTCAGCTCTGAGTAAATGAACCTGCAACCCCTGCGAAAAGAAATTCAACATCTAGTACTAACCCGTCATGGGGGGAAAAAAATAGCTTTGACGGATATTGGCAAACAGACGACGTTGCAAAAACGAGTGGCATCCAACGGTTTCCTGAGCGTCCCTTTAGTGCGTTGTTCCATGGGCGACATTTCGGGCTGGAGCCATATCGACCATGCGCTCTACATGGCCCAACCATCTTAGACATTGAATACTTAGACGCCGGGCTAGACTCATGTGCCAGGACTGCCTACACTGTTCGTGCTTAAATCTTTTTCTCCAAACGCTTTTTTATATCCATGTCCAAGTCCCCGCGTTGTAAAACATTAAAGAAATGATCAAGGTGTTATAAAAATTCAGCTTAGTCCTTCGAGAGAGGGCTCTTCTATTCAACTGCCTCATGAGCTCAAAAAGCAGCAGTTGGCGAGAGTTATTCTGCGTATGGTCTTAGTACGGATGTTCGTACTGTTTACTTGGGAGCTGAGGTAGACCAAGTCCTCGATTATCTCGAAAGTATATCTGTCTATGGTGACCTAGTGGCCAAGCTTCCGATGTTGTATGTCCTTGAAGACAGCATAAAGTACGTTTTAGTGAAATTAATCATCTAAAGAAATAATGTGATTGGTCACAACGTCCTTTTAATATAAAATAGATCCTTACACAAACAGAAATCAGAGCAAAAATATAAAGTTTCACCATTGCATATACACATGATTATTTGTTCCTCTTCTAACATTTGTTTTTTTTTGTGATTTTCAGGTGGTCGCACGTTTCTGAAAAACCATTGAGCTGTGATCGCTGCTCGATGACATTCACTAGTAAGTCACAGTTTGCTGTGCATATTCGTACACATTCAGCGGGCCAAAATTTTGAATGCAATGTATGTGGAAGAGCATTTATTCGTGATAGTTATCTTATAAGGTATGAAATAGCTAAACAACACTTCTAACTAAAACAAAAAACAACATTTATCTTATTCAATTTCAGACATCACAATCGTGTACACCGACAAGAACGTACAACAGCAAATAGTATAGCTACAATAAATAGTGTAGCAACTGGCGAAGATATTGGCAATGCAAGTACTCCAGATCGTGTTGATGTCTTCGAATCGAACAGCCCTCAAGTTTGTGATTTACGGTAATTTAGAATGTATATTGAAAAAAAACGTTAACCTCTTCTGCTGTGCACGAAGCAAAAAGTACTCACTAAAAGTAACGTACGTGCACATCATGGTGTCGCCAATTGATTGAAACGAGGCGCAAATATTTGCACATTTCAAGAAAGACATACATTTGTATACATAGCGCATTTACTAGTCAATGTTTGTATCGGATTTTGTACTTCAATGTGTACCATATTGATATGTGGTTAATTTGAGTATGAAATAAATTATCAATCTAACAGCACAAGGCTAGTTTGTCGTTTTTTACCTCTTTCTTTATTTTGTTTGTTTGTTTCAAGTTAAGCCATCTTTTAGTAATGCTTTTGAGTTTGTCGCAAATATTTTTTCGCCTTTAAAATGGCCAATATTTTACGCTATTAAATAAAAATCTTTGGTTTTGAGAGGCTTTCCTGTTTTATGCTGCTGTGCTTTTGCTTTGGTTGAACAAATTGGCATTTAATTATTTATTTTGTCGGTACACCGTAGTAGATCCTGTTTTGAAGTTATCTAGGGGTAAAAGAAAATTTAGAAAAGGATACCTCCATTTCTGCATTTTCTTTTGAGTAACCTTATTGTGACTGCATTAAGCTTATGGATAATAGGTCCCTTTGTTTGTATTTAGTCGCATTGAATATCATCCTCGTCTTAAATCTAACAAGAAGTATTATTCTATTAGGTGTATGTGTGTGGTGATTCTAAAAGAAACCCAATTAGCACTATGTGCCGTTTTGATACCACAGCTCTGAAAGGGAAAAGAATCTCAGCTATAAGGTTTGTGTTCATTTAGATTAGAACAATCTTGTATAGTTAGAATCATCACTAATCCACTGATGATTATCTTGGATATTTCTTCGAGAGATTCTATAAAAGGTGCATCCAGAGCCCAATGTCTGGCTCAAACCAGTGTTGGGCAGGTACAAAGAAAGTGAGGGAGGGTCTCTTTTAAAATAAGCAGTAGTAATACTCATTAAATCCACTGTAGGTTTTTTCATTTGTGTACAAATGCACGATTTTCTTTTAAAAATGAATATTCTTGACTTGAATACATTTCTATCCTCGCTCGATAAGGTCGTTCAAAATCATTTACATAAAAAACGGTTTGGTTCAAGATTACATTAATAGACTTTAAAAGATTGGTAAACCTATTATCCAATCTATGCCCACTTTCACCTTAGAATTCAATTGGTTGTCAACAAACGCAAGCAAATCAACATAAATATTGTTCCGTTGCGTGTTCTAGGAATGTGTAATTATTATTAAAGTTTGGAATCTGTCGGTACGGTGGTCAAATCAAAAATAATCACCCCTACGGAAATCGTTTCAATTATTTGACTCGTGTTGATTTGAGAGTCACTTCATTTTGCATAAGTTTAAATATAGATATTATGAACTTGGTGTGCGCAATTGGCGACAGCTTGCAAAAGATCGTGCTAGATGTAGAGGTTTTTTGCCCACCAAAAGACTAACCTTAAACGACTCTCCTTTTATATTCCACACACATTCCATTTTGCGCAGTAATACCCCTCATAATGGAAAAGAGAACATAAAAGAGACAAACAAAATTGGATGTTTGCATTTCCATGTTTACACACAAATATATAAATTTACAAATTTATATAATATATAAAGTACATAGTTACTTTAAGCCAATAGGATATACGGACGGTGGTGGGCACTGTCCGATAGGCACCCATGCCAGAAGGTTAGGTATTCCCCATAGCGACTACTTCTAGTTCCAGGGACGAGGAGGAAATAGAGTACGTCCGCCACCTGCTATGCGATTGTCTAGCCCTACGGTGAAGAAGACTGCTAACACTAGGCAGTAACTTCTTCGACGAGCTGGAGGATTTGAATAAAATAGAGCTGAAGCACCTCCTGAGATATATACAGCAATCTGGGTGGTTCTAATCAACAGTAAAAGTGTAGGTCTCACGGGATACACCTTGATGGTCCTGCGGATGTCCGCTAAAGAGAAGTTTCACGGTTTTGAGTTTACTACTAAATTAATTTCTTTTAGACAACCAAACACAACGAAACGATATAATTTTGATATATTTTAGAATTCACCTTTGACTCCCAATCACTTAATTCGTATTCGTCGTCCTTTTCCTGTCCTTACCATAAATGATAAGAACTTTCTGAACGGGGTAGCCCATGCATAAGATTTATTGGAATCAGAGAACTCAGTTTATATAACCAGCTTGTCGTTGAAAGAGAGGCCTTTGCTTTTTCCATTTCCTGATTTGTGGAAACCTGATGCATTTATAAAAAAAAATCCAAGTGGAATGAATTAAAGCTTTTTAGTGAGAGAACCTAAACGAATAAAGCATTTTAATTGAAAGCAACTAAGAAAGTTATTTTAAGTTTAAAAATTTAAATGATTTTATTTTTTTGTTTTTTTGTTTATAAAATCAATCTTCAAATTTCGTTCTTAGATTTGTTCCGAATTTAGTTGTTAACAGATCGCCCGGAGATTCGCAGTTGTCTCCGACCGGTAATAGCCAAACAATAACCTTGACTCATCCAGAAAGCAATCGTGGTCAAATAAGTATTAAACGCACAAATCCAACCCAATTCATCCCTGTACATTTTCTTTTTTTTTCTCCCTCTCTCTCTCTCTCAATTTTCTCCACAGATCTTAATGAAGTACGCCCTATGACTATAAGCGAACGTCTAATTCAAGATGCCAGAAACATCCATGAGCGCTCTGTTCATGATCAACAGCGAGCAAATCAGGAACGTATACTGCATGGGAATGCATTTCAAGAAACCACCCTACAAGATCAACAAGCAATACAAGAGAGATTACTACAGGAGCGCGCCGAACAAGGGAGAGTCATACAGGAATCCACTGTTCATTCGTCATCAATCAACATTCAACAGGGCCATGTCTTAGCTCATAATAATTTATTGGACAAGTCTTCAGTGATCAGTCCGGGATCAGTTTAACTCTAACCAGAAAAAGGAACAGACAAATGCAAAACAAACGGATTATATATACATAGATCTTCAAAATTAACTGAATTGCAATCACACAAATCTAACTAGATATCAAATTCAAGACGAGTGTTTTGTTAGGTAGTTGTAATTTATTTTAGTATATATATGTATTTTTTATTTTGGAACAGACGAAAAAACAAGAAGAAAACAAAACAAAAAGAGTAAGAAATTAAAAAAAGAAACAAAAAACAAACAAAATTCTACCGATATTGATAAGTTTCATAAGATGAAAGATCATGTGTATGTTTGCATGCCACTTGAGCATAGTGAGTAGGTGTATATATGTATGTATAGGTTTAAAACAAATATTTCCACGAGAAGAAATCTAAGATTTTTTTAAGAATTGATTTACATATGATTTACCTTTGTAATGAAAAGAAAAAAAAACATAAACCACGTATACTTACTCGAAAAGTTGATTGAAACTGCTTTAAACTACAATACTTGCAATATAAGGAACCGCTTTTTGAATACTTTTGATTTGTTTCTGTTACGCAATTCAACACTTAATCATGATGTAAGATGATGTTTAAACGACAGTGGCTGTACGACAATCGCTAGCTGCAGATAAAAGTTTCTCCATCGATGGACAAAAGACTGACGCATGAATAGTGAGTGCTAAAAAATAGTGGACACACTCGGGGTCTTAACAAAATACCTATGTCCAAATACACTAAATGGTTGAACAGATTATTTCTTCCCCATTCCCATTGCTTCTTATTATCAGCTTCCTGTTGTTCTTTCTTTTAACACATGCTTTTATCCCATAGCTCCAGGATTAACTTTACTTTGGCTTAGACTAGAAGATTGAAATTCAGTGATCCACAATTAGTTCAATTATGATTTGAAAATTGCGAAAGTAGATTTCATTTTGATAGAAACATGCTCAAAGTGTGAAAATGTTTGGCAACTAGGTGAAGTAAGAAGATGGCATGAATAATTGTTTGCGGTGAGTGTAAGTGTATCAACGTGCCTCACCGGCATTTAAACGGTGTTGTGGTCTTGTGTGGTTTACACAAAAAAAAATTATAATAATAATAATAATGGCGGCGCTACAGTCCGAGGTCGACCTGGGCCTAGCTTCTCAGCAACCACTCGTGTTGTGCGTGCTATTGTTCTCTCACGAGCGGAGGGGACCTACAGTTTAATGCCGACTCCGAACGGCGAGATTGAGAAGCTTTTTTTCTAGACAGTTATACTCTTTGAGCATTGTCAGTGACTCGAAAGAGGTGGAGCCGTGAAAAAATGTTTGATGTTTTTTTTTCCGAGATTCGAACTGACGACCTCGAGCGTAGGAGTCGACGCACCTACACCTACAATCCATGTTGGGCACAATGGATTCATAGTGGTCTAATTGAGCGGTTGACAAGTATTTTTTCATGTCAGCAAGGGCACTTATCTACCTAACCTATATTAAGATACGTTATATGTATATATTAAGATGTGTAATTTTTGAGACTTAGCGAGGATGAGTAAAAAACCATCTCTCAGCTGTGTGATGTTCTCTTACCCTGTGCTTATGACGTCAATTGCCTTCCTAAGCACGAAAATTCCCACTTAAGCTATAAGTCGTTGATAGTGTTTTGCAATGATAGTGACAAATTTGGGGATTTTGAGGTAAGAACATTGAGGAAAAATTGGGAAATTTTTCGGCTGAAGGTTTGTTTTTTACCGGAGTTCCAAAGGTCGTCATGTCTGCCAACGATGTAGCCGAGCCAGTGAAGTCGACGGTTCTTTAGCTTCCGAAATACATCTACATCGTTGTACAACTTATAGATTTCGCGGTTATGCCTTCCCCTTCATTCACCTTTCTCGCACATAGGGCTATATATCCGACGCAGAAATGTTTCTTTCGAAGGAACCAAGAACCAGCCTAGCCGTTCTGCTTATCGTCCAGCATTAGGCTCCATGAAGCAAGACTGGCAGAATAAGGGTTTTGTAGCGCATGATTTTGGTCCTTTTGATTTAGTTGCTAAGGGCGATTCTGCGTCGTATCTAAAACCAGGATGTGGAGTTTACATTTGCCCCAAGGTAGACAAACTCCTTCACCACCTCAAAATTGTAGCTGTCAATCGTGATGTTTTGTCCCAGTTGGTATGCGACGGATTGAATTGTACTCGACAGCAAATATTTTGTTTTATCCTCATTTAATCTCAGACCAATTTTTTTCGCATCTTCTTCAATCGCCGCAAAAGCTTCTACAAAGGCACCCTGGGAACACGCGACGGTGTCGATGTCACCAGCGTAACCCAGCAGTTTGCCAGATTCGTAGAAGATAATGCGTCTTGTCATAAACGTCGGAAATCTACACCAGTACAATCGCATTTCTTTTCTCATGCGTTTCTGAATACACAACACACTGCAGAATTCTTACAGGTTTGCTTTAGTACAATTGTTAAAAAAAATGTTTTCTTCCAATCGCGCCTTTTTAGCAGTAAGCAAAAATAATGACTGCACAATCTGCACGACATCGACAACAGATTAACGTTTATGAACAGAGGTACTGCAGTTCACTTAAGTTCTGGGACCTGGGCCTCATTCAACATGCCTCTCCAGCCAGCACGATCTTTCGCCAGCTGTTTCCAGTTTCGCACAAAAAGCCGTTCACTTTAGTCCGACCGAAAATATGCATTAATAAACATGGATAACGCAGTCTTTTGTTAGTTTGACGTTTATGAAAACACCCCACGCCTTTCGTGTTTACACCCGCCCGCCGCACTATCTTCTCCACCACCAGATTGAAGAAATCTCCTTGCCGAAATCTGGTGCAGGTTTTCAATGTTTCAAAGGTCCTTGAACCGAATTAAACTGTGCGTCGTGCACCCTTTTGTGTGGTGCGACACAACCAATTCAGTTTTCCCGGGATCCGTAATTTGGACATCGCTTCGTATAATTCTTTGCGATGGATGCTCTTGTATACAGCTTTGAAATCGTGTGCAAATTAACACACCAAATGAGCAACCCGCTTGTTCCCAACTTCCCAAACAAAAGAAAACAAATGAAATAAAACAAATGTTTCCTTTTTAGTACCCAATGTCGACGATTTTATTTACTCAAATCAATTTAAACGAAATATTAGCTTAACTCTAATCTAGGGCATCACGTGGGGCATCCAAGTCTCTATATTGAATAATTGGTCGATAATCTCCGAATGGTCTGCAATCATAATACAAGAGAAACGAAATTTATAAGCTGCAGCTCATTCTATGAATTAATGCTATGTTTTTATTTAGTAAGGGAAAAGCATACACAATATCTCAAAAAAAAAATCGGAAACAATTTAAAAATTCGCAAACAAAAGGAACGTTCACATAAATTATATACAAATACTGTTTCTATATTTGTCATATATTCTTTTTCTATTTATATTTTCATACTGCAGACAAAACATGGTTTTATTTCATTTCAAATAACTATGTTGACTTGATGGGGCATTTGTGTTATCTTTCAATAGTCGTTTGTATTTGTTTTTTTGTTTGTTTGTTTGTATATATAGAATTATATATTCTTTTTAAAATCTGTTGCGATAGCATATTTTTTAGTCAAATATGTCAAAATTTGTTGGTGCATCCAGATCATGGTAACCTATAACCCGACGTTGGTGTTCCAATGGCAATTCTCTGTAAAATTGTAGTTTTGCCATGTTCAGAAATTGTTTAAAACAAGTACATATTGTAAATTAAAAGAATACTGTTTGTGCCAAATAACCTAGGATTAATTTAATACTTTAAAATGAAAGGAAACTCACCTCCTGCCTCCGACGAATCCGCGTCCACCGCGTGGTGCGATAATCATTGGGGGTGCATACGAACTGTATGGGGGAGCATATGCATTCGGCATGTATCCACCTTGTCTGAACCTAGACGTACGAGTAAAATTATGTCAATCATCAAACGTTCACATTTTTATGCTATGTGTTGAGGGAACTTACCCAACTGGACCAGTTGATTCCGAGTTTGTGCGCCTTTGATTGCCAGAATGTTCCGGCAGTTGTGGCCGCTTTGGATCTTTCAAATAGTTATTGAAATACTCCACTTCTTTGCGAACCTCATCAACTTTGTCCTCGTGCTTATTGAAAATGTGTTTCCGAATAAATTCAGGTCCTTTGAACTTCTTACCAGACAATGGACATAACCACTTGTCTTTGGCTAATTCCTGAGTATTTGCTTGAACGAATTTCTCAACTTCTGTGGAAGGGTCTTTGAGACCAAGATTTTTCAGCTCTTCCTCATCGACCGGTGTTGGCTTTACCAAGAACGCTTGCATTTTATTTTCGAAATTTTTTACGTAATCCTGAATGTCATTGTTGGAGACTTTGTTTTGCGGTGCTGGGCCACGTGTGTGTATGATTCCACAACGATTTGGCATTTCATCTTCATATGGATATTCACAGTGATTGTAGAAATCAACGGAATGTACGATGCGTAAGTACAATATCAATTTGTCTAGAACTGATATTATTTGAGAATCTCTTTCCAAATTTTCACCATCGTTGGATTCTTTGTTCTCTGCTGATATACCAAGAAGTTCATCCTCTTCGGCGGATGCTTCTTCAATTAGAAAGTCTGTTATATTCTGCATAACTGGATTGTTTGATTTGAATCCATATGTATCGGGGCCTTTGCCATTTTCGCCCTCCTTTTTACTTTGATCATCCTGAAAAAAAGTTTTAATTTATAGATTAGATCTTGACGTGAAGTGTGATGAAGAGGTTTAAACATTTTCAGCCAAGCAAGAGGAAATGTGCTTCATTTCTCGCGAGGATTAAGCTATTGATTGACCAGATTTATGTCGATTGTTGGTAAGCCTTTGGCCTTTGCGACGTCAAAACAATATTCCAAGGAGAAAATCCACACCCAAACAACAAAAGCGAAAAACGATTTGTGAACATATTTCGTCGTTCTTGGAGATTCAACTCAAAGTGCGAACACTGAATTAACCTGAATCAACCAATTAGCCAAGTTAACACGACGTACATATAATACCCGCCTATTGAAAAAGATCGTGCGACATGACATATGTGCACTTGATCATATTTGTTCTGTAAATTTCCGCCTTTTGCACACGCGCCGTACTCTGCATATGCAACGGACACGGGAACATTTTGCTGATGCAGCGAAATAGGCGGGAATGTCGTCGGTTACCCGGGGGAAACTTTGCCTAAGTTAAGTTAGTCTTAAGTGATACGTGGAAAATAAACGTCGGATCTCTTCCGAGTAAAGTAGAATCGGTGTGGTTTAATTTTAAACGAACCTTTGGTCCAATCTCAGATTGCTTTCCATTTTTTGGATTCCCGTAAGGAGAAACTCTAAGTCCCATTTTTCAAGTCCCTTCGGATTTCAAGACACCAACATGAATGTATAGATGTCGCCGTTGAGGCCAGTGTAACGAAAATTCTAACCTAAAAGTTGGCGGGATAGCAATGATAAGATTTTTCCAAGTGCTACGTTTCAGAAGTTATGTTACCAATAACATCTAGATGTCAAAATTTCAGTAAGGGTCGTAATTTTATTACGCATTGTTTCACACTTGCTGAATGCCGTGAGGTCACTCCTCATCATAGCTTTGTGCAAGCAATTCGTCGCACCGTAGAAAATTTGAGCATGAGTACTTTCTTTTGAACCAAGCTATCAAACAGACAGAGATTGGTCCGAAATGAAGAAAACATACTCTCCGTTGTGGCCAGTATCGACGAAGACATAGAAAAGTCGATTCTGCATTCAAGCATGAATACATCCACTGTTTGGTGCGGTTTATAGTAAGGCGCCTTTATTGGACAATTTTTTCTTTTGAAATGAGGAAGGGAACGTCATAAACGTCAATTGTTTAAGGTATAAAGCGATATTAACCGACTTTCTCTAGCCAGAGCCCGACAAATATAGACGGCGCGGATATACATTTCATATATCCGAAATTTCACAAATGAGTTATCTTACGGCGTGCATTCATCAGTTGGCCGCCGATATCGTATGATATTAAACCACTCGAATATTTTCTCTGGGACAACCGCTTGAAGCACTCCCAGCGAAGACGATATAATGGCATGAATGTAGCTTCGAAATAAAGCCAGAATCAATTGTATATCTCACACCGTTGTTGTTTTATTTACATTTATTTTCTATTATTTGTATTCGGTCACCCTGTATTTGACTTAGCAGCCGTCAAGACAACATTTTCAGAAATTCTTTGCCAGCTGCTTCAATCGTAAAGGAGTAATGCAGTGGATCTCAGGTCTTGGTCCACAGCGAATTCCGTTTGATTGCAGTTTTATCTGTACCAACTCTGATCACATAAATTGGATTCTGCCATCACGACGTCACGAAGTCAAGAAACTTCAATTCACTAGGAATACTCCATATCTAGCGCTTTCCAGTTTAACAACAAATCGTAAGTGTACTGCTTTGAAAATGTGCCCAACTGATAACAACAACCTAGCCCAAATTTGAAAACACCGAAAAAACTGTGAATGAAAGAAAAGTAAATTCCACTTACCCATAAACTAAATTTCTCATCTAAATTCAGTGCAATCTTTGCGCATAACTTAATGTCGCTACGGACGATTGTCTTGTGAGCTGTTATTCCATTGATTGGCCGTACCCTCCGACTTAAATCACGATTCACAATAGCTCCTATCTCACAGTCCCTCAATCTTATATTGTTCAAATTCCAGCAGATCTCTTTGATGTTAACATCTCGCTTGAATGTTACCCATCCGCGACGGAACCATCGACGTTCTGCTAATGGATCAGCTATTGCAACTCTCAAGAAACCGTCAAAACGCTGGCAAACAGCTTCAATTTCGGCTTTCGTTATTGTTGGCGCAAGATTACGTAGGAAAATCGAACTAGTCCGATGCAGCGCTTGCAGTTGAGGGCTACTTTTCTCCTTCTCTAGATCAATGGTTTCTGTACTATCGTCAATTTCAATTTTTTCAGCTTCATTGGTGTCATTGTCCTTTATGGGCTTCTCTTCGGGTTCTTCATCCTTCTTCGGTTCGTCGAAGAAAATTGTTTTCTTTCCCCGATTTGGGGAGGTCTCCTCTGATTTTTCGTCATCAATGTCTCTTTTGGGAGACACAGTTGGGGGCTGAGCACTTGATTCATTTGATTTCGGTCTCTCCTCCTCTTCTTTATCTACCGTTGAACTGTCTGGCTTTGTGTAATCGGGATCTTCATTGAAATCGCCAGAGGCCGATGATGAAGAATCACTTGACACTGATCGAGACCTTTTCTTCTCCTTGGCATTCTTAAACTTTGATCCGCTTACTGTAGGCTCTTGGGTATCCTCTGCATCCCAGTTCTCTTCGTCTTCATTCGTATGAACATCAAATCGTGGTGATATTCTCTTTGGCGATGCTTCTGGCTTGGGTTTTATATCAGTTATGATAACATCATTCACTTCGGACGAGTTGTCAATTGCTTTTTCTGAATATCTATTTCCTTGTGGCTCGTCTAATACTTTTAGATCGGCATCTGTACCACCTTCTAATTTGATCACAACGGTGTCCAGTAATCGTAAAAGCTGATCACTTTGGAAGGAATCCAACGTAACGCTCTCCAGCGTTCCATTCTCCAAGAGTTCATTGAAGACATCGGCACGTTTCTGTAACGAAAAATCATAAATAAATATTTACTTTAAATGTAAAAAAAAAAATTGGATGATAGAAAATAATACTGGGGCAAAAGAGGCCTGTTCATTAAAGCAGAGGAATACAATTAAGCCGTTTATCCAAAATGATGGTTACAACCTAAATTAGTAGTTGATCAAAACGATCGAAAGAAACATTTATTATCAAGCTTTCAAGGGAACAAAAATTAACTCTTCAACAAACGTTTTTAATAGCATAACCTTCTAGGGTATAAGTCATATGTAATAGTAATGGTCGTATTTCTGAGGTGGTCTTGGACCTGGTTTATACAGCAACTACTCGTAATGGTAACATCTTAACATAACTGAAATGAGGAAGGTATGTGCACATCCTCCAAATACAAACATAAGGGAAATGCTGCCACTACCCAGTTTAGTAAGGAAATAGTGATCCAAGCAAGAAAAGCCACGACTTATATTTTTTGTCTTTTAGCACTTACTACATCTTGAGTGAACAACTTTACGAACTAGGCTCAGATACGCAACATTGAACATGTTAAAGATATTTTCCTAACTAAGATCTGTTCAGATATCGTAGACTGAGACTGTTTAGCCATTAGACATTCTCTATTTTTTTGGTTTATAATTATAGAAGAATGAAAATTATGCGAGACTTTTCATTCGCCACAAACTGTAGTTTCTCAATACATGCAGTAATGCGGTCCGCTAGTCGTTATCTCTCACAGAAACAGCTGACCATCTAATCAGGTGACAATGACAGACTTTTGAAACCTTTTTCAAGTTATAAATATCAGGTCAAGCACCGTCAATTTGTTCTGGATCATCAAAGATGTGTGTGGCCTAGCATTGTCATGATGGAAGACAACTCTCCTTCTGGTCGCTCTTTCTTGATTGCTTCATTCAAACGGTCAAGTTGTGCACAGTAGAGGATCGAATTGACCGTTTCGCCACATTCTAGCAGCTCATAATAGACAATTCCCTTTCAATCCCACCAAACCCTCAACATAACCTTGTTTGCCGTCAACCCAGGCTTTGAAGTCGTTTGTGGTCGGTCACCGGCCTTACACTGATGTTTATTCGGTCAATTAAATTTCTTTGCATTAATTCATGAGGCACCCAAACATCGTGCTTCTTTGAGTAGCATGCTCTTTTTAGATGATTTCAAACTGTCAATGATGATTTCAAAATTTCATCGACTCTTTCAGTGACAGGCCGACCAGTGCGAGATGTATCTTTTATATCGAGATTTTCAATACAAGCCAAAATAGCATAAGTGTAAAGCGAGGGGATTTCGAAACATAGGTACACGTCTAATTCGATGAAGAAAAATGCAGAACCCAGAGCAGAAAAACCACGGTTGGGATGTGAATTGATATCACTACCTCAACCAAAAACCTTCAAATCAATTTGCAGTCTAATGGATAAGCAACAACTCTGCATCCTTTGTTACCAAATTTAAAGGAATGTACATTGCCGCACTTGTCACTTACCTTTAGAAACGATATCTGCTCCTGCTTGCGCCTTACCGACTCCATTGGATGGTATTTGTTCTTGAACCTACACAAAATTGGAAACATAATGCATTAGTAAATATGACTCCAACCATATTTCTTCAATTATTTCCTACAAAAATCGTTCTTTAAAGTTTTTAAAAATATATGTCAGTGCTTTGATCAGTGCAGCTTTTCGACGGTTACATTTGACTAATGTGTGTGCCGCACCGGTGCAGCTTAGAAAGAAAAAATAACTCCATACATGTAAGCTGTAGATCATTCTTTTCTTTACCAACACACACTGTTATTGTACATTGTATATATAGGTAGGTCATAAGCGAAAACAAATTAAAATTAAATGTTTATACATAGTAGTAAAGAGTACGTCCCAAATCTTACCTCATTACTTATCATTTTAATAATATTTTGTTTAAATGGATATTTTTTTGTTTTTTGTTTTGTATAACGAAATGAAAATGTAACCGCGATTGAATTTCTTATTTTACACACCATGGCATTGCTCGCCAAGTGCAAATTATCATCGTGTAACAACGCATTGAAGAATATAATGATATAAACAGCAAGTGGTATTAACACCGTTCGTAAATAGCTGTTGGGAAAACTTTATTGCTTTATACACTAATTAAGAGGCTTATGCAAAACGTTTTGTTATTTAGGCAAAATATTTCTTTGTGTGAATATATTTCAAGTGTCTTACCATTCTTCATCTTTGTGAGCAACGAAGAACTCATTCAGCTGCTGACGTTTGAATTCCAATTTGTATTCACTGTATTTACGGAGGACATCTGAATCGGATATACCGTCTTCTTGGGTGTCGAGGAATTGCTTGAGTGTAAGCATTGCTGGTTGAGTTTGTACATCATTGTTGGATGGGGGGAATTCTCGGGGGTGTATATTGGAAGGTAGATGGTAGCCATGCATACCATGGTTTGGATAATGATCATGACCCCAGTTATGTAAGAGATATGGATCGTAACCTAAAAATGTTAAAAAATAAAAAAAAATTGAGGTTAGAAAATAGTATTTGATGAATTTTTATGAAGTTTTTGTTCTTAAGGTGTTCAATTTAAAAAATAGCAAATCACTTTTCGAATGGGAAAGAAAATATTCGACGCCTTAATCGAATGCGTTTGATGCGTCAAGTGTGTGTGCGAGACCCACCACCTCTTCTTTTAAAACCTAGTTTGCTCTGTGGGCCGTTTTGAAACCACAGCTCTGAAAGGTGAATGTTGATTTGCATTTAGAACCATCGTGCGGTGTTCAGGAACATTATCAATTCTTTGATATTCATTTTGGAGGAATTCCTAGTCTAACTGCGTGATGCCGTATCGGCCAGTGCCCCGTACTTAACTTGACCTAACCTAACCTAGAAGATCGTTAGTTCGTGATATGTTGTAATTTGGCTATGTCTTCCTATATATTTCAGTTAACCGAGACCATCTAAGGTTAGCCATTTTCAAGAAATGTGATATTTTTTTTTGTCGAGGGTTTTTGTCACACTACACTGGAGCACTCAGACTCAAAACTGGTCCATTGTACTAAAGAAATGTGATATAGTTTGTGCTTTTACTAGCCCAAGTGGAATGTGTACCTCCATAGCAGACGAACTATGGATAGCAGCCCCTTGTTTGGACAGTTCGTCGGATTTCCCGTTACCGAAGACGATTCTATGCCCTGAAACCTAGATTAGTTATTTCGAATGCAGCAATATTTTAGGTGATGCGCCAGGTGGTTAAACATTTTTGAGGTGTTAACAATTTTGCTGCTTCAGTAACTGTTGTTCGTTAACGAATTGTGGGAACTAACATTTAATGTCGACTCCGATCAGTCTAAGTCTAAGATGATAACTTGACTGCTAAGTTCACGTTACATTGTCAGTGCAATGAGGTGGAAGTTAATGTTTGGTTTGCCATGTTATTGCACTTGTACTACGCCATGATTGCCTAAAAACGCCTAAAACCGTTCTGCGCCAATCTGTGATTTTAGGACAGGAATGTTCACAATAGATTAGATCTTTAAGCTACGGCAGATCTTGGAAAAGATTTAAGAAATGCGGATCGACACGCCATATATTCGTCGGTTTGAAGGCCTCTTAGGACAGCGTAAATCAAGGTCGTTTATGAAATTTTCGATATCTTCAATATCAAATAAGGATTTAGGCAAGTCTAGGCGATATCATGTGACTTTTCCAACATCTTTTTTGAGACCATAATGCAAAACTCACTGGCCAACACTAGAGGCATGATCTTTTAGAAGGCCGCTAGCATACGCGAATGACAGTGGCCTGGTTTGTTGAACACAGCGAGCCGTCAATGATGTGTTTGCTTGCATTGAAATGAAAGCGGCTTAAGTGGGACTGGCGGCAAACAAGTAAGAAACGAAGTATATGTTATCTTCAAGGTAGAACTCACACCATGGACGACTTGGCCACAATATCACCATAGGCAGAAATGCTCCGCGGTAAACAGGATGACCAACATCAGCACCGAGATCTCAAGCAGAATACATTTTGCCAACAATGGAGCAACATAACCTTCTCTCAAAAGACCATGATCTGAGTCTTTTTTTACATTAGCTTAGTGAAGCATTTATAAAAACGTTTTTATAGAAACATTTAAAACAGATATTAACAGCAAATCATGCAATATTTTAAGCGACATGAGCAAGATGCTTGATTAAATCTTTTTCAGGTTTATTTAACTAAAGCTAACTACAGTTAATTGAATTATGACCCCCAGAGTATATATTGTTGTGGGTATTTTAGCACAGTATATATATTATATACATGTGTATATATTATATACACCCAACAGAAAATAAATGTAAACATCAACTCACTGTTTCCCCACTTTATTTGAGGCCAAATATACGCTAATGTTCCCTTTTTGAAGCGACAATATTTTTTAAAGTTATATTTGTATGCTATAGTTTATAACAACAGAAAACTTTTAATCTTGATTAGAACCACTCACACGTACATATGTATGCACATTCATGTCATACGCAGATAGCCTATTAAGAATTCCTTAGCAGTTTATTCTGTGCAAACATTCGAGTTGTGAATACCACTTTTCATGCCCAAATATGTAAGCTTTCAATTAAATTTTTTTTGTATCTACTAAGATAATCTTCTTACCTCCATATCTTGGATTTGGTCGAATATCCTCTCCCCAATCGGGTCTCATTCGCTTTGCAGGGGGTAGCTCTCTTCCTGGTGAATACTTATCTCTTGGCCCTCTATAATCCCGATAGTCCGGTCGAGCTCGTCCACTTCTAAATGGATTTCTAGAAAGGTTAATACCGATAGTTAACTAACTACAGCATACATTCTTGTCATATCTCACCTATCAGACCACTCCTCTCTCCGGCGGTCATCCCGACGATCCGATCGATAGCTGTCACCAGAGCTTCGTTCACCACGGAATTTATCACGCCGCTTACGGTCGTACTCATCATCAGACTCCGCCATTTCCTAAAAAAAAATTCTTCACAAATGAGTATTTGGTCAGCAAATTCACCATAACCTTAATGAAAAAGTCATGATACAGACAAAATAATTGACAATTGTCTTGAAGTGAAAGAAAACTTTTATCAAAAATGCAAAAAGTGAAAAAAAAATAAATGAATAACCAAACACGTATGCGGGGTATAATTTTGATTTCACTTAGCCGCTTTGAAGATTTCAATTTCAGGCTTTCAAATTCATACTAATCGTACCTTAATTTATTAAGTTGATTCCACTTATTTAGTTATCCTTGTCTGTGAACAAATCACAGATAAAACGAATTTATTAGAGCAAAAATAAGTTTATTTTTGCGTCACCCACAAAAAGATGGTAACCTTTCTTTAATTTCTTTTGAAGGAGAAACTCCCAACAAAACCACTCGAATTCAACTCATACAATAAAAAAATATAACAAAATTTGACTCCATTCATTCATGGATTGTGTTTGAACATACACACACTCTTGCAAATGATGCGCTAGCGGTCATTTGAGGTAACAACAAGCTATTAGCGGCGGCTTATGGCTGGAAGTTTGGTTGATTCGCTATGACTGGTTTATATAGCGAGACGAATATATATAAAAAGAATATAAAAATATAAATAAAATACAATACAGGCAAAAATTATTGTACGCATGGACATGATTTAAATTCCCGACTTATGTAGAAGTGAAGATGAAATAAGTACGCGATCCAAGAACTACTCACAGTCTAAATAATGCCGCCAAGGAAATGAGCGTATTCTATCGGAATTCATCTTCTGGGTCTAATTAAGTTCAAAATATCAGATGGTCTATCAAAAACATTCTAGTTTATCAAACTATAATTTCTTACCTGGATTGTGTAGTGGCCCTTACAACGCCATCTAACTATTGGGCAAGGCAACACATGACAAGAGGACTAAGAAACAGGACCGAATACGCACAAAGCATTTAAAGAAAGAAAGAAAAAAATATCGTTGTCATTATTGTCACAAAGAGGGGGTTTTACACCAAACAAATCGTTTACTTTAATATTCGGTTATACACGTTGCGTTAGCGTTAGCCGACTTCATATTACGGAGGGAGTGCGTTGACGCACGGCGGTAACCAGCTGTTCCCTCTCTCTCTCAAATTACAGATGAAAAATATTCCGTCAGATGTTTTAATTTCTGAAATGTCAAATCAAAAAATATTCTGGTCAAGCAATTATACGTTAAAGAAATGAATTGCAGAAAATGAATGCTAAGAAAGTTGAAAAAATTAAAAAAATTGCTTCTTGTTGCTGATTTGGCGTATTCATTCAAATTAGTTTTGTCGTTAAAATAATTTTAGTCAGCTGTTTTCATGTCTCAAATGTCAGTTGCCACAAAAATTTCTCAATTTGGGAAAAAAAACTGACAATTTGGGAAAAAATTCTCAACGTCGTCGTCCTCGTCGTAATGACATGCGTTGAGATTACGTTTAACGTTTTATTACGATCCTCTCATCTCTCTCATTTTTCACTTACGTAGGTCGACGCAATATTTATTGTGTGTATGGTGTGAATTGTGTGCAGCGCTTAACTACTCGACTCGAACAGACTGGAACCACTAGAGACCATGCAGGGACTGGTCGTTCAACAGAGAATATCGCGGCTGTAGCTGCCGATGTCGCTGAAAACTGAGAAACATCAACCAGACGACGGCCTATGCAATTGGGCATCACTAGACGAACCCTACAGCGACTTCTTACTGCCGGAATTGGATGAGTGGTGCTTGGTGAACATGTGGTTTCAAGAAGACGATGCAAACGCACACACAGCACGAGCCGTAATGGATATTGTAAAGGAAGCGTTTCCAGGTCGCGTATTCTCACGTTTTGGCGATTTTACATGGCCATCAAGATCGCCTGATTTAACTATACCAGACTTCTATTTTTGGGGCTACTTGAAGTCGCGGGTTTATGCCAACAAGCCTCAGATAATCGCAGCCCTGAAGGAGGTTGTTCGACAGAAATGCGAACAGTTATCACCGGAAATCTTGTGGAAAGTCATGGAAAATCCTATAAAACGGGTACAAATGTGTAACAACACTAGCAGCAGCCACTTGGCGGATATCATCTTTTCCGCTTAGCAGAAAAAAATGTAAAGATGTCCATCAATCAAAACCATTTCAATTCATCAATTCAAAAACAAAATTAGATGATTAATTTTGCGCCACCTTGTATAACGAACAATCTCAGCATTATTAATTCTCCGAAGAAGGGAAACTCAATAGAATGTGAAAACTGAAGACGTATATGCGTCCTTCCCTCAATAGTCAAAATAATAGCAAAATTATTTCTGGAGCGAATCAAAGAGCATCTAGATTCAACTCTCGACGTCGAACATGTTTTCACTCTGGATCCTCCTGCATCGACCACACAAACAACTTATGGATCATAATTGAGCAATGCGTTGAGTACAAATCTCGGCTACATCTGTTATTTATCAACTTCAAGAAGGCTTTCGCCCTAAGCATTTCTAACACCCGTCCCCAACTGAAAATTGCTGGACAGAAAGTTCTGAAAATTAAAAGCTTTCTATATTTAGGAAGTGTGGTCTCGGCTAACCGCGGTGGTACCGAACTGGATGCGACTGGATGTGTGCAGCAGAATCAGGAAGGTTAAAGCTGCGTTCGGAATGCTATCCACCATCTTGAAAGCAATGTCATCAGCTTGAGAACCAAGTTGCGACTGTTCCGCTCCAACGTGGAATCGGTGCTGATTTTTGGATGTAGTATTTAGAAAGTGGACATCACTACCACAAGAAAGCTGCATCTTTCGTAAACAAATTTTTAAAAAACATCTTTAGGATTTTTTAGCCGACCCGTATCTCCAACGTACATTTACGAAGGAAAAAGGGACAGTGAATTGGATACACCATACAGCGCAAAAAGACAGTTCCATTGCGAAGTTCGCCAAGCAGTGGAACCAGCTCATCCAGACAGGCAAAATAGCGGGATGAACTAGGCAAACGTGGCGCAGAACAGTCAAAGAGAAATCGAGTTCTTTATGAATGAATGAGTTCGAGTGAGCCCAAGCGCGTTGCAGAACTCAGAACGAGATTGCGCGCAGTCGTGGTTGACACCCTATGCCCCACTAGGGCTTAAAGGATATAAGTAATTCACTGAGAATGCAATCCTCTTTTGATTGGTAACGACCTTTCTTTACCTAATTATGATATTAAATCAGTTCAATCAGTACAAATCAGTAACTCCGACCAAAATTATACTTCGATGCGCCTACTTTGACACCCCATAAGCAATATACAGCCTTGGCCAAATGAATTAGGCACACTTTAGTATTCGTTATATCTTCAAAAAGCAAAAAAATAATGAAATGAGGAAAAAATAAAAATCGTTTGCAACCTCAGATAGTGTCACCGAAAACCATAAAATTCAAACTAATCACATACTTGCTATTAGTGATTTGGCAGCAAAGACAAAAAGACAAGGGTGACTAATACATTTGGCCAAGGCTTTAATCTTCTTTGGAATAGAACAGACTGAGTGTGGCATAGTCAAAAACTCATTATAATGCATTGTGCACATACCTCAAAATATACCAACAACGTTAAACATATTAATAATACCATCTGCTGCTATAATTAAGCTATCTATTACTGAATATTTTTTTCCAATGTGAGTGGGCGAAGGCATACAAATGTATGAGAAATGAAGCCACGTTCTGTCGCTTAACATGCAGATCTTTTTCTGCGGCATAATTGAAACATGAATATGCCAATTGATGTGCTATGGCAAGCGGTGCGGAATATATTAAGAACCTAAGGCTGAAGAATATAGACCTAGACCATCAAAAGACATATTTAATAAATGTCGTGTCGACAAGTTCGTGATCGGCTTTCATGAATCTGATGAAGCATAAAGCAGTTTCTATTAGAGATTGAGCGTAGCCGCTGTGGCGTAGTAGGTGAGCGCGTCGACTCCTAATTCGATCACGGACACAACAACTTTCATTTTCGTGCCACCACCTCTGTCGAGGCACTGACAATGCTACAAGTGCACAACTATCTCAAACTACGGCGTTCGGTTTCGCCATAGAAACGCAAAACGGTCCCTTCCACACGAGATGTAACAAAAGCAGGAATTAGTAGTTGCTGTAGAAGTTAGGCCCAAGTACTTCACAACACTGTGGCACCACCCGAAGAAGGAACTTAGTGATAAAGCAGATATACATGGATTGCAGTAGCGTAGTGGGTAATAGTGTCTACTATTTCTTAGATGGTCACAGTTTTAAATCTATATATCCCAATTCGTAAAACAAGGCGTAAGAAGAGCAACATATCTCTGTGATTATTACTTCCCATCTTCAGTTGACTTTTGGAAAGCAGTTAAAGTTAAGTAAAATGGTAGAAAAAACCGTATCCCCACAAGCCCAAAAGCGCACGATATATATATACACTTCCGAACACTTCTAAACACAACGCAGGTATTACCCAGAATTAATTATGCGGAGTCGAAAAAGCGTCTGGCGTTCCCAATAAGCCAACAAATGCACTCCCTTCGATTCCGTTCTTTTTCATCTGTCCCAGTTAAGCGGTTACGATTATCTGGGGTTCCGATAAAGCAGAATACACTGTATACTAAAGGATCATGGCCAACAATGCTTCTTCTTGTGGCGCTACAATCCGGGGAGGACTTTGGCTTCAACCAACAAACCTCGCCAGTTGGCCCGATCTTTTTCCAGCTGTCGCCAATTGCGCACACCAAAGTCGGTTGAGATCCTTCTTCACTTGGTGCGCTACCTTAGACGTCCCACTGGTTCAGAATCGAAGACTCTTAGGGTCGGAGCTAAGTTGTCCATGCGACTTAGGCATCTTAGGCGTTGAATCCTTTGACGCTGTCGCTGTACAGCCCATATAGTTCGTTACTTAATCTTCTCCTCCAAACAGTACCAAAGATTGCACGCAAGACTTTTTTCTCGAACAGACCAAGAGCTTCTTCATGCGCTTTCGCTCCGAAGAGCAAGACTGGGATGATAAATGTCTTATCCAAAATCAGTTTGGTCCTTCCAGAGAGGGCTCTATTATTCAATTGCCTCATAAGCCAAAGAAACAGAGGTTGACAAGAGTTATTCTGCGTTTGATCTCGGTACAGGTGCTGTTTGTACTATTTACCGCGGAACCAAGGTAGACGAAGTCCTTAACTACCTGGAAGTCTTTACCGCCAAGTGTGACGCTCTGTCCGAGGCGTTGATGTTGTATGTCCTTTCTCGATGACAGCATATACTTGCTTTTGCTCTTATTTACCGCCGGACCCATTTTGGTCGCTTCCGCTTCAATGTCAGCAAATGCATCATTAACGGCTTGCTGTGTTCGACCAATCATGTCAATGTCATCCGCGTAAGCTAGCAGTTGAACGGACTTTTGGAAGATCGTGCCTCTTGTGTTGGCCAGTGAGTTTTGCACGATTTTCTCAAGAACGATGTTAAAGAAATCACATCACAGCGCGTCGCCTTGTCTAAAACCTTTTTTGACATTGAAGGTCTCGGTGAGTTCGTTACCGACCTTGATGGAGCAGCGAGAGTTCTCCATCGTCATCCTGCTCAGTCTGACGAGTTTGGCAAGAACGTCAAAACTAGACATGACGTTGTATAGCTTTTCTCTATGTACGCTTTCATATGCGGCCTTGAAATCGACGGATAGGTGGTGTGTGTCGATCTACATTTCGTGGGTCTTTTCAAGGATTTGCCGTAGTGTGATTTTTTTTTTTTTTTTTTTTTTTTTTTTTTTTGTCGTAGGTTTTTGTCACACTACACTGGAGCACTCAGACTCAAAACTGGTCCATTGTACTACCAGGCAGCAACCTACTTTTACTGAAATTTCCTGGTCTTCCGAAGGAAGACCAGCAGGCGCTTCTGTGATGAGGAGCCTACATCATCAGCTCTCACCTCATCAGCGCCGAATAACTGCCACCTGATCCGAGCAAAGGCGGGACAATGGCAGAGGAAGTGCTCTGCAGTGTCATCGTCTTCTCCACAGGCGTCACAGAGGGTTTCGTCACTTAGGCCAAGCACACTTAGGTGTTTGGCGAAAGTGTAGTGCCCCGTTAGTACGCCAATAAGTTGTCTGCAGTCTTTTCTGTTAAGAGATAACAAGAAAGCCGCGGATTTCTTACAGACGTTGGGGAGCATGCGCTTGGTCTGTCTACATCCTGGAGAGTCATGCCACCTGCGGTTGTGCTCTCGAAAAGTCCAACCATCGATGGAAGCCCTAACCGAGGACGCGGGCAGTCCCAGCGTAGGTTCAGGTCCTGAGAAAGCCTCATCTGATCCTCGCCTAGCAAGTTCATCAGCGATCTCATTTCCCGTGATCCCGTGGTGCCCGGGAACCCAGACAAGTCTTACCGAATTCAATCTACCGATCAAATTCAGAGAAGACTTGCATTCCTGAACTATTCTGGAAGTGGTTAAAGGGTTGAGCAAGGCCTTAAGCACAGCTTGGCTGTCGCTGCAGACACAAATACTTCGCCCCTTCCACCTATTCTTCACAATATAGCTCGTAGCCATTAGGATCGCATAGGTTTCCGCTTGGAAAACCGACGCGAATTTGCCTAACGAGGTGTGCAGTCTAAAGTTGTCGCTCTCCACGAAGGCACCAGCACCAGATCCTTCACTGGTCTTGGAGCCGTCCGTGAAAATTCGACTACATTCCTTTCCTGGCTCAGATTCTGGCCAGAGCCAGTCCTGAGTACACGGAAAGTCGACTTTGTATGTTCGTCGCAGCAGGAGTACTGGTGTCCGTGCGTCAGACGGCATATCCATAAGACTGGGGTCAAAGGAGATGCGGTGCGCAAGATCATCAAAACTCCAGTGCGAGTTGTACCAATAACCACTTCTTTTTAAACGGAAGATGGCCTTGAGAGTGCACCCCATGATATGAACATCTAGGGGGGGGAGATTCAGCAGGGCATCAAGAGCAGAGCCAGGCGTGCTAGGGAAGGCCCCCATGCAGCCGAGACAGACCGTTCTTTGAAGCTTGGTGAGAGCAGCAGTTACGTATTTACGCGAAAGCTTATTCCACCAAACGACCGATGCATAGGAGAGAAGGGGTCTAATCATAGCCGTGTAGATCCAAACGGATCTTTTTGGTGATAGACCCCAGGTTTTGCCGAAAATTCCTTTACACTGCCAGAAAACTGACAGTGCCTTCGCAATTTTCGTTTCAATGTGTTTTTTCCACAGAAGCTTCCTATCTAGAATGACACCCAGATACTTAGCTTCATCGGAAAAGCGGATAGTGACACCTTTTAGTACCAGTTGAGTCAAACCAGTCAATTTCCTCCTCCTCGTAAAGAGGACAACCTCGGTTTTAAGAGGGTTGACTGAAAGCCCATTTCTGGTACACCAATCGTCGATCACGTCTAGAGCTGCCTGCCCTTTTGAACACACATCCGCTAGGCATGATCCGACAGACAGAACAGCTACATCATCCGCATAGGCCTGGGCGTAGATGTTGGAACTATTAAGAGCATCGAGCAGAGAGTCAACCAGCATGCACCATAGCAGAGGAGACAAGACACCACCCTGCGGGCAGCCCCTGTTTACCCCCGCCATAACATACTGGCCACAGTCCGCGTCCGCAAAAATAGTTCTGTTCATCAGCATTGCTTTAATCCAAAGCACTAATGATTCATCTACACCGTGTTCTCTGGCCGAGTTGCACATGCCATCAAAAGTCGCATTGTCAAAAGCACCCTCTATATCAATGAAAATGCCCAGCGCGTACTCTTTCCTGTCGAGTGCACATTCAATTCTGCCAACGAGATTTTGAAGCGCAGTCTCGCAAGATTTTCCGCGCTGATAGGCATGTTGCATTTGAGACAGAGGATGAAATCGCAACGCGGTTTTGCGCACATGAAGCTCAACCAGCCTTTCCATGCTTTTCAGCAGGAAAGAGGTTAGACTGATAGGTCTAAAGTTCTTGGCGAGTGAGTAGTCCCCCTTACCGATCTTTGGTATGAAGGCTACCCTAACTGTACGCCAAGGGGTCGGGATATAGGCGAGTGCCAGGCTGGCTGTGAAGATTCTTTTCAGAACCGGCAGCAACTTGTCTATACCTTTTTGCAACAAGGCTGGATATATGCCATCGGTACCAGGCGACTTGAAACCATCGAAGGACGCGACTGCGTATTTGATAGCTTCATCTGTCACCACGAGCGATGAAACAAACCAGCATCGTCGTGTTACATTTATCAGCTCATCCTCACTTCCAGGGATAGGAAATGGTTTTGAGCCGGTTGTAATCCGGTTACCTGGAAAATGAGTCTCTAGCATGAGACTAAGCGTTTCAGCTTTTGACTCAGTGTAGGTACCGTCTGGTCTTCTGAGTGTTTCCAGCTTGGTTGGTTTGTCCCTTTTAAGAACTTTAACCAGTCTGCTGGTTTCACCGAGTGTTTCGATCTTTCCACAAAAATCCCTATAGGAGGCACTTTTCGATATCCGAATTAACCTCTTATATTCTTTTTGTTTTGATCGGTACAGGTTCCAGTCCTCTTCCAAGTCGGTCTTGAGAGATCTGTTTAGAAGTTTCCTGGTTTCCTTGCGAATTGTCTGCAGTTCTGCGTTCCACCATGGAACAGGTGATCTGCAGGGGGTATTTCTAGCTGGACACGTCAGTTCAAAACATTTGGTTAGAGTGTTGTTCAAGTCTAGAACGGCTTTCTCTACCTTCTGTCTCGTTCTGAGCTTAGGGAGAGGTTCAATACGATTATCTAGCTCATCCCTAAACTGTATCCAGTTGGTTTTTCTTGGATTCCTCCTCTTCAGCAAAGTTGTGGTTTCGCATTCGATTCGGAATTCAATGTACCTATGGTCTGACAGGGACACTTCCGACAGAACCCTCCAGTCTGTAATCTCCTTAATGTATCTGTTGGATAACGTTAAGTCGATTACTTCCTGTCTCCTTGTCGTAACAAAAGTTGGTTGGGAGCCAACATTGTTGATGTCCAAATCAGACGATAGTAAGAAATTCAGAAGATCATTCCCTCTCTTGTTGCATTTGCTGCTGCCCCAGAAGGTATTCTGAGCATTAGCATCACAGCAGATGATTAGGCCTAATTTTCTGATTTCACAGTACTCTACGAGTTCCGATACCGCTCTTGGTGGTGGCGGCAGAACAGAATCGTAGGGGAAGTAAGCTGACGCTACGACGAAATTACGCCACATTCCATTCGCTTCGTAGCTTACAACTGCAGCAACCAAGTCTTGTCCACAGAACTGTACAAGCTTGGTTGCTGAGAGAAATTTCGGCACAATAAGACAAGTTCTCGGTCTTTCAGACCGCTCGTCATAAAGTGGTGAGAAACCTCGCAAGCCACCAAGACCACAGATGCGATTTTTCCACACCCATGGTTCTTGAATGGATGCGATATGTAGTTTTGTCTTCACCATGGAAAGTCTGCTACATAGGAGGGCAGTAGCATCCTTGGAATGGTGAAGGTTGATCTGGGTAAAAATTATTTTGATGTTTACCGTGGTTTTCGTCCATTATCCGCACTACTTGGAAATGAAGTGGAAATTAATCCTTCCAAGATGCAGATAGGGACGGGAGTCATACCTAGAACGGATGGTCTCAACCGAAGTTTCGTCTAGACCCACAACGAGAGAAGAACCGTCCTTATTTTCCCGGTTCTTACTCTCCCTATGAGAGTAGATTTTCCACTTCTTGGTTTCGAGGCCAGGGTTCTGGATATGTAATCGCGCCAGCACATCTGCCGTTTTCCTGAGTTGCCCCGGAATCCAGCAGACAGCGCGCGTCAGTTTTGGCGGCCTGAAAACCTCAAAAGCTGTGGTTCCCAGGGGGGGGATTTTCGGCACAGATTTGCTCAGCCATTCAAGGGTTTGCTGGGTGGAGCACTTCAACACAAAGGTTCCGTTTTCCAAACCACAGCCCTCCACTTGAAAGCAAGCATTCTCTGCCGTAGCTAGCTCCCACAGTTGATCTTCGCAGTGTTTGCACTCCGCGTCGGTCATACTGTCATCATTGCCAGCTTTTCCAATTCGGAGCGCCAAAGAGGAGATAGCAGCTCTTTTGTAGGGCCGCAATTCTCGCTCCTTGCGCTCGGTTTTTTCCTTCTTCCTCTTCGCGGTTTCGCCTGCATCGGCCAATTTCCATCCACTGGAGCTACAACCTTTGCTGGTTGAAGCACCTGCTTCATTTGGATCTTGCGCGCAGGAGGAGTCGCCAACAGGAGTTGGGATACCTCTGTTGGTGGATCTTCCCGCGTCATTCAACCTCCGTCCGCCAGAGCTGCGTCCTTTGAGGGTTGCAGCACTAGTTTCATCCGGACGTTGTGCGCGGGGAGAGCCATCAGCAGAGGGATCAGGAAAGCTAGAGACCTTCTTCCTCTTGATCCTGTTCGAGTCAGCAGAAGTGGAGGTAGCGTTGGCTCCAATAGACTGATCGGTTTCGGTTGGAGTTACCTCTGCCGACCTGTTTCTCTTTGCCGTCGCCACCAAGGGGGTGCGACTCTCAGCACTTGCGCCTTCAACCTCCTCCGGAGTTTCTTTGCGCCGTGCGATTGTCGCTAGCCTTTTTCTCCTCTTCTTTTGACTCTTAGTCAGGAGCCCTTCAGAGGCTGCCTCGTTTGGAGCCCGTTCAACCTGTTCGGCATTCCGGGTCGTACCATCAGAAGCAACACTCTGATCAGCCACTTGACTATGTGGTTGGAGATTAAGCGTATCAGGCAGAGCCTCTCCGCTACATTCTCCAACTTTCCAACTCAGTCTATCGAACTTGTCGTAGAGTGAGTGGCAGGAATCTTCGGATTGGGTACCAGCGATTCCATGGTCAGCGCCCCGGGGGGCGGAGGGGGGGGGTAGTATGATGGTTGGGGCCTCCAGAATCCTTGCCCCAGCCGTAGTCGAGAAGACTACGGGTGGATTTTCGCTGTCGCGAGTACCACCTGGAGTAGTTTCCAATCTTTGTTTGTCCGTCATACTTGTTTTAACTTGTTTATCGTCAAAGTCAAGACGTTTCTGGCTTTTGGTTCGATGTCTCACCTGGGATCTTTGGAACCGAGGTTCTTTGACTCTTAAGCCCTCCCGCCACGTCAAGGCAACCAGAAAGGGAGAGTGCCGTAGTGTGATAATCTGGTCTACTGTAGACTTTCATGGCAGGAAAACACACTGATACGGACCTTTCAGATTGGAGACGAAAGTTTCAGGCGTTCACACAAAATGGAAGGGAAGATCTTATATGTGATCTTAGACTTCACCCTCGGTAATTGGTGCAGTCAAAGGGCTCTTCTTTCTTGTGGATCTTGTGTCCAACAATACTATTCCATCGAAAACTTAAAAAAAAAACAGCAGAAGACATGGCAGTCGAAAGAAAACATGTACCAGCATAATAAAGCCGGAAGTGCGAAAATTGGGACGGACTGAGACATATTGCTACATGTAGACGTAGTTAAGGCGCGGATAGCTATCCCCACGAGAGAATACGAAGATATTGCTTTGCTTTTATCCACTTTAAGCAATTCCGAATTGTTTCAAAGCATCACCTATATATTCTGATTGCAATCACACTTTAATATTTCCGACTGACAATAAATTAATGACCATCATAAGTCAACGCAAATGAACCTCAAATTACGATAGTCTTAATGACCTTTTTCCTAGAACGTGAGGCCTTCTGATTTTTCATTAACCACAGAAACCACAGAAAAAATGTTGCCATTTCATTCACAGATATTCAACGTATTAATTACCTTTCCGATGTCATTAAGAGCTCCATTAAAAAAGTAGGACTTCAGCTCATTTGAAACATATAAAACACCATATGACTTGTTGCTAGTAACCGTAAACCGGTTTGAACAAAAGTAGAACTTGTTATTATTTAATTGATGATTTTCCTAATTTGCGATGAATTATTTAATCAATGGTTTTTACTGTTGATTGTTGCAACTAACTTCGTTAACAAACCTTCTGTCACAAAAATTCATTAATTTTCATAAAAAATGGGAGTCAATATTCCGTCTTAGATGGAAAGTTGAGAGAGTTTAAACAGATTGTCCGGTCGACAAGAGATTTCAACGCACAACTGCAAAAAGAAGAAATCTTTGTTAGAGTGATCGTGCAGCATTCACGACAACACATCCGGAAATGGACTTCGGCTTGTGGACTTGTGGATTTTAAAGCCGCATATGAAATCGTACATAGAAAAAAGCTATACAGTGCCATGCCTAGTTTTGGCATACCTACCAAACTCGTCAGATTGTGTAGGATGGCGATAGAGAACTCTCGCTGCTCCAACAAGGTCGGAGACGAACTCACCGAGACCTTCAATGTCAAAAAAGGTTTTAGACAAGGCGACGCGCTGTCATGTGACTTCTTCAACATCGTTCTTGAGAGATCTTCAAAAAGTCCGCACAACTGCTGGCATACGCGGATGACATTGACGTGATTGGTCGAACACAGCGAGCCGTCAATGAGGCGTTTGCTGACATTGAAGCGGAAGCGGCCAAAATGGGTTGGGAGGTTAATAGTCCTAGTCCTGATCAATGGTGCAGATACATGGAAGTTATTCAAAGCGGATGAAGACACTCTTGTCCTGTGTGTTTTGGCATCTGGAGGAGAAGACGCAACAACGAACTGTATGAGTTGTACGGTCGCATGAGCCTAGCCAAGCGTCTACGGATAACACGCTTAAGATGGCTAGGCCCAGATCCACCCCGGACTGTAGCGCCACATAAAGAAGAAGAAAAAACACAAGATTTTAATCATCGAAAAGCATTTTTTTGTTAACACAATCCATTTATAGAATGCATTCGTTGCGGAGAATAAAGGGGTGGATACAGGAAAGTATTTTGGAAAAAAACTTTTAGAATTTTTATTAAATAAATCAGGCGTTTAAATAACAATGATTTTAGTACACAATTTTTTTTACTTTTCTTCTCTTTTTACTTTCTTCCTCTCTTTTATTTCCTTTCCAATTTTTCCTAAAGCCCAAATCGCAACAGCGCGTTCGGGCGCTCGGACTTTGACAAGGATTGGTACGCGTTTTATCGAATTTACTAGGATCTTATGTCAAAGCACGAGCATTCAGTTTTCCAAATCGAAATAGAACTCGCGCGTTTAACAAGTAAAATATCCCCCTCGAAGCTATCCACTTTCTAAAATACATTTTACAAGAAAAAAATGCAATTAGTATAGATAAAATCCCTACAAACAATTATTTGCTTACACAAATAATTGCCTTTGCCCGCCAAAAGTCAATTTTCTGTCAAAAAGCCGTAGAGAGTAGCTCTACTCCAAACTTTCTGCTCAGACTTACGATATTACGGTCTGTGAAATGTCAACGCCCGACCCGACCGCGCTATTCCGACTTGACTAATGATTCACGTGAATTCTACAAAAAATGTAGAATAAAGCGCGCGAACGCGCTGTTGCGATTTGGGTATTACACTTACATAGTTAAATACAAATTGTAATATTAATTTTCAAAAAATGTTCCCGTTCAAACTTATATGTTCATGTCGATATAGCTTAATTGTACAGAGTTACCTCGAATAAATTTATAAACAAACAATAGTGTTAACATACTGTATTTTTTCACGTGAAGTGCCCAATTTTTTAAAACTAAATTTTCTTTTCTTTCTTTCAACTTAAATGTATGTGGCTGATTGTGATAAATAAGTTAGTACGGGTTCGGGTAGTACATCCTTGAAAATATGGGAAAACGTTTTTTTTTAAATTCTTCATTAAGTCCGAGTTGAACTCATTAAAGTCGTTTAAGTAATAGAAATTATTTCTTATCTGGCTATGGTTTGTATGCAAATTAAGTGAATTATATATGCAAGAAAATGCTTTCCATCATTTGGTGAGAAAAAATCAAAGAAAATGTTGTTGAATGGGTATGTGTGAAATATTTCAACACGTATTCGGTCTTTTTTTCTATTGAAAAACTAAAACATACTTTTTTAAAAAAAATCATCGTCGACTTGTTCAAAACTGTGGTCATAATATGTGATCCTTTTGCTTCATTGCAGAACATTCTCAAACGTAGTAATTAAATCAAAATTAAAGTAAATCAAAATCAAGCGTCAACACTTCAAATAGGTGATAATTGAATAAAAATCGAATTCTGGAAATATTTAAAATGTCAATAGTAGGTAATGACTTGGCATATGCAGCAGTTCATCTGTAAGATTTGATAGGAGAAAACATGCGTGATGATTGGAATCTCCTTTATTCAAACCACAAGAAATCGGACTCCTTTGCCTGCAGCAGTTATTGAAATATGATGTAAACGCCTAAATCAATAATATGATTTTATCACTGAAATTATCTGTGTAGTTTCAGCACAGGAAAACTGGCAATAGTCCAGCTCTTTAATCAACAGCAGATCCTGAAAAAAAACCCCAAAAAAATGCAGATCAACACATACGTCAATTTTTCGAATTTAAAGTCGCAAACTGTGGCTTGTGCGTGTGGCATGTGTGTCGACTGCTAATAATAATAATAATAATGGCGGCGCTAGAGTCCGGGGTGGACCTGGGCCTAACTTCTCAGCAACCACTCGGGTTGTGCGTGCTATTGTTCTCTCACGAGGGGAGAGGACGTACAGTTTAATGCCGACTCCGAACGGCGGGATTGAGAAGCTTTTTCTAGACAGTTATACTCTTTGAGCATTGTCAATGACTCGAAAGAGGTGGAGCCGCGAACAATTTTTTTTGAAAAATTGTTTGTCTGTACTTGGATTCGAACCTAGACTGTGAAAGTCTAATGCGCATGGGTCGACGCACGAACCCACATGGCCACGGCGCCCACTCGACTGCTACGCAAATAAAATTTTTCTAATTTAAACAATTTTTTCATAGCTTTCGAGTTACTGACAACGCCTAAAGAGTATAACTGTTTAGATAAAACTGCCCAGTCTCGCCATTTGGAGTCGGCATTAAACTGCAGGTGCTCTCCAGTCGTGAGAGAACAAAAGCACGCACAACAATGTGTTAGTAACCTTGGGCTTTGGACGACCTTGAAACCTTATCAGTTTGAACTTCGGTCACTTCCTGGTCCAGAACGCACATAGCTATACTACTGACGGGTAACTTCCGGTTCCACTTCTTGCTTATTACGATTTAAGAAGAGAATTCAACGATAAACGGCAGCGAGGAAGACCTCTTATGGTTTTACGGATCGCACGCTCCAGCAGAATCGTATCCAATTCAAATTCCGTCGAATAACGCTGAAGAAGATTACCACCTAGAAGAGCCTAGAGAGAATGGCTGAGAAGGACCGTCAACTTGATCTTGAATCGATTTTCGAACGACATTACGGCGCATCTTCAAAGTTTTGATACTCTACGATAAAAGCAATATAATGTCAAATTAATCAGTCTCTCTTCAAAACTAAAGATAAATACAAGACTTCAATTTTATTTGTACGTTTGTTTTTACTTTACACAAGAGGGTAACTGCACTCCGACGCAATTCCGCAGAAATTGTTACTATTTCTAGGAATCTTAATGTAACCGGCCTCGCCCCACTTGTCAGTCCATGAGTTCTTCACAATCCAATAGTCCTTGCCCTTCTCCGAACCATATCCAACGACAAGAATTGCATGGTTGACCTCCTCCTTATTGCACTCCTCATCAGTGTAGATACCCTCCTTGTACAATTGGAAGGAATCAGGTCCAGCATTTACTGAGCATGCAAGAGGTCCCAAAGTAGCAATGATCTCCTTCATCTGTTCTTCATTTCCTGGTTCGATGACGCCAAATGCCTGTGCCTCAGCACCCTTGAATTCGCTTTTGTAGTAGCATTGTCCATCTTTCATTTCGTAGGGGTACTTCTCTTCCTTTGCCACGCCTTTATTTTGAATGACGTATTCGAAGCCATATTCCTGGTAGCCACCATTACAACCAGTGTTGCCAAAGTCTGAACTGCAGTCAATCAAATTTTGCTCAGACAGAGTCGGCAAAGTATTTGTCTTGCGGAAGTAGTGTCCTTCAAGGGCACCAGTGACAGCAAACGACCAGCAAGCACTACACTCAAGACCTGTGATGATCGATATTAGTTAAGCTTATATTCATGCATTCTGTAAAACTTACCTTGGAATTTCACTGGTGTGACTCCACCCTTCTCACGCCAGTCGAAGCTGTCTGGAATACGTTTGCCTTTGTGAGAGGAAGCCCTGTTCCTGTGCCGTTTTGCCTTTTCACTAATCATGAAATGAAGCCACTCAGAACACTTACAATGAGCAAAAGAAATATATACTTACTCTCCACTCCTGCTCCTCTTACGACCAGTCAGCTTCGAGAGGAATTCTGCCTTTGACAAATCGGAGAACGCATTAATACCGAGTCTGAACGAGCTCTTTCCCAATTTAAAGGCTTCGTTGTTACTGTCAACAACCGCCATCTTTCCGGCAAAGATTCCTTCACGAAGAGTTTTCTCGGCAGCAGTGGCATAGGTTTTGCCTGTTTTAGCCTTTAAAATTCAACCAGAATGTGTTCATTTACAGGGATTAGTTTCAAACTGAAAATAGATCTTTACTCACTACAAAGTCGCCGAAATCTTGAACATTATTGAGCAGCGGAATGTTTGCAATGCTATCTGTAATTTGTGATAACTGAGGCAGTTGGCCAAGGTTTCCGAGTGGATTGGCTGGTTGACGGAAACTAGGGAATCCACCAAAGAGCTGGGCTGAGGTCAGTGCAAGCACAAAAGGAAATATCAGGACACACCGCATCGTTTTTTCTAGAAAATTTCAAGGAGAAGAAAATTAGTTAAGATTGATTATTTGTAAATGATTCAGTTTTTTCAGAGTACTACAACAGATCTACAGAAAAAAAACTAAACTATTTAAAGACTAGGATTCCCATCTTTGACTAAAACAAAATGAGGACATCAGCCTTGCCTGGATTTATCCATAGAATATTTGAGAAGAAAACTGAACACTGGTGGCGCTACAGCTCAACCAACAAACCAAGTTTTGGACCAGGTCAATGTGTTAGCAGACCTCTTCTGTGTTTGCCCAGCAATGACATATATTTCTGGTATATTTTCAAGACATTTTCTTCTTAAATTCCTACACAATTCCTCAATTTCATGTGACAAAGTAACATCCCTTGAACCTCGCCTCGAAATAACCAACTAACTCATTCCCGTTACAAAATCTCTACTTATTACGCTCCTCCGATTAATTTCCTTTCAATTTTGATATCACACGTACTACAAATCGTCCTAAGTATCGAGAAAATCGTTTCACAAAATGTTTTTAATCGTCGAATGCACTTCGACAAAAATTCTTTCATTTTTAGCTACATTCCGAGATGGACTTGCTGTCTCGCGAGTGGAGGGGACCTACAGTTTAATGCCGACTCCGAACGGGAAGGTTGAGAAGCTTTTTCTATACCGTTATACAATTTGAGCATTGTCAGTGACTCGAAAGAGATGGAGCTGTGAACAATTTTTTTTTAATTGTTTGTCTGAACTGGGATTTGAACATAGACTTTGAAAGTGTAGTGCGTATGGGTCCACGTACATACCCACATTATTTCGGAGGTTTTTGGAACACTACAGTGGAGCACTGAGACTCAAATACTGGTTCATTGTACAGCCAGGCAGCAACCTATTTTTAATGGAATTTCATGGTCTTTCGAAGGAAGACCAGTAGGCACTTCTGTGATGAGGAGCCTACATCATCAGTACCGAATAATTCCCACCTGATCCGAGCAAAGGCGGGACAATGGCAGAGGAATTGCTCTGCAGTGTCATCGTCTTCCCCACAGGCGTCGCAAAGGGTTCCGCCGCTTAGGCCAAGCACATTTAGGTTCTTGGCGAAGGTGCAATATCCGCAACGGTAATTAAATCCAAGCATGGCCCGAAGAGTCTTCGACCATGAACCAGTGGGACAACGCAACAGAGGACGTCCGAGTCTAAGATGGCACACCCATGTGGAGAGGGACTTCAACCAAATTGGTATGCGCAATTGGCGCTAGGACGGTCTTTTGCTAGCTGGCGAGGTTTGTTCGAAAGATTGATGCCCAGGTCCACCGCGTAGCACCATTGTAGCACCACCACAAGAAGAAGAAGCAGTCGCATGCTGTCGTGCAGAACTCAATGCTCTTGCCTCACTTGCATTTGATTAGACTTTGCTGGATTTCTGGGACAAAGCTGGCAACTTGCCAGAAAACGGGTCATTCACTGACCTGTCACAAGCAATTGAATGGGTCAAAGCGACTCTCTCTGAGTTAAAGAAACTGGTGGATAATCGAATTCAAAAGATAGGAAATAGAAGGTAGTGTAACCTAACCACCTGTGAGACCATTCGGGCATTATGACTAAGTGATCGCGAATGCAAAGCAACTTGGTCATAGTGACCGTCAGCGATGAAAAGCGGCAATTGATAAGTAAGTTCCTCCAAAGTACAGTCTTCAGGGGACTGAAGTCGTTGTAAACGATTACTATGCTGTTGGATTACATATAATGGAGCTCAGGCGGGACTTAACAATTTTGTTGTTATAATCGATACGTCGTTGTGATCGCCGTGGCGTAGTGGGTAGGTGCGTCGACTCCTACGCTCGATGTTCTCGGTTCGATTCCAGAAAAAACAGCGAACATTTTTTCACGGCTCCACCTCTTTCGAGTCACTGACAATGCTCATAGAGTACAACTGTCTAGAAAAAAGCTTCTCAATCTCGCCGTTCGGAGTCGGCATTAAACTGTAGGTCCCCTCCTCTAGAGAGAGAACAACAGCACGCACAACACGAGTGGTTGCTGAGAAGCTAGGCCCAGGTCCACCTCGGACTGTAGCGCCGCCATTATTATTATTATTATTATTATAATCGATAAGTCGTTATAACCGATGTCGTTATAAGCGATTTTAACTGTATATTCTTTGAAGTGGTAGTTTACTATACATCTTCAACTTTATTAGTCGTGTGTAGTTGTGGGAAATTCTATACGACTTCCATACCGGCATTAGAGTGGTTCTCATAGCTCTTGTAGTACAGATAAATTTGTTGTAACTTGTAAAATGTTTTTTTCGCTAAGCACTCGGCTTATGCCTCTGAATTATATAAGCGCGCAGAAAGTTTATTGTCTGGCGTTACACCCAAATGGTCGCCGTGACGTAGTGCGTAATTGAATCAATTTCTACGATAAAGGTTCATGGTTCGATTTCGGACAAAACAAATTTAATGTTTATGGTCACATGCAATATCTAAAGAGCGTAACTGTACAAGATTGATGACTTTGAAAGTTAAGAAAATAAAAAAAAGTTTTAACGTTTTCAAAGTTCGATTTCAGCAAATTTGAAGCCGTTAAATGGAATCAACGAATTATGTCTATGATACAGAGAGTTATCAAAACATTTTACTAATTAAGCCGGCATTATTCAGTGGCGAAAAATCTTACTGTTAGGCGTCTATCGAAGAAGTTTTTATCATGAAAAAAATTAATATACGCATATAGGAGTGTCTTTTTATGCAAAAGATCAGGTTTCGTTGAGTGTTCCTGGCCCAGCAACAACAAACAAACAAACAAACGACATCATAACCTTCGATACCAATAATCACCAGTTTACCAGAGATTTAAATAAATTATCACGAGCACACTCTGCGCTTATAGCCCGGACTGGAAATAAATTGCATTCTGAAGAAAGAAATCAACTTCAGTCAAGCACATAAAAAGCAAATGTGACAACCCTGACAGACAGTAATTCATGACTGCTTGATAAAATTATCCGAGGTCGGTGGAATTATCGAAGTTTTCAAGAGTCTAGACATATTTTACACCGAAAATAGTAATTGAAAGGCGCCAGTATCAAGCGAAAAATATTCAAATCATTTCTTTAATTAGCGGTCTTTATTTGTATAGGCAAATACTAAAATGCGTGCTAATTGGGGTTTCCTTCCAATAAATATTCTGATAATCCTAGATCCAACTAAACTCGTTTTCTCAACAAAACCCACGATTGGACTAATTTCGAAACAATTCTGCCAATGCTAATCTGGGACAAGAGGTACCAGCCGCGATTCTGCATCTTTCACCTTTCCGATGCCTACTTCATTAAAAACAGAAACCGGTTGAAACAAAACTGTCTGCACTTTTTTCAGACGAATATTTGTCTGTATTAAAACGAAACTTTCCGCCGAACGACTTGTGACAAGCCTAAGCACTTATTTACTAGCCAAATGGGACTTGGACTTATTCCGCGAAAACGGTGTCGATTTTTTCCTCTTTGAAGTTCCGGAAAATGTTTTCTTCTCAAACGACCACATCACGCATTAGCACTTATTAAAATAGTTGTTTTTGGGTTCAATCTTAAACAATCAACACACAATTTAATTATGACTCCATGACTACACTCCTTAATTACCTCAATTAGAATATGATATACGAAGAGGTTCAGATCGACAATATAGCAGGTCTGCTGTGTTCCAAAGCTTATATAGGATACTAGCCGCTAGAAGATGTGGTCTTAGCAGTGGAGTCTGCTAATGGTCGGTTTAATATCAACATCCAAATACAATTTCCCAATGACAATGAGTCAACGCGAAAACCGGATTAGTCTGTTTTGTTTTGATGTTCCCACCGTAGAGGTCTTCATCGAGCAAAACTTGAAGTATAGACAGACGATAGAATATGACGATACGGTCGACGATACGGTGGGGAGCTGGAGCAACATGATGGAAACCTGATTTTTTTCAAGATTAATTGATTTTTGTTGTTTAAATTTTGATGATTTAGAACCCAAGAGGGTGGATGCTCGGGATTATGTAAACAATTCGGGGTAGAAGCCTTTTCTTAGAACTTGAATATCAATTAGCCCCGTGCTGACATGCGAAAAAAGTCACAGAATCATCGGTGAATTACGACCTCTATTGCCTTACCGTTCCTTGAAAGGTGATTCCCATCATTCGAAGCCAATTATCACGGGATTTCAAATTATAGCTTTGAAAGCATTCATTTAGTTAGAAACTATTCCAGTTCCTGGTCAGTTTGAACCCATAAGGTGTGCTTATAGTAATAATAATGGCAGGGTTACAGTCCGAGGTGGACCTGGGCCTAGCTTCTCAGCAAGCACTTGTGTTGTGCATGCTATTGTTCTCTCACGAGAGGAGGGGACCTACAGTTTAATGCCGACTCCGAACGGCGAGATTGAGAAGCTTTTTCTAGACAGTTATACACTTTGAGCATTGTCAGTGACTCGATAGAGGTAGTTAAGTTAGATTAAGGGGCTGCTAGTGAATTCACTAGCACACTTAGACGATGTTGGTCCATTGTGATACCCGCAGTCAGCCTACTACCATTGATCGACCGCTCCAGTGATGTGCTGTTAATTTGATTCCAACGGCAAATTGTGACTGGATGAGATTTGAAAAACCGGATAAAAGCGTATTAACTTTGCTTTCACTGGAATTTGAACCTGGGACTCCTCTAACTTAGAGCACTTAACCTTAACTTAACCAACTGCGCCATCCAGTCTTTCGAAAGAGATGGAGACGTGAACATTTTTTTTTTAAATTGTTCCTGGATTCGAATCTATGTAGACTTGAAAGTCTAGTGCGTATGGGTCGACGCACAAAACCCACACGGCCGTGGCGCACACAAAAGATGCGCTAAAGCATGTTAATTTACATACAAGTGGTGTTATGTAGTCACAGTATTGGTTGATAGATGTTTAAAGAAGAAAATCGAGAAATAAATCTGTACACCATGGCTTATCAAGTTTTTCTGTGCCACTTTGTGCGAACGCCTGAGATCGAATTCATCATCAACCTGAAGGATTTATCAATTCTCTTTTAAACAATCAAATGGAAAGGGTGATATGCGGAGGAGTTTATCAACACTTGACTTGACTTGACAAATCTCAGATGAACCCAGCCTGTGTTCAGTTAGGAGTAGTAAATATCGAATGGCAAGGGCTAAGGATCCACGCCATAATCAACACTAAACCCTCGATCTTCCACAAATCTGTACAATTGCTCGCATATGCCGATGAAATTGACATCATCGGAAGGAGACAACAGACATTTCTGAGCATTGAGAAGGAAGCGGCTAAGATGGGTCTTGCGGTGTATGGGGGTAAAACAAAATATGTGCTGTATACGAAAAAGGTTCAACAAGACCGACGTTTTCGTCACTATAGACAGCTAAAACTTTTAGGTAGCCAAAGACATTGTCTACCTAGACTCCAGAGTAAATTCAAGCAATGACACCAGTGCAATGATAAAACGGAGGTTTACTCTTGTTAATTGCTGGCTTAGAAGGCAGTTGAGGCATAAAGCCTTCTTTCGAAGAATCAAGATATATCTAGATAAGACTCCCGTATGCACAACTGGTGTTTGGAGGAGGAGACTGAACGACAAACTTTACGGGTTGTTCAGAGACCTCGACCTGGTCATACCTCTGTCGTCTCCTATGGCTAGGTTTTGCAAATATTCCGTCACGGAAAGTCTTCGACTCCTGCCCCGAGGGATAACGCAGCGAAGGAAGACCATGCCTCTGGTGGTGTACACAGATGGGACCTCAATTAGCTGAACATGTGTAGCTAGAAGCAACTAGCACAAGATCGTGCTGAATGAAAAGGAATGCTGACTGATGCCCAGATCCACCCCGGCTTGATTATAGCTGAAATCAGCTATCGCTTTTTATAGCTGATTTAACATTAAAAACATGATTAGTTTGCTTAAATTAACTTGGAGGTCGAGATTATAAGGAGAAAAGGAGGGAGTTTAGATTGGGTTATTGCTGGAACGAAGTGAGAGAGGACCGCATTTTTAAAGTTAGCTGGAACAGAAATGAACTTGATTCGCGCTGCTAGTGAATTCCATAGTGTGACAGCATGAATGAAAAATATACGGGATGTATTCAAATATTGGTGACGAAAAGGAACGATACGAAAATTTTTTACAGAATGATTAAAGATAAGTTTGTTAAATAAATAGGTTGGACGTTTATTGTTAATTATTTAATGCAAGAATGTGCAATTTCTTACATTAATGCATTGCTGCAGTGTGCACCCTAGTAGCCGTATTGAGTGGTCAGAGATATGGTCATATCTTCGGAGGCCAGTGAGTACTACTGGGTTGAGAAGCAATCCATTATCGACGGACCAGGCAGAAATTCGGGTAAGATTAACGAAGATTAACGAGGTTAGTCAGCTCATCAAGCTTGTTAACACGCCGTCCCCACAAGCCACAGATTTTTTTTTTATTGACACTTAGATTTTAGGTATTGCTATCGAAAAATGATTTTAGATACATTTATTTGCGTGTTTATACTTACATTTTACCGTTGTTTTATTGCGGTGACACATTGGTCACACGCGGCCACCAGGTGTGCAGTAAATCCCGAGAAGCCGCATTATGCCAATGTGTCACCGCAAATTCCAACGGGAGAAAACGGGGTAACTGTTTTCAGCAAAGGACTCAGTTTGTGTATTTGCTGTTGTGTCAAACAGTGAGAGGTAATCTTCTCTGTGGCAGAAATCTGCGAACTAACAGCAGTTGTGTTTTGCAAATTTGGGAAAATGTCTTACGAAAAAAGAGAAAGACGCTTGAATGCAATGATCCAAGAACTGATGTCGGATGAAGAAACTGGAGGAGCGGATGCTTTTGAAGGAGATGTCTCATCAGACTTACCGAATTTCCAAAGTTGCAATTCGGGTTTCAAATCAGATTATGAACCTCCAGCGAGAAAAGTTAAACTATCTGATTCAGTGGCCTCAACTTCTCAAGCAGCCGTACCAGCAGAGCAGCTTCAAGAACAAATATCACCGGATTTTGAAAACCCGATGCAACTTCTCAATAAGGTAGATACAATAATGGACGAATTAGTTGGAAACGTAGTCTACAGTGATATTGAGGATGATAACAACACTGATGCACGCAAGTATAGCAAATTCGAAGCTCCGTATGGTGACACATTGATCTCTTGGGTCTAGTTTAAAGTTGGATGTCATCAGCATAAAGATGCACAGGAGTTTGGGTGCAGATTAATGGAAGATCATTGATGAACAAACAGAATAATATTGGACCAAATATTGACCCTTGTGGAACTCCTTGATCAAAAGCTTTTAGTGAAGAGAAATCGGTACAGTAGCGACTCTCGAAAAAAATTCTTGATAAATAGCTGCCAATAAGTTAGGCCCTATCAATAAAACCAAACAAGTTTTTAAGCTTCCATAGTAGAATTATGTGATTAACTCTATCGAAAGCCTTTGAAAAATAAACCAAACAAAATAGACTAACATACCCCTTTTCATAATCCTGGCTTATTTCATGAAGTAGGTTTATCATAGCTGTAGAGCAGTTGTGACTTATTCTAAATCCATTTGAAGCTGTTGGAAGAACTCTTACAATTTTCCATGTCTGGGGAAAAGTTGATGTGGTAATGGAGAAATTAATTATGTGAGTGAGCTTGTGGGCTACAATCTGATGTAAAATAAGTTTAAACCGTATTGATAGACCACACTCTCCGATAGAATCGGATTTAATAGATGTGTAAACTTTATCCTCGCTTACCACTTAAAAATCTTCCAGTCTGTGTGCAGAGCTTCCTGGCTGTGCCGATATTAGATAGAAATCGAGATCAGTTTAATGGATTTCTTCATCTACAAAATCGTCCAATACTTAAAAATAGACGTAAAACTTCGAGGTAACCTTCGTTAGCCTCGCCTCAATCAATCGAAGAATAGCTCTTTCCAATCGCTGGTCTTATTACCAGACCATCTTTCTACAAGACTGATATCTCGATCGAATAATGGATTTCAGATAGAAAATTGCTAAACAGGTTCTATCAAGAAGGAAGCGATTTTCATGTCTCGTTCGGTATGTGGAATATGGTTAATGGTTTTAATAACCCATTTCAGTTTGTCTGTAATCACGATTTTATAGACTTGTTTCACTAGTTTTAATTTCAGGAAAATACTTTTTAAGTGAGAAACTTGTTCGGGTTATATTTGAATTTTGCTCAGAAGACCAGATCTAAGTGTTTGTTTTTATTCCAATCTTTATCTTTCCTATATTTATCCTTACGTAAATACTGAATCATATGTTAATACAATATTGTCAGTAGTGTTTAATTCATAGCATTTTGATAATACAGATTTCAAGACTAGCTGACGAATGTAATGCTGATTATAGTTAAGCACGGACACGACATGAAGTAAGCACATTCGAACTTTATGATCTGAAACCGAAGCCCTAACCAAAGGAGAGCGAAAATCATAATTATTAAGAGGAAAAAAATCACACTTGCAATATTAAGCACTTGTTAAATATTGATTAATCATAAATTTATTAAATTGAAAAAAAAAGTAAAAAAGTTTAAGTAAAAAAAATGCGTACGTACTGTGTAAATATCCTTATTGAACTCTTAATCCGTTTTATTTTAAACACAATCTTTCAATGAAGAGTATCACAATGCGTCTGGTCAACTCAACCAAAATCAGTTAAAAGCAGAAATTGCATCAACGCCGATAAATGTAAGTTACGCAAGACAATCAAATTGAAAGCATCTTCGCAGTCGCACCCCGACAGATGACGTCAAATTAAATTAAACTTTGACCATGGCCTCTAAAGAGTTATCGCTGATTTGTTGACATTAAATTTAATTAATTGGGTTTAGGAGGACAGAAACCCCATAAAGCTGTAATTAATACATAATCTTACGTTAAGCTGACGATATTGAAGTATAGGTTGGGAATTCGTTGCTTACTACACGCGAACGAAATCTAAATATGTTGAGCTCTTGCATATTTTTTGTCACTTTGTAATAAAAATGTTTGCATACTTTTAGCAAACGAATTATTTTTCTTAGAATTAGTTCTCACGAGGGTTTAGTACATTGTATGCAAATGAGCTAATTTATTTGAACAGCAAGACCAGAACTAATTAGTGGTGCTTGCGTGATACTGGCAGAGTTGCAGTGAAGTCAATGTGGTGCTCTTAATATACATAAAGTTTCCACTTATTATCCCAGGAGTTCAGCCTTCAGTTACCGCGATCCCGATCAAGCTCATCAATTTCCATGAGCAAAACTAGATCTATCCAGTAGGATTTAAATAAAGGACCAGTTCACCAATTAAGATCTTATTGAAGTCGTAAAAAGAGGTATGTGGAGGACTTCTTCTTGTGGCGCTACAGTCCGGGGTGGACCAACAAACTTCGTCAGCTAGCACAATCTTTTACTAGCTCTCGCCAATAAAGCACACCAAGTTGATTGAGGTCTCTCTCCACATGGGTGCGCTTCCGTAGATGTTTTTTATTGCGTTGTCCCACTGGTTCATATTTGAAGACTCTTCGGGCCGGAGCTAAGTTATCCATGCGCTCTACATGGCCTAAATACCTTAACCGTTGAATCCGTAGATGCCTGGCTGGACTCATGCCAATGTACATCCCATACAGTTCGTGGTTGAACCTTCTCCTCCAATCGCCACCAACGCAAACATGACCAATGATCGCACTCCGAACGCAGGTCTTTTCAAGAGGAAAAAAGACCACGGGCTTCTTCGTCTGCTTTTGAAAATATCCACGTCTCCGTGTCATAGAGCAGGACAGGAATGAACAGTCGCACGCAGAACTTTTCTCTCAAAAAGACCAGAAGTTTCTTCATCCACTTTCGATATTTTCCATGCCCCCGCGTCGTAAAGCAAGACTGGGATGATCACTGTCTTATACAAAGTCAGCTTAGTCTTTCGAGAGAGGGCTCTATTACTCAATTGCCTTGAACCCAAAGAAACAGCGATTGACAAGAGCAATTCCACTTTTGATTTCGATACTGATGTTGTTGTCACTATTTACTGCAGAGCCGATGTCTACCTATTGTGACGTTCTGGCCAAGTCGTCGATGTTGTGCGTCCTTTCTCAATGACAGCATATAATTGGCTTTGCCCGCTTCTGCTTTAATGCCAACAAATGCCTCATTGACGGCTCGCTGAATTTGACCGCTCAATGTCATCAATGTCATCCGCGTATGATAGTATTTGTATGGACGTCTGGAAGATAGTGCTTTCAGTGAATTTTGCACAATCTTCTCAAGAATAACGCCTTGTCCTTGCTACCTGGTATTTCCTAGTCTAGCCACCGAAAGTCGATAAGATTTTCCCCCATGCAGACACCACCGAATGTGGTACATTGAGTCCCTTGCTTGGCTGAGTGTTCTCCGATCCGGCAATATAATCTTTTTATACATTTATCGGGGATATCGGGCCGATAATTATGGTTTTATTGTAGTTTAGGTTAGGTTCAAGTGCCCGACTGTAGGTTAGCTGTCTCACTGGAAGTCCTGGCAGATTACCTGTCTATTCTGATTAAGTAGATTACGTTTAGAATTTTGTCTGCCTTTTATTATCCTCGTGGTTTTCATGTCCGGACACCCATACCAGAATTAAATTAATTAGGCCTAGAATTAAAATGTTTGGCTTAAAATGTTCGTAATGAATGCCTCTACAAATCTTGTTATGGTCAAAACCACGCCAGACTTACCATTTTTAAGAAAAAATGAGTGCATCGCACAAAAACATACATATTTTTACATAATTTCAGCTAAAAGTATTGCATAATTTGGTTTATTTTCATTTTCTCGGAAACTAGTAGGCCTAGAATTAAGATTTTTGGCTTAAAATGTTCGTAATGAATGCCTCTACAAATCTTGTTATGGTCAAAACCACGCCAGACTTACCATTTTTGAGAAAAAATGTGTACATCGCACAAAAACATACATGATTTTACATATTTTCAGCTAAAAGTATTGCATAATTTGGTTTATTTTCATTTTCTCGGAAACTAGTAGGCCTAGAATTAAGATTTTTGGCTTAAAATGTTCGTAATGAATGCCTCTACAAATCTTGTTATGGTCAAAACTGTTGAACATTGCTGAACACATTATTTTAAAGAGCACTGAAAGCACCCATCATTATTTGTATCTCACATATATATCTGTCTCTTGCATGCAATACGAATTTGCTTTTTAACGTTCTTTTTCTTGTTACTGCCACTTCGTGAATTTTTACCCATTAAATAAAAGATATACTTTTTGTTGTAAAACTTCCTGAGATATTTTTATTTCAAAACGTTATCAGCACGAATAAATTGAATAAAAAGGCTTTACTTCACCAAGATGGACAAAAGTATAAATTTGCAGAAATTCAATGGAAGGGATTATTCGCTTTGGAAGTTTCAGATTCTGGTTTATCTGCGTGCCCATGATTTGGACGGCGTTCTCGATGAATCCAAAAAGCCATCAGAAGCGTCGGCTCTTGCTGATTGGATTCAGAAAGACAACAAGGCACAACTAATCATCACATCGTCAATGGACTTTAACCAGCTAAAGTTCTTGGTGACAAGTGACTCTGCAGCCAGGATGTGGACCAAACTTTCTTCCATTTATGAACAGAGATCAGGAGTCTCCCTCAGCACACTGCAACAGAAGTTCTATGAATATCGCAAGTCGGATGATGACAACATGGCCAGTCACATATCAGCTATAGAACAAATGGCCAAACAGCTCGAGGAACTGGGTGCTCCGATGGCGGAATCAGCAATAATTACAAAAATCATCTGCAGTCTTCCATCACAATTCAAGCATTTTAGATCCGCATGGGATTCCGTGGCTCAAGCGGACCAAACACTACAAAATTTGACACAACGCCTTATGAAGGAGGAGATGCTTGTATTGGACAAACCAGAGGACTCTCCGTAGCCGATAAGAAGAAGAACTCAACCTGTGGCTACTGCAAAAAACGCGGGCATTGGTGGAAAGAATGCCGCACCCGACTGTCACAACAAAAGGACAACAAACCAGGTTCAACGTCAGCGCTGATGGCTCAGTTCACAAATCGAAAGAGTACATGTTGGTACACTGATTCTGGAGCATCGAGCCACATGTGTTTCCAACGAACGGCGTTCAGTAATTTCCGAACTATTAGTGGAAGTGAATATCCAGTTTGCCTAGGAAATATGGAAACAGTGTATGCAAAAGGAATCGGCGATGTAAAAATAAAATCAGATGTTTATGGTAAAATGCAGTTTCATACACTTACGGATGTTCTTTTTGTTCCCAGCATAGGATTCAATCTATTTAGCGTCAGCTGTGCTGACATTCATGGTGCTAGTACAAGCTTCAGGAATAGTCGTGTGGAGGTTCGAAGAAACGGGCAGATTCTTTTGGTTGGACAACGTTGCGAAACTTCACGGTTGTACAAGCTTTGTGTGAGTATTGCTGAACAGAATGCTGTAAATATTTCAGTTGGCACAAGCATTGAAAGATGGCACAAGCGCCTTGGACATTTGAGTGTCGACACCATCAAACAATCGAATCTCACCAAGCAACTCTCTATGGATGCATCAAAAGAATTTTTCTGCGAAGGATGCGCTTTGGGAAAATCTCATCGACAAAGTTTCATAAAAGATGAAAAATCAAGAAAGAACGAACCAGGCGAGTTAGTTCATGCCGATATCTGTGGACCGATGCAGTTTCCTTCCCTAGGAGGTTCCAAATATTTTTTACTCATCAAAGATGATTTTTCTAACTACACAGACGTGTATTTCTTGCAAGAGAAATCGGATGCTGCATCTAAATTCGACGAGTTCCTGATTAAAGCACGAGCTATCTCCATCGTTGTGAAAGCGGTAAGAACTGACAACGGCTCCGAGTTTATGTGCAAGCTTTTCAAAGGTATTTTGGCAAAACATTGTGTTCATCATGAGACTTCGACACCGTATACTCCGGAACAAAATGGTTTCATTGAAAGACAAAACCGAACTATAAAGGAGACTGCTCTTTCGTTGCTTTATGACTGCGGTGCTCCACAGATACTTTGGGCTGAAGCTGTCAATACAGCGGTAAAGGTTCGAAACATGTGCCCCGTTCGGTCAAACAACTGGATATCGCCATTTGAGTTATGGACACATAAATCTCCGAGCTACAAGACTCTTTACACTTTTGGATGCAGTGCGTTCTATCATATTCCTAAGGAACATCGTAAGGGACTAGATGCGAAGAGTAAGCACGCTGCTTTCGTTGGCTACAGTTACGAAACCAAAGGTTACAGACTATACAACGGTTCAAAAATTGTTATAACTCGTGATGTTCGTTTCAACGAAGACGAATCATTCTTCAAGTGCTCAAATTCAGACCTGAGTAAGTATCCAAATACGTGCATGTTACCTTTCGTCATTTTTGAACCAGAATCGAAGCAAAGTCAGCAGAATCAATCTGAAGAAATAAACCAAAATAATGCGCCAGTTGAAGTCCCAATAGACCCACTTGAACTTATACCCGAAGACGATACCACTTCAAGCCAAGAGAAAGATTTCACAGATGAACGCTACCCGTTAAGAAATCGAATCACCAGCAATATGTGTTCCATAGCAGCAGCCGAAGGAAGTCCAACTTATGATGAGGCTATATCAAGTAACGAAAAATATCAATGGCTGAGTGCAATGGCTGAAGAAATAGAATCACTTCGAGAATCTGACACGTATGAAGTAGTTGAACGTGAAGCCTGGATGAAACCAATTCAAAGCAAATGGGTTCTCAAACGCAAAATTGATTCTGATGGTCTGCCAAGTCGCTACAAAGCAAGACTCGTTGTGCAAGGATGCTTTCAGAAACCCGGAATTGATTATAAGGAAACATTTGCTCCCGTGGTAAGATTTGACTCTTTACGAGTTTTATTCTCAATTGCAGCTCAGATGAAACTTCACATGCGCCAATTTGATATACAAACAGCTTTCTTGTACGGTGAGCTAAAAGACCAAATTTATTCAAACAGGCTCCGCGAGTTTGGAATGCGAAATTCAAAGAAACTCTCAATAAGTTTAATCTTCAACAGTGCCAAGCGGATCCGTGTGTTTATTTGATGAACAATAATGACATTTTGATTCTTGCGCTTTACGTTGATGATGGACTTGTATTCTCATCCAGCGAAAACATTTTGGATAGCTTAATGCAACATCTTAAGATTGATTATAAAGTCAAGGAGCTAGATGCTGAATATTTTCTCGGACTTCATATCATCTCTACCGAATCAAAAATCATCATTAACCAGAAGCAGTACTGTGAACGAGTTTTAAGTAATTTTAACATGTCTTTTTCATCCACAGTTAGTATACCCGCTGATCCAAATATCAAATTTGAAGCTACAAAAGAAGACAACGTATCAACATTTCCATATAGAGAATCTATTGGAAGCCTCATGTACCTCGCTGTTGCCACCAGACCGGATATCGCCTATGCAGTGAATGTTCTCAGCCAATATCTCGACAAACAATCTGCTGCACACATAACAGGTGTCAAAAGAATTTTTAAGTATCTCCAAGGAACTATGGACTATGGAATTGAATACTCCAAAGATTCAGAATTTAATAAATTAATTGGATATTGTGATTCTGACTTCGCCGGTGCGGACATTTGTTCATGTTGAATGGGTCATGTGTAACCTGGACCAGTGAAAAACAGAAAACCGTGTCGTTATCTTCCACTGAGGCTGAATATATATCAGCTTGTTCTGCAGCAAAAGAAGCGATGTGGTTGCGAACTTTTCTGAAGGAGCTTCGTGTTCTCAATGAAGGAAGTGGTGCTATAACAATATATTGTGACAACATGAGCAGCATCAAATTAGTTCAGAATCCCGAGTTCCATAAGAGAACGAAGCACATTTCAATTAAACATCATTTCATACGCCAGCTGCAAAATGAAGACATTAAATATATATCAACAAAAAGGCAGAAGGCTGACATACTCACGAAAGCATTGCCAGTTTCAACATTCACTAAATTTCGAGTGTCCATTGGAATTGAAAAGTGTTCGCAATGAGGGAAGGTGTTGAACATTGCTGAACACATTATTTTAAAGAGCACTGAAAGCACCCATCATTATTTGTATCTCACATATATATCCGTCTCTTGCATGCAATACGAATTTGCTTTTTAACGTTCTTTTTCTTGTTACTGCCACTTCGTGAATTTTTACCCATTAAATAAAAGATATACTTTTTGTTGTAAAACTTCCTGAGATACTTTTATTTCAACAAAAACCACGCCAGACTTACCATTTTTGAGAAAAAATGTGTGCATCGCACAAAAACATACATATTTTTACATATTTTCAGCTAAAAGTATTGCATAATTTGGTTTATTTTCATTTTCTCGGAAACTAGTAGGCCTAGAATTAAGATTTTTGGCTTAAAATGTTCGTAATGAATGCCTCTACAAATCTTGTTATGGTCAAAACCACGCCAGACTTACCATTTTTGAGAAAAAATGTGTGCATCGCACAAAAACATACATATTTTTACATATTTTCAGCTAAAAGTATTGCATAATTTGGTTTATTCTCATTTTCTCGGAAACTAGTAGGCCTAGAAATAAGATTTTTTGCTTAAAATGTTCGAAATGAATGCCTCTACAAATCTTGTTATGGTCAAAACCACGCCAGACTTACCATTTTTGAGAAAAAATGTGTGCATCGCACAAAAACATACATATTTTTACATATTTTCAGCTAAAAGTATTGCATAATTTGGTTTATTTTCATTTTCTCGGAAACTAGTAGGCCTAGAATTAAGATTTTTGGCTTAAAATGTTCGTAATGAATGCCTCTACAAATCTTGTTATGGTCAAAACCACGCCAGACTTACCATTTTTGAGAAAAAATGTGTGCATCGTACAAAAACATACATATTTTTACATATTTTCAGCTAAAAGTATTGCATAATTTGGTTTATTCTCATTTTCTCGGAAACTAGTAGGCCTAGAAATAAGATTTTTTGCTTAAAATGTTCGAAATGAATGCCTCTACAAATCTTGTTATGGTCAAAACCACGCCAGACTTACCATTTTTGAGAAAAAATGTGTGCATCGCACAAAAACATACATATTTTTACATATTTTCAGCTAAAAGTATTGCATAATTTGGTTTATTCTCATTTTCTCGGAAACTAGTAGGCCTAGAATTAAGATTTTTTGCTTAAAATGTTCGAAATGAATGCCTCTACAAATCTTGTTATGGTCAAAACCACGCCAGACTTACCATTTTTGAGAAAAAATGTGTGCATCGCACAAAAACATACATATTTTTACATATTTTCAGCTAAAAGTATTGCATAATTTGGTTTATTTTCATTTTCTCGGAAACTAGTAGGCCTGGAATTAAGATTTTTTGCTTAAAATGTTCGTAATGAATGCCTCTACAAATCTTGTTATGGTCAAAACCACGCAAGACTTACCATTTTTGAGGAATAATGTGTGCATCGCACAAAAACATACATATTTTTACATATTTTCAGCTAAAAGTATTGCATAATTTGGTTTATTTTCATTTTCTCGGAAACTAGTAGGCCTAGAATTAAGATTTTTGGCTTAAAATGTTCGTAATGAATGCCTCTACAAATCTTGTTGTGGTCAAAACCACGCCAGACTTACCATTTTTGAGAAAAAATGTGTGCATCGCACAAAAACATACATATTTTTACATATTTTCAGCTAAAAGTATTGCATAATTTGGTTTATTTTCATTTTCTCGGAAACTAGTAGGCCTAGAATTAAGATTTTTGGCTTAAAATGTTCGTAATGAATGCCTCTACAAATCTTGTTATGGTCAAAACCACGCCAGACTTACCATTTTTGAGAAAAAATGTGTGCATCGCACAAAAACATACATGATTTTACATATTTTCAGCTAAAAGTATTGCATAATTTGGTTTATTTTCATTTTCTCGGAAGCTAGTAGGCCTAGAATTAAGATTTTTGGCTTAAAATGTTCGTACTGAATGCCTCTACAAATCTTGTTATGGTCAAAACCAAGCCAGACTTACCATTTTTGAGAAAAAATGTGTGCATCGCACAAAAACATACATGATTTTACATATTTTCAGCTAAAAGTATTGCATAATTTGGTTTATTTTCATTTTCTCGGAAACTAGTAGGCCTAGAATTAAGATTTTTGGCTTAAAATGTTCGTAATGAATGCCTCTACAAATCTTGTTATGGTCAAAACCACGCCAGACTTACCATTTTTGAGAAAAAATGTGTGCATCGCACAAAAACATACATATTTTTAGCTGAAAGTATGGCATAATTTGGTTTATTTTCATTTTCTCGGAAACTAGTAGGCCTAGAATTAAGATTTTTTGCTTAAAATGTTCGTAATGAATGCCTCTACAAATCTTGTTATGGTCAAAACCACGCCAGACTTACCATTTTTGAGAAAAAATGTGTGCATCGCACAAAAACATACATATTTTTACATATTTTCAGCTAAAAGTATTGCATAATTTGGTTTATTCTCATTTTCTCGGAAACTAGTAGGCCTAGAAATAAGATTTTTTGCTTAAAATGTTCGAAATGAATGCCTCTACAAATCTTGTTATGGTCAAAACCACGCCAGACTTACCATTTTTGAGAAAAAATGTGTGCATCGCACAAAAACATACATATTTTTACATATTTTCAGCTAAAAGTATTGCATAATTTGGTTTATTTTCATTTTCTCGGAAACTAGTAGGCCTAGAATTAAGATTTTTGGCTTAAAATGTTCGTAATGAATGCCTCTACAAATCTTGTTATGGTCAAAACCACGCCAGACTTACCATTTTTGAGAAAAAATGTGTGCATCGCACAAAAACATACATATTTTTACATATTTTCAGCTAAAAGTATTGCATAATTTGGTTTATTTTCATTTTCTCGGAAACTAGTAGGCCTAGAATTAAGATTTTTGGCTTAAAATGTTCGTAATGAATGCCTCTACAAATCTTGTTATGGTCAAAACCACGCCAGACTTACAATTTTTGAGAAAAAATGTGTGCATCGCACAAAAACATACATATTTTTACATATTTTCAGCTAAAAGTATTGCATAATTTGGTTTATTCTCATTTTCTCGGAAACTAGTAGGCCTAGAATTAAGATTTTTTGCTTAAAATGTTCGAAATGAATGCCTCTACAAATCTTGTTATGGTCAAAACCACGCCAGACTTACCATTTTTGAGAAAAAATGTGTGCATCGCACAAAAACATACATATTTTTACATATTTTCAGCTAAAAGTATTGCATAATTTGGTTTATTTTCATTTTCTCGGAAACTAGTAGGCCTGGAATTAAGATTTTTGGCTTAAAATGTTCGTAATGAATGCCTCTACAAATCTTGTTATGGTCAAAACCACGCAAGACTTACCATTTTTGAGGAAAAATGTGTGCATCGCACAAAAACATACATATTTTTACATATTTTCAGCTAAAAGTATTGCATAATTTGGTTTATTTTAATTTTCTCGGAAACTAGTAGGCCTAGAATTAAGATTTTTGGCTTAAAATGTTCGTAATGAATGCCTCTACAAATCTTGTTGTGGTCAAAACCACGCCAGACTTACCATTTTTGAGAAAAAATGTGTGCATCGCACAAAAACATACATATTTTTACATATTTTCAGCTAAAAGTATTGCATAATTTGGTTTATTTTCATTTTCTCGGAAACTAGTAGGCCTAGAATTAAGATTTTTGGCTTAAAATGTTCGTAATGAATGCCTCTACAAATCTTGTTATGGTCAAAACCACGCCAGACTTACCATTTTTGAGAAAAAATGTGTGCATCGCACAAAAACATACATGATTTTACATATTTTCAGCTAAAAGTATTGCATAATTTGGTTTATTTTCATTTTCTCGGAAGCTAGTAGGCCTAGAATTAAGATTTTTGGCTTAAAATGTTCGTACTGAATGCCTCTACAAATCTTGTTATGGTCAAAACCAAGCCAGACTTACCATTTTTGAGAAAAAATGTGTGCATCGCACAAAAACATACATATTTTTACATATTTTCAGCTAAAAGTATTGCATAATTTGGTTTATTTTCATTTTCTCGGAAACTAGTAGGCCTGGAATTAAGATTTTTGGCTTAAAATGTTCGTAATGAATGCCTCTACAAATCTTGTTATGGTCAAAACCACGCAAGACTTACCATTTTTGAGGAAAAATGTGTGCATCGCACAAAAACATACATATTTTTACATATTTTCAGCTAAAAGTATTGCATAATTTGGTTTATTTTCATTTTCTCGGAAACTAGTAGGCCTAGAATTAAGATTTTTGGCTTAAAATGTTCGTAATGAATGCCTCTACAAATCTTGTTGTGGTCAAAACCACGCCAGACTTACCATTTTTGAGAAAAAATGTGTGCATCGCACAAAAACATACATGATTTTACATATTTTCAGCTAAAAGTATTGCATAATTTGGTTTATTTTCATTTTCTCGGAAACTAGTAGGCCTAGAATTAAGATTTTTGGCTTAAAATGTTCGTAATGAATGCCTCTACAAATCTTGTTATGGTCAAAACCACGCCAGACTTACCATTTTTGAGAAAAAATGTGTGCATCGCACAAAAACATACATATTTTTAGCTGAAAGTATGGCATAATTTGGTTTATTTTCATTTTCTCGGAAACTAGTAGGCCTAGAATTAAGATTTTTTGCTTAAAATGTTCGTAATGAATGCCTCTACAAATCTTGTTATGGTCAAAACCATGCCAGACTTACCATTTTTGAGAAAAAATGTGTGCATCGCACAAAAACATACATATTTTTACATATTTTCAGCTAAAAGTATTGCATAATTTGGTTTATTCTCATTTTCTCGGAAACTAGTAGGCCTAGAAATAAGATTTTTTGCTTAAAATGTTCGAAATGAATGCCTCTACAAATCTTGTTATGGTCAAAACCACGCCAGACTTACCATTTTTGAGAAAAAATGTGTGCATCGCACAAAAACATACATATTTTTACATATTTTCAGCTAAAAGTATTGCATAATTTGGTTTATTTTCATTTTCTCGGAAACTAGTAGGCCTAGAATTAAGATTTTTGGCTTAAAATGTTCGTAATGAATGCCTCTACAAATCTTGTTATGGTCAAAACCACGCCAGACTTACCATTTTTGAGAAAAAATGTGTGCATCGCACAAAAACATACATATTTTTACATATTTTCAGCTAAAAGTATTGCATAATTTGGTTTATTTTCATTTTCTCGGAAACTAGTAGGCCTAGAATTAAGATTTTTGGCTTAAAATGTTCGTAATGAATGCCTCTACAAATCTTGTTATGGTCAAAACCACGCCAGACTTACAATTTTTGAGAAAAAATGTGTGCATCGCACAAAAACATACATATTTTTACATATTTTCAGCTAAAAGTATTGCATAATTTGGTTTATTCTCATTTTCTCGGAAACTAGTAGGCCTAGAATTAAGATTTTTTGCTTAAAATGTTCGAAATGAATGCCTCTACAAATCTTGTTATGGTCAAAACCACGCCAGACTTACCATTTTTGAGAAAAAATGTGTGCATCGCACAAAAACATACATATTTTTACATATTTTCAGGTAAAAGTATTGCATAATTTGGTTTATTTTCATTTTCTCGGAAACTAGTAGGCCTGGAATTAAGATTTTTGGCTTAAAATGTTCGTAATGAATGCCTCTACAAATCTTGTTATGGTCAAAACCACGCAAGACTTACCATTTTTGAGGAAAAATGTGTGCATCGCACAAAAACATACATATTTTTACATATTTTCAGCTAAAAGTATTGCATAATTTGGTTTATTTTCATTTTCTCGGAAACTAGTAGGCCTAGAATTAAGATTTTTGGCTTAAAATGTTCGTAATGAATGCCTCTACAAATCTTGTTATGGTCTAAACCACGCCAGACTTACCATTTTTGAGAAAAAATGTGTGCATCGCACAAAAACATACATATTTTTACATATTTTCAGCTAAAAGTATTGCATAATTTGGTTTATTCTCATTTTCTCGGAAACTAGTAGGCCTAGAATTAAGATTTTTTGCTTAAAATGTTCGAAATGAATGCCTCTACAAGTCTTGTTATGGTCAAAACCACGCCAGACTTACCATTTTTGAGAAAAAATGTGTGCATCGCACAAAAACATACATGATTTTACATATTTTCAGCTAAAAGTATTGCATAATTTGGTTTATTTTCATTTTCTCGGAAGCTAGTAGGCCTAGAATTAAGATTTTTGGCTTAAAATGTTCGTACTGAATGCCTCTACAAATCTTGTTATGGTCAAAACCAAGCCAGACTTACCATTTTTGAGAAAAAATGTGTGCATCGCACAAAAACATACATATTTTTACATATTTTCAGCTAAAAGTATTGCATAATTTGGTTTATTTTAATTTTCTCGGAAACTAGTAGGCCTAGAATTAAGATTTTTTGCTTAAAATGTTCGTAATGAATGCCTCTACAAATCTTGTTATGGTCAAAACCACGCCAGACTTACCATTTTTGAGAAAAAATGTGTGCATCGCACAAAAACATACATGATTTTACATATTTTCAGCTAAAAGTATTGCATAATTTGGTTTATTTTCATTTTCTCGGAAACTAGTAGGCCTAGAATTAAGATTTTTGGCTTAAAATGTTCGTAATGGATGCCTCTACAAATCTTGTTATGGTCAAAACCACGCCAGACTTACCATTTTTGAGAAAAAATGTGTGCATCGCACAAAAACATACATATTTTCAGCTAAAAGTATTGCATAATTTGGTTTATTCTCATTTTCTCGGAAACCAGCAGGCCTAGAATTAAGATTTTTGGCTTAAAATGTTCGTAATGAATGCCTCTACAAATCTTGTTATGGTCAAAACCACGCCAGACTTACCATTTTTGAGAAAAAATGTGTGCATCGCACAAAAACATACATATTTTTACATATTTTCAGCTAAAAGTATTGCATAATTTGGTTTATTTTCATTTTACCGGAAACTAGTAGGCCTAGAATTAAGATTTTTTGCTTAAAATGTTCATAATGAATGCCTCTACAAATCTTGTTATGGTCAAAACCACGCCAGACTTACCATTTTTGAGAAAAAATGTGTGCATCGCACAAAAACAAAGTAATGGAAAGTATGGAAACTAGTAGGCTTAGAATTAAGATTTTTGGCTTAAAATGTTCGTAATGAATGCCTCTACAAATCTTGTTATGGTCAAAACCACGCCAGACTTACCATTTTTGAGAAAAAATGTGTGCATCGCACAAAAACATACATATTTTTATCTGAAAGTATGGCATAATTTGGTTTATTTTCATTTTCATTTATTTTTTCAAACTAGTAGGCTTAGAATTAAGATTTTTGACTTAAAATGTTCGTAATGAATGCCTCTACAAATCTTGTTATGGTCAAAACCACGCCAGACTTACCATTTTTGAGAAAAAATGTGTGCATCGCACAAAAACATACATATTTTTCATATTTTCAGCTAAAAGTATTGCATAATTCGGTTTATTTTCATTTTCTCGGAAACTAGTAGGCCTAGAATTAAGATTTTTGGCTTAAAATGTTCGTAATGAATGCCTCTACAAATCTTGTTATGGTCAAAACCACGCCAGACTTACCATTTTTGAGAAAAAATGTGTGCATCGCACAAAAACATACATATTTTTACATATTTTCAGCTAAAAGTATTTCATAATTTGGTTTATTCTCATTTTCTCGGAAACTACTAGGCCTAGAATTAAGATTTTTGGCTTAAAATGTTCGTAATGAATGCCTCTACAAATCTTGTAATGGTCAAAACCACGCCAGACTTACCATTTTTGAGAAAAAATGTGTGCATCGCACAAAAACATACATATTTTTACATATTTTCAGCTAAAAGTATTGCATAATTTGGTTTATTTTCATTTTCTCGGAAACTAGTAGGCCTAGAATTAAGATTTTTGGTTTAAAATGTTCGTAATGAATGCCTCTACAAATCTTGTTATGGTCAAAATCACGCCAGACTTACCATTTTTGAGAAAAAATGAGTGCATCGCACAAAAACATACATATTTTTACATATTTTCAGCTAAAAGTATTGCATAATTTGGTTTATTTTCATTTTCTCGGAAACTAGTAGGCCTAGAATTAAGATTTTTGGCTTAAAATGTTCGTAATGAATGCCTCTACAAATCTTGTTATGGTCAAAACCACGCCAGACTTACAATTTTTGAGAAAAAATGTGTGCATCGCACAAAAACATACATATTTTTACATATTTTCAGCTAAAAGTATTGCATAATTTGGTTTATTTTCATTTTCTCGGAAACTAGTAGGCCTAGAATTAAGATTTTTGGTTTAAAATGTTCGTAATGAATGCCTCTACAAATCTTGTTATGGTCAAAACCACGCCAGACTTACCATTTTTGAGAAAAAATGTGTGCATCGCACAAAAACATACATATTTTTACATATTTTCAGCTAAAAGTATTGCATAATTTGGTTTATTTTCATTTTCTCGGAAACTAGTAGGCCTAGAATTAAGATTTTTGGCTTAAAATGTTCGTAATGAATGCCTCTACAAATCTTGTTATGGTCAAAACCACGCCAGACTTACCATTTTTGAGAAAAAATGTGTGCATCGCACAAAAACAAAGTAATGGAAAGTATGGAAACTAGTAGGCTTAGAATTAAGATTTTTGTCTTAAAATGTTCGTAATGAATGCCTCTACAAATCTTGTAATGGTCAAAACCACGCCAGACTTACCATTTTTGAGAAAAAATGTGTGCATCGCACAAAAACATACATATTTTTATCTGAAAGTATGGCATAATTTGGTTTATTTTCATTTTCATTTATTTTTTCAAACTAGTAGGCTTAGAATTAAGATTTTTGACTTAAAATGTTCGTAATGAATGCCTCTACAAATCTTGTTATGGTCAAAACCACGCCAGACTTACCATTTTTGAGAAAAAATGTGTGCATCGCACAAAAACATACATATTTTTCATATTTTCAGCTAAAAGTATTGCATAATTCGGTTTATTTTCATTTTCTCGGAAACTAGTAGGCCTAGAATTAAGATTTTTGGCTTAAAATGTTCGTAATGAATGCCTCTACAAATCTTGTTATGGTCAAAACCACGCCAGACTTACCATTTTTGAGAAAAAATGTGTGCATCGCACAAAAACATACATATTTTTACATATTTTCAGCTAAAAGTATTTCATAATTTGGTTTATTCTCATTTTCTCGGAAACTACTAGGCCTAGAATTAAGATTTTTGGCTTAAAATGTTCGTAATGAATGCCTCTACAAATCTTGTAATGGTCAAAACCACGCCAGACTTACCATTTTTGAGAAAAAATGTGTGCATCGCACAAAAACATACATATTTTTACATATTTTCAGCTAAAAGTATTGCATAATTTGGTTTATTTTCATTTTCTCGGAAACTAGTAGGCCTAGAATTAAGATTTTTGGTTTAAAATGTTCGTAATGAATGCCTCTACAAATCTTGTTATGGTCAAAATCACGCCAGACTTACCATTTTTGAGAAAAAATGAGTGCATCGCACAAAAACATACATATTTTTACATATTTTCAGCTAAAAGTATTGCATAATTTGGTTTATTTTCATTTTCTCGGAAACTAGTAGGCCTAGAATTAAGATTTTTGGCTTAAAATGTTCGTAATGAATGCCTCTACAAATCTTGTTATGGTCAAAACCACGCCAGACTTACAATTTTTGAGAAAAAATGTGTGCATCGCACAAAAACATACATATTTTTACATATTTTCAGCTAAAAGTATTGCATAATTTGGTTTATTTTCATTTTCTCGGAAACTAGTAGGCCTAGAATTAAGATTTTTGGCTTAAAATGTTCGTAATGAATGCCTCTACAAATCTTGTTATGGTCAAAACCACGCCAGACTTACCATTTTTGAGAAAAAATGTGTGCATCGCACAAAAACATACATATTTTTACATATTTTCAGCTAAAAGTATTGCATAATTTGGTTTATTTTCATTTTCTCGGAAACTAGTAGGCCTAGAATTAAGATTTTTGGCTTAAAATGTTCGTAATGAATGCCTCTACAAATCTTGTTATGGTCAAAACCACGCCAGACTTACCATTTTTGAGAAAAAATGTGTGCATCGCACAAAAACAAAGTAATGGAAAGTATGGAAACTAGTAGGCTTAGAATTAAGATTTTTGTCTTAAAATGTTCGTAATGAATGCCTCTACAAATCTTGTTATGGTCAAAACCACGCCAGACTTACCATTTTTGAGAAAAAATGTGTGCATCGCACAAAAACATACATATTTTTATCTGAAAGTATGGCATAATTTGGTTTATTTTCATTTTCATTTATTTTTTCAAACTAGTAGGCTTAGAATTAAGATTTTTGACTTAAAATGTTCGTAATGAATGCCTCTACAAATCTTGTTATGGTCAAAACCACGCCAGACTTACCATTTTTGAGGAAAAATGTGTGTATCGCACAAAAACATACATATTTTTACATATTTTCAGCTAAAAGTATTGCCTAATTTGGTTTATTTTCATTTTACCGGAAACTAGTAGGCCTAGAATTAAGATTTTTGGCTTAAAATGTTCGTAATGAATGCCTCTACAAATCTTGTTGTGGTCAAAACCACGCCAGACTTACCTTTTTTGAGAAAAAATGTGTGCATCGCACAAAAACATACATATTTTTACATATTTTCAGCTAAAAGTATTTCATAATTTGGTTTATTTTCATTTTCTCGGAAACTAGTAGGCCTAGAATTAAGATTTTTGGCTTAAAATGTTCGTAATGAATGCCTCTACAAATCTTGTTGTGGTCAAAACCACGCCAGACTTACCATTTTTGAGAAAAAATGTGTGCATCGCACAAAAACATACATGTTTTTACATATTTTCAGCTAAAAGTATTTCATAATTTGGTTTATTCTCATTTTCTCGGAAACTAGTAGGCCTAGAATTAAGATTTTTGGCTTAAAATGTTCGTAATGAATGCCTCTACAAATCTTGTTGTGGTCAAAACCACACCAGACATACCTTTTTTGAGAAAAAATGTGTGCATCGCACAAAAACATACATATTTTTACATATTTTCAGCTAAAAGTATTTCATAATTTGGTTTATTTTCATTTTCTCGCAAACTAGTAGGCCTAGAATTAAAATTTTTGGCTTAAAATGTTCGTAATGAATGCCTCTACAAATCTTGTTATGGTCAAAACCACGCAAGACTTACCATTTTTGAGGAAAAATGTGTGCATCGCACAAAACCATACATATTTTTACATATTTTCAGCTAAAAGTATTGCATAATTTGGTTTATTTTCATTTTCTCGGAAACTAGTAGGCCTAGAATTAAGATTTTTGGCTTAAAATGTTCGTAATGAATGCCTCTACAAATCTTGTTGTGGTCAAAACCACGCCAGACTTACCTTTTTTGAGAAAAAATGTGTGCATCGCGCAAAAACATACATATTTTTACATATTTTCAGCTAAAAGTATTGCATAATTTGGTTTATTTTCATTTTCTCGGAAACTAGTAGGCCTAGAATTAAGATTTTTTGCTTAAAATGTTCGTAATGAATGCCTCTACAAATCTTGTTATGGTCAAAACCACGCCAGACTTACCATTTTTGAGAAAAAATGTGTGCATCGCACAAAAACATACATATTTTTACATATTTTCAGCTAAAAGTATTGCCTAATTTGGTTTATTTTCATTTTATCGGAAACTAGTAGGCCTAGAATTAAGATTTTTGGCTTAAAATGTTCGTAATGAATGCCTCTACAAATCTTGTTGTGGTCAAAACCACGCCAGACTTACCTTTTTTGAGAAAAAATGTGTGCATCGCACAAAAACATACATATTTTTACATATTTTCAGCTAAAAGTATTGCATAATTTGGTTTATTTTCATTTTCTCGGAAACTAGTAGGCCTAGAATTAAGATTTTTGACTTAAAATGTTCGTAATGAATGCCTCTACAAATCTTGTTATGGTCAAAACCACGCCAGACTTACCATTTTTGAGAAAAAATGTGTGCATCGCACAAAAACATACATGTTTTTACATATTTTCAGCTAAAAGTATTTCATAATTTGGTTTATTCTCATTTTCTCGGAAACTAGTAGGCCTAGAATTAAGATTTTTGGCTTAAAATGTTCGTAATGAATGCCTCTACAAATCTTGTTGTGGTCAAAACCACGCCAGACTTACCTTTTTTGAGAAAAAATGTGTGCATCGCACAAACACATACATATTTTTACATATTTTCAGCTAAAAGTATTGCATAATTTGGTTTATTCTCATTTTCTCGGAAACTAGCAGGCCTAGAATTAAGATTTTTGGCTTAAAATGTTCGTAATGAATGCCTCTACAAATCTTGTTATGGTCAAAACCACGCCAGACTTACAATTTTTGAGAAAAAATGTGTGCATCGCACAAAAACATACATGTTTTTACATATTTTCAGCTAAAAGTATTTCATAATTTGGTTTATTCTCATTTTCTCGGAAACTAGTAGGCCTAGAATTAAGACTTTTGGCTTAAAATGTTCGTAATGAATGCCACTACAAATCTTGTTATGGTCAAAACCACGCCAGACTTACCATTTTTGAGAAAAAATGTGTGCATCGCACAAAAACATACATATTTTTACATATTTTCAGCTAAAAGTATTGCATAATTTGGTTTATTTTCATTTTCTCGGAAACTAGTAGGCCTAGAATTAAGATTTTTGGCTTAAAATGTTCGTAATGAATGCCTCTACAAATCTTGTTATGGTCAAAACCACGCCAGACTTACCATTTTTGAGAAAAAATGTGTGCATCGCACAAAAACATACATGTTTTTACTTATTTTCAGCTAAAAGTATTTCATAATTTGGTTTATTCTCATTTTCTCGGAAACTAGTAGGCCTAGAATTAAGACTTTTGGCTTAAAATGTTCGTAATGAATGCCACTACAAATCTTGTTATGGTCAAAACCACGCCAGACTTACAATTTTTGAGAAAAAATGTGTGCATCGCACAAAAACATACATATTTTTACATATTTTCAGCTAAAAGTATTGCATAATTTGGTTTATTTTCATTTTCTCGGAAACTAGTAGGCCTAGAATTAAGATTTTTGGCTTAAAATGTTCGTAATGAATGCCTCTACAAATCTTGTTATGGTCAAAACCACGCCAGACTTACCATTTTTGAGAAAAAATGTGTGCATCGCACAAAAACATACATGTTTTTACATATTTTCAGCTAAAAGTATTGCATAATTTGGTTTATTTTCATTTTCTCGGAAACTAGTAGGCCTAGAAATAAGATTTTTGGCTTAAAATGTTCGTAATGAATGCCTCTACAAATCTTGTTATGGTCAAAACCACGCCAGACTTACCACTTTTGAGAAAAAATGTGTGCATCGCACAAAAACATACATATTTTTACATATTTTCAGCTAAAAGTATTGCATAATTTGGTTTATTTTCATTTTCTCGGAAACTAGTAGGCCTAGAATTAAGATTTTTGGCTTAAAATGTTCGTAATGAATGCCTCTACAAATCTTGTTATGGTCAAAACCACGCCAGACTTACCATTTTTGAGAAAAAATGTGTGCATCGCACAAAAACATACATATTTTTACATATTTTCAGCTAAAAGTATTGCATAATTTGGTTTATTTTCATTTTCTCGGAAACTAGTAGGCCTAGAAATAAGATTTTTGGCTTAAAATGTTCGTAATGAATGCCTCTACAAATCTTGTTATGGTCAAAACCACGCCAGACTTACCACTTTTGAGAAAAAATGTGTGCATCGCACAAAAACATACATGTTTTTACATATTTTCAGCTAAAAGTATTTCATAATTTGGTTTATTCTCATTTTCTCGGAAACTAGTAGGCCTAGAATTAAGATTTTTGTCTTAAAATGTTCGTAATGAATGCCTCTACAAATCTTGTTGTGGTCAAAACCACGCCAGACTTACCTTTTTTGAGAAAAAATGTGTGCATCGCACAAAAACATACATATTTTTACATATTTTCAGCTAAAATTATTGCATAATTTGGTTTATTCTCATTTTCTCGGAAACTAGCAGGCCTAGAATTAAGATTTTTGGCTTAAAATGTTCGTAATGAATGCCTCTACAAATCTTGTTATGGTCAAAACCACGCCAGACTTACCATTTTTGAGAAAAAATGTGTGCATCGCACAAAAACATACATGTTTTTACATATTTTCAGCTAAAAGTATTTCATAATTTGGTTTATTCTCATTTTCTCGGAAACTAGTAGGCCTAGAATTAAGACTTTTGGCTTAAAATGTTCGTAATGAATGCCACTACAAATCTTGTTATGGTCAAAACCACGCCAGACTTACAATTTTTGAGAAAAAATGTGTGCATCGCACAAAAACATACATATTTTTACATATTTTCAGCTAAAAGTATTGCATAATTTGGTTTATTTTCATTTTCTCGGAAACTAGTAGGCCTAGAATTAAGATTTTTGGCTTAAAATGTTCGTAATGAATGCCTCTACAAAACTTGTTATGGTCAAAACCACGCCAGACTTACCATTTTTGAGGAAAAATGTGTGCATCGCACAAAAACATACATATTTTTAGCTGAAAGTATGGCATAATTTGGTTTATTTTCATTTTCTCGGAAACTAGTAGGCCTAGAATTAAGATTTTTGGCTTAAAATGTTCGTAATGAATGCCTCTACAAATCTTGTTATGGTCAAAACCACGCCAGACTTACCATTTTTGAGAAAAAATGTGTGCATCGCACAAAAACATACATATTTTTACATATTTTCAGCTAAAAGTATTGCATAATTTGGTTTATTTTCATTTTCTCGGAAACTAGTAGGCCTAGAATTAAGATTTTTTGCTTAAAATGTTCGTAATGAATGCCTCTACAAATCTTGTTGTGGTCAAAACCACGCCAGACTTACCATTTTTGAGATAAAATGTGTGCATCGCACAAAAACAAAGTAATGGAAAGTATGGAAACTAGTAGGCTTAGAATTAAGATTTTTGTCTTAAAATGTTCGTAATGAATGCCTCTACAAATCTTGTTATGGTCAAAACCACGCCAGACTTACCATTTTTGAGAAAAAATGTGTGCATCGCACAAAAACATACATATTTTTATCTGAAAGTATGGCATAATTTGGTTTATTTTCATTTTCATTTATTTTTTCAAACTAGTAGGCTTAGAATTAAGATTTTTGATTTAAAATGTTCGTAATGAATGCCTCTACAAATCTTGTTATGGTCAAAACCACGCCAGACTTACCATTTTTGAGGAAAAATGTGTGCATCGCACAAAAACATACATATTTTTACATATTTTCAGCTAAAAGTATTGCATAATTTGGTTTATTTTCATTTTCTCGGAAACTAGTAGGCCTAGAATTAAGATTTTTTGCTTAAAATGTTCGTAATGAATGCCTCTACAAATCTTGTTATGGTCAAAACCACGCCAGACTTACCATTTTTGAGAAAAAATGTGTGCATCGCACAAAAACATACATATTTTTACATATTTTCAGCTAAAAGTATTGCATAATTTGGTTTATTTTCATTTTCTCGGAAACTAGTAGGCCTAGAATTAAGATTTTTTGCTTAAAATGTTCGTAATGAATGCCTCTACAAATCTTGTTGTGGTCAAAACCACGCCAGACTTACCATTTTTGAGAAAAAATGTGTGCATCGCACAAAAACATACATATTTTTCATATTTTCAGCTAAAAGTATTGCATAATTCGGTTTATTTTCATTTTCTCGGAAACTAGTAGGCCTAGAATTAAGATTTTTGGCTTAAAATGTTCGTAATGAATGCCTCTACAAATCTTGTTATGGTCAAAACCACGCCAGACTTACCATTTTTGGGAAAAAAAGGGTGCATCGCACAAAAACATACATATTTTTACATATTTTCAGCTAAAAGTATTTCATAATTTGGTTTATTCTCATTTTCTCGGAAACTACTAGGCCTAGAATTAAGATTTTTGGCTTAAAATGTTCGTAATGAATGCCTCTACAAATCTTGTTATGGTCAAAACCACGCCAGACTTACCATTTTTGAGAAAAAATGTGTGCATCGCACAAAAACATACATATTTTTACATATTTTCAGCTAAAAGTATTGCATAATTTGGTTTATTTTCATTTTCTCGGAAACTAGTAGGCCTAGAATTAAGATTTTTGGTTTAAAATGTTCGTAATGAATGCCTCTACAAATCTTGTTATGGTCAAAATCACGCCAGACTTACCATTTTTGAGAAAAAATGAGTGCATCGCACAAAAACATACATATTTTTACATATTTTCAGCTAAAAGTATTGCATAATTTGGTTTATTTTCATTTTCTCGCAAACTAGTAGGCCTAGAATTAAGATTTTTGGCTTAAAATGTTCGTAATGAATGCCTCTACAAATCTTGTTGTGGTAAAAACCACGCCAGACTTACCATTTTTGAGGAAAAATGTGTGCATCGCACAAAAACATACATATTTTTACATATTTTCAGCTAAAAGTATTGCATAATTTGGTTTATTTTCATTTTCTCGGAAACTAGTAGGCCTAGAATTAAGATTTTTGGCTTAAAATGTTCGTAATGAATGCCTCTACAAATCTTGTTGTGGTCAAAACCACGCCAGACTTACCTTTTTTGAGAAAAAATGTGTGCATCGCACAAAAACATACATGATTTTACATATTTTCAGCTAAAAGTATTGCATAATTTGGTTTATTTTCATTTTCTCGGAAACTAGTAGGCCTAGAATTAAGATTTTTTGCTTAAAATGTTCGTAATGAATGCCTCTACAAATCTTGTTATGGTCAAAACCACGCCAGACTTACCATTTTTGAGAAAAAATGTGTGCATCGCACAAAAACATACATATTTTTACATATTTTCAGCTAAAAGTATTGCCTAATTTGGTTTATTTTCATTTTCTCGGAAACTAGTAGGCCTAGAATTAAGATTTTTGGCTTAAAATGTTCGTAATGAATGCCTCTACAAATCTTGTTGTGGTCAAAACCACGCCAGACTTACCTTTTTTGAGAAAAAATGTGTGCATCGCACAAAAACATACATATTTTTACATATTTTCAGCTAAAAGTATTGCATAATTTGGTTTATTTTCATTTTCTCGGAAACTAGTAGGCCTAGAATTAAGATTTTTGGCTTAAAATGTTCGTAATGAATGCCTCTACAAATCTTGTTATGGTCAAAACCACGCCAGACTTACCATTTTTGAGGAAAAATGTGTGCATCGCACAAAAACATACATATTTTTAAACTAGTAGGCCTAGAATTAAGATTTTTTGCTTAAAATGTTCGAAATGAATGCCTCTACAAATCTTGTTATGGTCAAAACCACGCCAGACTTACCATTTTTGAGGAAAAATGTGTGCATCGCACAAAAACATACATATTTTTACATATTTTCAGCTAAAAGTATTGCATAATTTGGTTTATTTTCATTTTCTCGGAAACTAGTAGGCCTAGAATTAAGATTTTTTGCTTAAAATGTTCGTAATGAATGCCTCTACAAATCTTGTTATGGTCAAAACCACGCCAGACTTACCATTTTTGAGGAAAAATGTGTGCATCGCACAAAAACATACATATTTTTACATATTTTCAGCTAAAAGTATTGCCTAATTTGGTTTATTTTCATTTTATCGGAAACTAGTAGGCCTAGAATTAAGATTTTTGGCTTAAAATGTTCGTAATGAATGCCTCTACAAATCTTGTTGTGGTCAAAACCACGCCAGACTTACCTTTTTTGAGAAAAAATGTGTGCATCGCACAAAAACATACATATTTTTACATATTTTCAGCTAAAAGTATTTCATAATTTGGTTTATTCTCATTTTCTCGGAAACTAGTAGGCCTAGAATTAAGATTTTTGGCTTAAAATGTTCGTAATGAATGCCTCTACAAATCTTGTTGTGGTCAAAACCACGCCAGACTTACCATTTTTGAGAAAAAATGTGTGCATCGCACAAAAACATACATATTTTTACATATTTTCAGCTAAAAGTATTTCATAATTTGGTTTATTCTCATTTTCTCGGAAACTAGTAGGCCTAGAATTAAGACTTTTGGCTTAAAATGTTCGTAATGAATGCCACTACAAATCTTGTTATGGTCAAAACCACGCCAGACTTACCATTTTTGAGAAACAATGTGTGCATCGCACAAAAACATACATATTTTTACATATTTTCAGCTAAAAGTATTGCATAATTTGGTTTATTTTCATTTTCTCGGAAACTAGTAGGCCTAGAATTAAGATTTTTGGCTTAAAATGTTCGTAATGAATGCCTCTACAAATCTTGTTATGGTCAAAACCACGCCAGACTTACCATTTTTGAGAAAAAATGTGTGCATCGCACAAAAACATACATATTTTTACATATTTTCAGCTAAAAGTATTGCATAATTTGGTTTATTTTCATTTTCTCGGAAACTAGTAGGCCTAGAATTAAGATTTTTTGCTTAAAATGTTCGTAATGAATGCCTCTACAAATCTTGTTATGGTCAAAACTACGCCAGACTTACCATATTTGAGGAAAAATGTGTGCATCGCACAAAAACATACATATTTTTACATATTTTCAGCTAAAAGTATTGCATAATTTGGTTTATTTTCATTTTCTCGGAAACTAGTAGGCCTAGAATTAAGATTTTTGGCTTAAAATGTTCGTAATGAATGCCTCTACAAATCTTGTTATGGTCAAAACCACGCCAGACTTACCATTTTTGAGAAAAAATGTGTGCATCGCACAAAAACAAAGTAATGGAAAGTATGGAAACCAGAAGGCTTAGAATTAAGATTTTTGTCTTAAAATGTTCGTAATGAATGCCTCTACAAATCTTGTTATGGTCAAAACCACGCCAGACTTACAATTTTTGAGAAAAAATGTGTGCATCGCACAAAAACATACATATTTTTACATATTTTCAGCTAAAAGTATTGCATAATTTGGTTTATTTTCATTTTCTCGGAAACTAGTAGGCCTAGAATTAAGATTTTTGGCTTAAAATGTTCGTAATGAATGCCTCTACAAATCTTGTTATGGTCAAAACCACGCCAGACTTACCATTTTTGAGAAAAAATGTGTGCATCGCACAAAAACATACATATTTTTACATATTTTCAGCTAAAAGTATTGCATAATTTGGTTTATTTTCATTTTCTCGGAAACTAGTAGGCCTAGAATTAAGATTTTTGGCTTAAAATGTTCGTAATGAATGCCTCTACAAATCTTGTTATGGTCAAAACCACGCCAGACTTACCATTTTTGAGAAAAAATGTGTGCATCGCACAAAAACATACATATTTTTACATATTTTCAGCTAAAAGTATTGCATAATTTGGTTTATTTTCATTTTCTCGGAAACTAGTAGGCCTAGAATTAAGATTTTTTGCTTAAAATGTTCGTAATGAATGCCTCTACAAATCTTGTTATGGTCAAAACTACGCCAGACTTACCATATTTGAGGAAAAATGTGTGCATCGCACAAAAACATACATATTTTTACATATTTTCAGCTAAAAGTATTGCATAATTTGGTTTATTTTCATTTTCTCGGAAACTAGTAGGCCTAGAATTAAGATTTTTGGCTTAAAATGTTCGTAATGAATGCCTCTACAAATCTTGTTATGGTCAAAACCACGCCAGACTTACCATTTTTGAGAAAAAATGTGTGCATCGCACAAAAACAAAGTAATGGAAAGTATGGAAACCAGAAGGCTTAGAATTAAGATTTTTGTCTTAAAATGTTCGTAATGAATGCCTCTACAAATCTTGTTATGGTCAAAACCACGCCAGACTTACCATTTTTGAGAAAAAATGTGTGCATCGCACAAAAACATACATATTTTTACATATTTTCAGCTAAAAGTATTGCATAATTTGGTTTATTCTCATTTTCTCGGAAACTAGTAGGCCTAGAATTAAGATTTTTTGCTTAAAATGTTCGAAATGAATGCCTCTACAAATCTTGTTATGGTCAAAACCACGCCAGACTTACCATTTTTGAGGAAAAATGTGTGCATCGCACAAAAACATACATATTTTTACATATTTTCAGCTAAAAGTATTGCATAATTTGGTTTATTTTCATTTTCTCGGAAACTAGTAGGCCTAGAATTAAGATTTTTTGCTTAAAATGTTCGTAATGAATGCCTCTACAAATCTTGTTATGGTCAAAACCACGCCAGACTTACCATTTTTGAGAAAAAATGTGTGCATCGCACAAAAACATACATATTTTTACATATTTTCAGCTAAAAGTATTGCATAATTTGGTTTATTTTCATTTTCTCGGAAACTAGTAGGCCTAGAATTAAGATTTTTGGCTTAAAATGTTCGTAATGAATGCCTCTACAAATCTTGTTATGGTCAAAACCACGCCAGACTTACCATTTTTGAGAAAAAATGTGTGCATCGCACAAAAACATACATATTTTTCATATTTTCAGCTAAAAGTATTGCATAATTCGGTTTATTCTCATTTTCTCGGAAACTACTAGGCCTAGAATTAAGATTTTTGGCTTAAAATGTTCGTAATGAATGCCTCTACAAATCTTGTTATGGTCAAAACCACGCCAGACTTACCATTTTTGAGAAAAAATGTGTGCATCGCACAAAAACATACATATTTTTACATATTTTCAGCTAAAAGTATTTCATAATTTGGTTTATTCTCATTTTCTCGGAAACTACTAGGCCTAGAATTAAGATTTTTGGCTTAAAATGTTCGTAATGAATGCCTCTACAAATCTTGTTATGGTCAAAACCACGCCAGACTTACCATTTTTGAGAAAAAATGTGTGCATCGCACAAAAACATACATATTTTTACATATTTTCAGCTAAAAGTATTGCATAATTTGGTTTATTTTCATTTTCTCGGAAACTAGTAGGCCTAGAATTAAGATTTTTGGCTTAAAATGTTCGTAATGAATGCCTCTACAAATCTTGTTATGGTCAAAACCACGCCAGACTTACCATTTTTGAGAAAAAATGTGTGCATCGCACAAAAACATTCATATTTTTACATATTTTCAGCTAAAAGTATTGCATAATTCGGTTTATTTTCATTTTCTCGGAAACTAGTAGGCCTAGAATTAAGATTTTTTGCTTAAAATGTTCGTAATGAATGCCTCTACAAATCTTGTTATGGTCAAAACTACGCCAGACTTACCATATTTGAGGAAAAATGTGTGCATCGCACAAAAACATACATATTTTTACATATTTTCAGCTAAAAGTATTGCATAATTTGGTTTATTTTCATTTTCTCGGAAACTAGTAGGCCTAGAATTAAGATTTTTGGCTTAAAATGTTCGTAATGAATGCCTCTACAAATCTTGTTATGGTCAAAACCACGCCAGACTTACCATTTTTGAGAAAAAATGTGTGCATCGCACAAAAACAAAGTAATGGAAAGTATGGAAACCAGTAGGCTTAGAATTAAGATTTTTGTCTTAAAATGTTCGTAATGAATGCCTCTACAAATCTTGTTATGGTCAAAACCACGCCAGACTTACCATTTTTGAGAAAAAATGTGTGCATCGCACAAAAACATACATATTTTTATCTGAAAGTATGGCATAATTTGGTTTATTTTCATTTTCATTTATTTTTTCAAACTAGTAGGCTTAGAATTAAGATTTTTGACTTAAAATGTTCGTAATGAATGCCTCTACAAATCTTGTTATGGTCAAAACCACGCCAGACTTACCATTTTTGAGAAAAAATGTGTGTATCGCACAAAAACATACATATTTTTACATATTTTCAGCTAAAAGTATTGCATAATTTGGTTTATTTTCATTTTCTCGGAAACTAGTAGGCCTAGAATTAAGATTTTTTGCTTAAAATGTTCGTAATGAATGCCTCTACAAATCTTGTTATGGTCAAAACCACGCCAGACTTACCATTTTTGAGATAAAATGTGTGCATCGCACAAAAACAAAGTAATGGAAAGTATGGAAACTAGTTTGCTTAGAATTAAGATTTTTGTCTTAAAATGTTCGTAATGAATGCCTCTACAAATCTTGTTATGGTCAAAACCACGCCAGACTTACCATTTTTGAGAAAAAATGTGTGCATCGCACAAAAACATACATATTTTTATCTGAAAGTATGGCATAATTTGGTTTATTTTCATTTTCATTTATTTTTTCAAACTAGTAGGCTTAGAATTAAGATTTTTGACTTAAAATGTTCGTAATGAATGCCTCTACAAATCTTGTTATGGTCAAAACCACGCCAGACTTACCATTTTTGAGGAAAAATGTGTGCATCGCACAAAAACATACATATTTTTACATATTTTCAGCTAAAAGTATTGCATAATTTGGTTTATTTTCATTTTCTCGGAAACTAGTAGGCCTAGAATTAAGATTTCTTGCTTAAAATGTTCGTAATGAATGCCTCTACAAATCTTGTTATGGTCAAAACCACGCCAGACTTACCATTTTTGAGAAAAAATGTGTGCATCGCACAAAAACATACATATTTTTCATATTTTCAGCTAAAAGTATTGCATAATTCGGTTTATTTTCATTTTCTCGGAAACTAGTAGGCCTAGAATTAAGATTTTTGGCTTAAAATGTTCGTAATGAATGCCTCTACAAATCTTGTTATGGTCAAAACCACGCCAGACTTACCATTTTTGAGAAACAATGTGTGCATCGCACAAAAACATACATATTTTTACATATTTTCAGCTAAAAGTATTTCATAATTTGGTTTATTCTCATTTTCTCGGAAACTACTAGGCCTAGAATTAAGATTTTTGGCTTAAAATGTTCGTAATGAATGCCTCTACAAATCTTGTTATGGTCAAAACCACGCCAGACTTACCATTTTTGAGAAAAAATGTGTGCATCGCACAAAAACATACATATTTTTACATATTTTCAGCTAAAAGTATTGCATAATTTGGTTTATTTTCATTTTCTCGGAAACTAGTAGGCCTAGAATTAAGATTTTTGGCTTAAAATGTTCGTAATGAATGCCTCTACAAATCTTGTTATGGTCAAAACCACGCCAGACTTACCATTTTTGAGAAAAAATGTGTGCATCGCACAAAAACATACATATTTTTACATATTTTCAGCTAAAAGTATTGCATAATTCGGTTTATTTTCATTTTCTCGGAAACTAGTAGGCCTAGAATTAAGATTTTTTGCTTAAAATGTTCGTAATGAATGCCTCTACAAATCTTGTTGTGGTCAAAACCACGCCAGACTTACCATTTTTGAGATAAAATGTGTGCATCGCACAAAAACAAAGTAATGGAAAGTATGGAAACTAGTAGGCTTAGAATTAAGATTTTTGTCTTAAAATGTTCGTAATGAATGCCTCTACAAATCTTGTTATGGTCAAAACCACGCCAGACTTACCATTTTTGAGAAAAAATGTGTGCATCGCACAAAAACATACATATTTTTATCTGAAAGTATGGCATAATTTGGTTTATTTTCATTTTAATTTATTTTTTCAAACTAGTAGGCTTAGAATTAAGATTTTTGACTTAAAATGTTCGTAATGAATGCCTCTACAAATCTTGTTATGGTCAAAACCACGCCAGACTTACCATTTTTGAGGAAAAATGTGTGCATCGCACAAAAACATACATATTTTTACATATTTTCAGCTAAAAGTATTGCATAATTTGGTTTATTTTCATTTTCTCGGAAACTAGTAGGCCTAGAATTAAGATTTTTTGCTTAAAATGTTCGTAATGAATGCCTCTACAAATCTTGTTATGGTCAAAACCACGCCAGACTTACCATTTTTGAGAAAAAATGTGTGCATCGCACAAAAACATACATATTTTTACATATTTTCAGCTAAAAGTATTGCATAATTTGGTTTATTTTCATTTTCTCGGAAACTAGTAGGCCTAGAATTAAGATTTTTGGCTTAAAATGTTCGTAATGAATGCCTCTACAAATCTTGTTGTGGTCAAAACCACGCCAGACTTACCATTTTTGAGAAAAAATGTTTGCATCGCACAAAAACATACATATTTTTCATATTTTCAGCTAAAAGTATTGCATAATTCGGTTTATTTTCATTTTCTCGGAAACTAGTAGGCCTAGAATTAAGATTTTTGGCTTAAAATGTTCGTAATGAATGCCTCTACAAATCTTGTTGTGGTCAAAACCACGCCAGACTTACCATTTTTGAGATAAAATGTGTGCATCGCACAAAAACAAAGTAATGGAAAGTATGGAAACTAGTAGGCTTAGAATTAAGATTTTTGTCTTAAAATGTTCGTAATGAATGCCTCTACAAATCTTGTTATGGTCAAAACCACGCCAGACTTACCATTTTTGAGGAAAAATGTGTGCATCGCACAAAAACATACATATTTTTATCTGAAAGTATGGCATAATTTGGTTTATTTTCATTTTCATTTATTTTTTCAAACTAGTAGGCTTAGAATTAAGATTTTTGACTTAAAATGTTCGTAATGAATGCCTCTACAAATCTTGTCATGGTCAAAACCACGCCAGACTTACCATTTTTGAGGAAAAATGTGTGCATCGCACAAAAACATACATATTTTTACATATTTTCAGCTAAAAGTATTGCATAATTTGGTTTATTTTCATTTTCTCGGAAACTAGTAGGCCTAGAATTAAGATTTTTTGCTTAAAATGTTCGTAATGAATGCCTCTACAAATCTTGTTATGGTCAAAACCACGCCAGACTTACCATTTTTGAGAAAAAATGTGTGCATCGCACAAAAACATACATATTTTTACATATTTTCAGCTAAAAGTATTGCATAATTTGGTTTATTTTCATTTTCTCGGAAACTAGTAGGCCTAGAATTAAGATTTTTGGCTTAAAATGTTCGTAATGAATGCCTCTACAAATCTTGTTGTGGTCAAAACCACGCCAGACTTACCATTTTTGAGAAAAAATGTGTGCATCGCACAAAAACATACATATTTTTCATATTTTCAGCTAAAAGTATTGCATAATTCGGTTTATTTTCATTTTCTCGGAAACTAGTAGGCCTAGAATTAAGATTTTTGGCTTAAAATGTTCGTAATGAATGCCTCTACAAATCTTGTTATGGTCAAAACCACGCCAGACTTACCATTTTTGGGAAAAAAAGGGTGCATCGCACAAAAACATACATATTTTTACATATTTTCAGCTAAAAGTATTGCATAATTTGGTTTATTCTCATTTTCTCGGAAACTACTAGGCCTAGAATTAAGATTTTTGGCTTAAAATGTTCGTAATGAATGCCTCTACAAATCTTGTTATGGTCAAAACCACGCCAGACTTACCATTTTTGAGAAAAAATGTGTGCATCGCACAAAAACATACATATTTTTACATATTTTCAGCTAAAAGTATTGCATAATTTGGTTTATTCTCATTTTCTCGGAAACTAGTAGGCCTAGAATTAAGATTTTTGGTTTAAAATGTTCGTAATGAATGCCTCTACAAATCTTGTTATGGTCAAAATCACGCCAGACTTACCATTTTTGAGAAAAAATGAGTGCATCGCACAAAAACATACATATTTTTACATATTTTCAGCTAAAAGTATTGCATAATTTGGTTTATTTTCATTTTCTCGCAAACTAGTAGGCCTAGAATTAAGATTTTTGGCTTAAAATGTTCGTAATGAATGCCTCTACAAATCTTGTTATGGTCAAAACCACGCCAGACTTACCATTTTTGAGGAAAAATGTGTGCATCGCACAAAAACATACATATTTTTACATATTTTCAGCTAAAAGTATTGCATAATTTGGTTTATTTTCATTTTCTCGGAAACTAGTAGGCCTAGAATTAAGATTTTTGGCTTAAAATGTTCGTAATGAATGCCTCTACAAATCTTGTTGTAGTCAAAACCACGCCAGACTTACCTTTTTTGAGAAAAAATGTGTGCATCGCACAAAAACATACATGATTTTACATATTTTCAGCTAAAAGTATTGCATAATTTGGTTTATTTTCATTTTCTCGGAAACTAGTAGGCCTAGAATTAAGATTTTTTGCTTAAAATGTTCGTAATGAATGCCTCTACAAATCTTGTTATGGTCAAAACCACGCCAGACTTACCATTTTTGAGAAAAAATGTGTGCATCGCACAAAAACATACATATTTTTACATATTTTCAGCTAAAAGTATTGCATAATTTGGTTTATTTTCATTTTCTCGGAAACTAGTAGGCCTAGAATTAAGATTTTTGGTTTAAAATGTTCGTAATGAATGCCTCTACAAATCTTGTTATGGTCAAAATCACGCCAGACTTACCATTTTTGAGAAAAAATGAGTGCATCGCACAAAAACATACATATTTTTACATATTTTCAGCTAAAAGTATTGCATAATTTGGTTTATTTTCATTTTCTCGCAAACTAGTAGGCCTAGAATTAAGATTTTTTGCTTAAAATGTTCGTAATGAATGCCTCTACAAATCTTGTTATGGTCAAAACCACGCCAGACTTACCATATTTGAGGAAAAATGTGTGCATCGCACAAAAACATACATATTTTTACATATTTTCAGCTAAAAGTATTGCATAATTTGGTTTATTTTCATTTTCTCGGAAACTAGTAGGCCTAGAATTAAGATTTTTTGCTTAAAATGTTCTTAATGAATGCCTCTACAAATCTTGTTGTGGTCAAAACCACGCCAGACTTACCTTTTTTGAGAAAAAATGTGTGCATCGCACAAAAACATACATATTTTTACATATTTTCAGCTAAAAGTATTGCATAATTTGGTTTATTTTCATTTTCTGGGAAACTAGTAGGCCTAGAATTAAGATTTTTGGTTTAAAATGTTCGTAATGAATGCCTCTACAAATCTTGTTATGGTCAAAATCACGCCAGACTTACCATTTTTGAGAAAAAATGTGTGCATCGCACAAAAACATACATATTTTTACATATTTTCAGCTAAAAGTATTGCCTAATTTGGTTTATTTTCATTTTATCGGAAACTAGTAGGCCTAGAATTAAGATTTTTGGCTTAAAATGTTCGTAATGAATGCCTCTACAAATCTTGTTGTGGTCAAAACCACGCCAGACTTACCTTTTTTGAGAAAAAATGTGTGCATCGCACAAAAACATACATATTTTTACATATTTTCAGCTAAAAGTATTTCATAATTTGGTTTATTCTCATTTTCTCGGAAACTAGTAGGCCTAGAATTAAGATTTTTTGCTTAAAATGTTCGTAATGAATGCCTCTACAAATCTTGTTATGGTCAAAACCACGCAAGACTTACCATTTTTGAGGAAAAATGTGTGCATCGCACAAAAACATACATATTTTTACATATTTTCAGCTAAAAGTATTGCATAATTTGGTTTATTTTCATTTTCTCGGAAACTAGTAGGCCTAGAATTAAGATTTTTGGCTTAAAATGTTCGTAATGAATGCCTCTACAAATCTTGTTGTGGTCAAAACCACGCCAGACTTACCTTTTTTGAGAAAAAATGTGTGCATCGCACAAAAACATACATATTTTTACATATTTTCAGCTAAAAGTATTGCATAATTTGGTTTATTTTCATTTTCTCGGAAACTAGTAGGCCTAGAATTAAGATTTTTGGCTTAAAATGTTCGTAATGAATGCCTCTACAAATCCTGTTATGATCAAAACCACGCCAGATTTACCATTTTTGAGAAAAAATGTGTGCATCGCACAAAAACATACATATTTTTACATATTTTCAGCTAAAAGTATTGCCTAATTTGGTTTATTTTCATTTTATCGGAAACTAGTAGGCCTAGAATTAAGATTTTTGGCTTAAAATGTTCGTAATGAATGCCTCTACAAATCTTGTTATGGTCAAAACCACGCCAGACTTACCATTTTTGAGAAAAAATGTGTGCATCGCACAAAAACATACATGTTTTTACATATTTTCAGCTAAAAGTATTGCATAATTTGGTTTATTTTCATTTTCTCGGAAACTAGTAGGCCTAGAATTAAGATTTTTGGCTTAAAATGTTCGTAATGAATGCCTCTACAAATCTTGTTGTGGTCAAAACCACGCCAGACTTACCTTTTTTGAGAAAAAATGTGTGCATCGCACAAAAACATACATATTTTTACATATTTTCAGCTAAAAGTATTGCATAATTTGGTTTATTCTCATTTTCTCGGAAACTAGCAGGCCTAGAATTAAGATTTTTGGCTTAAAATGTTCGTAATGAATGCCTCTACAAATCTTGTTATGGTCAAAACCACGCCAAACTTACCATTTTTGAGAAAAAATGTGTGCATCGCACAAAAACATACATATTTTTACATATTTTCAGCTAAAAGTATTGCATAATTTGGTTTATTTTCATTTTCTCGGAAACTAGTAGGCCTAGAATTAAGACGTTTGGCTTAAAATGTTCGTAATGAATGCCACTACAAATCTTGTTATGGTCAAAACCACGCCAGACTTACCATTTTTGAGAAAAAATGTGTGCATCGCACAAAAACATACATATTTTTACATATTTTCAGCTAAAAGTATTGCATAATTTGGTTTATTTTCATTTTCTCGGAAACTAGTAGGCCTAGAATTAAGATTTTTGGTTTAAAATGTTCGTAATGAATGCCTCTACAAATCTTGTTATGGTCAAAATCACGCCAGACTTACCATTTTTGAGAAAAAATGAGTGCATCGCACAAAAACATACATATTTTTACATATTTTCAGCTAAAAGTATTGCATAATTTGGTTTATTTTCATTTTCTCGCAAACTAGTAGGCCTAGAATTAAGATTTTTTGCTTAAAATGTTCGTAATGAATGCCTCTACAAATCTTGTTATGGTCAAAACCACGCCAGACTTACCATTTTTGAGGAAAAATGTGTGCATCGCACAAAAACATACATATTTTTACATATTTTCAGCTAAAAGTATTGCATAATTTGGTTTATTTTCATTTTCTCGGAAACTAGTAGGCCTAGAATTAAGATTTTTTGCTTAAAATGTTCGTAATGAATGCCTCTACAAATCTTGTTATGGTCAAAACTGTTGAACATTGCTGAACACATTATTTTAAAGAGCACTGAAAGCACCCATCATTATTTGTATCTCACATATATATCTGTCTCTTGCATGCAATACGAATTTGCTTTTTAACGTTCTTTTTCTTGTTACTGCCACTTCGTGAATTTTTACCCATTAAATAAAAGATATACTTTTTGTTGTAAAACTTCCTGAGATATTTTTATTTCAACACGTTATCAGCACGAATAAATTGAATAAAAAGGCTTTACTTCACCAAGATGGACAAAAGTATAAATTTGCAGAAATTCAATGGAAGGGATTATTCGCTTTGGAAGTTTCAGATTCTGGTTTATCTGCGTGCCCATGATTTGGACGGCGTTCTCGATGAATCCAAAAAGCCATCAGAAGCGTCGGCTCTTGCTGATTGGATTCAGAAAGACAACAAGGCACAACTAATCATCACATCGTCAATGGACTTTAACCAGCTAAAGTTCTTGGTGACAAGTGACTCTGCAGCCAGGATGTGGACCAAACTTTCTTCCATTTATGAACAGAGATCAGGAGTCTCCCTCAGCACACTGCAACAGAAGTTCTATGAATATCGCAAGTCGGATGATGACAACATGGCCAGTCACATATCAGCTATAGAACAAATGGCCAAACAGCTCGAGGAACTGGGTGCTCCGATGGCGGAATCAGCAATAATTACAAAAATCATCTGCAGTCTTCCATCACAATTCAAGCATTTTAGATCCGCATGGGATTCCGTGGCTCAAGCGGACCAAACACTACAAAATTTGACACAACGCCTTATGAAGGAGGAGATGCTTGTATTGGACAAACCAGAGGACTCTCCGTAGCCGATAAGAAGAAGAACTCAACCTGTGGCTACTGCAAAAAACGCGGGCATTGGTGGAAAGAATGCCGCACCCGACTGTCACAACAAAAGGACAACAAACCAGGTTCAACGTCAGCGCTGATGGCTCAGTTCACAAATCGAAAGAGTACATGTTGGTACACTGATTCTGGAGCATCGAGCCACATGTGTTTCCAACGAACGGCGTTCAGTAATTTCCGAACTATTAGTGGAAGTGAATATCCAGTTTGCCTAGGAAATATGGAAACAGTGTATGCAAAAGGAATCGGCGATGTAAAAATAAAATCAGATGTTTATGGTAAAATGCAGTTTCATACACTTACGGATGTTCTTTTTGTTCCCAGCATAGGATTCAATCTATTTAGCGTCAGCTGTGCTGACATTCATGGTGCTAGTACAAGCTTCAGGAATAGTCGTGTGGAGGTTCGAAGAAACGGGCAGATTCTTTTGGTTGGACAACGTTGCGAAACTTCACGGTTGTACAAGCTTTGTGTGAGTATTGCTGAACAGAATGCTGTAAATATTTCAGTTGGCACAAGCATTGAAAGATGGCACAAGCGCCTTGGACATTTGAGTGTCGACACCATCAAACAATCGAATCTCACCAAGCAACTCTCTATGGATGCATCAAAAGAATTTTTCTGCGAAGGATGCGCTTTGGGAAAATCTCATCGACAAAGTTTCATAAAAGATGAAAAATCAAGAAAGAACGAACCAGGCGAGTTAGTTCATGCCGATATCTGTGGACCGATGCAGTTTCCTTCCCTAGGAGGTTCCAAATATTTTTTACTCATCAAAGATGATTTTTCTAACTACACAGACGTGTATTTCTTGCAAGAGAAATCGGATGCTGCATCTAAATTCGACGAGTTCCTGATTAAAGCACGAGCTATCTCCATCGTTGTGAAAGCGGTAAGAACTGACAACGGCTCCGAGTTTATGTGCAAGCTTTTCAAAGGTATTTTGGCAAAACATTGTGTTCATCATGAGACTTCGACACCGTATACTCCGGAACAAAATGGTTTCATTGAAAGACAAAACCGAACTATAAAGGAGACTGCTCTTTCGTTGCTTTATGACTGCGGTGCTCCACAGATACTTTGGGCTGAAGCTGTCAATACAGCGGTAAAGGTTCGAAACATGTGCCCCGTTCGGTCAAACAACTGGATATCGCCATTTGAGTTATGGACACATAAATCTCCGAGCTACAAGACTCTTTACACTTTTGGATGCAGTGCGTTCTATCATATTCCTAAGGAACATCGTAAGGGACTAGATGCGAAGAGTAAGCACGCTGCTTTCGTTGGCTACAGTTACGAAACCAAAGGTTACAGACTATACAACGGTTCAAAAATTGTTATAACTCGTGATGTTCGTTTCAACGAAGACGAATCATTCTTCAAGTGCTCAAATTCAGACCTGAGTAAGTATCCAAATACGTGCATGTTACCTTTCGTCATTTTTGAACCAGAATCGAAGCAAAGTCAGCAGAATCAATCTGAAGAAATAAACCAAAATAATGCGCCAGTTGAAGTCCCAATAGACCCACTTGAACTTATACCCGAAGACGATACCACTTCAAGCCAAGAGAAAGATTTCACAGATGAACGCTACCCGTTAAGAAATCGAATCACCAGCAATATGTGTTCCATAGCAGCAGCCGAAGGAAGTCCAACTTATGATGAGGCTATATCAAGTAACGAAAAATATCAATGGCTGAGTGCAATGGCTGAAGAAATAGAATCACTTCGAGAATCTGACACGTATGAAGTAGTTGAACGTGAAGCCTGGATGAAACCAATTCAAAGCAAATGGGTTCTCAAACGCAAAATTGATTCTGATGGTCTGCCAAGTCGCTACAAAGCAAGACTCGTTGTGCAAGGATGCTTTCAGAAACCCGGAATTGATTATAAGGAAACATTTGCTCCCGTGGTAAGATTTGACTCTTTACGAGTTTTATTCTCAATTGCAGCTCAGATGAAACTTCACATGCGCCAATTTGATATACAAACAGCTTTCTTGTACGGTGAGCTAAAAGACCTATTTTATTCAAACAGGCTCCGCGAGTTTGGAATGCGAAATTCAAAGAAACTCTCAATAAGTTTAATCTTCAACAGTGCCAAGCGGATCCGTGTGTTTATTTGATGAACAATAATGACATTTTGATTCTTGCGCTTTACGTTGATGATGGACTTGTATTCTCATCCAGCGAAAACATTTTGGATAGCTTAATGCAACATCTTAAGATTGATTATAAAGTCAAGGAGCTAGATGCTGAATATTTTCTCGGACTTCATATCATCTCTACCGAATCAAAAATCATCATTAACCAGAAGCAGTACTGTGAACGAGTTTTAAGTAATTTTAACATGTCTTTTTCATCCACAGTTAGTATACCCGCTGATCCAAATATCAAATTTGAAGCTACAAAAGAAGACAACGTATCAACATTTCCATATAGAGAATCTATTGGAAGCCTCATGTACCTCGCTGTTGCCACCAGACCGGATATCGCCTATGCAGTGAATGTTCTCAGCCAATATCTCGACAAACAATCTGCTGCACACATAACAGGTGTCAAAAGAATTTTTAAGTATCTCCAAGGAACTATGGACTATGGAATTGAATACTCCAAAGATTCAGAATTTAATAAATTAATTGGATATTGTGATTCTGACTTCGCCGGTGCGGACATTTGTTCATGTTGAATGGGTCATGTGTAACCTGGACCAGTGAAAAACAGAAAACCGTGTCGTTATCTTCCACTGAGGCTGAATATATATCAGCTTGTTCTGCAGCAAAAGAAGCGATGTGGTTGCGAACTTTTCTGAAGGAGCTTCGTGTTCTCAATGAAGGAAGTGGTGCTACAACAATATATTGTGACAACATGAGCAGCATCAAATTAGTTCAGAATCCCGAGTTCCATAAGAGAACGAAGCACATTTCAATTAAACATCATTTCATACGCCAGCTGCAAAATGAAGACATTAAATATATATCAACAAAAAGGCAGAAGGCTGACATACTCACGAAAGCATTGCCAGTTTCAACATTCACTAAATTTCGAGTGTCCATTGGAATTGAAAAGTGTTCGCAATGAGGGAAGGTGTTGAACATTGCTGAACACATTATTTTAAAGAGCACTGAAAGCACCCATCATTATTTGTATCTCACATATATATCCGTCTCTTGCATGCAATACGAATTTGCTTTTTAACGTTCTTTTTCTTGTTACTGCCACTTCGTGAATTTTTACCCATTAAATAAAAGATATACTTTTTGTTGTAAAACTTCCTGAGATACTTTTATTTCAACAAAAACCACGCCAGACTTACCATTTTTGAGAAAAAATGTGTGCATCGCACAAAAACATACATATTTTTATATATTTTCAGCTAAAAGTATTGCATAATTTGGTTTATTTTCATTTTCTCGGAAACTAGTAGGCCTAGAATTAAGATTTTTGGCTTAAAATGTTCGTAATGAATGCCTCTACAAATCTTGTTATGGTCAAAACCACGCCAGACTTACCATTTTTGAGAAAAAATGTGTGCATCGCACAAAAACATACATATTTTTACATATTTTCAGCTAAAAGTATTGCATAATTTGGTTTATTCTCATTTTCTCGGAAACTAGTAGGCCTAGAAATAAGATTTTTTGCTTAAAATGTTCGAAATGAATGCCTCTACAAATCTTGTTATGGTCAAACCACGCCAGACTTACCATTTTTGAGAAAAAATGTGTGCATCGCACAAAAACATACATATTTTTACATATTTTCAGCTAAAAGTATTGCATAATTTGGTTTATTTTCATTTTCTCGGAAACTAGTAGGCCTAGAATTAAGATTTTTGGCTTAAAATGTTCGTAATGAATGCCTCTACAAATCTTGTTATGGTCAAAACCACGCCAGACTTACCATTTTTGAGAAAAAATGTGTGCATCGCACAAAAACATACATATTTTTACATATTTTCAGCTAAAAGTATTGCATAATTTGGTTTATTCTCATTTTCTCGGAAACTAGTAGGCCTAGAAATAAGATTTTTTGCTTAAAATGTTCGAAATGAATGCCTCTACAAATCTTGTTATGGTCAAAACCACGCCAGACTTACCATTTTTGAGAAAAAATGTGTGCATCGCACAAAAACATACATATTTTTACATATTTTCAGCTAAAAGTATTGCATAATTTGGTTTATTCTCATTTTCTCGGAAACTAGTAGGCCTAGAATTAAGATTTTTTGCTTAAAATGTTCGAAATGAATGCCTCTACAAATCTTGTTATGGTCAAAACCACGCCAGACTTACCATTTTTGAGAAAAAATGTGTGCATCGCACAAAAACATACATATTTTTACATATTTTCAGCTAAAAGTATTGCATAATTTGGTTTATTTTCATTTTCTCGGAAACTAGTAGGCCTGGAATTAAGATTTTTGGCTTAAAATGTTCGTAATGAATGCCTCTACAAATCTTGTTATGGTCAAAACCACGCAAGACTTACCATTTTTGAGGAAAAATGTGTGCATCGCACAAAAACATACATATTTTTACATATTTTCAGCTAAAAGTATTGCATAATTTGGTTTATTTTCATTTTCTCGGAAACTAGTAGGCCTAGAATTAAGATTTTTGGCTTAAAATGTTCGTAATGAATGCCTCTACAAATCTTGTTGTGGTCAAAACCACGCCAGACTTACCATTTTTGAGAAAAAATGTGTGCATCGCACAAAAACATACATATTTTTACATATTTTCAGCTAAAAGTATTGCATAATTTGGTTTATTTTCATTTTCTCGGAAACTAGTAGGCCTAGAATTAAGATTTTTTGCTTAAAATGTTCGTAATGAATGCCTCTACAAATCTTGTTGTGGTCAAAACCACGCCAGACTTACCATTTTTGAGAAAAAATGAGTGCATCGCACAAAAACATACATATTTTTACATATTTTCAGCTAAAAGTATTGCATAATTTGGTTTATTTTCATTTTCTCGCAAACTAGTAGGCCTAGAATTAAGATTTTTGGCTTAAAATGTTCGTAATGAATGCCTCTACAAATCTTGTTATGGTCAAAACCACGCCAGACTTACCATTTTTGAGGAAAAATGTGTGCATCGCACAAAAACATACATATTTTTACATATTTTCAGCTAAAAGTATTGCATAATTTGGTTTATTTTCATTTTCTCGGAAACTAGTAGGCCTAGAATTAAGATTTTTGGCTTAAAATGTTCGTAATGAATGCCTCTACAAATCTTGTTGTGGTCAAAACCACGCCAGACTTACCTTTTTTGAGAAAAAATGTGTGCATCGCACAAAAACATACATGATTTTACATATTTTCAGCTAAAAGTATTGCATAATTTGGTTTATTTTCATTTTCTCGGAAACTAGTAGGCCTAGAATTAAGATTTTTTGCTTAAAATGTTCGTAATGAATGCCTCTACAAATCTTGTTATGGTCAAAACCACGCCAGACTTACCATTTTTGAGAAAAAATGTGTGCATCGCACAAAAACATACATATTTTTAGCTGAAAGTATGGCATAATTTGGTTTATTTTCATTTTCTCGGAAACTAGTAGGCCTAGAATTAAGATTTTTTGCTTAAAATGTTCGTAATGAATGCCTCTACAAATCTTGTTATGGTCAAAACCACGCCAGACTTACCATTTTTGAGAAAAAATGTGTGCATCGCACAAAAACATACATATTTTTACATATTTTCAGCTAAAAGTATTGCATAATTTGGTTTATTCTCATTTTCTCGGAAACTAGTAGGCCTAGAAACAAGATTTTTTGCTTAAAATGTTCGAAATGAATGCCTCTACAAATCTTGTTATGGTCAAAACCACGCCAGACTTACCATTTTTGAGAAAAAATGTGTGCATCGCACAAAAACATACATATTTTTACATATTTTCAGCTAAAAGTATTGCATAATTTGGTTTATTTTCATTTTCTCGGAAACTAGTAGGCCTAGAATTAAGATTTTTGGCTTAAAATGTTCGTAATGAATGCCTCTACAAATCTTGTTATGGTCAAAACCACGCCAGACTTACCATTTTTGAGAAAAAATGTGTGCATCGCACAAAAACATACATATTTTTACATATTTTCAGCTAAAAGTATTGCATAATTTGGTTTATTTTCATTTTCTCGGAAACTAGTAGGCCTAGAATTAAGATTTTTGGCTTAAAATGTTCGTAATGAATGCCTCTACAAATCTTGTTATGGTCAAAACCACGCCAGACTTACAATTTTTGAGAAAAAATGTGTGCATCGCACAAAAACATACATATTTTTACATATTTTCAGCTAAAAGTATTGCATAATTTGGATTATTCTCATTTTCTCGGAAACTAGTAGGCCTAGAATTAAGATTTTTTGCTTAAAATGTTCGAAATGAATGCCTCTACAAATCTTGTTATGGTCAAAACCACGCCAGACTTACCATTTTTGAGAAAAAATGTGTGCATCGCACAAAAACATACATATTTTTACATATTTTCAGCTAAAAGTATTGCATAATTTGGTTTATTTTCATTTTCTCGGAAACTAGTAGGCCTGGAATTAAGATTTTTGGTTTAAAATGTTCGTAATGAATGCCTCTACAAATCTTGTTATGGTCAAAACCACGCAAGACTTACCATTTTTGAGGAAAAATGTGTGCATCGCACAAAAACATACATATTTTTACATATTTTCAGCTAAAAGTATTGCATAATTTGGTTTATTTTCATTTTCTCGGAAACTAGTAGGCCTAGAATTAAGATTTTTGGCTTAAAATGTTCGTAATGAATGCCTCTACAAATCTTGTTGTGGTCAAAACCACGCCAGACTTACCATTTTTGAGAAAAAATGTGTGCATCGCACAAAAACATACATATTTTTACATATTTTCAGCTAAAAGTATTGCATAATTTGGTTTATTTTCATTTTCTCGGAAACTAGTAGGCCTAGAATTAAGATTTTTGGCTTAAAATGTTCGTAATGAATGCCTCTACAAATCTTGTTATGGTCAAAACCACGCCAGACTTACCATTTTTGAGAAAAAATGTGTGCATCGCACAAAAACATACATGATTTTACATATTTTCAGCTAAAAGTATTGCATAATTTGGTTTATTTTCATTTTCTCGGAAGCTAGTAGGCCTAGAATTAAGATTTTTGGCTTAAAATGTTCGTACTGAATGCCTCTACAAATCTTGTTATGGTCAAAACCAAGCCAGACTTACCATTTTTGAGAAAAAATGTGTGCATCGCACAAAAACATACATATTTTTACATATTTTCAGCTAAAAGTATTGCATAATTTGGTTTATTTTCATTTTCTCGGAAACTAGTAGGCCTAGAATTAAGATTTTTTGCTTAAAATGTTCGTAATGAATGCCTCTACAAATCTTGTTATGGTCAAAACCACGCCAGACTTACCATTTTTGAGAAAAAATGTGTGCATCGCACAAAAACATACATGATTTTACATATTTTCAGCTAAAAGTATTGCATAATTTGGTTTATTTTCATTTTCTCGGAAACTAGTAGGCCTAGAATTAAGATTTTTGGCTTAAAATGTTCGTAATGGATGCCTCTACAAATCTTGTTATGGTCAAAACCACGCCAGACTTACCATTTTTGAGAAAAAATGTGTGCATCGCACAAAAACATACATATTTTCAGCTAAAAGTATTGCATAATTTGGTTTATTCTCATTTTCTCGGAAACCAGCAGGCCTAGAATTAAGATTTTTGGCTTAAAATGTTCGTAATGAATGCCTCTACAAATCTTGTTATGGTCAAAACCACGCCAGACTTACCATTTTTGAGAAAAAATGTGTGCATCGCACAAAAACATACATGTTTTTACATATTTTCAGCTAAAAGTATTGCATAATTTGGTTTATTTTCATTTTCTCGGAAACTAGTAGGCCTAGAATTAAGATTTTTTGCTTAAAATGTTCGAAATGAATGCCTCTACAAATCTTGTTATGGTCAAAACCACGCCAGACTTACCATTTTTGAGAAAAAATGTGTGCATCGCACAAAAACATACATATTTTTACATATTTTCAGCTAAAAGTATTGCATAATTTGGTTTATTTTCATTTTACCGGAAACTAGTAGGCCTAGAATTAAGATTTTTTGCTTAAAATGTTCATAATGAATGCCTCTACAAATCTTGTTATGGTCAAAACCACGCCAGACTTACCATTTTTGAGAAAAAATGTGTGCATCGCACAAAAACAAAGTAATGGAAAGTATGGAAACTAGTAGGCTTAGAATTAAGATTTTTGGCTTAAAATGTTCGTAATGAATGCCTCTACAAATCTTGTTATGGTCAAAACCACGCCAGACTTACCATTTTTGAGAAAAAATGTGTGCATCGCACAAAAACATACATATTTTTATCTGAAAGTATGGCATAATTTGGTTTATTTTCATTTTCATTTATTTTTTCAAACTAGTAGGCTTAGAATTAAGATTTTTGACTTAAAATGTTCGTAATGAATGCCTCTACAAATCTTGTTATGGTCAAAACCACGCCAGACTTACCATTTTTGAGAAAAAATGTGTGCATCGCACAAAAACATACATGTTTTTACATATTTTCAGCTAAAAGTATTGCATAATTTGGTTTATTTTCATTTTCTCGGAAACTAGTAGGCCTAGAATTAAGATTTTTGGCTTAAAATGTTCGTAATGAATGCCTCTACAAATCTTGTTATGGTCAAAACCACGCCAGACTTACCATTTTTGAGAAAAAATGTGTGCATCGCACAAAAACATACATATTTTTCATATTTTCAGCTAAAAGTATTGCATAATTCGGTTTATTTTCATTTTCTCGGAAACTAGTAGGCCTAGAATTAAGATTTTTGGCTTAAAATGTTCGTAATGAATGCCTCTACAAATCTTGTTATGGTCAAAACCACGCCAGACTTACCATTTTTGAGAAAAAATGTGTGCATCGCACAAAAACATACATATTTTTACATATTTTCAGCTAAAAGTATTTCATAATTTGGTTTATTCTCATTTTCTCGGAAACTACTAGGCCTAGAATTAAGATTTTTGGCTTAAAATGTTCGTAATGAACGCCTCTACAAATCTTGTTATGGTCAAAACCACGCCAGACTTACCATTTTTGAGAAAAAATGTGTGCATCGCACAAAAACATACATATTTTTACATATTTTCAGCTAAAAGTATTGCATAATTTGGTTTATTTTCATTTTCTCGGAAACTAGTAGGCCTAGAATTAAGATTTTTGGTTTAAAATGTTCGTAATGAATGCCTCTACAAATCTTGTTATGGTCAAAATCACGCCAGACTTACCATTTTTGAGAAAAAATGAGTGCATCGCACAAAAACATACATATTTTTACATATTTTCAGCTAAAAGTATTGCATAATTTGGTTTATTTTCATTTTCTCGGAAACTAGTAGGCCTAGAATTAAGATTTTTGGCTTAAAATGTTCGTAATGAATGCCTCTACAAATCTTGTTATGGTCAAAACCACGCCAGACTTACCATTTTTGAGAAAAAATGTGTGCATCGCACAAAAACATACATATTTTTACATATTTTCAGCTAAAAGTATTGCATAATTTGGTTTATTTTCATTTTCTCGGAAACTAGTAGGCCTAGAATTAAGATTTTTGGTTTAAAATGTTCGTAATGAATGCCTCTACAAATCTTGTTATGGTCAAAATCACGCCAGACTTACCATTTTTGAGAAAAAATGAGTGCATCGCACAAAAACATACATATTTTTACATATTTTCAGCTAAAAGTATTGCATAATTTGGTTTATTTTCATTTTCTCGCAAACTAGTAGGCCTAGAATTAAGATTTTTGGCTTAAAATGTTCGTAATGAATGCCTCTACAAATCTTGTTATGGTCAAAACCACGCCAGACTTACCATTTTTGAGGAAAAATGTGTGCATCGCACAAAAACATACATATTTTTACATATTTTCAGCTAAAAGTATTGCATAATTTGGTTTATTTTCATTTTCTCGGAAACTAGTAGGCCTAGAATTAAGATTTTTGGCTTAAAATGTTCGTAATGAATGCCTCTACAAATCTTGTTGTGGTCAAAACCACGCCAGACTTACCTTTTTTGAGAAAAAATGTGTGCATCGCACAAAAACATACATGATTTTACATATTTTTAGCTAAAAGTATTGCATAATTTGGTTTATTTTCATTTTCTCGGAAACTAGTAGGCCTAGAATTAAGATTTTTTGCTTAAAATGTTCGTAATGAATGCCTCTACAAATCTTGTTATGGTCAAAACCACGCCAGACTTACCATTTTTGAGAAAAAATGTGTGCATCGCACAAAAACATACATATTTTTACATATTTTCAGCTAAAAGTATTGCATAATTTGGTTTATTTTCATTTTCTCGGAAACTAGTAGGCCTAGAATTAAGATTTTTGGTTTAAAATGTTCGTAATGAATGCCTCTACAAATCTTGTTATGGTCAAAATCACGCCAGACTTACCATTTTTGAGAAAAAATGAGTGCATCGCACAAAAACATACATATTTTTACATATTTTCAGCTAAAAGTATTGCATAATTTGGTTTATTTTCATTTTCTCGCAAACTAGTAGGCCTAGAATTAAGATTTTTTGCTTAAAATGTTCGTAATGAATGCCTCTACAAATCTTGTTATGGTCAAAACCACGCCAGACTTACCATTTTTGAGGAAAAATGTGTGCATCGCACAAAAACATACATATTTTTACATATTTTCAGCTAAAAGTATTGCATAATTTGGTTTATTTTCATTTTCTCGGAAACTAGTAGGCCTAGAATTAAGATTTTTTGCTTAAAATGTTCTTAATGAATGCCTCTACAAATCTTGTTGTGGTCAAAACCACGCCAGACTTACCTTTTTTGAGAAAAAATGTGTGCATCGCACAAAAACATACATATTTTTACATATTTTCAGCTAAAAGTATTGCATAATTTGGTTTATTTTCATTTTCTCGGAAACTAGTAGGCCTAGAATTAAGATTTTTGGTTTAAAATGTTCGTAATGAATGCCTCTACAAATCTTGTTATGGTCAAAATCACGCCAGACTTACCATTTTTGAGAAAAAATGTGTGCATCGCACAAAAACATACATATTTTTACATATTTTCAGCTAAAAGTATTGCCTAATTTGGTTTATTTTCATTTTATCGGAAACTAGTAGGCCTAGAATTAAGATTTTTGGCTTAAAATGTTCGTAATGAATGCCTCTACAAATCTTGTTGTGGTCAAAACCACGCCAGACTTACCTTTTTTGAGAAAAAATGTGTGCATCGCACAAAAACATACATATTTTTACATATTTTCAGCTAAAAGTATTTCATAATTTGGTTTATTTTCATTTTCTCGGAAACTAGTAGGCCTAGAATTAAGATTTTTGGCTTAAAATGTTCGTAATGAATGCCTCTACAAATCTTGTTATGGTCAAAACCACGCAAGACTTACCATTTTTGAGGAAAAATGTGTGCATCGCACAAAAACATACATATTTTTACATATTTTCAGCTAAAAGTATTGCATAATTTGGTTTATTTTCATTTTCTCGGAAACTAGTAGGCCTAGAATTAAGATTTTTGGCTTAAAATGTTCGTAATGAATGCCTCTACAAATCTTGTTGTGGTCAAAACCACGCCAGACTTACCTTTTTTGAGAAAAAATGTGTGCATCGCACAAAAACATACATATTTTTACATATTTTCAGCTAAAAGTATTGCATAATTTGGTTTATTTTCATTTTCTCGGAAACTAGTAGGCCTAGAATTAAGATTTTTTGCTTAAAATGTTCGTAATGAATGCCTCTACAAATCCTGTTATGATCAAAACCACGCCAGACTTACCATTTTTGAGAAAAAATGTGTGCATCGCACAAAAACATACATATTTTTACATATTTTCAGCTAAAAGTATTGCCTAATTTGGTTTATTTTCATTTTATCGGAAACTAGTAGGCCTAGAATTAAGATTTTTGGCTTAAAATGTTCGTAATGAATGCCTCTACAAATCTTGTTATGGTCAAAACCACGCCAGACCTACCATTTTAAAAAAAAATGTGTGCATCGCACAAAACCATACATGTTTTTACATATTTTCAGCTAAAAGTATTTCATAATTTGGTTTATTCTCATTTTCTCGGAAACTAGTAGGCCTAGAATTAAGATTTTTGGCTTAAAATGTTCGTAATGAATGCCTCTACAAATCTTGTTGTGGTCAAAACCACGCCAGACTTACCTTTTTTGAGAAAAAATGTGTGCATCGCACAAAAACATACATATTTTTACATATTTTCAGCTAAAAGTATTGCATAATTTGGTTTATTCTCATTTTCTCGGAAACTAGCAGGCCTAGAATTAAGATTTTTGGCTTAAAATGTTCGTAATGAATGCCTCTACAAATCTTGTTATGGTCAAAACCACGCCAGACTTACCATTTTTGAGAAAAAATGTGTGCATCGCACAAAAACATACATATTTTTACATATTTTCAGCTAAAAGTATTTCATAATTTGGTTTATTCTCATTTTCTCGGAAACTAGTAGGCCTAGAATTAAGACGTTTGGCTTAAAATGTTCGTAATGAATGCCACTACAAATCTTGTTATGGTCAAAACCACGCCAGACTTACCATTTTTGAGAAAAAATGTGTGCATCGCACAAAAACATACATATTTTTACATATTTTCAGCTAAAAGTATTGCATAATTTGGTTTATTTTCATTTTCTCGGAAACTAGTAGGCCTAGAATTAAGATTTTTGGTTTAAAATGTTCGTAATGAATGCCTCTACAAATCTTGTTATGGTCAAAATCACGCCAGACTTACCATTTTTGAGAAAAAATGAGTGCATCGCACAAAAACATACATATTTTTACATATTTTCAGCTAAAAGTATTGCATAATTTGGTTTATTTTCATTTTCTCGCAAACTAGTAGGCCTAGAATTAAGATTTTTTGCTTAAAATGTTCGTAATGAATGCCTCTACAAATCTTGTTATGGTCAAAACCACGCCAGACTTACCATTTTTGAGGAAAAATGTGTGCATCGCACAAAAACATACATATTTTTACATATTTTCAGCTAAAAGTATTGCATAATTTGGTTTATTTTCATTTTCTCGGAAACTAGTAGGCCTAGAATTAAGATTTTTTGCTTAAAATGTTCGTAATGAATGCCTCTACAAATCTTGTTGTGGTCAAAACCACGCCAGACTTACCTTTTTTGAGAAAAAATGTGTGCATCGCACAAAAACATACATATTTTTACATATTTTCAGCTAAAAGTATTGCATAATTTGGTTTATTTTCATTTTCTCGGAAACTAGTAGGCCTAGAATTAAGATTTTTTGCTTAAAATGTTCGTAATGAATGCCTCTACAAATCTTGTTATGGTCAAAACTGTTGAACATTGCTGAACACATTATTTTAAAGAGCACTGAAAGCACCCATCATTATTTGTATTCCACATATATATCTGTCTCTTGCATGCAATACGAATTTGCTTTTTAACGTTCTTTTTCTTGTTACTGCCACTTCGTGAATTTTTACCCATTAAATAAAAGATATACTTTTTGTTGTAAAACTTCCTGAGATATTTTTATTTCAACACGTTATCAGCACGAATAAATTGAATAAAAAGGCTTTACTTCACCAAGATGGACAAAAGTATAAATTTGCAGAAATTCAATGGAAGGGATTATTCGCTTTGGAAGTTTCAGATTCTGGTTTATCTGCGTGCCCATGATTTGGACGGCGTTCTCGATGAATCCAAAAAGCCATCAGAAGCGTCGGCTCTTGCTGATTGGATTCAGAAAGACAACAAGGCACAACTAATCATCACATCGTCAATGGACTTTAACCAGCTAAAGTTCTTGGTGACAAGTGACTCTGCAGCCAGGATGTGGACCAAACTTTCTTCCATTTACGAACAGAGATCAGGAGTCTCCCTCAGCACACTGCAACAGAAGTTCTATGAATATCGCAAGTCGGATGATGACAACATGGCCAGTCACATATCAGCTATAGAACAAATGGCCAAACAGCTCGAGGAACTGGGTGCTCCGATGGCGGAATCAGCAATAATTACAAAAATCATCTGCAGTCTTCCATCACAATTCAAGCATTTTAGATCCGCATGGGATTCCGTGGCTCAAGCGGACCAAACACTACAAAATTTGACACAACGCCTTATGAAGGAGGAGATGCTTGTATTGGACAAACCAGAGGACTCTCCGTAGCCGATAAGAAGAAGAACTCAACCTGTGGCTACTGCAAAAAACGCGGGCATTGGTGGAAAGAATGCCGCACCCGACTGTCACAACAAAAGGACAACAAACCAGGTTCAACGTCAGCGCTGATGGCTCAGTTCACAAATCGAAAGAGTACATGTTGGTACACTGATTCTGGAGCATCGAGCCACATGTGTTTCCAACGAACGGCGTTCAGTAATTTCCGAACTATTAGTGGAAGTGAATATCCAGTTTGCCTAGGAAATATGGAAACAGTGTATGCAAAAGGAATCGGCGATGTAAAAATAAAATCAGATGTTTATGGTAAAATGCAGTTTCATACACTTACGGATGTTCTTTTTGTTCCCAGCATAGGATTCAATCTATTTAGCGTCAGCTGTGCTGACATTCATGGTGCTAGTACAAGCTTCAGGAATAGTCGTGTGGAGGTTCGAAGAAACGGGCAGATTCTTTTGGTTGGACAACGTTGCGAAACTTCACGGTTGTACAAGCTTTGTGTGAGTATTGCTGAACAGAATGCTGTAAATATTTCAGTTGGCACAAGCATTGAAAGATGGCACAAGCGCCTTGGACATTTGAGTGTCGACACCATCAAACAATCGAATCTCACCAAGCAACTCTCTATGGATGCATCAAAAGAATTTTTCTGCGAAGGATGCGCTTTGGGAAAATCTCATCGACAAAGTTTCATAAAAGATGAAAAATCAAGAAAGAACGAACCAGGCGAGTTAGTTCATGCCGATATCTGTGGACCGATGCAGTTTCCTTCCCTAGGAGGTTCCAAATATTTTTTACTCATCAAAGATGATTTTTCTAACTACACAGACGTGTATTTCTTGCAAGAGAAATCGGATGCTGCATCTAAATTCGACGAGTTCCTGATTAAAGCACGAGCTATCTCCATCGTTGTGAAAGCGGTAAGAACTGACAACGGCTCCGAGTTTATGTGCAAGCTTTTCAAAGGTATTTTGGCAAAACATTGTGTTCATCATGAGACTTCGACACCGTATACTCCGGAACAAAATGGTTTCATTGAAAGACAAAACCGAACTATAAAGGAGACTGCTCTTTCGTTGCTTTATGACTGCGGTGCTCCACAGATACTTTGGGCTGAAGCTGTCAATACAGCGGTAAAGGTTCGAAACATGTGCCCCGTTCGGTCAAACAACTGGATATCGCCATTTGAGTTATGGACACATAAATCTCCGAGCTACAAGACTCTTTACACTTTTGGATGCAGTGCGTTCTATCATATTCCTAAGGAACATCGTAAGGGACTAGATGCGAAGAGTAAGCACGCTGCTTTCGTTGGCTACAGTTACGAAACCAAAGGTTACAGACTATACAACGGTTCAAAAATTGTTATAACTCGTGATGTTCGTTTCAACGAAGACGAATCATTCTTCAAGTGCTCAAATTCAGACCTGAGTAAGTATCCAAATACGTGCATGTTACCTTTCGTCATTTTTGAACCAGAATCGAAGCAAAGTCAGCAGAATCAATCTGAAGAAATAAACCAAAATAATGCGCCAGTTGAAGTCCCAATAGACCCACTTGAACTTATACCCGAAGACGATACCACTTCAAGCCAAGAGAAAGATTTCACAGATGAACGCTACCCGTTAAGAAATCGAATCACCAGCAATATGTGTTCCATAGCAGCAGCCGAAGGAAGTCCAACTTATGATGAGGCTATATCAAGTAACGAAAAATATCAATGGCTGAGTGCAATGGCTGAAGAAATAGAATCACTTCGAGAATCTGACACGTATGAAGTAGTTGAACGTGAAGCCTGGATGAAACCAATTCAAAGCAAATGGGTTCTCAAACGCAAAATTGATTCTGATGGTCTGCCAAGTCGCTACAAAGCAAGACTCGTTGTGCAAGGATGCTTTCAGAAACCCGGAATTGATTATAAGGAAACATTTGCTCCCGTGGTAAGATTTGACTCTTTACGAGTTTTATTCTCAATTGCAGCTCAGATGAAACTTCACATGCGCCAATTTGATATACAAACAGCTTTCTTGTACGGTGAGCTAAAAGACCAAATTTATTCAAACAGGCTCCGCGAGTTTGGAATGCGAAATTCAAAGAAACTCTCAATAAGTTTAATCTTCAACAGTGCCAAGCGGATCCGTGTGTTTATTTGATGAACAATAATGACATTTTGATTCTTGCGCTTTACGTTGATGATGGACTTGTATTCTCATCCAGCGAAAACATTTTGGATAGCTTAATGCAACATCTTAAGATTGATTATAAAGTCAAGGAGCTAGATGCTGAATATTTTCTCGGACTTCATATCATCTCTACCGAATCAAAAATCATCATTAACCAGAAGCAGTACTGTGAACGAGTTTTAAGTAATTTTAACATGTCTTTTTCATCCACAGTTAGTATACCCGCTGATCCAAATATCAAATTTGAAGCTACAAAAGAAGACAACGTATCAACATTTCCATATAGAGAATCTATTGGAAGCCTCATGTACCTCGCTGTTGCCACCAGACCGGATATCGCCTATGCAGTGAATGTTCTCAGCCAATATCTCGACAAACAATCTGCTGCACACATAACAGGTGTCAAAAGAATTTTTAAGTATCTCCAAGGAACTATGGACTATGGAATTGAATACTCCAAAGATTCAGAATTTAATAAATTAATTGGATATTGTGATTCTGACTTCGCCGGTGCGGACATTTGTTCATGTTGAATGGGTCATGTGTAACCTGGACCAGTGAAAAACAGAAAACCGTGTCGTTATCTTCCACTGAGGCTGAATATATATCAGCTTGTTCTGCAGCAAAAGAAGCGATGTGGTTGCGAACTTTTCTGAAGGAGCTTCGTGTTCTCAATGAAGGAAGTGGTGCTACAACAATATATTGTGACAACATGAGCAGCATCAAATTAGTTCAGAATCCCGAGTTCCATAAGAGAACGAAGCACATTTCAATTAAACATCATTTCATACGCCAGCTGCAAAATGAAGACATTAAATATATATCAACAAAAAGGCAGAAGGCTGACATACTCACGAAAGCATTGCCAGTTTCAACATTCACTAAATTTCGAGTGTCCATTGGAATTGAAAAGTGTTCGCAATGAGGGAAGGTGTTGAACATTGCTGAACACATTATTTTAAAGAGCACTGAAAGCACCCATCATTATTTGTATCTCACATATATATCCGTCTCTTGCATGCAATACGAATTTGCTTTTTAACGTTCTTTTTCTTGTTACTGCCACTTCGTGAATTTTTACCCATTAAATAAAAGATATACTTTTTGTTGTAAAACTTCCTGAGATACTTTTATTTCAACAAAAACCACGCCAGACTTACCATTTTTGAGAAAAAATGTGTGCATCGCACAAAAACATACATATTTTTACATATTTTCAGCTAAAAGTATTGCATAATTTGGTTTATTTTCATTTTCTCGGAAACTAGTAGGCCTAGAATTAAGATTTTTGGCTTAAAATGTTCGTAATGAATGCCTCTACAAATCTTGTTATGGTCAAAACCACGCCAGACTTACCATTTTTGAGAAAAAATGTGTGCATCGCACAAAAACATACATATTTTTACATATTTTCAGCTAAAAGTATTGCATAATTTGGTTTATTCTCATTTTCTCGGAAACTAGTAGGCCTAGAAATAAGATTTTTTGCTTAAAATGTTCGAAATGAATGCCTCTACAAATCTTGTTATGGTCAAAACCACGCCAGACTTACCATTTTTGAGAAAAAATGTGTGCATCGCACAAAAACATACATATTTTTACATATTTTCAGCTAAAAGTATTGCATAATTTGGTTTATTTTCATTTTCTCGGAAACTAGTAGGCCTAGAATTAAGATTTTTGGCTTAAAATGTTCGTAATGAATGCCTCTACAAATCTTGTTATGGTCAAAACCACGCCAGACTTACCATTTTTGAGAAAAAATGTGTGCATCGCACAAAAACATACATATTTTTACATATTTTCAGCTAAAAGTATTGCATAATTTGGTTTATTTTCATTTTCTCGGAAACTAGTAGGCCTAGAAATAAGATTTTTTGCTTAAAATGTTCGAAATGAATGCCTCTACAAATCTTGTTATGGTCAAAACCACGCCAGACTTACCATTTTTGAGAAAAAATGTGTGCATCGCACAAAAACATACATATTTTTACATATTTTCAGCTAAAAGTATTGCATAATTTGGTTTATTCTCATTTTCTCGGAAACTAGTAGGCCTAGAATTAAGATTTTTTGCTTAAAATGTTCGAAATGAATGCCTCTACAAATCTTGTTATGGTCAAAACCACGCCAGACTTACCATTTTTGAGAAAAAATGTGTGCATCGCACAAAAACATACATATTTTTACATATTTTCAGCTAAAAGTATTGCATAATTTGGTTTATTTTCATTTTCTCGGAAACTAGTAGGCCTGGAATTAAGATTTTTGGCTTAAAATGTTCGTAATGAATGCCTCTACAAATCTTGTTATGGTCAAAACCACGCAAGACTTACCATTTTTGAGGAAAAATGTGTGCATCGCACAAAAACATACATATTTTTACATATTTTCAGCTAAAAGTATTGCATAATTTGGTTTATTTTCATTTTCTCGGAAACTAGTAGGCCTAGAATTAAGATTTTTGGCTTAAAATGTTCGTAATGAATGCCTCTACAAATCTTGTTATGGTCAAAACCACGCCAGACTTACCATTTTTGAGAAAAAATGTGTGCATCGCACAAAAACATACATATTTTTAGCTGAAAGTATGGCATAATTTGGTTTATTTTCATTTTCTCGGAAACTAGTAGGCCTAGAATTAAGATTTTTTGCTTAAAATGTTCGTAATGAATGCCTCTACAAATCTTGTTATGGTCAAAACCACGCCAGACTTACCATTTTTGAGGAAAAATGTGTGCATCGCACAAAAACATACATATTTTTACATATTTTCAGCTAAAAGTATTGCATAATTTGGTTTATTTTCATTTTCTCGGAAACTAGTAGGCCTAGAATTAAGATTTTTGGCTTAAAATGTTCGTAATGAATGCCTCTACAAATCTTGTTATGGTCAAAACCACGCCAGACTTACCATTTTTGAGAAAAAATGTGTGCATCGCACAAAAACATACATATTTTTACATATTTTCAGCTAAAAGTATTGCATAATTTGGTTTATTCTCATTTTCTCGGAAACTAGTAGGCCTAGAAATAAGATTTTTTGCTTAAAATGTTCGAAATGAATGCCTCTACAAATCTTGTTATGGTCAAAACCACGCCAGACTTACCATTTTTGAGAAAAAATGTGTGCATCGCACAAAAACATACATATTTTTACATATTTTCAGCTAAAAGTATTGCATAATTTGGTTTATTTTCATTTTCTCGGAAACTAGTAGGCCTAGAATTAAGATTTTTGGCTTAAAATGTTCGTAATGAATGCCTCTACAAATCTTGTTATGGTCAAAACCACGCCAGACTTACCATTTTTGAGAAAAAATGTGTGCATCGCACAAAAACATACATATTTTTACATATTTTCAGCTAAAAGTATTGCATAATTTGGTTTATTTTCATTTTCTCGGAAACTAGTAGGCCTAGAATTAAGATTTTTGGCTTAAAATGTTCGTAATGAATGCCTCTACAAATCTTGTTATGGTCAAAACCACGCCAGACTTACAATTTTTGAGAAAAAATGTGTGCATCGCACAAAAACATACATATTTTTACATATTTTCAGCTAAAAGTATTGCATAATTTGGTTTATTCTCATTTTCTCGGAAACTAGTAGGCCTAGAATTAAGATTTTTTGCTTAAAATGTTCGAAATGAATGCCTCTACAAATCTTGTTATGGTCAAAACCACGCCAGACTTACCATTTTTGAGAAAAAAAGTGTGCATCGCACAAAAACATACATATTTTTACATATTTTCAGCTAAAAGTATTGCATAATTTGGTTTATTTTCATTTTCTCGGAAACTAGTAGGCCTGGAATTAAGATTTTTGGCTTAAAATGTTCGTAATGAATGCCTCTACAAATCTTGTTATGGTCAAAACCACGCAAGACTTACCATTTTTGAGGAAAAATGTGTGCATCGCACAAAAACATACATATTTTTACATATTTTCAGCTAAAAGTATTGCATAATTTGGTTTATTTTCATTTTCTCGGAAACTAGTAGGCCTAGAATTAAGATTTTTGGCTTAAAATGTTCGTAATGAATGCCTCTACAAATCTTGTTGTGGTCAAAACCACGCCAGACTTACCATTTTTGAGAAAAAATGTGTGCATCGCACAAAAACATACATATTTTTACATATTTTCAGCTAAAAGTATTGCATAATTTGGTTTATTTTCATTTTCTCGGAAACTAGTAGGCCTAGAATTAAGATTTTTGGCTTAAAATGTTCGTAATGAATGCCTCTACAAATCTTGTTATGGTCAAAACCACGCCAGACTTACCATTTTTGAGAAAAAATGTGTGCATCGCACAAAAACATACATGATTTTACATATTTTCAGCTAAAAGTATTGCATAATTTGGTTTATTTTCATTTTCTCGGAAGCTAGTAGGCCTAGAATTAAGATTTTTGGCTTAAAATGTTCGTACTGAATGCCTCTACAAATCTTGTTATGGTCAAAACCAAGCCAGACTTACCATTTTTGAGAAAAAATGTGTGCATCGCACAAAAACATACATATTTTTACATATTTTCAGCTAAAAGTATTGCATAATTTGGTTTATTTTCATTTTCTCGGAAACTAGTAGGCCTAGAATTAAGATTTTTTGCTTAAAATGTTCGTAATGAATGCCTCTACAAATCTTGTTATGGTCAAAACCACGCCAGACTTACCATTTTTGAGAAAAAATGTGTGCATCGCACAAAAACATACATGATTTTACATATTTTCAGCTAAAAGTATTGCATAATTTGGTTTATTTTCATTTTCTCGGAAACTAGTAGGCCTAGAATTAAGATTTTTGGCTTAAAATGTTCGTAATGGATGCCTCTACAAATCTTGTTATGGTCAAAACCACGCCAGACTTACCATTTTTGAGAAAAAATGTGTGCATCGCACAAAAACATACATATTTTCAGCTAAAAGTATTGCATAATTTGGTTTATTCTCATTTTCTCGGAAACCAGCAGGCCTAGAATTAAGATTTTTGGCTTAAAATGTTCGTAATGAATGCCTCTACAAATCTTGTTATGGTCAAAACCACGCCAGACTTACCATTTTTGAGAAAAAATGTGTGCATCGCACAAAAACATACATGTTTTTACATATTTTCAGCTAAAAGTATTGCATAATTTGGTTTATTTTCATTTTCTCGGAAACTAGTAGGCCTAGAATTAAGATTTTTTGCTTAAAATGTTCGAAATGAATGCCTCTACAAATCTTGTTATGGTCAAAACCACGCCAGACTTACCATTTTTGAGAAAAAATGTGTGCATCGCACAAAAACATACATATTTTTACATATTTTCAGCTAAAAGTATTGCATAATTTGGTTTATTTTCATTTTCTCGGAAACTAGTAGGCCTGGAATTAAGATTTTTGGCTTAAAATGTTCGTAATGAATGCCTCTACAAATCTTGTTATGGTCAAAACCACGCAAGACTTACCATTTTTGAGGAAAAATGTGTGCATCGCACAAAAACATACATATTTTTACATATTTTCAGCTAAAAGTATTGCATAATTTGGTTTATTTTCATTTTCTCGGAAACTAGTAGGCCTAGAATTAAGATTTTTGGCTTAAAATGTTTGTAATGAATGCCTCTACAAATCTTGTTGTGGTCAAAACCACGCCAGACTTACCATTTTTGAGAAAAAATGTGTGCATCGCACAAAAACATACATGATTTTACATATTTTCAGCTAAAAGTATTGCATAATTTGGTTTATTTTCATTTTCTCGGAAACTAGTAGGCCTAGAATTAAGATTTTTGGCTTAAAATGTTCGTAATGAATGCCTCTACAAATCTTGTTATGGTCAAAACCACGCCAGACTTACCATTTTTGAGAAAAAATGTGTGCATCGCACAAAAACAAAGTAATGGAAAGTATGGAAACTAGTAGGCTTAGAATTAAGATTTTTGGCTTAAAATGTTCGTAATGAATGCCTCTACAAATCTTGTTATGGTCAAAACCACGCCAGACTTACCATTTTTGAGAAAAAATGTGTGCATCGCACAAAAACATACATATTTTTATCTGAAAGTATGGCATAATTTGGTTTATTCTCATTTTCTCGGAAACTAGTAGGCCTAGAATTAAGATTTTTGACTTAAAATGTTCGTAATGAATGCCTCTACAAATCTTGTTATGGTCAAAACCACGCCAGACTTACCATTTTTGAGAAAAAATGTGTGCATCGCACAAAAACATACATGTTTTTACATATTTTCAGCTAAAAGTATTGCATAATTTGGTTTATTTTCATTTTCTCGGAAACTAGTAGGCCTAGAATTAAGATTTTTTGCTTAAAATGTTCGTAATGAATGCCTCTACAAATCTTGTTATGGTCAAAACCACGCCAGACTTACCATTTTTGAGAAAAAATGTGTGCATCGCACAAAAACATACATATTTTTCATATTTTCAGCTAAAAGTATTGCATAATTCGGTTTATTTTCATTTTCTCGGAAACTAGTAGGCCTAGAATTAAGATTTTTGGCTTAAAATGTTCGTAATGAATGCCTCTACAAATCTTGTTATGGTCAAAACCACGCCAGACTTACCATTTTTGAGAAAAAATGTGTGCATCGCACAAAAACATACATATTTTTACATATTTTCAGCTAAAAGTATTTCATAATTTGGTTTCTTCTCATTTTCTCGGAAACTACTAGGCCTAGAATTAAGATTTTTGGCTTAAAATGTTCGTAATGAATGCCTCTACAAATCTTGTTATGGTCAAAACCACGCCAGACTTACCATTTTTGAGAAAAAATGTGTGCATCGCACAAAAACATACATATTTTTACATATTTTCAGCTAAAAGTATTGCATAATTTGGTTTATTTTCATTTTCTCGGAAACTAGTAGGCCTAGAATTAAGATTTTTGGTTTAAAATGTTCGTAATGAATGCCTCTACAAATCTTGTTATGGTCAAAATCACGCCAGACTTACCATTTTTGAGAAAAAATGAGTGCATCGCACAAAAACATACATATTTTTACATATTTTCAGCTAAAAGTATTGCATAATTTGGTTTATTTTCATTTTCTCGGAAACTAGTAGGCCTAGAATTAAGATTTTTGGCTTAAAATGTTCGTAATGAATGCCTCTACAAATCTTGTTGTGGTCAAAACCACGCCAGACTTACCATTTTTGAGAAAAAATGTGTGCATCGCACAAAAACATACATATTTTTACATATTTTCAGCTAAAAGTATTGCATAATTTGGTTTATTTTCATTTTCTCGGAAACTAGTAGGCCTAGAATTAAGATTTTTGGCTTAAAATGTTCGTAATGAATGCCTCTACAAATCTTGTTATGGTCAAAACCACGCCAGACTTACCATTTTTGAGAAAAAATGTGTGCATCGCACAAAAACATACATATTTTTACATAATTTCAGCTAAAAGTATTGCATAATTTGGTTTATTTTCATTTTCTCGGAAACTAGTAGGCCTAGAATTAAGATTTTTGGCTTAAAATGTTCGTAATGAATGCCTCTACAAATCTTGTTATGGTCAAAACCACGCCAGACTTACCATTTTTGAGAAAAAATGTGTGCATCGCACAAAAACAAAGTAATGGAAAGTATGGAAACTAGTAGGCTTAGAATTAAGATTTTTGTCTTAAAATGTTCGTAATGAATGCCTCTACAAATCTTGTTATGGTCAAAACCACGCCAGACTTACCATTTTTGAGAAAAAATGTGTGCATCGCACAAAAACATACATATTTTTATCTGAAAGTATGGCATAATTTGGTTTATTTTCATTTTCATTTATTTTTTCAAACTAGTAGGCTTAGAATTAAGATTTTTGACTTAAAATGTTCGTAATGAATGCCTCTACAAATCTTGTTATGGTCAAAACCACGCCAGACTTACCATTTTTGAGAAAAAATGTGTGCATCGCACAAAAACATACATGTTTTTACATATTTTCAGCTAAAAGTATTTCATAATTTGGTTTATTCTCATTTTCTCGGAAACTAGTAGGCCTAGAATTAAGATTTTTGGCTTAAAATGTTCGTAATGAATGCCTCTACAAATCTTGTTGTGGTCAAAACCACACCAGACATACCTTTTTTGAGAAAAAATGTGTGCATCGCACAAAAACATACATATTTTTACATATTTTCAGCTAAAAGTATTTCATAATTTGGTTTATTTTCATTTTCTCGCAAACTAGTAGGCCTAGAATTAAGATTTTTGGCTTAAAATGTTCGTAATGAATGCCTCTACAAATCTTGTTATGGTCAAAACCACGCAAGACTTACCATTTTTGAGAAAAAATGTGTGCATCGCACAAAACCATACATATTTTTACATATTTTCAGCTAAAAGTATTGCATAATTTGGTTTATTTTCATTTTCTCGGAAACTAGTAGGCCTAGAATTAAGATTTTTGGCTTAAAATGTTCGTAATGAATGCCTCTACAAATCTTGTTGTGGTCAAAACCACGCCAGACTTACCTTTTTTGAGAAAAAATGTGTGCATCGCGCAAAAACATACATATTTTTACATATTTTCAGCTAAAAGTATTGCATAATTTGGTTTATTTTCATTTTTTCGGAAACTAGTAGGCCTAGAATTAAGATTTTTTGCTTAAAATGTTCGTAATGAATGCCTCTACAAATCTTGTTACGGTCAAAACCACGCCAGACTTACCATTTTTGAGAAAAAATGTGTGCATCGCACAAAAACATACATATTTTTACATATTTTCAGCTAAAAGTATTGCCTAATTTGGTTTATTTTCATTTTCTCGGAAACTAGTAGGCCTAGAATTAAGATTTTTGGCTTAAAATGTTCGTAATGAATGCCTCTACAAATCTTGTTGTGGTCAAAACCACGCCAGACTTACCTTTTTTGAGAAAAAATGTGTGCATCGCACAAACACATACATATTTTTACATATTTTCAGCTAAAAGTATTGCATAATTTGGTTTATTCTCATTTTCTCGGAAACTAGCAGGCCTAGAATTAAGATTTTTGGCTTAAAATGTTCGTAATGAATGCCTCTACAAATCTTGTTATGGTCAAAACCACGCCAGACTTACAATTTTTGAGAAAAAATGTGTGCATCGCACAAAAACATACATGTTTTTACATATTTTCAGCTAAAAGTATTTCATAATTTGGTTTATTCTCATTTTCTCGGAAACTAGTAGGCCTAGAATTAAGACTTTTGGCTTAAAATGTTCGTAATGAATGCCACTACAAATCTTGTTATGGTCAAAACCACGCCAGACTTACCATTTTTGAGAAAAAATGTGTGCATCGCACAAAAACATACATATTTTTCATATTTTCAGCTAAAAGTATTGCATAATTCGGTTTATTTTCATTTTCTCGGAAACTAGTAGGCCTAGAATTAAGATTTTTGGCTTAAAATGTTCGTAATGAATGCCTCTACAAATCTTGTTATGGTCAAAACCACGCCAGACTTACCATTTTTGAGAAACAATGTGTGCATCGCACAAAAACATACATGTTTTTACATATTTTCAGCTAAAAGTATTTCATAATTTGGTTTATTCTCATTTTCTCGGAAACTAGTAGGCCTAGAATTAAGACTTTTGGCTTAAAATGTTCGTAATGAATGCCACTACAAATCTTGTTATGGTCAAAACCACGCCAGACTTACCATTTTTGAGAAAAAATGTGTGCATCGCACAAAAACATACATATTTTTACATATTTTCAGCTAAAAGTATTGCATAATTTGGTTTATTTTCATTTTCTCGGAAACTAGTAGGCCTAGAATTAAGATTTTTGGCTTAAAATGTTCGTAATGAATGCCTCTACAAATCTTGTTATGGTCAAAACCACGCCAGACTTACCATTTTTGAGAAAAAATGTGTGCATCGCACAAAAACATACATATTTTTACATATTTTCAGCTAAAAGTATTGCATAATTTGGTTTATTTTCATTTTCTCGGAAACTAGTAGGCCTAGAAATAAGATTTTTGGCTTAAAATGTTCGTAATGAATGCCTCTACAAATCTTGTTATGGTCAAAACCACGCCAGACTTACCACTTTTGAGAAAAAATGTGTGCATCGCACAAAAACATACATGTTTTTACATATTTTCAGCTAAAAATATTTCATAATTTGGTTTATTCTCATTTTCTCGGAAACTAGTAGGCCTAGAATTAAGATTTTTGTCTTAAAATGTTCGTAATGAATGCCTCTACAAATCTTGTTGTGGTCAAAACCACGCCAGACTTACCTTTTTTGAGAAAAAATGTGTGCATCGCACAAAAACATACATATTTTTACATATTTTCAGCTAAAATTATTGCATAATTTGGTTTATTCTCATTTTCTCGGAAACTAGCAGGCCTAGAATTAAGATTTTTGGTTTAAAATGTTCGTAATGAATGCCTCTACAAATCTTGTTATGGTCAAAACCACGCCAGACTTACCATTTTTGAGAAAAAATGTGTGCATCGCACAAAAACATACATGTTTTTACATATTTTCAGCTAAAAGTATTTCATAATTTGGTTTATTCTCATTTTCTCGGAAACTAGTAGGCCTAGAATTAAGACTTTTGGCTTAAAATGTTCGTAATGAATGCCACTAGAAATCTTGTTATGGTCAAAACCACGCCAGACTTACAATTTTTGAGAAAAAATGTGTGCATCGCACAAAAACATACATATTTTTACATATTTTCAGCTAAAAGTATTGCATAATTTGGTTTATTTTCATTTTCTCGGAAACTAGTAGGCCTAGAATTAAGATTTTTGGCTTAAAATGTTCGTAATGAATGCCTCTACAAATCTTGTTATGGTCAAAACCACGCCAGACTTACCATTTTTGAGAAAAAATGTGTGCATCGCACAAAAACATACATGTTTTTACATATTTTCAGCTAAAAGTATTGCATAATTTGGTTTATTTTCATTTTCTCGGAAACTAGTAGGCCTAGAATTAAGATTTTTGGCTTAAAATGTTCGTAATGAATGCCTCTACAAATCTTGTTATGGTCAAAACCACGCCAGACTTACCATTTTTGAGAAAAAATGTGTGCATCGCACAAAAACATACATGTTTTTACATATTTTCAGCTAAAAGTATTGCATAATTTGGTTTATTTTCATTTTCTCGGAAACTAGTAGGCCTAGAATTAAGATTTTTGGCTTAAAATGTTCGTAATGAATGCCTCTACAAATCTTGTTATGGTCAAAACCACGCCAGACTTACCATTTTTGAGAAAAAATGTGTGCATCGCACAAAAACATAGTAATGGAAAGTATGGAAACTAGTAGGCTTAGAATTAAGATTTTTGTCTTAAAATGTTCGTAATGAATGCCTCTACAAATCTTGTTATGGTCAAAACCACGCCAGACTTACCATTTTTGAGAAAAAATGTGTGCATCGCACAAAAACATACATATTTTAATCTGAAAGTATGGCATAATTTGGTTTATTTTCATTTTCATTTATTTTTTCAAACTAGTAGGCTTAGAATTAAGATTTTTGACTTAAAATGTTCGTAATGAATGCCTCTACAAATCTTGTTATGGTCAAAACCACGCCAGACTTACCATTTTTGAGAAAAAATGTGTGTATCGCACAAAAACATACATATTTTTACATATTTTCAGCTAAAAGTATTGCATAATTTGGTTTATTTTCATTTTCTCGGAAACTAGTAGGCCTAGAATTAAGATTTTTTGCTTAAAATGTTCGTAATGAATGCCTCTACAAATCTTGTTGTGGTCAAAACCACGCCAGACTTACCATTTTTGAGATAAAATGTGTGCATCGCACAAAAACATACATGTTTTTACATATTTTCAGCTAAAAGTATTGCATAATTTGGTTTATTTTCATTTTCTCGGAAACTAGTAGGCCTAGAAATAAGATTTTTGGCTTAAAATGTTCGTAATGAATGCCTCTACAAATCTTGTTATGGTCAAAACCACGCCAGACTTACCACTTTTGAGAAAAAATGTGTGCATCGCACAAAAACATACATGTTTTTACATATTTTCAGCTAAAAGTATTTCATAATTTGGTTTATTCTCATTTTCTCGGAAACTAGTAGGCCTAGAATTAAGATTTTTGGCTTAAAATGTTCGTAATGAATGCCTCTACAAATCTTGTTGTGGTCAAAACCACGCCAGACTTACCATTTTTGAGAAAAAATGTGTGCATCGCACAAAAACATACATATTTTTACATATTTTCAGCTAAAAGTATTGCATAATTTGGTTTATTCTCATTTTCTCGGAAACTAGCAGGCCTAGAATTAAGATTTTTGGCTTAAAATGTTCGTAATGAATGCCTCTACAAATCTTGTTATGGTCAAAACCACGCCAGACTTACCATTTTTGAGAAAAAATGTGTGCATCGCACAAAAACATACATGTTTTTACATATTTTCAGCTAAAAGTATTTCATAATTTGGTTTATTCTCATTTTCTCGGAAACTAGTAGGCCTAGAATTAAGACTTTTGGCTTAAAATGTTCGTAATGAATGCCACTACAAATCTTGTTATGGTCAAAACCACGCCAGACTTACAATTTTTGAGAAAAAATGTGTGCATCGCACAAAAACATACATATTTTTACATATTTTCAGCTAAAAGTATTGCATAATTTGGTTTATTTTCATTTTCTCGGAAACTAGTAGGCCTAGAATTAAGATTTTTGGCTTAAAATGTTCGTAATGAATGCCTCTACAAATCTTGTTATGGTCAAAACCACGCCAGACTTACCATTTTTGAGAAAAAATGTGTGCATCGCACAAAAACATACATGTTTTTACATATTTTCAGCTAAAAGTATTGCATAATTTGGTTTATTTTCATTTTCTCGGAAACTAGTAGGCCTAGAATTAAGATTTTTGGCTTAAAATGTTCGTAATGAATGCCTCTACAAATCTTGTTATGGTCAAAACCACGCCAGACTTACCATTTTTGAGAAAAAATGTGTGCATCGCACAAAAACATACATGTTTTTACATATTTTCAGCTAAAAGTATTGCATAATTTGGTTTATTTTCATTTTCTCGGAAACTAGTAGGCCTAGAATTAAGATTTTTGGCTTAAAATGTTCGTAATGAATGCCTCTACAAATCTTGTTATGGTCAAAACCACGCCAGACTTACCATTTTTGAGAAAAAATGTGTGCATCGCACAAAAACAAAGTAATGGAAAGTATGGAAACTAGTAGGCTTAGAATTAAGATTTTTGTCTTAAAATGTTCGTAATGAATGCCTCTACAAATCTTGTTATGGTCAAAACCACGCCAGACTTACCATTTTTGAGAAAAAATGTGTGCATCGCACAAAAACATACATATTTTAATCTGAAAGTATGGCATAATTTGGTTTATTTTCATTTTCATTTATTTTTTCAAACTAGTAGGCTTAGAATTAAGATTTTTGACTTAAAATGTTCGTAATGAATGCCTCTACAAATCTTGTTATGGTCAAAACCACGCCAGACTTACCATTTTTGAGAAAAAATGTGTGTATCGCACAAAAACATACATATTTTTACATATTTTCAGCTAAAAGTATTGCATAATTTGGTTTATTTTCATTTTCTCGGAAACTAGTAGGCCTAGAATTAAGATTTTTTGCTTAAAATGTTCGTAATGAATGCCTCTACAAATCTTGTTGTGGTCAAAACCACGCCAGACTTACCATTTTTGAGATAAAATGTGTGCATCGCACAAAAACAAAGTAATGGAAAGTATGGAAACTAGTAGGCTTAGAATTAAGATTTTTGTCTTAAAATGTTCGTAATGAATGCCTCTACAAATCTTGTTATGGTCAAAACCACGCCAGACTTACCATTTTTGAGAAAAAATGTGTGCATCGCACAAAAACATACATATTTTTATCTGAAAGTATGGCATAATTTGGTTTATTTTCATTTTCATTTATTTTTTCAAACTAGTAGGCTTAGAATTAAGATTTTTGATTTAAAATGTTCGTAATGAATGCCTCTACAAATCTTGTTATGGTCAAAACCACGCCAGACTTACCATTTTTGAGGAAAAATGTGTGCATCGCACAAAAACATACATATTTTTACATATTTTCAGCTAAAAGTATTGCATAATTTGGTTTATTTTCATTTTCTCGGAAACTAGTAGGCCTAGAATTAAGATTTTTTGCTTAAAATGTTCGTAATGAATGCCTCTACAAATCTTGTTATGGTCAAAACCACGCCAGACTTACCATTTTTGAGAAAAAATGTGTGCATCGCACAAAAACATACATATTTTTACATATTTTCAGCTAAAAGTATTGCATAATTTGGTTTATTTTCATTTTCTCGGAAACTAGTAGGCCTAGAATTAAGATTTTTTGCTTAAAATGTTCGTAATGAATGCCTCTACAAATCTTGTTGTGGTCAAAACCACGCCAGACTTACCTTTTTTGAGAAAAAATGTGTGCATCGCACAAAAACATACATATTTTTCATATTTTCAGCTAAAAGTATTGCATAATTCGGTTTATTTTCATTTTCTCGGAAACTAGTAGGCCTAGAATTAAGATTTTTGGCTTAAAATGTTCGTAATGAATGCCTCTACAAATCTTGTTATGGTCAAAACCACGCCAGACTTACCATTTTTGAGGAAAAATGTGTGCATCGCACAAAAACATACATATTTTTACATATTTTCAGCTAAAAGTATTGCATAATTTGGTTTATTTTCATTTTCTCGGAAACTAGTAGGCCTAGAATTAAGATTTTTTGCTTAAAATGTTCGTAATGAATGCCTCTACAAATCTTGTTATGGTCAAAACCAAGCCAGACTTACCATTTTTGAGAAAAAATGTGTGCATCGCACAAAAACATACATATTTTTACATATTTTCAGCTAAAAGTATTGCATAATTTGGTTTATTTTCATTTTCTCGGAAACTAGTAGGCCTAGAATTAAGATTTTTGGCTTAAAATGTTCGTAATGAATGCCTCTACAAATCTTGTTGTGGTCAAAACCACGCCAGACTTACCATTTTTGAGAAAAAATGTGTGCATCGCACAAAAACATACATATTTTTCATATTTTCAGCTAAAAGTATTGCATAATTCGGTTTATTTTAATTTTCTCGGAAACTAGTAGGCCTAGAATTAAGATTTTTGGCTTAAAATGTTCGTAATGAATGCCTCTACAAATCTTGTTATGGTCAAAACCACGCCAGACTTACCATTTTTGGGAAAAAAAGGGTGCATCGCACAAAAACATACATATTTTTACATATTTTCAGCTAAAAGTATTTCATAATTTGGTTTATTCTCATTTTCTCGGAAACTACTAGGCCTAGAATTAAGATTTTTGGCTTAAAATGTTCGTAATGAATGCCTCTACAAATCTTGTTATGGTCAAAACCACGCCAGACTTACCATTTTTGAGAAAAAATGTGTGCATCGCACAAAAACATACATATTTTTACATATTTTCAGCTAAAAGTATTTCATAATTTGGTTTATTTTCATTTTCTCGGAAACTAGTAGGCCTAGAATTAAGATTTTTTGCTTAAAATGTTCGTAATGAATGCCTCTACAAATCTTGTTGTGGTCAAAACCACGCCAGACTTACCATTTTTGAGATAAAATGTGTGCATCGCACAAAAACATACATGTTTTTACATATTTTCAGCTAAAAGTATTGCATAATTTGGTTTATTTTCATTTTCTCGGAAACTAGTAGGCCTAGAAATAAGATTTTTGGCTTAAAATGTTCGTAATGAATGCCTCTACAAATCTTGTTATGGTCAAAACCACGCCAGACTTACCACTTTTGAGAAAAAATGTGTGCATCGCACAAAAACATACATGTTTTTACATATTTTCAGCTAAAAGTATTTCATAATTTGGTTTATTCTCATTTTCTCGGAAACTAGTAGGCCTAGAATTAAGATTTTTGGCTTAAAATGTTCGTAATGAATGCCTCTACAAATCTTGTTGTGGTCAAAACCACGCCAGACTTACCATTTTTGAGAAAAAATGTGTGCATCGCACAAAAACATACATATTTTTACATATTTTCAGCTAAAAGTATTGCATAATTTGGTTTATTCTCATTTTCTCGGAAACTAGCAGGCCTAGAATTAAGATTTTTGGCTTAAAATGTTCGTAATGAATGCCTCTACAAATCTTGTTATGGTCAAAACCACGCCAGACTTACCATTTTTGAGAAAAAATGTGTGCATCGCACAAAAACATACATGTTTTTACATATTTTCAGCTAAAAGTATTTCATAATTTGGTTTATTCTCATTTTCTCGGAAACTAGTAGGCCTAGAATTAAGACTTTTGGCTTAAAATGTTCGTAATGAATGCCACTACAAATCTTGTTATGGTCAAAACCACGCCAGACTTACAATTTTTGAGAAAAAATGTGTGCATCGCACAAAAACATACATATTTTTACATATTTTCAGCTAAAAGTATTGCATAATTTGGTTTATTTTCATTTTCTCGGAAACTAGTAGGCCTAGAATTAAGATTTTTGGCTTAAAATGTTCGTAATGAATGCCTCTACAAATCTTGTTATGGTCAAAACCACGCCAGACTTACCATTTTTGAGAAAAAATGTGTGCATCGCACAAAAACATACATGTTTTTACATATTTTCAGCTAAAAGTATTGCATAATTTGGTTTATTTTCATTTTCTCGGAAACTAGTAGGCCTAGAATTAAGATTTTTGGCTTAAAATGTTCGTAATGAATGCCTCTACAAATCTTGTTATGGTCAAAACCACGCCAGACTTACCATTTTTGAGAAAAAATGTGTGCATCGCACAAAAACATACATGTTTTTACATATTTTCAGCTAAAAGTATTGCATAATTTGGTTTATTTTCATTTTCTCGGAAACTAGTAGGCCTAGAATTAAGATTTTTGGCTTAAAATGTTCGTAATGAATGCCTCTACAAATCTTGTTATGGTCAAAACCACGCCAGACTTACCATTTTTGAGAAAAAATGTGTGCATCGCACAAAAACAAAGTAATGGAAAGTATGGAAACTAGTAGGCTTAGAATTAAGATTTTTGTCTTAAAATGTTCGTAATGAATGCCTCTACAAATCTTGTTATGGTCAAAACCACGCCAGACTTACCATTTTTGAGAAAAAATGTGTGCATCGCACAAAAACATACATATTTTAATCTGAAAGTATGGCATAATTTGGTTTATTTTCATTTTCATTTATTTTTTCAAACTAGTAGGCTTAGAATTAAGATTTTTGACTTAAAATGTTCGTAATGAATGCCTCTACAAATCTTGTTATGGTCAAAACCACGCCAGACTTACCATTTTTGAGAAAAAATGTGTGTATCGCACAAAAACATACATATTTTTACATATTTTCAGCTAAAAGTATTGCATAATTTGGTTTATTTTCATTTTCTCGGAAACTAGTAGGCCTAGAATTAAGATTTTTTGCTTAAAATGTTCGTAATGAATGCCTCTACAAATCTTGTTGTGGTCAAAACCACGCCAGACTTACCATTTTTGAGATAAAATGTGTGCATCGCACAAAAACAAAGTAATGGAAAGTATGGAAACTAGTAGGCTTAGAATTAAGATTTTTGTCTTAAAATGTTCGTAATGAATGCCTCTACAAATCTTGTTATGGTCAAAACCACGCCAGACTTACCATTTTTGAGAAAAAATGTGTGCATCGCACAAAAACATACATATTTTTATCTGAAAGTATTGCATAATTTGGTTTATTTTCATTTTCATTTATTTTTTCAAACTAGTAGGCTTAGAATTAAGATTTTTGATTTAAAATGTTCGTAATGAATGCCTCTACAAATCTTGTTATGGTCAAAACCACGCCAGACTTACCATTTTTGAGGAAAAATGTGTGCATCGCACAAAAACATACATATTTTTACATATTTTCAGCTAAAAGTATTGCATAATTTGGTTTATTTTCATTTTCTCGGAAACTAGTAGGCCTAGAATTAAGATTTTTTGCTTAAAATGTTCGTAATGAATGCCTCTACAAATCTTGTTATGGTCAAAACCACGCCAGACTTACCATTTTTGAGAAAAAATGTGTGCATCGCACAAAAACATACATATTTTTACATATTTTCAGCTAAAAGTATTGCATAATTTGGTTTATTTTCATTTTCTCGGAAACTAGTAGGCCTAGAATTAAGATTTTTTGCTTAAAATGTTCGTAATGAATGCCTCTACAAATCTTGTTGTGGTCAAAACCACGCCAGACTTACCATTTTTGAGAAAAAATGTGTGCATCGCACAAAAACATACATATTTTTCATATTTTCAGCTAAAAGTATTGCATAATTCGGTTTATTTTCATTTTCTCGGAAACTAGTAGGCCTAGAATTAAGATTTTTGGCTTAAAATGTTCGTAATGAATGCCTCTACAAATCTTGTTATGGTCAAAACCACGCCAGACTTACCATTTTTGAGGAAAAATGTGTGCATCGCACAAAAACATACATATTTTTACATATTTTCAGCTAAAAGTATTGCATAATTTGGTTTATTTTCATTTTCTCGGAAACTAGTAGGCCTAGAATTAAGATTTTTTGCTTAAAATGTTCGTAATGAATGCCTCTACAAATCTTGTTATGGTCAAAACCAAGCCAGACTTACCATTTTTGAGAAAAAATGTGTGCATCGCACAAAAACATACATATTTTTACATATTTTCAGCTAAAAGTATTGCATAATTTGGTTTATTTTCATTTTCTCGGAAACTAGTAGGCCTAGAATTAAGATTTTTGGCTTAAAATGTTCGTAATGAATGCCTCTACAAATCTTGTTGTGGTCAAAACCACGCCAGACTTACCATTTTTGAGAAAAAATGTGTGCATCGCACAAAAACATACATATTTTTCATATTTTCAGCTAAAAGTATTGCATAATTCGGTTTATTTTAATTTTCTCGGAAACTAGTAGGCCTAGAATTAAGATTTTTGGCTTAAAATGTTCGTAATGAATGCCTCTACAAATCTTGTTATGGTCAAAACCACGCCAGACTTACCATTTTTGGGAAAAAAAGGGTGCATCGCACAAAAACATACATATTTTTACATATTTTCAGCTAAAAGTATTTCATAATTTGGTTTATTCTCATTTTCTCGGAAACTACTAGGCCTAGAATTAAGATTTTTGGCTTAAAATGTTCGTAATGAATGCCTCTACAAATCTTGTTATGGTCAAAACCACGCCAGACTTACCATTTTTGAGAAAAAATGTGTGCATCGCACAAAAACATACATATTTTTACATATTTTCAGCTAAAAGTATTGCATAATTTGGTTTATTTTCATTTTCTCGGAAACTATTAGGCCTAGAATTAAGATTTTTGGTTTAAAATGTTCGTAATGAATGCCTCTACAAATCTTGTTATGGTCAAAATCACGCCAGACTTACCATTTTTGAGAAAAAATGAGTGCATCGCACAAAAACATACATATTTTTACATATTTTCAGCTAAAAGTATTGCATAATTTGGTTTATTTTCATTTTCTCGCAAACTAGTAGGCCTAGAATTAAGATTTTTGGCTTAAAATGTTCGTAATGAATGCCTCTACAAATCTTGTTGTGGTCAAAACCACGCCAGACTTACCATTTTTGAGAAAAAATGTGTGTATCGCACAAAAACATACATATTTTTACATATTTTCAGCTAAAAGTATTGCATAATTTGGTTTATTTTCATTTTCTCGGAAACTAGTAGGCCTAGAATTAAGATTTTTTGCTTAAAATGTTCGTAATGAATGCCTCTACAAATCTTGTTGTGGTCAAAACCACGCCAGACTTACCGTTTTTGAGAAAAAATGTGTGCATCGCACAAAAACATACATGATTTTACATATTTTCAGCTAAAAGTATTGCATAATTTGGTTTATTTTCATTTTCTCGGAAACTAGTAGGCCTAGAATTAAGATTTTTTGCTTAAAATGTTCGTAATGAATGCCTCTACAAATCTTGTTATGGTCAAAACCACGCCAGACTTACCATTTTTGAGAAAAAATGTGTGCATCGCACAAAAACATACATATTTTTACATATTTTCAGCTAAAAGTATTGCATAATTTGGTTTATTTTCATTTTCTCGGAAACTAGTAGGCCTAGAATTAAGATTTTTGGTTTAAAATGTTCGTAATGAATGCCTCTACAAATCTTGTTATGGTCAAAATCACGCCAGACTTACCATTTTTGAGAAAAAATGTGTGCATCGCACAAAAACATACATATTTTTACATATTTTCAGCTAAAAGTATTGCCTAATTTGGTTTATTTTCATTTTCTCGGAAACTAGTAGGCCTAGAATTAAGATTTTTGGCTTAAAATGTTCGTAATGAATGCCTCTACAAATCTTGTTGTGGTCAAAACCACGCCAGACTTACCTTTTTTGAGAAAAAATGTGTGCATCGCACAAAAACATACATGATTTTACATATTTTCAGCTAAAAGTATTGCATAATTTGGTTTATTTTCATTTTCTCGGAAACTAGTAGGCCTAGAATTAAGATTTTTTGCTTAAAATGTTCGTAATGAATGCCTCTACAAATCTTGTTATGGTCAAAACCACGCCAGACTTACCATTTTTGAGGAAAAATGTGTGCATCGCACAAAAACATACATATTTTTACATATTTTCAGCTAAAAGTATTGCCTAATTTGGTTTATTTTCATTTTATCGGAAACTAGTAGGCCTAGAATTAAGATTTTTGGCTTAAAATGTTCGTAATGAATGCCTCTACAAATCTTGTTGTGGTCAAAACCACGCCAGACTTACCTTTTTTGAGAAAAAATGTGTGCATCGCACAAAAACATACATATTTTTACATATTTTCAGCTAAAAGTATTTCATAATTTGGTTTATTCTCATTTTCTCGGAAACTAGTAGGCCTAGAATTAAGATTTTTGGCTTAAAATGTTCGTAATGAATGCCTCTACAAATCTTGTTGTGGTCAAAACCACGCCAGACTTACCTTTTTTGAGAAAAAATGTGTGCATCGCACAAAAACATACATATTTTTACATATTTTCAGCTAAAAGTATTGCATAATTTGGTTTATTCTCATTTTCTCGGAAACTAGCAGGCCTAGAATTAAGATTTTTGGCTTAAAATGTTCGTAATGAATGCCTCTACAAATCTTGTTATGTTCAAAACCACGCCAGACTTACCATTTTTGAGAAAAAATGTGTGCATCGCACAAAAACATACATATTTTTACATATTTTCAGCTAAAAGTATTTCATAATTTGGTTTATTCTCATTTTCTCGGAAACTAGTAGGCCTAGAATTAAGACTTTTGGCTTAAAATGTTCGTAATGAATGCCACTACAAATCTTGTTATGGTCAAAACCACGCCAGACTTACAATTTTTGAGAAAAAATGTGTGCATCGCACAAAAACATACATATTTTTACATATTTTCAGCTAAAAGTATTGCATAATTTGGTTTATTTTCATTTTCTCGGAAACTAGTAGGCCTAGAATTAAGATTTTTGGCTTAAAATGTTCGTAATGAATGCCTCTACAAATCTTGTTATGGTCAAAACCACGCCAGACTTACCATTTTTGAGAAAAAATGTGTGCATCGCACAAAAACATACATATTTTTACATATTTTCAGCTAAAAGTATTGCATAATTCGGTTTATTTTCATTTTCTCGGAAACTAGTAGGCCTAGAATTAAGATTTTTTGCTTAAAATGTTCGTAATGAATGCCTCTACAAATCTTGTTATGGTCAAAACTACGCCAGACTTACCATATTTGAGATTTTTGGCTTAAAATGTTCGTAATGAATGCCTCTACAAATCTTGTTGTGGTCAAAACCACGCCAGACTTACCATTTTTGAGAAAAAATGTGTGCATCGCACAAAAACATACATATTTTTCATATTTTCAGCTAAAAGTATTGCATAATTCGGTTTATTTTAATTTTCTCGGAAACTAGTAGGCCTAGAATTAAGATTTTTGGCTTAAAATGTTCGTAATGAATGCCTCTACAAATCTTGTTATGGTCAAAACCACGCCAGACTTACCATTTTTGGGAAAAAAAGGGTGCATCGCACAAAAACATACATATTTTTACATATTTTCAGCTAAAAGTATTTCATAATTTGGTTTATTCTCATTTTCTCGGAAACTACTAGGCCTAGAATTAAGATTTTTGGCTTAAAATGTTCGTAATGAATGCCTCTACAAATCTTGTTATGGTCAAAACCACGCCAGACTTACCATTTTTGAGAAAAAATGTGTGCATCGCACAAAAACATACATATTTTTACATATTTTCAGCTAAAAGTATTGCATAATTTGGTTTATTTTCATTTTCTCGGAAACTATTAGGCCTAGAATTAAGATTTTTGATTTAAAATGTTCGTAATGAATGCCTCTACAAATCTTGTTATGGTCAAAATCACGCCAGACTTACCATTTTTGAGAAAAAATGAGTGCATCGCACAAAAACATACATATTTTTACATATTTTCAGCTAAAAGTATTGCATAATTTGGTTTATTTTCATTTTCTCGCAAACTAGTAGGCCTAGAATTAAGATTTTTGGCTTAAAATGTTCGTAATGAATGCCTCTACAAATCTTGTTGTGGTCAAAACCACGCCAGACTTACCATTTTTGAGAAAAAATGTGTGTATCGCACAAAAACATACATATTTTTACATATTTTCAGCTAAAAGTATTGCATAATTTGGTTTATTTTCATTTTCTCGGAAACTAGTAGGCCTAGAATTAAGATTTTTTGCTTAAAATGTTCGTAATGAATGCCTCTACAAATCTTGTTGTGGTCAAAACCACGCCAGACTTACCGTTTTTGAGAAAAAATGTGTGCATCGCACAAAAACATACATGATTTTACATATTTTCAGCTAAAAGTATTGCATAATTTGGTTTATTTTCATTTTCTCGGAAACTAGTAGGCCTAGAATTAAGATTTTTTGCTTAAAATGTTCGTAATGAATGCCTCTACAAATCTTGTTATGGTCAAAACCACGCCAGACTTACCATTTTTGAGAAAAAATGTGTGCATCGCACAAAAACATACATATTTTTACATATTTTCAGCTAAAAGTATTGCATAATTTGGTTTATTTTCATTTTCTCGGAAACTAGTAGGCCTAGAATTAAGATTTTTGGTTTAAAATGTTCGTAATGAATGCCTCTACAAATCTTGTTATGGTCAAAATCACGCCAGACTTACCATTTTTGAGAAAAAATGTGTGCATCGCACAAAAACATACATATTTTTACATATTTTCAGCTAAAAGTATTGCCTAATTTGGTTTATTTTCATTTTCTCGGAAACTAGTAGGCCTAGAATTAAGATTTTTGGCTTAAAATGTTCGTAATGAATGCCTCTACAAATCTTGTTGTGGTCAAAACCACGCCAGACTTACCTTTTTTGAGAAAAAATGTGTGCATCGCACAAAAACATACATGATTTTACATATTTTCAGCTAAAAGTATTGCATAATTTGGTTTATTTTCATTTTCTCGGAAACTAGTAGGCCTAGAATTAAGATTTTTTGCTTAAAATGTTCGTAATGAATGCCTCTACAAATCTTGTTATGGTCAAAACCACGCCAGACTTACCATTTTTGAGGAAAAATGTGTGCATCGCACAAAAACATACATATTTTTACATATTTTCAGCTAAAAGTATTGCCTAATTTGGTTTATTTTCATTTTCTCGGAAACTAGTAGGCCTAGAATTAAGATTTTTGGCTTAAAATGTTCGTAATGAATGCCTCTACAAATCTTGTTGTGGTCAAAACCACGCCAGACTTACCTTTTTTGAGAAAAAATGTGTGCATCGCACAAAAACATACATATTTTTACATATTTTCAGCTAAAAGTATTTCATAATTTGGTTTATTCTCATTTTCTCGGAAACTAGTAGGCCTAGAATTAAGATTTTTGGCTTAAAATGTTCGTAATGAATGCCTCTACAAATCTTGTTGTGGTCAAAACCACGCCAGACTTACCTTTTTTGAGAAAAAATGTGTGCATCGCACAAAAACATACATATTTTTACATATTTTCAGCTAAAAGTATTGCATAATTTGGTTTATTCTCATTTTCTCGGAAACTAGCAGCCCTAGAATTAAGATTTTTGGCTTAAAATGTTCGTAATGAATGCCTCTACAAATCTTGTTATGTTCAAAACCACGCCAGACTTACCATTTTTGAGAAAAAATGTGTGCATCGCACAAAAACATACATATTTTTACATATTTTCAGCTAAAAGTATTTCATAATTTGGTTTATTCTCATTTTCTCGGAAACTAGTAGGCCTAGAATTAAGACTTTTGGCTTAAAATGTTCGTAATGAATGCCACTACAAATCTTGTTATGGTCAAAACCACGCCAGACTTACAATTTTTGAGAAAAAATGTGTGCATCGCACAAAAACATACATATTTTTACATATTTTCAGCTAAAAGTATTTCATAATTTGGTTTATTCTCATTTTCTCGGAAACTAGTAGGCCTAGAATTAAGATTTTTGGCTTAAAATGTTCGTAATGAATGCCTCTACAAATCTTGTTGTGGTCAAAACCACGCCAGACTTACCTTTTTTGAGAAAAAATGTGTGCATCGCACAAAAACATACATATTTTTACATATTTTCAGCTAAAAGTATTGCATAATTTGGTTTATTCTCATTTTCTCGGAAACTAGCAGGCCTAGAATTAAGATTTTTGGCTTAAAATGTTCGTAATGAATGCCTCTACAAATCTTGTTATGTTCAAAACCACGCCAGACTTACCATTTTTGAGAAAAAATGTGTGCATCGCACAAAAACATACATATTTTTACATATTTTCAGCTAAAAGTATTTCATAATTTGGTTTATTCTCATTTTCTCGGAAACTAGTAGGCCTAGAATTAAGACTTTTGGCTTAAAATGTTCGTAATGAATGCCACTACAAATCTTGTTATGGTCAAAACCACGCCAGACTTACAATTTTTGAGAAAAAATGTGTGCATCGCACAAAAACATACATATTTTTACATATTTTCAGCTAAAAGTATTGCATAATTTGGTTTATTTTCATTTTCTCGGAAACTAGTAGGCCTAGAATTAAGATTTTTGGCTTAAAATGTTCGTAATGAATGCCTCTACAAATCTTGTTATGGTCAAAACCACGCCAGACTTACCATTTTTGAGAAAAAATGTGTGCATCGCACAAAAACATACATATTTTTACATATTTTCAGCTAAAAGTATTGCATAATTCGGTTTATTTTCATTTTCTCGGAAACTAGTAGGCCTAGAATTAAGATTTTTTGCTTAAAATGTTCGTAATGAATGCCTCTACAAATCTTGTTATGGTCAAAACTACGCCAGACTTACCATATTTGAGGAAAAATGTGTGCATCGCACAAAAACATACATATTTTTACATATTTTCAGCTAAAAGTATTGCATAATTTGGTTTATTTTCATTTTCTCGGAAACTAGTAGGCCTAGAATTAAGATTTTTGGCTTAAAATGTTCGTAATGAATGCCTCTACAAATCTTGTTATGGTCAAAACCACGCCAGACTTACCATTTTTGAGAAAAAATGTGTGCATCGCACAAAAACAAAGTAATGGAAAGTATGGAAACCAGAAGGCTTAGAATTAAGATTTTTGTCTTAAAATGTTCGTAATGAATGCCTCTACAAATCTTGTTATGGTCAAAACCACGCCAGACTTACCATTTTTGAGAAAAAATGTGTGCATCGCACAAAAACATACATATTTTTATCTGAAAGTATGGCATAATTTGGTTTATTTTCATTTTCATTTATTTTTTCAAACTAGTAGGCTTAGAATTAAGATTTTTGACTTAAAATGTTCGTAATGAATGCCTCTACAAATCTTGTTATGGTCAAAACCACGCCAGACTTACCATTTTTGAGAAAAATGTGTGTATCGCACAAAAACATACATATTTTTACATATTTTCAGCTAAAAGTATTGCATAATTTGGTTTATTTTCATTTTCTCGGAAACTAGTAGGCCTAGAATTAAGATTTTTTGCTTAAAATGTTCGTAATGAATGCCTCTACAAATCTTGTTGTGGTCAAAACCACGCCAGACTTACCATTTTTGAGATAAAATGTGTGCATCGCACAAAAACAAAGTAATGGAAAGTATGGAAACTAGTAGGCTTAGAATTAAGATTTTTGTCTTAAAATGTTCGTAATGAATGCCTCTACAAATCTTGTTATGGTCAAAACCACGCCAGACTTACCATTTTTGAGAAAAAATGTGTGCATCGCACAAAAACATACATATTTTTATCTGAAAGTATGGCATAATTTGGTTTATTTTCATTTTCATTTATTTTTTCAAACTAGTAGGCTTAGAATTAAGATTTTTGGCTTAAAATGTTCGTAATGAATGCCTCTACAAATCTTGTTATGGTCAAAACCACGCCAGACTTACCATTTTTGAGGAAAAATGTGTGCATCGCACAAAAACATACATATTTTTACATATTTTCAGCTAAAAGTATTGCATAATTTGGTTTATTTTCATTTTCTCGGAAACTAGTAGGCCTAGAATTAAGATTTTTTGCTTAAAATGTTCGTAATGAATGCCTCTACAAATCTTGTTATGGTCAAAACCACGCCAGACTTACCATTTTTGAGAAAAAATGTGTGCATCGCACAAAAACATACATATTTTTACATATTTTCAGCTAAAAGTATTGCATAATTTGGTTTATTTTCATTTTCTCGGAAACTAGTAGGCCTAGAATTAAGATTTTTTGCTTAAAATGTTCGTAATGAATGCCTCTACAAATCTTGTTGTGGTCAAAACCACGCCAGACTTACCATTTTTGAGAAAAAATGTGTGCATCGCACAAAAACATACATATTTTTCATATTTTCAGCTAAAAGTATTGCATAATTCGGTTTATTTTCATTTTCTCGGAAACTAGTAGGCCTAGAATTAAGATTTTTGGCTTAAAATGTTCGTAATGAATGCCTCTACAAATCTTGTTATGGTCAAAACCACGCCAGACTTACCATTTTTGAGAAAAAATGTGTGCATCGCACAAAAACATACATATTTTTACATATTTTCAGCTAAAAGTATTTCATAATTTGGTTTATTCTCATTTTCTCGGAAACTACTAGGCCTAGAATTAAGATTTTTGGCTTAAAATGTTCGTAATGAATGCCTCTACAAATCTTGTTATGGTCAAAACCACGCCAGACTTACCATTTTTGAGAAAAAATGTGTGCATCGCACAAAAACATACATATTTTTACATATTTTCAGCTAAAAGTATTGCATAATTTGGTTTATTTTCATTTTCTCGGAAACTAGTAGGCCTAGAATTAAGATTTTTGGCTTAAAATGTTCGTAATGAATGCCTCTACAAATCTTGTTATGGTCAAAACCACGCCAGACTTACCATTTTTGAGAAAAAATGTGTGCATCGCACAAAAACATACATATTTTTACATATTTTCAGCTAAAAGTATTGCATAATTTGGTTTATTTTCATTTTCTCGGAAACTAGTAGGCCTAGAATTAAGATTTTTTGCTTAAAATGTTCGTAATGAATGCCTCTACAAATCTTGTTATGGTCAAAACTACGCCAGACTTACCATATTTGAGGAAAAATGTGTGCATCGCACAAAAACATACATATTTTTACATATTTTCAGCTAAAAGTATTGCATAATTTGGTTTATTTTCATTTTCTCGGAAACTAGTAGGCCTAGAATTAAGATTTTTGGCTTAAAATGTTCGTAATGAATGCCTCTACAAATCTTGTTATGGTCAAAACCACGCCAGACTTACCATTTTTGAGAAAAAATGTGTGCATCGCACAAAAACAAAGTAATGGAAAGTATGGAAACCAGTAGGCTTAGAATTAAGATTTTTGTCTTAAAATGTTCGTAATGAATGCCTCTACAAATCTTGTTATGGTCAAAACCACGCCAGACTTACCATTTTTGAGAAAAAATGTGTGCATCGCACAAAAACATACATATTTTTATCTGAAAGTATGGCATAATTTGGTTTATTTTCATTTTCATTTATTTTTTCAAACTAGTAGGCTTAGAATTAAGATTTTTGACTTAAAATGTTCGTAATGAATGCCTCTACAAATCTTGTTATGGTCAAAACCACGCCAGACTTACCATTTTTGAGAAAAAATGTGTGTATCGCACAAAAACATACATATTTTTACATATTTTCAGCTAAAAGTATTGCATAATTTGGTTTATTTTCATTTTCTCGGAAGCTAGTAGGCCTAGAATTAAGATTTTTGGCTTAAAATGTTCGTAATGAATGCCTCTACAAATCTTGTTGTGGTCAAAACCACGCCAGACTTACCATTTTTGAGATAAAATGTGTGCATCGCACAAAAACAAAGTAATGGAAAGTATGGAAACTAGTAGGCTTAGAATTAAGATTTTTGTCTTAAAATGTTCGTAATGAATGCCTCTACAAATCTTGTTATGGTCAAAACCACGCCAGACTTACCATTTTTGAGAAAAAATGTGTGCATCGCACAAAAACATACATATTTTTATCTGAAAGTATGGCATAATTTGGTTTATTTTCATTTTCATTTATTTTTTCAAACTAGTAGGCTTAGAATTAAGATTTTTGACTTAAAATGTTCGTAATGAATGCCTCTACAAATCTTGTTATGGTCAAAACCACGCCAGACTTACCATTTTTGAGGAAAAATGTGTGCATCGCACAAAAACATACATATTTTTACATATTTTCAGCTAAAAGTATTGCATAATTTGGTTTATTTTCATTTTCTCGGAAACTAGTAGGCCTAGAATTAAGATTTTTTGCTTAAAATGTTCGTAATGAATGCCTCTACAAATCTTGTTATGGTCAAAACCACGCCAGACTTACCATTTTTGAGAAAAAATGTGTGCATCGCACAAAAACATACATATTTTTACATATTTTCAGCTAAAAGTATTGCATAATTTGGTTTATTTTCATTTTCTCGGAAACTAGTAGGCCTAGAATTAAGATTTTTTGCTTAAAATGTTCGTAATGAATGCCTCTACAAATCTTGTTGTGGTCAAAACCACGCCAGACTTACCATTTTTGAGAAAAAATGTGTGCATCGCACAAAAACATACATATTTTTCATATTTTCAGCTAAAAGTATTGCATAATTCGGTTTATTTTCATTTTCTCGGAAACTAGTAGGCCTAGAATTAAGATTTTTGGCTTAAAATGTTCGTAATGAATGCCTCTACAAATCTTGTTATGGTCAAAACCACGCCAGACTTACCATTTTTGAGAAACAATGTGTGCATCGCACAAAAACATACATATTTTTACATATTTTCAGCTAAAAGTATTTCATAATTTGGTTTATTCTCATTTTCTCGGAAACTACTAGGCCTAGAATTAAGATTTTTGGCTTAAAATGTTCGTAATGAATGCCTCTACAAATCTTGTTATGGTCAAAACCACGCCAGACTTACCATTTTTGAGAAAAAATGTGTGCATCGCACAAAAACATACATATTTTTACATATTTTCAGCTAAAAGTATTGCATAATTTGGTTTATTTTCATTTTCTCGGAAACTAGTAGGCCTAGAATTAAGATTTTTGGCTTAAAATGTTCGTAATGAATGCCTCTACAAATCTTGTTATGGTCAAAACCACGCCAGACTTACCATTTTTGAGAAAAAATGTGTGCATCGCACAAAAACATACATATTTTTACATATTTTCAGCTAAAAGTATTGCATAATTCGGTTTATTTTCATTTTCTCGGAAACTAGTAGGCCTAGAATTAAGATTTTTTGCTTAAAATGTTCGTAATGAATGCCTCTACAAATCTTGTTGTGGTCAAAACCACGCCAGACTTACCATTTTTGAGATAAAATGTGTGCATCGCACAAAAACAAAGTAATGGAAAGTATGGAAACTAGTAGGCTTAGAATTAAGATTTTTGTCTTAAAATGTTCGTAATGAATGCCTCTACAAATCTTGTTATGGTCAAAACCACGCCAGACTTACCATTTTTGAGAAAAAATGTGTGCATCGCACAAAAACATACATATTTTTATCTGAAAGTATGGCATAATTTGGTTTATTTTCATTTTCATTTATTTTTTCAAACTAGTAGGCTTAGAATTAAGATTTTTGACTTAAAATGTTCGTAATGAATGCCTCTACAAATCTTGTTATGGTCAAAACCACGCCAGACTTACCATTTTTGAGGAAAAATGTGTGCATCGCACAAAAACATACATATTTTTACATATTTTCAGCTAAAAGTATTGCATAATTTGGTTTATTTTCATTTTCTCGGAAACTAGTAGGCCTAGAATTAAGATTTTTTGCTTAAAATGTTCGTAATGAATGCCTCTACAAATCTTGTTATGGTCAAAACCACGCCAGACTTACCATTTTTGAGAAAAAATGTGTGCATCGCACAAAAACATACATATTTTTACATATTTTCAGCTAAAAGTATTGCATAATTTGGTTTATTTTCATTTTCTCGGAAACTAGTAGGCCTAGAATTAAGATTTTTGGTTTAAAATGTTCGTAATGAATGCCTCTACAAATCTTGTTATGGTCAAAATCACGCCAGACTTACCATTTTTGAGAAAAAATGAGTGCATCGCACAAAAACATACATATTTTTACATATTTTCAGCTAAAAGTATTGCATAATTTGGTTTATTTTCATTTTCTCGCAAACTAGTAGGCCTAGAATTAAGATTTTTTGCTTAAAATGTTCGTAATGAATGCCTCTACAAATCTTGTTATGGTCAAAACCACGCCAGACTTACCATTTTTGAGGAAAAATGTGTGCATCGCACAAAAACATACATATTTTTACATATTTTCAGCTAAAAGTATTGCATAATTTGGTTTATTTTCATTTTCTCGGAAACTAGTAGGCCTAGAATTAAGATTTTTTGCTTAAAATGTTCTTAATGAATGCCTCTACAAATCTTGTTGTGGTCAAAACCACGCCAGACTTACCTTTTTTGAGAAAAAATGTGTGCATCGCACAAAAACATACATATTTTTACATATTTTCAGCTAAAAGTATTGCATAATTTGGTTTATTTTCATTTTCTCGGAAACTAGTAGGCCTAGAATTAAGATTTTTGGTTTAAAATGTTCGTAATGAATGCCTCTACAAATCTTGTTATGGTCAAAATCACGCCAGACTTACCATTTTTGAGAAAAAATGTGTGCATCGCACAAAAACATACATATTTTTACATATTTTCAGCTAAAAGTATTGCCTAATTTGGTTTATTTTCATTTTATCGGAAACTAGTAGGCCTAGAATTAAGATTTTTGGCTTAAAATGTTCGTAATGAATGCCTCTACAAATCTTGTTGTGGTCAAAACCACGCCAGACTTACCTTTTTTGAGAAAAAATGTGTGCATCGCACAAAAACATACATATTTTTACATATTTTCAGCTAAAAGTATTTCATAATTTGGTTTATTTTCATTTTCTCGGAAACTAGTAGGCCTAGAATTAAGATTTTTTGCTTAAAATGTTCGTAATGAATGCCTCTACAAATCTTGTTATGGTCAAAACCACGCAAGACTTACCATTTTTGAGGAAAAATGTGTGCATCGCACAAAAACATACATATTTTTACATATTTTCAGCTAAAAGTATTGCATAATTTGGTTTATTTTCATTTTCTCGGAAACTAGTAGGCCTAGAATTAAGATTTTTTGCTTAAAATGTTCGTAATGAATGCCTCTACAAATCCTGTTATGATCAAAACCACGCCAGACTTACCATTTTTGAGAAAAAATGTGTGCATCGCACAAAAACATACATATTTTTACATATTTTCAGCTAAAAGTATTGCCTAATTTGGTTTATTTTCATTTTATCGGAAACTAGTAGGCCTAGAATTAAGATTTTTGGCTTAAAATGTTCGTAATGAATGCCTCTACAAATCTTGTTATGGTCAAAACCACGCCAGACTTACCATTTTAAAAAAAAATGTGTGCATCGCACAAAACCATACATGTTTTTACATATTTTCAGCTAAAAGTATTTCATAATTTGGTTTATTCTCATTTTCTCGGAAACTAGTAGGCCTAGAATTAAGATTTTTGGCTTAAAATGTTCGTAATGAATGCCTCTACAAATCTTGTTGTGGTCAAAACCACGCCAGACTTACCTTTTTTGAGAAAAAATGTGTGCATCGCACAAAAACATACATATTTTTACATATTTTCAGCTAAAAGTATTGCATAATTTGGTTTATTCTCATTTTCTCGGAAACTAGCAGGCCTAGAATTAAGATTTTTGGCTTAAAATGTTCGTAATGAATGCCTCTACAAATCTTGTTATGGTCAAAACCACGCCAGACTTACCATTTTTGAGAAAAAATGTGTGCATCGCACAAAAACATACATATTTTTACATATTTTCAGCTAAAAGTATTTCATAATTTGGTTTATTCTCATTTTCTCGGAAACTAGTAGGCCTAGAATTAAGACGTTTGGCTTAAAATGTTCGTAATGAATGCCACTACAAATCTTGTTATGTTCAAAACCACGCCAGACTTACCATTTTTGAGAAAAAATGTGTGCATCGCACAAAAACATACATATTTTTACATATTTTCAGCTAAAAGTATTGCATAATTTGGTTTATTTTCATTTTCTCGGAAACTAGTAGGCCTAGAATTAAGATTTTTGGTTTAAAATGTTCGTAATGAATGCCTCTACAAATCTTGTTATGGTCAAAATCACGCCAGACTTACCATTTTTGAGAAAAAATGAGTGCATCGCACAAAAACATACATATTTTTACATATTTTCAGCTAAAAGTATTGCATAATTTGGTTTATTTTCATTTTCTCGGAAACTAGTAGGCCTAGAATTAAGATTTTTTGCTTAAAATGTTCGTAATGAATGCCTCTACAAATCTTGTTATGGTCAAAACCACGCCAGACTTACCATTTTTGAGGAAAAATGTGTGCATCGCACAAAAACATACATATTTTTACATATTTTCAGCTAAAAGTATTGCATAATTTGGTTTATTTTCATTTTCTCGGAAACTAGTAGGCCTAGAATTAAGATTTTTGGCTTAAAATGTTCGTAATGAATGCCTCTACAAATCTTGTTGTGGTCAAAACCACGCCAGACTTACCATATTTGAGGAAAAATGTGTGCATCGCACAAAAACATACATATTTTTACATATTTTCAGCTAAAAGTATTGCATAATTTGGTTTATTTTCATTTTCTCGGAAACTAGTAGGCCTAGAATTAAGATTTTTTGCTTAAAATGTTCGTAATGAATGCCTCTACAAATCTTGTTATGGTCAAAACTGTTGAACATTGCTGAACACATTATTTTAAAGAGCACTGAAAGCACCCATCATTATTTGTATTCCACATATATATCTGTCTCTTGCATGCAATACGAATTTGCTTTTTAACGTTCTTTTTCTTGTTACTGCCACTTCGTGAATTTTTACCCATTAAATAAAAGATATACTTTTTGTTGTAAAACTTCCTGAGATATTTTTATTTCAACACGTTATCAGCACGAATAAATTGAATAAAAAGGCTTTACTTCACCAAGATGGACAAAAGTATAAATTTGCAGAAATTCAATGGAAGGGATTATTCGCTTTGGAAGTTTCAGATTCTGGTTTATCTGCGTGCCCATGATTTGGACGGCGTTCTCGATGAATCCAAAAAGCCATCAGAAGCGTCGGCTCTTGCTGATTGGATTCAGAAAGACAACAAGGCACAACTAATCATCACATCGTCAATGGACTTTAACCAGCTAAAGTTCTTGGTGACAAGTGACTCTGCAGCCAGGATGTGGACCAAACTTTCTTCCATTTACGAACAGAGATCAGGAGTCTCCCTCAGCACACTGCAACAGAAGTTCTATGAATATCGCAAGTCGGATGATGACAACATGGCCAGTCACATATCAGCTATAGAACAAATGGCCAAACAGCTCGAGGAACTGGGTGCTCCGATGGCGGAATCAGCAATAATTACAAAAATCATCTGCAGTCTTCCATCACAATTCAAGCATTTTAGATCCGCATGGGATTCCGTGGCTCAAGCGGACCAAACACTACAAAATTTGACACAACGCCTTATGAAGGAGGAGATGCTTGTATTGGACAAACCAGAGGACTCTCCGTAGCCGATAAGAAGAAGAACTCAACCTGTGGCTACTGCAAAAAACGCGGGCATTGGTGGAAAGAATGCCGCACCCGACTGTCACAACAAAAGGACAACAAACCAGGTTCAACGTCAGCGCTGATGGCTCAGTTCACAAATCGAAAGAGTACATGTTGGTACACTGATTCTGGAGCATCGAGCCACATGTGTTTCCAACGAACGGCGTTCAGTAATTTCCGAACTATTAGTGGAAGTGAATATCCAGTTTGCCTAGGAAATATGGAAACAGTGTATGCAAAAGGAATCGGCGATGTAAAAATAAAATCAGATGTTTATGGTAAAATGCAGTTTCATACACTTACGGATGTTCTTTTTGTTCCCAGCATAGGATTCAATCTATTTAGCGTCAGCTGTGCTGACATTCATGGTGCTAGTACAAGCTTCAGGAATAGTCGTGTGGAGGTTCGAAGAAACGGGCAGATTCTTTTGGTTGGACAACGTTGCGAAACTTCACGGTTGTACAAGCTTTGTGTGAGTATTGCTGAACAGAATGCTGTAAATATTTCAGTTGGCACAAGCATTGAAAGATGGCACAAGCGCCTTGGACATTTGAGTGTCGACACCATCAAACAATCGAATCTCACCAAGCAACTCTCTATGGATGCATCAAAAGAATTTTTCTGCGAAGGATGCGCTTTGGGAAAATCTCATCGACAAAGTTTCATAAAAGATGAAAAATCAAGAAAGAACGAACCAGGCGAGTTAGTTCATGCCGATATCTGTGGACCGATGCAGTTTCCTTCCCTAGGAGGTTCCAAATATTTTTTACTCATCAAAGATGATTTTTCTAACTACACAGACGTGTATTTCTTGCAAGAGAAATCGGATGCTGCATCTAAATTCGACGAGTTCCTGATTAAAGCACGAGCTATCTCCATCGTTGTGAAAGCGGTAAGAACTGACAACGGCTCCGAGTTTATGTGCAAGCTTTTCAAAGGTATTTTGGCAAAACATTGTGTTCATCATGAGACTTCGACACCGTATACTCCGGAACAAAATGGTTTCATTGAAAGACAAAACCGAACTATAAAGGAGACTGCTCTTTCGTTGCTTTATGACTGCGGTGCTCCACAGATACTTTGGGCTGAAGCTGTCAATACAGCGGTAAAGGTTCGAAACATGTGCCCCGTTCGGTCAAACAACTGGATATCGCCATTTGAGTTATGGACACATAAATCTCCGAGCTACAAGACTCTTTACACTTTTGGATGCAGTGCGTTCTATCATATTCCTAAGGAACATCGTAAGGGACTAGATGCGAAGAGTAAGCACGCTGCTTTCGTTGGCTACAGTTACGAAACCAAAGGTTACAGACTATACAACGGTTCAAAAATTGTTATAACTCGTGATGTTCGTTTCAACGAAGACGAATCATTCTTCAAGTGCTCAAATTCAGACCTGAGTAAGTATCCAAATACGTGCATGTTACCTTTCGTCATTTTTGAACCAGAATCGAAGCAAAGTCAGCAGAATCAATCTGAAGAAATAAACCAAAATAATGCGCCAGTTGAAGTCCCAATAGACCCACTTGAACTTATACCCGAAGACGATACCACTTCAAGCCAAGAGAAAGATTTCACAGATGAACGCTACCCGTTAAGAAATCGAATCACCAGCAATATGTGTTCCATAGCAGCAGCCGGAGGAAGTCCAACTTATGATGAGGCTATATCAAGTAACGAAAAATATCAATGGCTGAGTGCAATGGCTGAAGAAATAGAATCACTTCGAGAATCTGACACGTATGAAGTAGTTGAACGTGAAGCCTGGATGAAACCAATTCAAAGCAAATGGGTTCTCAAACGCAAAATTGATTCTGATGGTCTGCCAAGTCGCTACAAAGCAAGACTCGTTGTGCAAGGATGCTTTCAGAAACCCGGAATTGATTATAAGGAAACATTTGCTCCCGTGGTAAGATTTGACTCTTTACGAGTTTTATTCTCAATTGCAGCTCAGATGAAACTTCACATGCGCCAATTTGATATACAAACAGCTTTCTTGTACGGTGAGCTAAAAGACCAAATTTATGTGATTCCACCGCCAAACATGCAGCATGACAACAAAGTTTGGAAGTTAATAAAGAGTTTGTACGGACTCAAACAGGCTCCGCGAGTTTGGAATGCGAAATTCAAAGAAACTCTCAATAAGTTTAATCTTCAACAGTGCCAAGCGGATCCGTGTGTTTATTTGATGAACAATAATGACATTTTGATTCTTGCACTTTACGTTGATGATGGACTTGTATTCTCATCCAGCGAAAACATTTTGGATAGCTTAATGCAACATCTTAAGATTGATTATAAAGTCAAGGAGCTAGATGCTGAATATTTTCTCGGACTTCATATCATCTCTACCGAATCAAAAATCATCATTAACCAGAAGCAGTACTGTGAACGAGTTTTAAGTAATTTTAACATGTCTTTTTCATCCACAGTTAGTATACCCGCTGATCCAAATATCAAATTTGAAGCTACAAAAGAAGACAACGTATCAACATTTCCATATAGAGAATCTATTGGAAGCCTCATGTACCTCGCTGTTGCCACCAGACCGGATATCGCCTATGCAGTGAATGTTCTCAGCCAATATCTCGACAAACAATCTGCTGCACACATAACAGGTGTCAAAAGAATTTTTAAGTATCTCCAAGGAACTATGGACTATGGAATTGAATACTCCAAAGATTCAGAATTTAATGAATTAATTGGATATTGTGATTCTGACTTCGCCGGTGCGGACATTTGTTCATGTTGAATGGGTCATGTGTAACCTGGACCAGTGAAAAACAGAAAACCGTGTCGTTATCTTCCACTGAGGCTGAATATATATCAGCTTGTTCTGCAGCAAAAGAAGCGATGTGGTTGAGAACTTTTCTGAAGGAGCTTCGTGTTCTCAATGAAGGAAGTGGTGCTACAACAATATATTGTGACAACATGAGCAGCATCAAATTAGTTCAGAATCCCGAGTTCCATAAGAGAACGAAGCACATTTCAATTAAACATCATTTCATACGCCAGCTGCAAAATGAAGACATTAAATATATATCAACAAAAAGGCAGAAGGCTTCCATTGGAATTGAAAAGTGTTCGCAATGAGGGAAGGTGTTGAACATTGCTGAACACATTATTTTAAAGAGCACTGAAAGCACCCATCATTATTTGTATCTCACATATATATCCGTCTCTTGCATGCAATACGAATTTGCTTTTTAACGTTCTTTTTCTTGTTACTGCCACTTCGTGAATTTTTACCCATTAAATAAAAGATATACTTTTTGTTGTAAAACTTCCTGAGATACTTTTATTTCAACAAAAACCACGCCAGACTTACCATTTTTGAGAAAAAATGTGTGCATCGCACAAAAACATACATATTTTTACATATTTTCAGCTAAAAGTATTGCATAATTCGGTTTATTTTCATTTTCTCGGAAACTAGTAGGCCTAGAATTAAGATTTTTTGCTTAAAATGTTCGTAATGAATGCCTCTACAAATCTTGTTATGGTCAAAACTACGCCAGACTTACCATATTTGAGGAAAAATGTGTGCATCGCACAAAAACATACATATTTTTACATATTTTCAGCTAAAAGTATTGCATAATTTGGTTTATTTTCATTTTCTCGGAAACTAGTAGGCCTAGAATTAAGATTTTTGGCTTAAAATGTTCGTAATGAATGCCTCTACAAATCTTGTTATGGTCAAAACCACGCCAGACTTACCATTTTTGAGAAAAAATGTGTGCATCGCACAAAAACATACATATTTTTACATATTTTCAGCTAAAAGTATTGCATAATTTGGTTTATTTTCATTTTCTCGGAAACTAGTAGGCCTAGAATTAAGATTTTTGGCTTTCTGCGAGGTGGACTTACTGCTCATGCGAGGTGGGCAATAAGTACACTTTCTGCGAGGTGAACTTACTGCTCATGCGAGGTGGGCAATAAGTACACTTTCTGCGAGGTGAACTTACTGCTCATGCGAGGTGGGCAATAAGTACACTTTCTGCGAGGTGGACTTACTGCTCATGCGAGGTTGGCAATAAGTACATTTTCTGCGAGGTGGACTTACTGCTCATGAGAGGTGGGCAATAAGTACACTTTCTGCGAGGTGGACTTACTGCTCATGCGAGGTGGGCAATAAGTACACTTTCTGCGAGGTGGACTTACTGCTCATGCGAGGTGGGCAATAAGTACACTTTCTGCGAGGTGGACTTACTGCTCATGCGAGGTGGGCAATAAGTACACTTTCTGCGAGGTGGCCTTGATGCTCATGCGAGGTGGGCAATAAGTACACTTTCTGCGAGGTGGACTTACTGCTCATGCGAGGTGGGCAATAAGTTCACTTTCTGCGAGGTGGACTTACTGCTCATGCGAGGTGGGCAATAAGTACACTTTCTGCGAGGTGGCCTTGATGCTCATGCGAGGTGGGCAATAAGTACACTTTCTGCGAGGTGGACTTACTGCTCATGGGAGGTGGGCAATAAGTACACTTTCTGCGAGGTGGACTTACTGCTCATGCGAGGTGGGCAATAAGTACACTTTCTGCGAGGTGGACTTACTGCTCATGCGAGGTGAGCAATAAGTACACTTTCTGCGAGGTGGACTTACTGCTCATGCGAGGTGGGCAATAAGTACACTTTCTGCGAGGTGGACTTACTGCTCATGCGAGGTGGGCAATAAGTACACTTTCTGCGAGGTGGACTTACTGCTCATGCGAGGTGGGCAATAAGTACACTTTCTGCGAGGTGGCCTTGATGCTCATGCGAGGTGGGCAATAAGTACACTTTCTGCGAGGTGGACTTACTGCTCATGCGAGGTGGGCAATAAGTACACTTTCTGCGAGGTGGCCTTGATGCTCATGCGAGGTGGGCAATTAGTACACCTTCTGCGAGGTGGACTTACTGCTCATGCGAGGTGGGCAATAAGTACACTTTCTGCGAGGTGAACTCACTGCTCATGCGAGGTGGGCAATAAGTACACTTTCTGCGAGGTGGACTTACTGCTCATGCGAGGTGGGCAATAAGTACACTTTCTGCGAGGTGGACTTACTGCTCATGCGAGGTGGGCAATAAGTACACTTTCTGCGAGGTGGACTTACTGCTCATGCGAGGTGGGCAATAAGTACACTTTCTGCGAGGTGGACTTACTGCTCATGCGAGGTGGGCAATAAGTACACTTTCTGCGAGGTGGACTTACTGCTCATGCGAGGTGGGCAATAAGTACACTTTCTGCGAGGTGGACTTACTGCTCATGCGAGGTGGGCAATAAGTACACTTTCTGCGAAGTGGCCTCGATGCTCATGCGAGGTGGGCAATAAGTACACCCTCTGCGAGGTGGACTTACTGCTCATGCGAGGTGGGCAATAAGTACACTTTCTGCGAGGTGGACTTACTGCTCATGCGAGGTGGGCAATAAGTACACTTTCTGCGAGGTGGCCTTGATGCTCATGCGAGGTGGGCAATAAGTACACTTTCTGCGAGGTGGACTTACTGCTCATGCGAGGTGGGCAATAAATACACTTTCTGCGAGGTGGCCTTGATGCTCATGCGAGGTGGGCAATAAGTACACTTTCTGCGATTTGGACTTTCTGCTCATGCGAGGTGGGCAATAAGTACACTTTCTGCGAGGTGGACTTACTGCTCATGCGAGGTGGGCAATAAGTACACTTTCTGCGAGGTGGACTTACTGCTCATGCGAGGTGGGCAATAAGTACACTTTCTGCGAGGTGGCCTTGATGCTCATGCGAGGTGGGCAATAAGTACACTTTCTGCGAGGAGGACTTACTGCTCATGCGAGGTGGGCAATAAGTACACTTTCTGCGAGGTGAACTTACTGCTCATGCGAGGTGGGCAATAAGTACACTTTCTGCGAGGTGGACTTACTGCTCATGCGAGGTGGGCAATAAGTACACTTTCTGCGAGGCGGACTTACTGCTCATGCGAGGTGGGCAATAAGTACACTTTCTGCGAGGTGAACTTACTGCTCATGCGAGGTGGGCAATAAGTACACTTTCTGCGAGGTGAACTCACTGCTCATGCGAGGTGGGCAATAAGTACACTTTCTGCGAGGTGGACTTACTGCTCATGCGAGGTGGGCAATAAGTACACTTTCTGCGAGGTGGACTTACTGCTCATGCGAGGTGGGCAATAAGTACACTTTCTGCGAGGTGGACTTACTGCTCATGCGAGGTGGACAATAAGTACACTTTCTGCGAAGTGGCCTCGATGCTCATGCGAGGTGGGCAATAAGTACACCCTCTGCGAGGTGGACTTACTGCTCATGCGAGGTGGGCAATAAGTACACTTTCTGCGAGGTGGACTTACTGCTCATGCGAGGTGGGCAATAAGTACACTTTCTGCGAGGTGGCCTTGATGCTCATGCGAGGTGGGCAATAAGTACACTTTCTGCGAGGTGGACTTACTGCTCATGCGAGGTGGGCAATAAATACACTTTCTGCGAGGTGGACTTACTGCTCATGCGAGGTGGGCAATAAGTACACTTTCTGCGATTTGGACTTACTGCTCATGCGAGGTGGGCAATAAGTACACTTTCTGCGAGGTGGACTTACTGCTCATGCGAGGTGGGCAATAAGTACACTTTCTGCGAGGTGGACTTACTGCTCATGCGAGGTGGGCAATAAGTACACTTTCTGCGAAGTGGCCTTGATGCTCATGCGAGGTGGGCAATAAGTACACTTTCTGCGAGGAGGACTTACTGCTCATGCGAGGTGGGCAATAAGTACACTTTCTGCGAGGTGAACTTACTGCTCATGCGAGGTGGGCAATAAGTACACTTTCTGCGAGGTGGACTTACTGCTCATGCGAGGTGGGCAATAAGTACACTTTCTGCGAGGTGGACTTACTGCTCATGCGAGGTGGGCAATAAGTACACTTTCTGCGAGGTGGACTTACTGCTCATGCGAGGTGGGCAATAAGTACACTTTCTGCGAGATGGACTTACTGCTCATGCGAGGTGGGCAATAAGTACACTTTCTGCGAGGTGGACTTACTGCTCATGCGAGTTGGGCAATAAGTACATTTTCTGCGAGGTGGACTTACTGCTCATGAGAGGTGGGCAATAAGTACACTTTCTGCGAGGTGGACTTACTGCTCATGCGAGGTGGGCAATAAGTACACTTTCTGCGAGGTGGCCTTGATGCTCATGCGAGGTGGGCAATAAGAACACTTTCTGCGAGGTGGACTTACTGCTCATGCGAGGTGGGCAATAAGTACACTTTCTGCGAGGTGGACTTACTGCTCATGCGAGGTGGGCAATAAGTACACTTTCTGCGAGGTGGACTTACTGCTCATGCGAGGTGGGCAATAAGTACACTTTCTGCGAGGTGGACTTACTGCTCATGCGAGGTGGGCAATAAGTTCACTTTCTGCGAGGTGGACTTACTGCTCATGCGAGGTGGGCAATAAGTACACTTTCTGCTCATGCGAGGTGGGCAATAAGTTCACTTTCTGCGAGGTGGACTTACTGCTCATGCGAGGTGGGCAATAAGTACACTTTCTGCGAGGTGAACTCTCTGCTCATGCGAGGTGGGCAATAAGTACACTTTCTGCGAGGTGGACTTACTGCTCATGCGAGGTGGGCAATAAGTACACTTTCTGCGAGGTGGACTTACTGCTCATGCGAGGTGGGCAATAAGTACACTTTCTGCGAGGTGGGCTTACTGCTCATGCGAGGTGGGCAATAAGTACACTTTCTGCGAGGTGGACTTACTGCTCATGCGAGGTGGGCAATAAGTACACTTTCTGCGAGGTGGACTTACTGCTCATGCGAGGTGGGCAATAAGTACACCTTCTGCGAGGTGGACTTACTGCTCATGCGAGGTGGGCAATAAGTACACTTTCTGCGAGGTGGCCTTGATGCTCATGCCAGGTGGGCAATAAGTACACTTTCTGCGAGGTGGCCTTGATGCTCATGCGAGGTGGGCAATAAGTACACTTTCTGCGAGGTGGACTTACTGCTCATGCGAGGTGGGCAATAAGTTCACTTTCTGCGAGGTGGACTTACTGCTCATGTGAGGTGGGCAATAAGTACACTTTCTGCGAGGTGGACTTACTGCTCATGCGAGGTGGGCAATAAGTACACTTTCTGCGAGGTGGACTTACTGCTCATGCGAGGTGGGCAATAAGTACACTTTCTGCGAGGTGAACTTACTGCACATGCGAGGTGGGCAATAAGTACACTTTCTGCGAGGTGGACTTACTGCTCATGCGAGGTGGGCAATAAGTACACTTTCTGAGAGGTGGGCTTACTGCTCATGCGAGGTGGGCAATAAGTACACTTTCTGCGAGGTGGGCAATAAGTACACTTTCTGCTAGGTGGACTTACTGCTCATGCGAGGTGGGCAATAAATACACTTTCTGCGAGGTGGACTTACTGCTCATGCGAGGTGGGCAATAAGTACACTTTCTGCGAGGTGGACTTACTGCTCATGCGAGGTGGGCAATAAGTACACTTTCTGCGAGGTGGCCTTGATGCTCATGCGAGGTGGGCAATAAGTACACTTTCTGCGAGGTGGACTTACTGCTCATGCGAGGTGGGCAATAAGTACACTTTCTGCGAGGTGAACTCACTGCTCATGCGAGGTGGGCAATAAGTACACTTTCTGCGAGGTGGACTTACTGCTCATGCGAGGTGGGCAATAAGTACACTTTCTGCGAGGTGGACTTACTGCTCATGCGAGGTGGGCAATAAGTACACTTTCTGCGAGGTGGACTTACTGCTCATGCGAGGTGGGCAATAAGTACACTTTCTGCGAGGTGGACTTACTGCTCATGCGAGGTGGGCAATAAGTACACTTTCTTCGAGGTGGACTTACTGCTCATGCGAGGTGGGCAATAAGTACACTTTCTGCGAGGTGGACTTACTGCTCATGCGAGGTGGGCAATAAGTTCACTTTCTGAGAGGTGGACTTACTGCTCATGCGAGGTGGGCAATAAGTACACTTTCTGCGAGGTGGCCTTGATGCTCATGCGAGGTGGGCAATAAGTACACTTTCTGCGAGATAGACTTACTGCTCATGCGAGGTGGACAATAAGTACACTTTCTGCGAGGTGGACTTACTGCTCATGCGAGGTGGGCAATAAGTACACTTTCTGCGAGGTGGACTTACTGCTCATGCGAGGTGGGCAATAAGTACACTTTCTGCGAGGTGGACTTACTGCTCATGCGAGGTGGGCAATAAGTACACTTTCTGCGAGGTGAACTCACTGCTCATGCGAGGTGGGCAATAAGTACACTTTCTGCGATTTGGACTTACTGCTCATGCGAGGTGGGCAATAAGTACACTTTCTGCGAGGTGGACTTACTGCTCATGCGAGGTGGGCAATAAGTACACTTTCTGCGAGGTGGACTTACTGCTCATGCGAGGTGGGCAATAAGTACACTTTCTGCGAGGTGGACTTACTGCTCATGCGAGGTGGGCAATAAGTACACTTTCTGCGAGGTGGACTTACTGCTCATGCGAGGTGGGCAATAAGTACACTTTCTGCGAGGTGGGCTTACTGCTCATGCGAGGTGGGCAATAAGTACACTTTCTGCGAGGTGGCCTTGATGCTCATGCGAGGTGGGCAATAAGTACACTTTCTGCGAGGTGGACTTACTGCTCATGCGAGGTGGGCAATAAGTACACTTTCTGCGAGGTGGACTTACTGCTCATGCGAGGTGGGCAATAAGTACACTTTCTGCGAGGTGGACTTACTGCTCATGCGAGGTGGGCAATAAGTACACTTTCTGCGAGGTGAACTCACTGCTCATGCGAGGTGGGCAATAAGTACACTTTCTGCGAGGTGGACTTACTGCTCATGCGAGGTGGGCAATAAGTACACTTTCTGCGAGGTGAACTCACTGCTCATGCGAGTTGGGCAATAAGTACACTTTCTGCGAGGTGGACTTACTGCTCATGCGAGGTGGGCAATAAGTACACTTTCTGCGAGGTGGCCTTGATGCTCATGCGAGGTGGGCAATAAGTACACTTTCTGCGAGGTGGACTTACTGCTCATGCGAGGTGGGCAATAAGTACACTTTCTGCGAGGTGGACTTACTGCTCATGCGAGGTGGGCAATAAGTACACTTTCTGCGAGGTGAACTCACTGCTCATGCGAGGTGGGCAATAAGTACACTTTCTGCGAGGTGGACTTACTGCTCATGCGAGGTGGGCAATAAGTACACCTTCTGCGAGGTGGACTTACTGCTCATGCGAGGTGGGCAATAAGTACACTTTCTGCGATTTGGACTTTCTGCTCATGCGAGGTGGGCAATAAGTACACTTTCTGCGAGGTGGACTTACTGCTCATGCGAGGTGGGCAATAAGTACACTTTCTGCGAGGTGGACTTACTGCTCATGCGAGGTGGGCAATAAGTACACTTTCTGCGAGGTGGACTTACTGCTCATGCGAGGTGGGCAATAAGTACACTTTCTGCGAGGTGGCCTTGATGCTCATGCGAGGTGGGCAATAAGTACACTTTCTGCGAGGTGGACTTACTGCTCATGCGAGGTGGGCAATAAGTACACTTTCTGCGAGGTGGACTTACTGCTCATGCGAGGTGGGCAATAAGTACACTTTCTGCGAGGTGGCCTTGATGCCCAAGCGAGGTGGGCAATAAGTACACTTTCTGCGAGGTGGACTTACTGCTCATGCGAGGTGGGCAATAAGTACACTTTCTGCGAGGTGGACTTACTGCTCATGCGAGGTGGGCAATAAGTACACGTTCTGCGAGGTGGACTTACTGCTCATGCGAGGGGGGCAATAAGTACACTTTCTGCGATGTGGCCTTGATGCTCATGCGAGGTGGGCAATAAGTACACTTTCTGCGAGGTGGACTTACTGCTCATGCGAGGTGGGCAATAAGTACACTTTCTGCGAGGTGGACTTACTGCTCATGCGAGGTGGGCAATAAGTACACTTTCTGCGAGGTGGACTTACTGCTCATGCGAGGTGGGCAATAAGTACACTTTCTGCGAGGTGGACTTACTGCTCATGCGAGGTGGGCAATAAGTACACTTTCTGAGAGGTGGGCTTACTGCTCATGCGAGGTGGGCAATAAGTACACTTTCTGCGAGGTGGACTTACTGCTCATGCGAGGTGGGCAATAAGTACACTTTCTGCGAGGTGGACTTACTGCTCATGCGAGGTGGGCAATAAGTACACTTTCTGCGAGGTGGACTTACTGCTCATGCGAGGTGGGCAATAAGTACACTTTCTGCGAGGTGGACTTACTGCTCATGCGAGGGGGGCAATAAGTACACTTTCTGCGATGTGGCCTTGATGCTCATGCGAGGTGGGCAATAAGTACACTTTCTGCGAGGTGGACTTACTGCTCATGCGAGGTGGGCAATAAGTACACTTTCTGCGAGGTGGACTTACTGCTCATGCGAGGTGGGCAATAAGTACACTTTCTGCGAGGTGGACTTACTGCTCATGCGAGGTGGGCAATAAGTACACTTTCTGCGAGGTGGACTTACTGCTCATGCGAGGTGGGCAATAAGTACACTTTCTGCGAGGTGAACTCACTGCTCATGCGAGGTGGGCAATAAGTACACTTTGTGCGAGGTGGACTTACTGCTCATGCGAGGTGAGCAATAAGTACACTTTCTGCGAGGTGGACTTACTGCTCATGCGAGGTGGGCAATAAGTACACTTTCTGCGAGGTGGACTTACTGCTCATGCGAGGTGGGCAATAAGTACACTTTCTGCGAGGTGGACTTACTGCTCATGCGAGGTGGGCAATAAGTACACTTTCTGCGAGGTGGACTTACTGCTCATGCGAGGTGGGCAATAAGTACACTTTCTGCGAGGTGGACTTACTGCTCATGCGAGGTGGGCAATAAGTACACTTTCTGCGAGGTGGACTTACTGCTCATGCGAGGGGGGCAATAAGTACACTTTCTGCGATGTGGCCTTGATGCTCATGCGAGGTGGGCAATAAGTACACTTTCTGCGAGGTGGACTTACTGCTCATGCGAGGTGGGCAATAAGTACACTTTCTGCGAGGTGGACTTACTGCTCATGCGAGGTGGGCAATAAGTACACTTTCTGCGAGGTGGACTTACTGCTCATGCGAGGTGGGCAATAAGTACACTTTCTGCGAGGTGGACTTACTGCTCATGCGAGGTGGGCAATAAGTACACTTTCTGCGAGGTGAACTCACTGCTCATGCGAGGTGGGCAATAAGTACACTTTGTGCGAGGTGGACTTACTGCTCATGCGAGGTGAGCAATAAGTACACTTTCTGCGAGGTGGACTTACTGCTCATGCGAGGTGGGCAATAAGTACACTTTCTGCGAGGTGGACTTACTGCTCATGCGAGGTGGGCAATAAGTACACTTTCTGCGAGGTGGACTTACTGCTCATGCGAGGTGGGCAATAAGTACACTTTCTGCGAGGTGGACTTACTGCTCATGCGAGGTGGGCAATAAGTACACTTTCTGCGAGGTGGACTTACTGCTCATGCGAGGTGGGCAATAAGTACACTTTCTGCGAGGTGGACTTACTGCTCATGCGAGGTGGGCAATAAGTACACTTTCTGCGAGGTGGACTTACTGCTCATGCGAGGTGGGCAATAAGTACACTTTCTGCGAGGTGGACTTACTGCTCATGCGAGGTGGGCAATAAGTACACTTTCTGCGAGGTGGCCTTGATGCCCAAGCGAGGTGGGCAATAAGTACACTTTCTGCGAGGTGGACTTACTGCTCATGCGAGGTGGGCAATAAGTACACTTTCTTCGAAGTGGACTTACTGCTCATGCGAGGTGGGCAATAAGTACACTTTCTGCGAGGTGGACTTACTGCTCATGCGAGGTGGGCAATAAGTACACTTTCTGCGAGGTGGACTTACTGCTCATGCGAGGTGGGCAATAAGTACACTTTCTGCGAGGTGGACTTACTGCTCATGCGAGGTGGGCAATAAGTACACTTTCTGCGAGGTGGACTTACTGCTCATGCGAGGTGGGCAATAAGTACACTTTCTGCGAGGTGGACTTACTGCTCATGCGAGGTGGGCAATAAGTACACTTTCTGCGAGGTGGACTTACTGCTCATGCGAGGTGGGCAATAAGTACACTTTCTGCGAGGTGGACTTACTGCTCATGCGAGGTGGGCAATAAGTACACTTTCTGCGAGGTGGACTTACTGCTCATGCGAGGTGGGCAATAAGTACACTTTCTGCGAGGTGGCCTTGATGCCCAAGCGAGGTGGGCAATAAGTACACTTTCTGCGAGGTGGACTTACTGCTCATGCGAGGTGGGCAATAAGTACACTTTCTGCGAGGTGGACTTACTGCTCATGCGAGGTGGGCAATAAGTACACTTTCTGCGAGGTGGACTTACTGCTCATGCGAGGGGGGCAATAAGTACACTTTCTGCGATGTGGCCTTGATGCTCATGCGAGGTGGGCAATAAGTACACTTTCTGCGAGGTGGACTTACTGCTCATGCGAGGTGGGCAATAAGTACACTTTCTGCGAGGTGGACTTACTGCTCATGCGAGGTGGGCAATAAGTACACTTTCTGCGAGGTGGACTTACTGCTCATGCGAGGTGGGCAATAAGTACACTTTCTGCGAGGTGGACTTACTGCTCATGCGAGGTGGGCAATAAGTACACTTTCTGCGAGGTGGACTTACTGCTCATGCGAGGTGGGCAATAAGTACACTTTGTGCGAGGTGGACTTACTGCTCATGCGAGGTGAGCAATAAGTACACTTTCTGCGAGGTGGACTTACTGCTCATGCGAGGTGGGCAATAAGTACACTTTCTGCGAGGTGGACTTACTGCTCATGCGAGGTGGGCAATAAGTACACTTTCTGCGAGGTGGACTTACTGCTCATGCGAGGTGGGCAATAAGTACACTTTCTGCGAGGTGGACTTACTGCTCATGCGAGGTGGGCAATAAGTACACTTTCTGAGAGGTGGGCTTACTGCTCATGCGAGGTGGGCAATAAGTACACTTTCTGCGAGGTGGACTTACTGCTCATGCGAGGTGGGCAATAAGTACACTTTCTGCGAGGTGGACTTACTGCTCATGCGAGGTGGGCAATAAGTACACTTTCTGCGAGGTGGACTTACTGCTCATGCGAGGTGGGCAATAAGTACACTTTCTGCGAGGTGGACTTACTGCTCATGCGAGGGGGGCAATAAGTACACTTTCTGCGATGTGGCCTTGATGCTCATGCGAGGTGGGCAATAAGTACACTTTCTGCGAGGTGGACTTACTGCTCATGCGAGGTGGGCAATAAGTACACTTTCTGCGAGGTGGACTTACTGCTCATGCGAGGTGGGCAATAAGTACACTTTCTGCGAGGTGGACTTACTGCTCATGCGAGGTGGGCAATAAGTACACTTTCTGCGAGGTGGACTTACTGCTCATGCGAGGTGGGCAATAAGTACACTTTCTGCGAGGTGAACTCACTGCTCATGCGAGGTGGGCAATAAGTACACTTTGTGCGAGGTGGACTTACTGCTCATGCGAGGTGAGCAATATGTACACTTTCTGCGAGGTGGACTTACTGCTCATGCGAGGTGGGCAATAAGTACACTTTCTGCGAGGTGGACTTACTGCTCATGCGAGGTGGGCAATAAGTACACTTTCTGCGAGGTGGACTTACTGCTCATGCGAGGTGGGCAATAAGTACACTTTCTGCGAGGTGGACTTACTGCTCATGCGAGGTGGGCAATAAGTACACTTTCTGCGAGGTGGACTTACTGCTCATGCGAGGTGGGCAATAAGTACACTTTCTGCGAGGTGGACTTACTGCTCATGCGAGGTGGGCAATAAGTACACTTTCTGCGAGGTGGACTTACTGCTCATGCGAGGTGGGCAATAAGTACACTTTCTGCGAGGTGGACTTACTGCTCATGCGAGGTGGGCAATAAGTACACTTTCTGCGAGGTGGCCTTGATGCCCAAGCGAGGTGGGCAATAAGTACACTTTCTGCGAGGTGGACTTACTGCTCATGCGAGGTGGGCAATAAGTACACTTTCTTCGAAGTGGACTTACTGCTCATGCGAGGTGGGCAATAAGTACACTTTCTGCGAGGTGGACTTACTGCTCATGCGAGGTGGGCAATAAGTACACTTTCTGCGAGGTGGACTTACTGCTCATGCGAGGTGGGCAATAAGTACGCTTTCTGCGAGGTGGACTTACTGCTCATGCGAGGTGGGCAATAAGTACACTTTCTGCGAGGTGGACTTACTGCTCATGCGAGGTGGGCAATAAGTACACTTTCTGCGAGGTGGACTTACTGCTCATGCGAGGTGGGCAATAAGTACACTTTCTGCGAGGTGGACTTACTGCTCATGCGAGGTGGGCAATAAGTACACTTTCTGCGAGGTGGACTTACTGCTCATGCGAGGTGGGCAATAAGTACACTTTCTGCGAGGTGGACTTACTGCTCATGCGAGGTGGGCAATAAGTACACTTTCTGCGAGGTGGCCTTGATGCCCAAGCGAGGTGGGCAATAAGTACACTTTCTGCGAGGTGGACTTACTGCTCATGCGAGGTGGGCAATAAGTACACTTTCTGCGAGGTGGACTTACTGCTCATGCGAGGTGGGCAATAAGTACACTTTCTGCGAGGTGGACTTACTGCTCATGCGAGGGGGGCAATAAGTACACTTTCTGCGATGTGGCCTTGATGCTCATGCGAGGTGGGCAATAAGTACACTTTCTGCGAGGTGGACTTACTGCTCATGCGAGGTGGGCAATAAGTACACTTTCTGCGAGGTGGACTTACTGCTCATGCGAGGTGGGCAATAAGTACACTTTCTGCGAGGTGGACTTACTGCTCATGCGAGGTGGGCAATAAGTACACTTTCTGCGAGGTGGACTTACTGCTCATGCGAGGTGGGCAATAAGTACACTTTCTGCGAGGTGGACTTACTGCTCATGCGAGGTGGGCAATAAGTACACTTTGTGCGAGGTGGACTTACTGCTCATGCGAGGTGAGCAATAAGTACACTTTCTGCGAGGTGGACTTACTGCTCATGCGAGGTGGGCAATAAGTACACTTTCTGCGAGGTGGACTTACTGCTCATGCGAGGTGGGCAATAAGTACACTTTCTGCGAGGTGGACTTACTGCTCATGCGAGGTGGGCAATAAGTACACTTTCTGCGAGGTGGACTTACTGCTCATGCGAGGTGGGCAATAAGTACACTTTCTGCGAGGAGGACTTACTGTTCATGCGAGGTGGGCAATAAGTACACTTTCTGCGAGGTGGACTTACTGCTCATGCGAGGTGGGCAATAAGTACACTTTCTGAGAGGTGGACTTACTGCTCATGCGAGGTGGGCAATAAGTACACTTTCTGCGAGGTGGACTTACTGCTCATGCGAGGTGGGCAATAAGTACACTTTCTGCGAGGTGGACTTACTGCTCATGCGAGGTGGGCAATAAGTACACTTTCTGCGAGGTGGACTTACTGCTCATGCGAGGTGGGCAATAAGTTCACTTTCTGCGAGGAGGACTTACTGTTCATGCGAGGTGGGCAATAAGTACACTTTCTGCGAGGTGGACTTACTGCTCATGCGAGGTGGGCAATAAGTACACTTTCTGCGAGGTGGCCTTGATGCTCATGCGAGGTGGGCAATAAGTACACTTTGTGCGAGGTGGACTTACTGCTCATGCGAGGTGGGCAATAAGTACACTTTCTGCGAAATGGACTTACTGCTCATGCGAGGTGGGCAATAAGTACACTTTCTGCGAAATGGACTTACTGCTCATGCGAGGTGGGCAATAAGTACACTTTCTGCGAGGTGGACTTACTGCTCATGCGAAGTGGGCAATAAGTACACTTTCTGCGAGGTGGCCTTGATGCTCATGCGAGGTGGGCAATAAGTACACTTTCTGCGAGGAGGACTTACTGCTCATGCGAGGTGGGCAATAAGTACACTTTCTGCGAGGTGGACTTACTGCTCATGCGAGGTGGGCAATAAGTACACTTTCTGCGAGGTGGCCTTGATGCTCATGCGAGGTGGGCAATAAGTACACTTTCTGCGAGGTGGACTTACTGCTCATGCGAGGTGGGCAATAAGTACACTTTCTGCGAGGTGGACCTACTGCTCATGCGAGGTGGGCAATAAGTACACTTTCTGCGAGGTGGACTTACTGCTCATGCGAGGTGGGCAATAAGTACACTTTCTGCGAGGTGGACTTACTGCTCATGCGAGGTGGGCAATAAGTACACTTTCTGCGAGGTGGACTTACTGCTTATGCGAGGTGGGCAATAAGTACACTTTCTGCGAGGTGGACTTACTGCTCATGCGAGGTGGGCAATAAGTACACTTTCTGCGAGGTGGCCTTGATGCTCATGCGAGGTGGGCAATAAGTACACTTTCTGCGAGGTGGACTTACTGCTCATGCGAGGTGAGCAATAAGTACACTTTCTGCGAGGTGGACTTACTGCTCATGCGAGGTGGGCAATAAGTACACTTTCTGCGAGGTGGACTTACTGCTCATGCGAGGTGGGCAATAAGTACACTTTCTGCGAGGTGAACTTACTGCTCATGCGAGGTGGGCAATAAGTACACTTTCTGCGAGGTGGACTTACTGCTCATGCGAGGTGGGCAATAAGTACACCTTCTGCGAGGTGGACTTACTGCTCATGCGAGGTGGGCAATAAGTACACTTTCTGCGAGGTGGACTTACTGCTAATGCGAGGTGAGCAATAAGTACACTTTCTGCGAGGTGGACTTACTGCTCATGCGAGGTGGGCAATAAGTACACTTTCTGCGAGGTGGACTTACTGCTCATGCGAGGTGGGCAATAAGTACACTTTCTACGAGGTGGACTTACTGCTCATGCGAGGTGGGCAATAAGTACACTTTCTGCGAGGTGGACTTACTGCTCATGCGAGGTGGGCAATACGTAGACTTTCTGCGAGGTGGACTTACTGCTCATGCGAGGTGAGCAATAAGTACACTTTCTGCGAGGTGGACTTACTGCTCATGCGAGGTGGGCAATAAGTACACTTTCTGCGAGGTGAACTCACTGCTCATGCGAGGTGGGCAATAAGTACACTTTCTGCGAGGTGAACTTACTACTCATGCGAGGTGGGCAATAAGTACACTTTCTGCGAGGTGGACTTACTGCTCATGCGAGGTGGGCAATAAGTACACTTTGTGCGAGGTGGACTTACTGCTCATGCGAGGTGAGCAATAAGTACACTTTCTGCGAGGTGGACTTACTGCTCATGCGAGGTGGGCAATAAGTACACTTTCTGCGAGGTGGACTTACTGCTCATGCGAGGTGGGCAATAAGTACACTTTCTGCGAGGTGGACTTACTGCTCATGCGAGGTGGACAATAAGTTCACTTTCTGCGAGGTGGACTTATTGCTCATGCGAGGTGGGCAATAAGTACACTTTCTGCGAGGTGAACTCACTGCTCATGCGAGGTGGGCAATAAGTACACTTTCTGCGAGGTGGACTTACTGCTCATGCGAGGTGGGCAATAAGTACACTTTCTGCGAGGTGGACTTACTGCTCATGCGAGATGGGCAATAAGTACACTTTCTGCGAGGTGAACTCACTGCTCATGCGAGGTGGGCAATAAGTACACTTTCTGCGAGGTGGCCTTGATGCTCATGCGAGGTGGGCAATAAGTACACTTTCTGCGAGGCGGACTTACTGCTCATGCGAGGTGGGCAATAAGTACACTTTCTGCGAGGTGGACTTACTGCTCATGCGAGGTGGGCAATAAGTACACTTTCTGCGAGGTGAACTTACTGCTCATGCGAGGTGGGCAATAAGTACACTTTCTGCGAGGTGGACTTATTGCTCATGCGAGGTGGGCAATAAGTACACTTTCTGCGAGGTGGACTTACTGCTCATGTGAGGTGAGCAATAAGTACACTTTCTGCGAGGTGGACTTACTGCTCATGCGAGGTGGGCAATAAGTACACTTTCTGCGAGGTGGGCAATAAGTACACTTTCTGCGAGGTGGACTTACTGCTCATGCGAGGTGGGCAATAAGTACACTTTCTGCGAGGTGGACTTACTGCTCATGTTTTTATTTGCTATAAACTAGTGGACTGTAACACATTTTAGAAATATAATTTTATCCCGACCGCTCTCCTTGGCGTTCGTCGCCTGAGTGCTGATAGCGAACTGCCGGGGTGATCCTGCATGCACACACACACAGGATCGGATGATCTTGTGTGGTAGATTGTTCCTTTGTGCGCTTATTCTCGCACAGGCTCTCGTTCTATATTAAGAATATTGAACACACTGCCCACTTTAAACCTACAGGTTTAATTAATTTTATTCGTATCTAGTACGTTCGTTTTTATTTATTGAAATAATAGTTTCATAAATTGTTTTTCTGTAATTATTCATAAATTGTGGCTTTCTCTGAACAGCATTCGCTCAACGAGCTTGGAAAAACCATGGACGCCCCTGTTTATGTCCGTGGAAAACCAAGTCTATTCAGATAACACATTTCGGTGCATGTTTGGCTATGCTTTGCAATTTGTGCATGCTTAAAGCTGGCTAAGTAACCCTGTCACTATATTCTGCACGCGCTGCAGTATCCTGTCCCAGTTGTCCAATCGCTGCAACTCCACTTCTCGCACACTGGGGCCAGGATGAACTATCTGACCTCTGGTCAGAAAAGGTCTTCATATTGGTGCGTCGGGCTCGTTCGGATTGCTGGGGATATGCTCTGTGCCCCTGCCAACTTTGACTTCTTAGAGTCAGAACTTCGCTTGTTTCTCCTCTCTTGGCTTCTGGTCAGAATAGGTTGTGGTGTTGGTGCGTCGGGGTCGTTCAGTTCACTGAAGATGTGCTCAGTGACCCTGCCCACTTTGACTTCTCCGAGTCAAAACTTAGCCTGATGCTTCTCTCGTGGCCTCGTAAACTATATACAATGTGGCGCTCGCAAAGAAAAAATAGAAATAATAAAATGTTAGTGTGTTCTAATTACGGCTGTTATTTGCCAAATATATTACATGTTTATAGAATTTTTATATATTTATTGCTACATATTGCCAATATCTATTATACATATGAATACAAAGTTATACGGAACGGTTGCGGATTACTCTGGAATATGTTGTTGTATATGTCTTTGAATAAATAATTATTGGTTTATTTATTTTGTTATGGTTTGACTTTCGCTTTAAAGATAACGAATGTCACCAATCACGTGTGTCGCATCTATCTGCCGGTTTTGTTGTATGAAAATGCGCTTGCGCTTTTACCTTTATAATTGTTTCCACCCTCGGCCCTTGCACCTATAAGCCGTGGGCTGCGTCGAGAAATGGAGGAATTTGCCATCCCCATCCTCTGTTCCCAAAACACCTATGATGTACATAGGTTTCCGAAGAGTGGTCTAAATTAGTGAACTCCCCTTTTGGGAAGTTCTCTAAGTCAGAGTTCTCACTTTCTGTCCCCCGATAACCCTCCGAGCCGTAGGGAGTAGGCATCCTCTCGGGAAGTTCCCTAACACACTCAGGATGGGTCGGAGGTTGCGTCGATAAGTGGAACCAACTTTAATTCTTATTCTATGCCCCCCGCAAGTCGTAAATTGGCAAGCAGCACAGAAATTAAGAAAGTTATGTATGTAGACATTTTATTTTTATTTATTTATATTTTTTTTTTATTATTTCCCGACAGACGGAGTCTTCACATCGTTGAAATGAAACCGTATTCCTAAATCATGCGTACATGATTGACCGGGAAAAACGAACGAGAGACGAACAAAGAAAATTAAACTGTTTTGTAGAGAGATATTGGTAGGCGTTCAATGCAACCGTAACTCCTCTACCTAAGCCAAACATTCGCTCGATGGAGCTGACACAAAATATCCGCGCGCAAGCGGTCATTCATCGAGGATCGCGAACGAGAAAGGAAGAAAGAAGAAGAAAGAAAGAAAGAAGAAAAAAAAAAGGGTTTCGTTTGTTATTACAAACGATGGCATTCCAGCATGTTTCCATGCAATTGTATATTCACACCCACAAATTGTAGGCTATCCCGACCAACCGTAAACTATCTACCTAAACCGGGAGCGTCGCAAACGGGAAGCGAAAAAAAAGGAAAAAGGGTTTCGTTTGTAATTTTTGATGGGATTTGAGCGTCCCTGCCTGGATGCAATAGCGACACACAGATCAGGCGGTTATGGTGCTTCGAAAAAGTATCCGTAAAGGATAATGTTTTTGTAACGACCCACAAATTATTGGCTGACCCAACCATGAAAGCAAATAATATAAATAACACCTGCGAAATTGAAACTGAACACGCGTGTGTTTATGTATCAAATATCCCTTTTTATTGCAGCGAGCATGCACAAACAATTTCTTCTTCGAACGCCCGAATTGGTATTTTTTAGGAAAATTAATCATGCTACATCACTATATATTACATGCAAACATTGCTGTTGCACCAACTTGACCATGATACAATTGAACTGATTCGGGCTTGCATACGCAGAAAACCCCGCTTGCAAACAATCACTAAAATGCACTTATATATATGTACATATGTATATATACATATGTCTTGATAACTTACCCCGAATTGGTTTATATTCGCCTGTTGAAGTTAGAATTGATCCTTTATTTTTTTTTTTAATTAAAAAGTTAATATAAATAGGACTAGCTCACTGTTCGGCTCTGAAGGACCGTGTAAAATAAACTCACTACGTTTAGGTTCAGAATTATGTTTTTATTTGACATAACTAGTGGACTGTAACACATTTTAATATTATAATTTTAACACAACCGCTCTCCTTGGAGTTCGTCGCCTGAGTGCTGATAGCGAACTGGATCGGATCGGATGATTTTGTGTGGTAGATTATTCCTTTGTGCGCTTATTCTCGCACAGGCTTTCGTTCTATATTAAGAATATTGAACACCCATCTTCTTCTTCACAATAGCCCACAAGTTTTCTATCACATTTAAATCGAGGCTTTGTGCGCCGTGGCGTAGTGGGTAGGTGCGTCGACTCCTACGCTCGATGTTGTCGGTTCGAATCCCGAAAAAAACCATACAAACATTTTTTCACGGCTCCATCTCTTTCGAATCACTGACAATGCTCAAAGAGTATAACTGTTTAGAAGTAGCTTCTCAATCTCGCCGGTCGAAGTCGGCATTAAATTGTAGGTCTCCTCCACTCGTGAGAAGGCCCAGGTCCACCTCGGACTGTAGCGCCGCCATTATTATTATTTGTGCTGGCCATTTCATTGTCTGAAAACTTTGGTTTTCCAACAAACTCTTGACAATCCTTGCTGTGTGCTTGAGGTCACGGTCCTGTTGGAAAATTATTTTACCCGTGGGATAAGTACAATTTTCAACAAAACCCAGGCAAATTGGTTTAAAAAAATATCTAAGTAATTTTCCTTTCTCATAATCCCTGAAATTTAAATTTGTACTAATGGGCCGACGTGCCACCAAGTAAAGCAGCCCCAAACCATCAAACTACTTCCACCATGTTTCACAGTCTGCTTAACGTGGTGCCTTTGAAGTGTTTCGTTTAGGCGGTGCCAATAGTACGCCTTCCCATCGGACTGGAACCTGTTTATTTTAGTTTTATCAGACCAAATTACTCGTTTCCAGTCTTCTGCAGTGCAGTTTTTATGTTATTTGCAGAACTTTAGTCGGGCCTTTACATTTTTTTCGGAAAGTGCTGGTTTCTTCTTTTTTATAGCGAATACCAGCCCTTCTAGCAGTCCACTCGCTTACAATTTTGGAAATCAGTGTTTTGGCGTCTTTTTTGCCATAAGATTCTCATAAGCCGAGCATCTCCATCTGTCAACAGTTTTGGGCGCCCACCTTTATTATGCACTGTCTCAATTTGTTTCCTTTTCCGCACCATAAGTACGGTGCGATGGCATAGACCGAATTTCTGTGCTATGTCCCGAGGTGAAAGGCCTTTTTGAGACAGCACAACAATGTTGTTCTCAATATCGTCTGGTATTTTCCTCATTGTTTTAAATGGTAAAATTTAATATTTTATATTGTTTAATATTTATTAAAAACTTGACTTTTTTAACTGGAATGTCTTTGCGACCGCTCAATATGATGTCAAAGTCAGAGTGCCGAAATATTTCACAAAATATGATACGTCAAGCTTGGACCTAACGGTAAATGCACGAAAAATTAAAGAAAAATTCAAACGTGAAAACTGGATACATGGGATGCGCTTGATTTTTATTTCATTTTAGCCGTTGTAATTGTACGATTTCTTTCACTAAATCTTTTAGAAATTAAATAAGCAAACAGCTCTGAAAATTTCAACCAAATCCGTCATAAGGAAAAAAAATTATTGACGAAAAACCACGAAAACTGAATTTATGTATCCAGTTTTGCTCGCGACTGTAGGTACTGCTCCATTTAAGGTGAAGAGTTCAGCTTAGAAGATTGTTGTTAAAGCATAAAGAAGGCAAATAAATATACAGTGAAACTTTTCTATAGCGGACACCCGCGGACCATCAAGTTTGTCCGTTATATAGCAGTGTCCGTTCTAGGGAGCTAACGTAAGTTATTCATGGAAATTAAATTTTAAAATTTTGAAAAAAATAAGTTAAATTTATTATATGTACGTATTACATTTCACATATGACATATTCTTTTGTACTTACATCTGTACAATTTTATAAATAATATGTGCATACTCTAGGTATTCACTTCTTTTGGAAAAACGTGCACCAAAATTTAATGAATAAACTGAACAGCGTAGCACTCAAAGACAGTGCCAATTCAGTTCCAAAACACGTACGAGTCGATTACTTACATTCAATGTTTCTAACGCTTTAGGCATTTTGTAATATATTGTAGAAACAGAATACCTTTGTAAAGCAGAGTGCGTTCGTCTCTACTAGGACTGGGTGTTCTCACACGTGTTAGTCTGCATGTAGACCAAGAGGATGCATTTATACATACGAGGGGCGTTCAATATATTCTCGGTATCGGGGTGAAGCTGTGGTTGTATATATAAATTGACTTATTTATCAAGTAATACTATTATTTTAGTGCATTCATGTAAAATTTCATATAAATATGATTATTAATTCGCGTTTTATCTCTAGTTAAACAGAATCATAATGGCAACTGAGACGATGGTGAAAATTGAGCATCGCGCTGTAATTAAATTTCTCACTAAACAAGGAAAAAGTCAAAAAACTATTCATGAAGAGATGGTGGCTGTTTACCAGGGTTCCGCAACTTCATTATCAACTGTGCAAAAGTGGTCAAGTGAGTTCGAAAAACTTGTTCTTGAGGATGCCCGAATAAAGGTGAAAATGATGGCATAGATCACCAAGCTTTCAATTGGTACCATTCACACCATTCTTCATGACCATCTTAACCTTTCAAAGGTCAGTGCAAGGTGGGTGCCACAAATGCTCACAGCGCCTCAGAAAAAAGTGAGAATCGCATGCTGTAGAGAGCTTTTGGAGATGTGTAGTGAGAACGCGGACGGTGTTATGGATCGAATTGTTACTGGTGACGAAACATGGGTCCACCACTATGACCCTGAAAGCAAACAAGAGTCCATGCAGTGGCATAAAAAAGGAACAGACCCCCCGAAGAAGTTCAAAGTCACTCCGTCTGCCGGGAAGCTCATGGCCACAGTTTTTTGGGACTCAAAGGGAATCTTGCTCATTGAGTACAAAAAAAAGGTGAAACCATCAACGCCACATCCTTCGCTTCCAAAGAAAAGACGGGGTAAACTCGCAGCGGGTGTGTTGCTTCTTCATGACAACGCTCCTGTTCACACGGCGCGAGCTTCCAAGGCTGCTGCGCGAAATTGTGGTTTCGAAGAAATCCAACACCCACCCTATAGTCCAGACCTTGCCCCTAGTGATTATTTCCTGTTTCCGGATTTGAAAAAATGTCTTCGTGGAAAAAGATTTTCGGATGATGAAGAACTCAAGTCGACAATAAATGGGTATTTTGCAGAGAAAGAGGAAATTTATTTTTTTGAGGGTTTAAAAAGGCTTATCTCAAGATGTGACAAATGCATTGATGTTAGGGGAGATTATATTGAAAAATAAAAACAATTTAAATTGAATTCGCATTTTCCTTAATATCGATACCGAGAATATATTGAACGCCCCTCGTACATTATTTTTTTTTCTCTTCCATCTTCCTTTTTGCTTTGTGTGTCCGTTATTAGGGGTACAACTGCTCAATATGCGTTGAAATTCATGTCCGTGTCTGGTATAGAGGGCGTCCGTTGTAAAGTCGTCAACATACACGAATAGCCCTATCCCCATGCCGGGACCATGAGGAATTGTCCGTAAAGAGGGGTGTCCGTAAAGAGAAGTTTCACTATATTTTTGAATCTTACCCAAAGCAGAAAAGAAGATGAAAAGATCTTCTTTGTCATCATAATCAAAATCAAAGCCACTTCAAATTCCTGTAAAATCAAACACTGAAGAAAAAAGAAAACTGTCTTTTAATGCCCAGTTTTTATTGATAAATAAAACAAAATAATTTGTATTAATACACTTTTAGTTGAAAATTGTTGATCAATTCTCTACTATTCATTCATTTTCTTTATTAAGAACACCACTAGGTTCAAGGTATCTATAACAAAAAAATGTTCTCTCTTAACGACAAGCTTTAAAATGTGTAAAAAAAGGATTTATATTTTCAAAGTTTGCTTATTATTTTTATGAAATATAAATTGAACAGTGGTAGGTTTGTTTTTTGTTTCTTGGTTTTTATTAAGAAGCATACATCTAAACAAATCAGCACCTTCCATTGAAATTATCGAAACTTTTTAAGGAGCATGTTTTTTTTCAATTGAAAGTACATATCTACATTTACTTCTTATCAAAACACTGTCTTACATCTGAAGGACACTCTAAATAAATTCTCCTAAAACTATTTTTTTTTCTCATAACTAAAGACAGTAATATTATGAAAAAAAAAGCGCAAAGTCAAAAATAATACGACAGAAATAAATGCAGTTCTTGATTTTATAACCTGGATGTAGAGCTACGATGTTGCAGTATAATGAACATGGATGGGTGTTCAATGTAGTACATAGATCCTAGCAAAAAATAAGAACATAGCCCATTTTGGGTACTGGTTTCTGCTTTCTATAGAAAAGAAAACCAGAGAGGGTCTGCATCATTGGATTCAGTCTTTAAACGTTTCAATCACATACCAGTTTTATGTTGAACATATTCTTCCTATTCAACACTCTTTCTCCTCAGCTATTTGTGAATGCCATTGTCAGGAAGCAATTTGTATAAATTTTTCTTTGCTTAAACTCTCTTCTCCTCTACCACCTACGTCTATTTCAAGGAGAGAATGACCAAGATGAGCAATATATTCAACACCAAACACTGTTTACAATGCGAAAATTAACTATCTGGTCTACATTAGGCATATTTACTTTTTCACGATTTCCGTGAATTAAATTTTTTTTTTTCTCAAGCCTGGTGTAAAATAAGTAAAATTAAATTCATATGAAAAAAATTTGCATTCAAGTGACTTTTTAGTTTAGAGATCTATGATGCGCTCCATCATGCAAAACATTATTAAATGAAAATTCTTGAAAAAAATACACGCAAGACTTAAATCCTACATAAAAACATTTAAAAAATGGAATGGAAATAATCAGACGAAAACTGTCTTGCTTTTGATACAGGTATTGAAAATTTATTAAGTGACTTTTATGAGCTTAGGTTAGGTTAGGGGGTGATGACTGTACCTCACATAGACCAGTTTGTGCCGTAGTGATTTGACCTTAGAGTTGCCATCAGAGCCTGAGGCAGAACGATTCAGAGCCATGTGCGATTTTGATGAGATGTGTATTCATGAGAGCCACAGCATTTACTGATTTGATCACTTCTATTACGCATGTTTCTGTTTTTTCACGAGTGAGGAGAACTTACAGTTTAAAGCCGACTTCAACTGGCAGAGTTTGAGATGTATTGCCAAAACAAACAAGCGAACATTTAATTATTAAGGTTCCGTATGTCCGTCGGCCTGTCACACTTTTATTTTCTACATTTATTTATTACATTATATATATTTTTTATATAGACTTACTACAAAATATCGGCATGAAATTCTGGAATTAGGTACTTAGGCCTACAAATCATTTTTCATGCATGGACATATAAAAAGTGGGGCCATTTGGCTCCAAAGTCGGTTTTTAAGCGTCTCCTCTTGCCATTTCTGGACCGAAGTGCTCAAGAATTTGAAAATATCACAAAATCATCACTTGGCTTCATTGAGTACTTTCATTTAAAACAATTGCAAGCATTCTGACCCAAATAGTTTTGAAGATATTGGCCAGAAACGGTAAATCATCGACATGCGAATTGCGAAGATCTGAGAACGCAATTTTGTAGACATCAGCGTAAACATTAAGAAATGATATACAGTGGATTCCGCTTTATTGGGGCATTGCTTTATAGGGACAGCCGCTTAAATGAGACAAAAAATGTCGCCCTATGTGTCCCAATTAGGCGGAATCCACTGCATATCAAAATATCGGTTTATAATATATATATAATGGCGGCGCTACAGTCCGAGGTGGACCTGGGCCTAGCTTCTCAGCAACCACTCGTGTTGTGCGTGCTATTGTTCTCTCCCAAGTGGAGGGGACCTACAGTTTAATGCCGACTCCGAACGGCGAGATTGAGAAGCTTTTTCTAGACAGTTATATTCTTTGAGCATTGTCAGTGATTCGAAAGAGGTGGAGCCGTGAAAAAATGTTTGATGTTTTTTTCGAGATTCGAACCGACGACCTCGATGGTAGGAGTCGACGCACCTACCCACTACGCCACGGCGTCCACAAAATATCGGTTTACAGATGTGTAAATCTCGAGATATCAAAGACTTAATATTTTCAAGATTATCATTTTCACACATGAATTCCATGCTGATAGTTGATTGGGCTTGAAGTTAAAAGAAAACTTAGCTGAAATAGTTTGAATTCGTCGCCTGATTATCAGAAATGCTCCCATCAAACAATATTTATGCGATGGAACGTTCGCAGTGCGAGTCCAAGTAACTCTTTCCCAGATTATATATATAAAGTTTCGCACTAAATGCTTCTAATTCCATAATGGCTTGCAGCACTATTCGAGTTTCATTAAACTGATTTAAGGCCATTTAAGTATATTATGGTTTTGTCTTGAAACCCGCTTAAATCAGTTATGGTTTTGCCTTCAGATGTGTTTTATAGACAACCGAATCCCGCAGAAGGCCACATTAAACTTTGCAAACAAATCGAACTTTGTCTGATTCTAACTGAAGCTCACCAAAGACACATCATACCCCTTTCCTGACAAAACACGGAATACGTGCAGAATAGTGAATCCTCACAATTAATAAGGCTAAATGAAATTAACGCACGCACACAAACACTGATAGCGGTAGCTCTACATCCAGTTTGAAATTAAAACAAATTTAATTTGCAATATCTAAGTTGATGTGGACGTGGTTCGTTCATTTGTTGCACAGATTACTCATGAAAAACAAAAACAAATAAAAAAAATAAAATAAACTTACAAATTAGAGAACAACAAGATTAAAGTAAAATTGTTTTTTTCTTTGTGAAAATATTAAAACGTAAGATTTAATAACGAACGAATTAAATATCTTTCGTTTATAATAGAAAACAATGACTAATGAAAAAAGTATGTTTTTCACTAGTTAAGGCAATATTTAATGGTGTGTAGTTATATACAGATATTATTAGTTATAACTTCATAAAAATTTTGAATATAGTTCATGTAGGAGTACTTGTTTTGGTACAGCATCTTCTATTCATTTTACAAGCAACGACAGGAAGACCACACCACAAACGATAAACGAAATTTTGTTTTCTCTTTAGTTAGTATTAGTATTTTGTTAAATAATAAAATTATTAAGACTTGATCGTGAACAGTTCGAGATCCTTAACAATATATTAATGTGATAGCTTGTGTATACGTTTTTCACCGCTGCAATTGGCGCCAAAAAAAGGAAGATTAAAATAAGAAAATAAAAAAAAACGGTTTTTGGGATGTTTTTGCATCACACTTGGACCACTCAAAATTATTTACACTAATGTTATTCAAATAATGCACATAAGAACAGTGATCTGTTGCCAAATCTCACCTACACTTCTCCTTTTCTCAATCATAGATCCGTTTTAGTCTCAAATCTTCCCATCGGCGAACGGTTTGAATCCGATAACTCCAACCATATGTATGTGTTATTTTGGTTTTGTTTATGTATATTCATATATATTGTTGTTAATTTTTTTGTGCGACTGCATATAATAATGCATTCATTTTCTTAAGGTTTTGATTTGTTGTTGTGTTTTTTGTTTTCTTCTCATATTTTCTGATGCTGGCGTTGGTGTTGTTTGCAATCTTGAGAGCTTACAAGAGAATATTGGCTGTACTAGTTATCTTTTCGTGCAGCTCTCCTGCGCACAGCAACTGGACTAGATTTCTTTTGAGATTTTGTGGCAAGTTCGGAGTCGTCTTTTTCGTTGTTATCTGGTTTGTTTTCTTTTTCCGATTCACTACTAGATTTCTTTGCATTGTTCTCCTCGCTACCTGATGTCTCTGAGGCTTCACTTTCTTCGGCTTCTTCTTCACCGTCATTAGATTCCTCTTCCTCTTCATCGTCATCATTGTGTTTAACATCGTCTACAATCTCATCGTCGACATCGCTGTGGCCCTTTCCATCGGACAATGAAAAGCTTTGACGCTCAACCTTCTTCGCTGGATACAGGAAGTCAACAATGCACACCAAAATCAATCCCAGTGCAGCACCGACAAATATTGTTGCAGTGGCAAGAAGAGCATATGAACCCCATGTTGGTAGACCGTATTCTTCTTGTAAGTTTGAATTGAAGTCCTACGAAAAAGAATTTAATTTAGTAAACAAATAAAGAATTCAGTACAAATCTGTTAAATATGCTTAATCCTTTTTTTTTAGAAACAATTGTTCTAAAGATTCAACGGAATTGAAAGTGTACGTGAGTCTTCCTTCTATTTTTCTGAATGAATCGTAACATGAAATTTTGCGTTCATGATGTAATATTAAAAGAAATGAATTCCCCACGAAGCCGCGAGGTATGTTCACCGAAGCAAGTTTAGGTTAGGTTAGGTTAAAGTGACTGTCACCGCTAAATCAGAAGTGACCCACTTAGATCCTGAATTGAGCCACCCATCGTGCTGTCACATTCCGGTAAATGATTCCACTGCTTCCTCGTTAGCCAAAAGACTAACCAACAACTGAAGTTACATACTATACTGGTGGCCTACTGGTCCATGATCCATTCTTTTGAGGGATTATAGTAATTTTGTTTTCCTTACGAACTTTATCAAAACTTGATTTTAAAGGCCTGATATCTATTCTAGTCACTAAACGAATATTTGCCTAGCGTTATTTTTCTTGTTCTTGAAAGAGGTGGACAGTTGCCGAGGTAGTGTAGAGTTCTTTCTACTTCTTCCTCATCCCTTCAGCTTCTACAGAAGTCGTTGTAGAGAGCTCCCATCCTTCCTGCGTGTACGCCCATTAGACAGTGATCAGTAATCATCAGGTCAAAACTGCTTATTTCTTTTGTTTGTTTTTAGGAGTATACTTGTTATTTTTGGATTTACGGAAGGCCATTATTGCAAGTGTCTGATTCCATACATTTACGATTGGTGATGTTAATGGCCTCTATACGTAACAAGGTTTTATTATTTGGAGTGGGAGGTAGAGGGTCTTCTGATTGCTTGCCAGTTGCACGCCCTCCCCCATTTTAGCTAACACGTCAATCCTTTCATTACCTGGTATACCACCCAGCATAGGTTGCACCTACCCTCTATCTCCCTTAGAAATAGACGACGAAGTTTTACTATTTTTCATATTATAGATGGTATGTCCAGAACTATGTACATTTACAATATGTACATAGCAATAGATAAACCGTCTATCAAATTTATCGACAGTAAGCGGGCAGCCTTCTGGATAGCTTTAACTTCTACCTGGAATATACTATAGTGGTCAGGTAGTCGAAGGAACAGAGAGAGGGAAATCTCTGGCAATGTTTTAAGATCAGCCATCTTAGACCCTTCTAGAGTGGCAGATTTTTGTTTGCCCAATCTTCTTTGTCTGGGATTGGCGTTTTGTAGCCATATTCGAAGTTCTCGAATTGTGCTAAGTAGTCTGTTGGCTTCTTCTTCTTCAATCTTCGCACAAAGCAAGTTTGCTCAAATCACAAATGGGTGATATTGAGTGAAGACAGTCCAATTCCAGTCGAAGTAACTTTTTTAGAAGGACGCGTACTGGGCCTTTATATTGCATATGACGCATCTTATCATTTTTGAGGTCAACGCATTATACTCTATTAACTGTTGGCTATGTTTGGAAGTAAAGGAAGTAAAGGACTTTTGTATTTCACAATGCAATCAGAAATTTTCAATTTTAGATTTTTCGAACCTTTTTCTTGAACGTCTGATGCTTGAAATAAATTGTCATCAACTCGTTGTACAGCCCCAAAAGTTGACCAACCAAACGGGCAAGAATACTTAATTGTAGATCACGTCGGCGCTATTAAATTCTTAATCAGTACATGCAATAGGTAGCACAATGCTCGCAAGGCCTATAACGTGGACATATTTGAATGTGCTGTTCAGCTGTGGTTCAAGTCATTGAGTTTCATTCTTCTAATTAGCTTCTATAGTCAAATCCAGGAAAGTGAGAAATCTGATCCCTGCGTGCCAGTCCAGGAAAACGAGTGTAGGAGATAAATGAGTTTTCGAAACACACCTTTTCCAACTAAAGGATTTTCATGCACCCAGTAATACGTGACCGAGATCATGAAAGGCGGAACAATAAACAGGCGTCAGTTTTATGTAACAAGAACAGTGCCATCTCGTTTACGAAGATAATTTGGCGGAATGATAAGACATCAAATACTTCTACTGACTTCTTCAAATCTTCCACGAACTACATGTGCAGCGACGATTAGGCAAGCTACGATTTAAAGCAGAGAACTTTGTGACCTTACAGGAGTGCAATAGATCATTGAGGTGTTGTAGAAGTTTACTTTCCGCTTTTGAAATTTCCTAAGAAAACTTTCGTTTGACACCATTTCTTGTTATTGACTTCGCTGAATACATTTTGCAAATCAATTTAGGATTGATTTCATCAAAGAACACACCCCTCAATAAACATTCCTGCACGCCACTCACTTTAAATCAAAAATAAATTCATTGTCATAACCTCCTCACCCGGCATACTTACGAACACATTTTTAGAAAAGAGAAAAAGCGATAAAGACGATATGAAATCTGAATGAGTAACCACTTATTGCATCAATAATCCAAAAAGGAGGAGACAAAAAAGTTTGAACAACCGTAAGGTCATTTGAAAATGAAAAGTGGACCATGTTCCCGACATCGCATAGACACTATAATTGAATGAGCTTACCTTTAACAAATGCGATAATTTGAAAAAGTATGACAATATCGACATGTGAATACTGTCTGGATTTTTCCATGATGAAATGGGTTCAGTCTTCTGCCATTCCTTCTGCTTGATGTAGAACATAAACGAATCACCATCCCGAGAGCCACGATATTGCCTAAACTGCCCATCCTTAATGCTAAGAGCAAAAAACAAACAAGCAAGAAAAACAGAAAAAACAATAAGAAAGAAAAAAAAAAGTAATCTTAAGACGCATTCAAGTTGTGAACAAAATTAATAGAATTTTACTGATAAATTGTTGGCAGTGCGGTGACTAAGAAACGTCCACTTAAAGATGGGGATTTCGTGACGTCAACTTGTGCAACGTTAAATCCCACATTGTCGGCAACGCTAGCAAAACGCTTCCAAATCGGCGATAGACTCTTACAAGCTGGGCACCATGGTGCAAAGCTGCAAAGAAATAATTTACATAATTACTTCTGCAGTGCATTAAATGAAATACTAAATGATAATCATGAGGGAAATACATGAACAAACAACATTAAGTAGTTTTTCCGTCGCAGACAATACAGCGATTCTTTTGTCAATACTTACAATTCCACCATCCATTCCCCTTTAAGCATCAGTCTCCAGTTGTCTTCATTGAGTTCGATTAACTCAAAGTTCGCTGAACTTACACATAAAATCACAAAGAATGTAATCAGTTTTATTCGAATGGTCATTTTGGGATATTTTTAACTCGAACTTATAAAATACAATAAATTCCTTAAGTCCTTTGAATGGAATTTGAGTTTTTTTTTGCTCTCTCAACTTCTGCCGAATGGAATGACATCTATCCCAAACTATTTAATAGAGAAGAACTAGATAGTATTGTTTGGTTAGGTCGATGGCTGCGTTCAGGAAGCCGGCTACCGCGAATGTGCTGGAAAATTAAAATAGCGCTACACGAATTAGTTAGCGAATTGGGAATCTAGGTTCTGATGTAAAAAATTGAGTTTATTTTGATTTCAAATAAATGTGGATCGATTTAATTTCCTAAATTAAAGCTGAAATTAATTAGAGAGCTTGTTGAGATGAACAAAAAACACAATTATCTTTTGTTGTGTGATTTTGTTACGGCTAGAGACCATTGACATTGAACAAAATTTAAGATTGACCGACTTCCACTGACACGAATTGAATGAAAAGAAGAAAAAAATGAATATACAGTCGCCTCTCGATAATTCGAAACTCAAGGGACCTCACAAAAAATTCGAATTAACGAGAGTGGTTCGAAATTTTCGAGAGAAAAAAATTAAATTTCGAATTATTGAGTAATAATCATTTATTATTTATTAGGTGCTCATTTTTTAGCAAAATCAAAAGGTTTACGTACGTTTATACATGTACATTCATATGTACATAATGTGATTTAATTATTAGTTTTTCGGAAGAAGTCTTTAATCCGTAAGCAACGAAAACTGAACTAAACTTACCAAACTGAAGTGTGTGAAACTACTCATTTCAAAAATAAATGCTCGTGCAACGATGTTTGAACTTGTCTCAAAATGTATCTCTATGCTATCTGATAACTTTGAATTGTCGAGTGTACAACGCCCATGAGTTCGAATTAGCGCGCCGTTTTGTTACGTAGCGATGATTTTTTGTTCGAATTACCAAGTGCTTAAAAATGTATAGATTTTTTTCAAAATATCGAGAGATTTTCCAGGGAACTCGTGAGAATTTTGAATTATGGAGAGGTTCGAATTATCGCAGGTTTGAATTAACGAGAGGCGACTGTATTCTCTTCACGCTGACTTTAAAAACAAAACCCATATTCTATGATAATCGCTGAAATCTCCCCGTAAGTTATTTTCTAATGATTTAATTCATAAAAGTTTTATTAAATTTTTATTTACTCAACTACATATTAGGCCGACGACCGCTGAGAGTGTGAGCCTGAGATATTGCCGCGTTATGAAAGCAAGATTTTGGTCCTTCGATTAAGGAGTATTGACCCAAATTGTTCCGACAAACCGAAGGGTGCTTACGTCGGATTTCCACCAAGATGTCATTGGTGGAGTTTACGTTAGCCCCGAGGTAGACAAACTCTTTAACCGATATACATGTCCGTCCGTAGATGAGGCAATTCGCTACTCTACTGTCAGCTCTCTGAACAAGAGCTAGACTGGTCAGGTCGTTCTTTTGACTCACTCCTTTCATCTTAACGGTTGCTGTACAGACTATTCGGACGGAGCCGCGAGGAAGCTGCAGGTTAACTTGACCTGAGCATTTACGGGGATCGTTACTAGCATCCCGTCATTCAAGGAGCAGTAAAAAATTTTGGTGGGAGCCGTGGCATAGTGGGTAGGTGCGCCGACTTCAATCGATAATGGCGGCTCTACAGTCCGAGGTGAACTTGGGGCTAGCTTCTCAGTAACCACTCGTGTTGTGCGTGCTATTGTTCTCTCACGGGCGGAGGGGACCTACAGTTTAATGCCGACTCCGAACGGCAATTTTGAGAAGTTTTTTCTACACAGTTATACTCTTTGAGCATTATCAGTGACTCAAAAGAGGTGGGGCTGTGAAAAAATGTTAGGTGTTTTTTCGAGTTTCGAACCTTAGACCTCGACGCACCTAACCACTATGTCACGGCGCCCACGATTCGATGGAGATTGAAGAAGATAAATCAACCATGAATTCTACCTTCTACCTTCTACCATACATAAACTTTGATCTAATCAAAAGGAGGATATCAGTCTTACTAAGACATTCATTTGTATGTGACTATTTTGGAGAAAACTGAGAACCTGTTCTCAGTATATTCGGCATCTTCGGCACTTTCGGCACGTACCAGTGCGGCTTCCGGCCCGGCAATTCGACTATAGACCAAATTTTCAGACTAAGGAAACTCCAGCGAGTTTCAAATCGATATGCACCGATACGGTACAGTTCGGCTCGAGGACTTCCGAACCGTTTGAAACTTGTACCGGATTTCGGCAAGGAGATGCGCTGTCGTGTGATTTCTTCAATTGCACTGGAGAAGATAGTGCGGCGGGCTGCTGTAAACACGGAAGGCACTATCTTCTACAAGTCAGTCCAACTGTTGGGATACGCAGATGTCATCGACATCGTTTCGCGTTCCCAACAATCGACAGCTACAACTATGAGGCAGTGAAGGAGTTTGTCTACCTCGGGGCAAACGTGAAGTCCACGAACGACATCATAGTGGAGATCCGACGTAGAATCGCCCTCGGTAACCGATGCAACTTCGGTTTGTCAAAACAACTGGGCTCAAAACTGCTGACTCGATGGACCAAAATCATGCTCTACAAAACTCGTATTTTACCAGTCCTGCTATATGGAACCGAAAGCATAATTGCAGAGCTGATTCTTGGTGCCTTCGAAAGAAAAAGTCTACGTCGGATATACGGTCTCGTCGGCGAGGAAGACGAATGGAGCAGAATACACAACTGCGACCTCTATGAGCTGTACCAGGATGTGGATGTGGCCCAGAAGTCAAAAATCTGTCGACTGCACTAGCTCGGCCACATCAAGGGCATGGACAACAACGCTCCAGCTAAGAGGGTTCGAGAAAGAGAGGAAGACTGAACCTCCGGTACAAAGACCAAGTCATCGCGGACGTAAGACAGCTTGGTGTTGATGACTGGAAGCAGCGTGCCCAGGACCGTCAACGATGGAAGGCATCAATATCTCAGGCTCGGACCTTCCATGGTTCATAGGCCTATTAAATAAGTAAGTAAAGAAAGACTGGCACGATAGGAGTTTTGCATTATTTTGATCACCAAATCAGGAGTTCGTGGGTGCCGTGCCCGTGTGGTTTTGTGAGTCGCCACCCATACGCACTAGACTTTCAAGTCTAGATTCGAATCAAAGTTCAGACAAACAATTTTTCAAAAAAATTGTTCACGGCTCCACCTCTTTCGAGTCACTGCTCAAAGAGTATAACTGTCTAGAAAAGCTTCTTAAAATCGCCGTTCGGAGTCGGCATTAAACTGTAGGTCCCCTCCACTCGTGAGAGAACAGTAGCACGCACAATACGAGTGGTTGCTGAGAAGCCAGGCCCAATTCCACCTCGAATGTAGCGCCGCCTTTGTTATTATTATTAAATCAGGAGTTCTGTCTGAAATTGGTGGAATAAACTGAAGAAAACGCGGAGTCAAAACAGATAAGGAAGGTAGAATGCGAGCGATTATCAAAAAATATCCATACCAAAAAGCTATAATTAAATTATTAAATTATTTTAAATAATTTTAAATTTTAAATTGCTTTTAAATTATTAAATCAAACCACACATTTGTCCGATCTTTTTGTAGCAACTTTTTCTACAAGTTTCCACATAACTTTACCAGTTCGCGTTCTTTGCAAACTCATTTCAAGGTCCTAGCTTAATAGCGGAATTCTTTGTTTTACCAGGAGGAAGTAATCATATGAATAGTATGAACAGCCTTAGCAACCGCCCTTTATTGTCCATTATTCAACAACAATCAAGTACGATAACGATATGACTCATTTAAATTCACTCAAATGGTGGTTTGTTGCCGGTTATCACGGCTATACTTGCAACGCGTTCCACGAATCATTTCCATAATTCGTCCTTGAAAATACACAAACCTCTCTTCATTTTTATTTCTAAAATAACGGCTAAATTTTGACATTTCTCAACTTGTATGAATTTGAATTCTGTGGCGGGATTATTTAACGACGGTTTTCTGCTTAAAAATGTGTAAAAATATGGAAACCCTCATCGCGGAATTTGTTTCTGAGAAAATCGAACATCTGATTAATGAAAGTAAATGCTGTATGCATATGACCGGTCCCTATCGTCAGTTGGAACACGTTTTAATACACAAAATAAATATTTTCGGTTTAAGGAGTAGAATTCACATAATAAATGGTTTTGAAGTGATAAAAATATACAAACCGTCTTGTTCTCACAATATTCATCAACCAAGTACTTTACAACTGAGTGAACAATCTCAAAAAGACATTCTGCATCATCTGAAGAAAACCGAATACGATATATTTCAACAGGAAATGTACATATCGCCGCAAATATTCAGACCGTTGAGACAGAAACCATATCTACCCCCAAATAGATTTACGATTGGTCCTGTTCGACAGACAATATATCAAACAAATATGACTGATGAAGAGGCAATATTTAAGACCTGGAAGATACATCAGTTTAAGGCAAACATTCTACAAAAGGTAGCCCAAAACCAGGTCCTTGTAATAAACGGTGATGTCAGTCTGGAAAAGTCAACGGCAATACCGATGTTTATTGTGAATGAATCAATCGCAAGCAGGACTTACTGCAAGATTTTATGTGTGGAGGCTGATAATCTTTCGGCTATAACTCACAGTACGGTTTTGACCAAGTACATAAAGGAACGCATTGGCAGTAGAGTGGGGTTTCAGGTGATGTAGATATTATAAATGTTCCTTACATATGCAAGCATTACAGATCTTTCAACTACAGAACTTTAAAGCATGATCCTTAGGTCTTACAAAAACAAATTTCGACGACATCTCACACAATAAAATTAAAGTAAAAACGTTTTGTTCCAGGTCTATCTACAAAGCCGGGTTTGCGACAACACCAATCTCATCTACACAACCGCTGTGTTCTTTCTACGGGTTTTGATGGGACAAAATCCAAAGGACAGCTTCCGTCACATATCACACATCGTTATATCGGACGTTCATCTGCACCATGCCTACACCGACATATTGCTCTACGAAATCAAAAGCATTCTCCAATATTATCCTCAAATCAAAATTGTCCTACTCTCAGACAGCAAAGAGAACATCAAATTACTTTCATATTTTGATAAAAGCGAAGAGCTAAGGTTGCAGTTGAACTCGTATGATGTTGAGATCTACTTTATGGAAGAAATTAATTTAATTCTTGAAACAAATCGCGATCAGCTCCAACGGGCACACAATGTGAACGATATTTTTCCACCGGTGATCTTGACGGACAACATGTGTGCGGACTGGGTAGACAAGGCGCTCGAGGAGTACGCACAAACAGGAAGTGACTCAGAATTGAATAGATTTCTGTATTTTGTCCATTCGGAAAACGTTTCAGTGGACTACACTCATTCGAAGTTTGGTTACACAGCCTTGATCTTAGCAGCTAAACATGGAAAGCCCACGCATGCCCACCGTCTCTTGACCTCTGAAAACGCGGACCCGTTTATTCAAGATTGTAGTAGGATCACGGCACTGGAATATGCCATATCAAGCAACGACGTCAATTGTGCAAAGACCTTTTTGGACTATGTTGAAACAAGTACACGTGAATTGAAACCGCCTCCGATAGATTTTTCGCTTATAAGCAAGTTGATTCAGTTATTAACAACCAGCTGGAAGTTCGGACATATTCTTGTCTTTCTTCCCGCATACGAGGATCTCCTCAAACTCAACTATGCCATCTTGAAGTTGCAGTTTATTGGAAAAATCCCCCAGGAAATATCTATTTACTTGTTGCATTCCAGCATGCAGTACAACGACTTGCAGCCAATCATATCCAAGTCATTGTCTGTGAAGATTATTTTGGCTACAAAGTTGGCAGAATCCTTCGCATATCTGAATGACATCTCGTATGTTATAGACTCTGGTCAAGAATGTTTCGAAAAATATGTTCCTGAACATGAATGTAAAATTACCACCATGGAATGGACGTCAACTGGAAGTTTGCAACGGAGAGCGCTGGTAGCTGGTCGGGAAGGCATTGGCCATTGTTTTCGACTAATTCCAAGAAGTCTTATTGGCAAATTGAGTTCAATGACGCCGCCGGAACTTCTGTACATGTCCACAAATCGAATAGCGCTCACCGTGAAATTACTTTGTCCACACAAAACGGTTGCTGAATACCTTCAAGGCACCATCGTACAGCCACCCTTCGAACATGTACGCCACAGTATTCAATTCCTTAAGCAGATCGAGGTCTTCGACTGCATGGAGGAAGTTACTTGGCTAGGGTGCCGTTTAGTCGACGCTCCGATGGACTTAGAACTAGGCAAAGCACTTGTGCTTTCGATTCTCTTGAAATGTCTCGATCCCGTCCTTACAATTGTTAGCTTTCTTTCGTGTACAGACTCAAGAGAAATGGCTCTATGCCAGTCCTATACCACTGACAACATGCAGAGCAAGAATGATAAGAATGATCCGATTGCAGGATCATTCTCGGATCATCTCATGTTGCTTCGTCTTTACCAAATGTGGCAGAATGATAAAAGGGAAAATGGCGTCAATGATATACTAAGTAACGAGACAACGTTTGTTGTGAATGGAATTCTCGATAAAGTTTGCGGAATACGAACATACTTAGTCGGAGCTCTGCGTTCGTCTCAACTCATACACAATCAAGGTCAGCTTAGTATGCATTCCATCAATTCGAAAGCAAACAATTGGGCAGTGATTAAGGCAGCTCTAGTCGGTGGGCTCTATCCAAAACTCTGCATGATTGACAGGCTCGATGTATGCTTGAAGTCTAAGTCGCGACAATTGTGTATTCATCCAATTTCTGCACTCCGCACGTTAAAAACCGCTGTTCCAACTCCATTTTTTCAGCCCCATCCGTCGAACTGGGTTGTCTTCTGTGGAGAATCCAACAAAGGCCCAGTGAATACCATATCCAAATGTACACTTGTAAATCCAGCAACGATAACCTTGTTGGCCGGAAAAACTGAACTCGATCCGGAAAGCATTCTTTTCCCGAAAGTGGTTGATCAGAACCCAGTGTCAGATTCGCCTGGACATGTTGCATTTTTCCTAGACGAATGGATATGGCTAACAACAGACATCAAAAGCGCTTTACTTCTTTTCTGCTTGCGTCAGCGATTCAACGTGGCTTACTTGGATTTCCTCCAGACATGTGGGAACAATGACAAATGGAGAAAGAATAACAAAACAGCCCATGAACTGTATCGTGTCTGCGATGTGATAAGTAAAATCCTGTTAGAGGAGGATATAAGTGCAGGTTTTGTTCAACCCATTCGAGTTGGTAATCGTCCGAAGGCAATGGCCAATAAATTCACATCGGATTTCGATGTTGGAATCCATCCATTGAGTCATCAGAGAAAAGTTGGTATATTATCACCACCGTCAGTTCAGCATCGTGTGTGGAGCAAAGAGTTCTTCCTTATAAGTGTACTTAATGAACATGAAACAATGAAATCATTCTGGAAACTGCCAGTTGTCGACATATCGAGAGATCCTTTCTACGCTTCAATCTGCAGTAGTGTTTCAGCTCAAAAGATGACATATGTCATTGTGTGCAATTTGAGTAGGAAACGAATCACCAACGTTGCGCTCGTTAAATTAAAAAGTGGGAACTATTTTCTGCATAACAGTTTTCAAGTCAGCATTCCTGTTTACGATGTTATGTGAGTATAGAATAATTTATGTAATTTCTTGTAAATTTGACTTCTTTTTCCATTGCATCTATTGCGTCGGTTTTAACTTATTTTCTAATCAGCTTTGAAATGTGTTGTGTGTTTATTCACTCAAGAACGAATGGATGTTTAGGCTAATTGCAGCCTTTTAATGGTTAAAATCTTAAGGTTTTGTGAACCAGATGTTTAGAATACTACGAGATCTTACGTTATATCTCAACTAATATAAAATATGCCCAAAATCTGGAGCGTTTGAAGTTCCTAAGTGTAAGTGTCTTAATGGCAGAGCTTGGCAGGCACATCGAAGATAGATAACATTCTGCTCTTCCCTCTCGGCTAAGAAGCTCCTACGAAAATCGTTCGAGAATATTCAAAGACCAGGTCTGGTGCCTGTCCCCCACCAACTAACAGTATGCAAGTAACTAAGAGCATACCAATTCTCTAAATGGAGATAGTATGTGGTTCCTTTGAATGTCTCTATGACATGGTACCCAACACAGGAGAATATGGAACTGTTGAGACGTCTCTATCCGAGAGGTGCGCTATAGTTTACAGCTTTCGTATTTATTGATACTGATTCCAAGGATTTAGTGGTTGCCTGACTATCTGTTAAGATATAAATATTCTTCTTATGATAGCGCTACAATTCGGGATGGAACTGGGCCTCAACCGACAATCCTCTCCAGCTGGCAAGTTCCTCTCCACTTATTTCCGCCATCGATTTCGTGCGCATTCTCTAATGTGTGGTCCCACTGGCTCAAAGTGGAATACTCTTCGGGCTGGAGCAGTGTTGTCCGTGCGTTCTACATGGCCCAGCCATCTAAGGCGTTGAATTCGTAGACGCCTCACACTCGTAGACTCATGTACAGCTCATACAGTTCGTGGTTCCATACAGTTCGTTGTTGTTTTGTGAGGATCAAAATACAACGCTAGCAGAACCAAAGATCCCACGCAGAAATTTTCTCCCGAAAAGACTTCTTCAACCGCTCTTGAGATTGTCTATGTCTCCGCGTCTTAGATAAGGACTGGGATGATCAATGTCTTATACAAAGCCAGTTTAGTCTTTCGAAAGAAGGTTCTCCTACTCAATTCCCCCTTGGGCCCAAACAAATAGGGACTGGCAAGATTTAATCAACGCTTAGTCTCGGTAATGACGGTATTTGTACTGTTTACTGAGCAGCCAAGATAGACGAACTCCTTGACCATCTCGAAAGTATATCTACCCAAAGTGACGTTATGGTCGGGTCCTCGATGCGATGGTGTGTGTGAACACAACATATACTATGTTTTTCCCTTAAGTAGGTAGGTAAGGTAGCTCTCTCACCCAAAGGATCCATTGTGTTGCCACTGAGTCTTCTGAGGCTTCCAACCGCTTTCTTGAAACTATCTTGTTTTCTGGATGAGATTTTCTTAACAACTGTCCCTGATATGTCCGTTAAATTGTTTATATAAAAAGCTCCTAAGGTTTCTTTCTTTGTGGAGGAAATAGCAGAACACTTGCAGAGAAGGTGGGAGAGTGATTTCTCTTTTTCTTCATCCATTCATCTGCTGCAGTAATCGCTGTTCGGCAGGTCTAGTCTTGCGGCGTGTGCTTCCATTGCTCAGTGTCCTGTCAGGATTCCCAAATTGTTCCTTCTTAACCTGAGGGTGGCTGCGGTTTTCCGTAGTTCCATTTTTGGCCACTTTTGTCTCGGATGTGGGCAGGTTTGTCCATCTCTCACAAGCCCTGCTAACTGCTGGCTTTGAGATCTTGGTTTTGAAGGTATCTATCGACACAGAAACGTTGGCAATTATGGCGTTGATTTGAATTTTTCCCTTCCTGGCTCGTCTGCTTCACAGTTTCCTGGAATGTCTCCGTGACCAGGAACCCAGAAAGAGACATACGGTAGAGTATTACCGATCTAGATCTTAAAACTGGTGATTCGAGTGCATTTATTGCTGCTTGTCCCTCGGTGTAGATGACGATGCTCTCATCCGATATCGTCCTCATCTAAAGCCATTCAGCGGCTTCACGAATAGCCGTAATTTATGCCTGAAAAACACTACAATGATCCGGTAATTAAAAAAAATTGGCTGATTTTGAGACGCGTCGTGTATATATTCGGGCCTATAGATCCGATTTTCTTAGCGTTATTAATGCTTAGAACCATGTTCGTTTCCCATTAACGTCTATTCGGGATCACGGTTCTGTATTCGATGTTGATGTCTAAGATCGGGGTTAGGTAGTCTCCTAAGAAGCTATATGTTTTTAGTATACTGGCGTAACCTGTATTTTGTTTGCTCCATTGTGAGACTTCCTTTTGTCGTAACGCCGATTTAGCTGCAAGCTCCTTACCACAAATGTCCACGGGTGCTAGGTGTATCGTATCTAGCACTACGGTTGGTGAAGTACGCATTGTGCCTAGGGATGCAACATCGTTCTTAAAAACATCGATGTTTGGAAACATCGATGGTTCCACGACAAAAATCGATGTTAAAAAACATCGGTATTATCAACGATACATCGATGTTTTTCCGATGTTTTATTTATCTTCTCCATCACACAAATTGTTGGCTATATTTACGACGTACTGTACCTAAACAACAAAATATACTAGTCTTGCCAGTTTTAACATAAAAACATTCCATGTTTTCCGTTTCGTTGATGATTAGATTCTTACTTCGTGGCTTATCGGGCCAACGAAAAACCCAAAGTGACGTTGGAGTATTCTACGGTTCGAGATTTTGGTTCCCGAGCGGGCCCTTCATGCACGTTTATATATCCATTCGCTAACTCAAAGACCAACAACCGCTCCCAGCCGCATAACCTTGGTGAACAGATCCTAGTTTGGCTTGCCGATTGCCGAAACATTAACCCTCTCTGATTAGCCACCGACCCACAGTTCCATAGGAGTTGGATACCCGGTCTCCTTGAGGGTTGCTCGATGCCCAAAGTGAACCACTTGGAGATTCGGAGTAGGATATTAGAATAGAAGAGAGAAGAGAATAGAGACTCCATTATTATTACATGAATACAAGCACATTTTATATATAACACATCTTGAGAATGTTTAACGAAATGAATGAACGATGTCGATGTTTGACATTTTTGCCGTCGACGTATCGGCGATGTATCGGTTAGCAAAACATCGATGTCAGCATCCCTAATTGTGCCTGTGATTGACACACACTTGACTTATCTAGCGCCGACCACTATGCCAACACTCCATATAGAAGTACTCACCGCTAAACCCATTTTGCCGCCTTCGATTCAATGCCAGCAAAAGCTTCATTGATGACTCGTTTTGTTCTACCAATTACATCAATGTCGTGTGCGGTTGTAGTGACTTTTGGAAAATCTTTTCTTGTCCCTCTAGTGTTGACCCGTGAATTCTGTACAGTCTCCTCAAGAACGATGTTGAAAAAGTCACATGACATCATCGAAAAGTCACTTGTTATTGACAGCTTGTCGTCTTGTCTAAATCCTTCTTTGGCATTGAAGGTTTCGGTGAGTTCATTACCGATCTTGATGGAGCAGCGGGAATTGTCCATCGTTATCCTGCATACCATGACAATCTTGGCAGGAATTTTAAAACTCGACATGGCGCTGTGTAGCTCGTCTCTATACACGCTGTCATATGCGGCCTTGAAATCGACGAATAGATGGGGTGTGTCGATTTGCATTTCGTGGTTTTTTCCAGGATCTGCCGTAGTGTGAATATTTGATCGATGGTGAACTTCACCAAAAAGCGCACTAATAAAGACCTATCGGATTATTCACGAATGGATTCAGCCGCTTTCACAAAATGACAGAGAAGATCTCAGGTTATGTTTAAGTTGTGTTGTATGTGTTTATCCTTCGATAATTGGCGCAGTAAAAGGAGCCTCATTTCATATGGATCGGACAAATGATACTGAGATTCCACTCATCGGGTATGCACCAACTCATCTGTAAAATAGAAATATTACGAGCGAATATTATGTTCCATTTAAATCATAACAATGCAACACTTATTGCATGAACTCCGCTGAAGCTCAGAGAGACGGAAAGAGGTCCTAATAGTAAGTACGTCGGAAAAGACTCCGCCAATCAAGAACAGCAGTCTTCTTACTAACAAAAGTGATCTAACGGGGCCTGGTTCAAAAGACCGTAAGGCTCCTTAGATGAAGTGGTTCCGAGTGCACTACTGATGCAGATGCATGTTTTTCTTTGAACCTTTCTTAGTGGGTAAAAGTCTACAATTATGTCTCTGTGCCGGGCACGCTGCTTCCAGTCATCAAGACCAAGTTCTCTTGCATACGCGATCACTTGGTCTTTATATCGGAGCATTGCTGTTCATTCAACTCAGTTCGCAGTTGTGTCTCTTCCTCCATTCGCCTTCTTCGCAGACATGATGATTATACAAACCATAACTGCTTAACTCGAGTAAGGACAAAAAAAAGTTATAAGTACCACTATGTTCAGCATGTTTAAATCTATTTTCACCAAATTTTGTATGTCTGTATCTTTCCTTAAACAGAAGTTATTCCAAACAAACCTTGTATCCTAAGTAGTAGTAGTAGTGTTAATTTGAAACTTTGACGTCCTATCCTGAAAAAGTATGAAAACCGACTTAGGCGGTTATGACTTGTGGCCACAGAAATATCCGACGTAGAATTTTTTTCTGGAAGGCACCAAGACACAGTTCCGTAGTCCTGCTCCATATAGCAAGACTGACAGAATTAGGATTTTTAACTACTTACCAGTTTGCCACATATAAACTGATTTCTTCATAACATTTTATACAAATTAAAGTAATCTTACCATTTTAAATAATATATAAAACCTTTTCTTTTATTTCCCAGAATCATGTGCAAGGCTTCCAAGTTGAATGTACCATCGTTAAATGCAAACAAATATCCCGTTAAATTGGATAGCAATGTTGGAGAATTAATTTTAGATTTGTTATAATCATGTAATTAGAGATAACATTATTTTCAATTGCGTTCAAAAATTGATCTCCTCTGGTTAGCAACTTATTATTTATGTTTGTATTCAAAATTAACACTTTATTTTGTTAAAAATTATATTTTGTTTCCAATTGAATTTGAAGTAATTATGTATCGTTTAAGCAAGAGTGGTTTATTTTGTTTCATCTTTTTTTTGTATTTATATTTCGACTATATCTTCGTATACTAAAAATAAATAATGTGCTTAAATCTTGCAAAGATGAACGTTTAATTTGCTGCTGTGTCCACTGAAAAGTCTTGTATATTCTGGCTTATAGTTCTCATGAATTATTGATTCCCTGACTGGAGTTTTTCGCCTACTTTTTGGATGCGATAACACACCCTTGATAGTAAAGCATTTTCATCTACTAAATAAGTGGGGCCGTGGCGTAGTGGGTAGGTGCGTCGACTCCAACGCTCGATGTTCATGGTTCGATTCCCGAAAAATCACTTGAAATTATTTTTTCACGGCTCTACCTCTTTCGAGTCACTGACAATGCTCAAAGAGCATAATAGTCTAGAGAAAGCTTCTCGATTTCGCCGTTCGGAGTCGGCATTAAACTGTATGTTCCCTCCACTCGTGGGAGAACAATAGCACGCACAACACGAGTGGTTGCTGAGAAGCTAGGCCCAGGTCCACCTCGGACTGTAGCGCCGCCATTATTATTATTAAATAAGTGACACAGCCAATAAATTTGTTCGACTACATCCATATCATCGATTTGGGCTTTTCTCTACCATTTGCTTTATTCGCACGTAATGAAATACTACCCGACTTGGGCCTTTATTACCCAAAACAGTGACATATAGGCTTTTAGCTTCTAACATCTGCATAGGTAGGTAATGTGGCTTCCAACATATACACGTTGGATTCACTTAAACCCATAGGGTCCATTGTGTTGCCACTTCCGGCTTCTTGCCGCTCATTCCTGGAACCAGTTCGATTTTTGGACGAATGGCCATAATTTCTTAACGTCCTTTTCGGATATTTCAGTTAATGTGCTAAGATGATATTCTCACAGGGTTTCCTTCCTTATGGAGGCAGATCTGGATAGTTGCATTGTATGTGTGAGGGGCATTCCTCTTCCTCTTCATCCATGCATCTACCGCAATTGCCGTTGTATGATAACCCTAGTCTTGTGGCGTGTGTACCCATAGCGCAGTGTCCTGTAAGGACATTTACATACTAGGTTACCCAGATTGCTCCTGCTTGGGCTGAGGATGGCCGTGTTTTTTCGAAGATCCATTTTTGGTCATGTTTTCCTTGCCTGTTGAAAGGTATGTAGATTTCTCCATATCTCTGTAGCCCTGCTGCATTGCTAGTTCAGAGATTTTGGTTTTCAATGTACCTATTGGCACAGAGACGTTGATAGTACTTGGGTCACTAATTGTTGTACCCATTTTGGGTAGCTCGTCTGATTCGCAGTTACCTGGAATATCTGCGAAGCAGACATCTGCTTACTTCCATCAAGTGTGGAGAATCACCAAAATAATAAAATGTCTTATATGAACTACTGAATTGAAATTTCTTTGTGAAGTACGGATATTTTATGTCCCTACGCTCTGTCCTAATTTATTATTCATCAGTGGTGACTTCATTTCAACGCTAAGTTGGGTAAAGGAGACATCTATGCTAGTCATTAGTAATGACAGTAATGACACGACACCACGTCTAAAAACGGGCTCAGGCTAGAGGACTTTGTCATGGGGCGAAACCTCTGTAGCTAGCACGCATACATCAACATCCATAAAGAGACCTAGCAGTCCCCTGATCAATCATCCATCAACCAGATTGATCACGTTGTGATCGACATCAGACACTGCTCCAGTATACCTGATGTCCGAACGTTCTGAGGAGCCAACATCGACGCGGACCACTTGTTGTAACCAAGGTAAGAACACGGATATCGAGAGGACAACGGAGTCGTGAAAGAACTCCACAGATTGATGTCGGAAAGTTACAATCGCAATAGACCGCTTGGAATTTCCCCAATCGAGTCTCCCTGAAACTCTCCGAAGGTTCGACGCCACCTGCACAAACAATAGAAGGGAAAAAACCATCAGAGAAGCCGCTGATGTGCTAGGTTTTAAAACACCGCCAGAAAAATCCCTTGGTTTGAAAAAGAGTGCAGGCAGGCACATTCAGTAGTAGGCAGTTTATAAGGCGACACTGCATAAAGGGACGAGAATGGTTCGTGAACTTTACGAACTTAAAAGAAGGGAAAAGTACCGGCTTCTCAGGAAGAAAAAGAAAGAGCACAAAAATCACGCGTACGAGGATGGAGAGATTCTATGGCAGGAATGATGTCCACAAGTTTTACCTTTATGAGATCATTCCGAACGGTCTCCAATTAAACTCAAAGAACAGATTGTTAAGCTTCTGGGTCTATATGCCATTTGTAGGGTTATTCCAATTGTCATGTTACAAAGTTATTGGTATTACTCTCGTTCTCTAGAGTGATTACACACCTTGCCGCGGTTCTGGGGCTTAAGTAGGATTAATGATACCAGTGAGATATGGCGGCGGACATGCGATAAAGCATATTCATTAGGGCCACCCATGTCGCAAATGTCTTGGTTGGTTGATTGTCTGGTTGAAATCAAACTCTGCTTCCCCCCCTTCCTCTCCCTCTATCCTCTTCAGTCCACTCCCCTGGGCCGTGCTGACGATCAACCTGGCTGAGGGCCTAGCCAAATAGCTCAGTCGCGTACGAAGCATCCACGAAGCCTTACCTACGTATACGGAGCCCTGTGTAGGCGGACCACCCTTTCAAACTTCGGAAGGCCGCTGCTAAAAGGTCCAAATCTGGCAACCTGCCCACCAAGACAGGTTCCAGTAGGACTTTGAAAAAACGGGATGGGTCAATCCATCTGTCCTTAACGGAAGCGAATTCCAGCAGTTTCAAGGAGAGGCGCGCAGCTACCCCTATTTGGATAGCTCCAAGTAGCTGCGCTCCCTAAATATAGCTGAAATTCGAAGCAAATGGAGTCGTTTGAGTGGGCTATCAAAGTCCTCTCTTGCGCCAAGGGCTCCTCGTAACCACACGCGGTCAAACGTGACAGGTCCCTAGAAGAGCTACCGGTACATGCTCTGGCCCCAAAAGGGCCAAAAACACAGTGGACACTGCTAGACAAGACAAGCAGTATAGCGATGTCCTCAGGAGCCAAACTCTCGTCGGAGTGGTAGACAAGGCAGATCCAGATGGAAGCATCTCAGCTGACAAGTGGAGGAAGGTGGAGGTCAAGTTGGCCCTTGCCCTAGCCTACCTACCTAGCTCACAAGCTGCATCGTCTAAAACTGTCCTGAACCTGCTGACAGCCCTGATTGCACAGCGCCTATACACCGACGACAGCTTCCCTTTCAAGTCCGTCACAGGAAATGCACTCGCTTAGAACAGGGCGTAGAAATACACAGTTTTCCTTTAGTCGTTAGTCAAAACTACAGCACTTTGAATCCACTTTCCGTAAGAAAACAAAAATCATTTTTATAAATTTTTTAATAACACTAATTCTATTTAATTTGAAATTACACTAGACACTTAAATGTATTCATCTCAAGCTAAGCTCAGATCCAAGTCTGGTTGAATTTTGAATTACAACTATGTAAACGTTTCCCTCTGAACGTGTCCACCTTGTTTCACGCACAATAAATTAATAATAAATAAAATCTTATTACCTAGGAGATAAAAATAAATTCTGTCGATTACTTGGGTAATTAGCTACAATATCCGTAGACAACATTTGCTAGTTAAACATAAGCAGTCCCTTATGTCGGTTACTATTTACATGAAATTCTGTTAATGACGTACGATAATTTAAATAGAAAATACAAAATGAAAAATCTAACAATCTGTATGAAACCAGGTAATATTCTGTTTACAGGACGATCATTTACTTAGCAGCGGGTGATCCTGGAATGTACACATGTTGCAACGCCCACAAGGGGGCTTTAGTCTCCTACTCCAAAATCATAGGGGTGACCATCGTGATTATAGACAATCGGTTGCTGTCGTGGGCTCATTACTTCAATGGGAAACGATCGTTGATTGTTCTTCAACCCATTTGCTGACGGAGGCGGATAGCGATGAGATTTCTGCTTGCTGGGGAATGGCTGTTGATGTCTACTCTTAATGGAATTTGTGTGCTCAATACTATCTTCACATAGACCTGTGGGAGAAATCAAAAAAAAAGTTCTTCAAAAATATCCATTCAATTGCATTTCGCGCACTGAAACGTACCATATGTTTTTGAATTCTCTATTTCATTCAACATGGCCTGGCAATCACAACGTAATTTTTCTATTTCACTGTCCAGTCTTTTTGATTGCTCGTCAGTGTTCACCAACGGCTGCATAACGCATTTAACCTCCTTTCGGACAAGTCCAAGTTTATTTTTATTTTTGCGAAGAACTTCCGAAAGTTTTTCTATTTGATTACGTTGCCGCATTATGATTTCGCATGCTGTAAGGTTAAAAATATTCATTCAATGTGTTTGTTTTATATATGTATGTTTGTGTGACGATAAATCAAAATGAAATTCATTTAAAATAGACGAAGATATGACAGGTCTGAGGTTGGTGGTTGATGGTTGGTGGTTGGAGAGGCTTGAAGTGTGCATACACAGATGTATGTATCGCAGAATACATTGATGTTTGGTTTGATTGAAAGACATTTTCCTTCATGGGATCCATACCATTTTCAGAAGCAGGAATTATTTTGAGAAATATCTTATTAAGAGGTGAGAGTTCAGGGAATTTTAAAGAAGAGTGAAATCAACATGCTCTATCATTTTTGTGTTGAAATTAAAAATTTGCGAATGGTGCAATGTATTGGACTACTGTGACATTGCTACTGCGTCGTATGATATCTATGAAGAAGATTTATGGATAGGACATTTATGGGATCCGTAATCCATTAGCAGTTGTTAGCTCAATTCATGTCTAATTTAAGACATTTGGTCAAAAGTGGATCAAAGATCTTGATCTTGTGAAAATCGGATAAAGAAACATTTAATTGACATGAAAAAAACACACGATCATTGGCGACGAAATATAGACTCCCCTTCCTCGAGTGACTATAGACTCCCCTTCCTCGACTTTGAGAAACTCTTTAACTGTCACTTCTCCACCAGGGAAGAGTAGGTGGCCAGCGAATCTATCAATAATACGACCATAAAGGTATACACCGACGGGTCAAAGATGAAAGCAGGCACAGGCATGGGCGATTTCTCCGATGAGTTAAACTTGCACTGCTCAATCAGACTTCCTGACTACGGCAGTGTTTTTCAAGTGGAGGTTCTGGCGGTCAAAATATCGGCCAGAATGATATCAATGTTAGCAATAGCACCAGCTGACCATTCAGGCGGCCATCCGCAACGGAAATCAAGTCCAAGCAAATCGAATGCTGTCGCGAAGAACTGAAGACTCTTGGTTCACTTGCAATTGATTAATCCATGCTGGGTCTCTGGGCACAGGACTATAGCTATCAACAAGGTTGCTGATGAACTTGCCAGTGAAGGGTCAAAGAGTCAAAAGGGCTCCTTTCAAGTTAAAGAAAAAAGGGGGAAAATATAATCCTAGAGATCTACTACCTGTAAAACCGCTTAGACATTATGGCCTGGATATTTTTTTTTTCGGTGGATTTTTGAAATACTACTGGAGCACTCAGACTTAAAAGTGGTGCATTTTACTGCCAGATAGCAACCTACTCCATTGCCGATAATTTGATCCCAACAGCAAATGGTGACTGGACCAGACTCGAATTCACTGGGATTCGAACGTGGGACCCCTCTAACTTGGAGCAGGCACTTAACCAACTGCGCCATCCAGTCTTTTTGTATTTACGTCGTATTCGAAACATTTGTTGCTAACAAGACGGAACGACATCAAAACATAGCTTGTGCTACAATGCAAATCCTGTCGTTCATGGCCTGGATATGATTGAGCTAAAACCGACAAAATCTTTGAGTGTGACAAAAGTTTGCAGACGATGGTATTTGGAACCATGTCATGAAAATGGGCATGAAGAGGAAGGCGAGGATACTCCTCACTATCTCTGCCACTGCCCTAGTCTGTGTCAGTTGAGAAATAGAACACTGGGAGAGTATTTCTTCCAAGATCTTCATCACAGATAAACCTTTGGCATCTCTTTCCAGGTTTATAAGAACAGAATGCCTGATGACTAAGGACAAGAACTGCAATACGGAAGAGATTGAGGACAAATCCTCAATTGTCCATCACAATCGGTCTTCAAGAATCTAAATGAGACGAGGCGTCTACCTAACAACCTACCTACGAGTACCTATTGGGCAGTGGGTAGAATATTCCAAAAACTGGGCGTTTACAAACAAATATCCGAACTAGAGTTCAGAAAAAATTATGTCTCTCATTTAAAAAAAAAAACATTTTTTTTTTCAATGGTGGTCTGAGAAGTTTCCGACCTAAATGCGAAGATGGCAACACTCTTCAATAAAAGCTAGAGAAAGTTGCTGCGGAACGATACTCAAACAAAATTTCATTTGGTCATTTGGACGCGCCGTTTTTGATTTTGAGTTAGTTGATTTAGATATTTTTGCGAAAATGGAAAAAAAATCTAGTATCGAGCGGTCATCAAATAATTGTTTTTTAAAGGCAATAAGCATACACAAACCAAAGATGAGTTCGATGCTATGTACGGAAGTTTTGGGCAGTTGAATTCAAACATGGCCCCACCAGCTTCGGAGAGTCCACAAAAAAACTGACCAAAACATCGTCAAAGTTCACAAAATGGTGGTAAATGACGACCTTCGAATCAAGGTGAGAGAGATAGCAAGGGCTTTTTCAAAAACCGTGTTTGTCACATTTTAAATCAGTATTTTGTCATGAGAGAGCTGTTTGCAGGATGGGTGCCTCGTTTCCTCACGTTATGCTGTTTCGCCAACCCAATGTACCTCATATTAGAAGGTCATCGCCTTTGTAATAGATCCTAGTCGATGTCATATTTTTACCTAATTTCAAAGTTGATCACAATAGATATGAATACAAAGAAAATGATTGAAAAAAATGTTTACTTACTATCACTTTGATCACTTGTGGGCGTTGACTTGGCAGCTGGATTGTGTAAAGTAGAATTACTTGCAGACTCTGTTCTCAAATCATTTGAAGTATTAGGATCCCGTTCCTCATAGTGAACCGGATTGCAGTACCGTATCGGATGGATACGAAAAGCGCTAAAAACCCCGCCGTCATCTGTAACTGTGATGTGATAGTTGTTTTGATATCCCAACCGTGGATGATATGACGAACTCGAATATGTGATGTTCGGACCCACAGTAATGTCAATTGGAGTCTGAGGATTCGAACTAGGTTGCCGCAGTACTAAGTTTACCGAAGTGAAACTTTTGTGATTTGAATTCGATGATTCGAGATTTCGCGCGAATGGTAACTCAGGTCGGAGATTCAAGGAAGAGTAATGGCGCTGCTGAGGACCTGACCGATTGCGGTACGAGCTCGGTGTCAGGGATACATTGACCGAAATCTCGGCTGTTCTCGTGTCTGGGTAGTTTGTGGGACTCGGGATGGAGGTGCTGGTACTGTAACTGGTTTCAAATTTCGGTGAAGACAGCGTAGACGATGTTGGAGTTATTGTCGATCCTTGCGACTGATTTGGTGAATTAATTGGCGAGGACCATTTTCCGCAAGATTTCCTGCTGCTACCGCGGTGGTATTCCTGTTCGCCTGAGTACGGCTCCTGATTTAATCTGAGAGTGGTCGGACGCTGGGGTGCTACAGGCAGTTGTGGCGTTTCTTTTTCGAGGACGTCCAAGAAATGATTCTGATCTATGAGGTATGTTTTGATCTGTATATTGCACAAACCAGAACGCATATCTCTCAAGTCTGGTGCTGAACGCTGAGCGCCCTCTGATATACCGGAACTGTGTGTCTCTGTAGGACTGACCGCGTCATTAAACAGAAATACTTTGCAATTGTTCTTGAAAGAGTTTTGCTTCCCGTTTTCACAGGTTGCCCCGTCCGACAGTTGCGTTGTCTTTTTCGGCTGCGATCGTTTTTTTGGCTTTGACTTTTTGTTTAAAATTTGAAGTAGTTGCGCTGGATAGCTCTGAACGGCGGGCGGGTGAAGAGCGATTTCACTCTGAAGAATTGCTTTGCAGTTTTCACGGTCGTGGCAATTGTCCAAGACGTGCTGGCTCACAACATAATCCGGTATGGTGGGAAATTCCTGTTTCATTTCATGGAATAATTGCATAACACTGATATTGGTGCAGTCACAATCCGATGGTGCTTGGGTGTCACCGTTTGTCAGCAGCTCCTGAGGTGGTTCGGATGGAAATTGATTCTCCTTCAGGCAGGCGCTTCTCTTGGTATTCTGTGCTTTGTGTGGCTTTGACGAGACTGAATTCCTCATAAAAGTATCCTCAGACATTGAAAATCTAATCGCCATTTTTGGCCATCCTTGTAACGATTAAAAGTCCTGAAATTATGCATCAGACATCAAGTTAAACATTCGCATGATGGGCAAGTGAAAGAAGGATTGAATTTGCAAATTTTAATACGAAGCGCGAATATTAAAGATTGATATTTTTCAACGTTTACCGATTACAACACACTCGTATGTACAAATATCTGCGAAGTAAGGAAGCAAGTGAGCGTCAGAAGCCATTAGCATTAGTAATTGGCGATTGCGTGTGTATTAAGATTGAAAGTAGGAATGGCAGCTAATGTGTTAAAGGTTTTTACTTGCTGGAGCTATATACAAATCCTTTTGGCCTGACATAATCTCTGAAATGGAATTTGTTTATTAAAGAAAATTTGATATGTCTCAGAAGATTGGAGGTGATCGCCATCTGCAAATGTGTGTCATTTTTTGTAGGCCTTAACCGTCCTTTTAATTGATTTTTCGATTTGTGAAAGGAATTGCATCTGCAGTGACTTCTTACGTTGCAGCAGAAAAGAGAGCTCGATCGATTCGTACTCGATCAAAATGATAAATATTCGGTGTTTTCTGCAAAATGTACCCTTGATTTTAAATAATCTATTATCAAAAACTTGCGAAGTACTACCTGAGTCATTTATCGAAAACTTAAGGGGATCCTTCAATTAGTTACTCAATGGTGTAAAAAATATTCTGAAATACATAGACCGTACGAAACAAAATTATGGAAACCCAAATCGTACTCCTGGCAAAAAGGAAAGAATTATAAAAATAAACAACACCGTTACTCTGTCAAGACTTGCAACTGATTGCAGCAGCATCAATTGAGAATTTGTTAGGAAATTATAATAATATAATAATGGCGGCGCTACAGTCCGAGGTGAACCTGGGCTTTACAGAAAAGGAAACATTTAAAAATTAAAAGGTGTCCCAAAATATGGTATACACAAGGATTGAATCTTGCATCATTTATGTGGTGAAGTGTTACCAACGAAAAGAATAGACAGGGTGACAGCTGACAGCTGACAGTTCAAAATCAATTAAAATTGAATACACAAAAGAACAACAAGTTTTCAGTGTTGGACAATATTTCAAAAATAATGAAGGTTTGGATCCTTCCGCCGTTTTGGTCACTTTTTGTCGCTCTTCCACTACTAGTCTGAATCGGGGAGACCCTCTAGACGAGACGAGACGGTTCTTCTTTGATCTTTATTTCTCGTACAAGCGAATGAAGGTAGCGCTGTGGGTACGTGCGTCGACCCCTACGCACTAGATTTTCGAGTCTAGGTTCAAATCCGAGAACAAGCAACAATTTAAAAAATGTTTCATGGATCCACCTCTTTCGAGTCACTGACAATGATGTGGCCACAAACCATAGCCGCTTAACTCGAGTTAGGTCAAAAATACGTTATAAGTATAATTATGTTCAGCATGTTGAAATCTACTTTCACTAAATTTGTCATGTCTGTTTTTTTTTCTAAACAGAAGTTATTCCAAAAAACCTAGTACCCTAAGTACTATTAGTAGTGCTGATTTGAAACTCTCCTGAAAAAGTATAATAACCGACTTAGGCGGTTATGCCTTGTGACCACAGAATGCTCAAAAAGTATAACTGTCTAAAAACAACTTCTCAATTTCGCCATTCGGAGTCGGCATTAAACTAAAGATCCCCTCCACTCGTGAAAGAACAATAGCACGCACAACACGAATGGATGCTGAGAAGCAGCAAAGGTTCGACTTTATGAAGATTTGGCTGATTTATCTGCATGGAAATTCAGCATTACATTCTCCTATTTCTTTTTTATTTAAAAAAAATCATTTGGGTCAGTCATAGACACAGACAGGATCATTTGGACCGATAGATACAAAGACTGGAAACATTGGTACAATTTTGTTAAAAACATTTTTTCTATAAAATAATTCTTTTTAGAGGTAGTTGAACACTGTACATTCACTTTTGGCTTGTCTTGGCCCCTTTTTCAGTTAAATTAACTGCTTTATGTTTACCTTTATGTTAAATAAAATATAGCGTATTTTAGAGAATGATTTCAGAGCTTTTGGAGTATCAATGTCTGGCGTAGATCATTTCGGTCAATTTTCATGTAGAGAACAAACATTCAGCTAATGACTGTTCATTGACTTTTAACGCTGACTATACGTGCCACTGTATCCTCTTCAATCATGCATAATCTAACATTTTAATTATCATTTTCACATTCAGTCTCATACGTTGGACGTACAATTGAAAAAAAAGTCGACTTTAGAAAAATTTACACATTTTACACGAAAAAGTTGAATAAATTGCAGTCACAATTGAACAGCATTTTTTTTATTGAAAATACACGAATTGTCGTAGAAGTAAGTTTAATGACTACGAAGATTTGTGAAATGACTTTTTTCGGCAAGAAGGACGAATTCTAAGTCGAGGAATATTACAATAAATAGAAACTTAAGCTCAAAACTCAAAGAGAGCTCATTTTATGTTTTCTGAGAAGCGAAACCGAATATTATGTTACATTGGTACTAAGGAACTGAAGAGGATTTAAGAACAATTTCTTCATTCATCATCTCTTGAAATTGTGGCAGAAATACGTGTCATTGTTAAGCAAGCATAACTAGGATGATATAATTATGTAAGCATATGTTTACATATTTTTTATTTTATCATTTAATACAGCCCATTTATGAAACTCGGAAGACGTTAGTTTTTAGAAACAATTTTCTCAATTGTTGCGACGGAAACCAAAGTGAAAAGGGAATTAAATAAAGAAGTGTAATAAGGTCATATTGAGATTTATTGGATGTACTTTTGTTAGTTGATTTGAGGTGATGTTTGTGATATTCCTATTCTGAGAATTGAAGGGAATTTAGGTGTGGGCTAACTGGACCAGAAATGGACATATCGCACATTCTGCATCATATTAAATGTAACATAAACAGTGATACTCAAAGCTGTGGGACAATGCAGCAGAAAATGTCCACATTCGGAATGACGAACACAATGGAGAAACACGTTAACTCGAAACTGCTGACAGGAGATTGTGCTTGTTCAAATTTTATCAACAGACCTTGGGAATAAGAGCAATTACTTAATACGCTATGATGTAGACTTCTTCTTCTTTTTCTTAGGGCGGTACAGTCCGAGGTGGACCTGGGCCTCACTCAACATGCCTCTCCAGCCAGCACGATCTCTCGCTAGCTGTCTCCAGTTACGCACACCAAGCCGACCGAGGTCCCCCTCGACGTGTGTGCGCCACCTTGTACGTGGACGTCCTCTGTTGCGTTGTCCTACAGGCTCAGAGTCGAAGGCTCCTCGGGCGGTAGCTACGAGTAAGTTGTCCATAAGCCTAGCCATCTTAAGCGTTGGATCCGTAGACGCCTGACTAGACATGTCGCTGTACAGCCCATACAGTTCGTGGTTAAACATTCTCCTCCAAATGCAATCAACGCAAACATGACCAAAAATCGCGCGCAGAACTTCTCTCTTGAAAAGACCAAGAGACTCTTCATCCGCTTGGGATATTGTCCATGCCTCTGCGCCATAAATCAGGACTGGGATAATCAAGTCAAAGTCAAGTTTCACTCTTTGGTAAAACTTTCGGACATCATTCTTGCCTAACACCTCTCCATCTCCTCGATCGCACGCTTCTCCTGCTTTTTCTTATTCTTCCTGAGAAGCCGGTTCTCTTCAATTCTTCTCTGTTCGTAGAGCTCACGAACAGCTCTCGTAATTCGATGCAGCGTTGTCTGGTAGGCTTCTTGCTTTGATGCCTGCCTGCACTGGTTGTTAAACCAGTTGTTTTTCCTAGGTAGTGTTTTAAAACCCAGCACATCAGTAGCGGCTTCTCTGATGGCTGGCTGACAACATTTCCATTCTTCGTCTATTGTTGTCTATTGCACGCGACATCGAACTTTCGGAGAGTTTCAGGGAGACTCGATCGGCAAAGTTCCTGGCAGTCTGTTGCGATTGTAGCTTTTCGACGTCAAACCGTAGTTGCCGTCCTCGACTCCGTTGTTCTCTCGATATCCGTGTCCTTACCTTGGCTACAACAAGGAAATGGTCCGAGTCGATGTTGGTGCCTCGGAACGTTCGGACATCAAGAATACTGGAGGAATGTCTGATGTCGGTCGCAACGTGATCAATCTGGTTGACGGTTGAATGATCAGGAGACCAGATGTTGAGGTGTGGGAACCGCGTGCTAGCTGCAGAGAGATTTTGTCCGTGTGGACTCAGCCTGAAGTGGACTTGGGCGTAGCTGTTACAGCAACCACTCATGTTTTCGGAAGCTTTTTTCCTTGGCAGTTATACACTTAATGAACATTTACAGTGACGAGAAATACGTGATGAAGTAAATTATGAAAATTTTTGTCTATACGAAGACTTTTAGCGGCTTATACATAGATATCATTAAAAGAGAAAGAAGCTTTACCTAGTGTTTTCAATCTCCCTTTTAGAATTATACAAATGTTTGCAACTTACTACTGTGTAGTTAAAGATGTATGTACACTTGCATATGAGATTAATAAATAGTAATTATCTTATTTTGTTTAATGCCGGCCTTAGACCTCTTGACTTTTTACCAATATCTGGATTCAGCCATCGTTAAATTTTCATCAAACGATTGGACAAACAAATAAAAATGTTCCTTTGAAGGTTGATATATATATATTTTTAAATATGGATTAGAAATGGTTAACTCATAAGAAACAAAAACTTGGCAGCACTGTTTACATTGTCTTCTTTTAAAATTTGCCTAAAAAGGAGCGTAAAAGAAACTCTATTTTCATGATGCAATCGGTGAAGTTTGTTAATTGGAGTATCCTAGAGGAAATTATATTTAACTTACAATAAATAAGACACTTTTACCGTGAAAATTATTCCAATTACTTTTCAAATTTGACGAAATCTTGGCTAAGTCATTATCCAGTATCGGCGCCGCAAAGGCTTTCCCACTTTAGTGCTAAAAATCTTAAACTTCAAAGATCGTTGTCTAAGAATACTTTTAAAAAAAATAAAAAAGAAATCATTTGGGTCAGCCATAAACAGAGCCACGAGAAACTTGTCACAGGTTATTTGACTCATTGTCTAGGCGAATATAGGCTATCATTCAAAACGGAAGTGGTTCCATTGGATATTGAATGAAGATACATACATGCGTATATTTCACGCAGATACAAAATGGCAAATAGACAAAAACACCTTAATTTTTAGTTTTTTTTTTTCTTATTTCAATGGCAATTTACCTATTGTTTTGAAATAGTAAAAATATTACGCATTCATTAAAAAATGATTAATTTTACGGACGTACGCTAGACTGCTTTTGTTAATTAATGTGTTATTGTGAACAGCACTTATGTGAACGAACTTATGTCAATAAATTCTAACGAGTTCTAAGAGGTGATTCTCGGAATATCAAAAAGATTAAATGTATTTATTTTTTTTTATGTTTGATACAGGCGTACGAACTCTTTAAGATCGCAGTAATTTCTCATTGTTTCAATTTTGCACGAAAAATGTGGTTTTAAAATTATATTGAAAACAAACGCCATCAGATACGTAATCGTTGATGAAGTACTCTCAAGTACGCCAACATTTTTCTTTCTTATTTTTTTGATTCTTGATGCGACCTGGATCCGAAAAAATCGAAGAGAATATGATTGGTTGAAAGACGTCCTATATCCTATAGGATGTATTTTAAATGATTAATTTCTTGAAAAAGCAAGAAATAAAGAATGGGGCAATTTTGCAAAAGAAGACCATACTTTGTTGGCACTATTTAATAAACTTGTGCCATTCAGGAGACAGCAGCCAAAGGCATGTGCTAGCTAAAGGGGTTTATTGTGCCGTGGCGTATTAGTGAGTGAGTAAAGTATTGAGTGAGTAAAGTGTTGATTCCTACGCTGATGCTCCACTACTCGGCAGAGAACAATTGCACGAAGCACATAATCGTGGCAGCCAATTAACATCGCCAAGACGTGAGATAAGACGGCAATTGAATTTTTCGCGCAAAAGAGCCATTGTTTCGTTAGCTGTATGGTAAGTGGCACCATCCTATTAGAAGCACATGTCGTCCAGGTCCATATTCTCAATTCTGGCCACAAGAAATCCATTATCATCTCGCGATAGCGAACACCATTACCCGTAAATTTGAATGTAATGAACTTATAGCCGTCGATTAAGCCAATCTGAGAAAAAGTAGACATTGACACTTTGAGATACAATGCGCCAGTGAAGCAATCGAACTTTACAGCGAAAAGATTATTCTCTTGTGAAATATTCAGCACAATAAATTACGCCCACTCTAGTCGTGGAAAGATTTAGTAATCTGAAACAAAAGCTGCGCAAAAGAGGGGTCTTCCTCATCCTCCTCCTCACATTAGAGATATGAATGTAAATTATTTCGCAAAACAACAAATTTCAAAGAAAAGTTCTTTGCGCCTGTGCCACTCTGAGTAAATTGTACACAAACGAAAACTTGACTCGGGTATCCTTCGATAATACGTCATTACCTTGAAAGAAAAATAGTAATGCAACTATCACAACCACAGTCAACAATGCCGTGCGTCACTGATACACACAAAAACACTTTCTGATAGATTTTATTAGCAATATCAAAATAACAACTTTGCTTTTTAATTTTAGTTCAAAACAAACATTTTCTTTTCCTATCCGTCTGCCAAGCCGTAAATCCACATCTGCAAACACAAGATCTAAAAACGTCATAAAGAATTAACGTCCGTTTCTAATGACATTGGGACATGCTATGGTTTTTAAAATACATCGAAAACATTGTTCTATTCAGATACATTTCGTTTGGGAATATCTCAAGAATTCGCTGAGAGGATAAAGGTATGTCTCGAGAGTGCGATAAAACAACAGGTCCCTGTCTTTGGATTTCAGTTCTTGAGAAACTAAGTCTAGGATGACATGTGTAAGCTTGTGATGATTGCACTCATTGATCTTTAGAGTCTCTATATTTACCGACTTATTAAAAATACACATCATAGAAATGTGAACATACTTAAATTCGATGTGGTTTTTTATACATGATCGAAGAAAAATCACATGATTCTGAATTTGATTAAAATGCTATTAGTATTTTCAGAAAAGTATACGAGCTCGATTGCGCGACATCGCTTCCCGACGTTAGTGAAATTTATAATTATTTCCTGCATCATGTGGTGGCTGTGACGTTGTGGGTGAGTGAGTTGACTCTCGGCGGGGACCAGTACCAGCTTTCACTTTATGACCATACCTCTTATGAGTCACTGACAGGATTATGAATTTCATGTAAAGCTTTTCAAACTTGAATGCTCGGATTTGACAAAGGTTTTACATGAGCTCTAATTTCCAGATTGTTGGGTTTCAGCTATACCCTGAACTGGTCGCCGTGGCCGTGTGGGTTTGTGCGTTAACCCATACGCACTAGACTTTCACAGTCTAGTTCCAAATCCCAGCACAAGCAACAATTTTTCAAAGCAAAATTGTTCGCGGCTCCACCTCTTTCGAGTCACTGACAATGCTCAAACTAACTGTCTAGAAAAAGCTTCTCCATCTCGCCGTTCGGAGTCAGCATTAAAATGTAGATCCCCTTCGCTCGTGAGAGAACAATATCACGCACAACACGAGTGATTGCTGAGAAGCTAGGCTCAGGTCCACCACCAATCCTGTAAATCATCTGCCTCTAACACTTGATCACATGATCAAAAGGTTATAATCTGCTCTATTAAATTACACTTACGAAAGCTGTAATTTGTTAATTTAGTTACACCTACTTCCTAATTTTTGCAATTTATTAAGGTTAAATTACAAGAATATGGTATTATTATTATTATGGTTGCACCGCGACCTTGAAGATCTATTGTACCCCTTTCAATACCTTAGCACAATTACGAATTCCATGGACTCCATGGTAATGGACTCCTATTGTGCATAGGTGAAGAAATCTGTTCTAAAGTATTCTCTTTAAGACAGTTTCCTTCAAGAATCTCAGAATGAGAGAACCATCTAGTGATCCCAGTATATGTATGTTCTGGAATTTCATTAAATTCTCCACAAAATCAGCAGAGACCTTTTACTGATAAGAATATGATATATTCTTTATGTTTCATATTTCTGCGATTTTCTCTCATGTCGCCGTTGTTAAATTCCGTTACTCGGTTGTTTATATGTTCAAGTCTGCTATTTACGCAACTGGCAATTTTATTTAGTTATCGGTAAAGTAGTGTGCTGCATAGAAATTTGATAGCCGATTTAAGTAAGAAATTTGATGTGATCAATTTTGTGAGTTATCATATTCTTATCGTGGGCGCCGTGGCGTAGTGGGCAGGCACGTCGACTTCTACGCTCGATGTTCTCGATTCGATTCCCGAAAAAACACCGAACATATTTTCACGGCTCCACCTCTTTCGAGTAACCGAAAATACTCAAAGAGTGTAACTGTCTAGAAAAAGGTTCTCAATCTCGCCGTTCGGAGTCGACATTAAACTGTAGGTCCCCTCCACTCGTGAAAGAACAATAGCACGCACAACAAGAGTGGTTGGTGGGAAGTTTAGCCCAGGTCGCTGTAGTGGATTTTTTAGAAGTTTGAAATTTTTAGAAGTTTGCCTATTGAAATACAGGACGAATTCGGTTAACGCAACTCTCGATTCGCGCAACTCTTCGATTTTTCTCAACACTAAAGCCGTGGCAAATCATGACTCTATAAGTGCAACTTTTTAAAAATGTTACCTTTTTGGAATATTTTGATGTCTACCAAGAGAAATTTGAATGAGGAGCATGAGCTACCATTATCTACACTATCTACAAATATCTGAAGGAAAGGAGAATTGATTTCATCAGCTTCCAAACTTCTTCCTGATATTGTTCCCAACATTAGCATCTCGAATGAAGAAATCAATGATTGGCTTCCGGTAAACGTTAAAACAGAAGTTGCAGCTCGAGCCTTATGCCAATAACGCGTCAGCGCTGGCGTTGTCTTTAAACGCACACAATTCAATGGACACACAAGATACTGCATCGACCTACGTAAGTGAAGAATGAGAGAGATGAAAGGATCGTAATAAAACGTAAAACGTAATCCCAACGCACGTCATTTTTTTTGACAGAGGGATGCGCTGTGAAAGCGAAATGTTTCCCAAATTGAGAGCATTTTGTGGCAACTGACATTTGAGACATTTGAAACATCTGACTAAAATTATTTTAACGACAAAACTAATTTGAACGAATACGCCAAATCAGCAACAAGAAGCTTTTTTTTATTTTTTTTAACTTTCTCAGCATTTATTCTTCGTAATTAATTTCTTTAACGTACCAGAATATTTTTTGATTTGACATTTCAGAAATGAAAACAGCTAACGCAATATATTTCATTTGGTGTTTGAGAGAGGGGGAACGGCTGATTAACGCAACGTCAACGCACTTCCTCCATAACATGAAGTCGGCTGACGCAACGCACTATTGTGTTTCAGCCATTAAATGGATGTGTACAATGGGCCGAAGAGAAAAACATTCAAGTAGAAGATATTTTAACTCTACAAAAATTTATAGAGATGGCACTTTTGAAAAATATTGAACCCCAAAAAACTCTTCTTTTTCTTCTTCAAAGTCATATGAGAAAATATTATGTCACATTGAATGATTGTTTAAGGACCTAGGCAAGGGTTGTACTCGCACTTGGGCAAAAATTGCCACATTATATAAATGGTGACCCGATAGCAGTGATAGTTTTCTTATGTTTCAATTATGACGTTTCAGCAGCTGTCTAAGTTATCAATGGCATCCAGCTATTAAAACATTCAGTAAAGTTTGCCAATTTAGAATGCATCTTTTAACGTTTGCCGAACGTGCGGAAATTATTAAAAAATACGAGTAATCAGTCTACTTCTACTAGGAAAAACCAAAGATGTCGATTCGTTGAAGATTGTTCTGAGGCAAGAAATGAAGCCGGACGACTATAGACAACGTCGTTTACTGGGCGCTGGAAATGTTTGCCGGAGATCCGGATTTTGGCCAAAATTATCTTGGACGAGCCTCATTTTTGGCTCAGCGGCTATATCAACAAATAACAGAATCGACTGTATTTATGATTATTTATGACCCTATGTTATTAGCAAATTCATACTTAATTACTCGGTTAAGTATAGACAAAAAGTAGTCTGCATATCCAGTAAAAAACTAACGAATTCGAAGTCGTTTTTGACTATTTTGTCAATGAGTTTGAAAATGAGTTTCTAAAGCAGTGTAACATTAGTTGCCTTCCACTCTTTATGCATTTATGCATTGTGTAGCTAAAGGCCCAGCTATTATAGGCATGAGCGAGCATGAGCTCGCTTAAGGGCTTAAGGGCCACTATAATAGAGCTTACGAGGGATTCGGACGATTTCGTTAAGCATATGCGAATTTAACAGATGGCACACAAACAAACAAATGTTTCGTTAAGCATGAGCTAGTGCGCTCTGAGCCGCCATGCACATGTGCAAATTTGACAGGTGGCATACAAACACACAGAAATTCCAAAATTGTTGAACGAAATTTTATAATAAAGGGTGGTCCAACCATATTGCACGATGTTAATTGTGAGTCACACCTTAACGTCAAGTTTTTTTGCTCAACTTAAATTGGCATTTCTTTGTTTCAGTGTTTAACAAATTCAACCATGGAGAGGTACACAATCGAGCAGCGCGTTAAGATTGTTGAAGCCTTTTAGTTCGTTTGTTGCGGCTTATCGGCTGGCGGCGTCATTGGGCCGTACTTCTTCGCAAATGAGGTCGACCAAGTAGTTATCGTGAATGGTGTTCGCTTTCGCGAGATGATAACGGACTTCTTGTGGCCCGAAATTGAGGATATGGACCTGGATGACATGTGCTTCCAACAGAATGGTGCCACTTGCCACACAGCCAACGAAACAATGGATCTTTTGCGCGAGAAATTCAATGGCCGTGTTATCTCACGTCGTGTCGTGGCGATGTTAATTGGCCGCTACGATCATGTGATTTGATACCGTTGGACTTCTTCCTTCGGGAATATTTTTAAAAAAAAGTGTACGTCAATAAGCCAAGAACAATTCAAGAGCTAAAGGATGGGATAATTCGGCATATTAACGACATTGAACCTTAATTATGTCTTAGAGTCATTAAAAATATGGACCATCGGATAGAGGTATGCCACCGAAGCCGTGGCAAGCATTTGACCGATATTTTATGTCACACATAATTGTCATAGATCCTTCTATCAGAATAAAAAATATTAAGATAATTATCGGAAAACTTTTTGTTTTATTTACAATTTTATTAAAAATTATCATCGTGCGTTTTCGTTGGACGACCCTTTAGAATGAAATACAACACGGAAAGAAATTCTGACAGATGGCTATGCAGGCGTGTGTTCATTATGGCTATGCGTGGAATTTGTGCATATGAATATGACAAAACATTTCGTTAAAATTTCACACAAACTTATGTCTTTAAGACTGTTGAGACCAAACGTCTTATTCGAAATTGTTTACGTTTTGCTTTATTTCATATCGGACAGATCATTTTATTTGACCTTTGTTTACTGTCACAAAGTGTTAGAGAGCCAATTGTTAAAATTTGACTAAATATTCTGATTTAGTTCTATTTCTCTTAACCTTATTCCGGGAAATAAAGCCATTAAACCACAGAAATGTGTATGTGGACTTAAGACCATTGTGGGTTTTTGACCTGTGAACTTATTACACTGCAGCGTAACTTTATCTGTCCTGGGGTCTTTGGGAATAATTCCTGAATTAACATACGTAATTCGTCACACTAAAGTATTGTGAAAATAAACTAAGACTAAACATATTTATTTGTGTCGTAGACAATCACAAGTGTTTATAGCAATTAAGTAAAATTATAAAATTGTCATTGAATTTAAGGCAAACCGCCCCAATAAATTTTGATAATAAATGATAGCGTATAGCAGTTGCTTTTGGGTCACTCAATCAGTGCGAATAGAAACGCACATTTACCTGATGCGAATACATTCCACGAGTATATTGAGAATGACACTTAATATATTCCCACCCAATTAAAACATCATCACTTAGTTTGTGAATGATGGGAGCATTTCGTGCGATATGACATTTTATATTCCAAGAGATATTTCTAAATGATTGCTATCAGGTTGTCATTGCGTCAGCCAGCAAATCCGTACAATATTTTAGTTTGCTCGAATCTAGAAAACTTTATTCTATTGTGGCGTTAGAAGAGAATCATTCTATTATGCAGTCCACAGGGGATAAGAGTATGTTTATTAACTCCTCTGGGCATCGGAAAGGCAATATTAAAGGTGATTGATTGCTGCACGAGAATTGGAGGGTCTTAAGAGCAAAGCTGACAAACCAGATACCTGCTTATATTACGAGCAGTACTTCAGCCACTCCGCGTAACTTCACATTTCGAGTAATTCAAAATAAACTTAGTTAAAGACTTAGTTAGAGACCTTACTGCTTTGGAATGTTACACGGATTGTTCTCAGACGGTCGAAGGCCCGAGCTTGAGGGTCCAGCGCGATCTCCCCAGTGGAATAGCTAAAGCTATCTATCGTCTGACAGATCTTTGTTGTGTTTTTCAACCGGATTTAAAAGTAATTTATTTGGGGTAGACAAGATTAAATGACGGAAAGTTGTTTGTTCTTTATCTACGACTACTCTCTTCACAGGACACTGTGCACTCACGCCTCAAGAATGGGACTCCCTCACAATGACTTCTGCAGAAGCTGCATAGACAAAGAAGAAGAGGAAAGCATAACGCATCTCCTTTGCACTTGTAGAGCTCTCTCCTCTCGCAGGAAGAAACACCTTGGAGCCAACTTCTTCAACGACTTAAGCGAATTGCACAATGTCGGCATTCATCAACTAAAGAGCTTCGTAGAAAGCACCAAATGGTTTTTTGGATAGGGGACATCAGATCCGCGTGGTATCACAATGGGCCTAAATTGGCCTAAGTGTGACTGCTATCTACAGTCAGCCACTTCAACCTAGCCTATGACTACTCTGGACACTCTATTGATGAGATACAGAACGGTAAGACGTTATCTCTCACCCCAGCAATGTCTATGTTAAGTTTTCAAGGAAGTATTGATTTGAAATATACCTTTTCAGACTTAATTTTTGCGTTACAATGAGTTGAATATACTGTTGAATGAATTCTTAACACAGTAGGCTTTAGGCCAAATCACAAAGTACTTCGAACCCATGGCAAACGCATCAGCATTTTTCAAGCAGAAATTTATGTCATAGACGAAAGCATCCAAATCAATCTCGACAGGAACCATACTAACCGCAACATAGCAATAATGTCAGATAGTCAAGCTGTTATAATGGCACTAGGCACTCTTACGCCATCAAATCTAAGCTCATGTGACGTCGAATGACTGTTGATCTACTCTGAGGCCCAATACTTACCCGGTTCCCTCGTTTCGACTATACAGTACCTTCCACAGTTTTGTGATTATTTTCTCATTTTGCGCCTCGAGGAGAACAAGTGTTGTTTTGTACTCCTGTCCAACGCTTTTTGGGAAATAAATAGTAATGGAATGGGCCTGTGGTATTTCCTTCCCACATTTGGTGGTCAGTCCCGCTCCCTTCCAATTACCAAGTTTGAGTGCTACTAGTTTTAGCAGTGTACAGCAGTCAATGCCGAACATGCTTCTGTTGCGGAGGTATGCAATATACTAAGCTCGTTGAAATGCAACAAATCGGGATATATGGGTTAAGACCCATATTAAGACCCAACACTGAAAAACAATGCACAAATCATATCTCCGGTGATAACGAGGCTGATCAATATGAGCTTGAATCAAGCATCATTTCCAAACATGCTTTAAACCTCAATAGTTCGACCAATTCACAAAACCGGCAAGAAATGTGAAATCCTGAATTACAGACCTATTTCAATCTTACCGGCTGTTGACAAAGTTTTGGAAGAAGTGATGAGAGAAGGTTTTATCAATTTATCGAAAAATACAACTTTCTTAATAAAAATCAATTTGGATTTCGTAAAGGCAAAAGCATAAACAGACTGATAGGATACTTTGCAGACAAAACATATCAAAGCCTGGACAAAAACCACAGTACATTAGTTGTACACATAGACTTCAAGAAGTCCTTTGACACTTTGAATCACAAACAAATCTTGAGACAGCTGAATAATATTGGAATACGCGGTCACATATTAGCATGGTTTGGAAGCTACCTAACAGATCATTTAAGGTAAAAATTGGTGAGCATGTCAGTGTCGAAGAAAAGGTCGTGTACGGTGTCCCACAGGGGTCAAAACTAAGTCCACTTCTTTTCATCATATACGTCAGTGATCTACTGTCGGTGCTAAAGTATAGTACGGGTTATGCCTATGCGGGCGATACAGCGGTCGTAGTTAGCCATAGGAACGTTGACGAAGCGGCATGATTTATGCAAATTGATTTCAATAGAGTCGCTGCTTGGTGTCACGATCATAGATTAATTATCAACGCACTTAAGACAAAGGTAATACACATTCTCCCGCCGCATATTCCTAGAACAAAACTTAAGATTAAAATGCGCGACGTTGATTAATTGCATAGAAAGGGATGTGACGGAGTAAAAGAAGAGAAGATGACTGCACAGGAAGTATTTAGCGTGTCAACGTATAAGTATCTAGGACTGACTGTAGACTACAACTTCAAATGGAGCTACCATAAATATAACTTAAAGAAAACACTGAGTCAATCTGCGTACGCACTTTTTCATCTAAACAACCTCAGCACACCAGCAGTAATCTAACAATGCTATTTTGGATTGCTGGAATCGCACCTAAGATATGGAATACTTGCTTGGGGAAGAGCGTCGCAAATGCAGTCACTACACCAAGTTCACACAAGAAAATAGTGCAAAGGGCAAACCAAACTACACCTTTGCTTAGTATCCCCCAATTTTAATAATAATAATAATAATAATAATAATGGCGGCGCTACAGTCCGAGGTGGACCTGAGCCTAGCTTCTCCCCCCATTTTACAATCTAGAAATCCTGACCGATTTTGGCAACGACAAAACCTACAGGATCCAGACGCAGCAGACAAGATACACCAGAAGACGACAGAAGCAACTATACCAAGTTCCTAGGTACTGGAACGGATATGACCGAAGGATGGGAACTAAAAAGAAGGAACCGAACAGAAAACTGGAACAAAGCTCTAGGCATGAAATAGGCTAAGAAACTCCAAAGCAGTATATCCATCATTTATCAGAATACCCTGCAGAATCCATTCATGGTCGCGTATAACATATGTGTAATAGCAGACCAAATAGAGAGCAATTTTTAGTAAGATTGAATTGGCAAGATTTAGATCTCCTATCACGTGCCATGTATGATAGATGTGTTCATTACAGCTCATAAGGAGTCTATCTTCTCAACAACCACTCGCGTTGTGCCATAGTTTTCCCACAAATAGAGAGCTTACATTTTTGCACCCTTGTGAAAAAGTTGTTATTTGCCCAATCACTACGCCACATATGCTACTAGTCATGTAAGAACACTTTCGAAATCTAATGAAAAATCTTTGAAAGCGAGAACTGCGTTAGACCTCTGATCATATTTGGATTGATGGTAATTGAAGAAGAAGCTTCAACAATGAATTATATTGGATATTCGACATTGACGCGGCCCCGTCTGACGCCAATAGATCCGGTTTTTAAAATTCCTCATCTATGTTTAGAAGTGTGGATTCTGCTTGCAAGAGATACCACAAAATATTTGATTCAGAAACATGTCTACGGCAGACTGTAGCTCCGCCTTAGCACAACAAGTGTTTTTTCCCAAATGCCATTGTCTTTACGGATTCTTAAACAATTCTCAAAAAAGATTATTGTTCTTTTCCGTATATCTTTTAACGGATTATAATATGTACAATCTTAAAATAATTCATATTTAATTCAAAATAGATGGTGACATTGTATCGCTGACAAAGCACGGATCGTTTATCGTTATTTCAAGCCATTAACCGAGTAATATTCATGAATCTTTTCAAATATTTACGCAGAAAACGCACTTATGTAGGCTTCTTTTATGATACAATATTAAAATCGAGAATTTGGTATCGAATAAATTTGATGGCAACATTTTTGAAAACAACAACGAAAACGTATGTAAAGTCTACCATCACGTATTAGTCGAGAACAATTTAAGTCATGACGGCATTTGTTATGATGACTGCAGAGCAACATTTTTATCTTTAAAAAAGTGGAGGCTGAATAGAGAATTTAAGTGCATACATGTGTACACACTACAAGTGAAAAAATCGAAGACGATTCGGGAAATCCACATGAGAAAACTAGGAAAATTGTTAAGTAAGGGAAAAGTCCAAACATCTCGAAGCGAAATGTAAACATCCGTCAAATGCATGTTTTTGTCTAATATAGAAAATTACTAATATGGAGATGATTTTTACGTAAATGAAGCAACGCCAATTTCGTCGTTTCGAAAGAGCTTTTTGCACGTGCCTTTACTTTGTAGGTTTTGTCAGTTTTGAGGACGGAGAACGGAACTGCACTAGAGTTGGTGCGTAAATGCTTGTCAACAAATTACATTTTGTTTTATTTACAATAATCTTTGTGTTTGGAAAAATCGCTCAGATACGGCAAGGTTAACAGCAGTATGTTCGGATCATTGACCTGTGGGAGTTCACGCGGCCAAAAATAAAATAAAACACATGAAATCAGGGTCATGACAATAATATTAATTTTCATTGAACGTTCATTTTATGCCACAAGGTTAGGTTAGGTTAGGGGGCTGCTGGTAAATTCACCAGCACACTTAGACCATGTTGGTCCATAGTGATACCCACAGTCAGACTACTACCACTGATCGACCGTTCCAGTGATAGTGCCATTAATTTTATCCCAATGGCAAATGGTGACTGGACCATATTTGAAGGACCAGATAAAAGCGTATTAACTTTGCTCTCACTGGGATTCGAACCTGGGACCCCTCTAACTTAGGGCAGGCACTTAAGCAACTGCGTCATCCAGTCGTCTTTATGTCACTATGTTTTGAATTTGATATGTGGCATGTCGTTGCCATGGCTAGTTCGAATTAAACGCGCTTCTTCATCATGTGGTGCCACAGACCGAGGTGGACCTGCGATTCAACCAACAAACCCCCTCCAGCTAGCACAAGTTTTTACTGGCTGTCGTCAACTGTGCACTCCAAGTTGGTTGAGGTTCTTCTCCAAATGGGTGCGTCACTGTACACATGGACGGACTTTGTTCCGTTGTCCCACTGGTTCAGACCGGAGTCAAGTTGTCCATACGCTCTACGCTCTCTAATCCATCGACGCCAGCTTAGACATATGTCGCTAAACAGCCCATACAGTTCGTTGTTGAACCTTCTTTCCCAAATGCCATCAACGCAGGTTGTTAGCGAGCCATGCGAACACAAGCGTCTGCACTTACTTGTCTCTGCGAACTCCTACTCTCACCTCCTCGTGGTTAAACTCGGGAGCCTAGAACCTCTGACAGATAGTGGGGTAACCAACCCCGTGGGAAGTCATTGACAGCTGCAAACGAAAAGGGGGGAGGCTGAGTCTCTTCCAGGGCTCGTCCCTCTTCTAGGATGGTGGCGGAGGAGATAAACAGATGATTGGCAAACGGCGACATCCAGAGCTCCAGTCAGCTGGAGTTACCTAGTTCACAAGGAGTTACTCCAACAGAACCCGTTTTCTTAGGGTCAACGGTCAACTCTTTTTTTTTCGGAGGATTTTTGAAACTCTACTGGAGCACTCAGGCTCAAAACTGGTCCATTGTACTGGCAGGTAGCAACCTACTCCATCGCGGTTAATTTGATCCCAACGGCCAATGGTGACTGGACAATGGTCGCTCGACAAAGCGACATAACGCCAAATTTTTTTGAGACATAACACCAAATAATAACATCAATAAACATCAAGTGGGTCATAATTCCACAATTTTTAATAACATGTATATGTGTAATTAAAATGAAATTGAACAGTGGAGTTAGTATTAGGAAACGGGTAAGAAGTGAAGTATGAGGGTTCATGCTGCCCCCTGAAACCCCCAGCTTGGCCGCAGATAAGATTTGGGATAAGTGCGAGGTTGGTGGTATCCAATGTTTCTTTATTTTCATATTTAGAATGAATTTGAAAAAATAACATATATCCAACTTTGCACCTACCCCAAATCCTATCTGTGGCCAAGCAATTTCAATTTTTACCCGTTTCCTCTTAAATGTCTCATAAAGCCAATTGGCCTTATGTCGCTTTGTGAAAGTGACATAAGGCCAAAGCAAAAATTTGGTCTTATGTCACTTTGATAAAGCGACATAAGGCCAAGTTTTAAAATTTGGCTTTATGTCGCTTGGCGTTATGTCATGGCACCTCTGAAAGAAGTTACGAATACGGGATATTTTCTGTCTCCTATGTCCAGGAGCTAGAGGAATGGACCTTACGTTCCAGTTGGAAAGTGTGCGTGAGGTTAACTTTCTCATCACGTAAAACACGCTTAGTTCAGGAACAACAAACAGCGCAGGAATTACTGTTGACGACCCCAGCAAACCGCAACGGTTTTGTACGTGGGAACACACAATCCAGATGTCCATTTTCCACTTCTATTCCAGTAGCTTAGGCGAGATTTCAGCAACAATGCGGTAAACGATGGCTTTTGAGTAAGCGAAAGTCCCTGGCTTATCAGTACAGACTTGTGATCTAACACATCCGGAAGTGTTATATCACACAATTTTTGGTACCAATTCACTGGCTCATCCTGCAATTCCCTTCAAAAAATGTATTGTGTTGAAAATTGGGATATGTCGCGCCGTCTTGTTGAAACCGGAGGTCTTCTACTTTAAAGGTCGATGATCATGGATCTTTAACGTTCTCCATTAACTTTAAAAACAAAGCAGGCCTAATCTTTGAAGCGATGTGAAACAATGATTTCACCCACAGCTACAGTCCAGGTTTCAATCAATAACCCATTCCGACTAGCACGATTTTTGGCCAGCTGTCTCCAGCTGCACGCGTCACTTTGGTAGAGGTCCCTCTCCACTTGTGCTAGTTGACGTCTCTCGTCATTTTTGTGCGCCGTCTCAAACGTGGACGTCCTCTGTTGCGTCATTCCACACACTCAGAGTCGAAGATCCCACCTACCCTTCCCACCTGATTACGTCAAGTGACTGAACTAATATATATCATCTGGGAATTTTAAAAGACGATGCATTTCAGGTTTCTTGCTTCCACAAAACAAGAAAAGTGTGCTTTGATCTAAAGCCAAATCGCAATGTTGCGATACTCTTCTTGAATTGGACTGTGTTTCAATTCCCAGTTGCTTTCAAGTTCATTTTTTCGCTCACAACGGCGAATTCACAGAAATTATAACTTGTATACACCTTTGTTACTCTAGATATGTTTGCCTCCTTTGACATAAAAAAATTGGTAACAATTTAGAAGCAGAGGCACACCAAGTGGAGTTGAAAAATGCCAACATGGAAAATTCAACATTATTTGACTTTACTTTACTCACTTTAAAAATTTAGGTAGTGCAATTTAACACCAACCACATCTCCACGAAAAATGTTCCATATCAGGCACTTTTCATAGAAACACAAGAAGATAAAATGTAATATAGCAGAAACAAAGATTATTTACGTTTTACAATCCACTTTCCACTTTATTGCATTTTTTTTTAAATAACAAATTACACGACAAAATTCAACGCACGCTAATTGTTTCCGTGCGTATATTTTGCACAAGAATCATGACATTCTAGAATTAGTGTTTAGTGTATAAACTTCTTTTGCCTAAAAAAATGATCATGTCAGCTCAACAGCGCAGAAAAGAAACCTCGGTAGATTTCCGACAAGTGGTAGTCAAATTGTATTTAAATGATAAAAAATCATTGCCAAAAATTGTTAAAAGTGTTGGAAAAAGTAAAATAACCATTCAGCATATTATAATAATAATAATAATGGCGGCGCAACCACTCGTGTTGTGCGTGCTATTGTTCTCTCACGAGAAGAGGGGACCTACAGTTTAATGCCAACTCCGAACGGCGAGATTGAGAAGCTTTTTTCTAGACAGTTATACTCTTTGAGCATTGTCAGTGACTCGAAAGAGGTGGAGCCGTGAAAAAATGTTTGATGTTTTTTTCGAGATTCGAACTGACGACCTCGAGCGTAGGAGTCGACGCACCTACCCACTACGCCACGGCGCCCATTCAGCATACTACAGAAACCTATAAAAAAACGGGAAGAGTTGATTACGTGCGAAGATCAGGCCGTCCACGGAAATTAATCACAAGGGATGAAAGGGTCATTCTCAAAACAGTTCGCAAAGATCAAAAACGAATTGTCCTACTATAAGAAAACTGGTTTTGGATACTTGCAGCAAAGAAGTCAGCATGCGGATAAAAAGAAGACGTCGATAAGTGCAGTCAACCAGAGTAAACGAATGGATTTTGCAACTTTGCACAAAGACGATGATCTGTCTTTTTGAAAGAAAGTGTAGTTCACTGACGAAAGCAAGTACAACATTTTTGGTCGCATGGTCCATCGAAAATTTGGCAAAAGAGTGGCACAGCGTTGGAAATAAAAAATCTTCGACGAATGCTTAATTAAGCATGGTGAAGGCAGTGTACTGGTGTGGGGATGCTTGGCTTGGTCCAGTGTGGGAAAGCTGGTATTTATAGAAGGAAATATGGACCAGCACATATATCTGGATATACTAAGGGAGAATTTAGAGCCATCGGTGGAGAAACTGCGTCTGTGTGAAAACTTTTGTCCACCACTGTAGTCATACATAAAACCATTGCATATATTAGAATAAATGTAAATTTTATTTAAAAAAAAAAACATTAAACATAAAAAAGCATACAAAATATTTCATGAGAGAACAGACATATTAAGACGCTTTTCTTAGAAAACTGCTTTATAGTAGACGCCTGGAAGAAAGATGAAAAAAAAACATTCGTCTTTCCGAAATGTTCATGCTTTTGTTTTCGATATTCTATTGAGTTGAAAGAAGGAATTCCTATTCAAAGGAAAACATAAATATTTATTCCGCAACTCAGCCATATCGAAAACAAACATTTAAAATGACAGCTGATAGAAAAAAAATTCTTATCATAACTCGAGTCAAGCCATGCGTGGCAAGATATGTTTTATAAAATTATATTTGTCGTCTCTACGAGAAATTTTCATAGAAAAATCTATCTTTGGCACTACCATCGAAGATACAATGCAAGCTATAGTCATCTAGTTGGGCGTTCGTAAACATTTTGAGAATCAATGCATTTAACTGCACACTTGCGCATATTACAATCAAAGACCCTGTTTACATGAGCGGAAGAAGACAGAAATGTCGGAGGGAGAGCATATGATTCGAAACATTTTTTTTCAGATTTTTTTTTGAAACGCTACTGGTGCACTCGGACTCAAAACTGGTCCATTGTACTGCCAGGTAGCAACCTACTCCAGTGCCGTTAATTTGATCCCAACGGCAAATGGTGACTGGACCAGACTCGATTTCACTGGGATTCGAACCTTGGACCCCTTTAACTTGGGGCAGGCACTTAATTAACTGCGCCATCCAGTCGAAACAGTTGGAAGGGGATGTATTTTCGGTGATTCAACCCATCTCTTTCTAATCTCGACATTTCTACCTTCTTCCACTCATGAAAACGTCCTCATAGCCTATTCCAGATGAAGACTTTTATCTGTTGCAGTGGATCGGATACGATATATGACTTAAAGACAACAAAAGTACGAAATCTACCGTGCAGTGGAATTCGTTAACCCAACCAAGGAGATCGGGGCTTTTAAAGAAGTCCGATTAATGTCGTTTTCCATTCTGCCAAATAATGCGACCTGAAACTGTCACATTTTTAAAAGTATCAAAAATGGCGTGTTTTGTTATTAAACTGAAAACGAGCAAAATCATTTCAGGTCCCATTTTTTTCATAAAATATTGAGTTGTGAGCTTTGACAGAAAGTTATTGTTATGCGTATGGCAGTTGTCGAAAGGATATTTTTTACAATAACACTTGTGGAATATATTCTACATTGGTGAAATTTATAAAAAGGCATACATAAGCATCACAAATTTAACAAAAGAAAAACAATCGCTAGAACTACACAGTTTGACTGCGGACTTTGCAAAAAGTGCGAGTTGAACGCTTTTTTATTGACAGATGGTATCGTGTGCTAAAAAAGAAAATTGCCCTATTTATGTTCTATTCACACACTTTTATATGTCAGAACTGTCAAATAGAAGGCAAAATTAAGGTGAAATAATATGCATTTTTACAGTTTTGCGTTTAATTGGGACAGTTTTGCAGAATGAAAAACGACATAAATCAAAAGTATTGTTCAGCACCCCCGATAAGATTTAAAGAAGGTTTCTAGAGAATGTCTGACAGCGATTTGCTGTACAGAGACCTATTTTGTATCACTTTCGAATTGGGTTTGAATGCTACCAACCTTTTGGGTCGGTAATGTTCCAAACGATGGTTCATTTGGAGTGCCACTTATTACAAAAGTGAAATGTATTATTATCTCTAATATCACTTTTCTTCCAGTTGCATGAGCTGCACGAATTTACTTGGACCTCCCCCAGCCTTTTATATCTGGCTTCGGCTTTGGACAATAAATGCTCAAATTTATTATTGTCTTAATTTGCTTCTAGTTTGCGTGAAAAAATTAAATAAATTAATCAAAACAACTTTAGCACACACAATTCGATAGCAAAATAGTTTTCGAATGAAAATCCGTAAGTGAGGACGGTTTTTACATCCGATTTCGGAATACTAAAATACTAAATTTCCATAAATGTGTTGGCATAACTTTTAAATTTTGAATGCGGATTGTGTGTATTTACTATAGAGGTATAAAATACCAATTTCCGATTTTCAAATAGATTTCCGATACTATAGCAATACAAAATAAGGCCCCAGATTAAATACCGTGCACATCTTATTGATGATAAATTGAGGCTAAAGAAGCTTGGTTTTGGTTCGATCCATCATGCGCCGTGTGGATCTCTGTGGAGTTTATTAAGAAAAGGTTGTATTAAAGATGGATTCAATGAAGGGGACTATTAATTTTAAAGCTACATTTTTGAGGTGACAAATTATGCTGAAGGAGTACAGGTAATCGTACAGAAAAAGTGAATATCTTATCTCCATTTGAAAATAGTCATAATCTAGTACACTATGATGCATGTGTTCCTCTGAGGCAGTCCGCTATAATGTCGCCTATCATAGTACCAATTTTAGATTTTGTATTCACCATTTGTTTTGCCAACGAAAAGCAAAAACAGCTTAACAATGGGAAATTATTTCACTACACGAAAATAGTTAATAAATACCAGGGTTCCCACTCTCTTTGATCGTAGATTTAGAATCATCATTCCAACGTCGGTGCTGGAGTCTATAACGCCAAGCTCAACCACAAAATTGTCTACAAATTGCATGATAGTTGCAGCATTTTTCAAGCCGAGAGCATTGTTATTCAAAAGCAACGGAAAGCCTATCTAATAAACCTGAATCTTCTCACATCAATATTTATGCGGATAGCCAGGCCACACTCAAAGCTCTTCAAAACAACACTATAAAATCTAAAACCATATACAACTGCTACAACTCGCTACAAATACTTTGTATAAATAACAGTCTCTCTATATTGGGTTTCCTGGACATGAAGGAATTGCAAGAAACAAAATTGCTGACGAACTTGCAAAGCAAGGAGTCCTAATCCCTACAGAATCAATCACCATTGCAGCGCCAAGTCGGCTGTTTTTCGCCAAAATTGATACCGACTCATATAAAATGGCTAGCAGGGGAGGAGCAACACCTACCGTATAACTAAAATCTTCTGGCCAGACTACGACATCCGCAAAACCAAACACTTAATCTCGTTACCCAGAGTGCTCTGCAGTACACTGGTTGGTATCGTTACAGGTTACTGTTTGTTGAGCTACCATGCTTGCAAACTGGGCCTAGTTTTTACCGACATGTGTAGGTAATTGCAATAACCTCAAAATCCTTCTGCCTCAATAAAGGCTATTAGGTCAACACTTAGGTTAACTCTGTAAGTGGTAACACTATGAACCAAAATTTGTTTATGTGAGGCTCAGCCACCACCCCTAACCTAACCTAACCTACCAGGGTTCCCAAGTAAATAGTACAAGCACCACCAGTACCAGGATTAAGGGCAGAATAACTTTTGCAAATCGCTGTTTCTTTGGACTTAAAAGGCAATTTAGTATCAAAGCCAATATGACGACTGGATGGCGCAGTTGGTTAAGTGCCTGCTCTAAGTTAGAGGGGTCCCAGGTTCGAATCCCAGTGAAAGCAATGTTAATATGCTTTTATCCGGTTTTTCAAATCTGATCCAGTCACAATTTGCCGTTGGTATAAAATTAACGGCATTATCACTGGAGCGAGCGGTCAATCAGTGGTAGCAGTCAATCTCTGGGTCACAATGGACCAACATGGTCTAAGTGTGCTGGTGAATCCACTAACAGTCCCTTAACTTATAAAAGCCAATGCGTACCAAGCAGCTTTTATATAATGCTTTCATCATTCCTGTCCTACTCTATGGAGCGGGGACGTATACAATCTCAAGATCAGATGAAAACACCCATGGTCTTTCGAGAGAAAAGTTCTGTTTGAAGGAAAAGATTCTACCACGAACTGTACCGAATTGAGTTTAGGCAGGCGTCTACGGTTTCAATGCTAAGGTGGCTAGGCCATATGGAGCGCATGGGCAACACCGCTTCCGCACTTAGATTCAAAGACTTTGAACCTGCGGGAAAGATCGTTAGAAGACGATGGTACTTGGCCTGCGCAATTGGCGACAGCTGGATAAAGATCGTGCCAGCTGGAGAGGTTTGTTGGTTAAAGCTCAAAATGTGGAGTCATCATAAGAAGAAGAAGACTACGTGAAAAAAAAGCGCGTTTCAATTGTAATATTGCAATATTCAAAAAAAAAAGTTTTTGCAACATAACTCAATCGTCGAACGTGACAAATGTGAGGCTCAACAAATTTATAAGTCTCATCATCGCGTCATTCTTCTTTCACAATACGAAGCAAACGTTTACAAGTATCTTAAGGCATGTGTATATTGACGAATTTTACTGATCGAGACAGTGTCAAATTCGTTTGCCTTTCAGTTCCTTGGAACGTCTCTATCCGCCATACTTTCAAATATAATAATAATGATAATAATAATAATAGCGGCGCTGCCGTCAGCAATCACTCATGTTGTGCGTGCTATTGTTCTCTCACGGGTGGAGGGGACCTACAGTTTAATGCCGACTCCGAAAGTCGAGATAGAGAAGCTTTTTCTAGGCAGTTAAAATCTTTGAGCATTGTCAGCGACTAGAAAAAGGTGGAGCAGCAAAAATATCAAAGATGTTTTTTTCGAGAATCGAACTACATTTCAAATATATTATATTCTATTTAACAGCGTCAATATAAAACAATTAATAATATTTAGAAAGAAAAAGTGTTATAAACTGCAGTAAAAAAAGAGTGTGCATATGAACATTTCTAGGAACATTTAGACTGGCAAATACTGGAAACTTTGGAAAAGGCATACAAAATACGGTTATATTTCCAATAAGATAATTCTAATTTTTCAGGTGCTCACTGACATTTGACGTTTGTTTTTGGCTATTTTTTCTTTGGAATTAAATTGTTCAAATGTTCACCGTTATTTTAAATGGTATATAGCGTATTTTGAAGTATGATTTCAGAGCTTTAGTTTGAGGTATCAATGTCTGGCGCAGATCATTTCGCGCAATTTTAATTTAGGGAATAAAACGTTCAGTCAATGACTGTTCAGTCACTTTGGTGAACGCTGGCTAAATATCACGTGCAGATATTAAGTTAAACTTTGCCAATAATAAAACTGATGTATCCGAAAAGGGCGTCAAGAAACTATGGACATTCGTCCAAAATTTTCCAGAAATGAGCGGCAGGAAGCCGGATGTTGCAACACAATGGACCCTAGGGGTCGAAGTGAATCCAATGTGCACACTTTGGAAGCAACCATACCTACCTAGAAAGAATAGTATTCCCCTCGTGCAAGCTAATCAGTGCATTTTGAATCTAGTGCAAATAGCAACACAAAAGGACTAGCAGAGTAGAATTTTGAAGTGTATAAAATACAAAGTAGTAAAAGTTCGTGACGAATAAATTCATAGAGCTCATGCCTAAATTTTCCGACTTGACGCACATTTTTATGTAATTAAAACGATACACAAGTGTGTAAACGTCAAACTATGGACACATCGCCACCTAGTCTGTGAGAGAAGGATTGCTTAGGAAAAACATAACCTTTGCTGTACGATCAGAGCGTTTTTTTGTTTTATGAAAGATTCTTACCAGAAATGCGACATTATGACGTTTATGCAATAGAAACATCATCAGCAAGCGTTCGTCAAAGCAAAAGCATGCCACAATATAATTTAAGGTCAGGACATATTTAAGTTGAAATAAGTGGGCGGCAATTAAACGGCATAACGATTAATGTTTTGACCAGAGAGCACATAATAACCAACTTCACTGCCTATTTTTAATCACATGACGCACACACACCAATTCAAAACCTCATTCACACACCCACTTGCACATGTATCTTAAAATGGTTCAAAGTTTCATTCGAAAATGTGGTACATAGTCTTTCTCACTGGGGACATTACACTCTAAGAAGGAAGAAGGACTTTATAGTGGTTTCTTTTTGTTTTTTGTGCGTATTAAGTGATGGATTTTATGAAAACACCTTCCCGATTTTTTTTGTTTTTTTTTTTTAGAAAAGAGTCAATGTATCGGTCTGTACGCTCTTTCTCTCGTCACGGAGAGGAGAACAAAAAAATGTAAGAATTGTGTCACTAATGTGATTCTCTTCCAACGCTCACTTTCCTTTTACTTATCAGGCTATCTCTCAGAACTGCGATTTCTCACAAATACGGATCACTATTATTATCCCAATTACGTCATCCTTATCACACTGCTACTTAAAAAAAATGTATTTTTTTTATGAATCTTGCAACGGGGCGTTGATTAAATTTCGATTTTTTTTTGTGAATAATTCAACATGTTGCCAAGCCAAGCAGCTTGAATCGACTTACATTTTCATTTTCTTTCTTTTTTTTTGTTTTTCAATATCTGCCTTTTATCTTTTTTTTGACTTAGAAAAGCTGAAATTATTTTTATTTCAATATGTTTCTTTGCAAAAAATGTCGGTTGTCTTTGTTTGTAAATCACATATAATCTTAAGGATCTTGTTGGTTTCACTGCATATCGGGGTGAGATGAAAAGATTTTTTTTTGGAAAAAAAGTCTATTAAATATTTTCTTTTTTTTTTGCACTGAGTTTCAGGTATTTGAAATTAATTGCACAAAATTTTCCATTTTCTAACGACCGAACCATTCACGAAGCTCCATTTCTGATTAATTCAATTAATCATGAGGTATTTTTAATAAAAACAAAAACAATTCTTATAGCATCGCTTTAGCTTACATTGCAGTGCGTAAATCACAAAATTATTTCAAGAACAGACGAAACAATTAAACAGCAAGTAAGAAAAGAAAAATAACAAAAAAAGGTACAAACTCTATCAGTCGAGTTTAAACGCACAAATTCTCGGACAGCTGCATAATATTCAACAAATGAAGTACAAAAAAAAACTTTCTTTTTTGGCTTTTTTCAAAAATACACAATATGCGCATGTATATTTTGAATCAATTCAAAAATAGGTAAAAACGAAATGAAGACAAAAAAAACTGTAAGACTGTGGAACGAAAGCAAAAAAAAAAAAACACCTAGGGTATATAGACGTTTATCGCTATAGATAGTTCCCTGATCCAACACGTATTTTTGTCGAGATGCGATTTAGCGTGAGACGCAAACGGCCGAGCGAACAAGACTGAGTGCCGTGGGAAAAAATAAAATTCGCCTCGAGACAATTTTGAAAAACAAAAAAAAAAGGAAAAACACAGAAGAAAAAATAAGCGAAGAAAATTCAGAAAAATAGTCAAAAATATATAAACTAATGGTGAATGGAAATATTATTTGTTGTAGCCAAAGCGGTAGCTGCACAAGCGATGTGAATTAACATTGATGAATATAAGGATTTTTCGAAAACGAAACAACAACAAAAATGGTTTTTCAAAAACCATTTGGAAGAATCACTGTAATGGTGAAAAGTGCACACCTACCTAGTGCTCAAGTCACCATACGAGTACAGTACAGGTCCTAAGAGTATTTTCGAATACATTTTTGTTTTTTCGTACGTATACACACCTTTGATGGGGAGGTACTTTCAACGTCGTGACGTTATAATGTCGACGCATTGTGAGCACAAAGGCTGAGAAGAAAGCTTTTTTGTTTTAATGGCATTTCAAGACGTCGAAGACAAGGGGGAATTGCAAAAGAAAAACAACCGGCAAATATAAATATAATTTAAGTGAGAGGGAAAAAATACGAATTCTAAAAATTAAACTCCAAAAATGTTTGCGTTTGATTTGTTGTGGGCGTGAGTTTTATTTATGGCACTGAGGGATAATTTATATGATTTCTCTACTTTATTCATTAAGTTGTTGTAGGCTTTCTTCGGTTTGTTGTCGAACTTACACCATTTGACAGAGGAACGTATTCATTCGATTAATTGAAGAATGAAAAATGTTTTTCATTCAGTAGTTGTGCTCGAAGGTTCCTCATGAGAACTTGTTTGTTTTATGTTAACAAATTTGTCCTCCTGTTTTATGTGATTTCTCTTTGGCGTTTCTCGTTTCTATAATTTGTGCAGTCCGAAGGTCTTCTCGCCTCAAACTATCCATATGGTTCACGGAGTGGAATGATTGGAAAGGCAGGGAGATGAATAATAATGTAAATATTTTTTAAGTTGCAATCCGAGGGAAATTAGTAGGATAGTAAGCTAACTGGTACTATTGGGCCTCTGCATCCAGGGTAAAGTTGTTGATTGCTCCCAACCTGGTGAGATTCCCTGTAAATACATGTTACTTACTTAATGTGACGCTACAGTCCGGTGTGGGCCTGGGTCTCAACCAACAAGCGTCTCCAGCCAGCTCGATCGTTAGCTAGCTGCCTCCAGTTTCGCACGCACAGTTGGTTGAGGTCTCTATCCACTTGCGTGCGCCACCTGAGTCGCGGTCTTCCTCTACTGCGCCGTCCCTCGGCTATGAATTCGAAGACTTTCCGGACCGGAGCGTTGGTTTCCATTCGCTCTACATGACCTAGCCATCTCAATCGTTGATTCTTCACCCATCTGGCTTAGTCGATGTGGCTGAACAGCTCGTACAGTTCGTTGTTATATCTTCTCCTCCACTCACCCTCTATGCAGACGGAACCGAAAATCACCCGATGAATTTTCCTCTCAAAGCAGCCAAGAGCAACCTCATCCACATTTGACAAAATCCATGATTCTGTGTCATATAGCAGGACTGGGACGATTAAGGTCTTGTACAGGGTTACTTTCGTTGTTTGAGAGAGCACTTTGTTTATCAATTGTTTGGTTAGCCCAAAGAAGCAGCGATTAGCAAGAGTTATTCTTCGTTTGATTTCAGCCCTGGTGTAATTATCTGAATTAATAGCGGTACCTAGGTAGAAGAAGTCCTTGACTACCTCAAAGTTATATCTATCTATTGTGACGTTCTGTCCGAGACGTCGGTGTTGGGTGTCCTTTCTGGTAGACAGCATATACTTGGTCTTGCCCTCATTAAGCAAAGCAACGCGCTATCATGCAATTTTTTAAAATGGTCTTTGTTCGTGCAGAACTCAATGGCCAACACAAAAGGGACGATATTCCAAGAACGTTGATGGAGAGGATGGTTTAACCATGATCTGTATGGGCTGTTCAGCGGCATGGGTCTAGCCAGCCTTCAACGGATTCAACACTAGTCCATGTCTCTATACACATGAACAGCACTACTCCGGCTTGAAGAGTCTTCGACACCAGAACGCAATATAGGATGCCTGCGAAAATGGCGCACACAAGTGAAGAAGGACCTCAGCCAACTTGGATTGCGTATTTGGAGGTAACTTGGGATATCAAAACAAACTCAAAAATATAGTTGCCGACTTGGACAATCTATCATTTTAGATACCAACGTTTTTGTTTGCTATTAATCAGCCCATTTCATTTGCTAATAATAACAAAACGCGTCGTTGACTAATTGTGTTTAGTCAATTATTTCAATGTTATCCGCACAAGTCAGTAACTGTCCGGACTTTTGAAAGATCGAGCCACTAATTTTTTGCCAGTAAGTTTTGCTCGATGTTCTTAGGTCATATGATAACGCTAATTAGTCGCAAACAGAATTGCTAACCCAGATGCTGAATAAAGAGTAATTAAAATAGGAATTTCCGGTCGCAGTGGCATAGTGAATATTTGCGTCAACTCCTACGCACTGATCTTTCAGTCTCAGTTTCCAGCACATACAAAATAATTTTCAAACTTCACGGATCCACCTTTGCGAATAACTGACAATGCATAATTGTCTACAAAAAGCTTCTCAATCTTGCTGTTCGGAGTCGGCAATAGACTGTTCCAGCCGTGAGAGAACATTCGCCCGCAAAACACGAGTATTTGCTGTAGCAGCTATACCCACTGCGGACTCTAGCGCTGCCATTATTATTATTGTTATCATTAATGTCCATATATCATTGATTGGATTGCTGAAGCTGTAATAAATAAAATTGAAGTGATTCTTTTAAGATTAATTGCAGTGACCTGTCCGTGTTTCTTTCACTTTAAGGTACACCAGCTTGTCTTCAAATATATGAGAGCAACTGACTATTGTATCAAAGCTTTAGACAGTTAGGGGTTATAGTTTCTAAAGACACGACAGAATGATGCGAATTGTTTCTTCTGCCGCTTGAGGATACCTACGCATCTTTCAGCTTTTTTCTTGGAAATGCCGAATATAATTGCACTCCAGCTAAATTTGACATTTATTTTGAGACTGAAGAGCTTTTTGTTTTCATCGATGCAAGTGTCATTCATGGATATTCATGGTATTCAGATTTCACATGAGTGACGAAAGACAATCTTGATTTCTAGAAACTTTTAATTGCAGTTTGTTATGAGAGTAGCAACAACGAACGACGAAGAAGAGGGGACATTTTGTGCGAAGAATAATTTAACTAGGACAGGAAAAAAGAAAAGGAGCAGAGTCTATTCCCACATTAACCTTGTTAAATTGCAAAAGGTGGTTCCATAGACTTAGGAAATACCCAAATAGCACTGTAATGTGACTGGTCGTTTCCAAAGCCAGTCATTTTTGCAGAAAGTAAATAACGCCCACGCCCCAACGGAGGACAAAGATGACGATAGCAAGGATGACTTCTATGATCTCCTAGAAAGAACGTACGATCAATGCCCCAGCTACGACACCAAGATCGTTCTAGGAGATTTTAACGCTAAGCTGGGTAAAGAGGACATCTTTGCTAGAGTCATCGGTAAACACAGCCTGCACGACACCACGTCCGAAAACGGACTCAGGCTGGTGGACTTTGTTACGGGGCGAAACCTCTCTGTAGCTAGCACGCGGTTCCCACACCTCAACATCCATAAAGGGACCTGGCGGTCCCCTGATCATTCAACCGTCAACCAGATTGATCACGTTGCGATCGACGTCAGACACTCCTCCAGTATTCTTGATGTCCGAACTTTCCGAGGCGCCAACATCGACTCGGACCATTTCCTTGTTGTAGCCAAGGTAAGGACACGGATATCGAGAGAAGAACGGAGTCGAGGAAGCCAACCACGGTTTGACGTCGAAAAGCTACAATCGCAACAGACTGCCAGGAACTTTGCCGATCGAGTCTCCCTGAAACTCTCCGAAAGTTCGACGCCGCCTGCACTAACAATAGACGAAGAATGGAAACGTTGTCAAAGAGCCATCAGAGAAGCCGCTACTGATGTGCTGGGTTTTAAAACCCCAACAAGGAAAAACCCCTGGTTTGACAACGAGTGCAGGCAGGCACATGCAGCAAAGCAAGAAGCCTACCGGGCAACGCTGCATCGAACCACGAGAGCTGTTCGTGAGCTCTACGAACAGAGAAGAAGGGAAGAGAACCGGCTTCTCAGGAAGAAAAAGAAAGAGCACGAGAAGCGCGCGATCGAGGAGATGGAGAGGTGTTATGGCAGGAATGATGTCCGAAAGTTTTACCAAAGGGTAAAACTTTTATCGAATGGATATAAAGTTCGGACAGAAGCTTGCCGGGACGAAAATGGACAGCTAGTAGTAGATTCGCAGTCGATACTGAGAATTTGGAAAAATCATTTCTGCAGACTGTTGAACGGCGATGAGGACACAAATACCGCTGTCAGGCAGAATGTTCCACTCAACACAACGGACGATGATAGAAGAGAATACCGTCCCCCCGACCTAGACGAAGTCAAGATAGCGATATCGAGACTGAAGTCTAATAAAGCTGCTGGTGCAGATAGTCTGCCCGCCGAAATGTTTAAAGCAGCTGGAGGTGATCTGGTAGGGCGCATGCACCAGCTCATCTGTAAGATATGGTCGGAGGAAAGCATGCCCGATGATTGGAATCTCAGTATCGTTTGCCCGATCCACAAGAAAGGAGACCCCTTTGACTGCGCCAACTATCGAGGGATAAGTCTCCTTAACATCGCCTACAAAATCTTCTCTGCCGTTTTGTGTGAACGCCTGAAACCATTCGTGAACAAACTGATAGGTCCTTATCAGTGTGGTTTCAGGCCCGGGAAGTCCACCATCGATCAAATCTTCACACTGCGGCAGATCCTGGAGAAGACCCAAGAAATGCAAATTGACACACACCATCTATTTGTCGATTTCAAGGCCGCATATGACAGCGTGTATAGAGACGAGCTATACAGCGCCATGTCTAGTTTTGACATTCCTGCTAAACTCGTCAGACTGAGCAGGATGACGATGGAGAACTCTCGCTGCTCCATCAAGGTCGGTAACGAACTCACCGAGACCTTCAATGTCAAAAAAGGTTTTAGACAAGGCGACGCGCTGTCATGTGATTTCTTTAACATCATTCTTGAGAAGATCGTGCAAAACTCACTGGCCAACACAAGAGGCACGATCTTCCAAAAGTCCGTTCAACTGCTAGCTTATGCGGATGACATTGACGTGATTGGGAGAACACAGCGAGCCGTCAATGATGCGTTTGCTGGCATTGAAACGGAAGCGGCTAAAATGGGTCTGGCGGTAAACGAGGGCAAAACAAAGTATATGCTGTCATCGAGAAAGGACGCACAACATCGACGACTTGGCCAGAACGTCACCATAGGCAGCTATAACTTTGAGGTAGTAAAGGACTTCGTCTACCTTGGCTCCGCGGTTAACAGTACAAACAACATCAGTACCGAGATCAAACGCAGAATTACTCTTGCCAACCGCTGTTTTTATGGGCTCAAAAGGCAATTGAGTAGTAGAGCCCTCTCTCGGAAGACCAAGTTGACTTTGTATAAGACCTTGATCATCCCAGTCCTGCTTTACGGTGCAGAGGCATGGACAATATCCCAAGCGGATGAACAGTCTCTTGGTCTTTTCGAGAGAAAAGTTCTGCGCGCGATCTTTGGTCCTGTTTGCGTTGATGGCATTTCTAGGAGAAGATTCAACCACGAACTGTATGGGCTGTACAGCGACATGAGTCTAGCCAGGCGTCTACGGATCCAACGCCTAAGATGGCTAGGCCATGTTGAGCGTATGGACAACTTAGCTCCGGCCCGAAGAGTCTTCGACTCTGAGCCTGTGGGACAACGCAACAGAGGACGTCCACGAACAAGGTGGCGCACACAAGTCGAGGGGGACCTCTGCCGGCTTGGTGTGCGAAACTGGAGACAGCTGGCGAAAGATCGTGCTGGCTGGAGAGGCATGTTGAGTGAGGCCCAGGTCCACCTCGGACTGTAGCGCCCTAAGAAGAAGAAGAAGAAATAACATTTTAATTTCTATGCATGGGCCTGTATGCCCCATCTTCAAGAAACGCGATCCTACATCTTGCAAGAACTACCGAGGCATACCCCTGCTGAAGGTCGCATACAAAATTCTATCTAACGTACTGTATGAATGTCTGAAACCTTTCTGCAACACACTAATCGGGACGTACCAGTGTGGGTTCCGGTTCGGCAGATCGACAATCGACCATATTTTCACACTGAGACAAATCCTGTAAAAGACCAACGAGTTTCAAGCCGAGACTTATTACCTATTTATCGACTTCAAAGCCGCACACGACAGCATCCATCGTCTTGAGCTCTACTCGTACAAGGCGTTGGCCGAATTCGGGATCCCGGGAAAACTGATCCAACTGTGCCGTGTACAGGGATGCAAACGATACATCGATGTTGGCAAGCCATCGATGTTTCGTTCATAAACTCGATGTTAATATCGATGTTTTGATAGCCGATACATCGCCGATACATCGACGGAAAAATTGTCAAACATCGACATCGTTCATTCATCTCGTTAAACATTGCTGCTCATATGTATAATAATGGGGTGCAAAAGACGAGATGCGCAATACAATGTAACTTTTTTATATCTTAGCCTCTCCTTGTCTAACATTCTACTCCCAACCTCCAAGTGGTACACCCCAGGGTCGAGCAACCCTCAAAGAGACCGATTATCCAACTGTGGGTTGGTGGCTAATCGGAGAGGGTTCATGTTTTGGCATGTATTGGCTGGATGTATAAGCATAGCAGACCTCATGTCAACAGCCAAACTAGCGCCTGTTAATCAAGGGGTGCAGCTTGGAACTAGCGACTCCCTATAAAAACATGCATGAAGGGCCCCCTCGGGAACTCTAATCTCGAACCGTAGGGTCCTCCAACGTCACTTTGGATTTTTCGTTGGCCCGATAAACCACAAAGTAAGAATCCAATCATGAACGAAACGGAAGACGGAGAAGGTTTTTGGGTTGAAACTGGTACGACTAGTATGTTTTGTTGTTTAGTTATAGTACATCGTAAATATAGCCAACAATTTGTGTGATGAAAAACATAAATAAAACATCGGAAAACCATCGATGTATGGTTGTTAATACCGATGTTTTTTAACATCGATTTTTGTCGTGGAACCATCGTTGGAACCATGTTTTTATGAACGATGTTGCATCCCTAGCCGTGTAACGCTGGAAAACACGCGGTGCAGTGTGTAATTTGCGAACAGTTCCTCCGAACATGCACCGGATTTCGGCAAGGAGATGCGCTGTCGTGTGACTTTTTCAAACCTTGCACAAAAACAGAACAGTGCGCAAGGCAGGCGTCAATATAGAAGGCACTATCTTCAACAAATCCGTACAGTTGCTGGGCTACGCAGATGACATTGAGTCGCTCCCAGATAGACTCCCAGGAACTTTGCCGATCAAATCTCTCTGAAACTCACCGAAAGTTCGACGACAGCTGCACTAACAATAGACGGAGAATGGAAGCGTTGTCAAAAAGCCTTCAGAGAAGCCGCTACTCATGTGCTGGGTTTTAAAACACCACCTAGAAAAAACCCCTGATTTGACAACGAGTGCAGGCAGGCACATATAGTAAAGCAAGAAGCCTACCAGGCAACGCTGTGTCAAATTACGAGAGCTGTTCGTGGAGAATGCCCATTGCTCCGTCAAGATCGATAAAAAACTCACCGAGACATTTGATGTCAAAAAATGGTTTAGAAAAGGCGATGCAATGTCATGCGAAAACGAAGGATTACCCTTGTCAATCGAGGTGTCCTTGGGCTTACAAGGTAACTGAGGAATCAAACCCTCTCTCTCAGAACCAAGAGATTTATATATAAGACCTTGATAATCCCAGTCCTGCTGTATGGCGCAGAAGCATGCACTCTCACCAAAGCTTGGTCGCTTCGAAAGGAAGTTCGGTCTGGTCAAACGAATGCGAATCTTCCATTCCGGACCGCTAGGTCATGAAGAGAGAGGAAAGTCTCCGACTGCAACCATGAGGGACAACGCATTAAAGGAAGACCACGTCTCCGGCGGCGTGCACAGCTGGAATGGGACCTCAATCAGCTGAACGCCAGCTGAAGTCGAATATGTCCGAGTGAACTTGGGCATAGCTTCTGCAGCAACCACTCAAGTTGTGCGTGTTATTGTTCTCTCACAAATGCAGATCTCCCACAGTTTTACGCCAACTTTAAACGATGAAGTTTGAGAAGCTTTGCTTTGACAGCTATACTCTTTGAACATTGTGAGTGACTTGAAAGAGGTAAAGCCGTGAATTTCAAAAATTGTTTTGTGTCCGAAACTGAGTGTAGATTTTAAGCACAGGAGTTGACGCACATATCCACTAATTCAAAATTTCACAAACAATCACATAATATAATCATATAATCACCCCTATTCTCATATCCGGTGAATCTGAGTTTCCCTTCACTCGTCCAACTCACGATCACTCATTCGTGCTATTCTTGAATCTGCCGGATGCACTAAGTTATCGACATCACATTTAGCATTTGCGACGAAGTCAGCTGTTTGATCACTTGACGTGTGGTTTGATAGAACTGAATTCGAAATTTAAACATCGTTCCGTTTTCGTTTAAAATGTAATAATACTCGTATTAATTATTTTTAATTATAGAACATAATTGACATTGAAAAACCAAATAAGATAAATGAGAAAATAAGATAAAGGAACAATGTCGTCAATTTCATACAAAAAAGCTTCATGCGTGGTGCATACAATCGACATTTCTTCATTAGAAATGACGAAGCATTTTGTATTCCCTCAAACGTTTAACTCCATACAACCCAGTTGTGTGACTATTCTTTTCGTCTGGTGTTTTTCAATCAACTTTAGTATGAATCCATGGAATTTTGGTGTTTTCAGGATATTTTTCCATATCTTCGACTAGTACTGAATTGTTTTTTTTATTTATATCAAGTTTTCTGCCTACAATTTGCTTTGTTAAATTGCATTAAGTATAATACATTAAAATATCGTTAATTTGTTGTAGTCTAACCAAATAATCATGCCGATTATGTAAAATGGCGGATTGACTGCGGAGGCAGTATTTTCGCATCCGTTGGTTTTCGTATTATTGGAAACGTAATCGAGAAAGTGAGCGAATGTCGGTAAGGATGTGTAAAAAAAAAAATGTCATGGAAAATGCAACTCATCCGCACTCCATACATTTTGTGACGTTTCCAATCCGCATCAAAGTGGTTGCGGATTTCAAAGAAAAAGGACGAGTTTTTGCAACAGAAAGTAAGTTTCAAATTTTAAATTAACAAAAATAATTTACTTTTATTTTTAGAAAAAGAACAACACGGCTGCAATTCAGGGCAATTTGTATTAATAAATGGTGTGATAAGCCATGGCGACAAAGGATATCCAGCATATCCTATTTTAAAGAAATATTGTAATAACATTCTTTTATGTATAAATACATATGTACTTAAAGCATTGGCGTATTTCTGTCTGCCGTGACATTTAGAAAGATTTAAAGATTTAAAATAAAAAAATCATTGCTATTGCCCCAAATAAAACCATCCAGGCACCAGGATATCTTGCGTCTATACTCCTAATCCGTTGCTTATGATCCCATATCTAAAAAAAAACTTATTGATCGTCCAGTATCGCTAAAATATCCTTCGCCATACTTCTTATTTTTCAACGAATTTCTGGGGAATCATTTTCTTTTCCTTCTAAATCCATAAAAAAGCCAATCCTATCCATAATATACTTTATTTCACACTTTAGATAACTATTATTCAGAACAATTTAAAGACGAAAATTTAAAATTGACAGAAAACAGCTGATTGAAAAAAGGATCGATAAAGAGGTTTTGCGGACCGATAATGTGGTCCATCCGTCAGTTTCTATAATAGGGTTGAACTGTGAATGCGGATTAGATTTTGGTGCGGATCTGAAATGCCAACTTTGTATGAAGATTCGATCCGCCCGGATTTAAGAATACAGTTACCGACAATTCACATTACCGACACACGGGGACGATTCATTTCGAATGTATACAGGAATGCCAAATTTTCGATTTCTGTGGACGGTTACCCCAGGCGGATTTGAGAATAGGGGTGAAAAATTCAATTTTGGAAGCAAAATTGTTAATCTACAGCAGGAACGTTTGACGCAACGTTTAAAGATATTTCGAACTGAGCGAGCGTTGACTGACCAGATCTAGTTGAAGCAACAGCAACTTTTCAACTGCTCAACTTATTCGTAGTCACTTGCTTATTAACTTTACCACTGCCATTTTTATTACTATGATAATTGCATCGTTAATTAAACTATTAACCCAGTCAGGCGAAAAATACACCGTCGTGGTTTACCCAACGGCACGCATTCATATAAGCCCGTATACACCCGCTAATTCCAGTTGCGAAATAATACATCATGATTAACAATACATTTTTTTTCTGTTGTAGAAGACTACCCCAAGATAATGAAGAATCTATGAATCACCAAGGCGTTGTTTGTTCACCGTTAATTTGTAGCTTAAAAGATTTAACACCTTGACTGACATGCAAGACAGATAAGATTGTTCTTTCCCTTCCCAACGACAAGAGACTTAAAAGTTGTATCAATCATTTCGTTTAACTAAACATTTTATTCTGCTGATAATAAAACACCTAAATACTGTTATCCGTGTTTAAAATACATACAATATATTGTTTCATATGAATAAGAGCTGTTAAGATATTTTTTTTTTAAATTTATATATGTATAAATATATATATGTGTGTATATATATATACTTTATTGTGTGTATGATATATGTAAATGAGAATGATGATTGAGGGGGGAGGAGCATGCATGAATGGCTTTATGAATGTCCTACTCCACGGCGAATCCGCAAGTCTCTTCGACCGCTTGCGTTAATTTGTCACAGAGCAGTTGATAATTTTCATAAGGCGGCAGATCAATGCGATTGAAGCAAGTGTGTGCTTTTGGTAAATTTTGAGTTGGTACATCAGCGGTCAAATGTATTGTGAAAAGTCGAGGACCCACAGCTCCTGTAGAACCTTGTAAAGCACGAAACCCTTGCAATGGTACGCGTGAAGATCCTGTAACAAATTGTAAAAGGCGAGCACGCATCTCTGATGAATACGACTCAACCACCTGAAAGGAAAGAAATTAAACAAATATGCGTTTAGTTTTTACATAGATACGAACTGAATGAGTCAATGGATAGGAAAAAAACAAATAGATGCATTACTCACTTGCCAGAACCAGACCACCTGCGGAACTTCTGCTGTGCAATGTTTTAGACGAGTATTCTTTTTCCAGTCGTTAACATCTATTTTACTTATACCACCAATAACTAATTCCAATTCACGTTCATCAAATGGACGCAGCAATTGACTTGGAATCAGTTCACAGAAACCTGAAACGAAAACTCAACGTTACTCAAACACACACTGAATCAGCTGCAATCGTTTACCTTTTTGCAGTGCTAAAAACTGTTGTTCAATGCCACGCATAAATCTATAATTCACATACAATTTGACATATTCCCGTTTGTTTTCCTCCGTAACTGGTATGCTCGCACCAGATGGTTTCAACTCGTGCACTTTCAAGACTCCGAAACTATTGTTCTCCACACTGAATGTGGACTCAATAATTCCATCGATGTTGTTCTCCCTGCAAAAGAGATTAAGGCAATTAAAGTGGGTTGCAGGATAAGATGATTGATCGTTTATTACAGCATCCATGTGAGACTTCTGTGCAGCTCGGGATCGACGCCTTCAATGTCGCTCAATGTGATCGGTTTGTTAAGCAGTTGTTTGTAGAATGGTGTCGTAAAGCCACCATCCAAGCAGTGGCCGTGAAACACAGCAATCCCCAGTATACGTCCCACAAAGTGAAAATATGACAAATGATCGGGATTCACACCTGAAAACATATGCCAAAACACCAAGACAAACCATAAATACAAAGCCCACAGATGCAAAAAAAAAAAAGAAATGATTTGACAAACCTGAATCCGGATTGATTTGCAGAGTATAATGATCATCTCGACTGTATTGAAACAATCCATACTGCGGATTGAGCATTTCCCTTGAAAGCAAATACAGCCATTCACGAGCCACACCACCATAGTCGAGTCCTTCCTCGCCTTTAAATTTAACCATGAGTCTTTTTCGCATGTCCTTCGGTCGCATTTTCATAATCAGTCTATAGCTCTCTTCGAAAATTTCTGTGCGCGTTATTTCAAGTCGGCAATGACCTGATTGTGGCTGAAGAGCCTGTAATTCATTTCGTAATGCTCTCAGTTTACCAACTAAATCACGACGATATTTCGGAAGTAGATCTGCGCCCTCCAAAAGACCTTGTGGCAGATCAGGCACTGGCTGGTGATGTTGATGCAGTCTGAATGCTTCTGGTGCAGCGGCAGCAATATTTCGATGATTCGAATTTGATGATGATGTTGAGGCACCAGAAACATTTGCTGGGGCATTTGATGTACCATTTGATGGAGTATCCAATGCTCTATTGTTCGAGACAGGCAATGGTCCGTCGACTGTGCGAATGAAAAAAAGGTTCAATTATTTAAAGCTGTGATGTGTTTGCGGGTTCTACAGTTTCGGTATCTTATTATTTTAGTGGTTGGATGTGTACAACATGGAAGAAGTATCTGTGTGTTCATTAAATTGATAGTCATTCTCAATAAGTGCTTCCAAAAACAGGTTTTGTCTGTGGCTCAGAACAAAATTGAGTACTTTCAAAAGAACAAAAATTAAAACAAGGTGCAGAGATCGCTTATATGTATTAAAACATCACTTATGTATAAGCTTGACATACCTACGACAGAGTCCACATAAGAATAGAGAATACATTTTCTACGACAGAACTTATTCATTAACGTTATTGGAAGAATGAAAAAATGGAACTTCAAAGTCAAGATTGTGGATCTATCTTGAAGATGTCAACTCAAATATTTTGAAAAACAGAGGAAAAATGAAAGAAAGAACACTATCATTGCAAGCATTAAAACATCTTTTGGCTCTTTAACCTGGTGTAGACATGGGTTTCAGCCCAAAGGTTCCAAAACTTTCATGGTCTCTTGTTTATGAGGTTTAAAGAAGTCGGTACAATTTTGTTTCGTGCACTTTCACATGTTTGCAATTCATACGAGTACATCGAAGAACAGAGCCGATATCACTGAGCAGGCATCAGCTCAGTGACTAGCAAGTGCAATTAGTCAATTAATTTCTTATCCATTTGTCACAAAGGGAAACAATGATGGCGCAGATAATTCTGCGCAAATTGATGGTGTGCATGCAGGATGCGTAGGTTGATATTGGGATAGTTGATCATATAATTTTCCTCTCTTGTCGAGCGGGTGTAAACGGAGAACCAAATATCTCTTGCAGCACTGAATCATTGAATAAAGATAATCATAACTTTGTTGTGCTACATTCCGGGGTGAACTAGGGTCCAGCTTGTAAAGCAACAAATCGTGTTGTACGTGCGAACAATATCTTACGAGTAAAGCAGGCATAAAGTTTAAAACCGATTCCGAACGATAAGTCTAAGGAAAATGTTACTCCTTGAGCATTCTCAGTTTGTCAGTGACTTGAAAGAGGTCGAACTGTGAAAATAAGAACAGTGTTTGTGTCGAGACTGAACCAGTGGTGCACCCAAGTGAAGAGAGACATCAACAAACTTGGTGTGCAATTGACGACAGCTAGTAAAAGATCGTGGTTTGTTGGTTGAGGCCCAGATCCTCCGCAACTAAAGACTAAGTTAGGTTAAAAAAGGAACAGATAGGAAATCCATTATGGAAGAAACAAAAGGAATAATCTACGAGTTTGTATTGAGGAGACTAGATGTCTCGCGCAATATCCAAATATATGAAAGGAGATCACATTGACTGCTCCAATTATCGAGGGATAAGTCTTCTAAACATCGTTAATAGGATCTTGTCTGTCGTGTTGTGTTAAAGCCTGTAATCAATCATAAATAATCTGTCAGTGCGGTTTCAACCCTAGGAAGTCCAACATCAATCTAATTCGTCAGACTGAGTAGGATGACGATGGAGAACACTCGCTGCTTTATCAATGTCGATAATAAACTCACAGACCTTCAATGTAAAAAAAGATTTAGACAAAGCGCCGCAGGAAGATCGTGCAGAACGCACTGGTCAACACAAGAGGCACGATCATCCAAAAGTCCGTACAACTTCTGGTAGACATGGACAACCTTAAAAAACAAAGTATATGCTGTCTTCAAGGAAGAACGCACAACATCAGCGACTTGGCCGTAAAGTCATCATGGCCACATATACTTTCGAGGTAGTCAATAACTTCCTCTACCTCGGATCCAAGTAAACGGTACAAATACTATCAATACCGAGATTAAACGCAGAATAACTCTTGCCAACTGCTATTTCTTTGGACTCAAGAAGCAATTGGGTAGTAGAACCCCTCTCGAAGGTTGACTTTATATAACACCTTGACAATCTTGGGCAATCACAAGAGCAGATGAAGAAGTCTTTTTGGTCTTTGGTCTTTTAGCCTTTGGTCTTTTCGAGAGAAAAGTTCTGTCTTCATTCTTTGATCCCATTTGCATTGGAGGCATTTGGAGAAGAAGATTCAATCACGAACTGTATGCACTGTACATCCACATCGATCTAACCAGACCTATACGGATTTATCGCCTAAGATGACTAGACTGTGTAGAGCCCATGGACAACACTGTCCCAGGCCTTGTTCTTCGACTCCGCATACGTGGGACAACGCAATAGACGACAGCCATGAAACCAATGGCGCACACTAGTAGAGAAGGACCTCATTCCACTTGACGTGCGTAATTGGAGGTAGCTGGCTAAAGATCGTGACAGTTTGGTTGAAACCCAGGTCCACCCCGGACTGTAGCGCCATCAGAAGATGACTCGTACAAGTGGAGAAAAATGCGAAATCCCCATGTACTGCTTGAGTGTGTACATATTTAAATCGTCACGCTATTCCACTATTTTTTGAATGTCTTACTAATATGGCTATGAAGATCAAAGCAATGATGGGACAATGATGTTAAAGTGAAATTGTTACTGACGTAGTCGACCGATGTCTGGCAGAACATTGATTAAAATTAGGGCAAAAGACGATTACCACTGAGGTTATTGATCTGTTTACATACTTTATATTGCATTTACTTTATTTTTATGATGACATTGACACGGACATCGGTTTAAATGTTCTGATGGAAATTTGAGCTCAGGAAATGTATACTGTTGTCAAAGAGGCACGCACAGTACAATTGACGTCACATTGGGAACTTATAAAGTTAGATATCGATTGAATGGAAAATTGTACTATTGCTAGGCGAACAAGACTTACAACATGAGTACCATACTAAGCCCATTGGTAAGGTAAAGGATAGACTTTGATATATGTATGTATATATTATGCACAAGCCACCGAATAAGGGGAACACATGCGAACATTTTAACGCCGGTTGCAGCTGCAAGACTATTGATGCTGAAGACTACTTCCTCCTCCTTTTTTCGAACTAGAGATATACTTTCATCGTTTAGCAAACCAGCGTTTAAGTTGCAGTTCATCAATTCCACAGACTTGTTTAAAAATGTCTCCCATGCTAAGTATTCGTTCAAGCAACCTGATCAGGAGCTAACTTACCAAAATATTATGACAAACCAGTACCTAGACTCCAGGAGTATCTTTTGAGAATCAAGCGACTAATGACGTACATTGTTTGCCTAGGTTACATAGTCAGTTCCATGAATAGCAACAGTGAAAGGTTCAAAAGCAGGACTACTCTTACCAATCAGTGTTTCTTTCCCTCGTAAAATTATGTTGGACTTATGGAAGATGAGGAAAGCCTCGATCAGCTTGAGAGAAAAGTACTGCGTCCAATCTTTCAATACGATTGGAGTAGACGATTCATCAACGACCGTCTATACTGCAACATAGACATAGTCGAAAGAAAATTATGGATCAACAACAAAAATAGTCAAGCTATGCAGACAGAACGTTAGCGAAATCTCCAGTGTAAACACGGTGACACCCTGATGGGTACCGGAACACACAGGAGTTCAAGGAAACGAGAGAGCGGACGTGCTAGCAAAGGAGGGCTCAGAGTTAGGTAAATCTCTAGCACTACCTTATGTAAACATGCCGTTAAGCTTCCTAAGGAAAAAAATAGATGACAAAGCCTTAAAGAAGGCAAATGAGCGATGGGTATTAGGATGGTGGACATTGTCCGATAGGCACCCATGCCAGGTTGCTAGGTATCCCCCATAATGACTATTGTAAAAGTTACAAGGACGAGAAGCTGAAGCGCCCACTGAGATATATGCAACAATCTGGGTGGTTCTAACCATCGGTCGGAATGTAGGTCTCACGGGGTACACACTATACCCAGGGCACATAGGACCCAACTGCTGGTCTAAGTGTGCTGCGACAGTAGGTACAAGGGCATCCTCCCACCTATCTAAGACCTCACTAACTGGCAAGTGTGATGCACTGTTAGAGGCTGGCTAATAACAAGACAATTAGCCGCCAAAAGATATGTTTGTATTGAAATGCACGACAAACAACAAATAAATTAAGCTTCAAATTTGTCCCAAACCGAATGACGTTGATTCACGCTGGTGCTTGTTAAATTGATGATGTGCGTAGGATCTTTAAAACCTGCAAATGACTGTCGCTAATAAAAAGAGAAACGTTATCACATATCTCGTTTCGGTAATTAGTAGATTGGCACATAAAATAAAATAGAAGTGTTCTAAAGGTTTCCCACAGAACGAGTTGCAAATCTTTGATAAAAATACTGATAAATCAGAAAAGATTAAGTACACTGACTGTCAATAGTGAAGAGATCAAAGCTAACCCCATAAGTGGATGAGCATTCTAAAACCACCTCACACTTTATCAAAAAACTCGATGATTGTACCTTGGAGTTATGTCACAAAAACACATCGACTCAAATTCGATTCATATGTTGGAACAAAGGTCTACACTTAATGCCTGGCGACAAATAGCTTGAGTAATTGTCGCTATCAAACTCATTTATCACGCATTATCAACAGAAAAAGAGAACAAAATAAAACCACAAGCAAATTACCTTGTGTTGTTCTCGTTGGCGTCTCATACTGATTGGATGTCCTACGAATCATCTGAAGTATTTGCCCATTCAGTCGGGGATCGGTAAACTGAGTTGTTCGATTGTTATGATCAACAAAGTACACACGTCCCGATGTTGTCTTTCTCTGCTCCCATCCACTTGGCAATGGCCCTAAGGCATCTAGCGAAAAGTTTTGTGTATCAAAATCACGCGGAATTCGGGGGTCATGCCAAGTTGATACTCCAGTCGGAATGTGATAGAAGTACACTTGACCCTGTTGTGTGGTACGCATTTCATATCCAGAAGGAAGGTCCACAAATGGTCGGGTATGTATGTTGTTGCGAACATGAGCGCTTGGTCGAGTGCCTCGCGACCGTCGTCGTCCGGATTCTTCTATACTTCTTGTTGATCTACGCACTCGCTGCATGCCAGCGTTCCCACTGCCTTCTTCGCTGCCACCATTGTTCGAACTCACATTAAGGGAGTGCGCTGGTGGTGACCGTGTATCTCCACCATTGGGTAACGTTTCATTGGTGACATCAGTCGCAATCACAGATGAATTCGTGCTTGAACTTTGAGCATTGCCATTACTTTGCGGGGTGTCTGTTTGCTGCTGTTGGCTCGTATTTGAATTGGCTACCTCCCTGCTGCTGCTGCCGCTGCTGCTATTGTTTAGAGACACCAGTGAATGCGGTTGATTGGCATTGCCGTTCTCCAAGTTCTGAGAGGTTTGGTTGTGCCGTTGGGGTGAAGTCACGCTTGGCAAAATGATATGTCCATGTACTGTGGAAGATGAAGAGTGCTTTTGCTTTTTCCCATGATTGTCGTTCTTCTCAGTGTTGTTCTCTTCGATTGAAGAGAGCCCTGTTTGCGCTTGATGCAACTGCACTAAGACTTGTGGGGTCCTGGATGCCGGTACTGCTTCGTTCGTTGAACGCGATGAAGTCGTGCTTGAAGAGCTCGGCGTGCAATTGTTAACTGGTGACGCTAACTGCGTGAATGTTAAGTCGCTTCGCGGCGGACTGTCTACAGATTCAACCGAATTCGGTTGATTTTGGGAGTTATTCTTGTTTGCTGTTAAAATATCACCGTTGGGCGATTCTACATCGAAGAGCCTCGCCGGACTGCAGTTTTCCTTGCCAACTGGACTGGTGACGGTTTCGCCACAATATCGATGCGAATTCGATAGCTGTTGCTGCTGTGGGTGATCGTTTTCAGTTGAACTACGCCCGTTCAGAAGATTGTTGCGAGTCGACGACATTGACGATGGCCCCGAATGTATGACCTTTGTTCTCTCTCCGTTTGAATTAATGTGCTGGTGCTGGTGCCCATGATGGCGTGGTTGCTGATGGTTGCCATTCAGTTGTGCATTTGCTGAGTTCGTGGGATGGTCCCACTGTGTCGACTTTGTGTTATGATTAACATAGTAAATTCGACCGTTAGCTGTACATCGCTCCTCCCATGCATCCGGTAGATTGTTCTCCGTCGAATTATCATCAGATGGTCCGCGCACATCACCCCCAGGTCCTACAATCGCCAAAGGATTGCCACTGCACGGCCCGTCCTTCGAAAGGAGGGCAATGATGATTTGACCACGCTGCAGATCTTCATCATCAGGCGATTGTTTACCTAAATCCAAACGTTGATCTGAAAGGTATTGAAAAACAAAACAATTTGAGTGGTGTTCGCTCTTATGAGTCATTAAGGTGATAAGAACTTTACACTTACATCCGCTCCCGAAGTTCTGGATTATTGGCGCAGGTATTCGGACACACCCAAGGAAGCCACCGCGCTTTCGAATTTTACGATTGTTCCATACGGTTATTGTAATGACATCCTCCCGGCTGAGGAATAAATCGTAATGTGCATTCCATTTTGGATCCACGGAGGACTTAATGATATCTGTCGTGTAAGTCTGGCTGGTGCCATCAACTGTCACCGTTGCAAACGCGTCTGGTAGGCCTGCAAATCATAAAAATTAACGAGTTTTATTTCATTTCGGTCATAAGTAGGGTTTTATTATTAAGCAGGTGGTGTAAATAGTTTTATTAGTGGTTAAAAGGACACGGGGACAGGGAAAAAATATTGAGTGAATGTGGAGACAGACAATCTGTAATGCGGCTTCAGTCATAATATAATTAAGCAATCAATGCCCAGACACGACATGTATTTATGCATGTGTGCCGCAGAATTAGAACATCAGTAAGTCGATAAATTTAATTGCAATCAAGAGCAGTACCTGCAGACTTTGTAACTGTCAAAATCTGATAAAGTCCGTGATTGAAATGAGAAAAATGAGTGCATCCTGAGGGCGTCTATGATGACTTAAAAATAAGGTTCTAGAACTGTGCGGTGACCTGCAAGGCAGGAAGGCGTCTTTGGAACCAGCTTGAAGAAGAACGTATGTATGTTAGTAAATCGAGCATGCGTATTTTGGGATGCAATTTGAATCACTAAGGGCAGCACTTAAGTGTGCTGTGCGGACACAAGAGCCTTGTTCCCTCGGGCTCAGAATTAAGCCCTAGTTTAGCGCCACATAAAAAAAGCATCGGCTGCAACCAGTTGAATTGCGACTTTTGTAATAAATTAAGCATGAACCTTTACACTGACACGAAGTAGTTGGTGACTGAGTCATAAATTGTCTGTGACTGCTAGATAAATAGGTACGAATGATTTTATAGAGCTCATGGAGGATGTATTAAAAAGTGATTTCGAGTTAACTGACAGACACCCGCATTAACACAGCGCCGTAAATCACGCTTCAGCAGTAAAGAGAAACAAATTACTAAGAGTTTTACAATCAGTGATAAGACGAATACAACAAATGGATATAAACAAATCTTCGAGATTAGAATGTGTGCTCGAAGTAAATTAGTATGCACCTTAACATGAGTTGTGTTAGAGAATACACAGGGTAAGAGATTGTTATTTGTGACAGAACTTTATCGGAGAATACAGTCCGCCAAGGCAGACGAAGGTTAAATTGTTAGGTACACCAGTAAAAGATGCTTAATAAGTTGGAGAGTCCACACATGGAGCAGTTGTAAGTGTGATGCACAAAGGACCATGTTTGTGGGGAACCCTTGAGGAGCACGCCTTAAACTATGGTTAGATGATTGCCAGATGTAACACAGTAGGTCTACTAATGTTCTGATAACAAGCTGAAAATGAGCTGACAAAAGCGACCTCTATCCTACTTCTTGTGATGATAGTCAGAGGTGGACTTGGGCCTTAACCAACAAACCCCTACAGCTACAATGAACCTAGACGTCCCCAAATGCGTACGCCAAGTTGGTTAAGGTCTCTCTCTACTTGGATGAGCCACCTTAGATGTGGACGTTCTGTTGCGTTGTCCCACGAATTACATCTCTCACCTCATATCATCTTCAGTGACCCGCATGTTCCACTAAAGGGGTCGCGGAGGCAACGCACGCACGAGAGATCTCCAGGCCACTCGATCCTCCGCCATTGACACTAACTCATCAGGAGCTATGCCCAAGCGCAACAAGGCGAGTGTTTGGACTTGGTCCAAGCATCTCGTCCTAGGTCTGCCAAGCGGTCGCCTACCTGATAGATTCGCATTCAAGGCACGCCGCGAAGCTCGTGATGATAGGGACATTCGTGCCACGTGACCAAACCATCGAAGTACAGCCCTTCCCATTCGAAGAAGTAGCGTTCCTCGCGCACTTGTTTTTCAGCCGATCCCGGCGAGTAATTCCCACAACAGCACGAAGAAATCATCGCAGCAGCTTATATTCGCGATCTTATGCTTTCGGTCATTACCTGACCATAGGTGAGAGTTGGAACAAATACTGCGTTAAGAACCGCTAACTTGCAGACTTTACAGACAATGTGGTTCTGTAAAAAGCAAAAATTCAGTGCTACATTGTCCCGCGGAAGGAAATAATTTTCAAGTAGCCGTACATATGGCGGTGGTACGAAGTATGGAACTAAACGAATCGAGATATGGACAAATCCAGAAGTCGTCATTGGCGAAAGACGATAAGATATCTAAAAATCAGGCCATTAATGTTGCTGGTGGCACGATATGGTCTTGCAAACGATTTGTCTGGTGCACGGTGTTAGCGAATAAAGTCGTTATGCAAAGTTGTCAAGGTGTAAAGTAATGACTTAAATGAAAGATGGACAGCTTGACATAATGATAAATTTCTTTGAAACCCAACGCGAAGATATAAAGCTTCAAAAGAACATCCCACCATGCTTCACAAGTTATTGTTAGGTCAACGAAAGTGTGGTGGTCATGCGATAGAGTTTATTATATCTATATAAACAAAAGCACAAGAGGATGGTAATCAATTTTTATAGCTGCGATAATGAAGAAATTAACAAGAAATCAAAGAACAATTTTCGGCGAATATGTTCGCTGTGTATGTAAGCAATTTTAGCGAAAAATATGTTCTTTTTGAAGGAGCGTTAAAAAAAATTGGAGCACTTCACGCTGGTTCAGACATCAACTTGAATTCTTGTTAATAATTCTGACAACCATTGTCATTATTTTCTTGCCTCCTTATCCATTAGATGGTCCCAGTGTGTACGAGGGATCCCCAAGACACTCGAACCGTCGCCAACGAGTCTTACACACAAGGCACGGAAACGGGTCTAAGAGAACTATCGCATCTGATACAATCACCCAATCCTAGGCTTGCCAACTTGCAGCATATGTCATAGAGCATTGCTTTTGAAGCTGGTTAACGAACACGTGATGGGTATTTTCCTGCATACAACCGAAGTATTGCCTTTTTATTCAGAAAAATAGTCTCTTCTGTTGAGCCAATCTACACCTATGCTTCTGAACCTATATATCTTCTACAATAACACGATGGAAGCTCACTTCAGAAGCTTGTGTTCCCTATCTTATTCTCTCAATCATTACCGTGTGATTACAGGGATCATGGGTGAGAGTGGCAGCAGGTACCGAATTAAAAATCAACCCCTGACGCGAAATTCGACATTCCCGATAACGATCTAATAAGCTGTTACAAAACTGACCCAGTTTGATCAATACGTAAAGTTCAGATTCTTTGGGCATAGTAATATAATAATAATTGTGGCGCAACCGTCCGGGGTGAACTTGAGTCTAACTTTTTGGCAACTACTCGTGTTGTGCGTGCTATTGTTCTCTCAAGTATGGAGGGGGCTTACTCCGGCTCCGAACGGTGAGATTGAGACGACTTTTTTCTAGACAGTTATACTCTCTGATCATCAACAGTGACTTGAAAGACGTGGAGTCGTGAAAATGTCAAAGGCGTCAATACAGACTTCGAGCGTAGGAGTGGACGCATTTACCCACTACGCCACGACGCTCATAGCATTGGGCATAGTAACTTATTGAATATTAGGTTAGGTTAGGTTAGGTTGAATTGGCTGGAGTACGCACTCAGACAAGTGTTGATCCACTGTGCTGCCACACGGATTGATTGAGGTCAATCCATATTGAATTTTAACCGCATTAATATATACATACTAGCATAAGTTTGTCACCCTATTTGACCTTATGTTCAGGATAATCATTTTTACAAGAAAGCACTTCAAAGTACGCAGTGCTGTTCCAGAAAATAGCGCCAACATCCACTCTAAACAGAATGAAGACGTTGAAGTTGGAGTTCTTAACGCCAAGCACAACGTGAAGTATGCTTCAAATTGAGATTAGAGATGCTGCTTTTTTTTAGCTATTCTCATTGGTATCCAAAAGGCAATAGAAAGTTTATCTAATAAACCTGAACCTTCTCATATCAATATTTATGTGGATAGCCAGGCCACACTCAAAGCTCTTCAAAGCAGTACTATAAAATCAAAAACCGTATACAACTGCTACAACTCGCTAAAAATACATAGTCTCTCTATATTGGGTTTCCTGGTTTTAGAACGTATACTACTGCTGCAACTCGCTAAAAATACTTTGTGGAAACAATACAGTCTCCCTATACTGGGTCCCTGGATACGATGGTATTGTAGAGAATGAAACAGCCGACAAACTTGTTAAGTAAGGAGTCCTAATTCCCACAGGTTCAATAAATGCAGCGGCGCAATATAATTGGTCTGTGTAGCCACTCCCTAACCTAACCTAAAATTTACCAATCTGGCTAGAACTGGATGCATTTGCCCATAGCACATGGGTATGCCCCTCACAACTTGTAAATTGGTGCTTTTAGCAGATGCAGCTCACAAAACAAATAACAGAGGGGCGAGAGGCACTACGTGCCACACCTCCAGATTGATTGAAATAATCTCTCTCGATAGATTCAACATAAGTAAAATCGTCGGTGTCATTACAGGACACTGCCTCATAGGAGACCACGCCAGAAGACTAGGATCTCCGTCTAATAATTTCTGTAGACGAGGAAGAAGTGGAGGCTTCTATCGCAAAAAACAAATTTATATAAAACAATTAATTTTTAAGTAAAGTAAATAATTTTATGTTGGTCTAAAAACTACTACATATTGAAATATTGAGTTACATGAGGTATCTGCACAGAATGTGCTGACTATCTGACAAAACGCTGCAGAAAACCACTGCTCTCATTGTAAGTTATTTCTGTCACGCCATAACAGTGGTATCTAAACTTGTGAACTAAAAAAAAGTCTCGACTCTATGCCGACAAGCCAAAGCTGATTAAGGCGTCGAAAGCCTGCTATCGCCTTTATCAAAGAAAAATCATTTAAATTCGAATTAACGCTTACGATAGAAAGAACCGATAAGGCGAAGGTCATCATAAAAAATACCACGTGGTCAAGAAACTGATCGACTGATTCAGTTTCCTAACCTGATTTTGTGTTGAACTAATGCGCATTGTATTGAGAAAATATTGATTTTGCAAAAAAATACGGTAGCTTCACCTTGGCATATTTAACGAAATGACATAAACAAAACATGGGGATGAGATGACACAGTCAGGGGAAAGCAGTCAGGGTGGAACCTCATAAGAGAAGAGACCCATTTGACTGCGTCAATAATCGAAGGATAAGTCTCCTAAACATCGCCTACAAGATCTTCTCTACCTTTTTTGTGTGAGCGCTTGATAGATAATTATACGAGCAGTCCATACAATGCATCCAATGATCGGCACTCATCACCTATTCTTCAGTTTCAAGGCCACATGTGAGTTTTAGATCACTTATGAGTCAGATTGTCTAACATCCCGCTGCTCCATCAAAGCAGGACCTACAATATCAACAAATGATTTGGACAAGGAAAACTGTTCTTGAGAAGCTTGTGCAGAACTCATCGGCTAACACAAGATACACGATATTCAAAAAGTCTACAACTGCTGGCATACGCGGACGACATTGACGTGATTGGTCAAACCAGAAATGAAGTTTTTGCCGTCATTGCACCGGAGGCGGCCAAAATGGGTTTAGCGGTGAATAAAGGAAAAACGAAGTACATGCTGTCGTCAAGGAAGGACGACTTGGCCAAAACGTCACTATAGGCAGATATACTTTTGAGACAGTCACCGACTAAGTAAACATCTGCTCCCAAGTAAATGGTCTGAATACCATCAGTACTATTGTCAATCACTGTTTCTTTGGACTTTGGACAAGAGGCAATTGTAGTAGAGCCCTCTCTCGAAGGACCAAACTGACACCTTGACATCTAGTCATCCCTGTTCTGCCCTATGGCGCAGAGGCATGTCTGCAGACTCAACGCTTAAGATGGCCATGTAGGCCATGTACAGCGCATGGATAAAAGTGCTTCAGCCCGAAGAGTTTTCGACTCCGTGCCGGTGCCACAACGCAATAGAGGACATCCAGAAAACCGATAGCGCACACAAGTGTAGAAGAACCTCAGCCAAAATTGGCGTGCGTAGTGGGAGACAGATGGCCAAAAATCGTACATGCTGCAAGACACCAGGTCCACACCGGACTGTAACGTCATCAGAATAGGAAGACACAAAACATGAGATTCAGGGACCTCAAAAGTGTAAAAAGAATGTGCAGACAATAATCCTACAATCTACCCTCAAGGAATCCAAATTAGTTCGAAAACGTATTAGAAAGTGTGGGGATTTCGAAGATTGATATAAAAGAATCTGAGCGAGAAAGTGAAAAACATGAACGAGGAGATAAAGCAGATGTATAGGGCGCCAAATCCAGCTAAGAAGCGAATAAAATTATAGTCATTTGAAAGAGAAGGCCTCGGGAAGCGATCTCAGGAAAAGGAAAACGGACATAAAAGGTTGTAGCTCATGACCAAAATTATGTTTTGAATTCCAGTTTCTTTAGAAAGCTACCAGCTTCTTTTTGGGCTACATCGACATTTTTGTAGTTCGTATGGAATTCTAACCAATTAAAAGTCAATGGACCTGGTGCAATTTTGAAAAGAATCCAATCACAAAACGACCCCGTGTTTGTCATATCCGATCTAGAGTTCTCTTCGCATAGACTTCATTTTAGGCTGTGTTTTCAATACTAATTCAATGATAAACTAAATTACATACATTTTAAGAAAAAATTTAAGCTGCAATGAAGAGAAATTTAGCTAAAAGGCTTTGATAGAACGTTTTAAACTCTCTGAAAGGGTTCAAGGTATCTATTTGTGATAATAAAGCTCCCTCTGCACACACATTAATAAAATAGCATGCATATTTTCTTCCTCCTACTAGTGGCAACGTAAACCATAGAAGCGAATGTCTGTTTTGACACATATCAGAGTCTGTATATCTTCTGATAGAAGTCATGCCCAATCATTTACAGAAACCCTAAATGCAGTTGCACCTGAACCTGACCTCTTCACTAAGTAAACCTCTTATAGATCACATCATAAATATATTAGTGTCACATAAGTTGGTTTCAGTTTTTTCGTTGTTTGATGCGTCAACTATGTGTCAATGCAAAAATAACCTTCGCCTATTTACCGAGTTGCTTTTTCTGCGACGGCATCCAGTTACACATTCCCACCCGCAGTTATAGGAATCCCGCTGCACAAAGGCTAAGGGCCAATGTATTTATTAGCATCTAACAAATTGACCCATGACATTATACATAAGCTCTGCAAGAGTTCAAGCTTGCAGCATTTGTTGGTTTTATGTCTTCAACTCTCACCCTATCAATTTCATTAGTATTGACGTAATGAGACCGCCAACACAAAAGAAAATACTTTTAAACCCTCTCCAACTGACTAATACATTCAATACTCAGCTAAATTGGTAAACTTTCTTAGCAAAAACTAATTAATACGCATTAGAAACCGTCTTATCAGACAAAAACAGTAAGCCACTACTAAGTCAGTAGAAAAAAACGCAAGCGAATCGCACAGCGTTCGGTTTCTATTGACCCTTAATAAAGTGTTGCCCCTCAAAGCATGGTCACAAATAATATTTGAAACAAAAAAAGAAAATAAATAAATAAATAATAATGAAGGCACCATTCCCTCTCTGCATAGACTATCCGATTCACTCCAATGGATAAGCTACAGCTGAGAACAACATTAACATCGCATGTCCATGTGTTCGTATGCTATAAGCATCAATTTGACCAGAATTGTGCCGCTGGCCCCCTTCACCAATGTTCAGACGTTCGATATACTTACGAAATAATTCCTTGCGAAGCAAGTTTCTCGCACACAAAACTAGAAAGAGAATAGACAAGAAAAAAGAAAATTAAATACCAACAAAAATAAATATGGGAAAAAGAAAAAAAAACACATTTGATAAATAAAAGCAATTAAACATGAAAAAAATTGGTCTTCTCAATTGAGAAGCGAACTGCGAATGAATGGCAATCAACACTACATACAATGTCCACTTTATTTGCAAAGTGTCATCACAGCAGCAGCAGTAGGAGCACCACCACCACAATATCGTTGCCCAACTTACTTGTTATCCGAATTTTGTGTGTCCCATTTTTCCGTGGATTATCTAATTTATTCATAACTAAAGAAATTAAGCAATTTCTTCGTGTGCAAACTGAGCGAAGAACGATCACTTCACTGATATGAAAATATGAACTATATTACGAGTTGAAAATGCCTCGGGAATTTTCTCCTCAGACATTTATAATTATCGCACTTCACTTTCATGCAAAACACACTTCACACACTAAATGCGTTGAGTATCTTATCTACAAATCCACAAATTCTCAGCGTTACCGATTGATTATAGAAAAAAGAAAAATTATATTTCGTTTAGGAGGTAAATTTGATTTTCATACGAAACAAATCACCAAATCACTAGCCCTTTCTACTCCCGATAGGTGCGACGACGACGAAGATATTATTTATATAAATTTTCATGAATGCATGTTTGACTGAGGAAGACCCCTTTTTCATCATGAGTAGCGAAAATTGTGAGGTTTTCGATTTGTTGGCGAATGCATTAGTGGACTTGGTTGTGGTTGATTGCACGTAAACTAAGCGATATCATATTTAAACTGTAAGCAGATTGAATATTGAAAGAAAAAATGTTGAAAATTGATTCAAATGAGTTTACATTTATAATTATTTTCACTAACACCACGGCTTACTAACAAAGAAGATATATACCTAGAAGTGAAGCCCAACCCAGAGATAAGCAATACACTGGATGGAAAAATATGTCATTGTCGGCTTTTTGTTGAGTTTTCAGTGATGCCCGAGACAGATCGATGTGCCTCTTATGGAGATGTTTGTATGAGCGAACGAGATGGGAATAGAGTTCATCCGGAAAATGAACTCCTGGTGGGTTTTTCTCCATGCTGCAATATTGCCTCCAACAAAATGGTTCCAAATTTAATAATAATTCATATATTACAATCTGTAGGAGAAAAAGAGAAACAAATTGACGTTGAATAATAAATAATGCAATAAAACTTAAAACAGAGTGTTGTTATCCTTTTTCGCAGGTACATTTTGCTTCAGACTGTCGGAACGTCCAAGTGACTAATTACTCATCACACCGATAGAATGGTAATATACAACTTTTCTTTGTAAAAATGGCCCTTAATCGGTCTGTCTGTCTCAAATGATAATTATAAATCTATTGTACATGTCTACACAAAACACCAATAAAATATTAAAAATGTCTCTTCTAACGACAAACTGTCCTTAGATTTTAAGACGGGGAGAGCAAACCACTATAGTTTGACCAATCACAAATCTTGTTTTTGATGGTGTTCTCAAAACGAATTCGAAGGAGAATTGTTATAGATTGATCATTTGAAATCTGTCATCAAATCCTCCTTGCCGCTTGAAATTTATTAAGTGTGCAGTTGCCAAAACTGCTTATTTGTTTTTGATCTCCCTACAAAACTTATTATCCGGGTGATTATGATTTTAGACCGAAATAAAATTGAGTTCAATCCAATTGATGAACAGACAAATAACAGTTGCTTAAGTTTCGTCAGGATTTACACTGTGACTCTTGAGTCACTACTCTTATATGCAATTGAAATCGTGAGTCACGTGCTGATGCGTTGATAACGCTTTTTAACGTTTCTTTCTTTTCCTGGTAGGCATTTTTTCTATTTCGATTAATTTCATTTCTTCCCTCGAAGTACAGATCGAGCAAAAATATCAGAAAAGGTGTTTATATTTCTTCCACAGCAGTGTAAAGGGTCAACTATACTAACCATACGAAAGCTTGAGAAAACTGAAGCAATCGAGTAAATGCAAAAAAAACGATGCAATTTAACCTTAGTAACCGCTCCGCTCAGTTTCGTTAAGTTCGTTCACATTTGCCTACTTAAGCGGGAGTGAAATTAATTGTTCTCTACGTATGCAAATGTCAGTTGACAGCTGAATCTTTAAATTCTATATAAGCAACTATGGATACTTTGAAATTTGAGGATGCTTTCCGTAACATTTTGCTTGCGTTTGATAAAGTCAAAGTCTTCGTACGACTATAGTTGATTCTTAACTACTTTAAAATTAATAACGTCTACGAACGCAAGTTCTAAGAAGCTTAATTTGATCTACCCTCGGAGCATTGTGTCGAACTCAAGAAGTATGGAGTCAATGGGGAAAATAAAAAGCGAGTGCTCTTGTGAGTTGTCAGCGAATTGATCTGCCGCGTCGTTAGGATTTACAATTAATTCACCGAATATCCAATTGAACATTTAGTCTTTTATGCCCTGAACATCGATCAGTTATAGCCATGAAACCCTTTCCATCATTCTTGTATCAATATGCCATAAGCGGAACAATATCGAAACGAAACAGGCTAGTACACCCGTGAATTCAGTTTGCAAGTAGATCTTAGGTGCAAATAATTCAGCTACTTCCTCTACCCTTTTTCGAAATGTGATCACTTAAGCCCAAATCGCAACAGCGCGTTCGGTCGCTCGGACTTTGACAGGGATTGGTACGCGTTTTATCGGATTTACGAGAATATTCTGTCAAAGCACGAGCACTCAGTTTTCCAAATCGAAATAGAACTCGCGCGTTTGGCAAGTAAAATATTCTCCTTGAAGATATCCACTGTCTAAAATACATTTTACAAGAAAAAAATGCAATGAGTATAGATTTTTTACTCCACGATTAATCAGTTCGATTTTCTGACAAGCACAATTTGCATGATGTGAAAACATCACTCAACTACTTGTCAAACATGACAATATCAAAATATTTTTATATTTCCTTGCTGTTCGAGCAAAATTTGGTAGCGTGAAGATGTTTCGTCAAATAAGGTAGAAAATAGAATTTCTCTAGAAATGTTGTAACGTGCAGTTAATCCGGAATATTTTAGAAGAATGACGTTGTATGCGAATACTGTATTTTGAAAGCTTTTCATTCGAACTTATTAGGCCCTCCTGAAGTACGGAAATACATGATCAACAGACAGAAGTATGTATTACCTTCATTTCCGTCTGTCATCTTATCCACTGTTGTCAGGACTTGAATCATCTTTGATATTTAATTTTAAAGACACATTTCATGTCGCGAAATCTCCTTAAAACAAGATTTCTGGCTTTGACATTTTCTGTAAAATACATGTAAATCCTTAAATCAAGTCGGAATAGAGCGGTAGCGCGTTGACATTTCACAGACCGTAATATCGTTAGTTCGTGCAGAAAGTTTGGAGTAGAGCTACTCTCTACTCACTCGGGCTTTTTGCCAGAAAAAAAAGAATATTTTTTATTCATTTGTGTTTTCACTTTGGGAGGGCAAAGGCAATTATTTATGTAAGTAATTAATTTTATGTGGGGATTATATTTATCCTAGTTGCATATTCTTTCTTGTAAAATGTATTTTAGAAGGTGGATAACTTCGAGGAAAATATTTTACTTGTCAAACGCGCACGTTCTATTTCGATTTGGGAATTTGAGAGTGCGTACTTTAGCATAAGATTGTCGTAAGATCGATAAAATTCATCAAAGTCCGAGCGCGCGGACGCGCTATTGCGATTTGGCATTAAATTTATTATCTCCGCAAAGCGTTAACAGAAGAAGAAGCAACAGAACTTCTCTCTGAGCGTTAACAAAAGTAATGATACTTCCAAACACACATTGATAGGGTGACTATGACTCTCATGGTAAACGCCGACTGGAATGCGAAGATTAAATAGCAATATCAATATAAATAGCGAAGATTAAATAGCAAAAACTAAAGCATACATATAGGCGTAACGGGTGAAAAAGATACAATTCACACTGTTCAATACAGTCGATACAGTACATTAGAGTGCTGAGATATTTGACTGGGATTTGAAAATGCCGGAGAATTTGTTGAAATAATGGAAGTGTGAAGCTTTGGAAATAATTGAATAAGGAATCAGTCAACTAAAATTGAAGGAAGTTTTATTTAACAAATTCATGAACATATTACAATATTTTCTATCCCTATACGTGCGCTCATTTACCTCAAAATGCATATATTGATTTAAGAGAGATTTAGATAATATTTAGAGAACACATTGCTTACCTCTGCTTTTCCGTTACAAAGAATTTAAACTGCTAAGCAAGACAAAATCTATCTCAATTTAAATTAATTCACTTGGTAAGCAGGCCCAATTTCTGAAAACAAAGAAATAAGAGCCTGTGATGCCAACTAAGATTGATAATATGGTAATTGTTTGATGTTTCATGATTGTTTCTATAGGATCTCGGACATAGAAGGAAACCTATGGTTGAGAAGACGCAAGTATCCTTGAACCTCGACGTCAACTTATAAGCCTCCCAGGTTTCTACTGTTAGTAAATAACAACTGTTTTAGGTTACAATTCTTCTTTCTCTTTATATGGCACTGACAATCGAAGTGGACATGGGCCTCAACCAACAACGGCTAGTACGATCTTTTCCAAACTATTTGTAATTTCGCACACCAAGTTGGTTGAGGACGATATCATTTTCATTGATCCACAGGGCAGAATCCACTTGCTGCCCGTCGAATTGTTGATTATGAACAGATATCAGTCATAGTATTTTATGACTAGCCTCACTTCTGGAGGAGAATAACCTCAGCCAACTTTGTGTGCGTAAGCTGCCATCAGGGCTGGCTAAAGATGCAGCTGAAGAGTATTGTTACATCATTTCGAATTGGAACCGGAAATGAAAATCACATGGTAGTAAGTAATCATCAGGGCTAGGATTTCTATGTTAACACATTTTTTTTTGTTTAAGAAAGAAGCAAACAAATAATATAGTATTTCGAATCAGTGGATTACCTTTAAAATGACATTTAATAGTCAGAACATATTTTTGTATATATTACTATAAATGCATATAAATGATTTTCTTTGGTTTATTGGACATATTTTTAAAATAAATGCATATTTTTAGTTCATATTTTCGTAATCTTTAAAATGTATACTTTGAAAAACGTGCATACGTACCTTAAAACTTTTAGTTCCAACCTACATGGAATAAACAACATGGTAGCACTAAACACAATTCCAGCTTGTTAGTTTTCTTTTTGAAAATTTAAAAAAACACTTTTTGGCATATTCAATGAATTTCGACAATTAGTACCTTATTTAAATGAGACTAACATGTAATATTTTAATTTTCTTTTCAATGAAATGAAGTTTATTTTATGATTATTTATTTTTGAAGTTTTTCTGTTATTATTGTTAAATAAAAGACAGCATTTTTTTTTTAATTTTCAATGTCTTTTTATTATTTTTCAAAGCATACTTTTACTTTTTAAGCGCATATTTTCTCATTTTATGTGCATATTTTATGCGCAGATAGATACAATTTTGATCAACATTTTTAATTGACGTCATACATTCTTTTAATATAAAATCCGATCGGGAAAGTAAGACCAAGATTTGAATTTGGAGGTCTGAAGATTTGAACCTCCTTCTTAATTGAGTGGCGCTATAGTCTGGGGTAGAATTGAGCCTCGATCAATATGCTTCATCATCCATCTAGGTCTTACAAAAAAAACTGAAACAGCCAACTTTATGCGAGAGTGTAGGTTATATGCTATATGGCTGTTGTGATCCACACAGTTCATACTGTCTATAACCGTGGTTATCACACCCATCGCCCATCCATTAGCCATACACCCCTTTCTCTTCTCTTCTTTCTACGTTCCTTCCGAATTCTGCAACATAATGCAACTCATACGGGCCCACCGATCGACCAAGCGATCGTGACATCTAACACCCCATGAATTGTGCCCAATATAATATGCGATGTGTAGCATATTCTGTTTCCATTGTAGGTAATGCGAAACCGTACATTGCCATAGCAATACCCAAAGCAAAGGGTGAATGCACATTGCATAAATATTTGGAATATGGGTCAAAGTCACTGCGTGTGTCTCAAGTTGGGTCAATGCATTGAAGTTGTTGACGTTGTCAAAATTGACTTTTTGCGTACTGAATTCGGTTGGGGCCTGAAAAGGAGAGGGGATGAGGTTCATGAGCAATTAAGCTATATAAAGCTGATCGATGTCGCGGGAAGGTCAGAGTAAGTCTAGAATCAGAATAAGTAACCCTTCAAGTAAGACGGTTGCAGCCACGCTTAAGACAGCGGACCCCTTACAAGAAGGTAGAATAAAAGAAATAAATATATAAATATAATATATAAATAAATAAATAAACTCGTTTAACTTACTCTCCGCTTCGTACTCTTCCCTGACTATCAGGAAGCACGGTTGCGCGGCGTCACAACATGGCTCTCAGCTGGCCAATGCTCATCCATGGATGTCTCGTGTGATTCAACGTGAAAGCAAGCTGGATGGATAATGTTCGAATGTTTGACGAAGGTTGTTTATGAAGCCCTCATTGTCATAGAGTTCGCGGTTGTATATTCTCCTCAATCATCTAAGGTAGAATTTTTCTTTCGAAGGCACCAAGAAACAGCTCAGTATTCGTCCTTATCGTCAAGCTTACGGCTCCATACAGCAAGACTGGCAGGATTAGGATTGTGTAGAGCATGATTTTGGTCCTTCGAGTTATGTCTTTTGACCCAAATTGCTTGGTCAACCCGAAGTAGCAGCGGTTGCCAAGAGCGATTATACGTCATATCTCCACCAAGATGGGTTTTGTGAAGATTGTGTTTGCCCCAAGGTAGATACACTCTTTAACTACCTCAAAATTGTAGCTCTCGAATGTGACAGTTTGTACTAATGGACGACGTTCGGTGATTGGCGACGGATCGGTTTTAACTCGGCAGCATATATTTCGTCTTCTCCGCCATACTTGTCTAATAAAAACCTTAATTCGACCAAACCTCACAGATGTACTGGTGCCTGTAGCAAATCATCTCCAGCTGAATTAAATAGTTTGACATGCAGTATGTTCGCACCAGTTGGAACATTTGAAAACTGTGGCGTAGTAAGGCGTAGAATGATGATGATGATTTGTTCTTCTTCTTCTAAGCTACAGTCTGTGATGGACCTGGGTCTCAACCAACTAGCCTATCCAGCTGACACGATTTTTAGGCAGTTGCTTCCAATTTTGCACGCCAAATTGGTTGAGAAGCTTTTTTATTTATGTGCGCCATCGGTTTCTTGGGCGTCTTCTGTTGCAAAGACTCTTTGGGCTGGAGCAATGTTTCCGATGCACTTTACTGCCGGAGGATCCTCCAATGCCAATAGGCTCAACAGGCCGTATAGTGAGGTAGTCAAAGCCAACCTCACTTACGCCGTTATAGACAAATGCGAAGTCGATGGCAGCATTTCGCCCTCCAATTGGAAGAAAATTGAACGAGGTTTGAACAACTTCTACCTAAGCCTTGTGCAGGAAAGCGGACGCCTGGCACTTGTCGGGCTCGACGCTGGATGGTACCAAGGCCGAATAAAGTTGTTGTCCTTGGGGGACCAACGATCGGCTGTTCTTTTCAGATCAGCCGTTGTCAAATTGGAGGAAGTATGGGAGGGGGCACGGCTTGATGTCGTGACTAAGGATAATATCCCTAGTAGGCCCAGGACTCGTGCCTGGTTACCGCTCATACCCTCCGATGCTCTCACCATCGTTAAATTCATCCAGGTTTGCAACCCTGATCTTCCAACTCACGACTGGAAGATCGCGAAACTGGAGGAGCCCAAGGGTGATACGCGAGCGGCTACTATTGTCAATAAGGAGTCGCTCGCTCCCTCACTAAATGCCTTTTTTCTCTCCAATTACAGCAATCTGGATTCAGTCGCCGTTTGCCTAGAATTAGGCACAAAAAAAATTTGGATAATATCGGCGTACATGGCACATGACCATGTTGAATCTCCCCCCTCTACTACAAACAAGAGGACGATCGCTGATGCGGAGAGCGCTAAAACCACGCTGATGTGGGATGTGATGCAAAAGCGCATCACACAATCTGGGGGAGCACGGACATCAATGACAGAGGTGAGTTCATTTTCGATTATATTCTAAACAACAATTTAGTGTTATGCAACTCAGGTTGCGAACCCACCTTTATCACAAGAAACAGACAGGAGGTGCTCGAACTGGTTTCTGACTCAATTGCTGACAGCATCAAAAACTGAAAGGTCTCTCGTGATCACTCCTTCTCTGATCATCGCTATGTCACCTTCGATGTAGTGAGATCGCCTCGTACACAAATATCTTTCAGAAATCACAAAAGACCAACTGGGATAAATACAGAGAAACTGTATCGGCAATCTTAACTGATACACCTATTTCCATTCCCAATTGTCCTGCTGACCTCGACACTTCTGTGGAGAGGCTCGGAAAAATCCTTAACCACGCGCTGTCTATTTCCTGCCCTATCAGCAAGCCTAAGGGCAAGTCGAAACCACTATGGTGAAATCGGGAACTTGACAAGGAAAGCAGGAGATCATTGAACAAAGCGAAACGCACCTGAGATGCTGATGATTGGGAAACTTACAAAAGTTCTTTCAATATCTTCAAAATTAAACTAAGAAGAGACAAGGGTGTGTCTTGGAGACTCTTCTGCGGCAAAATTGAAGAAGTTTCTAAAGCGAAACGCACCTGAGATGCTGATGATTGGGAAACTTACAAAAGTTCTTTCAACATCTTCAAAATTAAACTAAGAAGAGACAAGGGTGTGTCTTGGAGACTCTTCTGCGGCAAAATTGAAGAAGTTTCTGAAGCCTCCAGGCTTAGAAAAGTACTAGCATCGCTCCCGAAAGCACACAGTTTTCTCCAAAAAACGGATGGTACTTGGACATCTTCCAGTCTAGACACTCTAAACCTACACTTCCCGGGAAGTTTAGCTGCTAGATCAATTTGTCCTGCCAGCACACTATCCAGCTCCTCCTGTAGCCCTCTTAAAATAGACAATGCGTCTGTCAAGTGGACACTAAATAACTTTAAACCATATAAATCAGCTGGCCCTGATTGCATTATACCTGCAGAGCTCCAAACAGTTGCAGATCTTATTCTCCCCTGGCTGACAAGAATCTACCAAGCTTGTTTAGATTTAGGATATGTTCTCAGGTCTTGGAAGGAGGTTACAGTAATCTTCATTCCCAAGGTCGGCAAATCCTCACACAGCAAGCCTAACGACCTTACACCTATCAGCCTCTCTTCTTTTCTCCTAAAGACACTCGAAAAGTTGATTGATCACCACATCAGAAACAGTAATAAACTCTAAACTCGGTGAATCCAATGTCCGCAGAACAGTTAATAGAGGAACCCCGACAGGTGGTGTACTCTCTCCTCTTCTATGGAATGTTGTGGTCAATGAACTGCTACTGAACTTAGAGGAGGTAGGATGCAGGGTGATTGCCTATGCGGATGATGTTGCTATTGCAGTTTCCGGAAAATTTGTCTCAACACTAAGGGACATCATGCAGCATGCCTTCCATAGACTAACCTCATGGACCAGTGCATGCGGTCTTGGAGTTAATCCGCAAAAAACGGAACTAATACTCTTCACGAGGAAATATAAAATTCCCCCCTTTGACCCTCCCTCATTGTGTGGCGTAAAACTTACGCTCACAGATAAGACCAAATTCCTGGGTCTCATCATAGATCGTAAACTAAGCTGGAAGTCCAACATCATAGAGCGTATCAAGAAAGCTACCACTGCGCTCTATTGCTGCAAAAAAGCAATCGGATGTAAATGGGGCCTTCAGCCTAGAATAGCATACTGGCTGTACACAGCCGTAGTCAGACCAATCCTACTCTATGGAGTCGCAGTATGGTGGACAGCTCTTGGCACAGGCGTCAACCGCAACCTTCTTAACCGCGTGCAAAGAACTGCAAGCATATGCATCAGTGGGGTGCTAAGGACGACACCATCCGAAGCATTAAATATTCTACTGTATCTCCCTCCACTTGACTTGTTTGCCAGACAAGTAGCAGCTTGCACAGCGGTAAGACTCAGAACACTGCACCTGTGGAATAACCACCATCCACCATTCTAGATAACCTCGAGTTTCTACCGCACGACACCGACCTCCTACTGCCTCATCTCGTCTTTGGGAAAAACTTCTCTACCAGCATACCCTCCTGGTCTGACTGGAAGTCTGATACTCAGACGCGGGAAGGTCATCTGCGTATTTTCACAGATGGATCCAAGACGGACGAGGGAGTAGGATTAGGTGTCTACTCCAAGGATCTCAATTTTAGTATATCCCTCCACCTTCCAGAACAGTGTAGCGTATTCCAGGCTGAGACGATGGCAATAAAAGAAGTTCTGTCTTGGCTCAAGAACAACGTGATATCCAAGAAGGACATCACCATCTGTTCAGACAGCCAGGCAGTAATCAAATCCCTGAACTCGGCCACTTTTCTCTCTAAGACCTCCCTAAATTGCCGCCTATCTCTTAACTGAGCACTTTAATATTCACCTCATGTGGGTGCCGGGACATAGTGACATTCCAGGGAATTGTGAAGCCGATGATCTCGCCAGGAGCGGTACGATCTCCACAAATCTTTCTAGTGGAGATCCTCCGCCTATGCCATTCGCTACAGCTAAGCTTTTTTTAAAGAATCATACTATTAAAAACACCAACTGAAGATGGTTGTCAACACAAGCAAATTTGGCCTAAACTTGATCTAAAACGTTCACTCTATCTTCTTAGAATCAACAGGTCATCTCTAAGGACTCTCATCGACGTTATTACAGGACACTGTACCATTGGCACTCACGCCTCAAGAATGGGACTCCCTCATAATGATTTCTGCAAAAGCTGCAGAGACGAAGAAGAAGGGGAAAGCATAACGCATCTCCTTTGCACTTGTAGAGCTCTCTCCTCTCGCAGGATGAAACACCTTGGAGCATACTTCTTCAACGACTTGAGCGAATTGCACAACGTCGGCATTAATCAATTAAACAGCTTCGTTGAAAGCACCAAATAGTTTTTCGGATAGGTAACATCAGATCCGCGTGGTATCACAATGGGTCTAAATTGGCCTAAGGGTGACTGCTATCTACAGTCAGCCACTTCAACCTAACCTAACCTACATGGCCAGCTACTTGAAAATTCTTCTTCAAAAGATATGAACGCAAAGATCATAGATTAAACGCAGAACTTTTCCCTTGAAAAGACCTAGGGATTCTTCATCTGCTCTCGAGATTGTGTATGTCTCCACGCCATAAAGCAGGACAGAGATGATCAATGTTTTACACAAGGTTAGGTTAGGGGGCTGCTAGTGAATTCATCAGCACACTTAGACCAGCACAGTCAGACTAGTACCACTAATCGTCCGCTCCAATAATAGCGCCGTTAATTTGATCCCTACGGCAAATAGACTGGACCAGATTTGAAATTACGGATAAAAGCGTATTAACTTTGCTTTCACTTGGATTCGAACTTGGGAACCCTCTAACTTAACGCAGGCACTTAATCAACTCGTTCTGTCTTATACAACCCCAGTTTAGTCTTTCAAGCGAGGGCTCTACTACTCAATTTCCTTTTGAGTCCAAAGGAACTGCGATTGGCAAGTCATTCTGCGTTTGAACTCGGCACTGGTGGTATTCGTACTGTTTATGCGAGAGCCGAGGTTGGCGAAGTCCTTGATTATCTCGAAATCATCACTGTTGTGTGTCATTTCTCGAAGACAGCATATACTTCGTTTTTCTCTTATTCACCGAATAATCCATTTTGGCAACCTGTGATCCAATGGCTGCAAACGCCCCATTCGTCAAAATTGAGTACTAGTCGGCTCGAAAAATTCGACTTTCTAATAACCAAATGAGACTGTGGTCGAATTCGATGGTCGCATACGACTTGCGTTATGGTGACGAATATTTTAAAAGGAGCTTTTAATTCCGACTCCGAATGATGAAGTTTAAGAAGCTCTACATGACGATTTTACTCTCGGCACTTTGTCAGTGACTCCCCAGAAGTTTATGCCGTTGAATGAAAATTATTTTACACCGTCAAATCGATGCGTTATGCTCAGTAGTTGACGCGCTTACCCATCACTGCACGCCGCCAAAGTCATTAGTCCAAACAAAAAAATGAACCACAATTAATTACATTCGACATAAATTTATATGTTTATTCATTTTGTTCTATTAATATTTATATCATTTGTTCTATTAAAGGTTAACATTGCATTCTTGACTACCATTTAAAACAAGTAGATTTAATAATTCATTTAAGTTACATAATTCTTCTGCTAACTGTATTAGTTTATGCCTTGGCAAGGCAAGTGTAGAATCTATTTTAAACTTTAACAAAGGGGAACATGGATTCAACAAATCAAAATAGTTCTGATGAATAAGGATACACGTTGTGAATGTTTATGTTTAATAAGTGACTTAAATTGGACACTGCTCCTTGGCTGGCTATAATGTATTGCTTTTTGAGTCCACTAGAACTAGGTTCACTACCTGTATGCGGTTTATAGCTTTGCAGATGGCGCTCGGTTAGATTTAGCATTTTTTTGTTTGTTAAAATTACAATTATAACCAAGAAGTACTTAACAGCTTATGGGTTACCCTGGTGTATATTAAGAATCTGTAAGTAAAGCAGATAGAGAATGTAATTCTTTGAAATGTTAGACGCACGAACAAGGATACTTACTAAAAAAAAATTCGTTTTAAATTAAATTCACATTTTATATCATCTATTTGTTCAATCGCAATGGTGGCGGGGGTCCTGCCGTTCGACTAGGAATCGGAGGTGGACCACCCCGACTTGGCAATGGTGGAAGTGCACGTGTAGCCTTCTTTGCTGCTGCATCAGCCGCCACATTTGCCGAAGGAGGCGAATTCAATTCTTTGAAACTTTCTGGACACACTGGTGGTGTAAAGTGTGGCATTGGAGCCGAATAGTCTTCATCATCCTTAATTTCCTCATAGATTTCACTTGAATCTACAGCATCAGTTAGTTTTGTAGCGGTTACTGGCGAAGAAGTTTTGCTTTCGTGATGAACGGGGGTTGATGGTTGACTTGGAGAAGCTTTAGTAAAGCCACCATCGCGACCTTCGTCATTGCTGCTTGGGGCAAATGGTGGCGGCTTAGTTGGTCGCTGACCAGGTGGTGCTGGCTGTGAAGGTGAAGGATGTTGTTGCAGCATTTGAGGGCTTATACTTATGACACCGACATGTGGCAAGTGGTGCGGAGAATGTTTTGGTGAATTTTTTGGAGACAATGGCAAGGGTGGCCGATTAGGCGGTCGAGCAGGCTGCTGTTTTGGTCGTTGTGGTATCTCTGGCACGCAACTGATTTCACTTTGACTGGCAATTGGATTTGCACATAGCGGTATTGTGTTCGATGTGCAAAGGGAGATCTCCTGATCCACAAGTCGATTCCAGTTTGCAGACTTCAATTCAAAGTTCAGTTCCAGATTGCATATGGTTGCACTGCGTTGGGCGACAGCATTGAGGGCAGATTCACCCTCTCTGAACGTCACCCACATTGTGTCCTCGACGTAACGCACCAAAGTGACTTCTCCGATTTTTGATAAATATTGAATTAATATGTTCATAACGTTTTCATCGTAAATGGTGGGCTCATCTGGGAGCACCTCCTTATTTGAGAGATTGACGTGTATAATTATTGTGGAGTCCGGAGGACCGAGATCGGTGATTACCTGCTGGAATACTTTCTTTCTTCGACTGACATCGATTATCACTACTTCTGTATCAATCACAGCCATTACAGGTCGATGGTCGCTTTGCTTAAGCTCAGACCGGCCGTAGTAAATTAGCTTGCCTGGATTCCATTCTGGACTTTGATCGGATTCTGCCAACGGTCTCCTTCGTCGCCAGAGAACTCGATCGGTCCATGCTGGAGCTCGGAGCTTCTCACTAGTATCGTAATCTTCGCTAAAGACATCATATTTGTACGTGGGATCAAAGCAAATCTCGCCCTCCAGGAAATCATTGAAAACGTTTCCAGCTTCTTGCTCTTTTCGAAGCTGATCGTTCTCCAGCACCAGATCCAATTTCCCATCCTTGATCGCTTCCTTTAGCTCATCCTTGTCCATATCAATGCGATAGTTGAAGTCACCACACCAAAAGACGTAGTCATGAGATTTGAGTGTCCTGCCCATTGGGAAGGCTAACTTTCGAGTAACCTCGGCGTAATCTGCATTACGCTCATTCACCTGGGACTGACCAGCAGCAAAATGTGCGCACACAAAGCATATCGACGTTCCATGCAGAACAAAGCGAATCGCACACGCTCCCTTGTTCCCTGTTGCTCCACCCAAACCAGTTTTCACACAATCAATTGCCAGATCGCGTATGAAAGGTGCCTGTTCAGGCCGGATGTAGATGTACAGGCAAACTCCTACTAATTGCTGGTACGTGAGCAAAACGTAGCTGGTCTCACGAGAAATCGCTTTCTGCAGCTCTTCTGCCCACAACTTGGCATTGTCGGAGCTGGCGGCGACGATGTTGCTGGCGTTCAAATCGACAATTTCTTGGAAACCGATTGCGTAGATGTCTATTGGGTGTGCAGCTATCTCTGCCGGATTTACGTTCACAAGGTTCTTTGCGGAGCCCTGAGCATGCGCATCGAGAAGCCACTCTCTAAGGACGTTCTTCATATCAACTGTGCGGAAGTGCTTGCCGCCGTTGACATTGTATGTCCCAACAGCAACTCGTACGGTTTTCAGGTTCACATACTCATTGTAGCGCTTACACATTTCTCTCAACACCGTCGTGGGAGCATGCAGCATATTCGAGGGCAGAAGGATTCTGGCCCTGTCAGCCAGTTCCGAACTGAGCGTGGATCCCAACAGAAGCACATCAATTGCTTCCTGCTTTGAGTTGTCTAGTAAATTGTTTTGGATTGTTCTTGCAGCGGATCGTGCTCCGTCGATTAACTTGGATCCTCCCTGTATTGCCCCTGTTCCAGCGTATATCTTGCTCACTTCATTGCCATTATTCACCCACATCTGCCGGAAGATCTCCTCGAACCTGGATATATTTTGCTTCTTTTCGCCCAGTTTCATCATATCTATTTGGGCGTTCAGAATTTCAAGCCCTAAGAACGTCTGTACGCAGTTGGTACGATCCAAACAGTCGAGACAATTTGTTCGGATAACTCCAATCTGTTCGCGAGCCACCCCATTGACAGTTGCATAGAAGAACCCAAAGTTCAATCCGAACGAGTCAATCCGAGCCTTCAACTTCGACAAAGCTGCGAAGTTGCTGCCACGACATTCCTGGTGATAATCGAAGATGATATGAGGTACATCCTTGTGATTGGACATGTTATGATGACGCTGAAATTCATTGCTAAGCATCGCTTCGCCTTCCTTGCTTCCGATTTGACTTGTGCCCAATAGATTCACAATCATCTGAAGTCCGTACCTAGTCTTCATGATTTGCATATGACGATCGAAAGCCGATGCTGACGCCTCGAAGCCGCGGGAGAGCTTAACTTTATGAGAACCCACTTGCACTCCAGGCTGCTCCCAGAAAAGCGGGACGGAGCCCCTCGTCTGCACGTAGCTGGTTACATCGTTGTCAACATAAATTACTTGCTCGGTCTCCACAAAGTTCGCTACGTGACCCTCATCGTTTGTTCCACGCGTATTAAATCGTGTTCCAGCGCGTTCGCAACTCAAACGAGATATGATCGCTGCTTTTGCTTGTTTTGCTCCGATGTAGACAGTACGGATCTCCACAGACCCACACATGATCTTCAACAGCCATCCCATGCAATCAATTCCATACCGCAGCATGTGGATGTGCATCATTCGATTCCAAAAGAATCGATTATCAGTCTCAGCCGTCTGCTGTCGTCTTTGAGCACAAAGTGTTATATCAAATTTCGTGTTGGCGCTGTTTGGTTTGCTGCTGCTTTGGGAATGCGAGAAATAAAACGTGCCCGAATTGAGGAGCTTACGAACTTCACTTATCTTATCCTCATTTGGAACTGGGGTTTGTAACGAAACGAATTGAGTTTGAGTTATGCGGAAAACCTCAATATCGCCAATTTTGCCTGTCGACACACAACCAGTTACGAGCACTAGAAAGAGGACAGTACTCTCGCCGGCGTTCAACTGGAGAACCCCCAAGCAACCGTACGCATCACAAAGTTTCGTATATTGCTTGCGAATTATTTCACATTCTTGTGATGTTAATTGTGCCACTGCATGCGATTCAAATAGAATACTGTCGCTTTTGTTTCGATGTTCCAGCAATACACTATGAGGTGATAGTGGAATTGACTTCTCCCACACGCGAAACACTTTGGACATCGCCATTTTAATTGGCTGCAATGTATATCCGGGAATGTGTACGTTGATTCGGTTTTTGTTTTTCTTGTCTTATCCTGTTTATTGTTTCATCTGGAAGTACAAATTAGAACAAAAAGAAAATACGTCAAAAATGGTGAATTGAAACGTGGGAGTAGTTCGTTTAAAGTTTGAACATTATGTTTTGAAACAATTGTGGTATTTGCCCTCTATTTGGTAATGGCAATGGATATTATGCCTTACCTTCGTTTGTAAGAAACCTTGCAAATGAAGTTAATATGCTGATGGTTGGATTTTAAGCGAAAAAAAAGCATATGCAGAATTTGTATGTGGATGTGTTCTTCGAGGCAGACTTAGGCAAAAAGATTTTAAGTACTCATAACAAACCGCATCAAGGCGCACTCGCCCCCACAGAGGAAAAAGGATGGCTTCTATGATCTCCTAGAAAGACCATACGATACGAATATCGAGAGAGCAACGGAGTCGAGAAAGAACATCCCGGCTTGACGTTGAAAAGCTACAATCACAACAGATTGCCAGGAACTTTGCCGATCGAGTCTCCCTGAAACTCTCCGACAGTTCAACGCCACCTGCACAAACAAAAAAAGAAGAATGGAAACGATGTCAAAAAGCCAGCAGAGAAGCTGCTACTAATTTGCTGTGTTTTACGATGTCACCTAGAAAAAACCTGGTTTGACGACTAGTGCAGGCAGGCACATGCAGCAAAGCAAGTAGCTTACCAAGCAACGCTTCATGGAACCACGAGAGCTGTTCGTGAGCTCTACGAACAAAAACGAAGGGAAGAGACCCGGTTTCTCAGGAAGTAAAAGAAAGACCACTAAAATGCAAAGGTGCTGTGGCAGGAATTATGTCCGAAAGTTTTACTAGAGTTAAGTTTCTTTAAATTTCAGACATGACATGAAGATCCATAAGAAACGAAGATCCTTTTGATTGCGCTAGGATGAGGATGGAGAAATCTCGCTGCTCCATTAAGGTCGGTAACAAACTCACCGAGACGAGGTTTTAAACAAGGCGACGGCTGTCATGTGACTTTTTCAACATCGTTCTTGAAAATATTGTGCAAAACTCCTATTGGCCAAGACTAGAGGCAGGATCTTCCAGAATTCCGTTCAAATGCTAGCATACGCAGATGACACTGACGTGATTGGTCGAACTCAGCGAGCCGTCAATGAGGCGTTTGTTGGCATTGAATCGGAAGCGGATAACATGGGTCTGGAGTAACAGAGCCCTCTCTCGAAGGACCAAGCTGGCTTTGTAAAATCATTGATCATCCCAGTCCTGGTTTACAGCGTTGAGGCATGGACAATATCGAAAGTGGATGAAGAAGCTCTTGGTCTTTTCGAGAGAAAAGTTCTGCCTTCAATCTCTAGTTCTGTTTGCGTTGAGCGCATTTGGAGCAGAAAATTCAACCGAAAAACTATATAACTTGTACAACGACATAACCCTAGTTAGGCGTCTACGGATCCAACGCCTAAAATATTTAAGTCACATAGAGCGCACGGACAACTTAGCTCTGGCCCGAAGTCTTCGACTCTGAACCAGTGGGCAACGCAACAGAGGACGGTCACGTCTAAGGTGGCGAACCCAAGTGGAGACGAATTTCAACCAACTTAATGTGTGTAATTGGCGACAGTTAGCAACAGATCGTGCTAGTTGGCAAAGTTTGTTAGTTGATCTGCGAAGAACTCAGATGAATTATTTAAGAACACCAAACATGTTTGGAGAAATATTCCACTTAAACGATGCCAAGACTTGGTGGCAAGTTTTCCAAAACGGTGTTTGTCTGTTATCGGCAATAATCGTCATCGTCATTAAAAAGTCTTTAAATGCGTGGGCGCCGTGGCGTAGTGGGTAGGTGCGTCGACTCCTACGCTCGAGGTCATCAGTTCGAATCTCGAAAAAACATCAAACATTTTTTCACGGCTCCACCTCTTTCGAGTCACTGACAATGCTCAAAGAGTATAACTGTCTAGAAAAGAGCTTCTCAATCTCGCCGTTCGGAGTCGGCATTAAACTGTAGGTCCCCTCCGCTCGTGAGAGAAAAATAGCACGCACAACACGAGTGGTTGCTGAGAAGCTAGGCCCAGGTCCACCTCGGACTGTAGCAACATATGTAACCTAACCTATCGTCAATAAGGGATATCCCACAGACTATTAATATTTCTTTATTTAAATAACCAAATTTGAATAATATTTAGTTTTGGATTATTTTATGCTCAATTGTTTATCTTTCTAAGCTTTGTTCCTAAATACATTTCCAATTAAAAATATAGTCCACTAAATTTGTTTTTGTTTATGTGATTCTGTTTGTGATATAATCCTCTTTTCTCTTTGTTTATGAAAGCAAATGCATTCTACAATTGTCGTTTGCCAAAAAAATTCTATAACATATATATTGAACAAAAAATAAACTGCTTTTTCATCAGAAATGATGTGTTTCTAATTAGTTTTCACCACAATATTCACCAATGCAAAGTTACAGCAATGACGATCTGAATAAGAATGCGATGGAAACACGTGCCGAACGCACACTCAAGCAGGAAATAAAATTATAACAAGCTGATAATTGCCATTATCAGCTACACGAAGTAATTGTATCCAAAATAAACAACATTGAGGTAGTTGTGAATAAATTAGATTTTGTTCTTTGTCGCTAATCTAGGCGAATTTTTTGATTTATTTCTTTTCTTTACCAGACACACAGAAAACAAAACGACGTCAGTTTACTGTTACTGTATCATTTTGGAAGAACTAGCTAGAACTAGAACTAGAAATGGATTTTAAATTACATATGGGTATATTTGTTCATGAATATAAGGTAAACAGTCGAATAGACCGAATACCGAAAAGTAGCCGATGTTCATGGTATCTTTAAATAAGACAAACAAGATTTTATCATAACGTCAACAATTCGGACCTGCACAGATTTGTTAATTTGTTTGTGAGCTTTTTTTTCATAAGTCCAATGAACTCTCAGCATTCATAGCAATCTTTGCTTCACATATGAAACTTACTTAAAATTGGTGTCAATTTTGTATTGGCTCTGTACTCAGAAGGGAGTTCTTTGAGATCAAACAATGTTTCCACAAAAGAATAAAGATATCAAAGGTATGGTGGTGAGGCATCAAAGGTAATGTGTATTCACAGCCACGCACGACCAAGAGAGATCGTATTTTAAATGAAAAGTTGAAAGTATTATTCCAAATCAGAATTGTTGTGAGTCACTAATAAAAGTAAACGAATAAATTACCAAGAGAAAACTTTGCCTAGAAAATGTATGTGTTCATTCATGCATTTGCGATTTCAGTAATCTGCAAAATATCTCATTAATCTTTCGAATTTTTTCCAACGACTACATTAAGTACTGTTCGCTCCACCATAGTTCTCACAACAGAGCATTCGCTAAATAATACAAAGGCTGTTAAAATAGTTGCATTAGGAACTGCGCAAGTTTATTGATATAAATTGAAAATACTGCAAATTTACTGCAAGGATACTTAACCGATTATGTAACCAATCTCCACCCAATCCACCCAAAGTGCAAATATTCCCCTTGAACCAGGGGAATATTTCCAAAATGAGATCTTCAAGTGATATATTGCACTTCAATTTGAGATAAGCAAGAACATAAGCTTCACGCCACCCTTTATATTAGCTTTGAGGGGCGGTTGAGAGGATACGTTATCTTTATGTATCTCTATTACGTTAGCTCAATGTGAGGACTCCATAAAATCGTCTGCATGTAGGCAGATCTTTATCCTCTAGGTACTTGTTTACATATCATACATATATCTACACATTTATCCATTTTAATGGAATTTATAATTCGTATTTAAAATAGCCTTCCATTACCACATTACATGTTGTTGGACAGTTCACATCAGCGAAATGTAAGTATTCATCAGTCTAGCTAGAAAATTCTAAGAATTGATTATTTCTGTACAAACTTTCATAACAGAGTTTCATATTTCCCCACTTGCAATAGTTGTTTATGACTCGCAAATAGTTCTGCTCAAAATAGTCATGTAACAAATGGGATTTTCTACATAAAAGATATGTAAGTGAACAATAATTTTACACAATTGGAGTTCGCTGAAAAATCAATACAAATCATTACAGAATTGTTCTCTCGCCTACACTAACAGCAGATATTCAAAGAAAAACTTTATATTTACAAAGAAAATTACAAAACTCAATATTCCTACCGAATGAAACACAATTCCGATATTGCCATGACAAGATATTTCACTTCTGTAATAGCGATTTGTTGAACTTTCCGCAACCACTCACTCGCGAAATTTATCCCAAAATCCCAACACAATTCTGTTGTGTGTGCCAAAGAGCAAGACGTAAGAAAAACCTCTGAGGAGAATGAATGCTCAAAGTGGAACGTCAAAAATTGATTTTGCCTTGTGCTTTCATTTGTACACAGATGTGATTTTCAGTTGAGAAGTTTCACTTGTTCCACTGGCGAGTATTTACACCGATTTCATACCACAGATTGGAACGAAAGTTTTGGAACAGACGTTGGATGTCAAGAATTGTGCAGGTTTTTATTTGAATTCAAAATTTCAAATGTTAGGTTTTCTTAACATTGAGATTACGAAAGACTTTTTTAGGACAGCTATGCTAAAAAATATAGAGGGAGAGATTCATCAGCATTCACAAAAAAAAAAGCGTAAAATAATCTTGTCTCGAAATTCAAATTCGAAGCAAATCTACCGTCCGTCGTGCAATTCTAACTGCAAAACTTAAAATTCAAGAAAAATCTAGCACTGAATGCCACACGCAGGTTCAGCTTAAGTTTGCAAAGAAGCACATGATTTCTATTCTCACGACTTATGAAAAGAGCTGTATTTGAAACGAGATCACAGCAGAGAAGTGGGATAATGGTGTTGGGAGCTGGAATTTGTTTGAACCACTGTAATGGATTATGTAGCAAGACAATGCGCCTATACATAATGCTCGCGCTGAAAATTATTTATTGCAGACCAAAATGTGTAGCTTTTGGATTGGTCACCATATTTGCCAGACCTAAATATTATTGAAAATGTTTGGGGCTGGATTGCATGAAAGGTCTACGAAGGAGGCAAACAATACGGCAACAGCAATAAGGCCTTCTCGGCCCAAAATTAAAAAAAAAAATTACTTGAAATCATTGGTGCCGTTACATAACGCCAAAGTGACATAAGGCTCTTCTTAGTCGCTAACAATGTTCAGGATTCTCAAATTTCGTCGTTCGGAGTTGGCATAAAAGTGTACGTTGTCAGTTGAATTAGTTGATTTCGCATATTTGTGCTATCGAATATCAATACAGAGTAAGGGCCCTGGAACGAAAATTACGACAAAAAATTGTCATTAACGCTCTTAAAGTTGCCGTCATGGATTAGTCGGTACAACGGTCGCTTGGGTGGAAACACACGATACAATTGTTGTATATAACATCAAATCTGTCCAACCATTGGTACAACGATTTTAGCGTGTATTTCGTACCTTATACATATATACGTACTTTATATGTTGGTAAATGCAAGTTGAGAAGTGCCTTAAACAAATTGGTTTCCGAAATCGGAACCGGCTGAAGTCTACTGATTGAGAACCATGTTGTCTCCAGATTGTAACGCAATCCATACAGCAATTTGTTTACCTTATTCAACCCGTAGAACTTTCTTCACCATGACACTTATTGTCTTGTTACTATCAAACGGCGATAAGACCCATCTTAACCCATCAATTGTCTGGACGAAAGCACTGGAAAAGAAATACTACCTATTTCCAAGGTATGACAAAGACTCAAAGGGCAGGCTGTCTGGCGGTGACAGGATCGATGAGATCAACACCAACAGCAGCTCTGGAAAAATTATTGAATCTTCCACTGCAGCACCTTGGCAGCTAAGACTGCAATAAGACTAAGGGAATCTGGCCTATGGATAGCCAAGCCCTATGGTCATGCGTCAATTCTGGACAGTTAGAATATATCGAGACTCCGGACGGACTATATCGTACCTCATTGTAATTAAGCGGAGATTCTCTATAAGAATTCCCAGCAGGGAAGAATGGGATAAAGTCTATGCCGAAAAAGAACTTGTCATCCATACCGGAGCTGGGTGGTTTAACTTAGCTGCTGATGGATCGAAGTTTTAGGTTTTCCACGGTTTTAAACTTTTTGGGCACAATGGACTCATAGTGGTCTAAGTGAGCCGTTGACATGTTCTTCATTTCAGCAAGGGCACCCATCCACCTAACTTAACCTACTATAAAACGAGGAGGCTAAAGAAATAAAGAACAAACCCTGACCATTCAGCTTGTTAACAAGTTCAAAGCGAAAGGTTCTTAGATCCATCCCATTTTGAATTCCAAATCCAAATTTTCAAAAAACGAAAATACAAAATTTAAAATTGTAGACCACATTTTCAATTTATTTAGTTTTGACACATTATTTATGAAGGCATATGGCTTGTAAGACATACGCGCTCACCTGCACTAACACAGAATAAATTACAATTGGCTAATCGATTAAGAAACTTTTAATCTAAGTTAAAATAAATCTTAAATACAACTAAATAGAGATGTGCATTCATTATCGCAATAATAAAATAAATAATACAGAACTTTATGCAAAAGTAAAACGAAATTTCAACAAAGTTCTAGACAATATTCAACAACAAATAACAAAATTAAACAGAATTGACCTTCGAAAAGCAGTAACACTTATAAGATGTACGTAAATCTAAGCAGTTAGAACAAGACTATAGAGAAGTCCTCCTCTAAACGAGTCTTGGCTCTTGTGGCAATTGTACCCATAGGATCTGAAGGCGGTGGGATTCCGGTAAAGTAGTGAGCGCTTTCTTTGAAGAAGAATTCAGTCCGACCGGATTTATAGCCATATAAGGTGCAATCATTCGTCCTGAAGCAAAAAAGAACGTACTCAATCAACGTGAAGATCGCTTGTAGGAATGCTTTACTTACCGCAGAAATATGTCGGTAATTTGATGGCCCTTACTGAGATCTGAATGAATGTGCTCAAGGAACGACTGATCGAGTGGTGACCATGGACCATTGTTCAGTAATGTATCCCATTTCGAATCTACGCAAATTAGACTGTAGACTCCCTCGCTGACGCCCTCCATCATATTAACGTTCAATGTCTGATAGAGGTGAGACTCCATTTTGGTTAATTTCGCAACACATTTATCAAACTTGAGGAAGAAAAGAAATCATACGTTTAGGGCAAAGTAATGTTTGATTGTTTTACATACCATCGCTTGAACAATTTCCTGTTTATTTCCTGATCCTTGTTCGAGCAGAAGGAACAATGTCATATTCTGTTGGCCACAAACATACAGCTCAACTTTTTGGAAACCATCTGCATAAAGAGACCTTTCATCCGAAGCTTGTTTCTGCAAATCTCTTCTTCCACTCCTTTTCATTCCCTCCATTGGTGTGGTTATATCAGTACTTTGGGAACCTTCGCGACTACTGAAACCCCCATTTCTTTCTTCATTCAATGCCAGGATCGAAAGTTTCGCCATAAGCGGAGTCAGCTGTATCCCAGACATCCGTCTCCTTTCAAAGGGCGCTCCGCTGGACATCTGATTTTCACTCTGTATTTCACTATGCGTTTTCAATGGCAGACTAAGTGATTTTTTGTCTAGTGGTGTCTTGGTGTCCTTCTTGACAGGCTGGTCTAGAGCTCGTTGTTCACTTATTTTTTCAATTTTCTCCAAATCTACTTGACAGACTTCTGTCGGTTTCTTTTTGCACTCAGTCGAGTCTTGTTCTGCATTCTCAGGTTTCTCTTTACTTTCGTTGCATTTGGCGTGGTATTCATCCACCAACTCATCATATAAACTGTTTGATATTGGTTGATCCGTCCCGGTAAACACTGGGTACATAGGGTCACTGGTCGTTCTTGAAATCTTGTTGTGTCCATTTTCATCGATCTCATTGCCTGTTTCGCTTACGCAATCATCGGCAACTGCCTCGCCCGCCCTGAAGGAACTAAGACTTTTCTTGAGTGAAAATTTATTCGAAATTTTCTTCACCGAATCTTGCAGATCAGTAAATGAGTTCCTACGCTCCATTTTGTTTGGATTCGTGATGAAGTTACTGAACATTTTGTCGAAGTCTATTTTGAGAGAATTTCGAAACTTGATGGACTTCGACGAAAGTGAAGCAACGTCTTCGGTGGGGTTGGCACATATCGACATGATTCCATTTCCATGCAAAATCTTATTCTCAGTCATTGGTGTCGAGCAAACACTTGTGCGACCAGTGAATTCCGGATAGCTGCCAGTTTCGTCGAAAGCCTTTGCACTGTAGGATGTTTCGGGCAATTCTCGAGGAACCACTTCTTTCAACTGCAAGTGAGTTGGTCGGGGAATGGTTCTGGTAGGTTTTACTACCTCATGAACGGTTTCCACTTGATCGCCGTGATTCTCTTCAGGAATGTTTGTGAAAATGATACTTCTGTCTCGTTTCATTTTGCGTTTTTGGAAGTATGCTGGAACGGTGTTGTTCGATAAGTTTTGCGTTTGTAAGTTTTGAGAACGATACGCATCGGAAGATAGCATTTGGTATTGATCTCTTGGAATGTAGACGACAATCATTTGAACTCCAACTGGAACATGAAAGTTCACGTTTATCATTTCCGCAGTTGATTTAATGCGATGGGGATCGGTAAAAACAATATTTTTGGTAACAGTTTCAGACAACTGGGAGGCGACAATTCTAAAAAGTGTAAGAAAAAAAGATAGAAAGCATCAGCACTGTACGTCTTTGATTCCCCTCGGATATTCGGTAAAGTTAACATAATATTTCAAAGTCAAACCACTCGGATTGAGCATTTTCTTCTCACCTAACTTTACTTCACCGTACGTGCTACTTACTTATTATGATATAAAATAGCTCCTCCAAGAACGCCTTTTGTTTGCTGACAGCTCTGCAAAGTTTGCATTGCATCTAGAAATATATTGCTTGCGATCTGAAAACATACGACAAAATTAGAAAACAACTGCGCTTTCATTTTTACACTTACCTTTGGTATTCGCAGCTTTGGTACATTTTGAAATATATTTCCATTATACTGAAGTATTGGGAGATACGTACCAAATATATGGTACAACTTTTCCGATACGTTTCTGTGATATTTGTTCGCTGGAAACTGGTCGTATATAGTTTGTAAATCACGATGAAAAAACTCAACCAGCGACGTAAGTAAGTTTGCTCGGTGTTCAAGTAAGTAGTCTGATATGTTTCGATCAGTTCCAATGGCCTGATTGAAATGAACACACGAAATTAATCAAGTCGTAACTTGCTGTTAATTATAAATTACCACAAGAAAGCGACCGAATTCTCTAAAAACAAATTTTCCATTTTGCAAGGCAATAATTCTTGGTGAAAAAAAGCAGTTCTTTAAAAATTGTGATGTTCCCATGAGTTGTCCACATAAGGCAACCTTTTGCACGTCTGATACCCAGCTTGGATGAAAGTATAACACAGCATTGATTGGATCGTATGTTTCATCTTTGCAATATTCCGTATCGTAAACGAAAACTATCATAGTCTCCCTAAAAAAATATTTTTTTTTATTAATTATTTAAAATGAGTGAATACAGTACTATTAAGCGTTGTATTTGTAAATAGATTTGACTGCCATTTTAGCGTAAGGACTAGAAGACGTGTGTAACTTTCCACACATGCAAGACAGCTTTCGGTCACACCTGGGGTCCTAAACCATGTGTTGTACACTGGCTTTACACAGCGGTAGTAAGACGCTTCTTAATGCACAGGAGAAAAAATAACTTCTTTAAGCCTGACGAAGGTTCAAAAATCTCTCTGCTTAGGAGTCACGGTTGCTCTAAAGACAACACCGACAGCAGTGCTCGAGATCCTATTTTATCTTACCCCTCTTGATATCTTCATGCAGTAGCAGAGCGGCAACAACCGCAATAAAACTCATGGAAGTAAAAGATGTGAGTAGACAAGCCATATGGGCACGCGTCCATACTCTCAAAAGGACAGCACCACACAGGTACATAATGTCGGATTACCTGCCATCAACCCTGACTATCACAAGGAAGTTTTCTAATCGAAATTGAAGCGCCTCCTGAGATAAATACAACAATTTGGGTGGTCCTAATCATCGGCTGAAATATAGGTCTCACGGGTTACATCCCATATCCAAGGCACAATGAACCCAACTGTTGGTCTAACTGAACCCTCTCACCTACCCACCTAGGACAAGGGCTCAAATTTGTTCGGATTAAACCTGTGGGAAGGGCATCAGGACCATCTTCCAAAACTTTACTGGCGTCTTGCTTACTTTAAAATTAGTGTCTTAACTATGTTTTTACTCTTACGCCTAATTACGTGGGACACAAATGGCAAAAATCATTTTTCATATTGGAACAGTAAGCTGATTTTAGTAAATTTATTTCAGATGAGCTTGCCAATAAAAGATAACACAGTAACACAGATTTAATACGCTGAGTGCCACCATACAAACCGAAAAACTGTCCCCACAGGCCACAGATTTTTTTTTTTATTAACACTTGGATTACACTCTGGTCTCACGCGGCAGAGCAAGCACAAGTTCGTGTGAGACCAAAGTGTGTTAACTCAACGTGTTAAGTTCTTCTCTCAGCTCTTGCACTTAATTACAAAGAAGGATTAACAGCAACAGTGCAGATAACTACGCCCAATTGTTGGTACGCAGGCACTAAGGGAGAACATTTCCTACCGTTAAAAAGTTACGATATCAGATATCTTTCCTTCAATGTTGAAAACTCCTAAAATAAATTCATTCTCTTAGCTGCAACATGTAAACAAATATTAAAAAATAAATGACAACCGAAACGAATAAGAAATTAATTCATCAACAATAAACACCACTGCACGACTCCTCAGACATAAACAAACACCCAGTTGTATCGATCTGAACTCATTCACTATTGACTTTTCAAACTCCAATCAGACATTCAACCAACGTAATCTTTGCACTGAGCAACGTAGGCTAATTTGTGCGAACGAAGACTTAAATCAAATTTGTCTTACTTTGCCATTTTTATTGAAATTCAATTAGCTACACAATCACTGAATATTAAAAAATCACTTAATATGCATTAAACCGACTTTTGTCGGTAGATAACAACCACCCGACGGTATACAAGGATTGAACAATTTTTGACAAGTTCTATGAGGGGAAAGTCAAATTGCGATGACATTTTATCAAATGGCTGCATTCAGTTAAGATTTTGTACTTTTGAGTTGCGGCGCCTGCTAGCGATATGTTGCATAAGCATTTGGTGTTGGCAATGTTTTTTGGGTAAAAGGTAGTTGACAAAATGCTGCAATTTTGAAAAGAAAATACATTTCGTTGTTATGATACTCTTATATATTTCATTTAAATGTTTTTTCTTGAAGTGGTTACATAAGCAAGCAGTATTTTATTTTTATTTTCAAACCGTATAAATCTGAAAAGTTCACTTTCCAGTGATCATGTAATAAATTAACTCCACAAAATTCAAGACTGACGCTCCAAAGAAAAGTCCTGCTAAACCGGCAATCGAAACTGCAAATAGTAAAATGAAAATGGTTATGTAGTGGTCTACAACTTGCAAATGACTTACCGGCTAAATCTAGTTTTGAGTTTGAAAGTGTTCGCCGAAAACGTGCCACTGGTACATTGGACATACCGATTGTTATATCAGTATTACCGTTATCTTCAGGCCCATCGCTTTTTCTATGAAATATTAAAAAACGTAATATGCAAGCAACCTATGCAAGAGGTTATTGCGTTCTGCTTATGTTTCCATATATGCCTAACCCCTTTTGCAACTATTTGAGTTCTGCTTATATATTCACATATGGAATGAACTGATTGTGTGATAACGATATCACTGGAACATAAGACAAGCCGTTTTTTAAAGGATTTTGCACAAACATACATTCACACAATCGAAAATCTTTGAAAACAAATTGAGGCAACATGACTTCCATTGATACGTTTGAAGTAAGGAATGGCCTTCAACGGGTGCCTATTAATACCCAGATCTTGTTCAAGATTTGTATGAATATTTTTGAATTGCCAATTCTTGAAAAAATTAACCCGGCGAGAGTGTGGCGGGGTATGGCATACCCACCCTGTTATTAAAATAACTATATTTCTTTAATTGATCACACAAACCCACTGTCGCTTCGTGTAGCTGGAGTTAAAAAGAAGCAGAAGGGGACAGTGGAGTCGCAGTGTCCCGCTAGTCACCGGTAGAGATACACGTGTTTAAACATCTGTTCGGTAAGTAATACCCCGCCACATATTTGGTGTATGCATTTCGTTTATGTTCTACTTTTTTCTTTAGATTTTGATTAAAAATGCATTTCGAAACTAGAGAAAAGCGACTTAGGTCCATCTTGGAAGAAGTGCTAGAAGATACTTCCGTCGAGTCGAGCTCTGAGAGAGAATCCGATTATTGCAGTGAACATTACCTTCAAACTGAGACAATTCCGTTTTTTTCTGTATTAATATAAAAATTCCTAAAATATTACATGTGTTTCATTTGCAACTAATTACTATAAACCCTTTATAATAAAATACCGATTTTTAAATGTTAATATTTATTATAACAATATTTACATGTAATTTTGTATGTGGGTATGTCATACCCAGCCACATACTCAATGCTACATTTTGTCACCACACTCTCGCCAGGTTAAGTACGCATCCGACCTGAGATTAATTTTGAAGATCGAGGTAATTTTCACTTTTTTTAAAAGTTTTCTTTTTTTTTTCTGAGGATTTTTGAAACAAAACTGGTCCATTGTACTGCCAGGTAGCAACCTACTCCAGTGCCGTTAATTTGGTCCCATCAGCAAATGGTGACTGGACCAGACTCGATTTCACTGGGATTCGAACCTGGGACCCCTCGAGCTTGGGGCAGCCACTTAACCTGAAGCGTTACTTGGAGTTGTTTCAGCGATTAGCAGTTTTAGATTAGTATTCGGATATAATCCTTTTCAAAGCGTTGGGGATAGCATGAGTACTTAATTTCTAATTTCTTAAAAATTAAATTTACAAAGCCAACAGTTCTTGAGAGGGGCCTGAAGTGTTTCTTTTTTGATTTTGTGACGAACAAATACATTTTTTCAATCTGTTTAGAACCACCCCAAGAGAGTTGAAAAGGGTCTTAGAAGCATGAGTGAATACATCTATAGAGGAATATCACTGTTCTTACGGAAAGTGCTGCAGTCTGGGACTTCTAAATGGTGTAATTGAATTGCAAATAGTGTTCTAAAATGTAACATTTTTGGGCAATATTTTTAAAATAAAGAAGGATTAGAAAATACAATTACTTTCGTACAAAAAATTATTTATAGAAAATTGATTTAACTACACTGTTAAATTAAAAAGAAAGATGGACAGACTGGTATAATTTCTGATCATAAATACTCTGGTTTGTAGATTTCAAAGCCAAACGTGGGGCTTCCCACCTTTGACACCTTTGCTAGAGTCATTAGAAAGCGCAAGGTGCATGCAATATATCCGAAAACGAACTCAAACTGGATGACTTTGTGACGGAGTGAAATCTCTCTGTATCCAGTATACGGTTCCCTCAACATTCACAAAAGGAGCTGATCAATCAACCAACAACCAGTAAACCTCAGATCGTTTTATTGTTGCAGCCAAGGTAAGAACATAATTATCTATAGGATGATGGAGTAGTGCAAGACCATAACAATTTGATGACTGAAAGTTACAATCGCAATTGACTACTAGGAACCTGGCCGATCGAGTCTCCCCGAAGCTCTCAGAGGGTTCAAGCCTACCAGGTGAAACAATCCACGAACAATGGAAATGTTGTCAAACCGCCATCAGAGAAGCTATCTCTAATGCGATACGTTTATTTTTTATAGCTGTCTCTGAAACTATAGGTTCTTTCTTTTGACAATGAGTGCAGAATGACGACAGCGGTTCGCGAGCTCTACGAACTCTGCGAAAAGAATGAGCACGAAAAAAAGCGCGATCGTAGGAATATGGAGGTGTTACGGCAGGAATGAAATTCGACGTCTCCCAATCGATAAAACAACTTTCCAAAGGGTTCAAATTTCAGAGAAAGGCATGTTAGGATGAGGAGGGTCAACTCGCAGTAGAGTCACAGTCGATAAAAAGTATCTGGAAAGATCACTTCTGTAGACGGCGATGAGGACAAAAGACCGGAATCAAAATAGCGATATCGAGACTAATAGTACGTTTACACCGCACCCAAATTCAACATTTCGGCTAGTTTCTGCATTTCAGCCCAAATGCATTGCATTTCGCCATACATTTCCTGCATTCTGGAATGTTGCATTCCAGCGAAATGCAGAATTTCGTCGCTGCATTTGTAAGTTCGTCAAATCGAACAATCCTCTTTAAAATTCAGCACCATTCAGCACGTCGTGCAATGACATTTCAGCCCGCTGACATAAACAAAAAACATCTGTCAACAAAACAATAAATCATTTCAAGTGATCATTGCAATAAAAATGGAATATATATGTCTGAATTAGCATTTAAATTCATCTTTAAATTAATATAACAAGCTAAATGGTTCAACCACTTCTGATTTCCAATCAGGAAAAATATCAATAATCAATTCTGACACTAGCTGTCATTTGAAATGCTGAAGTTACAAAATGGATTTTTTCCTGAAATGTTGAATGTGGGTGCGGTGTAAGCGTACTATAAAGTCGAATTAAGCTACGGACTGTCCGCAGCATTTTTAAGGAAGCTGGAGATGAGCTGTCTTCATTTGTAAGATAGGATCGGAGTACGGTTTTAGGCCGGAGAAGTCCATCATCGACCAAATCTTCACACTACGGAAAAAACCAAAGAAATGCAGATCGAAACTCACCACATATTTGTCGATTTCAAGGCCGCTTATGACAGCGTGCAGTTTTGACATTCCTGCCAAACTCGTCAGATTGTACATCAAGGTCAATAATGAACTCACCGAGACCTTCAAAAAAAGTATATTGGACAGGGCGGCGCGTTGTCGTAGAAGATTCTTCTTAAACTTCAATGTTCGAAATCGGCATTAAACTACAAGTCCCTTCCACTTGTCAGAAAACAATAGCGCAACTGGAGTAGTCGGTGTAGAAGCTAGGCTCAAGTCTAGTATAACGCCTTCTTCAATAAGAAGGGTCGATGGCAGCTGGACTGAATCATTCGAAGAGACGTTGGACAACCTCCTCAGTACCCGGGATGTGTGGAATCGTCATTGGAAAACAATGGCATCTACGAGATAGCAAAGGGGATGGATACTGCCAAGATTGACGACATGGTCGACGAAAACAAGATAGTATGGTCGATCAGATAGTTTTCCCCACTGAAGGCACCAGGTGTAGATAACATACGCCCAATTATGTTACAGAAAACAGAGGACACTATTGTTCCTTGGCTAAACAATATATACAAGGGGTGCCTTAGGCCTATCAGCCTGTCGTCCTTCCTCCTGAAGACATTGGAACAACTCATGGATATATATGTAAGGGATATGATGGGCGAAAACTATCTGCCAAAATCACAACACGCATGTATAAAGAACATGTCAGTGTATACTGCTCTACATAGTGTGGTTTCCACAGTAGAAAGATCCTTGCATCAAAAAGAGTATACACTAGGCACATTACTCGACATAGAGCGAGCGTTTAACAATGTTACTAACGATGCAAATCAAGCAAGCCTTCAAAGAATAGAAATCGGTGAAGGTCTGTGAGAATAGATCGGACTTATGCTGCGGACACGTCAGATCAATTCTTCTCTAAGTAACACATGCTGTAAGAGGAAAGTGGATAGGGGAACGCCGCAAAGTGGGGTCCCCTCAATTCTTCTGTGGATTCTAGTAGTGGACGACATCATCAAGACGTTGGAGAGGGATGGACTTACTGTCACTGCATATGCAGACGTTGTAGCTATCCTAGTATCTGGGAAATTTCTATCAACGCTAAGCGAGCGCCTCAATCATGGATTGAGGTTTGTCAACTATTGGACTGCCACTCGAGGCTTGAAAGTAGACCCAGAGAAGACAGAACTGATGCTCTTCACAAGAAAAAGGAGAATTCCGGAGTTTACAAGCCCTCAAGGACGGCTAAGTATCTGGGTATTACACTTGATTTCAAACTAAACTGGAAAGAGAAAATAGAGGAGCGCATCAAGAAGGCGTGTGTAGCTTTTTACACATGTAAGCTAGCCTTCGGTAACACCTGGGGTCTTAGTTTTGATATACTGGTTGCACACAGCGGTAGTATGACCCATCGTTACTTACAAATCATCAGTCTGGTGGCAAGCACTGGAGAAGAAATACCTTCTTTCTAGCTTGACGAGGGTCCAAAGATGCTTAGGAATCACAGGTGCCCTAAGGACAACGCCGACAGCAACGCCCACAGCAACGCTCGAGGTCCTACTCCATCTATCCCCTCTTGAAATCTTCTTTAGTAGCAGAGCGGCTATAACCGGCCTCAGGTAAGTCAAGATATGGAAAGACAAGCCATATGGGCACACGTCCATCCTCTCAAAATGGATAGCATCATATAGATACAAAACTTCGGACTATCTGCCACCAAACCTGACTATCACGAGGAAGTTCTCTACCCGAATTCCGGAGAGAAGAGGTTGGGAAGAGCTCTCAGCAAATGGCGACGAAGAGATCTCTCTATATACTGATGGCTTAAAAACAGATGCAGAAACGGGAGCTTACGCTTATAGAGCTTCGTTTGACTGAAAAAACTCCGACAGCCAAGCGGCTATAAGAGCCTTAGCTTCGAATATTGTAAAGTCGAAGCTAGACAAGCAGCAGGGCTGTACAAAATCAAGTACAAGTATAAGTACCAGTGCCAGTACCTGGAATTGTACTTGTACTTCAGTACCTTGGTACTGGTACTTTAATTGAATCAAGTACAAGTCCTTTTTACTAAAGTACTTGAGCAGTACTTTCAAGTACTTGAGCAGTACTTTCAAGTACGTGAGCAATCTTGCTTTCAGTGTCTCAAAACTCATAACTGTGCATAGATCGAAATTGATAAGGCAAGCTTATATTGCTAGTACTTACGACTAATTGCTAAATCCTTTTTAAAAAAAATACTTGCCAATATTTGATGTAATTTAAAGTACTTGAAAGTACTTGTAAATACTTGAAAGTACTTGTAAGTATTGGTCAAGTACTTAAGTCCTTATTTATGTACTTAAGTACGTAAAAATTAATACTTGTGGCGAATAAAGGAAAAAAAAAACAAGTACCACTGGACTTCATTCTTTTCAAGTACATGTACCGCCGTACTAAAGTACAAGTATCAGTACTCGGTACTTGTACTTGTAGTGTACTGAAGTCAGATAATACTGAAGTACTTTACAGCCCTGGCAAGCAGACAGAACGTCAACGAAATCTCCAGGCTAAACACGGTGACTCTCTGCTGGGTACCGAGACACACAGGAGTTCAAGGAAACGAGAGAGCGGACATGTTGGCAAAGGAGGGCTCAGAGTTAGATAAATTTCTAGCACTACCTTATGTCAACATGCCATTAAGTTTCCTTAGGAAAAAAATAGAGGACGAAGCCTTAGACAGAGCAAATGAGCGATGGCTGAATCTGGATATTGGGTCAACGACGAGAGCTCTATGGTCGGTGTTGAACAAGAGGAAATCATTATCAATGATTAGCCTAAGTCGTAAGGATATACGGACGGTGGTGCTTCTCACCGGGCATTGGCCGATAGGCACTCATGCCAGAAAGTTAGGCATCCCCATAGCGACTACTGTAGAAGTTGCAGGGAAGAGGAGGAAATAGAGTTCGTCCGCCACCTGCTATGCGATTGTCCACGCCTACGGGAAAGGAGACTGCTAACACTAGGCAGCAACTTCTTTGACGAGCTGGAGGATCTGAATAAAATAGAGCTGAAGCACCTCTTGAGATATATACAACAATCTGAGTGGTTCTAATCAGCAGTAAAAGTGTAGGTATCACGGGGTACACCCCCCACACCCAGGGCACAATGGAACCAACTATTGGTCTCAGTGACCGGCGACCCAGTCGCAAGGGCACCTAATACCTACTATAACTCTACGATGTTATTATTATTACTATATAAGACTTACGAATTAGTTAGACTCTTAAAAATTCGGGTAAAAGCTTAGAAGAACTTACCCAACATATGTTAGCAATAGTTCCGAACAAGGCGGTATGCAAATGTTTTCGTCCATGGCCAACTGGCAGGCCTTTTCATAGAAGTTACCTGAAATATTAAAATTAAATAAATATAAAATATTACAAATTACTAAGATTGAAATGCCGTAGGTCGCTGGCGGAACACTTTGAGGTACAACATCTTGTTTCATAATTGAAAAATATGGGTAAGGGACACTAGATTGAGGAACATTATATTCAGAACCGTCTTCTTAGCTAAACCTTGTAATTTCCCATTTTAAGTTCTAAAAGTTATCTCAAAACTGGTAATACCCGGTCCCGGTGTCCATCTCAATGGTCAAACACTAACAACAGAAGGCAAGGGAGGATAAAATGTACCGCAACAAATTAGCAGAAATCTTGATGCTTTTAAGAATATCATTTTGAACAAAAGGCCATCGGAGCGTATGTATTTCAATCGAAAATCAATCAGTAAAGTGTTTGGATTCGCGATGGATTTAAGTCAAAGAAGTAAGACCTCAGTTAAATCTTATTTTATTTGAATGAAATTTGATTTGGAACTCAAAATGGATAAAGAAGGTACAAAAATGCAAGAGCGATTACATTCGGTAGAGCACCTAAGATATAGTGGTCATCAAGTAGATGGACAACAAAAGCGTAGCTCACAATATCCTGTGAAAACAGCGAAGAGAGTCTTGTCAATGGACAAGTCTTGAGATGACTTGTCCAGTGTGATTAGTTAGACCGAATGTTTAGAATTAAGTTTTGGCTAGATTTGTTTTGTAATGAGACCACCTAAGATTAGCGGTTCTTATTGCGCGCTCTTTTAGAATATGTTTTGCTGGAGCGGCATGGCATGGGTGGTTCTCTACTGGGTAATGAGAACGTTTCAAGTTTGGCGAGTTTTTTGGTTTCGCAACTTGTTGGAATATCACTGTGTACCTGCATCCACATGAGATCAGCGGCAGTTCAGGCAGGTTTTAGAATAAAAAGTGACTGAATTCAGGTATTTAATCACGGTCTGGCTATCTAAACATGTGATTATGTCCTTTTTGGATTTTACGTTGCTTTAAGTCAAGACAAATCGTCTTTTTTGTCATTGTCTGAGTTTGGAAGTTGACGCAATGTTTCGAAAGATGGAGGTATATTTTAATATGATACATATTAAGATCTTTGGAGCAGATACATATTTCTCCTCTCTCGTTCATCTTGGAATTGCGTAGAGTACCATCCAGTATCTGATTACCAGACTTTTAGACAAATCTAGAGGGTATGCTGGTTGAGTAGTTTCTCTCAAAGAGAATAATAATTTTCAAACTACTTTGGGAAGGAAAATAATTTCTCGTTATTGATAACTAATAGCTTCGCATTCGGTAACCTCGGGACCGACCACAAACACTCCTTTCGGTATTAGTGGATGGACCCAATCACTTTGGGGGTACGAACCGCCTGCATGAAATCACCTAATATAACTTAGACTATTTGTCACTTCTTACCATTGACTAGACACAAAATTCCTGTTGCATTACAGTATCGGTGTCGATCTGCAAAGAAAAACCATGAATCATTGCTTCACTCTCTCAATCACTCACATATCTCTGGTGCCGATGAAAATGTGCAATTGCAATACTGCAATTCCAATTTAATTCTCAAAAAACTTATACAAGTTGAAAAGCTGCAAAGAGAAGAAAATCAAACTCCGTTTATGTTAGGCTTGATAAATCTCTCAAACCTGTAATGAATCGGGTAGTCATCAAGCTTTTCATGAGGAAATCGACATTGCCTCATGTTGATGGATATCTTTGCAGCTTCTCCATCCGTTATAATGGGCGTGCTTTTAAAGTTAAAAATTGAATTACCTTTGACAACATCTTGCTTGAATGAGTAATCCGATGGCAGGTCTTCAGGACTGTGAACAAACATCTTAAGAGAAAAACTTCAGTGACTAACAGAATAGCAACAAAAATCCTTTATTTACAGGAAAGAAAAAAATAACCAAAATAGAAATAAAAATAAATAATACATAAATAAATAAATAAAAGTAAATTAATAAATAAGCAAGTGAGCAAGTTAATAATTATTATTATTATTATTTATTAAACTGTAATAAATTACAATTTAAGGTATTAAACTACGGCACTAGTTACCAGGGCTTTCGGCCGGAAGAAGTTAATAAATAATTCAATAAATAAGTAAATAATGTAATATATAGACAAATAAATAAATAAATAGATAAATAAATAAATAAATATATCTATATAAACAAAAAAAAAAACAGATAAATAGATAACAATGTAAATAAGTAGACAGAAAAAAACAAAAAATATCAGTTTTGTCGGTTATAATTATTATTAAGCTCGTTTAATAGTGGATTATCAGATAAATCACATCTGATCATAAATCTTTCGGTAAGTGCATGTATCCAAGTGGGCGCCGTGGCCGTGTGGGTTCGTGCGTCAACCCATACGCATTAGACTTTCACAGTCTAGGTTCGAATCCAAGTAAAGACAAACAAACAATTTTTCAAAAAAAAAAAATTGTTCACTTCTCCACCTCTTTCGGGTCACTGACAATGCTCAAACAGTATAACTGTCTAGAAAAAGCCTCTCAATCTCGCCGTTCGGAGTCGGCTTTAAGTAGGTCCCCTCCACTCGTGAAAGAACAATAGCACGCACAACACGAGTGGTTGCTGAGAAGCTGGGTCTAAGTCCACCTCGGACTGTAGCGCCGCCATTATTATTATTATTAAGTGCATGTATCCTAACAGAGATAAATTCAACATTAGCTTAGCTCTGTAAATCGCGGGTAGAGTGATGCCAAGAAAGGTTAAGCATCATTTTGAGTATCTTGTTTTGCTGTATCTTTAATATTTGTATGTGACACTTAGCACAATCACTAGAGCCCGACCGAACATTCGGCCACCTTCGGATATAAATATCACCTTCGGCAAAACATTCGAGATTTTGCCGAAGCCGAATGTTGTGATTTCTGCTTTTTGTAAAAATAGAAGTTGCAAAGAACGGTGTCTTTTTTGTTCTGTTATTGTAGGATATTTTGTATTTTGAAAGTGCGATTGTTTACAGCTTTAAAATCAAAAGATTTTTCATTTGCCAGTTGATAAACTATTAAGTGGTCTGTATAAAGGCATGCAATTTATTTGTACTGGTTTCAGGTAGAAAGAACATCAAAAATGGCAGCTAAAAATCCAAGTCCGGCTTCGGCTTCGGCCGAAAAACTGGCCTTCGGTCGGACTTTAATAATCACCCCATACTTGGCAACCGTACAACAATATTGCCTGAAAAATAATCTTATGTAAAGGTATTTTATTGTCATTGGAAAGCAAGGATTTTCTATTTATAAAGGATACAACATTATGGAGAGTTTTTGTAATGTGTTCATTAAAAGTAAGTTTTTTATCCATATAAACGCCCAGGTACTTCACCGAGTTCTCCCATTTTATGTGTTGTCCGTTTACTATTAACTGCTCAGACGGAAGATAACAAGACTTTATTTTTCTTGTGAAAAAGATAGCTTTTATCTTGTCCTCGTTAAGTTTTATTTTCCATTTGCTGAGATATGGAACAACTATTCCCCCCGCATTTTTTAAATTTGTCTCAATATTGGGACCAAATTTATGCAACGAAAAAATCGCCGAATCATCAGCGTACAGAGCAAAATCACATTCCGGTAAATGGGGACTCTCTTCAGTGTCGAATAAATCTTTCGCCAGTGACTAACAGATTCTCTTTAAATCACTTACAAAAACGTATGTAATGAAAGTTAATTCATTTTTTGGATGAACCCTTCTGAAGCTAGGATTGCTGAAAGCTGGATGAAGTTTTAAAACACGGAACCTTACCACATATTGCCATGATTTGCTGTACTTGAGGCGTAAAAAAAGGGTCCTGTTGTTAGTTCCGATATTGTACTTCAATTTCAAATTCTCATGTGAATAATCGCTTCAAAGGAACATTTGTTATGTGCATTCAAAATATTACTATACGAAGGCGTTACCTGTCGCGGATACTGTTTATTATAAAGCAATAACCGCGTTCGGTTAGATGAAACTTGAGGATGTCAGAGCAATTGTACTCCTTGTCATCGTAAACAACTGATGCCACTATGTCGTTGCAATCCCTGGTGAGAAACTAAAAAAAAAAACACGTATTTAGAGTTAAGGAAAGTTTTGCTGTCATGGTGGGCGTTGTATGAGCTTGGACCATGCGCTTGTGGCTGCGCTACATAAACTGAAGTTTACATCGTTCGGCCGTTTTTTTATTCCATTTCTAGAGCACTTTCGTGCGCCATTTAACAGGGAACCTATCCTTAGCAAGTGTGAAAGCCTTGAAACTTGTAATCAACTTTTGTCAAACTCACACCCTTACAGGTGGTATATAGTATTCAATGGGTAAAGACCTATAAACGACATGAGCGAACATGAGCTAATGTCAAGCGTGCATGGAGTCCACGAACGGTTCGAAATATCGTATCGTAAAACTCATGCGAATTTGACAGATGGCACACAAACAATCAAAAATTCCAAAATGACATATTGTTGAACGACATTTTTCAATTGAATGTAACAAAACACGGAAAGAAATTCTGACAGATGGCTATGTACGCATATGTTCATTATGGCTGTGTGTTTTGTGCAAACATGACGAAACATTTCGTTAAAATTTGACACTAGCTCATGTTTGCTCATACCTATTAAGGGCCTTTCACATGAGCGGCGAACTGCGAGCGCAAATTCTCCAAAATAAACGTTTTTCAAGAAATATCAGCGAAAATGTTCATTTTTTAGTATGCCAGAATGTACGTTTTGGATTATCGAATTTGTTCATGAAGTATAAAGCCAAGAAATATTGTTTGAATAAGAAAAACATTTTTTTTCTCTTTCTGTGTGCTTTGTGCAAACATGACGAAACATTTCGTTAAAATTTGACACTAGCTCATGTTTGCTCATACCTATTAAGGGCCTTTCACATGAGCGGCGAACTGCGAGCGCGAATTCTCCAAAATAAACGTTTTTCAAGAAATATCAGCGAAAATGTTCATTTTTTAGTATGCCAGAATGTACGTTTTGGATTATCGAATTTTTTCATGAAGTATAAAGCCAAGAAATATTGTTTGAATAAGAAAAATATTTTTTTTCTCTTTTTTTCTGCGAATTCAACAATCTCTTCGCGATTTGTCAAATTCATTCACGATCTAAAATGAGCCGTTCACGATCCACAAGTTCACGAATAAAAAATTCGCAAAATCTCAGAGCGCGAACATTTAAATTACATATAAATTTCACAAATTGCGGCTACTGGCGAATTTCATGTGAATGAAGTGTCAACATTTTCGTCGCCGCTAATATGAATATCCGTTTATAGTTGGGACATAATAGAGATGATGTACAGTGCTGTACAAAATAACAAGAACACACTTTAATTCTCAGCTGTTTCTTATTTTTACAGTCGTTGAGCAAAAGAATTTGTTTTAAGTTTTATTTTCTTTAAGTTAGCGGTAAAATACCAACATGACAGCATTGTATACAGTCAGCGTCGAAAGTGAGTGAACATTCATTAGCTGAAAGTTAGTCCTTTAAATTAAAATTGACCGGAATCACTCCTCCAGCGTAATCGCCACAACACACAGTTGCTTTGAGTGAATGTAATGGCTTTTCGTGCATCACACGCGAATTTGCAGTGCACCAGAACGAAGATTTTGTTTATTGATGTAACCGTTTAAGTGGAAATGCGCATCATTGCTCATGATGACATCGACACAAAATCGTCCTCTCCGTTTTTAAGATTGTTTTTAAGATTCACAAAAATTCGCTGTAAGGTCCGTCTGGTGATGCCCAATTGCGTGGACCGTCGTCTGGTTGATGTACTCTCGTTCTCAGCGACATCGGTAGCCACAGCCGTTATATTCTCGGCCAAACGACCAGTCCGGTGACGGCCACGCCCTGCATGGTCTCCTGTGGTTTCAGTTTGTTCGAATCGAGTAGCTAAGCGCCGGGATGTTTGTTCAGTTAGCATGACACGATTAGGAAATTCACACTGTGCTAACACCACCGACCGATTGTTTATAAAAAAAATCGACACAATTATTCCGCGCTCTTGCGGAGTATAGCGCTCCATTGCTGTTTGTATACTGCAGCTGTCTATTTCAGAAATGTCAAATATGATTGATTTACGACGCCATTTTTTTAAAATTATAACATCTTCCGATAGGATTATTAATTTTGCTTCACCTTGTACATACATATAAATATTGACTTACCGCTTTTTTTAAGTCCTCAGTTGTGATTCCATTTTTCGAGAGTATTTCAAGGCATTCAACTATACCCAAATCCAAATAGTTTGGATTTGAAAATATGCAAGGCTTAAGTTTCCTCATGAATGGTGGGAATTCCCCTCTAACCGTTATATTGAGAGCGTTTATAATTGGTCGTTGTTGTGGGTTTCTAATGTTTGCAACAAGACAAACACTGACTGCGGGAAATGATAAATTCCAGTGAATAAAATCCGTTTCAATGGTCATGCTAACAGGATCAGTTTGATACTTATGAAATATGTAGTAGGAGAAGATTGCCATTCCACAGGTTGACAATGTTAAAGTAATTGTCCAAAAGATTCTGTAAAAGTATTGAAAATGTATTAGTTGATATTGATTTCTGAGCTCGTGAGTGTAAAAATTACTTTATGTCTAATAACACTTTAACGGAATTCATTTGTGGGACTGATAGATCTGCTGTGCTATTATTTTCGACAGTTACCTTATATTTTTAATATAATATATTAGACCTTTTGGATTTCAACTATTAAAAAAAACACACAATCAGTGGTGAGCAAAATAATAAATCAGATGTCTTTATTTTACAACCATCATTTTTCTTCTTAAAACTTGCAAAGAAAAGCTGCATATAAATTTATCCATTTATCCGTAAAGTTCGAAGTTTTAAACTATTTAAATCTTCTGGACCAGATAGAATATTTCCTGCCCTTTGCTAAGTATCAGGTTACATCCCGAAAAAATGGAGAATGTTAGGAGTTATTTTCACCCCAAAAGGGGGAAGTAAACCACCTGACCTTCCCAAATCTTGCCGACCAATAAGCCTTTGATAGAACTTGAAAAAAGAGCTACTACATTGACAAAATCACCATACAAAATGCATGGGGATCATAGAGAAATCCCTTAAAGCTAAAGAGGTCACTGTTGGCGCCTTTATGGATACAGAAGGAGCATTTGATAACGCTGATCACACATCATTAACCAGTGCCTTAACAAGAGAGTCCAAGCAAAACTCTTTGCCTTAAATGAAGCATCAAATAGGAAACTATCCAACTCAAAAATTCGATACTCTCACGTAGCTAGCCAGTACCTAAAGCCTTAAATAGCTTTACATTCAACTCCCGGACTGTCTGGGAATGCCACAAAATATTTAATACGCTGACAAAGGAAAACATGATAAAACTGATATGGGTGCCAGGACACGAAAAGCTTGGGTAATGAAAATGCAGACATACAAGCAGAAAAGTGAGCAAAAACTCCTTTTATTAGACCGTTTCCTCTATATGGATTCACCAATGTGGACAAACTACAACATTTAAATACCTAGTCAAATAAAAGCCGCATGCAGTTTTGGAACCACCAAGATACCATATTCCAAAAAATTCATGAAATTCAATCCCAGAATAACCAAAGAGGCCTTATTACTGAATAAGCGTGACCTAAGGATACTGTGTGGCGTATTTAGTGGCCACTTTTCTTGCAACTACCATCTGTACAAAATGGGACACAGCAGCACGGAAAACTGAAGACACTGCTGACAATCAAAGGAAACTAACTACTCGGCAAGTGTCCACATCGGCATTAAGTAGATTTAATAATAAATAATAATAATATAATAATAATGGCGGCGCTACAGTCCGAGGTGGACCTGGGCCTAGCTTCTCAGCAACTACTGGTTTCGTGCGTGCTATTGTTCTTTCACGAGTGAGGGGGACCTACAGTTTAATGCCGACTCCGAACGGCGAGATTGAGGAGCGTTTTTTCTAGACAGTTATACTCTTTGAGCATTGTCAGCGACTCGAAAGAGGTGGAGCCGCAAACATATTTTTTTTTTTTTAAATTGTTTTGTCTTAGCTTGGATTCGAACCTAGACTGTGAAAGTCTAATGCGCATGGGTTGACGCAAGAACCCACACGGGTACGGCGCCCACAAAGTAGATATAATACGATGAACAAAACAACCTTCACAGGAATAGACTATCAGGAGGGCATTCCATTTAGGGAGGTTATCAAATTTCTCAAGGTAGCTTTCAAGTCTTAGATCAATAGACCAATTGTGGTCGCAGTGTGTGTGATTATTATATTCATTCCCGATTATTTTCAATTCAAAATGTTTACAAAAACAACAACTGTTACTTCGGTTTCCAACTCCCGTTATGAAACCATCATGTGATGTTTAAAAACTTCGCTAGGAAGTTGCGAACTCGACTTCATGGTCATTGTAACCATGCCATACTCCAAACATTGGACATGCGAAACCTCGTGCGCCGACTTCAACGAACGAAACCGTTCGATTTAGCGCAATGAGTAGTAGCCGCTCCTAACGGTTTAAACAGGTGATTTTACGGAAAATCTACCTGCCTCACGCGTAAAAATATTGAAAGCGAAACTACTGGATGAGGAAACTTAGTTGTAGTAAAGTACAAAATTTTAAAAGGGAAGGGTGTGTTTAGTCAGTACAAATCTGACACTACTATGAGCACACGGGTATCATAGTGTCTTATTGAAGATTCACACCAATCCACGAAAAAAAAAAAAAAAAAAAAAAAAAATGTGATGTTTAAGTGTGCAAAATATGTACATTGTATGAAATTCACTAAATTGTGTTATATCGCACGGGTAAGAGGAGTTTGTTTGGGCAAGACTTGTATTTTAGCTCGTTTATACAATATCAATAAAATATAGACATCAGAGATATTGAAATTGGTCGAAAAACGCATTTTCTGGTAGAAGCTCACGAAAATGTCCGTTGCTAACTTCTCAGTCACACCAATTTGACCTAACCTAACTTCTCGACATCGTCAATGATGAAAACTCATTACCAAAGAAAACTTAAATTTGCCACCTGCAATTATTTTAAATGGTTCAAAAAAGTTTACAAATCATTAAATAAATTGCGCTACAATCAAATTATGCATAGAATGTAGAAAATAATCAATTACCTTTTCAGGAACCACTGTTTTTAATTCTTTGACTTTAGGCACAAAGGTCTTAAGTCGGAAACTGCAGTTTTTCGTGAAACCAAATTGAAAATAGATTAATTATTTGCAGATCGGGATTTACCAGTGTGGCTTTAGGCCAGGAAAATCCACCATCGACCAGATATTCACACTGCGGCAGATCTTGGAAAAAACCCAGGAACAGCAAATCGATACCCACCACCTTTTCATCGATTTTAAGGCCGCGTATGAAAGCATCTATAGAGACGAGCTATACAGAGCAATGTCTAGTTTTGGTATCCCCACCAAACTCGTCCGTTTGTGTAGGATGACGATGGAGAATGCATGCTGCTCCATCAAGGTCGGTAAAGACCTAACCGAGACTTTGATGTAAAAAAGGATTCAGACAAGGCGACGCGCTGTCATGCGACTTCTTCAACATCATACTTGAAAGAATTGTGCAAAACTCACACGCCAACACCAGAGGCACAATCTTTCAGAAGTCCGTCCAACTACTCGCATATGTCGACGATATTGACATAATCGGAAGAACACAGTGTGATGTCAATGGCACTTTTGTGAGTATTGCGACGGAGGCCGCGAAGATGGGTTTAACGGTAAATGAGGGCAAGACCAAGTATATGCTGTCAACCAGAAAGGACACCCAACACCGACGTCTCGGACAGAACGTCACAGCAGACAGTTATAACTTTGAGGTAGTCAAGGGCTTTGTCTACCTAGGCACCGCTATTAACTCAGACAATGACACCAGCGCTGAAATCAAAAGAAGAATAACTCTTGCTAATCGCTGCTTCTTAGGGCTAAGAAAGCAATTGAAAAAACAAAGCCCTCTCTCGAACAACCAAAGTAACCCTGTACAAGACCCTAATCATCTCAGTCCTGGTATATGGCGCAGAAGCATGGACTTTGTTAAAAGCGGATGAGGTTGCTCTTGGTTGCTTCGAGAGAAAAATTCTTCGGGTGATTTTCGATCCCGTCTGCATGGAGGGTGAGTGGAGGAGAAGATACAACAACGCACTGTACGAGCTGTTCAGCGACATTGACTTAGCCAGAAGGATGAAGATCAACGATTGAGATGGCTAGGTCATATAGAGCGAATGGAAACCAATGCTCCGGCCCGGAAAATCTTCGAATCCACCCCCGAGGAACGGCGCAGTAGAGGAAGACCGCGACTCAGGTGGCGCACGCAAGTGGAAAGGGACCTCAACCAACTGTGCGTGCGAAACTGGAGGCAGCTTGCTAAAGATCGAGCTGGATGGAGACGCTTGTTGGTTGAGGCCCAGGTCCACCCCGGACTGCAGCGCCACCTTAAGTAAGTAAGTAGATCGGGATTTAATGTGTTAAAAAAAAGAAATGATGGCAAATAAGCTTTGAAATTAAGTTGTGCTAGACTTAAGTCCTTAATACCAAATGAAAGAGAAAACAAATTAAATTAAACACAATCAAAAACCGAAAATGCTTTTTGATTTAAAATCTTTTTGCCTAACGTCAAAGAATTATGTCCATCAAATCATGTACTTACCGTCCAAAGGCATTATATTCATCCCAGAATTTTGTAATTCTCCTGAAAATTATATTCCAAAACATGTTCAAAACAACACAATACGTGAACCAATTTTAGTTTCAAACAGTTTGACTTCCGTTGAGAGACTAAAATGTTGCTTAAACTCAATCCCATTCGCAAAATTAAAATGATGAATAATAATCGCATGAGGATACCTGTTTTGTAATAAGAATAAATACAAGCATGGGTTTTCTTTTAGCTGCAACACGCGAATTCAGTGTTCTCAGAGCGTGTTTACAGATATGATGAGCGTGATACAAGTTCTTTTTGGAGTCAATTTAAAATCTACATACGTTCGTGGCAATAACGAAAAGTACTTGCTTGTGGTTTTTAACAGAATTGGAAAAAGTTGGGTAATGTTTCTTTTAGACAGAATTTGTGATTCGAAAAATTCAGAGGACAACGCCTTCTCTATTGCGTTGTCCACAGGCTTGTAATCGAAGATTCTTCGGGTCGAAACTAAGTTGTCTATATATGCTCTCTAAGGCTTAGTCATCTTCAACGTTGTATTCTTAGACGTCTAACTTTTAAGTCCAAAGGATCTGCGATTGTCAAAAGTTCTTCTGACATTGAATTACTGATGTTAGTTCTGTTTACCTCGAACCCGAGGTAGTTGGAGTCCTTTACTATTTTGAAGTTAAAACTGCCTGCGGCGCTTTGGCCAAGTCGTTGATATTGTCCGTCCTTTATGAATGACTGCGTATGCTTCGTTTTGCCCTCGTTTACCGACAAACCCATTTTTTAGACGCTTCCGTTTCAATGCCAGCAGAAATCTTATTAACGGCTTGCTTTGTTTGAGCAATCAAGTCAATGTCATAAAAAAATATAATAAAAAGGGACTTTTGGACATAGTCTTGACCAGTGAATCTTACATGATCTTTCAAAGTGTACTTACTTATTAGTTCTGCGACCCCTGGAGAGTCTGCACCTGAGCTCAGAAAAATTGTTAATTTTTTGGTTCAAGAATGCCCGGAAATTTTAATTATCAGAGTGATTAAACGGATGCCTTTCCTTACCACTTTCAAATTGAAATGCAAATAGAAAGGCAGTTACGGACAGTATACAACGAGGACTGTTATCTGACGAAGAATTTCTTAGTCTACCCCATATAGCAAGACTGGCTGGATACATTTTTTGAAAAGCATGATTTTAGTTCTTTAGGTCAGGACTTGACCCAATTTGTTTGGTCGCACTGAAGTAGCAGCGGTGTTCAAGGGAGGAGATGTCGTTTATGGCCTTCACTTTTGCCCCGAGTAGACAAACACTTTTAGTAGCTCACAGTTATAGTTGTCGATTTGTTTTCTCTTCACTTAACTAGGCCTGCTCGTTTCGCCTGATGTTTCAATAGCGTGCAAGCTTTTCCACGCAGGGAGAGAACGGCCGGCAAAACCGATATCTTCTGCGAAGCCCAATTACTGTACCGATTTGTAGAAAGAAGTGTCTGCCGTGAATAGACCCAGGATTATATACTACAGTTCCAAATTGAAAATGTCACACGATAGCGCATCTCCTAGCGCTGTAATCCGGTGGAGGTTTCAAACTGTTTGGAAATTCTAGAATTGAGTATTTTTAACGTGGCACGAAACAATATCGAATTCGGCCATAGCATAGAATAGTTTCTTATCTTGACTGCTGTTGTACAGTCCCTCGCCATATTATTAGACACACTATAGATTTTATGCGAAAATGCGACTGAAAGAACTCTGTACTTGCTTACGCTCCGTTACCATACTTTGACATTATGCATGTATAATGCAACTTATCAAAATAAAAACAGAAAGAAAATGAAACCACAAAACAAATTTCTCATCTCATCTCATCTTCAGTGACCCGCATGTTCCACTAAAGGGGTAGCGGGGGCAACGCACGCTTCTCCATCTTCCGCCATCGACTTTAACTCAACAGGAGCTATGCCCAAGCGCAACCAGGTGAGTGTTTGGACTTGGTCCAACCATGGATGGCACGCCTCGGAGCCGTGATGATGGGGACATTCGTCCCACGTGACCAAACCATCGAAGTACATCCCTTTCCGCTCGAAGAAGAAGCTGCCCAAAATTAAGTTCCTTGCGCACTGCCGTGTTTTTCACCCTATCTCGGCTAGTAATTCCCACAACATCACGAAGAAATCTCATCTTGACAGTGATCTTAGTTTCTGTAACGTTAAAAGTTAACAATATTGCGTGTAATCTAATAATTATAACAATGCTACAGTGCGTCTAATAATATGGTCAGGGTATGCGGCTTTAAAATCTGAATTTTTGGAAATGTGTACATTTGGTACATCTCAGTACACCACTGCGTGCCAAACTTTTCCAAAGCAACCGAAGATGATTAAATAAGGTACATACACCAACTCATCTGTAAGATCTCTTCGGATGAGAGTAGCCGACGGATGGAATCTGAAAGAATAGGAGACCCTTCAAATTGTGTCTCCAAATTATGCTAACTATTGAAAGATCAGTCTCCTAAACGTTGCACATAAGATCTTCTCTGCCGTCTTGTGTAAGCGTTTGAAATCATTCGCCAACAACGTGAGCTCTCAATACCAGGCCAACAAAAGCCACCATCGACCAGATACTTACATTGAGGCAGACCTTGGAAAGAAAAAAAATTATTTTCAAGTCGATACCTACAATCTCTTTAAGGATTTTTAGGCTGCATATAACACTATTTATAAAGACGGGCTATACAGCGTATTGTCTAATTTTGATTTCCCTGCTAAGCTTTTTGGTCTTTGCAACGGTAGTAGAATGTCCGTTGCTTCAGCAAAATCGGTAAAGACTTCACCGAGACCTTAGACAAGGCGACGCACTGTCATGCAATTTTTTTAATACGATTCTCAAGAATATCGTGCATAACTCAAGTTTCAACACCAAAGGTACGATCTTCCACAAATCCATAAAATTGCTCGCAGATGCCTATGACATTGACGTCATCGAAAGAACACAGCGAGCTGTCAGTGGGGGTTTTATGGGCATCGAGAAGATCAGGTATACTGATCTTATAACTTGTACATGCACTCAACTAACGCATACCCAACAGATTTCTGCCGACAGTCTGCTAGGATAATAGCTGCAATAATTTTGAAACACATCAAAGCACCCCAAAAATCAACACTCAATTGCTACTGCATTCGCAACGTAAACACCCTGTGGATCGGATCATCAAAGACCATTGCGTGAAGTGCTGATATCCCCCCAACCCGATTTTTATTGACTTGATGAAAGTATTTGACAGTACTGACCATAACATCGTATGGAATCCTAAGCACGTGAGAGGTATTCCTAAAACAGTTTTATGTGAAATATCAGAAAACTTTGACAGAACCACGCAACAGAGTGCAGTAGAGCTGTTCCCCGTCACAAGTGCTATTTTTGGTAATACTAAGCAGGCCTAAAGATAGAATGCCGCAAGCCAAAATACACAATGACATCAGAATTAAGACAACTAGACTAGTCTGGATATCCGCTTGCCTTCATAAAGAATTATGGACAAATACCAAATGGCCCAGAGTTTAGAAGCCAACATAAAAATACTTAGCCTCACCAATGTAAACACCGTTGGACAACAGACAATGAAAGTTAATGCTTCCTGTATATTGAAAGCGTGTTCGGTTCGACAGTTTAATGAACTGAATGTGGGTTGTAGACATGGAAAAGAGAAAAAATGTGCATTCCCAAATTTGGAAGAGAAGAGTTATTAGCTTAAATTACGATTATTCAGCACCAGTTTTATATTGGTGCAGTAAGTTGAAGGTTATTACCACAATCCTACGCTTACTATTTTATGGTCGACCCGTATCTCAAGTGAACTGCTCGTAAGATGAACGTGTTAAAATTTGTTTGGCACCAAAATAAGATGAGAAAATTGACAAACATGTCAAACAGTTTTAAACCATCTCCAGGGTTAGATTGTATCAGACCAATGGAGCTACAGTCAGGTTTTACATAAAATATTAATTAAAACAAAAACTACTAACATCTTGGGTGTCAGTCATCATCAGGCCGAGTTACTCCAACTTATTGGAGAAAAGCTAAAATGGAATTTATTCATAGGTGTTCCTTAAAAACAGACTAATAGGGCCCATACACGATACAGACACGTCGTTGCAGACCTACACACAGTCCCAAAGGTACGTATACACCGTAAAAAATAACGAATCTTGACCGAATCATTAACTAGAAAGCGAAACTGCATAAACTTTAGGTAACATGTTATACATATTTATTTTTCAAAAGTAAGTATACACTATTAAAAAAGAGATATTTATCGGAAATTACTCAAATTAATTCCTAGTTGGATATCCTTAAGCAGTAATAACTGCCTTTTTTCTCGATTCCATGGAGGTAACAAGCTTTTGAGTTACTTCCAGACTTATTTTTTTCCCATTCGTCTTGTATAATAGCCTTAAGCTCGAATTTGGTCCTAATGTCATGGTTTAGGATTTGACGATCGAGATGATCCCACAAATGCTCGATAATATTTAAATCCGGTGATTGAGGTGGTGTTTTGCGGTAGTACTTCTACCTTTTCTACCTTTTCTGAAGGCCACTTGCTTAGGCGGTAAAAGCTTTTTATTTTCAAGAAACCAAAAAAGACGTTTGGAGATGATTTTCTCTAGAATTTTCGCAGTGCAGGGAAGGAGAGATATTGGTCGATATCCTAAAATTGAGGAGTGGTCTTTATTAGGTTTTGGCAAGGGAATAATATTAGCCATCTTCCATGCTTGCGGAATGATACCTTCGTCAAAGATTTGATTATAAAGGGTCAATAATCTTGTCTTTAAAGCTGGAGGGGCATTTTTTACCATACCATAGGATATTCGATCAAATCCAGGTGTTGTACCTTTGACGGCTTGTAGACAGCATTCAAATTCTATCATCTTGATAGGTGATTCCATTTGACTTGAAGTGGTATCAATGTTGTACGGTGGAAGCTGTTGTTGAAGGAGTAAGTTTTTCTCTCGAATAAAGTTGGGGTGGAAGTTGGAATCGTTACTTGAATTCTCCCAAGATGTTGCAAAAAATTCGGCTATTTGTAAAGGACAAGTAATAGTGTTAGAGTCGGTTACAATCGTTTTAATAGAATGGGGGGTGTAATTGCCAGTGAGGGTTTTTATATCAGCCCAAATTTTCTTTGGCGTAGAGTTTGGATTAATTCCAGCAGTATACTTCTCGAAACTTTCGATTTTTTTGCCTTTGCCGCCCTCTTGAATTTGGCATTAGCTTTGCGATAAAGTATCAAATTGGGATCAGTTTGGTATTTTTTAAATAGACGGCAGGTTTTTTCTTTTTCGCGGCGAAGGGTAGACAATTCATTAGACCACCAAGGCACATTTTTACGACACAATTTTTCTTTGGTTTGGGGGATTGCTTGATTTGCAGCACAACGAATACATCTTTGAATGCTTGCTGCTTCCTAGTTTATGTTGGAAGTGTGTTGTCTTTTCAAGATTTCATTTGATACAATGGAACTAAATAACTCCCAATCAGCTTTATCCAGTATGAATTTTTTATGGTGTTTTATGGGGGCAATGTTTGATCCAAGTGACAAAGTCGTTGTTATGGGGAAATGGTTGCTACCGTGTAGGTAATCGGAAACGGTTCATGTACAGTGTGGAATAAGGGAGGGAGATGTTAAAGTTAAGTCGACATGGGTATATGTTTTATGAGAAGAGAAAAATGTAGGACGACCATCATTTAAAATTGCGAGTCTGGAGTTTAAAATGAAGCGATCAACTGTTTTACCTCGTTTGCTGTAGGAGGGCGACCCCCAGGAGGGGCTCCATGAATTGAAATCGCCTGTTACTATGATAGGTGTATTAATGTTGGTCAGGATGTCGTCGAGATCATTACACGAGAACTGTTGTTCGGTATGTATGTATAAACAGATTACCGTGAGTTTAATTTTTAGTGTTATTTCGACTGCTATTGCTGATATACTAGAATTTATGTTGAGAAATTTATGTGGGATGGATTTGTGGACCAGAAGGCAAATACGTTGTTTTGAAGAGGTGATTGAATCAAGATTGTGGAAAAAAGCGGAGTATTGTTTAGGTGGGGTAGGTTGGGAGTTATGTTTAATGTGGGTTTCCTGTAGTGAAATTATAGAGGGCTTGAGGTCATTAATAAGTAATTGCAATTCGTGGCAATTATTAAAAAAAACCGTTAAGATTCCATTGAAGAATCTTCAGAGAAGAGTTAACAATTGAAGAAGAACTTCGTATATTATAAGTTGAATTATGGTGTAGAAGATTTGGGTTAGAAAGGTTTTAGGGGTAGTGTGGAGGACTCTGTGGCCCAGCAGCTAAAGCACTCGGACTCCTCACGGAGTCCGATTGATTCAACAGCTGAACAACAGAGTCCGAACGATGAGCTAAATGGTGGTTAGTGTTAGATGTCATCATCATCCACTATATCTGTAGGTATTGTGTAATATTGGTGGGTTTTGATAAGGTTTTGCATAATTGTTGATAATGGTGAATCGTTGGATTCTGCAGTTTCTTGAGATTTTGGATTCGGAAGGCTGGTTTGATTTTGATTGTGTGAGATAGTATTTAAATTGTGAGAGTTAGCATAAGTATGGTTTTCAGGGGTCTTGGAAGTAGATGTAGAAGGTTGGTTGTCGATGAAGTTAATGTGTGTGGAATTGGTGAGAGGGTGAATGGATTTGGTGAATTCTTGGAGTTATTGTTTTTGTTATGAGTAGTTGTGTTATTATTATGAGTGTTTGTTGGTGGTGTAATCCCATATTACACCACCAACAAACGAACAGTGGTTGAGGTATGTGAGTTATTTTTTTCAAAAGATTTATTATGTAATGGAGAATTACATATTCAGGTTTGATACGGCTTTGTCTGGTTGAGGTGCATTTTTTGCGACTGCAGAGTAGGTTTGGGAAAGAACGGGTGAAGGATTTTGCTCTGGAAATATCTTTTGGGCATCAGCCATGCTGCACTTCTTAATCGTCTTGATTTTTAAGATTTCTTTTGCCTGTAAGTACCGTTTGCAAGTTCTAGAGGAAGCTGGGTGATCTTCTTGGCAATTGGCGCATGAGGTACGTGTGCAGTTATCGGGGTCGTGGGGTGGAAGATTGCAAGTTACACAAGAAGGATTCCTCTTGCATCTTTTTGCGGTGTGTCCTAATAATTGGCAATTTTGGCACCGCATTGGATTGGGATAATATTCGTTAACTTTAACGTTAACCTAACTGAAGTAGGAGGACGGAAGAGGTCAAAGGTAAAGAGGACGAGGCCAGTGGCGCGTTGGTTGCCGTCTATAGTTTTTTTAAATTTAAAAACATCTGTCACACCTTGCGCTTTCATCTCATGAATTATCTCAGTTTCAGGTACGTTAATAAGGCAGGGTGCGTAGGCTGTACCCTTTGAGGAGTTCAAACTTGAATGAAGCGTTATGGAGACAGGGCAGATGTTGGACAAGGTTTTATGTTTGAGAAATAGGTCGGCGATTTTTTGTGACTTAGTTAGAACCAAAAGGTTCCCATCACGGAGTTGGCTAATATTGTCATAAGCAGTACTTATATTATCGATTGCTTTTTTAAGCAGAAAGACGCTGTAAGATGATAGCTGTTTTTCTGCGTTTAGAGACGAGATTATGATAAATTTAGGGTTATTGGATACAACGTGGTTTGGTAGCACATTATCAAAGCTAACGTTTTGAATGGGTGTGTAATTGGTTTTTTGCTTTTTATGTTGTTTGGGTTCGGATAGCAAGTCCACATCGAGACCGCTAAACCGATTGCCCGAGAGTACACGTGGCCCAGAGGCCATTGGGCAGTTGTTTGTCACAATACACTTGTTTTTTTTTTTTTGTTTTTTCACTAATATGGAGAAATGTAAATGAATAAAGAAAGGTAACAGCGGTTTGTTATCGGTAAATAACGGAACGCGAGGAAGAAAAGTGACCTAGAGCGCAATCAGACAAACGATGTTATCGCGGCGAGAGCTAGACGGTGACTGTGACTGGATTTGTGACGTTCTTAGACTTAGTTCTATTAGACAATTCTAATACAATCGAAAATAAACCTTAGAACCTATACTTCCTTTCCATCGAAACGACAGATTGTGCTTATTGAGTTTCTTTTAGAAATGAGACTACATGCTGTCGTGGCAGTAATCACTAAACATCGCCCATTAGGGAAGCATGCAAAAATAATGTATGCTGTTGCAATGACTTCTGCAAGCGACGCAGAGGAAGAAGAAAAAGAAACTTTTTTCACTACTTTTGTTCCGTTCTTGCACGTACTAGGAAATCCACATAAGAAAATCTAATCTAGAAGAAATGTCGGAAAAGGCTTCCCAAATATTAGCAGAATCAGAAAAAATTAAATGCCTACAGAATAATTCCTTTACGATTACAACGACTACTCCGGACTGTGTGATAACACAACGAACCCTATCGTGGTCTAAGTGGGTCAAGGGCGTATTCCGGACTGTGTGATAACACAACGAACCCTATCGTGGTCTAAGTGGGTCAAGAGCCTAATCCGTGACAATGGTCCAAACTGACCTAACCCAATCCAAATGACAAGAAGAGTCTAAAGCAAACTTGACGTAGGACAGGTGGAGAGGAAACGATTTCTCTCAAAGTTAAATGTAAAGAGCTCACTGTACAGCAACCTGCACACGAAAGCTCGAAAGTATTACTAACGCCCAATGCCCCACGGCGTTTTGAGTTCGTTGACTTAGACCTAGACTTCTTATTCTCTTATAACTGTTGGTGGTCCAGCTGTTAGTGTTGTTAGGGTTAGTGTGTTAACGTTCTATTGTCTAAAATTGCTACTGTGTGCATCATTTCACTAGTCAACGGCTGCTGTCGAAACTGACCCGGCAGAGTCACGTGCAGGCTGTACTTCATCGAAAGTTGTTTAGAATCGCTTCTGGATCTTCGCTTGATTGAGTGCAAACAGAAACTTCCTTCTATGCACGACCTCATACCCCACGGATGTGGCAGAAATAAATCATGAGAGGGCAGCAACGATATCTTCAAAAGGTGAGCTCCAATGTTAAAATTAAACGCAAATTTCTGAGTGAATTCGAGACCTGGAGTATGTGTCACATGAATCGGATTATTATAACTTACTCTGTGCTCACGTTCTTCAGCAACTATCGCTATTTTTTTCATTCCACAACTGATTATCCAACAGCAAAGCCATTAAGTCAAAAGTTAAGTGATTTTTTTTTTTTGGAAATTATCGCTTTCGAGCATCGATTCATCTCTGCGTGTAGAGCTTTTTAGCACACCCGCACCAACGCATCGTCTAAACATTAGTTGAGAACCGCGATCAGAATCGCTCTTGGCGTTCAGTAGATAATTTCCATTTGAAGTGATAGCCGGTATCGTTGACACAATCATCTCGATGCCAAGAGATTAATTCCGTCCTCGAAGATGTTTGTAATTAATAGAAATAACTTCGGGTACTCGCTGTCATCTGTTGTTTTTGTCATTTTAATCGCGAGGTACGACCAAACATGTGTACACATTTTATTTTTGAATTTTGTTTTATTTTGTGAAACCCCAACGAAGGTCAGATTGAAATTCGAAGTGATCAACGTGTGAATTGATTCAGAATGACTGTGACGATTATTTATCCACAAAAATTTGTTAATTGCGTGAACAATATGAATCAACACAATTGTGTGAAATGAAAAAAAAAAAAGACAAACATGTGTGTGGCGTTGAAAGGTGGACTAGGTGCGAGTGGGTCGTTATTTTGGCTATAGTAGGTTAAGGATATCCTTAGGAAAAATGGGTTTTCTTATTTTTTGGATTTACGAGTATTTTGCCATATTGTATGGTTTAAAGATACAACATGACTTTGATGGTTGAACAGATATGCCAAGCCTGTCCTTTTTCTTTATGAATCTAACAGGTGGGTGCTGTTTAAGATCGGGTTAATGACCAGAGGGGTTTGCTACACGGTTTAATGAAGTACAGTGAAAACTTTTTAAATTGCCGAACCGCTGTAAAAAACATTTCTGCGGCTTGTGTCCTTTTTTAAGTGAATTTTAGAAATTTAGTATTTTTTACGTTTGCCTTACTTTGATTGCATTCACGAAAGAAAGTTTTTTTTATTTCTTCCATCTTATTATCTATTTTTTTCTTAAAAACTTAAAACACCTCAACCTATAAAGTCAAACACGAACCAAGAATTCTGCTTAAAGTTACAAGTGATTGAACACATGTTTGTTACTGTACCACTACTCTTTTGAATTGCAAGTATGAATGTGCAGCAAAATGTGTTGATGGGCATTGATTGTGGCCAACTTTCGCATATTTTTTTTTAAATAAGAAAATGTACATCCAAATTTCAAGATACACAGGTTTCCAATACATACGTGCATTTTTCAACAGCACAAATATTCGTTACAGGTGGCTAGCTTCAAAGGTTTCACTGTATTTGTATGGATGGTTTCAAACCACAACCCTTTATTAATGCATGCCTGAATTTCATTCGCAGCTCAGTTAGTTCAAATTAATAGCGCCTAATTTAAACCTTAACTTAAACTAATCTCATCGTAAATTTATGAATTCTGTCAGCACGAGCATTTCAATGGCTTAAATTTTTTTGTCCCCTATCGCGTTGACTCACAGGCTCAGAGTCAAAGATTCATCTGGCCGAAGTCAAGTTGTTCATACGCTCTACCTGCTCAAGTCAAGTCAAGTCATGTCGCTGTACAGCCCATACAATTCGTGGTTGAACCTTCTCCTCCAATCGCCATTAACGCAAAAAGCACGAAAGACTTTTTTCTCAAAAAATCAAGGCTTTCTTCATCTGCTTTGGATTATGAATGTATTATGCAAAGTCAACTTGATCCTTCGAGACAGGGCACTATTGATCGATTGCCTCTTGAGCCCAAAGAAACAGCGGTTGAAAAGAGTTATTCTGCGTTTGATCTCGGTACTGATGTTGGTTGTACTGTTTACCGCGGAGCGGAGGTAGACGAAGTCTGGTCTAGACTTCCAATACTAATTGAAGCCTCACTATTAAAAAAGAGAAGTATCCTTCGAGCCAAAGAGGGACATTAGTCGACCTACGACCTACTACGTTGCAGCGTAGTGAGTAAGTGCCTCAACTCCTACGCTCGAATTTTGGGTTCGATTCCCGAAAATTTCACAGATTGTAACAGTCTAGAAAAGCTTCTCAATCCTGCCGGTCGGAATCGACATCAAACTGTAGGTCCCATCCACTTGTGAAAGAACAGGAGCACATACAACACGAGTGGTTGCTGAGAAGCTAGATCTAAGTCCACCTCCGACTTTAGTGCCACATTTATTAGTATTATTATGAACCCGAATGTATAAATCTATTCATAACTTTCTTTATGCTCTCTGTTTTTAACTACCTGATTAAGATGGTAGAAATCTTTCTGCCAGTCTGCGGATTCAATTGGGCTAGGACTCAAAGCTATTCGCATAGTCGTACAAGTCGTCATACAAAAATCTACTGGCGCTACCAAGAATTCTATCAGATTCATTCTTCCTGAGTGCTGGCAAACAGCAAGTTTGACTTGAAGAACTTAGTCCAAGCTAGAGAGTTACGACAATACATCACTGTGAATAATATAGCTAATAAAAGGAAAAATAATAATAGACGGACACATTAGAAAACAGTGTCTCAGCTCGATATATATGCCGAAGATTTCATACTTCACATCTCCACAAAACATTGTCTAATAGTAACACATGCCTCCCTTTTTTCAAATAGCCAGGCAGCACTTAAGGCCTTATCGTCCAGTCAAATAGACTCCAAAGCCGTCAAATGCTGCCACGATGCTCTGCAATCCCTAGCCAAACACAACAAAGTGAAACTTGGCTGGGTCCCTGGACACAAAGGGATTGCAGGTAACGAATCCGCAGATGAACTCGCTAGAGCGGGTTCAAGTACTGCGTTCATAGGCCCTGAACCATACTGCAGTGTCAATTGGGCGACGGCTGCAGCGCTGATTAATGAATGGGAAAACAAACTTCGCCTAGATCATTGGACCAATGGGTCAGGTCTCAGGCAATCCAAAAGATTAATCAGACCCTATTCCTACAAGGAAATCTTTAGCTTAGATAAGGAGAGCATAAGAAAGCTAACGGGCTTTCTTACTGGCCACTGCGGCTTGTATTACCACCTTAACAAAATGAACTTGTGTCAAAACACGGAATGTAGGTTCTGTCTTGAAGAAGACGAAACATCCCAGCACATTTTATGTAAATGTCCGGCACTACATTGGTTAAGGAAACGTATTCTCCACAGGGAAATACTGACTTCAGTGGAATTGAAAAACTCCACTACAAAAGATATACTATCTTTCATAAGGAAAGTGGTAAATCTTTTGGATTAACTCCAGCCCGTCGATACAATAGATCTTTTTAGATCACAGTGTCGCTGCCTTTACGGCAGGGTTGTACAAGAGGAAAAAAAAAAAAAAAAAACACATGCCTCAGTTGCAAGGCAACTGAACCTAAATAGACAATTTTTTGTTCCCGGGACTAGCTGTTGTCCAGATTTTGTCGTATAGACTGACTCACAAGTCACAATCTTCAACTTTTGTTAGCTTCATTAACACCTAGTTAGCATTAATAATCACATTCTGCGCAGCTAGATAAATTATTTGAAAAACGTAATGACAGTTTTTTGCAAACAGAGTCACAAGGGTTCTTTTGTGGCTAATTACATGATCGGAAGAAGGCAGAATTGAGGGAGATACAATATACGATTTTCACAAGCGAGAGGGAGATGGATTGGATGAGGCGAAAATCGGCTTTCTTCACCCAAAAATTTACTTTCAAACTGTATTCTCGGGTGAAGCAGGCATGTTTTCATTCTTTTTCGTTCCGTTTTCGACATGTTTTCCTCATTTTTTGATGATCGGTGATCGATCACGCATTCTGCGAGGCATTTTAGGAAAATTGATCGAAGGGACGATTTAAATTTTAATGTTTTTTTAATTTTCCGACTCAATTGTTTCTTTTTTATGTCTAACGTATATTTAAGTATGCTGGTCAACATTATTAACCAAATTATTTAGCAAACAAATGCGCGCCGTTGTTGTTGTCGGTTCGATTCGTGAAAAAACACCAAACATTTTTTCACGGCTCCACCTCTTTCGAGTCACTGACAATGCTCAAAGAGTATAAATGTTTAGAAAAAGCTTCTCAATCTCGCCGTTCGGAGTCGGCATTAAACTGTAGGTCCCCTCCACTCGTGAGAGAACAATAGCACGCACAACACGAGTGGTTGCTGAGAAGCTAGGTCCAGGTCCACCTCGGACTGTAGCGCCGCCATATTATTATATTATTATTATTATTTAGCAAAAACTTCGCCAAATTTTTTGAAATTTTTACAAAAAAATTAATCAATTGGCACACAAAACAATAAGCCTTTCAAAAACGCCAACAAAATTAAAGCATCGTGATGCATCGAAACATTAAAAATTCGTTGCGTACTCGAGGCGCATTTTATAGACGTTTACGAATTGAACCAATTTTTTTCTTCAGATATTAGCAACCTTTTGCCGCACAGAAGGAATTTGTAGGTTTTACATTTCTTAGGGTCGTAAAATGCTTTCTGATATTTATTGTCTTCCGCTTTCTTTTTTCAGCTACCTAATGGCTTAATCCATTAGGAACGTTCACACTGTACTACAAGTCGCACACCTTGTTCGTCATACTTTGCTTAATGGACCAAATTTGTTCTATGTCGTTCAGAGTGAACGTACTTACGATAAGTAGTTCAAATCGCTTGTATGATAGTTCAACTTTCTCAACCTTGGTCGGACAACTTCTCGTTAAATATAAACACTTGTCGTAGGACTTCAGAGTATTTTTTCGCCTTTTTTGTGATTTCGATGAGTCAACATCAGTGCGGAAGAAAACATATGATCTAATTGCCTTAATAAATTTACGGAAAAAATAAATTCCTTTTTTTTGTTTAAGTTTAACCATCATTTTTTCCTTTACACTTTTCTCACATTCTACTCGATTTTCAATCATATTCACAGTTCAAAGTGAAATGATTTTTGATTGAGTTCTTCGCGACAGCAATTGTCCGTGTTTATAATCCGCCTGGGCAGAAGAGGATTTCTGCGTATGTAACTTTTCAGATATTGTGTCTTCGTTACTCTTGCCTACTTCCGGTCATGTAATCTATGACTTTGACTACCTAGCTTACATTTGATTTCAAAAGCGCATGTATTTCGTCTTCATAGCCGCCTAACTGTCTACTAGTAGTTTTTTTTGCTGTGTGTACATACAGTAGCAAAAAGCTGAAATCCCAACGTTTGATTAGAACCCTTGTGAAGATAAAAATGTTTTTTTTTATATTTGTTTCGTGTTTTAAACTTACGGTCGATCTTCAACCAACGTACTACCCAACCGCACATTGTTTCTAATGTAAAGTGACATTACATTCCATTCCAGTCCAATGTAACCAGTTGTTTTTTTTCTTGAGATGTACTTACCAAACAATCATCTCCAAGATTTGCAACGTTTAATTCATCAGTTACTGACATTATCTACTACTACTACTGCTTTGTCATATATCTTTGATGTTGCAGAGTTTGTGATAAAGATCTAGAACATTATCTTTGTGACGCATAGCAGTCCATTCAATCTAGTGAATGATGCAGTATTGTGTAATGACGCCAGAGACGATTAACACTTCTTTGCGATTAAGTTTTTGACAAGATATCTCTTTTTATTGCGAATGCACGGAACACACTCTTGGCTATCCGACAGATGCTAGGGTTTATAGGATGGCGCCTACTATTTCAAATTCTAATCTTTAGACATTAGCAGGAATACATTTTGAGCTGCTTATAGTCTTACTAGTATATCAATAGGTATTAGTGTTTTGACTCAGGCCCAAATTTTGTTTAATCGCTGAAGCATAATCTGACTATCTCGACAACCAGATGCTTGACGTCTGTCCTAAGGAAATTTATAATATTTTCTTCCCTTATTGCTGCAGTTTAATTACGGAGTATTCAACAATATACAGTGGTTTTCAAAATAATAGGTGCGTTATTAAGACAGTCGTATAGACGACTGGATGGCGCAGTTAGTTATGTGCCTGCCCTAAGTTAGCGAGGTCCCAGGCTCGAAAGCAACATGTGAAAGCAAAATTAATACGCTTTTATCCGGTTTTCCAAATCTGGTCCAGTCACCATTTGCCGTTGGGATTAAATTGACGGCACTATCACATGACCAGTGTGAGTATCACAATGGACCAACATGGTCTAAGTTTGGTGAGTTCACTAGTAGCCCCCTAATCTAACCTAAGACTCGTGTAAAGCCGAGCAAATTGTAGGACACAAACAAGACTTTTTTCGCACAAACTGCCTGCAACTGTCTGCTCGCAATATTTTAAACTTTAACTTATCAGACTATAATACAGACTATAATAGCCAGCTGGTCTTTGGTAAAGCGCTTTCGTTTTTGACGACGTCGAGAAGTTAGGTTAGGTTGGATTGGTCTGACTGAGAAGTTGGCAACGAACATTTTCGTATGTTTCTGCCAGAAAGTTTTTGGTGTAAGCCTCTAGGGTTCCCAACAGTCTTCCTTTTGGGAAGACAGTCCTCCTTTTCAGTTGTACATATGTACTTTCGTCCTTTCTTGAACTTAAACATCCTCCTTTTAAGATAAGTGTTCGTTTGTTCAAAATCTTACATCTTTGAAAGTTTTTCACCGATTCCTTTGAAATTTTATCACTACTATGCATTTGAATACGCGCTTTAATTTCGCATGACATTTCAAAACTATTTTATCCCCAAGATACGTTTGCTTAAATTCACTTATTCACTCATAACATCTTCGTACATCGTCGCCTGAATACTCAGACTCGAACTTAGCAGTCAATCGAATTACATCTTATTTCTCGTGGTTTTGATTTGCAAAATGTTTTAAAATCAGCATTTTGACAAACACTATTTCCGCATTGAAACACCATACATGGTAACTCCGTAATCTTACAGAGAAACAACGGACTGTTAGTTTCAGTGAATACCAATCAAATTCTTTAGTTTTCCCACGTTTTCCCAAAGAAACTACACTAAATACGTGCAAAATCAACTCACACATGCATCCAACAAAATTTTTCTTTAATTGTTCTCTCCAAATGATGGAAAACATTGTCTCAAATAATTCACTCAATTTGCATACAAACCAAGCATTGCCAGATGTGCAAGACTTCTTATGTTTCTACCGACTTTAATAGCTGCAAATTTGACTTCATGAAAAATGAAAAGTTTGAATTGAAGAATGTGGGATGTCAGAAATGAAAGGAAATAGATCGGAGAAGCGTAATAAGGTGAGATTTTATAAGGGAATTGAATTGGTTGGTTATTTCGAGTCAGTTCACAAAGATTGCTTTCTTTTCCACATTCTTCCAGCGGTTCGTTTTTGCACCTGTAACTTGAATATATGTTTTTCAAACAATTTCGTATTTTAAATTATTTTTGGCAGCAGCGATAAGATTAAAACATGACGAGATGAAAAACCTTATCGAAGCTACAAATATGTCACCAACTATTTACATTTCCGTCATTCAGTTTCAATTTTACTTATTCGTGTGTTCCAAGATGTGTAAAGTATTTCTCGGGTTCTTGGAATGTTTTGATTGGAGAACTTGCAAAATGAGGATAAAGGTTCTTGTTCTTTTTAAGTAAACATGTTTATTTAATCATGCCAGACAAAAAACCCGTCAGCCATAGTTTGTATATTTAAAGGGATAGCAAACTTTAATCACAAATAAAAATTGTTCCAGATGAAAGGGTTTTCATTTATACAGTAGAGAGTAGTGAGAACTAGTTTAATTCACTTCAGCCGGTGCACTGTCCAATTGGATGTCCTCTATTTTTTTTTTAAGCGGCAATCTTTAAATGAGTTGGCCTTACAAGCTGAATCTAGTAGGATTAAACTAGATTATGGTTATAACAAGTCAAAGTGTACAAGGTGACCAGATAAGATCGTACGTACGTGTGTATGGAATAGCACATCATTCAAATGGCCCCCACCGGCTTCGCTGGCTGTGCTTCAAGCGGTTGGTTCGATTTTTGATAACTCAGTCCAATAGTGCGGCATTATTTCAACAATAGCGTCTCGAATATTGGCCTCGTGCTAATTCAAAGTGATTGTTGGCTTGTTATCGTAGACTAAGACTTGGTGTAGCCCCAGAGAAAATAATCGAGTGGTGTCAAATCGTGTCAAACCGTGAGATCACCCAGTCGCCAAATTTCTCGCCAAATTTCTTCGAGCGTTGCATCGCTTGTATGGCTTGTAGCACCGTCTTGTTAGAACCACCGCTCGGATATGTCGATGTTGTCGAGCTATGGCCACAGAAAGTCGGTTAACATCGCTCTATATTTGCCAAGATTGACTGTAACGACGTCTCTTTTCTCATTTCGAAAGAAATAAGGGCCGATGGTGTCGCCATGGCATAAACCACACCGAACAGTGAATCTTTTTTTTTTTGCCGGAGGTTTTTGTAACGCTACACTGGAGCACTCAGACTCAAAAACTGGTCCATTGTTCCACAACCTATTTGGAATTTCTTGGTCTTCCGGAGGAAGACCAGTAGGCGCGTCTGTGATTAGAAGCCTACATCATCAGCTTTCACCTCATCAGCACCAAATAACTGCCACCTGATCCGAGCAAAGGCGGGACAATGACAGAGAAAGCGCTCTGCAGTGTCATCGTCTTCTGCACAAGCGTAGCAGAGAGTTTCATCGCTTAGGCCAAGCACACTTAGGTATTTGGCGAAGGTGTAATACCCCGTTAGTAACCTGGTAAGTTTTCTGCAATCTTTTCTGTTAAGAGATAACAAGAAAACCGCGGATTTCTTACAGAAGTTGGGGAGCATCCGCATGGTCTGTCTACATCCTGGAGAGTGATACCATCTGCAGTTGTGCTCTAGAGAAGTCCAACCATCGATGGAAGCCCTAACCAAGGACGCAGGCAATCACAGCGTAGGTTCAGATCCTGAGAATGCCTCATCTGATCCTCGCCTAGCAAGTTCATCGGCGATCTCATTTCTTGTGATCCCGTGATGCCCCGGGACCCAAACAAGTCTTAGCAAATTTAAGCTACCGATCAAATTCAAAGACCTCCATTCCTGAATTATTCTGGAAGTGGTTAAAGGGTTGAGCAAGGCCTTAAGCATAGCTTGGCTGTTGCTACAGACACAAATACTACGCCCCTTCCACCTATTCTTCACAAAATAGTTCGTAGCCATTAAGATCGCAGAGGGGTTTCCGGTTGGAAAACCGACGCAAATTTATCTATCGTGGAGTGCAGTCTAAAGTTGTCGGATCCTTCATTGGTCTTGGAGCCGCTCGTGAAGATTCGACTACATTCCTGGCTCAGATTCTGGCCAGAGCCAGTACTGAGTGCAGGGAAAGTCGACTTTGTATGTTCGTCGCAGCTGGAGTACAGGTGTTCGTGCGTCAGACGGCTTATCTATAAAACTGGGGTCAAAGGAAAAGCGATACGCAAGGTCATGGAAACTCCAGTGCGAGTTGTACCAAAAAGCACTTTTTTTTAAACGGAAGATGGCCTTGAGAATACACCCCATGATGTGGATATCTAGGGGGGGGGGGGGACTCAGCAGTGCATCAAGAGCAGAGCCAGGTGTGCTAGGGAAGGCCCCTATGCAGCCGAGACAGACCGTTCTTTGAAGCTTGGTAAAAGCAGTAGTTACGTATTTACGCGAAAGCTTATTCCACCAAACGAGAACAGTGAATCTTTACTGATGCATTGATGCTTGGTCGAACACTTGTGGATTTTGTCCACTCCAGTAACGGCAATTTTGCTTGTTGCCGCTGAGCCAAGAATGGGCCTCATCTGAGAAGATAACGAATCTCCGACTAAACTTTTCCAGCGCCCAATTAGCGAACTCACGGCGTTGTCTATGGCCATCAGGCTTCAATTTACGTCAGCGCAATCTTCTATGGATGTATGCCCAAATCCAACCACGAAATAATCCGGGTTAACTCTCTGGATACCCAATGACGCAGATCGTTGCTGAATTGACATTTCTGGGTCTTTTTCGATATTGGCCGCTACGTCGACTATGTTTTCTTCATTTGGTACCAATCTCTACCTGGTTGGTGGCTTAAGGTTCAAAAGAGTGTACTCACGCTTAAACTTTTCCCCGGGGTGACGAATTGCTTGCACACCGAAGCCGTGATAAAGACTGACCTCACGACGAAAAGTGGAATTTTTATAATATTTTTCAATAATTTCCGCACGTTCGGCAAGCGTTAAACGATGTACGTTGAAATAGCAAACCTTACAGAATATTTTGACAGCTGGATGTCATTGGTAACTTTGACAACTGCTTAAAATATAGCAATTGAAAAAACTATCATTGATAACTTGTCACACTTTATACTGTACTTAAGAGACGATATACGAGAAAAGGGTATCCCAAAGTTCTGGCAATATTATTTTGACAGTCTTTAGTACAAAAATTAATACACAGTCTACCCAATTTCCTATAAGACTTGTTTAAATTAACATTCAATTGCAACAACATCTCTAATTCATATATTGAACTTTCTAGATACTTATTCAATAGTTAATTTTTCAGAAGCAAAATATAATTCCGTGGTGCAGTCCATGGAACATATTCAGGAATTTCACGAATCTTGAAAAAGATCAGACGTTGCGACTTCTCAAGGCATGTTTGCATGCAGTTTGCATGCAGTTGACCATATTCACTCATTGTCATTATTTATTGATAGAAGCAGTGTGGTGGCATGAAGTGCTTTTGGGTACTATTAGTCGGACAATAACTAAAATCTTAGTTTACTTTTTTGATGAGTTCGTAATCGCAACATTACCGCAGTAATGCAACGTCAAGCGTTCTTAATAATAATAATAATAATAATAATAATAATAATAATAATAATAATAATAATAATAATAATAATAATAATAATAATAATAATAATAATAATAATAATAATAATAATAATAATAATAATAATAATAATAACAAAGTAGAAAGTAACGATGTGCAAACAAAAGTAACCAGCGCATCCTAGATTATTGTAATGCGATGGATTTGTTTTTTTTTATTTTCCGACTCAATTGTCTCTTTTTTTGTCTAAAATATATTGAAGTATGCTGGCATTGTGATTGCCAACATTATTAACCAAATTTAAAAAAAAAATCGTCCCCGATTTCTTTGACGTTTTTACAAAAAAACAGAAACAATTGAAACACAAAACAATAAGCCGTTCCGAAGCGCCAACAAAATCGTGATGCATCGCAACACTAAAAATCGTTGCATCGCATCACATATAATGCTTACTTGATGCGCATTTTGTTGTTGTTTACGAACTCAGCCTTTATGAAATGTAGGTCATGTCAATCTGACTAAAACATTAAAAAAGTCATTATTGTAATCTTTTTAATTTTTTTTATTTTCTTCTTTTAGAATATCCGCAGTGCAGCGTTATGAATATAGAGAAGATCAACCACAACCTTGTATAGAGTGGGTTTTAAATGACGGAAGAAATGATACAGCAGATGACTGTGTACTAGATCCCGAAAGTATGAACTTCAAATGCATGGGTACAGTCAATGCATCAGCTTTCTCAAGGTGGATCTATTAGTTGACTCCTTAAGAAAAATTTTCATAACAATCTCTTTCTATAAGCAGTATTCAGAGGCTACGTAATGTCAGAGGTCTAGATCTATGCGGATGGCAAAGTCCAACCCTTGACCCATCGAGAATAATGAAATACTTTCCAAAAGTACAGTATCTTGGAATTTCTTATGGCAATCTGTTAGATATTGTCGACAGTTTTCCAGATTCATTTCATTTGCAGGTATGAATAACATGATACAGATGTAATTTTATGCTATGATTATGTTAAAATTGTACCCTGCTCTTGAAAGCGACCATGAAGTGGGCCTACTCTAAGTGGGAGTTTACAAACGACTGGGAAATTCGACTGGAGAAGTAAGATTTTCTGCTTGTGGAACAGGCGAATCGGTTCAATTGCATCATGATTTCACCCAGTAATGTTCTACAGGGAATTGAGTAATTCCCTTTTTTGAATTCTAATTTCTCAAGAGTGACGGATAAGTATACTATATATGAAAATATAGTACTATATCTATGCAGTAAAAAAACATAAAAATTACATTTAAATCGTCCCTTTAATCAGCTTTCCTAAAATGCCTCGCAGCATGCGTGAGGTGTTACTCTATCAGTGCCTGATTACATGAGCGGAAGAAGGCATGATTGAGAGGGATACAATATACGATATACGAAAAAGAGGAAAACATTTCGAAAACGGAACGAAAAGAGATGACAACATGCCTGCTTCACCCGAGAATCCAGTTTGAAAGTGGATTTTCAGATGAAGAAAGCCGATTTTCGGCGCATCCAACCCATCTCCCTCTCGCTTGTAAAAATCGTATATTGTCTCCCTTTCCGTCCACTGTCCGCCTTCCGTAATCATGTAATTAGCCACTAAGGGGGAGATACTAACTGCTCATTGAACATAATCGATAGATTGAACAGGCAGACTGATTCTAACATTTCCCAATAATAATAATAATAATAATAATAATAATAATAATAATGGCGGCGCTACAGTCCGAGGTGGACCTGGGCCTAGCTTCTCAGCAACCACTCGTGTTGTGCGTGCTATTGTTTTGTCACGAGCGGATGGGACCTACAGTTTAATGCCAAACGGCGAGATTGAGAAGCTTTTTCTAGACAGTTATACTCTTTGAGCATTGTCAGTGACTCGAAAGAGGTGGAGCCGTGAAAAAATGTTTGATGTTTTTTTCGAGATTCGAACTGACGACCTCGAGCGTAGGAGTCGACGCACCTACCCACTACGTCACGGCGCCCACAACATTTCCCAATACTGTAGGCAAACTCTCCTGGTCATTAGCACATGTTAAAGCGCTACTATTCCGTTTTCATGTATTGCCATGACTCGTACCACATAATCAAAATGAAACTTGAAAAAGTCTTAGAACAATTGAGCAATTCTAGTCTGTATGTAAGCATTATTTTAACCATCGCTTCACACCGAAACAGTGCGCCGAAATAATGACGCTGTACATTGAAAATAGTCGTTCAGTTGTGTTAACTCAACGTACATATCGTCGAAGGTATCATTCGTCTGACCGTCTGACACCACTATTTTTCTTTTGGTGTCGCATTTACTCGTAGTCTTTGGAAGATCGTTGACATGCCATTCGTCATACTTTTGTAGCAAATACTCGTTAATCCTAGAGTCGGTCACGGTTGATTCATAGTGTGGCAGGCACCCTAGCCTAACCTTACGTAAGGGGTAGACAAAGCTTATGTTGTTTCCGATAAATATCGTGATAATCCATAAAATCATTAAGGAAAATCGTCTGAATTGTTAATGTCTCAATTACGATGTCCTTCCGAAATCACATGGACATTGGTAAACTTTTGATTTACTCCTTTAGGTCATCAACATTTCCTTCACCAACCTCATTACCCTCAACGTCAATTTGTTCAAGTTCGTTCGAAATCTCAAAGTACTCGATTTAAGATTCAATAAGCTAAAGTACCTAGATGCACCCCTTCATCTTCCCAGCGGAATGCAAGAACTTTACTTAAGTGGTAAGTTGATTAATCAACGGAATCCATTCCAAACATTTAGTAAATTTATTTAGCTTCTCAGGAAACGCATGGAACTGCTCTCGTAGCCTAAGATGGCTGCTGCATTCAGAGAAGTTTGATTTGGTTGTGGATCGGAACTCAATGATTTGCTCTGATCCAAAGTACAACGGACGGAATCTTATCACTGTTGCCCACTACAAAAGAGTAAGTGGATGCAAATGCAATGAATTGATGTAAGAAAAGTTTTTCTGAAACAGATTTCGAAGCTTGAATGCCAAACTCATGAGGAGCTTAGAAACTGCACTTGCACAGTGCACTATATAATTAAGAGCGAGGATGGGAAGTCATTGACGCCAATCTATGCAGTGAACTGTTCGAATTTGGATTTTTATCATTTTCCATCGTATTTGCCACAGAATACGACAATTTTCTACGCAAACAACAATAAGGTAAGATGCCGGCTTAAACTTCATATCACCTCTTATTATGAGGCTTCTCTTTTAAGATCTCCGACATTAGACCACTCCGGAATAATGAGATTTATAGAAACATAGTGGATCTTTATTTGGACGATAATAACATTCAAACAATTGATGTTTTAGAAGCTGGATATTGGTTAAGACACTTTCGGGTTTTGAGTCTAAAACGAAATCGCCTTCACAAGGTAAGAGAATGGGTAAAATTTTGTTAAACTATAATCTTCCCGAAAAAACACCAACAATTTTTTTCACGGCTCCACCTCTTTCGAGTCACTGATAATGCTCAAAGAGTATAACTGTCTAGAAAAAGCTTCTCAATCTTGCCGTTTTGAGTCGGCATTAAACTGTAGATCCCCTCCACTCGTGAGAGAGTGGAACAAGCGAACAAAGTTGGATATTTTTTAGGAGGGCTTTATTCTTTCAGGGTTGGTCCAATAGTTTATAATATACTAAAATTGTGTTAATTTCATCAAAAGAAATAATGAAGACGATTAGTGACAAAGGAATACTTAATGAACACCGTTATATAGTGGTTAGTTGAACGAATAGATGTTGTTTAATTTAATGCAGAATTTCTGTTGGTCAGAAATGATTTAACAAAATTATATATTATATATATTTCGTCCACATCCTCACATCCTCCCAGATAGAACTCCAGCGCGCACTAGATAGGCCGTATGTGCTGATGCTGGGATGAAGGTTAATGTGGACAAATCCGAGGTTATGGTTATTCCCAGAAGGCCTGTTCAGTGCACTCTACATGTTAGTGGAGTCCCATTGAAACAGGTGGAGAAGTTTATGTATCTCGGGGTCTTCTTCACGAGTGATAGAAGGAATAATGCAGAGCTTTCCTGTAGGATTGGTCAAGCCGGGTTATTTTGAAACAGCTTGGTCGATCTGTAATCAGGAAGGTCGAGCTTGGTGTCGAAGCCAAGTTAGCGGGTTTTTAACGCAGTATTTGTTTCAACTCTCTTCTATGGTCATGCAATTTGGGTAATGACCGAAAGAATAGGATCGCGAATACAAGCTGCCCAGATGAGGTTTCTTCGTGCTGTTTTGGGAATAACTGGCCGAGATAGGGTGAGAAACATGGCAGTGCGCGAGGAACTCAATGTTGGGCAGCTGCTTCTTCCTCATCTTCTTCCTCAATGTCCCCATCATCACGACTTCCGAGGCGTGCTTTGAATGTGATTTCATCAGGCAAGCGACCACTTGGCAGACCCAGGACGAGATGGTTAGACCAAGTCCAAAAACTCGCCTGGTTGCGCTTGGGCATAGCTCCTGGTGAATTAAAGTCGATGGCGGAGGATCAATTGGCCTGGAGATCTCTCGTGCGTGCATTGCCTCCGCGACCCCTTTAGTGGAACATGCGGGCCACTGAAGATGAGATGGGATATATTTCGTTTAACTCCCAATTTCTTAAGATTTTTTAGCAAAAAAATCTTTTAGAAATTCAATTGGAATAAGTAGCTAGACAACTGATCACCCAAAGTCCTTAGTATTCATAGCACACTTAGTAAAAGTTACCGCAAGGGGAAACACAGAGCAAGCGCTTGCTGAAAATGAAATCAATCGAAACGGATGCCAAACGAGAATTAGAGATTTGATCAGCCCAGAGATGAACCTGATCAAAGATTTTGTTCGTTGATTGAAGTGTAAGATCAGTTTTCTTCCCGATCATTCCACCAATGAATCAATGTCTAAGTAAGCCCCTCAGCCAGCCCGACCCAGTGAACATCAGTTTTGTGTTTCGAATCGATGTCCCATGTCTTTTCTGAAACAATGGGACAACGCAAAAGAGGACGTCCACTCCTAAGGTTAAACACCCAAGTTGAGAGGACCAACTTGACGTGCGCAATTGACGACAGTTAGCAAAAGATCGTGTTAGCTGGAAAGGTTCTTTGGTTGAGACCCAGATCCACTCCGGACTCACAAGAAGAAGAAGAATATCTATACTTTGTTCATGATATTTTATTTTGAAAAATTGCTGTCCTTTTGTGGAAGTTGGGAACCCTAGTGTCCAGTCAGAAGGCGTGTAACAATATTGATCTGTTCTGCCATTTCACCTTCCATACAGATTTTTAACATGACCCTCTGTTGGTATGGTATAGCATCGTTAACAACACAATTGTTTGAATTGTTTAACTTTCAAGTCTAGATCGCCGTTATCCACAAAATTATGCTTCTTAAAACTACAAAACTTCCTACAATTTATTGTCGAGGACCTGTAAACTAAGCATTTATGCTTCATATTCCGTTGATTCATAATCTTGAAACTGGCTAAACCAGTTAAAAGAATTCACACCATAAATCGATAAAGATCAAAAAGCCCAGCAAAGTTGTAAATGTGTCAGGTATCAAACAATTTTAGAATCCGGATTGTCCAGCGGTGATCAACTCAAATTATTCCTCTTCAAAGACAATCAGTAACAACAATAAGTATACAAAAATATCATAAATTCAAACGATTTTTATGCAAATCAACTACGGGAAAGCCAATTTAGTCAGTCTTATACGGCGTGATAACGACTTCCACACGACCTCCTATCATCTTCTCTCCTACACAGTCTTTGAGACATGAATGTGATCTAACTTTTTTGAATAAGTAGAAAAGAACAAGTTTCTACAGAGGCTGCGGTTGCGTTTTATGTATAAAACAACTAGACATTTTCATTTTTAAATGCATCTCTGTAACCTTAAATAAATAAGAATTATTAATGGTGGCGCTACAGACCGAGGTGGACTTGGACCCAGCTTCTCAGCAACCACTCGTGTTGTGCATGATTCTCGGTGCCGTGAACGAAGGCATATGGCGTTAGTTCGTTTTAGAAAGTGGCCTAAGTTCTCGTATGAGGGGGATAATTAACTCCAAAAAGTAGTATTATATATTTCTTAATACATACGTATATAGACAAATATGCATATATAGGTATATAAAGATTACAGCGTATAAAGAGTGATGTAGGTATTAGGGGCATGCTGCCAGGGTTTTAACCTGAACAGAAAGTCTAGTGTGTAGGGGTCGACGAACATCTCCAAAACATCACAGCGCCCGCATTGACGGCTCATTGTGTCAATCAGGACAATGTCGTCCGCGAATGACTTTTGGAAGATCATGCCCTTTGTGTTGGCCAGGGAACAACACTAGCGATGTTGAAAAATTCACATGACAGCTCGTCGTCTTATCTAAATCATTTGTTGACATTGAAGATGTCAGTGAGTTCATTACCGAGTTGTGCAGACAGTCCATTTGCACCAGCAACTTTAATCGACTTTAGTCTTAACCTCGTCTAATTTGGGGGGACGGAATTCTCGTCTATTATCATCTGTTGTGTTGAGTGGAACTTTCTCCCTGTCAGCGGTACTTGTGTGTTCATCGTCATTTCACAAAAGTGATCTTTCGAGATTCTCAAAATCGACCTCGACTCTACTACGAGTTGTTCCTCCTCACTCCGACAGAGCAAAGTTGTTTTATTCTTTGGTAAAACTTTCGGGCATCACTTCGGTCGTAACACCTCTCCATTTTCCCGATCTCGCGCTTCTTTTGCTATTTTTTTTTCTTTCTAAATAACCGTTGCTCTTCCCTTCTTTTAAGTTCTTAGAGCTCAGGAACAGCTCTCGCCCATCGTTGTATAAGCCGCTTGCTTCTCTGCCTGTCTGCACTCGTTGTCAAACTAGAGGATTTTTCTAGCTTACGTTTTAGAACCTAGCACATCAACGTTTTCACAAGTCGTCGATTGTTTCGCTTGGCAGGGTTAAACTCTTTGAATTTGATATTGACTTAAATTTACAGGCTATTTTTTGGTAAATTTTCCGCGCCTAACTAAAAAATCTGTGTCTTTCAGCTTCCGGTTTATGCACTGGACAATGCATTGGAATTCAATTCGAATGCCGTGAATCTTCAGCTTAGCCAGAACCCATGGGCTTGTGACTGCAAATTTGGCATGCGCTTCCGAGAGATTCTCATGAAATATCACACCATCATTCAGGACTCTTGGAATGTAACGTGCAGTTTTATGGACGAAGAAGAAAATACTGTAGTATCGAGAGTGCTATCTATTGAACGTACAGATGTCTGCAAGCTGCCGCCGGATAACAGCATATTCCCAGTTGATCTTCTCAACGGAATTCTTGCTAGTTTAATTATATTCATACTAGCTAAACTTGGCTATGACTACTATAACTATAAGAACTATGGACAACTGCCATGGATAGTTACAAAGATGCCATGAGAAACTTTTTAGTCAATGTAATTAATTGTTTATAAGTCCACATATTTTCCGTATGTTAATGCCTCTTGTGATCTAGAATAAATTTAAAATAAACAATTTAATATAAAGTTATGTTCTAATGCCAGTGGTTTTGCATAAAAAACACTTAATAATTAACTAACAATAACATTGAAACGAATGGTACTACATTGGAGAGAGAAAAGAGCCTAAACTGACATTTGTAAATGATTTTATTATCATAAAACTGTCTTTACCAGCGAGCACATGTTCGCCTGAGGGAAAAGAATGCGATATGGTTAAGGTGTCATATTAGCAGCGCATGTAGCGTAGAAGTAGAAACGTCAACGTCTGCGAAAATGATGGACGTATCACGCATTCTTTACGTCAATGGTAGAACTGCATGCAAAACAAAGTTGATTAGAGTTATACCGAATAGTGATTTGGCCGGATACCGGATACCGAATATTCGGCCTGCAGCAAGGCCGGATAGCCGAATATTCGGCGGCCGGATATCCGCCCAAATTAAAAGTATAATAGTTTGGTGGTTTGATACTCAAATCAGACCGGTACAAGTAAAACCAACTTAATCATATTTTATTCCTTCTTCTACACAAGATATTCTTACCTTCTACACAGAAAAGTTGTTGGGACATTTTTGAAGAAATTGCGGAAGGCAAGTCAGATTGAGTTTTCTGCCAAAAAAAAAATACCGCCAGCAAGCTTGAGTTATATCTCAAAACAGTTTATTTTAAACGGTGTAGTGACCCTTGGGCTTGGTGGTCAGTAAATGGAAGACTGTACCCAATTTCGCTCAAATTTGCCAAAACTAATTTTTCATCTCCATGTAGCAGTGTATACAGCAAGAGACTCTTTTCTGAAGCATTTCTGATCGTATACGAAAACAAGCGTAATAAATTATTACCCCTGAATGCAGAAAAACTAATTTCCATTCATCATTATTTCGCTTTATTAAACTTCCAATATTAAAATGTTTTTTACCAAAAAAACGACTATCCTGTAATGGCGAAAAGATATCCCGACGAAGAAGGAGAACAGAAGGGTCATTCGAAGTATAGCAGTCGAAGAAGACAAACGTACAAGTTGAGCAAAGTGTAGAATAGTTGTATTCTCAGTATACTAATAAAGATTAATTTAATTAAAGATACAGTTCGTTATAATCCGGTATTCAGTCGAATATCAAGACTATACAAAAGAGTAATATCCGGATATGCCGGATACGGAACACTTGCCGAATATCCGTCACACCTCTAATGTTGATCATAAAAGGGTATGGGATTGGAGAGTGGATAGCCACTTCCACTTTCCACTCTATAGTCTTCAACGTAACTGCAGCATTTGCATTTTTTCGCCGGGACATACTAGAAATTTCACAGAAAATGTTTTTTTTTTTAATTCATTTTTATTAATACTTCATTTAACCATATGTACGTGCTTGAAAATTTTTAGAACTAGCTTACCTAACTTGTTAGAACTATCTTAAAACTTAAAACTTAACTAAGTCTGTTGACTTATTCTAAGAATCTATTAATCATTACTAAGACACATCACTGGATTTGAAACAACACTTAAGAACTATGTAAGGCAGCCAAGGCAAAAAAAAATAATGTACTCGTATATCAGCCGACTTCCTGTAGCAGACCTATCCCGGATCGACAGGGATCGGCGAGGGTGCTCTCTCTTTTAACCACCAGAACTGTTGGTTCTGCTTTTCGTCGTCGCACAGGTCACTGAGGAGCTTCTTCGCTTTAGTATATCGGTATCCAGACGAGACGTTAAAGATTTCAGTAAACTAAAGCGGGGAAGCTCCTCCTGTGCGACGTCTCGGCTGTTGTCCACAGTTGTCCGAGAAATGAGGAAGATTAACAGAACCTCATCTATGTCCTGGATCAGACCAGCCTTGTCAAGATGAAGCTCCTGAAATCAGGTTGTTCATCCAGGTAATTGCTCCCGCAATGTGCCTACGAGTCATCTGATTAGGAACTTGTCTACCCTTATCATGGTCGCCTTGTTATATAGGACCACATTTTTGTTATAAAATTCAAAGTGAGCACCCAAATCTCTTACATCAAGCTTGCTCCCACATTGAACCACACGGGGCTGCCGTAAGCAAGCATTAGCCGAGTAAGAGCCATGTAGCAGATTACTTCCACCATCGCATCGAGTGCGAAAGCCCCTCGATGTATTGATGTAGCCAATTCCCCAGTTGTCTGACAACAGTCTGATTCACTAGTGACTGACCGTGTTGTCTAACTATTGAGAACTTTCGCCAATTCTTTTTTGTATTCATCGAGGCCTTTCTCAACGGCGTTCTGAATAAGATGGTTTCAGACTTCTGGAGGATGATAATCAACTTCCAGTCGTCGCAAAATAGTTGAATTTTTTCGTAGGCACTTTGCAAGAGTTTAACACTGCCCTCGATCTTAGGTCCTGATCTGTAGGCAATCAAATCGTCGGCATAGGCTATCGAATGCTGATAGGATCAGACGAACTGTGTAAATATTGAAAAGTATCGGCAAGTTCACCGCACCATGCTGCAGACCATTTTTAATATTCAACGCTTCCACAGAAACTGCAATGCAATTTCTGTTGAATGGCCTATTAAGCAACGTGTACAGTAGTGGTTTACTTATACCCAATCTGTCCAACTTATAAAACAGCTCTTCCAACCATATAGTACCGAAGGCCCTTTTCAAGTCGATCAATAGGGCACCCGTGCACTTTTTTTATTCCACTGTATGCCCGACACCAATTTCGACGCGGCATGTATTGTATCATGCCCCACCTTGAAAACGAATTGGTTATCCGGAAATATGTTATTGTGCTCAATCTATTTCATCAAAGCTCTATTAATTACTTTTTCGATTACCTTGCTAATAATCGGAAGGAGATCGGAGATTTGCCGATTTGGGTGCACCATTTCCCCTCTTGCGGATCAGTTGTACCACAGCTGCTTTTCAATGCTTTATTCAAAGCACATTATTCACATTGTTCAAAGCATTATTAAATAATATGGCGTAAATTTCCATAGCAACAGAAGGAAGATGCCTTAAAATTATGTTCGATATTCCATCGATTCCCACTGACGTCTTGTTCCGTAGTGTTTCGAAGATCGCCAGTGCTCGATTTTCAATTCGTTTGCTCACCCACTGTTGCCTGTCACGAATCTGTTCTGCGATAATAACCGAAATCGCGGTATAATTCTAGTCGTTTCTCATGCTTTCGTTTATTTCAAATATGCTTGCATATTTCCAGGTGCTTCACTGCAAACCGTGGATTATACTGATTTTTAAATGAAAAGTTCGGTTTCAATTTGAAGAAAAAATGTAATTAAAAAATTAGGTTTAACGAAATTTAAGAAAATGTAATGGTTTGAAAGCAGTTTATTTTTTAATTCTATCCCATTCATCAACGTCCGTCATAAAATATTTGTTTACATTTTCCCTCACTTCAGACGAGTATTTTCTTCTTTTGTGATCTTTGGTAGACAAAGGTATTATTGTTTCGGGAATATGGTCGTTGTAATCAACAAAATCCGCCTTATGTATTGTCTGCTTTTTCTGGGTCAAGTAATTATGTAGGATACAGCACGTTTCTACCAGATCCATACAGTTGTCTACGTCTATTTCTAATGGTCTATGAAAAACACGGAACCTTGATGTAAGCCTCCCGATAGCTATCCCAGCTGTTAATCGCGCACGACCTAAGCGATAGTTGAAAATTTCCTGCGATGTGCTTAAATTTTCACATCTATCATAACCCTTCACAATATGTTGATCCAACCCAAAAATGTTATCGCCGATGAAAAAGAACGGGGTTTTCACACGTTGACCCTTTAAGGGGCTTGGAAGTGGGATATTCAATTTTCCATTTTGAAGTTCTTTATATAGACTACAATTCCTCACTGCAGCAGCATCGTCCACTCCTCCATTACCATCAACGTCGATGTATACAAATCTACTATGTGCATCGACTACAGAAATCAAAGCAATGCTGAAGAATCTCTTAGCGCCGTAATTATCACATCCAGCTTTTGGTGGAGTCTTGATCTGTATAAGCTTGCCGTCAACTGTGCCCAAGGTATGGGGAAAATGCCAAAGCGTTTCAAAATCGTTTGCAATCTCTGACCATTCCTTTTTCGTGGAAGGGGTCTAAAGACAAACAATTACAACAATTATAAAGCAAAAAGGTTACAATCTACCTTCAAATACTGGTATTCCATTGCGTCGTTTATATCATGCAGAACGTCTGGCACAAATTTCGCAATTGCCTTCCGAGATATATGGGACAAAAACTCCAGAGACCTATATGAATCGCCACTAACAATGTATCTCAAAGTTATTGCAAGCCGCACTCTCGAAGTAATAGCATAACGCATCCCTGCGTCACTTTCTCGTATTTTCAAATCCACCTGTATAAGATTTCGAAATAAAGTTGAAATGTTTACAAAAATTTAGTATTTCATATTACCAGTGCGAGAAGCTCTTCAAACTTGTCAACGGTCATTCTGCAAAAGTTACAGGATTCATTATCATCTTCCCACAAAATATCCTTTAATAAACGTTGTTCCAAACTGTTTGGTTCTCTTTTTTCTATAAATGGATTTACACATAACTTGAGCTTCCTCTTATTTTCCTCCTCGTTTATTAATTCTTTTAATTCCTTCAATGCGTTCAATGCGAGAATACAGCGAATTGCTTTGCGTTGTGACATTATTAAAATTAGTCATATTGAAATATCAACTTTCCAGTGGAAAACCCCTCGTCTATCGACGAATTTCACCGAACCACACATACTAACTTATTTATATGAACTTGTCTCAAATCCAGCCTCATTCGCTTTATAAAATAAGGTCTCTGCGGTTTTTTGGTACATTTTGAAAAAAAAAAAGTTCTTTATTCAAAATCAATTTCAATCAATCGGTGTAGAACTTCTGTGGTTTATCAGCGAAAAACTTGGCCAAGTGATTTTCAGCGGCTCTTCAGTCGGCCAGTTTTTTATCATCAAGAGAGTTTTGCAGAGACCGAAACAAATGGTAATCAGAGGGTGCAAGGTCCGGGCTATATGGTGGATGCATCAAAACTTCCCAACCAAGCTCCGTCAATTTGTGTCCAGTCATCATGATGGAAGACAACGTTCTTTCTTTGGCCAATTCTGGTCGCTCTTTCTTGATTGCTTCATTCAAACGGTCGAGTTGTGCACAGTGGGCGATCGAATTGACCGTTACGCCACGTTCTAGCAGCTTATAATAGACAATTCTCTTCCAATTCCACCAAACACTTAACGTCACCTTGTTTGCCGTCAATCCAGGCTTTGAAGTCGTTTACGGTCGGTCACCGGCCTTTGACTTGCGTTGGATATTCTCGTATTTAATCCATTTTTCATGGCCCGTAGTTAATCGCTTCAAAAGTGGTTCCATTTCGTTACGTTTCAGCAGTGCTTCACATGGTTATTCGGTCAATTAAATTTATTTACTTTAATGGCTGAAACATAACAGTGCGTCAGCGTCAGCGTTGTTTTTCAACGCACACAATTCAATGGACATTCACGAAATACTGCAGCAACCTACGTAAGTGAAAAATGAGAGAGATGAGAGGATCGCAATAAAACGTAAAACGTAATCCCAACGCACGTCATTATCGAACATGTTGGATATTTTTTTGACAGAGGGATGCGCTGTGAGAGCGAAATTGAGAAATGCTTCCCAAATTGAGAGTTTTTTTTTTCCCAAATTGAGAATATTTTGTGAGTTGCCACATTTGAGAAATGAAAACAGCTAACTAAAATTATTTTAACAACAAAAATAATTTGAATAAATACGCCAAATTAGCAACAACAACAATCCTTTTTTAATTTTTTGAACTAAGTATACATTTTCCGCAATTAATTTCTCTAACGTTGAATTGTTTGATCAGAATATTTTTTGATTTGACATTTCAGGAATTAAAACAGCTGACGGAATATTTTTTATTTGGTATTTGAGAGAGAGAGGGAGGAGCTTATTAACTCAGTGCGTCAACGCACACCCTCCGTAACATGAAGTCGACTAGCGCAACGCACTGTTGTGTTTCAGCCATAATTCAAACACCCAAACATCGAGCTTATTTGAGTAGCCTGCTCGTTTAAGATGGTTACAAACAGTCATACGGTTGATGTTTAGTGCCTCCGCTATCTCCTGACAGCTTCCGTGCCGGACTGAAGACGGACTAATGAAGCATCAGTAGTTGCAAAAATTCAAAATTTTTCAGTGACAGGCCGATCAGTGAGTGGCGCATCTTTTACATTGAAATTTTCAGAATCGATCGGAATCAAATAAACCACTCCAGAGTCCGGCGTTCACTCACAGTATTCTTACCATAAACTGTACAAATTTTTCGGCTTTTTTTTTGCAGCGATTTTCCTTTTTTTATAGTAACACAGCGTATTTCTTCAGATATTTCACTCATATTCAATTCAGTATAACTTTAAACACGAGCAACGAATTACACGGCTATCTTCACAAAAAATAAAGCTTGACATGTTACCTTTCAAACACGTTTTCGGTTGACAATCAGATTAGTGTTTCCAGATATCAGGAAACCAACACCATCTAGTGACAAAATACCGCGAAGAACTTTTATAGGTCCAATATATTTGCCGCTAAACATTTTCAACAGCTCGTTGCGTTTTGCAATATTAGCTATTTATTTGTGTTCAATTGAGAATACAGTTTTTTATTTTACTTTTGTATGTGCTTACGAAAAACAATGTTGACAAATATAAATTGATTTCTGAGTTCTCTTACTTACATTATAACTTACGAGTACAAGTTGATTTAAAATACATATTACTACACATTGAATACTTATAAACAGGTTTTATTTAATTTCTTTTTTACAGCTAGACCATTTTTTTTCTTTTGTGAAGCGAAGAATATCTTGATCGTAGTACTGCTCTTTTGAGGCAGTTTAAAATTCTCATGGGTCAATTGAAGAACTTCTGTGCGTAGTAACTTTTTTCAGTTTTAAGGGCATCAACTTGCTTCTCAAATTCTAAAATTTTCTCCTGCAACTCTTGCACTTTACCGCTACAGATTAGGGAATTATACCCAAATCGCAACAGCGCGTTCGCGCGGTCGGGCTTTGACATTTTCTGTAGAATACACATAAATCATTAGTCAAGTCGGAATAGCGCGTGTTTTCACTTTTGGCAGGCAAAGGCAATTATTTGTGTAAGCAAATAATTTTTTGTAGATATTTTAAATATACTAATTGCATTTTTTTCTTATAAAATATATTTTAGAAAGTGGATAGCTTCGAGATATTCAAGAGAGAAAATATTTTAATGATCAAACGCGCGAGTTCTATTTCGATTTAGAAAACTGAGAGCTCTTGCTTTGACGTAAAATTCTCGTAAATTCGATAAAACGCGTACCAATCCCTGTCAAAGCCCGAGCGAGCGCTGTTGCGATTTGGGCTTTATGAATGAAATGTATATAAAGGGTTGTCCAACGTAAACGCACGATGATAATTGTAAATAAAAAAAAAGTTTTCAGAGAATTATCTTAATATTTTTTATTATGATAGAAGGATCTATGACAATTATGTGTGAAACAAAATATCGGCCAAATGCTCGCCACGGCTTCGGTGGCATATCTCTATCCGATGGTCCATATTTTCAATAACTCTGAGACATAATTGAGGTTCAATGTCGTAATGTGCCGAATTATCTCATCCTTTAGCTCTTGACTTATTGACGTACACTTTATCTTTTAAATATCCCCAAAGAAAGAAGTCAAACGGTGTCAAATCACATGATCGTGGTGGCAAATTAACATCGCCACGACGTGAGATAACACGGCCATTGAATTTCTCGCGCAAAAGAGCCATTGTTGTGTTGCTTGTGTGGCAAGTGGCACCATTCTGTTGGAAGAACATGTCGTCCAGGTCAAGGTCCAAGTCCATATCCTCAATCTTTATTCAAAATTCACATCAGTGATGTTCTTGAGATGTTCAATTGTTGGGCACGACGACGAGTCGAGATTGACAGCTCTTCTGCCACACTATCGCGAACAACAGGGAACTGGGCGAGCATGCGCAGGTATTTTCACATTTCCTACAGACCCGGTTTTCTGAAATTTGCGCACAATTCTATCGATTGTGGACACATTTGGTCGATTATGCTGACCAAAAAAATCACGAAGTGCACGAAATGCATTTTGATTTGAAAGCCCATTTTCGTAAAAGGCTTCAACAATCTTAACGCGCTACTTAATTGTGTACCTCTCCATGGTTGAATTTGTCAAACACAAAAAGAAATATCAAATTAAGTTGGGCAAAAAAACTTGACGTTAAGGTGTGACTCACAATTAACATCGTGCATTATGGTTGGAATACCCTTTACATACATTTTAAAAGTTTAAATTTACCTCTTGGTGGGTTCTTCAAGAAATTCTTCTTCAGTCCCGTACTCATCGGTGTATCGAACTGATTGCTCTTTCTGCTTAATAGATTCATTAACCAAGAATAGTGCCTCACCATGGTCACTTCATCTGTGTAACCTTTCATTCCTCCTCTTATTTATTTTTCCAATTTCTTCTCTGGAAGCACTGGGATCCGGAAGATGCTCTGTTGGAACAGCATCATCTTTCAAATTTCTATTGTTTTAAGGCAAAACTCGTGTAAAATGTTTGGAGCAAATAAAAGCGTATTTGACATTTATTTTGTCCTTTTGGCCACAATTGCGCTATTGCGGGAAACTGTTGAGTTTTATGCCTGAAACACAATAGTGCGTCAGCGCTGGTATTGTCTTTCAACGCACACAATTCAATGGCCATGCAAACAATATTGCATCGACCTACGTAAATGATCAATGAGAGAGATGGATCGTAATAAAACGTAAAACGTAATCCCAACGCACGTCATTATTCAACATGTTGGATATTTTTTGACAGAGGGATGAGCTGTGAGAGCGGAATTGAGAAATGTTTCCCAAATTGAGAGTTTTTTTTTCCCAAATTGAGAAATTTTTGAGGCGACTGACATTTGAGACATGAAAACAGCTGACTAAAATTATTTTAAGGAAAAAACAAGTTTGAATGCATACGCCAAATTAGCAAAAAGAAGCACTTTTTTTAATTTTTTTAACTTTCTCAGCATTTATTTTCCGCAATTAATTTCTTTAACGTACAATTGTTTGACCGGAATATTTATTTTATTTGACATTTCAGAAATGAAAACAGCTGACGCAATATTTTTCATTTGGTGTTTGAGAGAGAGAGAGGGAATACCTGATTAACGTAGTGCGTGAACGCACTCCCTCCGTAACATGAAGTCGTCTGGCGCAACGCACTATTGTGTTTCAGCCATAATGTCACTATTTTCGGTTTAGTTTTTATACCTTTTATCTTTGGTCAAATATTGCATAAATTGCCATTTTAAAAAATATAAAATTCACAAATTTATTTTGTTGTAAACACAAATTTCGTCACAACACTGACTAAAAATTGCGCGAAACTGAAGTTGTAAACACAGCTGTCAAAGTTTTACTTAATGTGCTACGTCACACATACAACCAATGAAAAAAAATAAAGCGCGAGAAGATATTACCTTGTATATCATAGGGGCCTCAGATTTCAGATATTTCCTACCCAAATCAACTGATATCGAACTGACAGTTCATACGTTTAAATAAAGAGATAATGCCATGAACAAATGGCCACGTCTTTTGAATGTTTGTTTCTGTACCTTGGCGTAAATATAAACCATCGAAAAGAATACATAATAAAACTTGAAAAACAGTTTAATATAATATAAAAACAAAAATCAGACTGTTGTCTGATATACAAACTAAATATTGTTGCTTTTATTGTCCTCTCAATAACGTTACAGCTAATCGAGCACTCATCTTCTTCTGGCGGCGTTTACATGAGCGGAAGAAGGCGTTTATGATACGATCTCTCTCCGACATTTCTGACTTCTTCCACGCATTTAAGCGCCGTCTATGAATAGCTCATACAGAGGGGATGTAACCGACAATCTTTCAATATCTTAATCTATCAAAAAGCTTCGGGCACAGTCAAAGACTGTGTTCAGCGCCGTAGATTTTAGGAAAACATTCACTCAAGTTAGCAAAGCACCCATACCATCGTAAATATGCTTATTTAAGTAGTATTTTGAGAAAATAACCAACCACATAGTAGATTGTTTCGCGAACAATACGACGTAAGTTAATAGCACCATGTGCTTACTGATAGTTCTAGTGTGAAGTCAATCAGGTTCGAACAAGTTGAACGTGATTCGATAACGAGGAGTTTGTGGGTGTAAAAATACAGTACGTACGCTTGTCAAAATTTTTTTTATTCTACCTTTCAGTGAAAAATTGAATTTATTTTCCCACGTTTTTCCGCTCACACATACATTTGCACAAACGCCAGTTCGACATAGGAAAACAAAAGAAAAAGTGAGAAAATTCCATCACAAAAATTCACATCCGTAGTAGTCAGTGTCAGTGAAAGTGAAATAAAAAGAAAAACAGAGCCCATAAAGGACTAACTAATAAGAGATTGCATTCGATATCAAGGCAGGATATATTGTGCAGGCCATTCGCATATTCGCATTAACTTAGCGCTATTTTCTTATTGTGTTTGAATGTGTTAGTGTGGACTTGACATGTACACCTTTCCCAGAAAGCGGCGAATTTGACAATAACGGAGCCAAAATCGTTCTTTTGATATTCATCCCAGTTATTTGTATTATTTAAGGTTTACCGCATTATTTTTCGAGGTAAACTCATTAAAATCGCCAACGTTAAGGTGAGCAACCTCGGAATTTCAAAATGTCTTGCAACAAATTCCCATTCGTTTTTTTTGTTTGCTTGGTTTGGTTTTGTAATTGTAAAGAAACTTGATACAGTATTATTATACTTTTAGCAAAAGAATCCGGATTGCACGCATTGAAAAAGAAATGTCTTCACCACAGCCGCCTGTCGAAGAGGAGGGTGTCGAGGGTGTCGAGGGGGTCGAGGAGGTAGAGGATATGGAAGCTGAACCAGCTGATCCTGCTCCGGATGCGCCAGCTGAAGAACCATTCTATGGTTTCGAGGAAGTAGAACCAAACTATGAAAACAAAGATATGCCAGAGGTATTTTCAATTTGGGAGGCAAAACACACAGAAACGGGGTTTGATCCTGTGCCAGCATTAAAAAGGTAAATGCTACGAGAATGCACGTGCCCAAAGCTCACGTAATAATACGTATTTGTCTTCGTCAGACTTGCAGAGATTTTCGAGAAGGAAACAGAAATTTATATGCGTAAAGACCTGGATCCATTTGATGAACGTCATCCATATCGGACGGATCCTAGTTGCCAGTTTGGATTTCTGCTAAAGCAATTATTCCGCAAGGATCATTTTATGAATAAGGTGGGTAAAAACAACGCGTGTAGTAATTTTTTTTTTATTAAATGTGCTGGTGCTTTTAATCAACAATTGCGAAATGAACATTTGTAATAGGTAGCAATTTTTAAGTTTGTTTGACAGATCTGTCAGAAAGGTCGTTTCGTCCGAAGAAATGTTTACCAAAAACGAAATAAACGGCTGTTATCGTGTGGTGGTACATAAACCTGATGTGTGCTATTGAGTAAGTTGGTGAAATAACACATTTAAGGAACACATTAAGAGTGGTCAGTACGATCAGTTACGATTCAGTGAAACTGCATCGTATTTCTTCCTAACCTTCAAATAAAAAATATTTGTCCGAAGTACATGCCTGCATACTACCACACAAGACTGAAAGATTGCTATTGTTTAGCCCTAGAAATCATAAGACAAACGTTTGTTGCAAATGCGCTACAGGTGCTCTGTAATTTCAGTCAATTATATGAACTTCGAAGGGGTGGATCAGCATATCTCTCTTTTTATTATTTATATGTGGCTTCTTTCTCACCAATAGGTATCGACTAAGCATGTTGTAACTTCAATAATCCCTTCAAAGACCATTTCTTATATCAGGTCAAATTACCCTTTACGGTATATCCACACCTTTCGGCTCAAATTATGAGTGAATTTTGCTATCGAAGCTCAACACCTATAACTTCGCTTTACAAATCTGCCGATTGATCACCAACTCATCCATGCCACTCTGAAAGAAAAGTACGATCAGTAGTATCGAAGCACTATTCTTGCCTCGTCTTAGACAGAAGATTATTCGTCATGGGCATCGCATCTCCTGTTTATGCCAGGCTGTGGACAGCTTTCTTTAAATCCGGTCTATAGGAACTGGAGATGTTAAATTTTTAGTTTAGGTTTGAGGTTGATCAAAATAAATGTTCAATTTCTTAATGTTTCTCTGGGCAACGTTCTCATTTCCCTATCTAATTGGTTACACAATATCAGTTCAAAAACGGTTAAGTTGAGAATACAATTTTGGACGGTTTCTCAAAGAACCTCGAAAATATGTGCAACAAGTGATCAGATCTTCTTCGATATAAATTTGAAATTTCTTTAATGATTTCTTCAACAACACTTAGTACACGCAGCATTTTCAATCGTACATGTTATTCATCTAGTTATCTTGTAACATACTAAAGTGTAGTAGTTTCAAATCTGTGCCAAATACTCTTCTCATTGAAAATCGAAATATTTATTTTTGCAGCTCGTCAATGATTACCTCCGTGATAATTACTTCACCCGACAGAATATTCAGAAGAGTTCTTTGGAACTGAACATTATCGCGTGCCGATTGATTTTGGTTATCATGCCAGGTTTGGAAACATCAGCTGTATTCCAAGTGGAATACGATAACATGATCAACAGAATCTATGGTTGGGCTGAGGACAGTGTCGAACCCCTACAGAGCTATGCCACTGGTCTACTGGCAGCAGCTATGGAAGTCACGGACATTGCAGTCACATTTCGAGAGTTAAACACGCGTCTCGTGCCAAAGATGATTAAGCGACTGCATGAGTTTCAAGCAATAAATCAAAACAAAGATAACGTCCAACCACCAAGTGAGGCAAATAACTCGGTCACAGAGTCGGAGGAGAAAATCGAAAGAATACTACCGTCGTGGATGGCAGATTCAGCGCCTGTAAGTCCAGTTCGGGTTGACGAAGACAATGTTGCAACATCAAAGACTCACAATGGGACATTGGATGGTTTTCCAAACACTTCCAATTTGTCGATATTACACGAAACCTCCCGAGATGCTGGAAATACTTCACAAAAGAACCTTAAGCGGATGTACATACCCATACATCCGCACACACCGGAAACGAGTCAGATGTTGATTATAAGGTATCTTACGTCCATGGGTGAATATCAGGAATTCCTTGGATTGGTGTTTGAGAACAAGGCAATGCAATTGATTTGTGAATACATCAAGAATCTGGAGAAGCGGGACACGTGTCTGGCGTTTGAGGCATTAAAGTACCTCGCTTCACTGCTCTGTCACAAGAAATTCGCCCTTGAATTTATCGCCAATGGCGGCCTCAAGGTTTGTTGTTCAATCAAATTTTTGACTGACACCTTCAAATTAGATTTATTTTTAATCACAGCTCCTTTTGAAAGTCCCACGTCCAAGTATAGCAGCAACGGGCGTTTCTATCACACTCTACTACCTGGCCTACTGCGAAGATGCAATGGAACGAATTTGTACAATGCCCAAGTCTGTCATCATTGATTTGGTGAAATATGCACTTTGGCTGCTCGGGCGGTCGTATGATTCCGGGAAATGTCATGCGACAATGTTCTTTGGTTTGAGTTTTCAATTTAAAGTAATCCTAGATGAGTTCGATGCACAAGATGGCCTGAGAAAACTTTACAATGTGGTATGTAATTTGATGCGAGCAGAGGGACACTGATTTGATTGTTTCGGTTTCAGATTTCGATTTTGAAGATTCTCAATCCACCTAGCAATGATGACGATGACAATGAATTGCCGATTAATGAAGATCTTGAATGCGCATCAAGACAGTTAGTTCGACATGTTTGCGTTGCTCTTAAGCGTTATATGGAAAGTCATTTGTTTTATAAGTACAATTTGTTTATGCGTCAACAGTGTCCAACATCAACGGAGTTCTCGCATTCCGTGACAAAAGCAACTAAAGCCTCTCTGGAGCAGATAAGCGAACAAGTGCGAACACTCCAAGAGAACACACCTGTTCGTGGTCACTGGGCACCAGTTGATCAACTTCTTAAATTAGGCGGCATACAATTGTTGCTGAAAATTATTGCATTTTCATATGAATGGAACAATGCTGGAAGGTAAGTCGATTTGTTGTTATTCACCTCTCCATTTTCCCAAGTGACTTCCTTCTCGTCTTTATCTCTACCAAAGTCGTTAAACGTGAGACCCATACTGTTACAGGTTACATATCGATGGATCTTCGAATTGCAGGTCTATTCATTCTAATTTAAATGAGCGATTGTTTAAGGTTAGGCTTTTTCATTCGTAAAGAATGTGAAAAATTAGACGTCGTCAACCATTGTGACCAGCGCTCATTTACAATGACATTCCAGCTGTCATATCCAAGCCAATTTGCCCGCTGCCGTCTTAGCAGCCAATTCGTTACTCCCTCACTGCATCGAGCTTTTAATGGGACAAATTAGTTTTCGCACTTGTACAGTCGCAGGATCTCTTAGAGATCTCAACAAATCCGACTGTCCATATGGTATTTTACCCCACTTTCTGATGATGTGTTCTTCATTGCTGGCAAAACCATTGTGTATGCTTTTCCGCCCATCCTACTGTTCTCAACTCTTTCCGAGCAGATGAAAAAATGCATTTCTGCACCAGGTCCATAAAAAAGGCGATTCATCCTCTCGTATCAACTACCGATATGTCCATTCTTTTCAAGGTCATAGAAGCTCTGCTTAACAATCAGCTAACGGGCTAACATCTGCAATTTCGAAACGATTTTAAGGCCCTTATACTCACAAATTTCAACCGCCACAGTGACCAAACCAGAGCTGTCTTTGACATATGTTGTTTTTTGGTGTGTTCCTTTGCCTATTTTTTTGATTAAGATGCATTTAAAAGCATTACCAAACAAGAGCGAAAAATCTCGAAACACGAAGAAAAAATGACCGGCAACAGGTCCACTAGTTATTTAATGGTATATCTCACCGAAAACCATTCTTTACACAATTCCGTCGAAAGGGAGATTGTTGCACTTGATATTTCTAAGACCCGAAATCACCACTGCGCTTGCTAGATACAGTCATTTGACTATCTAAAACACCATCACTGCTTCAGTGAATTAGCATTCAAACCCTTCTTCAGTTTCCTCACAATACCTGCCTTGCAAGGAATGCTCATCTGTTTACTCTTGAGCCTATCTTCGGTCGTACTGTGAAGTTTAGATATTCGTTTCTAAGCCGCACTACACGATTGTGGAATGTCTTATCACACACGGTTTTTCACCAACATTATTAAATATTAAAGCCAATGTGCATCAGCACCTCTCACGTTTCCCTCTCCAACTACCCGCGTTGTATTACTTTAAAATTATAATGGTAGTAAACTCATTGAATAAAAAGCTGTTAATGCTAAAAGTTGTGCCCTCGGAACACTTAGGGTAGGTGAAATCAATTGCACCGAGCTTTATTTATTGTTAATATGTAGCTAATGGCATAATTGGAAGTGAAGAGATCGTCTCATGCCTAATGGAAGCACCCATTTGGAATGTCTTGTAATATCGCCGTGTCCCATCACCTACATGAATTGAATATGAAAATGTTTGCCCAGAGAATGCAAGAATTTGATTACAACCCGTTCAAATGATGATATTTCTTTTTGGACGCCACAGTGTACCTAAGCCACCACAGGGCTCTTTTTAATTGCCACAGTCTACGACTGAAGGACGCTACAATAATTGGAAAGACGTGGAGTAAACTGATTTCCGTCCATCGTTTAGGTGTCTACGAACCCGTCTTATTAGTTTTGCATCCATCAGTGAAGAGTCAACTTATCAACTATTCACGTTGTTTCTAGGATCAAATATTTTAACCTCGTTTTCTTCGTCTTGGTTGTGGAATCTTCTCCCGAAATAGCGTTATTTTGAAAGCTTATCTAGACCGTATACTTGAATATACTACAGGTCTGAAATTAGTCTGCAAATGATTAACCAAAACGTCTCCTTTTTGTCTTTCAAACGTAGGACCTTCTGCCTCCAACTACACTTCCTTCAACTTTCTGCTTCTCGTTCGAATTTTGTAGTATTTTGCTTTTAACTGCGTTAAGACTGCGTGTAAGACTAAATGATTGCTGTACACACGACAAATTAAAAATCAAATAAGCTACTTGGTCTTTGTCCCTACAGAATTGGAATTCACAGATATCAAGAAGCTTTCGTGACTTTTCTTTGTATCGGAATCTGCAGACTCTGATCAGCTTTACGTGACTCCACTCGTAGTTTCGGCGGAGTATTTCTTATTAGCAGTCAGAAGAAATACGCTACCGATGTCTTCGCAACCTGTTGCTTCCCTGTTTCGTTTCTGGCTTGCATAGTGAAGGACGGATTAAGGACATCAATCGTATTATTTCACAAAACCTCTTGATATTATGTTTTATTCTTCTCCCGAAAATTGGCGACGAAGGGACACCAGGGCCGGGCAGATGCAAAGCATATGTGGAATGCTCTCCACTCACTCTTCCATTGCTCAGTTTTTTTTGGCAAATGTCATGCCCTCCGCCTCGGAAATTTGTCATACAATTAATACCATTGCTTTTATGTTCTACCTACCAGAAGTTCATCTAATTCATTGATATTCTTACATTTTCAGGGCTGAAACAGTGCGTTCCGCTTTAGACGTTCTCTCGATATGCTGTGTTGTGTCAAAAGTGTTTGTAGCTTACTGTGATCGTCTTGAGCTACCCGATAATTTATCATCATCGGGAATCTATGCCATACTGGGAGCTGCCGTCGGTGACATAACAACCGATGCCGACGTGCAAAAGTCCGCTTTAGCCGTAGTGTGCCACTGTGTTTGTTCACCCATCGCAAGAGTAAGTTCAGTTAATATTAAATCATCAGATTATTCTTAACTAACCATTTTGATGCAACTCCTAGGCACAACCGTTGCCCAGCATAAAATGCTTTGGCTCTTCGAGGAAAAAACTCCACAACAACAGGTTCTCGGAAGAACTTATAGAAAAAGTATGGGAATCTGTTTGCTCTAATAATGGTATCATTGTGCTCTTGCAACTTATGCAAATAAAAGTTCCTATCACCGATGCAGACTGTATTCGTGGTATGGCATGCCGTGCTTTAGCCGGACTGGCTCGATCAGCACGCGTCCGGCAGATAGTGGGTAAATTGCCACTCTTCGCCAACGGGCAGATACAACACCTAATGCGTGACCCCATTCTGCAAGAGAAACGTGCCGAGCACGTGCTATTCCAAAAATATGCCCTCGAACTGCTGGAGAGAGTTTCGGGGAAAGGAAAACCGCTCAACAATCAGTTGGACCCATCGCTGGCCAACATTCACAAGGCAAATGTTGTTGCCCAAACCAAAATCCAGTACAACGAGCAACAGCTTTTCCAATTGATATACGATCACCTAGAGTCGAAAGGAATGCACGGATCAGCTCAAATGTTGCAAAAAGAAGCCGGTCTGACAACGTCAACAACACTCACTAAAAATTTCCACCAATCACCGTTTGATTACAAAGTAATGCCAACGAATGTCATCGCGAGAACACGATTGCGAAACCGAAATCAAGACGTTTTTCAAGCCATCAACGGAATGGCGGGAGCTGTAGGTAGTGACCCAAATCCAAGTCCAAACCCCAATGCAAGCTCCACAACCACAGAGATCGTGACGCCAATTAAGCTAGTGAAAAAGTCAAACCCCATCACCAATTCAACAGCAAACAGCGTTAACAACAGTTTTGTTTCTGCGTCCACATCTGCACAGAGATCATTACAGAAGCAAATATCCTCATCACCCTTCACCGGGCAGTCAGATCAGCCACAAACACCCACCATAACTCTCAGTACGATCGTGACTGAATATCTGACAAATCAGCATGCGTTGTGCAACAATCCAATGACAACATGTCCTCAGTTCGATCTCTTCACCCCACACAAGTGCCCCGATCCACAACCAAACAGAGTTCTAGGTCCAAACCTAAATTTGACCAGTCGCTGGTTCAGATCCCAAGCTGGCTTCAATACGACCCGGCTAGACCGACGGTATGTTCATTCGAATTTCGCCACATGGCGTACAATTCGATCCAACGATTACAATGATATTCAATTCACATGTTGTAACATATTGCCAACGAATAATCTAATTATTGTTGGTACGCAACAGGGTGAAGCGAAAGCGTTCAGCTTGAACGAGGGCACCGAACAGTTCTCGTCTGTGTGTCACAGTTATCTGATCGATAGCATTCAATCGAATAGAAAGGGAAATCTGGTGTTGACATCCTGCTCATGGCGATCCTTGCTGTGGAACATTGAACGTAATGAATTTGAAAACACACTTCAGTTTCACGATGAATTTTATTGTGAGTTCAGCAATGTGAATCAAGACAAAATATTGGGAACACAAACTTATGTAAGTACATAGGCGCGTAGGCGCATACGCGGCTGACGCTTCTCTTCCTCTTTGCTGAATTCTCTTTTCATTCTCATTTCAGTCAGCAATTATATACGATCTGAATACGGGGGCCAAACTTTCAACATTCACACCAACAATTGCAAATCAATACACCAAAAACCGTGCCACTTTCTGTCCGTCGGATGAGCTTATTCTATCAGGTAAGTCCTAGATAAGAAAAACACACACATTGGATGCCTCATTTCATTTTCGTAGACATCAGTGTTATGTGCCTTGCCTTGTACACAGCACATTGAAAAACAAATAAGAGTTATAATAGGAAGTAGAACTGAACTCTTTCCCAACCTAACCGAACCATTCCAGTGCTTTCTGCACATATACTGCTTCCATCTTGCAGCTTGACTTCTTGATTCGAATTCCTCGATAGACCGAAAATGTGAGGTATTCTTCTTGGGCAAGAATACATAACACGTGCTATAATTATTCGAGGACCCAACGCCGTATTCTTGCTATTCACATGATCAATGTGACCAAACCAGTGATGTCAAAGGAATTTTGCGCATTGTAATATACTTCTTGTAACGCTACAGTCGGCGGTTGAACCTAAATCTCAATCAACAAACCTCTCGATCTAGCACGGTGGTTTGCTATCTGGTTGCTAATACCGCACACCAAGTTGACGTAGATTTGGACGTCCTCTGCTACGTTGTCCCACTAGTTCAGAGTCGAAGACTTCGGGTTGGAGCAGTTTTGTCAATGCGCTTTACATAGCCTATTTAGTTTAGGAGTTGAATACTAAACGCTGCCCTAGACGCAAGTCGCCACTGAAGTTCTTGGTTGAGTCTTCTTTCTCTTGAAAACATTAAGGGTTTCTTCATCCGCTTTTGATGATTTTTTTGACTGGGACGATGTCTTATACAAATTCAGTTTGGTCGTTCGAGAGAGGGCTCTATTATTGAGCCCAAAAAACAGCGGTTGGGAAGAGTTTTTCTGCGTTTGATCTCGGTACTAATTTTATTTGTACTTCTTGCCGAGGAGCCGCGGTAGACTTCATTACCTCGAAAGCATATCTGCCTGTGGTGACGTTGTTGCCAAGTATACACTTCTTTTTGGGCTCGTTTACTGGCAGACTCATTTAAGGCGCTTCCGTTTCAATGCCTGCAAACACCTCATTGACAACGCGTGCCTTTTCACAGTCAAGGTCCCCGACTCAGTCGGGCTAGGACTCAAAAATAGTCGTACAGAACAAGAACCACTGGAACTACCAACAATTCTATTCGGATTCATTCTTCCCTAAGTGCCGTCAAACAGCAAGTTTGTGATGAAGATCTTAGCACTAAAAATCAGCATCATTGTCGGTGTCATCAATGGACACTGTCTCATATGTAGGTGAACATGCTAGAAGACTGCGCGTTTTGGGAAACGGTTGTTTGAAGAAACTGCTTAGATAAGGAAGAAGTGGAGAACATTCTACATATTCCCTGTACCTGGTCAACCATGGCGTCCCTTCGAAGATAGAGAGCATTTGTGACCTTAGTGAGGCACCAATTAGTAAAGTAACGCGTCGTCGAAAGCTCCTAATGGTATCCCACAAGTGGACAAATAGATTAACCCATGTCAATCTATGTGGCATCACTTCCACTCGGAGGCCATGGGGCCCATTGCGAATCCCTACTTTTATTGGGTACACAAACTTAAAACTTTTATTGGGTCACCTAGTAGCTGAAACCACCCCGTGCTCTTTATGAATCTCGGGAGATCCGATATATCTGCATTCACTAGGTCCGCAGTCTCTGTGAATAATCGATGTCCCAGTGAGACTAGGCGCCGATTTGGCTACTTTGCCTATGGCCAGAATCTCTGCTCGGACGACACTGCACATGTTGGGGAGTGTAAATGATTCCTGTTTATATATGGTGTCCGAGTAGAGACCGGAAAAAGGGCAGTCTCCCTGACATTCGATAACCACTTGTCCCTGTCCGGAAATAGAATTGACCACATCTCCATAGTCGGCTTGTTTCCACAAGGAGAACTCCCTTAATCTGAGAGCGCTTTTTCGGCGCAACCTTTTATGAATAAGCCCAGAGGAAGGAGATGAAGTATCATGTCCAACCCTGCTTGCGGCGTGCTCCTTATAGCTCCCGTTGTACAAACAGCGGCTGATCTTTGTACTTTGTTGAGCGTGCTCATGCAGCTTTTTGTGTTACTAGCAGTCACTCTGGTCTAAGTACCCTTCTCAGCCGCTTTAACCTATCGATCTTCTGTTCACAAGTGGAATGACTTCGATCGGGCGGCTGTGCAAGGTCCGCGACAATGAAACGTGATTGTAAACTTTTCTCCAACAGCTATTTCTTCCTTTCTTACTGACAATGAACTCAACGCCTGCCCGCTCTTTAAAACAATCAGCCTCCTTATCGTCTTCATTCTTTCCGAGAAATAGCTCATTTCATGGCAATACACATTTGAAATGGCGAATGTAAGATTATTTGATCAACTGAAGTAAAAAAAAAAATCATCGGGGATAATTCATGTTCCACCCAGTTACAGACGTATATCATTGCCAAGATACCAACTTATGCTGATGTTTATGAATTTCTATTTTAGATGGTGTCCTTTGGGATGTACGTTCCGGAAGGGAAATTCACAAATTCGACAAACTCAATCAGACACTATCCGGAGTTTTTCATCCAAACGGACTTGAGGTAAGTTACGATTTCAAAATGCAATTCATTTTAACCGCTTGTTGACATCCCTCAGATCATCTCCAACACAGAAGTCTGGGATCTACGGACATTCCATCTTCTTCAAACAGTTCCTGTCCTAGATCAATGTCTTGTTAAGTTTTCTCCAATGAACGTTCTCTATGGTATCAGTTTGGACATTGACAATCGTGTTGATTTCGATGATACAGCAAATTACGATACGAGCTTTAAAGTCCTGGATAGCTACGATTACTCCAGCATAACAACAGTGGATGTTAAAAAGCATATTTATGATTTAAGTGTTAATAGCAATGGAAGCATCATAGCTTTGGTTGAAATTCAACCAGCATATGATTCGAAGGAGGAGACCTTTGTCAAGATGTATGCAGTTGGTATGAAAAAAAACGACCAACAAGAAGAAGTATGTCAATCAAATTGCACTGAGCTGGGGTGAGGTTTCTAAATGTGTTATTGAATTTGCAGGAAGAAGATGAGGAACCAGAATCCGATGAGGCATCCGACAGTGAATCAGTTCGTGGTAAGAAAACTACCATTTACTCCAGTCATTTGCTTTCCTCACTTGATTGACCATTTCCTCGTGTTCTTATTTTATTGTTTTTTTCTTAGTGTTTGACTACGATGAGGGCATCCGTGGTCAGGGGCGTCGACGTCGAAACAATGATGATGATGACGACGATGACGATGATGACGAGGACAGATGGATCGATCTTGATTCGACATCTGGAGACGATGATGCCGACGATAACGACCAAAACGGTGATGCAGATGAGGATGAAGCATTCGGTATTAACGATAATCAGGACAGTTCATCAGGTTCAAGTGAACCACTGTTTGAGGTGATAGATTTTTGATATGTAATGCTTTTTTATATTATGTAATAAATATATATACATAAATATCCGCATATATATATCTATATATATGTAGATATGTAACGGAAGCTGCAAAAGAAAACAAACCTACAAATTTCCTGTACACGTAACTTAGTTAATCTATAAGAAAACAGAAAATCGAGATTGTTAATGTCAGTACCGTTATAATTGAAAATAAAATAAAGAGAGCGCTGTGTTGAATGTATAATATTGGCATTTACATCTTCAGACATGGGAAATTATTTAATTATATCCAACCACCTAGAATTGGTTCAGTGACTTCAGTGACAAAATGTTATGTTTTATATGAATATGAGTTATAGTATGAATGTAAAATACATGTAACAGTTTTATAAATTTAAATTATTTGTAATAAGCATTTAAACTTGAAAAGACTACAAGGTTTTTAATTACAAACTCTACATTGACGCAAAGAGGATAAGCCGAATGATTCGTCGTTAGGATATTTACGGAGCTTCCTCTTCGATTGGGCCAGAAGCAGGCTTTTGTACTTGAGACTATTCGGTTATATTTGCTTTGTGGAGAGTGTGTTTTTATAAATTTAGTTGAATCAAATGATTGTGATTGAAAGCGAGGTTAGGCATCCTCTTAACCAAAGGAAAGCATTTAATCGTTTCAGCCGTTTCAGCAAATACCTTGTAGCCCAGTGAGTTGTACGCAGATCTGTTTTACTGGGTTTTTCAATAGTTTCTGTGGTATTTTTATGGTAAAAGTTGAACACATTTTTGGTACAGTGAAAGCTCCCATAAGGGAACAGCGACGGTCGCAGCACTTTTGTCCGGCTAAAAGAGTTGTCCGTTCATTGGATAATTAAAAAAAATATATTTTTTAATGGCAAAAAAACAAAAATTAAATTATTTCAACTGTAATTCAACATCTAACAAAAAAAAGAGTATTTCAGTGTATGTTTATTATTTATGTTTAAACAATTTAGTTAGCATTGTTTGTTTCTTTCCTGATTCATTCCCAACAGTATCCATATGGGTTCGCAACTTGAAAAGCATCTGAAGAGCTTTTCCATCATTTCTCTTCGTAACAATTTTTTTTAGTTTCTCAACTCCAATTTGCGCCTCCTTGTATGAGCTGAATGTCATTTCATCTATACCTCCGGACCTTCTTCGTCATCTTCAGAGCTGCTGCCGATATCGACGATGTTTTGAACTTGAGCTTCTGCCATAATATCATTGTCTATGTGCACATGTCCATCAATGTGTAAGTTTTGAAATGTTTCTCAGATGTGCCAATGGTAGATCATCTTCTGAGTCAAATTGATGAAGTTCTAACCTGAATTGTGGGCCAAATCTAGATTTTTTAAAACAGTTTATGATAGTTGTCGCTTTTATGCAGTGTTAATATGCTTTCTCATGCAGTGTTAATGAAATAGGTGGCAATCAGCATTGTAATTTTGCGTAAACGAAGATAACTTTTCTAAATATTACTTCACATCGTCAGGGTTAACATCTGACGCTTCACCACAAATGCTCTTGTGTGCTATAGCATGGCGTTTACGAAATTTCTGAAGCCAACTTTTTAAGGCCTGGAAATCTTCAAGACCTGAACGTTCGCCAATAAGACAGAAGAAACAAAATACGACAACAGAGCACAGCAGAAATAAAATCTGTTATCCTTTTGAGTAGAGTCAAGGATTCGATGGCATGTGTACCACACACTGTCCTGTTGCTATTGTGTTGTTTCCTTGTAGTCAGTTCTTTTGTAAAAAGATACTTGAACGTTTTGCTGAAAAAAATGTCTAAAAAAAATGAATTACATTTTCCAAATTGCAGCTGATGTTGCCGTCCGCGTCCGGGTAAAGAAGTGTCCGCTAAAGGGAATATAAAATGTATGGAACTTCAATTCAAGATCCACAGTCGTGAGAAACTGTCCGCCCAAGGGGATTGTCCGCCTAAGAGAGTTGGCCGTAATGGGAGCTTTCACATATAAAAAGCTTATATTTAATCCATCAGATATTGTCCATCATGGTCTATTACTTTCTTCCAATGTTCTGAAGGAGACATTTTGGCTCTTTGTAAAAGTCAGGAGGTTAGGTTAGTCAGGTTAAAACAGGTTTTCAGGTACGTTTTAATGTCATCGGAATTGAACTGCCTTCCATCCAAATCGTTTTGGAGAGAACAGAGCAGATGGTAGTCAGAAGGCGCAAGGTCTGGAGAGTACGATGGGTGCTACATAACTTTCCAGCCAAATGAATTTGTGGTCTGGCGTTGTCATAATGGAAAACAAAGCCTTTCATATTCGCCAACTCTGTTCGTTTCAGACACTTCGAAGCGATTTTATGGGCGATGTTAAACCGCTAAACGATCTCCCGTGTCGTCAAATGCATGTGTCAATGCTAATTGCACCCAACTCTTGATCGTTGTCTGTGGTGATTGGATGTCCAGAGTGAACAGCATCAACAAGGTCTGTATTTCCTGGGCGAAAGCGTGTAAACTACCGTTGACAAGTGACAATCTCCATACATGCTGCAAATATCCCGTTGAACCTCTGTCGCTTTGACCCATTTTTAAAGCAAAAAAAAAACAAAATATGCGAAAAAATATTGAGCACTTAAAACGCTGATCACAACAATTTCTCCTAACAATGTGAAAGATAACCCTCTATTGGAATAAACAGCAAAAATTGAATAACGGTATACAATGAGGTTTCCTGAAGCGATAAACACCACTTTCAAAAACAAAAAACCGCAGAAATTATTGATCAACTCAATAGTTCAATATTTATGAAATGAACTGCTATAGTGGATTCTAATTTGCTACCTGTCCTGCGCAATAACCAAATTTTGACACTTGTTTTTGTCGATTCGGTCGACAATCGACAACCGCTTTCCTTTTTTTCATCCGAGTCAGAAGTTTTACCCAAGTTATTTCAACAATCCGAAACAGCAACAGTTGCTAAGTGCAGTTCGTATGTGGGGTAAACGTTCGCCCCGAGGTAGACAAACTTCTTAATAATAATAATAATAATGGCGGCGCTACATTCCGATGAGGACCTGGGCCTAGCGTCTAATCAAACACAAGTGTTGTGCGCGCTATTGTTCTCGCACAATTGGAGGGGACCTACTGTTTAATGCCGATTCCGGATTTTGAGCTCGTAGTGTCAACACGTGTGCTCCGAGTTTTATCAGTGAATTTTATCAGACATACATACATATAAATTTGTGGAAGTTTAATTGAATTTTTGAATTTTTGATAATTTAGTGAGTATGGAGGAGAATATTCCTCCCAATGGACAATCGGTCCCACCGGATAAAGAATACATAAATCGAGTTATTTTGCCGTCTCAAATGCTCAACGAGGCGGAAAAAAATAAAATTTACAGCAATATGGATTGGTGGAATGACGCCGTGCCATGTACAGCTAATAAAGCCAACGAGGGACAGTTAGACGCCGAAACTACCGTTCCGTCTGAGAGTGGCGTCACGCCACAGAATATTGTACCAAACAAAAACGTAAACCTGATCAAATGCAATATACACCATGGGTTTATAGGAAACGGCGACACATCCGTAATTGGTGAAAACAACACCAACAAGTTAATGAGGAAATTCCTGGAGTCTCGAGGAAAAGAAGAGGAAAAAGGTCAAAGTATCAGTGGAAAAAAGCGGCATAACGAAACGCACATCATTAATAAAAAGCGAAAGGTGTTCGATCCAAATAATAGGTTCGACACACTAAGGAATGACGACGTGGAGGACGAACCGAGTCAACAGAAGAAGAAGCTGAACCAACAACAACAGCAGCAGAACAACTCATCAAATAAGGAGACGGATGGAAGGAACACCCGGACTGAAGCAGGGACTGAGAAGAAGCAATGGTGCCCACCTATATTTATCAGAGATGCAAACGTGAGAGTATTGCGTGAGTATTTTAATGACATTAATTACAATAGTGATAACTATAAATTTATTAAAAATGGAATCAATAAATTTAAAATATATGTAAGGGATGTTGAAGTGCATAGGCACTTGTTAGTTCTTATTGAGAAAATGAAAGGGTTAGCATTCTCATTTATGCCAAAGCAAATGAGAAAGTTTCATGTCGTACTAAGGGGCATGTCCAAATTTTATAACGCGCAGGAAGTCCAGGACGAATTAATGTTGCTGGATCCCTCATTGAGGGTATCAATTAAAGATTTTAGGACCCCCCGTTCTAAAAGGGAAGAGATCAGATTAGAACTTTTTTTCTGTACATTAGAGAACAAGGAAAGCCTAATCAAAATAAAGCAAATCAATTATATTTTAAACCATAGAGTCTACTGGGAGAGTGTAAGAAACTCAGGCCCAAAACAATGTTTCCGTTGCCAGGGTATTGGCCACATCGCAAGTTTTTGCACCGCTCCCCCTAACTGTGTCAAATGCGACAAAGCCCATGAAAAGGGAAAATGTGAGGTTCCTCCGGAGGTACCTAGGGAAGAAATTTACTGTGTAAATTGTCAAATGAAAGGCCATCCAGCTAGCTACAAAGGCTGTCCCAAATGGGTAACATATCAGAAAAGAAGAGATGACCTCAAAGAGGCATCTCGAAATAAAAGATTGGCTTTAAGGAGCTCAGTTGTTGGAGAGGCTTACAGGCCTCACCGGGGAGACTTCTCGTACGCTGACGCGGTTAGGGGTCATACAAATGAAAAGGTCACTTCAAATCAAAAGGGACAATCTGTTGGTGTCTTCGCAGATTTCTGTAACGAATCAGAAAAACTATTCGGTGTTCCACTTGAGGATTTGATGCAGAAATTTGAGGAGTTTTGGCCCAACTACCTAAGGTTGGATAACCTTAACAAAAAAAAATTCGCATATATAAACTTTATTTCTTCTTTAACATGTCCATAAACCTATCTATTATTTCGGCAAATATAAACACCCTATCTAATGAAAAAAAAATTGAAATTGACCTACTATTAAATGACAGGTCTCCCACAGCACTGTTGGTACAGGAGACTTGTCCTTCGGCACACTCTAACAGATGTCGTTTTAACGACAAATACGATTTCATCAGAAATAATGACGGTAGAGGCACTGGTATCTTCCTACGAAACTCTATTTCTTTCTCTCAATATCTCTTTAATAATATTGTTATTTCAGCAACGATTGCTACCACTCCAATTTTTCCAACGAATCAGTCCATTAAATCTTTAGCCATTGTTTCGGTATATGTATCTCATAGAGCGGGTGCGGCCCTTACCGCGGCCCTTAATTCACTTTTAAATACCCTAAACAATTTCGACTACATAATTGTTGGTGGAGACTTCAACTCCAGACATCCACTTTGGGGTGATGTTAGGGAAAATGATAATGGCAGGCACCTTGCTCTGTAGTTACAAAACCATCTAATAAATTTTGATATAGTTAAAGCCATTGGGCCTTCGAGACCTAGTTCTGGCTCACATATAGATTTCTTCCTCGTTTCCTCTAACTTAATTGCAAATGACAACATTTTTTGTATTACAACAGATCAACTCTCGGACCACCTTTCAATAAATTTAGGCCTTCAACTTCCAAATGCGACATCTTTACCAGTAATCCCACAACATTTTAACAGTTTTAAGCACGTTAATTGGCCAAGCTTCAATGCTTCTCTGAACTCTGAACTGGCTGATCTTGACATCCCCACTGACAGGAATCTTTCCAATGCTGAAATCGAAGATCTGATAGACTCAATCACTACCACTATCAATAACTGTCTGTCTAGCTATAGTAGAAATGTAAACATACGTCCCAATTGGGTTAACGTATCGGAATTTACAATTAGCCTATTCAGAACCAGAAAAAACTGGAAAACTAGATTGAAAAGAATTTTCCGCCAGTTTGGTGATCGTAACATTCCGAGTTATTTGGAGCTGTCAGCGAGGATAAGGTGCCTTAGCAAGGTCATCAAGGACAGAGTCAGAATTGAGGTTAACGAACAGTTGAGAATAAAGCTCAGAAATTTGAAACCTTCAGCAAATGTCTTCAAAACAATTAACCAAATAACAGGACGCAAAAAAATCCCAAATACAGGGACTAGATTAGTTAGCGGCAATAGAACTTGCTCCTCGGACGCTGAGAAGATTGAAGCTCTGGGTGATCACTTTAAGGAGTTATACTCACTAAAAGTTCCAACTCATGATGTGGTCAACACCTTGGTGGTGGAAACCTTTAACACCTCATTCAATATTTGGAACCAGAACCTCACACTAACCAATTTCTCACCTCTCAACAAATCAAATGAGGTAGGGGGTCAACTCTTTGTGCCTATAAATGATGTAGAAATAATCATTTCTTCATTAAACAATAAAAAATCTTGCGGGTTAGATAAAATTTCAAATTTCATTATCCGGAAATCAAAAACTGTTCTTGCAAAATTCCTTACACCCATTTTTAACAACTGCCTTAATAATTGTTATTTCCCTATCTCTTGGAAAAAAGCCAAATTAATACCAATCAAAAAAAGTAATTGTCCAAACTCAGTTGATAACTATCGTCCCATTTCTATGCTATCTAATTTAGGAAAAATTCTAGAAAAAATCATTCTTCTCAAAATTCAAAGCACATTAGATGATAATGAACTTTCCCAACATCAACAATTCGGTTTTAAACGAGGTCATTCTACTGAACATGCCCTGCTTTACTTACAAAACAAAATCTTAAACAACCTAAGGTCTAAAAAATGCACCGTTGCTTGCGCTCTAGACCTTACTAAAGCATTCGATTCCGTATGGCATGGAGGCCTAATATATAAATTGTTTTATCTAAATTTTCCACCGCATTTAACCAAAATTATCAAAAGCTTTCTTACAGATAGATCACTCTCTGTGTTCTTTGAAAATCTTCTTTCACAGCCCATCCCAATTTCGAGGGGCGTACCGCAAGGTTCTATATTGGGACCCCATCTCTTTAACTACTACCTATCCGATTTCCCTACAATAAACATTAATTCTGAAGCTATTTTGTATGCTGATGATACCTTCCTGCTCAGCCACCACGAGAAGCCGCATGTTGCATTAGATGCGATTAAAACACACCTTAACGTAGTCCTCCCCTATTACAGAAGATGGGGTATAGAGTTGAACTTAAGAAAATGTGAACTGATATGCTTTAGAAATGCATCAGGTAGAGCCCATCACTACACGGTGCGTGATAGTCGCAATCTCAAACTTCATGTTGAGGGCAATCAGATACCACTTAAAACAACAGTCAAGTATCTAGGAATAAATCTCCATGAACGATTGAAAATGAATCACCATGCCCGGCAAGCTCTTATTAAAGCCAAAATTGCAGCAGCCAAGCTAAAAATACTGCTCAATTCTAGAGAGGTAGAATCTAGAACTAAAATACTCATATATAAGACCCTAATCCGCCCCCTTATAGCCTATGGATTCCTGATTTGGTTCCCTATCACTCCCAATGTAGCAATGGAGTTGCACAGATTTGAGCGTATGATAGTTAGAAAATGCATATCGAAACACAAAAGACCTGGAGGTAAATGGTATAGCAACAAAACCATTTATAGGGAATCAAGAATAACACCTTTACTTGACTATCTTGTGGGCCTGAGTAAAAGGAGAATTTCTGCACTACAATACCATGAGAATCCACTTATTAGAGGAGTTTTTGAGGAAAATATTGATTGGTCGGTAGGTGGCCGTTATTATACATCACCAATTAGTATCCTCAATGAGGGATCCAGCTCATTTTTCATCGTCCAGGATAACGATAAATTGCTTACGGCACCCTTTTACAAGAAACAAATTTCAAATACCTACAGAGGCTGAAGACTTGAACATCCCCTTACTATTTTTCCTTTCTACTTAATACTAAATGTACAATTATATTACCCTAAGCTCACGCAATACTCTAAAATGAACTTAAGATTGCTTCATTTAACCTAAATAATTAAACTAAATTGAATTATATTAATTACGGAATTATATCCTTATTTATTACCTATACATTAAATGATGGTGTAATCTAGTTTAAAATCACATTACTACTGAATTTAAACATTTATTTATAATTATCTAAAGAAAAGACTGAATTTTCATTTTCTTATCATGAATGTATATTTTGTTTACTAACTCCTTAGGTTATTAAAAACTATTTAATAATATTTATGAATTTTGTTCAAAACTAACTATACAATAAATAGTACCTGAATTAAGAAATAAAAAAATATATATATATATATATATACAATTACTATTAAGATTGAAATCTACTACAATGTAATAAAAAGCCATTGGCTGTGTGTCTCGAAAGAGACAGAAAATAATCTATGAAATCATAATGATTCTAGAAATCAGGGTATATATACCCGTCTTTGTTGCACACTACTAGTGTAGGGATGAGAACATATTGCTCTTCATCTCCGTTATTGTTTTATTCTTCCTCTCCTTCTATCCTCCTTTTGTTGTTGTAGGTTAAGATATCCAGTAGTACATCTGTCATATTGAGTGGACAGAAACACACAGACTTATAGAGAAATTCTCTTTCAATATTGTTCCTTTATTCGATCCGTACACATAATCGAGAAAAATGTTAATATTAGAATAGCCAGACCACTTCTAAGTCGGCAGCAATAATTTTAATAAGCTATATAAACTTCTATACTGTAACTTAAAATGTATATCTAAAAAGAAAAATCTCAATAAAAATACATACATACATACATACATGCCGACTTTAAACGGCGGGATTAAGAAGCTTTTTATAGACAGTTATACCCTTTGAGCATCGATCGAATCGACAAAAACATCAGTGACTCGAAAGAGGTGGAGCCACGAACAATTTTATTTTTTTTGAAAAATTGTTGCTTGTGCTGGGATTTGAACCTAGACTGTGAAAGTATGGGTTGACGCACAAGCCCATACGGCTACGGCGTTCACAAACTCCTTAACTACCGCAAAATTGTAGCTTTCGATTGTGACCTTTTGTCTGCTGACATATGTCGCCTTTTCTTCTATCACCGCTAAAGCTGCCACAACCGCATGCAGAGAACGCGCAATAATGTCAAAGTGGTCTGTTTAAACCAGCAGCTGGACAGATTTGTAGAAGGTAGTGCTTTCTGTGTAACGTGCAGTACGATCCATCGCGTTTTTTTTAGCGTGGCGCGACACATCCGGATCAATTTCCCTGGAATCCACAATTCGGCCGTCGCATCGAATGCGATGAGTACGATGAAAGTTGGTCCGTATTAATTTGAAGATCGTTCTTTTTCACGAATTGGGGGTAATATTTGGTCTATCGTCGGGTTGGAAGGCACATTGGAAGGTACGTGCTGATTAGGGCGCTGCAAAACGACTGTAGACATCCAAAGACGCTGGACAAAATTTAATAGGCCACATTTATCAGGGATATACGATATAAGCCTTTTCTGAGTCAGAAATTACAACAGCGCAACTAAAATGTCCATGTGAATTCATACACTTTGTCGGTAATGTAGTTTAAAAACTGTAATGCTACATAGCAAAAAATGTTGCTCAGATGCACTCAAACCGAAATCGTTTGTCCTCCACGAAACGCACTCATTTTCGTTGCATATCTAGTGGGACTTTCATTTATTATATTATTTTTATTCTTTGATTTGGGAAGTGATAAAAGTGAGCACTCGCTGCAAAAAACAAATGTAATTTCAAAATATGCAATTATTTCATCGATTGATATTTATAAACACTATTGCATAAGTTACTCTGGATTTGTTTGCAAATAAATCCACTAAACCGTTTGCAAAGTGATTGCGTCGATCGATATATGTACATTTGTTTTTTTTTTTTTGTCTTGCTTGCATTTCCATTGTTTTTTTCTTTCTCGTGTTACTTGGAGTTTGTTAATACGGTTGGCTACATTTTGTAATTGCAGAAGGAGAGCTATACAATTCGTTTGAAAGTTGTGTCGAAAATTGTGGATGAAATGTTGAGAATTCGTTTGAAACGAGGTCCTGCCAGGAGAAAGGAATGGACTTGTTGTTTCGGCTTGCACGTCCATACCGTAACGATTATTATTGGACTTTGGCATTTGGTAAGTGCAGAATATGTGTATAATCTATGAGGGCAAAATGTATATTTTTTGTTTTGAAATGCATGTATGTATACGGTTTCTTTTTATGGGATCTTGATGTATTTGAATGTTGAGATGATGTCCTCTTTTTCCGTTCGCTGCTTTATGCTTATGAGGAAGGCCAAATGACAAACGCTTAGTAATTTGATATAATGTCACGCGGAATCAGCAAGACTTGAAGGTCCCTGCGAGAACCGTGTATTGCGTAAGCTAGTGTTTGATTAGGCCCTGAATTCACTTTTGTGGCCTCTATAAGTTCCAGTATATCTGAATTGAATATTCATATGTATACGTACACAAAAAGAAAGTATTGACACAGATAGAATTTTGTTTGACAAACAAATTTATTTCCTGAACTATTCAGATGGTTGAAATTGTATTTCGTATCCCTATCAGCCAGCATGTATTACCTTTTTATTCGTTTGTCTAACACATTATGTTCGTCTTGAGTTATGTTGACTTGAAGACAAGCTGGGTTGTGAATATCAATTTTTTTTATTCTGTCTTCAAAAAATCAAATCTCTTCAACAACTTCCTCGGAAACGTATCTCACTTAATCTGCATTTCCAGACCATTATGCCACCCAGTACAGGTTCAGCTTTAGATTGACTTGCAGTCAAGACATAAACTTTGTTTAAGAGTCAATTTTATAGCGTCCATAAGATTTTGACTGTTTATTTTTTTGTTTTTGCGTTTGAGCGTGTTTTGTTTTGTAATCCCTTGATTGTAATCAACAATCTTGTACAGTCCCTTGTTTGATGTGTGTGATCACCAGTATCGCAAATCTTTCAACTTTCTTGATAACTCGTTGTGTGCTGGTGTTGCTTGACGATTCTAATCGTGGGCCTTCATATCGGCTTTTCAAACCAAAACAATCTAAATTTATGACCAATAATAAATGTTGCAATTATAGCTCTCGTAGTCTGTGCTGCTGTCCTCGCATGGATGGAGGTACCAGCAGTTTTTTGATGACTCCCTACGTTGAGAATATGGGAAGTTTCCGTACACTTCTACGGCGTCATGTAAAAATAGTCATTATTGTCCGTATGAAACGGGGAATGTACATGCTTCTACTCTAAACTTGTTTCGGTTAGTGAATAGAGCACCAAGTTATTAGTCACTTTCTGAGCTCGTTTTGCTACATGAAGTGGAAATTTGGACGGTAATCAAAACAACAGAAAGGATTTTGGTTCTGTCGAGCAAGATAAATGAATGCGAAGACGAAGTTACGAACTTTATTAGCCTTACAAAAACCTGCGTGTCTGTAAGGAAAAAATCGACGACTCCATTAACTTGTGAAGATTTTTTATTGTTTTCGAATTCCAGTCTCTTAGTACAAGAAGAATAAGGAGACGGGCTTCCAAAAGGCTGGAAGGCAGCCGCAATTTAGGGTCCGACACTTTGTATTGTTAACTTTTTCGCACCAGTGGGTCAATCATTTGATTTGCTTGGAAGTGTTTCGTCTTAGATTTCAAAGGGAGTTCTACTTCATACTACAAACAAATATTTGGCACAAAGGATTACTTTTGCACTTTTTCCGAAAAGCATTTTACGGTATGTCATAGACAGTCATTAAAATTCCATTAGTAAATCATAGACAATTTTGTAGAAAGGCAGGTAGACACGTAAACACCCTCGTATATTTATGGTGAACATTTTTACCATTTGATCTGAACCCTAAAGCTGTTCGTGCAGACAGCAAAAAGCATGCGCTGCCAAGTACACATTAATTAATACCTCGAAAATCTTGTGAAGATTTCAAAGTCGTTTTGGCAGATAGGTCCCTTATATTTCTCAGCCTAATTCAACTTGTGTTCTCTCAGTAACTTGGTAATACTTAGTCAACGTGTTTGAGTTCTATTGAGATGCAAAGAAATTACTTAACACTCGATCCCAAATTTTGTTTGTTTTGAAGCATGTTTTGGCTTCATCTTCCTCTTTAGGTGGCGTCACAGTTCGTGTTGACCTTTATATTTATATTCTACGGCAACGAACAGCTTTGTGCGTTATAGTTCTGTTCTGCTGCAGGTCTATGTAGAATCCGAACGATCAAACCACTTTTACACAATAACAAGTTCCATTCTGATGCAAAGTGCTGTTTTTATTTTATGGCATCTTTGTATGGCGGACCTAAGTGATACGTGGCCTACGCCCGTCTACCCACCAACCTACCTTGTATGGCGCTACAGTCTGGGGTACTCTATAGCTAGCGGGATCGTTCGCGGTTGTCTTCAATTTTGCACACCATGTTGGTTGATGTCCCTCTTAACTTGTGTGCGCTATCGTAGACGTACATGTCCCGTGTTGCGTTGTCCCACAGGTTCGGAGTCAAAGATTCATCGAGTCGGAGCTAAGCTGTTTACGCGCTCTACATGGCCTAACTATCTTAAGCGTTGAATTCGTAGACGCCTGTCTAGGCTCATGTCGCTGTTCAGCACATACAGTTCGTTATTGAATCTTCTCCAATCGCCATCAACGTAAACAGGAGAAAAGATTGAGCGCAGAACTTTTCTCTCGAAAAGACCAAGAGATTCTTCATCTGCTTTTGAGATTGTCTGCGCGCCATAAAGTGGGGCAGGGATTATCTCAAAGTGTTATATAAAATCAGCCTGGTCTTTCGAGAGAGGGGACTATTACTCAATTCCCTATTTAGGCCAAAGAAACAGAGATTGACAAGAGTTATGGTTTAAGCTCAATACTGACGGTATTCGTATTGTTTACCAAGGAGCCAAGGTAGAAGACGTCCGTCACACGCTTAAAGTTATAGCTGTCTATTGTGACGTACTGGACAAATCGTCGGTGTTATGCGTCATTTCTCGACGACATTAAATACTTAGTTTTGCCCTCTTTTACCGCCAGACCCATTTTATCTGCTCCAATCCAAGCAAACGCTTCATTGATAGCTCTCTGTTAAACACCGTCATCCGCTTATGCTAGTTGTTGCAGTTGTGCTGACTTTTTGAAAATCGTGCCTCCAGTGTCGGCCAGCTTGTTTTTCACGATTTCCTCAAGAACGATGTTGAAAAATTCACCTAACAGCGCGTCGCATTGCCTAAAACTTGTTTGACATCGAATGTCTCGGTAAGTTCGTTACCAGCCCTGACGGAGCAGCGAGGCTTCTTCGTCGTCATTCTGCTCATTCTGACAAGTTTTACAGGAATGTCAAAACAAAAGACATGACGTATAGCTCGTCTCTATGAACGCTGTTATATGCGGCGAATAGTTGATGTGTGTCGATCTGCATTTCTTGGGTCCTTTCCAGGATCTCCCGTAGTGTGAAAACCTACTCTACTGGCCTGAAACCACACTGATAACAACCTATCAGATTGGTGACGAAAGGTTTCTGGTGTTTACACAAAACGGCGGAAAGGATCTTATACACGATGTTGTGGAGACATCTCTCGATAGTTAGCTCAGCGTCACCTTTCTTGCAGACCGACATTATTCACTGATAACATTTTGAAAGTATAACTATCATGGAATGTTTGTCAAGTATTGTCACAATTGGGAGACGGACGCTCAGAAATTTTCACAAACTCTCTCTTGTCACCTTGTTGATTCAAATCTTCTTTCACTTGAATGCCTAAACGAAACTCTACACTTGAGGTATTGAGCTTGAGTGTGGTGTAATCTGTAGGAAGTAAAACCAGGCCACAGGTCAGTAATTCAAGTTCGTCTTTGTTAACATGGGTCATGTTACTTTGCGAATACTTGAGAAAATGTAACAAAATATGAATATGCAATTGTTTGTACACGAGGCACCACCGAACACATTTGTAATGTTGCTATAATTGTGGATTTAATTATAATTTCATCATTTTATTCCATTTCAGTTTCTTAATTTCCTCGCCCTAAGCCTTTTGGCTGTAATATGGCACAATCCTCAAATGGTTGAAGAACTGGAGAATAGCTATGACTATTCAGTGGACCTGAATGCGCCAGCCTTGCCAACACCATTGAGCAAAATCGATTCACCATATGCTTACCGTGATCACACCATAAGCTATCGTAAGTATGAGATGGAAGGTAATCCACTTGCGCAGTAAGTTAAGTCGCAAATTCAAATTGCTTTATTTTCAGAAAACTTTGATATGGGCGGTCTGGTGTGCCTGTGCATGATAACCATTACACTCATGATGATATATGGAACGGTTAAGAATAAACCATCTCACATCTTGCCATTCTTTTGTCTACAACTGTTTGATTTCGCCATAACAACGTAAGTAGGATTTAAAATCTTTTTGAATAGGCTAGTCAGGGGTGAAATATTTACTACACTTAGTCTCAGGGAAAGACTCAAAGAAGTGGTGGTTCTGCCAAACATTGTAATCTAGGCGCATGATTATTTATAGCTTCTTCTTCATTGCGCTTCACTTGTTTTAGTATTTTCAAAAGTTTCTTCATTTGGTCGTAAATCTAAATCCGTCGAAATTCGTCTTCTATTTGTCAAGTTAGTACTGACTTGGTGTCTGTTAACAAAAATTGAGTTTTGTTGCAGAAACTGGGCAGGGCAAATAAGGCCGTTTCGGTGACAGTGGGTAGGACGACGACACGTTTGCGGCTGCACGACATAGCTCGTCAGACGGAGTGTTTCTTTTCCTCCCATTCGTACACTATACGGTTGCAAACAAACAAAAAATCTTGTGCCTCTATCTTGCTAGAGGAGATAGAGAGAGTTGAATAGCAGACAGAAAAGCTAGAGGAGATAGAGAGAGTTGAATAGTAGACAGAAAAGAAAGCCTTTACAGACCACGGACAGACAACTAAAAGATAGAAAAGAGAAGAGAAAGAAGACAACTCCCTTCCAGCGTCGTCTGGCGATCAAAGTTCGTCAAAAAACCCTGGCTGGTCATGTCAACATGTGGTAGACACGTGTCTCAACCAAAAAACAACTCTAGCTAGCACGATCTTTTGCTAGTTGTCGCCAATTGTACACGCCAAGTTGGTTGAAGTCACTCTCCATTTGGTAGGACTACCTTGAACGTTCTGAACGTGAACGTGAACGTTCTCTGTTGCGTTGTCTCACTGGTTCGAAGTGGATGGATTGTTTATTCCTGCGTTATATCACTAGGCGAAATATTGTGGGAGACAGCCCCAGAGCGAGTTGTCTTGAAGGATGGCTCCTGAGCGGCCATTTGGCAATGGAGAACAATTAATCTACTAAATAAAACATCCCGGTATTCGTTTTACAAAAAAACAATTAAAACAAAAAAAAAACCAAATTAACAATCTGATAGAATTGAACTGGGGCAACAAAGATTCCGTCAAAATAGCGGCTTGAGTGTAATCATTTTTTATTAAGAAACAAGTGTATTAGGAGAAATTCCCTTCCGTTTGAATTTGCGATAGAGGTTAAATGTGGACCTTGTGCCAATTTTTGTTGGTAGAGATATATCACTGGCTAATTTATCGATGAATTAGATGTAATAGGCAATTACACGGTCATTAGAAATGTGGAGCCGTGAAAAAATGTTTGATGTTTTTTTTCCGAGATTCGAACTGACGACCTCGAGCGTAGGAGTCGACGCACCTACCCACTACGCCACGGCGCCACGGCGCCACGACGCCACGACTAGATCACATACTTTTGTTAAAATATCGATAAAACAGTGACAAGGGAGACGCATTACGTCGGTTCAAGCGAGTCTATTGACTGCGATATTACTGTCTTCTATAAGTTTTGTCGCTTGCTGTTGTATTCTATCTAGTAGGTGCAGGGAGGTCTTGGTCTTGGGAGTACCAGATCAGATATGAGAACTATACTCAAGTTTAGGGCGGATGTAGGAATTGAATCCAAATCAGAGGAGAATAATACTGAAATATTACTTGTATCGTTTAAGAAAACTTAGAGATTTTGGCGATCCTGAATATGTGATGATCTTAACAAAGCATTGTATTGATACACATACCAAGGATGGAAAGTCTTTCGGTCATCGACACAAGCGCCATTCACGGATAACGTATGGTAATAAGTGTTTGCTTTAGTGATAGTATACAGCATTAGAAGCATTTATTATTCCACCCAAATGTGCTCAAACATACGCTGCCGTTCCAGTTCTATTGCCGAAGGACAGGGTGGTCAGTCTTGGAACAAATATGAAAAGCTAAGAGTACCGTCGTCAGCAAAGGAGTTCCTACAAAATGAACCGGTTTAAAAAGCAACAACTTGTATGGATACGCGAGCTCTGACCGTGTGCCAAGTGTGGGCTCTAAAAAATTCAAGAAAAATAATTTGTGCCCAAGTCAAGCAAATTAAAAAAGGATGAAGAAGGCGTGTGCAGTCTTCCGAGTGCAAACTAAAGGAGGTAACAAAAAAAAAACAATGACTGTGAGGTTAAATTTGAACAAGTTGTAAAATGTGTTCAAACACTCGCCTGGTTGCGCTTGGGCGTAGCTCCTGATGAATTAGAGTCGATGGCGGATGATCGAGTGGCCTGGAGATCTCTCGTGAGTGCGACCCCTTTAGTGGAACATACGGGTCACTGAAGATGAATAAATGAATGTCACACTGGCGATCGGAGAGTGACTGAATATTGTCGGCAAATTCGATAATGATAGTAGGCAACCTACGCGACTATTGAAAGAGGATTTTGGCGAGGAGGGCGTCGTTTGCCGATGTCATTTTGCAGTTCAACTTAGTCGATTAGCGACTTATATTGGAGAAGACAAAATTATAACAATGAACAATCCAACTACATTCATCTCATTCGTCGTTTGCTGAGTTTTTAAAACAAACTATTAACAGTTTTGATAACTTTGAACGTGCATGTGTATATATATAGCAGTTGTTATGACTTTAAACAGTTGTTTGAAGAAACTCTCTTGCGAATTGCACTATCGATGTATGTACTTTTGATCTATAACACAACTAATTACTCAACTAATGAAAAATTATCTCATAAAGGTCTACTTAAAATGACTAATCATTCTGTTCACCTTGCGAAATTGATTGATATGGAAAATTGTTTGTAATTGCATAATGAATCATCAGAATTCTGGGAGATACAAAGCGCTATTGTGTAGATATACAATGCCAGCTGATGACAAACTTCTATTGACAAAACAAGCAGGTGTTCTATAACAACGTTCTCTCTTTTCCTTTATCACTTTATCAACTGCTATTTTTTGTAGCACATTAAAAGTGGACGACGTAGTTTTTGTCGCATTTAATCACTAGTTTATGATCATTTATCAACTTTTAATGTGTAAATGATCACGTAGCCCGCAGCATTGACTTTGGACCGCAGCATCGACTTGACCTCTAAGCTGATTGCACTACACTAATCTCTGCTCTGTTGACTATATTTAGTTTGGGCTGCACAATTATTTGAAACGATTCTTCAATTATGCTGAAGGCCGGAGCATTGGTCTATATTCGCTCTACACGTCCTAGCCATCTTAATCGTTGGATACAATTGTCCACCAGTGGATAATATTTTAAAACTCTTGATTCATATCAACGGCAAATGCGCTTGCAGAAAATATTCACGTTCATGCTGACATTTGACACAGGTCTAAAACGGGATATACAACCACAAAAAAATGTTTCTATTAATTTTCCAAATATTTTCCATGAAGGTCCACTTCTTTTGATGGCGCAATAGTCCGGGGTGGATCTGGGTTTGTATTGACCTTCATTTCCTTCGACTCTGCACCCGTGGGACAACGCAATAGAGAACGTCCACGAAACTGATGGCGCACACAAGTAGAAAAGGGCCTCAGCCAACTTTGCGTGCGAAATTGGAGTCAGCTGGCCAAAGATCGTATTAGCTGGATAGGCTTGTTGGTTGAGGCGCAGGTCCATCTCGGATTGTAGCGTCACCAGAAGGAGGATAAAGTGAAATGAAACGTGCTTCCTACATCATTCATTAATTATCACAATTTGATTACTTGTGTATGTCACACTCTTCGGCAGCTGGTTCTTCAAACGGAAAGGGCTGTACTTCGATGGTTTGGTCACTTGGCACGAATGTCCCCATCATCACGACTTCCGACGCGTGCCTTGAATACGATTCCATCGGATAGGCGACCGCTTGGTAGACTCAGGATGAGATGGTTGGACCAAGACCAAACACTCGCCTGGTTGCGCTTGGGCATAGCTCCTGATGAGTTAGAGTCGATGGCGGAGGATCGAGTGGCCTGGAGATCTCTCGTGCGTGCATTGCCCCCGCGACCCCCTTAGTGGAACATGCGGGTCACTGAAGATGAATGAATGAATGTCACACTGTGTTTTACCATACATTTTTTATTTCATAATAACCTATGTCAAATTCAAATTTATTTGTGAAATGGCATATAACATCTGCCCTTGTGACACTGTGTCTGTGGCATTCATGGCAATGATGTTTATAGGCTTACTTCCATTCATAACAAAAGTAATTTGGTTTTGAATTATTGCTGGGTTTAGCAAGAGGTGCCAGATGGGGACGCTAGTTAGTTGAGGTCTAAGTTCATCCCGGTCTGACAGCGTGGCTTAAAAAGAAGAATTAGGTTATCCAGAAGATCAGAATGACTCCAATTATTACCCAATCCCATTGCTTATTCTTACAGAATCAATTATGACGGTTTTGTGTTGTGACTTTCAACAAAGTACTCGTATAACATTTCTGCTCTTATTACAAAGTTATGAGAACTTGAAATCATAAAATCCACTCGATGCAGCGGCCAATTGACGATTGATCTTGTTTAGTTTACGCTCTCCTTTGATAGTTACCAATACCAAGCTGAAACAGATTACAACTTTTTTTTAAGTTTAAAGAAATAATCAAATTTTCTCTTTCATTACAGATTAACAGCAGCCGGTTACTTGTGCTACTTACAATCCGCACACCGTCTAATCGCCAGCAGTCACCGTCTTCCATGGAGGGAGAAGCTCTTGGAACTTTCACCAAACGCATTGGTTTTGCTCGTTGTTATCGCATTCGTGACCATTGTATTCCTAAAGGCATATGCAATTGGAATTGTCTGGCGTTGCTACAAATATCTCACCATTCGACAACACAACATGCGCTCATTGATGAGCGTTATTCATGATGTTGGCACAAATATGGTTCCAGAAGATGGTGCATATTCAACAATTCTGCCAAACTATGAAGAAGCAATCGCACAATACATGAAACAAGTACCGCCACCATCTTATCAAGTTGCCATATCTAATCTAAACGATGATAACAGCCATGCAAATGAGAATAATAATCACATTCCAAACAATAACAATACAGAACACATTAATGCAAATAGTGCTGCTTTGGCTGCTGCTGCTGCTGCTCAAGATGGTCAAGTTGAACCGCCGCCATACAACGATGTTACAGATAACAACGCAGAGACTGTCCCCTTTTCAGCATCCTCAACATCGGCAAACAGATCTTCTTGAAGTGACTATGTCTGAAGGAGGTGATGAGCACATTAAATGGATGACCCTTTCGAGATACTTTATCGAATACATTTTACTTAGAGAACTTAAGTATATTCCGTAAAGAAGTAACGCTATTCGCGCTTATACAGTAGGAGTTAGCGTAACAAAAATCTTTTATTATGTACTACTATCAAAATGTATGTATCCATTGGTTGTTATTTTACACTCATAGTATTTTGTTTTAGCATTAGTATGTACAAATAATTATATATTTATCAACAAAAATTGAGAAAAAAGAAAAGGGAGATAACCAAATAACTCGGAGAGAAACCTTATGTCTTTTTAATTTTGTTTTTCAATTAATAAAGAAAAACCATAACAACTTGGGATATTCAAAACAAATTCATTTCCAAGGGAATTGATGTTTTATTTATGCATGAGATACTAGTTCAGCAACCAAAGAAAAAACTGCCACGATATGCGAGTAAGAATTTCATTAAGTTCAAGAAATGGGGTTTCCAACCTCACGTGATCCGTTGGATCTACGTAGCCGTCGTTAGACCCATTCTGTTATAAGGAGTGCGTGTCTGGTGGCCTATCTTAGACAAGCCATACACTACAATAACCTTAGGAAAGTTCAACGTCAAGCTTGCATCTGAATAGATGGTCTATTGAGAACTATGCCTCCTGATGCCCTGGACGTTATATTGAACCTAACCCCACTCGACATTTTTGGCCGAAAATTAGCAAAAACAACACCGCTTTCGTCACATGCCCTCCTCCCAGTGGACTAATACCCCATATGATCACTCAATACGAAGTTCTCCAACTAGAAATCTAGCCCATGTCACACCACTTCTTTATGGATGGGTCAAAGACCCAGGATGGGGTTGGCAGTGGTGTTTTCTCCAATAAATTGAACATAAGTATCTCCCTCCGCTTACCCGATCAGTGTAGCGTGATTCAGGCGGAGATAATGGCGATAAGTGAAGCTCTGTCCTGGCTCAAATGGAATGTAATTTTTTGACAAAAAGTTTATATTGACACAGCTGGAAAGGCTTCAACGGCTCATGTGCATAGCAATTACAAAGGCACGCAAAACAACATCAACTGCGTCACAAACATGATCTTACACTTACTCCTTATCGGCCTGTTCACTGTCCACAAGACGGTACTGAGACTTAAAGACGCAAATAGTTTTAATTTCAGATCCTTTGGCCAAAGTAACATATTGAATATTTCCAATATCAATACAGATTACCATGAACCCGTCACCGTTTTTGATCGTAGACTAAAATCTTCTAGCCAGACGACGCCATCCTCAAAACCTAACACATAATTTCGTTACCCAGAGTGTACTGCAGCACACTGGATGGTATCGTTACATGCTACTGTCTGTTGAACTATAATTTAAACTCGGCCTAGTCTCTGCCGACATGTGTAGGAACTCCAAAGATTCAGCGGTTAGTGAAACATTGGAGCACTTCCACTGCTTTTGACCTCCTCTATCCAAAACTAGACAAAAATGCTAGGACAGCTATTCTTCAAATCACTAAATGAAGTGTCTTTTGTAAAGCCACATCTTCTCATATAAAATTTGCAAATACCTCAAAATCTCTCTAAGGTCAACACTTAGGTTAATTCTGTAAAGTGGTAATACTATGGACCAAAAATTGGTCTTTGTGAGGCTCAGCCACTACCCCCTAACCTAACCTACCTACCTACAATATATTCGCCCATCTCCGATCGAGATATAAGCCACCAACAATACAATCTTTCTCGGTCTGCAGTGATATATTTTAGCTGTGGCTAGGTTTTCAGCTAGGTCGCTGTCTCTGGTAGAACTATCTAATCCATCGTACTTTATGAGGATTTAATTCGAAGGATTCCTTCACCATGTTGTCTCAATGTGTGGACAGTCCTGTCCTGATTAAATATCAATTGCGCCCAATGAATCTTTAAGTTGTACCGTAGGCAGCGATTAGCAAGAGCTTGTAAGATGACGTTTGTCAAGGCTTTTCGGATTTCAAAGAGATACAATAACGGACTTTAATTTGAATTCGAAGACGAGATTCTAGATTTGACTGCATTCTCAAACTTAAGACATGACCTCAAAAGCATTACGAGCTTTCCTTTCACCATTTGATCCTTTCCACAAAATTTCTATGCAGATAAACGATACATTAGTTCCATATTGCCAACAACATTTATCGAAGAGCCTTGTTGTCAATTTTGGACGCGCCAATCTCTTTGCGGCCGCCGTTTTGCAGCCAGCAAGTCTGCAAGTGTTGACATGAATTACATGTTAGAACCGACCACCGATTGTAATGCCACTCATAATAATTAAGTTACAGATTGAAAGACGCACTAAAATTTAGACATGTCTTAAGAATTACCTCATCCAGAGCATAAAATAAAGAAATGCAATAATTGAAGTAAAAAGCAAAGTAATAGTTAATAAAACAACGGTTTTAGTAAAATCTTGTTTGTTTAATTTGCTCGATGTCATAAATTTGTAACAAATTGTATGGCCTTATGGTAGCCTATTTTGATCATTGAATTCGGTAAAAATTACGTTCTCTTAATCATCACATTTGTAGTAAGCCTCTTGTAGCATGTAAGGACATGTTTGCGAGTCTCTAGCAGTTAACCCATGGCACTTCACTGGTAAACAAGACATATTTCAACCATTGTATCTCGAATGCAATGTTAAAACAAAAAAGGTGAAAAAAACAAAACATTTCAATCATCGCCTAAGCATTCATCCAATTTGTGAAAGGGTGTATTTCGACTAAACAACACAACTAAACAAAAAAAAACTTAATTCCTAGCCTCCTAAACGTATGGATACATTGCCTTTAAATTAAAGGAAAAAACGCAGTTGAACATACAATAGTCTAATTTCTAATTACAGTAGGGACAAAATCTCTGATCGTTAAGGTTGTAAGCCTCAGTGTTAAGCTTGTATCAGTTCTTCTTTTGCCTACCCGACAATAGCTCCCTTGCAGAGCCAAAGAGTGTCAGCAGACCTTGCTTCTTGGGTCTTCTTGAGAAGTAACTGGACACAACATCGGGGTTATCTGCAAGGTAGGAATCCACGTTATTTACTTCGCGCAACAGAACTATCATGCTTACCGTGATTTGAAAAACTATCATTGACTGTGGGCAGAACGTTGTCGTTAGCACTCAGTGAAATGAACAAGGCAAACGGCACCAACCACAAGCAAAGGATAAAGTACGCCAGAACCTGAAAGAATTGTGTTACTCAAACTAAGCCAATAGAGCTGTGTTTTGAATAGGAACCTCTGAAAATGGATAGTGATTTCCTGCGAAATACTGAAACGCTAAGAAGTGATTGATCAGGAGAAAAACAACAGCTCCAAGGAAAGGCAACGAAAGAAAACTGATTGACGGAAAGGTCTTCATTATGGAACCATGAAATATTTGAGCACCCAGTCCACACAAGACCATTGTCCACGTTAAATTATCGAAGAATATGAATAAAATGTAGATTAAAGAAGTTCCTCCAATCATTGTTGAAATGACTTTCTTAGCAATCACAGAATACTCCTCAACCAGCTCTGCCATGTAATAAAGACCGGCAGCTAGAACAAGACTACGCGTTAAATTATCTCATGTAAAAGGTGGAATAAGATTAATTACCTATAGCCACTGTAACAAAGCATATTTGTATGCCAAATGATACATAACTGAGTATATGTAGCAGGCTCATTGTTATTGTGTATTTTGCGTGTTTTCTTTAAATCAAATAAACATTTCTATTACTGACAGTCAATTGGACAACAACATCACAACAAATCTGTCAGCGGTTTGGAGGATTTCTGTCAGTTTCACGCCAACGAAGCATGTACGAGAGAGAGAAAGAAACCGGTTTTTTGTTGCTTTACAATCGAAGGAGTGAAGCTGTCAACAGATGCAGCACTCGACAATTGGTTTTATCCAATCGGTTGCATTCAGTGTTTCTTTAAATTGATCGGGACGTTGTTTAAAAATACTATTTTAAGAGGTAATGAAAATGTATACATGCATTTCCGCTAAGGCTCCAGTTTAGATTCATGCGATGAACAGATTTCATGAGAGAGCAGATATCAATAAGGGTTCACTATGAGCAAGTTTTGTTCTTGGATAACGTGAGCAGAAGTACGGTTACAATAATTTTTGTCATGCTAAAATAAATGTTTCAGTCTATGTTGATAGTAATGGAAAAGGAAAACTGGATGCAACAGGAAACAGGAAATGAGTTGTTTTAGCACTTCATTTATACAGTTGCGAATAGAAAATTACCAAAAGTATAACGCTGTATTTGCATTACATTACAAATAAAGACTGACAGCAGACAAGGTTTTTATGGACAAGGTTAGGTTAAGGGGCTGCTAGTCAATTTACCAGCACACTTAGACCATGTTGGTCCATTGTGATACCCACAGTCAGACTACTACCACTGATTGACTGCTTCAGTGATAGTGCTGTTAATTTGATCCCAACGGCCAATGGTGACTGGACCAGATTTGAAAAACCGGATAAAAGCATATTAACTTTCCTTTCACTGGGATTTGAACCTGGGACCCCTCTAACTTAGGGCAGGCACTTAACTAACTGCGCCATCCAGTCGTCGGGTGACAAAAGAACAAGGAATTGACTGTAGAATATATATATATATTATAAACGGTTTATTTCTGCATTTTACTTGCAGAATTTTCTAGTATTTCTAGAATTTTCTAGTAATTAAATCCAGTGCATAGCAAAATGGCCTCATTAAGGTCACTGTCATACAGGTGAAGATAGTACGGACTTAAATAATCGGTAAATTCGAGTGCGGTCGAAAAATGAAATTATGTAATAACAAAATCCGACTCTATCGCTTGACTCATTTCTGGTTGGAACCGCGGTGTTGTAGGTATGTACGTCGACCCCAACAATCATCTCATCTCATCTTATCTTATCTTCAGCGACCCGCATGTTCCACTAAAGGGGTCGCAGGGGCAATACAAACACATGAGATCTCCAGCCCACCCGATCCTCCGCCACTGACTAGCTCCTAACTCATCAGGAGCTATGCCCAAGCGCAACCAGGCGAGTGTTGGGTCTTGGTCCAACCATCTCATCCTGGGTCTGCCAAGCGATCGCCTACCTAATGGAATCGCATTCAAGGCACGCCTTGGAAGTCGTGATGCTAGGGACATTCGTGTCACGTGACCAAACCATCGAAATACAGCCCTTTCCGTTCGAAGAAGCAGCTGTTCAACATTGAGTTCCTCGCGAACTGCCGTGTTTCTCACCCTATCCCGCCGAGTAATTCCCACAACAGCACAGAGAAACCTCATCTGGTCAGCTTGTATTCGCGATCTTATTCCTTCTGTCATTACCCAAATTTCATGGCCATAGGTGAGAGTTGGAACAAATACTGCGTTAATAACCGCACTTGGCTTTGACACCAAGCTCGGCCTTCCTGATTACAGATCGACCAAGCTGTTTCAAAATTGAACCAGCTTGACCAATCCTACAGGAAAGCTCAGCATTTCCTCCCATCACTCGTGAAAATAACCCCGAGATACTTAAACTTCTCCACCTGTTTCAATGGGACTCCACTAACATGAAGAGTGCATTGAACAGGGGTTCTGGAAATAACCATAACCTCGGATTTGTTCACGTTAACCTTCATCCCATAGGCCACAAACCTACCTAGCGCGCGATGGAGTTCCATCTGGGAGGATGTGAGGATGACTAAGTCATCTGCAAAAAGTAGATGACTTACCCTCAACCCTCCCAATGTGAAACATTCCTCACCTCGATTGCGCTGTAATTTGTCCACGTTAACCCTCAACCCAAACGCTTTAGACTATCAATTTCAAATTGTTTACAAATCTTTCAAGCCACTAATAATGCTCAAAGAGTATATCTGTCTTTTCAATATCGCCGTTCAGAGTCGGTATTAAACTACAGGTCCCCTTCACTCGTGAGAGTACAATACAACGCACAACATAAGTGATTGTTGCGAAACTAGGCCCAAGTCCATCTCGGACTGTAGCGCCGCCATTATTGTTATAATTATTACTTCTTCTGCACTGATTGATCCAGCAGCAAGATTTCTCGGGAATTAGGTATTCATAAGGAGATTGAGAGTATTTGAGATGCCCAGATTCCGTCCGTTTTCTGAAGAAAGCCGGGTTTCGGGATCGAGGCTAAAGCAATAAAAACATTTTTACCCTGGCATGCATGAACCAGGCATGCAGTAAAGCAATCATCTCAACTTGGTTAATTGAAGTATTTCTCCGCAGTGCTATATTACAGGATATTCCTAGTTCCAGAAATACATGCACCTACCTTTTCCTCTGTTATGGTCCATCCGAACCTGAAGGACCTGAACCTAAGCTGGGACTGCCTGCGTCCTTGGTTAGGGCTTCCATCAATGGTTGGACTTCTCGAGAGCACAACCGCAGGTGGCATGAGTCTCCAGGATGTAGATAGACCAAGCGCATGCTCCCCAACGTCTGTAGAAAATCCGCGGCTTTCTTGTTATCTCTTAGCAGAAAAGATTGCAGACAACTTACCGGCGTACTAACGGGGCACTAGATCTTCGCCAAACACCTAAATGTGCTTAGCCTAAACGATAAAACCCTCTGCGAGGCCTGTGGAGAAGACGATGACACTGCGGAGCACTTCCTCTGCCATTATCCCGCCTTTGCTCGGATCAGGTGGCAGTTATTCGGTGCTGATAAGGTGAGAGGTGATGATGTAGGCTCCTCATCACAGAAGCGCCTGCAGCAGTAAAAGTAGCTTGCTGCCTGATAGTGCAATGGACGAATTTTTGAGTCTGAATGTAGTGTTACAAAAACCTCCGTAAAAAAAAGAAAAAATTGGTCCATCCGTAATGATGACTACGTATTACGAGTATAGTTCTTCTTCTTCGTGTGGCGCTACAGTCCGGGGTGGACCTGGGCCTCAACCAACAAACCTCTCTAGCTACCACAACCTTTTGCGAACTGTGCCAATTGCGCACGCCAAGTTAGTTGATGTCCTTCTCCATTTGGGTGCGCCACCCTAGACGTGGATGTTGTTCAGAGTTGATTCTCCGGGTCGGAGCAGAGTTTTCTATGCGCCCTACATGGCCCAGCCATCTTAGACGTTGAATCGCTAGACGCCTGACTAGACTCAAGCCAGCCTTTTCGTGGTTGAGTCTTCACAGTCACCATCAACCCAAGCAGGACCAAATATCGCACTCAGAACTTTTCTCTCGAAAAAAAAAACAAGGATTTATTCGTCCGTTCTCGATATTTTCCATGCCTCTGCGCCGTAAAGCAAGACTGGGATGATCAAAGTTTTATACAGAGACAACTTGGTCTTCCGAAAGAGGGCTCTATTACTCAATTGCCTTTTGAGCCCATAGAAACAGCGGTTGAAAAAAATAATTCTGCGTTTGACACCATCTTGAAGTTATACTTGCCTTGCCTATTGTGACGTTCTAGCCAAGTCGCCGATGTTATGCGGTCTTTTCTCGATGACAGCATATTCTGTGGCCACAAGCTATAACCGCTAAACTCGAGTTAGGACAAAAATGAGTTATAAATACCATTATGTTCAGCATGTTTAAATCAACTTTCACTTAATTTTTTATGTCTGTATCTTTTTTTAAACAGAAGTTATTCCAAAAAAAACCTAGTAGCCTAAGTACTAGTAGTAGTGCTAATTTGAAACTTTGACCGCCTCTCCTGAAAAAGTATAAAAACCGACTTAGGCGGTTATGCCTTGTGACCACAGATATGTACTTGGTTTTGCTTTCGTTTACCTGCCAGACCCATTTTAGCCGCTTCCGTTCGAATGCCACCAAACGCATCACTGACGGCTAGCTGTGTTCGCCCAATCACGTCAATGTCATCCGCGTATGCCAGCAGTTGGACTTTTGGAAAATCATGCCTATTGCGTTGGCTAGTGAGTTTCGCATAATCTTCTAAAGAACGATGTTAAAGAAATCACGTGACACGGCGTTGCCTAACTTAACTTTTTTGAGATAATCAACTCAAACTCAAACTCAAAAAGTCAAAAACTTTTTTTGACATTGAATGTTTCGTTGAGTTCGTTACCGACCTTAATGGAGCAGCGAAAGTTCTCCATAGTCATCCTGCTCAGTCTGACGAGTTTGGAAAACTAGACATGGTCATGTATAGGTCGATATGCACGATGTCATATTGAAATCGACGAATATGTGGTGTGTGTCAATTTGCATTTCTTGGGTCTTTTCCAGGATCTGCCGTAGTGTAAAAATTTGGTCTACTATGGACTTCCCTGGCCTGAAGTCACACTGATAAGGACCTATCAGTTTGTTCACAAATGGTTTCAGGCGTTCACACAAATCGGCAGAGAAGATCTTATACGAAATGTTAAGGTGACTTATCCCCCGATAGTTGGCGCAGTCAAAGGGGCCTCCTTTCTTGTGGATCGGGCAAACGATACTGAGATTCCACTCATCGGGCATGCTTTCCTCCGACCATATCTTACAGATGAGCTGGTGCATGCGCCCTACCAGATCATCTCCAGCTGCTTTAAACATTTCACCATGTAGACTATTTACACCAGCAGCTTTATTAGACTTCAGTATCGATATCGCTATCTTGACTTCGTCTAGATCGGGGGGTATTCTCTTCTATCATCGTCCGTTGTGTTGAGTGGAACATTCTGCCTGACAGCGGTATTTGTGTCCTCATCGGCGTTCAACAGTCTGCAGAAATGATTTTTCCAAATTCTCAGTATTGACTGCGAATCTACTATTAATTGTTCATTTTCGTCCCGGCAAGCTTCTGTCCGAACTTTATACCCATTCTATAAAAGTTGTACCCTTTGGCAAAACTTTCGGACATCATTTCTGTCATAGCACCTCTCCATCTCCTCGATCGCGCGCTTTTCTTCCTGAGAAGCCGGTTCTCTTCACTTATTTTCAGTTCGTAGAGCTCATGAACAGCCAGAAATCATATAGTAAGCTGATTTGAGCAGCTCACATGGATTCACAGACACGGTATGAAAAATCGCATAAAAAACGCTGTCAGATGAAATCAAGGGGCAAGTGAGGTAGAAGTTGGATATCTCTTTACTATATGATTTCTGGTTTCCATTCTTCATCTATTGTTAGTGCAGGCGACGGCGAGCGATACTGAGATTTCACTCATCAGGCATGCTTTCCTCTGACCATATCTTACAGATGAACTGGTCCATGCACTCAACCAGCTCATCTTCAGCTGCTTTAAACATTTCAGCAGGCAAACCATCTGTCCGCCAGCAACTTTGTTGAACTATAGTTTTGATATTGCTATTTTGACTTCGTCTACGGCGGGGGGACAGAATTCTTGTTTATCACCCTCCAAGTTGATTGGAGTAGTACAGTGTATAGAGTAAAGTCGCATGTTTTATTTAAAAATCCGAGAGTGAAACTCCGACCGATGTTCCACACTCCAGTGGCGATGGAACCATCATTTATTGATGAGAATGAAAAAAGGGTTCAAAATAAAAACACATTCCCATAATTTTTATAGTTTCATTTACATTTCAAATGAAAAGCTATTTTAAATGACATGTTTTAGTTTCAAGTTAGTTTTGTTCATATGGAGTCGTTTTTACACGAGTAAATATAAAAAAGTGGTCAACTCAAATTATCTTACATATACATATATCTATATATATATATTTCTATAATATATTAGAACACTAAATTTAGTGTAATTAATTGTTTTTTTTCCAGGACATACATATATCTCGAAGCTAGCTACCATTTTGTTGCATTAACCTATCTAACATACATAATATTACATACTATGCATCATCGTAATCGTCGTTATCGTCGTCGTCCATCTCATCCTCCTCTTCCTCCCTCTCGTCATTATTGTGCACACTTCTCCGGGGAGACATATATTTTCTATATTTAATTACAATATGTGCTTAGAAATTATGTATGTATGTATATAGCTCTTGGCAGTTTTGTATTTTTTTTTGTTTTTTCATTGTTTTGTATTGTTGCTTGAAATGGGTTTTGTTTTATGTATTGTATTTTTTTTCGAAGATAGAAAACAAGAGAGAAAGAGTAAGATTTAAATTCTTAAGAGACATTTGTTTTTTTTTTTTTGTTTAAAGCCTTTCAAATACATAGAATGTAGCTACGATGATTTACAGTTTTACTTTTAGAGTCTTCTTCTTATTTTTCATAAATAATTTCTTGTGGGAGTTATTCTCGTCTTGACAACCTCGCTAAACAATTGTTGTCCTTTCGGCGGAGTTTGTACACGTTATACTCTCTCCAATGCGCACAATTTGGCATTTAACGTTATCATTAAGTAACTCTCAGGGGGCCATGTTGTAATTACAAAACATCACATCACTTGTCATCACTTGGTGCTGCTGGGGGTTTTGATGGTGTAGCTGATGGGGCTGCATTTGAATTGATTGTGTATGCTGCGACGACGGTTGGCGTTGCCCCAATAATGGCATTGAACAAATTGTTAACGAACCATATGGCGATGTTGGTGGGGTTCGTGTTTCATAGGTTGGTACATACGTACGACCAGGTATTCGAGTATATACATTTGAAGGTGTTTTGGTGGAGAGCAAAGGCGGTGGAGCTGTATAAATTGGCTTCCGTATTCGTTGTGGCGTATTGCAGACGTTGTATGATGGATTTGTAGTGAGGGATATCTCTCCGTTCTGCAAATAAACAAGCAAACAGTTAATGAGAGGGAAATTAATTAAATTTGATCAAGATTTCAGACAAAAACTTAAGCGGCGCAGAGATATTATGCCTTTGTCTGTTTATGGGAGGCGGAATATTATTTTTTGGGCTGTTGACCTGTGCCGGGGAAGGTGGAGTCATAAACGACGAAAAGTTCCTAAACGAATAAGAATAAAAGGCAGGATGCGTCGGTCAAGGGATGTAATTATTCCGAAGAACTCCTTCAAAACAAACAGAGGCATAAAATCTCAAACAATGACTACCGAGGGAGATAAAAGTAAATGTAAGAGAAATGATAACTGAGTCATCCATTAAATTATTTAGTGAAAACATCAAGCAGATTTGACGGGAATGCACAAACAATTGTTTTAGGATTCTCTGCCTCTCCAGAGATGAGGGATAATACTTTTCGTGGTTTGGGGTTTGGCTGACAGTGCAGGTTTTTAATTCATTACTCATTTTCTAGGTTGGTTAACATCGTGTTTGTTCAGCTTTAAGGGGGATTTGCTTGTTGAGCATTTCTTAGATTTTAGATATAATTTTTACTGCTTGATAATTGTGTGCCAACGAATGTTGTACGTCTGAATTATGAAAGGTTTACCACAAAAGGGCGTGGGGTATGGGTATGAAACGAAATGATAGGAGCGTCCAACGTTGAGAAACTGATGATTTTTTGCCCAACAAATAAAACATTGTCTCTTTAAAATATCATTTGTATGTCCTTTTTGGCTTTGTGCGATGGAGTGTCTTCGTGAGGACCAATTTCAGAGTACTTTTCATATCCCATGATGGATTGGGGTATAACTTTCCATGAGCTTGCCCATGACGATGCGCACAATTATTATTAACTTTTTGGATTTCTGCAAGTTGGTACACTGCAGGGGTATCTATGTAGATCTTTAGATGGTCTTTTGATTTCCACTGGGCGTAGAATAGGAAGAATTTCTATCCTTGGCATGTGCATCACTTAGTTAAAATGAAATGAAAAACAAAGATAACCTTAAAAATATAGTTAGAATCCAAAAGTCCGCATATATGTGCATCACGGGGGCTCTTAGATCCACACCGTCAGCCGCCACGGAAATCATGCTGGATCTGCTTCCCATCGATATATTCAGGTGTTTGACACCTACCACAGAGAGTGCAAACGGTGGTGCGGAACTTACAGCACAGAACACATGGAAATAATCCAGAATGCTAACATCCCGAAGCGTACTGACTATACTGTAACCTTCGAAGAAAGAATTTGAGTTCGGATATAAAATCTAAATCCCAATTAACTTTACAACTATTAGGAAGACGACTCAGTCGGAAAATCTCATATATATTGAAGTTTCCACTGGTGGGTCCAAGACCGGTTAACGCACAGGACTAGGGAGTTTCGCAACTTCGACGGAGATTTTCCTGTCCCTTCGGCTGCCTAACTACTGCAGTGTATTCCAAACAGAAGTAAAAGCCCGCTTAATGTCAATGAACACGATAGACGGGAAATCTGTCGTTATGTACATAAACAGTCAGGCGGCCATCAAGGCTCTAGACACACCATCAATCAAATCGGAGATGGTAAAACTTTGCCGTCTATCTCTAAAAGAGATAGTGGTCAGCTGTAACCTTATCCTATGCTGGGTCTCTGGGCTTAGCAGTATTCCAGGAAACAAAAGAACCGAGGAGCTACCAAGAATGTGTGCAGACTTGCCACTAAATCCTTACCCTTCACTCACTTCAAAATAGCAAATCGCAGTTGGATGGAATTAGACACTTGTGGGACATTACGACAAATCTGGCCTTCATCAAGTCAAAAGAGAACAAATTTTCTCTTTAAAACTAATAAAAAGGAAGTTAGTTATGACTTAGACATAATGACTGGCACTGCTTTCTCGGCGCACATGCAAGAGGCATAGGATTCCCGAGGAAGAGGAAGAGAAAATTCTACACTAACTCGGAACCTTTCTCGCAAGAATGAGTAAAAGAATGCTGCGCAGAAACTCGTTCAGCAGCCTAGAAGAACTACGAGTATCTGAAATTCGGGATATAATCAAGTTCCTAAAAGGAACAAAATGGCTGTAACACAGAATGAATAGTGGACCACCAAGATGAATACTAGGAATACAGAAAGTACTCAAAAAGGTGTAAGTCAGTTTTTTCGCTCATGTGGTTGACGGAGAGACCGATGAAATAAAACACGGACAGTGATAATACAAGTGATCCAATACGTATCTAAGTGAGCCAAGGTCTTAAAAGACTGTGGCAGTCACTTCTACCTAACCTATCATTATTGTTGAGGTTATATTGCACTACGACCTTTAAGATCTATTGAGCCCCTAACCTAACCTAATCTAGTTGAAATGATTCTATATTATGCTGTGAAAGTCCAAAACAAATGTACGTATGTACAATCATTTTTAAAACGTTTTTTCCACCGCATCAAATTGTTCCTCTTTCATTCCACTCTAACTTTTAGCTACGGATTGATATCTGCTATTTTCGCATTGTTTTTTTAATTGTAAGAAGATTTGTAGATTGGAAATTGTAGATTGGTTTTAAGATGAAGATAAAAATAAAATTAACTAATAGAAGGTAATAATTCAAGGTCGGTAAAAATGCTGCAAAGTGTTTAGGTTTTCTTAAACGATGTAATTAATATTTCGCCCCTGTGATCTTGATTGAAGGAACTTTCAATAATATAACACCGGAAGCTATAATCGAAGCATTGAACAGGTTAAGTACCTGTGACTAGCAATACACACCGAATTCGGTAGCAGCCAAATGAAACGAAGAGTGCAACGAGGTACACCACAAGGTGGTATACTTTCACCGTATCTATGGCTTGTTACTGTAAGCGAACTTTTGATCTCATTGGAGCGCTGTGGCTGTAAGGTTATCGCCTATGCGGATGATATCGCCATCCCATCTTCAATGGGAAATACCTTCAAGTTCTTGGAGATCTCATAAAAAATACACTGAGAGTGCTCGAACTGGACCAGCAAATGCGGACTGGTTGTAAACCCAGCAAAAACCAAGCTGGTACTATTTTCGAGAAAACATAGGACAATTCCAATTAGACCACCAAAACTCAACGGAATCCGACTAACCTTCTCAGACAAGAAACTTAGCTGGAAACCAAACCTTACAGAAAGAACAAAAGAGCTGCAGTTGCGCTGTGCGCTACGAAAGAAATGTGGCATTAAACCAAAGATAATGAGCTGGCTATACACCGCCGTCCTCTATGGAATGTTAGTATGCTGGCCGGCGATAGATAAGTCAAGGTATATAAAAAAGTTTAACAGAGTCCAACGGATGGCGTATATATCAATCACAGGTGCAATGCGTACCACAACAACCGCAGTGCATGAGACGATACTACACCTCACATCCATGGACATTTGTGGCAAGGAGTTTGCAGATACACACCTGATCAAAAAAATAGATACACTTTTCGTCTTTAGTGTTGCACAGCGAAAGAAATGGTTAAAGTTCGCAAAAAAGGCTAATATATTTTTATTTTATATACTTATTAAAAACTTAAAACATAAAAATATTTTCAATTTTTACGTTAATAATTTTTTATGAAGATTAAATTGTGTTAGTTCATAAAAATGTGTGATCAAAAAAATAGATACATTGTAATGTTTTCAAAATTTTTTAAATTAAAAGCTAAAATACTAACTTATTTCAGTTGCAAAACCAATTACTACTAATACCCTGTGAAGTTACCCATTTGCTTCATATTTTTGGCCATCCTTTTGGGCATACTGCTGATGATTGCTTGACATGTCTCTAATGGTACTTCATAACAAATTTTTTTAAAAAAATTATCACTTTTTGTCTGTATTGGTAAATATTTGCTCAAATAATTTCTTCTTTAGATGCGCCCACAAGTTTTCAATAGAGTTTAGGCCTAGATATTGACTTGGCCAAGCTGGCAGGTTGATTTTGTTGTTAACAAAGCATTTTTTTACTAGTGTGAGAGTATGCTTTTGGTCGTTATCCTGCTGAAAGACCCAACGCAGAGGCATGTTTTCTTTGGCGTATGATAGTACTACCATTTGCAAAATGTCTTTGTACTCGGCTGCCGTCATATTGTTTGTAGTCTGGAATATCGGACAAACATCATTCTAATAAAAATATCCCCAGGCCATTATGTTGCCGCCTCCATGTTCCACTGTAGATTTTATGCAACGGTTATGGAATTTCTTGGCTCGAGAATCCCTTCATTATTTTCACAGTCATTTCCAAAGATATTAATCTTTGTTTCGTCGCTCAACAAAATATTTCTCCATTTATTTTCACCGATATCGCTCGTCCTATTTGCATATGTCAGGGCAAACTGTAGCCTCATGCTTAATTTTTTTTTCTCATTAGGGGAATTTTCCTAGCTATTCGTCCGAGAAGTTTGGCTTTTTGTAAGCCACCACGAACTCTTGGATCACTAACGATGTTGTTAATTTCTGCGGAAATAGCTTTTGATGACTTAAAAGGGTCACACTTTTTGATAACATTATTATATGGCGATCATCCGCGGGGTTCGTTTTTTTTCGATCTGCCATGAAATTCCTTTTGGGGTGCAGTTTTTAAAACATTTTGCGCAAAATAAAGTGACCGTTACACAAATTTCGCGATTTCACGCAGAGATTTTCCTTGATTTTATATGTGAAAGAAGCAAAACTTACTCTTCTGTAGTGCATTGACTATTTCAAGCCATGGTAAACCTAAAATGTTTATTTCCTTCTTCATAATTGATACCAAGCAATTAAAATTAAGTATACTAGACCTTTTTGACAAAAAACTCGCAAAGAAAATTATGATATAATTGAATTTTAATCACAATCTGAAGTGTATCTATTTTTTTGATCACATGATTTTTATGTGCTAACACAATTTTATCTTCATAAAAAAATGATTAACGTTAATATTGAAAATATTGTTAAGTTTTAAGTTTTTAAAAGGTGTATAGAATTCAAATATATTAGCCTTTTTTGCGAACTTTAACCATTTCTTTCATTGTGCTACTCTAGAAACGAAAAATGTAAGGTATTTGGAGGTGTATCTATTATTTTGATCAGGTGTGTAATTCGGCGTCACCACTAAAGGAACTCCCACAATGAAGAAAACAAAATACAGGTCATGCCAGTATACTAAATACATACAGCTTCTTAGAAGAGTTTACATACTACCTAATCCCGATCTTAGACTTCAACATCGAATACAGAACTGTTATCCCAAGCAGACAACAATGGGAAATGAGGATGGTTTTAAGCAGTAACAACGCTAAGGAAATCTACACCGACGGATTTAAGACTGGTAGTGGAGTTGGAGCGGGTATTTACTCGGAACAGTTCCAAATCAGTCAATCTTTTAGACTATCGGATCATTGTGGTGTTTTCCAGGCGGAAATGACTCCTATTCGTGAAGCCGCTGAATGCCTATCGATGAGAACGATTCGGGTGAGAGTATCGTCATTTACACAGATAGCCAAGCAGCAATCAAAGCACTCGAATCTCAAGCCCTGCCACGACTCAATAGATTGCCCGTGGTGACGGCTGTTTGTTTAGCGTTAGACGATGTTGCTGTAGCTACTGCTGCAAATGCTGCTGAAATTAATCCAGACGAAGACGATGTTGTATGCTGTTGTTCTAAATTTGAATAATGAACTTGTTGTTGATGATGATGCGTTGATCTAATATCAAGCACAGATGTTGTTGACGATTGACGTGCCTGTATGTGTCCTGTCATACAACGACTTCTGCAGATGTATGGATAAAGAAGAGGAGGAAATACCCTCGCACTTTCTCTGCAACTGTCCTGCAATCGCTTCCACAAGGAAAGAAACCCTAGGAGCTTTCTACATAAATTAATTAACGAACATAGCAGAAATAAATGCCAAGAAAATCTGGATGTTCATCCAGAAAACAAGATGGTTTCAAGAGTAGCGATTGGAAGCCGACTCAGTGGCATCACAACGTATCCTTTGGATATAAGTGATTCCTACACCTATGAGGGAAGCCACCTTACCTACCTCTCTACCATGCCCAATCGAGCTAGCTAATTGCATTCCCCTACATGAATTTACCCGCAATACTCGTCTCGCCAAGAAAGCTCATCAGTTCAGTGCTCGAACCACACGAGTATGGAAGACCCTTCCAGCCCAATTTTTCCGACACACTACAACCCACAGACACGTATGACCAATGTGCAGAGGTAGCTCCTCTCCCTATACCTCCGGCTGTGCTATGTCTTGATTCCGGACACTTAAGGGTACTCGTAACCTCTTTTACGCGTGCAAATTAAGAAACAAAGGAGGAAAACATGGACATTAAAATAATTTTAAACAGATGTTACTCTTCCTAATAAATTTGAATATGGTTATAGTTCTTGTAGCAATAATGTGGTAATTTTTGGAAGCATTTACACATGTGCTTGAAACAAACCGAAAAACAAATTAAAACTCTTACCTGTTTGGGTGACAATGATGGCAAAAGTGGTGGCGAGGGCGAAGTTGAATCGTGTCTCATTGGTTGCGGACATAACGTCCGATATGATTCAACATTCAAACGATCGAATGCCTCCTCTTCAGCATGATATTCATCCTCACTGTTCTCCAATGGCACAACGTCTGGATTCTTGTCTTCCAGGCTCGACCGACTGCCAAGATTTCGACTCAATAGCTCGACACTACCCTTATCGGCGGTCTCTGTAGTGCCTCCAGTCGATCGATAGATGTTCTTCTTGCGGAACTTAAGAAATATAACAATGCACAGCACAACTAGAATAAGTGTTGCGATTAAGCCAACAAGCGCACCTAACAACGGAGTCAACTGCACCAAAACGGCTGTGGAAGACGCTGCATTCAAAAAAGAAAACACAATAAAAAATGAAATAGATTGCAATTGAGGGAACCTACCAGTTCGCAGAAGTGGCACTGAGAGTGTCCTCGCTCTCAGCCGATACACCATCTTGCTGGAGCCTTGCAAATTGATGGATGTGATTCGAAGAACAAACACCGAATCACTGGGTAGACTTTTTATCTTAAAATCGGAATGCTTGAATGTGACGTTGTACAGAATTTGTCGATTCAGTTCGTCGTAGACTTGTACGTGAAAGTGTTGTTGGATGCCACCGTCGTAGCCTGGAATGCAGTGTACGTGCACGGAACTGGACGTTGCATTGCTGGTTGTACAGTTTTTCACAGGGTCAGGAAGATCTGAAAGAGGAAAACAATAAGTCATATTCGAGGATAGTAAACTTTAAGATCAGACGCAATTATACATTCTTGTATGAAGGCTTTAAATACAGTCACAAAAGTGTGTTCATGTAAAAGGTTCCAATTTAGTAAAGGGTGACCAGATACGAATGGTAGTTTTTTCTAAAGGGTGGTCCAACCATAATGCACGATGTTAATTGTGAGTCACACCTTAACGTCAAGTTTTTTTGTCCAACTTAATTTGACATTTCCTTGTGTCAGTGTTTGACAAATTCAACCATGGAGAGGTACACAATTGAGTAGCGCGTTAAGATTGTTGAAGCCTTTTACGAAAATGGGCTTTCAAATCAAAATGCATTTAGTGCACTTCGTGATTTTTTTGGTCAGCATAATTGTCCAAATGTGTCCACAATCGATAGAATTGTGCGCAAATTTCAGCAAACCGGGACTGTAGGAAATATGAAAATACCTGTGCATGCACGCCCAGTGCGTTTGTTGCAGCTTATGAGCTGGCGGCGTCATTGGGCCGTACTTCTTCGAAAAAGGTCGGCCAAGCAGTTACCGTGAATTGTGCTCGCTATTGCGAGATGATAACGAACTTCTTCTGGCCGGAAATTGAGGATATAGACCTGGACGACATGTGCTTCCAACAAAATGGTGCCACTTGCCACACAGCCAACGTAACAATAGCTCTTTTGCGCGAGTAAATCAATGGCCGTGTTATCTCACGTCGTAGCGATGTTAGTTGGCCGCCACGATCATGTGATTTGACACCGTTGGACTTCTTTCTTTGGGGATATTTAAAAGAAAGAGTGTACGTCAATAAGCCAAAAACAATTTAAGAGCTAAAAGATGAGATAATTCGGCACATTAACGACGAACGATTGAACCTCAATTATGCCTCAGAGTCATTGAAAATACGGACCATCGGTTAGAGGTATGCCACCGAAGCCGTGGCGAGCATTTGGCCGATATTTTGTTTCACATATAATTGTCATGATTTTAAAAAATATTAAGATAATTCTCTGAAAACTTTTTGTTTTATTTACAATTATCATCGTGCGTTTTCGTTGGACCACCCTTTACATACTGTCAGTCACAAAAGTGTATTCATGTAAAAAATTCCAAGTTAGTAAAGGGTGACTAGATAGCAATGTTAGTTTTTTTTCTAATTGTTATGTTTCAGAAGCTCTCAAAGTTACCAACGACTGGCTTTCAAAATATTCATTAAAGTTTGCCATTTTGTCATGCATTGTTTCACACTTGCCGAACATGCGGAAATTATTAAAAAAATAATATCAAAATTCCAGTTCTGTTGTAAATACCCAACGTGAGTTTTGTCGTGAAGTCGGCCGTCATCATGATTTCAGTGTGCAGGCAATTCGTTTCACCTTGGAAAAGTTTGAGCGTGAATACATTCTTTTGGACCTTGGACCACCAACTAGACAGAGAATGGTGCGAAAAGAAGAAAACATAGTCGCTGTATCGAAGAAGACCCAGAAATGTCGGCAACTCGGCTTATTTTGGCGTTAGATTTGTGTCTAGACCGCGAACGACCACGACGATCCGGATGACGCTGGAAATGTTTGCCGAAGATCTGGATTTTTAGCCAAAAAATCATCTTCATCTTTTTTTTTGGCTCAGCGGCTATGTCCACAAGCAAAATTATCATTTTTGCAGTGCATACAATCCACAAGTGTTTGACTAAGGACCAATTCATCAAAAAAGATTGACTGTTTTATTTATGGTTTATGGCATAGCGGCAACATTGGACCTGGGGGCAGAGGTTGGGCATACAGGGCATATATACAGGTTGGTGATTGCTTCTAACCTGGCTGGATGCCAACAACGATCCCTGTAAATGCTCAAGTCAAGTTGGCATACAGCCTCCCTGCGACACTTTTACAGCAACCGTCGGGAGATAAACCAATGTATGCAGCGAACGTCCAAGAAACAGTGCGTAACTACATCCCGACTGCGACTGGATGGAGCAGTTGGTTCAGTGCCTGCCCTAAGTTAGAGTGGTCCCAGGTTCTAATTCCAGTGAAAGCGAAGTTAATACGCATTTATCCGGTTTTTCAAATCTGGTCCAGTCACCATTTGCCGTTGGGACTGGAATTAGAAGTTGAGGGTAAGTTATTTTCTTTTTGCAGATGACTTAGTCATCCTCTCAGATGGAATTACAACGCGCGCTAGGTAGGTTTGTGGCCTTATGTGCTGATGCTGGGATAAGGGTTAACGTGGACAAATTAAAGGTTATGGTTATTTCGAGAACGCCTGTTCTAGTGATGGGAGGAATAATGCTGAGCTTTCCTGTAGGATTGGTCAAACAGGCTCATTTTTGAAACAGCTTGGTCGATCTGTAATCAGCAAGGCCTAGCTTGGTGTCAAGGCCACGTTAGCGGCTTTTAACGCAGTATTTATTCCAACTCTCACGCATGGTCATGAAATTTGTATAATGACCGAAAGAATAAAATCGTGAATACAAGCTGCCGACATAAGATTTCTTCGTGCTGTTGTGGGAATTACTCGCCGGGATAGGGTGAGAAACACACACACAGTGTGCGAGGAACTCAACGTTGGGCAGCTGCTTCTTGGAACGGAAAGGGCTGTACTTCAATGGTTTGATCACGTGGCACGAATGTCTCCTTCATCACGGTTTCCGAGGCGTTCCTTGAATGCGATTCCATCAGGTGGTCGACCGCTTGTTCTTTTATTAAAATTTCTTCTCCTATCGTTCTTATCTAGTCACTCTGTGAATGATTTTATCGAGAAAGGACGCACAACATCGAAGACTTGGCGACAACGTCCAAATAGGCAGAACCTCGTCTGCCGCGACTTTGTTGTAAACAGTACAAGCAACACTAAGCCTTTGCTTTTTCTAATTCAGAAAGACCAAATTCTCGTCTGTCATCGTCCAAATTATTGTGTCATATAAAATTACTCTCTGACAAGGGACAACTACGTTGAACACTGCTTTAAGTGATTTCTTTCACGACCAGTGGAAATTCAATTACAAGGATCTAGCGATATATACTTATCCTCTCCCTACGATATCTTCTCCAGGAAACACTAGAAGAATAGCTCTTAAGATAAAATAAAAAAACAGCTCACCTGCTGGTTGTATGTGGTACCAACACGGTGGACTCTGACCCATCTGGTTGCTGGCCACGCATGACACTGCGCCAAAACTTTCGTACGACTCAATATTGTACTGATACACATTTTGTAGTGGCGGAAGACCCCTGTTCCCATGGGCGTAGCTGCCTGAATATTTCCTGTCCTCGTTTTCGAGCCTTCGTTTCGCGTTTTCGTTGTATATTCTTTGGGTTTTGTCCAATTGATTTGTGTACACGTGGTTCGAGTAGAGCATCTGCGCTAGAGGATATGCGTTGTTCTCTTCTTCGAAAATCCCATCGAATCCCTCCTGGTCTCGGATCAGACTAAAGTCATTCCGATTGATATGATGTGAATTCTTGTGGGTTTTAGAGGCGTTCTCATGTGATATGGTTGCGTAGGACAAATGCCCCTTTATGTTCACACTCTCCTGTGTGTTGGATGCGTACAGCGGTGATTCCAAGGAGGACGATATCACCGACGATGACATGCGGACTCTGCCGTGAAAATCAAGCGGGCCCGCCGATGGTTGCTGGTGCTGCTTCTCGAGAATAATCTTCTGCAGCAATCTCTTGTGATGGTGCGGATGTTTTTGATAATCCTGGTGATGATGATTGTGGTGGTGGCCCGACGAAGACATTGCCCCCTTCAAAGGAAGCGACGATGGCGCCAAGTTCTCCATGATATGCATTTGATTCGTCGCAAATGGCAGTTCGATGACATTGTCGAGCGAGTTGTTGAACTGCCATCTGTAGTTCAGATTGTTTATGGGGTTCGAGTCCACGAGACACGTGATGTTGACGGTTTGCTTGATGGCCGCACGGATTATTGTCGATTCCGACTGGCAGATTGGAGGGTCTGAAAGAATAAAAATGAAATGCGCGGTGAGACGGAAGTTAATTGAATGGAGAAAAAACCGACGAAGGGAGGAGCAGTGGGTGGGTGGGTTTCATATGCACACACATTTCTTGTTATTGTTAGCAAAATTCTGTACGCAAAGGATGACATAAATTCAAAATCAGTGAAAGAGGTATATTGCCCATTAAATTAAGGATTTCTGAGATAACTTGTTATGACGCGCACACACACACAACCCAACAAAATCACATAAATCGCAGCACTAAAGAACGTTATTGTCACGGGGCCTATGGGACGGATGGGTATAAATAGTTTATGTCCCTCTGCAACAAGCTCGTACGAGGAGTTGGTTAAATGTCGGAAGATTGAAAGGTAAGTATGACCGTTAAAATTAACTACAGGTGAGGAAGTGCACAAGATTGTAGATACTATTATTATTGACCGCACACATTCTGTAAATCGGGGATGAATAAAGATATCTTGTTGAGATCAAATGACTTACGTACTCGATGGAAATTAAACAACATTTTGGGTCACCACGTAAGTGTCTGTAGTTGATTAAATGCAAACGTTACGACGTGTTACCGATAATTGCGAAAATAAAGAATGCGATTTATTCATTAGGCTTCAGGAATTGGGTTCAATTTTGGGGACTGTGTGTAAGAGATCTATAAATTTTAAGTTCAGAACGTATTCCTAGGGGAGCCTTTAAGCCGCTGTGCGACGTTATTTGAGGTGTTTTAAGTTTGTTTCTCTTGATTTTCGAAAATTTAACGGTTTGGAATGTTTTTTATGTTCAAAAAAATGAAGTTATATCACATTACACGGAGAAGTGGTGGTGTCAAGACGCATGATCGATAAACGATCGCCGATCGCCGTGAAATGACCCAGTTGTCAAAAGTCTCCTTCACAACTTCGACCGCTGCGTCTCTTGTATAGCATGCAGCACAATTTTGTTGGAACCACAGCTCGGATATTTTGACGTTGTCGAGCTCCGGCCACAGAAAGTCGATTAATATCGCTCTATGTGGCCATTGGCGGTAACGATGTCTTCTGCCTCATTTCGAAAGAAATAAGAACCGATGATGTCGCCATGGGCGCCGTGGCCGTGTGGGTTCGTGCGTCGACCCATGCGCATTAGACTTTCACAGTCTAGGTTCCGTGAATTGTTCACGGCCGTGAATTGTTCACGGCTCCACCTCTTTCGAGTCACTGACAATGCTCAAAGAGTATAACTTTCTAGAAAAAGCTGTTTTGCAAACATCGATGTTTCGTTCATAAACATCTATGTTGACATCGATGTTTTGCTAAATGTTGACATCGATGTTCTGCTAACCGATACATCGCCGATACATCGACGGCTAAATTGTCAAACATCGACATCGTTCATTCATTTCGTTAAACATTCCCAAAATGTGTTATATATAAAATGTGCTTGTATTCTTGTAATAATAATGGGGTGTAAAAGAGCTAGAGATGCGCAATACAATGTAACTTTTTGCATATCTTAGCCTCTCCCTTTTTAATATCCTACTTCGAACCTCCAAGTGGTTTACTTTGGGCATCGAGCAACCCTCAAGGAGACCGGGTATACAACTCCTATGGAACTGTGGGATAATCGGAGAGGGCTCATGTTTCGTCATGTATTGGCTGAATGCGTAAGCGTGGCAGACCTTGTGTCAACAGCCAAACTACCGCCTGTTCGGTGCGGCTGGGAACAGGTGTCGGTCTTTGAGCAAGCGACTCGCTATATAAACGTGCATGAAGGGTCCGCTCGGGAACCCTAATCCCGAATCGTAGAATCCTTCAACGTTACTTTGGGTTTTTCGTTTCCGATAAGCCACAAAGTAAAAATTCAATCATCAACGAAACGGAAGACGGAGAAGGTTTTTGGGTTGAAACTGGTACGACTAGTATGTTTTGTTGTTTAGTTATAGTACATCGTAAATATAGCCAACAATTCGTGTGATTTAGAATATTAATAAAACATCGGAAAAACATCGATGTATCGTTGTTGATACCGATGTTTTTTTAACATCGATGTTTGTCCTGGAACTATCGATGTTTTTAAGAACGATGTTGCATCCCTAGCTGGAGCCTGTGCATCCAAGGTAAAATTGTTGATTGCTCTCAACCTGGTGAGATGTCAGATCCCTGTAAATGCATTTGTCTAGTTTACATACAGTCTACTCGTGGCGCCCTCAGGATAGCCTCTACTACAACCGCTTACAGGTGAACCAAGTATACAGTGGCCTTTCTTTTCAGAGGTTTCAGTGAGGACCCGATTCTCCAGATTCGGAGGTTGCGCGTGGGGGATAACTCCCTGAATACGTGAGCAAATTTTAGTTCAGAGATAACAACGTGTCTCGGGTACAGACAGATTCACTGATGACGACCCCAGCCAACGAAGAAAAGACAAAGACAAAGACCACGTGCAGTCGATGAAGTCGCGGAGGTTCTAGACTACTGGGTTAGGTTAGGTTAGGGGGCTGCTAGTGAATTCACCAGCACACTTAGACCATGTTGGTCCATTGTGATACCCACAGGCAGACTACTACCACATTCCGAAGCGGCAGCATCGACTTGGACTATTTCCTTGATATAGCCAATGTAAGGACCCGGATATTAAGAGAACAAAGGAGTGGAGAAAGACAACCACGGTTTGACGTCGAAAAGCTACAATCGCAACAGACTTTGCCGATCGAGTCTCCCTGAAACTCTCGGAATATTTGACGTCACCTGCACAAACAAAAGAAAAAGAATGGAAACAATATCAGAAAGCCATCAGGGAAGCTGCTACTGATGTGCTGGGCTTTAGAACACCAACTAGGAAAATCCCCTGGTTTGACAACGAGTGCATGCAGGCACATGCAGCAAAGCAAGAAGCCTACCAGGCATCGCTGCATCGAACTACGAGAGCTGTTCGTGAGCTCTACGAACAGAGAATAAGGGAAGAGAACTGGCTTGTTAGGAAAAAAAGAAAGAGCACGAGAAGCGCGCGATCGAGGAGATGGAGAGGTGCTATGACAGAAATGATGTTGAAAAGTTTTACCAAAGGGTGAAACTTTTGGTAAAACTTTTATCGAATTGGTATAAAGTGCGGACAGAAGCCTGCTGGGACGGGAATGAACAACTAGTAGTTAAGTCGCAGTCGATACAGAGAATTTAGAAGAATCATTTCTGCAGTATTTTAAACGGCGATGAAGACACAAATACAGCTGTCATTTAGAAGAATGATATATGAGAATTACATCACCCCGATAGCAATATCGAGGCTAAAGTTTAACAAAGCTATTGGGCCTAATGGTCTGCCTGCTGAAATATTTAAAGCAGCTGGAGGTGATATGGTCGGACGCATGCATCAGCGCATCTGTAAGATATGATATGGGTGGTCAGGTGCGGACTCTTAGGGTAAAGTCTATGGACGATCCTTATTGAGAAACCGTTTCAAGAAGACATACTGCCTCCACGGGGCGGCCACCGGGCAACGAATGCTGCAGCGAGACTATAGGTCTGGTATCTCAGGCTCGCACAATGAACAAATGGTTCTTGGCGCCAACCTGCGATGCACGACCTTAATTTCTCAACTGTATACATCCGGCCAAAGTATGCGACGGGAGGAGTAAACCTCCTAAAATAATCTCTAATCCAATGGTGGAACAGCATACGCCGAGGGATGCGTGGCTAAGAGAGAGCTTAGTCTCTAGTATGCGAACTCCGAATACCTGGCGACCTTCGGTTTTAATCTAGCCTTCCCTAGGCATATCGGGCGCTACCTAGGGTGACATATATTTCCCGAATACTCGTGGGATCATAATTTCCAAACAAATTTCAAAAAAAGATGAGTATGGTGAAGCTCCAAATTCACCAGCGTCTGTTCATGCTGTGGAGCATGCAGACGGCAATTTTCGGGACGCTATTGAGCCTCCGACGGCCGCTCCACCTTCGGCCATAGTCAACCAGCTCGAAAGCGAGCCAGCTACAGTCCTAGCTGACAAGGAGATTGGGGCCAAATGGGCACAATCCTTGACAGCTACCAGCGCTAGTGTCAGTTCAGAGGAGTCTGACACATCCACGGTCATAGACACTTGCAGTGTAGTCACGGAGAAATCCGGATGTTCTTCCATTGGGAAGAAACTTGACAAGCTGCGTCTAGGACCAGGTGGATTTGTCAAACTGAACTCAGCTGAAAAGAGAAGATACAACCAAGCTATTCGCAAGGGCGAAACTAGGGAAAATGCCCTAGTATATGCGAAATCTCCTCTTGGAAATGAGTTCAAAAGGGTGAGATCAAAGGATCGCACCCCCTCTGAACCGGCAGCCAAAAAGGCAAAAGCAAGACATGCGCCTGACGCGCCCACCTTCAGTCAGGTTGCTAGTACTGTCAGACTAGGAATCGTCCCAGCTGACATAGACAAACAGCCTCTGTCAGCAGAGCAAATGGCTCTAATACAGGAGGCAGTCATCGACGTGTCGATTGACCTGAGAAACAGGGGCGTGTGGCCACATTTCTCAGGCTCTCAACACAAGTCGGGATGGCTAATTTTCATCTGCTCTGACAGTGCTACTGCTGAGTGGATGAAAAGCAATTTCGATGCTATCAAGGCCAAAAGTGGTCTTGATATTGTACTTGTGGAGGAGGGATCTTTTCCCAAATCTCACATAGTCCGTGGTTTCTTTCCACAGAGCACCGAATTGCCAACGACCAAAGTCCTAGCGACGCTTGAAGCACAAAATGAGGGCCTTCAAGCTTCTTCATGGAAGGCAATGCAAAGGATGAAAGAAGGTTCGCTCCTTCATCTCGTCTTTGCCGTTGACGATGCGTCCATGAAGACCCTGAGCAAACTAAACAACAAGGTTTGCTATAGGTTTGGTCAGGTCAAGTTGATCGTCTCCCATAAGAAGGTCAACGCAGATGATTCTCCATCTGCTTGTGCAACAACAACCTCATCTGCAGTTCCCACTTGCAGCGCTGCAGGGCATGTAAGTGAGGAAAGTACTGCCTCAGCAACTAGGACCGCTGACAGCGAGCCCATTGCTAGCACCAGCGGCCTTAGTGCAGTAGGAAAGAAGGTGACCAGTGTTGTTGCACATAACAAGCAAAAAGCCGGTTCAACAACAACGTCATCTGCAGTCCCCTCTTGCAGCGCTGTCGGGCATGCAAGAGAGGTCAGTACTGCCTCAGCAACCAAGACCGTTGACAGCGAGCCAATTGCTAGCACCAGCGGCCTTGGTGCAGCAGGAAAGACGGTGACTCGTGTTGTTGAACCGAAAAACCGTAATACCGGCATAAAGCCCGGAGTTCCGAGGAAAACAACCGGCGCCGCAGGGCACGTTACTCGGAAGGAAGAGTCGGGGGGGAATTCCAAAAAAGGTCATCCCTCAACGGCTGCTTGTCGCAAAAAGAAAGGCCCTAAAAAGGCCCAACTGATGCGGCAGGCCAGATCCTCGATGGAGGATCAATGAGCTCCATCAAGGTGCTACAGGCGAACCTGCATCACGCGAAGGGCGCGTCCGCTACCCTTAGCAAGCGGTTCGCCGAAGAAAATATAACCCTTGGACTTATCCAGGAACCTTGGGTTAGAAGCGGACATGTTAAAGGTCTCCGGAATGGCAAAAGTAAGTTAATCTCTAAATGTGGAGACCCTGCGCCAAGAGCGGCCTGTCTCATCAGCAATGATATTAACTTTCTTCCCATTCCCAATTTCATTAACAGAGACCTGGTGGCCCTACTACTGGAAGTTCCGACGGAGAGGGGAACACATAACATCGTGTGCGCCTCGGCGTATTTCCCGGATGACAACAGCGTCATACCACCTAAGGACGTCCAGGACCTCATCAGCTATTGCAAATCAGGCAACCTGCACTACATCATCGGTTGCGATGCCAACGCGCATCATGAGGTCTGGGGTAGTAGTGACACCAACAGAAGATGTGAGTGTCTTTTAGAATATCTTATTAGTAGTGAAATAGATATACTAAATAGAGGCTCAAAGCCTACCTTCATAAATGCGATTCGCGAAGAGATACTTGATCTCACACTTGCAAGTCCATTTATTTCGAATTTTATTGAAAATTGGCATGTGTCAGATGAACCATCTTTGTCAGACCACCAACATATCAGGTTTGACATCCCTGGTCAACTCTCATATGTCTCTAACAGATACGATCCCAAACGCACCGACTGGGATCGCTATCGAGAACTAGTTCTCTCACAAAAAGGGATGCTTCTTACGTCTATTGAGTCCATAGGGGACCTGGATGAAGCAGCCTTCCAATTAAACAATGTAATGATCAATTCCTATCACGACAGTTGTGTCCCCAAGACCACTTCAAATAATCGCAAAGTGCCTTGGTGGAATGATCATCTGACAAAACTCAGGAGTAAAGTCAGAAAACTCTTCAATTCTGCCAAGAAAACGAAGAGGTGGAACGAATATAGGTCCGTTCTCACAGAATACAATTCTGAACTTAGACGATCCAAGCGGGCCACTTGGAGGAAATGCTGTGAAAACATTGCGAACATGCCAGTAGCAGCACGCATCCACAAATCGCTCGCAAAAGATCAGGCAAACTGTGTAGGACTTTTAAAGAAAAGCGACGGTACCTACACGACGGGCAGAGAAGAAACACTTAAAACGTTGCTTCAGGTGCACTTCCCAGGCTCGTCTTATAGCACCTCTCAAGTGCACTCTAACACAACAGACCATAGGGTCTTTGTTAATAGAAGAGTTAAAAGTTTATCTGGAAAAATTTTCAGTACAGATAAGGTTGAATGGGCTGTTGGCACTTTCGATCCCTTCAAAGCTCCCGGTGGTGACGGTATATTTCCTGCACTATTGCAAAGATCAATAGACCTCATCCTACCGGAACTGACAGCTTTATTTAGAGCCAGCTACAACTGGGGTTACATACCAATCTCCTGGAGAAAGGTCAACGTAATATTCATTCCCAAACCGGGTAATAGACCTAGTGAGCTGCCTAAATCATACAGACCTATAAGTCTAACATCATTTGTACTCAAAACGATGGAGAGACTAATTGATGTTTACATTAGAGAACGATTAGAGTTGTCTAACCCTCTAAACTCGAACCAGTATGCATATAGGAAAGGTAAATCCACCATAGGTGCCCTTCATTATCTCGTCAAAAAGATAGAAGGCGCACTTGCTTCCAAAGAAATAGCCCTATGTGCATTCCTCGACATTGAGGGCGCTTTCGATAACACTGGCTACGACTCGATCGCAAGAGCGATCAGTAGCAGAGGTATCGAAGAATCGACTAACAAATGGATCAGAGCCATGTTGGAAAGTCGTTCGATTACATCTTCTTCCGGAGGAGTGTCGGTTTCTGTAACCGCGGCAAAAGGTTGCCCACAAGGGGGGGTTCTTTCCCCCTTATTATGGTCACTAGTTATCGACAAACTGTTAGTAGATCTTCAAGGATCAGGCTACACCACAATTGGTTATGCTGATGACCTGGCGATTGTTATAAGGGGTAAGCACGACACGACTATTTGCAATATGATGCAAAGTGCGCTACTGCAAGTCGTGGAATGGTGCAACGCAGAGGGTTTATCGATCAATCCCTGCAAGACCGTTCTAGTGCCCTTCTCAAGGAGGACTCGTATCAACCTTGAACCCATAATAATCGGCAACACCACACTAGTTTATTCCAGCGAGGTAAAATATCTCGGAGTAATCCTGGACAGACGACTTAACTGGAATTCACATATTAAGTCCGCCATAGAGCGAGCTACCAGAGCACTGTGGGCCAGTAGACGTCTTTACGGTAGGACTTGGGGTCTCTCTCCCAAAATTATTCATTGGTTGTACACAATGATGGCGAGACCCATTATCACATATGCGGCCATCGTATGGTGGCCAAAAACCCTTCAACAGTCATCGGCAAACAAACTGCAAAAACTGCAAAGGGTTGCCTGTCTTGGCATAACAGGTGCCATGCGCACCTGCCCCACAACAGCTCTCGAAGCTATTATCGGGCTGACACCTTTACCCATCTTCGTTAGGAAGATAGCTGCCACCTATGCCATTAAACTGCAGCTAGAATATCAATTCAAACCAGGTGACCTAGTGGGTCACCTTAGGATACTCAACTCAATCCCTAATAGAGACATGTTTTGTACAATGCCGGACACTATGGTCAGGCAGAACTGTTTCGGCAGGTTATTTGAAGTTGAAATATTGGACCGGGTAGACTGGTCCAATGGTGCCCCAACACTAGACCCCAGAAGTCTAGTTTGGTACACAGATGGATCGAAAATGGATTCTGGAGTCGGAGCTGGTGTCTGTGGACCCAACACTGGGATCTCTGTACCGATGGGGTCTAGTCCCACTGTGTTCCAAGCCGAAATCCATGCCATTGAGATCTGCGCGAGACATAATCTTGGTAAAGGTATCAAGGGCGCAATTATACAAATCTTTTCTGATAGCCAGGCAGCACTTAAGGCCTTATCGTCCAGTCAAATAGACTCTAAAGCCGTCAAATGTTGCCACGATGCTCTGCAATCCCTAGCCAAACACAACAAAGTGAAACTTGGTTGGGTCCCTGGGCACAAAGGGATTGCAGGTAACGAATCAGCAGATGAACTCGCTAGAGCGGGTTCAAGTACTGCGTTCATAGGCCCTGAACCATACTGCAGTGTCAATTGGTCGACGGCTGCAGCGCTGATTAATGAATGGGAAAACAAACTTCGCCTAGATCATTGGACCAATGGGTCAGGTCTCAGGCAATCCAAAAAATTAATCAGACCCTATTCCTACAAGGAAATCCTTAGCTTAGATAAGGAGAGCATAAGAAAGCTAACGGGCTTTCTTACTGGCCACTGCGGCTTGTATTACCACCTTAACAAAATGAACTTGTGTCAAAACACGGAATGTAGGTTCTGTCTTGAAGAAGACGAAACATCTCAGCACATCTTATGTGAATGTCCGGCACTACATTGGTTAAGGAAACGTATTCTCCACAGGGAAATACTGACTTCAGTGGAATTGAAAAACTCCACTACAAAAGATATACTATCTTTCATAAGGAAAGTGGTAAATCTTTTGGATTAACTCCAGCCCGTCGATACAATAGGTCTTTTTAGGTCGCAGTGTCGCTGCCTTTACGGCAGGGTTGTACAAGAGGAAAAAAAAAAAAAAAAAAAAAAAAAAGATATGGTCGGAGGAAAACATGTCCGATGAGTGGAATCTCAGTATCGTTTGCCCGAACCATACTTGAATGCGCCTATCTTCCAAAAGTCCGTACAACTGCTAGCAGACGCCCAAGATGACTAGGACATGTAGAGCGTATGGAGAACATAGTTCCAGCCCGGAGAATTTTCGACTTTGAACTAGTGGCACAACGTAACAGATGACGTCCATGCAGGCCCGGTCCCAGCTAAATGAGCGCCCTGTGCAAGACTTGCGTTTAGCGCCCACCCCCCCCCCTTTTTTTGGGTCATGGTTGTCTTAATTAATTTTTTATCATTTTAAGTTTATAAAAACAGACTCCTCCTAAAGCTACTGTTTAAATTTGGAGAGCAATAACTAGATTGGGAGCAAGATAATCTAGGTTTGAACTATATATATAAAATTTAATACTTCATAAACATGAGCTTTCTGGTTTTACAAGTAATACAGTTTTGTAAATTAAGGAATTAGGAACGTATTGTTCAAGCATTAGCTTGTTGAAAAATAATAGTAAAAAAAATATTTTAATGTTATTTGAAAATGAAAAATTCGTTTTATATGCTTCAAGCTACTCAAAACTTTCTTTTGATCTAGTGTTTTGAAATAAAATTCTACATTAAAACTTTGTTTCGGCTCTAAACTAGTTTCGTAACATTCATCACCATCGTAAAGGAGATGTTTCTGGAAATTTAGATGATGTTTCAAAAAACATAACAGGTGCTCATTAGGCACCGAGCTGAATCATTGACTACTAAATTGAATCAATACGAGCTGCATGGGACGAAAATGCTCTTGGTCGAATTCTGTTTTGAAGACCAGCTTCTCTTCCCTTCATATTTGAACCATTATCGTAACTTTGACTTCGACAGTTGCTTATTGAAATTCCTTGAAATTCAAGTTTGTTTAAAATTAACTTTGTAAGTTCCTCTCCGGTCTTGTCTTCTCGTTTTAAAAACCCAAAACAACAATAGTCAACAATAAGCGTAGAATTTGGCCTCTTTTAGCATGGACACAATGTGATTAGTAACAGTTGTAGAAAAGATACGTGTTATCTAATTTTGTATATTTTTGCTTAAATATTTATTTTGGGTTTCTTGATTCGTTATTCTCCTCAAGCGCTCTCCTAACACCAAATCAAATAAGGCTACTTCCTCAACAATCTGTAAAAAGTTACCATTATTAAGCTCAAACAACACTTCAGAAGTTCCTCGAAAAATTAGTGTTTGCAAAACAGCTCTATCTAATATTTTATTTCAGTTTAGATCGAGGTGAGTCTATTGTTGTTTCCGTTCTCAAAACTTTTTTGAAAAACATCCTGTATCTGTGCTTGACAAGACATGGGAATTTTTGTTCATTGCAAATAAAATACAAACAAAATTATAGAGAATAGAGTTTGCTAGGCAATGTGTACATAAATCACCCAGAAATGAAATATGTGTAATTGAATTTTCTAATACATTACATTACATTTTTCAAGAAGAAAAAACCAAAAAATATTTTTTTGTTTTGGGTGTGTGCTCAATTTTATGAGGTACTGTATATATACCCACTGTACTCATTCTCCTTTCAAACAAATATGTATAATGAGTAAATCTTTTTCGTACGTGCAGAAATAAAATCTGCACATTTTCTCTCCTCCATAGGAACTGAGTTTATTATTTTGAGATTTTTGAGTGCTTGTGCAAGAAATTATCTTGCACAGTCCTGTGTGTGATTGGCCTTTTGTGTGAAGAATGAAGAGAAGAGAGAGAGACGAGAAATTATGTAAATTGTATTGAGTAAGGCGCCATACGTGCAGAAATAAAACCTGCACGTTGTCACTCAAATGATTCCATAGGAGCTGAGGATTGAGTTTATTATTTTGAGAATTTTTCCTAAGGAAATATTTGAGTGCTTGTGCAAGAAATTTTCTTGCACAGTCCTGTGTGTGATTGGCCTTTTATGTGAAGAATTAAGAGAAGAGAGAGAGAGAAACGAAAAATTATGTCATTGAACTAAGTAATTGTCATATGTGCAGAAATAAAACCTGCACGTTGTCACTCAAATGATTCCATCGGAACTGAAGATTGAGTTTATTATTTTGAGAATTTTTCCTAAGGATATATTTGAGTGCTTGTGCAAGAAATGATCTTGCACAGTCTTGCGTGTGAATGGCATATTGTATGAACAGGTGAAATTATGTAGTTTGTATTATTTGAAAATAATTGCGTTCAGAAAGCGTTTAGAAAGGCAAAGGTAGCTTGGACGAACTAAAATTTTATGAAAGTCAGTATATCGATAAATTGCATATTGTTTGTTTAGACTCACAATGCGCCCCCAAGCGCTTGGCGCCCTGTGCATTTGCACATCCTGCACATATGGTAGGGCCGGCCCTGCGTCCATGTGAGTGAGTGCTGTGTAGCCCTAAAAGTGCGTTTTTTTAAATAAGCTTTGACCGAAATGAAGCAACCACCGCGACTGCTGTACGCAAGTTTGTGCAAAAAGTTCGTGTGACTGGTATGCTAGTGAACGACACTCATGATCTCCGCCGTCGTACGGTGCGCAAAGATGATAATGTGGATGCTGTGGCCGAGAGTGTGAAACTCAATTCACTAACATCAACTCGCCATCGATTTCACCAGCTCAATATTTAATGCACTAGCCTGAGGAGACTTCGAATTCTGCACAAAGATCTAAGATTATTCCCTTACAATGTCCAATTGTCTCAACAATTGAAGACGCGCGACCATCCCCTTCATTATCGTTTCGCAGTTTGCGTCTTCCTTAGAGCGGTTTGAATTGGACAACGATTTTGGCGAAAAATCTTTTTTTCCGACGAGGCGCATTTTCATCTCGGCAGCTACATTAACAAACAAAATTGCGACATAGGGTCGGAAAACTCGCACGTTATTGTCGAAAAGCCAATACATCCACAGAGAGTGACAATTTGGTGCGGATTATGGAGTGGTGGCATCATTGGACCATTTTCCTTTGAAAATGAGGCTGGGAACAACGTTTCGGTCAATGGTGGGAGTTACAGAGCCATGTTAACCGACATGGATTCGGATAACCTCTGGTTGATGCAGGATGGTGCACTATGCCACAATCGATCTTTTGCGCAACAAATTCCCAAATCGTGTTATCAGTTGTCTTGGTGATGTCAATTGGCCGCCTCGGAGATGCGATTTGACCCCTTTGGACTCTTTTTTTGTGAGACAACAATCCGAAAATGATTCGAACACTTAAGGCCAATATCATCCAAGCAATCCGTGAGCTAGAGCCCGAAACCATCAACAAGGTCTTGGAAAATTAGGGTGACAAAATGCGCTACTGCGAAGCCAGCCGAGGCAGCCATTTGAGCAACGTTGTCTTTCATAGTTAATGGGAATGTTTGTCCTTACTAATAAAGTCATAATGCATGGAAAGAAGTTAATTTTGTTCATTTTTTTGCATTTATAAAAATAAACTTGTACTTGGACGGACCACCCTTTAGATTCAGTGGCATTCGGTGACTCACTTGTGCTAGCTGTGCTTGTGTGAGTTGCTTTTCAATCCCCAACTATTGTCTGGTATTTATTTATTTTTTCTTAAAGAAAGAGAATTGCAGTTGGCGCTCGATATAGGGAACAATCCAATATAGCGAATACACAACATTTTATAACGTTTGTTCTATTCATCGTGTTGTGCGAGAATCTTGGGCGATTAGTTATATTATGTGTATGGTACACAGTTTGGGGTTGTTTGAAGCATATAAAGGGTGGTCCAACCATAATGCACGATGTTAATTGTGAGTCACACTTTAACGTCAAGTTTTTTTGCCCAACTTAATTTGATATTTCTTTGTTTCAGTGTTTGACAAATTCAACCATGGAGAGGTACACAATTGAGCAGCGCGTTAAGATTGTTGAAACCTTTTACGAAAATGGGCGTTCAAATCAAAATGGCTTTCGTGCACTTCGTGATTTTTTTGGTCAGCATATTCCACCAAATTTGTCCACAATCGGTAGAATTGTGCGCAAATTTCAGCAAACCGGGTCTGTAGGAAATATGAAAAAACCTGTGCACGCTCGCCCAGTTCGTTTTACGGAAAACATTGCTGGTGTTCGCGATAGTGTGGCAGAAGAGCCCTCAACCTCGAGTTGTCGTCGTGCCCAACAATTTAACACCTCATGAACATCACTGATGCGAATTTTGAATTAAGACTTGAATTTAAACGCTTACAAGGTTCAATTGAAGCTGAAGCCTACTGACCATTTCAAGCGTCGTCAATACGTTGAATGGTTGGTTGAACAGACAGAAGTGAATGGTGACTTTATAAAGAAAATCATCTTCAGCGACGAATCACACTTTCAACTAAGTGGATTCGTTAGCAAGCAGAATTGCCGCATTTGGGCAAATGAAAAGTGTACGTCAATAAGCCAAGAACAATTCAAGAGCTAAAGGATGAGACAATTCGGCACATTAAAGACATTGAACCTCAGTTATATCTCAGAGTTATTGAAAATATGGATCATCGGATAGAGGTATGCCACCGAAGCAGTGGCGAGCATTTGGCCGATATTTCACACATAATTGTCGTAGATCCTTCTATCATAATAAAATATATTAAGATATTTCTTAGAAAACTTTTTGTTTTATTTACAATTATCATCGTGCGTTTTCTTTGGACCTCTCTTTATAAAGTGGGTGTTGCTTGTACGTGGAATGTTTTATTTTTGTTGGGTTTTACGTTTATTTTACGGGTGAGTTGTTTTTGTTAAAAACAAAATATTCTCTTTTATAAATATTGGGTCGGTTTTTAGTTATTGCAAAGAAAAATTTTAATAATAATCTGTTTTTGATGAATTGTACTTCAAAACATACGTATTTTGATGAAATTTGCTCAAAGCAGTCCACGCTCGTTACAACTAACAATCTCCCTTCAGTGAACAGACCCGGTTTTTATTAGTTTACTATATCGAGCGTCCACTGTATTTAAATTCCCAGTGACATTGACGTTTAATGTCCTACCTAGCTATGTCTTTAGACGACACAGTCAATGTTGCTTTTTGCATACCTCGCAGAATATTTTCAATCCTTTAAAAGTATCAATTCCAAGAAACCTTTATAAAATAACAGATTACAGTGAATCCTTTAAGCGATCTACTTGGCTAATACAAAAATAACTTTCCTCCTAAAAGCAAAATGAAACCAGTAACCGGGCGTTAATCTTGACAGAAAGTTACCATTTAATAGCCATATGTCAAATGTACGAGTAGTATTGAGTGGGTATTATGTACTCTATTATTTTGAAAGCTTCCCAGTTGGACACGAAATGCAAATCCATATTTACAACGGTATTCGAAGAAATTCTCTTCTATGGTGTCCACAGTTGCGACTGTGCGAAAACACTATTGTTTAGCATTATTGCCAAATCACAATGCCGGCAAAAAAAAACCAGAAACTCTGAAATAAATAATAGGATTACCAAGGGATTATGGCGTACAGCGTCTCTTTAATGCGTAGCGTTTATTATTTCAATATTTAATAATATCAAGATACATTCTCTAGAAAATGTTTACACTCTGACAACGACTAATCCTCGAATTCGCCGAACAATCAAGCAGGTAATATATGAAATTAATTCATTGGGCGCTTCACATAATCTTCTCTATAAAATATTTATAAATAGGTTCTCTTTTTTATTGAACACGTTTAATAACCATTTCGAGCATGGGACTTTGACAATATTTAAGTTTTTAATGGTCAAATAGAGGGTTTTTGTTTGCAGCCTTTCCCTCCGTGCGGTAGGTTTTGGTGGACTCTTCTCAGGTGGAAAAGTGGCACTTGTTATCGGAAAGGTCGATTTTGCTGCCACGTGGATCTTTGAGAAGTTTATCCCCTTAACTACAGGGTGGCGCACGAATCGTGCTACAAGAACAAATCGGAATAACTTCTTTTCTGTGTGAGCAATCGGTTTATTTGGCAGGTTATTATTTAGATTTATTAATTTATTAAAATGAATGCTTGGTATACTGAAATGAGGATTTGGATAGTTGCAGCGGTACCATGCTTTGCAATCCTTCATTTCCGTCCAAAGCCAATTTAGGCGGGAGTTTGGCTGCACTCCCCCGAGCATATGGTTCACATCGGACTGTAGCGCCGTCATTATTATTATTATTATTATTATATTAAACATGTTTGCCAAATCTGGCGGCATCACACAAAGACCGTACCATCGAGATCCCTATGTCCGGGTTCAAGACACAATCGCGGCTGTAGCTTCGATTCAGGCAAATCAAAGTATTTCGAATCGAAACTTATCGGCGGATAATTCATGACGACTTAAACTTGTTTCCGTACAAAGTCCAAATTACAAGCAAGTTGAATACTCTGGATGTCAAAAAATAATTGAAATGACCAAAGAAGACAACAGCTTGATGAATTGCTTGTTTACGTCTAATGAGGCCCCATTTCTATCTAAATGGCAATGTAAACATGCAAAATTGCCGTATATGGAGTGAATCTAATCCAGAAACACTCCATGAGACGGAACTGGATCCAGAACGCAGTTTCATCAAGGTGCATTTTGCGGCCAAAATTCTCTTCATACGAAAACGGTGTAACAGTAACTGTCAATGGGGACCCTTATTTAAAGATGTTAAAGGAGTTTTTTTTTACCCAGAACTGCAGCGAAAACGTATCCGTTTTAACAGCCTTTGATTCCAGCAAGATGACCGGTTATGGCGGAGCTCAAACGAAAATACCCAAACAAATTAATATCCACATTCCGTTGGCTCCGAAGGTCACCTGCCCTGACTGCACCAAACTGTTTTTTATGGGGTTATGTCAAGCAAGAGGTGCACAAAACAAAACCAAGGAATTTGACTGAATTAAAGCAGTTCATTAAAACAATAATTGAGGCGATCCCGATTAAAACTCTTCAGGCCACAATAAATAATTTTCTGATCAGGTGTCGCATATGCGTGGATGAGCATGGAGGTCATTTACGGTCTATCATCTTCAAAAACAATTAGTTATATGAAATAAAATTGAATTTTCTATACAAGAAAAAAAATTAAATACATTTATTAAAAAAATATTTCAATTTCTTATTGTAGCACAATTGGTGCGCCACCCTGTACTTAAAGAAACCAATTGGAGTCTCTTTTAAGGAGACTGGGTCGCAGAGAATGTTCCAAAAGGCTCCTAAGTGCAGGCGTCTGAGGAACAGAGAAATTGACGAGCTGTCTTCCTCTTCTTTTCACCAGAATAACGTCTGCGGATTTCGTTAAAGAAGGACGTGTATTTGTGTGGAATTTAATACACTGGAGAAGAAAAATTATCATATCGCTCAAAATCGACCACTTCCAAAAATTTTACTTTAACATAGAAACATAGGCGCAGTGGCGTAATGAGAAAGTACGTCAACTCCTACGCTCGAAGTCTGCCTTCTATTCTTGAAAAAATGGGTTTGATATTTTCAAGGCTCAATTTCTTTCAAGTTATTAACACTGCTTAAAGCGTATAACTGTCTAGCTTCTCAACCTCGCCGTTCGGATTCGGCATTAAAAACTGTAGGTCTTCTCCACTCGTGAGAGAAAAATAGCACGCCTCAGACTGTAGCACCTTTTAACCAAATGCGTGGAATGGTATTTTAATTTCCCTCGAATAGGTAAGTTTACAACGAAGTGACAGTATTGGCACTATGTGTCGTTTTGATACCTCAGTTCTGAAAGGAATTGGAGGTTGTAAGGATTGTTTCACTTCAAATTAGATTAGTTACGGCACATCCTGATGTATGCCGTTTCTGTGGGCCCATTCTGGACAAAGCCATACACTACGACAACTTAAGAAAGGTACAACGTCAAACTTGAATCTGCATAGGTGGCGCGTTAAGAACCCCTTCGTACGCACTGGATGTTATCCTCAATCTCATCCCCCTAGACCTATTTGGCAGACAAATGGCAACCGACCCTGGTATACTTCTCCCGGCCACATTCTATTGATCTAGTATTCTTTTCGGATACTCAACTGTTCTAAATTTAGCTAACTTCCCATCTAGAAATCCAGACCACGCCGCACCACAATATCTTGGTTCCCGACAGGAACTTTTTGATCAGTAATGTTAGACCCTTCGAGGGATCCCTGCATCTATACGCAGATGAATCGAAAACGAAGGACGGTACTGGCACTGATATTTTCCCAAATGAACTAAATATTATTCTTTCAATTCGCTTTCCTTACTATTGCAGCGTATTTCAGGGGGAGGTAATGGAAATTCGTGAAGCCTTATCCTGGCTTAAATGGAACGCAATATTCGTGAATGATATTTATATTTTTATGAACAGTCAAGTAGCCATGAAATCCCTGGAACTAGTGTCTCTAAACTGTAAATCACTAACAAACTGTCACACATCTTTGGATAAGATGACCGAATAATTTATTACCGTATGGACGCTCGTCCATCCTCTCAAAATTGACAGCATCATACAGATACAAAACGTCGGATTATCTGCCACTACCACGAGGAAGTTCTCTAGCCGAATTCCGGACAGGAGAGGTTGGGAAGAGCTATCAGCGGAAGGCGGCGAAGAGATCTCCATATACACTGATGGCTCGAAAACAGGCGCAGGAACGTGGGCTGGGCAAGTCTTCTGCGATCTAAGCGACGAATGTAGCGTTTTCCAAACAGAAGTGGTAGCAACAAATGAGGCGGCACTTACGCTTAAAGAGCTTAGTTTGACTGAAAAATTATAACTATATACTCCGACAGCCAAGCGGCTATAAGAGCCGTAGCGTCGGATGTTGTAAAGTAGGAATTAGTCAAGCTATGCAGACAGAAGGTCAACGAAATCTCCAATGTGACTCTCTGCTGGGTATCGTGACACACAGGAATTCAAGGAAACGGGAGAGCGGACGTGTTGGCAAAGGAGGAGATAAATCTCTAACACTACCTTATATCAATATGCCGTTAAGTTTCCTAAGGAAAGAAATAGAGGACGAAGCCTTAGAAAAAGCAAATGTAAGATGGCTGAATCTGGACATTGGGTCAACGACGAGAGCCCTATGGCCGGTGTTGAACAGGATGAAATCATTATCAGTGAGTAGCATAAGTCGCAAGGATATACGGGCGGTGGTGGAATTTCTCACCGAATATTGTCCGATAGGCATCCATGCCAGAAGGTTAGGTATCCCCCATAGCGACTACTGTAGAAGTTGCAGAGACGAGGAGGAAGTAGAATCCGTCCGCCACCTGCTATGCGATTGTCCAGCCCTACGGGGAAGGAGACTGCTAACACTAGGCAGTAAATTCTTCGGCGATGATCTTAAAAAAATAGAACTGAGGCACCTCCTGAGATATATACAACAATCTGGGTGGTTATAAGAAGCAGCAAAAGTGTAGGCCTCACGGAGTACACCCCCCCACATATAGGGTACAATGGATCCAACTCTTGGTTTCAGTGAGCCGCGACCCAGGCGCAAGGGCACCCCATCACCTACCTACCTACCTGAAGGAAAAGGTTTACATTACATTAGCTTTTCGTTCAATAGTTGTTTCAGATTTACACAGGAAAGGGACTTTTGGCCCACCCTGTATAATAATAGTTGCATTCTTCTTCTCCTCCGCAACTCTGTGCAAAATAAATAATATTTCGTGTCTAAATGTCTAGCAAGCTATGGCAATAATAAATCCATACAATGAACATTTTTTTTATTATTGCAATAAAAAACGAAACAATGGACAACCGAACTAAAGCCATCAAGAGCATTTGCACAACAACTTTATTAAGTGTCGACCAACATGAAACTACACGCAGTTTCAGGATACATTTTATATCTGAGCATTTAGACATTCTAGAACGAATCACGTTTGCCCCCACAATCAATCCGGACGGCATGCAAGATTAACTCTAAGTAGCAACCTTAAATCTGCAAAAAAATGAGAAAGTCGCACGACGAATGCGTTTTCAATCGCAAATAGACGACGTGGTCAGGACCAAACAAGATTGCGCGCATTAAAAAAAAAGAGTCCTAGGAACACTGAATGCAGACCCAACCATTGTCCAACGAATCCATCAAAATTTATGGGAGCAATACCTCTGGTATTTTATTGCAAATCGAAGTGGTGAGTTGTTTTAAGCTCGATCGTAATCAATGACGATAGTAAAGCATGCGGACGACGTACGTAGCTCGTATAACTACATCATTATGGCTTGGAAATGTTGAAATTCATCAGGAGTTAGGTGTCGCAAATATCCCCGCAAAATCAAGATACGAATATGAGTCATTTACTTGCCATGTGTTTCCGTATGGCTGAATGCGCTCATAAAAAACCACCGCCAGAGAATGTCAGGTCGTCATAAAGCAGCAAAAGAGCAGCCATTCGAGGGAATGGAATTTTTATAAAATAAGACCAGCGGAGTCTGCACATATTTTAAGGATTAAACTTAACGAAGGGATAAATCGGGTGAAATGATGATGATGATATGAGGAGACAAATGCATACGAGGCATTAATTAACAAGATCAACTTTTAAGAGCCGCACAGCACGTCCTTCTTTTAACAGCACAGATGTAAACCATGCTCAAGAGTGCCGAAGAGCAGATGTATGCGTCAACCTGACAGTTATAGCGTGGCAATTCATGGTGGAAAACTTCAACCAGCAATGTTTTCTTTTTGCCCTGAATTGTAAAGTGAGTGTGAAATGCGAATAAAGGAACCTCCAAAGTGTATGTGACGCTTGAGTTATGACCGGTTGTATATTAAAATTTGAATACTTACACTTTACATCCAGAAATACTTCATTGCTCGACACGCTTCCTTGAATGTTGGTGGCCAGACAGAAGTATTTTCCATGCGAAACCTTTGATATGCCCTGCAGAACAAGTGTTTGGTTTGATATGAGAACTCCGCGGGCTGAGTGCAATTTTTTGTCCTAGAAGAAATAGAGAGAGAAAGGAATTTACATTTGAATTGATGTAAAGGAAATATGATTCTTAATTTTCAAGAACATAGATCGTGTGCTAGATGAATTGTTTGGAGCGCCATTTTAAAGTTCCCCCAAGTGTGCACTTCAACATGGCGACCACTTTAAATTTGCTCAATTGCCCAGAGAACTGTATAGTCCGATGATGGCAAATACTGAGGTCCAGAAAAAATAACCCACCAACCAACCGGAAAATTGTACCTTTACTCAAAAATGTGAATTGAATTTTTGTTGCTCCGAATGAAAGGAAAATCATCGAAAACTGTTAAGCTTGTAATTTCAATAGGGAAACCAGTTTTCCAAGAGTGTTCTTTAAATCTAAAGGTAAATCAGTACTTGAAATGAACTTCTGTGAAACCAGAAGGAGTTATCAATCCAAATCAGCGAGAAGGTCAATTTAAAAAAGGTCACAATCCGAGAGTGCTTTTAAATCAGAGAGAGAAAAAGAACGGAAACAACATTTTCCCCGGAAATATCAATTATTAATTTAGAGTATGAAACGGTGTACAGTGAGCATCGATGTATTGAACTTTCACAAAGAAACTTGTTGCGATGGGAGCACTCGAATAGCTAACAAGTGTTTGGTAGCATTGAGACAAGTTTTAAGAGAAAAAAGGAAATATTTTAATGAAACTTCTTCTGGGTTTTCACTTGCAGCAAAGTTTGACATTTTGCAATAAGAGCTCCTTGAACACATGTGTGTCCAATCAAGGAACTGCTGATTGACTTTTGGCTGGTTTGGAATTGACTACGATAAAGTTCTTCTTCTGTCAAGGAAATAATGAAAGATGTCGCTTCCAATTTCCCACAAGATGTACAAGATATGAGCGTATCCTATTTCTTTCTTTGGAGTTTTTTGACAGTTTAAAGCCTGGAACAGATGTGCAATACACCATGTATTGGTGCGTGCAACGAAACCGACGTGCAGTAAATTTTGATATGATTTCGGGAAGCAAATTCTTTTTGCCATGGAAGTGGAAAGGCCTAATATATTTAAATTGCAAGCAATCACACATGAAACGTCGAATCCCATAATTGTACCAAATTATACTGTCTTGCTGATCTAGTACACACGGATTGCATCAATTAGAAATAAGCCTCCAACAGATGTGTAGCAATTCAAAATGCATAGAGGCGTGCAGATTTTGGGAAACAAATTCATTTTGCTATGGATTTTGTGTAAACTTTTAATAATAATAAGACTAATAATGCCGGCGCTACGGTCCGGGGTGAACCTGGCTTCTCAGCAACCACTCGTGTAATGCGTGCTATTATTCTCTCACAAGCAGTGGGGACCTAAAGTTTAATGCCGACACCGAACGGCAAGATTAAAAGGCTAGACAGTTATACTCTTTGAGCATTGCCAGTGACTTGAAAGAGGTGGAGCCCTGAACAAATTTTAGGTGTTTTTTTTTAGATTCGAACCGTAGGAGATCGATTTTAGCGTAGGAGTCGACGCACCTACCCACTACGCCACGGCTCTCACTAGTAGCGCATTCTGTCACCCCCATTTTCCAAGACCTTGTTGATGGTTTCGGGCTGTAGCTCTCAGATTGTTTAGATGATATTGGCCTTAAGTGCTTGAATCATTTTCGTATTGTTGGCATAACATCTGTTCTTCAGGGTTCCCCAAAGTCGAAACGGGTCAAATCGCTGCTCCGAGGCGGCCATCGCCAAGACGGCTGATAATATGATTTGGGAATTTGGTGCACAAAAGATCGATTGTGGCATGGACTGTGTGGCATAACGCGCCATCCTGCATGAACCAGAGATCGTCCAAATCAATGTCTTCTTCTTCTTTTTAGGGCGCTACAGTCCGAGGTGGACCTGGGCCTCACTCAACATGCCTCCCCAGCCAGCACGATCTTTCGCCAGCTGCCTCCAGTTTCGCACACCAAGCCGGCCGAGGTCCCCCTCGACTTGTGTGCGCCACCTTGTACGTGGACGTCCTCTGTTGCATTGTCCCACAGGCTCAATGTCTTCAACTTCAGTAAAAAAAAAAGTCCGTTAACATGGCTCTGTAAAGTCCATCGTTGATCGAAACGTTCCTCCCAGCCTCATTTTCAAAGAAAAATGGTCCAATGATGCCACCACTTCACAATCCGCATCAAACTGTCACTCTTTGTGGATGCATTGGCTTCTCGACAATGACGTACAGTGCCTCACAAAAATATTCGGAATTATGTTTTTTCCTGGATCCTAGTTTGTTGCATTTTGTTGTTGTTGCAGACAGATAACATGCATTATTTTTTCTGATTTTTTGTTAACAGATAATAAATGTTGAGTTAAAACTGTTTTTTTTATTATAATTATAATAATTATTTGTTGCTTAACAATACTAAAATCCAGGAAAAAACCTTAATTCCGAATACTTTTGTGAGGCACTGTACGAGTTTTTCGAGACCCAGATGCGGCAATTTTGTTTGTTAACGTCGCCGCCAAGGTGAAAATGCGCCGAGCGGGAAACAGCTGCCAGTGTCAAAATAATCCATGATTCAAAAAAAAACACTAGATGGCCCACTCTGTTTATAAGAGTTTTGTGGGTCTTTTCTTTTTTCCTTTAACAATTTAACAATGGGTTAACTTGGAGTCGCAGTATTTAGGTTTTGCAGTTAACTCAAACAGCGACAATCCTGCTAAAATGGAAACGAATGATATGATTTTTGATTTTTTCCTAATCACTCTATCTTTGGTCTATCTTTGGTCTTAAACAATAGCGAATAATGTCCTCCTTATTCTTTCAAAATAAACAAGATCCAAAGTGATTCAAAGTGAGCTAGTGCATCACAAACCACGCAAATACGTTTTTATCAACACAGTCTTTCCCTATGTCCATAGGTATCTGTCAACTTTCAAACCTCTAGGAGGCGTCCAGTTCTATTTGGTGAACTTTTTCGATGTTTTTGATGGAGGTCGCGGTTTTTGAACATTCCGAACCAACAGCCCTGTTGGTATGACTGTCTTTGAATTAAGCTGACTGTTTTTTTTTTGTTTTGGTAACGAATGATGGGTAAGAGTTCCTGTAAACAATGTGCGTAATGCCAGTAATTTAATCACGGCACGATATTCACCTTTTTTCCGTTTTAAAAACAAAACACCGTTGTTGACTGACTCACACAACAAATTACTTCGCAATTTTCAAAGGCATCTTTAAAACCAACCATCGTAGTTCAGGTTCAAAACTATTCAGACCATTCTCGCTTTCAACTTCTTCTGGTCTTCTTTTCAGTTTTATAGAAATACCGTGTCCACCAAATTGATACGTAGCACGTGCAAACCGGGAAATGATAAGACGGATGTTATCTTTAAGCAGCTCTCCTGTTGTTCATATTTTATTAATGGAACCAGGTTGGAGGACGAACGAAAAATAAAAATAATTATGAATTAATCGTCACAAGCAGAAGCAGAAGTTTTTGGCTTGCATCGGTTGATTGGTACCACAAACTTCCACCTCCTTTATAATGACAAATGGTAACTTCGGTAATCGACTGTAAGTTATGAAAGTAGCGCTACGTGCAGTGTCCCCAGCACGATTGCATGTCTCATATTTAATTCAGTAATTTAAACCAATATTCTTAATGGAATGTATTCCAATTCACAGGTCAATCGTGACGAAGTTCTTCCTTCACACACAAGGGAGGACAAATCCGGAAAAAAAAGATATAACTCAAGTCGATTATCCGCACGCAAATGAACTGACAATGAAACCATCGCAAGTGAGGCACATGCACAAACATAAACATCTCGGGAGTACTTACATTGTGAAACCACTCGATTCGGGATATCGCTGGATTCGCTATGATGCCACACTCCAGGTAAACATCGGAACCACTCATCAAATTATTTGGATCAAGTGGAGCGCCTAAATTTAACGTTACAATCGGAGCGTCTGAAATGTATAACAAATCGTTGAGTAAACTGACGTCAAGCGGATGAGTTTGCGAAAACATACGTGTAACGTTGAGGATACGAGAGTCCTTTAAAAATAAATCAACTCCTCCGAATGAGTTGTCGCTCGAATAAGAAGACGACGGGGATCTGTAGCCCATGTTCTGTTGGTTTGTGTGCAAGTCCTTGGCTACGAAGCAAGCAACTTCCTTCTCATTGTCTTCGGGTGCTGGGATGAGAACCAGTTCGGATATTGTCGAATTGCCATCGGAAGACGTCTATTAAATATGCAAAACAATATATCAGCAGATTCACATTTATGATTAATTTATCGTCTTACCGATTGTGTAGCTCCTCGCATAGTGATTCCACCTTTTTTCCACACAATTTCGGGTGGCGGCCTTGCACCTACGGAGGTACAGGTTACGTGAGTGCTCACCCCCGCCACTAATGGATGGTTGAGTCCTTGGAGGAGAATATTCAAAGGTGGCACTAGAAGAAGGAGAAAACATGTATAATTGACTAACTTTGTTGGCTCATAAAATTGATTTGCCTAACGACATCAAGCAGACGAAGTCTTCGCATTGACTTAGTCTCCATGAAAGCCGCTCCCAAAAAAGGCCCCAATAAAAGTAAGAAAATAAGAAATCTGTTCGCATGCAAGGGTGTAGAGTGTGTGGGAGGCAAAGCATAGCAATGGGATTTGTTATGTGTGTAATTACATTTCATTTCGAGTTTAACTTTTCCAGACAGCACTGCAACAACATGACCATTACTGGCCTGGCAAGTGTACACCTGAAAGAAACAGAAAGCAGAGGGGGATAATTAAAATAAATCTGCAATTTAAAAATTATACATGAGAAATGAAAGCATAGACGTTTTGGCACACACATGTACAACAGCCCTCTTGGGCGTAATTGGAGAATTATTTGGAAATTAAGTTTGGAGCACTGAGCAATTGAAAAAGATTGTTGCACAGCTTTGCGAATCAAGGCAAGAGAAAGGAATTAAGGAACAATGTGGAAATAGTTTCACTTTGAGAATGAAAATATGAAAATGTGAGGTCACGCATCTTATATCCGTAGGGCTGGGATGTAGGACAACAAGTGGAATTTGTGCTGCTGGAATTGCTCTTGCAGCAACAATAATTTAATTCATTCGGCAGGTGGGGAGGGAGAGAGTCAGAGGAGTCAAGGAGAACACACATTTTCAATCAATGAAAGTGCATCCACGGCAAATGTGCGCTCCTGTTTCCCGGTGCCTACACAAATGCTCAAAGCTTGTATAAAATCCAATAAAAGAAAAGAGAGAGGAACACATTTTAAGCATTATTTCTCCTAATGGAAATGTCACAACAGCAACACTTAGCCAAATCATCGAAAATCAAGATTTATTCAAGATGTTCATTAGTGAAGTCTGAATGAGAAAACAAGCGGAAAGATTTCGACATCTCTGTAGTTCCCAGTTTATTGGAACTTCTCGAAATCTTTCCGCGATTCTTTCTTGCGGCCGCGATCACTTGGTCTTTTACCGGAGGCACGGTCTTCTTTTCCTCCTCCAACCAGAAACCTGGTCTTTATACCGGAGGTACGTTTCCTCCTCCAACCAGTAACCTCAGATTCAAAGACTCTCTTGGCTGGAGCCAGTTTAGTCGACTAATTTTTTCTACTAGTGCACCAAGAATCAGCTCTGCAGTCCTGCTTTCGACTCCATATAACAAGATTGCACGGATTAGGGTTTTGTAGAGCACGATTTTGGTCCTTCGAGCCAGGAGTCTTGTCTCAAATCAACAAACCGAAGTAGCAGCGATTGTCAGGGGCGGTTGTACGTCAACAAAGGTCGTTTGTAGGGTTTACGTTTGACTCGAAGTAGACAAACTCCTTAACTACCTCAAAATTGTGGCTGTCGATTGTGAGGTCTGGTCCAAGGTGATGGGCGATGGATCGATTTTTACTCAAAAGCATATATGTATGTAGGTAGATAGGTAAAAGGAGCGGTGGACATACAGATCCTGTTTGTCGCACCCAATTAGTTCCTTGAAACCGCCGTTTTGATACCACATCCTATTTGTGTAAGGGGGGTGAAAAAGAGTGTGTGTTCAGTCAGATTTGCCTAATTTTTAAAACCACTTTCTGGAATTTATGAAAGCTAGCAGTCTATGAATGTTTCCGAGAGGTTTTTAGGCGTGTTAAAGAAGGCTTTGTCCAGAGTGCGTTGTCTGACTCTAGCTAGAGCCGGACATTTGCATAGAAAGTGCTCGAGGGTTTCTGGCTCGATTTCCACCCGGCAGCTGCGGCAGTGCGAGTTAAATGGTATGCCTAGTCTTTCAGCATGCCTGCCAACAGCCCAGTGTCCAGTACAGACCGCTGTGATTCTGGATATGTTTCTTCTACTGTTGTTGAGCAGGCGTTTTGTTCTCTTTTGGTTGTAGTTGGACCATAAGCTTCTGGATAGGATACAGGTTTCCAGCTTGGTCCATCTTTCGTTGGCGATCTTGAGGAGATGATTGTTAATATTTGCCGGGACTTGTTCCACAGCGAGACTATCAAGTTTGGATCCTTGTCCGGCTAGCTAGTTTGCTGCTTTGTTTCCTCTTATACCCGAGACCGGGCTCCGTGAACCTATACTGGATAGTTCCTTGCAGCAGCAATCCACTAGTTTTGACGTTGTAGTTATGGATGTCAGAGCCTTGATAGCAGGTTGACTGTCTGAAAAGATTGCTATCCGCTGTGCTGGTTCTGTTCTGTTCTTAATTTCAAGACACGCATTATATATTTCTAGCACTTCTGCTCGAAAAATGCTTAGAAAGCTTGGTAGCTGGAGTGACTTTGATATCTTGAGGGCTTCGGAGAAGATTCCAGCGCCAACACCAAAGTCCATCTTCGAACCGTCTGTGAAGGTGGCTATGTCATTGGTATGGATAACTCTATCGCTTTTCCACTCAGTTCTAGTTGGAAAGTTTTTTTATAGTTTTTATTGAACTTTAGCTTTGGGATAAGGTAGTCAGTATGACTCAGTATCGCCATCCCAGTCCTACTCCACGGCACGTGTAAATCTTTGGTCATGTTTGCGTACAGTGGCATGAGCCAAGCCAGGAGTTTACAGAGCCAACATTAGATCATGTGAAAGATGACCAGATAGCAATGGCATTTTTCCCATTGTTATGTTTCAGTAGCTGTCAGAGTTCCTAATGAGATCCAGTTGTCAAAATATTCAGTAAAGGTAGTCCTAAACGATGAACATGATCGCTGAACTTGCTCGTGCTTGCCACATTTTCGTCGTGTATGGGCGGTTCGCGAGCCGCTCGCTGTTGGCGAAAATTTTCGATTTTGTCGTGTTCGTGTTGTCGGTTGTTGACGGTTTAAAGAAACAACACGAAATGAATGTTCGCCAAATGTGTTGGCCGTGTAGGGCATAACGCAAACGAGCAAGTTCGTCGAGCGTGTTCGTCGTTCAGGGCGTTAGGGTCACCACATAGTGATTGCCACAGTAAGTAATTGATGGGATTGATGGTTTGGAGAATGTGGTGATTTTGGGAGAGTTGAAAATGTGTCGTCCTGCGGCTCAGATTGATATTCTTTTAATTCCAGAATGGGAATTGGACTTGAACTGGAGCGTGGTGGCGTTCTATTCATTGCTATAATAAGAATTTTTTTTTTTTAACTTTTTAGCGGGTCACCACTTTGGCAATTCTTTGCCAGTAAGGAATTGAAACACAGAAGTTCTTTCAAACGTTATAAAATATGTTTATTTAAAATGAAACTTTAAACTTGAAAATTAATAGACTTAAATTCAACGCACAAATGTACTATTACTGCGACTTGTTGTAACTCCGACTGGTTGTAACTGCGATTGGTACTGTAATAATATCTAGACAAGCAGTCGTCAAAGATACAGATTGATTTGGAGATTTTTTTCTCGGTGTTCGCATCTCCATCTGTGTTTGGTTGAAAGTTTACGTTGTTGCGTTAGGTTTCCACAAGTTGTAGTATGAGGTCGCCACTGTAGTTCGGATTGGTGTGGTCTCTTTTTTGGTAAGATTTCCCATTTCTTCTGTACTCGCCTCCATTTATTTGACAAAAGAGATCCAAGAAGATTAGGTTAAATAAAGTATCAAGTGCATCTGAGGGAGTGGTACCGAGCTCCACTTATGCATACTTGTCTCTGAACCGACCTTAGTGCACGGTTTTGCCTAGTATGGGCCACCAGACCATAAAATAAGACATCAAGATGAGCTGAACCAAAGCAGCCATGCTATGGCTGTAGGCCTAATTTGTTTGCCAATGTCTGAAGACGACACCTGCAGACTAGGCTTGAAGGAAGAAAAGACTGCGAGGTACATGTTCTCAATATTGCCGTTCGGAGTCGGCACAAAACTGTAGGTCTCCTCCACTCGTGAGAGAACAATAGCACGCACAACACCAATGGTTGCTGGGAAGCTAGGCCCTGGTCCACCTCGGACTGTAGCGCCGCTATTATTATTTTTATTAAACGAGACCGAATATAATTCGAAGGATTTTTCTCTCGAAACGACCAAGAATCTTCTTGAAAGGAGATTACGTTGAAAAATAAATTAAATTTTAAGAACCAAAACTAGTATTTCACAGAGTCACTGACTTATCGAACAGCCCCTCATATGTGGTGCCAATAGGACGGTCTTACACCTCACACTACTCGTGTTACGATGCAAATTCTGCGAGAAATTCGTTCTGGCCGAAGAATATTAAAAATTGTGCTATCGATTGGCTCCCACGATTCGCCTATTCGATTCCTCACAATCTCTTCTTGTGGGTGTACTTGAAACAGCCATAACCTCGGAGAATATTCGAAACGAAATTCTTCAAATAACATCAGAAGTCTGCGAATTATTATTATGGAAAATGTGCTTAAAATAGCTTACCTTGACCGCTTGACCGACATCAGATTCGATCAATAAAATATTAATTATAAAATTGAATTTCATTTAAAAGTTATTGCATTGCAATGCAAGTTATGGAGCATTGCGGTCCTTAACTATAGTTCTAGTTTTATGAAGCAAGATACAAAGTAAAGTTATGACTGCATACCAGTGACAAGCATTCATTGGACAACTAGTCTCAATAAAGTACATTATTTATTGTCTGGATTCAAAGTTAAAACTAAGCATTAATGAATAATTCATGTCTTTTAGCGAGACATGTGCAGAAGCCGGTTTCGTTTAATTATTGCATAACTGAACTATAACCACTTTTATAAGTCTCGATAAAATTCCAAGTTGGGGTGTCTCCGTCACGGAGATGATTCGTGACCCACTTAGACCGAGAAGAGGTCCATTGCGATGAATGGCTGTGGAAATTGCGACAAATTTCCTTGTTCGTGACTTACATCTTATCTTATCGATGCTTCATTTTATTAGGAAAACCTAACGAAGTTGATGGAAACAAAATAAAGACATTGCTCGTGTCAATTTCACATGAAACGAGACGAGCAACAGCAGAAACATTAAACAGTTGCTATGCAAGCATTCATGACCACCAATAGATGGTGAGATATATCGAAGAACTTTGTAATCGTTAAAGGGCTGTGTTCCATTAATACATCCCCAAGCCATGAAACCACAGACAAGTTTGATTTCTCTTTCCCCCAAAAAAGAAAATGTTATTAGGAGCTTGGTTAGAGTTAACTTGGCGTTGGTATCATCCGTCTCGATGGCCGCAGGTTAATGGAAGTGGGAAATTTGAGCAGAAGGCTTAGTCCTTGTTCGTCCTAGGAGAAGCGCAGACATGTGAGGATTTAATATTCTTCATTAAAGTCGTGTCGTATCGAATTGTCGGTATATATGGTGTGCCGGAGTACACACCGCAATTTTCAAGATCTTTGTCAGGTGACCCAGAAGACGAGCATTTCTGATGCAAGCAGGAGTTTTCAGTACGTAACCTCAAGATCGGAGTGGTCTACTCTGTCTTCCTATAAGAAAGAAAATGAAATTGTTCGGACTCCGTGACATCAGGACCGTTAGTGGTCTTATAACACGTTTAGACGATGTAGGCTGTTTGCCAGTGTCCATAAACAGATCCATATGAGATACGCAGAATTTTCTCTAGGCGATCTTCTCACCGTCTGGGCATATAAAAGATAAGGGGAAACTTAAATCGGTAGCGCCACGTTAAGTCTGTTCAATCCAAAAACTCAATCTCATTTTTTTCTTCTGCTTATGGCGTTACAGAGCGGGGTGAACCTGATCTTTTGCTAGCTGTCTCCAGTTGAGCACGCCAGGTTGGTTGATATTTTTCTCCACAGATGTGAGCAACATCTTCGACAACCACTGTTGCGTTGTCCAACAGACTCAGAGACGAACTTTCTTCAGTTCAGTGCAAAGTTGCCTATGCAATTTACGCGGTAAGCCATCTAGTAGCTTTTTTTTAAATCATAGGTTATTTTGACTCTGACAGGTGTTTCCCGCTCGAAATCTTCACAGAAAATCAGTATCATATTTCCGCAGAACGAAACGAGTCGCTTCATGCTTGAACAACGGTGGGAAATATTGAAAATTTATTTCCAAAGTGAGTGCGTTTTTTGAAAAGAAGTTTTGGCCGAAATGCAGCACCCATCGCGACTGTTGTACGCCAGTTTGTGGAAAAAATTCGTGACACTGGTATGCTAGTGGACAACACTCATGGTTTTCGTCGCCGTACGGTGCCCACAGATGAGAATGTGGCTGCTGTGGCTGAGAGTTCACGAACATCTACCCACCATCGATCTCAACAGCTCAACATTTCACGCACTAGCCTGAGGAGAATTCTGCACAAAGATCTCGGATTATTCGCTTACAAGGTCCAACTGACTCAGCAATTGAAGGCGCGTGACCATCCGCTTTGTTATTTCTGCGCAGATTTGGCCCTACAGCAGCTTAAATTGGACAACGATTTTGGGCGAAAAATCATCTCGGCGGCTACGTTAACAAATAAAATTGCCACATCTGGGTCTCGAAAAACTTGTACGTCATTGTCGAGAAGCCAATGCATCCAGAAAGAGCGACAGTTTGGTGCGGATCGTGGAGTGGTGCATCATTGGACCATTTTTCTTTGAAAATAAGGCTAAGAACAACGTGTTGGTCAACGGTGGTCTTTACAGAGCCATGTTAACAAGCTTTTTTTTACTGAAATTGAGAACATGGATTTGGACGACCTGTGGTTCATGCAGGATGAAGCCCCACACATATCTTTTGCGCACCAAATTCCCAAATCGTACATTTCGCAACTACAACAACCTTAAGAAAACTAAAGCTTACGAATACATTAAAATCAAACGAAAAGTAACCAGTATCGTATCGTAAAATTTCAAAGTGTCCACAAGTGCGCTTTAGGGGTTGAATCCAGATCCTGGTCCACAATTGCTTATAGGAACTTCATAGAATTCTACCGTCAACTGACATTTGTGTACAGAGAGAAGGATTCATTTCGCTGTAGCTTACCGAAGCTGAACGAAGCAGTTATCATAGTCACAGTGCATCATTTTTATGTATTCGCTTGGTTACTTTAGTTCTCTTAAGTTTCCGTACGATCAATATAGTTGACGTTTCAGGCTTTGGATCCATATATCCCTGGCTAGACTAATGTCGTTATGTACAGTAACAGCACAATGGACCCAACTGGGTCACGGTGGGTCACGGCTGATCTTTGTTGTGACAGTCACACAATCCTACCACCAGACCCATTTTAGCAGCTACCGTTTCAATGTCAGCTAAAACCTCATTAACGGCTCGCTGTGTTTGTCCAGTCACTTCAATGTCATCCGCGTATGCCAGCAGTTGTAGAGGCCTTTGGAAATTCATGGCTCTAGTGAGTTATCTCAAGAATGATGTTGAAAAAATCACACAATAGCGCATCGCCTTATCAAAATCTTTTTGACATTGAATGTCTTGATGGAGCAACGAGAGTTCTTCACCATCATCATCTGCACTTTGACGAGTATTACAAGAATGTCAAAATGAGACATGGTGCTTTAGAGCTCATCTCCAAACACGCTCTCATATGTGGCCACGAAATGGACGAATGAGTGATAGGTATCGATCTGCATTTCTTGGGTCTTTTCCAAGATCTGATCTCGTGTGAAGATCTGGTATATTAAGGGCTTTCTTCTCATGAAAACACACTGATAAGGTGCTATCAGATTTTTAGACATTCACACAAGAAGGCATAGAATATTGTGTACGCGATGTTGAGAAGACTGATCCCTCGATAATTGGCGCAGTCAATTAATCCCATCATTGAACTGCAAAGTCAAGACCGATATGATATTTAAACTTCCAGGTAAGGTAGACATGTATCTCTACAGATGTGAGCAAACGACATAGAGCTGACAGAAAGTTATGACACACCAGTGAAGTCTAGACAGTTTCTCTCAACGTGACCACAACGAAGGGCAGCTGGCCAAAGATCCGAAGATTTACACGTAGTTGAATTACAGGACAATCTTTGAAGAGGATTAAAAATAGTCCAAGAGACAGCTTTGGAAAAAGGAGCACAATTTTCCCAAATCAACCTAATGGTAGATGGAAGAAATGTAGTTAAACATTTGCCTCAGTGAGTTGTTAATTAGAATCTTTGAAAGATTAAACATTTATTGATGCAAAACCATGGAAAGGGTATTAAAGTCATTTTTACTTTTCAGTTGAAATCAATTACAAATGACAAAGGGCAAAGCGTGGACAGTCTATTTTTCAAATCCTAATCACTTTCTTGAGAAAAAACGCAAAGGGGAAAAGGATTTAACTTCTCCTTTTATAAGGCCCCTCCAAGGCAAGCCTGCTCAACTACTGTCTTGAAAACCAGTTCACTACCTCCTAACCTACATTCTTGGTGAAAATTCAAACATCCTCCAACGAAGCAAAGTGCACACCTACGTCCAATATGCGCTGGGGGGTTTGTAGGTCTTTTCAAGTCATCAGTTAATTATCAATCTGTTAGGTAGGTGTAAAGGGAACTGCGTTACTTTAGACCCAACGTTCTATGTCCTTAGCTAACTGTACTTTATTTACAGTAAGCCATTGAATCTCTTAGGTATTTCTTTTTTAATGTGCTAACCTTTTATTACGGTTCCAATTTCAAAGAAATGTCGATGATGGAAGCAGTAATTCTGCAGAAGTTTCAACAGTTAAACGAGGAATACTCAAGTACCTCTCCGCGTGGGCGGATCTCGTTTATTCCTTCCGTTCACTTTGTTTAAATCTGGCACTTACCGCCCACGTTGAGGCTTCGCCTTACGTCGTCTCCAGCAACCACTCGAATTGTGCGTGCTACTACTCCAGCACGAAGCAAAATTCATACAGTTTTATACCGATTCCGAGAATCTTCTCATAACACCAATACACATTCCCAAAGGATTATCGGTGTTCATAATTTGACATTAAAAAACAAATACCTGATAAGGTTAGACATTCGTGTAAACGCAATTATCACTGCTGAGCAAATCTGGATTTGATATTTTGTGAACGCCTTTATTTTGAGTTACTTAAAGCAAGCATCTGAGATTGCATTAAATTCATTATGTTGTTTCGACCATGTTTCGAATCAAATGACTTGAATATTAGATTTAAGTTTATGGAATTTACTGAATTATTTTCCAATTGCATGGACTTTGCCGGAAAGAGGAACCGAAGAATCGGTTTTGGGTTTGCAGCCTGGACTGCCAGCTGTCCGGACAAGCAGGCGTACATAGAAGTAGTGATTCTGAATGTTGACCAAGATTTCTATTTGTCCATCCTTGGAATTGTTCAAAACAATTAATAATTACCACACCAGAAAACATTCCTCTAACCGTACGGATGAGGGAAGTAGGATTCAAATAAAAGATACGAAGTTGCTTTGATTTTTTGTTAACACACAGTTGTGTTCAAAATAAGAGTAGTGCCTATTGACAAATTGTTGCACAACATACTGCAACGAGTTAAATCGTGCAATATTTTATGGCAGCTGCCAGATAATTCTAACGGAATAAGGATAGCAGAAAAATATCCTGAAGTATTTTTTAAAATGTTAATTATGTGAAATATCAGTCATTTTCTGGTTTACATGGGGAACTTCCATGATCAAATAAACTGGGCAAGTGCGACTCAACAGAAAATCCATTCCATCCATACCCAATCAGTGTTCATGCCTGAGGTGTGTGTGTACACTGATGTTGGGCATTTAGGGGTTGAGATCGTTCTAAGAAATAACAGTCATCAGCGCATAAAGTGGTCGAATACAGCATGAAATTTATGTGTGAAAATGAAAATAGTTATCATTTTAAATCTTAGATATCTCAAAATCTCAACATTAATTGATATTTTGAAATTTATCATTTCTTAATGCTTACGTTGATGTCTTCAAAACTGTGTTTTCAGATCTTCAAAATTCGCATGTCGATGGTTGGCCGTTTTCGGCCAATATCTCGAAAACTATTAAGGCCAGAATGCTTGAAATTATTTTAAGTTTTTGTGATTTTTTCAGATTTTTAAAAAAAAACTTTGGCGCCCCATATTTTCCAAACGGTACTTTGGATTAAAAAGTGTTGAAACAAACCTCTACCTCATTTCAAAAGATCTGTCGATTGATATATATATCGATGGGGTGCGACAATGTTTCAAAATTAATGGCAACTTCACCAGTACTGGAGCCACCCCCGAATGGCCCCACTTTTTAAATTTGGGTGCATGGGCATTGACATCTACGCCTGAAGTACCTAATTCCAAAACTTCATGCCCATATCTTTATAAACTTCGGAGATAAAAAAGTGTGACAGACATAACGGACGGACGGACGGACGGGCGGACACACCGAAATTATAAAGGTTCCGTTTTTGTAGACGGAACCTTAAAAAAAGTAGTTTGAAGATTTAGAGTTAGAAAAAATCACAAAACTAAAAAGAATTGTAAAATTGAATAGTAAAAAGAGGCATAATAATAATAATAATAATAATAATGGCGGCGCTACAGTCCGAGATGGACCTGGGTCTAGCTTCTTAGCAACCACTCGTATTGTGCGTGCTATTATTCTCTCACGAGTGGAGGGGACCTACAGTTAAATGCCGACACCGAACGGTGGGATTGAGAAGCTTTTTCTGGACAGTTAAACTCTTTGAGCATTGTCAGTGATTCGAAAGAGGTGAAGCCGCGAACAATTGTGTTTTGAAAAATTGTTGCTTATGCTGCGATTTGAATCTAGAATGTGAAAGTCAAGTGCGATTGGGTCAATGCATAAACCCACACGGCTACGGCTCCCATAGGCTCCCATTCACACATTTTCAATTTGAATCTAAAACAGTGGGCTGAGCAAAACATTGCACTGATAAAGAGAGAGAGCTCATTCTAAAACTACGCCAGAAAAGGAAAACTTACAAGAAGTATTATTGGGCGTGCAGCACTTATGATTGCTAATGTGATAAAATTCACTTTCAAGCCTGAAACTAGAGGAAACTAGAAAAACATCTGCAATAGACGACAGGCGCATTGTCCGTTATAGCAAAATTTACCCTTCTGCCTCTTCAAAATTAACAAAAACACATTAATATTTATGTGAATGCAGTCACAATTTGTAGACGACTCGTGTGGAGGAGAACTTGTTTCCACATAGTCCCCACACGGTGCTGCTTCTAACTAAAAAACATGCACCTAGAATTAAATTTGCGCAAGAACATTTTCAGTGATCCGTTCAGAAATGTCGAAACATATTGTGAACGGATGAAAGCAAAATAATCCCATTCGGTGGTAGTGGTTCTCCACAATAGGCGTTTTTTTTATTACGCCCACATGATTCACAGGATGTACTACAAACTACAAAAACAACACGTGATTCAATTTACAATTTCAATTTACATCATTGCTTCATTAGTATATGAAATATTGTTTTGTGAAGCGAATTTGATTTAACAAATTTAGTGAATGTTACCGACATATGGGTGTTGCTCCCCGGCGTTTATCCCAGACGATATAAATGTATTTACATTGTATCCTTTGTAATAAAATAAAATAAAAAAATAAAATTTTAATGAAATATTTTAATCATAACGGTATAAAATATGTGAAATTAAAATCATCAGCATAAAAAACGAATGCATTGAATTTTATGCAACGAGAACCTTTGGGGTCACATTAAGAAGAAGGTAAGGCGGATTTCGAAGCGTTGACAGGCGTACCAAGCAGACATAAGCGTCTGCACTTAGCCTCTGTTAACGAACTCCTACTCTCACCTCCCCGTGGTGAAATCCGGGAGCCGAGTACCCTCGACAGAAGACGTTTACCAACCTTCGTGGGAAACAAGTAATGTAGGTTTCGTCTTGAAGAAGACGAATCATCCCAGCACATTCTATGTGAATGTCCGGCACTACATTGGTACATTGGTTAAGGAAACGTATTCTCCATAGGGAAATACTGACTTCTTTCATCTTTCATGAAAGTGGAAAGTGGTAAATCTTTTGGATTAACTCCAACCCGTCGATACAATAGACCTTTTTAGGTCGCAGTGTCGCTGCCTTTACGGCAGGGTTGTACAAGAGGAAAAAAAAAATCCTCGTGGGACGTCTGGGCGGTTACAAACGAGAGAGGAGGGAGTGTGAGTCTATCAGGGCTCACCGCTCTTTTTAGGACAGCGGCGGAGGAGCTGGTCAACTGATTGGCCTACGGCGGCATCCACAACTCCAGCCAGCAGGAGGTACCTGGTTTCCGTGGTAAGGTCGGGAGCCTGGAATAGAGATAGCGGCGAACGAACCCTTCTCTTAGGGCCAACGGCGGCGCTCACAGCCTGCCAAAGGCTACCGACACCGGATCCCTCCGGACCCCTTTGTTCGGGGGGCTAAACAAATATGCCTGTCCTTCCAGTTGGAGGTTGTGCGTGGGGTTAACTTCCTCACCACGTAAACAAATTATGAGTTCAGAAACAACAACCTGCCTCGGATATGGAAAAAGGGAACGGAAAAAGGGAAATGATTTTCAGTTTTGCACGTGGAATGTGAGGTCCCTGAACAGACCATTATTGCAAATGATGAAGCTTTGCCCCATACAAATGTGCTTAAAGCCACTTTGACAGTTTTTTCCCATACGGGAGGTATAAAAGTAGAAACATTTACAGTCAAATTTCAAGTTAGGCAAATTCTTAGCAATTTTCTTGCTGACACATTCGGTCTAACTTCACTGTTGGACAACTTGTAAGAATGGCTAACTTCACAAGTTCCACTGTACCGCCGGCTCTTTAAAGATTTATTTAAATATTTTAAGATTTATATCAAAATATGCTCCGCTGTGACGATAAACAAGTCTCAAGGCGAAGTCTACGCTAGCGTAGGTTTGGAAGAAGATTGTTTCTCCCATGGTTGATTCGCTCACGAGCCTGGTAGTTTGAGAACTATTCAATGAAGAAACAAAGCAAATCCTTTATGGGGAAATTCTCCAAAACGCAATTGAACACTAATATTCCGACGTCGTTATAAGTACCATGCGATGTAACTATACCTTCATTGATTTCCGAAAAAATGTCCGCGGACGATGTCGTGGGTAAAAGCTGTTTTTTTTCATGCATCGCGTTTTCAATTCTTATTTCATTGATATCATCAACAAACACAAAATGTTAATTCCACTCTGCGGGCATTGTGAAGCTTCACCGAGTGTGCATATTCAAAGCACCCTCAGTGCATCTTCTGGCCGTATTTCCCATCTACAACTCGTTCCCTTTCGACTTCAATCACTATTCACCTTATAGACCTCTAAATTCCTCTTAAAATCGTTTCACAAAATGTCAACAGCATCCACAGATGGCCATCGAAAATTTGCTGATTTTCACCAAAAACTCCAATGTGAAGCAAGAGCACTGCACTTTTCTGCCTGCGAAATGCCTGTTTCGATAAAATCGATTTTCTCGATGGTTGAACTGCAATCTGAGCTCAAATGACTGGAGGTGGATGAGGAAGCAACAATTAAAGTAGATTGAACTGTGAATTTCGTCTCCAGAAGCTGAAAACACAGCCTCTAAATTGACTAAATTTAGTTTCTCTGACGTCGAGGATAATGTTGATGAAATTGCTAAGAATAATCATAAAGACGTCATATATAGCAACGACTCTGTGGACAATTGTCGTGGGAGTTCTGAAAAGGTCGTGATTTTGACCAAAATCCTCAACAAATTAAAGTAAAAATCAACAGAAATTTTTTAAGGAAATGTGAAATTTGAAGACATTTTAGATTGAAATTTTGTGAAAATCTTGAGAATTGATGGTGATGCCAATATTGTAAGACATTAAAATTATTTGAAAGTAACAAAAATCAACCTGTCCACATGTAAATATCTGGTATTGGTCCTTAAAATTTGCTAAAAACTAAACAGGAAGTAAAGGAGCTAGCAACAGCATTCCAAGACTATAATATAATATTGTGGCATTGTAGTCCGAGATGTACTTGGATCTAATTTCTACAGCAACCACTCATGTTGTGCTTGCTATTGTTCTCTCACGAGTGGATGGGACCTACATTTTAATGCCGACTCCGGTAGAGGTGGACTTGGGCATAACTTCTCTCGGAACCACTTGAGCTGTGCACGACTGGAATGGACCTACAACTTTTGCCGAGACTGAACAGCTAGGTTTAATAAGCTTGAGCATGATCGTCTCATTGACTAAGCTGACTTTGTACAAGACCTTGATGATACCAGACGGGCTCTACGGCGAAGAGGCATGGACAATATAGCGAATGATGAAGTTGGAAAGCGACCATAGATCTGTGAAAAAGGTGTTCTGGCAAACCATTCGCCGGCTCAGAGGACGGAAATTCAACACCATTGAAGGGGTCAAATCCAAAGATGGCGTGTTGCTTTCTAATGAGCTGAACAGATGGAGCGAGCACTTTTCGGAGCTCCTAAATCCCGAACAGGGCACTGAAGGTGACAGACCTGTAGTCTTGAGTAGGGCGGAAAATAGTCCAACAGTGGAGGAAGTCATTTTGGCGACTGAATCGCTAAAAGTTGGCAAATCCGCTGGTGTGGATGAAACCCGGCCAGAAATACTTAAGGCTATGGGTAAAGAGGGAGTTTTATGGCTCTTTCGTGTCATTAAGGTGGCTTGGGAATGATGTGAGACACCCGGCGATTGGCAGACTGAAGTGATTGTCCCTCTTTTCAAAAAGGGGGACAAAAGAGAGTGTTCCATCTACAGGGGCTTATCTCTCCCCTCCCCGGTAAAGTCTACGCTAAGGCGTTGGAGGTGCGTTCTAGAGCTATGGTCGAATCCAGGATAGGAGATGAACAGTGCGTTCTTCGTCCCGGCAGAAGTATAACCGACCAGCTTTTCACTCTGAGAATGGTACTTGAAAAGGCTTGAGAGTACGCCAAACCGAACTACAGTTTTTTTTGTAGATTTGGAAAAGGCATACGACCGAGTTCCTTGAGGTAAGCTCTGGAGTGTTCTGCAGGAGTATGGGATTGATGGTTCTTTGATGAGGGTAATTCAGTCTCTACACACAAACTGTAGCAGCTGTGTTCGGTTTAACGGTAGTAAATCAACACCTTTCACCGTGGGCGTTAGACTTCGAAAAGGGTGCGGCTTGTCACCTCTCCTTTTCATTATATTTGTATATGGACTGGATGTTACAGCGCAGTCGAGGAGAGGAATGTTTCACATCTACATTTTGCAGATGACTTAGTCATCCTTACATCCTCCCAGATGGAACTTTAGCGCGCGCTAGATAGGTTTGTGGCGGTACGTGCTGATGCTGATGAGGATGAGGGTTAATGTGGACAAATCCGAGGTTATGGTTATTTCCAGAACGCCTGTTTAATGCACTCTACATGTTAGTAGAGTCCCATCGAAACAGGTGGAGAAGTTTAAGTATCTCGGGGTCTTCTTCACGAGTGATGGGAGGAATAATGCAGAGCTTTCCTGTAGGATTGGTCAAGCTTGGTCAGTTTTGAAACAGCTTGGTCGACCTGTAATCAGGAAGAGCGAGCTTGGTGTTAAAGCCAAGTTAGCGGTTTTTAACGCAGTATTTGTTCGAACTCTCACCTATGGTCATGAAATTTTGGTAATGACCGAAAGAATAAGATCGCGAATACAAGCTGCCTAGATGAGATTTCTTCGTGCTGTTGTGGGAATTACTCGCCTGGATAGGGTGAGACACACGGCAGTGCGCGAGAAACTCAACGTTGGGCAGCTGCTTCTTCTAACGGAAAGAGCTGTACTTCGATGGTTTGTTCAATTGGCACGTATGTATGTCCCCATCATAACGACTTCCGAGGCGTTCCTTGAATGCGATTTCATAAGGTAGACGACAGTTTGGCAGACCCAGGACGAAATGGTTATACCAAGACCTAACACTCGCCTGGTTGCGTTTGGGCATAACTCGCTGGCGGAGGATCCAGTGACCTGGAAGTCTCTCGTTGTGCCCGCGACTCCTTTAGTGGAACATGCGGGTCACTGAAAATGATGATGATGATGATGCAACCTGCGGTCTCTTCGCTTTTATGGCGATTGGACCAGAATGTTCAACTACGAAATGTACAGGCTGTACAAAGGGGTGAGTACCAGGGGCGCTCGGTTCCAATACCTAAAAGGGCTAGGCCGGATCGTATATCGTAGACTCTCTGCTTCTGAGTCTGTTGAATAACGCAATAAAGGGCACCCACGATTGATGTGTCAAACACAAGTGAATAAGGACCCTAACTTGATGTGCACAGATGGCGAAGGATGGTGCTGGCTGTAACGGCTTTTTGAAAAGCGCCTGGATAGCGCAATTGGTTAAGTGCCTGCCCCAAGTTAGAGGGGTCCCATGTTCGAATCCCATGAAATCAAATCTGGTCCAGTCACCATTTGCCGTTGGGATAAAATTAACGGCACTGGAGTAGGTTGCTACCTGGCAGTACAATGGACCAGTTTTGAGTCTAAGTGTTCCAGTGTAGTGCTTCAAAACGCCGAAAAAAAATACGGCTTTTTGGGTGAGGCCCAAATCCATCCCTGATTATAGCGCCATACGAAGTAGAAAAATAAGAAGAGAAAGAACATTGTCAGTGAGAGGTGTTGCCATAAAAATGAAAGTTGATGTATTGATCAAAATTTGTTCCTTTGGTATGAGAGTCGACGCACGTACAAACTACGCGGCGACGGTCTGCATCTACAATCTGCAAGTAATGACGTAGGAGTTCCTTTGTTTGCCAGTATAATATTGATTCGAAAAGTTGTAACTTAAAAAATCAAACACCGAAGATCGACACTAAGTGCAACGCCTTGAGCATGTAGCCTTATAGCAAGCTAGGTAGGTTAGGTGAATTTCCTCTGACTCACCAAAAGGGTCCCGTGTGTTGAGTCGTTTTTATTGAAATCATTTTGATTTGAAGATAAATTTCCTGATTTTCCTGAAACCCGTATCGGATATATTAGTTATTTCTTTAAGGAAGTACCCACTGGGTACTGGGCTGTCCCATGACTAAGCATCTTTTCAAATGATTTCTGCGGAAGTTGGTTGGACGAAGAAAAGGAGGAGACATTTAACACCTTTCTCTTCGCCTGTCTTACTCCAACAATCCTTAAATGCCTCCACTTAACAGCCGTCCATTTTCAACAAACTCTGTCACCTTAATGATGTACATATTAAGTCTCCTTTGCTTCGTTGAAACGTTCTATTGGTTCTGGGATAAACTCCTCGGAGATCCACGTGACAGCATAATGAACCGTTTTTGGTCTGAGTGCGTCTCATCTCCGTTGGAGACGACCACTATTTCCTACCTATCTACCCACCAGCAGACCGTCTAATTCTCCTTGTACTACCCTTCCACTTTCAATAAAAGCAGCTCCACATCACAAATTCGCTTCCCAGGAAGGTATTGCTCCAGGGAAAAACCTTTCGAATACATTTTTATTAAATTACTTCTGCATGCAACCTTAAACAAATTTGAAGATAGTCGACTACGAGTGCCTACTACTGCTTCCTCAAAGGATTGTCGGTGGGAAATCAAAATAACCGAAGGGTGGTGCGGTGTGCTTTGCCGGAAGAACGTTTGCTATTCTCATTCTCTCATTTGGAACGAAGCCAGTAGCTCGTAAAAATCAGGCACACGCACGGGTCTTATCTGCCTCTGGCAAAAAATGTTGTGTAGTCTATATACCCTACTAATTATCCTACATCACACTGCGTCCTTAAATTTGCAAGCAGCAAGACCGACACCCACCATATTTTCGGCAAGGAGCGTACCACTGTCATGGTACATCATCAATCTTACCCTGAAACAGATAAGGCGCGGTGAGGGCGCCAACGAAATAACACACACTATCTTTTCAACATTCCCCGAGCTCTTTAAACAAGCACAGAAGATATTGACATAATCGAATTTTCGTTGCGAGCCCTCGTAGACATCGATAAGACAAGAGACAGTAAACGACATCCAAACCAAATATGTGTTGTCAACAAATAAACAACTGTACGTACTCGTATGCATGCCTGAGTTTATCACCATGTGCAGAGTTTCACTGTTGACAGCACTCACTTCGATCCGAACGAGAGGTTCAAATGCTCGTCGCCACAAACGGCACGGCACACATATTTATGAAGATCCAGCGCAGAGTACGTACCTCCAGAGAATTGGCAAAATAATTGAATTCAAAACTGCTAACTCGAACAATAAACGCTGACGCTTTTCTGGCAATTATGATTTATGGAATCGACTCCGTAACTGAGTTCGTTCGAAGGAAAGCAATCTCGTTGAGATTTTTAGTTCGTTCATGTGCGGTATGCGTGTGCGTTTCATATGTACATTGGAACTGGTCCATAATCGCATCTCTAGACTGGAAGATTGTATCGTCGGAGGTTAAGGATTATTTTATGACAATTCTTTCTCGGATCAAGCAATCTTGATTATTAACCATGATTTCCAGGGGGCGACGCAACAGCTCTAGACGTCAAGGACTTTCATAAAGCGGCGCCTGGATTTCTTCCACAAAAGCACTTGCCATTCGAATTGAAGTGGATTCAAGAACTTATTACGTGACTTCAGGTGATAGACTTCAGGTGATAGACTTTTTTAGGATTTAAAATTCCACATAAGTGCGTTTTTGATACGCGTCAAGGATGTTTTCTATTCGACAGATAATTTTGTAGAATAACTGATGAATATGGAGGTTCGGCATATAGGCACATCGTGTTAGTAAATTTAATAATAATAATAATGGCGGCGCTACAGTGCGAGGTGGACCTGGGGCTAGCTTCTCAGCAACCACTCGTGTTGTGCGTGCTATTGCTCTCCCACGAGTGGAGTTTATTGCCGACTCCGAACGGCGCGATTGAGAAGCTTTTTCTAGAAAGTTATACTCTCTTTGTCGGTGGGAAATGGGAAAGTTATACACAGCATTGTCAGTGACTCGAAAGAAATGGAGCCGTGAAAAAAATGTTTGGTGTTTTTTTGGGAATCGAACCGACAACATCGCGCGTAGGAGTCGACGCATCTACCCACTACGCCACGGCGCCCACTAGTAGCGCATTCTGTCACCCCAATTTTCCAAGACCTTGTTAATGGTTTCGGTAGCTTGGTAGCTCACGAATTGCTTGGATGATATTGGTCTTAAGTGCTTGAATCGTTTCCGAATTGTTGGCATAACATCGGTCCTTCACGGTTCCCCACAAAAAAAAAAGATCGAGGGGGTTAAATCGCAGCCCCGAGGCGGCCAATTGATATCGCCAAGAGGGTTTGGTGCACAAAAGATCGATTGTGGCATGGGCTGTGTAGCATGGCGCGCCATTCTGCGTGCACCAGCGGTCGTCCAAATCCATGTCTTCAATTTCAGTAAAAAAAAAAGTCGGTTAACATGGCTCTGTAACGCTCACCGTTGACCGAAGCGTTGTTCCCAGCCTCATTTTCGAAAAAGAATGGTCCAATGAGGCGGATGGTCGCGCGCCTTCAATTGCGGAGTCAATTGGACCTAGTTAGCGAATAATCCGAAATCTTTGTGTAAAATTCTCCTTAGGCTAGTGCGTGAAATGTTGAGCTGTTAAAATCGATGGCGAGTTCGTGAATGTTCGTGAATTGAGTCACACATAGGGTTGATTCGATACCAGCTCGGTACTGATATCAGTACTTATTACAGTATTTGCAACATGGTATCGATACCCATAGAGTATCGAATCAAAAGTATCGATACTTACTCGTATCGAAACAAATGAGTACTTATTTCTTTCTTACTGCGATTGCGTGTATGACAAGCCAACTGCACTGCAAAATGGGACAAGCTCACACATGTGAGCATAGCACCAAATATGCGAATTCCTTGTGAGTATTTTGGACGGGATTGAAAGAGATAAAGTGTGGACTCCAAATGGGATTGAAAGTGATTGAGTACCGCATTCAAACGAAAATTCTTTCAGGTGGATATATTGGTGTTTTGGTTACGTATAAATGGGAAGCCAAGCTACTAATGCACACTTGAACGTGGTGTACCGTGTACACTGTAGTAATCCAGACACACACCTATACAGATAAAGGGCAAGCGTATTTTCGCAGAAAGTATAATAGTATTGTAATATTTTTGATTCATTCGATACGATACGATACGAGTACTTTCATTCGATACTTACTTTAATCGAATCAGAAAGGTATCGGTACTAATTTTACTCGTATCGAATTAAAAGTATCGAGTATGTACTCGTATTTACTTGGATCGAATCAACCCTAGTCACACACTCCCAGCCACAACAGCCACATTCTCATCTGTGTGCACCATACGACGACGAGGACTATGAGTGTTGTCCACTAGCATACCAGTCTCACGAATTTTTTGCACTAACTTGCGTCCAGCAGTCGCGGTGAGTGCTTCATTTCGGCCAAAACTTATTTTCAAAAAACGCACTGTTTTGGCTAAGCAGCACTCGCCTTGGAAATAAGTTTTCAATATTTCCCAACGTTCCCAATGTTCAAGCGTAAAGCGACTCATTTCGTTCCGCGGAGGTATGATACTGAACTTTTGTCAAGATTTTGAGCGGGAAACAGCTTTCAGTGTGAAAATAACCTATGATTTAAAAAAACACTACATAGCAATTGATAGACCTACAATTACCTACGGTGCAATATCATGGACTAAGAGAACTAATCTGAACAACACGAGGGAAGCACTCAACAAAGTTTAAAGGTTGGCATGCCAGTGTATTGCAGGAGCCATGAGAACTTGGCCGACTTCTTTTTCTTCTTCTTAGGGCGCTACAGTCCGAGGTGGACCTCGGCCTCACTCAACATGCCTCTCCAGCCAGCACGATCTTTCGCCAGCTGAACTTGGCCAACTGCGGCCATGGAAATGCTACTGGAACTGAATCTCCTGCATCTAGTGGCTGCAGAATGTACAAACGAAACAATCATGAGAATGGCAAAAGAAATAATAGGAATAGATAAGTGCATTACCTCGAAACGTTTCGGTTCACTAGTCAAAAAACTACCACTCCTTGCCATTCCGAAGGATGATGTGATTAGAAAATTCAATTTCCAAAAGAAATTTACCAGCTCGTTCTACGGGGAGGACTGTTCGCTGTGTGGTCAATAAATTTGAGTCCATTGGTTCAGTAAACGATAAACCAACACCAGTCCGTCGACGAAGCGCAGGATCTGCCGAAAACACTACAGCTGTGTGTGAGAGTGTGCAGGAGAATTTGAGGCAGTCGATTTCGCGTCGCTGACAAGAACTCGTCATTTCGTAGACCACAACTTGGCAAATTTTGCGTAGTGACTTTTGCCTACACCCGTACAAAATTCAACCGACCCAAGAGCTTAAGGTAACGACCATATGCAACGATGTGTATTCGCTGAATGGGCTCTGCAGCAGTTAGAATAATAATAATAATAATGGCGGCGCTACAGTGCGAGGTGAACCTGGGCCTAGCTTCTCAGCAACCACTCGTGTTGTGCGTGCTATTGTTCTCCCACGAGTGGAGGGGACCTACAGTTTAATGCCGACTCCGAAGGGCGATTTTGAGAAGCTTTTTCTAGACAGTCTTGCTTAAAGGCATTTCAGATATTAATCACTTTGGAAAGAACTTTTCGATAATTCCCAACGTTGATCAAGCGTAAAGCGATAAATTTCGTTACACAGAGGTATGATACTGACTTTCTGTCAAGATTTCGAGCGGGAAACAGCTGTCAGTGTCAAAATATGTAATCAATGATTTAAAAAACCGGGCAAGTGCGAGTTGTACTCGCACGGGGAAGGTTCCGTCGCATAATATTGATGGATGATTTCTGAATATCAAACGACGTTTCCAAACTATTTCAGTTGAATTTTCTTCTAACTTCAACTCAAATCAACCATTTATTCATAAATTCATACATCCAAACAAACAAATGTTCATCCCTACATATACCTATATCTCTATCCAAGTTTATCCAACACAGAAAATCCCTTCCATCATACATACATACATACCTATCTAATCACTGCTCATGCCTGCGGTATGTGTGTTCATTTCTGTTGGGCATTTAGGGGTGAGATCGAAAAGATAACGCTCATCAACGAATAGAGTCGCCGAACACAGCATGAAATTATGTGTGAAAATGAAAATTTTTTCTTGTTTTAAATCTTAGATATTTCAAAATTTCAACATAAATCGATATTTTGAAATGTATCATTTCTTAATGCTTATATTGATGTCTTCAAAACTGCGTTTTCAGATCTTCAAAATTCGCATGTCGATGATTGACCGTTTTTGGCCAATATCTCCAAAACCATTAGGGCCAGAATGCTCGCAATAGTTTTAAATGAAAGTACTCAATGAAGCCAAGTTTTTGTGATTTTTTTAGATTTTTAAACTCTTTGGTTTAGAAATGGAAGGGGGGAAAATCTTTGGAGCTCCATATTTTCCGAACGGTACTTTTGATAAAAAAGTCTTGAAAGAAACCTCCACCTCATTTCGAAAGATCTGTCGATTGATATATATATCGATGGGGTGCGACAATTTTTCAAAATTAGTGTCAACTTCACCTGTACTGGAGCCACCCCCAAATGGCCCCACTTTTTAAAATCGCACAGGCATAGGCAATGACATCTAGGTCTGAAGTACCTAATTCCAAAATTTCATGCCGATATCTTCATAAACTTCGGAGATAAAAAAGTGTGACAGACACGACGGACGGACGGACGGACGGACACACCGAAATTATAAAGGTTCCGTTTTTGTAGACGGAACCTTAAAAAAAACACTAGATGGCCCACCCTTAATTTCAAAGTATGACTTGGAGCTTAAATTTGCTGTATCCATGACATTCCTCATTCCGGTGAATTTTGCTTTAGGATAATCTTTAAGCACATGACTGGATGGCGGAGTTAGTTAAATGCCTGCCCCAAGTTAGAGGGGTCCCAGGTGAAATCGAATCTGGACCAGTCACCATTTGCCGTTGGGATTAAATTAGCTGCACTGGAGTAGGTTGTTACCAGGCAGTACAATGGACCAGTTTTGAGTCTGAGTGCTTCAGCAGTGTTTCAAAAATCCTCCGAAAAAAAAAAAAATCTTCAAGCAGATAACTGACTGTTCACTGACACTGACTGTACTCGTACATATTACATTGTGGCGTCGCATTCGAAGGTGGACTTGGACCGAACTTCTACAGTTGCTTAACATGGGAAATACGAAAGTCTTTGCACAATAATCTGCCAAATCTGTGTTCAGAGTCAAAATAAGGGTGCAGCTACCAGATTGCCTAAACGTTGCAGCGTCATCATATAGAAAAAATTAATGGAATAACACTAGTTTGGCAGCGAACTGCAAAATTGACTAGTTTTGACATTTAATTTGCGCCCTTTTTTGTTGCAGGCTGCTACAACCACCAGAACAATAAAATTTTAAATTTTTTTAAGGGAAGCATATGCAGGCCTTTTTTTGTTTGCAAATTTGTGGTACCCCATGAATAGCGAATTGACTTTGACAGTTCGCAGAAAGGATGTTTGAGTTTGCAGAAAAAAAACGTAGAATTCAACATTTTGCTATAAAAACTTTGATACGAAATAATTCATGGAATAACGTTAGTTACCCACATGCTGGTGTACCAAAAACTGTTATTTTCGGTCGTCGAAAAGTGTTTTTATGTGACTTTTTTAAATGCCTCAATCGATGAACAAATTTAAGCTGATTCAAAGTGGAATACCGGGAAATATGTGACACAAATATTTTCTTTTATAAATTAAAAACTCTGTAGGAGGTAGTTATCCTTATTTCCCCCTAATTTCCTATTTATAAATCAGATGCCGAAAATACTCTCTGAATGAGCAACTCATCAAAAAACCGGAAGAAATATAACAGCACGCAATCCGCCATCAATTGGGTTCAAAATAATTATTTCAGTGGCACACCTCTCTGCAGCAGCAACCTTTTCCTGATTAATCGTGACTTTTTCAAGTTAACTTGCCGACCAACCACACCGACCGGCGACGACCCAAGCAACAATTCATTTCAAACAAATTTGAATTCGCCCTAACCATCAAATGAAATCAAAACCCAACCAAAGGAATTGCCACTTAACATTTGCATATATGAATTAATAGTTTCATTCCGCATTCAGACGAGTAGTGGGCTCAAAAGCATCTACTACCCGTTGCCATGTCCGTGTCCTTGCGTCGTGTTAAACATGTAGATTGTTATTTGCACATTTAAATTTCAAAAAAACACACACTTACCGACAATAAATCTGCCCTTGAAATGTTGTACAGGTGTAGAACATTTCGAACAGTGCCGTCCGGAAGGATTTGATAGGAATCATCAACCAGAGCATGCTCCTTCCACCATGAAACCCTTGGCGGAGGCACACCACCACTTGATAGACATGTTAAATTGATGTTATTCCCCTCGGTGTAGGGTCCTGCGATGTTGTTCCTAATAGCTGCACCGTATGTGTCCAATATTGTCAATTTTGTTGGTGGCACTGTAATGCACAAGAGTAATTAGTACAAGGGAAGGTCTTTGGGGAAATGAGAAAACATACCAAGGACTGTGACATTGATTCGCCAATTTCTGGTTGGTGATTTGTGAAAGTCAACTCTGCATTTGTACAGTCCCGCATCGCTGGTTTGTACATTCTTTATCCTTAATGATGGCGGATTAGTGTCGTAAAAAAATTGAGCTTTATTCTTAAGGACGAATTCATCTGCCCACGGTATTGCTTGCTGAAGTTGCCGCCCGCGTGCATCGAATCTAAATTGAAATTGAAAAAAAAAACAACGTTACGTCAGAAGAAGATTGAAGTCCATTAAAAAAGAAACCATATTCTGTGATGGGATAGCAAAAAAAAACGCACACACAAAAAAAGCGAACACAACCAACATTCTGCCTATAAGGGATCACATGGTATTCACCAAGTTCCGAAAAATCATCCATCAAATTCACTCATCCATCACAGGGATTTGTACAATTATTCTTTTTGATTCTCATTTTGTTGTCTATTTTTTCGGTTTTGCCGTTGCTTTTGTTTTTTTCTTTTCATTTCCAGGCCGGCAAATAAATTTAAAATATATTTTCAAAGCTCAGAAATGAGTAGTGGAAACAGGATGGATTCGCAGCTCACTTGTCGGTGTTCGAAATGCGATTAAATGATTAACTTCTGGTTTCATGAACAGTTAAAGCGAATTATTGAAAGTGGAACGTTTTCGATGAGTTGATCAACAACAACAACGGCAAAAAAAAAACATCAAATTGGGGAAGAAGGACAAAGAGAAAGAGAAAGGGGGAGAGAAAAATCCTCTGTACGTACATTCATTCTACATTAGCCGGAAAAACGCAGCCTATGCGAGGAATCAATCGATTTTGAAAAGTTTGTAAAGTGGAACTTAATAGACGAAACGCCAATAGAAACGTACAACTTCATGAAAAACTTTTTTATTGCCGCTGACGAATTTGATAAACTCGAGAAAGAACTGCAATAGTCTGCATGAGTGAATGTGTACTCTGCTCCTCCTTTGGGCAATTATTCCGATGCCGGCTGAATTGAAATCTTCTCGAGTTATTTTTGTCTGTTAAAAAATCGTTTAGAAGAAAATTCGAAATGGGTTTGAATAGATAAGCTGATGATTGCTTGGGAAAAGTTTATGACAACAGAGTTCACTGCGAGGATTGGGTGCCTCAAGGATTTTGCAAAAAAAAAAACTCAATTTTACAGTCAATTCGTTATGCTTCCGGCATGATGTTTGTTAATATGTGTTATATTCCTGTTTCTTTTTCACTTTGCTGAGTTTGTTATGAAATTGATAGATGCAACGTGGAGGATTTGAGAGGGTGGTGGGCTCACAACTTTTCCCCCACACCAGATAAGTGTTTTATGTGTTTACGGTGGATTTGTGGAATTGACAAACTTTGTTACGCCATAGTTTTCGGGTGGAGCATGAAATGGATTCGTGATGTTTTGAATTATTTAGTGCGGAAAGTTCCTTGGTTGTCAGAAAATGTTTAAGAAGCGAGAAATTAATTCACTAACAAGCTGTTCAATTATAAACGGTATTTAAAAGTGAGTATTCCCATACTAACAGAACAGAAAACTTCGGGACTATCAACTCAAGTCAAATTCATTCGTTTATCTAGTGTCTTTTGTGTTTTTAATTTCTCTCATGTTTCGAAAAACATACATCAAGAGGTGCCGTTCTAAATCTGGAGGAAAAGGAAATATTTTTTATGAAAAGTGGAATTTTTTTATTTCAGTTTAGAGTACAAATTCTGAGGTCAGTAATGGAGTACAATATCTGCCAAATACAGAGTGCGCCGTCAATTATGCCGGGATGTGAATATTGAATAACAAGAAGAAACAAGCTTTTCATATAAAGGGTGGTCCAACCATAATGCACGACGTTAATTGTGAGTCACACCTTTACGTCAAGTTTTTTGCCCAACTTTATTTGACATTTCTTTGTTTCAGTGTTTGGCAAATTCAACCACGGAGAGGTACACGATTGAGCAGCGCGTTAAGATTTTTGAAGCCTTTTGCGAAAATAGGCGTTCAAATCAAAATGCATTTCGTGCACTTCGTGATTTATTTGGTCAGCATATTGGCACACTTTCACCTCAGTGGACTCAGTGAAACAGAAGTGCCGCATTTGGGCAAATGAGAATCCACGAGTGATTGTTGAAAAGCCGATGCATCAACAAGGAGTGACTGTTTGGTGCGGTTTATGGGCCGGCGGCGTCATCGGGCCGTACTTCTTCAAAAATTAGCTTCCAACAGAATGGTGCCACTTGCCACACAACTAACGAAACAATGGCTCTTTTGCGCGAGAAATTCAATAGCAGTGTTATCTCATTTCGTGGCAATGTTAATTGGCTGCCACGATCATGAGTTTTGACACGGTTGGACTTCTTTCTTTGGGGATATTTAAAAGAAAAAGTGTACGTCAATAAGCCTAGAACAATTCAGGAGCTAAAGGATGAGATAATTCGGCACATTAACGACATTGAACCTCAATAATGTCTCTAAGTCATTGAAAATATGGACCATCGAATAGAGGTATGCCACCAAAGCCATGGCCGATATTTTGTTTCATACATAATTGTCATAGATCCTTCTATCATAATAAAAAAATATTAAGATAATTCTCTGAAAACTTTTTGTCTTATTTACAATTATCTTCGCGCGTTTTCGTTGGACCACACTTTAGTTTGATCCTTTAAAATTTATTTCGTTTTTAAATAATACATCAATCAAGTGGGCGCCTCTTTTGACCAAAGGAAAATGTGCTCTTTTTGCTGCGTTTTGCACCACTTTTTCGAGCATCTCGGGCGGTATAGCGATGGTTGCGGCACGAATGTTTGCATTGAGCAGGTAAATGATCTTGAGGCCTATAAGAAGTTCGGGGGGTCAAATTTGGCGATCTGAGCCATGTCGCCATTTTTTTTACAGCAGGAAATTTTTATTGCGGAAACTGCATTGATTGATTTACTATGCGGCATGGTGCACCGCTTTTTGCAACCAGTAGTCGTGCAGACCTTTTTCACACATTTGTGGGCAGACATAATGAGCTAACATCTACCGATATCGATTAGCGTCGACTGGTTTTGAAGAAATATGGCCCAATGATGGTTTTGGGGCAAACGCTTCCGGTCTAAACAGTCACTTTTTGGTCATCACAATGGTGTGGATTCTGTGTATCCACAAATGCGGCAATTTTACTGGTAACGGCTACAGAGAGGACCCTTCGGTCATCAAAATTTGTTTCCAGGTTCAGTGTCAACCATTCGAGCGACTGTTGGGTCGTATACCATGCGACGTGGATGGTTTGTCGGCAATATTCTTGGAATTAATTGCATTTTACATGAAAATAAATGCAAATCATCTTTCAAAATGGGCGGCAAGGTGATTCCACTGACGTGGGTCTCTTCTACCGATTCAACCAGTTGATTGGAATGTATTGGGCGTTGATGATGACGATGATGGCATGTCGATGATCTCCCATTGTCCCGTGTTCAACAAGTTTCGACACCAAGCGATGAATAACATTGGCAAACGGTTTTGGATGATATATACATTCCACATTCAACACAACTGAAACTGAACGAATATTTTCAGTATTTTGGCGCGTTTGTTTTGGAATGGAATGATTCATAGTTAAAGTTGTGCTGAATTGAAATTTCAAATACCACATCTACTTAAGTCAATAAGTTGATAAATGTGAAAGTTGCTCAATGTTTATATACCGACATAAAAGATGGCGCACCCTGTATATATTTACTCTGTGTACAAATAGTCATTGGTTTGATGAAATGCCTCGCCACATTTTTGCGTAATTGTGGCAATGCATTTTCTCGACGAACAACTCTGGCATTTTCTTTTAGTACATGAATTATTGGATTTCAAAGCGTAGACAAGCGAGTTATGCAGATATTCAAACCCTGTATTCGAACTCCTAGTCACACCTTCAAGTGGTGAAATCTGGGAGCTGAGTACCTTCCACAGAACATAGGGTAACTAACCCCCATTGGACGTTGTTGGCGACGGCAAGTGAATCGAGTCTGAATAAGTCTGCACCGTCTCTCTTTTAAGATGGCGGCGAAGGAGCTTATAGGCCAATTGAGCAACGACTTTATCCGGTCATATCCAGTCAAACCTGATTTACTATAATTTTAGTGCAACTCAAACATTTTTCGGATAGGCGGTTTATAAGCGATTCTTCTTAAGGCCAACAGCGGCGCTCGCAACCCCAAAGGAGCTATCGACACACGATAGTTCCAGACTCTTTTGTGTTGAGCGCTGAAGTAGTACGCCTTACCTCCCTTCTGAGGGTTGTCTTCCTCAACACATTCGACGTACTTCGGATACTGGCAAATTTATGGTTGACGACCCCAGGGACAGAGAGTTATACTCTTTGAGCATTGTCAATGACTCTTAAAAGGTGGAGCCGTGAAAAAATGTTAAATATTTTTTTTCGAGATTCGAACCTTAGATCACGAGCGTAGAAGTCGACTCATCTACTCACAACCCCACGGCCCCACAGAATGTTACAATAGGCAGTTATAACTTCGACGTAGTGAATGACTTTATTTACTACGACTCCGCGGCAAACACTACGTTCCCTGAGATCCCTCTTACGCAAGACTAAGCTGACTTTGTATAGGACTTTGACCATCCAGTCCTGTTGTGGTGCAGAGGCATAGTTCTTTTCGAGAGAAAAGCTTTGTGTGCGATCTTTGGTCCTATTTGTGTTGATGGTATTTGGAGGAGAAGAGTCAAGCACGAACTGTATGGGCTGTACAGCGACATGAGTCTAGCCAGGCATCTACGGATGCAACGCCTAAGATGGCTTAGCCATGAGTGCATGGAAAATCTTGCTCCCGCCCGAAGAATCTTCGTCTCTGAGCCAGTAACAGAGGACGTCCGCGTTTAAGATGGCGTACATACATCAACTTGGTGTGCGTTTAAGTTTGAGACAGCCCACGAAAGATAGTGCTAGGTGGAGACGCCCAGGTCAAGTCCGGACTGTAGCGCCACAAGAAGCAGAAGAAGGATCGAGTTATTCTTCTGATTAATCTATAATGTCACTTTTATACTATAGTCATCTAAAAGCAAAGGTCCCTAGGCAGTGAATATACAGGGTGGGCCAAGTATAAGTCTCTTTTTTAAAATGCAATAAGATAAATAAAATTATTAATTAATTTGATGTTCCCATTATTTATGAAATACAACGTCGTTCGATTGGCTGCCTCGGCTGACTTCGCAGCAGCGCATTCTGTCACCCATCACGCGCTATTCTGCATGAACCAGAGGTCGTCCGAATCCATGTCTTCAATTTCAGTAAAAACAAAAGCCGGTTAACATGGCTCTGTAACGCCCACCGTTGACCGAAACGTTGTTCCCAGCCTCATTTTCGAAGAAAAAGGGTCTTAAAATGCCACCATTCCACAATCCACACCAAACTGTGGATGCATTGGCTTCACGACAATAACGTACGGGTTTTCCGAGCCAGATACGGCAAATTTTTGTTTGTTAATGTAGCTGCCGAAATGAAAATGCGCCTCGTCAGATGGCGAAGATGATTTTTCGCCCAAAATCGTTGTCCAATTCAAACTGCTCTAAGGCCCAAACTGCGAAGAGACAACGAGACGGATTGTCGCTCGCCTTGTAAGCGAATAATCCGAGATCTGTGTGCAGGATTCTCCTTAGGCTAGTGCGTGAAATGTTGAGCTGTTGATATGGTCAATGAACTGCTACTGAGCTTAGAGGAAGTAGGATGCAGGGTGATTGCCTATGCGGATGATGTTGCTATTGCAGTTTCCGGAAAATTTGTCTCGACACTTAGGGACATCATGCAGCATGCCTTCCATAGACTAACCTCATGGACCAGTGCATGCGGTCTTGGAGTTAATCCGCAAAAAACGGAACTAATACTCTTCACGAGGAAATATAAAATTCCCCCCTTTGACCCTCCCTCATTGTGTGGCATAAAACTTACGCTCACAGATAAGGCCAAATTCCTGGGTCTCATCATAGATCGTAAACTAAGCTGGAAGTCCAACATCATGGAGCGTATTAAGAAAGCTACCACTGCGCTATATTGCTGCAAAAAAGCAATCGGATGTAAATGGGGCCTTCAGCCTAGAATAGCATACTGGCTGTACACAGCCGTAGTCAGACCAATCCTACTTTATGAAGTCTCAGTATGGTGGACAGCTCTTGGCACAGCCGTCAACCGCAACCTTCTTAACCGCGTGCAAAGAACTACAAGTATATGCATCAGTGGAGTGCTAAGGACGACACCATCCGAAGCATTAAATATTCTACTGTATCTCCCTCCACTTGACTTGTTTGCCAGACAAGTAGCAGCCTGCGCAGCGGTAAGACTCAGAACACTACACCTGTGGAATAACCACCATACGGGTCATTCCACAGTTCTAGATAACCTCGAATTTCTACCGCACGACACCGACCTCATACTGCCTCATCTTGTCTTTGAGAAAAACTTCTCTACCAGCATACCCTCCAGGTCAGACTGGAAGTCTGATACTCAGACGGTGGACGGTCCTCTGCGTATTTTCACAGATGGATCCAAGACGGACGAGGGAGTAGGAATAGGTGTCTACTCCAAGGATCTCAATTTTAGTATATCCCTCCACCTTCCAGAACATTGTAGCGTTTTCCAGGCTGAGACGATGGCAATAAAAGAAGCTCTGTCTTGGCTCAAGAACAACGTGATATCCAAGAAGGACATCACCATCTGTTCAGACAGCCAGGCAGCAATCAAATCCCTGAACTCGGTCACTTTTCTCTCTAAGACCTCCCTAAATTGCCGCCTTATCTCTTAACGAGATGGCTGAGCATTTTAATATTCACCTCATGTGGGTGCCGGGACATAGTGACATTCCAGGGAATTGTGAAGCTGATTGTCTCACCAGGAGCGGTACGATCTCCACAAACCTCCCTAGTGGGGATCTTCCGCATATGCCATTCACTACAGCTAAACTTCTTTAGCTACCATTAAAAACACCAACTCAAGATGGTCAGATGGCACTACGTGCCTCATTACAAAGCAAATCTGGCCTAAATTTGATCTAAAACGTTCACTCTATCTTCTCAGAATGAACAGGTCATCACTAAGGATTCTCATTGGCGTTATCACAGGACACTGTGCCATTGGCACTCACGCCTCAAGAATGGGACTTGGCGTTATCACAGGACACTGTGCCATTGGCACTCACGCCTCAAGAATGGGACTCCCTCATAATGATTTCTGCAGAAGCTGCAGAGACGAAGAAGAAGAAGAAAGCATAACGCATCTTCTCTGCACTTGTAGCGCTCTCTCCTCTCGCAGGATGAAACACCTTGGAGCCTACTTCTTTAACGACTTGAGCGAATTGCACAACGTCGGCATCAATCAATTAAAGAGCTTCGTTGAAAGCACTAAATGGTTTTTCGGATAAAGAACACAAGATCCGCGTGGTATCACAATGGGCCTAATTTGGCCTAAGTGTGACTGTTATCTGCAGTCAGCCACTTCAACCTAACCTCAACCTGAGCTGTTGAGATCGTTGGCGAGTTGATGTTCGTTAATTGAGTCTCACACTCTCGGCCACAGCAGCAATATTCTCATCTATGCGCACCGTAGGATGATGGGGACCACGGGTGTTGCCTTCTAGCATACCAGTCTCATGAACTTTTTGCACAAACTTGCGTACAGCAGTCGGTGGGTGCTTCATTTCGGCTTTTCAAAAAACGCACTGTTTTGGCTAAGCAGCACTCGCTTTGGAAATATGTTTTCAATATTTCCCAACGTTGTTCAAGCGTAAAGCGACTCATTTCGTTCTGCGGAGGTATGATACTGACTTTCTGTCAAGATTTCGAGCGGAAAACAGCAGTCAGTGTCAAAATAACTTATGATTAAAAAAAAAACACTAGATAGCTCAGCCTGTACAGTTTTCTCTGATTTTGAACATCTGAGTATAAGCTTTAAATCAATAATGACAGTAGTGTTTGTGTGGCAAGACAACTTCCAAAAAACTCTTCAGGATTTTCACTAAGCAAATTGCGAAATCTCTTATGAATAGCTTATGGATTATGGAATTTTCCACATTTTCTGTTTTCAGAACTTCTCCATGGAGAATGTCAACTGTTAAGTCTCCACAATCATTTAAGAAGATTTGCTTCGAACAGTCTTACCTTGTCCCAATTAACTCTTGCACCCCCAAAAATAAGCTGTGGTTCATTTAATGCTGCCAATGAGGTTTCAATTCACCTCCTCGGTTATTGATTCCATTAAGGACGTTAAATCTAATCGAAGTAATCTATGGTTGATGAGGTTATTTACGAAAATACAAACACCACCCTCTTTTTGTCCTCCACATCAATATTTTCATTCACCCGTGTTGCCGTTATAATAGCTACATATATCTACATCTCAAGTATGTTTTTTATCTGACAACCACATCTAATGTCGAGTCTGTGCCTCGCTTCTGCTGCAACCACTCGTGTTTTGCGTGCCGTTTGTTCACACACGAACGGAAAGACCTCACGAACGTCGACTTCGAACGGGAAAGTTTAAGAAGTTGTTCATGACATGATATACACTTGGAGCTTTGTCAGTCAGAGGGTGGTGTCGTGAATTAAAAGTTGGTGTGTGCCACTGTAAGGAATCGACCCTGAGAAATGGGCATAGAGTCAATTCAAATAAACATATTTCTTAAAAATGAATTATTTAGCGAAATTTGGAATGAGATTAGCTCTTTATCGGTGTCGCTACATTTTGGAGTGGATCTATGGCTCAATCAACGGTCCATAGCAACTGGCTAAGAGTTGGTTGATGTTGGTTTCAATTTGATCGCCATCTGTTGCTTTGTCTTACACGATTGTAGTCAACGATTCTTTGGACAGGAGCATCAATTCACTTGTATTTGTGTCTGTAGCGACAGCCAAGCTGTGCTTAAGGCCTTGTTCAACCCTTTAACCACTTCCAGGATAGTTCAGGAATGCAAGTCTTCTCTTTGATCGGTAGCTTAAATTCGCTAAGACTTGTCTGGATTCCGGGGCACCACGGGATCACGGGAAATGAGATCGCTGATGAACTTGCTAGGCGAGGATCAGATGAGGCATTCTCAGGACCTGAACCTACGCTGGGACTGCCCGCGTCCTTGGTTAGGGCTTCCATCGATGGGTGGACATTTCGAGAGCACAACCGCAGGTGGCATGACTCTCCAGGATGTAGAGAGACCAAGCGCATGCTCCCCAACTTCTGTAAGAAATCCACGGCTTTCTTGTTATCTCTTAACAGAAAAGACTGCAGACTACGTATTGGCGTACTAACGGGCCACTACACCTAAGTGTGCTTGGTCTAAGTGACGAAACCCTCTGCGACGCCTGTGGAGAAGACGATGACACTGCAGAGCACTTCCTCTGCCATTATCCCGCCTTTGCTCGGATCAGGTGGCAATTATATGGCGCTGATGAGGTGAGAGCTGATAATGTAGGCTCCTCATCATAGAAGCGCCGAAATTTCAGTAAAAGTAGGTTGCTGCCTGGTACTACAATGGACCAGTTTTGAGTCTGAGTGCTCCAGTAGTGTGACAAAAACCTATGACAAAAAAAAATCAATTCACTTTGCATGGCTCAACCCTTCTATGCGGTGGATCCGTAAATATCTCATATGGTCCGTGTCGTTCTCTTCCTTGTACCAATTATGCTTACATTTTCTCGTCAAATCTGCAACAAAGCAAATGCGGCCAAAAAGTGGCAAAAGTGATTCTGCATCTGACGTCGTTGAAGTTATTTACTGTTGAGCCATGGAATTTAAAATGCTGTACGCAATGCTGAATGTCCTAAACTAGGTAACAATCGACTTAGTGGACCTAATTCCATCCGGTCCAAGACTACTTTAGTATACAGGGTGACCAGATAAGAAATTTAAGTAAAATGACAACAATGTGAGACTTTATTTTAAAGCCACAATCAAATATGAAATAGCACATCATTGAAATGCACTGAAATGCAGAAATGAATGGCAGTGCTTCAAGCGGTCGGTCCAGTATTTGATAACTCTATCCAACAAGCGCGTCGTAATTTGTGCAATAGCGTCTCGAATGTTGGCCTCGAGCTCGTCCAAAGTGGTTGGCTTGTTAGCGTAGACTAAGCGCTTGGCATAGCCCCAGAGAAAATAATCGAGTGGTGTCACATGATCGCGGCGGCCAATTGATGAAAGCTCTCCATGAAATGACCCAGTCGCCGAATTTCTCCTTCACAACTTCAAGCGCTGTGTCGCTTGTATGGGATACAGCAACGTCTTGTTGGAATGACATCTCGGATATATCGATCTTGTCGGCTCTTCCCACAGAAACTCAATTAACATCGCTCTATACCTGAGACCATTCACGGCTATAGTGCCTCCTTCCTCACTTCGAAAGAAAAAAGGTTCGATGATGCCGCCCTTCTATAAACCGCACCAAATAGTCAATTTTGTGGATGCCTTGATGCTTAGTCGAACACACATGTATTGTGTTTGCTCCAATAACGGCAAATTTCCCCCTTTTCCACTAAGGTTCCCAACTTTGACGAAAACAAAAGAAGGACATCAGCCTTGCTTGGACATTAATCCATAGGTGGAATATTTGGAGAGAAACCTGAACACTGGTTGTGCTACAGCTCAACCAACGAATCAAGTCTTTGACTATGTCGGTGTTAACTGACCCAGCAATGACGGATATTTCTGGTATATTTTCAAGACATTTTCTTTCTCCAATTCCCCAATTTTATTTTAAACATAAGAATTATTGCTGATCTGGCAATGCATATTTTGCATGCAAATTTGGGAAAATGCTTTCCATCATTTGGAGAGAACAATTAAAGAAAAATGTTGTTAGATGCATGCGTGAATATGTGTTACACGTACTCAGTGCAGTTTCTTTAGAAAAACTAAAGAATTTAATCGTTAATTGAATCTGACCGTTCGTTATTTCTCTATAAGATTATGAAGTTACCACGTAAGGTCTTTCGATGGAGAAATAGTGTTTGTAAAAAGATAATTTTAAAACAACTTGAGCAAGTCAAAATTATTATTCGATTGACTTCTTTCTTTTAACTTTGAGTACTCAGGGTATTCACTTAAAGAACGAAGATGTCATGCGTGAATTAGTGAATTTAAACAAACGTCTCTTGGGGATAAGGTTATTTGAAAGGTCATTCGAATTGAACGTTGTCATGAAATTTCAAAGCAATCGGTGAAGAACTTTCAGAGATTTAAGACTTTAAACAAACGAACACTTATAGAAATTTGATTTCAAGAGTCCAAGGACAAACAACTGAAAAGGATTACCAAAAGTAAGACGGTTGTGAACCTTACTGCACACTGAAGTCATGATTATGATCGATCGCACGACTAAATTCACGTTCCGAATTTACAACTGACTCGGAATTTGGATAATATTTTTTAATGATTTCTGCACGTTCGGCAAGTAAGAAACGATGCATGACAAAATGGCAAATCATACCAAATATTTCGAAAGCTGGATTTCATTGATAACTTTAGACAACTGCTGAAACATACCAACTGGAAATTGTTATCTGGTCACCCTTTAGACCAGACTAGTGGCCTTTCTAGCGCGTTAAAATATATTCGGCGGCATCTGAGTTTCTTGTCTAGGTGCCCGAGAAGACATCGCTCTTGGCATTGATGGTTGGGGGTTTGATGTGTGGGATTTTATATTTCTTCGTAAAGAAGAAGATTTCCATCGTTTGAGTAATAACTCATAGGCCATTTTCCCCGGCCCATTTGGACAGCGTCCAAACTGTACATGATACTGTAGCTCAAATTGAAACTCGGACAACCACTGTGAATACACATCGGTATGAAAAAAAAAATTTGCTCATGCGATAGAAGTCTGGCTATTTTTTATTCGTGAGTACAAACATCCTTTTTTTATTTTTCTGAGTATTTTTGAAACTGCACTGGAGCACTCAGACTCAAAACTGGTCCATTGTACTACCAGGTAGCAACCTACTCTAGTGCCGTTAATTTAATAATCGATTTCACTAGGATTCGAACCTGGGACCCCTCTGACTTGGGGCAGCACTTAACCAACTGCACCATCCAGTCGTATTCTTCTTACTAACTAACAAAAACGAAGCGTTCGAAGCGTTAATACGCGAACCATGTAGACACAAGCGTCTGCACCTAGCCTCTATTAACGAACTCCTACTCTCACCTCCCCGTGGTGAAATCCGGGAGCCGAGTACCCTCGACAGAAGATGGGGTAACCAACCCTCGTGGGACGTCTGGGCGGCTGCTAACGAGAGAGGGGGGAGTGTGAGTCTACCAGGGCTCATCACTCTTGTTAGGATGGCGGCGGAGGAGCTGGTCAACTGATTGGCCAACGGCGGCATCCACAACTCCAGTCAGCAGGAGCTACCTGGTTTCCATGGTAAGGTCGGGACCTTGGAATAGAGATGGCGGCGGATGAGCCCTTCTTTTAGGGCCAACGGCGGCGCTCACAGCCTGCAAGAGGCTACCGACACCGGATCCCTCCGGACCCCTTTGTCCGGGGGCTAAACAAATGGACCTGTCCTCCCAGTTGAAGGTTGTGCGTGGGGTTAACTTCCTCACCACGTAAAAAAGTATCGAGTTGAGAAGCAACAATATGCCTCGGATACGGACGGATTTACTGTTGACGACCCCAGCAAACGGAATAAGGACAATGACTTTCGGTTCTGCACGTGGAATGTGAGGTCCCTGAACAGACCACGTGCAGCCGATGAACTCGCGGAGGCCCTAGACTGCTTTATAGCAGACGTTACCGCAATCCAGGAAGTGCGATGGGATGGGCCGGGCAAAAAGAGGATGAAAAACTGCGATATCTACTACGGCGACTGTTACAGAGAGCGAAGGCAGCGATTATTTGGATGTGGATTTGTTGTTCGAGGCAGACTTAGGCAAAAAGTCTTAAGCTTTAAGTACATAAGCGAGCGCCTCATAACAATCCGCATCAAGGCTAAATTCGGCAACATCAGCCTAATCTGCGCCCACGCCCCAACAGAGGACAAAGATGACGATAGTAAGGATGACTTCTATGATCTCCTAGAAAGAACGTACGATCAATGCCCCAGCTACGACACCAAGATCGTTCTAGGAGATTTCAACGCTAAGCTGGGTAAAGAGGACATCTTTGCTAGAGTCATCGGTAAACACAGCCTGCACGACACCACGTCCGAAAACGGACTCAGGCTGGTGGACTTTGTTACGGGGCGAAACCTCTCTGTAGCTAGCACGCGGTTCCCACATCTCAACATCCATAAAGGGACCTGGCGGTCCCCTGATCATTCAACCGTCAACCAGATTGATCACGTTGCGATCGACGTCAGACACTCCTCCAGTATTCTTGATGTCCGAACGTTCCGAGGCGCCAACATCGACTCGGACCATTTCCTTGTTGTAGCCAAGGTAAGGACACGGATATCGAGAGAAGAACGGAGTCGAGGAAGCCAACCACGGTTTGACGTCGAAAAGCTACAATCGCAACAGACTGCCAGGAACTTTGCCGATCGAGTCTCCCTGAAACTCTCCGAAAGTTCGACGCCGCCTGCACTAACAATAGACGAAGAATGGAAACGTTGTCAAAGAGCCATCAGAGAAGCCGCTACTGATGTGCTGGGTTTTAAAACGCCAACAAGAAAAAACCCCTGGTTTGACAACGAGTGCAGGCAGGCACATGCAGCAAAGCAAGAAGCCTACCGGGCAACGCTGCATCGAACCACGAGAGCTGTTCGTGAGCTCTACGAACAGAGAAGAAGGGAAGAGAACCGGCTTCTCAGGAAGAAAAAGAAAGAGCACGAGAAGCGCGCGATCGAGGAGATGGAGAGGTGTTATGGCAGGAATGATGTCCGAAAGTTTTACCAAAGGGTAAAACTTTTATCGAATGGATATAAAGTTCGGACAGAAGCTTGCCGGGACGAAAATGGACAGCTAGTAGTAGATTCGCAGTCGATACTGAGAATTTGGAAAAATCATTTCTGCAGACTGTTGAACGGCGATGAGGACACAAATACCGCTGTCAGGCAGAATGTTCCACTCAACACAACGGACGATGATAGAAGAGAATACCGTCCCCCCGACCTAGACGAAGTCAAGATAGCGATATCGAGACTGAAGTCTAATAAAGCTGCTGGTGCAGATAGTCTGCCCGCCGAAATGTTTAAAGCAGCTGGAGGTGATCTGGTAGGGCGCATGCACCAGCTCATCTGTAAGATATGGTCGGAGGAAAGCATGCCCGATGAGTGGAATCTCAGTATCGTTTGCCCGATCCACAAGAAAGGAGACCCCTTTGACTGCGCCAACTATCGAGGGATAAGTCTCCTTAACATCGCCTATAAGGTCTTCTCTGCCGTTTTGTGTGAACGCCTGAAACCATTCGTGAACAAACTGATAGGTCCTTACCAGTGTGGTTTCAGGCCCGGGAAGTCCACCATCGATCAAATTTTCACACTGCGGCAGATCCTGGAGAAGACCCAGGAAATGCAGATCGACACACACCATCTATTTGTCGATTTCAAGGCCGCATATGACAGCGTGCATAGAGACGAGCTATACAGCGCCATGTCTAGTTTTGACATTCCTGCTAAACTCGTCAGACTGAGCAGGATGACGATGGAGAACTCTCGCTGCTCCATCAAGGTCGGTAACGAACTCACCGAGACCTTCAATGTCAAAAAAGGTTTTAGACAAGGCGACGCGCTGTCATGTGATTTCTTTAACATCGTTCTTGAGAAGATCGTGCAAAACTCACTGGCCAACACAAGAGGCACGATCTTTCAAAAGTCCGTTCAACTGCTAGCTTACGCGGATGACATTGACGTGATTGGGAGAACACAGCGAGCCGTCAATGATGCGTTTGCTGGCATTGAAACGGAAGCGGCTAAAATGGGTCTGGCGGTAAACGAGGGCAAAACAAAGTATATGCTGTCATCGAGAAAGGACGCACAACATCGACGACTTGGCCAGAACGTCACCATAGGCAGCTATAACTTTGAGGTAGTAAAGGACTTCGTCTACCTTGGCTCCGCGGTTAACAGTACAAACAACATCAGTACCGAGATCAAACGCAGAATTACTCTTGCCAACCGCTGTTTTTATGGGCTCAAAAGGCAATTGAGTAGTAGAACCCTCTCTCGGAAGACCAAGTTGACTTTGTATAAGACCTTGATCATCCCAGTCCTGCTTTACGGTGCAGAGGCATGGACAATATCCCAAGCGGATGAACAGTCTCTTGGTCTTTTCGAGAGAAAAGTTCTGCGCGCGATCTTTGGTCCTGTTTGCGTTGATGGCATTTGGAGGAGAAGATTCAACCACGAACTGTATGGGCTGTACAGCGACATGAGTCTAGCCAGGCGTCTACGGATCCAACGCCTAAGATGGCTAGGCCATGTAGAGCGTATGGACAACTTAGCTCCGGCCCGAAGAGTCTTCGACTCTGAGCCTGTGGGACAACGCAACAGAGGACGTCCACGAACAAGGTGGCGCACACAAGTCGAGGGGGACCTCTGCCGGCTTGGTGTGCGAAACTGGAGACAGCTGGCGAAAGATCGTACTGGCTGGAGAGGCATGTTGAGTGAGGCCCAGGTCCACCTCGAACTGTAGCGCCCTAAGAAGAAGAAGAAGAACTAACAAAAACAAACAACAATTCAAGGCAGTTAATACGTTTAAAAAAATAAAACGTAAGAGATTTTCAAAATCCATCTCAAAGTAAAACTCGGACAGTAAGGGATTCCTATGAATGTAACATTGATTTATTTTCAAGAAAATATGACATAGTGAAGGTAACGGCAACATAGCCCGAAATTTCTTTTTTAGTACAAGGTCGAATCGAAAAATATTTTCAAATTAGAAAATCAGTCCGCGATATAGCGCGATGAATCGGAGTCATTAAACAGCTTGCGGTATCATAAAACGTATAAAAAGTTTCGAAAACAGTTAGAAAACGAAAGGAATCTAGCTTTAGAAAGATTTGTTCGGAAAATGATAACGTTCGATTCAGCAACTTGTTTGTTTTTCATACCATTATTTGATCACGGAGGGGTGTTCGAGTTTCACTTTATATAATAATATAATAATAGCGGCGGTACAGTCCGAGGTGGACTTGGGCCTAGGTTCTCAGCGACCACTCGTGTTGTGCGTGCTATTGTTCTCTCACGAGTGAAGGGGGCCTACAATTTAATGCCGACTCCGAACGGCGATTTTGAGAAACTTTTTTTAGACAGTTATACTCTTTGAGCATTATCAGTGACTCGAAAGAGGTGGAGCTGTGAAAAAATCTTAGATGTTTTTTTTGGGGGTTTCGAACCTTAGACCTCGAGAGTAGGAGTCGACGCACCTACTCACTTCAGGTAGCCCTAAACGGCGAACATGCTAGCCGAACATTTTCGTCTTGTATGGGCTGGTTCGCGACCCGCTCGCTTGATTTTGATTTTGTCGTGTTCGTTGGCTTTGATGTTCCCCGTGTAGGGCCATGTTCGCGAGCAAACCTCATTTTTGCTGTGAACGTCGCAGAGTGCATATCGCGGATTAAGTACAATGTCAACAGTCAGCCACGATTTTATCGAGGAATCCATTGAGCACTTGCAAAATGAAAGTGAGATATGGGATTCAAAGAGTGCATTTTATAAAAATTAAATTGAAAAAAATAAATCGTCACACATGTTGACGGTTTGAAGAAACAACACGAAGTGAATGTTCGCCGTGTAGGGGATAACGCAAACGAGCAAGTTCGACGAGCATGTTCGTCGTTTAGGGCCACCTTTCGTCACGGCGCCTCCGAGTTTCACTTTGAGCCACTGTCATTTTACGTTCATTTGATCCTACAGATACAATTGTAGCTATATGTATGTTTTATGTGTATCTTTACACACGAAAATGTTCCCTCAATGTTTGCCAAGTTGTCAAACACAAGCCAAGATATCCCTCTAATATTTCGAATTTCACAATTTAAGGAACGTCAAATTGGCATCACCACCTGCCGAGATTATACGAAATTATTAAACACCCCACGCCCCATAAAACAGATTTGTGAAACCCACACAAATCACTTCATCACTATTCAAATAATAATTATTAATTTCACATTTTCACACCCCAAGCAGCTTCACAACAGATACACAGACACCTCCCAAGGTATACACACAACATCTGATGGAGCTCTACATAAATCGCAGTCATAAATCCATATTTTCGGAACGCAAAATTGTGTCAGTCAATTGCGGAGTGACTGGGTGAAAGTACAAAAAGCTAAGGCTTCTTATGTAGTGATGAATTGCTAGAAGTGCTCCGAAAAACATTCCAAAGTTGGATGCCGCACGCTTTGTTTATTTTGAGGACATCAGGCACATGTTTTCAAGTGCAAAAATAAAAGAGAGATTCAACCTTAAATTTAGAACAATTCCCCAGAGTAACAAATTTAATCACTTTGTCCTCTTCCACTTGGATGATTTCACGGGAAATCAGTGAGAGATATCAATGAAACGTCTGCTTTTCAGCTGTTCTGGCGTGTATAAAAAATCTCAAGTGTTGAAGACTAAAAATACCGCTGTCGCCAATTTCAATGTTCATTGAAATTTCCAATCAAATCGCGAATCAAATACTTTGCGAACACATCATTTTCTCTCTATCCCCATCAGCCTCGATCTAATTAGATAAAGTCAAAGGATATAAGTCAAAGCTCTTGCGTCACCAACCATGACGGTCAGTTCATTACGTTCGCAATTACACTCTTAGCGTTTAATGACAGCTTTTGACAGAATGTATCAATCTTTCATTAAGTCCTCATGGATTTGCCTGATTTAGTGTCTGTGCTGGACAAAGTCCTAATTAATTCAAGGATGATGAAAGATGACGTCCAGTGCGGCAGAATTGAGTTAACATCACACGCTAATTTTTTTTTTTTCGCTCTTTCTTTCTGCCACCAGACATATCCTTGCCGCTTCAGCGCGCATCAACGCGCTCCTGACATCTCACCACTGCGTCGACACACGTACCTACATATTTAAGGAGACAGACTTTTGAAAGATTGTTTCTCCGGGTACACTGCGGTACGACTTTCACACAATTCAGTCAAATTTTATGTGGAAGAGAAAAAAAAAATCAAGAAAATTTCATGACATCGCATCAAGTTGTATAAATCCTTTCTCTGGCATCAAAGGTCTCAGTGGAGTCATTAACGACCTTGATGCCTTCTCCATCGTCATTGTGCACAGTTGGACGAGTTGGCAAAGATGTCAAAGCCAAGTGGCTTTTTTTTATAGATTGTCCTTAATGACACTGTCATGCCAGACCTTGACGCTGAGAAATTTTTCATGGAGTCTTACGCAGCTGTGGGATCTGTTCGACTGTTCGAAACAAAATGTCTGCTTCTGTTTTTGTCTACTTCGACAATTAATACAATTAGTTTCTATCATATCGAGAGGATTATATCTTTTCGTTTTAATGCCAACCATTGTGTCAGATCTCTGCAAAAAAAATAAATTTTTTAGTCCCATTTTGCTTTTATTGGACTATTTCAGTTTTGTGCGCCGCAGAGGCCTTATTGATTAGCATCATTTCTGAATGAATTTGAATCCCCAGTATTTTTTTTTATTTTTTATAATCACACAGAGTGTTAGTAATTCTTCCTCTGACGATTAAAGCAATTTGACGGTAACGACACAGTTATTATAAACGCGAGAGTTTTTTTTTTATGTCCGCACTCAGTCAGGTCACCAAGCGAGTTTACGACTGGAAAATGGGCTATTCTATAAAAAAAAGCAACAAACTGCCAATAAAAACTCAGCTATCGTAATGTTAACCAGAAACAGAAAAAAAAGTGCCTGCAAAGCGAACATGTTACGTATGATGTATCGAGTTGGCACAAAAATAACGACGACTACACCGTAAGCGTCTACATTTATTTTGAAAAATTTAAATTGTGTTGAGGCGACTTTAAAGCACACGTCACACACTTTGACTGACATCCGAATGAGAATAGACGAATTTTAATTACATGCCTTCACTTTAAATGTCAAGGGATACATTTTACTTCGGTGAGTCGACAAACCACCAAAAAAAAGGGTTCAACCGCAACAGTTTCTTATATTCAGGTCATTCAATCCTTTACAGTGTTTGTCAGAATGTCTTGTTGTCGTCCTTCACCGATTATTGGGTTGCCGTGCCGTGGTCAACCCAATTCAGCGTCATTGCCCTTCTCAATTTGTATCATATTTCATTCACCGAGTCACAATTGTATTCGAAAGCAATTCTGTGCTGCAGCATGCCATCGGTGTTGGATTCCCTCAATTTGTTTTTATTGCTTTTTTGTGTTTGTTGTTTTGTTTGTACTCCACGGGAGTGCAGACACTTCTATTTAAGGTGGAACTTGATATCTAGTTAACAAACAAACGGACATCTGTTAAATAGTTAATGATTTAGTGCATTTCACTCCAGACGACGACTAATTAGCTTCATCACTTTGGGAAGAAATGAGTGAATGAGATCATTTTATAGCCAATAAAACAATATGGTTCTTCCATGGTGCACACAGCCAAGCGCTGTATACTCATGGACGCGACCAAACCATGCACACGAATGTGGTGCGTGCTTGTCTGCGGGATACGTTGACTTTTCGCGAAACACACTCTCTCCATTAAGTGGAGATGTGGACGGACATTAATGGTCTAGACATTGAGCCGTAAACGTTTCATTATGCGCTTGAGCTTAATCGACGATAGAACAGGAGATCCTACAGAAGCGCGTGTATTAAATTGCAACGAAAGTGGATTGAAAACCCAGGCAGTGGGGGTGGTTTTTTGTTAGAACAAAACAAGCAGCCTCACAGACATGATATCCACGTCGGTTTTTGATTTCAAAAATAATTGAAATCTGATTTCCACCTCCTGCGGCGACCCCACTGTCATGCTCCACATCCTATTGCAGCTGCATTTAATTCTCTTCCATGACTACATGTACATACTATGTCCGATTCCGACGAGTCCAATGAAAGTTTAACTTTGCTTTTAAGTGAAACGTGTCACTGAATCGACAGTATACGCTTGTCCGTGTCGCAAAAAAGGATTTCCAATCCGCTCTTGAATGCAAGGATTTTTGCACTATCGATGGTTCGCTTTTGATGTGATACGGGACATCGAAAAAAAAGTGGTTTGTTAATCATTCACGAACTGGAGACTTCATTTCGAAATTTGAAATGAACTCGGTGGCATAGGTCACACTGACAGGTATTGGTCAGTTGCTCTGAATTCTATTTACTCCAAATTCTATTCCTATTCTGAATGAAGCCGCGAGTGTATATTTCATTTATTTTTACTGCAATTTTGAGCTTTTTCCTCGCGGTTTATTGATAATGATTCCATGTTTGGTTGTCGGTTCGGTATTTATTATAAAATGGACCAGCAAATTTTGATTGCGCCCATGTTTTGATCGCCCTGTAGCTATCCCAGACGAGGTTAAGTCGTCTCTTCTTCCTCTTTTGCTTTGTGTAGCGGTAATTTTCGTGATTAGCATTGGGGCAAACACTCGAGTTGTGTGTGCTATTCTTTCCTCACGAGTGTGGGGGGACGGTTTCATACCGACTGTGAAGTGACTCTAGGGTGCCGTGAAAATTAAAATTTTTTCGTCAGGGATCGAACCTTGGGCTAGAGCTCTTCACACCCGAATCATAAAGAGTCTTTCATTAAGGGCTTTCTATCTTTAAATTTAAATAAAACAAAGTCTGTGTGATATAATAATAATAATAATGGCGGCTCTACAGTCCGATGTGGACTAGGACTTAGCTTCTCAGCAACCACTCGTGTTGTGCGTGCTATTGTTCTCTCACGAGTGGAGGGAACCCACAGTTCAATGCCGACTCCGAACGGTGAGGTTGAGAAGCTTTTTCTAGACAGTTACACTCTTTGAGCATTTTCAGTGACTCGAAAGTGGTGGAGCCGCCAACAATTTTTGCTTTTGAAAAATTGTTGTTTGTGCTGCGATTTGAACCTGAAAGTCTAGTGCGTCTGGGCCAACACAAAACCCACACGGCCACGGCGCCTTGTGTGAAATATCATCTTTTGTATTTTTGAAAGGCGATAGGCATTTATGTATGGAATCGTTCAAATGTCCGGCGCGACTTGCATCCGAAATGTTCAATTTTCCATGACTCTTGCGCATAAATTAGACTGAATTTGACCAATGGCATGGGTTATGTTGGCTTTGAAAGCCGCTGTGGTTTGTGGCTTATTCACATAGACCTGCGACTTCAAAAAACCCCACAAGTCGAACGGGGTCAAATCGCACGATCTCGGTGACCAGTTCACATCACCTCCACATGAGATAACCATGCCCTCGAATCGCTTGTGCAGAATTTCCAATGTGGCGTGAGCTGTGTGGCATGTAGTGCCGTCCTGTTGAAACCATACGTCGTGGGTGTCCATATTATCCAATTCAGGACGAGGGAAGTTGGTAATCATCGACCTATAGCGCTCGCCGTTGACGGTGGTGACCTGGCCAACGTCATTCAAAGAAATATGAATCGATGACGCCGCCAGCCCAAGATCCACAACAAAAAGTAGTTTTTTCGAATTGGACGATTTTGGATCTCATGTGGATTGGTATTGTCCCAAATTCGACAATTTTGTTTGTTGACGTACCCATTCATCCAGAAATGGGCCTCATCGCAGAAGATTATTACTCAATGAAAATTAAGGCCAGTTTCCAACTGCTCCAGACCCCATTCAGCGAACACCTGTCATTGTCTATGGTCTGGCTGTTTACCTTTAGCTTCTGGGTCAGTGGAATTTTGAACGGGTGCAGGCCCAAGTCGCGACGCAAAATTCGCAACGCCAAGTTGTGGTCTGTTCTTGTGAGCTACGCGAAATTGACTGTCTCAGATATTCCTGCAAACTCTCACTGACAGCATCGTGAACTTGCGTTTCGTCGACGTACGGGTGTTGGTTTATCGTTTACTGAACCATTGGACTCAAATTTATCCACCACACTGCGAAAACTCCTCTCGAGAGGACGATTATGGTGAATGTAAAGTGGGCGAAGCGCGCGTCCGAACAGAACCGCCATTTTGATAAAATAAATTTATCATTCGTTCATTATCTTAAACTCCAACACACGTGTTGTTAAACACTATGTTCGTCCATGGTGATTTGGCAAAACATACTGAATAAATGGCATCCAAAATGACAGATGTGGCTACAACAATATGGCCAAATCTTTGATATCCTCAAAGATATGTATACTATTATCGCCGCAAAGATCAAAAGCCCGGCTGGTCTTAGCGAAGCTTTTGAGGTTAAGGTAGGTGTCCATCAGGGTTCTGCCCTAAGTCCAGCTCTTTTCAATCTAGTGATGCACTCCCTTACCAAAGAAATTCAACTGCCATTTCCATGGTGCATACTGTATGCAGATGATGTCGTTCTTGCTACGGAATCAGATAGTCAACTGGAAGAAAATTTAGACAAGTGTATAAATCCACTACAAGAAAATGGTTTTAATGGTGAAGTACAAGATTAAGGCCACAAAGCCACACAATTTGAGTATGGGATGGGACTTCAGGAGATTGAGAGGGTTTTAAACTGGGAAGTGGCATTGAGAACGGCCCACAGGTTGAGATGTTACCTTATTGAAAAGCACAATCAGACCCAATCCGCAAATTTCGCTGCGCTTTGATTTGAAAGATTAATTTTCAATACACAAAGGCTACCACATTTATTCATTTTATAGTCAATTATAGCCAAACACCTGCACATCATAACATTACCTCCACCATGTTTAACAGTTGTCTGGAGTTTGTCTGCTCTGTATTGAGTATTAACGTATCACCACATCTTTTTTTTCCATTGAAGGTCTTATCTCATCATCTCATCTTCAGTGACCCGCATGTTCCACTAAAGGGGTCGCAGGGGCAACCCATGCACGAGAGACTTCCAGGGCACTCGATCCTCCGCCATCGACCAGCTCCTAACTCATCAGGAGTTGGGACTTGGTCCAACTATCTCGTCCTGGGTCTACCAAGCGGTCGCCTACATGATGTAATCGGATTCAAGGCACGTCTCGGAACTCGTGATAATGGGGACATTCGTACCACGTAACCAAACCATCGAAGTACAGCGCTTTCCGTTCAAGGAAGCAGCTGTCTAACATTGAGTTCCTCGCGCACTGCCGTGTTTCTAACCCTACCCCGGCGAATAATTCCCACAACCGCATGAAGAAATCTCATCTCGGCAGCTTGTATTCGCGATCTTATTCTTTCGGTAATTACCGAAATTGCATGACCATTTGTGAGAGTTGGAACAAAAATTGCGTTAAAAACCGCACTTGGCTTTGACACCAAGCTCGGCCTTCCTGATTACAGATCGACCAAGCTGTTTCAAAATTGAACCAGCTTGACCAATCCTACAGGAAAGCTTAGCATTATTCCTCCCATCACTCGTGAAGAAGACCTCGAGATACTTAAACTTCTCCACCTGCGACTCAACTAACATGTAGAGTGCATTAACCAGACGTTCTGGAAATTACCATAACCTCAGATTTGTCCACGTTAACCCTCATCCCAACATCAGCACATACGGCCACAAATCTATCGAGCGCACACTGTAGTTCCATCTGGGAGGTTGTGAGGATGACTAAGTCATCTGCAAAAAGAAAATGACTTACCAAATGTAAAACATTCCTCGCCAACATTTAATATTGATGGATGATTTCTGAATATCAAACGACGTTTCCAAACTATTTCAATTGAATTTACTTCTAACTTCAACCCAAATCAACCATTTATTCATAAATTCATACATCCAAACAAACAAATATTCATCCCTACATATACCTATATCTCTATCCAAGTTTATCCACATACCCAATCACTGCTCATGCTTGCGGTGTGTGTGTGTGTTCATTTCTGTTGGGCATTTAGGGGTGAGATCGAAAAGATAACACTCATCAACGATTGGAGTGGTCGAACACAGCATGAAATTATGTGTGAAAATGAAAATTGTTCTCATTTTAAAACTTAGATATCTCAAAATTTCAACATAAATCATTTAAAAAAAACTTTGGAGCTCCATATTTTCCAAACGGTACTTTGGATAAAAAAGTGTTGAGAGAAACCTCCACCTCATTTCGAAAGATCTGTCGATTGATATATATTTCGATGGTGTGCGACAATTTTTCAAAATTAATGTCAACTTCACCTGTACTGGAGCCACCCCCAAATGACCCCAAATTTTAAATTTGTGCATGGGCAATGACATCCAGGCCTGAAGTACCTAATTCCAAAATTTCATGCCGATATCTTCAGAAACTTCGGAGATAAAAAAGTGTGACAGACACGACGGACGGAATTATAAAGGTTCTGTTTTTGTAGACGGAACCTTAATAAAAAGGAGAGGTGACAAGACACACCCTTGGCGAAATTCAACGCCCACGGTGAAATGTGCTGATTTACTACCGGTAACCCGAACACAGCTGCTATCGTTTGTGTATAGAGACTGAATGGCCCTTAACAAAGAACAATCAATCCCATACTCCTGCCGAACACTCTAGAGTTTACCTCGAGGAACTCGATCATATGCCTTTTCCAAATCTACAAAACAACTGTAGATCGGTTTGGCGTACTCCCAAGCCTTTTCAAGTACCATTCTCAGAGTGAAAAGCTGGTCGGTTATACTTCTGCCGGGACGAAAACCGTACTGTTCATCTCCCATTCTGGATTCGACCATAGCTCTAAAACGCGCCTCCAACACCTTAGCGTAGACTTTACCGAGGAGACTTAAAAGAGATATGCCCCTGTAGTTGGAGCACTCTCTTTTGTCCCCCTTTTTGAAAAGAGGGACAATAACCCCTGTCTGCCAATCGTCAGGTGTCTCGCCGCGTTCCCAAGCCACCTTAATGACACGAGAGAGACATAAAACTCCCTCTTTACCCATTAGAGAGCTGCATGAATGGATTCAGTTGCTCATTCTGAACTTGTGCAATACTTCACTGTACACAATTCATTGTCATTTTTCAACAAGCTGTACACTGAAATAGAATGTCACACCATGAGAGACAAATACTGTACATTGTCTGATCACCTGATAGCAAAATGAGTGCACTATTCAGTTTCTCTGAAACATATGAATGTTTTGAGTGATTTCATATGAGTGCAATGTTTACTGCAGAAAATACACGGAGTACACTGAGTGCACTGAATACAATGAGTGCATAGTTTAGTAAACGAGACTTGACTTGTTTATTTTTCTTTGTTCAAATCACTATCAATGCAGAACACTATTTCTGTCCATCACACTTCCTTCCTCTGTCTACCACACTCCTTCCCGACCTTTATGCCCCCATTCACCCTATTTCACACCGCCACCTATCCTATAACACACTTCCCTTCGCGGAACTCTTTTGGATATAATACGGGATTATTCGTGTTAAAGTTAGAAGAGAAACACGTTACGACAAGAAACTCCGACTACTCAGTATACTCAGTGTAGTGTGCACTGTTTTAGGAGTACCCATATGAATGCACTGCAGTAAGTATTTGGTTTAAAATGGGTGCAATACTTATAAAGTATTCAAATATTACTCGATTCATTCATTTCACTATTCAATCTTTGAATAGAGCAGTGAAGTGTGCTTGGAATAAAATGAATGTCTTGAGACTGGTTACAAGACATTCATTGCAGACTCTATTACCCATAGCTTCAAGCATTTCTGACCGGATTTCATCTACACCAGCGGATTTGCCAATTTTTAGCGATTCAATCGACAAAATGTCTTCCTCCACCGTTGGACAATTCTCCGCCCTACTCAAGACTGCACGCTCAGTGTCCTGTTCGGGATTGAGCAACTCCAAAATGTGCTCGCTCCATCTGCGCAAGATGTCCATCTCATTGGAAAGCAACACACCATCTTTGGACTTGACTTCTTCGATGATGTTGAATTTCCTTCCTCTGACCCGACGAATGGTTTGCCAGAACACTTTTTTCGCAGATCTATGGTCGCTTTCTAACGAAGTTAAAAACATTAATCTTGCTTTCGTCGTTCGCAATTCACTACTCATGACAACTAGGTATACATTCCTTTTGTGTATTTAGGGGTTGAAATGTATGACTCACTGACATTTCGATTTCACTGAAAAATGTACAGTGATAGACAAAAGTTTTCACAGAAAGTTATTTTAGAAAAAAATTAAAAGTTTAAACCTAAATAGCGTGGAAAATTAAATCCCTTAAGAAGCACGTTATAAGTATGAATCAATTTAGTATCACGAGAAGCGCACGATCGAGGAGATTGAGAGGTGTTATGGCAGCAATGATGTCCGAAAGTTTTACCAAAGTATAAAACTTTTATTGAACGGGTATAAAGTTCGGACAGAAGCCTGCCGGGACGAGAATGGATACTGAGTCGATACTGAGAATTTGGAAAAATCATTTCTGCAGACTGTTGAACGGCGATGAGGACACAAATACCGCTGTCAGGCAGAATGTTCCACTCAACACAACGGACGATGATAGAAGAGAATACCGTCCCCCCGACCTAGACGAAGTCAAGATAGCGATATCGAGACTGAAGTCTAACAAAGCTGCTGGTTCAGATTGTCTGCCCGCTAAAATGTTTAAAGCAGCTGGAGATATGGTCGGAGGAAAGCATGCCCGATGAGTGGAATCTCAGTATCGTTTGCCCGATCCACAAGAAAGGAGACCCCTTTGACTGCGCCAACTATCGATAGATAAGTCTCCTTAACATCGCCTATAAGATCTTCTCTGCCGTTTTGGGTGAACCCCTGAAACCTTTCATCACCAGTGAAGATTTGATCGATGGTGGACTTCCCCGGCCTGAAACCAAACAGTAGATCCCTATCAGTTTGGTTTCAGGCCGGGGAAGTCCACCATCTTCACTCTGCCGCAGAACCTGGAGAAGACTCAAGAAATGCAAATCGACACACAACACTTATTTGCCGATTTCAAGGCCGCATATGACAGCGTGAATGGAGACGAGCTATACAGCGCCATGTCTAGTTTTGACATTCCTGCCAAACTCGCCAGCCCGAGCAGGATGACGATGGAGAACTCTCGGTGCTCGAACTCATCAAGGCCTTCAATGTCAAAAAAGGTTTTAGACAAGGCGACGCGCTGTCATGTGATTTCTTTAACATCGTTCTTGAGAAGATCGTGCAAAACTCACTGGCCAACACAAGAGGCACGATCTTTCAAAAGTCTGTTAAACTGCTAGCTTACGCGGATGACATTGACGTGATTGGGCGAAAACAGCGAGCCTTCAATGAAGCGTTTGCAGGCATTGAAACGGAGGCGGCTAAAATGGGTGTGGTGGTAAACGAGGCCAAAATCAAGTATATGTTGTGATCGAGAAAGGACGCACAACATCGACGACTTGGCCAAAACGTCGCCATAGGCAGCCATAACTTTGAGATAGTTAAGAACTTCATCTACCTCGGCTCCGCGGTAAATAGTACTAAGAATATCAGTACCGAGATCAAATGCAGAATAACTCGTGCCAACCGCTGTTTTTTTGGGCTCAAAAGGTTGAGTAATAGAGCCCGCTCTGGGAACACCATGTTGACTCTGTATAAGACCTTGATCATTGCAAGGCATGGACAATATCCCAAGCGGATGAAGAGTCTCTTGGTCTTATCGACAGAAAAATTTGATGCTGTTTGCGTTGATGGAATTTGAAGGTGCAGGTTCAACCATGAACTATATGGGCTGTACAGCGACATGAGTCTAGCCAGGCGTCTACGGATCCAACTCCTAAGATGGCTAGGCCATGTAGAGCGTATGGACAACTTAACTCCGGACTCTGAGCCTGTGGGACAACGCAACAGAGGACGTCCACGAACAAGGTGGCGCACACAAGTCGAGGGGGATCTCGGCCGGCTTGGTGTGCGAAACTGGAGACAGCTGGCGAAAGATCGTGCTGGTTGGAGAGGCATGATGAGTTAGGCCCAGGTCCACCTCGGACTGTAGCGCCATAAGAAGAAGAAGATAATTTACGCTATTGATACAGGCATTTTCTCTTCTCACAAGTTTGCTCTCAGTATAGAGACTAATCTTCAAAGTGGGATGATACAGGACGGAAAGACCATTTTAGATGTGGCAAGGACATAAAGTGGGCGCCGTGGTGTAGTGGGTAGGTGCGTCGACTCCTACGCTCGAGGTCGTCGGTTCGAATCTCGAAAAAAATATCAAACATTTTTTCACGGCTCGATCTCTTTCGAGTCACTGACAATGCTCAAAGAGTATAACTGTCTAGAAAAAAGCTTCTCAATCTCGCCATTCGGAGTCGGCATTAAACTGTAGGTCCCCTCCACTCGTGAGAGAACAATAGCACGCACAACACGAGTGGTTGCTGAGAAGCTAGGCCCAGGTCCACCTCGGACTGTAGCGCCGCCATTATTATTATTATTATATATTTATATTATTATTATAAAGTTGCTTCAGGAATCTTATACAAACTGCAGTAAAGGTCATACGATGTACTCAATCTGCCACAAATCCCGTTAGGAAAGACAGAATGAGAATAACCTCAGAATCGAGTGACTGGATTATCCACTGAATCAGCGGCAGTGACCCTTTCTTAATCTTTCCGGAGATAATTCAATAGTTAGCTGACCAACACGATGTCCAAATATCTGACGTAACTGTGCGTCACCGCCTCATTGAATTCCAACTCAATGGAAGGAATCTCATGTCTCCCAAAGAAACAGGAAGAAAAGATTTATCTTTGCAAACGCTCACAAGAACAAATCTTTGTCCTTTTGGAAAAATATCTTGTGAAGCAATGAAAATAAGTTCAATAGGTTGGGATCAGATGGAAAGAAGTATGTGAGGAGGCCATTGAACCAAGAGTACAATCCCCGGTACACCAATAAGTCCGTCAAGCATGGCGGTGGCAGCATAATGGTGTGGGTGGCGATGTCATGGCAGGGCGTTGGACCAATCGTAAAAATTAATGTCATTATGGACCAACATTAATATAAGCTAATACTAGAGAACCAAATGGAGCCATATATTGACGACTCGAAGCCTTTATCATGGACTTTTATGCATGATAATAATCCAAAGCATACTTCGCGTATAGTGAAGTATTGACTTTCGGAGCGACAAATTTTCGTGCTTGATTAGACGGTTCAAAGTCCCGATCTGAATCCTATCGAGAACCTTTGGAATGATATTGACTCGCTTGTTAAGGACTCCAATCTAAAAATGTTGGAAGAACTTTGGCAAACAATAAAGTCAGCTTGGGAAACTATCCCTCCCCAAAGATGTAAGCACTTAATGGAGAGTTTGCCTAAACTTTGTCAGCAGGCCATAAGCAACAATGGTTATCCTTCCAAATGTTAACAAACATTTTAATTTTGTGTTAGTTTTTCGATTTATTTATTAATTTTTATAAACATTTCGTTGACTGTGCTATTTATATGAACAAAAACTTTTTTAAAAAACTATTCTATTTTTACATTATTTTTACGTAATTTGAATTTATTTTGTGTTTTTTCTTATAAAGCGTACGAACGATTATCTGTCATAAAAAAAAGAAAAATTCAGATTCTCATTTCAAACTTTTGGCGGAACATAATGTACCAAAATTTAAGGGTGTGCTATATATGTGACAACCACTGTACATATATTTATTTATTTATTTATTTATTTATTTACGTACTTATTTATTTATACATTTACTTATTTGAATATTTTATTAATTAATTTATAATTTATTATTAGTACATTTCTTACTTCTTTCTTATTTTTTGTAGTGTGTATTGAAGGTTTTATCGTACTTTAGGTTAGGTTAGGTTGAAGTGGCTGACTGTAGATAGCAGTCACACTTAGGCCAATTTAGACCCATTGTGATACCACGCGGATCTGATGTTACCTATCCGAAAAACCATTTGGTGCTTTCAACGAAGCTGTTTAATTGATTAATGCCGACGTTGTGCAATTCGCTCAAGTCGTTGAAGAAGTAGGCTCCAAGGTGTTTCATCCTGCGAGAGGAGAGAGCTCTACAAGTGCAAAAGAGATGCGTTATGCTTTCCCCTTCTTCTTCGTCTCTGCAGCTTTTGCAGAAATTATTATGAGGGAGTCCCATTCTTGAGGCGTGAGTGCCAATGGTACAGTGTCCTGTAATAACGCCGATGAGAGTCCTTAGAGATGACATGTTCATTCTAAGAAGATAGAGTGAACGTTTTAGATCAAGTTTAGGCCAAATTTGCTTGTGTTGACAACCATCTTCAGTTGGTGTTTTTAATAGTATGATTCTTTAAAAAAAGCTTAGCTGTAGCGAATGGCATAGGCGGAGGATCTCCACTAGAAAGATTTGTGGGGATCGTACCGCTCCTGGCGAGATCATCGGCTTCACAATTCCCTGGAATGTCACTATGTCCCGGCACCCACATGAGGTGAATATTAAAGTGCTCAGTTAAGAGATAGGCGGCAATTTAGGGAGGTCTTAGAGAGAAAAGTGACCGAGTTCAGGGATTTGATTACTGCCTGGCTGTCTGAACAGATGGTGATGTCCTTCTTGGATATCACGTTGTTCTTGAGCCAAGACAGAACTTCTTTTATTGCCATCGTCTCAGCCTGGAATACGCTACAATGTTCTGGAAGGTGGAGGGATATACTAAAATTGAGATCCTTGGAGTAGACACCTATTCCTACTCCCTCGTCCGTCTTGGATCCATCTGTGAAAATACGCAGAGTACCGTCCAGCGTCTGAGTATCAGACTTCTAGTCAGACCAGGAGGGTATGCTGGTAGAGAAGTTTTTCCCAAAGACGAGATGAGGCAGTAGGAGGTCGGTGTCTGAGTCTTACCGCTGTGCAAGCTGCTACTTGTCTGGCAAACAAGTCAAGTGGGGGGAGATACAGTAGAATATTTAATGCTTCGGATGGTGTCGTCCTTAGCACTCCACTGATGCATATAATTGCAGTTCTTTGCACGCGGTTAAGAAGGTTGCGGTTGACGGCTGTGCCAAGAGCTGTCCACCATACTGAGACTTCATAAAGTAGGATTGGTCTGACTATGGCTGTATACAGCCAGTATGCTATTCTAGGCTGAAGGTCCCATTTACATCCGATTGCTTTTTTGCAGCAATAGAGCGCAGTGGTAGCTTTCTTAATACGCTCCATGATGTTGGACTTCCAGCTTAGTTTACGATCTATGATGAGACCCAGGAATTTTGTGAGCGTAAGTTTTACGACACACAATGTGGGAGGGTCAAAGGGGGGAATTTTATATTTCCTCGTGAAGAGTATTAGTTCCGTTTTTTGCGGATTAACTCCAAGACCGCATGCATTGGTTTATGAGGTTAGTCTTTGGAAGGCATGCTGCATGAGGTCCCTAAGTATCGAGACAAATTTTCCGGAAACTGCAATAGCAACATCATCCGCATAGACAATCACCCTGCATCCTGCCTCCTCTAAGTTCAGTAGCAGTTCATTGACCACAACATTCCATAGAAGAGGAGAGAGTATACAACCTTGCGGGGTTCCTCTATTAACTGTTCTGCGGACATTGGATTCACCAAGTTTAGAGTTTATTACTCTGCTAACAAGTAGCTGATGAATAAAAGTCACAAGGGACTTTTCAATACCGAGATTGTTAAGCGCTAAGGTGATTGCCCCGGGCGTGATATTGTTAAAGACTCCTTCAATGTCAAGGAAAGCTACCAGGGTAAATTCCTTGTATTTTAGTGATTTTTCAATCGTACCTATGAGGGTGTGTAGAGCTGTCTCCACTGACTTACTCTTATTGTACGCATGTTGAGCATGCGAGAGTCTGCCAGACGCAATACTGCTTCTGATGTGGTGATCAATCAGCTTCTCGAGTGTCTTTAGAAGAAAAGAAGTGAGTCTGATAGGTCTAAGGTCGTTAGGCTTGCTGTGTGAGGATTTGCCGGCCTTGGGAATGAAGATTACTGTAACCTCCTTCCAAGACCTGGGGACATATCCTAAATCTAAACAAGATTGGTAGATGCTTGTCAGCCAGGGGAGAATGAGATCTGCAACTGCTTGGAGTTCTGCTCGTACTTTCCTTCAAAACAAAATTCCTTTTAATCATTCCACTTTAAAGTCCAAAATATAATGATTCAGCTGAAAGATATAACCATATTGGCAACCATATTTTATATTTAAAACGAAATAAAGAAATATCTGTCTATCTAAAATGATCGTCGTCCGTAGCGTGCATCCTTTCTAGATGATAGCATTCTGTTTACGTTTCTTAAAGTTTGTAAAAAAAAAGAGTAGATTTTTCCAGACTTATTGGATTCCAAATTATGACAGAACTTAGTTTGTAATAATTAAATAGTAGAGCATAGCGAACATTGGCGAAGTGCATCGGTGTCATAATTCCCCTGACGGTAATGCATTTTGGAATGAGCTGTGTGATCGGATTAATGCATGTTGAATTGTCCAGCTCGTGCAGTAAAAAAGTAACTCATGTCTGTCGATGTCTGATCGTAACTTATACATCGTTTTTCCAATGACAGCAAACGCCTCATTGACATCTAGCTGTGTTCGACCAATCACATCAATGTCCTCTGCATATGCTAGGAGTTGTACGGACTTTTGCAATATAGCGCTTCTAGTGTTGGCCATGATGTTGAAGAAGTCACGTGAGAGCACATTGACTTGTTTAAAACATTTTTTCACAAGGAAAGTCTCGATGAGTTCGTTACCGAGCTTGTGAACACTGACAGTTCTCCTTCGTCATCCTACACAATCTGACGAGTTTTGCAGAAATTTCAAAACTAGACATGGTGCAGTATATTCGACTTTAGTCTCGTATTCGCCATCTTGACCTCGTCTAGGTCGGGGAGACGGAATTCTCTTCTATCATCGTTCGTTTTGCACTTTAGACTAACACAAATATGTCACCAATTTTCATTAAAATGTTGCGCTCTTCTATTGTTTGAAAATGACACCTCTTGCTGGATGCCGGAACCTAAATCTGGAAAACAGACTGTAAGAGTATGAGGCAGCAATTCAAGGCACAATAAATCATGTCCATTGTCGGGACGAGTGAAGGTGTGACTCCAGACATTGTCGACAGTGAAACAGTAGGAGGAGGACAATTTTCATCCATTCCGTTGTTATCTAATAATTCTCAATCGTTCTCGCCTGTGTTTTCCAAAAAAAATCGATGAGTGCGCATTCAGCATAAAAAAAATCCAATGACTATGAACCGACGAAAAACTCATTTGAATTGCACTTGAACGTGTTTAAGCACTTGGTCGTTCGTGTGTTTTTGGTTTGGCGAGCAATCGCGGCATCGCCATTTTTATGTTCAAATATTTTTTAAATGCTGTGCACCCAATCATTTGAAATGTTTGCAGTTCCGGTAGCTTCATGGGCTTTAATTTTCGATGGTCCCTCACACACAATGGTGTGAATTGACCATTTATGGTGTGCAGACTCAATTGTACTCCAATCATGCTCAATGCTTTTTTTGCAGACCTCTCTTTTGGGGAATTTATGTTAAAAACGGTGTGTCATTAAAGATTCTCTGAGGTGTTAGGCTTTCATATTAAATTCAGACTAAAATTTGACGGTCTTTGAATTTTCATTGAGATTAGATTTGCGTTCAGCAGCTACACCACGAATGGAGAACCTAACAATGGTAGTTAAGAAAACTGCTCCATCGAATCCGTCATCTAGACCAAGCAACAAAATGAGCAAGCAAAAATGGTTTGACAATGAGTGTATCCGAGCTAGGGACATGTCGTTTGCTTTTCTCAGACTATTAAGGATCTCCGACAACAATTCATTCAAAGTGCTTTACTCAGCAGCATTTGTGTTCAGTAAGTAAAAAATGCAGCAACAACATTTTGACGTTAAACTCTTCGGTGAAAATAACAACAATGGATGTACATTCATTGGATATGCAAAAGACTAAGCCATCAAAAAAATAAGGGAAAAACGTGAGAATGCTTATCCAAAGGGTATTTAAGACCACCTCAGAACAGTGTGACGGTGGGAGACTTTCCGTAAATTAAACCAAAACTTACATTATTTGATTCACCAAAAAATTGATTGAAAAATTCTCGAACTTTCAAGATCTGGGACATATACATATACTGCCACCTAAGGGCGAAGTTGAGTTCGTGGTAATAACATTGAACTCTCTCTTTGTGTATATTTGCATCACGGGGGCACTTCGATCCACACTGTCAGCCGCCATAGAAACCATGCTGCATCTGCTACATATACGGGAAACTAGCACCCACCAACGTGGCGGTTAGACTTAAAAAAATTTAGTTGATGGAGTAAAACTCAAAGCAAAGGACATATGAAAATAATCCAGAACACAAAGACCCCGAAATACTCGGATTATATCGCACCCTTCAAGGACTTCGAATTTGGCCACATAATCCTAATTCCGAACAGAGGTAGGTAGGTAGGTGATAGGGTGCCCTTGCGAACGTGTCGCGGTTCACTGAGAGCACCAATTGGGTCCTATGTGTGGGGGGATGTACCCCGTGAGACAAACACTTTAGGTGCTTATTAGAACTACCCAGATTGTTGTATATATCTCAGGAGGTGCATCTGCTCTATTTTCAGAACCTCCAGCTCGTCGAAGAAGTTACTGCTTAGTGTTAGCAGTCTCCTTTCCGGTAGGGCTGGACAATCGCATAGCAGGTGGCAGACAGACTCTACTTCCTCCTCGTCTCTGCAACTTCTACAATAGCCGCTATGGGGGATACCTAACCTTCTGGCATGGGTGCCTATCGGACAATGTCCGGTATGAACTCCCACCACAGCCCGTATATCCTTGCGACTTGCAGGCTAATCATTGATAATGATTTCTTCCTGTTCAACAATGGCCATAGGGCTTTTGTCGTTGACCCAATGTCTAGATTCAGCTATCCAATATTTGCTCTTTCTAAGGCTTTGTCCTCTATTTCTTTCCTTAGGAAACTAAACGGCATGTTGACATAAGGTTTTTTTTTCGAAGGATTTTTGAAACATTACTGGACCACTCCTCAAAACTGGCCCATTGTACTGCCAGATAGCAACCTACTCCAGTGCAGTTAATTTGATCCCAACGGGAAATGGTGACTGGACCAGATTCGATTTCACTGGGATTCGAACCTGGGACCCCTCTCATTTGGGGCAGGCACTTAACCAATTGAACCTGCCTGGATATAACTTAGTGCCTCTTTTCTTCTCTCACCGCGGTCTCGCCCTATATATACGTAGTGATGTAACTTACCAACTTCAACCACAATACGGCCTCCAATCCGGAATTTAATTTTCTGTGGTTAAAAATCCATGTCCGTAAGCATTTGATCCACTACTGTTTCATTTATAGAAGTCCAAACCTGGATAGCAATTCAACTTTTAATGAGTTTGATATGCTATCTGATTCCATAACAAGAATTGTATCCCTGTATCCTCACACTGAAATTGCCATTGCGGGCGATTTCAATGTACACAATTCTACTTGGCTTCGACATTCTGGCCAGATAACACCCGAAGGACGGTATGTTGAGATCTTCGCTGAGGTAAATAATCTGACCCAGCTTGTGAATGAGCCTACACGAATACCTGACATTGCAGATCATTCCGCCAACACCCTGGACCTGTTTCTCACCTCATCCTGATAAATATTCTACTGACATATTGTCGCCTCTAGGCTCGTCTCACCACTGTGTCGTATCAGCTAATTTCTCGTATTCACTCCACACAGTTAGAGAACAAATTCCTAAAAGAACCGTATGGCTATACGAGAAAGCCAATTGGAGCGGCCTTAACGACTTCTTTAGGAATTTTAACTGGTCTCTATGTTTCCTCGATAGTGACGTGGATGCCGCTGCTGATACGATCACAAACATCATTCTGCTGGGTATAAGATCCTTCATTCCCCATAGAGTGAAGAGTATCAAACCCAAAGCAAATGCGTGGTATGACTTGAGTTGCAAAGAGGCTATTAGGTTGAAGGAGTTGAGTTTCCGGACTTACAAAGCCAACCCTACTGAGGAAAACCGGAAAAAGTTTAAACGGGCCAGAAATGACTGCAATGCACTAATAAGACGTGTGAAATTCTCAAAAGTTGAGGCAAAAAGTGCTACAATTGGGACATTGTAGTGTAGCAAAAACTTTTGGTCATTTGTTAAAAATATAAGGAATTCAGCCTCATCTTCAATTCCCACGCTCATTTGCAATGACATTCCAGCTGTCAGCTCTTTAGACAAGGCCAATCTGCTTGCTGCGCATTTCGCGGCCAGCTCAACGCTGCCAGATTCGACCTTGTCTCCACCTGTACTTGAGAGCGTCAATTATACCATGGGACAAATCCATTTCCGCACTCGTACAGTTGCTAGAGTACTTAAAGATCTCAACGTGCATAAATCCGCTGGCCCGGATGGTATACCCCCCATACTTCTGAAGAGGTGTTCTTCTACGCTGGCAAAACCTCTGCGTAAGCTTTTTCATCTGTCCTACTCGTCTGGTCTCTTTCCGAGTGGATGGAAAAAAGCATTTGTCCAGCCCGTCCCTAAAAAGGGCAAATCTTCGTCACCCTCCTCCTACCGACCCATAGCACTAACGTCCCTTCTTTCCAAGGTCATGGAAACGCTGATTAACCGTCAGCTTATGAAATATCTTGATTCGAGGAAGCTTCTTAATGACCGGCAGTACGGTTTCCGCAGCAACAGGTCCACTGGTATTTGATGGCATATCTCACCGAAAAGTGGAACCAATCCTTGCACAATGCTGGAGAAAGCAAGATCGTTGCGCTTGATTTTTCAAAGGCATTTGACAGATTTTGGCATCAAGCTCTCTTGTCGAAAATGCGTGCTTATGGCATCGATGAGTCTCTTCTTCAATGGATTAGAAATTACCTTTCGAACAGTTCAATTCAAGTTGTTTTGGATGGGTTCAAGTCTGATATTCACCAAATTAATGCTGGTGTTCCCCAAGGCTCTGTTTTGTCTCCGACTCTCTTTCTCATTTTTATAAATGATCTACTGTCTGCTACTTCTAATCCAATCCACTCCTTCGCTGATGACAGTACTCTCAGCTTTTCATATTCGTTCCAAGACTCACGACCCTATCCTTCGGCCGTAGAATTGGAGCGGCAGCGTATGTTAAGCACATTAAATTCCGACCTTGACAGCATATTTAATTGGGGTAAAAACAATAGAGTGGAATTTAATGCTTCCAAAACTCAATGTTGTCTACTGTCACTCAAGCGATCCCAAAATAATCAGCCATTATCCCTGAATGGCACTTGCATCGAAGAAACCGGAAAACTTTCCATCCTCGGTATGTGCATCAACTCAACACTTAGTTGGAATAATCACATATTCGAGGTCGCCAAAAATGCTGCGAAATGTCTAGGTTTCCTAAAGCGATGCAAGAAATACTTCACCCCCTCTGATTTGGCTTCAATTTATAAGGTCTACATCCGCCCCAAGCTTGAGTATAACGCTCATATCTGGTCTGGTGCTCCTAAGACCTCCCTGCACCTACTTGATAGAATACAACAGCGAGCAATAAAACTTATAGGAGACAGTAATATCGCGAAGTCAATAGACTCGCTCGAACATCGCCGTAATGTTTCATCCTTGTCATTGTTTTATCATTGCATTCCTCCCCTCCATGAATTCACCCGCAATACTCGTCTCGCCAGGAATGCTCATCAGTTCACCCTTAAGCCTGCTTTCGGACGTACAGTTAAGTTTAGAGAGTCGTTTTTTAGCCGCACCACACGAATATGGAATGCTCTTCCCAGCCTAATATTTCCCACTCACTACAATCCACAGACATTTAAGACCTTTCCCTTTCTCCCTCTATACCTTCGGCCCGTGCTGTGTCTTGATTCCGGACACTTAAGGGTATTCGTAACCCCTTTTGCGCACGCAAATTATAAAAAAAAAAAAAAAAAAAAAATGAGCCATCTAGTCGTGCTTTGACTTTAGGTAGTGCTAGAGATTTATCTAACTCTGAGCCCTCCTTTGCCACACACGTCCGCTCTCTCGTTTCCTTGAACTCCTGTGTATCCCGGTACCCAGCAGAGAGTCACCTTGTTCACATTGGAGATTTCGTGGACTCCAAACAGAGAGGACTGGGCAGAAGACACGGTCAGGAAACCCGCCACTATGGATTTTTAGACAGACGGGCCCAAGACGGATGAAAGCACAGGACTAGGAATTTTAGCGACATCGTGAGAATTTTGTCTCTCCCTGTCTATTCCACCGCCTAATCATTGCAGTCTATTCCAGATAGAAGAGGCTGCTTGCTTAATGCCAATGAATCCATAAAGGCTTTGGAGCCACTATCAATTAAATCTGATAAAACTTCGCCGAATATTAAATGCTGCCTCATCCACGCTTTGCTGGATCGCTGTGCATGGTGGTATTTCAGGCAAAAAAAGTGCCGATGAGCTAGTCTATCCCAGGCAGGTGCGTCAACTCCGACGCTAGAATGGGGGTGGGATGCCAAATAATCAGGAGACCCCTACCAATCACTTCGAGTAGTAAACTCCATTTTAATTACAATGGACACCGTGGCGTAGTGGGTAGGTGCGTCGACTCCTACGCTCGAAGTCGAACGATTCGAATCTCGAAATTTTTTTTCATGGCTCCTCCTCTTTCGAGTCACTGACAATGTTCAGAGAGTCTGCTCAAAGAGACTGTCTAGAAATAGCTTCTCAATCTCGCCGTTCGGAGTCGGCATTAAACTGTAGGTCTCTTCCAATCGTGAGAGAAGTATTGCACGCACAGCACGAGTGGTTGCTGAGAACCTAGGCCCAGATCCACTTCGGACTGTAGCGCCGCCTTTACTTTTATTATTATATTGTTATTACTTAGACTGAGGATGACTGGATGGCGCAGTTGGTTAAGTGCCTGTCCCAAGTTAGAGGAGTCCTAGAGTCGAATCCCAGTGAAATCGAATCTGGTTCAGTCACCATTTGCCGTTGGGATCAAATTAACGGCCTTGGAGTAGGTTGCTACCTGGAGTACAATGAACCAGTTTTGAGTCTGAGTGCTTCAGTAGTGTTTCGAAAATTCTCCGAAAACAAAAAAAACAATAACTTACAGATGACATCAAAATCACCAATCGTAGATGGATGGAAATAGACTCTTATAGGATAACCAGGCAAATTAGCCTGGTCCTATAGCCTGAGTCCAAAGAGAACAAGCACTCGAAACAATAAAGGATGGCGGCCGCCTACAATGACACCTTGCATCGCTGACGGGCCCGGGCACGCTGCCTACATTCATCAAGACCAATTTGTCTTGCATCCGCGGTCTTTATACAGGAGGTTCGGTCTTCCTCTCCTTCTTGAACCAAGAGGCTCGGATTGGAAGACTCTCTTGGCTGGAACATTGGTGTTTCGAATTTCCAGATTTTGATTTAGGTCTGTAACGAAATCCTCCTTTAAAATTCTCAGGCTACCATCTGAACTCTCCGCTGGCAGTCGTTTAGAGCTCCAACCACCAAAGGGTTACCTTCCCTTTGGGAATGGGCTAATAGCCCTCCTTTGACGACTGATGACGCCCAAAGATGGTACACAGATGGGTCGAAGTCAGAGAGTGGTGTAGGAGCTGACATTGTAGGACCTAAATGTAACTTACACATGCCTCTCCCCAAAGAGTCCACAATATCCCAGGCTGAACTCTTCGCTATAAATGAAGCCGCACATTATATCGGCAACAGAAGTGCAACAAATTCGAAAATATCGATACTCTCAGATAGCCAGGCAGTACTCAAAGCCCTAAGCAGCTTCACATTTAGCTCAAAGGTTGTCTGGGAATGTCACAAAATACTCAACACACTGGCAGAGAAAAACAGAATAAAATTGATATGGGTGCCAGGACATGAAAACCACGAGGGCAATGAAAAGGCCGACATCCTAGCAAAGAAAGGAGCTGAAACTCCTTATATTGGGTCTTTCCCTGTATGGATTCCCGACATACAACAACATATAAGCAACTGGACACACAAATGCCGTATCCAACTATGGAACAAGCAGGAGGGACTTACGCACTCAAAAAAATTCATGAGGGATGATCCCAGAAGAACCAAAGAGGCTCTAAATCTTCACAAGCCTGACCTCAGAATACTATGTGATGCACTTACTGATCACTGCCTATGTAACTATCACCTACACGAAATGGGGCACAGCAGCACAGAGAACTGTAGACACTGTGGAGAATCAAAGGAGACCATGGAACACCTATTAGTCGAGTGTCCAAATCTGACATCAAGCAGATTCACACTAACACGAATAGACTACCAGGACATTCCATCCAAAGAAATCGTAAAATTTCTCAAGGTAGCTCTGAAGTCCTAGAGAAACAAAAGGGGACACAATAGATCTGTTGTGGTCGCAGTGCTATGTGACTATATAGTCACTCCCCATTCTCTTCAATTCAATTCAATTCAATTCCCTTCCCTAATACCCCTTTTCACTTCAGACAAAAAAAAACATTTGCCTAATTTTTGAAAGTTCTCCTAATAAGTCGTTCATCTCTACAACCAATTTTGTACTCATTTTTATTCTGGAAACTGCGGTTTTATTTACCTAAGGCGACGAATGCTACTGTTAGTTTCAATATTCGTTAATGAAGTGTAAAAAAACACTTAAAATAATTCGCGTCATTATCGCTTTCGAGACGCTAATAATGCTCCAAAAGTATAATTTACTTATTTAAGCTTAAAATAATCTAATTCTTAACCATGATCAAAGGCAAACACGAGTAGACAGCAACAGAGACAAGCTCTAAGCGCGGGCTTACATTAATTAAAACAAAGAGAAAGATTATGTAAATTGGTATTCGGAATCTGGTGGGACATGGAAGAAATGTGGTAGCATTTCCAATCGAACTATTTAACTGATGGAAAGTTGTGAATGAAAAGAACATCGTCTATAAAGCGGCGCTTGTTTAACATGTGAATCTTAATTAGCTGCAGCTTCTGAGTAGTGTGGGAGATAATAAAGTTTACACGTGAGGAAAGAACATTCTATAGACTGGCGGCCTCAAATCTGTTAAAATATGTAGAATGGTTCGACGACCAGTTAGTCCAGCTTCACCAGGAGGAGGACTTACGAGGAATGTTATAAAATGCTTCGCAAAAGAGCTGTTCTCTGTAAAAGTAAATGTAGATCTGTCGTGAAAGATTGGTAGCATGCAGGTATTACATGAGCTGAACACGCGCTCTACGGAAGGTGTAATGTACGATGCTTGTTAAAATCGGTCATGTAAGCGTTAAGCTCGTGGGTCGAGAGAACCGTAAGGTTGATTATGTTCGAAAAAAAGAACATTTTTGAACATCAAGCAAACAAGATGCTTTGGGGATTTAGGTATGTTCGATGTATTTTTTTTTGTTTGACCTCCATTTCGATTTGGATGACATTTGACAGTTCATGTGCCCGATGGTGATCAATTTGATAGTTTCGATCATGTCGTTCAAACAAGATGGTGCCATATCACAAACAGCTCGTGCATTGATGAAAAGTTAGGTAAGGCTTGAATGGCGGCCAGAGTCTCACATAGCCCACCGTAGATCCATAGCATTGCAATCCCCGTGAGGTCGGTCGTTACCATGACTTCAGTATGCAGCAATTCATCGCTCTGTGGAAAAGTTTAAGCTTGTGTAGACTCTCTTGGAGCTTTAGCCACCAACCAGAGGGATTTTGGTACATATGCAAACTTGGGGCAGAGAGAAATTCTGCGACTAGGTCATTTCACGCAGATCGTTCATCAATTGACTGCCGCGATCAAGCGCCTTGACACCATTCGATTATTTTCTCTGGAGCTACGTCAAGGCCTTAGTCTACGCTAACAGGCCGACCACTTTGGACGAGCTCGATGCCTCTATTGCTATTGGCGCTATTGCGGAATAACGTCGCACTTATCATCAAAAATTGGATCGACCGCTATCTCATACATAATAACATGAACGTATAGAAAAATGTATTTATTTATGGGCGCCGCGTGGGTTTGTTCGTCGACCCATGCGCACTTGACTTTTACAGTCTAGGTTCAAAGCAACAATTTTTCAAAACAAAATTGTTCGCGGCTCCACCTCATTCGAGTCACTGACAATGCTCAAAGAGTAAGTGTCTAGAAACAGCTTCTCAATCTCACCGTTCGGAGTCGGCATTAAACTGTAGGTCCTCTCCTTCTCTCTTCTGGAACCAGCTCGATTTTTGGACGAATATCCACAATTTCTTGACTTCCTTTTCGGATATATCAGTTAGTGAGCTTATATTATTCTATCATATATCAGTTATGAGATTATATTCTCCCAGGGTTTTCTTCCTTGAGGAAGCTAAGGCTGGACAGTTGCATAGTAGGTGTGAGGGGGATTCCTCTTCCTCTTCACCCATGCATCTACTACAGAAGTCGTTATATGGTAACCCTAGTCTTGCGGCGTGTCTACCCATTGCGCAGTGTCTTGTAAGGACATTTACTAGGTTACCCAGATTGTTCCTGTTTAGGCTAAGGATGGCTGTGGTTTTCCGGGGATCCATTTTTAACCATGTTTTCCTTGCGGGTTGACAGGTATGTAGGTTTCTCCATCTTTCTGTAGCCCTGCTGGTTGCTAGTTCAGAGATTTTGGTTTTAAATGTACCTATTGGCACAGAGATGTTTATAATGTTTGAGTCACTAATTATTGTACCCCTTTTGGCTAGCTCGTCTGCTTCGCAGTTACCTGGTATATCTCTATGACCAGGAACCCAGCATACCATGAGGCTGCATTATCTAGATATCAGATTTAGAGATATACGGTGAGTCTTACCAATTTTGATCTTAATATTGGTGATTAGAGAGCTTTTATAGCTGCTTGACTGTCGATATCTTCTCTCGATATCATGTTCCATTCAGCGGCTTCACGAATAGCCGTAATTTCCGCTTGGAAGACGCTACAGTGATTCGAGTTGTTCTGATAAAATTCCAGCACTACTCCACTACCAATCTTAGACCCGTCTCAGTAGATCTCCTTTGCGTTGTTACTGCTTAGCACCGAGTTTGTTTCCCATTCTTGTCTATTCGGGATTTATTCAATATTGAAGTCCACGACTGGGGCTGGATAGACCGTAGATTCCTCAAGAAGGTTATACAAGTTAAGTATGTGTGCATGGCCTACGTTTTGGTTTCTCCACTGTGAGATTTCTTTGAGCCGTAGCGCCGATTTTGTTGCAACTTCCTCGCCACAGATGTCTGTTAGGGTGAGGTGTAATTTCGCTTCAAGCGATGCGGTTGGAGTGGTAAGCAATGCGCCTGTAATTGATTTACACCCCATCCTCTGGACGCTGTTGATCATTTTTGCATAAGTAGACTTGTCTAACACCGGCCACCAGACTAGTACACCATAAAGAAGTAGGAGTCTTATGACGGAATACACCCTGTATGTTAATTAATTTTTTAAATTTGCCTACTGTATACGTTAAGTGGGGAGGTATGGTGAAGAATGAAAATGTTTTGCTTCCCAACAACCACGGCCATGGCTTTTTGAAGCATAATTTCTTTCAATTTCCATTGAATTACTTGTACTGTTGGCCATTTGACCTTCAAAGACAACAATTTAAAATGCACGGTTCCACTGAAATCAAACACAATTTTGGGCGTCAACTTCTGAGTGGATAAAGTCGGACATCAAACGTCGCTTCCTGTATTCGTGGCTTTCGCCAACGCATTGTGATGACAGGAATTTCATTCCAATATTGTAGCCACAAAAGTTGAAAAGTTTGTACGAACATTCTGTCCACTTTGTTAACGTTTGGACTCGTGAATGGGGCTGAAGCAAAAATCACCACAACCACAAAAGTGTGGTACACACTCAACCAGGAACTACTCATTAATTAAATGAAATGCAATAAATTTGAAAAAAAAAACATGTGTAACAAATTAAGTATTGCCAAGCATTAAAGTTCCCGTCTTTAAGAAATTTGGTAATTTTGTTTGAAGTTTGAAGGAGATCTGTATTCCCTTGTCGAATCACATAGAATTTTGGTCACCTCTCTGTCATCAGCATTCAATTCATGATTTTATTCAATTTTGTAAACGATACCAGTAACTCAAAACCCAGCAGATTACTCCATAAATAGCCTTCGATGGCATTTCATAAATTTCGGAAATGACAGCTGGGAGACTTTAAAGCAACTGAGGAAGCTTTAAGATGACCAGAGTAATAAATATTCACTGCATTTCAAATTTGAATAATTTTGAAATTGAATGAATGAGAAATTTCAGAGAACTTTGAAAATTTATCGAAAACGATTTTATAATTCCTGGAACCGACATACATACATACATACCTAAGTGAGGCCCTGAAACCAGGACAATTCTCGTGCGTGGTGTTGGAGTTGCTTGGAGCTTACGTGGTAACCAAGTGCTTGCACAAGTTTGTTGACTTTGTTTTCTTTAACGATAATTTGTCAGTTATTTGGCTGTAAAAATGACACTTTTATGAACAGTAAATCAACAAAACGACTTTTGCAAATTGTTCAAAAGCACGCTACATTCAGCAAGAACCTTCGAGATGGGTTTTGTGTCATCAGAGTCAAATCAACTTCTTGGACACAAATTCCATTGTGTTTTTTCAATGAAAGGTCTTATGACAAACTTGAGGGACAGTTCCACAAAGAGACTTGAAGAAAAGATCTTAGGGACTAAACCAAACTATTTCCTATGCGAACTATGTGACTTAAGGCAGTCCTAAACGAGGAACATGCTCGCCGAACTTGCTCGTGTTGGCCGCATTTTCGTCGTGTATGGGCGGTTCGCGAGCCGCTCGCTGTTGGCGAAAAATTTCGATTTTGTCGTGTTCGTTGGATTTGATGTTCGCTGTGTAGGGCCATGTTCGCGAGCAAACCTCATTTTTGCTGTGAACGTCGCCGAGTGCATATCGCGGATTAAGCACAATGTCAACAGTCAGCCACGATTTTATCGAGGAATTCACCACTTGCGCTTCCCTATCACACATGTTGACGGTTTGAAGAAACAACACGAAATGAATGTTCGCCAAATGTGTTCACCGTGTAGGGGATAACGTAAATGAGCAAGTTCGACGAGCATGTTTGTCGTTTAGGGCTACCTTTAACCAACAATATGTGTTTGCGTTACCGTTCAGTCAAAGAGGCAGTAGCCGAAAACAGGGCAAGTGTTTTGAAACCGACGACGAGGCATATCAAAACGCGGCGCTAAAGCAAAAAAACCGGAAAAAAGTATCGGGCTAGAAGATGGGAGGAGAAGAAGCTTCTGCAACAAGAGAAAGGGCTTCTGGTATCTGGCAACAGGCTTTTTTTTAATTTTAGGCAGAACTTCCAAAAACTGATTAACGAGCCCTACAAGGATGAAGTGATATCCCATCCAATCGATGAAGCAGTTCTCCCACCCAGTATTGAAGAAGTCGGCACAGATATCAAAAACCTGAGTAACAACGAAGCCGCAGGCTCAGATAGTTTGCCAACAGAGCTCTTGAAGGCTGACGGCGATGTTCTGCAGAACTTAAGAGAACGAAAGCAAAGGAATGTTAGCTTCGTATGCCCATCCTCCAAATGGGCGATTCTACCTCATGCGACAGCTATAGAGATATGTGCCTTTACAAGATGCTATTCAGCGTACTGTGTGAACGTCTAAAGCCCCTAATCGGTACGTACCAGTGCGACTTTCGGCCCGGCAAATCGACTATAGACCAAATTTTGTCAAAACTAATTGCAATCCGCTGCAGGGTGTGAATTTTAATCAGTTTATCAAAGAAACAACGTTAAACTGCCTGAACTTATTGAAGTTAAAGCGGTTACCCCAGCTGAAGAGAAACCAGCAGCAACTTCTGAGAACGCCGTTCACCTTAAGGAGAACGCCAGTGATAGCGAGTCGGAGGATACTATTCCAGATTTGGAGGATGCCACTGGAGGCAAAACTCAGCTCGGAGGTGGTGCCTCTGAATTGCCAATTGACTTGGTTTCAAAGGCAAAACAATCTCGTGGAGAGAAGAAGGCTAGGAAAATTATGTTGAAGTTGGGACTGAAACAGATCCAGGGTGTCAATCGTGTGACTATACGCAAGTCTAAGAATATTCTGTTCGTAATCAACAACCCGGATGTGTACAAGAATCCCCACAGTGACACATACATCATCTTCGGTGAAGCCAAGATTGAAAATCTTTCGCAGCAAGCACAAGTTTCTCTTGAACTTGCCTCTTGAACACATTAATTCAATACCCAACACTTCGTCAAATTCTGAAATAAAAACCAATGAGTTTCAAACCCCTTCATCGATTTTAAAGCCGCTTGCGATATCAATCATCGCAAGGTACTATTCGACACAATGCCCGCATTCGGGATCCCGGATCCAATTGTGTCGCGCCACACCAAAAAATACGCGTGCAGTACGCTTCTAGAACTTCCGAACCGTTTGAAACAGGCACCGGATTTCGGCAAGTCTGTCGCTTGTTCAATCTACTTCTGGAAAAGACAGTGCGGCGGGCATGTGTAAACTCAGAAGGTACTATCTTCAACAATTCGATCCATCTGCTGGGTTACCAGACTAAATCAGACTAAATTGTTGGGCATTCCTAGTGAGCCGTTGAAGAAGCATTCGCGGCGATTGAAGAACAGGCGAAACAAGCTGCTCTTGGAATAAATGAGGAGAAGACAAAGCACATGCTGACGTGTAAAAATCGATCCGTCGATTTTTAGGACAAAATGTCTTAATCGACAGCTATAATTTTGAGGTTATTAAGGAGTTTGTCTACCTCGGGAAAAACATGAACTTCATAAACGACATATTGGAGGAGATCCGACGCAGAATCACCCTTGGTAACCACCGCGCGTTTTTTTTCCGGGGATTTTCTTTGAAACTCTACTGGAGCAGTCAGACTCAAAACTGGTCCATCCCACTGTACTACCAGATAGCAAACTTCTCCAGTGCCGTTAATTTGACCCAAAAGGCAAATGGTGGCTGGACCAGATTCGATTTCACTGGGATTCGAACCTGGGACCCCTCGAACTTGAGGCAGGCACTTAACCAACTGCGCCATCCAGTCGTTCCGCGCGGTTTGCCAAAGCAACTTGACTCGAAAAATGTTGCTCTACAAAGTCTGCCAGTCTTGATATTTGGAGCCGAAAGCTAGACCATAAGCCGGACTGCAAGGCTGATTCTTGCCGCATTGGACATTTAGCAGGACCAACTATCCTGCGTCGGATATTTGGTCCTGTCTGCGAAGAAGGCGAATGGAGAAGAAGACACAATCGCAAACTTTGTGAGCTGTACAAGGACAGTCCGGAATGTAAAAATCTGTCGATTAAACTGACTCCCCCACATCGAGCGAATGAACACCAATGCTCCAGCCAAGAGGGTCTTCGTGTCCGAGCCTCCTGGTTCGAGAAGAAGAGGAAGACCGAATCTCATGTATAAAGACCAAATGATCGCGGACGCAAGACAACTTGGTCTTGACGGCTGGAAGCAGCTTGCCCGGGACCGTCAGCTAAGGCGAGCAACAGCTCAGGCTCTGACCCTCCAGAGGTCACTGGCCTGATAAGTAAGCAAAATCACGGATGCAAGACAACTTGGGCTCGATCATTAGAAGCAGCCTCCCCGTAAGCGATGGAAGGCGGCAATAGCTTAGGCTCAGATCCCCCATGGGTAAGGCCTGATAAGTAAGTAAGCAAGTAACTAATGATGGGAGTTACTGTAACACTCCTAAGCACTACATCCAGTAATCTCAATTGAAGCCCTACCTCATCTCTGGAGACGCTTAAAAAAACTTGTCACAGATAACCCTTAACAGATACTAAGAGGATAGTGTCTCCTTTCCTTGGTCAACAAACAACCTAGTCCTTAACAAACTTTCCCCGCTACAATCACAAATAAATGGTGAACGACTGGTTGAAAACAAATAACAATGGTTGGACAAACGTAGCCAGTTGAAAACATGCGCAAAAAGTGAGTGTTCACCTTTAAGAGTTAACTTCGGTTGTTTTTGCTGGATTTGGTGTTGGATTTTTTTTCGGTTGTCTTCACCAAACCATTTGCCAAATGAGTTAGACAGACATAAAAATAAGAAATGTCAACCGCAATTTAAAAGAACATTCATGGCGTGACACAGAGCAGTGAAATAAACAGAGAACATGACATGCATGGATACTTTAACAAATAGTTGTTAATTTTGTCACCACCAGCAAGGAGAACTGAAGCTATTCACAAAGGAGTCTACACACATTCATGTGTCCTTTTATTTCAAACAAATCTTCCATTCATGCAACGGACGCGGATACGGAGTTATATGTGGAAGTGGTAATCATGCCGCCAAATTAGCACATATGGACACTGCGTGATGCAGCTAACAAGGAGATGGATACTTTGGACGTGTAGAGCTGTTTGTTGCTTAGATAGTGGTGATTTATTATGCCGCTTACTAAACATTTTTTTACGTTCCTTTTCTGTAAGGGGTCTTTGGTAAGAGACCTTAGGTTTTTGGCAAAAAATTGCTGCTTTAGATGGAAAAAGATAATAGATACGAGTAGCAGAGAATGAGGCCATATTGTGATAAAACTAATGGTAAGAACTTACTCAAACTTGATAGAACCTATGCAGTACGAACAACATCAGTGCTTCTGCCAGTCCCGTGTGGTTCAGCGTGACAGCTCGCTTAACGGAAGAGATTCGACTGTTCGAGAGGGCTTGCCTTCGGTCTTTTTGGAACTCCATGGTCTCAGTACAAACTATTTTACTCTAATGAAGTCCTCTACATCTGAGCGAATATGATAAGAGTGGATACTTTCTTGATAAACTTGATTCGAGGACATGCGGCAAGAGCGATGAACTCGAACAAAAAACTGATTTCTGGGGCATTTTACTCTAATCCTTAGTACCACGAGAGTGGACGACACAAACACACGAACAATGTAACAAAACGGACGAATACACAAACACACATGAGGACGACGACACACAGTGAAGACAAACAGCAGATTAAGGAGTTTCGCTTCTGAGTAGTTAATTAGTAGAGTTGAAAGTAGAACGCCGGAGAGTGCAGTCTTTTTTTGTTCAGCCGCCAACAGCTACCCGTCTATGTACATGGTAAAGCGACTGGATGGCGCAGTTAGTTAAGTGCTTGCCCCAAGTTCGAGGGGTCCCAGGTTCGAATCCCATTGATATTGAATCTGGTCCAGTCACCATTGGGATAAAATTAACGACACTGGAGTAGTAGCTACCTGGCAGTACAATGGACCAGTTTTGAGTCTGAGTGCTCCAGTAGTGTTCCAAAAATCATCCGAAAAAAAGAGTAGGAAGATAAGAACCGCCCCCTCCGAAGAGCTAAGCCGTGCAAGCGCCAGCGTGCCGCCGTCCTGCTCACCATTAATGAAGCAGTTTCAGAGACCCTATCTAACCTCATCTCATCTCGCCTTCAGCGACCCGGTCGGGGGGGCAATGCATGCATGCACGAGAAATCTCCAGGCCACTCGATCCTCCGCCATCGACTCTAACTTATCAGGACCTATGTATGCCCAAGCGCAACCAGGCGAGTGTTTGAACTTGGTCCAACCATCTCGTACTGGGTCTGCCAAGTGGTCGCCTACCTGATGGAATCGCATTCAAGGAACGCCACGGAAGTCCTTATGATGGGGACATTCGTGCCATGTGATCAAACCATCCAAGTACAGCACTTTCCGCTCGAAGAAGCAGCTGTCCAGTGTTGAGTTCCTCGCGCACTGCCGTGTTTCTCACCCTATCCCGGCGAGTAATTCCCACAACAGCACGAAGAAATCTCATCTCGGCAGCTTGTATTCGCGGTCTTATTTTTTGTTTGTAATTTGTGCGTGCAAGAGGGATTACGACTACCCTTAAGTGTCCGAAATCAAGACACAGCACGGCCGAAGGTATAGAGGGAGAAAGGGAGAGGAGGTACCTGTGCACATTAGTCCTAAATGCCTGTAGGTTGTAGCAAGTGGGAAAAAATCTATACCCGTGTTGTCCGACTAAAAAACGACTCTCTAAACTTAACTGTATGTCCGAAAGCAGCCTTAAGAGTGAACTGATGAGCATTCCTGGCGAGACGAGTATTGCGGGTGAATTCATAGAGCGGAGGAATGTAATTGGCTAGCCCACTTAAGTATCTTTTGTAAAAATAGCGGTAAAACAGAGACAAGGAAGACCAATTACGGTGGTGTTCGAGCGAGTCTATTGGCTTCGCGATATTGCTGTCTTCTATAAGTTTTATCGCTCTAGCAGGTGCAGAGAGGTCTTGGGAGAACCAGACCAGATATGAACGTTATACTCAAGTTTAGGGCGAATTGAAGCCAAATCAGAGGGGGTGAAGTATTTCTTGCATCTTTTAAGGAAACCTAGACATTTCGCAGAATTTTTGGCGACCTCGAATATGTGATCATTCCAACTAAGGGTTGTATTGATACACATACCGAGGATGGAAAGTTTTTCGGTTTCTTCGATGCAAGTGCCATTCAGGGATAATGGCTGATTATTTTGGGATCGCTTAGGTGACAGAAGACAGCATTGAGTTTTGGAAGCATTAAATTCCACTCTATTGTTTTTACCCCAATTTAATATGCTGTCAAGGTCGGAATTTAATGTGCTTAAAATACGCTGCCGTTCCAATTCTACGGCCGAAGGACAGGGTCGTGAGTCTTGGAACGAATATGAAAAGCTGAGAGTACTGTCATCAGCGAAGGAATGTATTGGATTAGAAGTAGCAGACAGGAGATCATTTATAAAAATGAGAAAGAGAGTCGGAGACAAAGCAGAGCCTTGGGGAACACCAGCATTATTTTGGTGTATATCAGACTTGAACCCATCCAAAACAACTTGAATTGAACTGTTCGAATGGTAATTTCTAATCCATAGAAGAAGAGACTCATTGATGCCATAAGCACGCATTTTCAACAAGACAAGACAAGAGCTTGATGCCAAACTCTGTCAAATGCCTTCGAAATATCAAGCGCAGCGAATTTGTGCAAGGATTGGTTCCACTTTTCGGTGAGATATGCCATCAAATCACCAGTGGACCTGTTGCTGCGGAAATCGTACTGCCGGTCATTAAAAAGCCTCCGCGATTCAAGATATTTCATAAGCTGACGGTTCACCAGCGTTTCCATGACCTTGGAAAGAAGGGACGTTAGTGCTATGGGTATGGTATTCGCGATCTTATTCTTTCGGTCATTACCAAAATTTCATGACCATAGGTGAGGGTTGCAACAAAAACTGCGTTAAAAACCGCAAACTTGACTTTGACACCAAGCTTGGCCTTCCTGATTACAGATCGACCAAGCTGTTTCAAAATTGATCCAGCTTGACCAATCCTACAGGGAAGCTCAGTATTATTCCTCCCATCACTCGTGAAGAAGACCCCGAGATAATTAAACTTCTCTACCTGTTTCAATGCGACTCCACTACCTAGCCTTTTGCAACAAAAATGACAGCGTTTTCTTTCACCTCCAAACAAAAATACGCAGTTGCCAGTTGAATAAAAATGGCTGGATAAATAAACGAGATTTAATGATATAGATATTTTATGAAAATTAATTAATTAATTTGAATGAAAGAACAAATCATAATGAGTGATGAGGTCTATTTGGACGGGCGTTAATATCCACAATAATTGAATCCCAAAAGAATTCATCAGTTCCCTTGCATATACAACATATAAATGGACGGCATATGCATCCATTAAAAGTGACAGAATGGTGCACTGTGTGGCCCGAAAAAATTATTGACGCTTGATTTTTTGGAATGCAAACACGGCGTAACGTATGGTTATATGATTGATAACATTTGAACATCACAACAGAATGTTTCGCGCTTCCAGACAGACATTGAAACTTCTCTCATAAAAAGATTACGGATTTGTAGGGATGACAGACACTGACATTTTAAGTGGCATAAGTAATTTCCAACACTGAAAATAGTCATTCATCGAGATCAAACCTTACTCCAAGTCGGAAAACGAAAGCGATTGAATCGACTTTCGAAATAGGGTTAAAATATGGAAAACTAAAGAAGTAAATGATCGGCTCCTCCCTGGGTTCTTCTTTGGTGTGCATGACCAATTCATCATCCTTATGTCAATTAGTGACTCCAACGTTTGATCAATGTCTTCACAAGTACAGGCCCTGCCGGTTTTGGACATGCTTCTAATTATCGGTATTCGTTTAGGTTAGGTTCAGATGGCTGAATGCAGTTAGCAGTCGCACTTAGGCTAACATAGGCCCGTTGTTATATCACGCGGATCGGATGTCTCCTATCCATCAAACCATTTGTTGCTTGCTACAAAGCGTTTAAGTTGACTGATACCGACGTTGTCCAGCTCCCTCAGGTCGTTGAAGAAGTAGGCTCCAAGGTGTCTCTTCTTGCGGGTGGAGAGAGCGCTACAATTGCAGAGGAGATGCATTATGCTTTTCTCTTCTTCTTCGTCTCTGTAGCTTCTGAAAAAGTCGTTATGAGGGAGTCTCATTCTTAAAGCGTGGGTGCCAATGGCACAGTGTCCTTTGATGACGCGGATCACAGAGATGTTCGAGAGTCCTTAGAGAACGTTTTAAGTTCAGTTAAGGCCCTATTTGTTTTTTTTTACGGAGAATATTTTTGAAACTCTACTGGAGCACTCAGACTCAAAACTGGTCCAATGTACTGACAGGTAGCTACTACTTCAGTGCCATTAATTTAGCAAAATGGTGACTGGACCAGATTCGTTTTCACTGGGATTCGAACCTGAGACCCCTCTAACTTGCGGCAGGCATTTAACTAACTGCGCCATTTAGTCGTATCCCTATTTGTTTAGTGATGAGGCACGTAGTGACTTATGACTATTGTGGTTCTATGTTTTTTTAAAATAAGTTTAACTCTGGCGAAGGCATGGACGATGGTGATCCACCAGGTAGAATTGCAGAGACCATGTCATGTCTGTCGAGTTTGTCAGCTTCACAATTCTCTGGAATGTCACTGTGTCCCGACACTCACATAAGGTGGATGGCATGTTAAAAGGCTCAGCCATCTCGTAAAGCTTCTCAAAATCGCCGTTCGGAGTCAGCATTAAACTGTAGGTCCCCTCCACTCGTGAAAGAACAATAGCACGCACAACACGAGTGTTTTCTGAGAAGCTAAACCCAGGTCCACCTCGGACTATAGCGCCGCCATTATTATTAATATAATTGGAGGGCATGAGCCTTTGTACCCAGAGAAAAGTTTTTGATTGCTCCCAACTTGACGAGATGCCAGCAAAAATCCCTGTAAATGCATGGGTTAAGTTGACATATAGTCACCTCGGAGGCCTTGGGCTGCTATAAAGAATACATTATTGCAATCCAGGAAGTGCAGTGCCGGAACCTGACCAAAAAGGACAAAAGAAGATGAAAAACTGTGACCGCTAGGAACTTTGCCGATCGAGTCTCCCTAAAACTCTCTGAACGTTCGACGCCGCCTGCACAAACGATAGAAGAAGAATGGAAACATTTTGAAAAAGCCATCAGGGAAACCGCTACTGATGTGTTAGGTTTTATGACACAACCTAGAAAAACCCCTGGTTTGATGTTTCAGGCACACGCAGCAAAGCAGAAGCATACAAGGAACCATGCGTTGGACTACAAGAGCTGTTCGTGAGCTCTATGAGGGGAAACGAAGGAAAGAGACTCCGCTTCTAAGGAAGAAAAAGAAAGAACACAAGGGGCGTGGATGAAGAGGTCGCATTCGATACTGAGAATTTGAAAGAATTATATCTGCAGACCATTAAATGGCGATAAAGACGATAATACCGCTGCCAAGCAGAATGTTTCACTCAACTTGGACGATGATAGGCGAGAATCTGGCCTAAACTCTACCTAAGCGCTTATTCTATTTACCCAAAAAGCAGGCCAGTGCTAAGAACCGTCATCACACGCAAGATAGGGACTCCAAGAAAAGCTTCTGAAGAAGTTTCAGAGACGAGGAGAAGGTTGAGAATGTAATACATTTCCTTTGTAGTGTCCCCTCCATACGCAAGAAAGCTCATCTTTGAGTCTACATCTTTGACGACTTCAATGAGTTGAACAGAAACGCTTTATAGCAAGCACCAGTTAAACGACTGGATGGCGCAGTTGGTTAGGTGCCTGCCCCAAGTTAGAGAATTGAATCTGGTCCAGTCACCATTTGCCGTTCGGATCAAATTAACAGACCAGTTTTGTTTCAAAACTTTCAAAAATCCTCCGAAAAAAAAAGCAATTGCGACAATCCGCGTTTTACCATAATGGGCCTAATTGGGCCTGAATGAGACTGATTGTCAGCAGTCAGTCATTTGAGCCTAATTTAAGCTAGACAAGAATTCTGCCTTCCCGATCTACACGAGAACAAGATAGCAATACCGAGCCTGAAATTGAACAAAGCGGCTGGGACAGATAGCCTGTTTGCTGAAATCTTTAAAGCAGCAGGAAATGATGTGCATCGGCTCATCTGTAAGATATTGTTAGAGGAAAGCATATCCGATGAGTCGAATATCAGTATCGTTAGTCTGACCCACAAAAAAGAACACCTTTTTGACTAACCGATTATCGAGGGACCAAATCGACACGCACTACTAATTCGTAGCATAGCGACGAGCTGTATAGCGCCATGTCTAGTTGTCACACTCCTGACAAACTCGAAAGGTTGTGCAGGATGGCGATAGAGAACTCTCGTTGCTTCATCTTTAATAAACTCATCAAGACTTTCAATGTCGTAAAAGTCGATGCGATGCTATGTGCCTTTTTCAACATCATTCCTGAGTGCAAAACTCTTGAACACTAGCGCGATCTTCGTAGAAGTGCTGACGTACGAGTATGACATTGGCGTGATTGGTTGAACACAGCGAATGACGCATTTGAAAAGCTAAAAGAACTCAGTTGAAATAGCTCAGTAGCTTTACCTATATATGTACATTGGATCAGGTTGGGATAACTTAGACTCTGAATTGGGAGAAACTTTGAAATATCTTGACATGCCGTTCAGCAACACCAAAGGCGTTCAAATCAACTGGTTAAAGCGGTTAGAGAGAGTGTTGATGTTGTTGTTGATTTTTCTTATCGTCATCGCATTTAGCATTTTGGCTTCAGTGGAACCATCTTGTGGCGCATTTTGAAGGATGATTTGGAAGTGTTTCCGTATAAAGTGTAACTGACTCAAAGACCAAAGTCCACGTCACATGGATTACGACCAAACCATCACCGTCGCTTGAATGGTTGACACTGAATGTTAATTTTAGAAGCAAATTTTGATGACTGACGGGGCCTATTTCAAACTCTCTCGTGCTATTACCAGGTGAAATTCTTGCATGGAAATTCGCAGAACTCACAAGAAATGCACTGAACACCATTGCATGACCAAAAAGTTTGCCCCAAAACCATCATTGGGCAATATATGTATCTTCAGAGAAGGCGAAGCAGTCGATGGGAATCGATATCGGTGGAAGTTGGTTCATTATGCCTGTCCATAAATGTGTAAAAATGGTCTGGACGGTTACTGATCTCAACAAGACGGTGCGCAATGAAAATTTCCTGGATGTGTGCTGTCAAAAAATGGCGACATGGGTTGCCAGTCACCCAGATCTTCAGAATTTACCTCTCCGGACTTTTACTTGTGTGGTTATTTGAAAAGCAAAGTGTACGACAACATGCCTCAGACCATTGACGAGCTCAAGGCAAACATACGTGTCGAAATCAGAGATGCTCGAAAAATTGATCGGAAACGCAGCACATTTTGCTGTGGTCAATAGCGGCGACCACTTGATTGATGTATTCGAAAAGTAGTCCAAATAAATTGTAAAGGACCAAATTAAATAAAGCTGCAAAGTATATGGAAATCGGTTGTAAAAGATGCCGGGCACTGTACATATCAATTTCGCACATGTTTCTTAATCGCCTCTTCTGAACAAAAGCTACTTGAAGATTTTGAGTGGTGCCATTATGGTGAAGCTCAGCAGGCACCATCACAGTGAGAATGAAAATTGAAAAACACGTTACCTAGTGGAAGAACAGAATGCAAAAAGTGCACCCAAAATCAAATGTTACACAATCGATTGAAAATCAGTTTCCATCTGCTCCCACTTCATTATCAACGTTCAGCAAACATAGACACAAATACAAATACAAAGCCAACTTGAGATTCGTCGTTTGCCTAAAGTAAATCATTTTGGACATTCACTTCGGCATTTACTCGTTGTAACCTCGTGTGGTTCTACCCTTTGTGTCGGTGAATGTTCCTGTTCCGAGAATTCATTTGATGTTCTTGTCGGCGCAAGCTTATCCAATGCAGACAGAGCACGTGAATTCATAGAATTAGCAATTTATTAATAAAAATTCCTCAAACGCAGGTACAGAAATATTGGACCATGATAAAGCCACAAAATCACATTATTTCAATCGAAATTCCTCGAAGAAATAACATCAAACTACGCCTTTGATTTCCACATCGATGTTACAAGAAATAACAAGGTTTTTGTGATCCTTTTCTTGGGGTTAAGCGATTGATTTGTTCCCAAGTCCTTTGAGATGAAAGCGAGCCTCGTATACAAACAACTCATTGTCAAATTAACAAAGTCAAACAACAGTCCCCGAGAAAATAACACTCAATTTGTTTCTTTTTTGTCATTTCGCTGAAAATACAAACTCAAAATTTGGCTTTAATTAACACCACCAGCGCTACCGGACATTTGGTCGTTAACTGTGTTTGGTGCTTGGAACGTGGGCGGTGGGAGATATTTAATGTATCCGGCTGATTTAAATTTCTCCTCTGATGGCTTAATGAAATTAACACCCACACCCCCGGGCAACTGCTGTGTACACCGCTAGCAGACACATTTCCATGGTGACACACTTCTCCACTCGAAGGGTTTACATAGAAACTTAATTTTTTAAAGTTGCCACCTCGACAGTCACCGCACCTGCCGCTTGCTAAGACGGGAACATCTGACTTCTGTGAAATTCAATCCGTCGCGCAGTACTCACAGCGACTGAAAGTTATCAAATTGCCTGAATCTCCTTTGGATGAGGTTCACCCCCCGCTCATGGTCCACCTATTGCAGGATGTGTTTAAACAGTTCAATTTTCTTAAGTCCAACTATCCACAAAGCGAAAGCGTGCGGCCGACAATTTTGCTTTAATTCGCATCATGTACCAACTTCCTGCAAAGTTTGGGAACGGCACATGGTGTGGTTAACCTAATCTTCCACCAGGTGTAATGAAGAAACCCAAACATGGACAGCTCAACACACATGTACACACAGCACTCTGACCCAAGCCTCACTGTAGTGGAAAAAGGTCTAGGCGTTGTTTTTTTTCTCTCTCGCCCAGCGAAGTCCAGCGAACGAACCCAATTTTTGGGTGTCATTAGTGGACACTGTCAATGTGCTGATGTGTGATGTAGACTGGAAATCAACTCAAATACAGAAGAGGCTGTAGGAAAATATTTGTTGTTTCCTCTGACGCCTGGGATGGCATGGTCGGCGGTGGAATCAAAATTCCTCTTTCATTACAACAAATTAACTGGCAAAGGGGATATCTGAAGAGTCTCCATTATCATCCAGATACTTGCGGCTTTGTACTCTCGACTGAGTGTTGGGTTGTAATAGACCAAAGCCACAAGCACACTACTCCTTTAATAAACTCCCTCCACTGTTCTAGCCGGACGCAGTCACGTAGGCGAATATGACGAGTTGGGGGCACACAATACGTATGTTCCCCAAGATGTTGCTGTTTAAAAGTGATTTCAGCGAATGGGGTTCTACATGAACTTGTACTGCACATAGAAACCCCAAATTTGCACTTTCGTGGTGTAAATTATCTCGTGAGAGTTTTGAGAGTGTCACAAACCCGTCTTTATTTATGTGTATTTTTTTTGGCAAAAAAAATGGAACCCTAATTCGGTTTTGAGTTGCAGAAGACGTCAGTCCTCGTGATTTGTTTTTTTCTTTTAATGGATATAGAGCAGTGCTGTGGAGGGCATGGGTCCTTGTTGATTGCTCTCAACCTGGCGAGATGCCAGCAACTATCTCTGTAAATGCAGTGGTCAAGTTGACATACAACTCTGGATGGCCTCAACAGCAACCGCTTAGAGGTGAACCAATGTATGCAGCTGCCCTCCGCCAGTCCACGGGGTTTAAATGAGGACCCGGTTCTCCAGGTTCGGGGGTTGTGCGTGGGGTTAGCTTCCTCACCACGTAGAAAACTTCTAGTTTAGAGACAACAACATTCCTCGGATGCGGACGGATTTACTGTTGACGACCACAGCAAACAAAAAAAGGACAACGACTTTCGGTTCTGCACGTGAAATGTGAGGTCCATTAACTGACCACGTGCAGCCGCTATAAAACAGACATTACCGCAATCCAGGAAGAGCGGTGGAATGGGCCGGGCAAAAAGAGGTTGAAAAACTGCGACATCTATTACGATGATAGCTACAGAGAGCGAAGGGCGCGCGTTTTCGGATGTGGACTTGATGTTCGAGCCAGACTTGGCAAAAAGTCTAAAGATTTAAGTATGTAAGCGAAAGTCTCGTAGCAATCTCCATCAAGGCGAAATTTGAGAACATTAGTCCGCTTTTGTGCACACGCTGCCGCAGAGTACGCGGATGACTTCTATGATCTCCTAAAAAGAACATACCATCAACGTCCCAGCTACGACACCAAGATTTTTCTAGGAGATCTTAACGCTGAGCTGGATAAAAAGGGCTTCTTTGTCAGAGTCACCGGTAAACACAGTTTCCACGACACCACGTCGGAAAACAGGCTCAAGCTGGTGGACTTCGTTTGATGTCGAAAAACTACAATCGTAACAGACTGCCACAAACTTTGCCGATCGAGTATCCCTAAGACGACTGGATGACGCAGTTGGTTAAGTGCCTGCCCCAAGTTAGAGGAGTCCCAGGTTCGAATCTGGTCCAGTCACCATTTGCCGTTGGGATCATATTAACGGCATTGGAGTAGGTTGCTACCTGGCAGTACAATGGACCAGTTTTGAGTCTGAGTGCTCCAGTAGATTTTCAAAAATCGGACGAAAAAAAAAATTCCTAAGAAGCGCGCGATTGAGGAGGTGAAGAGGTGCTATGGCAGGAATGATGTCTGAAAATTTTACCTGAAGGTTAAACTGTCATCGAATACAAAGTTCGGACACAACCCTGCCGAGACGAGAATAGACAACTGGTAGTAGAGTCGCAATCGACAGAGAGAATTGGAAGAATTATATCTGCAGACTGTTAAACGTCTATGAGGACACGAATACCTCTGTCAGGCAGAATTTTCCACTCAATCTAGAAGACGATATACGGAAATGAGGTCTGAACCAAGCTTTAAGCGCGAATTCTGTCAAATCGGAATGAACAGGCCGACACTCAGAACCCTCATCGGTGTCATAACAGGACACTTTGCCGCCTTTAAGTTGAGACACATAACGACTTCCGCAAAAGCTAAAGAAATAACGAGGAAACAGTTACACATACCCCCTGCGCGTGCAGTGCCTTTCCATCTGCAGCAAAGCTCATCTGGAAGCCTATTTCTTTGCCGGCATGAATGAGTTGAACAGAAATGATTTATAGCAAGCACCAAATGGTTTTATGACTTACCCAGTTCGAGTGGTATCACGGTTGCCCTAAGTGAGATTGTTAGTCTGCAGTCATTCATTTTAGCCTAACCTAACTTAGATGAGAATTTCGTCTCCCTCAATACCGAGACTGAAGTCTAACAAAGCTTCTGCGCCAGACGGTCTGCCTTTAAAGCAGCTGGAAATGATCTGCATCAGATCATTTGTAAGATATTGTTGGAGGAAAGCATGCCCGGTGAGTGGAATATCAGCGTCTCAGTGCCCGATCTACAAGAAATTAATCTTTTCGACTGTCATCCATAGGGGGAAAAGTCTTCTAAGCATCGCATATAAGATCTTCTCTGCCGTTCTATGTGAACGTCTGAAACGTTTCACCATCAATCTGGTAGGTCATTGCAAGTGCTGTTTTAGGCTGATGAAGTGCACCATCAACCAAATCCTCACACTACGGCAGATCCGGGAAAAAAGCCAAGAAATGCAAATCGACACTCACCCCCTATTCATCGATTTCAAGGCCGCCTACCGCAGCGTAAATATGGATGAGCTATACAGCGCCATATTTTCTAAATTCCTTCCAAACTCCTCAGACAGAGCAAGATGGCGATGAAGAACTCTCGCTCCTTCATTAATGTCGGTATTGAACTCACCATAACCTTTAGGTAGCCTTCGATGAAAAAAAAAAAAGGTTTTAGACAAGGCATCGCGCTGTCATGTGACTTTTCAACATCAACCTTGTTGTAGAACTCAACAACAATAGAGGCACGATAACTGCTGGCATACACCGGACGACAATTACGAGATTGGTCGCAGCGCGGGCTGTCAATGAGGTGTTTGCTGGCATTGAAACTGAAGTGGTTAAAGTATGTCTGACAGTAAAGGAGGGCAAACCGAAATATACGTACGCTGTCATTGAGACAAGACGAACAACATCGACGACTTGGCCAGCATAACTTCGAGGCAGTAAAGGACTTCGTGTACCTCGGCCCCTAAGTAAACAATACAAACAACATCACTACTGAGATCAAACGCAGAAAAACTCTTTCCAACCGCTTTTTTGGACAATATCTAAAGCCGATGCGGGTGGTCTATTCGAGAGAAAAGTTCTGTGTGCGATCTTTGGACCGCTTTGCGTTGAGGGATTGAGCCAGCGAGATGAGTCTTACTAGGTGTCTACGGATTCAACACCTACGATGGCAAAGCTCATAAAGCAGAGTTGTTAAAGACTGCAATCTTTTGAGAATGCAATCTCTGAATTCTGGGAAAGAATCATCTGTTTTGCGATTCAATCAATTGACTTCATTTGGGACTTCTGGATTTCAGAACTGAAATCACCATTATTTTTGAAGTCTTTGATTGAACCAATCCTTTGGAGCATTCTTAAGATTGCATTCATTTGAATGCAAGCCTTTCGACTGAAGTCACCTTGAAGTCGCCACCATTCACTTGAAGTCACATGCATTTATTTGAATTCTTTCGGACTTCAATAATTTTCGATTAAGTCTTTGGGACTTCAAACGTTTTCGTTGAAGTCTTTGGGACTTCAGCATGTGAGTAAGTTTAGAGAAATTGGGATAAGATGTATAGTGGCGAGGGGGATAATGGACGGATACGGTGTTGAGGGGAGGAGGTGTTCTATGGGAAGAGGGCATGATCATAGGTGAAGGGGGTGTTATGATTAGTGCCAATGAAAACCTTACTTTAACTCCCAAAAAAATACGATTTTAGAAAAATTCAAATTATACAATCAATTGAACTCAGTCAAATCTCTGAGTCATACCAATATAAATCAGAAAAAGAAGAGATGCTGTTGTATATGCGAAATATGCAAAATATATGTTCAAGCAAGATGCACGTGAAATTCGTGAGAGCATATGCAAAATCATCAATAAAAATGTTTTCTTCTTACGAGACCATACTGCATAAATAAATAACAGGTGCAGTGCTCTTTTCACTTGTCTCGTTATCAGTTGCTCCAGTTCAGTGGCACAAAAGTGTTGTGTAGTTTTATATTTACTTACATTTGTGGTGAACAAGGTTTGACTATAGAAACAGAAAATTAATTTTCATCCGATGACTACGAGGTTGATTTTGTCATTTTTCTAAAATCGTATTTTTGGGGAGTTAAAGTAAAGTTTTCATTGGCACTTATCATACTACACACATCCATACCCCCTTCACCACTGATAATGCCCTCTCCCCAAAAACCCTCTCGCCACTATACATCTTACCCCATTTTCTCTAAAAAAGTGCACCTAAAATACCGTCATACTCTATATAAAAGTGCTACTAGTCTTCATTCAGACTTGTTCAAACTTGCTCACATGCTGAAGTCCCAAAGACTTCATCGAACATTTTAGAAGTCCCAAAGACTTCAACTGTATTCGGGTGACTTCAAGTGAATGGTAAAGACTTCAAAGTGACTTCAATTAATGCAGTGTAATTTTAAAGACTTGGGCGCCGTGGCCGTGTGGGTTCGTTCGTCGACCCATGCGCATTAGACTTTCACAGTCTAGGTTCGATTTCAAGTTCAGACAATTTTTCAAAAAAAGAAATTGTTCACGGCTCCACCTCTTTCGAGTCACTGACAATGCTCAAAGAGTATAACTGTCTAGAAAAAGCTTCTCAATCTCGCCGTTCGGAGTCGGCATTAAAAAACTGTAGGTCCCCTCCACTCGTGAGAGAACAATAGCACGCACAACACGAGTGGTTGCTGAGAAGCTAGGCCCAGGTCCACCTCGGACTGTAGCGCCGCCATTATTATTATTATTATTATTAATTTTAAAGACTTGCATTTAATTGACTTCAATCATTAGAGTGGTCGTAAAGACTTCGAAAAGAACGAGAGATTTCAATGCTGAAGTCTAAATTCCAAAGTGAATTCAGGAATTAAAAAATCCGAGATATGAAGTCAAATGATTTATTAAATCAAAAGATTGCAGTCTTTTACAACTCTGTCATGAAGAGTCTTCGACTCTAAATGGACAGGACAACCTCAGACTGTTGGGCCATACAAAGGGAAAGTATACAGCCATGGTTTCTGCTAAAAACAAACGTCGTCCATGTCTGTAAATATATTCATCAAAATCGTTTATTTTGTGTAAAAAAATCCTGATGTTGTTCACTGATTTCCAGTACCTAATCAACGAACGTACGAGCATGTCGCACGGTTGTGTTTTGAGGTATTGAACCAGTCCATGTTTAAAACTACAGGAATTATAGTTGAATAGTGATAGTTCACCAAACTAAAATGACACTTCTTGTTGGATGACCCTGTTCTTGACTCCTTCATGGTTCAACCTCCTCCTTCAATCGTTATTAATGCAAGCGAGCTTGCATGGATGCCAAAACTTTTCTCTCCTATCAACTAAAAGTTTTTTTTTGATCTGATTTCGATGGTTTGCAATTCTGTAACACTCTCAAAGCAACACACAAACAAAGCAGAAGTGACTTTATGCATAAAACTGAGAGATAATGTTTATTTTAGGAAGAATCTGAATCATTAGCCGTAGGGAATCTTTTATCCTCAAATAATTTTATGACACTCATGATTATTTGTTAGCTTGATGACATATCCACCGCAGATTCACGTATCGTAAACATGAACACAACGAAAGGGCAAAGTGCATAGAAAAAATTGGTACGCCTCTTTGCCACCTTAAGGAGGCAATTAGAGAGAGAATGAAAACAGAGTTACATTGCCAGAACGCCTGAGGGGATTAAGCATTCCAAAACCTCATTGCTCCAGACCGTAAATTGGTTGGTTTTAAAAATCATCTCAGAAAATTATGCCTTTCAGACTGGTGCCTCCAGTGACTCCTGTCGGCTTTGTTGTGAGGGGGAGGGAGTAAACGTCTGAACGCGATCAGAAACACATTTCACCACTTTGGTAGCGACATTCTAGAACCAATTGAAATACGACTGGATGGCGCAGTTGGTTAAGTCTGCCCCAAGTTAGAGGGGTCCTAGGTTCGAATCCCAGTGAAATCGAATCTGGTCCAGTCACCATTTGCGGTTGGGATCAAATTAACGGCAGTACTTGACCATTTTTGAGTCTGAGTGTTCCAGTGTAGAGTTTCAAAAATCCTCCGAAAAAAAACTGAAATTTGGACTCTGAACCTCTATTGCAGGCCCATGAATAAGTGGTGAAAATTAATGTGGAGATTTCAGTCAAAAGTGCTTACAGACATATGGAGAGCGCTCTGATTTCACTAAGGTGTTCCAAAAATAGAAGCTGACTTCAAAGGATGGAATATTATTCGACCTTAAAAAAATATCACATTTTTGTGCAGACTTTACTATCTTTGTCGAACAGAAAAAAAACCTCGTATTTCAAAGGCAAACATTGCAAAACGTTTGAACCGTTCAAATATATACGTCCCGAAGACAAATAAGGAACGAGTGCTTTGATGAGAGGAAGTCTAATGCCTTTGGGTTGGGCTGCTGAAGATTTCTGTGATGAATGGCAATAAAGGAGGCAACAGAGAGGTTAGCTATGGGGTGAGTCAATTAACAAGCATAAGAATGATTGAATTCAAAAAATTCAAAACCGGACAAAGGCTCCAGACATTCCTCAAGGTCTGCAAAAGAATGAGATCCATTCTCACCAATTTCCAGTAGACGCTTTTAGTATACTTTACAAAAAAAGGGAAAATATTGAGAATTAACAAATAAATCAAAGCTGTTATCTGCATCACGGAAAGGCACATCAAAATTTAATTCAACGAAGATTCGCCTAAAGATAAAACACGTTCTGTACGAAGTATGTGACATGTACATAGATCTGTGAGCGTTAAATATTATGTTCTTGTTTCGGTATTGTCTCCACCGTGAAGATGCCTGTGTTTTCATTACATTTACAAGGCACAGACAAATAAAATTGCTTAAAAGCCTTTTTTCCCCAGATACATGCATTTTTCATTTGGAGATTCAGCTGTACGTATGTAAATTTGGATGTTTGTCATTTTCACAATTCCACAAATTTTTTAATGGAATATCGCAGATATGACAGACAAAACCATTTGACTGTGGCCATTGTCTTTTTTTTCTTTTTTTATGATTTTCGATTGGAAAAAAATCAATTTTGTTTCTTGTTTTGTCATTTTTCACACATCTCGATTTTTTGAGAGATTTATGTGTATGGATGACACAAATACAGACACAAACATTTGACAACTGACAGTTCGACAGCAAAATAAAAAAAGGAAAATATGTGCTCGTAGACACATATTGTGGGTGCTTGGCAGCACTGTAGACAACTTGGCAGAGATGCTTTCATTTGATTTCGACTGTTCGAATAGAGGAGTATAATTGAGGAGAGGGAAGTGTATATAGGGTGCATCAACTTTTGCAACAACAACAACAACAAAGCTTGTGTGAGAAGGCTACAAGAAAGTCAAAGATAAGACCGCCGCTGAACGCTTGAAATTCAGTTATACTCCAAAATTATGAAGAAACATCAGAGTGGTATTTATACCCAAGTTAGAGAAAGCTACATAAAGGGTGGGCCATCAAGTGATTTTTTCAATCATAGGTTATTTTGACACTGACAGCTATTTCCTGCTCGAAGTCTTGACAGAAAGTTAGTATTAGAGGTTTGACGGATATCCGGCAAGTATTCAGTATCCGGCTTCTTTTATAATATCTGACTGGAGCCGAATAGTCTTTTGATATCCGACCGGATAGTCGTTTTTTCAGTAAAAGACAACAAAAAAAAAAAACAATTTAATATTGGAAGTTTACTAAAGCCAAGTTATGATGAATAAAAATTAGTTTTTCTGTATTCAGGAGTAATAATTTATTACGTTTTTTTTTCGTTCAGAAAAGAGTCTCTTACTGTATACACTGCAGGGCTGTAAAATACTTCAGTATTATCTGACTTCAGTACATTACAAGTACAAGTACCGAGTACTGATACTTGTACTTCAGTACGGCGGTACTTGTACTTGAAAAGAATGAAGTCCAGTGGTACTTGTTTTTTTTTCTTTAATCGCCATAAGTATTAATTTTTACGTACTTAAGTACAAAAATAAGGACTTAAGTACTTGACCAGTACTTACAAGTACTTGACCAGTACTTACAAGTACCTTCAAGTATTTACAAGTACTTCCAAGTACTTTAAATTATATCAAATATTGGCAAGTATTTTATTAAAAAGGATTTAGCAATTAGTCGTAAGTACTAGCAATATAAGCTTCCCTTATCAATTTCGATCTATGCACAGTTATGAGTTTTGAGACACTGAAAGCAAGATTGCTCACGTACTTGAAAGTACTGCTCAAGTACTTGGAAGTACTGCTCAAGTACTTTAGTAAAAAGGACTTGTACTTGATTCAATTGAAGTACCAGTACCAAGGTACTGAAGTACAAGTACAATTCCAGGTACTGGTACTGGTACTTATACTTGTACTTGATTTTATACAGCCCTGCTCAATCTGACTTGCCTTTCGCAACCTCTTCAAAAATGTCCCAAAAACTTTGTTGTGTAGAAAATAAGAATATCTTGTGGAGGAGAAAGAAAAAAACATGTTTAAGTTGGTTTTACTTGTACCGGTCTGATTTGAGTATCAGACCACCAAACTATTACACTTTTAATTTGGGCAGATATCCAGCCGAATATTCGGCTATACGGCCTAGCTGCAGGCCGAATATTCGGTATCCGGTATCCGGCCAAATCACTATTCGGTACAACTCTAGTCAGTATCATACCTCCGCAGAACGAAATGAGTCGCCTTACACTTGAACAACGTTGGGAATTATTGAAAACTTATTTCCAAAGTGAGTGCGCCCAAACAGTGCGTTTTTTGAAAAAAAGTTTTGGCCGAAATGGAGAACCCACCGCGACTGCTGTACACAAGTTTGTGAAAAAGTTCGTGACATTGGTATGGTAGTGGACAACACTCATGGTCCCCGTCGTCGTACCGTGCGCACAGATGAGAATGTGGCTGCTGTGGCCGAGAGTGGGAGACTCAATTCACGAACATCAATTCGCCATCGATCTCAACAGCTCAACATTTCACGCACAAGCCTGGGGAGAATTCACAAAGACCTCGGATTATTCGCTTACAATGTCCAATTGACTCAGAAATTGAAGACGCGCGACCATCTGCTTCACAGCTTGGGCCTTAGAGCAGTTTGAATTGGACAACGATTTTGGGCAAAAAATCATCTTTTCTGCCGGGGAGCATTTTCATCTCGGCGGGTACGGTAACAAACAAAATTGCCGCATCGCATCGGCTCGGAAAACCCGCACGTTATTGTCGAGAAGCCAATGCATCCACAGTTTGGTGTGGATTCCGGAGTGGTGGGATCACTGGACCATTGTTCGTCCAAAATGAGGCTGGGAACAACGTTTCGGTCAACGGTGGGCGTTATAGAGCCAAGTTAATATAATAATAATGGCGGCGCTACAGTCCGAGGTGGACCTGGGCCTAGCTTCTCAGCAACCACTCGTGTTGTACGCGCTATTGTCCTCTCACGAGTGGAGGGACCTACAGTTTAATGCCGACTCCGAACGGCGAGATTGAGAAGCTTTTTCTAGACAGTTATACTCTTTGAGCATTGTCAGTGACTCAAAAGAGATGGAGCCGTGAACAAATGTTTAGTTGATTTTTCGGGAATCGAACCGAGAACTTCAAGCGTAGGAGTCGACGCACCTACTCACTACGCCACGAGCGAAGTTAACCGACTTTATTTTACTGAAATTGAAGAAATGGATTTGGACGACCTCTGGTTCATGCAGGATGGCGCACAATGCCACACAGTCCATGTCACAATCGATCTTTGGCGCACCAAATTTCCAAATCGTGTTATCAGCCGTCTTGGCGATGTGAATTGGCTGCCTCGGAGCTGCGATTTGACCCCTTTGGACTTTTTTTGTGGGGAACCATGAAGGATCGATGTTATGCCAACAATTCGGAAACGATTCAGGCCAATATCATCCAAGCTATCCGTGAGCTGCAGCCCGAAACCATCAACAAATTCTTGGAAAATTGGTGTGACAGAATGCGCTACTGTAAAGCCAGCCGAGGCAGCTTCTTTAACGACGTTGTATTTCATTATTAATTGGAATGTTTGTTCTTGCTAATAAAGCCAAAATAAATGGAAAAATTTAATTTTGTTCATTTCATTGCATTTTTAAAAGAAACTTTTATTTGGCCCACGCTGTATATGTATATTTTTCTAGTTTGTAGGTTAGCATCGATTTCGATAAGAAAAAAACAGCTAAATTTTAGTCATGAAAAATTAGTATTCAGTGATTCGAGACACAAGACACTCAAATAGTAATACAGCTTAAAAAAAGCTTTTTGATATCACCATTCGGAGTCGGCAATAAACTCCAGGCCGTATCCATTCATAAAGGAACTATTGTTCCACAACGCAAGTGGTTGGGCCTAGCTTTAAGAGTCCCGCTCTGGGCTGTAGCGGCACAATACCGCCATACATTCACTCATTCTGCTAGAAATATGCCAGATCTCTGAGAACGAGATTTTCGTGTGCAATTGAGGATCCGGAGCAATCTGTTTCTTAGCCTATTCACTGAATATTTAACGGTGATTACACATACACCATTTCAATTCTCGTACAAAAATGAGCTTGTAAGGTTTTCATCCAATAGCTTTTTACGCAATCTTCCACAAAGTTGATGGACAGCTCCAATCGCTGCACCCCATGAGGACTTAATCACTACGTTCCACTTCAGCAATAACTTTTTTGGTGGGCTTGGGTGGTGTTGTCTTCCGTAAAATGGCCGTAATGCACTGTAAGTTCGCGATTTCAATTGAATGATTTTCGAAGTAAATTTGCACAATTCGCACGTGTTGCTCCGTCATGACTGACAACAAATCAACTCTCAATTGTCAAACTGCTGTCGAGTTCAAAATCAAATTTTCTAAAAATAAGAAACAACCCCAATAATCTAATAAATACAAGAAAGCCCTATGTTTTTGAATGAATATTTCGAATACATTCCAAGATTTCGCCGAATTCTCCACTCTTGCCGACAACATTCCTTGACTTTTCACTGACAACAGGGTTTCTTTGGAATTGACTTTCTCACAAAAGTCCTCAGTTCCTAGAATTATATGAATTAAATGAGAGACAGAGCGATGCCACGCTCATATTGATCCCCGGCGAGTGTGTTCGTAAAGTGTTTACTACCTGAAGTTGGTCACGTTTCAACAAATAATCTTTTAAATAAAATGAAATGAAAATCAGTAAATTCATGGGAAACAAAACACAGTTTCTTAATTGATTTTTTGTTTTAAAGCATAAAACTTAATGGAACGCTCTGCATTTAACGGTGCCCTTCAGTCCGGAAAAAGATCTCTTATTCTGTTTGATAAGCACTTCAATATTCTGAATAGCCGTTTCTGTAAAGCCGTTTAACTATAGTTCCGAGGGAAAACTTCTCCGTCTATCCGATTTTCACATTTGGGACTTTGTGCTTGTGTGTGCGTAAACTCTTTCCACGAATGGACATTGGTCCTGCGTTTTTTTTTTTAGTTTTTTTTGGCTTGTCCCTAGATGGGTTGCTATTTGTAGTGAAAGTTCAATTTAAAAAAAAAAAAAAAAAACAATAGAAAGGAAGGAAAGGTATTGTTAAGAGGAAAAACCCTAATATCAAATTTCAATATGTCGACTTTGCAAATATCCAGCACTTCGTAAACTTTACACGGATTCTTTTCGCTTGGAAACTATTATGTATGACTTACGTGTAAATAGGTTTCACAGTTCCTTGTTTGTACCATATTACAAGCTGAACCTTGTCCGCAATCATTGTTCCAGGCGTTAGATCGCACGGTAGAGACACTTCCAGATTAACTGCTGTCTGCACTTCCGAGAGTGGACCTAGAAAAAAAAAAGTAAAACGAATAAGTTTCACAAATTGAGTGACGCTTTTAGGAACACAAGAAATGAGAATGAGAGAAGACAAAAAAGTCCATTCATGAGTTTTTAAGTATCGGCATTAAGAATACAACGGTTTAGACTTTGCTGTGAATCTCGCCACAGCGACGACATTATAAAATTCATTTCAAAACTAAAAAACAAAACAAACTAGGCCAAGAAACTCCCCTGCCCACCTCGAGCATTGTGTGCTCATAAGAATAGGGAATAGAGAAGAGGCGAATTTGGAATTTCGTTCTCTGGGGGTTGGTATTCGAGTATAATATCGCATGAATATTAAGGACCAAGGGTAACCTCGGTAAATAAGATATTGCATTAGATTCTGTGGAATGCTTTGTAAATTGCTGAATAACAGTGTTTACCGAAATTGAGTGAAAGCCGAAATAAATTGATCTTAGGGTTGCCGGGATGTACAAGGGGATTGGCATATTTACCTGCTGAAAATTACCCTTGAAACGATTAAATATGTAGCAGAAATGTGACTGAGGAAATACACAATGAGCTGCCACACACAAATGTATGCATACATGGGGTCGACGGAATCACTAAGTTTTCTTATTCAGCCATCTGGTGACGACCGCGTGACGTTGGGAGCATGGCACAAAGCAATTTTGAAGGTTGCTTTGAAAGTTCTGTGTCAGCAGATTCACCCTCATCCAGAGGAGGAAATGGAGAATGAAATCTCTGGGGAGGGGAGAGCTGAACCAAAGTGGTGCAACTAAGCGAATGTATGAACTGAACGGTTGAAGGCAAAGGATGAATTCTAGATGTCGGTAAAAAAGGATCAATCCCTGGTGGTATCTAGACTCTAAAGCGTGTTCATTGCGCTTCAAAAAATTTGCAAAATCTCAAATAATGTGATCAAAGTCCTAGACGATGCACTTTAAATTAAACCACGAGATCTGAAGGATTAGAAAATTCAGAAAACGTGTCCTGCTTATGATTTAACGTCAGACATTAGCCGAACGGAGACAACAACATGGCTTTCTTCTACTGGAGTAGTGCTACGCCTAAGATGACTTGGCCATGAAGAGTGCATGGACAACACTGCCCCGGTCCGAAGAACCATCGACTCTTGGACAATGGGACAACGCAATAGAGGACACCCACGAAACAGATGGCGCACACAAGTAAAGAAGGACATCAGCCGACGTGCATAATTGTAGGCAGCTAGCTAGAGATGGTGCCAGCTGGAGAGGCTTGTTGGTTGAGGCCCAGGTCCATCCCGGACTGTAGCGCCATCAGGAGAAGGTGTAGCACCACAGCTTCAGGGAGCCTGAGCTTCATATAACCACTCTATTTACCACCATCTCCCGATTAGGCTGTTTGCAGTTTTGCACGCCGTTTGAAATCATGTGCGCCGCCTTCATCACTTCATTTTTCTGCTCAGTTGTCGCTCAGTTTTGGTGTCGAGGATTTTGAAGGACGGAGGTTGGCGTTGAATCCGTAGATGCTTGACAGGACTCATATCTCTGTAGAGTTAGTTTAGTTCGTGGTTAAACATTTCTTATCAATCGACATCAGTCCCAACTGAACCAAAGATTGCAATGCAGAACAATAAAAAGCCTAGGTATATATTCAAATCGCTTTGTTTCAGCAGCTGTCACATCAACCTATCACATCCAACTGTCATAATATTCAGTAAGGTTTGCCATTTTATCATGCATCGTTTTACGCTTGCTGAAGGTGTGAAAATTATTGTAAAATGCTGTCGAAATTTCAGCTCAATCGTATATACGCAACGCGAATCTTGACGTGAGATCGATCGTCATCATGCCTTTAGTGTGCAGGTAATTGGTCGTTCCTTGGAAAAGTTTGGGCACCCTCTTTTGGTCTTTATGGGACCAACCAGATTGATATTGGTGCGAAATAAAGAAGATAAAGCCGTCATAGTGGCTACATGGAGAAAGCCCAGAATTGTCGATTCGACACCGACTTGTTGAATTTGGCTTCGCCTACCCGACATATTTTGCAGTTGGACTTAAGCCTACATCCGTATAAGATGGTGATGATGCAGGAATTAAAGCCGGACGACCATAGACAACGGCATGGCTTCGCTAATTGGACGAGGGTAGCAACCTACTCGAGTGCCGTTAATTTGATCTCAACGGCAAATGGTGACTGGACCAGATTCGACTGGGATTCGAACCCCTCTAACTTCGGGCAGGCACTTAACCAACTACGCCATCCAGTCGTTTTTCTTTTGCGAAATGTTGGTCGGGTATTTGGAAAAAAACATCTTCTCAGAAGAGGTCCATTTTTGGCTCAGCAAGCAAATTTGCCAAGCAAGCAAATTTTGAGGCTTGGACAATATCTCAAGCGGATGAACAGTCTCTTGGTCTTTTCGAGAGAAAAGTTCTGCGCGCGATCTTTGGTCCTGTTTGCGTTGATGGCTTTTGGAGGAGAAGGTTTAACCACGAAATGTATGGGCTGTACAGCGACATGAGTCTAGCCAGGCGTCGACGGACCCAACGCCTAAGATGGCTAGGCCATGTAGAGCGTATGGACAAATTAGGTCCGGCCCGAAGAGTCTTCGACTCTGAACCTGTGGGACAACGCAACAGAGGATGTCCACGTACAAGGTGGGGCACACAAGTCGAGGGGGACCTCGGCCGGCTTGGTGTGCCAAACTGGAGACAGCTGGCGAAAGATCGTGCTGGCTGGAGAGGCATGTTAAGTGAGGCCCAGGTCCACATCGGACTGTAGCGCCCTAAGAAGAAGAAGAAGAAGCAAATTTTCCGTTATTGGAGCGAACACAATCCACAAGTTTTCGACCAAACATCAATGCATCCACATAGGTTGACTGTTGGGTGCGGTTTTTGGCACGGCGGCATCATTGGACCTTATTCTTTTCGGAATGCGGAAGGAGACACCGTTACCGCCAACAGTCTCAGGTATAGAGTGATTTTTTTTTTTTTTTTTTTTTTTTTTTTTTTGTCGTAGGTTTTTGTCACACTACACTGGAGCACTCAGACTCAAAACTGGTCCATTGTACTACCAGGCAGCAACCTACTTTTACTGAAATTTCCTGGTCTTCCGAAGGAAGACCAGCAGGCGCTTCTGTGATGAGGAGCCTACATCATCAGCTCTCACCTCATCAGCGCCGAATAACTGCCACCTGATCCGAGCAAAGGCGGGACAATGGCAGAGGAAGTGCTCTGCAGTGTCATCGTCTTCTCCACAGGCGTCACAGAGGGTTTCGTCACTTAGGCCAAGCACACTTAGGTGTTTGGCGAAAGTGTAGTGCCCCGTTAGTACGCCAATAAGTTGTCTGCAGTCTTTTCTGTTAAGAGATAACAAGAAAGCCGCGGATTTCTTACAGACGTAACGATGCAAACGACCGATGCATAGGAGAGAAGGGGTCTGATCATAGCCGTGTAGATCCAAACGGATCTTTTTGGTGATAGACCCCAGGTTTTGCCGAAAATTCCTTTACACTGCCAGAAAACTGACAGTGCCTTCGCAATTTTCGTTTCAATGTGTTTTTTCCACAGAAGCTTCCTATCTAGAATGACACCCAGATACTTAGCTTCATCGGAAAAGCGGATAGTGACACCTTTTAGTACCAGTTGAGTCAAACCAGTCAATTTCCTCCTCCTCGTAAAGAGGACAACCTCGGTTTTAAGAGGGTTGACTGAAAGCCCATTTCTGGTACACCAATCGTCGATCACGTCTAGAGCTGCCTGCGCTTTTGAACACACATCCGCTAGGCATGATCCGACAGACAGAACAGCTACATCATCCGCATAGGCCTGGGCGTAGATGTTGGAACTATTAAGAGCATCGAGCAGAGAGTCAACCAGCATGCACCATAGCAGAGGAGACAAGACACCACCCTGCGGGCAGCCCCTGTTTACCCCCGCCATAACATACTGGCCACAGTCCGCGTCCGCAATAATAGTTCTGTTCATCAGCATTGCTTTAATCCAAAGCACTAATGATTCATCTACACCGTGTTCTCTGGCCGAGTTGCACATGCCATCAAAAGTCGCATTGTCAAAGGCACCCTCTATATCAATGAAAATGCCCAGCGCGTACTCTTTCCTGTCGAGTGCACATTCAATTCTGCCAACGAGATTTTGAAGCGCAGTCTCGCAAGATTTTCCGCGCTGATAGGCATGTTGCATCTGAGACAGAGGATGAAATCGCAACGCGGTTTTGCGCACATGAAGCTCAACCAGCCTTTCCGTGCTTTTCAGCAGGAAAGAGGTTAGACTGATAGGTCTAAAGTTCTTGGCGAATGAGTAGTCCCCCTTACCGATCTTTGGTATGAAGGCTACCCTAACTGTACGCCAAGGGGTCGGGATATAGGCGAGTGCCAGGCTGGCTGTGAAGATTCTTTTCAGAACCGGCAGCAACTTGTCTATACCCTTTTGCAACAAGGCTGGATATATGCCATCGGTACCAGGCGACTTGAAACCATCGAAGGACGCGACTGCGTATTTGATAGCTTCATCTGTCACCACGAGCGATGAAACAAACCAGCATCGTCGTGTTACATTTATCAGCTCATCCTCAGTTCCAGGGATAGGAACTGGTTTTGAGCCGGTTGTAATCCGGTTACCTGGAAAATGAGTCTCTAGCATGAGACTAAGCGTTTCAGCTTTTGACTCAGTGTAGGTACCGTCTGGTCTTCTGAGTGTTTCCAGCTTGGTTGGTTTGTCCCTTTTAAGAACTTTAACCAGTCTGCTGGTTTCACCGAGTGTTTCGATCTTTCCACAAAAATCCCTATAGGAGGCACTTTTCGATATCCGAATTAACCTCTTATATTCTTTTTGTTTTGATCGGTACAGGTTCCAGTCCTCTTCCAAGTCAGTCTTGAGAGATCTGTTTAGAAGTTTCCTGGTTTCCTTGCGAATTGTCTGCAGTTCTGCGTTCCACCATGGAACGGGTGATCTGCAGGGGGTATTTCTAGCTGGACACGTCAGTTCAAAACATTGGGTTAGAGTGTTGTTCAAGTCTAGAACGGCTTTCTCTACCTTCTGTCTCGTTCTGAGCTTAGGGAGAGGTTCAATACGATTATCTAGCTCATCCCTAAACTGTATCCAGTTAGTTTTTCTTGGATTCCTCCTCTTCAGCAAAGTTGTGGTTTCGCATTCGATTCGGAATTCAATGTACCTATGGTCTGACAGGGACACTTCCGACAGAACCCTCCAGTCTGTAATCTCCTTAATGTATCTGTTGGATAACGTTAAGTCGATTACTTCCTGTCTCCTTGTCGTAACAAAAGTTGGTTGGGAGCCAACATTGTTGATGTCCAAATCAGACGATAGTAAGAAATTCAGAAGATCATTCCCTCTCTTGTTGCATTTGCTGCTGCCCCAGAAGGTATTCTGAGCATTAGCATCACAGCAGATGATTAGGCCTAATTTTCTGATTTCACAGTACTCTACGAGTTCCGACACCGCTCTTGGTGGTGGCGGCAGAACAGAATCGTAGGGGAAGTAAGCTGACGCTACGACGAAATTACGCCACATTCCATTCGCTTCGTAGCTTACAACTGCAGCAACCAAGTCTTGTCCACAGAACTGTACAAGCTTGGTTGCTGAGAGAAATTTCGGCACAATAAGACAAGTTCTCGGTCTTTCAGACCGCTCGTCATAAAGTGGTGAGAAACCTCGCAAGCCACCAAGACCACAGATGCGATTTTTCCACACCCATGGTTCTTGAATGGATGCGATATGTAGTTTTGTCTTCACCATGGAAAGTCTGCTACATAGGAGGGCAGTAGCATCCTTGGAATAGGTATACTATTCCAAGGATGCTATAGGTATAGGTATAGAGTGATACTTACCGATTTTCTGTGGCCAGAGCTCGACAACATCGATATCTCGGAGCCGCGGTTCCAGCAAGACGGCGCTACATGCCATACAAGCGACGATCCGTTGTAAGTTGTGAAAGAGAAATTTGGGGACTGGGGTATCTCACGGCGATCGTTCATCAATTGGCCGCAGCGATCATTCGGCTTGACACTACTCAATTACAGTCGACTTCCTCTAAGTCGAACTCCCTTTAACTCGAACAAATTTTGATATCCCGTAAAAATTCGACTTGGAGGGAGTCGACTGAATTTTCTAGGCTAGGTCTAATCCTTAGTCTACGCTAACATGCCAACCACTTTGGACGAGCTCGAGGTCAACAACCGAGAAGCTATTTCCAAAATAACGGCACACATTTTGAACCGAGTCATCAATCGGTCGCTCGAAGCAATGCCAACGAAGCCGAGGTGGCCATTTGAATGATGTACAATCCTATATATAGTGGCATGTAATTACAGTCGCCTCCCTCTAAGTCGAACTTCCTCTAAGTCGAATTTTTTCCACCATATTTATTTTGGCATTCCCCTCAATTTTCCATACAAGAAAGCATCCTCTAAGTCGGACTCCCTCTAACTCGAACTAATTTTGATATCCCGTGAAAATTCGACTTAGAGGGAGCCGACTGTATGTAGGCGAGAGGTTGCCCATGCGACTAGTGTCGCAACTCACTTAGACCAGCAGTTGTGTCCATTGTGCGCTCGGTATTGGCTGTACCCCGTGAGACCTACATTCCTACCGATGATTAGGACCACCTAGATTGTTTCTCCATCTCGTCGAAGAAGTTACTGTCTAGTGTTATCAGTCTCTTTCCGTAGGACAATGGCAGAACAGGAGGCAGACAGACTTTATTTCCTCCTCGTTTCTGCAGCTTCCACAATAGTCGCTATGTGGGAGCCTCCTGGCATGGGTGCCTATAAGACAATGCCCGGTGAGGACTCCCACCACCATCCGAATATTCTTGCGACTGATACTAATCACTGATAGTGATTTCTTCCTGTTCAGTACTGGCCATAGGGCTCTTGTCGTTGACTCAATGTCCAGATCAAGCCATCGCTCATTTGCTACATAATGACCTGAATGTAGCTTCAAATTAAAGCCAGTATCAATTCTATACAGCACACCATTGTTGTTTAATTTTTTTTCCTATCGTCACCCTGTACAACCGCCCGGTTGGAGCTGGTTGATTAAAGTGTGAGAAGAATTCCTTACAAGGATCTTTAGTCAGCGTCTCTGGCTGGCGTGCGAACGAACTTATAGAGAGTAAGAAAATGAAGGTGCTTATCGACCTTAAGTGACTGTAGATTTAGGTGAATGGAAAACACTGGATTGGGAAGATAAGTTTATACTTATGGTTCTCTCTTAACATTATTGTACGTCCGAAACTGTACTTAAGGTTAAACTTGTGAGCATTTGTAGTTAAACTACTGCAGCATTTGATTTAAAGGAGGATCAATACAATTGGTTAGTTAACTTCTCGTCTCCTTTCATTCTTATTGCATGCGTTTGAATGCTACCCTGTGTTGGCATCACAGCAGATGTGGGCACTGTGATTTAACTTTGGGATGGATGAAAGTATTGTAAGGCCATGTCTAGCGTTTCACAGCACTCTTGACGACCCCGAATATGTGGTCATTCCAACTAAGTGTTTTACTAACACTGGATGAGAGGCATCCATGAAACTGAAACGACCGTTTATTGTTAAAAATGATTAATTATTTATTAAAAGTTTAATAATAAAAGGAAAAAAGGAGGATAAACCCGTCCATCTCTGACAGCAGCCCGAACACCACACAGACTGCTTATGTCGACCCTGGCATTCATGAATAATGGTTGATTATTGAGGTTTTGCTTTAACGACGGTAGACAGCATTATGCTTTGGAGGCATAAAATTCAACTCTATTGTTTATATCCCATTTAATTATGTTGTCGAGGAGAGAGTTTAATGTGCTTAACATACGCATTTCCAGTTCAGAAGCCGAAGAGCAGGATCATGAGTCCTAAAAAGAATATGGAACATTAAGAGTGCTCTCATTAGCGAAGGAGTGAATTGGATTAGAAGTAGCAGAGGTAGAGAAAGAGTGGTGGTGACAAAATAGACCCTTGGGGAACACCAGTGTTTACTTGGGGAATACGTTCAATGTGCCGATTCTTGGTGCCTTCGAAAGAAAAATTCTACGTCGGATATATGGTCCCGCCTGCGAAGAAGGCGAATGAAGGAGAAGACACAACCGCGAACTCTATGAGCTGTACCAGGATGTGGATGTAGTCCGGAAGGCAAAAATCCGTCGCCACTTCGAGTGCATGGACTACAACGCTCCAGCTACGAATCCAGGGTCTACGAATCCGACCCTCCTGGTTTGAGAAGGAGAGGAAGACCGAACCTCTGGTTAAAAGACTAATTCATCGAGGACGCAAGGCAGCTTACTCTTGATAACTGGAAGCAGCGTGCCCAGGACCGTCAACGATATCTCAGTCTCAACTCTCCATGGGTCGTGGGCCTGTTAAGTAAGTAAGTGAATAAGTAAGTTCAATGACCCGAAGATTAATTTTAATCCAAAGAAGAAGATATTAATCGGTTCCATAAGCACAACTTTTAACGCAATTATATCCCTAACACCAAACTCTGTCAAATGCCTTTGAAATAGCAAGTGCGCCGATCTTCTTTTCGCCAAGATGACGCAAAGATTACTTCCATTTTTCAGTGAGATGTGATATCAATCTTGTGGGTACGTACGTTGACGCCGGATCCGATGGTCCTGAGCTTGAATCCGCGTCAACAACCCAAATTCCACCTTTACAGCGCCATCTCTCAGAAAAAAAAAGTAGTGCTTAGAGTAGTAAAAACCGTGTGAAGGAGGGACAAACGTAACTCCATCATGATGATCATCAGCAAGTACCCCAAGACAAACTAGGCCACATTTGGTAGATTCTCACGAATTTTTCACAGAATTTCTCTATGCATGAGGATAGCCTTGAGTTTCTCCGACTTTTTCGGCACTTCTTTGCATAACTTCCTCTTTACATTCTTGATCGATTGAAGTCTTGAAAGTCGTTTAAAATGTTGTGCTTGTTTCTACAAACAAAAATTTTAATAAAGACCACGGATGCGCTCAAGTCTTGCAATTAATTTTAAATCGGCCTTTCGTGTTTTTAGATGATTGTCTCCTGCAGGGTCACTGAAACATTTGTGACACCCATCACAGATACAGGTCGATCAGATAAGAACGATCAACATCATCATTTTCAGCGACCCGCATGTTCCGCGGGTACGAGAGATCTCCAGGCCACTCTATCCTCCGCCATCGACTCTAACTCATCAGGAGCTATGCCCAAGCGCAATCAGGCGAGTATTTGAACGACAGGAAATGAAATTTAAATAAAACAACAGCGGTGCGAGATGTACATAAAACTGATTCCGGCTTTATTTTGAAGCCCATGCCATTATGTATGGGATTGCACATCATTCGAATGGCTGCCTCGGCTTCGCTGGTAGTGCTTCGAGCAGTCGTTTAAATTTTTGATGACTCCGCACTATATGTGCCCCGTTATTCTGGCGATAGAGTTTCGAATGTTGGCCTGGAGCTCGTCCAAATACGTCCGTATACTAACGAATTGGCGGAACCCCAGAGAATATGATCGCATGATCGCGGCGAGCAATTCATGAATGTTCGCCTTGAGATAACTCAGTCGCCAAATAACTTCGAGTATTGCGCTGCTTGTGTAGCATTTAGCGCCGTCCTGTTGGAAAGCACAGCTCGGATATATCGGTGTTGTCGAACTCTGGCCACAGAAAGTCGGTTAGTATCACTCTATACTTGAGACCGATGACGGTAAAGGTGCCTCCTTTTTCATTTCGAAAGAAATAAGGGTGATGATGCCGCCTTGCCATAGGCCATACCAAACAGTCAATCTTTGTGGATGCATTGATGCTTAGTCGAACATTTGTGGATTGTGTTCGCTCAAATAACGGCAATTTTGCTTCTTGACATAGTTACTGAGCCAAAAATGGCCCTCCCCCGAGATGATTTTTTTATCAAAATCCGGATCTCCAATTATCATTTTCAGCGTCCAATTAACGAACTCACGACGTTGTCTATTGTCATCCGGCTTCAATTCTTGCGACAGCACAATCTTATCTGGCTGCTAAGGCGTCTTTGTTTTCTTCATTTCGTACCAATATCTGTCTAGTTGGTGGATAAGGTTCAAAAGAATGTACTCACGCTCAAATTTTTCCACGGTGCGACGAATTCCCTGCACACTGAAGCCATGATGACGACCGACCTCACGGCAAGACTCACGTTTCGTATTTACAACTCATCCGGAATTTCGATTATTTCAAGGGTGGTCCAACCATAATGCACGATGTTAATTGTGAGTTACACCTTAACATCAAGTTTTTTTGCCCAACTTAATATGACATTTCTTTATTTCAGTGTTTGACAAATTCAACCATGGAAAGGTACACAATTGAGCAGCGCGTTGAGATTGTTGAAGCCTTTTATGAAAATGGGCGTTCAAATCAAAATGCATTTCGTGCACTTCGTGATTTTTTGGTTAGCATAATCGACCAAATGTGTCCACAATCGGTAGAATTGTGAGCAAATTTCAGTGAGTGATTGTTGAAAAGCCGTTTGTTTGGTGCGGTTTATGGGCTGGCGGCGTCATCGGGCCGTATTTCTTCGAAAATGAGGTCGGCCAAGCAGTTGCCGTGAATGGTGTTCGCTATCGCGAGATGATAGCGGACTTCTTATGGCCAGAAATTGAGGATATGGACCTGGACGACATGTGCTTCCAAAAGGATGGTGCCACTTGCCACACAGCCAACGAAACAATGACTCTTTTGCGCGAGAAATTCAATGGCCGTGTTATCTCACGTCGCGTCGTGGCGATGTTAATTGGCCGCCACGATCATGTGATTTGCCACCGTTGGACTTCTTTCTTTTGGGATATTTAAAAGAAAAAGTGTACGTCAATAAGCCAAGAACAATTCAAGAGCTAAAGGATGAGATAGTTCGGAACGACATTGAACCTCAATTATGTCTCAGAGTCATTGAAAATATGGACCATCGGATAGTTGTATGCCACCGAAGCCGTGGCGAGCATTTGGCCGATATTTTGTTTCACACATTATTGTCATAGGTCCTTCTAACATAATAAAAAATTTAAAAATAATTCTCTGAAAACTTTTTGTTTCATTTACAATTATCATCGTGTTTTCATTGGACCACAATTTATTTAAATAACTTCAGCATGTTCGGCACGCATGAAACGGTGGATGATTAAAATCCAAGCCTTATTAAGTATTTTGACAGCTGGATGCGGTAGGTAACGTTGACAGCTGCTGAAAAAACTTTATCTCAAAATCCAGCGCAGGAAATGCATTCAAATTCATATGGTTTATGCTTCGCATAAACAACAAACGCCTACATTCTCTTGTCCTTCAGCCATTTGTTGACTCCAATGTTCCAATTCAAGAACAGAATGCTTGAGACCCCCGAACAGTGAAATTTTGTTCAGATCCATTTCATTCGCCAGACTGCGTCTACAGTCTGCGGTCTTGAAAATCTTCATACACTCGTAAAGACAATAAACTTCATCTCAGTCTGATGAGGAGGAAAGTGATGAACAAGGGATAAAGTCAATTTAACAAGACGATTCTGTTTGTTAAACTTATTTTCATCAGACGTCCACAAAATTAAAGCTCCCACATCATTGCCTTGCTTGGGAGCGGACCTAAACATTCTTTGCCGCCTTTGGTGTGGTTCAATGCAGAATGGGAAAGAAAACACGAGCATATTGTTGAGTATCTTTAACAAAACAAAGCTCTTCAGTTTGAGGAACGAACCACCGACTCAACGATGCTCTCCCCAGCACCAACTTGAGAATTTGACTCTGACGAGCATGAACCTCAGCGTATTCGAGGCCACGGATGAAGGTTCTGATGAAAGACGATTTCGGAGGAACTGCAATCTTAAACTACACTCACCCCCCGCAGATTTCTCTGTGCTGCTCGACAAGGAACAAAATCAGAAAACCCCTTGCAGAGGCAGAATAAATCTTGTTTGTGCTGCGAAAACACCCTGAGCTTAATGGTGCTCAACGGGATGAAATCAGGGGCGGTTGGATGACTTATAAAAGGATGCGTTGTAGTGCCAATGATGATGAATTTCAAATTACCCATTTTCATTTCTCCGTACAACTGCTGTCCTCAGTTTCGAAGAGGTCGAATCAATCATTTAGTAACCACTCCTCTTCTGACCAAGGCAAACCTCTGTTTCATTAAGTGGCACTGCCCTTTTGTGGACAGGACTCACATCCGTATCCACAGATTACGCATCGGTGTCTGTTGCATTATTCGTCCAATTGTCGATGTGGAAATAGGCTCGGTCCTTGTGTGAACACACTTTTTCTAGCCCATTTCTCCTTATCCGGTTTTTCTTATGAACTCGAAGTTGTTTTCTGTTCTGCATAGATTCTTCGAATTCCGTCACAGACGAGCATTGGCACCTCGATATGAGTTGCACATTCATTAATTTACGTTCTCCTTCCAGCGTCAGGGGTAGACGTTTTCTTCAGATAACAGGTTACACTACCCACTAAGCAGGGCACTGTGGCTTTCGATCGAATGACCTTTGATATGTGCTGAGATATTTAGGTATATCCAACAGACACTGATGTGACAGAGGAGTAATCTGAGCACTTCAGAAAAGAAAACCATTTCATCTCTGTCGTTTATGATGAATACATCCCTCAATCCGGAAGTATTGCGTTGGCGATGTGAGCTACGAGATACATTTCACCAGCCATTGTACGCAAAACTCTCTCGTATCCACATCGAATATCCGGACTCCATTGAAAGTTCCTGAGTTATGTTTAGTTCCCATTTTTTTTATGAACATTTTGTATGCATGGTCGCTCTATCCTTGAAGAAAATAATTATTACGAGGTATCCTCTCAACTTTCCAAAGCAGTTTAAGGATATTTATTTTTCTCACAAATTTTTGCGCACAAATATTTTAGTTTTAAATTCGAACCCGATAAGTTCGCTTAATTCGATGAAGTCAAGAGAATTTAATGGAAAACAAATTTAGCGTCGTCCCCTGTGCATGGATATAATTTATTTTCCATCAATCTCTCGGAATGCGGGGACTAAAAAGCGTCCACCATCCTTGCCTCTGCTTGTGCGGGTGTGTGTTTGGATTTTAAAATCTTTATCAGCTTAGCAGGAGCTCTCTATTTACCCAGTTCTCTGCTCGCTCGCGAATAGTTGTATTTGTTCATGAAATTGAATCAATCTCTCGTTCGAAATAACGTTGGCTGTCAATTCAATCGATTGAATTCCTCGAAATAATGAGTTGAAAAATTGTTGCAACTGATTTGAGATTTTTTTTTGAGAAATACTTAGATGCACCTGCAGCTAAGTACAACACATTTTAAGAAAAAAGGTCAAGACATCTACGCGAGGTTGGCAAACAAGAAAAAAAAAAAACAGACAAAGCCATAAGCACATCTGCCCATCCAAGGACAAGGAGGAAGAAATAAAATGAAATATTCATTATCCTGCAAAGATGATGACATAAAATGCGTCCATTAAACAGATGCGGACCAGCACAATCGAGGAGCATGCGGTAATTCAGTGAAATAATACAGAAAGCTGGGACATATTTCCAGGAAAAATTGATTTTATTTTCTAACCCAGCAATGCCTCAACTTTCTCGTCCAAGAAAACCGATTAGTGGAACTTTTGCAAAGGAGCCTCTTTTTTTCGGCGATAACTTCTTCATTTGATGTGAATCATTTACCTCCGAGTAATTTTTGGACATCGCAGGGTTGAAGAGGAGCAAATTAGAGTTCTTGTAGCACTTGATGATGAGCGGAGTAAAACGTAGTGTGCGACGTGAGATTTATCAGAACATCAAATTACTGGCAACAGAAGCACTAAACAGATGAGTGGGAGGGTCGTGGTTAAGATTAAGGCTATGGGAAAAGGACATTTTTTTGTTTAGTTTTAAGGCATTTATTTACTCACGAAATCATTATTAGCTGCGTACTGTGTAAATGTCAAAGACACAAATCGGTATGTACTAGTGCAACAACTTCTACACAGATGGCTATGAGCGGGCTGAAGGCGTTGAGAATGGAGTCTTAAACGCCACGCGCAACCACATAAATTTGCTGAAAAGGAAGACTTTCAAGAAATCCCATCTAGAGAAGTTGTCAAATTTTTGAAGGCAGTATTAAAATGCTGGATCAAGAGAAGGTGGTACAATAGATCGCAGTACTAGTGTTACAAACATGACACACTCTGAGTTTTTCAATTCAATACAATGCTGAAAATTGCATGACAGATGAAGCATTTTTCAAGCTGAACTCGTTGCTATCCAAAAAGCTTATTTTGCCAACCCTTAACAATCAAAGCTCTCCAAACCAATACAACAATGAAATCTAAATCCCTATTCTGCTGCTGCAACTCGCTACAAATAATTTGTGGAAATACTCTCCCTACACTGGGTCTCTATGCACGAAGGAATTTTAGGGAATGAAACAGCTGACAAACTTGCTAGGTGAGGAGTCATTATCCCTCCAGAACCAACAAACATTGCAGCTCCAATTCGATTGCTTCTCACCGAAATTGATGCTGAGTCACAAAAATGGTTAGCAACATATGGGACGGGAGCAACTCCTGCCGTAGAGCAAAAATATTCTGGCCTGACTATGACAACAACTTTTGGGCTTTATACCAAACCAATGCAAAGAGGTAAGAGCTTTCATTCCTAAAGCAGGAAAAACTAGTCACACTCTTGCAAAAGGATTTCAGACCAAACAGTCTTTCGTCGTTTCTTCTCAAAACCCTTAAAAGACTAATGAATCTACATATAAGAAATCATCTCTCATTAAACAAGTGTCACTCAGACATGCAGCACGCCTATACCAAAGGTAAATCTGTCCAGACTGCACTGCATAAGGTCACGAGAACTATTGAGAGATCCCTTAACTTTCAAAAATTCACTCTATCCGCCTTCCTCGACATAGAGTGGGCACTTAACAACCTGAGCATCGATACCATCACAAGAACGTTAGAAGATCTAAAGTTTCACAAACTTCTTACCAACTGGATAAGAATCATGCTCAGAACTAGAGTAATGAACTCAAACCTAGGGAATAGCAATTTAAGGAAAAGTGTTATGAGGGTTACCCCACAAGTTGGTGTTTTATCATCCCTCTTGTGAAACATCTCCATCAACAATATCCTAAAACCCCTTGAAAACAAGGGTATTAAAGTAGTCGCTGATAACGTAACCATCCTGGTATCAGGTAAATTTCTACCCACCATCAGTGAAGTCATGCAGTCCGTATTATGCGATCTCTCATCTTGGGCTGAAAATAGTAACCTCAAGATTAACCCAAGCAAAACAGAGCTCGTTCTATTCACAAGGAAATACAAGATTCCAAAATGGAAGACACTCAGAATAAAAAACATTCCCCTCACTATCTCCAATGAAGCTAAGTTCCTTGGAGTTACATTCGACTCCAATCTAAACTGGAAGAGGAACACCGAGGAAAGAATGAAAAAAGGTCTGAACGCTTTTTGCATCTGCAAACAGACCTTTCGGCAAAAGATGGGGCCTACAATCACACATTATCTACTGGTTGTACACGGCCATCGTGAGACCTATGGCAGTATTGCTTGGTGGGAAGCAGTTAACACCATATCCTACCTGAGGAATGTAAATAAGGTACAAGGGTTAGTCTGCCTTGGCGTTACTGGAGCACTTAAATCCACCATTCAGATGGGGCTGGAAACGATGCTTCACCTTCAACCTTTGCAAACTTTTCATCAAGAGCTCTGCTGCCAAATCAGCCCTAAGACTACGGGAATGTCATAACTGGCATCCAAACAGCTACGGACATTCAAGTCTGCTCGAATCTTTCAGTCGCAGGGGTCTCTGGACTACGACAGACTATAGAAGACAGAAGACGGTACGGGAGCGGGAATCTTCTGTGAGACACTAAGAATAAAAAATGCCTATCGGCTTACTGACTATTCTAGTGTATTTTAATCAGAAATCTTTGCCATTAAGAAAACTGCGAAGATTGTACAGCAAATGGACCTTCCTGACATGGAAATCACCTTCTGCTTGGACAGTCAAGCGGCCTTGAAGGCATTGAATTCCCATCTTGTAAGCTCCAAATCCGTCAAGGACTGCATTGAAGAGCTTAAAAGCCTGAACCGCCACAAAATCCTTCTGTGCTGAGTTCCTGGGCACTCCAGCATTGAAGGAAATGAATAGGCAGATGAACTGGCACGGACAGGTTCAAGTTCAGGCGCAGAATCGGCTGACAATACTATCCATCCTCCTATTAGCTCAGCCAAAAGACTCATTGAGCAGATACTTGCAGATACTTGTCATCAGCAAACGAACATTGAGCATGAGCAAACGAACAAAGCCACCCAAGCTGCGTCATATCCCACTGATTATGGCCCAAATACGGTATCAACAAGAGCAAATCCCTCATATTCAACAATAAGAAAATTATACGCATAGGAGTTCTCACTGACCACTGCACGATAGGTGCAATGGTTAAGAGACTAAACCTCCCGGCGAACGATTTCTGTAGGAGGTGTAAGGAATTCAATCAGTGGAGCATCTCCTTTGCCATTGCCCTGCTCTACAAGAACGACGGCTCACTCACTTGAAACCAAGGTTCTTTCACGAGCTCAGCGATGTGGCGAAGGTACAGATCCCTGAGCTAAGCAAATTTCTAACTAGAACGGGGTGGTTTTGGTAGTTACATACTGACTCTGCGTTAATTCTCGGTAAGCATGTAATCTTTACAGGGCATGCACAATGGACCTTCATGGCATCTGTGTGTAATTGCTGGCAACAGCATAAAGCCCTCCTAACATTACCTAACCTAACCTATGACATCAACAAGACCAAACCTCGTTACCTAGAGTGCACTGCAGCACGTTGGTTGGTTCATTCACCCTCGTATATCCATCGGAAATATTGGTTTGGCTACGATCAACACTGCTGATCGCGGATGTTTGTCTTGTCAACCATCAGGCATGACATAAGCTTCTATGGCTTACGGTCAGACCCTTCAATGGTCGTTGCCCTGATTAGTGAGTTCAAAAAGAAAAACAGCGGCGAAAGGATTTGAGTGTACACCTGAAAGGAACAGACACGAAAATTTCATTTTTAAGTTTCACTTATTCACAGTTTAGGGAAGAACAATAATTCCCACGTGTGAAGACAGGCCAAGACTGCCAAGCTCCCTAGAGAAGCCTTTAAACACACCATCATTTTTAAATGACACTTTTCTTCAACTTGCGCAAGGACTGATAGAGTGTGGCTTGAAATGATAAATGATGAGTGAAATGATGGAAGGAGTGATGAGGGTTAACATTCGTTGTGGGTTTCACAGGAGTAATTGAAAGAAGCAGCATGAAATATTCAGAAGTGTTTGCCAAAACAATGTCAGTTCTGGAATATCTGCAATGAAGTGGTGAAAAATGACAGTCTCTGAATGACGGTTTTGAAATGGTAGTACGTAGGCTATTTAAACAGAACATCCAATCGAATGCGACAGCTAGGGTGGTGTACGCATTTCTGCAGCCGAGGTCATATGGTCCTTTGTATATTCGGGTAGACATTTTGGTTTGGTTGACATCTGTCAGTTGGCATCTGACAGTCGCAGAAAATAAGGATCAGCACTCATGGTCCTTCGTTGCGCCGGAGCCATCCCGATTTCCTTATAAACCTGTAAAGAGATCTAAGAGGTATACTTGAGATTTCATGTAAGTCTTGGAAGAAGAATTCTCCCAGTGTTCTATGACGCAACTGACAAAGACTAGGGCAGTGACAGAGGTAGTGAGGAGTATCCTCACGTTCCTCCTCGTCACCACAACCTCTACAAATGTTGTCGTTGGAGAGTCCCATTTTCATGGTATGGTTTCTAAGATGATTATGGCCAGTGAGGGCTCCAACCACCATCGCTAGCAACTCTTTGTCGCACTGAAGGATCTTGTCGGTTTTTGCTCGGTCGTATCTGGGCCATAATGCTTTAGTAGTCGCACATGTAGACAGACCGCGCCATCTACTGTTTGCCATTTCAATGGTCCACCTTATTCCTCAGCCCTGAGAGTGGCGGTTTAATACCCTGAATTGCTTGTGACGCGTCGGTCAGTGACCCTGTTCTGGCAAGTTCATCAGCTATCTCATTGCCGGCTATGTCCCTATGTCCTGGGACCCAGCACAGATTGATCGAGTGCTGTGAGCAGGTAGGTAAAAGTGGCGGTGGACATACAGATCCTGTTTTCGCACCCAATTAGCGCCATGAAAGCGCCGTTTTGATACCACATCCTATGGGATACCTAATTTGTGAGATGGGGGTGAAAAGAGTGTGTATTCACTCAGAATTAGCCTAATTTTGAAACCACTTCGTGGAATTTATGAAGGCTAGCAGACTATGAATATTTGCTTCTGAGAGATTATTAAGGGTGTTGAAGAAGGCTTTGCCCAGAGTGCGTTGTCTGATTCTAGCTAGAGCCGGACATTTGCACAGAAAGTGCTCGGGTGTTTCTGGCTCAGTTTCCACTCGGCAGCTACGGCAGTGCGAGTTAAATGGTATGCCTAGTCTTTCAGCATGCCTGCCAACAGCCCAGTGTCCAGTGCAGACCGCTGTGATTCTGGATATATTTCTTCTACTGTTGTTAAGCAGGTCTTCTGGATAGAACACATGTTTCCAGCTTGGTCCATCTTTCGTTGGCGATCTTGAGGAAGTGATTGTAGATGTTGTTTTTTACGAAGCCTAGTGGAGCCTGGACTTGTTCCACAACGAGACTATCGAGTTTGGATCCTTGTCTGGCTAGCTCGTCTGCTGCTTCGTTTCCTATTACACCCGTTTGCCCGGGAACCCAGATCAAAGAGACCGGGCTCCGTTCACCTATAATGGATAGTTCCTTGCAGCAGCAATCCACTAGTTTAGACGTTGTGGTTATGGATGTTAGAGCCTTGATAGCAGCTTGACTATCTGAAAAGATTGCTATCCGCTGTGCTGGTTCTGTTCTGTTCTTAATTTCAAGACACGCATCATATATTTCTAGCACTTCTGCTCGAAAAATGCTTGCAAAGCTTGGTAGCGTGAGTGACTTTGATATCTTGGGGGCTTCGGAGAAGATTCCAGCGCCCACACCAGAGTCCATCTTCGAACCGTCTGTGAAGATGGCTATGTCATGGTTTTGGATGACTCTGTCGCTTTTCCACTCAGTTCTAGTTGGAAAAAAAGCCCTATAATTTTTAAAGGTAAAAGCCATCGTTTGTTTACCACAAACAACAACATTTAAGAAAAATGCAATGAACAAAAACAAAGGAATTATTACCCCAGGTGGAATGCCAGTCGCACTGGAAAATCCACACTCTTCGGAGTCACGCTCTACGGATTCTGGGGAGAGCCACTTATTGCGTTTAATCGACCCTTTTGGGAAAAGTAAAAGGGTAACAAGATCACCACCACCACGATCTAATAAAACCATGAGCGGATCACCGCCAACTCAACCTACTGCGTCTAAAACGCAAGTAATTAATAGTCCGACGATAATATATTCGGCTCAAGAAAAAGATACCTTAACCAAATTCAAAAGTCTCGAGGATGAAAACGCCGAACTACGGTCCAGGCTAACTAATATGGAAATTCTCTGCAACGAACTAAAAGAAGAACTTAACAAACTTAGAAAAGGAAAAATCGAACATCGTGAATATACGAGTAAATCAAATTCAAGTTCGAACGAAATTAAAAACGTGGAATATTCTACTGACGAGGAAGAGCTAAGCCGTGAAACCGACTGGACGGTAAAAAACGAAAAGCCGGTTCTTCGCCCGAAGTTATTCCTCAGCCGGAAAGCAAGATCAATGACAATATAAGTGGCATAACCATTAAAGGAACTATGCCACCAAAAGAGCGACCACCGCCGCCAATTAATGTGTTTGGAATTTCAGAATACAATAAGTTACATTCAATTCTGAAATCAGCGCTACGAACTGAGTTCAAAGTAACGTCTCGAAGCAACAGTGCGTGGAAAATAAATGTGAAGGACTCAGACAGTTATAGAGTACTTTCCAAGAGACTCAATACGGAAAAAATTCAATGGTACACATATGAAAATAAATCGGAAAGACCTACTCGAGTCGTAGCTAGGGGACTTCATGCCTCTTGTCCAAAAGAAGACATAGTTGAGGACTTAAGAAATAAGGGCTTTAAAATAGAAGATGCCACTAACATTCAGTCCAAAAAGAAACAATTGACGGAAGGTGCCGAAACCCAAACGTATCGCGGGTTACCCCTTTTTATGCTAACTTTTGATAAAAGTGAAGCCATAGAAAAAATTTATAGCATAAAAAGTATTCTCAACATGGTAGTCAAAATCGAGGCATTACGTAAGAACTCGAAATTGATTCCACAATGCAAACGATGTCAAGGGTTCAACCACACTCAAGCATACTGTCAGAAAAATCCGCGATGTGTCAAATGCGCCGGTGAACACCTGTCAGTAGTATGTAACGCAAATAAGACTTCACCAGCTACTTGCGTTAACTGTAAAGGAAAGCATCCAGCTAACTACCGTGGCTGCGAAGTGGCAAAAGAGCTTCAGAAAAGACGTGATCAAATCAAAGCGAAGCTCCGCCAACAACCAAAGTCGGCAACAAAGGATATTGTTGTAAAAGCCGTGTCGAAGCCAATAACGACACGATCAAAAATTCTTGGAACAAAAACGCAGACTCAAACTACATCTCCAATAACAGAAAACATGAAAACAGCTAATGCGAAATCATTGCACGCCGGAGCAAAAACCTTTGCCCAAACAGTAGCAACCACAAGTGTGAAAATGTGCGAACAACCAGATCCCGTCTCAAAAATATTCAATATCATCTTAGAAAAACTTGACGAACAAACTTATTTTCGAAAGGCTACTCGACCTCGAAAGTAAGATTAACAACAAGCGTGCCGTAACATGAATATGACAATTAAAATTTTAAATTGGAATGCAAATGGTCTATTGCAAAAACTTGACGAACTAGAAATATATATCAGAGAAAAAGATATCGATATTTGTCTGATCTCTGAGACACATTTAACGAAGCAATCGCGTGTAAATTTAAAAGGCTACTGTGGTTACCATGCCTGCCATCCGTCAGAGAGGGCAAGAGGCGGATCATCTCTGTTTATACGCGATAATATAGATCACTTAGTAGGACTAAATATAGAATCCAATCCAATACAATTAACTACGGTTCATGTAAAAAACAAACATTATTCATTTAACGTCTCGTCAATTTACTGCCCTCCGCGTAGTATAATTGATCAAAACGAGCTTGAAAGTATTGTCCACACTCTTGGCCCAAATTTCGTAATTGGTGGAGATTTTAACGCGAAGCACACTTTTTGGGGGTCAAGATGTATCTCACAAAAAGGCAGAAAATTGTACAGAGCTGGTATGAATCTAAGTTGTGAATTTTTCTCGACAGGAAAACCGACCTACTGGCCTTCGGATATTACAAAAATACCTGACGTTGTTGATTTCTTTGTAATAAAAGGCATATCTCGAAACTACTTAAGAGTTGAAGAAAGCTTTGATCTTAGTTCAGATCATTCTCCCATTGTACTATCTATGAATGATAACCTCGTAAGAAAGGAAGTACCACCTACGTTAACTAACCAACGAACGAATTGGCAAGCATTCAAAAATTACTTACAAGACAATATCGAACTTGCGGTACCGCTGAGAACCCGATATGATTTAGAAATAGAAGTCGATAAATTTATAGATGTAATACAGTGCGCTGCGTGGAGCAATACACCCCTCGTTAGAAAAACGACAATAAAAAGTGTATTGCGATATCCACCGGAAATACGAGAATTAGTAAGAGAAACACGTAAAGCTCGTAAGAAATGGCAACAGTCCCGTGCGCCAGAACATAAAACGTGTCTTAATCAATTGTGTAATTTGCTAAAGGCGAAAATTAAGTCGTTTGAAAATAATAACCTAAGTACCTACTTAAGAGGCTTGTCCGCGAAAAAGGATACCAAATACTCACTCTGGAAAGCAGCTACAGGTTTTAAAAAACCCGAACCACATACGGCCCCAATTCGAAAAAATCAATTCGAGTGGGCAAAAGAAGATAAAGAGAAAGCGGATCTCTTCGCAGATCACTTGGAAGCGACGTTTAAATCGCACAGTGGACAAACACTTCCTGTAAACTCCTACGGTTCGGACATACACTTTGACAATTATTCTATAAGAAATGCTACTCTGACAGAGCTTAAAGAAGAATTACACAAGCTCAAACCCAAAAAAGCTCCTGGTTATGACCTAATCACAGGAGAAGTTCTAAAAGAATTACCTAAGAAAGCGCTTCTGAAGTTTCTCTACCTCATTAATGCCGCCTTTAGATTATAACATGTCCCTAGTCAGTGGAAAGTGGCGGAAGTAATAATGGTACTCAAGCCGGGTAAACCCCCAACAGAAAAAAAGTCTTACAGACCGATTTCACTACTTCCGATAATGTCTAAGGTGTTTGAAAGAATTTTACTTAGGCGTTTAAGCCCGATTGTGGAAGAAAGACGACTTATTCCTAATCACCAATTTGGTTTTAGAAATAAGCATTCGACTATTGACCAAATACATCGAATAACTGATGTTATAGAAAAATCGTTTGAACAAAAGCAAGTCTGCTCAGCTGTATTTCTCGATGTTTCGCAGGCCTTTGACAAGGTTTGGCACGAGGGTTTGAAACACAAACTGAGACAGTTCTTCCCGGGAAAACTTTACGTAATATTATCAAATTACCTTTCTGACAGAATCTTCCGTGTAAAATATGGAAAAGAATACTCGGTATTTAAATCTATAGAAGCTGGAGTACCCCAAGGAAGTGTTCTTGGTCCTCTCCTCTACTTACTTTTTAGTAGCGATATGCCACAAAATGTTGGCACTGTACTAGGCACATTTGCTGACGACACTGCCATTTTGGTAACTGCCAAAACGGTCGAAGAGTCAACTAGAAAACTGCAACGTGCTTTAGATCGGGTACACGAATGGACAAACACTTGGAGAATTGAACTCAATGAAGCTAAATCCGTTCATATTAATTTTACATATAACAACGTGAATAATTTGCCCGTGTTTATAAATGGTGTTCAAATACCCTTTGGAAATGAAGCGAAATACCTCGGGATGACTCTCGATGTAAAGCTCAAGTGGAAAGAACACGTCAAAAAGAAACGTGAAGAGCTCCAAATAAAATATAAAGACATGTACTGGCTTATTGGAAAATATTCCAAACTAAGTACTGAAAACAAATTGCTTATATACAAGCAACTGCTAAAACCCGTCTGGACATATGGTATACAACTATGGGGTTGTACCAAAGAAAGTAATAAAAATATACTACAAACTTTCCAAAATAAAGTACTAAGAACCATCGTCAACGCACCGTGGTACATACGGAACGACGATATCCACAGAGATCTCGGAATTGCATCAATCCAGGATGAAACGAAGAACATTGCTCGTAAGCATAAGCGTCGTCTGGAAGAGCACAGCTGTCCTTCCAATTCTTGACGAAAGTAATCTATTGCGCCGTCTTCAAAGGACTAAACCCCTTGACCTAGCACGGTGAATTCATCCCGCGCTTAGTTGCGCTATTAGCAGGAACTCTCAGTGGAGAATCTCTTGTAAAACGCGTCAAAATCGAGAAAATAAAACTGCTGGATAAGTGTCAAACTTAGTTGTAGTATGAACACATTTTATTTTATTTGAAGGGAGGTGTTTTTACTGGGTAAAAATCCCTTTCGCTATGAGGGAACGGTCCCCATAGTGTCTTTTGAAGATTTTCACCTAAAAAAAAAAAAAATGAACGTTGCGTGTAGATCTGGAGGTAGAAATTGCAAAATAAGTGAGGTGCTGTGAGCCAAGAGCCTTTAGATCTTCGCGACAGCTTGCGACTAGCTTGTCTTCTATTGCGGATATAGCTTTCATGGCCGCCTGACTGTCAATGAAAATGGTAATATCAGCTGGTGGTATCGCCATCATTGATATCGTTTTGGCCGCTTCTTTGACCGCCAGGACCTCCGCTTGAAACACACTGCCATAATCAGGTAGTCTGATTGAGCAGTGCAAGTTTAGCTCGTTGGAGAAAATGCCCGCGCCTGTGCCTGCTTCCATCTTTGACCCATCGGTATATACCTTTATTGACGAGTTGTTGATGGGTTCATTGGACGCCCACTCCTCTTTGGTGGGGTATTGGCATTTGAAGGGTCTCTCGAAGTCGAGGAATGGGAGCCTGTAGTCGCTCTCGACTTCTGATATTGCAAGTTTGTTAAGAATATTTGCATGTCCGGTGGTACCTGAGCGCCAGTTGCAAGATTGACTGATTCTCACAGCACTTTTAGCGGCGATTGCCTGTATATGAAGGTCAAGCGGTAGCATGTGTAGGATCGTTTCCAGTCCAGCTGTTGGGGTAGAGCTGATTGCGCTAGTAACTCCCATACACGCAAGTCTCTGTATTCTCGTCAAAAATTGCAATGAATTGGGTCTATAGAAAAATTGTTGGTAACAAGACGGGACAACATTAAAACGTAGCTTGTGCTACAACGCAAATTTTTTGACGAACTTTTCCCGGTTGAATAATGTTAAAAAGTGGTAACAACGACTGGTCTCAACGTTTCCCTCATTCGGACCCTACCGATTGCTTCCTATGAGGTACTTGAAAGAAAAGTTGTAGACCAACAAATCAACCACAGCCTTGAAGCTTACGGACAACATTCGAAATCAAACTGTTAAAATTACACCAGAGACCTAGTCTCCAGGGCCAACTATAACAGCCGTACAAAAACGTAAGCTTATATCAAAACCAAATGGAAGGTAACCAGAAACGTCGTCAAATTACAATTACTTATGGAAACTCAAGAAGCATTTGGAAGCAACTGGCATTTGCGTACGTAGCCCGTGATTCCATGGAAAAGTGAACGAACTTACCGAAACTATCATACATATCATATAATAATGATAATGGTGGCGCTTCAGTTCGAGGGGGACTTGGGGCTAGCTTCTCAGCAACCAATCGCGGTGTGCGTGCTATTGCTCTCACAAGTGGAGGGGATAGTAGATAGGGGTTGATGTACAAGGTGGACCAGATACAAGTTTCTTTTTAAAAATGCAATAAAATGAATAACATTTTTTCCATGCATTATGGCTTTATTAGTAAGTACAGACATTACCATTAATTATGAAATGAAACGTCATTTGAGTGGCTGCCACGGCGGTTTCGCAGTAACGCATTCTGTTACCCAAATTTTCCAAGACCTTGTTGATGGTTTCACGGATCGCTTGTAGTTCACGGATTGCTTGTATGATTCAAGCCTTAAGTGCTTGAATCTGTTTTAGATTGTTGGCATAACAACGGTCTTTCACGGTTTCCCACAAAAGAAGTCCAAATGGATCAAATCCCAGCTCCGAGGCGGCCAATTAACATCGCCAGGACAGCTGATAACACGAACCAGAGGTCGTCCAGATCTATGTCTTCAATTTCAGTAAAAAAAAAGTCGGTTAACATGGCTCTGTAAAGCCCACCGTTGACCGGAACGTTGTTCCCAGCCTCATTTTCGAAGAAAAATGGTCGAATGATGCCACCACTCCACAATCAACAAACTGTCACTCTCTGTGGATGCATCGGCTTCGGGTTTTCCTAGCCCAGACAAGCCAATTTTGTTTGTTAACGTACCCACCGAGATGAAAATGCGCCTCGTCATAAAAGATAATTTTTCGCCCAAAATCGTTGTCCAATTCAAGCTGCTCTAAGCGCCCAAACTGCGAATACGAGCTATAACGAAGCTGGTGGTCGCGCACCTACAATTGCTGAGTCAATTGGTCCTTGTAAGCGTATAATACGAGATTATTGTGCAGAATTCTCCTCAGGCTAGTTTTTTTTTTTTTTTTTATAATTTGCGCGCGCAAAAGGGGTTACGAATACCCTTAAGTGTCCGGAATCAAGACACAGCACGGGCCGAAGGTATAGAGGGAGAAAGGGAAAGGAGGTACCTGTGCACATTGGTCTTAAATGTCTGTGGATTGTAGTGAGTGGGAAATATTAGGCTGGGAAGAGCATTCCATATTCGTGTGGTGCGGCTAAAAAACGACTCTCTAAACTTAACTGTACGTCCGAAAGCAGGCTTAAGGGTGAACTGATGAGCATTCCTGGCGAGACGAGTATTGCGGGTGAATTCATGGAGGGGAGGAATGCAATTGGCTAACTCACTTGAGCATCGTTTGTTAAAATAGCGATAAAACAATGACAAGGATGAGACATTACGGCGATGTTCGAGCGAGTCTATTGACTTCGCGATATTACTGTCTCCTATAAGTTTTATCGCTCGCTGTTGTATTCTATCAAGTAGGTGCAGGGAGGTCTTAGGAGCACCAGACCAGATATGAGCGTTATACTCAAGCTTGGGGCAAATGAAGGCCTTATAAATTGAAGCCAAATCAGAGGGGGTGAAGTATTTCTTGCATCGCTTTAGGAAACCTAGACATTTCGCAGCATTTTTGGCGACCTCGAATATGTGATCATTCCAACTAAGTGTTGAGTTGATACACATACCGAGGATGGAAAGTTTTCCGGTTTCTTCGATGCAAGTGCCATTCAGGGATAATGGCTGATTATTTTGGGATCGCTTGAGTGACAGTAGACAGCATTGAGTTTTGGAAGCATTAAATTCCACTCTATTGTTTTTACCCCAATTAAATATGCTGTCAAGGTCGGAATTTAATGTGCTTAACATACGCTGCCGCTCCAATTCTACGGCCGAAGGATAGGGTCGTGAGTCTTGGAACGAATATGAAAAGCTGAGAGTACTGTCATCAGCGAAGGAGTGGATTGGATTAGAAGTAGCAGACAGTAGATCATTTATAAAAATGAGAAAGAGAGTCGGAGACAAAACAGAGCCTTGGGGAACACCAGCATTAATTTGGTGAATATCAGACTTGAACCCATCCAAAACAACTTGAATTGAACTGTTCGAAAGGTAATTTCTAATCCATTGAAGAAGAGACTCATCGATGCCATAAGCACGCATTTTCGACAAGAGAGCTTGATGCCAAACTCTGTCAAATGCCTTTGAAATATCAAGCGCAACGATCTTGCTTTCTCCAGCATTGTGCAAGGATTGGTTCCACTTTTCGGTGAGATATGCCATCAAATCACCAGTGGACCTGTTGCTGCGGAAACCGTACTGCCGGTCATTAAGAAGCTTCCGCGAATCAAGATATTTCATAAGCTGACGGTTTATCAGCGTTTCCATGACCTTGAGAAGAAAGGACGTTAGTGCTATGGGTCGGTAGGAGGAGGGTGACGAAGATTTGCCCTTTTTAGGGACGGGCTGGACAAATGCTTTTTTCCATCCACTCGGAAAGAGACCAGAAGAGTAGGACAGATGAAAAAGCTTACGCAGAGGTTTTGCCAGCGCAGAAGAACACCTCTTCAGAAGTATGGGGGGTATACCATCCGGGCCAGCGGATTTATGCACGTTGAGATCTTTAAGTACTCTAGCAACTGTACGAGTGCGGAAATGGATTTGTCCCATGGTATAATTGACGCTCTCAAGTACAGGTGGAGACAAGGTTGAATCTGGCAGCGTTGAGCTGGCCGCGAAATGCGCAGCAAGCAGATTGGCCTTGTCTAAAGAGCTGACGGCTGGAATGTCATTGCAAATGAGCGTGGGAATTGAAGATGAGGCTGAATTCCTTATATTTTTAACAAATGACCAAACGTTTTTGCTACCCTTGGGACATTGTAGCACTTTTTGCCTCAACTTTTGGTCATATGAGAATTTCACACGTCTTATTAGTGCATGAAATCTCACACTCTCGGCCACAGCAGCCACATTCTCATCTGTGCGCACCGTGCGATGACGGGGACCATGAGACTTGTCCACTACCATACCAGTCTCACGAAATTTTTGCACAAACTTGAGTCCAGCAGTCGCGGTGGGTGCTTCATTTCGGCCAACATTTCTTTTCAAAAAACGCACTGTTTTAGGAACATCACAGCACTGGAAATAAGTTTTCAATATTTCCCAACGTTGCTCAAGCGTAAAGCTACTCATTTCGTTCTGCGGAGGTATGATACTGAATTTCTGTCAAGATTTCGAGTGGGAAACAGCTGTCAGTGTCAAAATAATTTAAAAAAAATTAAAAAAAAAACCCACACTTCGCCCACTTACCGAAACTAAGTGAAACTTATAGTAGACGAAAGTGAACGAATTTGCTATGGTCAGTTTACCAATTTTTTTGTATTCGCTTCGGTTGTTTCTGTTCTTTTAAGTTTCCGTACGTAGTTATAATTGAACCTTAAGTCAGTGTCAGTCAGACATTCAATCAGTATAAATTATAAATTTTGATGCCTAAACTGGAAAACAGAAGGCAAAATTAGAGCAAAAATAAGTTAACTTTTTTCAGTTTTGCCCTTTGTCAGGTCATGACATTTTGTTGGAATGTTAAACCCTAATAGTGAATAGTGAGAGATTGTGCTTTGAAATGTAAGTAATTGTCAACTTGAGATGTTGCGTGTAAAAATTGATTTTATCTTCTACGGTGGCGACTGCATAAAGTCGAGATGATAGCAAAAAATAAATCAAACAACATTTTAACGAGCAGACTTTATGTTGAAGAAGCAGGTTTCAACTGTGGAACGTACTCTGCTCCAATCGACTATGTAAATACTTTTTCAGATACAGATCGATTAGAATGCGGAACAATGCGGATCGTATTTCACTTGGTTTGCATACTGTCCATCGATTTCAAAGAGGCATTCGTTAGTGTCAACAGATTGCTGGGTTGGTTTAATATTTGTTGTGTCTGATTTGATTGGCAGATAGCTTTGAACCTCCACAGAGTCAAAATAGGGAGGGATGCAAATTCATCTTGAGAGACCGTATCGGCGGACTGAATTGCCAAAACAAAGTTGAGGGTTCGACATAATTGGTTATTGCTAAACATCTAGCTTCCTCTTCTTTGTGTGGTGCTGGGCCTCAACCAACAATCATCTCTAGTCCGCATAATCCTTCTTAACTGTCTCTAATTTCACCCACCAAGTAAGTTGAATTTCTTCTAAGCTTGTATGTGAGAAGGCAGTTGTTTTGTCCCACAGGGGGGCAGATTGAAGATTCATTGAACCCTAGCTGTGTCGTCGCCACGCTACCTTAAGCATTTCATCTGTAAACGCCTGGCTAAACTCGTGTCTCTGTGCAGCTCGTTAACATCAAGCTAAGACTCGTGCTGTTAAACGAATCTACTGAATTGACAGCGTGAAAACCCACTCGTGAGTAGGTGCTAGAGAATAAGCAAATAGTCAATAAGCGACTTGAGTGACAGTGGGTTAATGACACAGCACAAAACGGTGACAGCTGATGGACAGCGACATTTCGAATCAGACAACCAAAATAACACCTGGTGAGGAAGAGTCGATAATGTGGTGCGACATGGCGAAGAGCTGAGTCACTTCGTCACCAAACAAAAGGGCAACCCACAAGGGAATACAGGAGAAGAGATAAAAGCTATAAATAATACGGTAACTTCCACGTTCGAAAATAGGAAAATGTGGAAAACTGAGTGGAACGAGACGCTTTTTGTGGCTAAGGTCAATTTCACTGTTAAGATGACAATCGTGAGAGGGGCTTTGTCGTAGTAAAACATCGCTTTTCACGTTGAATTTGTTCAATATATTGATTCTAGATTCATTTAAATTCTGGCGATTAGTTAAATGGAGAAAGGTATGTGATTAATAGAGACCTCACCAGGAATACCCCCATGGAGTACTTTAATCAATTATTGAATCCATCAGTGTGTTGTCCTTGCTTCCAATATGCGACGCCAGACTTTCGAAATGACAGTCTAGATGGCCCAATAACTCATCAAGATCTTGTGAGTGCGCTTCCTTCACTAAAAGATAAAAAAGCCGCGGGGACAGATTGTATCCCCATAGAATTTTATAAATAAAGTACCGATGGTCTGAAAGATCGCCTCATTGATTCGTACACCAGCACTTAAGACCGCGGGATAGTATCTTGACGATTTAAAGAAGCGCTGATCTTCCTCTTCTTCTAAATGCTTACTTCAAAATTTTCGCAAGTATTTTGCAGAGACTACTCGACAAGTCGATAGAAACCAATAACCTACTCAAGGAATACCAGGCGCGTTTTAGGTCCGGCTACCCAATTGTTGACCAAATTTTTGTGCTGAGTAGTACAGCTGATGCATACATAAGGCGAAATAGACAACTTTACGCATTACTTGTGGATTTGAAAGCGGGTTTCGACTCTGTGAACCGAAACGTCATATTTTATAAATTGTATGAAATGGGAGTGTCCTCGAAAGGTTTTACAAAATCTTTATACCACGGCAGCGGTTTGGAATCGAGAGAGGCTATCTAATTGGTTTCAGACGAAATCAGGTGTAAGACAGGGATGCCCATTAAGCCCAATCTTATTTACCCCTTTTACAGAGAATACTGTTGATCTTCTTCCTGGAGGCTTATAGTTTGCAGGAGTTCTCATTAAAGCTCTCATTTTTGGAGACGACATGGTGCTGTTGGCTAACTCAATGCAATTGATGATTAATCGATTAAGTTAGTACCGCAATCTATGAGGTTTAATCGTTAATCTAGAGAAATCAAAGATAATGATTTTCCAAAAAGGTGGAGAGAGACTTGCCTACAACGAAAAATGGCGCTATAAAGGGGTATAGAGGGGTTTGGACTTGGTCCAACCGTCCTGGGTCTGTCGAGCGGTTGCCCACCTGACGGAATCGCATTCAAGGAACGCCTCGGAAGTCGTGATGATGGGAACATTCGTGCCACTTGACCAAACCATCGAAGTACCGCCCTTTTCATTCGAAAAAGTAGTTGCCCAAATTTGAGTTCCTCGCGCACTGCCGTGCTTCTCACCCTATGCCGGCGAATAATTCCCACAACAGCACGAAGAAATCTCATCTCGGCAGCTTGTATTCGCGATCTTATTCTTTCGGTCATAACCCAAATTTCATGACCATAGGTGAGAGTTGGAACAAATACTGCGTTAAAAACCGCTAACTTGGCTTTGACACCAAGCTCGACCTTCCTGATTACAGGTCGACCAAGCTGTTTCAAAACTGACCCAGCTTGACCAATCCTACAGGAAAGCTCTGCATTATTCCTCCCATCACTCGTGAAGAAGACCCCGGCATTAGACAGGCGTTCTGGAAATATCCACAGCTTCTGATTTGTACACTTTATTCCTCATCCCAGCATCAACACATACAACCACAAACCTATGTGGCGCGCGCTGGAGTTTCATCTGGGAGGTTGTGAGAATGACTAAGTCATTTGCAAAAGGTAGATGACTTACCCTCAACCCTCCTGATGTGAAACATTTCTCGCCTCGACTGCGCTGTAACATCCAGTCCATATATATAATGAAAAGAAGGGGTGACAAGACGCACCCTTGGCGAAGTCCAACGCCCACGGTAAAAGGTGTTGATTTACAACCATTAACCCGAACACAGCTGTTACAGTTTGTGTATAGAGACTGGCCGTTAACAAAGAACCATCAATCCCATATTTCTGCAGAACACTCCAGAGTTTACCTCGAGGAACTCGGTCATATGCCTCTTCCAAATCTGCAATCTGCGTCTCATGGCCGGTACACTCAGGCGCGAAGAACTTGCAAATTGATTGTGCGAGCAGCTGAAGAGCAGACGTGGAAGGAGTTCGGCAGGAAGTTGGAAAGAACCGAAAGTAATTGTCCTTATTCCGTTTGCTGGGGTCAGCAAATTCGTCCATATCCGAGGCAGTTTCTGTTTTCTGAACTTGTTTCTTTTAACGTAGTGAGGAAGTTAACCCCACGCACAACCTCCAACATGTTTAGCCCAAGGACAAAGGGGTCCGAAAGGATCCGGTGTCGGTAGCCTCTTGCAGGCTGTGAGTGCCGCCGTTGGCCCTAAGAGAAGGGCTCATCCGCCGCCATCTCTATTCCAGTGTCCCGACCTTACCATGGAAACCAGGTAGCTCCTGCTGACAGGAGTTGTGGATGCTGCCGTAGGCCAATCAGTTGATCAGCTCCTTCGCCGCCATCCTTAAAAGAGTGATGAGCCCTGGTAAACCCTGGTAGGTGAGAGTAGGAGTTCGTTAATAGAGGCTAGGTACAGACGCTTGTGTCTGCATGGTTCGACTGTTAATGCTTCGAAAGCGACCATAGATCTGCGAAAAAGGTGTTCTGGCAAGCCATTCGCCGGCTCTGAGGAAGGAAATTCAACATCATCGAAGGAGTCAAATCCAAAGATGGCGTGTTGCTTTCCAGTGAGGTGGACATTTTGCTCAGTTGAAGCGAGCACTTTTCGGAGTTGCTCAATCAATAAATGGAATCCGTGTGGTGGCCGTGTAGGTTCGTGCGCCGACCCATGCGCATTAGACTTTCACAGTCTAGGTTCGAATCCAAGTTCACTGCTCCACCTCTTTCAAGTCACTGACAATGCTCAAAGAGTATAACTGTCTAGAAAATGCTTCTCAATCTCGCCGTTCGGAGTCGGCATTAAAGTGTAGGTCCCTCCACTCGTGAGAGAACAATAGCACGCACAACACGAGTGGTTGGTGAGAAGCTTGGCCTAGGTCCACTTCGGATTGTTGCTCCGCCATTATTATTATATTAAATTAAATCCGGCCAGAAATGCTTAAGGCTATGGGTAAAGAGGGAGTTTTATGGTTCTCTCGTGTCAGCTTGGGAACGCGGTGAAACACCCGACGATTGGCAGACTGGGGTGATTGTCCCTCTTTTCAAAAAGTGGGACGGAAAAGAGTGCTCCAACTACAGGGGCGTATCTCTTTTAAGTTTACGCTAAGGTGTTTAAAGCGCGTTCTAGAGCTATGGTCGAATCGAGGATGGAGATGAACAGTGCGGTTTTCGTCCCGGCAGAAGTACAACCGACCAGCTTTTTAAGCTTCGTGCTACATTTCTAAAACCCAATTTTCTACTCCATAGACAGGATCTCCCTATACTCTCTACTAGTATGCATTTTAGAAGAGAGAGCATTTTTATCGCTCCTAAAAGAATTTGAAGTAACCAAGCTGTTTAAATACTGCAAAATTGCGTTAAAATGCAGAGACAACATTCTAACAGGGAACTTTTAAAATTTTTCATACATTCCAGTAGACGGCAAAGCCATGCTGATTTTGATTTGCGTATACTTTTTGTAAAAGAAATATGCCACTAAACTGCAGATAAAATATCAGTTTAAACCAGGAGACCTAGTGGGTCACCTTAGAGTACTCAACTCAATCCCTAATAGAGACATGTTTTGTACAATGCCGGACACTATGAGAGAGCAATGTTTAGGCAGGTTATTTGATGTTGAATTGTTGGACCGTGAAGATTGATCTAATGGTGTTCCAACACTAGACCCCAGTAGTCTATTTTGGTACACAAATGGATTAAAAATGGATTCTGGAGTCGGAGCTGGTGTCTATAGACCCAACATTGAGATCTCTGTACCTTTGGGGTCTAGTCCCACTGTGTTTCAAGCCGAAATCCATGCCATTGAGACCTGGGCTAGACATAATCTTGGTAAAGGTATCAAGGGCGCAATTAAACAAATCTTTTCAGATAGCCAGGCAGCACTTAAGGCTATATCGTCCAGCCAAATAAAGTCCAAATGTTGCCACGATGCTCTGCAATCCCTTGCCAAACACAACAGAGTGAAACTTGGCTGAGTCCCTAGACACAAGGAGATTGCAGGTAACGAATCTGCAGACGAACTCGTTAGAGCGGGTTCAGGTACTGCGTTCATACGTCCTGAACTGTACTACAGTGTCAATTGGACAACGGCTGCAGCGCTGATTAACGAAAGGGAAAACAAACTTCGCCTAGATCATTGGACCAATGGGTCAGGTCTTAGGCAATCCAAGCGATTAATCAGACCCTATTCCTGTAAGGAAATCCTCAGCTTAGATAAGGAAAGCATAAGGAAGCTAACGAGCTTTCGAGCTTTTTATTTGAAAGAACAAAAACTAATCTAATCTAATCTACTGATACTAGCATCCCAAATAATGGATGTGCATTTTCCCAGCGACGCCAGAGCAAAACAATGGTCATGACTGCCGTTGACTTCTTTGATTCCATCGCTCGCAGAATTCCGTTGTCTTGGCGGTTCTTTTAATTCTACATGCAAGTTACAAAACGACAAAGAACCTGCACAAACAAACCCTTGGACCATCGACGTGGTCATTTGAATTAGTTTTTTTGGGTACGAGCAAGCATTCATTTATCCAAATATATTTTATTCACCATTTGTGATGCATGCTGCCACGGCAATGCCCGGTGCTTCTATTCCCCATTTGTTCAGCACCATACCACAAGTTTGACTGTCCCTTTCCAGTGCAGTGACATCAATTGGCCGGTAAGGGTGGGCGGCGACCTTTGTGCTTAAGGCATCTGCAATTTCTGTCCCAAAGGGTGTATATCCAAATTTGAGTTGACTTTCGCAATTGTACTCCTCTTCAAATAAATGGTTTAACAAGAAGAGGAATTCCCTTTTCCACATGCCAGCAACAGTACGAGAAGGTGTAGAGTTTCAGTGGCTGTCAAATATTTGAACTTTCACGTTTCAAAGAATGCCGCCACGTCAAAGAAATGTCAATTTCTGTCGGCTAGCCGCACCTGTCAAGATTTGAATTAATTTGAAGGAAGAGCATAAAACAAACAATGACGGACGATGGCCACGAATGTGCTGAATAGAAATACATATTCAACACCTGCGGTGACCACACAATGAGTGACCACCTCAAATAACCAATAGTTTTACTAACCACAAATCAAATTGGGTGCCGTGAACGAAGGCCATATGAACTTACGCCATAATGGCGTTAATTCGCATTTGAAAGTGAATTAACGCCATAATCCACTTATGGCTTTAATTCACTTTCAAATTTGAACTAAAGCCATACATTAAATTGAACTAACGCCATATGGTGTTAGTTCACTTTCGAATTTGAACTAATGCCATACAATGTATTTGAGCTCTAAAGCGCGTTATATGTCCAATGTCCCACCATGATCGGACCACGTTTAGTTTCCAACCAACCTACCTCCCTTGCCCCTTACATGCATACATACATATGAGGTATGTATGGGGGGGCATGCTGCCCCCCTGCAACCCCCCTGCTTGGCCACATATGCAATTTGGAGTAAGTGCGAGTTTGATTATATTTACTTTCTTTAAACTCATGCAAATCATGGATACACTCAGTCTCGCGCCTACTTCAAATCCTACATGTGGTCCAGCAGGGGGGTTGCAGGGGGGCAGCATGCCCCCCCATTCCAACATTACCGTTTATACGCCGTAAACTTTTTTCCTACAAGACCATGTAAATAATGTAAATTATTGAGATTGATGCGAGTGACTTTAATTCAATTTCAAATGTGAACTAAGGCCACTTTCTAAAACGAACTAACGCCATATGGCTTTAGTTCAAATTTGAAAGTGAATTAAAGCCATAAGTGGATTATGGCGTTAATTCACTTTCAAATGCGAATTAACGCCATTATGGCGTTAGTTCATATGGCCTTCGTTCACGGCACCTCAAATTGTTGTTGGCAAACGACCGGCAATTGATCTAAGTTCCATCACCAGTCGGCAACTATTAGCCAAATTCGCGATTTCGACTGCACAAACTGCGAAATCAGTTGGAAACTTTTTTCATTACACGTCAATGGCACGTCGTAGCGGCTTGCACTTGGCAGCACTTCAATTTTCATATCTCCCGAACCGAACAACGCCCTTTTTTACATCGCGTTAAGTTTGTGAGTTATTACTGTTTGGGTGTAACGTACTTTTGTGTTTGTGGCGATTTGTGCATTGTCCGATTTACGAGAACCACGATGCAACATTCAATTTCGTGCGATACTGGGTAAGATATTCATGAAAACGTTTCAGCTTGTGGAAGTGATTATCTCACTCGCATGCAAAAGTATGATTGAAATTATGAAAGTGGTCGTCAATCACTTGGAGATGGAATACAACGAGGAAGCGGTTCGGTCTTAAGACATGCAAGTTACACGTTGAATCAAGGAATTGGTGTGTGCTTTTGTGATAACTTTTGAGAAGTTTATAGATGTGCCTTCAATTCTCAAATGGGACGTGTTATTTCAGTTTATCTAAAACAAAATAACCAAGCATTGACGTGGAGCAACGTTCTTGCTTCGTTTGATGCTTGACGTAAGGAAATGTCCTCTTCTCTGAATTTGAACGGTAGCTTAAATCCGCTAAGACTTGTCTGGGTCCCGGGACACCACAGGATCACAGGAAATGAGATCGCCGATGAACTTGCTAGGCGAGGATCAGATGAAGCATTCTCACTACATGAAACAACGCTGAGACTGCCTGTGTCCTTGCTTAGGGCTTCCATCGATGGTTGGACTTCTCGAGAGCACTACACAACACACAGGGTGTAGACAGACCAAACGCATGCTCCCCAATTTCTGTAAGAAATCCGCGGCTTTCTTGTTATCTCTTAACCGAAAAGATTCCAGTCAACTCACCGGCGTACTAACGGGGCAACACAACTTTGCCCAACACCTAAGTGTGCTTGGCCTAAGCGATGAAACCCTCTGCGACGCCTGTTGAGAAGACGATGAAACTGCAGAGCACTTCTTCTGCCATTGTCCCGCCTTTGCTCGGATCAGGTGGCAGTTATTCGGTGCTGATGAGGTGAGAGCTGATGATGTAGGTCTGATGTGATCCCGTGAAATTCCATTAAAAGTAGGTTGCTGCCTGGCACTGTAATGGATCTCCGACAAAAAAAAGGAAATATTGAATTTTTGCCAAGAACGTAGAAAAGCTGATGATAAGGTTTCACTTATCCAAATGATCACCCTACTATGAAGAAACTATATTTAATTACCTCTGTGGATTTCCGAGGACTTCCGCGGGCAAAAGATACCCTACAGACTATCAAACAAAATTAAGATGTTCTCCTTTTTAAGATTCCGTTCACAACAATCAGTGTTTAAAAATCTGAAAAAATCACAAATACTTGGCTTCAATGAGAAGTTTCATTTAAAATTATTTCGAGCATTCTGGCCCTCATGCCCCTAATCTTACCGGCTGTCGACAAAATGTTGGAAGAATGCTTTACGAATTCAGCGAAAAATACAACCTTCGTAAAGGCGAAATAGGATAGGAAACTTTGCAAACAAAATATATCAAAGCCTGGACAAAAACCATGGTTCAGTAGTTGTATTCATCCACTTCAAGAATGGCTTTGACACTTTGAGTCACAAACAAATGTTGAGGCAGCTGATTAATATTTGAATACGTGGTCACAAATTCGTTTCGGTTTGAAGGCTACCCTAGACCAAGTAACAGGCCATTCCAGGTGAAAATTGGTGAGCATGTCAGTGATGAAGAAAAGGTCGACTACGGTGTCGCACAGGGGTCAGAGCTAGGTCCACTTCTTTTCATCATAAACGTCAATGATTTACTTTCGGTGCTTAAGTATAGTACGGGTTATGCCTGTGCAGACGATGCAGCGATGGTAGTTAGTCATAGGAGCGTTGACGAAGCTGTAAGGCTTATGAAATTTGATTTCAATAGAGTCGCTGCTTGCTGTCACAACCATGGATTAATTATCAACGCTCCTAGGACAAGGGTAATGCACATTCACCCGTCACATATTCCCTGAAAACAAATTATGATTAAAATGCACGACGTAGATTGCTTGCACAGAAGAGGATGTGACGGATTAAAAGAAGAAGAAAATAACTGCGCCGGTATGTATGCATAAAAATATCTAGGACTGAAGGTAGACTACAACTTCAAATGGAGCAGAGTCAATCTGTGTACGCACTTTTCCACGTAGACAACCGCAGCACGCCAGCAGTAATCAAACCACGTCAAATATTTAGGCATAATACTGGATAGGAAGCTTAGTTGGAAGCAGAACATTTTAGAAAAAGTAAAGAAAGCTACAATCGAGTTGTATGCATGCAAGAAAGCCCTAGGTAAGAAATGAGGCTTAAAACCAAAGATCGTGAGATGGCTATACACCGCCGTCAAAAGACCCATAATTCTATATGGTGTACCCGTTTGGTGGCCGTTGTTAGGCAAGTCAACTTATGCAAAAAGCGTCCAGAGGATGGCGTGTGTATCAATTACAGGCGCATTACGTACCACTCCAACCGCAGCGCTTGAAACGATATTACACCTCACCCCAACAGACATCTGTGGCAAGCAATTTGCCACAGTGGAGAAACCAAAACGTAGGCCATGCACACATACTTAACTTGTATAACTTTCTTGGCGAATCTACGAACTATCTAACCCCAGTCATGGACTTCAATACTGAATACGGCACCAAAACCCCGAATAGACAAGAATGGGAAACAAACTCGGTGCTAAGCAGTAACAACGCAAAGGAGATCTACACGGACGGGTCTAAGACTGGTAGTGGAGTAGGTGCTGGAATTTTCTCGGAACAACTCCTGTGTGTGTCTTCCAAGCGGAAATTACGGCTATTGGTGAACCCGCTGAATGGAACATGATATCGAGAGAGGATATCGTAATATACACCGATAGTCACGCAGCAAATGAAGACCTCGAATCACCAATTTTAAGATCCTGATTGGTAAGACTCTGTCGCATGTCTCTTAACGAGATATATAGACAATGCAGCCTTATGGTGTGCTTGGTTCCTGATCATATAGATATACCGGGTAACAGCGAAGGAGACGAGCTAGCCAAAAGGGGTACTATAATCAGTGACCCAAGCATTAGCAACATCTCTGTGCCAATAGGTGCATTGAAAACCAAAATATCTGAACTAGCAACCAGCAGGGCTACAGAAAGATGGAGAAACCTTCATACCTGTCAACACCCAAGGAAAACATGGCCCAAAATGGATCTCCGGAAAACTACAGCCATCCTTAGCCTACGCAGCAACAATCTGGGAAACCTAGTAAATGTCGTCACAGGACACTGCGCTATGGGTGGACACGCCGCAAGACTACTGTAGTAGATGCATGGATGAAGAGGAAGAGGAAACCCCCTCACACCTACTATGCAACTGTCCAGCCTTAGCCTCCACAAAGAAGAAAACCCTGGGAGAATATAATCTATGCTCACTAACGGATATACCCGAAAAGGAAGTCCAGAAATTATGGATATTCGTCAAAAAATCGAACTGGTTCCAGAACTGAGCGGCAGGAAGCCGGATGTGGCAACACAATGGACGCTATGGGTCAAAGTGAATCCAATGGGCATACGTTGGAAACCACCATACCTACCTACCTATCTACCTACTTCGGATTGGTGGAATCGCACCTAAAATATGGAACAGTTGCTTAGGGAAGAACGTCGCAAATGCAGTCACTACACTAAGTGCATAGAAGAAAAATAGCCCAAGGAGCTGGACGTAATTGCGAGGATCAGCAAGGGGTAAACTAAATAACACCTTCGCTTAGCACCTCCCAACTATACAATCTTCTGATGGTACTCAACGATCTCCCAATGGAGTTTCACCGACAAAAGATATGGTTAAAAAAATAAAACAAATGTACCCAAATTTTACATAAAAAAAAAATCGTCAAAAGTTTTAGAGATATAGGCTAAAAATGGCAAATCATCGACATACGATTTTTAAAGATCTGAAAACGCAGCTTTGTAGAAATCAAAAATGTCAAATTTAGATGTAAAATTTTCCATTTCGCACATAATTTCGCTGCTGAAATCGACAACTCAACACGAGGCTCTCATCTCAACCTTAATGCTCAGAAACAGCATACACACAGCAGGCATGAGAAGTGGTTGGGTGTGATGCAAGAGATATTGGAGAATTTTGCCTTGTATTAGGTAAATCTGGATGAAGGTATTGTATGTTGTAATGAACAGTTGATTTGGGTTGAAGTTAGAAGGAAATTCAACTGAAATAGTTTGCTTGATATTCAGCAATGCTTCCATAATTTTATTATTCATTCTTTATGCGTCAAAATCTTTCCGGTGCGAGTACACCTCGAACTTGCCCAGTTTAATTTTTTCTTAGATTCCAATAAAGTCTTGGATGCTTAAGACCACAAAAAAGTTGTCTGTATTTAGATTTTGAAAAGGTTGCATGAAGGAAAAGCGAAATGTCATTGTTCCTTTTCCACTTTGTCTTGCCTACTCATGAATTTTGTGCAAGAAATGAGATGACTGACACCCTCAAGCATTCTTACTCCACACATAATACATTTTTCATGCAAAACTTGACGTCACCGTAAAATGACAATTCAATGGGAACTAAATATGAAAAAACGTTGAAGATTATGGGGTACTGAGTGTACTTCTTTTCCTGATGGCGCTACAATGCGAGATGTACCTGGGCTTCAACAAACAAGCCTCTCCAACTGGCACTATCTTTATCCAGCTGCCTCCAAACATGCACGCCAAACTGGCTCAGATCCTTCTCCAGTTGTGAGTGCCATTGGTTTCCTGGGCTTTCTTTATTGCAATGTCCCTATGGCACCGATTCAAAAACTGTTTGGGCTGGCTGCTGACAAATTTGGCATAAATGGCAAAACTGGACATGGCGCTGTATAACTTTTCTCTATTCACGCTATCATATGCGGCCTTGAAATCGACGAATTGGCGACGTGTATCGATCTACATTTCTTTCATTTCTTGAATATTTTTCGGGAACTACTGTAGTGTGAAAATTTGGTCGCTGGTGGACTGAAACCGTCCAAAAGATTTAAGGCGCTGACACAAAATAGCAGAGACGATTTGGCTGACTGCAGACTTAGGACAACGTAGGTCCGTTGTGATATTTTTCGATATTAGAAAGGGTAAACTGTACTGGATCATCTTTAGAATCTTCTAAAGCAATTACGTTCTGCACGAATCGGCATATACGAATAATTTCAGGACTTTGAGTTTAAACCAAATCTTCACTCCTCTATAAATCCAAGAAAAGACTAGAAAGGTGGTTGGTTAATCATCACAACTTTTTCATGGATCTAAGGCGGGGACTGTGACTGTGACCGTTTGGGTTTGTGCGTCGACCCATATGAACTAGACTTTCAAGTCCAGGTTCAAATCAAAGCTCAGGCAACAAATTTTTAAAAAAAAATTGTTCACGGCTACACCTCTTTCGAGTCACTGACAATGCTCTAAGAGTATGTCTACTGTCTAGAAAAAAATTCTCAATCTTGCCGTTCGGAGACGGCATTAAACTGTAGGTCCCCTCCACTCGTGAGAGAATAATAGCACGCAGAACACGAGTGGTTGCTGAGAGGCTAGGCCGAGGTTTACCTCGGGCTGTAGCGCCGCCATTGTTATTATTAATAATAAGGACGGGTTCGTAAAGGTTTTTCGCCACAAACTACAGTGCTCCACAAAAGTCTGCGTACATAGATGAAATTAAGATTACTTTTCCGAAATAGTTATCACTTGTCAATTGTGAATTTTGCATTTTCCAATTGTACGCACTTTTGTAGAGCATACATCTATATGGCGACAGCTCAACCTGAGTGTAAGGCTGATCTGATACGATCCGCAGGTGATGCCGCCGTTCTAATTTTTTTTGCACCGTTTATCGAAAAGCAACGTTCCGTCCTGTGATTATTTCAAACTAAATTTTGGAGAGGCTTCTTCAGTTGGTCAGTCCAACTGTAGTAAACAGTAACGTGCCATGATTGACTCTCTGACGGCATTTAATAAACAAAAAAAAGAACAGCAAGAAAAAAAAACAAAATAAAATGTTGCCCAGGTTAAATTTTAAGTTGCAAAGAAATAATAACCCATCTAACGACGACACCCTCGTGGATATTGGAGCGAGAAAAACACGTGATAACCTTTTTCAGTTGTTCAAGCAACTGATTCTAAATTTGAATAACTAGGATTATGCTCGAAACCCTCTTCCAAAACATGCTTATTATAAGAACCCGAAGTTGAACCATGAACAGGATAGTGGGGGAAATGTCATTCGTGTCATATTTGTCTTTCTCTGAGAGGAAGGTCAACGACGAATCCTAAAGTGTCATTCAAATGAGGCACGAGTCGCGAAAACGGTTTCTCTGAACAAACCACTTTTTGACAAATATCATCCAAGGGGTACACTTTTTGATAACCAGGAGGTGGGTTATAAATTATTCCAGTTTAAAATTCCTGGAAATTACTTTTGAACCAAAAAAACAATATCCGCAAAAAAATCGACCGTACACTTTCCGCAAAAAATTGAATGCCATTGTTCTGCGGTGCTGAGAATTGGCGGCTGCCTGTGGCCAAAACAAAATCATCGTGTGAATGAAATGTCAACATTTGCGAATTTTGTAGTTTGAGCTTCATACAAATGGACAAATTTAGAGAAATAAAGATTTTTCGGCAGCAATGATTGCTCACTAGAGTTCCCAGATTTGACCGAGAAAAAAAGACAAGCTTTGCTTAGGCAACAATTTGAAAGTGGACTATTCGAAGAGAAAACTACAAACCACATCCTTCCTTTTCGATCCATCTGTGTAGAGATGTAAGTACCCGTCAAGGGATCTGAGATTTTTAGTCCAGAAGTCCCTATCCGGCGCGGCGTATAGCAGCATAGATTAGCATTTGTGGACCGAATAAGTAAAGGGGGAGAAGGACGATGTCCAGTGCATCCCAAAGGGTGGTTCTTAGCGCGCCACCTATGCATTAGCAGGCTATCCTTAAGTTGTTATAATGTATGGATCTACATTTCTAGAAAGAGCCATCAGGCTATCACTCCATATGGATAGGCCGTACAATAGGTCATGTTTGGTTGTAGACCCCATTTTTGCCAATAGCTTCCTTACACATTTAAAGGGCAAGTGTGGCCTTTCGGGAGCATTCCAACACATTCGGTCTTCATCTGAGTCTTTTGCCTAGGATATGTCAGAAATATTTGGGGGTGTCCGAGAAAATACACTTGTTGCCGTTGATGGTTGGGAGATTTTATATTTCCTTGTGAGGACGATTTCCGATTTTGGGCGTTAATGCTTAGGCTATTTCTAATTATGAAATACAACATCGTTCAAGTTGCTGTCACAGTGGCTTCGCAGTAGTGCACTCTGTCATCCCAATTTTCCAAGACCTTGTTCATGTTTTCGGGGTGTAGCTCACGGATTTCTTGGACGATATTCGCCTTAAGTGCTTGAATTGTTTCCGGATTATTGGCATAACATTCCCAACAAAAACGAAGTCCAAAGGAATCAAATTGGAGCTCCGAGGTGGCCAATTGACATCGCCAAGACGGCTGATAAAACGATTTGGGAATTTGATGCGCAAAATATCGATTGGGGCATGGGCTGTGTGGCATGGCGCGCCATTCTGCATGAACCAGAGGTCGTCCAGATCCTTTCAGATCAATTTCAGTAAAAATAAGTCGGTTAACATGGCTCTATAACGCTCACCGTTGTCCCAGCTTCATTTTCGAAGAAAAATGGTCCAATCATACCACCACTCCATAATCCGCACCAAACTGTCACTCTCTGTGGATGCATTTTTTTCCGGGTTTTCCGTTTTCCGAGCCCCAGTTGCGGCAATTTTGTTTGTTAACGTAGTCGCCGAGATGATAACGCGCCTCGTCAGAAAAGGTGATTTTTCGCCCAAAATCGTTGTCCAATTCAAGCTGCTCTAAGGCCCAAACTGTGAAGCGATAACGAAGCGGATGGTCACGCGCCCTCAATTGCTGAGTCAATTGCGCCTCGTAGGCGAATAATCCGAGATCTTTTTGCAGAATTCTCCTCAGGCTAGTGCGTGAAGTGTCGAGCTGTTGAAATCGCAGCCGAGTTGATGTTCGTGAATTGAGTCTCACACTCTCGGCCACAGCAGTCACATTCTCATCTGTGTGCACCGTACGACGGTGGGGACCATGAGTTTTGTCCACTAGCATACCAGTCTCACGAACTTTTTGCACAAACTTGCGTACAGCAGTCGCGGTGCGGTGCTTCATTTCGGCCAAAACTTTTTTTTCCTAAAACGCACTGTTTGGGCTGTGCAGCACTCATTTTGGAAATAAGTTTTCAATATTTTAAAAACGTTGCTCAAGCGTAAAGCGACTCATTTCGTTCCGCGGAGGTATGATACTGAATTTCTGTCAAGATTTCGAGCGGGAAACAGCTGTCAGTGTCAAAATAAAATATGATTTAAAGAACAACCACTAGATGGCCCACCCTGTATATGTTACGAGTACCAATCATACTTTCCTCCGACCATATCTTACAGATTAGGTGGTACCAGATCATCTCCAGGTGCTTTAAAGGTTTCAGCAGGCAGACCATCTGCCCCAGCACACTTCAGTCTCAATATTTCTAACTTGACTTCGTTTAAGTCAGGGCACGGAATTCTCGTCTATCATCGTCCAATTTAAGTGGAACTTTCTGTTCAGCGGTATTTGTGTGCTCATCGCCGTTTAACAGTCTGCAAAAATGGTTCTTCCAAATTCTCAGTAACGACTGCGACTCTACTATCAGTTCATCCCTGTTCCCGCAGGCATCTGTCGCCGAGTGACCACCTCGCTTATGCAATTTAACGCCGTTGGATTTGTTTTTATGGGTTTGTGCCAACAAGGCAACAACGTCAGAGGAATTCAGGAAAACTATCGGACGATAAATTCCAACCGGTATGTGTAGGAGAATGGTGGAGAATCTACTTCCAAGAATCGATCACTGCAAACGTGCTCGCGATGGTCAGATGAACGGATGCTTAAATTTAACACGTGCCCTACACCTGCCCAGCACAGCCCGATATTTCAATTATTTTGTTTTATTTAAATACAGAATAGTTACGTCGTTATTGTAAGTACATGTATTTCTTTTTAATCGCTTGGTTTCCATGAATTCAGTTTCAGATATTTCCATGAAATCAGTTGATGTACGAATACGTGTGACGACAAGTGTACCCCCTTGCCAATTTCGCGTGTACTTGCCCATACGTCACATACCTTGACGATATCAAATTCGTCCGCGTATCCCCCTACCTGAACTGCTTCGAAATAGTATCGCCTAATTCAATTTAACGAACTATTCGTTTCGGTATAAAATTGAAGAATTCACACGTTCAGATTCGCATTTCTTGCCGCAAACCGTAAGAAGCATCGCGTGCTCTCAAGTGTTACACGGCATGTCGAATCAGATAGAGTCCTTGAAATGCTAAAATGACGTATCGTTTGGCTTCCTGTGGTGCGTTTTATTGTATTCAATCCCCACCCGCGAGCTTAGGCCGAAATAATCTTCTCTTCAGTGTTTGACTGAGTGTTAAATTTTCGTTTATCGCCGGTCAGCGTGGGTGGTGTTCACACGTTGCCATCAGATGTTTACTCAATTATTCAGTTTCCGTACGACTGTATGTGTAGTTTCTATGAGCTTCTGCTTCACGCTTCTATTGCACTCAAAGCCAGTAGCTTTATGAAAATCACTTATCATCTTGATGTAACTCAATCTTCCGAGATTGAGGGTGATTTCCTTTGTTGATTTTATGATGCTTAAGCGGATCGGCGTGCATGAAGCGAGTCCCCACTTTTATCGCACCATCGAACGTTGCCACATCTGGCGTATCGAATGCATGACTTTCGACATTAAGCATGTGAATCATTTGATTGGAGGCTCGTCTTACCAAAATTTTGAAATTGCCTTATTGCTGTGAGGAAACTTTTATGATCTTGGGCAACTTATCACCGAAATGCGAACAAATTCATGGTATCATGTGTTTTTATGTCGTTAAAAAGGTGGTTTAAAGCTTCCTTAGTGGGGGCATCGTACTCGTGTACAAAGAATTCGCTGAAGGGCTATGGCGAAGGGATGCATTCAGTCTGAACTCTTATTCCACACATTTGATGGAGTGGAGAAAACCATCCTTCCCTTTCGTTCGCTCACGTTGACAATTAAAGCGAGTGATCAGAAGTACATAGTCGACAACCTCTTCAGAGCTAAAATTAACGACCAACATTATGTTTGTTTGCATAAAGCAAACCCATCATCACATATTTCACGATCCACACGAATCTGCAGTAATTAACCACTGACCGGATAGCACTAAAAATGTTTATGTCTTGTGTATCCATTGCTCATCTAATTTACGAGCGCTTCCTGTGCGGCTACTTGGAGTGGAAACATAAGCCAACAAGGCTGACAAAGTTAATGATTTAGAAACAATATTGCAATTACAAGAGAAATGTGCTCAAATGTACTAATTGTTGCCGAAAGAGAGCAGTTTTTGGCAAAGCAAGTCAATTTGAAGTAGCTTTTTATTTCAATATAAATGTCTGATGATGATTTACCTTCGTTACGTTTACTGTCATCATTTGATGCCAATAAAACGAGTGAGGGGGAGGAGATGCCACCAGCAGTTGGTGATGTGCTTCCTCCTTTGGACACCATCATGGCTATAGTTCTTGTCATTCTTTCGGATCTAGTAGTGTTTAACTGACTTCCCCATTTTATGTGACACCTACTGTGCACATCTCTCGGATGTGCTTGAGAATTGTTTTGAACACATTGCCGTATCCTTAAGCTTTTGGGTTGGCCCATCAATTCACTCGGGAGCAAGAATCACTTGAATCAAAATGCCTGAAAGCATCACCTTCTGCATACTTTAAGTGAAGACCAGGCCATGAACATGGCCATGACCGGTGTCACTGTGGATCCTTTTTTCGTTGATTGATTCATTATACAATACAATTGATGCAACTGTTGTTATTGTTAGAGCTTAAAGGGCATCACGATTGAATAAACACAAATTTGAATACGTACTCGCAAAAGCTGAAGGCAACTGAACGGTCTCATTATGCATGACATATTGAACGTATCAATGTTATGCTTATTGCGGTTAACCACGAGGCACTTGTGCAACCGAAAAGTGCACAAAAATGTTTGTTCAAACGAGATTATGTTTTCCCGAAACAATAGTTTGCGATTTTTAAACATCGAATCGAAGTAAAAAAGAAGGTTAATCATGCGACAAATTGGGACACCTTTAAATTACTCAGTTGAATCTACTCAACAAATTCTGAAGGTGATCCAATTTAGCGTCAAAATCAAACGCAAAATCCAGCGCTATTATAGTCGCAAAACAAATTGGTTTCATTTGTGGCAAAAATGTCTTATGGAAAACTTTGAGAGTTAAGGCACACAGGGGATGTTTTAGTTCACATGCCTCTAACATACTGATAAATGATGGGAAAAAAAATTGGAGAGAGTTGTTCAAGAGGTGGTAGCAGTTACTGGGAATGCGTTGCTTGATTTGTCAATAGTATCGATTTGGATAAACACCGATTTTGCTTCTTTACTAAAGATTCAATTTCCTCTTAAGGAGATGGGTTGCAGGGGAATTCAAAGGCGTCGTTTTATGAAACCCGACGTAGGCTCGATGGTTATGTTAAGGATGATTTTGTAGTTTTCCAATAAGTCGTATTTAAATCAGATGTTCATATGCACCGAAAAGTATCTCTACCTCAAGGAATACACTAAAGGGTGAGCCGTACAGTGTTTTTTTTTAATCAGCTTTTTTTGACACACAGCTGTTTCCCGCTCTTGACAGAAAGTCAGAATCATACCTCCGTGGAGCGAAATGAGTCGCCTTACGCTTAAACAACGTTGCTGTGTATCCCAAACAGTGCGTTTTTTGAAAAGAATTTAGGCCGAAATGAAGCACCCACCGCACCGCGACTGCTGTATGCAAGTTTGTGAAAAAAGTTAGTAAGACTGGTATGCCAGTGAACAACACTCATGGTCCCCGCCTTTGTACGGTGCGCACAGATGAGAATGTGGCTGCTGTGACCGAGAGTGTGAAACTCAATTCAGGAACATCAACTCGCCATCGATCTCAACTGCTCAACATTTGACGCACTAGCCTGAAGAGAATTCTGCAAAAAGATTTCGGATTATTCGCTTACAAGGTCCAATTGACTCAGCACGCGACCATGCTAACCGGCTTTCCGCGACCATCCGCTTCGTTATCGCTTCGCAGTTTGGGCCTTCCTTAGAGCGGCTTGAATTGGACAACGAAAAATCATCTGGCGCCTATTCATTTCGGCGGCTACGTTAACAAACAAAATTGCCGCATCGCATCGGTTCGGAAAACCCGCACGTTAGTCTCGAGAAGACTGGAGTGGTGGCTTCATTGGACCATTTTTCTTCGAAAATGAGGCTGGGAACAACGTTTTGGTCAACGGTAGAGCCATGCTGACCGGCTATTTTTTTACTGAAATTGAAGACATGGATCTGGACGACCTCTTGTTCATGAAGGATGGCGCCTCATGCTACGCAGCCCATGCTACAATCGACATTTTGCGCACCAAATTCCCAAATAGTGTTATCAGCCGTCTTGGCGATGTCAATTGTCCGCCTCGGAGCTACGATTTGACCCCTTTGGACTTTCTTTTTTCTGGGGAACCGTGAAGGACCGATGTTATGCCAACAATCCGGAAGCGATTTAATCACTTAAGGCCAATATTGTTAAAGCAATCCGTGAGCTACAGCCTGAAACTATCGACAACGTCTTGGAAACGGAATGACGGAATGCGCTACTGCAAAGCCAGCCAAGGCGGAGACATGAATGACGTTGTATTTCATAATGGGAATGTTTGTTCTTTCTAATAAAGCCGTAACAAATGAAAAAAAATTGAATGTTGTTAATTTTATTGCATTTTTAAAAAGAAACTTGTTTTTGGCCCACCCTGTATTTTATAATTTCGGTGTGTCTGACTGTCCGCCCGTCTGTCTGTCAAACTTTTTAGTCTCCGACGTTTATTAAGATATCGGCATGAAATTCCGGAATTAAATAGTTTAGGCCTTGAAATAATTAAAAAAATGTGGCCATTTGGGAGTGGCTCCCGCATAGGTGAAGTCGTTATGGATTTTGAAACATTAACGCACCCTCTCCGGTGATATATCAACCAACAGCAATGTGCAAACAGCAGGCATGAGCACTGATTGATGGAAGGAATTTTCTGTGTTAATTTAACTGAAATAGTTTGAACTCGTCGCCTGATATTCAGAAATGCTTCCATAAAAAAGTATTTATGCCACGGAACCTTCCCCGTGCGAGTACAACTCGCAACTCGTGCCATTGCAATTTTAATCCTCTTTATGGAAATATCCCTTTTTTCAACACTCAACCAAAAAAAATTTACAATTTTAAGAGCAAATGTCAAAGTTATTCAATCCAAAAGCTTTCTCGTTGCGGATTCTACTAATAAAAGAACGAACGATTTTGGAAATCCCGCAGCGAAATTTGTCCCGTGAAAAAGCATTTTCCAGTCAAAAGAAAACAACCACAAAAATATAGATGTTGCCATTAATCAGTGTTATCGCACAGCAAACAGGTGCCCTAAAACACATTTTCATCGCAGCTCATGAAGCTGAAGCAGGGTATACTTCATTTGGGAAACGTGGTAAGAGGAGAGCAGTCAATATTGAAAGTAAAGTATACAACACCCCTCAAATATTTGGATAATACACTTATGTAAAGACCAAAAGCCAAGGCGAAAAATCACATCACTAATTAAACCCTCCCGTCAGATTGCACTTTCCGATGGATATTTCACCTTGAGTTTAAATCAATAACGACCTTGGAAAAAACACCCCCACCAGCATCGGAAATTTTAAAAATAATTCAACTACGGTGGGAGCGGAGCGAAAACTTAAGAAAGAAATGATTGAAATGATATCTGAAAGCACATTGTTCTCGGATATTTCATTTATAGAAGGGACGCATCATTGACCATAAAGTCAAGCGTAAACTGAGACTCTACATCAAGAACTACTATGTTCCTGTTTGGCTGCCATTTCGATATTGATGACATTTGCCACTTGGCATTTGACAGTCACAGAGATTGATCGATAACGTGTTGAAATTATTAAATAAATTTATTTAAACGGAGGATGAAAGGGCGTTATGAACGACGAAGCGCATTTCGACTTGTCGGGATATGGTAGTAAACAGAAGTTATCGAAGTTGATAAATTGATACGCAAGAGACAGCCACACCCCCGTAGAGTAACTTCACAGCGCCCAATTTGTTCCTGGTCGTTTCTCTTTGAGGATGTTAAAGGAAATCGTGCTTCAGGTTCTGGTACATGTTAGAAAACTTACTTGTGCCCCAATTGGATGAATTAGGACTACACACCATGTGGTTTCATGAAGATGGTCCGACATAACACACAGCCCCATTTCCTCCCACGGGGGTGCTTGAAGGAATAGGTGCACACCAAAAAACAAACCACATCATTTTTGTTGAAGTATCAAAATCAACTTTAGAGAGCTGGCCTTTGCTTCAGGGCCTGAGCCGGCCACTTGATCGACTTCATATTTCTTTCGTTATGCTTAATGCCATATGTTTAGCCAATAAAATATAAAGAACAAAAGAGTTATTAAAAAACCTGCAACAGAAGTTCTATTATTGGCTTACATTAGCTTCGACTTGGGCGGCCATATTAAATTTGCTTGGGTACCAGAGCAGGGGGTGAAAATCATTTTCCAACAGCCTTCCAAGGCGAATAAAACTAATCAGAAAAGTAAAACGTCGCTTGACAAAATATTAAGCACATGATAAGGTTCTTATTTTTCCACCAGGTTGAGATTTGGTGTCAACTCATATATTTTTTTGTTATTTTTGAGTTTTTGCTGGTGGAATTACTTTTTACCATGAAGCGTATCAATTCTTCAGAGAAGAAGAATGTATACAAATTTTTTTTTATAAGAGTAGGAAAAATCTCCAGAAGAGTGTCAATAATTTAGGACGATGCTCCCTGTAAGTCATATCATGGTAAACCGCCCAAAATCTCGACCAAGTGGACATAAACAACAAATTCTAATGTTCCTAATAGAAATGTGGACGCCGCGGCGTAGTGGGTAGGTGCGTCGACTCCTACGATCGAGGTCTTCGGTTCGAATCTCGAAAAAAAACATCAAACATTTTTTCACGGCTCCACCTCTTTCGAGTCACTGACAACGCTCGAAGAGTATAACTGTCTAGGAAAAGCTTCTCAATCTCGCCGGTCGGAGTCGGCATTAAACTGTAGGCCCCCTCCACTCGTGAAAGAACAATAGCACGCACAACACGAGTGGTTGCTGAGAAGCTAGGCCCAGGTCCACCTCGGACTGTAGCGCCGCCATTATTATATTATTAATCGAAATGTTAGGCCTACTATAGCATTCCACAAATAATTTAAGGAAATACAAAATGGAGAATAAAATGTTAATAAGTAAACACTCGTATGAATTCTGACGTAGACACACATCAGAAATTTTTGTAAATTGCTTTGCAAAGACGAGATTTAGTGATATAGTAATATATATATTTAACTAGAGTATCAAGCGTGCTTCGCTACACCCTCTCTGAAGGGCGTCTTTCCTATTTTTTCCAGGGGATCTAATTTTTCCCGGTGTTCTTTACATGTGTGAAGAATTTCATATTTCCCCGTCGAATGTTTGCTGAGAGATGCGAATTTCTGTTTTTCCTATAGCCTATGAACCATTTGTGATCAATGCTAATAGCGTCAAAAATTGCGTAAGGATCGGTGCAATTGTTTAGAAAATTATCCCATACATACAAACGAACCTTCTGATTTGAAGTGACTGTGTGTCGTCTACTTTCGCTTAGGCATGATGAATATGCAACTCTGAATAAGGACATAGGTTGCATAAATCGAATTCTTATAAATCAAAATGCATAAAAATAAACTGGGCAAATGCGAGTTGTACTCGCACGGCAAAGGTTCCGTCGCATAAATATTTGTTGATGGAAGCATTTTTGAATATCGGGTGAAGAATTCAAGTTATTTGAGTAAAATTTTCTTCTAACTTATATATGTATATCCAATCACTGCTCATGCCTGCGGTGTGTACATTGCTGTTGGGCATTTAGGGGTTGAAATGAATGGAATGTGAGAGGTAACACTCATAATCGTTTTGAGTCGTCGATCTTCTTCTTCTTCTTGGGGCGCTACATTCCGAGGGGGACATGGGTGTCACTAAACATGCCTCTCCAGCCAGCACGATCTCTCGCCAGCTGTCTCCAGTTTTGCACACCAAGCCGAACGAGGTTCCCCTCGACTTGTGTGTGCCACCTTGTTCGTGGACGTCCTCTGTTGCGTTGTCCCACAGGCTCAGAGTCGAAGACTCTTCGGGCCGGAGCTACGTTGTCCATACGCTATACATGGCCTAGCCATCATAGGCGTTGGATCCGTAGACGCCTGGCTAGACTCATGTCGCTGTACAGCCCATATAGTTCGTGGTTGAACCTTCTCCTCCAAATGCCCTCAACGCAAACAGGACCAAAGATCGCGCGCAGAACTTTTCTTTCGAAAAGACCAATACACTGTTCATCCGCTTGGGATATTGTCCATGCCTCTGCGGACTGGGATGATCAAGGTCTTGTATAGAATCAGCTTAGTCTTCCGAGAGAGGGCTCTACTACTCAATTGCCTTTTGAGCCAAAAAAAAAACAGCGGTTGGCAAGAGTTATTCAGCGTTTGATATCGGTACTGATGTTGTTTATACTGTTTACTGCGGAGTCAAGGTAGACGAAGTCCTTAACTACCTCAAAGTTGTCACCTGCCTATGGTGACGTTCTGACCAAGTCGTCGATGCTGTGCGTCCTTTCTCGATGACAGCATATACTTGGTTTTACCCTCTTTTACCGCCAGACCCATTTTAGCCGCTTCCGTTTCAATGCCAGCAAACGCATCATTGAGGGCTCGCTGTGTTCGCCCAATCACGTCGCTGTCATCCACGTAGGTTAGCAGTTGAACAAACTTTTGAAAGATCGTGCCTCTTGTGTTGGCCAGTCAGTTTTGCACGATCTTCTCAAGAACGATGTTAAAGAAATCACATCGTCGATCACAGCATGGAATTGTCATTGGTCAACGTCAACGTAGCAATTTTTTTGTCGCGCACCAATTAAAGGTTACATTTACAAATCTACGCAAAGTACTTAATTTTTTATACGATTTCAAAAATCATTTATTTTTTGTAAACTAGAAATACCGACTTTTCAGAAAATATATATAGGATGTTATGGATTTGAAGAGAAACTTTAATAAATTTGAAGAAATTGCTTGGTTTCACTTCTAGTTCCAAAGAAATTTAAGAACAAATAATTCATGACGAATTTTGATATGGAGGGTCTCTTCGAAATTTTCGTGTATGCATATATCACACTTAACTCCACCCTACGTGATATGACGTGGCGTCGAAAGACGTGAGATGGCATAGAATGACGTGACGTAATGCGACATGAAATGAGATGACGTGATGCGAAGTTACGTGACATCACCTCACGTCACCTCACGTCACCCTCACGTCAACTCACGTCACCCTCACGTCACCTCATGTCACCTCACGTTAAACTCATGTCACCTCACGTCACCCTCACGCCACCTCACGTCACCCTCACGTCACGTCACGTTAAACTCACGTCACCTCACGCCACCCTCGCGTCACCTCACGTTAAACTCACGTCACCTCACGTCACGCTCACGTCACCCTCACGCTACCTCACGTCACCCTCACGCCACCTCGCGTCACCTCACGTCACGCTTACGTCACCCTCACGTCACCTCACGTCACCCTCACGCTACCTCACGTCACCCTCACGCTACCTCACGTCACCTCACGTCACCCTCACGTCACCCTCACGCTACCTCACGTCACGCTCACCTCACGTCACGCTCACGTCACCTCACGTCACCCTCACGCCTTCTCACGTCACCCTCACATCACCTCACGTTAAACTCACATCACCTCACGCCACCCTCACGTCACCTCACATTACACTCACGTCACCTCACGTCACCTCACGTCACCCTCACGTCACCCTCACGTCACGTCACGTTAAACTCACGTCACCTCACGTCACCCTCATGTCACCTCACATCACCCTCACGTCAATTCACATTAAACTCACGTCATCTCACGTCACGTCACGGCACGTTACGTCATGTCATGTCATGTCGTCATGTCACGTCATATCACGTCATATCACGTCACGTCACCTCATATCACGTCATATAATATCACATATTACGTATCATCACGCCATGTCACATAATTCCGCGCCAAGTCACATCACATAAGGTAGTATTAAGCGTGATATATGCGTACACGAAAATTTCGAAGAGACCCTCCGTATCAAAATTCGTCAATGAATTATTTCTTCTTAATTTTCTTTTGAACTAGAAGTGAAACCAACCAATTTCTTCAAATTCATTGAAGTTTGTTTTCAAAGGCATAACATCCTATATAAATTCTGAAAAGTCTATATTTCTAGTTTACAAAAAATAAATAATTTTTGAAATCGTATAAAAAATTGTGTACTTTGCGTAGATTTATAAATGTAACCTCTAATTGGTGCACGAAAAAACAAATGCAAGTTTCAATATAATTACATATAGTGGCAAATAATTGTCTTCAATGACTGTGTAAAACAGTTGGCATTAGTTCAATTTAAATACTAAATTAATTGAAAATTTAATGAATTAATTGTACGTATGAAGCTGATATTTCAATTGTCGGGTACGCTTTCGTTTTCACAAATTTTACAAATCTTTGACGTTAGGCAAAAAGGTCTTAAATCGGAAACTGCAGTTTTTCATAAAACCAAATTGAAAATAGATTCATTATTTGCAAATCGGGATTAAATGTATTCCAAAAAAAAAAACTGGGCAAGTAAGAGTTGAACTCGCACGGGGAAGGTCGCATAATATTGATGGATTATTTCTAAATATCAAACGACATTGCCAAACTATTTAAGTTGAATTTTCTTCTAACTTCAACCCAAATCAACGCTTCATTCATACATTCATAGATCCAATCAAACAATCATTCATCCATACACATACCTATACCTCTGTCGAAGTTTATCCAACACAGAAAATCCCTTCCATCATACACATACCTAGTCACTGCTCATTCCTGCGGTGTGTGTGTTCATTTCTGTTGGGCATTTAGGGGTGAGATCGAAAAGATAACACTCATCAACGAATGGAGTTGTCGAACACAGCATGAAATTTATGTGTGAAAATGAAAAGATATTTTGAAATTTATCATTTCTTAATGCTTACATTGATGTCTTCAAAACTGCGTTTTCACATCTTCAAAATTCGTATGTCGATGATTGACCGTTTTTGGCCAATATCTCTAAAACCATTAGGGCCAGAATGCTCGAAATTGTTTTAAATGAAAGTACTCAATGAAGTCAAGTTTTTGTGATTTTTTCAGATTTTTAAACACTTTGGTTTAGAAATAGAAGGGGGGACGCATTTAAAAAAACTTTGGGGCTCCATATTTTCCAAACGGTATTTTGGATAAAAAAGTGTTGAAAGGAACCTCCACCTCATTTCGAAAGATCTGTCGATTGATATATATTTCGATGGGTTGCGACAATTTTTCAAAATTAATGTCAACTTCACCTGTACTGGAGCCACCCCCAAATGGCCCCACTTTTTAAAATCGCTGCATGGGCAATGACATCTAGGTCTGAAGTACCTAATTCCAAAATTTCATGCCTATATCTTCATAAACTTCGGAGATAAAAAAGTGTGACAGACACGACGGACGGACGGACGGACACACCGAAATTATAAAAAAGCTGAAGTCACTCTTAACAGCATCCTCTTCATGCCTGCAAACTTTCATTGAAATTGCTCCAGCCGTTTCGGAGATTAGCCCGAACAATCAGACAGACAGACACTACGATTTTATTAACATAGATTTGCAGACACACACATCTTTGCCTCAATCATTCAATTATTCGCATACCATACGCGCGAATAAAATGTGCACATGTACGTTTGTGTTTAAACGATAAAAAAATAAAAAAGTGTGACAGACACGACGGACGGACGGACGGACGGACGGACGGACACACCGAAATTATAAAGGTTCCGTTTTTGTAGACGGAACCTTAATTAAGCTAATTGTTTTATGATGATTAGCTACAAGTTTGAAAAAAAAAAAAACAGATTTATGCGGCAAAACTATTTTTGTTCAATAAAAACCAAAAAAATCAAATGCGACTCTTACCGATTACATCCGTTCACAATGCTAGTTCGATGAAAAAGAACCTTAACATGATCACTCACTGACAGCTGTCAATGTGTATGAGTGTATGCGCTAGTATGTGTATTTGCCGTGTGTATGACATCAGCACACAGTATACATACAGCACACGCTCATAGGCGCCTACCTATTCGTTGTTGTTTTTTTTATAAGGACCAAATCAGATGTTGACATAAAAGTAATAATTCACGAACGCATCCGTTCGTGTAAACTTTTAAACTATAGGTCCCCTCCACTCGTGAGAGAACAATAGCACGCACAACACGAGTGGTTGTTGAGAAGCTAGGCCCAGGTCCATCTCGGACTGTAGCGACGCCATTATTATTATTTTTTTTTTCGGAGTATTTTTGAAACACTACTGGAGCACTCAGACTCAAAACAGGTCCATTGTACTGCCATGTAACAACCTGTTGCCGTTAATTTGATCCCAACGGCAAATGGTGGCTGGACCAGATTCGATTTCACTGGGATGCGGACCTGGGACCCCTCGAACTTGAGACAGGCACTTAATCAACTGCGCCATCCAGTCGTATATTATTATTATTATTTTAAGAAGTTTTAAGTAGTCGTGATACATCCTTGAAACATTTATTTATTTGCTAGTGTAAATAGTAAATCCCTCTCACGAGTGGAGGGAACCTACAGTTTAGTGCCGACTCCGAACGGCGATTTGGAGAAGCTTTTTCTAGACAGTTATACTATTTAAACATTGTCAGTGACTCGAAAGAGGTGGGGTCGTGCCAAAATGTTAGGTGTTTTATTGAGACTCGAATCTTAGACCTCGAGCGTAGGAGTTGACGCATCCACTACGCCACGACGCCCACCGAACTTGATAACATACAAATTTATGAAAGAAAACTACTGAAAGAATTTATCACTGAATTCTGCAAAATCCAGAAAAAAAAGTTCCGAAAAAATCCAAATTGGAGAAGGCCATTGAATATGAAGGTGGAATGTTGTTTAGAATGTGTTTGTATTGAGTTATGAATGCAAATTCAATTTCTTTCTGTAGAATGTCAGTTGTATGCTGAAATGAACTTTAGACTTTGACACTAATGGTCAAACGTCGTGATGAGAGTGTTAAGGTATGGGGATGTATGGTTTCCTCTGAAGTGAAACATTTCTCTGGAATGTACACATCTCTATAAATATCTTTGCATAAGAATTTATTTACTGAATTTCCTTCAAAATTAAGGAAGAATTTCCTTCAAAATTAGAAGGAAAATAAGGTTCACTACTTTATATACAACAACATAATTGACAAACAAACAAACTTGTGGCCATGCTCAAAAGAAAATTCAAGAAATCTAGGAACAGAAGATTCCCACGGTTTTATTTAAACTTAAGTATCAATTCCCACCCACCTTTGAACTGAAGAATGCCTCCCAACTTCTTACGACCGACGAATTTGAGACAAGCATTTCAGATGATCAACCGGTTTGTAATTTGTTCTCAAACCCACAGCCACAGATCTTCTTCGAAAAAATAAACCTAAATTTGTCGCTGCGTCGTGGAACTTATTGAATAATTCAATTTGATCATAAACCCAATTTCGTAACACTTTGCTGGAGATTCTTTTCATTTTATAATTAATTAACTTCCCTTAACCAAACTCCACCAGCATACCAGTACACCCGCATCGTATCGTTACCTTCACCGTGTTTCACTGTGACTTGGGAATTAATTTCTCTCAGTTCGGTATTTACTCTTCGAGAAACCCTTTGTATGTGCTGCCACTGCGAAACAAATTAAATTCACTCCTGTCACTAAAAATAACGGTATTCCAAAAACTCTGGGGACTTATTAAAATGTTCTCTGGTGACAAGAAATTGTTTTTGTTTATTCATTTTTGGAAATAAAACCGGCTCGCCCGACGCGAAATTCTGTCATAAAAATCAAGATAACTTTAAACACACCTTACTTTTTGGACAACGAGTGGTTTTGTTAATGAAAGTGAATAAGTTCCAGGGTTTAGGAGACAATACATCTCTCCACAGGGTATTTTATTTTTTTACATCTTTCAGAAGTATTTTTCGTCCTCATTTCTAGTATGAGAATAAAATCTCTAGCTTTGATATAAAATCCTTCAAATGACTGTCGATGCGTTCTTTTATCACATGCTCGCCTAAAAAATAGACGAACTTTTTCTCAGGAATGATAATGGACGAAGAGGTGGGGCATCATGCAGTGTGGTTCTAGAACTTCCGAACTGTTGGAAACCTGCACCGGATTTCGAAAAAGAGATGCGCGATCGTGTGACTTCTTCAATCTAGTTCTGGAGAAGACAGTGCGGTGGGCAGGTGTAAACACTGAGGCCATCATCATCATTGTCTTCAGTGACCCGCATGTTTCATCAAAGGGTCGCGGGGGTAACTAACTAACACACACACGAGATATTTCCAGGCCATTCGATCCGCCGCCATCGACTGCAACTCATCAGAAGCTATGCCCAAGCGCAACCAGGCGAGTGTTTGGACTTGGTCCAACCATCACGTCCTGGGTCTGCCAACCGGTCGTCTACCTGATGGAATCGCATTAAAAGCCCGCCTCGGAAGTCGTGATGATGGGGACATTCGCGCCACGTGACCAAACCATCGAAGATACAGCACTTTCCGTTCGAAGAAGCAGCTGCCCAACGTTGTGTTCTTCGCGTACTGCCGTGTTTTTCACCCTATCCCGGCGAGTAGTTCCCACAACAGCATGAAGAAATCTCATCTCGGCAGCTTGTATTCGCGATCTTATTCTTTCGATCGGAGGGCATTATCTTCTTCAAATCGGTCCAGCTGTTGGGTTACGCAGACGACATCGAAATTGTCGAGCGATCCCAGCGAGCTGTTGCGTTGTAGCAGCAATCACGGCGATTTGAAGAATTGGCGAAACCAGCTGATCTTAGGATAAATGAAGTACATGCTGTCGAGTAAAAATCGAGCCGTTGAACGTCGTCTAGGACAAAACGTCACAATTGGCGGCTAAAATGTTGACGTAGTCAAGGAGATTGTCTACTTCGGGATAAACGTGAACTCTAGGTTCAGTTAGGTTAGGGGACTGCTAGAGAATTCACCAGCACACCAACATGGTCTAGTTGGTCCATTGTGATACCCACTGTCAGACTACTACCACTGATCGACCGCTCCAGTGATTGTGTCGTTAATTTGATCCCAACGGGTGATTGTGACAAATTTGAAAAAACAGATAAGAGCGTATTAACTTTGCTTTCACTGGGATTCGAACCTGGGAACGTGAACTCTACAAACGACATCTTGTTGGAGATCTGATGTAGAAACTGGGCAGCCTCTGCTACTTCGCTTTATCAAAACAACTTGGGTCAAAACTCCTGACTCGAAGGATGATGCGAAGGATGAATAAAACTTTAATCCTTCCAGTCTTGCTGTATGAAGCCGGAAGCTGAACGATAAGCCGAGCTAATTCTTGGCACCTTCGAAAGAAAAGTACTACATCGGGTATTTGGTTCTTTCTGCGAGGAGAGCACGTTGAAAAAAAAGACAAACTCTAGATGTAAGCTGAACAAATATGTGGACATAGTCCGGATGGCAAGAGTCTCGGCCACATCGGGCGAATGAAAATCAAGGCTTCAGCCAAGAGGGTCCTCGAATCCGAGCCTCCTGGTTCGAGAAGGACAGGAACCTTTGGTATGAAGACCTAGTGATCGCGGACACAACTTCATTTTGATGATTGGGAGCACCATGTCTGGGACCGTCAGCAATGGAAGGTGGCAATTGCTCAGGATCACACCTTTCAGGGTCGGTGATAAGTAAGTAAGTATTGTTCCCTTACGTGTGGAGGGGACGTACACTTTTATGCCAAACCCGAACGATAAAATTTGAGAAGCCTGAAAATTGTCAGCGACTAAGAAGAGCTGTTGCCATGAATGTAATTATTAAAGAATAGAAAATTCTTATTGTACAGCGATGCTTACTAACAAATAAATTAAATGAAATGAAATGAACTGTAAAAGTTGTGCTCGGGGATCGAACCACAGGCGCTCAGTTTAGGAGTTAACGCACCTTCCCACAACGCTACTGCAGCCACTGTCTATGTTTGCATAAGCATAGACTTAATTAATTTACATGCACTTTCAACAGGAATCCTGTCTTTCTATGTACAACCATAACCATGATATCGGATTGAATCTCGTTGGTCACGAAAACCTGGATCTGATAAAGCGAACCACACCGAATCAGGAAAGAACATCCCAACACCATTACTTAACCGCCCTCATGTTTAATCATTTTCTGGTGCAACGATTGTGCAACCCCCTTCCTTTCAGCCTTCGAACATTGCTTTACAATCGGAGCTGAATAAATTAATTTTTATTTCATCACTTCGCAAAATGTTCCGAAGTCGTTCGCCTGAATGGTATTGGAGACCATGTGCGAACCTCATTACGTACCTATATTTCTGATCTGCTATGTATCTACTTGTCCGAATAATTCCCTGTCAGTCTTCTTACAATAATCAGCACAGCAGGCGAAAAATTACTCTTAATAACATCGTTTTAATTAAGGATAATAATACATGGAGCAGACGTTAAATAAAAAACACAAAAGACAATTAAGTTGGAATGGAATGGAAATGGAATGGAAAATTGAACAACATATATTGACGAGTTTTAATAAAGTGACCATTTTACCAGACGAAGAGTATCCTTACTGCTTTTAAGGATAGGGTTAAGTTCTTTAGCGTAATAGTAGGTAATGGACTCTTTTGGAGTACGACATATCGATACAGTATGTGTAAGTTATTGTTGCGCATTTACGAGTTGAATAGATGTGGAATAGTTTTGATCGGTAATTCGATTACTCGCTTGGCAACGTCTGGAGGTCCAACCATCTCTCCACGTCTCTCAAGCTTCGGATAATTTAATTCCAACGTATCCGTACTGCTCTACATTTCGAGACTAGGAAAACAACCACCAGCATTGTTCATAAGCGTCAGGTCTTTGTCAACAATTGTTTTTTTTTTTTGTCGTAGGTTTTTGTCACACTACACTGGAGCACTCAGACTCATAAACTGGTCCATTGTAGTACCAGGCAGCAACCTACTTTTACTTAAATTTCATGGTCTTCCAAAGGAAGACCAGCAGGCGCTTCTGTGAAGAGGAGCTTACATCATCAACTCCCACCTCATCAGCACCGGATAACTGGCAGAGGAAGTGCTCTGCAGTGTTATCGTCTTCTCCACAGGCGTAGCGGAGGGTTTTATCACTTAGGCCAAGCACACTTATGTGTTTGGCGAAGGTGTAGTGCCCCGTTAGTACGCCAATAAGTTGTCTGCAGTCTTTTCTGTTAAGAGATAACAAGAAAGCCGCGGATTTCTTACAGACGTTGGGGAGCATGCGCTTGGTCTGTCTACATCCTGGAGAGTCATGCCACCTGCGGTTGTGCTCTCGAGAAGTCCAACCATCGATGTAAGCCCTAACCAAGGACGAGGACAGTCCCAGCGTAGGTTAGGTCCTGAGAATGCCTCATCTGATCATCGCCTAGCAAGTTTATCAGTGATCTCATTTCCCGTGATCCCGTAGTGCCCCGGGACCCAGACGAGTCTTAGCGAATTTAAGCTACCGATCAAATTCAGAGAAGACTTGCATTCCTGAACTATCCTGGAAGTGGTTAAAGGGTTGAGCAAGGCCTTAAGCACAGCTTGGCTGTCGCTACAGACACAAATACTTCGCCCCTTCCACCTATTCTTCACAATATAGCTCGTAGCCGTTAGGATCGCATAGGTTTCCGCTTGGACAACAATTGCTTGAGACGAATTCTAAAGGTCTTCCAGCCGGAATGGATCACGAACGGAGAGCTGCTTCGCAGAGCTTTGCAGAAACCCATCGCAGCAGCGATCCAACGTCGAAAGTGGAACTGGACAGGCCATGCGTAAGCCGCAAACGGATATTGCAAGGATGGCCCTTACTTGGACCCCACAAGGAGTGCTCAGGTCGTCCACATTTAACTTAGAGACGGACCGTGGAGAAGGAGTATCGGCAAGCCGACAAATCTTGGTCGGAAGCGACTAGGCTGGCCCAAGACAGAGCCGCGTGGAGGTCGTTCGCCGAATACCTGTTTCCGCTATGTGCTCCTTAGGAGCAACAATAGCACGCACAACACGAGTGGTTGCTGGGAAGCTAGGCCCAGGTCCACCTCGGACTGTAGCGCCGCCATTATTATTATTATTATTAATTATTACAGTCCACCCAAAGATCTCCAAATTCTTTAGAGCTGATCCCTTCCGTTACTGTATTTGTTTCTTAAGAAATTGTTCAGAGAAACAAAGAATTTTACATCACACCAGTTTCCCAAATTTGGTACAGAAATAGGACAAAATTTGGCACCAGACAAGCCGGGGCTGCTATTTTTGAACCAAGATTCAAAAAATTCATTGCATTCGGTAATGCAGTCACCATCCCCCAGGTAAAGGTCTGGACAGCGACAACGGCACAGTCTTGACTAGTCTATGACTGTTTTAACAACGACGTGATCACAATCGGTTGAACATCTGTCCAAAAAAGATTGTCTGGCAAACAGAGGCGCAACCCATCTTTTCGTTGCACTGCAGCTGTTCCCTGGTTTCTTTCTGCCACCAAAAGGAGGTAGTTAACTACAAGGTGCAAGATGAAGAAGCAACAAGTTCTTGGACCAATTCATTTGTGGTGATGTATTCCAAAGTCTACTTGGATTAGAAAGAAAATACCTTCAAACCCTTGCAGGCTATTTCACTGGTCACAGTAGTTTTAGGCTCAATTCGTAGACGTCACTCAAATGCGCATCGCGTAATCATCACTGCCTATGTAATGCGATGAATTTCTCGGTTCTCTCTGTGAATGAATGAATTTCTCGGTGAACTTAAGAAATATCACTATTGCAGAATGAAAAGGAATAAGATAACATAACAATTCTCTGGCTATGACTATGTCCAGAGAACGTGTTTGTCACATATTGAATCAAAATATGGGAAGAGTCCACTGAACCAGCTAAGATATTTGGATATATAGATATATGGTCCCGTCTGCGAGGAAGGCGAATGGAGGAGAAGACATAACCGCGAACTCTATAAGCTGTACCAAGATGTGGATGCAGCCCGGAAAACAAAAATCCGTCAACTGCACTAGCTTGACCGCATCGAGCGCATGAACAACAACGCTCCAGCTAAGAGGGTCTTCGAATCCGAGCCACCTAGTTCGAGAAGGAGAGGGAGACCGAACCTCCGGTATAAAGACCAAGTCATCGCAGACACCAAGACAGCTTGGTCTTGATGACTGGAAGCAGCGTGCCAAGAAGCGTCAACGACGGAAGGCAGCGATAGCTCAGGTTCGGACCCTCCGTGGATAGTAGGCCTGTTAAATGAGTAAGTAAGTAAACTGAGTCAGCGTTGGGCAACGCGTTTTTTGACGTAAGACCAAAAATGTGATCGAATAAACATTTCGCACGCTGTGTTGGCGAAGTTTTGGGACAACAAATTAGAGTTTGGTATCGATCAAATATTGTGAACGAAACTCGGATACACCATTATACCCCAGAAACCAAAAAAAAACTGTGAAAGCAAGTAGACTGCAAAGGGAAAGTCGGTTTCAGAAAAGAAAACATTGTTTCTTTTTGGCTATTTTTTGGAACAGTCATAGAATAATCTTAAACGTTAATCTTTAACCTTTCCACGAGCATACTACGCATCAAATACAAACCGAAACAGAAATTGAGGAAAAACAGAAACATTTGAAAGGAAAAAAAAGCGCCGTCTCAAATCTCACCGGCTGCCATGATGAAAATCCAGGAATTTACGGTTGAAGTTCCACCTTCCACTCTCCTCACTCACCAGATTTAGCCACAGGCACGTTAGCTAAACGTTGAGAGATTTTCGTCAAAAGGGGATGTCATCACATTCGTAAACAAATATTTTTCAGAAAAAGACTCCAAGAGATGGGATCATCGCTGGGAGAAGTCTTTAGTCTTTCAAGGAGGCTATGTGAAGGAGAGTATGGAAATGTTGATGCCATAAAAGTCAAGGACGCCAAAGAGACTTTAAAACTCAATAAACCGTTTAGCAGCGCACATTCTACCCACTTTCATACAACCAACGACTGTACAAATAGGTCATAAGAGCATCAAAATTTGTAGACATTTTTGGACAATCTGAGGAAACTATGTCTATATGCCTAATTCTTCGGTATCCAACTTTTACTTCTGGCAGATCTGAAATTTTATAAAAATAAACTGAAACTCGCACGAGGAAAGTTCCGTCGCATAAATATTCTTAAGATTTTCACAATTCACATGTCTACGTTTTACAGCTTTTGGCCCGTATCTATTTGGGCGAGAACGCGCGAAGATGTTTCAAGAATAGCATAAGAAAGTACTGATTGAACCCAAGGTTATTTGATTTTTTCAAATTTTTAGAAACTTTGGCTTAGAAATGCGAGGGGGCGACATATTAAAACCAACTTTGGAGCTACATATTTTTCAAACGATACACTGGATCGAAAAGTGTTAAGAGAAACCTCAACCTCATTTCAAAAGATCTGTCGGTAGATATACATATCACTCGATGGTGTGCGTCGCTGTTTTTCCAAATGGCTCCATTTTTTAAATTTGCATGCATAAAAAATGATTTCTAGGCCTAAAGTACATACTTAATTCCAAAATTTCATGCCGATATCTTTGTACATGTAGGAGATAAAAAAGTGTGATAGATAGATAGATAGGACGAATGGACGGGCACTCCGAAATTATAAAGGTTCCGTTTTTGTAGACAGAACCTTAAAAAGAACTAATTTCACAGGAAGTTACTAAACCCTATCCTCTTCTTCTTCGTTTGGTGCCACAGTCCGGAGTGGACCTAGGCCTCAACCAAAATGCCTCTCCAGCTGGATCGATCTTTCGCTTGTTGTCTCCGACTTCGCACACCAAATTGGTTGAGATCCCTCTCCCCTTGTGTGCGCCACCGTAGTTATGCCCCTGTTGAATTGTTACAAGCTCAGACTCGAAGATTCTCCGGGCCGGTGCGGTGTTGTCCATGTGCTCTACACGGCCTATTCATCTAAGGTGTTGGATCTGTAGACGCCTGGGTAGAGTCATGTCACTTTATAGCCCATACAGTTCGCGGTTGAACCTTGTCTTCCAATTGCATTCAACGTAAAAAGGGCGTCTTAATCTGCTCTTGTGGCATTATATGCATGCAGGCGAGCTTTCGGGAAGACACGGGGTTTTAAGCCTAAATTGGTATATTGGATATACACTGGGGTGATAAGACCCATCTTAACCTATGGGTTCAATTGCCTGGTGGAAAGAACTGATAAAGAAATACCACCTTGGAAATATGACAAAGATTCAAGGGGCAGACTGCCTGGCGGTGACAGGATCGATGAGATCAACACCAACAGCAGCTCTGGAAACAATATTGAATCTTCTTCCGCTTGACATCCACTGCAGCACCTTGGCAGCTAAGACCACAATAAGACTAAGGGAACCTGGCCTATGGATAGAGCTTGGCTCTCTATGGTCATGCCTCAATTTTGGACAGATGGAATATATCGAGACTCCGGATGGATACGGACTATATCATACCTCATTTTAACTGTAAGCGGAGATTCTCTATCAGAATTCCCAGCAGGGAAGAATGGGATGTGGGAAATGTCTGTGCCGAAAAAGAACTTGCCATCTATACCGACGGATCCAAGATGGATGTTGGTACAGGTGCTGGGGTCTACTGTGAGTCTCGAAATACAAATCGGTCCTTCAGATTTGAGGATAGTTGTAGTGATTTTCAAGCGGAAGTTGCAGCAATAAAACAATCTGCGGATTTGATTGTTAAGTAAAATATTTCAGGACAAACAATCAGTACTATGTTGATAGTCAAACAGCCATTAAAGCGTTACAGTCAACATCGATAAGATCCAAGCTAGTAAAAATGTGCACAAAAAGACTGGTCAATATTTCAGTAGCCAATAAGGTGACCCTCTGTTGGGTTCCCGGCCACATGGGAATTTCCGGTAACGAAAAGGCGGATGAACTGGCCAGGGTTGGGTCACATCTAATCTCTTCGCGGGTCCTACCTGAGGCCAGTACACCGCTTAGCACATTGCACAGGGAAATAGACATTGAGTCTAACGAGGCAGGTAATAAACGGTGGTGTCGATTAGACACATGCGCTAGAGCTATGTAAATCGTTATGGCCAGTGTACGACAAGAGGAGGTCTACCGATCTCATTAAACTAAGTCGAAGGGATATACGGAAATCACGCAGCACGGCTGGGAATACCCCATAATGACTTTTGTAGAAGCTGTAGAGACCAAGAAGCAATATAATCTATTCGTCACCTATTGTGTGATTGCCCTGGGCTGCCCGTTAGGAGGAAAGAAACCCTAGGAAGTTTCTTCTTTTCGAACCTGGATGATCTAGGGACAATAGAGCTAAGCAAACTCCTGAGATACATACATATCTATATCCGGGTGGTTTAACTTAGCTGTTGATATCATGTCAGCAAGGGCACCCATCTACCTAACCTAACCTAGAACCTGCTCTTAAAATTGTAAATGTCTCCACGCCATAGAACAGACATGGGATGATCAATGTCTTGTAAAATGTCAACTTAGTTTTTCAAAAGAGGGCTCTATTACTCAGTTGCTTTTTGAGCCCAAAAAAACAGCGGTTAGCAAGAGTTATTCTGCTCTTGATTTCGATACTGATGATTTCCGCGGAGCCGAAGTAGACGAAGTTCATCATCATAAAATTGTGGCTGCCAATGGTGACAATCTGGCCGTGTCGACGATGTCGTGCGTCCTTTCTCGATGACAGCTTATACTTCGTTTTGCCCTTATTCACCGATAAACCTATTTAAGACGCTTCCGTTTCAATTACAACAAACGCCTCATTAGCTGCTCGCAGAAGAACGTACATCTAGTGTTGGCCTAATGTAGTGAGTTTTGCACCATCTTCTTAAGATCGATGTTGACAATATCTGTTGAATGTCTCAATGAGTTCGCTACCAACAACCTGGATGGAGCAGCGAGAGTTCTTCATCGTCATCCGCTCAGTCTGACAAGTTTGGCTGGAATGTCAAAACTACAATCTAGGTCGGCTATCAAATTTGTAAAGATAGCACTTAAGTCCCAGATAAGTAAAATAAGCACAAGAGATACATTGCACGTGATTTCAGTTGTTTTTTTGTTTTTTTATTGTCGGAGGTTTTTGTAACACTACAGTGGAGCACTCAAACTCAAAAACTGGTCCATTGTACTACCAGGCAGCAACCTACTTTTACTGAAATTTCAAGGTCTTCCAAAGCAAGACCAGCAGGCGCTTCTGTGATAAGGAGCCTACATCATCAGCTCTCACCTCATTAGCACCGAATAACTGCCACATGATCCGAACAAAGGCGGGACAATGGCAGAGGAAGTTCTCTGCAGTGTCATCGTCTTCTCCACAGAGGTTGCAGAGGGTTTCGTCACTTAGGCCAAGCACACTTATGTGTTTGGCGAAGGTGTAGTGCCCCGTTAGTACGCCGGTGAGTTGTCTTCTGTCTTCTTTTCTGTTAAGAGATAACAAGAAATCCACGAATTTCTTACAGAAATTGGGGAGCATGCGCTTGGTCTGTCTACATTCTGGAGAGTCATGGCACCTGCGGTTGTGCTCTCGTGAAGTCCAAACATCGATGGAAGCCCTAACCAAGGACGCAGACAGTCCCAGCGTAGGTTCAGGTCCTCCGCCTCGCAAGTTCATAGGCGATCACATTTCCCGTGATCCCGTGGTGCCCCGGGACCCAGACAAGTCTTAGCGAATTTAAGCTACCGACCAAAGAGAAGACTTACATTCCTGAACTATCATGGAAATTGTTAAAGCGTTGAGCAAGGCCTTAAGTACAGCTTGGCTGTCGCTGCAGACGCAAATACTTCGCCCATAGTTCATAGCCTTCTTCACAATATAGTTCATAGCTATTAGGATCGCATAGGTTTCCGCTTGGAAAACCGGCGCAAATATACTTAACGAGGTGTGCAGTCTAAGGTTGTTGCCATATGTTCGTCGCAGCTGGAGTACAGGTGTCCGTGCGTCAGACGGCATATCAATAAGACTGAAGTCAAAGGAAATTCGATGCGCAAGGTCATCGAAACTCCAGTGCGAGCTGTACCAATAACCACTTGTTTTTAAACGGAAGGTGGCCTTGAGATTACACCCCCTGATGTGGATATCTAGGGAGGGGGGAGATTTAGCAGTGCATCAAGAGCAGAGCCAGGCGTACTAGTGAAGGCCCCTATGCAGCCGAGATAGATCGTTCTTTGAAGCTTGGTGAAAGTAGCAGTTACGTATTTACGCGAAAGGTTATTCCACCAAACTACTGATGCATAGGAGAAAAGGGGCCTAATCATAGCCTTGTAGATCCAAAACGGATGTTTTTGATGATAGACCCCAGGATTTGCCGAAAATCCCCTTACACTGCCAGAAAACTGACAGTGCCTTCGCAATAATCGTTTCGATGTGTTATTTCCACAGAAGCTTCCTATCTAGGATGACACCCAGATATTTAGCTTCATCGGAAAAGCGGATAGTGACTCCTTTCAGTACTAGTTGAGTCAAACCAGCCAATTTCCTCCTCCTCGTGAAGAGGACAACCTCGGTTTTAAGAGGGTTGACTGAAAGCCCATTTCTAGTACACCAATCGTCGATCTGCCTGCGCTTTTGAACAAACAGCTGCTAGGCATGATGCGACAGACAGAACACCTACATCATCCGCATAGAGCAGAGGACACAAGACGCCTTCCTGCGGGCAGCTCCTATTTACCCCCGCCATAACATACTAGCCACAATCCGCACCCGCAATTATATTTCTATTCATTAGCATTGCTTTAATCCACAGCACTAATGATTCATCTACGCCGTGCCGTCAAAAGTCGCATTGTCAAAAGCAACCTTTTTCAATCAACTTATGTATACGACAGTATAGGCGATTTAAAAATAATGATTTGTGTCTAAGCGACAATGTCCTTCTTGGGAATTTGCAACTCTTCTAACGGAACTGAAAATACAACAAAACATATTTTTGGACAACAATTTACAAAACTAAATCAAAAAAGACCAGAGCTTACAATTTCTGCAACGAACAACTGCACAAAAAATGTTCGTTCCCGGTGCCCGGAGTCTGTGGTTGTCAAAGTGTACTCGTAGATATCTTTGGGAACTTGTGAGAGAAATTTTTGTGAGTTATTTTCTCAATTTCTGGGGAATTCAGAAAATATATTCGTTTTCCCTAAAAATACTTATGAATGACAGGCGATGGTGTTATTTTTGACATATTTGACAACAATCCGACACAAGCAGTCCATGAATCCAGCTCATATCATGGCAAAAGATCCAGATTTCGTAACTCTATATACGATTAGTTGAAGATGAAAGATATTATTTATTAAAATACGGATACCATTTAATAGCATTGCGCGAGCACGTGCAATATGAGCTGATTTCGGGAGTAAATTTACTCAATAAATCTTTAAGATGGATGAATTGGATGGTAAAGCGAGAAGGGACAAGGTACCTGCCCGAGGGTACTTACTTCTTGCAACCGAACGGCAAACAGTAACAACCGCGATACCCATTTGGCAGTATAATGGACCAGAAACTGTCTGAATGCTCCAATGGATAATGGAGATATCAAAAAAAAAAGGAAAGAAAATAAAACGGCCGCTGCGATAAGCATACAGATGTATGTACGAGTGGGTATTTACGAGGAAGGTGAAGGACGATAAGATCAAATCGCTTGAATACTTTAAATGAATGGACAGTGAAATAAAAACAAACATTTAACCCTGACTGCAAAGTCTTCTCTTCTTTACGATTTAAAGCCATCGAACGGCTGGAGATTGTGGCCAATTGTCACATTATTTTAATTGGAAATTGTGCTACTTTATGTGATGGGAAAATCCACAATGTTGAGGAGATAAATAGTTTTTGTCAAGTCGTATAATTTCGTTGGACAATCTATTGGTCGTTTCGGCGGCTCAGCGGACTGCGTAAAAGTCTATAGCGTCAAGGACTAATGCGGCTTCTGTGCCGATAAGTCAACTGGAGATTAAATTTGTTTTTTTTTTTTAATGGCGGCGCTACAGTCCTACGTGGACCTGGACCTGGACCTAGCTTCTCAGCAACCACTAGCGTCGTGCGTGCTATTGTTCCTTCACAAGTAGAGGGAACCTATAGTTTAATGCCGACTCCGAACGGCGAGAGTAAGACACTTGTACACTTCGACAAAACCTGGTAAAGACTAGCGACTTTCAAATCGATTGGCACCCTTTTAATCGATTTCAAAAGCATTCATTTTAACGAACTATTTGATATGACGGCTGAATTCAGGGTCGCAGAAAAACGGATGTGGTTGTGCCAACACGGAGGGCTGTTACGTAACACAAACTATATTGACTTCATCGTCTGTTTCAGAGCGTGCTATGTAGGTTTAAAAGCGATTGGAGGACAATTGAAACGAGCTGTTTCTATCATTAACGGTAAACGACAAAAAATACATATGGTCGACCAAAAGCACTGCAAAACAAAACGACAGCTATAATCCCGGATCCCGAATGCACCGACTTTTACTTTTACGGCATCACCTCTCGACTCACTGACAACACTCAAAGGATACAACGGTCATGTAATGCTTTTTAAACAAAGCCATTCGGAGTCGGCGAAAAACTGGAGGTTCCTTCCACTCATGATATCGCATGCACAACACAAGTGGCTGCTATGGAAGCATGTCATGATGCAATTGTTGGAGCTCTGTTCAAAAAAGCATTTAACTACACAGTATCGAAATGGATGTATGAACTGCTGAGCACGAGTTCAGCGAAGACACACATCAAGAGGCATAATAAAAGTCGACACAACAAGAGGATGCCCACAAGGAGTATTATCTCCTCTCATGTGGAGCCTAGTTTTATGCGAGCTTCTAGAGATACTGACAAACCATGGCATTAGATGTCAGGCACATGCCGAATACTTACTAATCATAGCTAGAGGAAAAATGGAGGAGACCCTATGCGATATCACCAAATAGGGACTAACTTTAACTAAGGAATGGTGCTTGTTGGCTGGAGTGAGCCTAAATCCAGCAAAAACGACCATACTACCTTTTATAAGAAAACGAAAACAAATAAATTTGTCGAGTACAACAGACTCCAGCGAAAAAATGTCTAGGAGTAATCATAGACAGCAAACTCATCTGGAAACAACACAACACAAAGACGAGATAGCCAGAGAAGTGACGCGTGCTCTAATGATCTGTGGAATCTTGGCAGATGCAGTCCAAGCATCCTAAGATGGATGTATGTATATTGGCATTGCTAGACCTACAATCATCTACGGGGCAATAACATGGACTAACAGAACCAATCTGAACAACACGAGAGAAACACTCAACAAAGTTCAAAGGTTCAAAGGTTGCTTCTGTATTACAAGGGCGATGAGAACTTGCCCACCTACGGTCATGGAAGTGCTATTGGAACTGGCTGTCCTGCATCTAGCGGTTGCAGAATGATGTGATGATGTGATTAAAAAATTCAATTTCCAAAATAAATTTACCAGTAAGCTCAACACCAAAATGGACTGGAGCTGTGAATCCATAGACCACAGATCGAACAGCAGTACGGTAAAACGGTATACAGGCGGATCAAGATCTGATAAAGGAACTGGGACAGGGGTATTTGCACCCAGGACAAAGTATACGAACCCATGGTCAATCGCATCAGCATCCTTCGAGCAGAAATCTTTCTATGAAATCTTGATAGGAACTATACCAACCGCGACATATCAATAATGTCAGACAGTCAAGCTGCTGTCATGGTACTAGAGTCCTACATTATCAAATCTATGTTCGTGTAGGAATGCCTAGAGAAACTTAAAGAGCTGAGTAGGAGATACAGAGTAAAACTATGCTGGATACTTGGCCATACGGGCATAAATGGACGACTTCATGGCAAGGGAAGGACTAGAAGAACTATTCTGCGCTGTAGGAGACCATGTCTTCAGAGAAGAATTCAGAGAACTAGAGAAAAGGAACCCAACAAAAAAACTGGAAAAAAGTTAATGGTATGAAGCAGGCCAAGAAACTCTAAGGTCAGTATAACTGAAAGAGGTTTGAAGTATATATCAAGATGAGCAAGAACAACCTTCGTATCCTAATAAACTTCCTGACAGGGTACTGTAGACTCAAGGAGCACCTAAGGAAACTAGGGTCATCAGAAGAACGCCTCTGCAAATTCTGTGGAGAATTTAATGAAATTCCAGAGCACGTACTGGGATATTCAGAGGAAGAAATGCAGTCACTAGAACCATCTCTCATTCTCAGATTCCTGAAGGAAATTGGCTTAGAGAGAATACTCTAGAATACGCGCAACAGGAGTCCATTACCCTCAACACAACTCTGAAAAGAATTGCATTTGTGGGCATCTCGTAAGAGAGCAAAGGTATCAAAAGAGAACACAATGGATCTAAAGGTCGCGGTGCAATTTTACCACGGATTGCAACACACTAAAAGAATACAAAAAGGGAGTTTAACTTGGTCGTGGAAGGCGTGAACTTCGGAACTGACACCACAGTGGAGATCCGACGTAGAATCACCCTTAGCAATCGCTGCTCCCTAAGCTTACCTAAACAACTTGGGTCAACACTTCGGATTAGACGTACACTGCAAATAGTGCGAGACGATAAGCTGATTCTCGGTTCATTCGAAAGAAACGTTTTTAGCCGGATTTTTGTTTCTGTCTACGGAATAGGTGTATGGACGAAAAGACATATCCGGACAGAAGAAAGATATGCACATGGATGCCGAAGCGAAGATCCGTCTACTGCAATGATTCGATCACGTTGACTGCATGAATAGCAGAGGTCCGAGAGAATCTTCGAATCTTAGCCTCCTGGATCGAGAAAGAGAAAAGGAGATTGAAGGTGATTGGGATGAGGTGATCACGAGTATAAGAGAATATGGTCTTGACAACTGCAAGCACTCAAACAGGAAAGGTTTCTGTAGCGCAAGACTCGGTGAACTAAAAAATTAGTAAGTAAAGAGTCTTCCAATAGGGACTTCTGAACTTTGACAGTTGATAGCTGCCACATTGTTGAAGCTACATCTGTCAAATTGGCTGTCATTTATTAAAATTTTATTTTAACAACGTGGTACGGTCGGCATAAACGTCCTACCGAGAGAACTATTCGTCGTGAATAAATTTGAGTCCACTGGTTCAGTAAACGATAAACCAACACCCGTACGTCGACGCAACGCAAGATCTGCCGAAAACATCGACGCTGTCTGTGAGAATGTGCAGGAGAATCCAATTTCGCGTCGTTCACAAGAACTCGGCCTTTCGCGGACCACAACTTGGCGTGGCGAATATTGCGTAGTGACTTGGGCCTGTAACCGTACAAAATTAACCTAACCCAGGAGCTGTAGGTAAACGACCATAGGCAACGACGTGTATTCGCTAAATGGACTCTGGAGCAGTTGGAATAATAATAATAATAATGACGGCGCTACAGTCCGAGGTGAACATGGGCCTAGCTTCTCAGCAACCACTCGTGTTGAGCGTGTTAATGTCTCTCACGAGTGGAGGTGGCCTACAGTTTAATGCCAACTCCGAACGACGATTTAGAGAAGCTTTTTCTGGACAGGTTTACTCTTTGAGCATTGTCAGTGATCCGAATGAGGTGGATCACTGACAATCACTCGACCGAGAACATCGAGTGTAGGAGTCGACGGACGCACTTACTCACTACGCTACGGCCGCTACCGTGCAGTTAGAAACTGACGTAAATTTTCATTGAGAAATCATCTTCTGCGATGAGGCCCATTTCTGGATGACTGGGTACGCCAACTAACAAAATTGTCGAATTCGGGATGATATCAATCCACTTACCAAGAGCCAAGAGCGCCCAATGCATCCCGAAAAATCACTGTTTGGTGTTTATTTTCGGCTGGCGGCGTCAGCGGTACATATTTCTTTGAGAACGACGCTGGCTACGCCATCACCGTCAGCGACGATAGCTATATGTCGATGATTACCAACTTCTTTTGGCCTGAAGTGCATGATATGGACGCCAACGACCTACGGTTCCAAGAGGACGGCGCTACGAGCCGCGCAGCTCACGCCACATTGGAAATTCTGCACGACGAATTCGAGGGCATAGTCATCTGACGTGAACTGGTCATTGAGATCGTGCGATTTGACCCCGTTCGACTTTTTCTTGTGGGGTTTTCTGAAGCCACAGGTCTATACGAATAAGCCACAAACCACAGCGGCTCTCAAAGCCAACATAACCAATGCCAACAGTCAAATTCAACCTGATTTACGAGTATGCGCCAGAGTCATGGAAAATTGAATATTTCGAATGCGCGCCACCCAGAAAAGCCACGGCAGACTGTTTAATGATGTTATATTTCACACGTAATGGCATCGATAGGTCTTTCAAATGAATAGAAAATGTTGATGATATCTCACACACACGTTGTTTTATTTAAATTTGAAGATAGGAAGCGCTTAATGAAGTACCCTTTATTTAGAGTAAGCACGAAGTACCAAAAACTTTTAGAATAAATCCAAGATAAAGCTGCTGCCAAGTGGAAACTTGGGTGTGATGCTACATGAAATAGCCCTTATCGGTAATCAGCTTTCGAGGAGGCTTGTTTGCGTTTGTTCTTCTCACATTATGCTCAATACATGGCACTCTGAGTTGATGCACATTGCTCAGTCCTGTCAATAGGCATCCCTCCATCGAGATACAGAGTGGCGGTTGGAATCCTTTTATATCATTTGAATATGCGGCTTAAAAGGAATTTTGTTGTTTGAGCAGGTATTCAATGTCCATGAATTCATCTGCATTGATGCGTCCCTTGCACTGGCTTTCCACTACTTAAAGGATCACCTCGAGGAGACCACTTCAAACTGCTGCCACTCGATGTATCAACCGATATACATAAATTAATTTCGATTTCATTTATTTTTTCACAAGACAACCGCGGTAGTTTCTTTAAATCGAATAAATTAAAATTCAAAAGCCTTTCGCTCTGCTTGCAAACGAGTTTCAATCTGCCAGTGCACCAGCAGCGGGACCGTGCGTCGATTGCCCCCACAAAGCAGCAGTTCGTGGCAATCATTATCCGTTCTAAAGAAATTTCCCAGCATCGATTATTTTACATTTTTATGAGTCAAAACGAATAAAAATGGAAATTGCCTTTAAACAAAAAAAAAAAGAATAAATAAATACGAAAAATTATGCACGTGTGCACCAGACACATACGACGTACACCGCCCAAGTAACGTGCACAGAGCCATCAACGATTCACTGTACATGCGTGATTCTGGCAAATCAATATGTAGACGGGTCAAATGACTTGACTTGATCTGTGATTAAATCATATCTCAGGAATGTACATTCGTCCGCACATGTGTACGGACACACACACCCACGTACAGCCGTCATTAATTATTCATTGTCCCTGTAATGAGAATTTATTCATTCCAAATGATAAACCCTAGTTAGGGTTGTGTAAGGACTAATCCGGCGAGGCCTAATGCCAGTGCATTTGTAACTGACCGGGAGTATCACAAAAAGGCGGACGACATTTAATTTGATTGAGCCTTCCATTACAATTAAGAGTAATTAAAAAAAAAGAAGTTATGGTAAAAAGCAATACAATGACATAATGGCAAAAGTCAGTCACCACCGAGGGCGAGGATGAGTCAGTTTTCGGCGAATGCAAGGAATATTTAGGGAGTTGCCTAATGAATCATGTACATAAAGTCATTTACTGTTTTTTTTTTTTACTCGAATCTTCAATTGTGTCGTGTCTTTTGACATCTGTGCGAACATGGTTCCGTGAATGCACGAGTTGTGTCCATCAGATTCAAACAGCTTTACACCGAAACCGCATTAATTGGGTCAACGCCGGCAACGCGGCATAGAAGTGTCACTGGCCGCCAGCTGTGGTTTGTGTCTTTATTTTGGGTATAAAAAGAAGCAAAAAAGCGACCTTTTTGAAGTAAATTCAACTACACCCACCAATTAGTACGTAAATTTGAATCCTCGGGAAAAAAAACATCCAAAACAGAGGAATGTACGGTCAGCGCTGTGCTGAACTTTCCGTGTATGGATTTTTAATGTCTGAATCAGAGTGGTCGTCATCGCATTGCAGAAGTACTAATGGAGCGCAGACACTTGAAAGGGCTTAGCCAATGACATTCAGAGTGGTCAAGCGAAATGATGCAATTAGAAGGTTGTTTCGATTAAAGAATGACCCAATTAGGGGGCTTAACCCAGGGAATGTCAAGCAGTGTCGGGTTTTCTTTTGCGCCCACTCTTAATCTGAAGGTCAAACAAACGCCCAAAGATGTGTATTCAAGGGAAGATATGGAGATACAAACTACTAAACCCCTCAACTGGTTGCCTTAAGATGATCTGCGAAACGTGTGAGGTGAAGATAAGATGTTTATGTGAACTTCAAGGTGACTCTAGTTTGAGGACGATGAGCCAATATTTCAGATGTCAGAATGAACAGGACCTTCGTCGTCTCACCGAGCACTGGCAGGTGAGTATCTTCAAAAGTTGTCGACTGTGTTCATTAAAGTCAAGGCAAGTACATTAAACATTCATATTTGTCTTGTTCCTGTGATTTGCCAGCAGGGAGTGCAGTGGAGATTCATGCTTCAATTTGTTTCACTTAAACGCATCGACATTTCATTTGATTTGTTTGAATCTCAGAAGGAGGTGGAACTACTCCTCCGGCAGAAGTATCAGACGAAAGGAGCCTTCGTACACGGACGTTTACTGTAGGCGGGGGTATGGTGTAAATAAACATGTTATCCTATCAAAGTTATTGACCTATATTCAATTTGTCTACTGGACTTTTCAGGGCTAAATTGATTCACTCCTGCTGTCGTTTGCATGTGGTATTCCTCTTCTTTTCACTGTGAATACAGTCGTTGGATTTAACCAGCAGTCCGTTCCTTTCTTTTGCAAGCTAGTTCGGTACTTGTGGATACCACTCCAATCGTGTTCGTTTTCTGCAACTTTTCCCTCGCAGTTGGCGACCCTTCGTGTTGGAGTTGTGTTATTCAAGCACTTTAAGTGACGTAACCATTTGAAGGACTGAATCGGAGGATGCAAGACTGCAAGACCTAAGTCGCAGAACAGTTGCCAATGCACCCCCCTTTCTAATGCCTTCAACACAAACAGGCCTTCAAACAGAACGCAGTTCGTATATTTTGAATCTACCACGAGCTGCTTTATCCACTTAGACACTGTCCCTTCCTCTGGAAAATACAGCTGAACTAGGTTGCTTAAAGCGTTGTATGAAGCCAACTTCGGGATACAGCAGTAGAGTTTAATACTCAGCCGTGTCCAGGTGAACAGGGATTGACAAGAGCAATTTCGCGTTGATGTCGTTTGCGCTGTTTAACGAGGAGCGCCACTGTCTGCCTCGAAATTATGACTGCTCATTATAATATTCTGGGAATGACATCGACGGTGAGGGTTTTTTTTAATCGCTGTCATGCAGCCACACTTGCCTAGGACAGGAACGGGTATGCACGGGGGATTTTTTTTTTTTTTTTGAGATCAAATCATGGCAATGGTAATTATAATGATATTGGTTTTATTAGAACGACGGTTTTATGTTTAAACTTCCCGAAATTGATGTTTTAATCAAAAACCCTCCACCTTTTGTCAAAGAAGTCGACTTTTCAACCACTTCAATTTAATTCATGCATTCTCCCCCCTTGAGGACGACCAAGCATTCTATACCGTCCAGCTTCATGGAAATTAGGAACAATTAATCCGATATTGAAGAAGAAGGCGTCAGCTAACTCTACTGCTGAGTGCAGGCCATTTGCAATACTTCCTTATTTGTCAAAAGTGCTGGAGAAACTCATTCATAAGAAGATATCAATCTATGTCCAACGGAATAAGATTCTCTACACTAATCAACACGGATTCAGAAAAATGTATAGTTTTACATTTGCACTGCTGAAGGCAGCTGTTGATTTGCGACGACAAAATACCTTTTTACACAGTTGATCACATTATGCTAATAAATAAACTTAAGGTGTTATACGCCGTGGCCGTGTGGGTTTGTGCGTCGACCCATGCGCATTAGGCTTTCACGGTCTAGGTTCGAATTCAAGTTCAGGCAAACAATTTTTCGAAAAATAAAAATTGTTCATGGCTCCACCTCTTTCGAGTCACTGACAATGCTCAAAGAGTATAACTGTCTAGAAAAAGCTTCTCAATCTCGCCGTTCGGAGTCGGCATTAATTGTATAACTCGTGTTATACGTACTATTGTTCTCTCACGAGTTAATGCCGACTCCGAACAGCGAGACTGAGAAGCCTTTTCTAGACAGTTATACTCTTTGAGCATTTTCAGTGACTCGAAAGAGGTGGAGCCGTGAAAAAAATGTTTGGTGTTTTTTCGGAAATCGAACCGACAACATCGAGCGTAGGAGTCGGCGCACGTACCCACTACGCCACGGCACTGACTTTATTTAAATATCAAGAGGCGTTATACAAGGCTCAGTTCTTGGTCCACTTCTTTTTATTCCCTTTGCTAATATTCTTCCACTAGTAATCAAGTAATCGGTAATACACATGTATGCAGATGATGTTCAACTGTCAGCTTAGAGCTTACTACAGAAGACTGGAGCACACAGACTCAAAACTGGTCCATTGCTAAGGATGGTCCAAGCATAATGCACGATATTAAATGTGAGTCACACCTTAACGTCAAGTTCTTTTGCCCAACTTAATTTGACATTTCTTTGTTTCAGTGTTTGACCAATTCAACCATGGAGAGGTACATAATTGAGCAGAGCGTTAAAAAGCCTTTTACGAAAATGGGCCTTCAGATCAAAATGCATTTCGTTAACTTCGTGATTTTTTTGGTCAGCATAATCGACCAAATGTGTTCACAGTCGATAGAACTGCTGCATTTGGCCAAATGAGAATTCACAAGTGATTGTTGAAAAGCCGATGCATCCACAAAGAGTGACTGTTTGGTGCAGTTTATGGGCTGGCGGCGTCATCGAGCCGTACTTCTTCGAAAATGAGGTCGGCCAAGCAGTAACCGTGAATGGTGTTCGCTATCGCGAGATGATGACGTCAGAAATTGAGGATATGGACCTGGACGACATGTGCTTCCAACAAAATGGTGCCACTTGCCACACAGCAAACGTAACAATAGCTCTTTTGCGCGAGTAAATCAATGGCCGTGTTATCTCACGTCGTGGCGATGTTAATTGGCCGCCACTATCATGTGATTTGACACCGTTGGACTTCTTTCTTTGGGGATATTTGAAAGAAAAAGTGTACGTCAATAAGCCAAGAACAATTCAAGAGCTAAAGGATGAGATAATTCTGCACATGAACGACGAACGATTGAACCTCAATTATGTCTCAGAGTAATTGAAAATATGGACCATCGGATAGAGGTATGCCACCGAAGCCGTGGCGAGCATTTGGCCGATATTTTGTTTCACACATCATTGTCATAGATCATTCTATCAAAATAAAAAGTATTAATATAATTCTCTGAAAACTTGTTGTTTTATTTACAATTACCATCGAGCGTTTTCGTTGGACCACCCTTTACATATAGTTTAAGTATTTTTCGTAGAATACTCGATTTTTAAAAATAAAAATAAAAATGCTTTAGAACTAAACATTGGACACTATATCCGGCCATGTTTGCCTACGTGCACCAATGAAGGTGAGTGAAGGAGAGCTACCACTAAAATTGATGAGATTCCAGACAGAAATTGCACACAAACCACTCTATAATCACATGCTGGAAATTCTGTAATCATATATGCAGTCGCATTAAGCCAAACTCGTTCACTTGCTCAGTACCGTCAATACAAAGGTAAAATGTAGTTGCAGTTGAAACCAAAGGACTTAAGATAGCCCTAAACGACGAACGTGCTCGCCGAACTTGCTCGTTTGCGTTATCCCCTACACGTCGAACACATTTGGCAAACATTTACTTCGTGTTGGTTCTTCAAACCGTCAACATGTGTGATGTAGAAGCGCGAGTGATGAATTCCTCGATAAAATCATAGCTGATTGTTGGCATTGTGCTTAATCCGCGATATGCATTTGGCGACGTTCACAGCAAAAATGAGGTTTGCTCGCGAACATGGCCCTACAGGACGAACATCAAAGCCAACGAATACGACAAAATCGAAATTTTTCGCCAACAGCGAGCCGCTCGCTAACCAGTCCATACACGATGAAAATGCGGCGAGCACGAGCAAGTTCGGCAAGCATGTTCGTCGTTTAGGGCTACCTTTACGAATATTAATTTTTGGTTTTTGAATTTGTAGAAATACTTCATATTTTTTATATTCAGTACTTTGCTTCAAAAATTGTCAATATTGATTTTATTTTATTTTTAATGTTGGTGACTTTGGCTTGGAACGACTGTATATACAGTCCGACGTGAATAAGGGCCTACCTTCGACAGCAACCATTCGTGTGAGTCATTTCGTCAACAATAGACAGCACAAACATGGTTTTCGACAAAAAATTCTTTGCCACATGGTGCAGTGCTAAGACGGATATGGTAAACAATCATTTAATTAGGGACGCCAATGACAGATGGCTGCTTGTCAGATTGAAGTATCAGATATCGTATCGTATCCATTTATTCATGGAAATAAAAAAGCATACCCTTTTTTAGGGAGGTTCTCTAACACAATGGAGGTCAAAAAAATGGTATGGCTGCAAAAGCAGAAGACAGATCAAGGACAGGGCGAAAGTCTCGGCGATTGATGCTTTCACCTCGAAGTCGGTTAAGTCTGCAAATCCGGCCCCTAAGCCCGAACACAGACAGAAAAGTAAGTCTAAACAAAAAAGAAGAGATTATCGTATGCAAAAAGTTTGTAGAATATGTTGATGCTAAAGGGGAATAAAAAATACACCGAACCATTGCAAATAACTGGAAGCAGCCACAAAAGCAAAACAACAGAAATGGTCATGAAGCTAGATTAAGAAACAATCGATAAACCCTGAGGGCCGCCCAATGAATTCCTAGCGGTGGAACATGAATGGAAAACAGCTAAACTGTTGCAGAGATGACATCTCAAAATGTGGCTCTACATGGAAAAGAATAGCTAACGGCAACAAACGTGGAAAACATTGGGGTGTAACCAAATTTCCATTAAAATGGGTTTTGGAAAATTTTAAAAATTAAAATTTTTGGAAATGTAAAAATTAGTAAAACTAGTAATTATAATGTAATCTGCATAATAAGTCAACGAGTGCAGGCAGGCATATGCAGCAAAGCAAGAAGCCTTCTAGGCAACGCTGCATCGAACTATGAGAGCAGTTCGTGAGCTCTACGGCCAGAAAAGAAGGGAAGAGACCCGGCTTCTCAGAAAGCAAATGAAAGAACACGAGAAGCTCTCGAGGAAATGGAGGGGTGCTATGGAAGAAATAATCTCTGAAAGTTTTACCAGGAAACTATTATCGAATGCGTATAAAGTTCGGGCAGGATTCTGCTGGGACAAGGATGGACAGCTCGTAGGAGAGTCGCTGGCGATACTGAGAAATTATATGGTTTTCGGCAACGCTGGTAGTAATAGGACATTACGAGAAAATTGAACTTTGAAAGACAAGACGCTCGAAGTTGTTCAGGAATGTAATTACCTACGTTTTCTCATTACGTCAAGTCTAGACGGTGGGGTGTAGACATGTCCACGAGAAAGTGGTGGCTGCTAAGGTGGAGAAACTTCTTTGCCAATTAACAAGTCGGTACTTACTTACTTCTTAGTTACCAGGCCTGCGTCCCATGAGGGGACTGGGCCTGAGCAGTAGCTGTATTCCATCCTTGACAGCCCCAGGCACATTAACGAGTCCATAGTTCATCAAAATTCAAAGTCTTCAATGCCACTGCTAACTCTTGCCTGTGGTGTGCATACTAAGTTTATGGATGCATTAAGGTAAGTTACCTTGGAATGAGTTCGAAATGGTCCAGCGCTACTTTTTTAAACGTATTTTTAAACTCCCGGCAACAGCTTCCACATATGCAATTCACTTTGAATCAGGTTTACCCCAAATCAAACTGCAAGACTTAAGAGCAAATGCCGAATACTTGGTGATAGATAGAGAGATACTAACTAACCATGGCATCAGATTCAGGGATTTGCCGATGACATAGTAATCATAGCCGGAGGAAAAATGGAGGAGAGCCTATGCGATATTATCAAATGGGGGCTAACTTTAACTAAGGAATGGTGCCTGTCGTCTGGGCTAAGCCTAAATCCGGCAAAAACCATCTTTCACAAGAAAACGAAAACTGGAACGACTAAAAGTCTGTAAGTCAATAAGTCTGTCGGGTACAACACTGACTCTAAAAGTCCGGTGTTCTTGCATCACATGTGGGTCGATATTCGAACGAAGAACGTCATCGGCGAGTGGTATTGACATTTCGAGAAGCAATTTTAATAGAAGTTAAGTGGTCTAAGAGTCCCCGGTCCACCCCGGACTGTAGTGCCGTCAAAAGAAGAAGGGGTCTAAAGTGATCAGCGTTACGACTAAAATTTTTGGTTAAGTGAAGCAAACGCCACTACATATTTCCTAAGTCTAAGGAAATGTGTGCAAAACTACCTACGTCGATTCATACACCCTCACGGTATGGATCGAAGCCCCATCGCGCTGATGTGACATGTTGTCAACAACGTCAACGCTTTAAAAATGTGCTTCTCAATCTAAAGAAAACACCTTCAATTCATGCGAACCAACAGAACACTCTTAAAGTTTTTACGCATCAAAAAGATTAACCCAAGATACTTTGAAAAATTGAAGACCCTTAACTTTAAGTTTATTGGAGTAGAATCGCCTTAACTCGCATCATGTCGGGAGTGAGCGATGAAAAAAGTCAAGTTCTTTTAATACTCTCGTTATTAAAAGGTCTTAGTCTTGGATATTTCATTTCCTGTGGAAAGTATTGTAGTTCGTTGGCTCTGACGGTTGGATGTAATTATTAGATGCCGTGGTGCACTGGTTAATTGGATCGACCGCTGTGCATGATGTCTGGGTTCAATTTCCGCAAGGAACACCAATTACTTATTTCACGCTACTTCCTCTTCTGTGTGAGAATGGTAAACACGCACAACACGAATGGTGTACAAAAAAAAATTGATATTGACGGTGTACAGGTTGCAGTGACCAAATATTTTGATGATGATTGCCATGTGTGGTAATTGAAGGTCAAAGGTTAAACAAGTTGTCTCTTTGCGTCAACCGCAAGGATATCCGCAAATTCTCTTCAAAGGATTTGATGATTTAACGCGGTTTTTTCAATAATTTCCTCGTTGTCATCGTCGTACCACGTGCCACTTGTCTGAAGTGAGAGCGTGCTCCCGTGATAAGATTGAAATTTGCTTTTAAAGTACCTTTCTCAAAATAAAGGTTATTTCTATTCTAATTAAGGCGCTAAGCAGTGCGCACGTACCAACTCGTCTGCATGATGTGGTCGGGTGAAAGTACGCCCGATAAATATACCTTCGTTGCTATTGTAGTGCCCTCCAGGCGGAAATAATGACGATTAGGGACGCATTGTCCTGGGTCAAATACAACGTATCAGCGTTCGTAATAACGGTCAACGTACAATTAAACCACCCCCGAAATCTCCCACTTTTCGTTCAAAGACTGCTCTAAATTGCCGTCTGTTTTTTAACGAGGTGGGGAAGCATTTTAACATTCACCTCATTTGGGTACCGGGACAGTGACATTTCAGATAATGCCAGGTACACGTCAAGCATGCCACTATCTCTAACTTTCAGTGGAGGGGGAGAAGTCGTAAGGGACTCTTGCTTGCTACTCTTCATAAATCTCTATTCAAACAAACTTCACCACTTTTAGGTGGACAGAAGACAAGACATGCCTCAACACCAAATAAATGCGTTTCTCACTAAATCTTAAGCGTTCATTTTATTTGGATGGAAAGCTAGAACCAGTTTTAGGGCCTAAATGGGCGTTCATCGCTTAGAGGCAGGTCGTTGAATCATGTAGCCCGCTCATGTTGCCGTGTGGTTCTCTGCATACACACTAGACTTTCATCCCAGTTCAGACAAAAAAATGTTCAAACAAATTGTTTACGGCTCCACCTCTTTCGAGTCACTGACAATGCTCAAGGAGTATAATTGTCTAGAAAAAGAGATCTCCCTACACACTGACGGTTCAAAAATAGAAGCAGGAACAGGGGCAAGGGTCTTCTACGAGTTTTTTGAAAGATCCCTGAATCTAAGCGACGAATGTAGCGTATTCCAAGCTCAGGTGGTTGCAATAAATGAGGAGGAACTTACGCTAAAAAAAACTTATAGGTTGACATAGGTTGACAGTTTGGGTGGAGACTAACAGGTGCAGGGTTCTCGACTGTAGACCAAATGTTTGCATTGACAACGATAGCTAGAAAATTTAGAGAGAGGGGGAAGAAACTATTCGCCTTCTTTGTCGATTTTAAAGCGGCCTTCGACACAGTGAACAGGAATTATTTGGTGTACAAGTTATCTGGGACTCTCGACCAAACTTTGGCTATGGTATGGATACTTATGGTTCAGACAGGTGTTCCACAAGGCTGCTGGCTTAGTCCAATTTTATTTGCTCCTTACATAGATGACATAGCAAGTTATCTACCTGGAGAAGTCAGAGTTGGTGAAGTTGAGGTTAAAGTTCTCCTGTTGTTTTGACTGAAAGCCCACATACTCTTCTTGTTCTGAAGAAACCGTAGACTAATCTCATGATTTGAGCCATGAGCCTTAGACAATAGCATTTGACGAGCTTGATCATCGTCGCGTGAATTTGTCATATTAGCCTGACTTTATGAATGACAGTATTAGCAGTATTAACGTTGGTCGATTCTTCGACTGCCAGACCTCTGCTTGCTTGGTTTGAGTTTCTGATTAAACCCGTAGTGATTTTAACTTTCGGAAAATATTGCCGAGTTAAAGATGGTTTCCCTTGGCCCTCTTTCTGTTCTGGTGCCAAATGCCAAATCAATTATTTTCCGTAGTTGAGGAAGGTGTAGTCCGTAGTCATTCTCTATTTCTCCCTTTTGACAGCTTTGGAATTGAAATGCTTGCAAAGCATTAACAAAACCATTAGCTGCAGCAACAACGCAAGCATGCTTATGATCGAAAACAAATATTGCTCGCCCAAATCCGGCAACCAATGAAATGGCTTCCATATTTTCCCTAATTCAAACCAGCAGAATATGTCTATGCTTGCAGAATTAATATGATTTCCCGTCGAATTAAACGGTGTTGAGTGTTGAATGATAAACGAGAATGCAAAGGATCTACTGTATAACAAGGCACAACAGAGAACACACTCCAAAACAAGGTGAATACCAGGAACTCGTCCGTTACTAAATAATTGAGGTGGTGGCACCACCCATTGCGGGTAACTCGGAATGCTCCGGGATACTTCTCATGAAAGTTTCATCAAAGACACTGACGTAAGCTGTAGGTTTCGGCATTCGTGCGAAAGTAGTAGCACGCAAAACACGACTGACTGACGTAGAGGAAGAAGTAGTCAGCTAGAAGCAGAAGTAACAATCTATTGGGTTATTCAAGAGTTATTCCGTTTTTTTATGAGAACTTCCAAAACCAACGTTCCTTTATGGAAAGAGTTTCGCCAGAAGGGAAATAATTGGAAGTCTGATTATACAAGATCCGGTTCTGTACGGCGGATGTGGCAAACGAATTGTACACAATGTACACAAATGATTGCCGAATGACCAAGATTGTGGTAATTGGCGAAGAATTCTGCTTTAATGCGTCGACTTTTGCGCTCAAAAGTTCCCGATTCGATCAAATTCAACTTTCGCTGTATCATTTCTCTCGAGTCACTGTCAATAACAGCTTCTCGCGCTTCGTCGTTCGACATCGACATGAGGTTGAGAGTCCCCTCCTCCTGAGAGAAGAATAGCACACACAAAACGAGTGGTTGCTACAGAAGATAGGCCAGACTGGCGTCACCAATAACACACTCGGGAGGTTTCTGTGCGATTTTATTAAATGGCTTCAAAGGCTTCCAAGAGACACTTAATTTGCTTGAAAAGCCTGTCAGAAGGATATCAACAAATCATCATGGGGGAATCCGGTCAACCAGATCCCTAATTGGCGTTTTTCGATGACATTTCAGTCGTAATTTTTAAATAATTATTCCCTTGACTTACGAGTACATACGAGTAAATGTAAAAAAGAAAGAAAGTGATATAGCACAACGGCAACGCCGTCGTGTGACAGTGTATCGACGACTCTTTGCCAGCAGGAGACTCATTGTTCGTCATTTATGTCTCCATGAATTGTAGATCGAAAAAAATGTCGAAGGGAATACAGGGTGACCACATAAGACGATAGGAAATGAAATTTAAATAAAACAAAGACAAGAATGGTGTGAGCTAAAAATTTGATTTTGACTTTATTTTGGAGCTACCTTCATGACATTATGTACGGAATAGCACATCATTCAAATGGCCGTCTCGTCTTCGATGGCAGTGCAATGCTGACTCAGTCAAATATGTGAAGCATTACACTGGCAAAAGCGTCTGGAATGTTGGCCTCGAGCTCATTCAAAGTGGTTGGCTCTTTGGGTAGACTAGACTAGGTTAGGTTAGGTTTGGTAGATGGGTGCCCTTACTGATATGAAGAACATGTCAACGGCTCATTTAGACATCTATGAGTCCATTGTGCCCAAAAAATTTTAAAACCGTGGAAACGTAAAACTTCGAAGTATCAACAGCTAAGTGAAACCACCCAGATATAGGTATTTATCTCAGGAGTTTGCTTAGATCTATTTTCCCTAGATCATCCAGCTCCGAAAAGAAGAAACTTCCTAGGGTTTCCTTTATCCTAACGGCTAGTGCAGGACAATCACACAGAAGGTGACGAATAGATTCTATTTCTTTTTCGTCTTTGCAGCTTCTACAAAAGTCGTTATTGGGTATTCCTAGGCGTGCTGCGTGATTCCTATCGCGCAGTGCCCTGTCACGACCCCAACGGCTGTTCTTATATCCCTTTTTTGAGCGTAGACTAAAAACTAGATCTAGCCCCAGAGAAAATAACTGAGTCGTGTCAAGCCGCATGATCGCGGCGGCCAATTGATGAACGCTCACCGTGAGATGACCCAGTCGACAAATTTGTACTTCACAACTTCGTGCTTGTATGGTACGTAGGATCGTCTTATTGGATCCACAGCTCGCATATACAGCTTTGGTCAAATGTATTAGGCACCATTTAAGATTCGTTATATGTTCAAAAAGCAAAAAAAAAAATAACGAAGTGAGAGAAAAAAATAAAAATCGTTTACAACCTCAGATAGTGTCGGCGAAAACTATAAAATTCGAACAAATTACTTCCGATAAGTGATTTGGCAGCAAAGACAAAAAGATAAGGGTGCCTAATACATTTGGCCAAGGATGTATGTATCGATGTTGTCGAGGTCTTGCCTCGGTCAAAGCCGGTTAACATCGCTCTATACCTGAGACCATTGAACGCAACGGTGACTCCTTTCTCATTTCGAAAGAAATAAGGCTGATGATGCCGCCTTGCCATAAACCACACCAAGCAATCAATCTTTGTGGATGCATTGATGCTTAGGCTGCGGCCATGCAATAAACGACGAGCGATTGAGCGACGAGTCTGAGCGATGGGTGAGCGATTAGTTGCGAAAATTTCATTTTCGTTGTAGTTTTACAGACGCGTCTCACAAAGATGTACAGTTTGGGTTCATTGTACTTTGAGGATGGGTTGACAATAAACAGTGAAGTATCCAGTCCTATTGTGGACAGCTCCCTTAGGCTGCGACCACGCAATGAGCGACGAAGAGCGTCATAGCTAAGCGATTAGTTGCGGAAATGTAATTTTCAATTTCAGTTCGTCGTAATCTTTTAGTTGAAAGTCGCATTCATATGAATAATCCTCTGGCTGTCGCAGATTCCCTTCAGTTGGATCTGAACAACTGTCTGCTTTAAAAAGCTCATCTTTTCAAAAAACAATTATAAATGTGTTCAACATTCCACTGCTTTTCGGTGACATTTTCATTTTTATAATCATTGCGGCTGTCTTCGACTCTGAGCCTGTGGTACAACGCAACAGAGGACGTCCACGAACAAGGTGGCGCACACAAGTCGAGGGGGACCTCGGCCTTGGTTTGCGAAACTGGAGACAGCTGGCGAGAGATTGTGCTGGCTCGAGAGGCATGTTGAGTGAGGCCCAGGTCCACCTCGGACTGTAGCGCCCTAAGAAGAAGAAGGCTGTCCTTCCATAGAACTGAGCGGTTTTGAACAGCTGAGATCAAACTTTCTATGTTTAGTTTCTCTATGTTCTTATTTCGTCGCTCAGCGATCGACTAAAAAATTTAAACAGATTTGGCTGCCGAGCGACGTGCTCTGTCACTTAAAAAAATCGCAAATCGCTCAGAGCTTACGTGGCCACCTCCATATGATTTCATGTGTTTTAATTTTTTTGCGTCGCTCAGTGCGTGGCCGCTGCCTTAGTCGAACACTTGTGGATTGTGATCGCTTCAATAATGGTAATTTTGCTTGTTGACTTAGTTAATGAGCCAAAAATGGTCCTCGACCGAGATTATTTTTTTTATCAAAATCCGCCATTTCCAGTGCCAAATAAAGGAACTCACGGCGTTGTTCATGGTCGTTCGGCTTCAAATCTTGCGTCAGCAAAATCTTATACGGATGCAGGTCCAAATCCAACTGGAAAATAATCCAAGGTGACACTCTAGCGAGATGCCATGACATTGTGCCAAATGGAAAAATTTGCTTTTGAACGCGTCATGAATGCCCAGAACCTCGCACCTACTCCAAATCCTATAGTGACCTAGGCAGGGGGCCTATGAATGCCTGTTTATTAGTTTTTAGTTTGCTGCAAATTTAGACTATCTTGCGCCATTTGGCATAATGTCACACTTTCAAAATTATGCCAATTTGGCATAATGTCACGGCACCTCCTGGCGTTGGTCAATTCTGCTGAATTTGAATCGACGTTTCTAGGAATTCTTCGATGAAAGCTACGGCGCATATGTTTTCCTCATTTCGCACCAATCTCTGTCTAGTTGGTGGTTAGAGGTTCAAAAGCGTATACTTACGATTAAAATTTTTAACGGTGCGACGAATTGCCTGCCCTCGACAAGATTCACTTTGCGTATATACAGGTAGGTAAGTAGGTATGGTGGCTTCCAACGTATGTACATTGGATTCACTTAGACCCATAGCGTCCATTGTGTTGGCACATCCGGCTTCCTGCCGCTCAGTTCTGGAACCAGTTCGATTTTTGGACGAATATCCATAATTTCTGGACTTCCTTTTCGGATATATCAGTTAGTGAGCTTAGATTGTATTCTTCCAGGGTTTTCTTACTCGTGGAGACAGTTGCATAGTAGGTGTGAGGGGGATTCCTCTTCCTCTTCATCCATGCATCTACTACAGTAGTCGTTATATGGTAACCCTAGTCTGCCCATAGCGCAGTGTCCTGTGAGGACATTTACTAGGTTAGCCAGATTGTTCCTGCTTGGGCTAAGGATGGCTGTGATTTCCGGAGATTTTGGCCATGTTTTCCTTGCGTGTTGACGGGTATGTAGGTTTCTCCATCTCTCTGTAGGCCCGCAGGTTGGTAGCTCAGAGATTTTGTTTTTTTTTGCTAATAGACAAATGAGCTGAAATTTAGCAACGTGAAACAACGTATCATGAAATGGCAAGCTATACTGAATATTTTAACAGCTGCTGGAACTGGTCACCCTTTATCTAGGACTTGAATACAGTGTCAATTCTATGCAATAAATGATTAAAGTCCCCCGACACCATTTTGCCCATTTTTTAAGAAATGAATGAGACCTGTCAAAAAGAGTCCCCGTAATTGCACAAGTCTCACAGAATGTAAATTCAAAACACATCTGTCAAAAAAGGTCGTCACTGACTGAATACCCTGTTTGGAATAATAATGCAAAATTCAGCAAATATGCTCATCATTTCAAACCACAATTGCAAGCACAGAACTCGGTCGAATCGGTTTTAAGGTTAACTGCGTGAAAACAATGTGTCGTGGTCGCTATCGCGTGTCGCTCTGTCAAAAGTTTACATACAAATAAACACATGTGTGTGAACACAATGATGTCGATGCCGTTATCGCACTTCGGCATCGTTAGGGTTGGGCAAAATTTAACTTTCGCGACGCGCTAAGTTTGACAGTTGCACAGTACCAACGACCGTGACAGCGACTCATTGTGTTCAAGCTGTAAGTGTCCACAACAAAATGCACGCTCATAGATGTCACATTCAGATGCAAATAAATGTGGACAAGGGCATCAGTTGGAATAAAAGAGCGTAATCAATATTTGAACTAATTGATGCGTGAGGTTTATGAATATCGTGAAGTATCTATTGATTGATTTTGACTAATGACGGAAAAATTGATAATTTCCCATCATTTGCAATGCATGCACCCATCAAGCCTCTTCCCTAATCTATTTTCTGCAAAAATTACTTTGTTCCTGACAAATTTTTAATTTCTTCTCGAAATTCGCAGTCGAGAACCCTGAATCCCTGCCGTCTGTCGCTGAACGGTCGCCAAAGTTTATAGGAGACTCCGAATTCCCTCATGAGTCACTCAGTGCAATTAACCGACTGACCTATTTCATCCGCGATAATTTGATAGTCCACAGAAATTTGTTAAGTTTGCTACGAAGTTTTCCGTCTAATGCTGGTCGTAATCACAGTGGAACAGTGGTATTTGAAAATGACGGTGTTGGTGCCCACGGTTCAGGTCTGTCTGGGGAATAGACGAAAACTTTCCATGACATTATCATTTGCGAGTCCCCGAGTCCCTGGCAATCCTTAGCGAATAGAAACTCCAATAGGAAGACACTCAACTGTCTGTCCTTAAAACGGCATCCTTTTCGCTTTATTCATGCGAATACGTTTGCACGCACGAATTGACTGAAATCTGGCAATGATCCCGAATGGAGTGCAATTACCAAATATTTATCTCCCTAATGTTTAAATAATCTTAAAATAGCATTCAAATGAGTGGGTGAGCAGCCGAGTATCCACGCCTACTCATTACCTCCCACGCACTTAACTTTTTATGCTAATGTGTTATAAATCCCTAATTACTTAATCGTAGGGGTTTTAATTAGAGGCTAATCAGTCGGTTTTTGTGTTCGCGGAACTTGTTTTTCAAGGGAAAACTTTTTTCCCTTTTATTCCCGCCAAGAACCGTTGGGAGTAAATAACAGACATTACTCGGAAAGTTGGATTGATATTAACTGAATAAACAGCAAAGACTTTAAGCTAACAGTCATCAAATAAACATAAAAATTTCACGCGCACCTATCGCATTGCCGTTCTTAAAGATGTATGGGAATTACACGTAAGATAGTGATCAACGAGATATGGAATTAGAGTTTGTCAAGTGAAGCGAAACAAGTTGTCGAAGTTGGACAGGGGTTTAGGTGTAATTCTTCATAAGAAATGTGTTTAATAAATTCATTTCTTACGAACAATTTTAAATGGTTCTGTGGAACTTGAGGCATGTGTGTTTGTAAAGAAGACATTCGATTTTATACACAGTAAGTGCAAGTTATTGGGCGCCGCGACCGTGTGGGTTTGTGCGTCGACCCATGCACACTTGCCTTTCACAGGCTTGGTTCAAATCTCAGCACAAGCAACAATTTTTCTAGTTCGCGACTCCACCTCTTTCGAGTCACTGACAAAGCTCAAGGAGTATATCTGTCTAGAAAAAGCTTCTCAATATCACCGTTCGGAGTCGGCAAAGGGATTCACAATGGCCTCCGAGTGGAAGTGATGTTTTAACCATCACACTCCTCTTCCAAAATCTAACCTAACCTAACCTATTGTGCGTTAAGCTATCAAGCAAGAATTGTACAGCCGCATGAGCGCGACGACTAATTGACAACCGCGCGTCGTGAGATGACCCAGTCGACAAGTTTGTACTTCAGAACTACGAGTGTTACATCACGTGTACGGCAAGCAGCGCTGTTTTGTTGGGACCACAGCTCGGATATATAGATGTGGTCGAGCTCTGGTCACAGAAAGGTGGTTAACATCGATCTATTCCTGTGACCATTGACGGTAACGGTGTGGTCTATGGTCGCCCGGCTCTAATTCTTGTGTGAGCGCAGTATAATAAGGATGTAGGTCCAAACTCAAGGGCAAATAAGCCGAGTTGACTCTCTGGCTGTGTCTAATTCAGATGATCGTACCCGAAATTACATTTCTGTGACTTCTTTGATACCGGCCGCTGCGGCGACTATGTCTTCTTGATTCCACACCAATATTTGTGCGGTTGGTAGCTAAAGGTCCCAATATGTGAACTCACGCTCAAACTTTTCTATGGTGCGACGAATTGCCTACACACTGAAGCCGTGATGATGACCGACCTTACGACGAAATTTCGAACTAAGCCGGAGTTTCGATAGTATTTTTTTACGATGCATGTTGAAATGGGAAACTTTACTGTATTTGTTGACAGATATGTGTCATTGTTAAGTTTGTCAGTTTTTGATCCACAAAAAAAGGAGACCCTCTGACCCAACTATAGAGGCATCAGTCTTCTGAACATTGCATACAAGATCTTATCTGCCGTGTTGTGTGAACGCCTAAAGCCATTCGTCAACAACCTGGTCGGTCCATACCAGTGTGGCTTTAGGCCAGGAAAATCCACCATCGGCCAAATATTCACACTGCGTCAAATCTTAGAAAAAACACAGGAATAACAAATCGATACCCACCACCTTTTCTTCGATTTTAAGGCCGCGTATGACAGAATCTATAGAGACGAGCTATACAGAGCAATGTCTAGTTTTGGCATCCCTATCAAACTCGTTCGTTTGTGTAGGATGACGGTGGAGAATGCATGCTGCTCCATCAAGGTCAGTAAGTACATAACCGAGACATTTGATATCAAAAAAGGATTCAGACAAGGCGACGCGCTGTCATGCGACTTTTTCAACATCATCCTTGAAAGAATTGTGCAAAACTCGCACGCCAACATCAGAGGAACAATCTTTCAGAAGTCCGTCCAACTACTTGCATATGCCGACGATATTGACATAATCGGAAGAACACAGCTTAATGTCAATGGCACTTTTGTGAGTATTGCGACGGAGGCTGCGAAGAGGGGTTTACGGTAAATGAGGGCAACACCAAGTATATGCTGTCAACCAGAAAGGATCTCCAACACCGTCGCGGACAGAGCGTCACAGTTGACAGATATAACTTTGAGGTAGTCAAAGACTTTGTCTATCTAGGAACCGCTATTAATTCAGACAATGACACCAGCGCTGAAATCAAACGAAAGATAATTCTTGCTAATCGCTGCTTCTTTGGGCTAAGAAAGTAATTGATAAACAAAGACCTCTCTAGAACAACCAAGGTAACCTTGTACAAGACCTTAATCGTCCCAGTCCTGCGCAGAAGCATGGAATTTGTCAAAAGCAAAAGAGGTTGTTCTTGACTGCTTTGAGAACAAAATTCTTCCGGTGATTTTCGGTCCCGTCTGCATAGAGGGTGAGTGGAGGAGAAAATATAACAACGAACTGTACGAGCTGTTCAGCGACATCGACTTAGCCAGAAGGGTGAAGATCCAACGATTAAGATGGCTAGGTCATGTAGAGCGAATGGAAACCAATGCTCCGGCCCGAAAAGTCTTTAAATCCACCCCCGTAGAGGAAGACCGCTACTCAGGTGGCGCACGCAAGTGGAAATGGACCTCAACCAACTGTGCGTGCGAAACTGGAGGCAGCTATGTAGCTAAAGATCGAGCTGGTTGGAGACGCTTGTTGGTTGAGGCCCAGGTCCACCCCGGACTGTACCGCCACATTAAGTAAGTAAGTTCGACAGCAACTAAAAACTGTCATTGCTATCTGTCACACAATTTACGAGAATTTGACGATTGATTGTAAAGTCAGCGCTACAATGTTCCAATCAGGAAATGGGAATCATCTCAGGGGCCGTTGATAGTTCGACTCCTCCGTATCTCAATCCATTATTATTCACTCAAAACAAGGTCGACTTCTTAATCACCAGGAAGGTAAAGAGATATTTTTCTTCTCCTTTTTCTTCAAACATTTTGTTTTGCCGACGTTTAAGACGACATCATTTGCGTCTTCTTCAGAAGCTGTGCAATCCTCTTCACATTTTTATTCGTGTTTTTATGTCGAAGTCGACATAATCTTATCGCAGATATGAAATTGACTTTTAAAAAAAAGATGAGATTCCCGTTGACAGCACAGTTGCCGACACCTTGCAGCAATTCAGTTCGTTTTGATGGTTGCTGATGAAAAGATTGTAAATTTCCACTGCATTCCTCGTATTCTCTTTAGCACACCATCGCCTCCTCACCACTCCACTTGATAATTCCGAATTAATTGAAGGAACGACGATGTCTCACAAGACTTTCGAGCTTAATCAGATTTGTGAAGACAAATGACACCTGAAGTGGGAATCGAGGAGATGAAGCAAGCAAAAGGATGAATCGAACGCAAACTATCGATGGATATATCATTTTGAGGTTTAAAACGATTCCAAGTGACGTATTACCCTGTCAAAGGTCAAGAATTAAATCAACTGTGGCATGAAGGCGAAATTGATGGAAAGGGAAAATGCGAAAGTTGTTGAGGTTGTTGTGGAAAACATTACTCCACAACCGCCCTTGTGCACCTGATCTGGTTACGTTTAAGTTTTTTTCAATTCCAGACGAAATCACATTTAGGGATAGCAAGGGCATTCGGCGAACGAACACATGGCGAAGGAAGCCATAAAGGCGTTTGGCTAAAGCCCTCAAGGAAACACTTTCCCAAAGTGTTCTAATGTCTGCAGAGACCAGATGCAAAAAAATAAGTGAATTGAGTTTAAAGGAGATTACAGCGAGAAATAAAAGTAATTCAAAAAACTTTTTCCTGGTCCAGTAGTGATTTTCGAAAGCCACCCTCGTTAATATATCCTGCAGCGGAGTTAGTTTCAGTTGAACAGATGAGGTTCGCCGGGGGGATATTCTGTGTTCAACCACACATAATCATTTGAAAAGAACACGAGTGAGCGAGTGGGTAAGGAGACTGGGGAGGGACTATGCAACAAGGACGCAACCACATGAATTAGGCAATCAGACAAGAAAGTGATTCTAACCTCTTTGCCCACTTTGATGATCTAAAGAAGACAACGAAAAAGACAAACTATCACTGAATGAAAAGCGAAGCGATGTTCATCATAAAATAACTCTTCTGCCGCCCCCCAGTGAAAGTCAAAATGATTGACTACACTTCTGCAGCACAAAGTTCGCCGCGAGTCGAACTTTTTGGCGAATAACTTTGGTCGTCGTATCGTCATTAGGGAACTTTGCTGGAAATAAATGTCGCAAGAGTTTCCTTTGTCGCGAAATACACATTTTCATTCGACTGCTCTTGACATAAGGGATGAAATACTAACGAACACACTCCTACCGTTGTGCCGTGAAATGGAAGTTTGCTGAATGTTTGACGTTTCAGCGGCGGGAACGAAACTGTGCGTCGATTTGTTAATTGACGAGCGTTTCTTTCAGTGGCGGAGAACTCTAAAGTGAAATAAAACACATAATGGATTTATTTGAAGGATAATTTGATGGCATTGATTTCTTGAATGTATTTTCCGGTACATTCGTGCCGTGGCGTGCGTGAATAAATTGCAATTTGGAAATACATTTGTCGTCGATTTTTTGCGAGCAACCGAATCCATTTATCAACAGCAACACGGCGAATCATTTTTCAATCATCGACGCACAATACCGACTTCGCATTTGCCAGCGGAAAATATTCCAAAGAAGAAGTTAAATTACATGCTCTTGGGCGTCCATTCACTGCTCCATTACATGAAATTATGCGCTTGAATGTGCACTCCAATAAATTAATTAACTTGTGGCATGTTTCTCGCGTGGTCTTGTTGAAACCACTGCTCTTCCACTTAAATGCCATTCAATTGGAGAACAAAAAGGTCAGTGGACATGACTTTACATTACTTTTCATTGCAACGTTTTTTGTCGGAATCGTTTTTTTAAGAAATGTGGCCCAACTATGATGGTTGGTGAACGGGGCTTTTTGTGTATGTGAGCGGTGTCCCAAAATGCATGCATGATTTTAATTTTGCTTCATTTGGGCGGCAAAGGATTTCAAACGAAGACAAAATGGAGTGACAGATGACAGTTGAGGTTTATTCAAAATGGAGTGCTACACGATACGCTCCTTGTTGAATAATATTTGAAAAGCTTTGAAGGTTTAGCAGCTACAATTCATTATTTTCGTACAAAATAGTAGTAGTCGACTGTGAAGAGATGAATTACAAAAATCAGGAACATCAAATCAAGCCTGTCCTTCGCAAGGTCGTTTAATACAAATCATCGAAGCAGTTGGTGAGACCGTTGTTTTGAGTCCCGGAACATCGATTCGGCACGATGATAAAAAATTGGGGAATGCGAGTCCTCTTCAGCATATTCTCCCGCAAGATTTGCATTTTCATGCATACAAAGTGCAATTGACTGAGGAACTGATGTCTACTGAAAACGCACTGCGGGAGTTCGTAGAACCATCATGGAAAATGCGGTTGGCCATGCAATAAATTTCCACGACGCTGACCACATGATAATCCAGTTTTTTGCGCCGAATTTACAAGATAGATATGTTTCTGGAGGACATTTGGTTTCAACAAAACAGCAACATGCCATACTGCCCAATGAGGGTCAAGGATAAAGGTATTCTCCTTCTTGGTTTGTTCATCAAAAGCGTGATATAAAATATAAATAAGGTGGTCGCAAATGACAAATAAAGTGTAGAATATCGACCGCCACTATACCTGACCTTTATCGAGTTCAGAAAAGCGTTTGACAAGATCCAAGCAATATGGGCAGCACTCCGGTGCAAGGGCATACCCGTCAAGTCTATTAATTTAATCAAAAACTTAAACAACGAGGCAAAGTGTCGGATTCTCCATGAAGGCTAGCTTAGTGGGAGTATAAACGTTCAAATTGGTGTAAGACAAGGTTGTGTACTCTCTCCCACGCTATTTAATATTGTCCTAGATGTTGTCATGAACCAAGGCCTAAAAGATCAAACGAGCATAACATGGGGTACGCCTGGCTCGCTGAATAACCTTGACTGCGCAGATGACATATGCCTTCTGGTCCACACGTACGGTGACATGATGTCCAAGCTGAGAAGAGTCGCTGCAACTGCTTCAAAAGCTGGACTCTTTATAAACACCGAGAAAGCAAAAACGCTGCGTATCAACTCTAATAACTCCTGATCGATCGGTGCTAATAGTGTCGAAAATTGCATAAGGATCAAACATACAAACAAAACGTACTATTATTGATACCATCTGTATCTGTAAAATAATAATTAAAAACTGAGGTTGGCTCACAACGTCTTTTAGAACTTGCACATTCGTGACTTCAAGTGACTCTGTGTCGTCTCTTTCCCTTAGGCATGATTATGATATGAAATATGAAATTCTGTATAATGACATAGGTTGCATAGCTCGAATTCTTATAAAATAAAAGCGCATAAAAAGAGCCCAAGTCACTCTTGACAACCTCCTCTACATTCCTGCAAAGTTTCATTGAAATTGCTCCAGCCGTTTCAAAGATTAGCCCGAACAATCAGACAGACATACCCTACGATTTTATTAACATAGATTTACAAACACACTATATTAAACATCATTGCCTCAATCATTTAATCGCATCGCATACCAAAAACAACAAAACATTGAAACTTACGGGGAAGGGCGAATAAAATCCTCACATGTACGTTTGTGTATAAACGATAAAAAAATTAAGCTGAAAGTTTGAAAAAGAAAAACAGATTTACGCGGCAAAACTCTTTTTGTTCAATAAACAACAAAAAAAATCAAGTTCGACTCTCACCGATTACATCCGTTCACAATGGGAGTTCGATGTAAAAAAAAACCTCAACATGATCACTCACTGACAGCTGTCAATTTGTATTAGGGCTCTTGATTTTACCCGGGTAATACTCAATTCTGCATTTTAACGGGTACCCGGTAATTGCAGGTATTGACCAACTTCGCGGATACTCGGGAATATCAGCTACCGGGTACCCGCTGGCTACCGGGTACCCAAGTCACAACTAAGGGATGTGAGTATGAGTGAGTAGGCAAGGGAAGAGACAGAGGGGATTGAAACAGTAACGATAGAAGCATTATTTAAGCCAAATGAAGGATGCTGTCGAGGTCGTGTTTTGTGGTTTCAGCCAAAGGCTATAAGAAACCATCCCACTAAGTTTGCTCATGCAATCGGTGTCAGTGATCAAGCATGCAGACAGAAAGCCACGTTATTGAATCCATGTTTACATGTCTACATGTTGTCTCACATTGATGACAATGTTCTTATCAGTTTACTGTTGGGTCTTATCTAAACTTCGTTTGAAAAATGTGTGGCTCGCTTCAGTCTTTTTAAGTCATTCTTTGTTATCGTGTCTTAAGCTGATTTATAAAAATCAATAACGAGTGAAAGAAGAAAAAGTACCGGGTACCCAAAGTGATGGCGGGTACCCAATAACTTACGGGTACCCGAAATTATAGTTCCCGGGTAATATCCGAAAATGCGGGTACCCGGGTACTCGGGAAATTACCCGGGTACCCGGGTATCAAGAGCTCTAATCAGTATGCGTACATGCGCTACAACGCGTATTTGCCGTATGTATGACGGCACAGTATATATACAGCACACGCTCCTAGGCGTCTACGTATTTGTTGTTCTTTTTATAAGGACAAAATTATGTGTTGACATAAAAAGTGAAAACTCACGACAGCGTCGACCAATTTCGTGTAAACCATCTATACGACCATGCGAACAAACTCTAAAAATATTATCGAATTCGGTTAGACCGTTCGTGAGTTATAAAGTCACAACGCACTTGCAACAATTTTTTATATATGTATATATATATATACTGAATTGAATTATTTTATGTTAATCTAAAATTGAAACAAAATAAAATAATTTATATAATCTAAAAATCTAATCTAATAATCTTCTCGTCCTGAAAATCAGTTATTTTCAAGTGAAATATTGGTGTCTCTTATTCAATGTCCACCACTGTATATTGGTTCAAGCTAAACTGTAACGCCACTTAGGAAGAATAAGAATCTCCCCAACAAAAAAGCCCCTATCTTATTTTTTTGTTTCTTTGCATAATCCGAGTCCTTTTCAATCTCCCGTGACTGAACATTCCCTTAAATAGTAACGTACATAAATACTGAATAAAAAAAAAGGACTCTCCTAGACACAGTCATTTTCAATCCCCGTTACAGACAAGGGTGCAAGCAGAGCAAGCACAAGCAAATTCACTGTAAAACTATTGAAAAATTTGTGAATTGCATGCCAACTCGTAACCGGAGAGTCACAAGTATATACAGTGTATCAAACTCATATTCGTACATCTGATGCTTACCACTTTGTTTTGCTGTTTATCATAAACCAATAAGGATTAAAAGGCTCTGGTGATAGTTTTTGCTTAAAGCTATTATCATAGGTAGGACTACATCTAGTTTTGAAATTATATAACCTATGGTCTGGTTGCGAGATATGATAAAAGGAAGAAGTACCTCAAAAGTACCTCAAATTCATATTCGTACAGCAACCATTCAGCTTATGTTTGACGTAGGGTACCGTTAACGGTTTGTTATTTTTTGGGTGAAATAGTTGTCTACGGCGTTGTGCAAACGTGTCCTAGTATTTGGAGCATTTGGCAAATTGTTTTTTTTTAATAATTGTGAAAAGATGTCAAGAAAAGGCACTGAAACGTCCAACGAACTCAGAGAATTGGTTATTAAGTATTTCAATGATGGAAAATCTTATAACGAGATTGCAAATTTAGTGAATCGTCCAAGATCAACAATCCAGTCAATCATAAATCGATTTAAAAACGAAAATCGAATCGAAAATAAACCCCGGAATGTCAACAGAAGTATTTTCAACGAACATGACAAAAGGATCATACTTCGTACAATTAAGAAAAATCCCCGAACAAGTGCACCAAAACTTGCGGAAGAACTCCGCCATGATTTAAAGAAACAATTCTCTACAGAAACATTGCGAAATTGCATCCGCGAACATGGGTATAATGGTAGAGTTGCGCGTAAAAAACCTTTCATAAGCCCAATCAATAGAAGCAAGAGATTGGCATTCGCAAAACTTCATCAATTTAAAGATTTTGACTTCTGGAAAATGGTTATCTTTACAGACGAATCAAAATTCAACGTCTATGGGTCAGACGGCCGTCAAATGGTCTGGCGAAAACCTAATACGGAGCTCTTGCCGAAAAACACTGTTGCAACAGTAAAGCACGGTGGAGGTTCAGTCATGGTGTGGGGGTGTTTTTCCGCTGCTGGTGTAGGAAGATTGCACATAATCGATGGAATTATGAACCATAGGAAATATATTGACATTCTCAAAGAGAATCTTGCGGCTAGTGCTTCTCAATTGGGTTTGGAGAATAACTTTGTGTTTTATCAGGATAATGACCCAAAGCACAAGGCTCATGCAACTCGGCTTTGGCTGCTTTATAATTGTCCAAATGTGATGGAAACACCTCCACAATCTCCGGACATTAATCCAATCGAGAATTTGTGGAACGAGTTGGACAGGAGAATAAAATCTGTTACCATTAGGAACACGAGCGACCTCAAAGCAAAGTTGGTTGAAGAATGGGCGAAAATTTCTCCCGAAACAACTAAAAAGCTCGTCGAATCGATGCCAAAAAGATTGAAAGATGTAATATCACACAAAGGATATGCAACTAAGTATTAAAAGTGCAATGGAAAATGTGAAATAAGTATAATATCCACATTGTACGAATATGAATTTGAGATTTATTTATTTTGTTATTTCCGTTTTATTCGTAATTATGCAATTTAATTAATATTGTTTGTTGAATTGAGGTTTATATCCTTTCCTTTATGTTAACATTGATTAAGAAATATAATCTTAGAAATATACCTTTCATTTTGTTTAATTATTCACTAAATTTGTTCAGTTCAGCAGGTGTACGAATATGAGTTTGATACACTGTATGTAAACTGAATCAGTGTCGTCCTCCCCTTAGCCGCATCGTTACAGTTAAAATAGTGTTCATGTAACATTCACACTTTTGATTGCAAATCACTCTTACCCTAGCTATTTCCATTCGGGTTCACCTCAAGAGGTTAAACGGTTACACCGATATTTTGCAGCTTATCGACTTAGTTCGTCAAAGGTTGATTATGAAATTCGAGGAACTCGTTGCTTAACTACGTCAAGCGGAGGGTGCAAACGACAGTTATCAAGGTTAGACAGCCCGGAAGATTTCCCATTTCTGAGGTTACTACTGTTCCCTTGAACTTTAAATAATGACATTAGCGTATAGCGACATAAGCTCATTAGGTGTATTTAGCACTAATTTAAAGTATCTAGTTACCGCGCAAAGCAGTTCTGCTATTTTGGGGGTGTTTGATTTAGCGATTAGCATCCGGAGTGGCAAGTAGTTCGAATGGAATGAAATGGCTGTGTTTGATGGTATTTATGACCTAGAATGTTGACTAATTGCAGCACCCTCTAATTTTTTTTTTCGGAATGTTTTTGAAACTCTGCACTTGAGCAGTCAGACTCAAAGCTGGTCCATTGTACTGCCAGGTAGCAACATTCTCCAGTGCCATTAATTTGATCCCAACGGCAAATGGTGACTGGACCAGATTCGATTTCACTGAGATTCGAACCTGGGACCCCTCTAATTCGGGGCAGGCACTTGACCAACTGCGCCATCCAGTCGTTATCCCTCTAACCTAATAGTTTATCTATAACTGTGTTTTGAGTATCTAATTGAAATGTATTGCTTTTCCACCACCATGACATGCTGTCCTCTCATGAAAAAAATGTAATTTGTGAAGGCGCTTGGACAATTTGGGTTCGGCCAGGAGGATCATTGACTCTGAACCAGTGAAACAAGGCAACAAAGGATGTCCGCGTCAAACGAACCTTAACCAACATGACGGGCGCTATTGGTGCCAGCTAGCAAAAGATCGTTGTAGCTGGAAAGGTTTTTTGGTTGACGCCCAGAGCCACCCGGACTGTAGAGCCACAAGAAGAAGAAGAAAACAAAATTATACTCGTAGTTCTTTCCCGAGGAATGATCGAACTTTGTCTGTCGAAATTGTAGCTAGCTTCATGTTTGAAAGAATTTTTTTATTTGACCAGAATGGTACCATGATCAATTATTAGATCTACTTCGCTGGTCCGTAGTTACTCTAGTGGAGGTTTAGGCAACGCTATAAACTTAATACCGGCTTAGGGTCTCGATTCCAAACTTAAATTAGACGTTAAATGTCGCTACCAAAGTGGAAGAGACGATTTCTGGCCATAGGCAGGTAGGTAGGTAAGAGGGTGCCCTTGCGACTGGTGCCGCGGCTCACTTAGACCAACAATTGGGTCCAGTTGTGGCCTGGATATGGGGTGTACCCCGTGTGCCCTGTGTGTCCCGGTACCCAGTAGAGTGTCGCCGTGTTTAGACTGCAGATTCCTTAACGTTCTCTTTGCATAGCTTGACTATTTTCGACTTCATAACATCCGACGCTATGGGTCTTATCGCCGCTTCGCTGTCGGAGTATATAGTTATCGTTTTTTTCCTGTCAAGCTAAGTTCTTTTAGCGTAAGTGCCGCCTCATTTATTGACATCATCTCAGCTTGGAAAACGCTACACTCGTCGCTTAGACTCAGTGACCTTTCGAAGAACTCGCAGAAGACCACTACCCCCATTCCTGCTCCTGTTTTCGAACCGTCAATGTATAGGAAGATCTCTCTGCAAGCCTCCGCTGATAGCTCTGCCCAACGTTTCCCGTCCGGAATTCTGGTATTTCTTCTGGTAGTCAGGGTTGGTGGCAGGTAGTCCGAAGTTATGTACCTCTGTGTTGCTGTCCATTTTGAGAGGATTGACGCATGCCCATATGGCTGGTCTACCTACGTCTTTACTTCCCTTTGTCTCATTGCGGTTGTAGCCACTCTGCTACTGCAGAAGATGTAAAGAGGGATAAGATAAAGTAATATCTCGATAGTAGGACCTATAGGGAAGACATGGCGTCTCCAACCTAACCTGATTAAATGGATGTGCACAACAGTAGTACGACCCATTCTTACTTATGGCTCTTAAGTCTGGTGGCCAGCACTTCGCAACAACATGCAATTTAAGGAAATTTAACACGATACAGAGAATGGCATGCATAGCCACTACAGGCGCTTTTAGGTCTACTCCCACAGACGCTCTGGCGATTATGCTACATCTCTTACCCGTAGACATAAACATACACAAGGTCGCTTCGCTTTGGAACAGTGCAACGTCACTCAAGCTTGGGTTCCTGGACATAGCAACATTCTGGGGAACGAGAAACCTGACGAATTCGCATGACTTGGATTCGCTCTGCATCGTTCAACCCCAATGGATGTGCCGATGTCGCTCGGGTTGGTCTAGGCAAGAATATCAGCGTATTTCCTGAAGATGGCCAGCCTTAGATGGGCCAGTTTAAATAACTGTGCTACATCTAGGAAAACCTGGCCTAATTATAATTTATCCAGAACAACGGATATCCTTCAATAGCCTCAATTTCCGTTCTTTTCAGAACTGTGGTATCAAATCATCAGTTATTGCTAATTGGGTTTTATCTTTAAAAGCGCCACTTTACACACATACAAAGGACCTCGAGCGCTGCTGCCTAAACAGGCGGATGTTTGGAGACTTCTGGCCATAACAGGAGATGTTTCCTCCTACTCTCAACAAAGCCAGAAAGACTTATTTTCTGAACGATTTTCAGCCTGTATTCAATTCCCAGTAAAAACACCAAACTTTCAATTCACCGACTCGTGAGAGAACAATAGGACACACAACTCGTGTGGTTGCTATAGAAGCTAGGCCCAAGTCTACCTCGGACTGGAGCGCCATCAAAAGTTGCAAGAAAATTCTAAATTTCATCAATCAATCATCTTCATCTTATTCTTGACGTAATGGCTTTGTCAATAACCAAAAATTGCATGATTGGACATCAACAAGCCCAGATGTGCTTCAAGAGAATCCATTCCATCCGCAAAAAGTGACCGTGTGGTGTGGTGTAGAAGGTGTGATTGAGCGGTTTTTTTTTGCGATGAATATGATCGTCAAGTTATGGTCAATGAAGTTCGCCACCGAGTTCATGTTGGAAGACTTTTTTTTGACCAGAATTGGATAAACTTGACATCAGTTATATGCGGCAGAGTTGTAAATACGGCAATTTTTTGAGAATGCAATCTCTGAATTCTGAAGGAAAGAATTATCTGTTTTGTGATTCAATCAATTGACTTCATTTGGGACTTCTGGACTTCAGGACTGAAATCACCATTCTTTTTGAAGTCTTTGATTGGACCAATCTTTTTGGAGCATTCTTAAGATTGCATTAATTTGAATGTAAGCCGTTCGATCGACATTGCATTCACTTAAGTCACCTTGAAGTCTCCACCATTCACCTGAAGTCGCCTGCATTCATTTGAATTCCTTGGGACTTTTCGATGAAGTCATTGGGATTTCATCTCCACCCTAGCCACTATACATCTTACCCCACTTCCTCTAAACCTAAAATACTATCATACTCCAAAAAAGTGCTATTAGTCTTCATTCAGACTTGTTCAAACTTGCTCACATGCTGAAATCGCAAAGACTTCAACGAAAACGTTTGAAGTGCCAAAGACTTCATCGAAAATTTTTAAAGTCCCAAAGACTTCAACTGTATGCGTGTGACTTCAAGTGAATGGTAAAGACTTCACTGTGACTTCAATGAATGCAGTGTAATTCTAAAGACTTGCATTCAATTGACTTCAATCAATAGAGACTGATCCAGTCAAGACTTCGAAAAGAATGAGAGATTTCAATGCTGAAGTCTAAATTCCAAAGTGAATTCAGGAATTGGAAAATCCGAGATATGAAGTCAATTGATTTTTTAAATCAAAAGATTGCAGTCTTTTACAACTCTGATATGCACCAAGATGTTGCCACATGCCATACAGCTGGTCAAATAATTCGCCTGTTGTCGTTTAACCTTTAGAAATGGTCTGGTCGAATGTTCACTCCAAACAAACCAGCCCAACAAAGTTAGCGCATCTTTTTGAGCGTAATGGGTTCATAGTGGTCTAAGTAAGCCGCTGACATTTTTATGTCAGCAAAGGCACCCTTTTATCTAACCTAACCTGACCTAGCGCAGCTAAAAAACAAAATCGAACGCACAATTTATAACGTTCCGGCCGATATGCACTGCAGAGTCGTAGAAAATTGGCTTCAAAGAATTGATCGCTGCAAAACGTGTTCTCGGTGGTCGCATGAACGAACGTGAAATTCCAAATTCAAACTTGAAATGAATACTGTAACTGGAGCAAATACCAGATCGATATACAAATTATTCAGTGTTTCATTTAAACACGAAATAGTTCTGTCCTATTGAAAAACCCTCCACTCCCTTCTTCTATTCTTTGATTTTTTCTGAAATTCATCCAACTTGAAAACTTGATATTTTACCTCCTAAAAAAATGCACCCACTTCTGCTGCCTGCTATCGAATTGCGATTCAAGTAATCCAAAGCAAAGCCCTTTGTTTCGATTCGCTCAGACCCACTCAAATGACTTCCACTCCACGAAACATAAAGTCGTTTTGGACAAGTTGCGAATGAATTTGATTCCCAATCATCCAAATGCCCATTATACACCCACCAACAACAAGCCAACTTTTAACTCTTTTAACAAAATTCGAGAGTTTTTCGTGCACTGTTTTTGAAAACAAGTTTCCTGTCGTTTCTCGTATATTTTTGAAATATTTTCGGTAATTAAATCAAGAGTGCACTAGTGTCCCAAAGCGAATTTCCCTAAAATTGACCACAACTTCTCGACGTTTATAGACATCCTATGAAGGCGGAACCGCAACCCAGACCATTGCAATGATGAGCGAAATATGATGCAAATTCAGCAAATACTTTGAGACTGTCCTGTTTGTTTTCATACTCGTATGAGGTGGTTGTTGCGTTTTTTTAAAGTTATCTGCAGCAACGGCAGAGTTCTTTGCAGGTATTCCTACTTTCATTGTTTTTGTTTGTATCCCGTTTAACTTGTCTGGAATGATGGTACAGACATGGTGAAATACTTCCAGAAATTATGTTTTTGGTGCATTTAGACTAGTTCATGTTCACGTGTTTAGGAGAGTTGCAGACGATGTTGCTGTCTATAGCAACAAAAAAGTGGAATGGGAATGTACTTCCGGAGCAGTTTAACATGTAAAAAAAAGAGGGGATGATGCTTCCATTTAAATTCACGCACGGCTGCTGTCTCCCTCTTTGGCTGCTTATGGTTTTGAGTGTGCTAAAGTTGTTTTCAACTTTAACTGTGAAGAAATATATAAGAATTACCCTAGAAAAGGTCCTTAATTCAGACCCTCAACTGAAACAGGCAAAGTCTACAAGAGCAATGTTCATGTGCTTAAGGCTTTTTGGTAACACATGGGGTCTGAGTCTTATATTATCGAGGATCGGCTTTTTTTGCGACTGAGTTTGGGCTTACATCCAAACAAGACTGTGCTTTATTGCGTTCGGAAAGAAATTCGTTATAATAGAAATTCGTTACATAGACAATACACAACGACTAAAGTTTTAAATGTCACCAGTGGTCTTCCACAGGGGACAGTTTCTGCACCGCTTCTCTTTAACATCTGTATTTATGAAATGCTAAGGGGAATGAGTAATTCGATAGCATTTGCTGACGACGTTATTCTGCATGTAAGCGGATCAAAAATTCAGGACATTCAGAGAGCTTCAGAACAATTTTAATACGTTGCAGGTATTCTGTTCTGAATGGAAGCTAAAGATCAACCATGCAAAATGTGAAACTATACTGTTCCGCGCCCCATTCAGACGCTGTAATTCAGATTTTAGACGAAACCGGAAGAGTCTGTCAATAACGAGTTGCGATGGTCTCCACATTGAGTTAAGGAGTGTTGTTAGGTACTTGGATAAATTATTGTACTACAATGAGCACATAAATGCGCAGCTGCAAAACGCAAGAACAGCATTCATGTCACTGGAAAGTTTATTTTACTTCAGGCACCTGAGATCCGGTGTGAAAATTATAAGCTATCAAGCTTTCGTTTGCCCAATTCTGACTTATGTGAGTCCAGTATGGTGGAACATAAGCTCATCTTCCATGAAAAAGCGTCGGTTATTTGAAAGAAAATGTCTTCGAGCTTGTATGCGGATGTATAGAAGCGCACATTCTGACTGTCGGCATTACGTCTCTAATAAGAGACTATTGGATGCCTCCGGTGTAAGGAATCATTTCGTGCGGTCAGCTTACGTTACTGAAAATTAATTAGTTGCCAGCTTGTTTTACCCTAACCCCGCGTATTTCAGCAACACTTTGGTGGGCGGTTATATACCACCTGAGGCATTTCTATAGCTGGATGCAAATGGCTATTTATCAGACTCGACGAACGTACCTATCATTTACCACATTGCCAGATGGGCGACAGACAAACGCATTCTCTATGAAACGACATCTTTGGGCAACGGAAATACTGATCTGAGATACTGCGTAAGGGATCTATCAAATCTCGAAAGATTAAATAAACCAAAATACTGGGGGCTCGACTGGGTTGAAGAAAACGTTTAGGATAACCAGGATTGAGTCCTGACATGTGACACTTGGTTGCTTAAAAAATTTGCGTATTTTGGTGAGGTTCAAGTGGCTGTTTACAAGCGACTGGGAAATCCGACTGGGCAGGCAAGATTTTCTGCGTGTTTTCACTCACTAATGATGTACCGAGAATTGAGTAATGTTCTCTTTTCAATTCGTATTTTTCATGAATTATGGATACAAACCATTTTGGTGCTGCAGCAACGTTTGCATGTAGTACTATATGTGTGCAGTGAAAAAAACATTAGAAGTGCATTTAAATCGTCCCTGTGATCAACTTTCCGAAAATGCCACGTAGCATGCGTGAGGTGTTACTCGATCAGCGATCACCAGAAAATGAGGAAAACATGCTGAAAACGGAACGAAAAGGGATGAAAATATATCTGCTTCACCCGAGAATCCGCTTTGAAAGTGGATTTTCCGTGGAAGAAGGCCGATTTTCGGCGCATCCAACCCATCTCCCTCTGGCTTGTGAAAGTCGTATATTGTATCCCTCTCAATCCTGCCTTCTTCCGCTCATGTAATCAGGCACTACTATAAATCCTTAAAGGGAATATGTTTTCCCTCTCTTCCAAATTGTACCAAATTCCAAGGATTTGCGTCGCCTATGAGTACACCGTTATGACAAGGATCGTTCTCTGCGATCAGTTAGTAGAGACAAAAAAGTTTCCGTCAGTCTTGTGTTTCATTTGACAGTGTAAATTGTGTGATCCAGGATTAATTTGTTATTTGGTAAGTTTACATGTTTTTAATTGTATTTCAGCAAGTATTTCGTGTTTTTTTTAAGGAAATAAAATGGAGTGGAAAGATAAGCAAATCCCTTAGGCCCACAAGAAGATTATTATTGACCTGAGAAAAGGAGGAAAGTCGCTGGGAGAAATTGCGAAAATTATTAAGAGACCCCGTTCTTCTATTCAGTACGTATTGGAAAAATTTAGAGAAACAAAAACTATTGCCAAAAGCCAAGATCTGGGTGTCCGAGAAAGATAGATAGTCGTACGGAGAGGCGATTAGTAAGAAGAGTGGAAGAAGATCCTCGACAAAGTGTCCCTGTAATCACGGGTAAATTAAAAACTACTGATAGAATAGATTTTACTCCCTAGACGATAAGGAATGTCCTACAAATAAATGGGTACAATGGTCGAGTGGGCCGGAAGAAGCCATATATTCGGAAAGCAAATATGAAAGCGAGGCTGCAGTATGCTGCTGAACATATAGAGAAGTATAATGGTTTCTGGGATCACGCTATATTTACAGATGAGAGCAAATTTTTTTTATTTTGGTTCAGACAGACGACGCATTCTGTGGAGAAAGCCAGACACTGCTCTTAACCCTTTCCTATCTGATGGTACTAATTGGTACCGCCTACTTTTCCGCCAAATATTTCAAATACCCGACAGCGTAAGGGACAATTATCATTGTCGATCCTTAAATGTACCGTTCGGTAAGCCAATGACAGCACGTTATTTGAATTCTGGCAAAAAAGAAACAATCTGCGAAGCTTGCAAGTTGAGACATATTAAAAAACATATTAAAAATAGAAAATTTATTGAGAATTGTTTTTCAGAATGTCATGGCGTCGATTAGTTAGTAGATAAAAGTTCGTAAAAAGTCCAAAAAGTTCCTTATTTTGCAAAACATAGACTTTTTGGTACAGAAATTATCTGGCGGTGCCAAAAAGTCTAGGTTTTCGAAAGTGTATTTAGAAATCCAATAAAAATCTAAAAAAAATATACAGTCAGCGTCAAAAGTGAGTGTACAGCCATCGGGAGAAAGTTCGTCCTCAAAAATAAAATATACCAGCAGGAGCTACGGTGGACATGGGCACATCAAATTAAAGGTTTTAACTCATACTTCAACAAACACTATATTTCATTTTAAAAAACTGTAAACATAAAGTAATTAAATCAATTTTGATGTGCCCATGTCCATTTTTGAGGATGAACTTTCTCCCGATGGCTGTACACTCACTTTTGACGCTGACTGTATGTTGTTCCTATTATATCATTTTTAAGAGATTTTAATGCAAAAAGTTATATTTTCCTATTATTTCTAGTAGCCGTTAGGAAAGGGTTTATCCAAAAAACTTAACCCCTACAGTAAAGCATGGCGGAGGCAATGTAATGGTGTGGGGATGTATGACCTCTTCCTCTTCCGTTGGACATCTTGTACTTATTGATTCAACGATGGACAAATATGGCTACTTGAAAATACTCAAAGAAATCCTTCATTCAAGTGCTCAAAAACTGAGTCTCGGCAATAATTTCATAGGATAATACCCCAAAGCGCCGTAGTAGTAGTGCGTCGACTCCTACGCTCGAGGTCGTGGGTTCGAATCTCGAAAAAAACATCAAACATTTTTTCACGGCTCCACCTCTTTCGAGTCACTGACAATGCTCAAAGAGAATAACTGTCTAAAAAAAACGCTTCTCCACCTCGCCGTTCGGAGCCGGCATTAAACTGTAGGTATCTCCACTCGTGAGAGAACAATAATACGCACAACACGAGTGGTTGCTGAGAAGCTAGGCCCAGGTCCACCTCGGACTGTAGCGCCGCCATTATTATATTATTAATAACCCAAAGCATACATCATTTCTGGTGAAAGAATGGTAACTTTACAACGTCAAAACACAAATTAAACACCCTGCTCAGTCACCAGACGTAATTTGACCCAATTAATCATTTGTGGCACCATTTAGAAAAAAAATTCGGGAACGCACAATAAAACATACGAGTACTTGAGGACCTGCTTGATGAATGAAACAAAATTTCTCCAGCCACGACCTCCAAACTTGTGCATTCCATGAAAAACAGATTGAATGAAGTTATACTAAACATAGGAGGCTCGACAAAATATTGATTTTGTTTAATTGTCTCTTTCTCTTTGTTGTTCTTATTACTCTTTTGTTGTTATTATTACCATTCGTTTTAAGAAAATCCCAAAAAAGCAATTTTACGGAGACTTTTTTTGCTACATTTTTTTTCAACTTTTGTGCTGTGAATAAGTTTTAGTTTTTTTTTTTTTCAATGAAATATTTTTTGTTTTCCACTAAAATTAAGGGGCAATATTGTATCCTTATTTTCATATAGTTTCAAGTTTGTTTTTTTTAACGTAATTAACTGGTGTACGGAGATTTTTTTGACTATGTGTAATTTTGATTAAGTGGTCAAATAAACAATAAAAAATTGTCTCAGTATAGAGCGATGTTGATTGACTTTCTGTGGCCAGAGATCGACAATTGTCACTCTTTGTGGATGAAGAGATTGTTGCACTAGTCGTATCGGCCGGTCTCGAACGTTTTAATTTTTTATTTCCCCAGACAACTGAAAATGAGCCTCACGAAATATTTATTTTGTACAAACAATTTAATTTTTCGCATTCATTTCCAGCAGCGCATCACGACGGACGGCATTGAACGTTGTATACTGGCATCAATTCGTATGTTATTTGCACCTTTTTATGCACATGAACAAAGGTATTTACGCAAAATTCCTTGTAAGGTAGTTGGCTCCAATTTCTGTTAGTGAGAGATGGACACACCGGAGTTTTCTCACTCAACTACGACGGCGATATTTTCAACTGAACTTATCGAACGAACGCGAGCTGGGGTCCGATAGAAGTCACTACCCCAAAATCAGTACGAATGAGACATATCTTAAATTTTCAACACGCTGACAGTGTGTATCGGTCCGTATTTGAAAACCTCTTAATTTCTCGTTATCAAATGCCATCGCAATGACAGTTGACAGGTGAATAGTGGTGTGAAATTTAAAAGGACACACTTTCTTCAATGGAAGCATATATACGAGTAAATGTGTGTTGTCTTTGTGATTAACCTCCTGGCATTGCTCAAAGGATATGAACTCATCAGAGTCAAATGAGCCTTCAGTTTCAATGACCTGAAACAACAAGCAAAAGTCTCAAATATGAAATATATAAATCTGTTCCTCTGAATGTATGATTTGGTTGAAAAACACTTTCTGAACTACTTTCGCTTCAATCTCACAGTGACTTCAATTAGGTTTTTTGGCAGAAATGAAAACAGACCAGTCCAAGTGTTTACACATACCGTTCTCTGAATTTGAATTTGTTTGCAACAATGCCAACGACCAACATTCTTTCTCACAACAACAAAACTAAAATCGTTCATCATGCACTTGTCGGTTTATCCGCTTCGACCAGCAGTGCAGATGGCAGTAGCGGGGTGGTGTCATCCTGCCCGGGACACAGCGTGCATTGTTAAACGGTTTGCAAAGTAGTAAATGTAGCGTCATTAAGCTGTATAGTTGATTGATTGATTAGTTGATTGATTAGTGGGAGAGCTATTGCTCAGACGCTTTGGTCCATTGTGCAATGGCCATAATAGCCGTCCCAATTAGACATTCACTAAGCACATTTTAAAAGGCTATTATTCAAAATCTAACAGTGCGCTTCGCGAAATAAAGCATCGCAGGCAAGCTAAGCCGAGCCATATCATTTATTTGTGCAAGCGTTGCATGATGCATGGCAGGGAATGTTGGTCATGTAAGTGAGTGTGCCAGCAGCGAGGGACTACTTTCGTTCGTTGCATACGTTTAACTCTTTGAAGTAAATCCTTGTTTACGTTACTCAAATCCGGCGTTTCAAGTGAGCATTTCACACAGTCGAAATGTGGAGTCGTGACGAGTGTGTTCTCGAAAGTTCTAACCGTTTGCAGCTACTATGGATTTCCGGATACTGCATGTGCCTGTTAGAATGGAACTGAATAACATTCGCAAAAACTTGTAGCCCTTTAATGCCTAAAACAGCGCATATCGATTTCAGTTGATAGCTAAGGTGGTATGTTACTAGTGCAATAATGCGAACTAATTAGGACAGTACCAAGGTAAAGGGTGGTCCAACCGTAATGCACGATGTTAATTGTGAGTCACACCTTAACGTCAAGTTTTCTTGCCCAACTTAATTTGACATTTCTTTGTTTCAGTGTTTGACAGATTCAACCATGGAGAGTTACATAATTGAGCAGCGCGTTAAGATTTTTGAAGCATTTTACGAAAATGGGCGTTCAAATCAAAATGCATTTCGTGCACTTCGTGATTTTTTTGGTCAAAATAATCGACCAAATGTGTCCACAATCGGTAGAAATGTGAGCAAATGGATAGGAAATGTGAAATCACCTGTGCAAGCTCGCCCAGTTCGTGCTGTGAAAAACATTGCTGCTGTTCGCGATAGTGTGGCAGAAGAGCCCTCAACTTCGACCGTGAATGGTTTCGCTATCGCGCCGTCCGTTGTTATCGGACTTCTTGTGGCCAGAAATTGAGCATATGGACCTGGACGACATGTGTTTCCAATAAAATGGTGCCATTTGCCACACAGCCAACGAAACAATAGCTCTTATTCGCGATAACGAACGAACTCTTTAAGCAGACATTTTCTTAAATCTCTTTAAAATAAGCAACATAGTATGAACTTGACGGATAAGCTTACAGTGAAATAAGCGAACTCATAAGAGATAATGCTCACTGACATCACAACCGACAGTTATCGACCTGCAAAGAAACTGCTCGATAGAAGTAGAACACGGCACAACTGTAATGATGAGATTCAAAAGGCGTCCCAAATCTTCATTGGAGGTAATATACTTTTTTGGTTAACTGATAAGTATTGAAAAAGTTTTTCTTGAAAGACGGCATAAGAGTTTATTACCTGCAATTTATGTGGAAGATTGTTCCAGACACGAATTGCAGATACGAGAAAGGACCTTTCGCCAATTCAGTGTGTGAATGAGGGAATAATAAGTTTTTTGCCTCTATTAGATTGAGCAAACTGTAGCATTTCAAAAAAGTAACTAGGTGATTTGCTGTGAATTATTTTAAAGAGTTTTAAGATGTTTCGAAAGTTGAAAAATGGATAAAGACGAAGACCAAAAATTGACGATGACATATTAGACACACTTTGCCACCGGGGAATATTATACATGTAACGAACGCAATCATTAAAAGCAACATTTAGTCTATATCTGCAAACAGCGTCTAGATGAGGAAACACAGAACAGTTAAACATAAAGTAGGGCATAATGAGAGTTTTGATTAATCTTTTCTTGACAAGGGGATGCAGATAATACGAAGAGTATCGCAATCGGCGCAGTCCGCAGTAGATTTTGCGTAAAGTATCTTTAATTCCTTCACAGCACAAAAGTGAGTACTTGAGATGAAAAATATATTCCCCTTTATCTCGAACCACAAGGCTCGGATTCGGAGACCCTCTTTGCAGTCGCTTTGGTTTTCATGCGCACAATGTTGCAAAGTCAGTTTAGTCGACACATTTGTTTACACCTTTATGAAGGCGGTAGAGTTCGCGGTAATGTCTACTCCTCCATTCGCCTTCCTCACAGACACAACCAAGTATCTGCTCACTCTTCTGTCGAAATATTCCATGACCGCCTTGCACAGATCTGACTGAGTTTCATTGATATATCACTTAATTTATTTTCTCAAGGCTTGTGTGGACGCGGACATATTGGCGCAGACTTAAAAAAATTTAAAAAAAATACCAACAGTGTGGCCAATTATGTTCACCAAAACGGGACCAGGAAGTGATTCATGCAGTAAACTAATTGCTTCTTGGATTGTGTAGCACGTGGTATTGTTTTGTTGAAACCACCTGGCGCCGATTCAAAAAAGTGAATTTTGTGGCGATATGGCGAGCACAAATGGCCGGACCAGCCGCATTTTCAAAGAAGAAAGGTTTGATGATATTTTCAAACCGAACACCGCACCAAACTGTGACACATTGTGGACTCTTTTGTTTCTCAACAATCAGGTGTGCTTTTGTGGCGCCATACATTCGACGATTTGCCGATTAGCAAAGCTATCAAGATGCAAATGAGTCGCATTGCTGATGGAGATTTTGTTTGTCAATGATGAAAATTATTAATTATATCATGTAGCGCTCCATTTGTAATAGTCCGTAACTGGCACCTGTCACGATGCGTGCTTTTTTTGACTTGGCAGCACTTTACCGCGCTGTCATCTGATTTCTTTAACATCGATCTTGAGAAGATCGTGCAAAACTCACTGGCCAACACAAGAGGCACGGTCTTCCAAAAGTCTGTTCAACTGCTAGCTTACGCGGATGACATGATTGAGCGAACACAGTGAGCCGTCAAAGATGCGTTTGCTGGCATTGAAACGGAAGCGGCTAAAATAACTGGCGGTAAACGAGGACAAAACCAAGTATATGCTATCATCGAGGAAGGACGCACAACATCGACGACTTGGCCAGAACGTCACCATGGGCATCTATAAGTTTGAGGTTGTTAAGGACTTCGTCTACCTTGACTCCGCAGTAATCAGTACAAACAACACCAGTACTTAGATCAAACGCAGAATAACTCTTGCCAACTGCTGTTTTTTGGGCTCAAAAGGCATTTAAGTGTTAGAGCCATTCTTTCGAGAAACCAAGCTGACTCTATACAAGACCTTGATTATCCCATTCCTGCTTTACGGCGCAGAGGCATTGCCAATATCCCAAGCGGATGAACAGTCTCTTGGTATGTTCGAGATCTTTGGTCCTGTTTGCGTTGATGGCTTTTGGAGGAGAAGGTTTAACTACGAACTGTATGGGCTGTACAGCGACATGAGCCTGGCCAGGGGTCTACGGATCCAACGCATAAGATGGCTAGGCCAGGTAGAGCCTATGGACAACTTAGCTCCGGCTCGAAGAGTCTTCGACTCTGAGCCTGTGGGACAACGCAACAGAGGACGTCCACGTACAAGGTGGCGCACACAATCCGAGGGGGACCTCGGCCGGCTTGGTGTGCGAAACTGAAGACAGCTTGCGAAAGATCGTGCTGGCTGAATAGGCAGTGAGGCCCAGGTCCACTTCGGACTGTAGCGCTCTAAGAAGAAGAAGAAGAAGCACTTTACCGCACACGTAGCGGTATCATATAACAGCCTTTATATTACAGGCAAAGAACGTACAAAGCGATGGTCAAAAGATCCAAAAATCAAAGCTGTATAGACTTCTGCTCGGAAATAGAAGGCACAACAGAAGGAAGGTCCTATCAAAACCTCCAAGTACACCAGGACCAGGTACCAGGTACAATGACATTCAGGGATCGCTACAACTGCTGCTGAACAGACATTTTTCAGGAAGTGAAGTGGACGACCTCCCTGAACAGAACAGCACCCGCTTTTCAGCCCGAACTTTTCCAAGGAAGTGATAATCAAAAGAAAACTCCGATGGGCAGTTTGCAGCTTCCTTCCATACAAATCGACGGCACCCACCCGGCAGAGATGCAACAGGCCTACAGCATACTGGAACCCTGGCTAGGCAGAGCCCGGCCGGGAGAATAAATAAATAAAATAAAAAATAAAAATAAAAAAATAAAATGGAGAAAGATTGAAGTCGTCTTCGTCCCAAAATCAGGAATAGCATCCCACACCACAGCGAAAGTCTACAGACCCATCAGCCTGTCCTCATTCTAGGACTAAATGAGTAAATAACCTACTTTTACTTAAGGAGCAGTATAAAAACACATAAAATCCCAGCTTTGCAACAGGCGTACTGCAAGGGAAAATCTGTCGACACCGCTCTGATACACAATATGATAGGTACAATCGAAAATCGATGGCCTGCAAAGAATACACAAAGTTTGCTAACTTGATATTGAAGAAGCTTTCAATAATATAACACCGGAATCCATAATCGACGCACTGAGCCAGTTAGGCACCCACGATAGCATCATCCACTGGATGAATCTAGTCCTTACTAGCAGTGAAATACACGCCTTTAATTTTGATTTAAGCGATTTATTTCGTATTCAATGATTGCCTGACTTATTGTTTCATCACAAATTAAACAGTGCTACAGGACAGTGTGTCTTCTGCCCAAAAATCTAGTGCACGTAATTGTTCGGAAGCTGTACACTCATCATCATTAATCAGTACCCCTTTACTACGTTCACATCATCTGACCTTCAAGTCAAAAACGCTCGAATCATGGTCACCTTGCCAAGTCGCAATAGAGCCATAAAAACAAATATCCCTTCCAAGGATAAATGATTGAAATTTGTTCGCATGTCCATTTGATTTCAATTGAAAGAGGCTGATTTGTTTGCCTTGAATGCATGCACTTGTAAGTGTTATGCTTTCGATGCTGCGGCGCCACTCTGTTGAAGAGTGTTTTATGAGAGAGTGTTGCTTGAGTTGTTGACGCCCCCTATTCTATTGCTCGTGTTCAAGCATTTGTTACAGCCATTTAATGGGTTCTAAATATGGCATGCAATTTCTGAGATGCTTTTGTTCTAAACATGGTTACAGTCACCATCTCCTCCAATCGCCATCAGAGGAAACAGGACACATGGCTTCCTCATTAACTTTCGATAATGTCCGTGTCGCCTTAGAGCAGGACTAGGATGACCAAAGTCTTGTATTGGATCGTTCATATGTTGGTAGCTTTTTAAATCATGTGTTATTTTGACAGTACGAGCTCAATTTTGACAGGCCCACGTTGGTAATATGGCTCACAGCAATATTTTCTGAATAAAACAAAGTGGGCACTGAACTAACGATTCAAATCAGACACACTCAAACCGGTTTTGCATCACTTGAGTGTGTAAAAATTGAATAAAGTGAAAATGCCTTAGTGTTGGTAATATGGCTTATTCCGGGTGTTGGTAATATGGACCAGTGAAACATAATTTAAACTGGAGTTTCATGTTTTTCTTACAACAGAACAGCGTCAAAATTGGATGAAAGCAATTATTGCATATAAACAGAAAAAATGGGGTTCTTAAAAGCATCCAAAGAATTCAACATACTTAAAACCACATTAAGGCATTTGGTAGCAGAGTCTAATAAACATTTAGAAAAAGTGGTGAATGCTAAACTAAGCAGAAAGCCCACCTTTTCGCAAGAACGCGATGAGTTTTTGGTTGAATCTACTTTCCAAATGGAAGGAAAACTCTTTGAAATCAGACGCTTGGTAATCAATAACACAAGGCCTTTGATCCATTTCGATATAATTAAGTTATTCGGGCGGTCGTATTTAAAAACTGAAATAGGAAACATAGCGGTAAAGGGGTTTGCTTCCACTGGTATATGTCCTTTTGATAGACATAGCTTCAAGGACCACGATTTTTTGCCAGCAGAGGAGCAAGATGCATCGATAACCAATGAAGAAAATCCATTTGGAGATATACAGATGGAACCAGATTCTGGAGAACCTACTTCGACTTCTGCGGGAATAATGATTTCTATTGAAACATTGACATCTAATTCAAAACCAGAAGAAAACAATATTAATTTATCAGAACCGGCTTCATCTTACATAAGGCCTCATGAAATTTCTCCAATTCCTACTTAAACTAAAAAGCATATCAAGTCGCGGAAGAAAACGAGGAAAATCTGAAATTATTTCATCTTCACCATATAAGCTAGCCTTGGAAGAATTTATAAAGAAAAAAAATGAAAAAAAAAATTAAAGAAGCCAAAGGCGGGTACAGAAGTAAAAAGTATTTCGGACAAAAAGGTAGGTAAATAAGACTATGACAGGCTTCTGCTTTTACTCATTTTTGATTTACATTTCAGAAGGTTCTAAAGAATTTAAAACTTTGAGAAAAAAAAGACCACCCTGGTCCATATTTGAAACTTCATATTCCCTATTACCAGCGGATTTTTTTACGATGTTGAATTAAGTTCCTTTAATTTTTGGTGAATAGGCCACAATGTCACCATAGACAGAAATACTTTCGAGGTAGTAAAGGACTTCGTCTACCTCCAAGTAAACAGTCCGAATACCATCGGTAGCGAGATTAAACGCAGAATAACTCTTGCCAACCGCTGTTTTGAGGTCAAGAGGCAATTGAGTAGTAACACATTATTCATCCCTGTCCTGGTCTATGGCGCGGAGACATTTACAATCACAAGAGCAGATGAAGAACTCTTGGTCAATATTTGGTCCTGTTTGCGTTGATGGTATTTGGAGAAAATAATTCAACCATAAAGTATATGGGCTGTACAGCGACATGAGTCTAGCTAGGCGTCTACGATTCAATACCTAAGATGGCTAGTCCATGTAGAGCAGGTCCATTAGGAGGCCGCGAACCCAAGGGGAGAGGGACTTCAACCAATTTAGCGTGCGCAATTTGCGACAATTGGTAAAAGATTGTGTTGCTTGGAGAAGTTTGTTGGTTGTTGCCCAGGCCATCCAGGTTCCTGTAGCGCCACAAGAAGTTGTGAACACCTGTTTACATAAAATGCTTCTGTTCAGAAAACTCCTCTCTTTCTGGTGTACTTTTCCCATTTTCAAACCATGGCTTTGTGGTCAAATAGTAATATCGTACCTGGTATTCGTCTTGATAACATGATCAATGGCAGCTTCTTGGTTTCTAGTAGAATTTTGCGTTTTATTCTTGGCTGCTATGGTTAGCATACCGTAAGCAAAGATTGATTTCTGTGTACCATGAGCCATGATGTACAATGCCCAAGTTTCTTTCTCTATGCCCTTTTATGACAGTCTCCAAAGGCGTTTCAGTTGCAATTTTCCAAACCCACGAGTATGACACAGTACACTCCTGCCGTCCTCATTCAAAGTCCGCACCCTGGGGGCTCGGTTTCCCTCTATTTGCATAGTTTAACAGAAAAATCAGCTAATAAAAAATCAAAATCTAAAAATCTAATCAAGACAAGCCAGGAACAATTAACTTATAAAAACTCTCACGACATCACGCGAGTCAAAATTGGTTAATGAAATAATCGCTGTGAAGCAACAAAAACGAATGCAGTACGATTTTATGCATAGGATGCATGCAGGAGAAGAAAGGTGGTGGGATATAGTGAAAGCTGGTTATTCTAAAAATGTCAACAGGAAAAAGTGTAAAGGGACAAGCCTTTTTGTAATTTTTCTTTTTCTCTGATTCGGATAAGAGCTAGCTAAATGGATAAGGCCCTATTTTCTTAGCTGTCTCCAGTTGAAATCCTCTTCATCTTGTCTGCCGCATTTAAGTTTTGGGCCCTGTATGCTGTCTTATTGCACAGGCTGGGAGGTGGAGGTTTTTTTTAACTCAATGTATTTTCTTGATTTTATAACAGTTTGAAGGGTATGTTGATATGTTAACAGTGTTCTAGCCATTGAGCTTATCGACTTGAGTCATTAGGCGAGTTTTCTATTTTTTACAACTTATAAACGAAAATCAGACGAGTTTCTCGTCGAAACCATGATCGGATCCACAGTTTTCTCAGTATATGTAGGTAACTAGGACCTTCTTCTGCTTCTTGTGACTCTATAGTCAGGAATGAATCTGGGCTTCGACCAACAAACCACTACCAGCTACGATCTTTTGCTAGCTGCTGCCTATATCGCACACCAAGTTGTTTGAAGTCCCTCTCCACTGAAGTGCGCCACTTTAAATGCAGACGTCCTTCGCTGTTTGTCCCATTGGTTCAGATGTCTCCGGTCCGGAGCCAATTTGTCTACATGGTCATATACACCTTAGCCCTTGGATCCATATACGTCTGGCTAGACTCATGTCGCAGTACAGCCCATACAGTTATTGGTTGAATCTTTTTCTCCAAGTGCCATTAAGGCAAAATAAAGATCGCACGATCGGGCACCGTGGCGTTGTGGGTAGGTGCGTCGATGTTATCGGTTCGATTCCCGAAAAAAGACCAACAATTTGTTCACGGTTCCACCTCTTACGAGTCACTGACAATGCTCAAAGAGTATAGTTGTCTAAAAAAAAGCTTCTGAATCTCGCCGTTCGGAGTCGGCATTAAACTGTAGGTCCCCTCTACTCGTGAGAGAACAATAGCACGCACAACACGAGTGGTTGCTGAGAAGCTAGACCCAGGTGCACCTCGGACTGTAGCGCCACTATTATTATTGTATAAAGATCGCACGCAGAACTTTTCCCCCAAAGCGACCAAAGGCTTCTTCACCCACCTTAAATATTATCCATACCTCTTTACCGTAGAGCAGTCACAAAGTCAGCTTGGTCTTTCGATAGAGGACTCTATAACTTAACTGCCTTTTGAGCCCAAAAAAACTGAAAAGATTTATTCTGAGTCTGATCTCGGTACTGATGTTGTTTGATCTGTTGACCGGGGAGCCGAGGAAGACGAATTCCGCACTAGCTGCCTATTTTGATGCGCTGGTCGTCGAAGTTGTGCGTTGTTTCTCGAAGACAGCATATACCCTTGTTTTGCCCTTGTATGCCATCAGATGCATTTTTGCTGCTTCCATTTCAATGACAGCAAACGTCTCATTGACGGTTCGCTGAGTTCAACCAATCACGTCATTTTCATCCGCGTAAGCTAGCAGTTGAACAGACTTTTGAAAGATCGTACCTCTTGTGTTGGCCCGTGAGTTTTGCACAATCTTCTCAAGAACAATGTTGAACAAGTCACATGACAGCGTGTCGCCTTGCATAAAACATTACTTTAACACTGAAGGACTCGGTAAAGTTAGGTTAGGTTAGGTTGAAGTGGCTGACTGTAGAAGTGGCGTGAGTGCCAATGGCACAGTGTTGTGTGATAACGCCAATGAGAGTCATTAGGGATGACCTGTTTATTCAAGTTTAGGCTAAATTTAGTTTGTGATGAGGCACGTAGTGCCATATGACCATCCTGGTTTGGTGTTTTAAATAGTATGATTCTTTAAAAGAAATTTAGCTGTAGCAAATGGCACATGCGGAGGATCTCCACTAGGAAGGTCTCTGGAGATTGTACCGCTCCTGGCGAAATCATTGGCTTCACAATTCCCCGGAATGTCACTGTGTCCCGGCACTCACACGAGATGCTCAGCCATCTCGTTAAGAGATAGGGACTCGGTAAGTTCGTTACCGACTTTGATGGAGTATCGAGAGTTCTTCATCGTCAGCCTGTTTAATCTGACGAGCTTGTCAGAAATGTCAAAACTGAACATGGCGCTGTTTAGCACGCTGCCATACACCACTTTAAAATCAACGAATGGGTGGTGGGTGTCGAGTCTTTTCCAGGATCTCTCGTCGAATTTGGTCTATATTGGACTTCTCCGGCCTGAAGTCATGCGGCTGGGGAGCAACAAATTGTTGACAAACTGTTTCAGACGTTCACACAGAACGAAGGAGAAGATCTTACACGCGATATTAAGGAGACTTATCCCCAATAAATGGCGCAGTCAAAAGTGTCTCCTTTCTTGTCCACCCATTTTAGCTTCACAAAAACAAAACTTTTTAGTACATATGTATGTATATAATTCAACCGCTATCTCGCACATTTCATGACGAATTATCTGTTTAAGTTGTTAAACTGCCTCTGGTCTGTTGTCATCAAAACTTCTTCTCTGAATATCCCCACTAGATGTTAAATCCAACAACTGTCAAGGTCAATCGACAACCGATAACTTGTTAGGAAAACAAATTTCCCAAGCAATCCCATTACAGCGTTGTTTGTGTAGGATGAATCGAGTATTATTGTGGAAACTACATGCTAATCGAATCCAAACCATTCAATTTTGATTTTGAAAAGTAATCAATCATGCAACGATAAAATTCTCCAGTAACAGTTTTCAGCAACGACGCACTTGTCCTTAAAAAAGAGTGAATGCCTATGTTACCCACGACCATGCAGACCACCATGCTGTCACTTTTAATGAATGCAAAAGTGACTGATGAATAATTTGAGGATACTCTGCAGCCCACAACCGGGTCCTCTGATTATAAACGTATCCCCATCAAATGAGAATCCTCCTCATCAGTCATGTGAGCTTTTAATTAAAATTATGGTCATCATGACTGAGCTATTTTTACGACAATAAGTTCACCAACTCTATGCTCCACCACTGTCAAACGTGAGCTGTCAGAACAGCCATTTACCAAGATAGCGATGAAATAAAGTGGGAAACTTTCCTAACGAACACTCTCTGCAGTCAAAACTGTTGAACACTGTCGATAAAGTGCGGTCAATGGAGATGGCATTTTTGCTTTTAACGGTGTAGGTCATGAAACTTCAACTTGTACGTCAATACAAAGAAGACCTTAGCTAGCTTGCGACAAACATGGCCAACAGCACACCATCTTTCAAAAAACAAAGGGTCGAATGCGACAAAAGGAGCCAAAGTAAATACGTCGTGGATTACTAACCTCCTCAAGAGCGCGGAAAAAACGCGATAAGGACAACAAGGCGACAAGGCGCATTTTCCACATATGCAGACACAAGAATGAGCAAATTTAATCCTTGTGAAGCACTAAAAATCCGCGTTAAATGCACCAAGAGCCATTATATTTTCTTGGAGTCACTGTTTTGTGCGGCGTTTATGGATGAGGGACGATTGGTTGATTCTCTTCCGTGAAGTGCGTAGGCAGTGCTTTGAGTTTGACTGGCGAACGCTACAGAACCATGGGTAGTTGCTCTTTCTACTGCCGCGGGTTTTAAGAGCATGTGATTTCAATAGGACCCCACACACACACACTCAGAGCATCTTTGGACTTTCTGCAGTAGGCGTTTTCCGGCCGCGTAATGTATTGATTTTTGCTTCTTGTACTCTTCCGCCTCCTTCCTTTCCTTCCTCCTTTCTTGAAGTCATGAGTTTCTGCAAAAATTGTTGACATTTAAGGAGAACATGCGGCGAGAAGTAGAATTGATGGTCAGAAATGTTGGAAAATGTTGTGAATTTGAGCCTGAATTTGAATTACTTTTAGGGACAGCGATCGCCAACGGGCAAAACGAAATATGTTTTGCCTTCCGGAAAGGACGCACCATATCAACGGCTTGGCTAAAATGTCACTGTAGGCAGCTAGAAATTTGGGGTAGTCAAGGACTTTGTCCTCCTACGCTTCGTATTAAACAGTACCGAGATAAGGCGCAAAATATTTTTTCGTTCTTTCTCTGGACTCACGAGGTAGTTGAGTAATAGAGCCGTTGCGCAAAACCAAGCTGACTTTGTACAAGACCTTGGTCATCCCAGTCTTGATCTCAGGGGCAGATTTTTTTGAGGATATTTGAAACACTACTGGAGCACTCAGACTCAAAACTGGTCCATTGTACTCCCAGGTAGCAATCTACTCCAGTGCCGTTAATTTGATCCCAACGGCAAATGGTGACTGGACCAGATTCGATTTCACTTGGATTCGAACTTGGGGCAGGCACTCAACCAACTGCACCATCCAGTTGTTTTTAGAGGGCAGATGCATTGACAATATTCAAAGCGGATGAAGAAGCACTTGGTGGTTTCGAGAGAGGAGTTCTGCGTACGATTTTTGGTCCTGTTTGCAATTGGAGGAAGAGATTCCGACATGAGCGACATGAGCCTAGCCAGGCGTCTACGGATCAAACCATAGGCCATGTAGAGCGCGTTGACAACGCAGTTTCAGACCGAAGAGTTTTCAATTTCGAACCCATCGACAGAGGCCGTCGTAATCCCCGCAAGGTGTTGCGTCGGAACGGAGTCGATAAGCTTCAGTCACTTACGTAGGTAAAAGTTTCTTAAGAGAGCACTTAGTCCATATTAAGTTCATGGTGTTGTTTCAGAAAATCAGGAACAGGGACTGGCCGCAAAAGAAATTAAGTTTCAAATGAAGGGAAAGGAATCGCTCGACAAGGAGACGACTTGAAAATGTATCGAGGTCAAAGGGAAATTAGTTAAAAATCATGATAAATTTCCATTACTCCGACTAATGCAGCTGTGTACGCCACTGGAGGCGTTGTTCCTCGAGGTTGGAGTCGAAAACTTTACGTCTCGGAGTGTTGATATTCATTCGCTCTGCATGATCTTGCCATCGGAGACGGGGGACTCGGACTCGTTTGACAAGATCGATGTTCTACAGTCCGTAAAGCTCAACGTTCAGTTTTTTTCACCAAACACCATCGGTGCATACGGGACAAAAGAAAATCCGAAGGACCTTTCTCTCGAAGGAATCAACCAACAGTCCGTAAAGTTTAACGTTATTTTCACCAAACACCATCACTGCATACGCGACAAAAGATATTCCGAAAGACCTTGCTTTTGAAGGGACCAAGAATTTCCTCGTCCGCTTTGGAAGTTCTGTCTGCCGACGGTGAAACGAAGTTCCGAAAACATGAACCCTTATTCTGCCGAGCAAAAGAGATTAAGCTTTTAAGATAAGGCACACTTGACCACATGACGGTGAATCCTTCTGACACTCTGACTTCATCACTTTTTGTCCCCTCTGATAAATCAAAGTCCCTTCTGGTTGCTGTACAGGGTGGTTCTTTTTTTAAAATCATAGGTTATTTTGACACTCACAACTGTTTTCCGCTCGAAATCTTGACAGAAAGTCAGTATCATACCTCCGCGGCAAGAAATTAATTGCTCTACGCTTGAGCAAGTTGAATATTCAATATTGAAAACTTTTTTCCAAAATGAGTGCTGTAGTAGTGTGTAGTGTAGTCCAAAGAAGTTTTGGCCGAAATGAAGCACCCACCGTGACTGCTGTACGCAAGTTTGTGCAAAAAGTTCATGCGACGGGTATGCTAGTGGACAACACTCATGGTCCCCGTCATGGGAATAGATGAGAATGCTGCTGCTGTGGCCGAGAGTGTGAGACTCAATTCAGGAACATCAACTCACCATCGATCTTAACAGCTCAACATTTCACGCACCAGCCTGAGGAGAATCCTCCAAAAAGATTTCGGATTATTCGCTTACAAGATCCAATTGACTCAATAATTGAAGGCGCGCGGCCGTCAGCTTCGTTATAGCTCGTATTCGCATTTTGGGCCTTAGAGCAGCTTGAATTGGACAAGGATTTTGGGCGAAAAATCATCTTTTCTGACGAGGCGCATTTTCATCTCGTCGGCTACATTAACAAACAAAATTGCTACATCTGGGGCTCGGAAAACTCGTACGTTATTGTCGAGAAGCCAATGAATCCACAGAGAGTGACAATTTGGTGCGGATTGTGGAGTGGTGTACAATTTTTCTTCGAAAATGAGACTGGGAACAACGTTTCGGTCAGCGGTGGGCGTTACAGAGCCATGTTAACCGAATTTTCTTTTATTGAAATTGAAGACATGGATGTGGACGATCTCTGGTTCATGCAGGACTGCGCACCATGCCACACAGCCCATGCCGCAATCAATCTTTTGCGCACCAAATTCCCAAATCGCGTTATCAATCGTCTTGGCGATGTAAATTGGCCGCGGAGGTGCGATTTGACCAATTTGAACTTCTTTTGTGGGGAACTGTGAAGGACCGATGTTCTGCCAACAAACCGGTAACAATTCAAGCACTTAAGGCCAATATCATCCAAGCAATCCCTGAGCTACAGCCCGAAACCATTAACAAGGTCTTGGAAAATTGGGAGAAATGCTCTACTGCGAAGCCAGCCGAGGCAGCCATTTGAAGAACGTTGTATTTTATAATGCGAATGTTTGTTTCTACTAATAGAGCCAAAATACATGGGAAAAATGTAATTGTGTTCATTTTATTGCCTTTTTAAAAATAAACTTGTATTTGGCCCACCCTATATTTTATAATTTGGGCGCCGTGGCGTAGTGGGTAAGTGCGTCGACTCCTACGCTTGAGGTCGTCGGTTCGAATCTCGAAAAAAACATCAAACATTTTTTCACGGCTCCAACTCTTTCGAGTCACTGACAATGCTCAAAGAGTATAACTGTCTAGAAAAAGCTTCTCAAAATCGCCGTTCGGAGTCGGCATTAAACCGTAGGTCCCCTCCGCTCGTGAGAGAACAATAGCACGCACAACACGAGTGGTTGCTAAGAAGCTAGGCCCAAGTCTACCTCGGACTGTAGCGCCGCCATTATTATTATTATTATTATATTTTATAATTTTGTTGCGTCCGACCGTTCGTCCGTCTGTCAGTCAAACTTTTTTGTCTCCGACGTTTATAAAGATATCGGCATGAAATTTCGGAATTAAGTAGTTTAGGCCTAGAAATAAATTAAAAAATGTGGCCATTTGGGAGTGGCTAACGTATTGGAAAAGAAACTTGTATCTGGCCCACCCTGTAGAAGTCCACTACGGAAAAGAGGAAAAGAATGCACAATTTTAAAATTGTTTGGGAATACATTTTCGAAAATGTGAACTCTCTCATTGGGCATCCAATCATCACAACTAAACTAAAAACCATTTGACACTTCAGACAGACCGTCGTAGTTTTTTGTATTCATACGACATAAGCCGCCTCGTCCAAGTCTGCAGACATGACACACTATGTGGACCTCCCTAATAGTCCATCAGTGTAAGACACTTCAAGCTGCCAAACCAAAAAGCACCAGAACTTCAAACAGTTGAAAAAATACGACTTGACTTCCTAATGTGATTATCGGCAGAAGTGTTCGCCGAGTGGAGTCATCTGTCCCGTGAGAGAGTGTTGAAATTTGATCTGTGTTGCCACTGAATCAAAGGACATATTTCTGTAAGATAATTGGCTTTACTTCAAAGCAACTGGTATTTGTCGTATTCCTTAGCTTCTGCCGTGATACTCGGGTTAAGAGGATGTTCAAATGGAAATAATTTAAATAGTACTACCAAGAAAGGAATGTTTACCTATTTTTCAATAAATTTCCTCCATCCAGTGCACAAAATGCAATTACTCGTCTTCGGATGTCTAGAATATTTTTGATTTTAGGAAGAGGGAAAATGGGAAAAGAGCTCAGGATTTACACTGCTCGTTTGTCTGCTTTAATTGAAAAAGAATTTGAATCGAATTTACTTTGTCTTACACGAACATGAAGTAACCTTGACATCAGAAGAATTTGGCAGAGTTAAGAAATTTCAAATAACACAACCAACTAAGGGTTACTGTGAAAACAATCCGCCTTAATTGAAGGACTTTAAATAAATTCGTGAAGAGGTTGAGCAAGATAAAGGGTGGACAGAGAGAGCGGACAGCAAAAGAAAATTTGCTGAAAGTTTCTTCAAAACAAATATCCTTCACTAGCTGTTGCCTGCGGCTGTACTCGCGTATCTCTTCCAGTTTGACCTTGTGGGAGGATGAATTTCAAAAAACCTCGTCTTAGTGGACGCTTGTGTCATGAAAAGAGAATTACTGTGGAAAGTTAATACAATAGTTTCTGCGGTTTTGGTTTTGCGATGACGAATCAGCCAGGACAAGCTACAAAATTGTACATATACAGGGTGGGTAATCTGTTGGCTTATTAACAAAAAGAAACCCTTCCGACCTCAGGACTGGCTCTGGCCAGAATCTGAACCAGGAAAGGAATGTAGTCGAATCTTCACGGAAGGCTCCAACACCAATGAAGGATCTGGTGCTGGTGCCTTCGTGGAGAGCGACAACTTTAGACTGTACACCTCGTAAGGCAAATTCGCGTTGGTTTTCCAAGCGGAAACCTATGCGATCCTAATGGCTACGAACTATGTTGTGAAGAATTAATGAAAGGGGCGAAGTATTTGCGGCTTAAGGCCTTCCTCAAACCTTTAACCACTACCAGGATAATTCAAGAATGCAAGTCTTCTCTGAATTTGATCGATAGCTTAAATTCGCTAAGACTTTGCTGGCTCCCGGGGTATTACGGGATCGCAGGAAATGAGATCGCCGATGAACTTGCTGGGCGATGATCAGATGAGACATTCTCAGGACCTGAACCTACGCTGGGACTGCCTGCGTTCTTGTTTAGGGCTTCCATCGATGGTTGGACATCTTAAGAACACAACCGCAGTTGGCATGACTTTCCAGGATGTAGACAGACCAAGCGCATGCTCCCCAACGTTTATAAAGCGGTTTTCGTGTGATCTCTTGACAGAAAACACTGCTAACAACTGACTACAGCTTCGCCAAACACCTAAATGTGCTTAGCCTAAGCGATGAAACCCTCTGCAACGTCTGTGAGGAAGACGACGACACTACAGAGCACTTCCTCTGCTACTGTCCCGTCTTTGCTCCGATCAGGTGGCAGTTATTCGGTGCTGATGAGGTGAGAGTTGATGATGTAGGATCCTCATAACAGAAGCGCCTGCTGGTCTTCCTTCAGAAGACTATGCAATTTGAATAAAAGTAGGTTGCTGCCTGGCAGTAAAATGGACCGGTTTTTGATTCTGAGCGCAAAACAAAACCTCCGACAAAAAAAAACCTTCCGATTGTGGGTTATTATTGTTTGGCATTAGGCCATCCTGTCGATTCAATTTGAAACTCTCATCGAAATGTGGAATCAATCTTTACATAATTTAGGCGAAAGCAAGATCTTTGCGCTTCATATTTCAAATGTATTTGACAGAGTTTGACATCAAGCTCTTTTGTCGAAAATGCATGCTTATTGTATCGATCAGTCTCTCTTTCAATGGATTAGAAATCACTTTTTGAACCGTTGAAGTCAAGTTGTTTTGGATGGGCCCAAGCATGATATTCACCAAATTAATGCTGGCTCTGTTTTGTCTTTGACTCTCTTTCTCAGTTTTATAAATCTTTGACGTTAGGTAATAAGGTCTTAAGTCGGAAATTGCAGTTTTCGTTAATCCAAATTGAAAATAGATTATTATTTGCAAATCGGAATTAAATGTGTTCGAAAAAAAGGAATGTTGGCAAATAAGCTCTGAGATGAAGTTGTGCTAGACATAAGACGTTTATACCAAACGAAAGTGAAAAAAAATTGAATTAAACCCAATCAAAAACCCAAAATGTTTTTTGAACTAAGACCTTTTTGCTTAACGTCAAAGAAATGTTTTCCTGTCTACGGCTTCTAATTCAATTCACCCCTTCCGCAGTACTCTCAGCTTTTCATATTCACGATAAGACTATCGACCCTGTCCTTCGGCCGTAAAATTGGAATGGCAGCGTATTGTAAGCACATTGAATTCCGACCTTGACAGTGTAATCAATTGAGGTAAAAATAATACAGTGGAATTCAGTGATTCTAAGACTCCATACTGTCTACTGGCGAACCTTTAATAATCAGCCATTATCCATGAAGGGTGCTTGTGTCGGTGAAACCGAAATATTTTCCATCCTTGAAAAATGTATCAACTCAACACTTAGTTGGACTGATAACATATTTGAGGTCGCCAAAAATATATAAGGCCTGCATCCGCTTCAAGCTTTAGTACAACGCTCATATCTGGTCTGGTACTCTTAAGGTCTCAATCCACCTGCTAAATAGAATACAACAGCGAGCGATAAAACTTATAGAAGACAGTAATATCGCGAAGACTCCCTCGAACATCCTCCTAATGTCATCCTTGTCACTGTTGTATAACTATTTTAACAAACGTGGCCGTTTGGGTTTGTGCGTCGACCCATATGCACTTGACTTTCACAGTCTAGGTTCAAATCCCAGTACACGCGAACATTTTTCAAAAAAAAAATTGTTCACGGTTACACCTCTTTCGAGTTTCTGACAATGCTCAAAGAGTATAACCGCCTAGAAAAAGCTTTTCAATCTTGCCGTTCAGAGTCGGCATTAAACTGTAGCTCCCCACCACTTGTGAGAGAGCAATAGCACGCACAGCACGAGTGGTTGCTGAGAAACTAGGCTTCCCTATGCCTCAAATACATTAAATTCTGCCTATTTACTTACACGCCGAGATGGAAGTGAGCCCAATTGAAATGATTATTTTTAGAGTACGTTTGTCGGCAATTTTAAGTTGCTCTAAAGTTCAAACAGGCGCAGAGGCATGGACAATATCCCAAGCGGATGAACAGTCTCTTGGTCTTTTCGAGAGAAAAGTTCTGGGCGCGATCTTTGGTCCTGTTTGCGTTGATGGCATTTGAAGGCGCAGGTTCAACCAGGAACTATATGGGCTGAACAGCGACATGAGTCTAGCTAGTCGTCTACGGATCCAACGCCTATGTAGAGCGTATGGACAACTTAACTCCGGCCCGAAGAGTCTTCGTCTGATGGTGCTACAGTCTAGGATGGTCCTCAACCAACAGGCCTCTTTTGGTAGCAAAATATTTAGTTGAGATCCCTCTCCAGTTGGGTGCCCCATTGATCATAAGGGTCTTCTCTTGCGTTGTCCTAATACAGAGTCAAATATTCTCCGAGCTGGAGTTGTCCATACGTTTTACATAAACCAGTTGAATCTTCCTCTTCAAATGCCATCAAGGCAAACAAGATATCACACACATAACTTTTCTTTCGAAAAACCTAAAGGCTTCTTCATCTGCTCTTGAGATTGTCCATGCCTATGTCGCGTAAAGCAGAACTTGGATGATCAGTGTCTTATACAAAGTCAGCTTGGTCTTTCGTGAAAAGGCTCTTTTACTTAATTGCCTTTTGAGCCAAAAGAAACAGCGGTTCGCTAGAATTATTCTGCGGTTGTTCTCGGCACTGAAGTTATTTCTGCTTTCAGCAAACGCTGGCATTCTAAATACTGAAGGGCATGGCCCTCTGCATCCAGGCTACACTTGCTGATTGCTTTTAACCTGAGATACCAGCAACGATCTCTGTAAATGCACGGGTCAAGTTGACATACATCCTCCACGTGGCGCCCTCTAGATAGCCTCTACAGCAATCGCTTAGAGGTGAAGGAATGTAACCCCCGTCCAGGGATTTTTGCGAAATCCGATTTAGTAGCGAAAGAAAACTGATTTTCCGATATTTAGAAGTAAGTGCACAGCCACAAGACTTGGAGTACTGTGAAAATCTATTTCTCACTATTTTTTACTACAATCCACTTGATTCCGTTTGGCAACTATTTCGTTGTTTCTTCCAAAAGAGAGCACTTTCAAAAGAGTACACAACTTCCCATGTTGCTAATTATAGCTGGATAAATTTGCTCCAGCTGTTCATAGTAAGTCTCCATATCTGTCAAATCGATGTGCGGCACGACAACAAACTGCCTCCCTCTTCTCCCATTTTCAATTTGTGTCGACTAAATTTTGAGTTCAACGCGTTTTGTTTACTTTTTTTTTGCAATGTTACCTCTTTCGAAGAGAATTTTACCCCCAATTTCTTGAAATGAGAATTAGATGGGAAAATACTCGAACGGTCCTGATGGCTTATCGGATTTAAAACATAAAAAAGAGACATTTAAGTAAATTTCTCAGCGTCTGAACCACCCTCGCCTTGTACTAAGAACGAGTAGTGCTCAAAATAATCCATGGAATCATCTCCAACAATTCTCCCTCAATGCAGACCCTGACGAACAATCCTACAGCAGCGCAGAATATTGAACAAGTGTACATCTCGTGTGTGTGCGCGGTTCGTGCGCAGTAACATGATCATACTACGAATAAATTGGCGTTGTTCAAATAAGGGTTGTCGGGGAATTAGTGACGGAAGTGCGTATACCTGATATTTGTTGACGTAATCAATCGAAAATGATCAATTAAACAATCAACACACCCGGTATATCCCGAGAAAAAAAAATAAATTTGCGGAAATGAAGTGTAGAAGGTCAGGAGCTGTTTCGGGAATTCTCGATTCCCCGATTTATGGCCGGTTCAATGCTGTTTTCCTTTGCGCTGTTTTCGAAAACGATTAAAGGGGGTAATTTATCAACAAAAGGTCTAGCTTTTCCAAGAAAACGCAGTCCGTATGCCCAAATCGGTCCCAACTACAAGCTGCGAAGTCACCAATTTACCTATCTAACTAATCTCTGTCATCTAGGATGTATTCCCTTTAGTCTTGTGGTCTACTTGATAAGTACACCGATAAGTACATTTTGGGCTTTCTTAAAACTACGTAGAGTGAAACCTTTCTAAGTTGGCCACCCGCGGTGCAAACATTTCCGATCAAGTTGTGATGAGGAGCCTTCATCATCAGCTTTCACCTCATCAGCACCGAATAACTGCCACCTGATTGGAGCAAAGGCGGTGCTAGGCTAATCCTAGTAAGACTGTATTGGTCCTCCTTACTAACAGAAGAGTCATTCCGCAATTTAGACTTCCGGCCATTGAAGGCTCCCCTCTGACGCTATTCGAGAGTCTTGACAACAAAAAAATAAACTGGAAACTCAATGTCAATGAAAGGGTCAAGAAAGCTACATGCGCTTTTTACATCAACGCCACAACTGTCGGTAAAAAGTGGGGACCAAACCCCAAGGCTATCCTATGGATGTATATCGCTAATGTCAGGCCCATCCTTACGTAGAGCAGCGTAGTTTGGTAGCAGCCAGCATCGAAAGCCATTAATTTGAAGGTATTGACTAAAATACAAAGACTTGCGTGTATGGGAGTCACTGGTGCAGTCAGCTCTACCCCAACAGCTGTATTGGAAACCATCCTACACATGCTACCACTAGACCTATATAGTATGCAGGCAGCAACCGCTGAAAGCGCTCTGAGAATCAGTCAATCTGCCAGTTGGCGCTTATGTACCATAGGACAAACAAGTATTCCCATTCCTCGACTTTGAGAGACTCTTCAATTGCCATTTCCCAACCAGAGAAGAGTGGGCGACCAATGAACCCATCAGTAACACGACCATAAAGATATACACCGATGGGTCAAAGATGGAAGCAGGCACAGGCGGGGACATTTTTTCCGATGAGCTAAACTAGTACTGCTCAATAAGTATACCTGTCTACGACAGTGTTTTTCAAGCGGAGATCCGAAGCGGCCAGCATGATATCAATGATGACAATACCACCAGCTGATATTACCATTCTTATTGACAGTCAGGCAGCCATGAAATCTATATCCGCAACGGAAATCAAGTCCGAGCTAGTCGCATGCTGTGGCGAAGATCTGAAGGCTCTTGGCTCACAGCACTCGATCAATCTTTGCTGAGCTGCGGAGATGAGGAAGAGACCGAGACGATCCACTGCCCAGCTCTCCAGAATCGGCGCCTAGCTTCGCTGGGCCAAAGATTCTTCACAGAGACGTTGGACTTAGCGAATGCAGATATATCAGATCTTCTCAAATTCATAAGGAGCACGGGGTTCAGCCACCACGCGAGGGGATAGGTTAATAGATTGTGTACTCCGCAATTGAAGGGATTCACAATGAGCCCCATGGCCTCCGAGTGGAAGTGATGCCATAACCATCACACTCCCCTTCCAAAACCTAAACTAACCATGTCTTGAGCATGATATCGGGCATTTGCTCACAAGGACAGCTTTGAATAAAGGGCAACGTGGACGCCCAATTTTCTACTATTTTACCAGTACCTAGGACCTTATACCGTCAGGTTTGATTTCAAAGTGTTCCAAAGTAGTAGCACTTATATCAGAATAGACTGTCGAGACAACATATCCCCACAGTCTTGGAGGCATGTTCACTGGCCCATTTCGCGAGGCGATGCGCTCGTCAAAGATCTCCTTCCATTAATTGACTGTGTCCCGCATTGTGCGGCATATAGCACCGTCTTGTTGAAACCAGAGCTGTTCCACATTAAGAAAAATCAGTGATCATTGATCTATAGCGCCCTCCGTTGATGTAACGCTCCCATCGGCCTCATCTTTGAAGAAATATGGGCCAATGACTTCATCAGCCCATAAAGTACATAAAATAGAGGCGTTTTGTGGGTGTAACGGCGTCCCCATAAAGAATTGTGGATTTTCTTCACTCCAGATTCGACAATTTTGTTTATTGACGAAGTCATTTAACCAGAAGTGAGTCTCGTCGCTGAACAAATAACTCCCGGTTAGTTTCGGGAAATGAACCATGATTTACGAGTTAAATTCAAAAAATGTGTAATTCCTGCTTCGGCGTGAGTCTGCTCATGGTAAAATGGGAAAGCGCTCTGACAACAAATCAATATTTTATTGTCAAAGTACCTGTCACTGTGGATAGTGTTACCAAGTTCAAATCAAACCTTTAAAAAGAAACACTATTGCCACAAAATAGTATGTCTGAAAAAGGGCAAAAGTACTGAATGTTAGTCAAAAAGAAGCCTGCCTATGAATAATGCACCGATATCATCTCCTAAATGATGCTTCCAGAAGCAGAAGCCCAACTCCATTTGAAGAATTAAGAATAGTCAATGGTGCACTACATCCTAGTTTCCAATCTGTCTGCAGAACTTTGTGCTCCTTGAAGAGGATCAACCCAGTCCGCCACTTTGAAAAAGACCGAACTTTTTATATCGAAACCTTGAGAGTTCGGGAATTGATTGTAGTAATGGTAGTGTTTTATCAAGTAGTAGATGCAAAAATCATGCAACCATCAAACGAGACTCTCTAAACTGCGCCTACTATAAAGGTATAGTCTTCTGAATATCGCCGTCTTGTGTAAGTGCCTGAAACCCTACGTCAACAGCCTGATTGGTCAATATCAGTGCGAGTACAGGCCAGCGAAATCTACCATCGACCAGGTATTCACATTGCGACAGATCTTGGAAAAGACCCAGAAGTTTCAAGTCGATACACACCATCTATATATCGACTTTAAGGCTGCTTATAACAGTATATATATACTATACAGGGCTATACAGGGCTTTGTCTGTGTTTTGGCATTCCTGAAAAACTCGCCCGTCTTTGAAGAATGACGATGAAGAATGCCTGTTGCTCCGTCAAGGTCGGTAAAGACTTCACCGAGACTTTTGATATCAAAAAAGGATTTGGACAAGACGACGCACTTCTCAAGAAAATCGTGCGTAACTCAAACGTCAAAACCAAAGGTACGATCTTCAACAATTCTGTGAAACTGCTCGCTTATGCCGATAACATTAGCATCATTGGAAGGACACAATGGGCTCTCAGTGGGGAGTTTATGAGCATCGAGAAGAAAGTAGCTATAATGGATCCTACGGTGACTTAGGGTAAGACAAAATAAATGCCGTCTACGAAAAAGGGTGACTTCGCAGCTTACAGTTGGGACCCATTTGGGCACACGGACTGCGTTTTCTTGGAAAAGGCTACTTGCCGTTGAAGATTGAAACTACCCAGATTTAATCTCACCCTTAGGTGAGTTTTAGACAGTTCGTCAAAAATGATTCTGCCTAGTGTGTGTAGTCTTCTCCTCATCGTAAAACATCTGTCAAACAGATTCCATTTGCTCTTCATCTCTGTAAATTCTGTAGTAGCAGCTGTGGGTGACCCACGACTTGTGACGTGGATATTTATTGCAAAGTGTCCGCGCGGAGTGTCTTAGCGGGTATGTTCGCCAACTCCTACGCATCAGATCGCATAGTCTAGGTTCAAATCCCAGCACAGAAAAAAATAATTCAAATTTCACGGCTTCACCTCTTTCGAATCACTTTCAATGCTCAAAGAGGATAATTGTCAAGAAAAAGGTTGTCAAAACTCGTTCGGAGTCGGTATTAAACTGTATGTCCCCTTCACTTGTGATTAAATGATAGCACGAACAAAACGAGTGGTAGAAGCTACACCCAAGTCATCCTCGGACTGTAGGGCCTCAAATGTTTTAATATGTCCTTGTCCTTGGAATTGCCGACTGTGTAAACCTTGCAGCATCATTTATTCGCCTTTTTAGGGCTTCGCCCTCTATCTTGTGTTTCAGAAAGCTTAAGGTAGCCCTAAACGACGACCATGCTCGCCGAACTTGCTCGTGCTCGCTACATTTTCGTCGTGTATAGGTTGGTTCGCAAGCCGCTCGCTGTTGGCGAAAAATTTTGATTTTGTCGTGTTCGTTGGCTTTGATGTTCGCCGTGTAGGGCCATGTTCGCGAGCAAACCTCATTTTTGCCGTAAACGTCGCCGAGTGCATATCGCGGATTAAGTACAATGTCAACAGTCAGCCACGATTTTATCGAGGAATTCACCACTTGGGCTTTCCTATCACACATGTTGACGGTTTGAAGAAACAACACGAAATGAATGTTAACCAAATGTGTTCACCGTGTTGGGGATAACGCAAACGAGCAATTTCGGCGAGCATGTTCGTCTTTTAGGGCTACCTTCAGCGACGTGCGAGTACATCAGTACAGGTTGTGATACAAATTCTAAACCCTCTTTCTGAATACGGACCGTTCTTTCGTTTCTTGGGATCGGTGCCTTTATGGTACCTAACATAGGGTCACCATTCTTACAGTAAAAATCGCATTGATGTTGCATATATCATAGATATCAGAATATCCTCCGCTATGGGTTAATGGCCGCATGACTGTCGGAGTATATGTACACAATTAACGATTTATCGGTAAAATGTGGATTCTTTATGCAGCACTATGCTTCATTTATTGTCGCCACTTCTGCTTGAAAGACGCTGCAGTTGTCGATTATTGTCAGAGAAGGGTATGATGTCCAGACCTTGGACACGCTCGTTACTGAAAAGGTGTGTATCTCAACCACTGAACAAAAGTTAAGGTACGATTAAAAAGGGTAAATTGTTGTGTTTCAGCAGCTGGCAAAGTTCCCAATGGCATCCAGCTGTCAAAATATTCAGTAAGGTTGACCATTTGTGTCATGTATCGATTCACACTTGCCGAACCTGCAAAAATTGTTAAAAAATCCAATCGAAATCTCGGCTCAATTCTGAATTTTGTCGTAAGGTCGGTCGTCATTATGGCTTCAGTGTACAGACAATTTGTTGCGCCGTGGAAAAGTTTCCGCGTAAGTACACTCTTTTGGACCTTAAGCCATCAATGAAACTATGGTGAACAGCGAAATGGAGAAAACATAGCCACTGCAACGGCCAGTATCGAAGAGCTATCACTTGAATTGGCTATGAAGAGCTACGAGTATATCATTTGAATTGGACATCGCCATAGAATCAACCCGGCTTATTATGAGGTTGGATTTGGGCGTACATCCGTAGAAGACGCAAGAATTGAAGCCGGACGACCAGAGACAACGTCGTAAGTTCGCTTAGTGGGCTGGTGAAATGTTGGCAAGGGATCCGGAATTTAACCAAAAAATCATCTTCTCGTAAGAGACCCATACCTAACTCCGCGGCTATATTAACAAGCAAAATTGCTATTATTGGAGCGAACACAATCTGCAAGCGTTCGACCAAGCATCAAAGCATTGACATAGACTGACTGTCACCCTGGTGCGGCAACACAACAAGGAGACACCGTTACCGTCAATGATCTCGGGTATTGAGTGGTTTTAATCGAATTTCTATAACCAGAACTCGACAGCAATGACTTATTCGGACTGTGGTTCCAACAAGACGGCGCTACATGCCATACAACTAACGCAACGCTCGAAGTTCTGAAGGAAAAAATTGACAACTGGGTAATCTCACGGCGAGTGTTCATAAATTAGCCGCCGTGATTTGACAGCACTCAACTATTCTCCTATCAACTTCGTCAAGTTCGTAGTCTACGTTAAGTAGCAAACCACTTTGGACGAGCTCGAGACCAACACTCGAGACGCTACTACCGCAATAGCCACCCGATTGGACAGAGTCATCAAAAATTGGGCCGACTTTTTAAAGCACTGGCAGCGAAGCCGAATGGACCATGCGAATGATTGATGCTGTGCTATTCCATATACAATAGTATAAAAGTGGCTTCAAAATAAAGCCAGAATCAATTTTACAACTCACGCCCTTGTTATTTTCTTAAATGTCTTTTTTCCTATCGTCCTCACCTGGTCACCTTGTTTTATATTTAGTGTAGGACCAGATGCAGATGATGATTGACATTGTCTTGACGAAAGTGAGGAGGACACACAACATTCGCTTATTATGTCGCCGCTTTCGGAATCTGCGTCACGTAGATAGAAGGCGGTAAAACCAGGGCTAATGAAACAGAACTATTTCAAAAAACCTACAGCGTAACGCCGACTCCGAACGGCAAGACTGCGAAGCTTTTTTTAGACAGTTATACTCTTTGAGCATTGTCAGTGACTCGAAAGAGGTACAGCCGTGAAAAAATTAACGTGTTTTTCGGGAACCGAACCCAGACTTCGTGCGTAGAAATCGACGCACTTTCGCACCTTTCGGAGGATTTTTTGAAGAGCTACTGGAGCACTCAGACTCAAAACTGGTCTGTAAGAGTGTTTTAAAAGAGAAACAACAACTGCGAGCGTGAGAGTTCGTTTAATGAGTGCCGCTTATGAGTTGGCAGATCTTTTTATGTACAAAAATGAGTAGAGAGTTATCAGGTCGTTCACCTGATCGGACCGAACATACATTGCCAATTGCAGTGCCATTAATTTGATACCAACGGCAAATGGTGACTGGACCAGATTCGATTTCACTGGGATTCGAACCTGGGACCCCTCTAACTTGGGGCAGGCACTTAACCAACTGCGCCATCTAGTCGTACAGTCGTACAGTCAATACGCGGCGTTCACTTCATGAAATAATACGGCGTCTTTGTTACTAAGCAATATTTTAAGCCACAGTTCAAACAAAAACATCTTCAATTTCAACAGTCTACTTTAACTCCCAAGAGACTAACTAAACAGCGTTCATCAATGACATATAGCTGAAGTCGTATGGCGAGGAAGGAAGGGTCTAAGAATCGATAGACATTGTCTTCATTGCAGATGAAGCCATTAACTACACGGTAGTGTATTTAAAGTCCTTTAAATCACCGGGCCTTTCATACCACAGACGTTCTCTGCGGAAGGGCACACCCATACTACTTCGGAATTTGAAAGCACCCAAAACAGTGTAGACTAGACTGCTAGTCAAAGTCCTGCATAAAAAATGAATCAAAGTCATTATTTTAAACGGGCGTACTCAAGGAGAAAAGGTGTTCGTGCCACGCATTTTCTAGTACCAAATGACCTCCCTTTTGACTTCAAAATACTGTAATTTACCCTCAGAGTACGCTTCGCTATGTCGATAAATAAGTCTCAAGGTCGAACTTTAAAATACGCCGCGGTAGATTAGGAGAAGATTGTTTTTCCAACAGACAATTTTGTGTAGCTTGCTCACGCGTAAGTTCGCCCACGAGATTTGGTAATTTTAGTGAAGCCCAATAAAGAAACGAACAGAATAAGTCCTCTAAAAAGCATTCATTTCCACGACGACATAGGGAAGAAAGTCATGGGCAATAGCAATCACTTCACATGTGTATACATTCTCGAAGAAGTTAAGTTAAAAATAGTCGCCTGAGAGGAACTTTTAGCTAATAAGACTGATTTTCGATTAACGATTTCACTAAAACTGAGAGGATGAGAACTTTTGGAACCGAGCTTCTATTGCAGAAGAGTCAGGGTTTACCGTCTCCACTTGGAGATGCCTTTCAAGGCATTGACCTGCGAGCGACCCAGACCCAATCATTTGTCCATAGCCTGTCTTCGGACTCACTCCCATGTGGTGACAGCTAGGAGCCGTAGACCTTTGGCGGAAGGTGTTGTAGTCAACATCCATGGGATGTCGCTGTTGATTGGAAACGGAAGAGAGTTCTTGTACTAGTATTCACCTCTGGGGGCGGCGTGGCCGTGCGGATTTGTGCGTCGACCCATACGCACTTGACTTTCACAGTCTAGGTTCAAATCCCAGTTCAGACAAACATTTTGTTCGCGGCTCCACCTCTTTCGAGTCATTAACAATTCTCAAAGAGTATAACTGTCTAGAAAAAGCTTCTCAATCTCGCCGTTCGGAGTCGGCACTAAACTGTAGGTCCCCTCCACTCGTAAGAGAACAGCACGGACAATACGAGTGGTTGGCTGAGAAGGTAGACACAGGTCCACCTCGGACTGTAACGCCGCCATTATTATTATTATTATATTATTCACCTCTCCATCAGGACATCAGGACGGCGGATGACGAGACGAGATGGAACTTAAGCCGCGAACAACATTGTTTTTGGAAAATTGTTGCTTGTTTTAATGTGCCTAATGCGTAGGACCTTACCCACGCACACTGGCATTCACCATGATAGAAAAAGGGGTAAAACAACCTGCTTGGTCTTAGGGTAACTGAGGAGAAGACGAAGTATATGCTGTCGAGCAGAAATCCATTCAACCCCCATCATCCAGAACAAAACGTTGTACCGTACTCGACAGCTACAATTTCGGGGAAGTTGAGCAGTTTATCTACCTCGGGGCAAACGTGAACTCCACAATCGACATCTTAATGGAGATCTAACGTAGAATCCCTCTTGTCAGCCCCTGCTGCTAGGGTCAAAACTTCTAAATCGAAGGCCCGATATCATGTTGTGCATAACCCTAATCCAGCCAGACTTGCTGCATGAAGCCGAAATCTGGACCGTAAGCAGCATCGCAGAGCTGATTCATGGTGCATTCGAAAGAAAAATTCTGCGTTGGATATATGGTCCTGTCTGGAAGGAAGGTGAATGGAGAAGATATAATCGCTCTTTGAGCTGTACACGAATATGGGCATAGTCCGGAAAGCAAAAAATCAGTAGACTGAACTGGCTCGGCTACATCGAGCGAATGAACACCAATGATTCCACCAGAAGAGTCTTTGAATCCGCACCTTCTGGTTCGAGAAGAAAAGGAAGATCGAATCTAAGGTATAAAAGAATGGTGCCTGTCGGCTGGGCTGAACCTAAATCCGGCAAAGACCGTCATAGTTCCCTTTACAAGGAAACGAAAACTGGAACGACTAAAACCAATAAGTCTGTCGGGTACAATACTGTCTCCGGTAAAAGAAGTTAAATATTTAGGAGTAATCTTGGACAGCAAACTCATCTGGAAAAAACATACAGAAGAGATAACCAGGAAAGCGACGCGTGCTCTGATGATTTGTCGAAGCTTGGTGGGCAAATCCTGAGGGCGCAGTCCAAGTATTCTAAGATGGATGTACATCTCTATTGTTCGACCTACAATAACAATAACGGTGCAATAGCATGAATCAAGAGAAACAATCTGATCAGCGCGAGGGAGACACTCAGCAAAGTTCAAAGGTTGGCATGCCTCTGTATTACAGGAGCCATGAGAACTTTCCCAACTGCAGCCATGGAGGACCTGACTCCTTTGCATCTAGTGGTTACTGAGTGTGAAAACAAAACAATCATGAGAATGGCAAAAGAAGGGATAGGAAAAGACAGGCATTACATCGGAGAATTCGACACACTAGTCAAAAAGCTACCACTCCTGGCCATTCAAAAGGATGACGTGATTAGGAAATTCTACTTCCAAAAGAAATTTAACAGTAAGTTCAGCACCAAAAGGGACTGGAGCAATGAATCCATGGTCCACAGACTGATCAGCAACACGGTAAAATGGTATACAGACGGATCAAGAACTGGTGAAGGAACTGGAGCAGGATTTTTTTGACCCAGGACAAAATACTTCGAATCCATGGGCAAATATACCAGCATCTTTCAAGCAGAAATTTATGCCATAGGCAGATGCGTTCAGATCAATCTTGAAAGGAATTATACCAACTGCGATATTGCAATAATGTCGGACAGTCGAACCGCTATTATGGCACTAGACTCCTACACCATCAAATCCAAGCTTGTATGGGAATGCTTGCAAAAGCTCAAGGAGTTGAGTAGGAGAAACCGAGTAAAACTCTGCTGGATACCTGGCCATACGGGGATAGAAGGCAATGATATAGCCGACTCCTTGGCAAGGAAAGGAGCATCAGATCTTTTCATAGGCCCTGAACCATTCTGCGCTGTAGGAGACCATCTCCTCATAGAAGAATTCAGGGAAACAAGGAACCGGAACCGGATAGAAACCTGGAACAACGCTCGTGGAATGAAGCAGTGCAAAAAACTTCTAGGGCAATATAACCGAAAGAGGTTCGAGGCATGCATCAAAATGAGCAAGAATAACCTCCGTATCCTAACAGGCTTCCTAACGGGGCACTGTAGACTGAGGGAGCATCTAAGGAAACTAGGGGTATCAGAAGAAGGTCTCTGCAGATTTTGTGGAGAATTTAATGAAATTCCAGAACATATACTGGGATTTTGTGAGGCACTAGCCCACAAAAGAAAAGATGTCTGGGCAAGTACTTACTACCAGAAGAAGAAATGGAATCACTAGAACCATCTCTCATTCTGACGGAAACTGGCGGAGAGAGAATACTCTAGAACAGATTGCTTCACCTATGCACAATAGGAGTCCATTAGTTAACTCTGAAAAGAGCTGTATTTGAGGGGAACTCATGATTGTGGTAAGGTTTTGAAAGGGGCACAATAGATCTTAAAGGTCGCCGTGCAAAATACACTCAATAACAACAACAATAACAATAATAATAATAAGGTATAAGATTATGTGATCGCGGACGCAAGACAACTTGGTCATGAGGACTTTGAGCAGAGTGGCCGGGATCGTCAGCGGCAGTTGCTCAGGTTCAGACCCTTCGCTGGCCCGATAAATAAGAAAGACAACTTAGGCGGTCTTGTGAGGCCCAGGTCCAAGAAGGTCTAAGAAAAAGAAGAACTTAGGCAGTCAATCCGTAGACGCCTAGACCCTTATCGCAGCACAGCCCGCACAGTTCGAGGCTGAATCTTCGCCTCCAATCGCCGTTAATACAAACAAACCAAAACTTCGCAAACTTTTTCTCTCATAAAGAAACAACCAAAGGCGTCTGGAAAACTGGGAGGAGCAAGGAGTTTTTTGCAAAGCCAACTTGGTCTTTCGAGAAAGGGGTGTACTGCTCATTAGTACTGCTACTCATTAGCAGCAGCGATTGGTGAGAGTTATTCCGTGTTTGATCTCCGCAGAGACGAGGCAGGCGAAGTTCTTCACAACCTTGAAGTTATAGCGGCTCATTGTAACCAATTCATCGGTGTTGTGACGACAGGAAGATAGAGTTACTTCGTTTTGCTCTCGTTTACCACCGAACCCACTTAAGCCGCTTTCGTTTCAATGCCAACAAACGCCTCATTGACAACTCACTGTTGTCGCCAAATGAAGTCAACATCACCCGAGTATGCCAGCATTTGCATGGAATTTTATAAGATCGTGATTCTGTTGGCCAATCTTCCTAAGAATTATTTTAAAAAAATCGCATGACAGCCAGTCGCCTTGCCTAGAAACTTTATTTTATTAAAGGTCTCAGTGAGTTACTAACCGACCTTGAAAAGACGGCTGAATGGCTCAGTTGGTTAAGTGCCTGCCACAAGTTAGAGGGATCCTAGGTTCGAATTCCAGTGAAATCGAATCTGGTCCAGTCACCTTTTGCCGTTGGGATCAAATTAACGGGACTGGAATAGGTTGCTACTTGGCAGTAAATGGACCAGTTTTGATTCTGAGTGCTCCAGTTGAGCATCAAAAATTATCCGAAAAAAAAAACCGACCTTGATGGAGCATCGAGAGGTCTCCTTCATTCTCCTACTCAGTCTAACGAATTTGATTTGAATGTCAAAACTAGACATGGTGCTGTAAAGGGCGTCTCAATGATCTCATATATGGGCTTAAAATCGACGAATATGTGATGAGTGTCGGTCTGCATTTCTTGGGTATTTTCAAGGATCTGCAGGTGCGTAAGAATTTGGTCTTTGGAGAAGAAGAAATTGACTTTCCACACAGATATAGACCTCTCAGATTGTTAATAAACCATTTTATGCGTTCACATTTTTCAGTCTTATAGGCGATGGAGACTTATCCTTTAATAGTTCGCGTAGTCAAAAAGGCCTCCTTTCTTGTGAACCGGCCAAACTTGGATTAGCATAGGTTAAGGGTGGCGTTTAAGCCTCTCACGTAGACCAATCGTAGTCCATCGTACTTTTCACAGATGAGACGGTACATGCGGCCAACCACATCATCTTCAGCTGCTACATTTGACTCCAGTCCCTAAATTGCTATCATGACCCCGTCTATGTCGGGGGACGAAATTCTATTCTTTCATCGCTTAGGCTGAGTGGAACACTCTCCACCACAGCGGAGTTATGGTCTTCATCGCGGTTTAACGGTCAGTAGAAATGGTTTCAACAGCGCCGCCGCTGTTTACACTAATTACAGTGAAACCTCGAAATGTCATGGATTAAAAGGGTTACCTAGGAGTGAACCCCTTCCATCTTCCGTCGCCCAACCGATCGTAGCAAACTCGATCTTTCATCTCAAAGAAGACGTCTCATTTAACTCATTTATCTATCTTTTTTAATATACTTTTACGAGCTAAAAAATTAAAACCCCAAGTCAGGGGTCATTTCCTCTTCACTTTCCGTTGTAAAATTACACACAATTAATGACCGCCGCTCTGTTGCAAGATTCGAAAAAGAAAGTTGAAATGAATAGGCCTCATGCTTAAGGAAGAGTTAAAAAGTGACCTCAAAACGAAACATTGACTGATCGAGCGGCAAAAATTACCAAGAAGTACCCGTACACAGACTTTTTTGTGTTCGAAAAAAAAAGAAACAGAGCCAAACAAAGCAGAACGAAACTAAGTTCAATGGCAGACCGAATTTGAATGCATTTACTTTACATACGAGAGGGATAAGAAATCAAATAAAACCCTGAAGTGCCTGCCTGAGTGCATATACGACACACTGAATCACACCAAAAGAGGAAAACAACTTTGAAATATTTCCCCTAAATAAATGTATTTAAATAAAAATTGTGGTTTCGTTGTGCGACCTTAAGTACACTACCACGCATAGTCAAAGTATCCATGCACCACTTCAATGTTTACCGATACGATCCGTGGAGTATGTCAAACACTGTGTATACTTATTATGAAAGGTACACCAAAATGGCGAACCCTTCTCCATGGCAGTGGTCACCATTATCGGTCAGGAAGGTAATACAACCGCAAGCCGCGGCTCAGATTCGATCGACGCCCACGAAATCCCTTATTTTTTGTTTTTTTTGGTTTGTTTATTTGGTTTGTGTGTGTAACACCCGAACAATGGGATCAGACCAACATCAACAGAACTGGTTCAAAAAAACAAAAAATGAAAAAAAAAAAAAAACGAGAGCGAAAGTCCATATAAAGTCTTTGTTAATCGGCAAACTTAAACAGCCGACAAGAGGACACATAACATAACGAAGAAACCACCTAACTAGGTGGCCACCCAAAGCATACACAAACGGATGTATCTATACAAAGTTTTCGCGCAAAAATTCTTCATATTTCTGTTATGTTTTATTTACATTCTCAAACAATGACACCACTAATAAATTTCCATTCTCTCTCTCCTCATTCAGAGGAATTGCTGCCAAGCTGGCGCTGGATGGGCAACCCGAAGGAGATGGGCAGCCTGGCATAGCGCGCTGCTGGTGATTAGTCAATTATAGAAACACCCATTTATTATGAATTGACATATTTTGATTAAGAATGCAGATTAAGCACAAATTAGTTAAACAAAAATAAATTGTTTACATTTCAATACAGAAAATTGTTGGCAACGAAGGCAAACGAAAGTGTAGATTGCTGTCCGGTTAAATTATAGAACACAATTAAAAATTAATCCCTTTTCCATTGAGGGGTTAGTAAAGAAAGGCATACACTCTAGTGGCATCAGCCACCATTGATGGAAAACAGAACAAAAAACATACAAAAATAAACTTCAACCGATACAAACAAGGCAACATTACATGTAATCCTGCAGTTGAAGAACACAATTTAATTAATTAAACATTCGCCCACCCGCCTCCCATCCAGCAGGCGCAACACCACACTCGGAAGGTGGGCATTTTTCTTTTTATTTGGAGGCCAAAAAAAAAATAGCTGAATAAAACAAAAACGACGTAGGTATGTGTGCAGGGGTTAGTAGGTATTCTTATTCTGCATCGTTTTTGCTTTGAACCACTCCAGTGCTTAATGGATGGATGGGACAACATGCAAATGTACATATGGACGGTTCCATACATTCGTACGCACGCCGAAGTGTGTACATTCGGTGTTTTTCACGTTTTTTTTTTTTTTTTGATTTTTTTCATTGCTTTTGTTTTGTGATGATTTTTTCCAAGAACTTACCATCTTCTTCGGCTGGGTGCTGCTCAGCAGTGACTGAATGATTTCCTAGGATCGCACAGCATATTGTCAAATGCAGTAGCTTTGAGAGTGCATTTTCGAATATGTTCACTTTGGATTTTCTAACATTTACACAACTCATTTTGAATGTATACACAATTTGATTGGAATTCCTTCTATTTTCTTTTTATGTACTGTATTTATTTGTTCGCCTTTCGTTTTCGGTTTTCCGATCTCAATTAATCCGACACGGTGTTGTTGGGAGAAGCAACAAAAATATATATGTATTTTTACTTTATGACCGTATCTATGTACAATTTATTGATATTTTTAGTTTTGTTTATGTTTTCACAATTTGCATACTCTGTTGTATTTTTTCCCCATCCATTACTTCATCACTGTTTCTTCAAAAATTTTCTCACCCAAGAAGTCAATTACTAATTGGACGAGTTTCACACAGAGTCCCCAAACCACGACGCGTTTCTCTGAAGTAATTAAAAAAAAATGAAAAAAAAAATTCCTTTATTTACTCAGCGCAGCAGAGAAGTCTCTTTGGGGAATTGTAAGTAGTATCCATTCATGGAGAGAGATGTTCCCTTTTGTTGGTCATCAACGATTGCCACCATCAACTAAGTGTATACGCGAAGCACTAGCACAATAGTTAATACATTAGCATTATTAACTTTTTTTTTTTATAAAACACCGTGCATGTCCTACATACACTCAATAAACATTTGTATCTCGACTACACTGCACGCGATAAAAGATACATTTTCAAAGAGTGATTGATTATTCTAGCAACATTCACAAGCCATCTCGAGTGGTCTTTTTCTTATTTTATATTTTTGTACTGAGGCCACTGTAATATTCCGAAGTTCACATTATAAATGCATCCATCTACTGGTTTGTTTGAATAGTGTGTGCGTTTTTTTTTCTTCTTTTCTTCTCGGTGCTTTTCGTCTTTTTTTTCCTGCACTTTTTTTATTATTTTCACTGAAACTCTTATTTGGTCTCCTCAACTCCATAGGCAGAGATAAAGGATACTGGTTGAAGGGAAATGTCAATCCAGGGTTGTTCGTTTACTTCATAGCGTAGGGTGTGTTTGATATGGTGAATTCTATTGAAACGCATATCAGATGAGAGTCGTGGGTGGAGTGTTGCCACTTTAATGAAGAAAATTTCTCTGGAATAACTGTGAGTTGTGAGTATAAATTTATGTTGCAGGTGAATGATTCCAAAGAAATTTACGTTAAAACTGAATGCTGATATGATGGAGATTGTATTTTAACAATGCACTCAATTTAAGAGATTCATTTTCATAAGACGCAGAAGAAAGAAACCGTTTTTCTCGCTAAAAAAACGTAAATGCGCAATTGCAGGAAATGTTATTCTGCAATCAGAGGGAATAAAGTTATGAAATAAATAATTAATAAACATATTCGCCTTTAAAGGATTGTTTGCAGCATATTTTAAAATAAACTAAGTATTATTTGATATAATGGTTTGATCAGCAACTCTTTTTCTGCCTATAAAATTAACACATTTCAGAGTTAAATTGCCTCCTTCAGTATTTAATTCAATCAAAGAATTCTAGGCAATTAATAATACTTTAAAAAGCACTTCACTTTGCAACTGTTATTTAAAACGTACATTTTCATTTTTTTTAGATAGTGAGCATAAGTAGCATGTATATAGTTCGATAATTCAAAGTTAAATAAACCTAACTGATAAAAATTCAAAATCAACACAAGACAATTAAAAGAATAACAAAAATGGAGAGTGATCTAATGGTTCGTATTTGAATGAGTAGGCTATTAAATAACTTGCAAGAAGTGGTCAAAAAAAAGTTTCTCATGCTTGAAGTACGAAAAAGGGGGAATACAGACGACGGGTTCAGAGTTGCAGAATTGCTAAACTATTCATTTTAAATATGTAATATACTTTAATAAAAACACTGCTGCTATGCTATGCTATTTTTTACTGCAAATAAATGTACGAAAAGAGGCTTACAAATCCTTAAAAATTCTTTCCTTATTATACATTGTATTTTTTTGTAATCTAAAGTCATCATATTGTGTAGATTCTCAATATTTTATTTATTTTTGACTACAATTTTCCAATAACAATTTATTATTTTATTGCTTTGTTTAACAGTCGCAGTTTCAATAGATATTTGACATCCGACTTAAAAATTGTAGAAGATGTTAAAGTATTCTTAAGAAAATTTAAATAAAATTTACAGGAAAATCTTTTATTTTTAAAAAACATAAAAAACATTTTACATATTTACAATTTAAAATTGAGTTTATTTTATATTTTTAACTGGCGTTCTGCTCTTCTGCTTGGGAATTTAATTAGTAAAATGCTGTGCAAAATTGTAAGTATTCCTGATTTAAGAACTTATTAATGTTTGATAATTAATTTTATTCTTCTTTAACTTTTTATTTAAAATAAAAGTAATCATTGTATTATGAAATTAGTTTATACATTTTTAAACTATGCACATTTTTTGGGACAGTCGGCAATTTAAAGATTCATTAATCGGTTGAATTATCAGTCACAAATATGTTTTCCAGAAGGACTTAACTCTTTCAAAAACTCTATAAGTCAAAAGTCATCCATGGCATGGTTTTAAAACGGATCGAAAGTGCAAAAAACTACGATCAAATCACTGGAAAATGAAGGTTAAACTGTGTTACCATTGTCATTATTTAATGTACTTTGAATATTTCCACAGAGATACAAAATGGATAAGCAATGCAATACAGATTCGTGCAAAGTCTAACAAGATATAATTATGTAGGACAGAAATACAGGAATTTTGTACTACTGTAACGGTCGATCAAAGTTTTTAGTCAAAAATTCACTATCGCTCAAGCCCGTATTCGTTTCATGACGCATCACTTTTTTCCAATTCCTGAATTTTAAGTTACACCTGTAAGGAAAGAGTTTTGAGCAAATTGAGGTTCCTCAATATACATACCCAAGAACAATTTTTTTTTATTAATTGTAGCTGTTTAATATATTTTTTTATTTTAGCTGCGATAGATTCAAAAAATTGAGATAGATATGATTTGAAGGACAATAGAACGATTTTCTTGTTTTATCATTATTTTATTCAGTATTCATTGTTTATAAAAAAAAGTGTCAGAAATACTTATGACTTATTTCAAAACACAACTAATGAACTTAGTCCTTACAATTAAAATAAAATGTTGAAAAAAATAAAATAAATCAGAGAATTAGTAGAATATCAGAAAACGCGGTAGAATCTCGAAAATGGTAAATGGTTCAGTTTAGAAAGATGAACGATTTTTTTTCTTATCTTTCTTTTGAGGCAGTCTACTGTAGCTCTTTTTTCTAGAAAAACTACTTTTTTTGCTTCTTATGAATGTTTTTTTATGCTTGAGATTTTTTATAAATTAAATTAAGTGTTATTTTGATGTACAGTCAACTCCGCTTATCTGAACTACGCTTTACTGAAAAAATCGATTAACTGAAACACAAAATTTGTCACGAAGCATTTTTTCACAATCTTCATACAAATTACTCCGCTTAACTGAAAAGAAATATACAACAAAAATTATTAATTTATACTCAAACTACTCCGCATAATTAAAATCGAATAACTGAATTGTTTATTTTTCCTTTTTTCGTTTTCTTTATTTTTAAGTTATCGAAAATTTCTTTAATTTCATGTTTTTTTTAATAAAATATTGACACATTAAAAATGATGTTAGAATTTTTGGAATTTTCAGGCTGGATAAGTTAAATTGTTTTTCAGTTATCCAAATTCCGATTAAATAAATTTTTTTTTCAGTTTTCCGAAGTTCGCTTAAGAGAAAATACCGCTTAAGTAAAAAAAAAATTGTCACAAATAGGTGTTTCAGTTAAGCATAGTCAACTGTATGTTTTTATGTATGGCTGCAGGTTATCCTTTCACTAAACTAAATTCGAAATGACGCTATTGTTCTCTCACGAGTGGAGGGGACCTACAGTTTAATGCCGACTCCGAACGGCGATTTTGAGAAGTTTCTTGTAGACAGATACAGTGCCTCACAAAAGTATTCGGAATTATGTTTTTTTCCTGGATTTTAGTATTGTTAAACAACAAATTATAATTAAAAAAACAGTTTCAATTTAACATTTGTTCTCTGTTAACACAAAATCAGAAAAAATAATGCATGTTTTCTATCTGCAATAACAACAAAATGCCACAAATTTGGATCCAGGAAAAAACATAATTCCGAATATTTTTGTGAGGCACTGTATACTCTTTGAGCATTGTCAGTGACTCGAAAGAAGTGAAGCCGTAAAAAATGCTAGATTTTTTTGATTTGATTGGAACCTTAGACCTCGAGCGTCGGAGTCGACGCACCTACCCACTACGCCACGGCACCCAAAATAACGTTTGTTTATTATTTATTTATTGTTTATTAAAGTAATTCGTAATTTTTTGCTGTTTTCATTTTTTTTTTTAAAAACTCATTTGCAATTTTCAACTCCATCTTAGACAGTAAATCTTTGTGTGATTAATCAAAAATGTCATTTAACAAAACGTACATACAATTTATTTACTGCGGTAAGTGGATCTCGGATTGTTTTTTTACTAAGTTCCTTATATGCGTTATTTAGTTTTGTTTTTAACGCTAACGCATTCGTTATACTCGATTTCGTTAAAAGCGATGTGTTGTTAATGTAATTTATACCTATCTCAGTGGGTACTTTGGTTCGTAACAACCAATATTTCGCTACAATCGATATCTTCATAAACGATTTTCACTGTATTTTTTATTTATTGATCATATGAAATGTGATGAGTTAGTCATTCTTCTTGGCAATAATAACAAACCATGAAAGTAGAATTATATTGAAATAAAAGTAACATATGCTTATAAAATATAATTTCTAAAAGATAAAATACACGCATTTAAACGCCATTACAACTTTTTTTAAATATTCAAACGTTAAGAAAAATGAAACAAATCCTCTTGTGGTGAATATTTTAAAACTTAAATTCATCAAACTGGTAACAAAACAAAACTAATACCATGTTCCCACCAAACGAAACCGCGAGGTATCATCACATTCATCCAAACCTCCGAGGTTTCGCCAGACATTATAGGGGTATCTCGCGCTTTCGGCGAAACCTAGTTGAAAACCCGTCGAGTTCATCCTTCCGTGAGAGGTTGTCAAACAGAACAAGCCTACCATGTGAATTTAAGTTAATTTTGGTGTTCATTTTTAGATGTCAAAATATCAAGAGGTAATATTTTCAATAGAGACTTTTCTAATTATTTATTCAACAACATGTGTTCTTATAACTTTACTTCTTTGTACCGCGAAATCACTAATAACTACTGCAATAACTTTCTTTTTAATGTCTGCAGAACTCATTTTCAGTTGTTTCTTCTAAACACTATTATTTGATAAACTGACAGCTACTGACACTTGAAAACATTTCAACTCGATGGTAACGACTGAGGTTTCAGTACAAGTTCATCCAAATCACGCTATTTCGGTTTGGTGGGAACATGGTATAAGACTTAAAAAAAAAATCCCCAGCGACTTACATACTTCTTAAATTTTAGCTTCACGGTTTACTTACTTCTGCAAATCCAACCTAGTTGAACAACGAATTTGACAGCGACTGCAATCAGATTAGGTATTGGTTTCCTCGAGTACTTTTTCAACAATTTTCCAGAATTTATCATATTTTAAAAAGTGGTGATGGAATTAGAAAAAGATAAAGCTATAACCAAGAAAACACACGCCTTAAATAAGAAAAATACCAAACACTGCATGAGAGTGCATGAGAAAAAATTTATTGACGGGCTGTTATTTGAGAAACATGAAAACTTACTACATATAGCATTTTCAGCAAATTGCAAATTTTCGAGAATTTTTTGCTCTCTCGTGAGCACTCTCGTTTGCGAGAAATTGCGATATTTTTGCATATGCGAAGGGGATTTACTGAATTGTTGTAAAAAGAGATGGGAAATTGCTGGTTTTCAGTGCTCGAACAGACTTTGTATCAGCTGGGGAGTCGTATAGATTTGAGCTTGAGTGTAGCAGAGACACATAGACTATCAACTTTTTTACAGCCAAGTTTACATTGTATGGGAAGCAAAATCTAGAAAACTTTCCCAACAAATAATAAGAAAGTTAGTAAAAAATAGCAATAAGAAGAAATGCAATGACTAGAACCATCTCTCATTCATGAAGGAAACTAGCTTAGACTCTAGAACAGATTTCTTCATCTATACGCAACAGGAGTCCATGACCCTCAATACAACTTTGAGGGGAACACGTAATAATGCTAAGGTATTAAAAGGGGCACACAATAGATCTTAAAAGTCACGGTGCAATATACCCTTAATAATAATTAATAATAATAACAAATAACACTTTGAAAATAAAAAGGAATAACAAAAAATATGCAATGTAAATATTATGCGAGTAAATTAAATTCAAATTGTAAATTAGTCTTGGTGGAATGTTATTAATAAATAAATAAACAAATATTATTGTATTGTATTATATTAAATGACAAATGCAGCAGATCGATAAATCTAGTACAATTAGAATACAAAACTCGAAATCCTTTAACTTTTTTTAATTTTTACAAAACCTTCAAGCTAACTTAAACTCCCTTTACTGATTATTAAAGATAACGTTGAGTGAATTTAACTGTATTGTTGTATTTCTTACCAATAAATTATTAAATTAATTATTATATTAGTAGTGGTGAATGCTGGAAGGGGATACGTTCAACAGATTTCTGAAATTTTATTCACCCCTCATACGATTGTCATTTTACACCTTATCACTCAATGATATCCATGGAAATAAAATACAAAGCGATACGAAGCGAACAAGTTTTCCGTCTTATTAAAAACTTACTTCTTTACCATAAAGATAGTAGGTTAATTTTGTTCTAAAAAAAAGAAGCTAAATAAACCAAACAGTTGTCGCTGTAGAAGATGCTTCATATCGGAAACAAAAATTCATCAAAAACCCACATTTGCATTGGCGAAGTTTAACATTTCAAAGTAGAGTAACCTATAAATTTCTTATATTGCTTCTAGCAATCTATACTCTTATTAACCCGACTTGCAACATTATTTTTTAAATATTTTTCTCTAATAATTTAATTGACATTCATGTTCCCATGTAATTTATTTCTCCAAAATCCACCATTTCAATGTACTCGTACCTACCTCGGAGTACATTTTGGGTACCTGCTCAACCGTGGTGAGTACCTTGTGATTCAAGAATTTTTTTTATTTATTGCACTTCTTTTTGATAACTATTCCATTCAATGCGTTTTATTGTTACTCACAAAAAAAGAGTAATAAATCTGTTTAGACTACTAAATTCGAGGCAAAATATATTAGGGTTTGAAATTCTTTAAAATTTCCATGTACATTGCACACATAGTCGCCATTTCCTTTTGCTATAGTTCGTCAGAGATGATTGAACGTATGCACCATGTCGTCGTGCGCACAACCAATGTGATGGTGGTCACTCATCTCCCACAATCCACACAATTAATTCACGAAGATGTGGAGAAGCATTAGGCAGTTCGATGTTTCTATGTTTCGATTTTTTGTGTGCGTTTTTCTCTCTATTCCGTGTACGTTTTTCTTATTCGAATTCTTATGCGTGGGACGATGTTGAAGTTGAAACATAAACGGAAGATAAAAATGAATTTCTGTTACAGTTTTAAAATTGAATTGTTTTTTCTTGTTTATCGTATCTATCTGGATTATATTACTTATTAGCTTTAGTACTTTGCCCTTTTAAATAGAAATTACAGGAAATCGATTGTTAAAATATCCGGTCGGTCATCAGTTAGTTACTTTTTAAAAAGGCTTTACACAATAAAATAAAAGAATGTTCAATATATTTAACGACTGTTACTTTATTGAAAAAAGTAAACATTCCGATTAATTGTGGAATATTATTTCATTCAAATGGCTAAATCGTCTCTGTATTGTTCGCATAGCATAGATATTTAGTGGTACCCCGTAATGAAAGTGGCCATGGCGCCCGATCAAAATCACCAAAATGACTAGTTGTGATTGTTGGACGGCTTGCGTGACCTTATCTTGCTCAAGTCTAAATCCTCAATTCCTGGCAATAAAAAGTTGGTTATCACTCTAGGTAACGCTTACTACCGACACTAGCGCTCCTTTTCTTGAAAAAAAATTGGCCAATAATGTCGTGGTAAACATGTGGTTTCAACAAGACGGTGAAACCGCACACACAACACGAGGCACAATGAATATTGTGAGGGAAGCGTTTCCTAGTCATAATTTCCCATTTTGACGATTTGACATGGCCAGCAAGATCGCCCGATTTAACCATCCCAGACTTATCTCTTTGGGGCTACTCGAAGTCGCGCGTTTATGCCGACAAGCCTCAGACAATCGCAGTCCCCACAGTTATCACCGCAAAACTTGCCGAAAGTCATGGAAAATGCGATAAAACGGACACAAATGTATATCAACTCTGGCAGCCACTTGGCGGATATCATCTTTTCTTAGCAGGAAAAATTGTAAAGGTCCATCACTCCATCATCACCCAAAATCATCACTCAAAATCATTTTATTTTTATTTAGTGAAAAACTTATTCAAAAACAAAATTGGATGCTTAATTTTGAGCCACCTTGTACATACCTGTTAGACGTCTGCACAAGGGAGCGTACCTCTTCTTGAAGCTTCTGAATCATCAGGGAGGTTAGAACTTTAATCTGTTTCATTGAAAACCCCAGCTTGTTCTCATAAATGTATTACTGGATGAACTCTCCGAGGTCCACTTCGCAGCACAATGGATCTCCTGTGCCCACTATCTACCTATCTATCTATCTACTGTATACGATTTTAAACGAATCATCAAGTCCGTCTCTTACATAAGTTATAAAAATCAAAAAAAGTAAGTGACCTAAAGAACTGCCTCGTGAAACTCCGGTAAAGCATAAGGTAAGCCTTGAGCTTCAAATAAAAAAAAAATCGAATAAAAATCAAATCTTCCAAGCTTCATTAGGATGAGCACATGGTTCACACCAACAAAAACTTGGCCAGAGCCTGGGTGAACGGCATCAAATCGGCAACCCTCGATATCCACCTAATTCGCAGCTGAATTACTTTTCCTAACACAAATTAGGTTCGTGGAATAATGTTTTTAATTCGCTCCCAAATAGGATTGACATGCTTATATGTAAAAGGTGGTCCAACGAAAACGCACGATGATAATTGTAAATAAAACAAAAAATTTTCAGAGAATTATCTTAATATTTTTCATTATGATAGAAGGATCTATGACAATTATGACAAAATATCGGACCAATGCTCGCCACGGCTTCGGTGGCATATCTCTAACGGATAGTCCATATTTTCAATGACTCTGAGACATAATTGAGGTTCAATGTCGTTAATGTGCCGAATTGTCTCATCCTTTAGCTCTTGAATTTTTCTTGGGTTATTGGCGTACACTTTTTCTTTTAAATATCCTCAAAGAAAGAAGTCCAACGGTGGCAAATCACATGATCGTGGCGGCCAATTAACATCGCCACCACGCGACGTGAGATAACACGGCGATTTAATTTCTCGCGCAAAAGAGCCATTGTTTCGTTGGCTGTGTGACAAGTGGCACCATCCTTTTGGAAGCACATATCGTCCAGGTCCATATCCTCAATTTCTGACCACAAGAAGTCCGTTATCATCTCGCGATAGCGAACACCATTCACGGCAACTGCTTCGCCGACCTCATTTTCGAAGAAGTACGGCCCGATGACGCCGCCAGCCCATAAACCGCACCAATCAGTCGGCTTTTCAACAATCACTCACTGAAATTTTCGCACAATTCTACCGATTGTGAACACATTTGGTCGATTATGCTAACCAAAAAAATCACGAAGTTCACGAAATGCATTTTGATTTGAACACCGATTTTCGTAAAAGGCTTCAACAATCTTAACGCGCTGATCAATTGTGTACCTCTCCATGGTTGAATTTGTCAAACACTGAAACAAAGAAATGTCATATTAAGTTGGGCAAAAAAACTTGACGTTAAGGTGTGGCTCACAATTAACATCGTGCATTATGGTTGGACCCCCCTTTACTTAACTACCTGCAACTTACTTATTTGTCTTGCATCCGCGATCACTTGGTCTTTATCCAGGAGGATCGGATTCGAAAACTCTCTTTGCTGAAGCATTGGTTTTCACTCGTTCGATATAGCCGAACGACTTTAGTCAACTGATTTTTGCGGACTATGTCCACATCCCTATACAGCTCATTGAGTTCGCAGTTGTGTCTTCCTATCCATTCGCCTTGGGATCAAATATCCGACGTAGAATTTTCATTTCGAAATGATCAAGCATCTTTGAAATCTTAACTGACCTAACCTATAGAAATTGCATTCTAAGAACAAGAAAACCCTTTTATTATTAATCCAATTATCCAGTGATAGACATTTATTAAATAATAATTACGAATGTCTTGCGGCCACTTAGCAAAACCGTAATAAATTCATTTTCGCTTTAAAAGCAAAAATTGATCACATTAATCATTCTAGCTATCTATGAATCGAACTGAGAATTCATTCCAGATGACGTAAGCTCAAATCTGTCACAACACCAGTCATCACGTGAACGAGCTCAGAACGACGTAAAAGTCGGAAGTCCACTTCTGAGAAACCCCACTGCTATACGGCACGAGTTGAATTATCATAAGAACATATGTTTATATTCATATTTACACTCACGTACTGCGAAGATCGTTGAGAAATGAATGTGAAAGGCAGACAGATGCCGAGTTCAGTCCACACGTGCCACCGGTTAGTGTTAAAAAATGTTTTAATTGCAGATATAGGCGATGATTGAATTCTAATTTTCATAAATTATTAATGAAACTTATAACTGGAGTAAAATGTAAACTGATGAAATACTAATCTTTTAGCGTTGAATCAGACGTCTGTATTTTGTCTGGAGTGCGGTGGTCTTGTGAAAGGAGTGCGGTTCTTTAAATCGAACGCAATGCACGGCTGTTTTCGCAGGCGTGGACTGGACTGATCAGGATATTATACTCCACCCTCGGCCAGATGTGGCATCTTATTGTACAAAACAAGTTTTGTTAGTTACACCATTTATAACTCAAGAACGGCTGGACCGAATTTTATGATCTTTGATTTTTTGGATGCGTATCCGCCACAGCATTATATGATAAATATCAAAATATCGATTTATGTGACAATTCTAATTCACACATAAATTTCAAGCTGAGATCGACAACTCAACACGAGTCTCAGTGGTATTACACACATTTCTGCTCAACAACAATATTCGCACAAAAGGCATGAGCACCATCATTCCTAAAATGCAAAGGATTTTCTGTGTTAAATAAATTTGGATAGAAATGCAGTCAAACTTCTTTATAACAAACCTTCAAGGGAACAAACAAATTGCTTCGTTATAAAGAAGTTTTACACAAAATTCGTTATATAGAAAATTTTATTTTTCTTAACACTGTCAGTAATAATAATATATTATTATTATTTTTAAATTTTTTTTAAATTTTTTTTAAATTTTTTTTCTAATTATTATTTATTAATGGCGGCGCTACAGTTCGAAGTGGACCTGGGCCTAGCTTCACAGCAACCACTCGTGTTGTGCGTGCTATTGTTCTCTCACGAGTGGAGAGGACCTACAGTTTAATGCCGACTCCGAACGGCGAGATTGAGAAGCTTTTTTCTAGACAATTATACTCTTTGAGCATTGTCAGTGACTCGAAAGAGGTGGAGTCGTGAAAAAATGTTTGATGTTTTTTTTTTCGAGATTCGAACCGAGAACACCGATCGTAGGAGTCGACGCACCTACCCACTACGCCGCGGCGCCCACGCTGTCAATGTTCCTTTATATTTTGAAAGAAAATTGGTAAAAAAAAGAACTCATTGTAAAGAAGTTTTATTTTTTTGGTTCTGCTTGAACTTGCTTCGGAAAATTTTAAAATGTTTACATCATTCTTTAAAAATTTAAAATTGTAGACTATGTACTAAATGAAACATCAAATTTCTTGGCAACATCTTTTTTCTTCTCTCCCCTTTTAACTTCTTCAATAATTGACAATTTTTCTGAAAGTGAAATAGCATTGTGCTTCATTTTTGTGTAAACTATTCACGAACTTGAAAAGGAAACTCAAACGATTGATTGTTGATATGCGTAAAATTTCTACTGCACAGGGACACTTTTTCCTACCTCCACATTAAGAAAATTCTTCCCTTTAAAAATTAGGAACAAAAAATCGTAGTTGTAAAGAAACATTTTTTTGATTTTGCGCGAAAAAATTAGTTCTTTATAAAGAGAATTTTGCTATAGAGAGTTTCATTATAAAGAACTTAATTCATATGGGATATTTTTGAAGGGGAGGGAGAACAAAATCGAGTTCGGTATGTGAGAATTACGCTATAAGGAAGTTCGTTATAAAGAATTTTGACTGTATACCTATATATATATCGCCAGCTGACTCCAGTTTCGCACACCAAGCCGACCGAGGTCCCCCCGGACTTGTGTGTGCCACCTTGTTCGTGGACGTCCTCTGTTGCGTTGTCCCACAGGCTTAGAGTCGAAGACTCTTCGGGCCGGAGCTAAGTTGTCCATACGCTCTACATGGCCTAGCCATCTTAGGCGTTGGATCCGTAGAGGCCTGGCTAGACTCATGTCGTTGTACAGTCCATACAGTTCGTGGTTGAACCTTCTCCTCCAAATGCCATCAACGCAAACAGGACCAAAGACCGCGCGCAGAACTTTTCTCTCGAAAAGACCAAGAGACTGTTCATCCGCTTGGGATATTGTCCATGCCTCTGCGCCGTAAAGCAGGACTGGGATGATCAACGTCTTATATAAAGTCAACTTGGTCTTCCGAGAGAGGGCTCTACTACTCAATTGCCTTTTGAGCCCATGAAAACAGCGGTTGGCAAGAGTTATTCTGCGTTTGATCTCGGTACTGATATTGTTTGTACTGTTTACCGCGGAGCCAAGGTAGACGAAGTCCTTCACTACCTCAAAGTTATAGCTGCCTATGGTGACGTTCTGGCCAAGTCGTCGGTGTTGTGCGTCCTTTCTCGATGACAGCATATACTTTGTTTTGACCTCGTTTACCGCCAGACCCATTTTAGCCGCTTCCGTTTCAATGCCAGCAAACGCATCATTGACGGCTCGCTGTGTTCTCCCAATCACGTCAATGTCATCCGCGTAAGCTAGCAGTTGAACGGACTTTTGGAAGATCGTGCCTCTTGTGTTGGCCAGTGAGTTTTGCACGATCTTCTCAAGAATGATGTTAAAGAAATCACATGACAGCGCGTCGCCTTGTCTAAAACATTTTTGGACATTGAATGTCTCGTTGAGTTCGTTACCGACCTTGATGGAGCAGCGAGAGTTCTCCATCGTCATCCTGCTCAGTCTGACGAGTTTGGCAGGGATGTCAAAACTAGACATGGTGCTGTATAGCTCGTCTCTATGCACGCTGTCATATGCGGCCTTGAAATCGACAAATAGATGGTGTGTGTCGATCTGCATTTCCTGGTCTACTGCCGCAGTGTGAAGATTTGATCGATGGTGGACTTCCCGGGCCTGAAACCACACTGATAAGGACCTATCAGTTTGTTCACGAATGGTTTCAGGCGATCACACAAAACGGCAAACACATATGCTTTCATTAAACATTATTTGTGCGAGGGCACATTCCTCGCACGAGAACTACTTGGGCTTGTTTAGGTTATTTTACCTCCCTTCTATTGAACTTTAAATATTCTCAAGATTGCCAAGAGAAATTGCAGAAAGTATGCGTTTATTGGGCCCCGTGGCCGTGTGGGCTTGTGCGTCAATCCATACGCACTAGAGTTTTACAGTTCAGGTTTGAATCCAAGCACAAGCAACATTTAAAAAAAAAAAACAAAATTGCTCACGTCTCCATCTTTTTCGAGTCACTGGCAATGCTCAAAGAGTAAAACTGTCTAGAAAAAGCTTCTCAATCTTGCCGTTCGGAGTCGACATTAAACTGTAGGTCCCCTCCACTCGTGAGGGAACAATAGCTTCGTTCAACACGAGTGGTTGCTGAGAAGCCAGGCCCATGTCCACCTCGAAACTTAGCGCCGCCATTATTATATATTACATTATTTATTGACTTCTACTGGTCCTTGCATTGACTGTAGCCAGAAGTAGACGAAGCTATTCAGAATGTATTTATTTTGCGCATCATTTTTTTAAATAAAGTACAAATTTTGTTTTTGCTTTTATTAATATGAGTATGCGGCCGAATCTTGCAATTTAAATGCCAGAGAAAAACTTAAATTATTCGCTTTTAGACGGGGTTCGAAATAAATTATCCCCATCCGAGGCTTGTTGTTGCTTCATAACTGGATTTCTTTTTAATGGTGGAGAAGTTATGCCCGCGCGAAAGCTACGAACCTAGAGGAACGGGTCGTCGTTTAAGCCCTTCACAGAGGGGTAAGTAATGCATACATTGGAAGAAAATTCAACCATGAACTGTATGGGCATTGGTTTAGGTAGGCGTCTACGAATTCAACACTGAAGATGGTTAGGCTATGTACAGCGCCTGGACGGCACTGCTCCAGCCCGAAGAGTCTGCGACTCCGCGCCATTGGGAAAATGCAATAGAGGACGCCCACTAAACCGATGTTGCGGACAAGTAGAGAAAGTCCATAGGCAACTTTATATGCGTCAATGGAGGCAGCTAGCTAAAGATCGTGCCAGCTAAAGAGGCTTGGTGGGTGAGACCTAGGTACATCCTGGACTATAGCGCTATCAGAAGAAGAACACGAGAAGAATCTCCCAACCGATCATCTGAATTAACTGAAATATTGTGAGTAGCAAAAAAAATTTGCTTCACTATATTTCTCAGAAAAGTATCCAGAATCAGTTTGAAATGTTTGAAGCGCACTTCATTTGCCCTCGAGCGTTTGTCCGAATCTAGTTAAAAAGAATATCCAAAAAAAAGTAAACGACTTTCTGACCATTAAACATTACTTCTTTAATTTTTGAGAAGCCTTTTCAAACTTCTTTATGGCTGAAACGCAACAGTGCGTCCGCGTCAGCGTTGCGTTTCAAGGTACACAATTCAATGGACATGCACGAAATACTTCGTCGGCCTACGTAAGTGAAAATGAGAGAGATGAGATGATCGTAATAAAACGTAAAACGTAGTCCCAACGCACATCATTATTCAACATGTTGGATATTTTTTTGACAAAGGGATGTGAGAACGAAATTGAGAAATGCTTCCCAAGTTGAGAGTTTTTTTTCCACATTTGAGAAATGAAAACAGCTGACTAAAACTATTTTAAAGACAAAACTAATTTGAAATCCGTGTATGCGTGGAAGCATGCATACGCCAAATTAGCAACAAGAAGCACTTCTTTAATTTTTTTAACTCTCTTGACAGTGATTTTCCGTAATTAATTTCTTTAACGTTCAATTGTTTGACCAGAATATTTTTTGGTTTGACATTTCAGGAATGAAAACAGCTAACGGAATATTTTTTTATTTGGTATTTGAGAGAGAGAGGGAACAGCTGATAAACACAGTGCGTCAACGCACACCCTCCGTAACATAAAGTCGACTAGCGCAACGCACTGTTGTGTTTCAGCCATTAAACGCAAGGAAATAGTTCAGTAAAATACTCGATGACAAGTCATCACACCAAACGGAATCTTACTATAACTCCACAATATCTGCAGTTCGGCTAAACAGGAAATAGTTTTTGCTTTAGAATTCGTTCGTTGTATACGAGACACTGCATTCGAAGAGTGAGCAGAATTCGGTGAGTAACGCAAATCGATTTCAGACACGCAAACCACTTAATTAAAATGGAAGATATGTACCGACGGTCATGTGAATTAATTTGAAAAAAAAAATGCCCCTCAGTCTTATGCTTATAGGTGATTTTGCGAGATTATGGGATCCACAAGAGAGCTTTAGTCAACAAAACTCTGACGTGTAAAAGTGTAACTTGAAATGCAATGACTGTCCAAAGTTCCCCTCCGGTTACAAAAAGGAATTAAATCGGAAAGAGTTAAGAATATTTACTGCCTTGATCAGAAAATTAAATGATATCACTTAATCACGACTTAAGAGAGCCGCCGGTCTGTTGATCGTAAAGAAATTGATTTGATTTTTCCGAGAATGAAACTTTTCGCCGGAAATAATGAGATTTGTTGACGTACGATATATTCCTTTTCAGTTTTTTAAGACTGTTGGAAAAGGTTGCTGATGTTATTGTTTCTGACAAGGTATTGTTGTGAGAAGTGATATAATTTGTTGGCACTAACGTACAGATTCTGAATCACAATCTATTCAATCGATGGACCTTTAGATCTTATTCTGATTTGATAAACCTTCATTACTTGACCAACTTATGCTTCTCAGGATTATTGATCAACTTTGTCAATTTACTGAATATTTTGACAACTGCTGCAGCACAACAATTGGAAAAACTATCTTCACTTTCTGTTCACACTTTAATATTCTTCAGTCCTGCAACTTTTTCTGAAGCAGTTAAGCGGACCAACTACCATCAGGCTAAAAGAAGTAGCATTTGGAGACCATATGGAAATACAATATCTATAATTTCACCTTGAACAGTTTCACACCAGTAAAGAAAGAGGTGCTAATATCCCTGACTCCGAAGTTATCCGCCCGAAATCTGCGAATGACTAGACCAGGTAGTAGTGGATGAAAGATGGAAGTTGTCATATACGAGTACAGGGTGGGCCATCTAGTGATTTTTTAAAAATCATAGGTTATTTTGACACTGTTGTTTTCCGTTCAAAATCTTGACAAAAAGTCAGTATCATACCTCCGCTGAACGAATGAGTCGCTTTACGCTTGAACAACGTTGAGAATTATTGAAAACTTATTTCCAAAGTGAGTGCTGTGTAGCGTTTTTTGAAATGAAGCACCCACCGCGACTGCTGTTCGCAAGTTTGTGGAAAAAGTTCGTGAGACTGGTATGCTAGTGGATAACGCTCATAGTTCCCGTCGTGCGCACAGGTGAAAATGTGGCTGTTGTGAACGAGAGTGTGAGACTCAATTAACGAACATCAACTTGTCTTTGATCTCAACAGCTCAACATTTCACGCACTAGCCTAAGGACAGAGAGAATTCGGCACAAAGATCTCGGATTATTTACTTACAAGGTCCAATTGAATCACCAATTGAAGGCGCGCGACTATCCGCTTCGTTGTCTCTTCGCAGTTTGGGAGGCAGGTTAGAGCAGCTTGAATTGGACAATGATTTTGGGCGAAAAATCATCTTTTATGAAGAGGTGCATTTTAATCTCGCTTTCATTGGCTACGTTAACAAACAAAATTACCGCATCTGGGGCTCGGAAAACCAAAACCCGCTCGTTATTGTCGAGAAGTCAGTGCATCCACAGAGAGTGATAGTTTGGTGCGGATTTTGGACTGGTGGTATCATTGGACCATTTTTCTTCGAAAATGAGGCTGGGAACAACGTTACGATCAATGGTGGGTGTTACTCGACTTATTTTTTTATTGAAGTTGAAGACATGGACTTGGACGACTCCTGGTTGATGAACTGGTGAACTACAGCTACAGACAGAAACCATCAACAAGGTCTTGGAAAATTGGGATGACAGAATGCGTTACTGCGAAGCCAGCCGAGGCAAACACTTGAACGACTTTGTATTTCATAATTAATGTTCATTTTACTGTATTTTTAAAAAGAAATTCGGACGCCGTGGCGAAGTGGGTAGGTGCGTCGACACATACGCTCAAAGTTTTCGAGTCTCAAAAAAAAACATTTTTTCACGTCTCCACCTCTTTCGGGACACTGATAATGCTCAAAGAATATAACTGTCTAGAAATCGCCGATCGGAGTCGGCATGAAACAGTAGGTCTCCTTCCCTCGTGAGAGAACAATAGCACGCACAACACGAGTGGTTGCTGAGAAGCCAGGCCCAAGTCCACCTCGAACCGCCGCCATTATTATTATTATTATATACAACAGTTTAAGGCCAATATCCGAGAAAAGGTGAGGGCGCTGGGACCTGAAATGCTTTGGAAAGAGCACGTCAGGTCGAAGCAAACAATGGGTACCATTTGAGAGATATTATCTTTAAAACATAATGTTATTTTCAAACCATAATCTAAATTTTAATAAATGCCAAGGTTAAATAAAATCAGAAAGAAAAATGTTATAAGAATTTAGCTTCTTGAATAAATCGCAACAAGGCCTCGGAGATAGGGGCAGTTGTGTTACATCTAACAGAATTTAAGTGTAAAACCTAATAAAGCTCTAGAAAAATATAAAACCAATTTTAACGCCTTCAATTAATTGAATGCAACTTGCACTAAAATTTCTTTTCTACTTCATCTTCCCATCATTCGGTTCGTTTAAAAGCAAATAAATGATTCAAGATGTAAAAAAAAAACATAAACGTCCTCAACACCTCCAATTCTACTCGTATCATCAAATTCAAGTTGATTTGCTCAGAGATTTATAAAGTGTCACGAGTGATCAATTACCACACCATATCTGACCTTTAGATGCAACTGTCTGTTGGAATATCGTTTGGATTTTTTTGTGGTGAAGACTGCCTTGCTGCGAAGTATTGCATTTAGTACTAGCTTGTGGATCTTTGTCAAGGCTTTGGTCGTATCGTGTTTCATTGCTAATGTAAGCAATATTCCTCGCATATGTCGTCAGCCATTCAGCTTCCTGATGGCGGGCATGTGGTCTGTTGTCTTAGAAGTTCACATATCATTTCCGGCAAAGAGTTAATTTCATTTTAACTTTGGTCTTGAGCCCATTAAACGAATTCTTGTTAGCACAAAAGCTAGCTTTTTTGACCTTAACCAAAAGTAAAGATTATCTGGCACGAGTAATATGAAGTGAAGGTTTTTTTTTCCTTTTCCATTTTGTAGCACTTTTTTAATTTATCGGTACTTAATGCATCTTTTTTTCTTTTTGTTTTGTGCGTAGGTAGGTGGAAATCTTCATGAGATACTATGAGGACTATGAGATATTTATTCACTTAAAACGCCTTCCTTCAAACTGTGATAATGAACATAGTTAGACACTTATCCAGCAGTTTACGTTTCATAATTTAGAGACATTTGGCAGGTGACTCTCCACTGAAAGTTCCTGTTTACACTACAAATACACGCGGGTTGATTTCATCGTGCTAGAATAAGGGGTTTAGTCCTTTGAAGACGGCGCACAACATTACTTCCGTTAAGAATGTGAAGAGTTGCAGGGTTTATGTGCTCCTCTATGTGGCGCTTATGCTTACGAGCAAAAGTCTCTCTGTGAATATCGTCGTTGGTTTTTTGAACTTTGTTTTGGATACTCTGTAGTATGTTTCTACTACTTGGTTACAAACAACCCCAGAGTTATATACCGTACACCTTAATAGGTCTAAGCACTTGTTTACATACAGGGTGGGCCATCTTGTGGTGTTTTTTTAAATCATAGGTTACAAATTTTGACACTGAAAGCTGTTTTTCGCTCAAAATCTTGACAGAAAGTCTGTATCACACCTCCGCGGAACGAAATGAGTCGTTTTATGCTTCAACAACGTTGGGAAATATTAAAAACTTATTTCCAAAGTGAGTGCTGTGCAACGCAAACAGTGCGTATTTTGAAAATAACTTTTGGCCGAAATGCAGCTCCCACCGCGACTGCTTTACGCAAGTTTGTGCAAAAAGTTCGTGAGACTGGTATGATAGTGAGCAACACTCATGGTCCCCGTCGTCCTACTGTGCGCACAGATGAGAATGTGGCTTCTGTGGCCGAGAGTGTGAGACTCAATTCACGAAATTCTACGGCTCAACATTTCACGCACTAGCCTGAGGAGAATTCTGCACAAAGATCTCTGATTATTCGCTTACAAGGTCCTCAGCAATTGATGATGCGCGACCATCCGCTTCGTTATCGCTTCGCAGTTTAAGCCTTAGAGTAGCTTGAATTGAACAACGATTTTGCGAGAAATCATCGTTTCTTACGAGGCGCATTTTCATCTAGCTTTCATCGGCTACGTTAACAAACAAAATTGCCGCATCGCATCGGTTCGGAAAACCCGCACGTTATTGTCGAGAAGCCAATGTATCCACAGAGAGTAATAGTTTGGTACGGATTGTGGAGTGGTGGCATCATCGGACCATCTTTCTTCGAAAATGAGGCTGGGAACTACGTTTCGGTCAAAGTTGGGCGTTATAGAGCCACTGACTTTTTTTTACTGAAATTGAAGACATGGATTTGGACAACCTCTGGTTCATGCAGGATGACGCACAATACCACACGCTCATGCCACAATCGATCTTTTGCGCACCAAATTCCCAAATCGTGTTATCAGCCGTCTTGGCGATGTCAATTTTCCCCCTCGGAGCTGCGATTTGACCCCTTTAGACTTTTTTTATGGCGAACCGTGAAGGACCGATGTTATGCGAACAATCCGGAAGCAATTCAAGCACTTAAGACCAATGTCATCCAAGCAATCCGTGAGCTACAGACCGAAACCTTCAACAAGGTCTTGGAAAATGAGGGTGACATGCGTTACTGCGAGGCCAGCTGAGGCAGCCACTTGAACGACGTTGCATTTCATAATTAATGGGAATATTTGTTCTTACTAAAAGCCATAATACATCGATTTTGTTAATGTTATTGCATTTTTAAAAAGAAACTTGTATTTGGCCCACCCTGTATATCCAAACTGGAAATAGACGAGTCGGTGGATGATTGTCGAATTGCATTTCTGATCAGATTGCCATGTTAAGGAAACTCATCCTTAGAGATTAGACTTTAAAACCATGCCAACACTGCTGTTTGCTAACGGCCAATAGAGCATCATATATTCAAGAGCTCACCTTGTGAGTTATTTAATGTTAATGTTAAGAGAAGTATGCGAGATATGTTTTAAGATGTGATGTCAATGTGTTTTTGGATTAAAGACCTAAGATCATATTTTCCTGAACAAGTCAAATGCTTTTTATTCGTCAATAAGACGTTTAATATCCGTAAATTCATATACAAGTTAGGATACATTGACCGTCTTTCAGGTTGAAGAGACATTCTTTTCTGTTTATCGAAGTCCTTCGTTTTACATCAAAGACTAAACTTATCACCAGGAGAATAAAATTGGTGCGAAACTTTTTACTTGATTTGGATTTGGAATACCTCTTTCAACTTTTCCTGTGTTAGACTTGCAATTAAGTTAGGTTCATGTGGCTGAGTGCCGACTGCAGTCTCATTTAGGCCAACATAGGGAACATAGTGAATCTGCTACCATTTGGTGTTCATTATGAAGCATTTAAGCTGACTGAAGCTGATCTGGTTTAGCTCACTCAAGTCGTCGGGGAAGCAAACAAAGGACGTGTGTTACAGTCTCCTCGTCTCTGCAACTTCTGCAGAAGACGTAGTACGGGAGTCCCATCCTAGGGACTTATCTGTCAATGGCACAGTGTCCTGTAATAACGCCGATGAAAGTCGTGATTGCTAGTCTGTTCATTCTTTAGTTTAAAATAGGTAGCTTTGAATTCGTTTATTCGAAATATCGCGCGTTCATTGGTCACTCCACTGTGGACTGCATTATATGGAAGGAAGATTTAACAACACCGAATACATCTCTGATGCTGAAACCAGAAAAGAACTCAACTTGTTGCTTGTCTGCACACTCCCGCTCCGCAAGGCAGACAATAGCATCACATATGCTCAGTAAGGGTACATTTACCACCGAACTAGGGGCATCCATTCACAAACATTCTCAGAATTTCACGTAGCTTCACAAAGTTTCCTCCGAAACCAACCCAAACAGAGAAGTTCCAACCGAAAGCTCCAACAACACTTCACTCACCACGACTTTAGTGAACTTGAATTGAAAAAAAAAAAGCTAAACAAAAACTTTTTTCCCTCAAGCGTCACGTGGTGGCATGAAATGCAACGGGAAGAGAAGGAAAAAATGATTGAAATCATCGTAAACTGACTGTTTATTGACATGTACAGTGAGTCTGTCACCAAAATCGGACTGATTTTCCTGAGAGCGCTCCCCAGACACAGCATCAGTCTAGACACAGAGAGCAGTTAAAAAGCTTTTCCGCTCTCTCGCGCGCTCTCAACTAACGTAGACACTCTTTCTAAACGCTTTTTGGGTTAACAATCTCCCACATGGCTGCTCTGTCTGTGTTGGGGGGGAGGTTGGCTTTTATTTATGTTTCTTTTCATGTAAGCATTGTTTGGACTTAGGAAAAACCGTCTTGTTCGTACTCATTTTGTGCATGTAGTGGTAGCAATCGCAGAATACAACAATTTCCTGTAGTCCTCGCAATCTGTCTTGCAAGACAAAACTTTCAGTTTTTATAAAAAGGGGAACAGTCAATTTCCGAGCGCTATGTTGTGTGTAGATGTTTAAGGAAAGTCTCGACTGGTACCGCTCGTAGTGCTCGTATATAATAAACGTTGTTAAACCAAAGCTTCAAGTAATAATCCAATTGACTTCGGTCTTGATTGTTTGCCAGTGATAGATGAAACTTCACAGATACGGATACGATATTTAGTTTTTTTCTTTTGTAACCAATTGAATTCAGTTTCTTTTCGCTGCTTGTTCGCAATTTGGATTCGAAAGAATTTCCTGCAGATCTTCACGTGAATCGTTTCGGTTTTTGGTTTAAAGTGAGACATGAGTGTTGGGCAACAGAAGAGTTCGGAAATTCAAAAAATGTCCTCATACCGAAACGGTGTAGCCTCGGGAAATGGTTTCGCCTTGAACGGCAACGAAGTGATGCGTAAGAGTGGGAAGGATGAAGGAGCAACTGGGCAGTGCAATTGCGACGGACTCAATGGTAAGTGCACTTTCCATAAGGAAGGTAGACCCGCTTAATTAATTGAATCAGAATTTGGGGATACACTCACGAAAAACAGAAAAAGCAAAAATCACCAGTCACGTCGGAGTGAAGGGTGAGCTAGGTGTTCTTGTGCAATTCAATGTGTTCGAATGGAATGTGAATCCGAGCTACAATTAAGCTTGATCGGTGACAGTGCAATGAGTTGATTGTGAAATTTTCAATTTAATTATTTTTGCACGTTTTTTTTTCTTAAGTGTTTCGTGCTAATCACGGTTTGATTTCAATTTCATCAAATCTCCAACTATGGCTCTCAGCACGGTTATTTTTTCACCTTACGCTTGGATTCCTTTTGTTTCTCACGCGAGCATTGCAAAATAGTTTTTTTTTCTGAATTCAAATTTACCAGCAGACAAAAGACCTGCGTAAGCACATACATTATTCAAGAGTGCTCTAGACGCGTTTGAACTTAACCTTTTTATTTATATGTCGCTTGGATCGATGATTTAAAACTATGTATGAAATTAGACCGGAAATCGAGGGCGAGACTGGCGGGTACATGTGTCTGAGACTTAAGGTGTTCCGAAAGGAGGATAAATTTGTTGAAAATTATCCCTCATAAAATTCTATTTCTATGATTAAAAATGTGAAACCAGTATTTGTAGGTCCATTCATTTGATCCTATTTCATTCATTTTTAAACGTCCTGCGAGTCACTCTTAACATTTCTTTCCTATCCTGGAAATCACTGCCACCAAAGATATCTAAAACCACCCTACGGACCCACATTTTACAAGTACATCACGTTTGTTTGAGAAATTCTTTGAAATAGTTTCGAATAGGTTGCTAATAGTTTCCTGTTTTATTAATTGAATCAAGTTTGACAAACTCCAATTAAGAGTTAAAAATAACTTCAAACTAGGAATGTTTAAACTAGTTTTGGTAAATTAAGATATCAATTTCAACTTGCGACTAATACCAAATCTAAAATTATGCGTTACCTTGTAACATTTGTCATTTTAATTAGACAATAATTAATGATAATTCAGACAAAAGAACAAAATAGTGAATAGTGAATAGATCTCATTTGGCCCAACGATGAGTCCGTATTTTCATGCTAATAGCTGACTATAGTCTTATTTAATCACTTAATTTAAATAGTTTGTGTTTAAATTTATTATAAACTTTTTCGTCTAACAAATCATAATTTTAGTAGACAGCGTATGAATTTTGTAATAAAAGAAAATCTAAACATTAAAACATCGGAGTTCTTCTCGCATGCCGAGCCGATGCTTCTGTACTGTGAAAGCAGTGCTGAATATCACACAATCGGAATTCATTAGACTTTTTCGTCCAATTCAATTTTTGGGCTAAACATAAATTGAGAATAACAGTAGACTCGCGGTAACGCGAACAATTAAAAACCAAGCCAATTCACGTTTGCGAGAGAGTTCACGTTTGCGAAGGTTGAATTTTAACAAAAGAATAGGATAATCCCGCGGTGGATATTCATTTAAAAACGTGTTTCATTTCACAAATTAAATGTTTTTACTAGTTAGGTACATAAAAGTCTTTTACATTTTTTTTTTCTTTTTAAAAAAAATGTATCACAAATGTGCATATAATGCAAAAAACAACGAAGAACAGTCCAAGACGACACAAGTCTTGTGTCAAAAACGACAAATTCCAAATTAAAATGCAACTTCTTCTAATTTTACTGTTAACTTGTATGAAAATTCTTGTTCACGTTTTAGAGATGTCAATGTAAAAATAAATCTGTTTACTTTATCCGGTGTTCACATTAGCCGGTGTTCAAGCCAACGCGAGTCTACTGTACTGTCTTTATGTCATTAGAAAGTCAATGAAATGTGTAAGTGAATAAAATAGGAAAATATTCAGTTCTATTATGGACTGAATTGGATTGATTGTTTAATAACATTAACTCAAATAAAGGACCATTTATGAAAACAGGAAAAATGGGCCGTGGCATGCACTGCTCGGCAAACAAAAGGGATTTAATTACGAAACTCTAGAAGGAAGGGATGTAGCAGTGAGAGATATGCAGACATATTGGAAGATCAAAAACACTCGTTTTTAACCTACAGCCACCAAAATCTTACATGCCAACAAGTTGACCACGAAGAACATCTCTGAAAGATGAAGCCCAAATTAAACGTCTGTCCAAGAAATATTCTTTCAGGTCATGGTTGACTTGCCAGTCTGCTCTAGAATGGTGCGAAGAAGACTTGAAGATCAATATCTCTTCGGAAGAAGTTCCAGAGTAATGCCACTCATTACTAAAAAGAACCAGTAGAACCGCCCAAAATTTCCAAAAATTCGGATAGGTGCAGAAAACGAAAAAAGTGGCAAAATATTTTTTGGTCCGATGAGACAAAGACAAATTTGGTCTGATTGGCAAGAGCAGGGCCGGCCCTACCATATGTGCAGGATGTGCAAATGCACAGGGCGCCAAGCACTTGGGGGCGCATTGTGAGCCTAAGCAAACTATATGCAATTTATCGATATACTGACTTTCATAAAATTTTAGTTCGTCCGAGCTACCTTTGCCTTTCTAAACGCTTTCTGAACGCAATTATTTTCAAATAATATACATAATTTCACCTGTTCATACAATATACCATTCACACGCAAGACTGTGCAAGATAATTTCTTGCACAAGCACTCAAATATATCCTTAGGTAAAATTCTCAAAATAATAAACTCAATCCTCAGTTCCGATGGAATCATTTGAGTGACATACGTGCAGGTTTTATTTCTGCACATATGACAATTACTTAGAACAATGACATAATTTTTCGTTTCTCTCTCTCTCTTCTCTTCATTCTTCACACAAAAGGCCAATCACGCCAATCACTCAAATATTTCCATAGGAAAAATTCTCAAAATAATAAACTCAATCCTCAGTTCCTATGGAATCATTTGAGTGACAACGTGCAGGTTTTATTTCTGCACGTATGGCGCCTTACTCAATACAATTTACATAATTTCTCGTCTCTCTCTCTTCTCTTCATTCTTCACACAAAAGGCCAATCACACACAGGACTGTACAAGATAATTTCTTGCACAAGCACTCAAAAATCTCAAAATAATAAACTCAGTTCCTATGGAGGAGAGAAAATGTGCAGATTTAATTTCGGCACGTATGAAAGAGATTTACTAATTATACATATTTGTTTGAAAGGAGAATGAGTACAGTAGGTATTCATACACCACCTCATAAAATTGAGCATACACCCAAAACAACAAAATATTTTTTTGTTTTTTCTTCTTTAAAAATGTAATGTAATGTATTAGAAAATTCAATTACACATATTTCATTTCTGGGTGATTTATGTACATATTGCCTAGCAAACTCTATTCTCTATAATTTTGTTTGTATTTTATTTGCAATGAACAAAAATTCCCATGTCTTGTCAAGCACAGATACAGGATGTTTTTCGAAAAAGTTTTGAGAACGGAAACAACAATCGATCTAAACTGAAATAAAATATTAGATAGAGCTAAGCTGTTTTGCAAACACTAATTAGTTTAGATAAATTTCTTGGTTCTCAAGCATTGACTTTTTGAGGAACTTCTGAAGTGTTGTTTGAGCTTAATAATGGTAACTTTTTACAGATTGTTGAGGAAGTAGCCTTATTTGATTTGGTGTTAGGAGAGCGCTTGAGGAGAATAACGAATCAAGAAACCCAAAATAAATATTTGAAAAAAAATAGATAACACGTATCTTTTCTACAACTGTTACTAATCACATTGTGTCCATGCTAAAAGAGGCCAAATTCTACGCTTATTGTTGACTATTGTTGTTTTGGGTTTTTAAAAGGAGAAGACAAGATCGGAGAGGAACTTACAAAGTTAATTTTAAACAAACTTGAATTTTAAGGAATTTCAATAAGCAACTGTCGAAGTCAAAGTTACGATAATGGTTCAAATATGAAGGGAAAAGATGCTGGTCTTCAAAACAGAATTCGACCAAGAGCATGTTCGTCCCATGCAGCTCGTATTGATTCAATTTAGTAGTCAATGATTCAGCTCGGTGCCTAATGAGCACCTGTTATGTTTTTTGAAACAATTCGATGCTTACTTGAAGCATCATCTAAATTTCCAGAAACATCTTCTTTACGATGGTGACGAATGTTACGAAAATAGTTTAGAACCGAAAAAAAGTTTTAAGGTAGAATTTTATTTCAAAACACTAGATCAAAAGAAGGTTTTGAGTAGCTTGAAGCATATAAAACGAATTTTTAATTTTCAAATGACATTAAAATATTTTTTTGATTATTAGTTTTCAACAAGCTAATTCTTAAAAATACGTTCCTCATTCCTTAATTTACAAAACTGTATTATAGTCCCCCTTGTAAAACCAGAAAGCTCATATACATATACAGATACAACGGTGCTCGCGTTTACGTCTTATCGACGTAGGCTGCACTAAAATCCAGATTCTATTATCCAATACGGTCCAGGATGGTCTGGGACCGTCTGTTAATATCAGATGATAAAAAAAAATGTTTAATGGTCACAAAATGTTTTCGAAAGCAACGGAAGGAAAAAGTGCCTTGCAAAAAGAGGGGAAAGTCGTCCTTTTGTTGGAAAATTACTATTCCTTGATGCACTCAGCCACATGTCGGAGACAATGACCACCATGAAGCAATTAGCTTTGACGTAAGATATAAGGAAATGCTTCCGAGATAATGACCTAGTGTCCACACTCTTCATCGACCCAGACTGTAAAAAATCAAGAAAACTTTTTGAATTAGAAAGAAAAACATCTTAAACTCTAATACAGCTGGTTCACCAGCCACTGGGGCTTCAAGTAGCATTTAAAGGAATTGAGTATCCCTTTTTGCCAACTCTGGACAACGAGACTATTGCCCAACCATGGTCAGAAACCAACTTATCCATTTTAGTAACGATATTTCGGTCTCATTTCAAATTAACTAGACCAAATGTGGCAATGAAGTCCATTATTGCGACCGTAGAAATTCAATTGTTAGCTATTTGTACATCAATCAACCAATAACTACTGCAGACTTCACTGATGTCGACTCAAATTGAATAATGTTCGAGACAATCCACAATAAAATAGCAATTTCCAGATCTAACAATTTTGTTGGGTCTACTAGTGGGCGCCGTGGCCGTGTGGGTTCGTGCGCCGATCCATGCGCATTAGACTATCACAGTTTAGGTTCGAATCCAAGTTCAGACAAACAATTTTTCAAAAAAAAATTGTTCACGTTCCTCCTCTTTCGAGTCACTGGCAATGCTCAAAGAGTATAACTGTCTAGAAAAAGCTTCTCAATCTCGCCGTTTGGAGTCGGTATTAAACCGTAGGTCCCCTCCACTCGTGAGAGAACAATAGCACGCACAACACGAGTGGTTGCTGAGAAGCTAGGCACAGGTTCACCTCGGACAAACCTTGCCACCTAGTACGATCTTTTGCTAGCTGTCGCCAATTGCATGTCGCCAATTGAATTGAGGTCGTTCTGCCCTCGAGTGCGCCATCTAAGACGTGGAAGTCCTTTGTTGCGTTGTCCCAAAATGTTAGGGTCGAAGACTCTCCGGTTGTCCATGCATGTTCTTGGATCCGTAACCGCCTGACTATACTCATTTCGCTGTACAGTCCATTAAGTACGTGGTTGAACCTACTTCTCGAAATGCCACCAACGCAAACAGGACCAAAGTTCGCGCGCAGAACTTTTCTCCTAAAAGACCAAAAGACTGTTCATCTGCTTGGGATATTGTCCATGCCTCTGCGCCGTAAAGCAGGACTGGGATGATCAAAAGTCTTATACAATGTCAGCTTGGTTTTTCGAGAGATGGCTCTGCTACGCAATTGCCTTTTGAGCACAAAAAAATAGCGGTTGGGAAGAATTATCCTGGGCTTGATCTCGGTACTGATGTTGTACCGCGGAGCCAAGGTCGACGAAGTCCTTAACTACCTTAAAATTACTCGTATAGCTGCCTATGGTGACGCTCTATCCAAGTCGTCGATGTTGAGCGTCCTTTCTCGATGACAGCATATACTTGGTTTTGCCCTCGTATACCGCCAGACCCATTTTAGCCGCTTTCGTTTCAGTGCCAGCAACGGCTCGCTGAGTTCGACGAATCACGTCAATGTCATCCACGTATACTAGCATTTGTACGGACTTTTGGAAGATCGTGCCTCTTGTGTTGGCCAGTGAATTTTGCTGAAAAGGTTACATAACCATGTTTTGCCTTGTCCAAATCTTTTTTTGGCATTAAAGGTGAGTTCGTTACCGATCTTGATGGAGCAGCAAGAGTCCTTTATCATCATTCTGCTTAGGCTGACGAGTTTGACAGGAATATCAAAACTAGCGCTTTATAGCTCGTTTTTGTACATACTGTCATATGCGGCGGTTTGCATTTCTTTGTTCCTTTCTAGGTTCTGCTGTCGTGTGAATATTTGATCTATTGTGGACTTCCTGAAACCATACTGAAAAGGGCTTGTCAGATTGGTGACGAAAGGTTTCAGGCGCTCACACGGACTGGCAGAGAAGTTATTGCTTTTTTGAGAAGTGAAAATCCAGGTCTAAAACGCAAAAATCAACACATCCTTTCGAAGTCACTGTTTGGTGAGGTATTTCACAAGGACCGATGATACTTTTTCTAGGTAGTCACAGTCTGAGATGGGCATGTGCCGCCATTTATCTTTACGCTGCCCTTCTCAGCTAACACAATCCTTTGCTGGCTATCTCTAGATGCGCAAAGTAATTTAATTGATGTTCTTTTGCACTTATGTGCGTCATCTTAAACGTGGGCGTTCTCTGTTGTGTTGTATCACAACGACACTTGGAGGCGCAGAAGGGTGATCGGTCCGTTGGCAACATTTTAACTGGAAAACTGGTCGAAGATTCCTTGCTGCTGGGCATTGAAGAATTGCGTTTGGAGAAGATGTGGAACACGAATAACACTGAAAGCGAGTCTCAGATCAGTTGATGCTAGATTTTACGAAATTTATATGGTTTCAAATGCTTGACCGATGAGTTACAAGTATTCAAAGTAAACTCTGGTCCTGAATACAAGCCAAGACCGAAGCTATCTCTGTTTCGTGAATGCAGTACATAGTAAGTTCGTTATCACGAACAATTGGGAGTATAGAACTATTCCATGTTCTTGGGTGCTGCACGCGCCACGAGCCTTTGATTACTCATCAAAATTACCGGAAGGTGATAATTTCTTTTTGCCGAGAATTCGCAACATTATTAAATTTATCTAATTGAGCTACATTCCAAATCATTATCAGAAATGGGGTTTTTATTGCGTATCTGTCACACTCATGAGTTAAGTACTCATGTAACTTGGTGATTTTTATCTAGAAATAATCATTTGTAGCACGTGCAGAATGCGGGAAACAAAAGAGGTGGGGAAACCCAGGTTCATCTCGAAGCATAGTGCAAAAAAGAAGTCTGAAGTTGTAAGTTTTGTGTAAAGTCAAATAGTCTGTAGAGTGTTGAGCAAACTTAAGCACTTCGAATGACTTATATTGATTGCTACTTTTTTAAATGAGTACTAAATAATGACTTCCATTCATCAGTCCTAAGTGGCTGCGCTTCAAAGATTAACTTAAGTGTTTAATTGATATTGGAGACGACGTAAGGTCAGGTTAGGTTTGGTTGGGGTGACTGCCACAGTCTCTTAAGACCTTGGCTCACTTTGATCCGTATTGGATCCTTTGTGTTGTCACGGTCCGGTGTTTTATTTCACTGGTCTCATCGTTAACCGCATGAGCGAAAAAACTGACTAACACGTTTTGAATACCTTCTGGTTTCCTAGTGTTCCCCTGTATGGCTGGTAATCCACTGTTCATTCTGTGTTACAGCCATTTGGTTCCTTTTAGTAACTTTATTATGTCCTGAATTTTTATGTCTGACAGTTGTTCTAGGCGAGTTTCTGCCTAGCATTCTTTTTCTCATTCTTGCAAGGGCAGGTGCCGAGGTAGTGTAGAATTGTCTCTTCCTCTTCCTCGTCCCTATATCTTCTACAGAAGTCTTTGTAAGTCGCTCCCATTCTTCTTGCATGTGCGAGCAGACAATATCGAGTTATTATGCCCACAGCATTACTAATTTCCTTTCTATTTGTTTCAAGGAGTGAATGTGTTTTCTTTGGATTTATTGAAGACCAAATTTGCCTCGCTGTCCTACAAGTGTCTAATTCACTGCATCTGCGATTGGCAGTTTTGAGTTGAATTCAATGACCATCCAGTTGGAATCTATGTTGTCCATGTGTGTAGTGGCAGTTCAGAAAGAAACTCAATTATAATTATTATGTATCGTTTTGGTACAGCTCTGAAAGGAAAAGGAAAAGGAGGTTGTAACGTGAGACAGGGTCTCCTTTTCTAAAGGTAGTCGTAAATGGGCTTGTTCGCGAGCCGCTCGCTGTTTTCGAAAAATTTCGATTTTGTCGTGTTCGTTGGCTTTGATGTTCGGCGTGTAGGGCCATGTTCGCGAGCAAACCTCAGTTTTGCTGTGAACGCCGCCGAGTGTATATCGCACAATGTCAACAGTCAGCCAAGATTTTATCAAGGAATTCATTGAGCTCTTGCAAAATGAGAGTGCGATATGGGATTCAAAGAGTGAATTTTATAAAAATAAAATTGGAAAAAATTAATTGTGGACAAATTTTTTATATATAACCATAAGCGCAACCACTTGCGCTTCCCTATCACACATTTTGACAGTTTGAAGAAACAACACGAAATGAATGTTCGCCAAATGTTTTGGTATAACGCAAACGAGCAAGTTCGGCAAGCATGTTCGTCCTGTAGGGCTACCTTAATGCAACACCACAGCTACTGCAGTGGTCATTATAGGGGACGCCCAATTTGGCTGCGTTTTGGCCCATTTGCCAATAACCCTATTCCTTCCACGAAACCATCTAGTAGCGACATTCCCCCACTGTCAACATGTTTAGCTATAATATATTGTGGTCTAGTGTTCTGGTGTGGTATTTATTACTTGAAGTGAGTGGAAAAGCGTCTCCTGATTGATTACTAGTGGGAAGCCCACCCCCATTTTTGCTAGCTCGTCGGTTCTTTTCTTGTCTGGAACATCGCTATGCCCAGGGATCCAGCATAGGTTAAGATTGCATCTGACCGCTTTCTCTTTCAAAAAAGACGGCAAAGTTTTACCATCTCTGATCTAATCAAGGGTGTATCCAGAACCCTGATGGCCGCTTGACTGTCTATGTACGAGTATATAAAGATAAATTTCCCGTCTTTCGAGTTCATTGACAGTAAGCGGGCAGCCTCTTGGATAGCTTTGACTTCTGCTTGGAATACACTGCAGTGATTAGGTAGCTGAACGGACAGGGAAAACTTCGGCGAATTTACGATTTACTCCGCAAACTCCGCAATCAGTGTAAACTTCCAAGACATCAGATATTCTGACTGTGTCGTCTATCTTATTTTTTTTTTTTTCGAATGATTTTTGAAGCACTATTGGAGCACTCAGACTCAAAACTGGTCCATTCTCCAATGCCGTTAATTTGATGGGCTGTGAGTTGTGCACCACTGTTTGCACTCTTTGAGCCCAACGGCCGTCTTGGCATCTGTCGGGGAGAGAGATGACGTAAAGCGAGAGTAAACATAATAGGAGTGAATTGCTATGAGTCTGAAGCAAGTTCAGGGGATGCACAGGGCTAGTTAAGCTAGTTAAGAATTCTCCAAATTTCAAAACAATGTACTTTTATACAATTTAATTTGTCATCCATCATTGCCGAAGTCTATCTTAAACCAACCAATTATCATGATCACGTTGCGATTGCTCATGATTTTCATAATTTGGCAGATGTCAATATGATTACGGAAAAAGCTAGAATTATATTCAGACAAAAGGTACTATTACTTTTCATAGACTTAGATCATCTGAAGACCGATGTCGTTCCAATTTAGTAAATGTTCTGAATAAGCAAGAACGCTGCCGTGGAGGAGCATTTGACGATTGGAAACCATGCGGGTTTCCGGTGATTCTTGGTGCGTTCTAGAGAAATATTCTGCATCGGATATTTGATCCTGTCGTGAGGATGGCGAATGGGGGAGAAGACACCGCTGCGAAATCTAGGAGCTGTAAAATTATGTGGACATAGTCCGGAAGGCAAAAATCCGTCGTGGTTCAACCGTAGGCGCCGTGGCCGTATGGGTTTGTGTGTCGACCCACACGTACTAGACTTTCACAGCCTAGGTTCGACTTCAAGGTCAGAGAAACAATTTTTCAAAAAAAAATTGTTCACAGTTCCACCTCTTTCGAGTCATTGACAATGCTCAAAGAGTAAAAAGCTTCTCAAAATCGCCGTTCGGAGTCGGCATTAAACCGTAGGTCCCCTCCGCTCGTGAGAGAACAATAGCACGCACAACACGAGTGGTTGCTGAAAAGCCAGGCCCAGGTCCACCTCGAACTGTAGCGCCGCCAGTATTATATTACTATTATTATTATTAAACTGGTTAAATCACATCGAGCGAATGAACACAAATGCTCCACCCAAGAGAGACTTCAAATTCGAACCTCCTGGCTTGAGAACTGTGGAGGAACACCGAACCTCCGCTATAAAGGACAAGTGATGGAAGAGAACTCCACTTCTTTCTAATTACGACAGAAGGTCTTATGCGGAATGCTAATTTTGGTCACTGGGCCTCTGTCTCGTAACCGTAGCAACCATTCTTGGAATTTCTTCTCCAGATCTATTTAACAGATTAGACGTTCATCGAAGGTTGGCCAAAATATTTCCAGTATGTCATCCGATATTGATTAACTAGAAAAAAATGTTGATGAATGTTGTCCTTTACTACTTCCGTGTGACTGTTGCTATTGTCCTCTCATTGGCCTCAAAATCTATGTGTCCAACGGTCTAAACAGTGGTAACGATCAATTGGGAACATGTTTGTCGGACACCAGACTGGCATTGCTTCAACAGGATAAAGTATACATTTACCGACTTGATGTCTTTGATTACCGCTAGATTGTACTTGTAACTAGGAGGCAGGTTCATCGTATCGCGACTGATTCCGCCTAAAAAAATCCTACAAAGATCTTGTAACCGTAAGGAACTAAGGCCACAATCCATTTTCGAACCATCTGCATGTTACGTCTTAGTCACTGTTAACCTTTCGTTTCCCATTTGCCCCTTGTCGGGTGTAAAATGGAGACAAAATTCCTCAGACTATGTAGATAAATATTCTCCAATGTGAACACTTTAAAAAGTGATTCAACGTGGAACTAGGAATTCCGCTCTTTCTTACCACAATTGAGAATCGCCAATTTCATGCTGTCGTCAGAACGTAAGAACAGTCAAAATGTAATAACAAAAAGGAACAAAAAAGAGAAAGCGTTGGGCAATGTTACAAAAAGTTGCTAAGGACAAAGCAATTGCCAACAAAGATTATGTGCATGGAACAAAAAATTAAAAACAAATTCACAAAGGCTAACACTTCCAATTAAACTCCAGATGTTGTTCTGAATACTTTTGCCACCATCGCTCTGCCATTTTGACCTTCAATCAATAATGGTAACGTAGTCGAATGACAATAGAGTCTACTCCCATTAAAAGTGAATCAAAAATTTCAAATGAAAATCACAATTTAATGTGTTGACAAGCCAATTAACTAACTATTGACTTCAGCAACAATGTATTCGTAGTACAAATTAAGTAACTAGCACTTGCTCTAACTATAACGGTCTTGAATTATTTAGTTTCCTTCCTGAAATCGATCACTTTACACTGCATTCATGATTGATTACTCACTGACGGGGGAAAAGTGAGAATCGAGTAAAAAACATTCAAGCTTCACTGAGCTAAGGCCATACTCAGAGACCGTGTGATGGCACACGATATCGAAGCCAATTATTTTTTGCAATAAACTACATTCATTAAGTTCTCAATGATTTTAGGTATTTAGGTGTATAATTGCCCGATGAAAGTCTTTGCGGAGAAAAGTCACTTGTGCGTGGCTGATATATTAAAAAGGCAAAAATGTCAAGAGGTGAGCCATGAGTTTCAATAAAAAGTTAGCACTACTGTCATATGACCTACCATTCAATGACCAAACGTGCGAGCACATTTATGTAATCGTCATCGACTTAAGTAAGCCACTTAAGTTACAGACTCCATGCTTCCCACCTTACTAACTTACTTATCAAGCCTTCGTCCCAGAGAGGGACTTGGCCTGAGCTATAGTTGTCGCTCCCGGGCACGCTACTTCCAATCGTCTTGACCAAGCTGTCTTGCGTCCTCGATGATTTGGTCTTTAAACTCGAGGTTCGGTTTCGTTATCCTTCTCGAACCAAGAGGCTCGGATTCGAAGACCCTCTTGGCTAGAGGAGGACAACAAAAATGTCCATACGCTCGATGTGGCCGAGTCAATGTAGGCGACGAAGTTTTGCCTTCCGGACTACGTCCACATTCCACTATCCGCTTTTCCGATGAAGCTAAATATCTGGGTGTCAGTCAGCTTCTGTGGAAAAAACACACCGAAACGAAAAACAAAAATTCGTCCATATACATTCTTCTCCATTCACCTACCCCAAGTTGGGACCATATTTTTCTTTCAAAGGAACCAAGAATCAGCTCTGCCGTTCTGCTTACCGCTCAGCATTGGGCTCCATACGGTAGGACTGGCAGAATAAGGGTTTTGTAGAGTATGATTTTGCTCATTTGAGTTAGCAGTTTTGGCCCAAACTGTTTATACAAACCGATATAACAAGGGTTATATGTCGGATCTTCAGCAGGATGTCGTTTGTTGAGTTTATATTTGCCCCGAAGTAGAAAAACTCCTACACTACCTCAAAAATATAGCTATCGATCGTGATATTTTGTCACAGGTGGTGTGCGACAGATCGATTTGTACAAGACAGCACATATTCTGTTTTGTCCTCATTTACTCGTAGATCAGCTCATTTCGACTCTTCTTCAATCGCCGTAAAAGCTTCTACTACGGAAAGCTGGGAACGAACGATGATGTCGATGTCATCAGGGTAACCCAGCAATTGCGAAGATTTGTAGAAGATAGTTACCATCGCATCTTTTACATTCTTTTTTAACCCTATTATACGAAGGGTGGATTTTTAGTCGTCTCTTACGACAGGCATAAGTTGACCTGATCCATGGGCATGAAAAAGAGGACACCTTGTACAGTCTCAAATAAAAATTTAAGACTCACTTTCTTTTACATTAGAAAAGCACACAGGAATATGGTAAACAAACGGTGTATTTAGGTATAAAATGAGCTGTCAAATGAGTGGGTGTGTTCAGACGACTGTTAAAAAAAGATGGCGTTGTGTTCACAAGTTTAGGTACAAATATATTTTAGGTCGTGTTCGCACCAGAAAGATGCAGACAATTTCTAAATTAGTGTTGAAAACTAAATGTTTTGTTGTAGTTTGGTGATGTCGAATAATATAGTTAACGAGAAAACCAAAAAAGAAGACAAATTGCATGCTTTTCCAAAAAGATACCGGACATTGTTTTATGAGGCAAAAAGAGGACATGTCCTCTTAAAAGAGGACGTCTGGTCAGCCTACACAGGCATGACTACCTCAGGTATATTCTAACCCCTAACCCGAAGTGAGCTAAGATGTCCGTGTTTACACCTGTCCGCTGCGCTACCTTCTTCACCAACAGATTGAGGAAATCACACGACATCGTATCTCTTTGCCGAAGTCTGGTACAGGTTTTAAATGGTTCCAATATTTTTTCTCCGAACTGCACGGTGCATCGCATTGTGGTGCAATACAATCGGAGCAGTTTTCCCGGGATCCTGAATTCGGCCATCGCATCGTACAATTCTTTGTGATGAATGCTGTCGTATACGGCTTTGAAATCGATGAAAATGTGGTGCGTATCGATCTGAAACTCGCTAAATTTGCCTTAGTGTGGTGGCCGCACTGGCAAGTGCCGATGAGCTGGATAGGATCTTGTACGCGACATTAAGCAGGAATATACCACGACAGTTTTTACAAGAGGTAGAATCGCCTTTTTTGTAGATGGGGCGCCGAGAGTTATCAAATTCATTCAATTGTACTTTGACATCCAGAATAATAAAAAAAAAATCAAGTTTTATTTGCTTCAGACCTGTATATCTACACCTGCAATTCCTCAAGATATTCATCTGTGTTGACAGCATCTTTAATGCCCTCTCCTCTCTATCTACGCCGATGATATATGAAAGCATTTACTTATCCGACTTGCGATATTTGGAAGGTCTGAGACTTCATCATAGTCTCTGGAAAGTTGTATTCAGTTGGAGGGACCAAATTTCTTGATGACTGGAATTATATAATCCAACTTTCTTTTCTTCTTAAAAATTGGATGACCGTCATATCCGTCAAGACCGTCATAGCTGAAGCGCTATATGTATACGTGCTATATGTGGGAAGAAACTTAATGTCCTCGACTGGTAGTATCAGAATCAAAATAAACTACTACTATATGTTAAAGTGGTCTTCAGCTACTTGAATCTTTTAGATCTTGGCATTCCAGAAGCCTTATGTCACCAAATCAGTAGTTAACTAATGATTAATTCTAGCTAGATGGTTGCCTAAAATGAAAGAAAAATATAAGGAGGGAGGTAGGGAAACAAAAGATTGACACAACATTATGAGAATATGAAAGCGTAGCATTGACAGCGTTGTTGATGAGGCAGTACTGATTCAATTTAAGTCTAAGAAAAAGAAAGTCGATTAGATGCTGAACTACGCCTCTTCTGTCATTATGCCACTTTGCATCATCTGTGTTACTGTATCCCTCTTAACATGAAATCTACAGTATCTATGATACTGTTCAGATGTACTTCACTATAAGCCAATTACAGCTGTAATGGAATTTGTCTAGACGTCTGTGAATTCGATTTTCTTTCCGAAAGAATCCTCTGAAAAATGCCTTATGTCCTTTCAAGTTACTCTCTAATCCAACTTTTTTATAAAACAAGGTTCTCCGTCTCTGAAAACTTGCAAAGAAAATCTGCAAACAAATTTGCGAGGTGAAGTACCGTGAATTTCCTATTTGTCCGTTATGTTTCCGGAAACAACAACCGCTACTTCGGTTTTCCGCTCCTTTTGGTGCGTTATAAGGTACACAGCGCTTGAACATAGGCCCATAGAAACTTTGAATTGCTTTACTCCAGATATGTATGCCTAAAACTCGAATGGCTACTTTATATTGTCTCAAGTGCAACTTAAAACACTTCCAAAATCGATTGATTTAAACCTGATTGGACATTACCTGTTGCTTGAAGAAATTCCCATCTCTAAAAAGCAGAAGGTAAAATTACAAATCCAAGCGGTTTGAGAAAGCATATTGTTTTATTTAGCGTTTTAGCCATAACTTGAATTACCAAGCTCAATGTCGAAGATTCCTCGGGTCCCAGTCAAGTTGTCCATGCACTCTACCTGGCCAAGTCATCTTAGACGTTGGATCCATAGACGCCTGGCTAGACTCATGCCGCTGTACGTCCCCTACAGCTTATAGTTGATGCCATTAACGCAAACAGGACCTCAGTTTTACCTCAAAGTTTTAGGTGCCTATTGTGACCTTTTGGTCAATTCGTCGACGTTGTGCGTCCTTTCTTGAGGATATACTACGCTTTGTCCTCGTTTATCGCCATTTTAGCCGCATCCATTTTAATGCCAACAAACGCCTCAGTGACGGTTCGCTGAGTTCGATCAATCACGGCAATGTCATCTGCGTATGCTAACAGTTGTACGGACTTTTGTGAGATCGCGCCTCTAGCTTTGGCCGGTAACACAGTCTTCTCAAGAATTATTGTGTGTTGAAAAGATTGCATGACAGCGTGTCGCTTTGCCGAAAACGTTTTTTTTTTTATATTGAATGTCTTGGTGAGTTCACTACGAACCTTGATGAAGCAGCGAAAGTTCTTCATCATCATTCTGCTCAATCTGACGAGTTTGGCAGGAATGTCAAGATCGTAACGTGAGCAAAATGAGGGACCTGGCCCTTTATGGATGTGTGGATGAAGTGTGGGAACCGCATGCAGAGAGGTTTTGCTCCCTGACAAAGTCCACTAGTCTGAGCCTGTTTTTTGACCTAGTGGCATGCTGCTTGGACGGGTTTTAAAACTAGTTTTAGATACACTCACCCACGCAAAGACTACTGCCGCTAAAATAAATAAAGTTCAAAACAGAAGAAATTGAAGAGAAAGAGGAAATTAACGTTGAAAAAGTTAGATCAACATGAAAGTCAGGCGTTCTTGACAGTCTTGTTCTTGTCGTTGGTCAGTCGTGTTCTTGACAGTTTCGAGTTACTGACAATGCTCAAAAGGTATAACTGTCTAGAAGAAAACTTCTCAAAGTCCCCATTCGGAATCTGTACTAAATGGTAATATTAATGGTGAGAGAACAATAGCACACACAACGCAAGTGGTTGCTGTTGAAGCTAGGTCCAAGTCCACCTCGGACTGTAGCGCCACCATTTTTATTGTTAAAGTATACTTACTGTCATTATATGAAAACCACTTTTTCTCTGATATGCTTGCCCTCATTCCCTAGTGCTACTCAGTCAATCAATGGACCACCAATAGCTGAAAAATCACAATACTGTCAGTAATGACAAAATAATTTGACAGTTGATTTCAAATGCAAAGGTAACCAGGCTGTTGCGATTGGGACTTCCTGTGCTAAATCAAAAACCACCTACAGACTGAATTCAAGAATCGACTTAGTTTCATGTATCACGCAAACACCTTGCACATATCTTATAACCAATCGTCATGCACGTTAGTTACGTGATATACGTGAGATACAAGATAACACTGACCTTCGCCAAAGTCACCAAGTCAAAGTGACACCATCGGCTGGTGTGCGTATGCGCGCCTATTTACATATCGAATAACGGATCATTGATCAGTACATTCTTGATCTGAAAGTGGAATTACCACTTGAGAAAATCATTGTCAACCTCTCGATCCAATTAAGTTAATCTTGGCCATCGTGTGTTATTATTTTCTGTTCTGTTCTGTTCATGGCACTGTTTGTCATTTCTTATCGCAGTGTTGACAGATAGTCGATTAAAGGAAATTTATGTTAAAAATCAGCATACAAATCGATTGACGCACGCGGCATTGTGCGAACGTGTTTTTGCTAAGGAGCCGTCTAGACACATCAAACCCGATCTTCCACTTCTTTGATGATGAGGATGTTTTTATGCGTGGTCGAGAATGAAGCGAATACCACATTCGAGGGTGCTCGTGTACTTCTCTTTTGTTGACGCTGAAATTGATCAATTGTATAAGATGAATTACAGTCGTGATCAAAAGATTTCACACAAATTCATTTCCAAACAAAATAAAACCTTTAAAGCCAAGCTACGTTTAAAATTAAATCCATTAGAAATATCTAATAAATATGAGGAAATTTAGTAGGTATCACAAAATAAAACAAGAAATAACAAAAAAAATGTTTTCATCCAAAAACCGTGACAAAAAGCTTTTAACTTAGGTTCCCTTCAAATGGTCTGTTTTCTTGAAAAATGACTTTGTGTGAAAACTTTTGTCGACCGCTGTATATTTTGAAATTAATTTCGCAAGTCACTGGATTCAGGTCCGACATACAAATTTTCTCAGTTGAACCTCTGCAAAACAGGTTTTCTAAAGTAAATATATGTATATCTTTACAGGCCATGATATATGCATGAATATGACTATTGGAAACGCCGGCTGAGTACGTTTCTACACAGTAGCCACATTGCCTCAATCGATGATGGCTGTGTATGCATTGAATCTCTTACTTATCAGGCCCGCTCAATTGCTTGCTTTCATCGCTGACGGTCTCGGACTCGCTGCTTCCAGTCATCAAGACCAAGTTATCTTGCATCTGCGACTATTTAGTCTTCAATAGTTCCTCTATAGTTCTGAAACCAGGAGGCTCGGAATCGAAGACTATTGGCAGAAGTATAGGTTTTCATTTGCTCGATGCGGCCAAGCCGGTTTAGTCGACGGATTTTTGCCTTCCGGACTATGTCCACATTTTTGTACAGCTCGTAGAGTTCGCGGTTGTGTCTTTTCCTCCATTCACCTTCCTCGCAGACATGACCAAGCAAGGCTGGCAGGATAAGGGTTTTGTAGAGCTTGATTTTGGTCCGAGTTTTGACCCCAGTTGTTTCGACACACCGAAGTAGCAGCGGTTGCCATGGTCGATTCTACGTCGGATCGCCATTAAGACGTCGTTTCATGTTTGCCCCGAGGTAAACAAACTCCTTAAGACAACTGGATGGCGTAGTTGGTTAAGTGCCTGTCCCAAATAAGAGGGGTCCCAGGTTCGAATCCATTTTTTCACGGCTCCACCTCTTTCGAATCACTGACAAGGATCAAAGAGTATAACTGTCTAGAAAAAGCTTCTCAATCTCGCCGTTCGTAGTCGGCAATAAAATGTAGATCCCCTCGATTCGTGAGGGAATTATAGCACGCACAACAAGAGTGGTTGCTGAGAAGCTAGGCCCAAGTCCACCTTGGACTGTAGCGCCACCATTATTATTATTATTATACATGCTCCTCTAATTAAACCTATAAGATTGTTACATGCTGGAATTTCAGAAACTTAAACTGACACGTTCGTGTAGCAGCAGAGGTCACAGCGGGCACTCTTCTTATCACTTCACAGATTAATATCGTTTTCTCAGTTTTAATTGGGGCGACATGAAATCTTCCTCCTTCTAATAGACATCATTTGAAAAAAACTTCTTCTACATCGGCTGGGGCTACAGTCCAGGGTGGCCTGGGACATAGTGACAACAGCACTCACTCATGTTGTGCGTGCTATAATTCTCTTGCGAGTTCTCCTCCACTCGCACTCGTTTATGCAAACTTTGAACGGCGAAGTATGACAAGATTTTCTTGACAGTTGTGCCTTCTGAGCATTGTCAGCGAATCAAGAGTGTTGATGCAGTGGAAATAAAAGTCGATGTTTCGAATTAGAACCATGGAAACCGACGCCTTTAAAATGTTTGCATTTCATCATCAGCGTCCACATGCGTGCTATGTGTTTTTGTCATTTGGACAAAGCTATCTAACTTCTGAGTTCACTTAATGAAAGTTCGATATTTAAAGAATCTATTCGCTGGAATACTGTTCTTTTCTTTTCTTTTTCTTATATCCATCACAGAAAGCACAGAACACTACGTTCTCTAAGTGTTAACTCTCAGTATCACTTTACACACCAGACGTTTGCTGCGCGACTAAAGATCATCTACCGATTTTTCATCTCATAGATTACGTCAAATAAACAATATTAATTAAAAAACAATGTATAAACAATTCTTTTAAACTCTAATCGTGACAAACTGTTGGTTATGTGTTCAATATGGGGAGTGTAGCCGAAGATTAGAAATGTCATCCTAACTATACAGTCTTGGCCAAATGTATTAGGCACCCTTATCTTTCTGTCTTTGCTGCCAAATCACTTATCGGAAGTAATTAGTTTGAATTGTATTGCTTTCGGCGACGCAATTTGTTGTAAACGATTTTTATTTTTTTCTTTCATTTAATTATTTTTTTTGCTTTTTAAAGATATAGCGAATCTTAAAGGGAGCCTAATTCAGTTGGTCAACGCTCTATTCATCTATTTCGTTATATGGGGCATTACCTTTATCCTGTACTCAAGAAATAGACGCGCATAGTATTTGTGGGTCAAATCAAGACATTTTTTATTCAGCAATCACAACTTTCACATTTAACTTCTTGTTCGGAATACATTTTTAACATTTGAACTCTTGGTCCGATTCGGACACAAGAAATTTCAAATGTAGACTTACACAAAAAAGCGGAATAAGACCGTTTCTGTTGCGTCTGCGCAATTTGACACATGTACTCGTATACAGGACAAGGGTTAACCTTCATCCATCGACATGATACTACTTTTAACTTTATAGCGCAAAAATTAATTCACTATGTGGTATAAAGCTACCACTAACTGTAAATTGTAAATTAAGCTGGAACCATAGCATCATAGAGCGAATCAAGGACACTATATTGTTGCAAAAAATTCATCGGTTGTAAATGAGGATTACAGCCAAGAATAGATAACTGCCTGTATACAGTAGTAGTCAGACCAGTTCTATCGTACGGAGTTTCATTATGGTACAGCTCTTGACAAAGTCATCAACTGCAACCTTCTTAACCGTGTGCAAAGATTGGCAAGATTTTACAGAAATGGAGCTATCAGGGCAACATCATCGACTACACAGAATATAATCCTATACCTTTCAGCACTTAAGTTGTTTTGAAGACAGATAGCAGCCAGCACAGCGGTTAGCGTTCCATCTGTGGAATAATTACCACCCCGGTCAGACTACAATTCTCGGCAATTTCGAGAACTCTGACTCTTTGAGCATTGTCAATGACTCGAAAGAGGTGGAGCTGCGAACAATTTTGTTTTTTTTTTTTTAAATTGTTCCTTGTGCTGGGATTGGAACCTAGACTGTAAAAGTCTAGTGCCTATGGGTCGACGCACAAGCCCGCAGGGCAACGGCGCCAGGCTGCGATTAAGTCCCTGAATTTGGCAAGTTTAAATTCTAAAATCTTCTTGAAATGCTGCCGATCTTTTGACGAGATGGCTGAGCATTTTAACATTAACCTCATGTGGGTAGGGAATTATGAAGCCGATGAACTCGCCAGGCATATAACGGTCTCATCACTCTTACCTTGCGTGGAAGTGCATGGGCGGTAGATGGTCCGAAGGCACTGCGTGGCTCATCACAAAACAAATCTGATCAAAACTTAAATCTAAACTATCATTCTATCTAATCAGAATGAACAGGTCATCTTTTAAGACTCTCATCGGTCTCATCGCAAACACTGTGCCATTGGTACACACTCCTCAAGATTTAGACTCCTTCGCAACGACTTCCGGAAACAGTGTACACTCTTTTCATTCGTAGGTTAGGTTAGGTTGAAGTAGCTGACTGCAGATAACAGTCACATTTAAGCCAACTTACGCCCATTGTGATATCACGCGGATCGGATGTCACCTATACAGAAAATAATTTGGTGCTTTCCATGAAGCTCTTTAGTTGATGAATGCCGACATGGTGCAGTTCGCTTAAGTCATTGAAGAAGTAGGCTCCAAGGTGTTTCTTCCTGCGGGAGAAGAGAGCTCTGCAAGTGCAGAGAAGATGCGTTATGCTTTCCTCTTCTTCTTCGTCTCTGCTGCTTCTGCAGAAATCGTTGTGAGGGAGTCCCATTCTTAAGGCGTGAGTGCCAATGGCACAGATTTAGTTTAGTTTTTTTCGATGGCCTAAGCGCACAGAACAACGTATGCCTCAGTCAACTTAAAGGCTTCATAGCAAGCACCAAATGGTTTAATTGGTAGGAGATACCCGATCTGCGTTGTACCACAATGTGGCAATGTTGACCTATGTGAGACTACTAACCTGCAGTCATCCACTTGAACCTTATCTAAACTAATATCGCAAGGAAACCACATTTTCTAGATGTACAAAGCAAAGAAGGATAACTACAATTACAGTGGCACTCAAAACTGAAAAACGATTATGTGGCGTTTGTGTTCGGAGTTAAAAATAGATTTCTCTTCACACTTTTATAACATAATTCCGAAGAAATGAAAAAAAAAAATATGCTGGCTCAAGTTGTAGACATAACTCGTCCAACATAACATGGGACTTAACTACTTACATATGGATTACAAGGTGTATGCTTGTTTACCGATCGCTGAACATGACAACCCGACCGCTGATTGCAATCAAATGTCTCTCTTGCGTAATAAACTCAAATTGCATGGTTTTACATAAGATAAAGGGGTGATGTGGTGACAGAATCAAATCCATCTGTAGTGCCCATGTGATATCGCGTGAAATCTGCCAAGAGTTATGCTCAATCAAACCAAACTTCCCACACGCAGTCTTAAAAGTGAAATTGATGAGCTGATTAAGAAAGACCAGGAATTCGAAATCCTGTTAGAGATTTTATTGCCCCTCAATATCGACCGATGAAATCAGTAGATTATGCTCTTTAAATGTGTTAAAACTCATAAATCAGGCTCTCGTAAAGTGAGTGTCTTGAGAGAGAACTATGCTCCGAACGAAACACATTAAGATGCAATGGAACTCTTTTTATCACATCTCGTTTATCTACATCCCCGGAGGGAGAAGACCTCCAATTCCAGCGCCTCTTTGCACAATAAACCGACAGACCGACCGCCTAACCCATAACATTGTGTGCTCCTTTTTTGAACGTGGAAGGAGTTGTGGGTCAACTGGATCCATTTATACACAAGTACCTATTGCCACTTGAGTCTTTTTTTTCCCTTTTGCCACACATAAGCTTTTGTCAAATGGTCACCTTTGTTTGGTGTGGTTGATGGAATTGAGGACTCTGAACTACTTGACCTTAATCCGGTTTTGCTCCTTCAATTTATTCAAACACGTAGTCAACTGACAGTAAAGCAGTAATTTAAACACTCCAATATATTCGCCGTTTAACGTAATAGGACCCAGAAGTTTCGTCATGTCTTTTTGGACTTCTATCTCCTAATGGATCTGAAAGTAATACTCTTATTCAAGGTTATCTCTAATTCATGCACAATGGACATTTAAGTATTTTGAGTTCCATTGTTTCGTCAATTAGATTTTGTTTTTATGGTTGATAAGCGGCAATGATGCCTGGTATCATTTAATTTTGGGTTCTTCCAAAGTGATGTAAATTCATAGCGACCAATGAATGACTTCACCAAAATAGCAGGTGGTGCGGTCGGGTTCTAAAGTAATTTGAATGAAAAAATGAAGCATATTGTCTCGATATAGTTAAATATGTATCTGAAATATAATTAATTGAAATTGGTCATTAAATTTAAGTTGAAACACTCAAATTACGTGAGGCTACATGTCTTATGCAACATGTCTTACGCCTTTCGAGAGACTGCTTCAAGTAAATTGTGCTAAATACTTGTTCTCTCAAGCTTTCCATGGTCACTTGGAAGTGCCATAATTTCTCAAGAGTCTTGATTTGGCAAGGCTGTCACTGTATAGCCGGAAGTATTTCAGTTCCTCTTAAAAAATGACAAAATGGTGAACGAAGAAGCAAAATCAAATTTCTTAATTTTAGATGTTAATTAAAAAACATCACATTTTTGTCTAATAATTCTGAGTAATCGTTCCTAATTGTTTTATTCTATTCCTGCAAGTACTGCAAAATGACAGCCAAATCCTGTTGGAAGAATTGTTTGTCACATTGCTCCACCGTAGCCAAAAGAAATCTGTTGTTACAACCACTCTACTTTCTTATCTGAAGTGAATACAATAGATACAACCAACTCTTACAAAACGACTGGATGGCGCAGTTGGTTAAGTGTCTTTAACTTCCCTGCATTCCTTAAGTTTTTGAAAACATCATTTATGATTTAATGTATTTCCATTGCAAACCTTTGTTTTATTCTTCACAACACGGTTTTCTCAAGGGCAGTTCGACCACGACGAAGCTCACGCAATTTGTCTCTGAAGCACTATGTGCATTTGAACACGGGAAAGAAGTCGACGTGATAGCTACCAACTTCAGTAAAGAATTTGATAAAATCTCACACGATATTATTTTGTTCAAATTAACCGCTTTAGGTTTCCCTCCAAGAATCGTCAAATTTAATCCATTTTTCGTATTTAGAAGAAAGAAAATATTAAGTTTTATTCAGATCTTTTGTCTCCAAGTTTTTTAACGCCACATCAGGTGTTCCGCAGAGTAGCCACCTGGGTTCTTTTATTTTCGTCCTTACTACGAATGATGTTGTCTACATCATCAAGAACTTCCAACTCTCTGTTTACGACGATGATATGAAAATCTTTAATTACATCTCATCTCCCTCTAAACCCCTTCAACGTGATCTCAATAGATTCTCTGTTTGGTGTAAGAAGAACTTTCTCCAATTCAATGTCAGCAAATGTCAATCAAATTCATTCTCCCGCAAACGCCTACAACCGGCTAGAAATTACTTCCTATGCAATGAATTAATTCCTTCGGCCTTTTCTCTGCGTGACCTCGGTGTAACCTGTGATCGGGAGCTTAACTTCCGTTCCCACATCAATAGAGCTAATTCTGCACTAGGCTTGGTTTAACATTGGTCAAAAGAATTTTCAAAACCCTATGTCACTAAATCTCTGTATGTCACCTTCGTTAGACCTATTCTTGAATATGGTCTGGTCTCCCTACTATCTTGTTCACATCCAACGTATAGAAGCCGTAGAGCGCAGATTCTTACGTTTCACGATCTCAACTGGGCTGACAGAAGTAACTTGCCCCCTTATTCGGAAAACTTATACATCTCGAATCTCGTCGTGAAACTGCAGACTTACTCTTCCTCCGCCAACTACTTACTGATCACACAGATTGCCCCCAGCTACTTGAACTCGTCTCCTTTAGCACCAATTCCCACTAACTAAGGTCTACTTTTCTATTCTGCGTTAGTTCATATCCTACTAATTATGGCTTAAACTCCCCTATCTCCAGAATGTTACATTTAGCTAACATCGCTAATCGCTCATTCGACTTCCATCTCTCAAAACCATCCCTCCGAAATAGTCTTAAGACTCGCTCTTCTTCCCCCAGTTAAGTTTTATTTCTTAAGTTTAGCTTATTAAGTTAGATTGTCTACGTTCGCTTGTATTAAGCTGAGATAAATAAATAATTATACTCCTGCGAAGAGACCGAAAGTTGGTAAAATTTTCATCGCAGGACATTTAATCCAATAGCATTACTTATCGTTTACAACGACATATCGCTTACAAAGACCAAGTTCGGCAGTCCCTTGAAGGTCGTTATAACCGATTTTTACTGTATATACCAGTCCAGCTCAGGCGTCTTACACTTTTTCAACGGCCTACTTTCTCAATAATCTCTGTGAACTAAGATCGACTCCGCGTTTTGAAAAGACCCAATTGGTTCTGATAAGAGGGACGCGTAAAAATATTGGAAATCCGACAATATGCCTTTCTTGGCCTTTGTTGAATCCACTACGTAGATCACAACTAGTAATATCTGCGTACATACTTTATAGCCGATGCCACAGCATATTATAAAGGAACATATGACTACTCTTTAGATGTTCCAAGTTCAAATAAAGAACTTGCTTATTGTATATACTTATTATTCTATACTACTTATTGTATAGACTAGTTTCGCAAGGATCTATCCGTGGTCCTACCTTGTTTTCATTGTATGTAAATGACTTGTCAGAAATTATTAAATACTGCAATATTCACATGTTTGCCGATAACGTTCTACTTTTTCTAAGTCGGTCGCTTAGTGAAATGGATAAAGCAGTTAATTCTTGGACGATGATTTATCTCGAATTTATGATTAATTATTTACGAGTAGACACGACCGTCGTCTCAAAACAAATAAGTCAAAAGTAGTTATATATTGCAGGGCCTTCGACTTTTCTTGTCTACTGCGTGTTCTCCTATTTTTCATGTCCCCACTGAGTAGGCTGCTTTTGCTAAAAATCTTAGAGTAATCTTCAATTGTACACTATCTTGGGATGTTCATACTAATACAACTATTGCCAAAGTGGGCGCCGTGGCGTAGTGGGTAGGTGCGTCGACTCCTACGCTCGAGGTCGTCGGTTCGAATCTCGAAAAAAACATCAAACATTTTTTCACGACTCCACCTCTTTCGAGTCACTGACAATGATCAAAGAGTATAACTGTCTAGAAAAGCTTCTCAATCTCGCCGTTCGGAGTCGGCATTAAACTGTAGGTCCCCTCCACTCGTGAGAGAACATTAGCAAGCACAACACGATTGGTTGCTGAGAAGCTAGGCCCAGGTCCACCTCGGATTGTAGCGCCGCCATTATTATTATATTATTATTATTATTATTGTCAAAGTTTATAGCAACATCATACAATCTACGTCACGCCATCAGTATGTCCTGTCTATGAACATTTTTTTCCGGGGGTATTGAATCCTTTCAGACAAGGCAACGCGCTGTTATGAAACTTTTTCAACATCATTCAAGAAAAGATCGTGCAAAACTCATTACATTAGGGCAACGCTATCGATCTTCCAAACACGCAGATGACATTAACGTGATTAGTCGAACATAGCCATCCATGAAGCGTTTGCCGTCATTGAATCGGAGACGGCTAAATTTGTTTTAGCGACGTATAAGGAAAAAATCGAAGGATATGTAGCTACAATTTCGAGATAGTCAAGGACTTCTTCTCCATCGGCTCCACTGTAAGCAGTACAAACAACACCTGTACCGAGATTAAATGCGGAATTACTTTTGCCAGATCGTTGTTTTTTTAGGCTTACGAAGCAATTGAGTAGCTGAGCCCTCTCTCGAAGGACCAAGCTGACGTTATATAACACCTTGATTAGGCCAGAAGAATTTTCGACTCGTGAGAAAACGCAACATGATGACGATCACGCAACCGCTAGCGCACACAAATGGAGAAGAACCTCAGCCAAATTGGCAGCTGCCTAAAGATCGTGCCAGCTGTAGAGACTTGTTGGTTGAGGCCCAGGTCCATCCCGGTTTATACCGTCATCAGAAGAAAAAGAAGGCTTTAAAAATAAATTTATTTAATTATAATTTGACCTCGCGACAAGGTCAAAGTGTACTTTTTGTCACCAGCTTAGGAAGATTCTCTTCTTTATAAATTGGTGGAAATAAGCCTTAAACAAAGCTTCATAAACTCACACAACCTTTGGATAAATTGGTCTTTTTTGTGGGCCACCACGATTGTGAACTTCTTCTGTTGCTTTGTCTGATAGGCTCACTGGTCGTGGTTGTAGGTCCTTCAAAATGAAGCCGAATTTTCCACATGGCGTTAATACCATTGCTGGACCAGTTTTTAAACTGTTTGTTGTGTTTGCCCGTGTCAATGTCATCTGCTTTATATTCGAATGGGAGGACTTTTGTGTTGATTAGTGAGTTTTGCACGATCTTCTCAAGTTGGAGGAAAATATTACTCCGAGTCCCTTTGAATAAAAGTTTTTTGACATTAAAACTCTCAGTGATTTCGTTACCGATCCTAATTAGATAAAAATGCGATCGAATAAATCAATATACTCGTCAAAAAAGCATTTGAATCAGTATCACAAATATTCAAACAAACTTTCAGAACTATTGCAAAAAGAAGTTCGAATACAAACATGTTAAACGTCAAAGAGTATATTAAAAATCTAACAATCGACCTACTTCTCATCTTCCCTAAAATGGTCATAAAAGAAACTCAAAAATGACCTTTTCCTCCATTTCCAGCGTTAACACAAGATCTTCCACTAGCAAGCAGGTCTGTTTAATTTCAGGCTTCACTGATCATCACACAACCACTCCATCGAAACCAGTGTCAAACTCCACCGGGCTAGTCAAGTGAAAGTTTAGATTACTTCAGTTAACATTGCTCCAAAAACAAGGTCGAACATATAGTACGGTGGAAAGTGAAACAAATCAAAACTCTACCCCAACTAGCAACCAGCCTCTACACCGCTACTTCGCACTGGCTTCAAGTGTGCATGGCAAAAATTGGTTCAAGAACAGGTTTTTGCCCCTAATCTGTGAGTAAGTCAAGGCACACAGACCTTGGTCTTAACACCTGCATCAGGGCACACGTTTTTCCTTTTTGTATTTAATGAATCAATCCATAACAAGATATCGGCTAAATTTATAACTCATGCGGAACTACATGCAGTATCCGGGAGTATCTGTTGAATATGAAATCGTTTGAATATATTTATACAATCATTAAGCTGGCTTATTCCGCATCAATGAACCCTTAAGAAAATTGTTAATAATCTTCCATCAACTCGCATACAAACCTGCAAAGTTTCACAGTGCTCAGTTACAGAAGAGGCACGAAAAATGAGACTCATGTTTTTTTGTTCTCGATGAAATCGCATTTTTCATCCAAAACCAGTTATCGAATGTAACTTTTATTGCAAACAAATAATGCATTCACCTCATAATATTTGTAAACCCATGCACACCTGTTGCTCGGAAGATATTTAAGTTGCTGCCAGATTGTGTTATCGGACAGCGCATTAATTAGAATGAACACGCTTTGAGTTGGTGTGATGGCGTCAGGTAAGATGATAATCGATAAGGGGTGTTCCCACTGGGGTTCGTTGGCAGATACAGTTCTTGAAATCACCGATTTGTAGTTACGACACTTTTCCTGGCAACTCCTTTGTTTCTGCATGAATTGGTAAATCGTGATTCATTGAACGAGTGACAACTCACAATAACCGATAGCCTTCTGAGGAAAAAACGAATAAAAAAAAATTAAAAAACTTTCAATGTCAAAGCAACCGGCTTCATGCCGAAGCAATGCTTGGCTTTGTGATTATCATTGACATTGTCACTGAAATCGTTATCACTGAATCTCAGACAGATTTTGAGACGAAAGCCAGACCTTCAAAGCGGAATTCGTTGAACTTTAGATCAGACAACAGCTTCGAGGCAAAAAGTAGAAGTTGTTTTCTATGAACTGTCACATCGTGACGCAGTCAGACGCCGATAGTCGATTGAATCTGTAGAAGTGCCACAATGACGATGCTAATAAGTTTCTGTATTTTTAATTTAGTTCATCGTTTGACAAATACTGCTTAGAGATTCAGTTATTCCAATGGCTTCACGCATAAAAATAAACGCCACTGAATGGGTTCATTGCACCCCAGAGTGACACAATTCCTACAAGCAATACGCTTTGGTGCGATTAATCTCATGACATGATAGCTAATGACATTCGATAAGTTTGTGAACATGCGTATGAGCTTCATGCGCACATAGTCACAGATTGTGTGGAAGATTCCCGGGAAGAATATTAGATTAGGGGAAGGGCACCCTTAGGACCAGCAAGTGGAGTTAAAATGGGATAGGATGGGTAATCAAAATGGCGACAAGAGTTTTCTCTGAGGAGCCAGTAACGTGTTTAACCGCATCATCTTTGATTTTGTGATTTTGCCAGCAGAAGAAGACTTTAACGCAAATTGGCTGCTTCATAGGAAAATTCTTTAAGTCCTAAAGGAAGCAATTAAAGATAAAGATCATTTTTGTGGCAAAAAGTTTAGGCAGGTCCACTGAGAAAGCTTGTGAGACGATGAGTAGGACGGCGCGCCAGGCGTTATGCTTGCTATTGCAAGCCTTAGATCGTCGAACGTAGCGGTTATTGTCCTCCCACTTGTACACTACCTAGTTACAAACAAAAAAATCTCGGATAAAAGCGATACGACAATTGTGAATAAATCATTTATGGCACTTTCCACCATCCGTCCACAGACACCGGCTTGGGCGTCCCAGACTTTGAGAAAGCTAATGTTATTAATTGCTGTTATAGGCATCCGCACCAAACTGTCACTTTCTGTGGATGCATTGACTTCTCGACAACAACGAGCCGGTTTTCTGAGCCCAGATGCGGCAATTTTGTTTGTTAACGTATGAAAATGCGCCTCGTCCGAAAAGATGATTTTTCGCCCAAAATCGTTGTCCAATTCAAGCTACTCTAAGGCTTAAACTGCGAAGCGATAATGAAGCGAATGGTCGCGCGTCTTCAATTGCTGAGGACCTTGTAAGCGAATAATCCGAGATCTTTGTGCAGAATTCTCCTCAGGCTAGTGCGTGAAATGTTGAGCTGTTGAGATCGATGGCGAGTCGATGTTCGTGAATTAAGTCTCACACTCTCGGCCACATTCTCATCTATGCGCACAATACGACGACGGGGACCATGAGTGTTGTCCGCTAGCATACTAGTCTCACGAACTTTTTGCACAAACTTGCGTAGAGCAGTCGCGGTGAGAGCTTCATTTCGGCCAAAACTTCTTTTGAAAAAACGCACTGTTTGGGCTACACAGCACTCATTATGACTATGACTTGACTTTCTGTCAAGAGCGGGAAACAGCTGTCAGTGTCAAAATAACCTCTGATTTAAAAAACACTAGATGGCTCAATCTGTAGAATATTGCCAACAAAGTGCAGAGGTCTGCCCTGCACTAGGCAACACCACAGGACTTGGTATTGGCTCAATTAATGTTTATTTTTAATTACTATAAAATTCGGTTTTTCGAATTTTTTTTTTCGAAAAGACTTCTTCATCTGCTCTTGAGATTTTCCATATCTCCGCGCTATGAAGCTGGTTAGGGATGATTAACATTAACAACTTGATACGACTGGATGGCGCAGTTGGTTAAGTGCCGGCCCCGAGTTAGAGGGGTTCCGGGTTCGAATTCCAGTGAAATCGAATATGGTCCAGTCACCATTTGCAGTTGGGATCAAATTAACGGCACTGGAGTAGGTTACTTGCTGGCAGTACAATGGACTTGTTTTGAGTCTGAGTGCTGAAGTGTAGAGTTTCAAAAACCTCTGAGAAAAAAAGAAAACATTAACAACTTGGTTAAAGTCAGATTGGTCCTTCGAAAGAGGGGCTTGCTATTTTTTTAACTACCTCTTGAACCCAAAAAACAGTGGTTCGCAAGAGCAATTCTGCGTTTGTTTTCAGTACTAATGTTGTTTGTACAGTGTACCGCGGAGCCGAGGTGGACGAAATTTACTACCTCGAAAGTGTATCTACCTATCGATGTTTTGCATCCTTTCTCTATGACAGCATAAGCATGCATCGTTTATCGGCAAACTCATTTTTGTCGCTTCGATCTTAATGCAACTAAACGCCTCATTAACGGCTCCCTGACTCCGACAAATCACGTCAATGTCATCTACGACTGCTAACAGTTTCACGGACTTTTGAAATATCATTTTGCACGATCTTTTCAAGAATGATTTTGAAAAAGTCACATAACCGTGTCGCTCTACGGAGAGTTCTTTACCGACCTTGATGCAGTGAGAGTTTTCCATCGTCATCTTACCCACTCTAATGAGTTTGGCAGGAATATCAAAACTAGGCATGGCGCATTATATCTCGTCCCTATGTACGCTATCATATGCTGCAGCGTATGTTAAGCGTATTGAATTCCAACCTTGACAGCATATTAATTGCGATACAAACAATAGAGTGGAATTCAAAGCTTCCAAAACTCAATGCTGTCTACTGTCACTAAACCGAACCCTTAACAATGAGCCATTATTCATGAATGGTGGACGCAGCGGCGTAGTGGGTAAGTGCGTCGACTCCTATGCTCGAGGTCTAAGGTTCGAATCTCGAAAAAAAACACCTAACATTTTTTCACTGCTCCACCTCTTTCGAATCATTGACAATGTTCAAAGAGTATAACTAACTAGAAGAAGCTTCTCAATTTCGCCGTTCGGAGTCGGCATTAAACTGTAGGTCCACTCGTGAGAGAATAATAGCACGCACAACACGAATGGTTGCTGAGAAGCTAGGCCCATTTCCACCTCGGACTTCAGCGTCACCATTATTATTATTATTATTATTCATGAATGGTGCTTTTGTCGATGATGCCGAGAGGCTTTTCAACCTTTGTATGTACATTAACACAACACATGCCCCACCAACCCAGCGAAATGTTTTGGTTTCCTCAAACGATGAAAGAAATCTTTTACGCCATATTTATAAGACCCATTTTTGCCCCAAGCTCATATTTGGTCTGGTGCCCACAAGACTGGCGCCCACATTGGACGGCGGCGAAAGAACACGCTCGTTGACCTTCGATAGGGTCAAACAAAACTACTGAACATACAAGTCGTTGTTGAAATCCGCAATCTTAACTACTTATTGATCTCCCGTTCACGGTCGTGAGCCGATCAAACGGTGGCTTTAATCTCCATGCATGTTCGTGTACATATCTATGAATTTTTTATTCACCGTTGTCTAGCAACTATGTTGCAAACTTCCAAATGAAGGTGTGTACGGGTATGCTTGTGTTCTTGTCCCACTTGTGGACAGGGAAAATGTGTACAGCGTAACTTCAAGCAGTACTTTTCAGTCAAATATTTGGCAATAGCGCATTCAACATTTTAACCATTCTCCAAGTGAAGTGACAAACTAATAGAGGACAAGATTTGGTTAGATTCTAGTGGCAAACTGCATTTCTGTACCTGCACTTTGGCCAAGTGAACCGCTATCTGATGGTATTCGATCAGTTGAAGCTGGTAGTTGCGATTTAGTTGTTCGATGCTGGCGTGGTTCAGGTAGCTCATATTGTTGAAAAAATACAGTGCCCCTAAGTCGAATTTTCACGGGATATCAAAATTAGTTCGAGTTAAAAAGAGTTCGACTTAGAGGATAGGTTTTTGTATGTATAATTAAGGGGAATGCCAAAATAAATGTGGCAAGAAAATTCGAGTTAGAGAGAAATTCGACTTTGCGAGAGTCCGCTGTATTATTATTTTTTTTTTGTTACCTGGTTCTAGGATTGTTGCAATGCTTTCTAGGGTTGAGCTGTGCTACGACACATTAAGACCATCGTTTTATAGAGAACAAGTCAACGGTGGTGAATCTCAACGAAAAACACAACATTGCTTTAGTTTTTCAATGGAATAATACATCTAATACATGTTTAAATATTTCGCACAGCCATTTTGCTTTGATATCTCCTAAAATTATAGCAAACATTTTCTTAAATAATTCACACAATTTGCATGTAAAACATTGCCAGATAAACATGAAAAACGAACAATTAAGTTTACAAGGATTTTCATTTTCGGTTTCATCACAAAATCTCCTTTTACAAAATTGACATATTTCGCACGAAAAATGCAGTAAAATGATAAAACAATTAAATCGTTTTTGGAGGTTTTTTTTTCGTATTTTCCTCCAAAGTATAATCATGTTTTTTTGAAAAACACAATTTTGCAAAATTACTTGAAAAAAAAAAAAAAAAAAAAATTAAATCGTTTTTTTTTTCTGAAAAATGTTGCTAATATACAAATGAATCATGACCAGGATGAGAATTGGTCTTACACGTAGAGACACCAGTTTTCAGTTTTCTGCTTGACTGGTCCACCTATTAATTAATCTCTATGTAACGCTTTTTACACAGCACGTTGAAATTAATCTTAGAACTGTATTATCAATGAGAAAAAAAAGAAAAGCTAAGATAAGATATATCAACGATCGATATATGTGTGTTCATAACCAGTACGAAATATCTAAAGAATGATGAAACATTTTTTGTGGGTAAAATGCAAAGGCGGTGACTTTTTGATTCTGCGACTTAAATTTTATTTTCGTTTTACCAACAAATTTTTAATTTTTGTCTTCAAATTATTTTTACACATATATCGAAGAAAGCGATGGTCCGTTATTTTTAAGTTTATGATATACATATATTGGTGCGCAACTAAGTTTTCGCTGTTTTTTATGAAAATACAAATTTATTGTGAAAAATGTTTACTAGACTCAAAGTATTGCCCAACGCTAGCTACAACATCTTTCCATCTTTCTGGCAGAGCCCGAATACCGTTATGGTAAAAATGCTCACCTTTTTAGGCTAGCCACGAATCAATCCATTTCTTGATGTCTTCATATGAGCGGAACTGTTGATCAGCCAGACCATGTCTTATCGAACAGAACAAGTAATAATCCCAAGTCTGGGGCAATTGTGCAAATATTGCACAAAATAAAATGCTAAAAATGATTCTCAAACTCCCATGGGTTTTAGTACTGATGAACTCCGTAAAATAGCATGCGTTGACACCGTTTACAATAGAATAAACAAACTTAATCTACGTTATAACACTTCTTGCCTTGCACTTAATAACGACTTGATTTCAAATTTTATAATTTTTTTTATTATTAGTGTTACTCTTTATTATAGATAAATATATTTAACTATTTGTTCATATTCATGTGTATGTCTGTCCATTAATTTGTATATTTATTTATTCACTTATTTATTTATATATCTATATATTTATTTATTTATTTACTTATATGTCTATCTATTTATTTATTTATTTATACATCTTTATATATCTATATTTACTTATTTATTTATTTATTTATTACATATTTATTTATTTACCTGTTTATATATTTGTTTATTTATATATATGTATGTTCAATTATTAATTCATTTATTTATTATTTAATTTATATACTTGTTTTTTTTAATGAAATTAAGTTAACACACCCCTCTCTTCCCTATTAGGTAGGATTAAAATTTTAATAAAGGTTTTTTCTAAGAATTTTCTTTTAACTTTCGACTAAATCTGTGATATATAATTGGAAATTTTAATCTATCTATCTGTAACACTCCCATAGAATGGTTTTTTTTTTATTTTTTTTTTATTTCATTTATTGTGGCATAAAGTGTACAATAGATACAATTTTAAATTATTGTTTTACAGAGATATGGTAAAAGTACCTTACTACTGTAAACTCGAACTTGTTCGTCCCTCTCAGACATCACACCACATAACCGTCCCACCCATCATACCACTGACAAGACAACCCATTGCAACTATCACACCACAATCATACGATAAGAAACCACATGCAGATCGAACGACACTGCTATTGGTTGCCTAAAGTCGAACCAGCGCAGGAAGCGGTACTTTCCGTAGGTATTTAAGGAGGCTGCACTGTGGTAGCAGGGGACAGTCAAAAAGAGAGTGAAGAAGAAGATTGTTTGAGAATTACTGATTGGGCAATAAAGTTGAAGCTTTTTTTTTGTTCGAACATTTTTCTTCTTATAACTTCAGAAGTGGGATTCAACTAATCGCAAGGGGAAAAAAAAAAAAAAATAAAATCTGAGTTTCCACATCGAAAGTCATGGAACGGCAAGAAGCAGACGAAGCTGCATTCTACGAGGCACTTACGAGGGATGAACTACGCGAAGAGCTCAAAAGTCGGGGATTGGAACAAGCAGGTTCCAAGGCCGAGCTGCTTGAGAGGGTGCTTAGTTTTGAGGGCTTGACCAAGGAAACGGAAAGCGTTGGCAAGGACTTAGAGGGGCAGAAAGCGCAACAGGAATTGCAAGAGCTGCGAGAAAAAGTCAGACGCTTAGAGGAAATGGAAAAGCGGAGGATTGCTAATCAAACTGAGCAGCCCACAAGCGGTGCAAAGATGGCGGAAGCAGCCGCACCTGGACCTGCGACAAAACGACTGGGAGACGCAGGGTATTTAAGAAATGCGTACTCCATGAGAGATGTCGCTGAAATGCTTCCCGAGTTTAACCCCAAGCAAGCCACGGGATTGTCATCACAAGGATGGAAACTAAAGGTGGAAAGCATAATGCGCATCTACCAGCTGGACGAAAGGTTGGTACTGATGGCTGCAACCACAAAACTAACTGGAGCAGCCCGGGGATGGAGCCGCAGCATTATGGCCGAAACCCTGGAGGAATTCTTCAAAGAATTGTGCGAAACATTCCCTGCCACCGTTGATGACGCCGACATACATGAGCGACTACGAAACCGAAGGCAACAAAGAAACGAAGAAGCAGAGGAATATGTGTTCGAGATGAAAGCCATTGCATCTCGTGGGCGTATAATGGAGTCAACACTCATCAAATACATAGTGCAAGGCCTAATCGACACCGAGTGCAAAAATGTATTTAAATCAGCACAACCGGATTCAGTACAAGATATGCTTAAGAAGATACGTTGGACTACTGGATTAAGGCGCCAAAACGACCATCAAGTAGATGAGAGGTATTCACCCCGGCAGATGACCAACCAATTGACAATGGGTAAGCAGGACCGTGGAGCAACGACATGCTTTCAGTGTCAGCAGATAGGCCACATTAGGCGGAATTGCCCTACAATTAGGAAGGAAGGTCAACCGAGCGGTTCGCGCACTTTCAGCAGGCCTCAACAGTTGGTCATCTGCGTGAAGAAAAGTGAATACGAAAAGGACGTCAAAGTAAATGGATGCCAAGTACCAGCGTTTATAGATATGGGGAGTGATTGTGTGTCGATACGCGAGTCAACGGCCAACAATAACTCTTTGCAATTCACGGTGGACAGTAGGAAGTTAACGGGATTCGGAGGTGGGGAGTGCGAAGTCATCGGAAAGGCATATGTGGAGATTGAAGTAGATAGATTGAAGAGCTGGTGCGAGTTGCTGGTTGTACCGGATTATAGCCAACCTTATCCACTTATAATTGGACGGACTCTGCTGGACCAGCCGCAGGTAAGAATAGAAAAATCTTTCCAGAAACTCCAGATCAGCGACAGCGCAGCCGAAAATGGAGCTCATGCACTTCTTATAAAGGAAAATGAACCAGAGGAGGAGATTTCTCTCACCGAATTAGATGTAGGTGAGTTGAAGCAGGAGGACAAGCTGCGGCTAAGGATGCTCGTCAACAAATACAGGGGACGTTTTGCGAAACATGCGGATGAACTGGGCGAGTACAAGTGGGCGGATTTCAGCATCGAAGTTCAAACCGAAAAGGCCATCTGTATTCAGCCTTACCGAGTGCCATTTGCCAAGAGAAGCATAATTAAAGACAAGGTTGATGAACTATTGCTGCAAGGGGTTATACGACCATCTCAGTCAAACTACTGTTCGCCCATCGTTTTGACCAAGAAGAAGGACGGCAGTGATAGATTCTGCATAGATTACAGAGCACTTAATGCAGTAACTATTAAAAGGAAATTCCCGATGCCGGTAGTGGAGGAGGTTCTGGCATCCCTTGCGGGGAACACTTACTTCACAACCCTGGATTTGACGTCGGGATATCATCAGATAAGACTTGCTGAGCAAAGCAGTAAATATACCGCTTTCTCGACTGAAGACGGTTTGTACGAATTCGTCAGAATGCCGTTTGGACTTGTGAATGCACCTGCTGCGTTCCAGGCATGCATGAATCAGGTGAAAGCTCGCATGCAAAGAGGGGATATCGCTGTTTACCTTGATGACATCATCATCCCGAGCAAAACTATTGACGAAGGTCTGCAGAAGTTGCAACGATTCCTGGAGGTGCTGGAAGAATCCGGACTTACCATTAACATGAAGAAGTGCGCGTTTCTAAAAACTAGTCTGGAGTTCTTGGGACATGTTATCACCGGAGAGGGGATCAAGCCAAACCCCCGAAAAACATCGGCAATCGAAGAGTTTCCGATACCTAAAGACGTACGTGGAGTAAGGCAATTCTTGGGCCTAACAGGATTTTTCAGGAAGTTTGTGAAGGGATATGCCATAATAGCAACGCCGCTTACAGATCTTCTGAAAAACGAAACAGAGTTCAAATGGGGGGATCAGCAGGAGAGGGCATTTAAGACGCTGAAAGATGCACTCATTCAGCCACCATTATTAGTACTTTACGACATCGAGTGCTCGCATGAGGTGCACACAGACGCTTCTGCACAAGGACTGGCGGGCATTCTACTTCAGCGCTCCAAAAAGGACAATAACCTGCGGCCAGTAGCGTATTACAGTCGTAAAGTAACAGAGAACGAGAGTAGATATCATAGCTACGAGCTGGAGGTATTAGCAGTGGTCGAAACATTGGAAAGGTTCCGAGTATACCTTCTTGGGCGACAATTCACGGTAGTCACAGATTGCGAAGCCATTGTAGCCACACAAAACAAACTTAAAATTATTCCACGAATCGCGAGATGGTGGCTTAAAATACAGGAATTCGACTTTAAAACAGTCCATCAACCGGGGAAACGGGCAACACACGTGGATGCACTAAGCCGTCAACCAGTCGAGGAGCATCGGATAGCAGAGGAAGCATCTACTTTGATTCTCAATATAAACATCTCAGATGAAGACTGGGTGGTAAGTATGCAATGGCAGGATCCTGAACTGCGTGACATTATACAGGTGCTCCAGAATAATAAAGGGAGCACAGCCGTAAAGCAAATACAAAGAGACTATTTACTTAGGGGTAATCGGTTGTTTCGGCGGGTCGGCGAGGATATAAAATGGGTTGTGCCAAAAGCGGCTAGGTGGAAAATCCTCAAACTATGCCATGATGATTGTGGCCACTTTGCAGAAGACAAAACACTACACAGGATACGAAACACCTACTGGTTTCCGAAGATGAGCCGATTTGTGAAGGGGTATATAAGATCGTGCGTGGAATGCGCATACGCAAAGCAAAAGGGAGGAATGGCCGAAGGTGAACTGCACTCAACGGAAAGGGTACCAATACCATTCCACACAGTGCATATCGATCATCTGGGGCCTTTCGTGCTGGGGAAAGGGGGCACCCGCTACGTACTTGCGTTGGTCGACAATTTCAGCAAGTACGTTGTGTTAAAGGCCGTAAAGACAACCAGCGCCAAATGTGTCGTGAATGCGCTTACCGAGATATCTGGATATTTTGGAGCTCCAGAAAGGTTAGTCAGCGATAGGGGTACCGCGTTCACGGCAAGGGAGTTCCAAACATTTTGTGACTCAATGGGGATACAACACATCAAAACGGCGACACGAACCCCCAGAGCCAATGGGCAGGTAGAACGACTCAACAGGACAATCTTAGCAGCGCTGAAATGTGCCCACTCCGGCGGCCAGGACTGGGCAAGCCATCTGAGGATCCTACAATGGAGCATTAATACGACAAGAAACGCGACTACAAGAGCTACACCACACGAGCTTCTTTTCGCATTCACACCAAGGGGCATAGCGAAGGATCGATTGCTCAGGGAATTAGAGGATCACAAAACCATTAAGCCGAAGGAAATGGCAGAGAGAAGAACCCAGGCACTGAAGAACATCCTTAAGGGTCAGGAATACCAGAAGAAATCGTTCGACGAACGACATAGAAGACCGACTAAATATGAGGTAAATGATTTAGTTTTAATTGAAAAAGAGTCCGTTAGCACAGGCGAATCCCGGAAGCTGGAACCCCGTTTTAAAGGTCCATATATCATAACAAAGCGTTTGCCAAATGATAGGTACGTAATAGAAGATATCCCGGGTATGCAACGCACACAAAGAAAGTTCAACGCCATTATGAGTGCAGACAAAATGAAGAGGTGGTGCGAACTTCCAGATGAGGCGATCACCCTCGAAGAAGACGACGGCGATACATCCACCGACGAGGGGGAGGTTCGCGAGGACGCAACTAACATCAGGATGGACGAGATGTAAACTCGAACTTGTTCGTCCCTCTCAGACATCACACCACATAACCGTCCCACCCATCATACCACTGACAAGACAACCCATTGCAACTATCACACCACAATCATACGATAAGAAACCACATGCAGATCGAACGACACTGCTATTGGTTGCCTAAAGTCGAACCAGCGCAGGAAGCGGTACTTTCCGTAGGTATTTAAGGAGGCTGCACTGTGGTAGCAGGGGACAGTCAAAAAGAGAGTGAAGAAGAAGATTGTTTGAGAATTACTGATTGGGCAATAAAGTTGAAGCTTTTTTTTTTGTTCGAACATTTTTCTTCTTATACTACTATAATATAAATACAATTGGTTAAAATAATATCACATGATTTTTAAATTTAGAAGGAAAAGCCACTAAAAACCTTCATTAAAACAAGCCCATAGAATGGGTATCTACTATAAAACACTTAGGTGTTACTCTCGATAAGACATTAACATTTTCAAATCACATTACAGCATGCATTAATAAAACCAATCTTTTAATTAAAATGCTCTATCCACTTATAAATAAAAATTCTTATCTAAGCAAACGCAATAAAATAAAATTCTTCTTTATAAAGTTGTTATACTTCCAACTTTAGTTTATGCTTCACCTTGCTGGAGTAAATGTGCCGAATGTCATCTAAAAAAGCTTCAAATTTGTCAAAATAAAATACTAAAAATCATTCTGAATCTCCCCTGGCATTTCTCCACACTAGCATTGCATGATATTTCTAAAATTTCAACAATTAAATCCAAAATTTCTTCGCTTACTACCAATTTTGAGAATAAATGCTTAGTTCATGAAAGTTGCTTAATTAATTCACTTGTGTAGTTGTGTAAATTTAGTATAAGTTAATCAATAACTAGTCTTAAGATTATATTATCTAGTGTACATTGTTTCTTTTTTTTTTTTTTGCATCTTTTGAGTTTTTTATACATTTTTCTCATAAGTAATTCCACTTTCTTGTAAATTTTTGTTTTCCTTGAATAAGATCTTTAGTTGCTAAGAATCATCGCATTCTAATCTCTATATAACAGTAATCCTATCATGTAACACGATTGACTGAAATAATAAATGAAATGAAATGAAATAATTGGAATTTTATAACAAATATTTCAGCAGTAAGGTTCTATTTAAAATAAATTTAAATATCGCTGTACTGCAAATCATTGTAAACATATATAACTGGGGACAAATAAAAAGAGCTGTAAATATGTGGCAAACAAGTAATAATCGGATATCGCAATATCTTGGGAATATAGCGGGTGGGATAGGGCTCTCGATTCGAGTGTTTACAGGTAGGTTTTAACGGGTCTTTCAACATGTCATGCTGTAGAATCACTTTTTCGTGCCTCTGCTCGTATTGTGGCCGTTTTTCGTGCAGTGTTCGGCTCAGTCGCATCAATGAAGTCAATATCGTTCCCCAGTGATGGTTTCGTTGGGTTTAAATAATATAGTAAATGACACAGACCTGGTTCCACCAAATACACAGCATAACCTTCGCAACGTGAATATTCGGCCGAAACGATGACGTAAAAGCAGGACCGGGCAGTCTCTATGACCTTCGTTTCTTTGGGTTGCTGTAATGATTTTCATCACCCGTCACGATTCAGAAAACCCTTCCTTTTTTGCCGTTAGAGCAGTTGTTCACTGGAGGAAAAACGACGCTCAACGTCCCATGGCTTCAAATTATAAGGAATCCAAGTTCTTGAATGATTCCCAACGCATGTAATTGCTTGGAAATGGCTTGGCGGGTAACTCCTAATGCTGAAGCAAGCTGTCATGCATACAATTCAGTGTCTTCGAAGGTTTTTGGCCTTCCATTACGCGGGCGGTCGTCAACATCAACGTCTTTGAAGATAGGGAACCAACCACTCAGAGCAGCATCTCCGTAAAATCTTTGAATCTCTCGATGTGCTTCACCTGCAGTTTTCTTCGAATACAAGACAACACTTCCGTAAATTACGATTATTTGGCACAAAATCTGACATTTTCGAACTATTACAGTTAAATTTTCTTCTAATTTCAACCAAAATCAACTATTCCTTACAACATACATACAAACATGCAAACAAACACCCCTACATACATTACATTAGGTTAGGGGGCTGCTAGTGAATTCACCAGCACACTTAGACCATATTAGTCTATTGTGATACCCACAGTCAGACTACTACCACTGATCGACCGCTCCAGTGATAGTGCCGTTAATTTGATCCCAACGGCAAATGGTGACTGGACCAGATTTGAGAAACTGGATAAAAGCGTATTAACTTTGCTTTCACTGGGATTCGAACCTGGGACCCCTTGAACTTGGGCAGGCACTTAACCAACTGCGCCATCCAGTCGCTTTAAATGATGAGATAATTCGGCACATTAACGACATTGAACCTCAATTATGTCTCAGAGTCATTGAAAATATATACCATCGGATAGAGGTATGCCACCCAGGCCGAGCATTTGGCCTATATTTTGGTTCACACACACATAATTGTCATAGATCCTTCTTATTATGCTTTGCCGTTGGGATCAAATTAACGGCTCTGGAGTAGGTTGCTATCTGGCAGTACAATGGACTTAGTTTTGAGTCTGAGTGCTGCAGTAATGCTTCAAAAATACTCCGAAAAATAAATCTCATCTTTTAGCTCTTGAATTGTTCTTTGCTTATTGACGTCCCCAAAGAAAGAAGTCCAATGTTGTCAAATCACACGATCGTGGCGGCCAATTAACATCGCCACGACGTGAGGTAACACGGCCATTGAATTTCTCGCGCAAAAGAGCCATTGTTCGGTTGGCTGTGTGGCAAGTGGCATCATCCTGTTGGAAGCACATGTCGTCCAGGACCAAATACTAAATTTTTTTATTCAAAATTCGCATCAGTGATGTTCTTGAGATGTTCAATTGTTGGGTACGACGACGAGACGAGGTTAACGGCTCTTCTGTCACACTATTGCGAACAAAAGCAATGTTTTCCGCAGAACGAGCTGGGTGAGCGTGCACTGGTGTTTTCATATTTCCTACAGACCCGGTTTGCTGAAATTTGCGCACAATTCTGTCGATTGTAGGCACATTGAGTCGATTATGCTGACCAAAAAAATCACGAAGTGCATGAAATGCATTTTGATTTGTACGCCCATTTTCGTAAAAGGCTTCAACAATCTTAACGCTCTGTTCAATTGTGTACCTCTCCATGGTTGAATTTGTCAAACACTGAAACAAAGAAATGTCAAATTAAGTTGGGCAAAAAAACTAGACGTTAAGGTGTGACTCACATTAACATTATGGTTGAGCCACCCTTTATTATAGTAGATGAAAAAGACGATGTTCCCGAATTCATCCTGTACAAAGTTACGACGCCATACGCATTCCGAATTTGCTTACACATGTCTTATTTTGAAGGTTGCTGAATTCTGTGAAAAAAAAAATGTTTCCTAGGTCATGTCTATAGCTAAATTATACTCCCACCATCACAATATATTACTCCAGAGGCAGGTTGTAGCTTGATGGATTGACGACAACGAGGAAATATCGCTGCTTCTTATAAATTTGCGTAATCCCTCCTGGTAATTGTTTGACATTGTATTTTTCTTTTATACCATATCGTCCTTGTCATTTATCAACCATGACTAATGGTCCTTAACATCATCCTATCGCCCTAACCAGCATCTACGTATGTACGTCATTGCACCGTCAACCATAACCTCTAAAAGACGGAAATACATAAAAGTGTTTTGTCTACAAATAATCAATCACCTCTTTCCGATCATTTGAGAAAACGAACAGTTGACACTGACCATGAGTATCCGGTCGAATATCCAGACCAATGTATACGCCTTTACTGCACACGTCAAAACACTGGCTGTGATTGTTCTGAAAGTTGTCATGGACTTGCAAAATTACGGAGCCAGTAAGCACCTTTCCCCTGTGGGTTAGCCTCAGGCAAGTGCATGATTAACAGTTCTAAGGCATGACTTCGGGGAAATACACGACAAAGGAAGTGCAAACAGACTCACAGAGCAGGCGCTTATGCATTTAAAAATTTAAATGTCATGCTTTTTACCACGCACACGTTAAACTTGTCAAACAAGCAAACAATTCACAAGAATTCTCACAGAAAAAGCTCAGACCGATTTAATTAATGAGAAATTATCGTTTAGCTAATTTGAATTGAATTTCCAACGATTGCAATGGATTTGGCTCGTAGACTCATCGACCGTCGCTGTCGTTGTTCGGTGGTTTCTTCATTTAGTCACTCGCATTTGGTATTCTTCGCACGCGATGTCAGTAACACATTTCCCAGATTTGTTAAGTAATTTGATATGAGGCGTGTGCCTTTTTCACCCTTTCTGTTTTGTCTGCTTCGCGGAAGATGTTTTTTCGCATCTCAGATATGACGTGCAAGTGGGTAATTTTCTGTGATTGGGGGATTTTTAGCCGGATGAACCGGTTTTAGACTGCACATGCGTAATGGATTCTGTGAGTGTGTTGTTAACACGAAACGTCGTCATGCATATGTGATGACGTAGATGAAAGTGTTGATAGTGACATGACATGTTAGTGTCTGCACATAATTCTAGATATGATATGTTAATGAATGCTTGAGGGGATTCCTTGGAAGTGAATCAGTTTATCTGCAAAACTGATTATCGGGCAATGATTTACATGCGTGATCGTGTAAACAAAGAAAAGCCAGAAAGCAAGATAAAGTGAATACGGGGGAATTATTAAGTGTCAAAATCAATTCCTTGCGTGTTTAGAGTTCCGTACCAATATGTTACAGAGGTTAAAATGTTAGAGTTACAAAATGTTTTTAGAGGCTTCTATTCAAACTACTTCTCGTATCCGCTCATACTGTCATTAGCGGTTTACTTAAGGTTTTTGAAAAAATAAAACATTATCCAGTACTTTTTTTAGAGACGGGTTTCTTTGAATGGCGCTAGTCGTATTATAAGTTTCATAATATTTTTTGCATTATACAGCGTGGGCCATCTAACGGTTCCTTTTTAAATCATGGGTTATTTTGGTGCTGGCAGCTGTTTCCCACTCGAAATCTTGACAGAAAATCAGTATAATAATAACTCCGCGGAACGAAATGAGTCGCTTTACGCTTGAACAATCTTGGAAAATATTGAAAACTTATTTTCCAAAGTGAGTGCTATGTAGCCCAAACAGTGCGTTTTTTGAAAATAGTTATAGCCGAAATAAATCACCCACTGTGACTGCTGTACGCAAGTTTGTGCAAAAAGTTCGTGAGACGGGTATGCTAGTGCACAAAACTCATGATCCCCGTCGTCGTAGGGTGGGCACAGATGAGAAAGTGGCTGCTCTAGCCGAGAGTGTGAAACTCAATTCACAAACATCAACTCACCATCCATCTCAACAGCTCAACATTTCACGCACTAGCCTGAGGAGAATTCTTGGAGATCTTGGATTACAAGTCTTAGAAAATTGATGTGATAGAATGCGCTACTCCGAAGTCAGCCGAGGCAGCCGATGTTGTTCGTTTCGTTTCTCATAGGAGACAACAATGTTTCGAAGTCGATCTACTCGCTCGAATATCGACGTAAGGAGGAGACATCCTTGTCACTGTTTTATCGCTATTTCAACCGAGCGAGCTAGCCAATTGCATATCTCCTCTTCAAGACTTCACCTGCAATACGCGTCTCGCAAGGAATGCCCTTCAATATACCCTCAAGCCCTCTTTCGGACGTACAGTAAAGTTCAGAGACTCGTTCTTTAGCCGCACCACACGAATATGGAATGATCTTCCCAGCCTAATATTTCCCACACATTGTAATCCACAGACATTTAAAGCCAATGTGCACAGGTATCTCCTCTCCCTCTCTGCCTCTATGCCTTCGGCCCGTGCTGTGTCTTGAACCCAGTAACTTAAGGGTATTCACAATCCTTTTGCACGCGCAAATTATAAAAAAAAATTGCATTGTTATGATCACCTCAGTGAGATCAGACGTAAATGGTGCCTGTCGCCCCATCTAGTCGAAATAATATTAAAATATTTTGCAATAAAAAAGTTCAGATAAACTTACTTTACAATGTCTATTAATTATTCTTCAATATCCTGTCCGAAAATTCTGTTTTTCAATCTTTTGAGCACTTGTGACAACATGTGCCCTTTCTTCGGCCATTGAAACTTTAGTGATCACAGAATTATATAATATACACACTTATAAGCAACGGTTCATTTTCAAGAAAAATATATAGAAAAATCTCAGATGGCTAGAAAGGGCTTACACTTCCACATCTGAGAACAGACGCCAATACTTCAACCCAAAAAATATTCGACTCCAGACCTACATTATTGTTTAAAGTTTCTGGACTTTGGGTACACTTTATCCAATCAATCAACAGCTCTCCGACAAAATCAGATAGCATGCTCCATGAGTGAAAAGAAATGACAACTCTGCAATTTCACCAACAAACTGGCTTAAACATCACTGACTAGTCCATGTTTATCTAATTGGCGTGGTGTGTGAACACTTAAAACTCTCAAATCCTTGACCAAATCCTTGTCAAAAGACACAGTAAATGAAAATAGGTGAGCGTTAACTCCTTGTTTGACCCATACAGGATATCGTTTTATTACTTATTACAATTAGTTGAACTTAGTAAAAATAGCATGGTAACCATAGAATGGAATTCCTTGAAATTGAGGTAATGACGAGGCCTTCTCTTGCACAATGCGGTGTAAACTGCTAACCGAAGACCTTCTTCAAGCAGTTATAACTTCGAGGTAGTCAAGGACTTCGTCTACCTCGGCTCCGCAGAAAACATTACAAACAACATTAGTACCGAAACCAGACGCAGAATTACTCTTGCCATCCGCTGTTCCATTGGGGTCAAGAGACAACTGGCTAATAGATCCATCTCTTACTCCAACCTGAACTTATACAAGATCTTTGCCGTTCTGCTAAAAGGGGCAAAATCCATGCACATTATCCAAACCGGGTGAAGAAGTTCTTGATCCTTCAAAAGAAAATTTCTGGGAATAAGAGTAGAAGATTTAATCATAAACTATATGGGTTGTACATCGACATGAGTCTAGCCAGGCGTCTATGTATCCATCTAGCGACTGAATGGCGCAGTTGGTTAAGTGCCTGCTCCGAGTTAGAGGGGTTCCAGGTTCGAATCCCAGTGAAATCAAATCTGGTCCAGCCACCATTTGCCGTTGGGACTAAATTAACGGCACTGGAGTAGGTTGCTAGGTACAATGGACCAGTTTTGAGTCTGAGTGCTCCAGTGTAGTGTTTCAAAAAAACCTCGGAAGAAAAAAGAAAAAAAAATGTATCCATCTAGCTTATAATGGATGGGTCATGTAGAGGCCATGGACAACTATGTAGGCTCCGGCCTGGAGCATCTTAGACTCTGACTCTATGAGACAACGTTCACGATTGATATGGCGTACAAAGTTGAGGAGGGACTTCAACTAACTTGACGTGCTCACGTGGGTAGTTGTAGACAGATGGCGAAAGATTGTGCTAGCTGGAAAGGCTTGTAGGTTAAGACCTAGGACTCGGACTGTAGCATCACATGACGAAGAAGAAGAATAACAAAAAGAAGCAGCCTTTCTTTGATGCCTCTCTATCTAATTCACCATAAGAGCCAAGTCAGAAATAAAAGAGCGTGAAGAATCAATAAGTTATTACCCTAATGACTTCGGGCTAAAGCAGTCGAAACTATTCATCCATCGAAACAGTAACAAGTCAAAAAGGAACTCCTAAATTAGGAAAAAAGGCATCAAGTCCCAACAAACTAATTCACTGACAACCAAAAAGACAAAAATCTGATTTACTTCTTATTGTGCATGCGTTTTTCTTCTGAATTTTAAGATCTATGCGAATAATTACTTAAGCAATTGTCAGTGGCAACTGATGGAGTGACTGAATGAGGATCATCTGCGAAAGTACTGATTTGTTGCTTTGACGAGCGACGGCTGCAATAACACTGGAACTCATGAAACGACACATGGGATCAAATCTCGATATCAAGCAAGACCACTTTGGCACCGGATTTACCCATATCGACCACGTCAACTCGTTGCAATGCCATTATATTTCCCTCTGATTTTTATTGACATCGAAATAGTATTCGCTAACGCTGGCCGGAATTTTATATGGAATTCATCAAATAAAATTGGTATTCCCAAGAAATTTGTTGTCATTATCACTACAGCTAATGAAAGATCAAAGGCAGTCAAACTATCAAGGTAACTTTACTTTGATTTTTTATTTTAGCAATGAGGCGTGAGTCTATCAGGCAGATGTGGTGAGAAAATGTCGTTGACCATAAAAGAATAAAACATAAAATATGCAGCCTGAGTGAGCATGAAATGGGAGCTGAAGAGAGCAAAGCGGGACTGATAAAAAGGAAAATCTTTTTTTCAAAACGAACAAAGTTGATAATTTGTTACTCCGTTGGACGCAAAATGACTTGACGAAGGAATATGGCGATCCCTTATGCTTTACATAACAGCTTCCACGTTGATTTTGGTTGGAAGAATAGACAAAACTTCTGTGAGCTTAATATCTTAACCCTTTCATGCCCAAATTGTGGCGTGGCTAAATTTTTTTTAAGGATATAGAGTTGTCTGTCTGGACCTTAGGGTGAACTGATATCAATTTGAAAGTCATATGTATCCTAGTTTAGCCGTTATGAAATGTTGCCTATAGGCAACATTGGGCTATAGTGGAATTTTAAATTAAAACACAATTTAAGTGTGACATCACATAAAACAATTTTTTGTGGGTTTGAACACAAATAAACCTTGCATTTAGAGCACTTTGAGAGAGGATACCCAGTGTGACATTGCCTACATCTGCCTTTCGATCCCCAGTCAATCCAAGTGACAGATTTGATCAAATCGCATGGTTTTTGCAGGTTCTGCAACATATGATCTTTTATAAAAACCTGACGAAGATTGTGATGGAGGTGCTAGTGATGAAGCTGATGATGGTGGATCTGACTGCATTGTTTAAAAAAGTTACGATTGCCGACCTCTTTTGCGTATTGGAACTGTAATGCGTTGAGTAACTCGTTGGCCATATCCAACTGAAAACATAGTAGTGACTTTTACTTGTTGTCTCCGCCTGATTTTTTCAGTTCCCTGCGATACAACAGCCATCTATGGACTACTGATGAGTTTATGAACCAGTAAACGATACGTATATACCACTTCTTTGAACTTTGAAGGTGATTTTGAGTAACTCCAACAGCATGTTGTCAAGAATAGGTGGAAGGGGCGAAGTATTTGTGTCTGTAGCGACATAAAATATGCAGCCTGAGTGAGCATGAAATGGGAGCTGAAGAGAGCAAAGCGGGACTGATGTAGATACGACCAAAACTACACAATTCCAATGCTCAACTGAATGCTGCTGCACTGTACCACAGAAGGCTTTCGTTCGGCAAGAAGGTGGCATAAAAATTGATGTGGCAAAACTTAAAATCAATAAACAATCCATCAAAAAATTGGAATGCTATACATCACTAACGCTATGACTCAAAAGCTGCAAACGTTCGTAAACACATATCTGCGTAACGTCTTAAGGATTTTCTGGACGAACTGAACATTGGTTGATTTAAGAAGAAAGGACTAGAAATCATTGCGAATTAAAATAGAAGAGGTAACTGTGGATGGCACACATATTGATGCTTGAAGATAGTCCAATTTCATAATATGCCGTGCAAAGGAATCAATTTGTCCAAGCGGAAACAAGAGAATGTGGGCCAAAGCAAATACTGAGCAGATTTGGGTGAGGGGCGATGGGTCGACGAAGATGATGAAAGGAATAGCTGCACAATCCGTACGCGATATTGCGTGGTTCTTGTTGACCTTAAGAGTCAGACGAACTAAAATATCATTGAATTTTGCACATCAACAAGTGACACACGAGCTAAAAAAACATGGAATTTTGCACATCAACAAGTGATTCATGAACAACTGTGAGGCTTAGAAAGTGTATTCGCGTATCGACCCGATATCGAACAGAATCTCACGAATAAACCCAAATTCTGCAACTATCGAACCTTCGAAAAGGAAATGACGGAACGTTTTAAGACAATTTTAATCCTTTTTCTTTTTGTGTTCCCATTCATGTTCAAAATCTGAACCCTTATTACCCTTATGTTCATGCCATCACCGGCAAGACCAAATTCCATTCATTTTCCATGTGAATTAACCCTCTGAATGGAGTCAAATGCCATCACGTGCATAATAATGCCAATAGAGCACGCACAGAATCAGAGATCATTACATCCTTGTCGCACTACATGAAAAAACACATCGAATAAAACTCCAAAGGGGAAATCCCACTCCATACTCAAAAATTCTCCCATCTCCAAGAAATCATTTAAAGCCAATAAACTACAAGTTATTTTACAATTAAGGTGTGATTACAGTCAAATCACAGAGTCAGTGCGGAAAATCCACCGAAACCAGAGTAATCACAAAATCGTGAAATTCCCTCACCAAACCAAACCCAAACCGCCTTCAGTTAAGGCAAAGCTCTTGCATATATCGGCCGCTGCAAATTTTCATTCGAATTCGCACCACACACATACAGTCACGGGCAGTCAATTGTGTATAGCTTCAAAAAGAAGAAAAATCACACGTCAAGCTCAGCGACTGAAGGCCTCTAACACGTTTTACCACCTCTACTACACTCCCAAGCCAAACAGAAGCTTTCAGATGTCTTGTTGAAAGCTCCGCCAGCAAGCTACATATTTAACAGCATATTCCATCTGCTCCCGAGATTCGCCAGTAACCACACTAGATTCGTAACGCTAAGGTCGATACTCTTGCCTGCCGTAGTCGTGTCTGTATCTGAACACAAGAATTGTGATTAAATCGAACTTCATTCGACTTCGAACGAAAGAAAAGACACTTGTAACAACAAAAATGAATCGTCAACTGTCAGAATTAAGTGCTAGTGAATTAAACGAAGCCATCGACGACACCAACTTCCCCCAGGCGCACAGCATATCCCGTGGACGTAACAATAGTGTCTGCTCGACGGGCAGTGCATCGGGAACAATCAGTTTCGACAACACCCCGAGGACATCTAATGGCAATACAGTTCCAGAAGAAACCGCGGATCAGAAGGAGAAACCCAAAGATGAGATCGATGAGAAACGACCAGCAATCGGAGGACTAGCACTGAAGCGAGATCGCCCAAAGCTGATGCTCAAGATGAACGGAGTAAATAGGTCAACTAGCGAAAGTGAAAACGCAGCCCTTATGACGCCAAGAACCCCCAAGACCCCCCGGACATCAACCACTCCAGGTATGAGTTCTAACAAAAGAAAGCTCCACACCCCTAGGTGCGAATGCAAATTTTCTGTTTTTCTGTGTCTGTTCCACTAGTGATTTTTTTGTTTCTCTTGGTTAGACTTGGTTAGAGTTCTCAAATCGAGCTCGATGTTTTTTTAATTGCACTCGGGGCTGGGGTGGATAAGCGGAAAAAAGAATACAAAACTTGTGGAATAACCTGTTGTGCTTGTTTCAAACTATTTCATGTGCACCACATTCAAACACAGATAGATACATACGCCACTGAATTCGAGAGCCCAATCGGGACAAAAATCAATACCACAGTGGCTACACACATATTTCCGGGAGACAGATAACCTTTGACTCCGAAGGCTATTAAATGAGTAAATTGAGTGTTCAGGAGACCGCAATCGCTGTCGGTGAATGGTTTAAAAATAAAACACAATCGGCCATAAACAATTAATTAATTTAAATTTATAAACAAATGAGTTGTGCTGTGTCACCAAGCACCACACGAAATCGTTTGCAGATACGAGTAGGGGCGAGTGCTGGTGCAAATTTTTGGGATGAGAAAAGCGTCTCAACGTGTTGCGTGATTATTTTGATTCTTCAACCCTTGACGTTGGAAATGTACTTGCTTGACGTCATTCAGTTGAGTGTTTAGTTAAGAGGTTTCAGAGATTCTTTTGAGATGAAATTTGTGTGATGCAAAAGGACCTTCATAGTTCAGGGAGTTTTTTATTTGTACCACTTCTTGTTGTGCAATGGACAGTTGAAGGGGGAGAGAATAGTCAACCATTGTGCTTTGTTCGCTCAATTATTCTTGTGTCTGAACGTTTGTGACTCCGACTTGTTGTAATCTAGGGGCTTTCGGCTTATCTTCAGATTTTCTATACCACACTATCTTAGTGTGGGGGTCTGTACCCTATTTATCAGTGATTTCTTCTCCCCGAGAACTGTGTATAAATTAATGCTCATAGATGCTGGTATTAATTATAAACTTGTCGGGCGTTATTTTGATTTCTAATCACCTTTTTCCTTTCTCTGCTTTGACCTCGAGAATTCTTCGGTTACGTTTTACACGAATTCTTTTGCAATCTTAAACAGGAAACGGACAAATGTTAAATGAGCTTTGCTTACTACACGTGGTTCTTATGCAAGGTGACGTTCTAAAATAAAAATTAAAAATTGTTTATTCTTAAGGTCAAAGTAGGTTATGTATGGAGAAATATATTCGGTCAATGGCCTCCTCGACTTTGCTAGCACATATGCACTCTTTTGTAGAAATTTTCCGTGCCCCTTTTACATAAAAGTGTCTGAGTTCACTTGATATTGCCTTCAATTTATCAATTTCAAGCGCAGGCAGTCGTGGGGTTGTTGTCACAAGCCTACGACTTCAATAAACAGCAAAGTAAAATGTCCATTTTGATCTCTTAAATAGTAATTGCATTCTTTATTATGCTGCAAGACATGCCGCATCTTCTTGTTGAAATCACATGTCGTCCAATATACCTTGTAATTTAAGCCCAAAAAATTAGATTATCATGCCACAACCTTCCCACCTTAACAGGACAACGGCCCATGGAATGTCTGAGCCTGTGCAGTTGTCTCCTTTCATCACTAATGATGCCGGGCACGCTGCTCCCAGTCGTCAAAACGAAGTTGTCTTATATTCGAGTTCACTAGGCCTTTGCACTGAAGGTTCAGTCTGTCTCTCATATCATGGCGTAACCATTAGCTGCTATTAGCCGCTTTTTAACGAGGACTGATCCAATGATGATTAGGCCGGAGCCCTGGAATAGAGACTGCGGCGGATGAGTCCTTCTCTTGGGGCCAACGGTGGCGCTCACAGCCCGCATAAGACTATCGACACCGGATCTTTCCGGATCCCTTTATCCGGGGCTGAACAAATGGACCTGTCCTCCCAGTTGGAGATTGTGCGAAGGGGGCCCTAAGAAAAACAAGAGGATCCGTTTATGCCCCAAGCCCAAAATCTGCTTCTTCTTCTTAAGGCGCTTCAGTCCGAAGTGAACCACCCATCATGCCTCTCCAACCGGCACGGCACTCACCAGCTGTGTTCAGTTCCGCACACTAAGTCGGCTGAGGTCCCCCTCGATTTGTGTGTCCCACCTTGGACGCGGACACCCTCTGTTGCATTGTCCCACAGCTGCAGAGTCGAAGATTTTTCGGGTCGGAACCAAGTTATCCATACGCTTTTCATGGCCTAGCCATCTTTGGCGTTGGATCCGTAGACACCTGGCTAGACTCATGTCGCTGTACAACCCATATAGTTCGTGGTTGAACCTTCTCCTCCAAATGCCATCAACGCAAACAGGACCAAAGATCGCGAGCAAGAGACTGTTCATCCGCTTGGGATATTGTCCATGCCTCTGCGCCATCAAGTAGGACTGAGATGATCAAGGTCTTATACAGAGTCAACTTCTTTTTCGAGAGAGGGCTCTGTTGCTCATTTGCCTTTTGAGCCCAAAAAAACAGCAGTTGCTAAGAATTATTCCGCGCTTGATCTTGGCACTGATGTTGTTAGTACTATTTACCGCTGAGCCGAGGTAGACGAAGTCCTTCATAACCTCAAAGTTATAGCTGCCTATGGTGACGTTCTGGCCAAGTCGTCGATGTTGTGCGTCCTTTCTCGATGACAGCATATACTTGGTTTTGCCCTCGTTTACCGCCAAACCCATTTCAGCCGCTTCCGTTTTAATGCCAACAAAAGCAGCTCGCTGTTTTCGACCAACCACGTCAATGTTATCCGCGTATGCCAGCAGTTGTACGGAACTTTGGGAAGATCGTGCCTCATGTGTTGGCCAGAGAATTTTCGCAGAAATGGTATTTAAAAAATCACATGACAGCTCATCAGCTTGTCCAAAACCTTCGGATTTCCAGTCAAGCTTAACGTCTGAGAAAACCAAGCCACAATGTTTTTTTTAAGTCAAAAACATAATGTTCGAATCAAAGTAGTTAGTAAGGCCACAGGAGTCACCTCAAGGCGTTGCGAGGGAGCAATTTCGATTTGAAATGTTTCGTTTCCTGATTTTTCTTTAAGATAGAATTCTCCTAGAAATCGTTTTCGAAGGAGAATAATGCAGGGCAGCTACAGAGAAGGCGTGAAGTGGTTGTTATTCCTGTTTATCTTAAGAAGGCTCATCATTTTTCTCGTAACGTTACGCGTGTCCAAATTTCTGCACCAGTCTCAATTCAAAGAATTTACTCCTTGTAATCTAACGTAGTTGTCTCCTGTAGCAGTCGATAGTTCCATTTTTGTGCATAAAATTCATAGCCTAAGCGGTTTTTGGTTATGCTGATTATTATTCCTAATAATAAAACATACGTACATCATTTTCCGCGCTCTTCTTAACTGACTCGTCACAGTTGCCTGGATTATCTCTACGGCCAGGAACCCTCAACAGCGTTCGATTACATTTGTTCGATATCTAATTAAAAGATAGGCGACAATGTCTAACCAATTTGGATCTAATGCATGGTTGTTCGAGGGCTTTTACTGCCTCTAAATACCGATGTTTAAACCTGATATCGATTTTATCGATAACTATTTAGCGTATTCACGACAAGCCGTGATTTCTGCTTGGAATAAACTACAGTGGTTCGGTTGTCTAAGAGATTGGCTGAATTTAGCTGTCCTTGAATATATGGCAGCTTCGACTATATCACCAGTTTTATATACGTCGGTGTAAACATATTTCCATAGCAGTATTTCTGCTTAAAATTGCGTTCTCTTCCAATGGCTATCGAAGGGGGATGCTTATTCTATCGTTGAATTTAAAGTCTATAATCTATGTTAAGTAGTCTGTGGTTCTTTCGACATTTCTTTTGGCATTTATATTTCTGGCGTACGCATTTTTTTTGCCTTTTTATTAAAACAGTTCTCTTGGTAATAATAATATAATAATAATAGCGGCGCTACAGTCTGACGTAGACCTGGGCTTGGCTTCTCAGCAACCACTCGTCTTGTGCGTGCTATTATTCTCTCACTAGTGGAGGGGACCTACAGTTTAATGCCGACTCCGAACGGCTAGATTGAGAAGCTTTTTTCTAGTTAGTTATACTCTTTAAACATTGTCAATGACTCGAAAGAGATGGAGCCGTGAACAATTTTTTTGAAAAATTGTTCGTATGAACTGACATTCGAACCTAGATTTGAAAGTCGTTGCATATGTTTCGACGCACAAACCCACACGGACACGGCGCCACATCCTTCTCATATTTATGTTAAAGAAATTACAACAACTAAGAGAACTTAGTTGCAACGTCGATTTCGTTGTAATTTCTTTACCATAAATATGAGAAGGATATGTAGTATAGTTCCCAGACTCGCGGTTAGTGTTGTCTACCCTATAGCGTTTTTTAGCAAGACACAAGTTATTCTCTTCGATTATGTTCACGAAACTGATGTTGTCTAGAACTGGCCACAAGAGTAACATGCCGTATATTTAATTTTTTCTTTCGTCGGCGATGAACAATCAGAACAGCCTTGCTGGAAAAATATTTTTCAAAGTGCCACCAGTGTTACCAAAAAGTGTCATTTTAAGGCCTTGGGTGGCACAAACGGAAATATACCAAAAATATGTTTTTTGTTTATTTGGTTTGTACAAAAACTGCTATAAGTTACTATGGTATATAGTCTTCTTTTCAATTATAATATTTTATATGACTGGCCTGTTCTTGCTTATAGTTCAAACTTCAAAGCAAACAAATTATGACTGATAACTGGTGATAGTTTTTTCTGAGGTGTGTTCAACGTTGTTGAGAATGAATGCGTTCAACTAATTCGGAAGGTGTGTTCATTTTTAAAATGTTAACTAGAGTGTCATATTCAATTTTAAAGTGCCACAGTGCCATTTCAAAGGAAAAGTGCCATAATAACAGTATTGTGCCACATCGGCAACGCTGAATCAGAGCATTATTTGTGGTTCTACTTCCCACTTGTTACCCAATGCTTCCTTGCATATAAAGTGAGTTTGGTGCATTTTTGGCTCTTCCAATGTTTAAATCAAAATTGAGGTATGAACCAAAAGTGACCGACTGGATTTCTGTTTCAGTAGCAACACCCATCTTACTGTTCGGATTTTCGGTCTGGTGAAAGGTCTTCGAATAAAGTGCAGATGGAAAAACTTCAGTGTCAAATGTTAATTTGTAGCGCTGAGATGCTGAAACTTACTCCAGCTGAGTCACAAACTGCAATGCAAAACATAAACTTGCTCAAATCCCTACTTGCAAAGAATGACTCCCACAGGTCTAACATATGCAACATCTTCAAGATTAGATCTCTCCAGTCCATAAACCTACGAATAATAATAAAAACTACTATAAGCCTGTTCCTGTTTTTGATCATAGCTTATCAGTCTACATACAGTAGTGGACAAAAGTGTTTAGTCAATTTTATATCCCGTCAGTCAGTCAATTTGCCAATTTGAAGGAAAATGGATTGTTTAAACTGTTTAAACGACCTTTAAAATTAAATCCTTTAGAAATATGTTATACATTTGAAGAAATTTAGTACCACAAAAAAATAAAAAAAGTATTTTCATCCAAAAACAATAACAAAAAGATTTTAACTCCGATTATATTGAAACGCTTCGTTTTCTTCGAAAGTGATTTTATGTGAAAACTTTTGTCCACCACTGTACATAGTCTCAGCAAAATGTTGCAACAGAATCTTATTTAATAAGTACACAGCTATCTTCTATTTTTTTTTTTGCTGAAATATTACTCGATTTATTAAATCAATTCATTGAGGGTACATACACAGTTCGCGTCGGTAGTAAAGGACACTGGCCACAGTGTCAGCCGAAGCTCTAGAGCGACTGATATAGACTTTAGGTACATATGTATGCGCCTGAACATCAGAAGTGAGAGTTGCACAACATGTTTCTCCAGTCAGCCTGATTTCTCTCAAAAATGGCAAAGGTCCCTTTCAGCCTTTTTTTCCTTTTTTGTCGCCCTCTGTCTTGTATGTCTTTCCAAGTCAGATTCTTAGAAATTTCATTCCGCAGTGATAATATTAATTTACTCTACAAGGCCTAGCCACGTTAGACATTAGTTTCGTATACGCTTCATTAGGCCGATGTCGCTGAACATTCTATATAACATTCTATATAGTTCCATTCATCATCAACGGAACCAAAAAAAGCGCAGCATATTCCTATCGAACCGATCAGAATGTTAGTATTTAAAGAACTAAGCTTGGTTCTCCGAGGAATGGTTGTGCCACTCAATTGCCTCTTGAGCCGAATGAAATAATGATTGGCAGAAGTAATTCAGCTTTTGATATCTGTACTGTTTTCGTTTCTTGTTATAACGAAACCGATGCAGACTAAGTCCTTGACAACCTCGCAATTATAGGTTTTCAAGGTATCTTTCTGACCAAGTCGTCTATACAATCTATTGAATCATCATATCAAACTTTTTTCTTAAAATTTTGTCGATGGACAAGAACACAACCAGCAATCGTTTAGAAGTGTTTGGAACAGATATTTATTTGAAATAATTGCTGACTTATTCGGTAAACATGTTTCTCTGCAGAAAAGCACAATTTGAGATTTTGCTATCTTATCATTAAAATGTTGCCACCTCGCAACTTGGAATACATAATTTTCAAACTCTGTTTAGAATGTAAAATCATTGAGCCGAACCTTGTTTCTTATTTAGATCGACTTTTTTCGTAGCAAGCGTCAAGGAAAACGAGAGAACAGCCTAGTCCACGAATTAAATTGAAATTTCAAATCGAACAAGGCTATGTTGATCTATCTCGTAACAAAATCGTGACCAAGTATAAACGGGAAAAAATCAGCTTGTCTTGTGATCTGTGGAAAAATGCACTTTGAACTTGAAACACAATATGAAAATAAACTAGCAAATTGAATTGGTCGGAATTTGATTCATCGTCTTTCATTCCCGCAAGAGATTCGACACAGAACCATCCTGTTTGACAAGTATCTTCAGACGAAACAATATTTGAGTGTGCAATTAACTTTAACGTCGTCTCAACCAGTCAACACTGTTTAACGATGATTTAATTAACAGATTTGCGGTATTCAGGTTTTCACTTTCAAACAGTCAGAACCTCTTTATTTTTATGTATTTAAGTAATACGATTTATTTGGGCTAAATTATGAGATAATTCACTTACTGTAGGTAGGAGTATTGAATTGTTATGCACTGACAATCTGGATAAAACTCATTCGTTTTGGTAGCAGAATGTTACACATGTTTGTCCATCCATGGACGTATAGACAGCAAAATCACGTTGGTGCAACCAAACAATCTAAACAAAAAGCTTCAAAAGAAGGATCGACTTGAGAAGCAGTTAAAAGTTTAATTTGAAAGCACATACATAAATGAGAAAAATGTTTTGAAAAGTAGAGTATAGGAAGAGATAGTGATTGAAAGCACTGGTTGCATACCCCACTAGTCGACGTTCTTCGTTCTTAGGGATTAATGTGTAAATACCAACTGTAGGCAAAATTATAATACAATTGTAATGCTTCGTTTTTCTTGGTTTTTCGAGAAAAAAGTTCAACGTTTAATCTTTGGGCGTGTTCGCGTTGATGGCGCTTGGAGAAAAAGACAGTGATATAAGTCTAACTATCCGTAGACGCAGATTCAGCATCTAAGATGCCTAGACCATTTAGAGCACATGGACAGCACTGCTGCAGCCGAAAGAACTTCGACTCTGAGCTTGTGGGACAACGCAATAGAGGACGCCCATGAAACCAATAGCGCAACCAAGGGAAGAAGGATCTCAGCCAACTTGGATCTCGGATCTCGGCCTAAGTCCACTTCGGACTGTAGACAACGCAACAGAGGACGTTCACATACAAGGTGGCGCACACAAGTCGAGGGGGACCTCGTCCGGCTTAGTGTACGAAAGTAGAGATAGCTGTAAGGAGATCGAGCTGGCTGGAGAGGCATGTTGGGTGAGGCCCAGGTCCGCCTCTCACTGTAGCCTCGCCATTATTATACTATTATTATTAAAGGATATCTTTGTTAAAAAATTGAACTCGGACATTCAGAGCAGGAGTCGATGCACTTAGTCATTACGCCACGGCGAACACAAGTTATCCAGATTTATGACCTAGAAATGAATCACACTCATAAAGTCCAAATAAATATTTAACTTTTCTTAGACTTAGAGCAATGAACTTCAAAATTCGTTTGAACTGAAAGATATTTACTGCCGTAATGCACTAATTCCACTTCAAATAGATTCTCAAGCGAAGATTTTATGAAGAGATTGTTGACATATAACTCCCTTAATCTTGATGGTAATCCAAAAAGCCATCAATCTTATCGCTTTTATGAAGTAATGCTCTTGAAAAGAATTGCTTGCATCATTTTTTTTTTAAATTTTGAAATTGCATTGAAATGATATTTGCACTGTAAAGAGTTAAAAAAGTTAAATTAAATGAATTTAATTAATGGCGTGGCTTTCTACGAATGTGGTAACGCACACAAGTCAAAAGTTTACAGTGGCGTCGACCCCTATGCATTAGACTTTTAATCTAGATTCAAACAACAACAAAAAAATTGTTCACATTGTTTTTTGAGTCACTTAAAATGCTCAAGGAGGAGGGATTGTTCGCTGTCCGGAGTTGGCATTAAACTGTACGTCCGCTCCACTCCTGAGAGAACAATAGATCGCACAATACGAGTGGTTGCGAGGTGAACCGAGTCCACTTCGGACTGTAACGTCACCATTATTATTTTTCAAATAGATTGCGACAGAGAATGCAGCAGAGAAACGCTGGGTACAGCGGGCTGTACAGCGACATGAGTCTAGCCAGGCGTCTACGGATCCAACGCTTAAGATGACTAGGCCATGTAGAGCATGTGGACAACTTAGCTCCAGCCCGAAGAGTCTTCGACTCTGAGCCTGTGGGTCAACGCAACAGAGGACATCCACGTACAAGGTGGCGCACACAAATCGAGGGGGACCTCGTCTGGCTTGGTGTACGAAACTAGAGACAGCTGGTGAGTGTTCAAACTGGCTGGAGAGGCATGTTGAGTGACGCCCAGGTCCACCTCGGACGCTCTGAGAAGAAGAAGAAGAAGTATATAAACGCCAATTTTCATGACACCGGGAACCAATTTCCTTTCTTTCATATGAAATACTCGTGTTAAATGGCAAGGCAGTGATTTCATGCGCAGTATGGCACTCGTAAATGTTTCTCCAGATAGCTGTCATCAACATTTTCGAAAAAGAAAATTAGAGCTGGTCCAGGCTTGCGTTTTTTCAACACTGTGTCAGCACTGTGGCATTGCTTGTGCGTTCTAAAGTACCTACAACTAAGCTGAGTTGTTCTTATGCATGTAATACTTACGAGTATGTGGGCACCGGGGCGTAGTGGGTAGGTGCGTCAACTCCTACGCTCGATGTTGTCGGTACGATTCCCGGAAAGCACCTAAAATTTTTCTCCACCTCTTTCGAGTCACTGACAATGCTCAAAGAGTATAACTGTCTAGAAAAAGCTTCTCAATTTCGCCGTTCGGGGTCGGCATTAAACTGTAGGTCCTCTCCACTCGTGAGAGAACAATAGCACGCACAATACGGTTGCTGAGAAGCTTGGCCCAGGTCCACCTCGGACTGTAGCGCCGCAATTATTATTATTATATTACTATTATGTGGTACTTATGGTGCCGCAGCGTTGCCGCGAGTTTTATTTGAGCCGCGAACCCTCATGGCGACACAGCGTAGTATGTTTCTTACGGTCTGGAATACATTGTTTAATATTGGGAGGTACACAAGCGTATTTTTATACAGCCCGTGTCGCTCTTTGGACGACGGTCATATTCACCGGCTCTTATTTTCCAGTTTCCAAGATCGTTTTTCAAGAAAAACTAAATTGTGTTAGGGTCTTTGGTGATGAACCCATTAAGCCCGAGCTGACGAGATAAAAGTTAGCAACTCAATTTTTCATAAAAAAAAAGAACGATTAGCTCTCTTTTATTCCTCTTACCTAATTCCGACAATTTCAATCAAAAATCATGGACTTCTGGCCTAAATTCTTCCAGTAGCTCAACAAAACTTTTACTGTGTCTCCAAAGACCTATTTATTATGGGCGGTACCGAGCTCACAAATCCGAATTTTCTACACTTCCCCTTATTACATTCTGGCTTCGTGTGTCAGGGTGTACGCTATCCATAATGTATCCTCAAGACGACTACCTGCGACTGCAGTTCGTCAGTTCTTTTTTATTTTTTTTTTTCGGAGGATTTTTGAAACTCTTCTGGAGCACTCAGACTCAAAACTGTTCCATTGTACTGCCAGGTAGCAACCTACTCCAGTGCCGTTAATTTGATCCCAACGGCAAATGGTGACTGGACCAGATTGGATTTCACTGGGATTCGAACCTGGGACGCCTCTAACTTGGGGCAGGCACTTAACCAACAGCGCCATCCATTCATCCAGTCATCCAGGACTACATGTTACGAGAGTGTTTTTTGAATTCAATAATTAATGATTTACTAGATTTCAAGAATGACGCACAAGCCCATTGTTGAATTAATTTAAGAAAATACAAATAGCTACTGTAAGCTTGTAAACATTCAATCCAAATTCAGCATTTCTGTTGCATAAAAATGTTATGTTGCCTAACACAGAGAACCATAAATTACCTACATTTTATTATCAATTCCTTCAAAGACCAAAAGAAGGAATGACACGATTTTTTGGAATTATTTCGTGAATTTCATCAGACTGTCATCATGACTTTACACATTCTGCAATCTGACCTAAATGGATCAGCGAGTGTTGTATGTGTCCATAAATGACACTATATTGATGAATTATTTAACATTTATTATCCCACTTAGATTGGGAATAAGGCGAGAACCAAATAAGAAATGTGACCAGCACGAAATACTTCAAGATCATAAAAATGTTTCGGGCACACGACTGCTAGTGAAATAAATTAAAATTTTTTATAAATAAGGGAAGACTTATATTAGGTCTTAAAAAAATTAGGTTATCTTTTGCTGATTGATAGTGTTTAATTCAGATGAATGAAAAACCCGATTCTGAGGACAAATGTTGTGAGATCGTTCAACCAAGAGTTGATGAATGAGTGAAACTTGAATTTAAAGTATTTTTTCTTACAATTTAGGTATGCCTACTTTTGTCCCATAGAAGAAGATTCGAAAGTCATCATTTTCCCTTCTCATCTTCTCCGATCGTTGACTTATTCCTTACAGATATTCAATAGTTTTAAGGTAAACAATTTGGGCTTCCGATATGAAAGGTTTAACCCTTAATACAGTATATTGGCAAGTACCGAGTACTGATACTTGTACTTCAGTACGGCGGTACTTGTACTTGAAAAGAATGAAGTCCTCTGGTACTTGTTTTTTTTTCTTTATTCGCCATAAGTATTAATTTTTACGTACTTAAGTACATAAATAAGGACTTAAGTACTTGACCAGTACTTACAAGTACTTTCAAGTATTTACAAGTACTTCCAAGTACTTTAAATTGTTTCAAATATTGGCAAGTATTTTATTAAAAAGGATTTAGCAATTAGTAGTAAGTACTAGCAATATAAGCTTGCGTTATCAATTTCGATCTATACACAGTTATGAGTTTTGAGACACTGAAAGCAAGACCGCTCACGTACTTGAAAGTACTGCTCAGGTACTTGAAAGTACTGCTCAAGTACTTTATTAAAAAGGACTTGTACTTGATTCAATTAAAATACCAGTACCATGGTACTGAAGTACAAGTACAATTCCAGGTACTGGTACTGGTACTTATACTTGTACTTGATTTTATACAGCCCTGCTAAATTTGCATCCAAAGCAAGCATTGCCAGATAAGCAATAATTCTTGACAAGGTTGGGCAACTATTTGAAGGTTAACCCGAAAACGATGAATATATCCCTACCGACAGACAATCAATGCAAAGTTTGTTAACTTAACAGAAATCAACATGTTCCTTTAACATGTGTTATTTTCTGCAGCTTGAATTTACCTTTAAATGATTCTTTAAGATGTACAAAATTTGTTGAATAATTGTTTCTCAAAAATGTATTTATTTTTTTTAAATATCTGTTACGTTTTATTTTCAGGACATGAAAAGTGCACATTCCATCACGATTTGGAGTTCGATCATAAGCCACCTACTCGTGAAGCTTTGCTACCTGACATGGCACGTTCCTACCGTCTTTTGCTCGGCGGTCTTGGAGAGGATCCAGACCGTCAAGGTCTGATTAAAACACCAGAACGTGCAGCCAAAGCTATGCTCTTCTTCACAAAAGGATACGATCAATCGCTTGAAGGTGAGTTTTTTTTTTAATTACAATATTTCAATGTTTTTAGAAAACAATTTGAACTCAGCATCAGTCAAATGTGGCAAAAAAGGAGCACGTATACCATCAGAGGTTGGTGAAGAGCAAAGTAAAATTCATGTGCCAATTTTAAAAGTGCAATAGTGGTTAAAATAGCAGGCATTAATGGTGGAAAAAAGAATTTGAAGCAAATGTGTCTAAAAGAACAACGTAGCTCTCGGGGAGAGCTGTGTGGGCATTTTAATTTGATGCGCGTTGACAACAGCATAAGGACTCTTATACAAGGTGGCACAAAATTAATCATCCAATTTTGTTTTCGAATTACTTTTTACTAAATAAAAAAAAAGATTTTGAGTGATCGAAATATTTATTTGTAACTTTACAATTTTTTCTGCTAAGTGGAAAAGATGATATACGCCAAGTGGTTGCCACCAGTATTGATACACATTTGTGTCCGTTTTATCGAATTTTCATTGACTTTCACAAGATCTCAAATACGGCCCAATCACTCCTCCCGCGTGAACGCCGAACCAAACAGTGGCTGTGAGTGGATGTAATGGCTCTTCGTGCATCACATGCGGATTTTCAGTGCTACAGAAACCAAGATTTTGTTTATTGACGTAACCGCTTAAGTTTAAATGCGGCTCTTCGTTCATGATGATTTTCGACACAAAATCGTCCTCTCCGTTGTTGATGTTGAGGATGGCTTCACACTTGTATACTGTTTTTATACTGCAGCTGTCTAGTTCACAAATGTCAAATTTGACTGGCGTATGACGCCATTTGCAAAAATTATAACATCTTCCGATAGGATGATTAATTTTGCGCTACAGTTCGATGTGACGGATTTGAACTTAGACTTGAAAGTCAGAGTCGACGCACAAACTCACAAGGCCACAGCACCCACAAGGGCTCCCACCACATTTTCCACGTTCTTTAAACTCGAATGCTCTTGCTAGTCGATTTTGCTTACTCATTTTTTGTTTGTTTTTTATTTACCTTTACAGACATCCTTAATGGTGCCATCTTCGATGAGGACCACGATGAAATGGTTGTGGTAAAAGATATCGAAATGTTTTCAATGTGCGAACATCATTTGGTACCATTCTACGGTAAGGTATCCATTGGATATTTGCCATGCAATAAGATTCTCGGATTAAGCAAACTTGCAAGGTGAGATAGACCTCTTTCAAAGATTCAGTAAAGCAAAACTAATATTGTCGTCTTTTTCTTTTTAGGATTGTTGAAATCTTCTCCAGACGTCTCCAAGTTCAAGAGAGATTGACCAAGCAGATTGCAGTGGCTGTGACTCAAGCAGTTCAACCAGCTGGTGTGGCTGTCGTTGTTGAAGGAGTGTAAGTATTTTTGACTTGTTAACAATTTGTCTTCCATTTGAAGGAGTTGAAGGAGAGGATTTAGAATGTCAAAATGGCACGGGTTAATCTTTCCTTTAAAGTCCATCGACTCGTGATGGTTGTCAATCCTTGATATGTAAACGATATCCCAGTCCATTCTAAAGGGTGTTTTCCAGCAGCTAGACTTTTTATTGTTACCCTTTGTATTTTATTTTGACAATCTTCGAAGTCAGTCTAGACCAGTGCTGTCAGGTCGTGGTAAATTTACCTTTCATTCCAGCATTTGGTAAAAAGATATTTTTATACAAAAATGGGTAAATTCGTTCAAAAAAATAGCCTTCCATTTTGTTGTGTTCTCTAACAATTCGCGAGGAGAGTTTTTCATTATTAGGATCTGTGTTTAGGAAGTAATGTCAACGAACTCGGGGGGAAGTTAAGGAAAAAATGTCTGTCAAAGTGGATGGAATACGCTTAGTTAAAAAATTGTTTGAAAACTGTGGCTAAAGGTAACTGTAGCAGTTTCTAAATTTGCTTTGAAGTAGAAAATTTTGAGCGATATGGTAGTTTTTCCACTTGGACGTGGTAAATATCACTTGAAATACTGGCAGCACTGATCCAGACCTGGAAGGACAACTTTAGATATCTGATTAGACCCATCGGCAAATTCAGCCTAATCTTTGCCCACGTCCTTAGGGAGAACGATAGCAAAGATGACTTATATGATCTCCTAGAAAGAACATACGATTAATGCCCCACCTGTGGCAGCGAATGCCAAACAAGACACAAAAGATATCTTTGCTAAAGTCATCGGAAAGCACAGCCTGCTTGACAACATTTCTGAAGGCTGGTGGATTTTATGACGGAGTGAAACCTCTCTGTAGCGATTCGCTAACAACATTCACAAAGGACTGGATAGTATTAAGAACTTCTTTGATAGATTTCACGCCTCTGTGGTGGTAAAGAATGGTTGGAATGCTGAGAGTATTAACTTGAAGTATCCTTAGAGAAAATAATCGAGTCGTGTCAAATCACATGATCGCGATGGCCACTTGATGAACGCTAGCCGTGAGATGACCCAGTCACCAAATTTCTCCTTCACAACTTCGAGAGTTGCGTCGCTTGTATGGCATGTAGCTACGTCTTGTCGGAACCACAGATCGAATATATCGATGTTGTCAAGCTCTGGCCACAGAAAGTCGGTTAACATCACTCTATACTAGAGACCGTTGATGGTAACATAGCGCCCTTTTTCATTTCGAAAAAAATAAGGTCTGATTATGCCGCTCAGTCATACCCTGCTACGTTTTCTTTATTTCGCACCAAAATAATGTAATCACGCTCAAACTTTTCCAGGTTGCGCTGAATTGCCTCCACACTGAAGCCATGATGATGACCAACCACACAACGAAATTCACGTTGTGTATTTACAACCGAGCCGGAATTTTGATACAATTTCTAAGTAATTTTTGTTCGTCCAGCAAGCATGTCACGATGCATGATAAAATGGCAAACCTTATCAAATATTTTGACAGCTAGACGGTATTGGTAACTTTGACAAGTGTATCATTGCTATCTGGTTACCCTTAGGAAAGACATATGTCATCTAATGGTAGTAGTATTACAAATGATTTCAGTGCCATCTGGACTTGGACCTCTTAAACATTCACTTAAGATTACTGCCACATTTATCCACAATTCTGGTGTTGTTGTTGTATAAAAGTATAAAAGTTTACGGAGCTGGCTACACAGTTCTGAATAAAACACGGCTATTGTGGCATGTGACGTTGTCGCGCTAAAAATAGACGTCTTCGTTCACGGTCATTGTATCAAATTCAGAGAAAATTGAAACGGTTGCTGGTAGAGGTCCTTCTCGACTTGCAGACACCTCTCCAATCGAAGACGTTTTCTGTTGCCATGCTCAGAGTCGAAAATTCTTTCGGGCTTAAGCTATGGGTATGGGCAACGCTCTATATGGCCTTAACACCTTCGGCGTTGGATCCGTAGACGGTCTGGCTAGACTCATGTCGCTGTATAGCCGATAGAATTCGTTATTGAGCCTGCCCTTTCAATTAACTTCAATACAAATAGTAGCAACGATTGCACGCAGAACTACTCTCTTGAAAAGATAAAACCTTCTTCATCCGCTTTCGATATAACCCATGCAGGAGTGGTATTGCCAGAGTATTCCGAAAAGCCAAATTGGTCTTTCAAAAGCTCTATTACTCAATTGCCTTTTGAACCGAAGAATAGCGGTTGACAGGTGTTATGCTGTGTTTGATCCCCGTGCTGATGTTATTCGTTCTGTTTACCGCGGTGCTTGACTACCTCGAAGTTATAGCTGGCATTCTGGCCAATTTTTCAATTTTGTGCATCCTTTCTCAAAGACGCTTTCACTTTACCCACGTTTACCGCTGAACCCCTGTGAAAGAAATTCGTTGCGGCCTGATTCGTTCCTAGTAAACTCATCTGCTCTTTTATCACCCTCAAATTCAGTATGTGGTGCGATCCAGACTAGGTTTTGAAAGAATATTTCTCTCACAGCTGCCCAAATAATAAAGTGAATGGTGATGTACCGAAAAGATGCGTCTTATGACCAAAGTCATCAGCCATTCTCCAGAGTAAATTCAATTTTAGGTTTAAACTCCATCAGAGAACCAAACCGCAGTCATGAAATTCAAATTGCATCTGCTTAGCAGTTTTGGCCTCAACATTGAACTTTAACCAGTTTTGTTGTATGTGCATGTTTTCTGTCATAGAGTTAAACCTCTAAGTTTTTGTAATTTCATCTCTAACAGTCAACAGCTTAAACAGAAGTCAATATTTTGAATAAATTTAAACAAGCCAAGTACAAATTGAGTGCAAAATAATTGAAATTCATTTGAAATTAGATGTCATTGTCATTAAAGCGAAACCTAATCAGATGTAGACTAAACTAGTTAACATAAATCAGATAAAGACATGGCTCTGATTTCCATTCATCACAAACAACGTCTTCTCGAAGTGAAGTGAATTGCTTGAGAAACAAGTTATGATGACTAAATGGTATGGAATAGTGTGTCAACTCTAAGTGCAGGTGGTATCTGTAGTATATTTGAATATCTTGCCAGCGTACCGCAAAATTGCATAATTCATTTAATTACATTCCCCCTCATTGAAATATCAATGTACTATGATATTCATGAGCAGACTAACCACACAGTAGTTAAGTACGAGTATCTGGCACATGTTAGAGTTGTTTTCGTTTTCAATTCAAGTGCCAACAAGCCGACTGTTAAGTTAATTACTCAAAATGGTTTTAAACATTTTTTCTTATTTTAATGGTTAAACCGGTTTTCTTTTGCATGTGGTTTTACTTTTTGTTTTTCTATGAGATCTACAGAAATCCAGTTTGACTCTCTTTGATCTTAGATGCTAGCTCGTTGGTCTGCACGTATGTTTATTTTGTTTTTGTTCTTGCAGGAATTTATACTCTTATGAATTTGGGTTGGATTGTCCTTTCTAATTGAAACTTCTTCGAAATTTTAAATCCAATCATTTGAGGTGGAATAATTTTTCATTGAATTAATTGAAAGAAAGTACCTTTGTTATTAGACTTAGAGAGAAGTTCTGGTGCTATGAGTATCTTGCGTTACTATAAAGCAGACTATACAGCGTCTAAGTCTGATCAGGCATCTACCGATACAATGCCTAAGGTGGCTAGGCCATATAGAGCGTATGAACAACTTAGCTCCGGCTCAAAAAGCATCATCATTATCATCATCATTTTCTGCACGTTCCACTGAAGTGGTCGCGAGGGCAATGCATGCATGAGGGATCTCCAGGCCACACGATCCGACATCGACTTTAACTCATCAGGAGTTAAAGCAAACAGGCGAGTTTTTGGACTTGGTCCAACCATCTCGTCTTGGATCTGCCAAGCGGTCGCCTACCTGATGGAATCGCATTCAAGGCACGCCTCGGAAGTCGTGATGCTGGGGACATTCGTGCCACTTGACCAAACCATCGAAGTACAGCCATTTTCGTATGAAGAAACAGCTGCCCAACGTTGAGTTGCTCAAAAAGCTCAAAAGCCTTCGAGTCCGAATCTGTGGGACAACGCAACGGAGGATGTCCATGATTAAAGTTGAGCACACGGATCTCAAATATCTTAGTGTTCCTAACTGGAGACATTTAGCCAAGGATAGTGCTAGCTGATCGTAAAATCAAAGTTTCAGCCAGTCTCATTTTAACAAACAAACGCTCTTGGGTTTTAATACAGCTGTCTCTATATCCACGACAACAACCATAACATTACACTGAGAGTGGAATAGATGGCTCTACTTTCTTCTCTATTCACTATCATTGCAAATAAGACAAACACATTTTTTTATTTTCAATAATTTCTAGAACATCTCGCCACTCTTCCTACTTTCGGCTCTGTGAAAGAAGGCTAATGCTTTCCAATGCAGATTTCTTGTCATTCCTGTTTGACTCTGGGTCTCTATACGTACCAGTAACCCTTGCGTGATCCGCCGTAGAATCCCCACTTATTTATCATATTGGTTTTGGTATTTATTTGTCCTAAACGAGGTAGATAGATAATACTGGCAGTCACCCACACTAGGGACTTAAGCCAAAGTCAGTCTTCTATGCAACCTTATGGATCTCTAAAGAGTCCATCCATCTAAAGATCATTTCAAGTTTTCAATGAAACGAAATAGGCTTTGGGAAGTTCTTCGTTATGATCGCAGAAATTATTTAAGAAGTAGACTCCCAAATGTAGACTGAGATGGGGATATTTAGCAGCTAATTTGAATTGAGGCAAGAATTTGATCCCAAATAGTTGGGTCTATGTAAGGACTTTTATGCGTATTACTGAAGAACGATTTCGGCCTTTGTTGACTAAAATTTATTCCGCTCCTTCCAAGATTTTTACCCTAAAACTTGAATCATTTATCGATGAACGATGAATTCGTTTAATTCGTTTATTCACTTATTCAAATATTATCTCGTCCTAATCGGCGTGACGTAAATTGCGTCGACTACAAATGCTAACTTATATAAAGGTTGGTCCAACGAAAACGCACGATGATAATTGTAAATAAAACAAAAGGTTTTCAGAGAATTATCTTAATATTTTTTATTATGATAGAAGGGTCTATGTGTCTGGGTCAATTATGTCTGAAACAAAATATCGGCCAAATGATCGCCCCGGCTTCGGTGGCATATCTCTATCCGATAGTCCATATTTTCAATGAGTCTGAGACATAATTGAGGTTCAATGTCGTTAATGTGCCGAATTATCTCATCCTTTAGTTGTTGAATTGTTCTTGGCTTACAGACGTACATTATTTATTTTAAGTATTCCCAAAGAAAGAAGTCCAGCGGTGTCAAATCACATGATCGTGGCGGCCAATTAACATTGCCACGACGTGAGATAACACGGCCATTGAATTTCTCGCGCAAAAGAGCCATTGTTCGGTTGGCTGTGTGGCAAGTGGCACCATCCTGTTGGAAGCACATGTCCTCCAGGTCCATATCCTCAATTTCTGGCCACAAGAAGTCCATTATAATATCGCGATAGCGAACACCATTCATGGTAACTGCTTGGCCGACCTCATTTTCAAAGAAGTACATTATCGCGAACACCAGCAATGTTTTCCGCAGAACGAACTGGGCGCGCATGCACAGGTGTTTTCACATTTCCTACAGACCCGGTTTGCTGAAATTTGCGCCCAATTCTACCAATTGTAGACACATTTGGTCGATTATGCTGACCAAAAAAATCAGAAAGTGCACGAAATGTACGAGTATTTTAATTTGAACGCCCATTTTCGTAAAAGGCTTCAACAATCTTAACGCGCTGCCCAATTGTGTACATCTCCATGGATGAATTTGTCAAACACTGAAACAAAGAAATGTCAAATTAAGTTGGGCATAAAAACTGGACATTAAGGTGTGGCTCACAATTAACATCGTGCATTATGGTTGGGCCACCCTTTATAATGGCACCGTTTTGCTGATAAATCTCTGACAATGCTCCAGAAATATAAATATCATGGAGTGCTTCTCAAACTTCTCCATTTGCAGTCAACATAAAGTTGTAAATAGAAATTAACTATAGTTCCTTTCCTTATATCTGTGGTCACAAGGCATAACCGCTTAAGTCGATTTTTATACTTTTTCAGGAGAGGCGGTAAAAGTTTCAAATTAGCACTACTACTAGTACTTAGGCTACCAGGCTTTTTTTGGAATAACTTCTGCTTAAAAAAAGATACAGACATAAACAATTTAGTGAAAGTAGACTTAAACATGCTGAACATAATGGTACTTATAACTCATTTTTGTCCGAACTCGAGTTTAGCGGTTATGGTTTGTGGCCACAGATATAAGTATGTTCCGACAAATTTTCTGCGCGGTGCTTGTTCGTCTTTCATTGACGTTGTTTACACAATTGAAAGAAGGCAAAAGAATCGATAGTTCCAAAAATTTGGAAAGCAATGGCTTGCATGCGCCTGAAATACATCTCTCCAACTTTTGACTATTTGGAAAATCATATGATCTCTCTCCGATACTCTTGCCTTCTTTCGTAAACGTAAACACTGTCATTCTTCCGTTGTGGCCAGCCTGACTGAACAATTTACCGAGTACTGAATTTAATTTTAAAGTTCTACTATTTTTCCTTTCTGTCTGCAAAATACAGTAAAAACTGTTACAAAACATAAATCATTTATATTTACAATCTTTGACTTTAAATTGATGGCAAATCAATCAATTTTTGTATTTTTGAATTTATTCAAAGCATTGCTTTTAGATTTTGAACAATTCATCATCAAAGTTGCCACAAAAAAAGTCGATTTCTAAAATGTTCTGGAAACTTTCTACATTTATTTTACTCCCAACAAGCTACCTATGTATTAAATTTAAACAATATTTTCATCAAACCAATATTTATTAATTTCTTTCATCTTTTTTTTCAGGCACATGTGCATGGTAATGCGTGGTGTACAGAAGATCAACAGTAAAACTGTTACATCAACCATGTTGGGTGTGTTCCGTGATGATCCAAAGACTCGTGAGGAATTCCTTAACCTAGTTAACAGTAAATAAACTCAAACTTTCCAAGCACGACAATAAATGCGTATCTAAAATGATTTAACCAACTATAACGCATAAAAAAAAAAAAACTAAATACATACATAAAATTGGAACCAAAATGAAACAAATACACCGACAGAGTACTTATACGTATACATATATAATATATTTTTGAAAGGTATATTGTTTAAGGTCAACAAGTAAGAAGTGAGCAAATGCGAGCGAGTATTCCTAAGAAAATGTTAGTAAAATATAATAAATAGTGTTAATGCTGTTAATAGTGTTCTAACGAGTCCTATGTGAGAAGGATACAGGATATGTTTTTTTTAGGTATCTTATTTTGTTTATTTTTTTAAATAATTTATTATAAATAAGCCTGTTTGTTTAAGATGGTTACGGGTACATTTACAGAAACACTCCAGTCGTCTGACGAATAACGAATAAAAAAAAGTGGATCAAATAAACGTTTAGGGAATTTACAAAATAAGAAATTTAAGTGTTTACAAACAAAAATATATAAATAAAATGTTGTTATCAAATCTATAATATATTGATGAATTTATTCAATATTTTTGACCATATTTTTATGCCTTGTAATGTTTTTTATAATAATATTTTTGTTGCAGCAACTGCCTGACAAATGGTGGTTTCAAAAAATATGTAAATGTTTATTGAATAAAGAATAACGTATGTTAAATATACTATCTGCATGTGTTTCCTATTATTTCTTTGTTTAATAAGAGAAATAAAACTAAAACAAAAAATGTGATAAATGTCAAACATCATTGACGTCAAACAAAAACGAATTTTAAATCGTAGTATGAGCGCAGTACTGCAGCCTGAAGCGTTTTTAATTGCAAACGTTTGGCAATGATGCTTTACATCGTCTAAAATGCAACATGAAAGCAACTACTGCGCAAACAAAAGCAACCAACGCATCATAGATTTTGCTGCTAACCAGACTGAGCAGGTCGGTAACGAACTCACCGAGACCTTCAATGTCAAAAAAGGTTTTAGACAAGGCGACGCGCTGTCATGTGATTTCTTTAACATCGTTCTTGAGAAGCAAAACTCACTGGCCAACACAAGAGGCACGATCTTCCAAAAGTTCAACTGATAGCTTACGCGGATGACATTGATGTGATTGGGCGAACACAGCGAGCCGTAAATGATGCGCTTGCTGGCATTGAAACGGAAGCGGCTAAAATGGGTCTGGCGGTAAAGGAAGGCAAAACCAAGTATATGCTGTCATCGAGAAAAGACGCACAACATCGACGACTTGGCCAGAACGTCACCATAGGCAGCTATAACGTTGAGGTAGTTGAGGACTTCGTCTGCCTTGGCTCCGCAGTAAACAGTACAAACAGCATCAGTACTGAGATCAAACGCAGAATAACTCTTGCCAACCACTGTTTTTTTGGGCTCAAAAGGCAATTGAGTAGTAGAGCCCTCTCTCGGAAGACCAAGCTGACTCTATACTAGGCTTTGATCATCCCGGTCCTGCTTTACGGCGCAGGAGCATGAACAATATCCCAAGTGGATGAACAGTCTCTTGGTATTTTCGAGAGAAAAGTTCTGCGCGCGATTTTTGGTCCTGTTTGCGTTGGTAGCATTTGGAGGATAAGGTTCAACCATGAACTATATGGGCTGTACAGCGACATGAGTCTAGCCAGGCGTCTACGGATCCAACGCCTAAAATGGCTAGGCCATGTAGAGCGTATGGACAACTTATCTCAGGCCCGAAGAGTGGCGCACACAAGTCGATGGGGACCTCGGCCAGCTTGGTGTGCGAAACTGGAGAGATCTGGCGAAAGATCGTGCTGGCTGGAGAGCCATGTTGAGTGAGGCTCAGGTCCACCTCGGACTGTAGCACCCTAAGAAGAAGAAGTAGAACCATTGGATTTTAACCAAAACGAACCTTCGTCAAGAAGGATTAAGCGCAGTTATAACAAACTCTAAGAACACTTTCAATTTTAATATGCTATTGGCCGATCGAAGACCAATTGGCCATAACACGTCCTGTCATAGCTGCTTAGACAGTAACGATAGAAAGCAGACACTAATTCAGGGTCGAATGTGGAAAATTAGTACGAGGTGGGGTACAACTTTTGTGATATGTGAGAGGCTCTTATCAAATCGAGGTATTGTCATCGGAGTTTTGGCAGATGTCAATATCAATTAAAGTGTATTTTAGAAAATGGATAGCTTCGAGGAAAATATTTTACCTGCCAAACGCGCGCGTTCTATTTCGATTTGGAAAACTGAGGGTGTTTTGCTTTGACAAATCAAAATAAAATCCATAAAACCTGTCAAAGATTGAACGCGCGAACGCGCTGTTGCGATTTGGCCTTTAAGATCGTTTCTTGCTCGGTGCCCCAAGAATTATTGTTCTGTTTCCAAATTAAGAAACAACGACAGGCTGCACTGAAGTCAATAGGTTTCTATACAAAGGCTGTTATGAACTGCCGCGACTCACTGAGGTCCATCAGCCACACACTATCAAACTCTGCTGGGTCTCGGGCCACAGCTTAATCGCAGGGAACGAAAGAGCGGACGAATTCGCCAGGCAACGATCTGAAATGGACATCAACGAAGCAGACACATCACTGCGACCACCGATCAGTGCATTGTACTGGATCATAAGCTATATAATAAAAAAAGAGGCCAACTCAACTTGGCTTGCATGAAATGACTGTCACACGACAAGATCAACGTGACCAGAACTTAACAACGGTATAAAAAAGAAGCTTCCGGTTTTGGACTGGAACTCGATCCGTGTGCTCGCCGGAGTGATCACAGGACACAATGCTCCGGAAATGGAATAGGGAATCCAGCGATCTCTGCCGGAGCTGTAAAAATAAGGAAGAGACCGAGACGATCCAACAACTTAAACGAATTTAAGTACCGAGGCGTCATTATAGACGATAAGATAAATCTTAAAACAAATACAGTAGACACTCGATATAGTGAACAATCCAATATAGTGAACACACAAAACTTTATACAGGCTATTCTAAATAGTGAACAAAAAAATCTCGTTATAGTGAACCTATGTATATTTTTTTTTTTCTGTGAACATTTCAGCATGCACAAACACGTCTAAAACTCACTAGTGCTATGCAGTGGGCAGTATCCATAGAATCGTCTTAATTTACTGTTTGTATATGGTACACAGTTTGGGGTTGTTTGAAGCAAATACAAAGTGCGCGTTGCTTGTACGTGGAATGTATTATTTTGTTTTGTTTTACATTTTTTACGTACGAGTTGTTTTTCTTATAAATATTGGCTTGTTTTTTAGTAATTGCGAGGAAAAATTTTAATATATATTATTATATTATATATTCTAATTATGATAAATTGTACTTCAAAACATACGCAATTTGATAAAATTTGCTCCAAGGTTTTTGTAAAGTAAAGAAAACGCATTCAACGTTTAAGTTGGCAATAATGCAAACAACTTTTAACGCTTACTTGTAAAGATTTGCCGTCAAGGTATAGTGAAAATCATTTGAAAGAACTTGGCTAATGAGAGATTTGGGTTTGAAGAAGCGTAAAAAATTAAGGCCATAGTTGATCTTATATATATTGTTTAGCACAACATTTTTTGTAGAATAAGACAAAGCATGGTGAAGAGTTTGATTGAAAAGTGGACTTCGCAATTAGCGGTCAACAAGATGCATATCTGACAGGCGAATTTAACCTATGTATAAGCTCCGACTATAAAACATAGCCGCAGTAAAATAGTTTATCTTGTAATAAACCACTTGCAAAATATTTTAGTAGCAAATAATTGGGATTTAAAGGAGATAAATACAATATTGAGAGGATAAATCAAATCTTCAGATCAATGTAAATGTAGAGGACGTTGTTGAGAAACAGCACCAGGAATTTCATTTGCACACTCTAATTAATAACGCTTTTTTTTTTTATTTCATTTTTTATTTAAAAACTTTATTTTTTTGCAATTCACCTGCTCGGTTTTGGTTACAGACTTCAACTGATTCAATTTAACAGACAAATCTTAACATATAGAGAGAACAACAGAAAAACCGATCAACAACTTAAAATGAGAATACAACAAAACGCAACCAAACTCTCACCACATACGACACACACAAACTTTTGTTGCATCCGACAACACGTTGCCATGCTACAGTGCTTCGCTCTTTTTCTTGACAGCGTTGTTTTCGTAAAATATGCTGTTGGCTGTTATTAGCGATGCTCGTTTGTACAGTCACCACTATTTTCGCAAAATAATGCCGCTGTTCAGTTTTTGTCAACAACGCTCGACTAGTACAGTCACCACTGTAGTTGGTTTGATCGTTTATCATACATGTATATACATGTATGTAACTCCTCCGGCCGAAGTTTGAGCAATTATGGGAGAATGATTGAATGCCAATGTCAAGGTTAGAAGCAGAAGAGGAAGAAATTAATACTTCATGACAATTAATGTATGTAAGTCAGTGTGCAGAAGTAAATCACTGCGTCGTATGCGTGATATTTTTTCTGATAAAAGTTAATTTTTCTCTTAGATTGTTCGTTTGTTCTATTGTTCTCTTATTCTTATACATTAGTATCTATTTCTTATATATATATACATTTCAATATGCTAATTAACATTTGTGCGTTTATAAGGAAATAATTTGCAATTTACAAGAATAGTGTGTATTATGAATATTATGCATGTAAATTCTTTAAAAATTCTAATACTAAGTGTATAATGAGTATGTACAATAATAATGTAAATTAAATAAATAAAGTAAATATTCTATAACAGTTAATTCAATTCATAATTGTAATCTTATTTATTTGCGTTGTCTGTAAAATTAGGGTATAAATTCAAGTATATACAATCGTGTTTGTTAATGTAATACGAAAAGGAATTCTTATCGAAGGAAGAGTGGAGAGTTATTGTGTATAAGGTCAAAAATTGATTAGTTCTTTTTTCTCTTGGAGTAGTCTCTGCTTGTCAGTTTTCTATCGAATTGAATGTTTTTAATGGGGTTTTGATGCTTGTACGCTCTTTTTATTATTTGTCTATCGCGCTTGATTCCACGTTGATCTTTGAAATGTGTGCGACTTTTTTCATGAACTTCTCTAATTATATAACGCGGGAGGTGTTTTATGTTATGGAAGCCTAAATTCTGAACTAGTTCGCGTTCTCTATATTCAGGAGGATCTTGCCTTGTTGCGTTAATTTTTTTTATTTGTTTGTTTTTAACTTCAAACGCTCGTCGTTTAAGATCTTCCCATTCTGAAGCAGTTAGCTTCGAATAAAGAAGTTCATTAGGTTTATATCCTGTGGTAGAATGTATTGTATCATTGTATATTTCGACAGCTTTTAAAACCAGTGTTCTGTCGTCTATATCTTTATTTTCTTTATTAAGTTTAAATAGCCGAAGATGTTCATTTAGTGTTGAGTGAAACCTCTCTATCACTGAATTACCCGTGTGGGTGTTTGGAGAAGTAAAATGGTATATAACGTTTTCCTGACCTAAAAAGTTCTTAATAAATGCTGTGTTGAATTCGTTGTCGGCAATTATTTTAGTGGGTTTACCTAAGGTTGCAAAACGATGTTTTAAAATATCAACTATAGTTATTGAGTTTCTATCTGAGATGGAGTGAATGGATACGTGTTTAGTAAGTTTATCGATACATGTGAGGAACATATTGTCTTTGTTTAAAAACCATATATCAATATGGATAATTTCGTTGGGATTAGTAGGGGTTTCAGTAATCAACAACTTTGGCTTAATTGGGTTTCTGTCATACTTGCACATATTGCAAAATATGCAGTTATTAATGAATTTATGAATTTCTAGTTTAAGATTTGGATAGTAGTATGTATTTTTTAATTCCAAGTAAGTTTCCTCTATTCCTCTATGGTTCTTAGTGATATGTGATTTTTCAATTTGTGTTAGTAGCTTTTCCCTACAAGTAATATCTTCCAAGAGCTTGGTGCACCTTAGCATTTTCATTTTTGGTAAATTTGAAAAATATTGTACCATAGTTTTCTGAAAAGCATTAAACAGGGTATCGGACTTGCAATAAACGCCAACAGTTCCGTTTAGTGGAAAAAGTTTTTTTAAAATTTGCAAGACGTATGTTTCATCGTACTCTTTTAAATAAATAACTGACCTTCTCTTTTTTTTGAATAAAATTATGTCTTTGTACGCATTTGAGTTGTTTTCTTCGATAATTAGTTGATACTTCCAGATATTTACAGGGGATTCTTTAATATATATATGGTCGTTTAAGTTTTCAAGGCCGCTATGTATTGTGGCTACATCGGATCTAATATCGTCATCGTTTAAATGGTTGACTTCTAACCGACTCAAAAAATCAGCGACTCTATTCTCGTTTCCTTTGATATATTCAATGTCAAATTCAAATTCATTTAACTTTATTTTCCAACGCTGTAGTTTCGAGTTGGGTTCTTTAAGGGAATTTAACCAGACCAAAGGTCTATGGTCTGTTTGAATTTTAAACCTACGTCCGAATAGGTATGGTCTAAAATATTTTGTGGCCCATACTATAGCGAGCAGCTCTTTTTCGACAGTACTGTAAACAAGTTCGTGGCGATTCAATGTCCTCGATGCGAATGCAATGGGATGATGGTTTTGGGAAAGGACTGCCCCCAAAGCTGCATTACTAGCATCGGTTGTCAACGTGAATTGTTTTTTGAAATCGGGATATGCTAAGACAGGGCAAGTACATATAAGTGTTTTAAGTTTATTAAAAGACTCAATGTACTGCCTGTCTTTAATGTTAATTCTCCCGTCTTTTCTAAGGCATTTTGTCATTGGTAGGGCTATTTTGGAATAGTCCTTAATGAACTTACGATAGAAACCTGTAATACCCATAAACGATTTAATTTGTTTTTTTGTAAGAGGAACTTTAATTTGTTTTATTACTTCAATCTTATTTGGGTTTGGTTTAATGCCCTCCTCAGAAATTATATGTCCTAAATATTCCGTTTCACGTTTAAGGAAATTACATTTGTCTATCTGACATTTAAGGTTGTACGCTTGAAGTCTTTTAAAAATTTTATTCAAGGAATCGATATGCTCTTGAAGCGATGTAGAGAAGACGAGTATGTCATCTATATACACGACACATATCTTGTTTATAAAGTCATGCAGCACCTCGTTCATCATTCTTTGAAAAGAGGCTGGTGCATTTTTCAACCCGAACGGCATACGGGTAAACTCGTAATGACCATTTGCGGTTGAAAAGGCCGTCTTATGTCTATCCTTCTTGCTAACGGGGATTTGGTGGAAACCTTTAGCAAGGTCCAGAGTTGAGAAGTATTGCGCGTTCCCGAGTTTGGATAGTATATCCTCTATGTTGGGTATAGGGAACTTATCCTCTATTGTTACGTCGTTGAGTCTTCTATAATCAACGACTAATCGCCATTTTTGTTGACCAGAGTTGTCAATTTTTTTTGAGACGACCCAGATTGGCGCATTGTAAGGACTAGAGGAGTTTACAATAATTCCAGAATTTAACATTTCTGAAATCTGTTTGTTCACCTCATTCGTATGCGCTTCTGGATACCTGTACGTTTTTGAATATATAGGTATATCGTTCTTTGTCGGAATGTTATGCGTATACTTCGCAACAGAGGATAAATAATCTCCTTCTATGTAAAATAGCTCTTTATATTTATTTATAATTGATGTTACAGATTTTATTTCTTCCCTATTTAGGTTATCAATTTTTAGTCGTTCTGTTATACTATTAATATTTGGTTTTTTCTTATTAACTTCGATTTCGTTGTACTCCAAACTTAGAATTTCTTTTTGTTTCTGAGTTTGAATGGGAGTATTATTATATACTATGGGTAAGTTTGCTTCTTTTGTAATAAGGTTCGCTGCCTCAAAATCTATCTTAGCTTGCAATGGTTTTAGGATGTTGCACCCAATAATACCGTCGAAGTTACCTGTCAAATCAGTTTCAAGAAGTTCTATTCTTGCTTTTGGTTTATTAAATTCTTTAAATAGGGGTATAGTTATTTTAGAATTGATAAAAATGTTTGAGTTTACTGATTTTAGTAGGAGTGGTTTTTTTAGCACTGTTTTAAAGGATTTATGAAACAGATTTGTTCTTATAAGAGATGTGCTAGCTCCAGAATCTATCAGTAGTTTAATAGGATTAGATTTTGTTTCGACAATTATGCAGGGAAGAGGTCGGGACTGGTTGGTGGAAAATTTCCTACTTGAGGGGATTGTTCTTGATGAGTATCAAATAGAGGTAATTCAGATGACTGGATATGGTCTATATCCATTGTTTCGTTTACCGTATTATTTCTGCGCAAGCCGGCATTATTTGATCTAAAATTTCTGCCGTTACTTTGCCTTGAGATTTGTGAATTGTAAGTATTGAAGTTACCACAATTTGAAGGATAAGTATTTGGAAAATTCTGATTGTTTTGTCTAGATTGTTTAGGACCGCTTGAAGCAGGATTTTGAAAGTTTCCTGGCCTATTTTGAATGTTTGGATTTTGAAAGCTATTTTGTCTGATATGATAAGAACTATTGTTGGGCTGTGAGAAAGATCTCTGATTGAAAGAGTTTTTGTTTTTGAAATGATAATAATCGGTATCAATTAGAATAGATTTGGCTTCGCTCAAACTAGACGGATTCCTAGCATTTAGTACGAGTTTCGGTTCTCTAGGTAATTTCTCAATAAACAACTTTAGAATCATTCGCTCGTTTTGAGTATTATTAAACCAACCGGCATTATCTGAACTTAATGAGGTTTTTATGTTTAGTTTAGTTAACAGAGATAGGATGCTTTCATATAAGTTCTCCACAGAACTAGTAAAACGTAGCATTCTGACCTCATTCACAATACTCTCCACACTTTCACTTATACCACAGTTAGACTTAAGAACACATTTTATTTCCTCCCAATTTGTCGGATTTTTATTATTTATTAAGATTATATTGGCTTTTCCCCTAATTTTTTGTCGAATTCTTAAATCGAAAAAGCCTTTATGGTATGGTTCTAAACAATTTGCAAGTGTATATAAATAATCTACCTGTTTTATAAACATTTCGAGTTCTTCGGGTAAACCGGTAAAGTCGGAGATCTCCTTCGCAAGTTCCATTATGTTGATATTGTCCATACTGGTTGTCTTCTGTTTGCGTCTTCTTGGTTCAGGTAAAAAACGGATTTAGTTCACTTTCGAAAATAATGCTCAGTATCACGTTCTTTTCACAGACTATTAATTCTACTTTTTATTTTGTTTTCCACTTTGTTTAGTTTGTTCTTATTTTCTTTATTTTATTGTAATTTGTGGTTCTTTTATCGACTGCGCCAATTTCATTTGCACACTCTAATTAATAACGCTTTTTTTTTTTATTTCATTTTTTATTTAAAAACTTTATTTTTTTGCAATTCACCTGCTCGGTTTTGGTTACAGACTTCAACTGATTCAATTTAACAGACAAATCTTAACATATAGAGAGAACAACAGAAAAACCGATCAACAACTTAAAATGAGAATACAACAAAACGCAACCAAACTCTCACCACATACGACACACACAAACTTTTGTTGCATCCGACAACACGTTGCCATGCTACAGTGCTTCGCTCTTTTTCTTGACAGCGTTGTTTTCGTAAAATATGCTGTTGGCTGTTATTAGCGATGCTCGTTTGTACAGTCACCACTATTTTCGCAAAATAATGCCGCTGTTCAGTTTTTGTCAACAACGCTCGACTAGTACAGTCACCACTGTAGTTGGTTTGATCGTTTATCATACATGTATATACATGTATGTAACTCAGGGAAATATGCAATGAATTTTTTTATTAATAAGAAAGATTCCTAGGCAGATCAAGGTTAAAAAAAAGGTATGTATATAATAATCTGATTTGGAACGGCGACGATTGGAGAAAGGATGCAAGAATTGCAAAGACAGAGTTATAATTACGAGTAATTCCCAATTTTTTACGATTTGACTGATGGCAGTTGACAGTTAACGGTATGAAACTAACGTCAAATGTTTGTGTACTGCAAAAATAAGTAGATCAGTGATTTATTTTTTAAAAAAACCTCAATTTCGAGTTTTCTGAACAGCGTCAATGATAACTTAAAAAACATGGTAGCAAACGTCTGTAAGTGGTTGATATTTTAGAGCTAATTAAGGCTCTTTCTATTAACGCCATGACTTGCAGTTTATAAAACTCAGTATAACACATTTTACGACGTCTTGGACTTTCTTAAGATCTCCCCCATTTTTTAAATTCGATTGTGCTAACAAATTAAATGCCGACTATATTTATTGTTTGCAATGAAAGTGCAACGTCCCAAACTCTAAAAGACATTTGATTCAGCACAAATGTAATCCAGAGTGTAGACTGACCATAAGAATTCGCCGGTGCCCTGGAAAATCTGTCTCTCTATCTCGTTCCTTCCTTCGTTTCATCCCTATAACCAACCGACATATCAACTCATCATTGTACAGCGGTGAGCTACATAAGAATGAAACACTCGCCAAAATGGAATGTATCTTGTGCGCACTTCCAAACCTCATGGAAATCACACCATCCCGCTGTAGTTACCTATAATTTGATGCGTTTCGTTTTTCGATCAAAGGAGGTTGTTATATATGCGTAACTACATATATGGATATAATCTCTTTTGCCTGGGATTTAAGTTTTAGGACTGTAAGCAATTATTTTTGGTTGGTTCTCGTTTGTTTAAACAATTTATAGTAAGTTAAGAATTAAGTGCACATTAAGTTTGATGGTGTTTTTTATTTTTTCACAAAAACGAGATAAGAATTGTAACATTTTAACACAAATAAAGAGACAAAAAAAATCGTAATTTTTGATTGCAAAGAACAATCGGAGAGAGAAAACACAAATTGCGCGTGTATGTTGTTTTCCAGCTCATTCAGATCCACATCGAATCCGAGAGAACGGACAGATTTTCACATCCACTTCGTATTTTCAAAAACAAATAAAGACAATGGATATTGCAAAGTTGGAAAAAATGAAAGTTGCCGAACTCCGCAATGAGTTGCAGGCGCGTGGCTTAGATATCAAAGGTGTGAAAGCGGTTCTTATCGAGCGGTTAAAAGCCGCCATTGATGCTAAAACGCCAGTTGGTAAGTGAAAATATTTATTTTCTTCAGCAAATTTTCATGACAATGAACCTTAATTATTTTATATCTATTTTTTCACCGCCAAATGTGTTTGTTTCTTATTGTTCGCTATTTGAATGGGAGTGAGGAAAATATATATTTTTTTTGACATACACATCTTTTTTTCCCTTGTAATGCAAGAAACTTAATTATAAAATATGATAATGACGTCATGTGTATTGTGTTTTTTTTTTTTTGTTTGCAATGACTTAAAGTAATCAACCCCTTCTTGGGAGTAATGTGTGTATTCACAGCGATATCCTTGAAATTGAGGACTTCGTTTTGGCGGGCTCATAATGCTATGTCACGAAGATCGCAATCGCAAACATGAGTATGTACATACTTGCGTCTGAGGTGGGGTTAGATGTATGAAAGGAAAGTTTTGTATCCACACAGATTATAAATTTCGCAAGTGCTGTCTGAATGTGCTTACATTAATTGGAAGCATTCAGAATATGAACTCGATCTACTGTTTACTGACTACTCACTTGCTTATCGCAAGTCACTTAATAAGCAGAATTACCGATAATCTCTAGGGTTTTCCCTGGAGTTTAAATGTTTTGTTTTTGTAGACAATTCATACAAACGCTTGCATATGCTTGTTTACAAAAGATTTCTTGATATGCATTTTGTCTGTACAATTTCTCCTTATTCTGTACATTTTGCTCGTTTCTTCTCCCAATGGAGCAACATATTTCGAAAATATGCTAACACTCGGGAGGGTCTCTCTGGAATGAAGTGTTTGATTTAAGTATTTTTAGTAGATCATTTAAACTGATTTGAACTCAAATCTTATAGTGGGTTTCGTAGAAATCAACCTACAAGGTGATTTAATTTCATACACAAATCAGGAGCATTTGACACAATGGTGTGCTTGATTTTCAACTTCCAATAGCCAACGTAATTGTTCTAATCCCCTTCGCTCTTTTTGTTAACAATGTTCACTGAATATAACAAATTTCTCTGCGTGATTTTCACATTTCTCGTATATTTACTTTAAGAACCCATTCTTGCATGACCACGACTAAAATTTCATGGTCAAAATCTTGTAATGAGATTTTTGTTGGCAGGAATGATGCCCTATTTCTGCGCAGCGAGGTTTGATCTAAGGATAAGCGGATTTTACTTACTTAGAAACTATATCACAATGCGTAACGACTACTTTTATTTGTATAAACTGCTTGAATTTCTAAAGTTTTGCAGTTAATTCACTGAAAAGTATCCACAAACTTTGCCTTTGTTCGATCGACTGCCCGGATTCTAACATCACGGCTACAACAAGTTATTCGGCCATGTAGATCTTGTTTGACAAGTCCTAACAATGCTTTACTTTACGTACATTTCTCCCAATCTCGGAGTAATTTAGGCTTTTTGTTGTACATAGAAGCATAAATTAAGTGAAACTGTCTCAAAAGGGCGGAGTCATAAAATATGAAAATTGTTTGTGTCGGAAATTGAACCTAGGATAAAGTAAGAGCCTTTAAACCGAAATGCTACACGTCGTTTTATTAATATGTACAGAGTGGACCAAAATGAATAATTTTGACATTTATCAAACGAATGGCTTGAGTAAAGATGTTTCTGAAACGTCAATTCAGTACAATTGTAAAAAGAATCGCTTTACAGCAAAATAACGCGCCAAAATAGTGACGCTGTACATTTAAAATAGTCGTTCATCTGTCGTCAGAATATCGTGGCCAATAAGCACCGCCTGACAACACTACTCATTGTTTGGTGTCGAATTTTGTTGAGCAGGGGATATGTGGAAGATCGTCTATATGCCGTTTATCAACACCAGACGTGTAGCCGAGAACCCACATGTGTCGTGCGGTCACTGCGCTCAACATTTTGGCGTCTGTGGAATCACCTTGCTGTGTATTTTGAGGTACGACTTGCATTTGTTTTCGTAAGAAGAAGTGCAATTGACTCAAAGTATATTGCCGACAGATCCATGTCGCTTGGAATACTGCCGGCATACCGACATAAAATATGGGATACCCTATATAAGCAGGGAAATTAAATCTTTTGATTTAATCAAAACAGGATTTTGAGTTTAAACATATCTTTACCAATTCCTTAAAAAATCTGGCGTTTATTAAATACTCAAATCCACAAAAACACGATGACCAATGGCAAGCTGCATAGCACAATACTGATAGCTTGCCTGCAAATTTCCACACAGTAAACGGGTTAGTTTCACTGCAATCGTTCTTATTTGTTTCTATGCGAACGACAAGGGATACGCTTTCAACGTAACACACAGCTTCGCTTTCTTCAAAACCACTGTCAAATTCGGTATCTGACAGAATTAAAAAACATTGTAAATCTTAAGCCATAAAAAAATTGTTTGCAGTTTCTTGAAATGTTTGACTGTGATAAAATGATTGAGATTCAGGGTTAGAAGGGGATAATCATATTTGTTTAGACGTAAGTGCGTCAAGACATCTATTTCTTAACAACTCCTTTTGTGCTTTCTGAAAAACTCTCCTGCTTACTGTTTGAAAGAAATTGCTAAGAAGAATTTAGCTAACCGTTTGCAGAATATAATGGAACAACAAAGTTATTTCAAATCTGAAATCTTAAGTTCGGCTTTTTATTACGAACAACATTGTGGAGACTCGGTTTTTTATCTGTTGTCAATTCAATCTTTTGACTCGATGATATGATGCTTGTTTGGATTAATAATAGGTTAATACCGACCCTGAATGGCGAAATTGAGAACTTTTTTCTAGACACTCTTGTCTTAAAGGCATTTGAAAAATTAATCAACGTTTATATTCGCGATTATTTTAACCACAACACAGTCTTCACGGCACAGCACTCCTATACGAAACGCAAGGAGGTGAAAGCTGCCTTTCATGACGAAATTTTCAAATCAAAGAATGTGTTTTTTGCTGCATTTCTTGATATAGAAAACATGTTAGCGTCTTCTCTCGAGAAGGCAAGATATGGGTAGTCCCTTACAATGACTTGTTGAAAAAAGAATAACTAGGGCAAAGCTAGGTGACAAATTCATAAGAGCCTTAAAGGTCACGCCATAAGGTGAAGTAATTTTGCCTTAATACGGCTGTAGGTCACAAAAGAAGCCATGAGCTAAGATTATTTGGACCGGAGGTGACCTTATGCAGACGATGTCGTCCTGATTGCAAAAGCGGAGTTTCTTCTGATTATCAGTAAGCTTACTGAAAACGAAATAACGACACTTCTTAGGTGCACAAAAAGATATGGACAACCAGTAAACCCTAGAACAGTCCATCGTTCTGTTTACCAATAAAAAGGTAATTCCACAGTTTACTTCCTATCATTGAAGAATTCACACTAGCTATAACCGATAGCGCGCCGTGGCGTAGTGGGTAGGTGCGTCGACTGCTACGCTCGAGGTCGTCAGTTCGAATCTCGGAAAAAACATCAAACATTTTTTCACGGCTCCACCTCTTTCGAGTCACTGACAATGCTCAAAGAGTATAACTGTCTAGGAAAAGCTTCTCAATCTCGCCGTTCGGAGTCGGCATTAAACTGTAGGTCCCCTCCGCTCGTGAGAGAACAATAGCACGCACAACACGAGTGGTTGCTGAGAAGCTAGGCCCAGGTCCACCTCGGACTGTAGCGCCGCCATTATTATTATTATTATTATTATAACCGATAGCGCTAGATATCTTGACAAAAAACTGAATAGGAAGCTCAATGTTAATGAAATGGTAAAAAAGCTACGTGCGCTCTATACATCCGCGCAAGAATTTTCGGCGGAAAGTGAGGACCAAACACTAAAAATAAATCTGAATATATGCAGCTATTTTTTTTACGAATTCTTAAGTATTGGGACAGACATAATCTGATGGGAGGCGGCGTTATAAGCTGTAAATTTGAGAACATTGGTTAATTTATAGAGACTCGTTTGTATTGGAGTCACAGTTTCGATTAACACTTTTCAGCTGGCTTAAAAACTATCCTTCGCATGATGACTATAGACCATTGTATGCCGGCTCGTAAAAGTGCCTTGGCAATCAGCTAATCTGGAGTTAACACGTTGAGTGACACCATACAATCCGGAAACCTGTCCTCACAGTCCTCAGATTTGTTTTATTGACACTTCGATTTTAAGTATTACACAAAATACATTCCTACAGTATTCACATGTATCTATTTATTCTTTATTTTAGACCACTCTGGTCTCACGCGGCACAGCAAGCCTAAAATCGCGTGAGACCAAGGTGGTCTCATGTGGCACTCAACGTGTTAAGAACTTAAGTTCCACAGTTTATGCAAGCATTTTAAACAATTTATTAGTGGGTGAAGAGAAGCGTGACTACACACTCCTTTTTCCCGACTTTGACAAATTTTTCAATTGTCACTTTTCCATTAGGTATGAGTGGTTGGCAAATGTACCCATTAATAATACGACCATTAAAGAATATACCTACCTATGGGTCAAAGGTGGTGACAGGCGTATTCTCGGAAGAATTAAACGTGCACTTCCCACAGGCTCCCTGACTACACTGTGTTTTTAAAGGTTGAGATCTACTTAGTCAGAATGATATCAATTTTGGTAATACCACCTTTCTAATTGATAGCCAGGCGGAGATGGCAGCAATATCTACAACGGAAATCAAGTCCAAGCTAGTCGCATGTTGTCGTGATGGACTTAAGGCTCTTAGCTCACAGTACTTGATAAATGCTGGTTACTTGGCCACTAGTGCATAACCAACTGAAGTAGTAGATGATAACAAATAAACCCTCGAACATTTGCAAGTTTATAGGAAGAACAGGATGGCGAGAGAACGATTTGTGATACGGAGTAATGTTAGGAAAAAACAATGCCTTATGTCCGCCCCGTCTACTCACCAACCAACCTAACACTATGACTCCTTCCTAAAATCATCTCGACAGTGATCTGCTTGCTCCCCATCAATTAATCGCTTGCCGCATCGAGTACACAGACTTTTCGCACTTATATTTTTAAACACAAATCCCTTGTCTTGGTTTTATGCGTCTCATCGCGCGAAACCTCAATTTAGAATGCTGCGAGACGTTTACTATATACGAGTGTTCTTTGATATTGTCCTGAATGTGATTGTGGAACATGCTAATGTATACATTAACAATTTATTCTTCCAAAACATCATTCAGTACTGTTGGAGCCATTATTGGCGAAAAAAAATCTCGATGTGCTATCATCATTACCTCTTCAAAAGTGGCAAATGTCAAATGGCAAATAGACTATCATTTCCGATTCAACACTATTTATCATTCCAAGAATTCCACAAAAAATGCTTGTGGGCCATCATTTCAATCGTCATTTCATAATTCCAAGCCACACAGTATCAGTTCTTTCGTCAGTTTATTAAAAATGTAATTTAAAATGATAGAATGGTGTCTACTGTAGCCGTCTTTTTTTTTGATCTCTTCATTTTACGGAGTTCAGTAAATGAAAGCTTAAAGTTGCAATAAAAATAAATTCTTCCAGCGCCACTTATAAACAATTCCTTTGCTTTAAGACGAGGTTTTGATCTGATTTCTCCTAAGGTTTTAAACTTCAGATTCAAAAAGAATTCCCTTCAATGAGTATGAAATTAGATTGAACTCAGTTTATTGATTATACATAATTTCAGTTGGAAAATGACAAGAAACATAATGAAGAAAAAACAATCAATGTACAAATAATGTATACAACACCCTAGAACTTACTCGCGCTGAATTTAATTGGACACAGTCTCCATTTTGTTTCTCCATTACAATAATAAACGAAAAACCTGTTCAAGCGAAACGTGAATGGCAAAAGTTCACACACAACGTTTTGTACGACAAAAGTCGTTCGATAAACTGAAACGTTGGCGGTCACACTCTCAAATTTTTCGTCAAATATTTCAATTTCAAAACTGAAATAGAGGTACAAAATTCGAAGTTGGATTGGATATTTATATTTGATTTATTACATTTAAGAAAAGGAATAAATGTCATTCATATTGGGAGGACAAATTGACGGGTGTTAACCTCATCAATGTTAAAAATCCGCAACTGTCAAAAATTTTGCGACAAATTAATGTACTGAACACAAGTGGAAGCTTTTCATCTACATCAAGTTAAATTTCAGGGCATGAACAGGGGTACTGTCTCGTTAAATTTTCGTGTTGTAAACTTTTTTTTTGTAGGAAACAATAAATTCAGCACAGGGTGCATACCGGGCTTAAGCGATATCAGAGATTTTTCCTCGCTTCTGTATTGTGTGGTCAAAAGCAGCAAAAAAATAAATCTAAAGGAAATGAGCAGCGCCGCTTCTGCTTCTGCCTAATTATCTGAATGCTAGTCTGCTGGCAGTCCTGAACAGTTTTGAACAGTCATCTGTGTGAATGCTGCAGGGTCTGCGCAACCGGCTGAATATTGAAAGCACCCATTGTCTATAATAATGTTTGGTTTATTGCGAATTACTGTTATAATTTTGGCAAAATTGTCCCTAGTTTTTTTTTTTAAAGCCTGTAGCCATTGACAATTACGGAGTCCCCGTGTTTCTAAGTCCAAAGAACGTGTCAAGTGTTGATTGTCAACGAAGTTATTTTACTTGCAAGTAAAATAATAAACAAATCATCATTTCCTCTTCGTATCAACGCCTTCGTTATCTTCTAAGCTGATTCACAAACATTGATAATCTGCTCCATCGGCATTTTCTATGCTATAAGTTCATTATCGACAGATTCTTCGTTTTTAGTCGGTTATTTTCACTGATTAGACCAGAATTTACAGCTGTTCTAATTCACTCTCATCGCCATTTTGTTCGGATACATCCGAAGAAATTGTGTTGCCAGACAAAGCAAAGTCGTTTTATATTCGTGAGAAGTTCATATTCGATCAAAAAAGGCGACATTTTAAAATTACTTGTCTCTTATTGACACCAATAAACTCTGCGATACGGCCCATTCGAGAAGTGATCAAGATAACAGCGATATTCCCTGTATCAATTCCATGCATCAAGCACTTCTCTTCTAACGAAAAAATTTCTACTGGAAATTGTGAATTATTTGTGTGCTCAATTCGAACAAGTTTACACAGCTCCCCACTGTGCACCTGCGCATTTGTATGTATCTGTTCTTAGCAGCAACAAATTGCTTTTACATCATCCGTGCACTTTGCAGTTGTTCACTCACCAGTGGTTGAGTCTGAGTAATGACTTTTGTTGCCGCCTTTATAATTAAAAATTCAGAACTATTTTGTTGTGTAAATGTCCGCAGTAGCTACAGTTGCAGTTGTTTTTAAATTTCTTTCAGTTGGAACGTCGGAAATCGGTGAAGTATCAACGCCAAGCAGAAGAAGCAGGCGTACCCGCTCTATGACTCATTCGCCGTCACCGTCGCCAGTTAAAAAATCTGAACCATCTCTAGAGCCACTGGCTGAAGAAGAAAAGCAGGAATCAGAAAAGCAAGAAGCAGAAAAGGAATCGTCCGAAACTGAATCAAATGACAAGAAATCTGAAGATGTTTCACCAAAGAAAGAAGATGAAGAGGAAGAGGACGAACAATCAGCAAACACCGAAAACGAAGATGAAGACCGTGCTGAAACAAATATTAAAGCATCAGCAGATGATGAACAAAAGGAAGAATCTGAGCCGTCTGCTGAAAATGGAGCAGCTGCCGTAGAAGAAGAAGAACAAAAGCATGAAGAAAAAGCCGAGCAAATGGATGTCGATGTCAAAGAGAACGAATCCAAAGAAGAGAAGAGTAGCTCCAAGCGAGAAAACCAAACTCCAGACAAGAAGGATAAACGTCTCAGTCGCAAGCGCTCCCATTCCAAATCCAGATCTCGTTCGAGATCAAGATCTCGATCACGGACAAGAGATCGTAGTCGTTCTAGATCTCGATCCAAAGCTTCACGATCATCTAAAGGAAAACGCGCAAGCACTCCAACAAAGAACATTGATGATTCCACAAACGAAGAAGATGAGCCCGCAATTGAGGACAAGCAGTTCGGCTTAAGTTGGCGTAAGTATTATGATCTCTTCCCTTCCAGAGGCATTCTACATTAATGATTTTTCTTTCAGTTGATTCCGACTTGCACTTGTTGATCGACCCGGTGACCTTCACTTCGGCCAAACAAATGTCGCAGGAAATCTTCACTTTGGTATGGTCCGGCGCTCGCACCAACTACGGTGTCCGAGAGGGAAAAGTATGCTACGAAGTGCGTTTGGCAGAGGAGTCGAATGTGAATCAGTTCAAGGACGAACCTTTCATAAGAGGACTACGTTGTGGATTTTCGACGTGCAAAACAAGCCTTTTACTGGGAGAAGATGAGAATTCCTTCGCTTATTGTGAATCTGGAAAGAAGGCATTAAAAGGAGAGTTTGAGGATTACGGCAAAGCATTCAAGTTAGACGACGTGATTGGATGTTACTTGGACTTGGACAGTACCCCGTGCACCATAAAGTTCACATTGAACGGGGAGGATCTTGGAACAGCGTTTGAATTCGACAAATCAATTCTCGGCGAAGAAGGTGCGCTCTTTCCACACGTGCTCACAAAGGGTTATGAATTCGTTGTGAACTTTGCTGACAGCGAGAATTTACTTGGCAATGTTGAGCGACCCAAGCGAATGAGGAAAAAGGAGAAACCTCGCAAAGACAGCGTCAAATCAGAGGAGAAGAGAAAAAGGGGCACGAGCACTTCCGAAGACACATGGGAAGTGGTAGATGAAGCTAAGATGGATGAGAATGAAAATGATGATAACAAAGAGGAGGAAGAAAAGAAAGACGCTTCAACTGAAGAAACTAAGGTCGAAGCTGAAAGCAAATCGGAAGACACCGAGGAGGTGAAGAAACCTGACGCTGAAGAAAAAGAAAAAGAAGAAGAAACTAACAAAATGGAAACCGATGAAGCTGAGAAACCAGAAGCCGAAGAAGAACAAACAAAAGAATCGGAGGATGAGAAGAAAGACGTAGAGATGCCCGAAGAGAAGAAGGAAAACGGGGAAAAGACATCTGAGGAAAAGAAAGATTCATCTCCTCGTAAAAGGAACAGGGAGTCACGCGATTCCAATCAGGAAGACATCATGGAAGAAGTTGAACCAGAGGCCAGGGAGCCAGTTGTTCTACTACCCGAGTACGAGTTGATCGCCTTGACACCAGAAGACAAATACATCAGTGGTCCACAACGACCGGAGAGCCGCAAGGAATGTGAGGTTTATCTCCTAGTTGGCCTCCCAGGGTCCGGAAAAACCCACTGGGCATTGAATTTCATCAAGGAGAATCCCGAAAAGTGCTATCACATAATCGGAGCTGATGAACTCATCGCCAGAATGACGGTAATAAAACTAATTTCTCCTCTTGTTGTTTCTTTTCTGTTCTGTTATTTAGGATAAAATGCACTTTTATAATTTTCTAATATTCGCCGGAGTTTTATCGTTAAGATGAGCGACAATTTGCATTAAATCGAAGACGAATTAAGCGCGCACGCCTGATACGCGGCCAATGGAAAGTTGAAACTCTCCCATTTATGTATGTATTTGAATTGAAAAATGGAGACTGGATCTCGTATCTCCGAGAATAAGCAAACAATCCCCAAGCAATAGAATTTGTGTGATTTTATTTAGAAAGCATAGTCAATGATTATTTTGTTTTTTTCCTTTTCAGATTCTCTTAAGCGTCTATTTTCTGTTTCAGTTTTTATCACAGTGCTTTTCTCCTTTTTCTAGATTGATGGGAAACCAAGAAAGCCCTTACACAAAGGCAATTGGGATCGTGTGTATGAACTATGTACACATAGCTTACCTTCGCTGGAGGAAATCGCCACTAAAAGGCGTCGAAACTACATTCTTGACCAGGTATGAGAACAAAGAACAAAAACAAAATGCAAGTCAAGTGACGAAACATGTGTTTAAACAAAAAACACATGTGAAGAGTGTGGAATTGATTAGATTTTAGAGAAAGACTATCAAATGATGATTGAAAACAGAAGCCGCTTCGAGATGATGAAAAGAAACAAGGGAAATTCAAGTGGTAATCTGAAAATGTGTGCAGTTGATTGTTTTTAACGCATATATTCTTTAAAGCTAGAATATGCTATATTGAGGCAAGATACACAAGAGTCGTGCGCGTGCGCTCACTTCACAGTTTGATTTTAGTCAATCTTGAGGGAAATATGCAAATTTTTGCTTTTGAAAGTTTAACCGCACTTCAATTCCACAAGCGATTGATCTCTTATTTCCTTTCGTCACTTTGAAGTTTACTTCTGTTGTACACAGAATAATTGCTTAGATAACTGATGTGTTTTCGTTGCTGATACGTGGACATGCCCACATATTCATATCTTATCTGCTTCCAGCGGCAAATAGTTAACATTTATTGTTTATTTATCTATCAGAAAATGTTGTTAAGTTATCTATGTATATTTCGTGGCTTGGGTAACTTTGCTACGGTGAAGTGAAACTTATTTTAGGTTAAAAATAGAATTAGGCTTAAGTTTCTTTTAGGAAGTCCAGGAAATGGAGCGCTTTATGGATCGTTAACAATGAAGAAGTTAAGCATATCTGACTTTAAGCCGCTCTGTTGATATGTCTCGATTAGTTTAGTGATTCCCCAGTGTTATTATGTAAGTATATAAATAAACCGCTGAACCCAAACAATCATCGAATCGAAATCGAAAATGGGACGAAGTGGAACACATTTGCAATGACTATTACTTTGAGAGCGTGGTTTTGGACCAGAGATCAAAAAGCTTGAATTTATTACCCCATCCAAGAATCTCCCAAGCTTCGCGATGTCTGTAAATGAAGTAAGTTTACACGGTGGCTACATTAGTTGGACTTAAAGTAGACTTTAAACACTGGAATTATAATACTCATTTACAGAAAAGTATGATAGACTTCGAAGACTTATTTATATTTGTCTAAGCTAACAACTAAGCTACTTCGAAACTTCGAACTAAGTTAAATTAAGAACTAAGTAAAAGATATTGTGTTGGTTACTGGCGAACGTGAGGATGGGGAGACCATTTCAGGTCGTCAAAACATCATTCGGCACATGAAAACATTCCGTCTACATTCCCATGCAGGGTGAAACAGAGAATGACAGGTGTTGGAGTAGATGCATTTTGTGAGAAGTTATAGTGCTTAACAGTACTAACCTGTAGTAGATAGCTATATAGATTTAGTGGTTTCCTCAGACTTAGGAAACAGTCCAATTAGCAATGCGGTTTGCAATTTTGACGTCAATAACCTCGTGTACCCAATCTAATGAATAAGGGCAAAACAAGACGCAACAAGTAGAACATGAATAGAGGAATAGTTCAGTAAAACCTCAGAGCATGTTATGAGCAATGTCAAGTTGGGTGTGGTATATTGGCCAATTGCCTGTAACCATGGCAACCATCACAGATTTATTTTTTAGATATGTTGCAATGGATAAGATCTGATTAAAGCGGCAAGGAGTTAAAGCATGAACACCCAGCGATTTTTCAACGTTTCACTGGATAAATAAAAATTATTGAAGTCTTCTGGTATTTTAAGAAGATTTGTGAGGTTTGCTTGAATTATATAGAGCTCAGCTAAGAGATTATAATTCTGAAAAAGAAATTAAATATCATAACATGATGATAAGTCGAAGGACTTATGTAGGTGTCGCATACAAGTGGAGAAGAATCAATTTCTGTTTGGCGTGTGCAATTGGAGACAGCTGCAAGAGATCGTGCTTACTGAAGGGGCTTGTCAGTTGAGGCCCAAGTCCCCCCAAATTTGTAGCGCCACAAGAAGAAGAAGAATCAAACGAAGTAAAGACGGGTAAATGTTAGAGTTAGAATATCTAGCTTGTCGGTTGAGGCCCAAGTCCCCCCAGTTTGTAGCGCCACAAGAAGAAGAAGAAGCAAACAAGGTAAAGACGGGTAAATGTTAGAGTTAGAATATCTAGCTTGTCGGTTGAGACCCAAGTCCCCCCAGTTTGTAGCGCCACAAGAAGAAGAAGAATCAAACAAGGTAAAGACTGGTTAATGTTAGAGTTAGAAAATCAGAAACTCGTAAATTTTTACGTAGTCCACAATTTATCGTCTCGCGATTAGAATAAATTAGGTTATACAAATAATGTCATGTCTTATCTTCTGCTTGAATCTTGATGTAAGGATGCAGGTTGACCGTCATGTCATGAGTAATAATTCTAATCGAAGCCTTAAGCAATGTGACACAGCACAAAGTTGCTGATGGTGCAAGAACGAAGTAGAGTTTTAAAATTTTAAGTAGTAAGATTTGATAACGATTTTGAAGCTATCGACGAAGACGATGTGCTATTGAGATCCAGCCAAATATTGGATCATTGCAAAAGTTCGTCCCCGATCTTCATACACGGAGGAATATTTGCGGTATGACACAATCATTGTTTGTTTTATGCTGTATATCAATGGCGGAGAATCAAGTGACCTGGAGATCTCTCGTGCGTGCGTTGCTCCGCGATTTCTTTAGTGGAACATGCGGGTCACTGAAGATGAGATGAGAGAGATCAATGGATAAGTCGTGGCATCGGAAGTAATTTTATCCAGAGACACCGGTGATTAAAGTCAAATTGTGTGTGAAAAAAAATTCTAAAATGGAGAACGAAAAGTTATAACTTCACCATTTAATGCTGTACGAGTTTGGAAAAGGAATGAGTGTTGAAATTGCAACAAAAAAACATTCAGAGCGTTTATTTAGATCGATATCATTTTTTTTTCGATTTTCTTTCACCTGGCAAAACAATCGCCGCGGTAAGTACTATGAGAAACTATAAAATTAAAGAGAAAGTTGAAGAAAATCGTCCAGTTTTGGCAAATCGAAAAGGCGTCATCTTCCATCATAATAACGCCAGGCCACATGTCGCCCGACAAACGCTGAAGGAGATAAAATGGAAAATCCTTCAGCACTCACAATATTCCCTAGACTTACGACATTTGTGAAGGAATACCACGCATTTTTTATGCAATCGCTTGTGTTCGGACACGAACTTTTGCAATGGTCCAATACGAAGAAAGTTATATGGGATTGTAAGGGAAGTTATGGAACGAAATGGTGAATTATTGAACTCTGGACATATTTATCTAAATGAGAACATCAGAAGGTGGGCGAGATAGCATTGTTGTTATGTGGGCGGACCACTACGCACTAGATTTTTGGCGCCATTAAATTGTAGGTCCACTCGTAAGAAAACATTAGCATGAAAAACACAGATGGTTGATGTAGAAACTAGGCCCAAGTTCAGCTCGGACTGGAGCGCTCTCATCAGAAGTTTTATAAAACATCAGTGTGATTTTTGTGATTTAGTTCAGTGATAATACTAACACAATCGACATACTTTTTAAATAGATGAAGATGTACAGAGAGGTATATTTTTTGGATCGATATAAATTTGCAGATGACAAACGTACACCTAAAAAAATTATTTACGTTTCAACTGTATGAGCCAGTAAATCTGTTCTGTTCAGAAAATAACCAAAACTTTTTTTTTCGCGCCAATAAGACAACTTAGCGACTGGCAACAAATTATAAAAATCACGTTTAATTTCTACGATTTTGGCAGTCGATTACTACAATTATCGGCTTAAGAAAACAAAAATATTAGGTTGTGCCATTTGAAATGCCCGATTTTAATTTTAAATTTGACTTTTTTTAAAAGATAAAGTGGTATGGTTCGTTGCAACAAGCCTTTTTTTTCTAGAAATTGTTTATCATACTGTCGACGGCTCAAACTCAGGCTTTCGTTACGAATTTAATCTGGAACATAATGCGTCGTTGGCAGCGGAAAACATTAATGACTCATTTAAGGATGTATCGGTTAAGAAACATTCGACGCTGGTTTGCTAACTATCGTTGCGGAGATCGAAGCCTTAAAACCGAAAGGACAAACAGAAACAGTTATTAACGACAATGTTTTGAAAGGAGACACAACAAAAACGATATTGCCCAGAACATAAGAGTATCTGCTATGAGCATAAGTCGACAGCTATATCTAATAGGAAAAACGAAATGATTCAAAATGGGACATTTCATGTGTTACAACCTGAAACAATGTTTTCTTCCGTCAACAGAAAATATACTTAAATTAGTAATATACAGAAAAGATGTGTATGACCCGCAAAAAGACGGCACAAGAAAGCTTAATCTTTACAGTATTATATATTGTTAGATCTGTCAACCAATTAAAGATGATCCTGGACCAAAGAATTTCGATCTAAATAAACGGATGCGTTAAAGTCTGAAATCGAGGAACTAAAACGTGATATGTGAGATGTTGACCAATAAAAAATCGTTGTTACGAGACATCACATGGGACAGGCCCACTCAATCTTGTCAATTTAGTACCACAAATCACATGACTGCACTTTGTCAACCTCCTTACACAATCTTTGCGACTTTTACTTGTCTCTGATGTTGAAGTAGGTATTGAATGGACTCTATTTGGCAATACTGATGACATCAGACGAATTCATTACTGAAATTGAAGCTCATGGTCATGGTCATAAATCTCTCTGTGACATGTCGGCGAATAGAGGACGGTGAGGGCTATGAGACACCACATTTAGTCTTTAGAAATACATTTTTTTTAACGAAAGTTTGGTTATTTTCTGGACTTTTGTACGATTAAAAGAAAAAATATTGTAGGCCAAAGGAGTCAGTTTTTTTTCACTAGGTTAGGCATGTAAATTAGAACGAAAGCAAACAGAAAAGGAAACGAAACATTAATTAGTCTTGATGCAGAATACATATCATAACTTGGTGAGGAATGTAGCTTAGTGAGGTAAATCTTGAATGTTGGTTGTTGGTTGAGGTCACATTTCACTTGTGTGCGCCAACTGTCATCTGTTACTTTAAATTAACAATGGCTTCGGCGTTCCTGATACAGAGAAGGTACAGGGTGCCTCATATTTTATGACGGTATGTGAATATTGAGTAGCTTAAAAAGTTGTGAGCTAACATCCACCAATATCGGTTCCCATCGATTGTTTCACCTTCTCTGAAATAAATAACCCAATGATGGTTAGGTTAGGTTTTGGAAGGGGAGTGTGATGATTAAAGCACCACTTCCACTCGGAGGCCATAGAACCCATTGTAAATTCCTTCAATTGTGGAGTACACAATCTATTAACCTATCCTGTCACGTGATGGCTGAAACCACCTCGTACTCTTTATGACTTTTAGATGATCCGATATATCTGCATTCGCTTATTCCGCAGTCTCTGTGAAGAATCTTTGACCCAGCGAAGCTAGGCGCCGATTCCGGAGAGCTGCGCACTGGCAAAGCAGTGCAGTCTTCCTCACCTCCGCAGCTCCGGCAGAGATCACTGGATTCGGCATTCCATTTCCCAAGCATTGTTTCGATGGGGCAATGTCCTGTGCTCACTCCGACGAGCACACGGATCGAGTTTCGGTCCAACGCCAGAAGCTTCTTTGTTTTGCCGTACTCAAGCTCTGGCCAAAATAACCCAATGATGGTTTTGGCGCAAACGCCGCCCAAAAAGTCACTATGCTCATGCAATGGTGTCCCATGGATCTTGTGTGGATCGTTCTGCGCTCCCTAAATGCGGAAATTTTGCTTATTAACGGAGCCAAGAGGTGCCATCAAAATTTGCTTTTAAAAATCAGGTTCAGTATCAACCAGCGATCGAGCGACTGTTTGGCCGTATTTCAAACGAACTGTGGACGTTCTGTCGGTAATACTCTTTGAGTCATCAAATGCAAATCACTCTTCAAAATGCGCTGCAAGGTAGTTTCTTCTTCTTTCTGTGGCGCTACAATCCGGAGTGAACCTGAATTTGTGGAAAAATAATGCGGTTAGGGGAAAAGAAAATCAAAACCTTTGGACGAAACCTCTTTTTTGACATGAGTAATATTCTTAAAGTTCCGAGTGCAAAGGGGTTTACAATGGAGAAAGGTGGATGTTTCGCGTGAGTCCATTGGCACATATTATTATTGAAACATTAAGTTATTTTCTTAAAAATAGTTGTATAATTAAGTTACTCTTATGATATAACATTTGTCGCTGGAACCTTATTCAAAAGTAAAGATCTAAGCAATTATAGTGATAATCATGCAACAATACATATTATATTTCAAAAAATATCGGTTAAGATAAAAAAAAGGTTTAAGATCAGAATTTATGTGTGATTGTGTGAGCATTTCAAACCAAATGCAAAGCAATCCCCAAAAGGTAAGCAAAAGGCGTTAAAGAGTGTACATATAAATAGTTTCTAGGGGTTAACAAAACGTTTACTTTTTCTGTAAATTTTTATTTTCTTTGAATTTAAGCTTGAAAGAAAGTTCCTTTTTCCAAATCTCCTAGTATTTTGTTAGGTGTCATAAGTTCAGGCAAGAAAAAACCTACAAGTGAACCAATTTATTATTTATTTTGTTCTATCCATGCGCATGAAATGTGCGCACTGCTTTATTATTTTGTGCTTATAGTTTTGCAGGTGAGTCTTTAGGATCTATATTTATATTTTATTTCGTTCGTTATTAGTATGTATTTGTATCGAGTAAGTATGGAAACGATTGTTATTTATCAGAGCTAGGCATAAGAAATTTTGTACATTCATTGTCCATCGAAGACCAAAATAAAAACAATGTAACCTAGTTTTTAAGTGTATACTCATAAAAAATAAATCGATCAAACGCGGCTTTATCCGATTGATTACAAAAACTATATTATGTACGTATGGATGTGAAACTGCTACTAGGCAGATTAACGCCAAACTCATCATGCATATAACAACTTTAATTAATTATTATATAAACCATTCTGGATCGCCTTTATGTAAAAAAAATGATCAACAAACAAAAAAAAACAAAAATGAACTACAACAAGAAATCATCAACACACTACTATTTTGCCTCTCCCATCCAAATCTTATAGACAAATGCATTCGCATCTGCACAACGACGTAAAATGAAAGGTTTTGGCGACTTCAAACGCAACGCTGTTGTTTGTATACCGAGTGAGGATGAATTGAAACGGCGCAACCAATTGAAAACAGAGGCAGGAAATGAATATACAATTAGAGAATCAACACTTAATAATTTAAAAGGTAATTATCATTAAAGACTGAAACAGAAAACAAACCAAAAACCAAATTAAAATCTAAAAAAAACCGAAGTAGAGAAGAGCAATATATTCATTTTACTATTTTATGAATTGTTTATTTTTATTCACATACATATTTAAAAACAAACCAGTTGAGATGTATGATTGATTAATAATTATTGTATGAACAGTTATTGAATACAATTTTATTTGAACTTCTCCAGGTAATGAATAAAACTAGATATTTTTTGTACTTATTATTTGCCTTGTTTTAGGGACTATTCTGCAATTTGAAAAAAAGCACAATAGTGATTGTATTGATTGATTTATTTATTTTCTTAATTAACTTTATATGAAGCAGCATTTTATGTATTGTATAATTAATCAATGAGTATGTGTTATACTTTTCTTTTTTCGTGATATATTTTTGTTTGTTTTACTTTTAACTAAGGCAAGTATTTGTTTTGAGGATATCCAATCATTTATTTACTATATTTATTAACATGGTAACTAAAATCATTAACGCAACCAATGCGTGCATAATCGCATTTAACAAATTCCTTTTGTGATCTCGAAATATGTATTTTATTCGAAGCCAAGAATGTACTTTTCTTACGAACTACAACTCTATTGTGTAAAATTGTATTTGTCTCCACTCCATAATATCTCTGTCATCCAAACTTCTTTTTGGCACAGTATCGCATTGCCATTCCTTTTAAAAGCGTGCACGATACGCGACTTCCTACATTTTTTCCTAAGTTGGTCGCTAAAAAATCAATCTAAAGTGACTTCTGTTGTGGGAGCCGCAACGTAGTGGATAAGTGAGCCTCGACCCCTATGCTCAAAGTCTAGATTTGATTCCCGATTTTAACAGCTCCACCTTCTCCACAATGCTTAAAGAGCATAACTGTTTAGAAAAAGATTCCCAATCTTAGCCGTTTGGAGTCGGCATTGAATTGTAAGTCCCCTTCACCCGTGAGAGAACAATAACACACACAATTCAAGTGGTTGCTGTAAAAACTAGGACCAAGTAAAACCCGGGCTGTAGTGCTACAATAACAGTGGCTTCTAAATCCTTCTATAACTCTATTTCCGAATTCAGCGTGTCATCCTATCATTTGATTGACATGAAAAGACTACGAACTTCCATTTGGTGGTAACCTATAATTTATTTCCTTCTGCAATAAAATGCTCAACATTCTGACAATAACGGTCTTTTCCTTCAGAGGCCGAGTTTGCAGATTTATTTTTCATTAAAGTGGTGATTTCTAGGATTTAGTGATTCATTCCAGTAGCCCAGAATTCCCTTTGGACAATCAACTACCCTAAGCTCTCCAAATTTCCTACCTAAAAATGTTGACCACGCCGCACCACAATATTTCTCTGACAGGAATTTAGCAACTTGGGTTCCGAATAGGGACTTTTGGATTATAAGTCCTAGACCCTTCGATTGATCTCTACACTGGGTTGAAATCGAAGAATGGGGCATTTTTCTGATGAACAATATATGTATTAGTCTCTCATTTCACTTACCAGACCATTGCGGCGGAGATAATGGCAATTCGTAAAGCTCTTTGATGGCTCACAGGGAATGTAATATCCGCGCGTGATGTTCGCATTTTCACAGAAAGCCAAGCAGCCATCCAAACTCCAAATTATTATCTGACTGCGAAGCGCTTGTTCTTGCTACATGTCACTTCTTGCTACGGAGAGATACAACTCAAAAAACAAACGATAAAGGAACGACAGCCACATCTCCAGGATAATCTGGTATAAGCTAGACACGAAACGATCTTGGAATTTGATCTCCCTCGACAAATTAAAATCAACATTATTGTCGGTGTCATTATTGAACACTGCCTCATGGGCGAACATGCAAAAAAGCTTGGTGCTTAGGCCAACGATTTCAGCGGAAGCCGCTTTGATAAGAAGCGTCCCTTCAATACTTATTTCTTTGACAGCTTCTGTGAACTCTGTAAGGTTTCGATCAGTAATCAACTGCGATACATCGATAGCTCCATATGGTTTCCCACAATATATTTAATTGATCCCAATCAATCGCCGAACGGGGCGGTTCCTTTCCTGCCATTAGTACAACACCCGGTTGCAAATAAAAAAATCTCGTATCTATAACTGGCTAATAAAATAAAAAAAATAAAAACCTAATACCCTATAAGGGGGTTCCCTAAGTTATAGTTCGACATGACTGGACTGTGGGGCCACTGTTGATTCCATTTAAAGAAATTCCTCCACTGCCGCCTTGCACAAGATCCTGTTGAATGGAGGGGAATGTTGACTGTGGTCCAGGTCCACCTGTTTCACGTTTGGATACAACCTAAAGTTTTATACAAATATTGTGGCGCTACAGCTCGAGCTCGAGTTGGTCTTAGCTTTTTAGCTCTTTAGCTTCTACAGCGTGTTATTGTTCTCTCACGCGTAGAGGAGGGACCTACAGTTTAATGAAGACTACGAACGGCGAGATTGAGAAGTTTTGATAGTTATATTCTTTTAACATTGTTTGTGACTCGAAAGTAGCAGAGCCGACTTTGAAAATTGTTGTTTGTGTTGGGAAATGTACCTAGAATGGAATGAGTCAACTTACCCACTACGCCACGGCGGCTACAGTTTTATACCGACTCTAATTGGCGATGCTGTGGCAGCTTTTCTTGACAGTTCTCGTGTTATACACCTAAGACTACTGAAAATGCGAATTTTACATGAAATCCCACAATTATGGGATGTGGGCAACTCTTTACTCTGATATGACCGCCTCTTATATAACTAATGTTATGGTCCGGTCGTCGATCAAGACATGGCGAACTGCCATCAAGTTGGACTGTATATAATATCAAGGATAAACTTTTTTAACATGGATTTCTCGTTTCTTTTTGCGAATCCGAGCTTAAGCTTACATTCGTTGCGTCCAAAGGGGCTTCAATCTCCAGACTTATACACATAAGGATCCCTCATTTGCTGCATGTTCTTTCAAATGAAACAGCTTTCTTCTGAGCACTCTTTGACATTTTAACATTCTGTTTAAATAAAGTCTTACCACAATTGGTCTATGTTGATGACCATCTCCAGTCGGCCACTTGAACCTACCTCTTGACCGATGAAATATGTTGTCGTAAGTGATTCAATCATTTATCTTACTGAAACAGTTACCAGATTCCGCAGTTTTTAAATTATAATGATGCCGTATAGTTTTTGTATAGGCAGTAATGATTGTTAAAATGTTCGTTATAATGCCATTGTACACTCATCCCACGCGATGAAACTGCATTACCTCAAAAGTTTTGCTTTCCAGATGTTTTCGATATATTACATGTAGGAGTTACGTTAAACTCCGTATATTCAAAGGAATGCTAAGCGCAGAATGTGCTATTCGACCGGCAGCCCACGAATACAATAATTCATGACTCATGATTTCTGGATTTTTTGTCCTCCTATTTCAAAAGTTTGTGTTCCGTACCAAGATTGTGCAATTGACTATTTCCGACATCCCCTCTTTCCGTTGGATTTGTGTAATTTCATCCATTAATTTCTTGTCAATCGCAATTGCTCCCTTAGTGTTAGCAATGTCAAAAATTACAATATTCAAGCTTTCGCTCAAATTCCTTTGACAACTAGTTTGGACTTTAGTTCTGCTAAATGTAATACTATATGTAAAACTATATGTTTTCATTTGAACATTTGAAGATGTTTACGGATAAATGTGTCATGTTTAAACCTATAAACCCAATCTTTTCGAACTCTTTGGGGTCGCCTACCCTCGAAAATCTTCAAATATATCAAGCACTGCATTTGTTCAAATGGAAACACTAGTCACTTAAAAGCGCTTCCAATGCATTCCGTTTTTTGAAACAATTGACATGTCTCTTTACTCAAAACACTATTTTTATCCATCAGCTCAATTCTAAGACTTCCCTCAAGATATCCTTAAATAGTATCCCTTTTAAAAGATTATATAAATGTTTTCTTTTTTTGTAAACTATTTACAGCCAATTTCACGTTGCCATCACTTGAGTTCGATTGGTTTGACAAGATTATCTTTACTGATTTGAAGGACGATGAGGCTAAGGACGAAGTGAAACGTTACAACGAAAAGGGTAACAAAGAAGTGGATGCATCCCGAGATAAACGACAACGTCGTGACTACCGTCATCGCGACGAACATCGACGTTATGACGATCGCAGACGCGATGATTTTAGAGGTTCTCGCTGGAAGGGCAATCACAATGATCGACGTGGTGGATCAGGCAATCGATGGGGTCCACCGTCACGAGGCTCATCGGGTCCATGGCGTGATGATCGCGGCTACGGTGGTGGCCGAAATTATGATAATCGCAACAACCGTTATGGCGGCGGTGGCAATGGAGGCTCCCAAAATTGGGCCAATAACAATCGCAATCGTTATGATGATCGATTTGGTCGCTCAGGTGGCAATAGCGGCGGTGGCGGTGGCGGTGGCGGCGGTGGTGGTAGTGGCGGTCGTTATGATTCATACAGTAGCGGATCGAGGGACTACAGAGATCGCGGACGTGATCGTAACGGAGATGGGGGAGATGGTGGAAGCCGTCGCGATAGCAGTTATCGCTCGGGAAATCAGCGGGATTTTCGGTCTGGCCACCGCGACATTCGTACAGAAGATAGTCGCGGTGGCTTTGAGCGATCGAAGTACACTTCGAACGATGATGGATATGAGTATAGTAAGGCAGGAGGAAATGTGGTAAGATAAGATGATGAAGATAAACAAAAAATATTAAAGCTCATAAAATTGTTTCACTTTTCTGGGTTTACAGCACAATAACAGCTCGTCACAGGGTAAATGGGTACAAATGCAGGGAGGTCAGTGGGGCGGCGGCCAACATCAGATGCAACAGCAGCAGCAACAAGCACCACCTCAACAACAACAAGATTATTGGGGCTATGACCAATCACAAGGTATGTCAAAAGTGTTTGAGTTTGAAATTTTTGTTATTAATTTTTTTACGGGTTTTTGTAGCTGGCTATGGTAATCAACAACAATGGCCGGTAAACAGTGCTGATCCTAGACAGCAACAGTGGATGAACTGGTATCAGGTAAGTGTCCAGGAGTTGACTAATGCAAAGTGGGATGTGAATGTTCTGTTCAAAGCTATTATAGGCTTTATGGTGTTCAAAGAAATTACATAGTTTCCATTACGCTTTAGATTATATCATAACGTGCGTAAATCAGATTTCCGTCAAATGGCAAGTGCTAATCGCCCAATCCTTGGTCTGTACGCTGAAGACGTGGCTATTTAGCTAACCAAACTGACTTTATTTGAAACAAAACTAATTAGTAAACGAGTCTATTTACTAATTATGCCGAAATCCAATGTGATTTTTTCACAAAAGACTTGTTCTTTTCCACATATGTAATTGCAGCACCTTTAAATTATACGATGACCAGATAAGAATGAGAGAAAAAGAAATTTATATATAAATAAAATAACAACGGTGTGAGATAAATATTTAATACTGGTTTTATCTTGAAGCTATATGCCATTACGCATGAAACAGCGCTTTACTGAAATGACCGGGTCCACTTCGCTGGCTTCAATGTTTCAAGCGGTCGATCCAATTTTTGATGTCTTAGTCAAATATATACGGTGTTAGTCCGAATGTTGGTCTTAAGATCCTACAAAGTTGTTGGCCTGTTAGTGTAGACTAAGGACTTGAAGTAGGCCCAGAGAAAATAATCGAGTGGTGTCAAGCCACATGATCGCGAGGCCAATTGATCAACACTCGCCCTGATATGACCCTGTCGCTAAAGTTCTCATTCACAACTTTGAGCATTGCGTCGCTCCGTCTTGGAATCACAGGTCGGATATATTGACGTCGAGATCTGCCGACAAAAAATCTGTTAAAATTTCTTTATATCTCTGAGACCATTGTCGGTAACGGGGTGTCCTTCCTCATTTGAAAGGAAATAAGGTCCGATGATGCTGCCTGCCATAAACCGCACCAAAAAGTCAGACTTTGTGGATGCATTGTTGCTTGGTCGAACACTTGTGGATTGTGTTCGCTCCAATAACGGCAATTTAAATTTTTGAGCCAAAAATGGGCCTCGAATGAAAATATGAAGATGATACCTAATTAACAACCTCACGGCGTTGTCTATGGTCGTCCGGCTTCAATTGGTGTCATAATTCGTCAGAACAATCTTATAAACCTGTACGCTTAAATCCAGCCGTAAAACTGGTAGGGTTGACTATGGCGATGCCCAATTCAGCTGATCGGCGTCGAATCGACAGTTCTGGGTCTTCTTCGATACGGGCCGCTATGGTGACTATGCTTTCTTTATTTGGCACCAATCTCTGTCTGGTTGGTGGTTTAAGTACTAAAGAGTGTACTCACGCTCAAACTTTTTCATGGTGCGACGAATTGCCTGTACACTGAAGCCATGATGACAATCGACATCATGACGAAGTTTAGGCTATGTATTTACAACTGAGCAAAAATTTCAATTTTTTTTTTTTTTAAATGTCCGCACTTTCAGCAAGTATGAAACGATTCACGATAAAATGGCAAACCTAACTGAATATTTTGACAACTGAACGTCATTAATAACTTTGACAGCTGCTGAAACATATAATTGGAAAAATTATAATGATATCGGGTCACATTGTACTGCGCTTTCTCACTTTTAAGGTCAGATAGTTGATATTTTGTTGTGGGTGCTTTGCCATACTGATGTATATTACTTTGGAGTAAGGCGGCAGAATTGCTAATCCGCGACTCTTTCAATATTCCGTCCAGTCTTATTTTGACGGGTTAAAATGAACATATCCCCCGAACACACAAAATTCCAAAGACAATGTAAACATAAAAGATACAATTTAACATAATTTCTTCTCTTTCAGAACAACTCACAGTCTCAACAACAACAACAGGGCATAATGCCAAGTAACAACAGTCAACAACAGTATTGGTCACAGTACTCATATGCAAATCAAGGCGGTACCACCGGAATGGGCACTCACTCCACCTCGGATGGGTCTTCAAAAAAATAAAACATACTACGCTCTAAGAAAACATAAACAAAAACAAACAAGAAAAGAAAAACACATGCACATTGTTGTCAACCAAAATCTTGTACGAAATGCATTTTCGTTGTATTCTCAACAATAAACATACATACACATACAAAAGAAGAAAACAAAATATTACAAATAAACAAACAAACAAAAAGTTAAGTTTTATTTGTCATCAACAAAAACAAACAAGAAAGTAACGATCAATATACACAATTCTAATTTTGTGATTGCTGATTTTTAGAAAGCACTTGAGAAGAAACGTATTTTTTAATAAATTCAAACAATATACTCGTACTTGCTCTCCTCGCCTTCACTCTCGTCAATGGTTCGTTCATTCATTCAAATAATCCCTTTCTCGTCTTTCACCCTCTTTCTTTTGTATGCCTCAAAATCAGGCAGAACACACGTAATGCAAGTAAATAGATGAAATTGATATAAAGTACAAGTATTTCTAAATGCAAACAGAAATGCAATTAATGTTAATGTATTAGTATACAGAAAAAAATAAAAGAAAATATATCTTTGATTGGTAAAGGATGAAACATGTATTTACGTTAGATGATTGTGTTGTGTTTCTAAGAATATCATGTCACCTCTGTCTGTTATTTCATTTAATTTATTCATTTGTTTTTTGTACATTTTTGGATCGTTAGATCGTGAGGATGTGTAATAATTGATTTTATTTTTCTTAAAGTACACAAGAGAAATTTTAAAATTTACTACTTTAACGATAGCATAAGTCCACAGAGGGAGAGATAGCAGATGCAGAGACGCATTTAGAAATTTACAAGGTGTTTAATCAAAACCCAAACACATTGAGTTCTTTTTAGTGCATATGTTTCATGATTTTGATGAAATCGTAGAATATTCTTTGTCCACTACAAAATACAAATAAAATATAGTGAACCTATATAAACATTGGCTTTTATTTACAAACTTTTTTACTCAAACTTTTATGATTTGGATGGCATTTGGGTTTGCAATGACAGTTAGCAAGAAAGAACATGATTTTTATATATTTGACCCCTATTGCGGTTGTCGATTGACGAATCGACACTGCTCCACTATTCTCGATGACCGAACCTTTGAAAGAGCCAACATTGACTCGGATAATTTCCTTGTAGCCAAGGTCAGAACACATATCGATAGAAGAATGGAGTAGAGTAAGACGTCGGAAAGCTACAATCTTAATTGATTTCAAACCTGCTAGGCGGAAAAATTTAAGTGCAGACCAACTGTCTCGAATATGCCAGGTTTTAAAACATCGCCAAAAAAAAAGAACATGGACAACAAGTGCAGCCATGCACGTATAAGGCGACGTTTGAAAAATAAGAGCGGTTCCTAAGCTCTACGAACTTAAAAGAAGGGAAGAGCACCGGCTTTTCAAAAGAAGAAAGGGAACGAGAAGTGCGTTATCGAGGAAGTGGAGTATTCTCGCTCCTCCATCAAGATCAGTAATGAACTCACCGAGAGCTTCAATGTCAAAAAAGGACTCAACATCGTCGCTTCCAAAAGTCCGTACAATTGCTTTCATATGCAGACGACATTGGTGTGATTGGTCGAACATAGCGAGTCGTCAATGAAGAGTTTGCTGGCGTTGAATCGGAGGCGAACAAAATGGGTTTAGCCGTGAATAAGAGCAAAACAAAGTATATGCTGTTTTCAAGGAAGGACGTACAACATGGAATATTTGACCACAAAGTTATCATAAGCAGATATACTTTTGAGGTAGTGAAGGACTTTGTCCACCTCGACACCCAAGTACACCACAGTACGAATACAATCAAAATCGAGATTAAAAGCAGAATAATTCTTGTCAATCGCTGCTTCTTTGGGCTCAAGAGGCATTAGAAAGAGCCGTCTCTCGAAGGACCAAGCTTTCTTTATATAGCACATTGATCATCTCTGCTCTGCTCTATACTTGAACAATCTCAACAGGAAATTAAGAAGTCCTTGGTCTTTGCGACAGAAAAGTTTTGCGTTCGTTTTGGTCCTGTTTGCGTTGTGGGCTGAGAAGATTCAACCACCAAACCACAAATGTACAGCGATATGAGTCTACCCAGGCGTCTATGGAGTCAACACTTGGGATGGCTACGCCACGTAGTGCGCATGGACAACTACCTTAGCAGCTTAGCAGGAATACTTTGGGCAACCTAATAGGAGGAAAATCCTCACAGAACATTGGGCAATGGGAAGACACGCCGCGAGACTAGGCCTGCCATACAACGACTTCTGCAACAGATGTATGCATGAAGAGGAGAAAACACCCTCGCACTTTCTGTGCAACTATCCTGCAATCGCCTCCACAAGGAAAGAAACCTTAGGAGCTTTTTACATAAATGAATTAACGGACAGATCAGAAATAAATGTCAAGAAAAAAAGGTTTCAAAAGTAGCGGTTGGAATCCGGCTTAGTGGTATCACAATGGATTCTCTGTGTCTAAGTGAATCTTTCACCTGTGAGGGAAGCCACCTTACCTACCTACCTACCATGGATGATGACGACTTTTCACATTTGTCATCCCAAGTTTGGACACAAAAATAGTAAAAACAAACACAAAGCGATTTAAAAAAAAATATTTGTCATTGTTTACATTATCGAACAATTTTCTTTAAACATTTCATTCGTTTTCCTTGGCAGCTTTTTCCTTTTTCTGCTTTTCTAGACGCTCCAACTGCTCCAGAGTAAGCAAGGATATCCCGAGTTGATCTTCTCTCGTGAATGGCTGTGCCATCTGCCTTAACCACCGCCTTGCCAAGTGCATAGCTTCTTCTGTACTCAGATTGCAGTAACTATCAATCAAATACTCTTGGATCCATTTTGGAAGACGACTTCGCTTTTCCTGTCGGGAAAATCGCTTATCCGCGAATATCATTATTCCATAGTCAGTTTTGCCACGCAGTACACGTCCCACGCACTGTGCCGCATGACGCATGGCATCAAATGTCAGAAAATCGTTTTCGTTTATTTGAAATTGATCTCGGAGGTACTGAAGACGTGCTTTAAGGATCTTCGATTGAGTGTAGACGTAGGGAATACCGAACATGAGCACAGCTCTGCCGTATTGATGATCGAAATCCACGCCCTCAGATACTTTACCTCGTGTGACTGCAAGAAGCACTGCTCCACGACCACAATCGCAAGCCTAAAAGGGAATGGAATATTTTATTTACTCACAAAGGAGCATCATTTTCAATGTACACTTACTTTGACATAGTTCATCAACGCATAGCTTGTTTCAGCGTTGTCCTGAGTTTCGATGAAAAGCAATTTGTATCGGAGGAGAGTGTCTACGATACCCTGATCGTACCAGGACGCAACCACTGACTCCAAATAGAGGTAGGAAGTGAAGAAACACACAACTCCGTCTGGAACGATTTTTGCTGTCTCCACAAGAAGTTGACCATAGTTTCGTATGACAGCCGTGTCCTCCCTTGTTTCAAACTTCGATGATATCGCCACTTGATCGTTGCCTTTGGACACAATCTAGATGCAAATGGAATTTATTGATTTCTCGAAAGCTATACAAGTAAAACTGAGCTTACCATTGGCAGTAAACAGGGTCTAGCCAGGGTCATTGTAAATGAACTTAGTATAACTGGATCGAAATCTAGGATCTTCGGGTACATATCCATTGGAGACAGAGTACCAGATGTGATGACAACACTTTGAAATCTCGAAAAGATGGGAGCCATCGCTATTGACGAGTCCAAGCAGCTGAAGTGAAGAATAGGATTCGCAACCGTAGGGGTTTTATCATCAAAAGGTTCAATGATGATGGTGAAGCCCCTAGTGTAGGTTGAAACTAGTGTGGCAAAGTGAGTTATCTGCAAATAAAATGCCATTACTTGTGGTTATCTACTTGTGGGAAGAAAGTGATACGTACCACTACGAGGCCCCCATACTCAGTCATGTCGGTGATTTCCAATGTTCTCAGGAGACTCGCCAGTCGTTCAGCACAAAATCGAAGAGGCTTACGATCAGCGCAGATTTTTGAGGCAACGTCTTTGAGAAAACTCGCTGGAGATTCTTGTACAACACTGTGTACACGAAGACGAGTTTTGATGTATTCAACGAACCGACGAAGGAAGCTGATAAAGTGATCAGCATGGCGAATGTTTCCGGGTACAACTTCTAAAAAGATGAAGCAAGAAAATTAATGTGAAAATGCCTCAACACTGACTGCAGTGAAAGGAGATAAATATCTAGGGGTAATCCTAGACAGCAAACTCATCCGGGAAAAACACACAGAAAAGATAACCAGGAAAGCGACGCGTGTTTTAATGATTTGTCGAAGCTTGGCGGGCAAATCGTTTGAATACAGTCCAAGCATCCTAAGATGGATGTACATGGCTGTTGTTAGACCTACAATCACCTACGTTGCAATAGGTCTGCCCAACTATAATACTTTTACATAGCTAGCTCTGTTTTCTTTAGAACATTAGTTCAAATGAGCGAACTGTGATCAAGTAAGCTGCCATTAGATAGTCTACGCCCGTTAGTCTCACATCTTTACATAAATTGTAGCTTCTACATACCCTTTAATACGTCAGCAGGTAGTAGGGGATTAGCTAAAACAACATCCGTGTCACGTCGCTCACTCTCATCTTGTAGGCCTTGTACCATCCGTTGGTATTCAAAGGCCAAACGATTCGTGTCTTCATCACGTATACTGTAAGTGAACTCATCAAAAATCAATCATTCTTGGTGGTCGCTATATTTTCCTTACTCGTGAACCAATTTCTGAAGAGAATTTATGGCGTTTGTGCTTCGCTCCACCACTCTGCGGTTTATCTTGACACTCATGGAGTCTATGCAAACATTATCGATGTTGTGAGCCTCATCAAACACTATCACCGACTCTTTGGTCAGCTCTTTGGAAACAACTTCTGCGATCTTAGGATCCAGCAAGTAGTGGTAACTGTAGACGACAATGTTCGCGTAAACAATCTGAAAATAGAACACGGAAATCGTTACGTCTTCGATGTACGATTTTTCATTACCTACAGCGTGTCGAGCTGTGAAGTATGGACACCAGTTTCTGTCCCTTCCATATTCCTTTAGGTCATCCAGTCCATAGACACCTTCGGGAAGGGTAGACTCTTTACCTTCGATACTAAATCCCTCATAGTATTGACCTGAAACTCAACTTTAATACGCATAAACCACCCAAGGGATTGTTGAATGTCTTACAAATTGGGGTACTCGGATCCACTTCAGCCTTCTCTCGAACATAGCTTGCAGTCAACCCGTAGCACATACCGTCGACAGACTTTCCCTCGTGTTGCTTGCTTACTTCTGGATGGACACACATATTCTTTCTTGAACTCAGGACCAAACCTGTGATTTTCGGTGGAACTGGAGCATGCTTGTGGTAGTAATTAATCAAACTTTTTAGTTCGGCTATGACTTTTTCTATCTCAGGCACTGTACGTGAGCAATAAATGAGCTTGCGTACGACGTCAGGATTTGCCTGCATGTATGCGACAATGAGAGAAAGCAATGTAGCAGTTTTGCCTGTCCCGGAAGGCATTTCCAATAGACAGTGACCTTTGGCATCTAGAGCGCGCTTTAATTCCAGCATATACGAGTACTGTTCTGGGTAAATGTACTCATAAGGAAAGTAAACCTCCAGACCATCAACATTGAGTCTGAAATCGAGAAATTAAAGGTTTAGAGCGAAATCTTTGCTGTTTGTTGATAATCTTACTTCATGGTGAATTCAAAGACCAAAACGCATTCCAAAACAAAAATTCAATGTGTAACTAGTAGCACTGTGTTTTGAAATTCTTCTACAGCTGGAATTACTCTATGGTTTGTCAATAAATACAATATTAAGGGGAGTATAATGAAACACAATCTTGCAGCCGGCTTTTGTTTGATAACGAAAACTTCAAAATTGTGAAACAACGCAAATGTCAGCGACGAAGAAGTGTCAAATATTGTAGGGATTCCAATTGCATGCTTTTTCCTCACCCAACTTTTACTGCATACTCTTAGGATGTCAAACATTTTTAACAGATATGTTATGAGGACATTAAAAAAGTAATACTGGCGGAACCGGATATACTCCCAAAATGTTATGGCTTCTTCTAAATAAAAAAAATACTGGTAGTTTTGTTCCAAAAGGGCATAAAATAAAAAATTGATTTTAGTACATGATTGTACAGTAGCGAATAACGCAGTATTTGTTCCAACTCTCACCTATGGTCATGAAATTTGGGTAATGACCGAAAGAATAAGATCGCGAATACAAGCTCCCGAGATGAGATTTCTTCGTGCTGTTATGGGAATTACTCGCCGTAATAGGGTGGAGGAACTCAATGTTGGGCAGTTGCTTCTTCGAACGGAAAGGGTTGTCCTTCGATGGTTTCCTCACGTGACACGAATGGCTCCTTCATCATGACTTCCGAGGCGTGCCTTGAATGCAATTCCTTCAGACCGCTTGGCAGACCCAGGATGAGATGGTTGGACCAAGTCCAAACACTCGCCTGGTTGCGCTTGGGCATAGCTCCTGATGAGTTAGAGTCGATGACGTGCATTGCCCCCGCGACCCCTTTAGTGGAACAAGCGGGCCATGAGGTGAGATGGGATTGTACAGTAGTCTGATCTTGAATAAATGTTGATGGAATCAGCAAAATAGGAAGAAAACAAAATTAACTTTAGAAAGGCTGTTCCACTTTCTCTAAGAGAATATTATTTGAAAGACGGATCTTTGTAAATAGACACCTTCATAATATTCTCAGGATATTTCCACCGAAGTGTATCTCAAATGGAAGGATATTGGGTCACGAACCAATCGGCAACAGAATAAAACGAAGAAGTAGTAATTAGCACATTTTAAGCTACGCAGAAAATTCAACTGCAAAATATTACATGTGAGCTTGTGAAACAAAGCAGCAGAAGACGTCCACGATTGATGTGTTCCACTTCTTCAAGTGAAGAAGAACCTCAACCACATTTTCGAAACTGGAGACAGCTGGCAAAGGATATAACTGGCCGTATAGACTTGCTAGATAATGCCCAGGTCCATTTCGGATGCGATGCAAAGAAGAAAATCGTTCTATCCATCAGAACTAGGCAACCACTACATAGCCAGGAGGGTGTTCAGTGGAATCCCACAAGAAGGAGTACTCTCACATCTTTTATGGATATTAGTGGTTGACGAAAATCTCAAGGAACTTACTTATGTCGGATGCAAGCCAATCGCACATGCAGACAACAAAGCCCTAGTCGTAACAAATTTCCCAAATCCTATCTGCGACCGAAATCTCATAGGCGAAAAAGATGGTCAAAGTTGTAATGCAAAAGGGTAACTTCACAGGGTATTAGTGTAATAAACAAGCATTTTAGTTCTTCATTTAAATATTTTGAAAAAAAATTACAATGTATCTATTTTTTATGATCACACAATTATGTGCTAACACAATTGTAGATCTTTTCTGCAATCCTTTGTGAATGCCTGAAACCTTTCGTCACCAATTTGATAGGTCTATATCTGTGTAGTGTGGTTTCAGGCCAAGGAGGTCCTGGAGAAGACCCAAGACATGCTAATGGACACACACCACCTATTCGTCGATTTCAAGGCCGCATATGACAGCGTGTATAGAGGCGTGCCATTATATATACTCGTATACATATATACATACAGTGCCACGTCTACTCTTGACATCCCTGCTAAACTCGTCAGACTGAGCAGGATGACGATGGAGAACTCTCGCTGCTCTATCAAGTTCGGTAACGAACTCACCGAGACCTTCAATGTCAAAAAAGGCTTTAGACAAGGCGACGCGCTGTCATGTGATTTCTTTAACATCGTTCTTGAGAAGATCGTGCAAAACTCACTGGCCAACACAAGAGGCATGATCTTCCAAAAGTCTGTTCAACTGCTAGCTTACGCGGATGACATTGACGTGATTGGGCGAACACAGCGAGCCGTCAATGATGCGTTTGCTGGCATTGAAACGGAGCGGCTAAAATGGGTCTGGCGGTAAACGAGGGCAAAACCAAGTATATGCTGTCATCGAGAAAGGACGCACAACATCGACGACTTGGCCAGAACGTCACCATAGGCAGCTATAACTTTGAGGTAGTTAAGGACTTCGTCTACCTTGGCTCCGCAGTAAACAGTACAAACAACATCAGATACGCAGAATAACTCTTGCCAACCGCTGTTTTTTTGGGCTCAAAAGACAATTGAGTAGTAGAGCCCTCTCTCGGAAGACCAAGCTGACTCTACACAAGACCTTGATCATCCCAGTCCTGCTGTACGGCGCAGAGGCATTGACAATATCCCAAGCTGATGAACAGTCTCTTGGTCTTTTCGAGAGAAAAGTTCTGCGCGCGGTCTTTGGTCCTGTTTGCGTTGATGGCATTTGGAGGAGAAGGTTCAACCACGAACTGTATGGCCTGTACAGCGACATGAGTCTAGCCAGGCGTCTACGGATCCAACGCCTAAGATGGCTAGGCCATGTAGAGCGTATGGACAACTTAGTTCAGGCCCGAAGAGTCTTCGACTCTGAGCCTGTGGGACAACGCAACAGAGGACATCAACGTACAAGGTGGCGCACACAAGTCGAGGGGGACCTCGGCCGGCTTGGTATGCGAAACTGGAGACAGCTGGCAAAAGATCGTACTGGCTGGAGAGGCATGTTGAGTGAGGCCCAGGTCCACCTCGGACTGTAGCGCCCTAAGAAGAAGAAGAAGTGGATTCTGCCTTCCCCAATTTTGCTTGTAAACGGCACCAAAGAGTGTGAAATGGGTCTCATCGTTCATCAAAATTTACTTCCAGCAATCAGGTTTATTGTCAACCATTCGAGCTACTGTTTAGCGTTTGGCTGTGTTCTAAGTCCACCTCGGACTGTAGCGTCAACATTATTATTATTATATTATTATAATTCGTTGTCCTAGTGTTAAAAATTCTTGCCGCCTCGTATTTATAATATTATGAAGCCAATTCTCCGAATATCGCTAACCTGATCATATTTATTAAAATTTGTTCAAAAAAGAAAGTTTTAAACTCAAACATGTTGTGACTGACGTTTAAATTAAACCCAAAAAGTTTTGACATGTTCTATGGTATGCTAATAGCCGCCATTTTTCTGGTATCAGTCTTTAAAATAGGAGCATTGAAGATAATCAAGAATTGAATTCAAATCTTTGACAAATATTTTTAAGCCATCTTCATTTTTGAACGCGAATATTCATAGTACCGGTATGACAAGCTCACTGAACGTCGGCTCCATACATTTTGACAGTTTTAACCTGAAAACCCAACAAACACCCAACACCACTCCGAGTTCGTTCTTTTTCACCTCCTTGGTCTACAGAAAAAAAAACCTTCAAAGGGAATAAATACATTTTCTTAACGCATGCGTCTTTTCGTTTGGGAAAAAAAGGAAATAATCGAAAAGAAAGAAATACAAAAACTTCCCTTGTTGATGTCATATTATACACATACATGATTAAGTTTTTCAATCGCGGGCCTAAAGACAATTCCTAAATACCGATAAATTAGGAAAAAAAATACAAAATAAAATAAATATCTCCTAGTGCGCGAATTAAGGATACAGTTTTTTTGAAGAACCATTTCAGGTGATATTTTTAAAGTTGAATTTAAGTTGAGATAGTTTATTTACATGCATTATGTATCTGCACAAAAAATCATTGGCATTCCCTTACAAACTGGGGAATGGCGATGGTGGCTGTATCTACGACACAACAAGAAAAAAACAAATATCCTTAATTTTCTTTTGTTTCAGTCTTCCTCTTAAAGAACTTTATACATATATTTGTGTGAAGTTGCTGCCCACTGAGGCATTCTCAAGACGGATTTTCATTTGTCCACTCATAAAGACACGGATTAATCATATATTCGTTTTTTTTCTTCGTTTTTTTGTTGTTCGCGTTTTCTATTGGAATAGTAGTTGAGATACATTCATACACAACACATGTACGTAAATGAACTCCATCTCACGGGTTAAACTAAAGGTATTATAAAATCAATGCGATGGCCCTATGAAAATGGGAATATGTACTTAGTTCTTTATTTTTTTTCGAGTGACTAACACTGGTTTTGTTGAGGAAACTCGTGCAGTGAAGTTCGGTTGAAAAGAATTAAAATCGAAAAAAAAAAAGAAAAGAAAATGATTTTGGATGAAACAAAAATAAAGTTAGTGTTTGCATTCGATGAAATTATTGATTTTATCAAATTTTCAATTGAATTCGTATAAATTTTCCGCTAATAAGATTCGATTTGTGAATTTTGAAATTTTCTAAAACAGGCAAAAGGTCATCTTCTAATTGGATCTCTGATTGGATTGAGCGTAGAATAAGCTTTTTGAAAATTTGCTCAAAATTATATTACGCTTTCCATTTATATATGTATATTTGTATGAGAATTTTATTTTTATTCTTGCGATGTGCAAGAGAATGTTAAAAATTAAAACAAAGGAGTACCCCTTGACACGGTAATTAGTGAGTGCGTTCGTGTGTGCAAAGGATATAAAGGGGTACTACGCACTTTACGCTTTTATTTGATTTTTTATTCCTCCTGTCTCCTCATATATGTGTCATGATGAGTTACTTTTTTTTTGCATTCCTTTGATCTGCATCTTTAAATGCATCGAAGCTACTGTTGAATCATTCTAAAAGTTTGCTGTTTGAATCAATTGAAAAAAAAGAAGGGAATGGTTCCTTGGAAATTTTTCGCTTTGTAACTCTGTTTAGTTGGTTTGTCGTACGGTTTCTTTCTGAATTTTCTATGTTAAGCATCGACATTCATTTCTTTTGGAATGAGGTTAAACATAGAACTCATTTTTTTTTCGTTTTCCTCCTAATGGGTGCTTGAGTTGTGAAGAGTCTTTGAACTCAAAATACACAGCCTTTCAGAATTGCTGATTCCAGAAACACTGCACGTTTAGTTGACTCAGATGTCCACTTTAATCGTGGTTACTTGACCTATTAGTTTTCTTGGGTGGGTTCTCGCACATCTTCAGCGGGTTGAGAGGATGCAACACTTGAATGGAGGAGTGTTGATTCATATGAAGTATTTTTCTGATTCTTCTGATTTGAGATGACGAAATATTCTTTCTGATTTCGACACTTCAATGTCCTTAAGTTCAAAATACACCGGGCTGATGGGGTTTGGTTAGTCTGAATACTCAGGCAATAAAATCGTTTGTCGGTGTTTCCTTTTGTATCTATCTGTGTTCTTACATACCTATGTATAGCATGTTATCGATGAGTCAGTGCATGAAGTTGTGTTTGTTGCCTTTAAATTTTCACGGTCACGTAAATGCATCTTGGCTGCTTGTTGGTCATTTGATTTTTTCATCATATACATAGATATCTATTTATTATCATTTAGATAAATTGTTTCTTTGTTTTTTATTATGTTTCAACCGCAATTAACCATCTGATGGGACATTTTATTTCAGTTTGGATGGCACTTCAGATACATAGATCTGCTTCGTACACCGTCATTCTCTGTCAGTTGCAAAGATTTTCCCGTCTTTAATGTCATCTCCATATGCTCACCATGCTCCAGTGATTTTATACTTGGTTTGTCATTATATGTTCGCCCTTCAAATTTCCCCCCATTCAGAGTAAATTCAAATGTGAATCACGATAAAAAGATTTAAGAAAATATTTTTTTTTATCTGAAAAATGCAAACAGTATTTTTTATCTTAGAGGTTCAGACTTAAATTTAAGATTGCAATGTGGTCGAATTTGGAGTACTCTAGAATCTCGAAAACATGAACGATTCTATTATATGAACAGTTTAGAAAGATTAATGATTTCCTTTCCATCTTTCTTCTGGACGACAGTCTACTATAGAGCAGTTTTTTTTTCAAGAAAAAGTCCAAATGAATCTTCTTTTGACCTCTTATTTTTAATGTTGCTTGTTTTTTTTTAAATAAAATAATTTTTTTTTTTGAAATCTGCAATGTTTTTATGTACGGCTATATATACGTTCTTCTTTAACTAAATTTCAATGCCTGTAAAGATGAAGAATTCGAAAAGATGAATGGGACCTGTGTTATATCTGTTCAACCTTCATTACTTCTGTGATTTATCCTCCAACAAAATTTCAAGAAAGAAGAAGTTCCACTGAACTCTCTGAAAAAAGAGTAGAAAGCGTCTGGAATGAATTTTTTAAATGTTCGGAATTTTTACGAAGTTCAATATCACGAACAAAAAATTGGAAAGGCTTTACACACATATTTTCGCCAGCGAATCAGCTTTCCGTAAACCTTCAAGCAAATACCAATTTTTGTTGGGTAAAAATTTATGTTAGATTTTGGCAGGAGCCTGCATGTATTTTTGCTTTGCGTCAAAATTGCAAATGAATGTGCAATAGACACTAGAAGAGAGCTAAGTTTTAAATTAAAAATCGTTTGAATTGGAATTAAGTGATCCTTGTCTCTATATGTTTGATCTGCCTCTTCGGATTTCTAAGGCACATTTTTCGGATCTTACAGAAAGCTCTGTCCTGGCTCAATTGGAATGTTATATCTGCTTGTGATATTTTCATTTTTACGTATAGCCAGGCAGACATCAGAGCACTGGAAATAGTGTCTCAAAACTTCAAAGTTACAAAAAACTGTTGCTTTAGACAAGATGGCCAAACAGTTTTGCCTGTGTTGGGTACCAGATCATGGAGACATTCCCGGAAACTGCAATTCGCCAGGTTCATAACCACCCTCAAAGCGAAATACAGCAACAAAACTGTAGGTACGAGAGGACATAATAAGAAAAATAAAAAAAAACAAACAATAGATGGTGTGTGTTGAGCTAGATTCAAAACGATCTTAGAATTTGATCTCCCTCAATAGATTAAAAATTAGCATAATTGTCGGTGTCATCATTGGACACTGTTTCATAGGTGAATATGCTAGAAGATTTCTGCAGAAGCTGCTTAAAATAGGAAGAAGTAGAGACCATTCCACATCTTCTCTGTACCAATTTGTACCTTTCTTCAAATAAATCAATAAATAGGTAGGAAGGTAAGTTGGTTGCTTTCTGCACTCAGTAGGGTTCACTTATAAGGCTCATTGTGTTATCTATTGTCTAGTGACGGCTAGTTGACTACTCTTGAAACCATTTTTGACACATCTAATTCGATGTGTCAATTCTTTAAGGAATTCATTCACAACTCGTTTCTTTTTAAATTGCTTTAGCACGCGGTTGCTGCAGAGGTGTGAAATCGTTTATTCCTCTTCCATAGCCATGCACCACAAGTCCACCTCGGACTGTAGCCCAATCATTATTATTATTATTATTAAGTCGCATTTAAGTACTCATTTTGTCTAACTCGTTATCTTCCCTTCCCTTCATTATTACCACAAATCTAACACAATGACAGAGTCTTACAATTTTCTACAAATTATTCGCTTGAAATGCCTTATGCTTTGATATCTACCTTCGTTCTTTCAACATTTTCTTTTTCCTACGTGAGTTTCAATCTAGACTCACTGGTTTTTTATTCCAGCAAATATTTCACAGTCGAAACCCTCTAAGTCGAACCTCCTCTTAGTCTAATTTCTCTCTAGCTCGTATTTTTCAACCCTAATTTTTGCCTTATCTTTAGTATTCCATAGAAAAGTTATCCTCTAAGTCGAAATCCCCCTAACTCGAATTTTGATCTCCTGTGAAACTGATCCGACTCTCTCAAAAGATTCGACTGCATTCGCATTTCTGATGCTGTTATGATTGCAAATTGTTTTTTTTTTTCGAAATTATTGGTGAAAACTGTGGCTTATTTTTCAATGCCATGTCTACACCAAAATCCGGGATTTAGCGAAAAAAAATGTAAATTTAAATCAAGGTGTTTTCAACGTGGGAGCACCGCTTTTTGGTATCTTTCTGTTTTTGTTTTATTGTCTACAAGCAAAGGAATTAAAAATTAGGCTCATTATTTTGATTTCATTTGAAGTTTGAAACTTTTGACAAAATTAAATTTTTTCTTTTTCAACACAAAAATTGCGTTCGCTGACATAAAAAAGGTTTTTTTGATTCGTGTCGCATAAGAATTTAAGTGAGATTAATTGTACATTTTGAATTTAAAAAATGATGAAATTATGATTTTGGTTTGGTTAATTCACGGGACTAATCGAGATTTAGGTGCTAAAGGCACTCGGTTCGATTCGGAACACGCCAATTGTAAATGCTCAGAGAGTAAATCCGTTAAGAAAGCTTCTCAATTTCTCTGTTCAAAGTCGACATTCTCCTCCACGCGTGAGAACAATAGCACAACAAGAGTGGTTACTGGAAAAGCTAGGCTCCAAGAACTGAAGCGCCATACAAAGAAGAAAAATAGCGTAAATATTTTTTCGTTATTTAAGTCGAAACTGTTATGAATGAAATTCTTTATTTAGAATTTTAATTTCAATTTCCCACCAGAAAGAAAAACGCAACTCCAATTAATATAAGAGTCACTCCCAAGAAAGTGCTTTAGAACGTCACTGATTAAATGACCAAGGTCACAAGGTCCTTAGTGACTTAACATTATTTATGAAAACTCTGATTTAACAATGCCCAAAATTTATATGAATTTACCATCGAAATTCCTTTTACAATGCTGCGTGTGTTATGAAAAATTATATGACCAGCTTAATCGACCGTTTGAGGACTGATTCAATTGCAAATGACTCAACGTTTCAAAAAATCAAAGTTTATGTGTTTCTTGGCCCCAAGACGTCATCGGGGATTTTTTCAAAAACAAACCTTGAAGTCACCCTGCTGTCAACGACAATGACATTGGAATGGTTTCGATCTAGATTGACTCACGTTGATATAAACAATGTGTCCTTTCAACAAGTCAGTGCAGTCACACACTACTCGTCAGACAATCGGTTTATTGCAACAACATTTTATGGACGAGCTATTTCAAGAAATTGTAATGTCTATTGGGCGCCATGGCCATGCGATCTCACACTGCTAAAGTCTGGTCTAGGCAAAAAAAAAAACCATTAATGATTCACAACCTTAAACAGAAAATCCAACACACCATTGTTAATTTATCACGCGATATGTGTGAACAAGTACTCGGAAAGTGTGTATCAAAAATGCATTTGAATGACTAAAGCTGAAAAAATGCAAATGTTTTTATTTTTAAACTAAGTGAAAGTTTTAAATTAATTATTTTTATCTACACAATCATCAAATCAAGCCACTGCATCTAATTTGAGGCAAAGTTCGGATCAATCTCCCGGATTGTTGTTGAACTTGATTCAATCACCTCATCCTAGATGTGCTTAGAAGTGACATTCAAGACACATCAAGTACGACTTGCTTATACCAGATATAGGAAACTCCTTTAAAATACCTAACATTGCTCCTCTTAACTTATTCAGTCCTTTTTTCAAATCATTGGAAGTCATTGGAAAAGATACCTGGTTTGACAATAACTTCCTCATTCCACGGGATTTTTTACAATTACCCATCTTTCACATTTGGCGGATAGAGCAAAATCGTTTTTGGCAGAAGCAATTCGAACACTATATTCGAGTATCATAGAAAGTTCACAAGCATTTTCCTCTTTACTTGATATGAGCATTTATTTCGGTTATCAATTCGATTATCAATCTATGGAAAGACAAAGCTAATCTTTTCACCTTTTTTCCGAGTATTCAGAACGCCATCTTCTTCGAAACCGAACAATTTTAAACGACATTACCACAAAGTAACGGGGTATCAATTTTCTTATTCTTCAGAAGGTTCTTCAGGCCTGAGCTGAGTTGTTCATACCATATACAATGTGACTAGATAAGAACAACAGGAAATTAAATTTAAATAAAACAACAACATATAAAATTGATTCTAGCGTTAATTTGAGGCAACATTCATGCCATTATGTACAAATCATTCAAATGTCCGCCTCGGTTTCGCTGGCAATGCTTCAATTTAGTATGCGCAGCGTTATTCTGGGAATAGGATCTCGAATGTTGGCCCCCGAGAAAATAATCGAATGGGGTCAAGTCGCATGATCACGGCGGCCAGTTGTTGAACGCCAAATCATATCGCCAAATTTCTCCTTGTTGGTTAACACCGTTCTATATCGGGGACCATAGACCTGTTACCGTCCATGGTCCAAGGTATAGATGTATAGGTATCCTTCCTCATTTCGAAAGAAATAAGGTCGGTTAATGCCGCTATGCCATAAACCGCATCAAGCAGTCAATTTTTGTTATTGCATTGATCATTCGGCTTCGCAATCTTCTACTGATATAAGCCGAATCTATATTTCTGGGTCTTCTTCGATCCTGGCCGCTCTGGCGACTATGTTTTCTTCATTTGCACCAATCTCTGTCTGGTTGGGGGCTTAAGGTAGCCCTAAACGGCGAACATGCTCGTTTGCGTTATCCCCTACATGCCGAATAGACTTGCCGAACATTCATTTCGTGTTGCTTCTTCAAACCGTCAACATGTGTGATAGGGAAGAGCAAGTGGTGAATTCCTTGATAAAATCGTGGCTGACTGTTGACATTGCGCTTAATCAGCGATATGTACTCGGCGACATTCACAGCAAAAATGAGGTTTGCTGGCCCTACACGGCGAACATCAAAGGCAACGAACACGGCAAAATAGAAATTTTTCGCCAACAGCGAGCGGCTCGCGTTTAGGGATACCTTTACTGAATATTTTGACAACTGGATCTTATTGGTAACTTTGAGAGCTACTGAAACATAACAATGGGTAAAACGCCATTCTGGTCATCCTTTACATGATCTAATGTTGGCTCTGTAAACTCCTGGCTTGGCTCATGTCACTGTACGCAAACATGACCAAAGATTTACACGCGCCGTGGAGTAGGACTGGGATGGCGATACTGAGTCATACTGACTACATTATCCCAAAGCTAAATTTCAATAAAAACTATAGGGCATACATCTCAACTAGAACTGAGCGGAAAAGCGATAGAGTCATCCAAACCCATGGCATAGCCATCTTCACAGACGGTTCGAAGATGGACTCTGGTGTTGGCGCTGGAATCTTATCCGAAGCCCTCAAGATATCAAAGTCAAAGTGGTTCAAAGTGGTTTTAAAAAAAATTTAGGCAAATCTGAGTGAATACACACTCCTTTTCACCCCCTTCTCACAAATTAGGTATTCCATAGGATGTGGTATTAAAACGGCGCTTTCATGGCGCTAATTGGGTGCGATAAACAGGATCTGTATGTCCACCGCCACTTTTACCTACCTATCTAGGAGCTAGGACTGGGATGATCAATGTGTTATAAAAAGCCAGCATCTTTCGAGAGAAGGATCTGTTACTCATTTGCCTCTTGAGTTCAAAGAAACCGCTATTAACAATAGTTATTCTGCGTTTAATCTCGGTACTGATCTTATTCGTGCTGTTTCCCTCAGAGTCGAGATAGACAATCGGTGTTTGATTTCCGTATTCATGTTGCATTCATGCTTACAGCGGATAGATTAAGTTTTTTACTTCCTCAAAGCTATTGCTGTCCATTGTCACATTCCGATCAAGTCGTCTGTGGGTTCTTCAAAGACAACCGTTTTAGCTGCTTTTGTTTTAATGCAAGCAAACGCGTCGCTTCGCTGTGTACACAATGAATTTATAAATAAAACGAACGTCATGTTACACCGCCAACTTATCCTGTTCGCTAGAGTATAGCAATAGATCTATGTTTCATTTTATCAGACTTTCTGGGAATGATAAGTGACTTGCTTTTGATACATCGAGACTTGTCAATATACCTCTCATTATCATTGAAAGTCTTAGACTTAACGAGCATTTTCTGTATGCAGCTGACAAGCCAAATAGTCAAACTTTGTATTCTTATAGCATGTTCTGCGTAGTTCTCATGTTTTCATCGCTGTCTTCTGATTTGATCAAATTTTAGCTTAATTGATAATAAATTATTACCTTTCTTTCTCGTGTTTGTTTAAATTGGATGTGTGCGCTAAACTATTATAAATTCGCGCAATTAACGCTGCTTACTCGTACACAACTTCGAACTTTTAATTAAATATTTCTGTCGTGTAAAATCTAACTTGCATCATAAGAATTTTTTTTTGAGTTCAAATGTTCATTATATTGCTTTCTATGAGATAAATGGAACAACTAAACTAATTCAATTTGAATATCTTCAATTTAGATCGTTCATTTTAAATTATGAAAACCCTAAAGTACGCATGAGGCAACAGAACATGGACCGAAACCCAGACATTTATGGCGAGACGATAAGTGATCTACAACCATACGTCGGTGTCAAAGGAACCAAGTCGGATTTGGTCAGCAGTCGCAAGGATTACGCAAAGATTGACATCGGCTCAATGGGTGTCAATCTTAAGGAGCATGTCATGTACGTTAGACTTCTTAGTTTCTCTGCCTTTCTGACAATTTAAACGGGGATCTTTTCTTTTGTAGGCCTTCGGAGAAGCAAAACTTAATTAACTACTCCACATCGCTTCAGCTGAAACTTCAGTCGAATCGCTCTGTGGAAAATAACAATGCCAAGAGCGAGGCATTTAATAATGCCACCTTGAAGTACATCTCTGGCAACATCAATTCGGATTTACTGTACGCGCTGAAGAATCAGAAGTATGAACCCCGTAGCCTTAGACACATTGGCGATGTCTTAACCGAAAAAGAGCTTATTAATGATAATGAAAAGGAGATTAACTGTGCAAATCTTGAGGGTATCGAAGAGAAGGACAAGAATAAAGACTTACCACATGGATGGGAGAAACATGAAGGTAAATCCCTTGAATTAGACATTTAGACATTTCTGACCTCATTTCGTTTGCGAAGATAACGATGGACCATATTACTGGCATATTAAGTCAGGAACTATTCAAAGAGAACCTCCGATTTTACCCAAGTATAAGTACTTTAACGACGAGAAGGAATGTAATACACCAATGTATGAATATGCCAATAACCCATCGATTGAAGGCACCGATCATCATATACCCGGAACCCCGGGTTACGGTCCCCGTATGGAATTGAGGGTAAGTATTCCAATTTCATCTTGCTTTATTTCTCTTCTCATTTTTTTTGTATTTCAAATGAATTCAAAAGGAATTTGAGACATATTCGATGACCAGGAGCAGGACAATACCATCACTTAACCAGGAACAGGGAAAACAAAACCGGGAATACATGTGAGTCGAATATGAACGACCCTTATTTACTTCGAATGAGATTTCGTTTCCCTTTTTGCAGACGTAGAAATTATCCGCTCAAGTCTGAATCAAATAGAGTAATGCGATTCACTGTACGCTCTTTGGGATGGGTGAAGATTGCCGAGGAGGACCTCGTTCCAGAGAGGTCGTCAAAAGCTGTTAACAAATGTATTATTGATTTATCGCTAGGACGTAATGATCTTTTGGACGTCGTCGGACGATGGGGTGATGTAAGTACGAAATTTTATTTGCCCATTTTTTAAATTCTCTACGATTTAAATTGATAGAAGAAGGCCTCGTACACATACCCAACGATATAGTTTTAAGTTCCACGTCATATCCTGATCGTTGCGGGGTTCAGAAGTTTCTTGTTGGTCTTATGAAAAATTGACACAAAATTTGTCTCCCGAAAATAAGACTGTCCTTTTCGGTGCTCTTCCACGATTCATGTTAGTCAGGAAGACTCTCTAGATCTCTCCACAGGTCTCCTCTTATGTTGATTCCTCGGGTTAACGCTTGCATCTGCTTAATGGAGATCTGTCTCATCATCTTAATTTCCATCGTCAAATTAATCAGAATCGCTTTTGTGCTGCTGGCCTATACCAGACATTGGGATAGTATGATCGCCGCATTCTCTTCTTAACCCAAACATAGTCTACAAGCATTATTTTCAAGAATCCTTATCATTTTCAAATTATAATGCTCAAAGAGTATAATTGTTAAGAAAAAGTTAAAATCTCACCGTTCCGAGTATATCCACTCCATTCGTGAGAGAACGTACAACACGAGTGGCTGCTGTAGAACCTTGGCCCAAGTTCACCTCGTAGTATAGCGTGGTATAGGGTTGTCATTTTGCTTCCTTCCCTGACTCAATTGGATATTGTAATCGAATAATAAGAGATATTTATGCAAAATTCTCCCCAGGCTAGTGCGACTCCTTTTCAGTTGCTGTAGTCTTTGATCTGTTGAGGTTCTCGCGTCGAGACGAACACTTTTGACAATTGCTGCGTTATTCTCCGTAGAGCACATGGGACGAACACGGGAATACATCCACTTATTAATCAGCAACCCAGTCTCACGGACTACGTACTTGCGTACACCACCTGCAGTTGGTGTATGATTTCGACCGAAATTTCTTTTCAAAATTAGCACAGAAGATGCTGTGGAAATAAATTTTAAATATTTCCCAACGTTATTTAAGCCTACATCCATTTTGCACTGCGAGTTTATTATTTAAACAGTTAGACTCAATGTTTACTATTAGTGTAGCTGTCAATCTGCCAGACTGGCTATTCTAATTGATTTTGTTTTATATTAGACTAGTAAATGAAAAAAATTAAAATCATCATCTAATCTAAAACTAATCTGCGAAAGGATAATACAAAGTTTACGTAAATTGTTTGAGTGCAGTGCCAAAATAACGCGATCCGAAAAAAACACCCATTATTTGTGAATACTGACAACAGTATACAGTGCGATAGCAAACTATCCGTTGATGAAACTTCTAATGCCAACACGTTGGTTACCAATCAAGACATACAGACATCCAAGCAAATGAAAGACTTACTCACAAAAAAGAGCTACATAAGTTTCGTGTTGTACCCTACGCGTGCACCGATAAGCTGTCGAAGGAAAATGTTGGAAGATTAAGCCTTACAAAAAGCAAATAAATAAATCTTGCATCTGGATTTTACTCAGCATTGACAAAATGAGACTGTTGCCAATGGTCAAGCCCAATAGCAATGCGTACATCACATTGTGATGGAAATCTTTACCGGATGCTGTGAAGTAGGTGCTAACGCAATGCGTTTAGGTATCGCCCACAGCGACTACTGATGAAGTTTCAGGGACGATAAAAGAATCTGTCCATTACCTTAGCACAGCACAGATATTTAACTAGCTGTGAAAGTTAGGAGTACAACTAGCGATATAACCTTATAACATTCCACTACCGAATAAACACCATTTCTCTGAAATCGATGCAAATCTACATACAACATCTAACAAAAGATGGGACAAGATTGCTCACTGTAAAAATATCCAAGCTATTTTCGCCCAATTATCCTACTTCCGGGGTGGACCTGGGGCTCAACCAATAAGCTTCGCCAATTACACACACCAAGTTGGTTGAGGTTTCCCTCAACTTGGGTGCGCCACCTTAGACATGAACGTCCTCTGGTGCGTTGCCCCACTGGTTCAGACTCAAAGACTCAATTATAATAGCACAAAAACACAGTTACTCGTACGATATGAGAGTAATTTATTACACGGTATTATAACTGGACACTGTCATTGGGTACCATGCCCACTGACTAGATCTGGTCTCGTCGTAAACATACAAGAACTACAAAGCATCGGGGGAGATCAAAACACTGGAGCATCTTCTATGCAGCCTCCCAGCACTGGCCAATACAAGAAAGGTGGGAAACTCCCTCAAGGATGTGACAAAAATCAACTTTCGTAATTTTATCAGCTTTGCGCACACATTAGCTTTAAAGACAGTAGTGGTCAAGCAACCAAATCATTTTAGTTTTAAGAGAGTAACGCTCTGAATCCTCATTAGTGTATCCGCGAATCAGCGGGTTAAGTGTTCATCTGAATACATTAAGGCTCAACTATTATAGGCATGAGCGAGCATGAGTTAATGTCAATCCCACATAGGTGAGTGAGTGAATATACAAAACCCCATAAGAGCGACTATAATGGAACTCACGAACGATTCGGAACATTTCGTAAAGCATATGCGAATTTGACAGATCGCACACAACCACACAGAAATCCCAATATGGGATATTGTTGAACGACATTTTTCAATTGAATGAAAGAAAACACGGGAAGAAATTCTGATTTCTGACAGATGACTATGAAGGCATATGTTCATTATGGCTATGCGTGTGTTTTGTGCAAACATGAAGATATATTTCGTTAACATTTGACACTATCTCATGGCCATAATTGGGCCTTTATTCTTGTGCTAGTTGATTCAGATTTGCTGGTAATGGAAACATTTTTTACGTTAGTCAATATTTGTCTGCACTTAGTAACGATAGTGCTCGACTTACGAAATACTTTACCTAACGCAGATAGGATCATTCTTGAAGGAGGTCAATTTAGGTATAATATTAACACAGTCACCTCAGTTTATTTGGGATGCCGAAGTTGTTTAGCTTTTTTTGTTGTTATTCAATAAAGTCTATAATTATGTAGGAAGGTGCTTTGTAAGGTTTCAGATATTAAATCAACACCCGCCTATTACTAAAGTTGCTTGTGAGAAAACCACAGTAATGGTAATGGCCAATAATGCTTTTACCGTAAGGAACCGAAACTTGTTGCATAAAATAAAACTTTGTAGACGATGAATGCTTATAATTGATTCCTCGAGTTATCACCAGCATCTGCTTAATGGAGATCTTGTTCTTCCAAAAACTATTTTATTCTGCAGACCAATACTGCAGACTGTGTGCCCCAGTCTCTTTTTCCAGGGATAGTCTACAAGCATGATCTTCAAGAAACTCAATCCTCTTAAGACAATACTTATTTCAATTTTCCCTACTTCAAGCTTAAAACATTCATTTGGGCGGCGCCTCACGAAATCTTTCAATTGTTGCATGTCTTTCCTTGCGTACACAATATAGCTTCTTGACAGATTCTCGGTACATCCGTCCTTTTTCGCACATCTGCCTACACTACTATTTCTACTATTCTATTAACTTAACTTTAATCGGAAAACTTGTCATGGACGTCACTCCATGTCTCTACAAAACCACACAATTTCTAAGCATATTCATTGAAAAATGTGCAATTTTATATGGACGAATATTCAAAGCAGAATTTAACTACTTAATGGACATCAAACTTTTTAATTTATTTAAGGGCAAAAACATGTATATGGACTTAGAAGATGGATCGCTTAAGCTTATTGAAACCGAAAACTTAACAGTTCTCAACTCTCAACCCATCCACACAATACGAGTTTGGGGTGTTGGACGTGACAACGGCAGGTATGTATCTAAAAATTCATATCAATTTCCAGCCCTTATACTAAATTATATTTGTCCATTTTTATGTAATTCCCAACTTCTCTCTCTCTCTCTTCATCTCGGTTATTAAGAGAAAGGTAAGTAAATGCTGCAGCCATTCATGCACACATACAAGCGCATGCTTTTTCATTAATGTATTGATTTATTGTGTGTATCGAAGTTCCGAAGATGACTAATGGAAGTTTAAACTATAAATAACCCTTAACTACGTGTGAGCTTCTGACATCAACTTTAATTGTGAGGATATTACGAAAAGTTTTGTTGTTTTGCTTCGAGAAAAGTTGAAACAATTTGTGTCGTTGGTTTGAAAGATCGATATTATTTAAAGAGCAAAAAGTTTGTTCAAGAAAGTCTGTTTAGGATTTTGCTGCAAATGGCGTGGGTTAGATGACGAATGAGAAGGCGAAGCTTGACTGCAGTGCGGGGCTGGGGATGCATTTAGGAAACGATTGTCTGAAATCTTTTAGGGATTAATTATAATTGATATGTTTTATTTATTAGCCAGGAATCGATTTGTTATGAATTAGTCATTTGATGGGAACATTTCAGAAAAGAATTGTGGGCGCCGTGGCCGTGTGGGTTTGTGTGTTGACCCACACGCACTAGACTATCACAGTCTAGGTTCAAATCCAAGTTCAGACAAACAATTTTAAAAAAAATTGTTCATGGCTCCTCTTTCGAGTCACTGACAAGAAAATAAAAGAGAAATGAAAAGACTAAAACTCTCTAGAAAAAAGCTCCTCAATCTCACCCTTCGGAGTCGGTAATAGAGTTCTATCGAAGGCCAGTTTTTCGACCGAAGCCGAACTTCGACTTTTTGATTACTTTCTGCCGAAGCCGAATGTTCGATCGGACTCTATTTGGAATATATTTGGCAAGTTGGTTTCGCAAAAATTTTACTAAATAACTTCAAATTGGATTTTCACCTGCCATTTTTTATGTTCTTTCTACCTGAAACCAGTACAAATAAATTGCATGCTAGTATGCCGAAGACGAATGTTCGGTCGGCATTAAACTGTAGGTCACCTCCAATCATGAGAGAACAATAGCACGCACAACACAAGTGGTTGCTGAGAAGCTAGGCCTAGGTCAAACCTGGACCGCAGCTCCGTCATTATTATTATTATTTTTGTAGAAAACTAGAATTCTTTCAGCCGTTTTGTTTATCCCCCCTTCCGAATTCATTTGGTAGATAAATTATGGTCTTTTCTCCTTAAGCTAGAATATTTGAGCCTACTTGTTTGGACAAGACAAATGAAGCATCAGTCATTGGTGCATTAATTAATTTTTTAACTTTAACTATCTCAATGAGGTGATCACTGATATTCATGCTTGACCTTATCGCGTTTAGAGTACAGTAACCAACTGGATACACGCCTTGGCACAGAAGATCAATGGTCGTTTCTCGATCACAAGGAGTTCAATTTTGACGGCACCAACTTTCTCGAATCACTGGCAAGACTCACAGTTTATGTCAATCAATAAAAACTTCTCAGACTTTGTCACTCGGAGTCGAAATATGATCAAACTGAAAATTGTCCTTACTCGTGGGAGAACAACAGCAGGGAAAGAAGAAAAAAACAAGAATTGTTGTTAATAATTACTAAAAAAAAATGAAGTTTAAATCGAAAACTTGTATTTCTCCTGAAGAGTAGCTAATTTTTACCAGTTTTCGATTAAGCACACCCTCTTGCCCTAATCTAATTTCAATATATCGATCAATTGGGTCCATCGTCCTACAAGAATTAATTAATGATCGCCGTAATGCGGAGTGCAAGTCAATGGATTACTACACTAATGTCAGTAAATTTGATTTTTGATAATTTGAGTAATTGGAACCAGTGTTGCGGTCCAGTTCGTTTCATAAATTGGAGTAGAGTCCCCTGTTACCTAGTAGCTCCATAGACTGAATGTCTGGCAATGTTCTACTATGGATCAATCTCTTTTTCTACTTCCGAAGAATTACATAATTCGTTAAGTCATTGACTATAAGCTTCGACCTCCGATTTTCTTAAAATGTGAATCGATGACAGGGAAGATCGCAGTGAACAGATGCAATGAGCCTCGTCATATGATCTCTGGACAAAAACATGATTCAAGTTGCTTAGAATTTTAATCTGCGAACGGAAGCTATGGTCGGTTCCTGTATCTGTTGAATGCAGAGATTTCTTCGTAAAATGGTCATAATAGAAGATGGGCAAAGGTTAAACTGTTGCTATTAGCGCCAAATTAACATTTCCTGTACTCACTATTACTTAAAGCGGTCCCAGATGCATTGCTAGCTTCAGGTTACGTGGAAACTATGTTTCTTATCTGAACCAGTGAAATTTAAAGCTGGTTTGAGGGCCTTAATCTGTCTAACTATTTAAATTTGTTAAACAATTCTGAACATAAATATGAAAAGAAATTTTCCAAATGGACGTAGCAGTATCAAAAGATTTGTATTTTAACTATTGGAAAACATTGCTTCCTGGGTAAGTCTTCGTGAATTTACAACAATCAATCAAAAGCCAGAAACTAGACTAGACGCTTTAAAACCTACGACAGGTTGTCAAATACATCGCATATTGTTTTGCTCTTAAAAGAATGTAATGATTTTTGATCAACTGCCCAATATTCAACTTAAAGGAAAATATAATAAAACTTCCACAAACATAAAAAACGACGTAAATGAAAAAAAAAAAAAACAAAAAAACCCTGTCTAAGTGGTTTCAAGAATGTGGCTACCCACACTTTTTTTCTACGCTCTCTGTTTCTCTCCCTCCGTTTCTCTTACATTGAAAAAGTAATTCAGTTTGGCTGAGAGAGGAAGCAAGGCTAAAAAACAAAGGAACATATCAACAGGTTTCGGGAAGTCGGAATGAGAGGTAGACGAGCAGACGAGGTAGACGTTGTAATTTGCTTTGTATTGCTCACAAGTTTGATTGGAATGGTTGAGCAGAGAGGTCAAGGATAATAGTCTGCGGAGGTTTAATGGTGATAACAATGCTTTTGGGATTGAGAAATGAGTTTGAGGATTAAATTTTGATTTAAAGACTGTGTACATAGTTGGTCTCACATTAATGATTTTTTAAATGACTGGCTTCGACCTGATGAAGTATTTGTAGCTAAATAAGCAAGTTATATTAGCGTGGAGCAATGGGGTTAGTCAAATGTGGTCTATTTTTATTTGTTTAAATGCTTTGTTGGTAAGCTATTTACATAAAGCTTTTATTAAATAGCTATTCCTATCACTGCATATTGCATATACCGGGTCATCCAATTTGTGGTTTCGAAAGTAAAATTCAATAAGACAATTATGATTTAGTTTTCGACCAAATTTTATTGTTGGATCTTGCCGTAATGAATGGAATACAACATTATTAAAATATCCTCCACGGGAGATCTTGCAGTACTCAACCCTAGCAAAGTATTTTTTGATAACTTTTCGACACCTATCGAGCAGTAAACGAATTATAACTTGACGAATATTTGTTTTCGTTCGCGGATTCTGCGCATAAACACGATTTTTTACATAGGGTCACAAAAAGAAATTCAATGGCGGCTGAGAACACGATCTTGGTTGCCCGTTCATATCATCACAATGCGAATACGGAGTGTCTTGTGTGAGATGCACTGTTTTGTTGAAAGCACGTCCGATATCTTCAATTTGAATCCGAACAATTGGCATTTAAATATAGCGATGGAAAATGACAGTGACAGTTATCCCTTACACATTTTTGAAGCTGTATGGAGCCACCACCAGACCAAATTAAACATCATACACTGGCTTTTTGTGGATGCAACGGTATTTCGACAGTTACGTGTCGATTTTCAATTCCACATACGGGACAATTTTGTTTGTTACAAATGTATCCTTCGAATCCACTAAAGAGAGCCTCATCGGCTAAAAACATTTTGTGTGAAAATTGGTAATCATGCACAATCGGCGTACTAGTATGTTCAATGCATTTCGTGGTCAGCTGGCTTCAATCCTTAAGTGAATTGAATTTTGTGAGGGTAAAGATGCAAATTCTAATGCAAAATACACCAAAATGTGTTTTAAGACAAGCCTAAATGGTGTGTTCAGTGTAAAGTCAATAGATTTGAATCTTCTTCAACTTCATAGAGCGCTGCTAGTGAATTCACCAGTCACTTAGGTCATGTTGGTCTATAGTGATATCCACAGACTACAACCACTGATCGACAGCTCCAGTCATAATGCCGTTAATTTTAATCCCAACGGCAAATGGTGACTGGACCAGATTTAAAAAACCGGATAAAAGCGTATTAACTTTACTTCACTAGGATTCGAACCTGGGACCCCTCTAACTTATCGCAGGCACTTAACCAACCGCGCCATCCAGTCGTGTTCCTAACAACACCTTTCACTTACGACAACTTTATTATTTTCTGCAGACCTTGCATTTCGTTGATGTACGAGAGGATCTCTCCAAATTTGTTTTACAGTTTACCCTATTGATCGGTCAGATGAGCGTCTATGTCGACCATAATTTACTCATAATTTACACAAAAGTGTACCTACTACAGAATCACTATCTCTGTAGCAAGTTTTCAGACTTTTAATATATTCAACGATTTTTAAGTGGCGCACATACATTCTCGGATAACACTTCGTTTGACGTACATGAGTGAAACGGGGATGTCAAATCCGACCGGGATGTCAAATCCGACCATAAATTGGATATACCTATATAAAGGATATTACATCTCCAAGAGAATTAAGCTGATAAATGGAAATAAGTTGCCAACTTACTGAATAAATTGGTCAAATGCTGAGTCAGGCACTTTTCATTCTTCACTGAGTTATACATTAGACGAGATTTATGAGAACTCGGATACAAAGATTTCAGTTCTCGGCAAATGTTGTCTTCTTAAACTAAATGTTGGTTGCCCTTGGCCGTTTGTTTGGTCTGATCCTTAACATGCTGCTTTCAATTGTCAAGACATAGCTGTCTAACATTCACGATATCTTTATCTTCATGCCGCAGGTTCAAGCCTCTACTTTTTCTTGAATTAAGAGGCTCAGGTACGAAGAATTACTAGCCAGAGTATTGGTGTTGATATAATCAATATTACCGAACCTATGTAGCCGACGGATCCGATGTCCGATGCTAAGAATTCCAGACGCTTTTGTGCTGTTTCTGGAGCTCATATTTGTTCCGAGACAAATAAGCTGTTTCCTTCTCCTTCTTCTTGTGGCGCCACAGTCTGGACTGTATCTTCAACCAACAAACCTCTCCAGCTAGCACGATCTTTTGCTAACTGGCGTCAATACCGTACGTTAAGTTGGTTGAGGTTTCTCTCAACTTGTGTGCCCAACCTTAGATGTGGATGTCCTCTGTTGTGTTTTGCTACTGGTTCAAAGTCGAAGATTTTCCGGGCCGGAGCCAAGTTGTGCGCTCTAAAAAGCCTAGCCATCTTAGGCGTTGGATCCGTAGACGCCTGGCTAGACACATGTCACTGTGCAGTCCATTAAGTTCTTATTTGAATATTCTTCTCTAAATGCCATCAACGCAAATCCGGACCAGAAATCGCATGCAGTACATTTCCCTCGAATTCCCTAAGATTTTCATAATCTGATATTTTTGATAATATCCAGGCCTTTTCGTCGGAACTAGGATGATCGTGGTGTTTTATAAACAAACTTGGTTTTTCGAGTCCAAAGAAACAGCAACTGACAGATGTTGTGCTTGATTTAATCCTCGTACTGAGGGTGCTGTTAACTGCCCTTTACTACCTCGAAGTTATAGTTAGCAAATCTTCCTCGAACGGAGTTATCGTTTTTCTTCATGAATCACTACATTTCAGAGCAGAACCCAATTGTTGAATTTTTAATCTTAAAGTCTGTAATTTAAAAGATCTTCTGTTGGTTACCTCCAGCGCCAAACCTAAAGTATAATACGGTCACTTACTGCATGTATGCACTGAATCAAATTTGAAAATTCTAAGGATGCGTTATACCTGATTTCTGTTGATATATCGTCTATTGTAGGACCTGTAGACAGAGATAAAGTTCTAATAGCACATTCCTCTTTCAGTCCGCCACGTGACCTAGATTTGTCAGCAGTTAAATGAATTTTGGGAAGAACATGCTTCTGGTACTTACCGATATGTTGGTCAATAACGGTGCGATTGAATGCAATCATGTACAGTCAACTGATTTTTTCCAGATCTTGATTTGTTTGCATACATATACGTTTTGGAGGATAAAGTGCACTGTCGTGGTATCAAACATGATATTCAACAGGGATAACATTATTTGTATAGTAATTACTGCATTTGAATCCTTGTCACTTTTGGTAAAAAGATTATAAAAACCCTGGATTCTGTCAGTTTTTTTTCAAAAGCTCCTACTTGTCCTTTTCTTTTATCGAGATAGCTAACTATTTTAATATTTGTTTTATTTTGATGTCGGACTATGACACTATGACATTCTATCTTTTTGTCTTTGCTGCCAAAATACTTATCGGAAGTAATTAGTTTAAATTGTATGGGTTTCGGCGGGTGCCACGACATAACGCCAAGCGACATAAGGCCAAATTTTAAAACTAGGCCTTATGTCACTATATCAAAGTGACATAAGACCAAATTTTTGCTTTGGCCTTATGTCACTTTCACAAAGTGTATATCTGATTTTGCTTACCCTATTAAAATATACCTTCCATTAAACATTCTGAGACACTCAAAAGGGAACGGTTGAAAAGTGAAATTGGTATATTTGGGGTGGGTGCAAAATTGGGTATTTGTTACTTTTCCAAATCCATTCTAAATATAAAAATAAGAACACATTGGAAACCACCAACCTCGCACTTATCCCAAATCCTATCTGCGGCCAAGCAGGGGGCTGCAGAGGGGCAGCTTGCCCCCTCATACATCACGTTTTACCCGTTCCCTCATACTAACTATACTGTTCAATTTCATTTTAATTACACATGTACATGTTCTTAAAAATTGTGGAATTATGACCGACTTGTTTATTGATATTATTATTTGGTGTTATGTCTCAAAAAAATTTGGCGTTATGTCGCTTTGTCGAGCGACCAAATTCTAAAATGTGACTTTATGTCACTTTGATAAAGAGACATAAGGCCAAATTCTAGCATTTGGCCTTATGTCGCTTGGCGTTATGTCCGGGCCCCTTTCGGCGACACTATCTGAGGTTGTAAGCAATTCTTTTTTGTTCTCTCATTTCATTCATTTGTTTGCTTTTTGAAGTTATAACGAATTTTAAAGGGTGTCTAATACATTTGGCCAAGGCTGTATGTATAATCAGAGGAAAGTCACATGGCTTCATCAACCGAATCTAAACCTTGTTCAATCATAAGGGCTCACACTCCTTGATCATGTCATTCGCATCACTGAACGGCTAAATTCTTTGTGAACAATAATAAAAAGTATTCATGCTTTCTTGCTTTCAGATTCAAATTCAAAATGCATGTTTTAATTCGAAAAATCATTTTCGCTTGTCCTGCCAATTCAACCTCGTCATTTAATTTCCTTTTAACTCGTAGTTTTCATTCTAGGGATTTCGCTTACGTATCTCGGGATAGATTGACCAGAATTCACATGTGTCATGTCTTTCGATGTGACACAGCAGCAAGAACAATTGCAAACACTTTACGGTATGTATAATTTATCAGGGAATAAATCACTGAACTCACTTGACTTGGTTTATTCATTCGTCCTCTTCGTCCTCCCACAGAGACATATGCAAACAAATAATGATTGAGCGCTCCCTCCAGTTAGACACAAATGTCGGGGCAAATAATTTCAAAAACAATCAAGAAGTACATCGTCCCAATAACCTTCATACCGAGAATCGTTGCTTTAGACATTGTGAGTATGAGTGTTTGTTTCGGCCTTAAGTGTAATCTTAATCGTTTCGTTATTATAGCACAATCATTTCCGACCCCAATGGAGGAGCCTAAGAAGATTTTAAAAGCCTTGTACATGGGTTGGAAGGAGGTAACACGACCCACAGGAATGGACATTATCAATGATGCCATCAACAGTGTAATTGCACAAACTAGGGCTGAAGATTGGGAAAGTGTTAACGTTGCTATTGCCCCAAGTATGATAAGTGTTCGTAGTTCAAAGGTATGTGTAAGTATTTTACCATTTACATATTTTTTGCATGTGAGCCAAGGTAAACGATTTAGAATTATGAATATCACTCACGTCTCTTGAAAAATATCGAACAGTTAGCATTTGGTCGGTTGTGAATTTGTTTCTCCTCCTTTTATCAATTGTACAGAGTGACCAGACAAGAACGATTGGAAAATAAATTTAAATAAAACAACTATGGTGTGAGATATAAAATTGATTCTTGCTCAATTTTTAAGCTACATTCATGCCATTATATATGGAATAGCATATCATTCAAATGTGCTTCAAGTTGTTGTGATGATTCCGTCCAATATGTGCGGCGTTATTCCCCCAATAGGGTCTCGAATGTTGGCCTCGAGCTCATCCAAAGTGGCTGGATTGAATGATGATGAACGCTCGCCGTAAAATGACGCAGTCGCCAAATTTCAGCAATATTTTAGCAGTCGCCCTCGTTCTCAGTATTTGCCGATACGCCAACCTCTGAATGCTACTGAAGAGATTCGCGGCCATAATAAAGCAATAAAAAAATTCCCGAACTTACCCAAACTTAATAATGACGACGATTCCATCAAGAATATCCCTTCACCTTGGCTCACTGTTTAATCTTGCTAAAAATATGAGCAAATGATTGCGTAATGATTTCTTTTTTTCAGGACTATGGCCGTCTTATAACCGAATGCAGAGTTAGATACCTAAGCTTTCTTGGGATTGGTAAGAATTTCAAAAACTGCGCTTTTATTGTGCACACAGCACGTAATAAATTTGTTGCACACGTGTTTCATTGCGAGCCATCAAGTGGTGCCCTTTGTAAGACCGTCGAAGCTGCTTGCAAGGTATTATTCCCCTTTTCAAGATTATTGTATTACATCCTTATTTAAAATTGTTTTCTTGTAATCAACAGCTAAGATATCAGAAATGCTTGGATGCTCATCCGGAGAATTCATTCGCATTGGATTGCAGTGCGCCCAGCAAAGGAATTGGAGCTGCAATTAAGGATATTATAAATTCATTATCACTCAAAAAGGACAAGTGTGGTTCCTGAAATGTGTGCTTCATGAAGTAAAAGACCAGTGCTGTCTGCTCCTGTCTGTTCAGCATCAAACCTTTATTTGTTTGATTGATTTTTTTCAACTTTTGTGGAAGTCTTTTCTGTTTTGAAATAGAGGAATCACACTGAGTAATACAGATGGCATCAATATAATCCGCATAACTGTTTACTTTAAATATACATATGTGCTTATTAGATAATTGTTAAGCTTATAAAAGTATTGGAAATACAAACAAAAAAAAATATGCAACTAAATGTAAATGGTTTGTTTATGTTTTTGTGTTTGGCAAATTTCGATCGAATGTTTTATTACATACTTTGTTTTTCCAACGGGGTTGTAAAAGACTTCTTCTCTGGTGATTAACTTTGGAGATCGGACGCAGAATTACTCTGATATTTATGTAGCTGCTCCTTTGGTCTGAACAATCAATTGATTCTAGAGAGAGAGGGCAATTCTAGTGCCCTTCTCAAGGAGGACTCGAGTCTACCTTGAAACCGTGATAATCGCTAACACCACACTAGGTTATTCCAGCGAGGTCAAATATCTTGGAGTAATCCTGGACAGACGATTTAACTGGAATTCACATATTAAGTCCGCCATAGAGCGTGCTACCAGAGTACTGTAGGCCAGTAGACGTCTTTACGGTAGGACTTGAGGTCTCTCTCCCAAAATTATACATTGGTTGTAGACAATAATTGGTGAGACTCATAATCACATATGCGGTCATCGTCTGGTGGGCCAAAACCCTTCAACAGACAACGGCAAATAAATTCCAAAAAATGCAGAGGATTGCCTGTCTTGGCATAATAGGTGTCATGCGCGCCTGCCCCGCAACAGCTCTCGAAGCTATCCTCGGGCTGACACCTTTACCCATCTGCGTTAGGAAGATAGCTGCCACTTATGCCATTAAACTGCAGCTAGAACATCAGTTTAAACCAGGAGATCTAGTGGGTCACCTTGGGATACTCAACTCAATCCCTAATAGAGACATGTTCTGTACAATGCCGGACGCTATGGTCAGGCAGCATTGTTTCGGTAGGTTATTTGATGTTGAATTATTGGACCGTGAAGATTGGTCTAATGGTGTTCCAACATAAGACCCCCGGAGTCTAGTTTCTAGAGATCGAAAATGGATTCTGGAGTCGGAGCTGGTGTCTATGGACCCAACACTGGGATCTCTGTACCTATGGGCTCTAGTCCCACTGTGTTTCAAGCCGAAATCCATGCCATTGATATCTGCGCTAGACATAATCTTGGTAAAGGTATCAAGGGCGCAATTAGTTATACAAATCTTTTCAGATAGCCAGAAAGCACTTGGCTTTATCGTCCAGTCAAATAGACTCCAAAGCCGTCAAATGTTGCCACTATGCTCTGCAACCCCTTGCAAACACAAAACGAAGTGAAACTTGGCTGGATGCCTGGACACAAGGGGATTACAGGTAACAAATCCGCAGACGAAGTCGCTAGAGCGGGTTCAGGTACTGCGTTTATAGGTCCTGAACGGTACTGCAGTGTCAATTGGACAACGGCTGCAGCGCTGATTAACAAATGGGAAAAGAAACTTCGCCTAGATCATTGGACCAATGGGTTAGGTCTCAGGCAATCTTTAGCTTAGATAAGCAGAGCATAAGAAAACTTACGAGCTTTCTTACTGGACACCGCGGCTTGAATTACCATCTTAACAAAATTAACTTGTGTCGAAACGAGGAATGTAGGTTTTGCCTTGAAGATGAAACATCCGAGCACATTTTATGTGAATGTCCGGCACTACACTGGTTAAGGAAACGTATTCTCCATAGGGAAATACTCACTTCAGTGGAATTGAAACACTCCAGTACAAAAGACTTACTATCTTTCATAAGGGAAGTGGTAAATCTTTCAGATTAACTCCAACCCGTCGATACAATAGATCTTTTTAGGTCGCAGTGTCTTTAAGCCTTTAAGGCAGGGTAATACAAGAGGAAAAAAAATAGGGTACTACAGTCCGAAGTGGGCCTGGGGGTCACCCAAAATGCCTCTTCAGCCGGCACGATCTCTCGCCAGTTGTCTCCAGTTTCGTACACCAAGCCGGCTGATGTCCTCCTCGACTTGTGTGCGCCACCTTATACGTGGACGTCCTCTATTGCATAGTCCCAGAGGCTCAGATTCGAAGATTCTAAGTTGTCCATACGCTCTACATAGCCTTGCCATCTTAGGCTTTGGATCCGTAGACTCATGGCTAGACTTATTTTGCTGTACGGCCCATCAACGCAAATAGGACCAAAGATAGTGCGCAGAAATTTTCCCTCGAAAAGACCAAGAAACTCTTCATGCGTTTGGGATGTTGTTCATGTCTCTGCGCCGTAAACTAGGACTGGGATGATCAAGGTCTTGTACAGAGTCAACTTGATCTTCCGAGAGAAGGCTCTATTACACATTTGCCTTTTGAGCCAAAAAATAGCGGTTGGCATGAGTTTTTCTGCATTTGATCTCGGTACTGATGGGAACTGTTAGTGTGAAATTTAAAATTTAAAATGTTTTTGCATAGAGATTTCGCGACCATTTTATTCGTGAATTTGTGGACCGAAATGGTTCTCTGTGGATCGCGAAGGGCTCTTTGTGGATTGTGAATTCAGTTTGACAATTCGCGAAGTGCCTGATTACATGTGCGGAAGAAGGCAGGATTGAGGGGGATACAATATACGATTTACACAAGCGAGAGGGAGATGGGTTGGATGCGCCGAAAATCGGACTTCTTCCACCGAAAATCCACTTTCAAAGCGTATTGTCGGGTGAAGCAGGTATAATTTCATCCCTTTTCGTTTCGTTTTCAGCATGTTTTCCTCATTTTTTGGTGATCGCTGATCGAGTAACACCTCACGCATGCTACGTGGCATTTTAGTAAAATTGATCATAGGGACGATTTAAATGCAATTTTGATGTTTTTTTCACTGCATACATATAGTACTACATACAAACGTTGCTGCTACACCTGAACAAACAATTTTTTTATCCGTCATTCATGAGAAATTAGAATTTAAAAAAGCGCATATCTCAATTCGCCGCTGAACATTACTGGGTGAAAACATGATGCAAGTGAACCGATTCGCGTGTTCCACTCGCAGAAAATCTTGCCTGCCCAGTCGGATTTCCCAGTCGTTTGGCGCATTCATTCAAATTAGTTTTGTCGTTAAAATAGTTGTAGTCCACTGTTTGCATTTCTCAAATGCCAATTGCCACAAAATGTTCTCAATTTGGGAAGAAACCCTCAATTTGGGAAACATTTCTCAATTTCGCCCTTACAGCGAATCCCTCTGTTAAAAAATATCCAACATGTTCGATAATGACATGAGTTGGGATTACGTTTTACGTTTTATTACGATCCTCTCATCTCTCTCATTTTTAACTTACGTAGGCCGACGCAGTATTTCGTGCATGTCCATTGAATTGTGTGCGTTGAAAGTCAGCGCTGACGCTGACGCACTATTGTGTTTCAGCCATTACTCGATCATCGATCATCAGAAAATGAGGAAACATGTCGAAAACGGAACGAAAAGGGATGAAAACATGCCTGCTTCACCCGAGAATACAGTCTGAAAGTGGATTTCGGTGGAAGAAGGTCGATTTTCGACGCATCTAACTCATCTTCCTCACGATTGCGAATATCATATATTGTATCTCCTTCAATCCTGCCTTCTTCCGCTCATGTAATCAGCCACAAAGCGTGTATTTATATTCAGACAATATTTGCCTTTTTCAAAGAATTTTGCCCTTACCCCTTGGACTGGCGTAAATATAATAAACGGCTGGGCAAGTACTCGAAAAGACGCATTAGCAGACGTACCAATAGCCCCGTTTACACAGTACTACATGTCGCTCTATTTGATTGTCCAACTTTGTTGGATAGACCAAGTTTCTTTCTCGTCGTACAGTGTGAACTTTCTTCAGTCAAGTCTTTTACACCGGTAGGATTGTAGCTCAACTTTTTCAACGTTTTCCCTTGTTCGGGCGACTTGTCGTTGTGTGTGAACACTACGACTTCGGACCACTTTTCACTTTTGTTTGTGATTTCAATGAGTCAACACTATCACGGAATATACATACTGACTCAATTATCCTAAAAAGTTTACGGAAAAAAATATATTTCCCTTTTATTTAAGGTTTAACCCATATTCGTTTCTTTTTCTTTACTCTTGTCTCTCATTTTTCTCGATTTACCATCATATTCACACTTCGAAGTTTCTGTCATAAATGAAGTCTGTCAAACATGTAGTACAGTGTGAACGTCATTTTTTGGTAGTATGAACGGGGCTATAATTCCCGAAAAAACACCTAACATTTTGTTCACGGCTCCACCTCTTTCGTGTCACTTACAATGTTCAAAAGAGTATAACTGTCTAGAAAACGCTTCTCAATCTCGCCGTTCGGAGTCGGAATTAAATTGTAGGTCCCCTCCACTCGTGAGAGAATAGCACGCACAACACGAGTGGTTGCGCACGCACAACACGAGCGGTTGCTGAGAAGCTAGGCCCAGGTCCACCTCCGACTGTAGCTCCGTTATTATTATTATTATTATGAACGGGGCTAATAGATTCGACCGCCTCGCTAATGTACCTGTTTACTTATTCAGTGGAATGAATGTCTTATTTTCTTGGGCATGAAAGACTTTCTACAAGTTGAACACCTGAATCTCCAGGAAATGATCTCCAGAAAATGAGGAAAACATGTCGAAAACGGAACGAAAAAGGATGATAACATGCAGACTTCACCCGAGAATCCAGTTTGAAAGTAGATGTTCGGGTGAAGAAGGCCGATTTTCGGCGCATCCAACGCATCTCCCTCTCGCTTGTGAAAATCGTACATTATATCCATAAATCAGATTATGTCTCCGGCAATCCTGCCTATTTCCGCTCATCTAATCACCCGCTAAGAATGGATGCATGATTGGATTCTGTCACCGGGACCTAACCTAAACAAAATAGTCTAGTTCATGTTTTTTTTTCGATTTACTACAACAATTCTTACGCTTCCGAATTGTGAGAACTGTATTCAATCAACCATCCTTATCATGTAAAATACTATACTTAATAATAAGTTAATCAGAAAATTTCAGTGTGGCAACATTATTAACTGTGAGATATCTTCTATCACTGAATACACTCATTTAAGTTGAAAGTACAACTCTCCAAGGCCAACAAAAATTTAATAAAATTTGACAGCATTCAACCGTTGTGTACATTTTGTTATGGGAATTGTCAAGCTAGTCACATTCGCGAAAACATGTTTTCATTTTTCATCTTATTTTTTATATTAATTGGGTTTTTAGTATTGCTCTCGGCAATTAATAAATCAATTGGCGCACGCAAATTATATGTACAATTGCTTTTAAAAATATTCGAGGTAACTAATTTCACTACTATTGCAACAGTTTTCCAATCGACAAGGTATATTTAATCTAAACCACGTTAAAACAAATTTTTCCAACACTTATTGATCGGACTTTCGATGCAATAAAATTGTATAAGCACTTCCCCCCACAAAGAGAGTGTGTTTATGATTTAATTCATACATTGGTATATATTATATAATTTATTTAAATGTGAATTACTTTAAAATTTCAAATTTGATTTTGTGAAAGCAGAAGTTTCATATGTACATTCGCGGACATATGTGCATACATACATATTGATATTGGTGTGGTTTGAATAAATTTAAATAAGTTTCCAGCTTCAGGGCAAAAGTGCGTTTGTACATACGGGATAAACAAAACGGGTTGTTCGTTTATATGTGTAATTTGCCCTAAGAAGCCCTTAATTTGTTTGTTATACAGTAAAAGTTAATTCTCTTGTTTTGTTTGTCAAAAAACTGTCTACCTATGTTTGAGTGTCTTTGTTGGTGCGCTGCAGAAATCGGACCATAAAATTTCTGGCGGTAGAACACTTTGGAATGTGAAAGAATTTATTTCACCAAATAAATAATTAAAACGCTACAATGAATAAATTTGCAAATATCTGGGGCGGAATATAATTTGGTGGTTGTGGTGGTCTTTGTTGTCTCCGAAAGATTTCACGTGCGAACCCACAGGGTTAGTGTTTCTCTTCAAAGAGGCCATAGAATTGAAGGGCATGCAATGAATTGATCTTTGACACAGCACACTTAACTGACAGACTGTAATTGCTGAATCACAATGTTGCTACGCACCGTCTTAATAGAACTTTAATCGAATCGGTTCGATGGGAATTGCAAAAGTTTAAAGTTATCATTTACTACCTTTTCGGCGTACCTTAGTCATGTGGAGATAAGATATCAGTATCCAAAACGTCATTTAGTAAAATGGCAACAAGATAACATTGCTTCATGTTTTATTGTGTGTTTAATATTCCTTCGATCAAATTCCAAAGGTTTCGACTTCAATCAAATGATGTAAAGTGTGAGTTTTGCTGACACTACTCTGTCTATGAGTGTATTGTTGTTGTTTTCACTTTTTTGCCAATTGGTTTTATTATCTCGGCTATAAATTTTGAAGATACTTGTCCGTAGATAAGACTAGTTATGTCGGCTTCTAAGTTTTGAATTTGTTTATCTACTTTGGAAATCCCAAATGTTTTTCAGTGCATTTAATGAAGGTAATTAAAATTGTTTTAAGCAATAAAATCCCATTGAATTGTTCCAGCCAGCTGGTTTAATGTTTTGGAACATTTTGACTGTAAACATTTTGTAGTCTAATTCATAAATTTTCGGGAAGCATTTGATGGCAATTATTCGTTTGAAGTGTTGTCAGTGACTCCACAACATAGTGTTTTTTTTGTACTACAGTAAACCATGTGACTAAAGAAATAATATATCGCAACTCCTCGTACACCCTTTATCTCAATCCTCGGACAGTGGCGATAATGTATTCTGCATTAAATAAGAACAATTGTAATATTTTGTTGCTATTATGGTTTCTGATTCACGTCACTGGTGATTCAATGTAATGGACAGTTAAATTCAAGTCATGAACTCATAAACAAAAAAATGGAAGAAATTCTTCTGTTTTCAATGTCAAGTGTCAATAATTCTATAAAATAGTAATAGTTGTCGAGATTCTGCGGAAAATGATTTAAGTATTTCAGCAGAAAATTTTAATAAATGAACAATTCGCAGACAAATATGTGCTGCAAGTTTGGTTTCATAATCAGCTGTGTGCTTCTTACACAATCGATTTGAAAGACAAAAAAATACAAATATTCGCCTTATCTTTCGCGTGGACTTGGAAAGTTTGTGACCTCGATTATGAATTACCGCCGTTCATCTATGTTCTCTGCGTTCCGTCTCCAGTCATGGACTTTTTGGTTGATATGATGCATTTCGGTTCTTATACAATTCTGTTTGACATTTTGCCTTGATCTTGGGAAGAAAAATTATTGCGTGTTTATCGGTTTTATTTTAATATGGTTAACGTCACGAAACAGTTTTACTTTTCGAGTTCCTGAATGTGTGCACTTCATCTTTTTACCTGCCTCCCATTCAGGGGGATGATTTTCTACGAATCTTCCTTTCGAATAGCCGAATACTGGCCTCTTATTTTTTGTATATGGTTGACAGTCTGCGTTTTACAATCGTAAAGGACTACCAAACACAGACAATAATGTCTTATTTACATATATGAATGTGGCTTCGTTTTGCTGGTTGTTTTGTTGTTGTTTTTACCAACTTATTCATTTACAGCCTTCTACTTAAATTTTTGTATTTAGAACCAGTTCTAATAATAATAAAAGAACAGTTAGCAATAGATAGTTTTTCCAATTGTCATGTTTCAGCACCTCTCAAAGGCAATGACATCCAGCTGTAAAAATATTGAGTAAGGTTTGTCATTTCGTTGTGCATTGCTGAACGTGCTTCTTCTTAAGGTTCCTCTCCGCTTCGGAGATTGGTCGTCATCATTTTTAACGTTTGTTTATCATCAGTTTATGCATCAGTTTTATATCTCACTCCGTTGATATTTTATTGAAATTTCGTTTCCTATCTTTCTTATCTGATCACCCTGTACTTATTCGGAAAGTATTCCTTTCATTGCAAGGACGGACAGACTTACCCAACTAGTTACAATGATCTAAGTTTCTTCTTTATTTCCTTCCCTTGGTATAGTCAATTGCTACGAAAGTGGCCATATTAGACTATTTATTAAGTGCTATTATGTATATCACTTGATGGCCATCAAATCTGGTGTAATTTTATCCTAAAGATGTGACTGAAAACATGAAAAAAGAACTGTGACAATTTCAATAAAATTGCCGTGATAAGAAACTTTCTGTATTTTCTTTGAAAGTTAAAACTGTTTTTATTGCATTCAAAATATTTTTTTTTTAATATGGTTTCAATTACTTTATATCAAAACAAATTCAAATCTTATCGTTTAATAACTTATCTGCTGTGGATTTGGATAATAGGTTCGTCTGTGTGTTTTACACAATCAAAGCAACTTCCTCCAAAAAATGTGCTTAACACAACTTCGTTTGTGCCCCATTCGATTCTGTTTACCAAATAAATCTTCATTGGTTTATTTATTAACATCAATAAAATTATATACAGCAAACATAATAGTTGCCTGCATGTTAATTTTTCATAAATTTTACAAAATTGAAATGTCTTCGAAACTTGTAAACTTGTTGGGTATAATTTCAACACCCATCATAGCCGCAAATGTATCGGAAATATGATATCGAAGCACTAGCTGATAAGTGAAGAAATAAACACCCTAATCGATCTCCGAGATAATACTAAAAATATCACCATAAAAATAGATCGTGCATAAGAAAGTTTTTTCTTTTTCACTTTTTGTAGGAATGAATTTATTTTTTTAATAATTTCAGAAAGAATGCATTTTTGATGGAATTATCGGTATGGTGCACCAATAGAGGGCAATAAAATTCAGTTTGAAAATACATTCTTTTATTGATTATCTTCGATTGAATATTTCTTATCGCCGTAATATCAACGAACTTGATAGTTGTTGTTTTTGGTTGTTTATGAAACGATCGTGGTGGCTTGACTTCCAAACCTGAATATAATCAAATTTTAAGGTTATTCATAAGAACTCTAAATATGCATTATTCTAGAAATAAAATAATATCGGTGAACGTCGAAATTGATAAGCTTTTTCTATACATTTATACTCGTTAAGCATTGTCACTGACTCGAAAGAGGTTGAAGAGCCGCCAACAATTTTGTTTTGAAAAATTGTTGCTTGTGCTGGGATTTCAACCTAGACTTGAAAGTACATACCCACTACGCCAAGGCGCTAAAAAAATTAGCAAAAGAAAAAATTGGGCATAGAAAAATCTGTGGGATTCGTAGTAAATATCAGGTCATATAAAAAGTCTCCGCGGTTTTTTGGCACATTTTTGAAAAAAAAAAGAAGATCTTTATTTAGCTAAGACCTTTTGCCATTTTCCGGGTAGCTTCATAATTCCATCGGTGTAGAACTTCTGTGGTTTATCAACGAAAAACTTGACCTATTGATTTTCAGCGGCTCTTCAGTCAGCTAATTTTTTACCATCAAGAGAGTTTTTCAGAGACCAAAACAAATGGTAATCAGAGGGTTCAAAGTCCGGACTTGCATCCGGTGGATGCATCAAAACTTCCCAACCGAGCTCCGTCAATTTGTTTCGTGTCATCAAAGATGTGTGCGGCCATTGTCATAATGGAAGGCAACTTCCTTTCTGCTGGCCAACTCTGGTCGCTCTTTCTTGATTGCTTCATTCAAACGGTCGAGTTGTGCACAGTAGAGAATCGAATTGACCATTTCGCCACGTTATAGCATCCTATAATAGACAATTCCTTTCCAATCCCACCAAACACATAACATAACTTCGTTTTTGATATTCTCGTATTTAATGCATTTTAACACGAGGAACGAATTACACAGCTGTGTTCACAAAATATGTAGCATGACATGTCACCTTTCAAATACGTGACAAAAAAACGCGGCGATTTATTATATGACCTATTATATAGAGTTGAACGCGATTATATTTTTCTCTGGTTCAAAGTTAGCTTCAAAGCTTTGATATGCAATGATATTGTGTAAGAGTGATTGCATCTCAAAAAGAGTCTAAGAAGCCCCCTAAAACTTGTAAATCTGAAGTGGATCGTGTTAGCAAGAGGACATTATTGACTGGGATTCAAGAAAAAACGCCCAACCACCATCTACAGGGTGGTGCATAAACTTTAAGATTTATTTGATGAAAAACATTTTTCTTTCTGAATATATTTAACCTTGGCATTTATTGAATATTTCATTTTATTTATTAAATATGTTCACGTAATGTTTTGAAGATAATATCTCTCAAATGGTGCCCACTGTTTGCTTCGACCTGACGTGCTCTTTCCATTACTTTTCTTAGAATTTCGCATCCCAGCGCCCTCACTTCTTCTTGGATATTGGCCTTAAGCTGTTGTATGGTTCTTGACTTATTGGCATACACCTTACTTTTTAAGTAGCCCTGTTTTGAGCTTGAAAATGAACTAACATTTGAATTGATTCCAAATTTTAACGCTGCAACGTTGAATCCTTTCTTCGTGGGCTAATGTATTGAGATGCTATCAATCATTCGCCTTAATTCTCACAGACAAAACGAAATAATTCCCTAGATGCTATTTCTTATTCCACACAATTTTATTTCAGTTTGGCCGAGCAAACATCGAATCAACAAAATACAAAGAAAAAACAGAGGAAAGTGACACACAAAAAGCTGTGAGTTCATCTGAAGAAAGCAAGGAAGTTACATGCAATGGAAACAATGGAAACCTTGTAATCAGTCGAGACAATGTCCTACAGCCAGTCGCAGACAGTGTATCAACAAACTTCCAATCGGAACCGAAAAAGGCAAGTCTCCAATCATAACATTAGCAAAAAAACATACAACATCTAATTACATTTTTATTGCAGGCACAAGGTTCATTCCATTTAGAAACATGCTTAACTTATGTAAAGGCAGGAGTAGAGGCTATTATCGAAGATGAAGTGACGTCCCGATTTGAGGCTGAAGAGCTTAAAAATTGGAACCTACTCACACGGACGAATCGGCGTTATGAGTTCATCTCATGGAAACTAACAATCATTTGGATGATCGGCTTCATTGTCCGATACGTTATCCTTATGCCCCTCAGAGTGATTGTTTGCTTCATTGGGGTGAGTTATTCTTGTAGTCTCGCTGCACTTTTACACATTTCTTATTTCTATTATCTACAAAAAAGGTTGTAATATCAGTAGTAACAAGTTTATTCGTCGCGTTAATACCGTTTCACTTTATCCGGCAACCATGCGCCAATCTTTGTTATAAGCTAACGTTCCGACTTCTATCGCTATCCTTTTCAACTTTAATTCACGTGCATAATGAGGAATACAAGCCAAAAACAACGGGCTTCTGTGTAGCAAATCACACATCACCAATCGATATTGCAATTTTATCCACGGACTGTGTGTTTTCCTTGGTGAGAAGAATCTATATATTGGATTTACCTGTGTCGGATCGGAATTGATTGCATTATGAATCAATGCTTCTGCTTAGTGATTGTTGAATGATTGAAGCTCGTGTTGTTATACGTGATGGCGAAAAACTGTTTTATTTTTTTGTAATCTTTTTTTCTTTCATTAATCTCACAAATCATTTAACAATATATCAAATATTTATCATTATTATCTGCTTCATAACTGAACAATAAATATGTTAGGTAGTGTGGCTCACAGTGTGTACGTCAATTGTTGGATGTTTACCAGAAGGAGACAAAAAGCGGGCAATTGTTCATGATGTGCTTGGGCATTGCTTTTCATTATTATCGAGCGCAATATCGGCCGTTGTTTATTACCATAATATTGAAAATCGGCCAAGTAAAGGTATTTGCGTTGCGAATCATACAAGCCCCATCGATGTTCTTGTCCTAATGTGTGATACGACATATTCTTTGGTATGTATTTCATGTATGCTGCTCTAAGTACTTTTTTTTAAATTTTACTAACCCTTACTAGGTGTTAATTGATTATTATTTTGATTATATTTTGAACTTAGACCGTCAAGGACACTTGAGCGGGATCTTCTAGAAAAAAAGTGATTACTTGATAATTTGCCGACAAAATCATTAAAGTTTATCTTACTGATATTTTATTTCGATAACAAGAGCATTTTAGTGGAAGTTTTTGTTCAATCCTTTTCGGTGAATAATATATTGAGCTCCGTAAAGTATGGCTTTTTGATAAGGTTTTGAATTCCCGTAGTGATCGTATGTTGAAATGATTTTTTCCCCCTTTAGTCTTACTTGCTAGATAAAAACGCTTAAAACTAGCTTAACTAACCTAATTATCTTATCCTAACTTACTAGCCCTATACGGGCGCTCTAAGTTACACATATTTTTCCTTAAAATGTATCTTTCGACGTATTAATATTGACATTTCGAATAGAAATTAAAGAAAAAAAGACTTGGAAAAATTATAGAAAAACTTTATCAGCCTAATAATTTTATATGTTGAAATGATTCGTGTTACGGCATGCACTTTTGTCAAATAGCCCTTAGGAAATGGAAATGGGCTGATTAATAGCTTAAAATCAAAATGAGTTGTAACGGCAGGATCAGTCTTGTTTCTTGTTTGATCTTTTTTTTTCTATTATTTTCTTCGTATTTTGGTATTCAGTTAGTCGTCCTTTCACGTCAAGTAAATCTTAAACCCAAAACGTTAAAAAGAATTAACAGCCCCTGATTCCCTTCCTGCCATAACTATTGCCAATACTCAGTCTGTCCCATTTCCGATGAAAGTGTCCTAAACTAAAGAAAAATGGGCTTTGCAGTGAATATTAATATTAATTAATATTAACATATTAATTAATATTAACATATTAATTCACAAACGTTTCCTCTCCGAGTGACATGACGGCCGGAACCACCAGGAGGATGTCGTTTCCTTAGATGTTCTCCTTCAAACCAAATTTAAGTTTAGGAAACAGCCAGAAGTCGCACAGCGATCAGGCAACTGCTAACTAACTACCATCTGTATAAAAAAAAGTTTCTAAATCTCGTCGTTTGGAGTCGGTATTAAACTGTAGGTCCCCTCCATTCGTGAAAGAATAAAAGCACGCACAATACGTGTGTTTGCTGAGAAGCTAGACCCAAGTCCAACTCGAACTATAACGCCGCCATTATTATTGTTATTATTAACGTTCTACTCCTGTCGAGCGCGATTAATTATGTTCCACAATCTATCCCAACTACCTAAATAATATCCATTCAAAGTCTGACATTGTGGAACGAATTCCTTACGGATAATGCCCTTGGACTCGAAGAAAACGCTGAGCATTCTCTTGATTCGATTCTTCTGCATCCGCACTTTCTTCTCTTTCGGCGCATCTGATGACTTCCATGTCGCGCTATGCCTTTTGGTGTAAAAAAGTTAAATCGCTAATTACGATAGATGACTAATGAAATTCCAGAACAAACACTGGAATTTTGCGAGGCACTAGCCCGCAAAAGAAAAACATCTTGGCAAGTACCTAATATCGGAAGAAGAAATCCAATCACTAGAACCATCTCTCATTCTCAGGTTCCTGAAGGAAACTGGCTTAGAGAGAAAACTCTAGAACAGATTTCTTTACCTATGCGCAATAGGAGTCCATTACCCTCAATACAACTTTGAGAAGAACTGTATTTAAGGGGAACTCGTAATAGTGCTAAGGTATTGAAAGGGGTCACAATAGATCTTAAGAGTCGGCGTGCAATATACCCTCAACCATAATAATAATACGATAGATGACATGAATACATGGTCTTTTTTTATACACATTTCATGTCTTTTTAATGATTAATTCTCACGTTTTTTGGTCCCCCGTGAAACAAATCGCGTGCAGATCTTTCCTTTTCCCGAATTCTCGGTAAGAATGCGATGAACCACATCAACAGTCATCTCAAAAAGTCTTTTGGGCACACAACGGTCAGAGTGCAGAATTTTCTGACTTTTTCAATTCATTTCTTCATTCCCCGAGGTTATCGGCTTGGGTAAGCGTTGGTCGTCCACAAGGTCTTTAAGACATCACGAAATATAGCAAACCAGCTTCTGCACGGGATGGACGCAGTACACGTTTTTCATCGCCTCGAATGTCTTTTAAGCAGTTTTGACCACTTTAAAACAAAACTTGGTATTTGCTTTTTGCTCCATAGTGTTTTTTCCACTAACATTTGGTTATAATGTCATAAATTTTGACAGAACAATAGAAGCGCTACCATATAAGATAAAAGATGTGTCTACAAAGCGGCGTCGCAATTAGCTGTTAGTTTAAACCACTCCCATCGAAAATGAGACTGACCATTAGCACAGTTCACACTGTAATACATGTCGCACTGTACTGCATTCTTGACAGGCTTCATATATGGCAGAAACTTCGAATGAAAATTTGATTGAAACTCAGAAAGGAAGAAATTAATTTGGGTTAAGCCTTAGATAAAAAAGAAAATATATGTTATATATATAAATTCATAAAAAATTCGAGCTAAACAACTCAGCATCAATCAGCTTTAATGGGTAGCAGATACCCGATCCACGTGGTGCCACAATGGGTCTATTTTGGATAAAGTGAGACTGCAGACCTGCAGTCGGCCACCTGAAACTAACCTAACCTAACTTTCTTTTCGCAGCTCCACCGCCCGTGGTTCTTTCCCAGTGCTCCATTGGTAAAACTATCAACGGAATCTTTCCATATTTCGTGATTCGCCATGTCCGTTAAAATATAAACCTCTCGGTTCCTTTGAAAATAATAACAAATCCTACATGAATGTCTGCTTATAAAGCTAAGTTAAGGTTTTGAGCAAAGTCTCTTTTTATAAAAATCTCTGTTTTGAATTTTGTGCTACAGTTTGTGAAAAGACTGGCCCTAAATTGCGATTGTCTACCACCCCCTGCTAGCTTTGTCGCTGTTTAAAATGCTCTTGTGAATTATTTTTCACCAAAAGAAATAAATAACAAATGCCGGACGAAATATTTGAACATGGAAGATCCCGCTTAACTGTATCAGTTCTATAGTTTTAACAATTTAACAAATTTAATTTAAATCTAAGATGTTAGTTAATTACTTATTTTTTTGGTTTTTGTAAAAGTTTAATTTATTGATTTATTTTTTTTTTGTGTAGAATTTTAAGTTCGAGTACTAGAATTGATATAGTTGTTGATTTAGCATTCCAAATTTTTGCTTATATTCTATGACTAATCAATGAAAAACCTACGATCATGCCTGATACTTAATCTTAATCAGCACAAAAGGTAAACGTCGTGTGGTTTCAGAAATTTTTCCAAATTCTTTAGATTAACCACGAACAATCGAAAGCAAATTGAACTTGTATTGCTTCATCTGCAGGGAAGCAAAATCGTAGATATGAAGTAACTTCAGCTCTATACATTGCCACGTTTTCAAAATCCATTAAAATTTCAATTTTAATAAGATTATCACTTCTGTGAGTGGATTGATTAACTACGATACGTCATTTTTGCCTTAACTGTTGAAGTGCAACGATTTTGTTCATTTTATCAGGCTTATAGATAAACCACACCCCAAAACGGATTAAAAAAAATTCTCTGATAAGGCTTTGAACTTCATCGCAAGTGTTCATGCACACACTCACTTCTGTAGTTCTTTCAAAACAAATGAAGTCGCTCAAATAATTCCCCGTTTATTCATCGTCATAAATATGTAGTATGAACTGCTCAAAATGGAACACCACACCTAAATGTTTTCTTTTCGAGGACTATTACACCTGCTTTCCTCTAGAAACATTTCACTTGGTACAACTTATGCTTATATTGGTCTACAACTTGAATATGATGTATTTTGTGCGGAAATAAGATTTTTGAACCAAATTTTCGATGACTTGGCCGCACATTTCAACGGAAACGGCCGCTATCTCTCGTTCACCAATTGACTCATAAGGGGTTTTCACCAGAATAACGCATGTTCTGTTTGTTGACGAAGCCATTTAGCCAAAAATGTTCGAATCCCAGTGAAATCGAATCTGGTCCAGTCACCGTTTGCCGTTCGGATCAAATTAACGGCACTAATTAAGGTTGCTACCTGGCAGTACATGGACAAGTTTTGAGTCTGAGTGCTCCACTAGAGTCTCAAAAATCCTCCGAAAAAAAAGTACACTTCTCAGCCATTTTAAACAAGCTACCTACCTAGGCCATCTCTTGTAAATCCTTCAATTCAAGTTATGGACTTGGGTCCATATTAAAGTGGGAACATATGTGGAAGAACATGTCAAATTGTATTAGAATGCAGAAAATTTATGTAGTATTCCTGGAACTCGATGAGATATCTTTATAATCAATCACTTCCCCACAGTACTGCCCTCCCTTCTACCACGCGTTGATCAGACAACATGATTGAGTTACAATATCTTATTTTCTACTTTTGAATGAATTTTTCTCACTCAGTGAAGTTCTAGAAATGAAAATAAGTTCATTTGCTCCCAGTTAGTTTAAGCTTGTAACATATTTTGCTCCTTAACGTAATAACATATTACACTTCCTGATAATGAACAATTTCACAGCAAATTAATTGTAAATCCACGCGGACGTATGTAGCCAACAATGGAGTGTTAAACGAAAGGTACGTTGATAAATTAGCTTTCTTTCCAAACCTATCCATCTCTTGCCTATTGTCTCATCTCAAGTATTCGATGCTAAAGTTTGCTAGACTAATAAATAAATTCATTCTTCAAAACTTCTGAAAATCTGCGGTTAAATTTGCTTTCAAAATACACACTTACATTTCATGAAGGAAATTCATTTCCAAACGTGTCCATAATTCACTTTGGAATATTGTCATGTCGTACTTGTGAATGACATGCTGATAGGATACATGTTCAACTCAATGCGCTTGTCCTCGAATATTTAAACATTTTTTTGGTCACATTGATTTTTCCTAACATTTCTCACGCCAATTCAGGATTAAATTTCCATCCCGTCGCTCCTAAAAGAATTCCCTTACAAAATTATGTTGTACATATGAATATTCTTGATCGTTGTAAAAATGGTTAACTCCAAATCAGTTTAACATATTGAAACCGCCCCAATCGACGGGGATTTTTGCATCTTGGTATAACGACTCTTTTGTGCTGCGATTTGTTCTAACTATACTTACTAATCTTTGTGTTTGCCTTTTGCCAAAATAGGATCTTTCATAACTCAGTGGGTTTCAAAAGGTAATAAGCAACGTATTCAACATGTTCAGTGAATTACGTTTTCTAAGAACGTATTCGATTGGCATTCTATGTTCTTTGCTGCTATGCTGTGTAATTGGTTTTCTAATTGTAGACCGGTGCAAGGATGGTGAATAGATATGTATTTTAATTGTATGTCAGCAATCCTCAATTCAGACGAATTTGTGTTTTATTTTCATTTGTTTTTGTGGTTATTACTTTTGTTTTGTTTACGTTTCGTCACTAACATTTGGTTTTATTTTTCATGTTGTCGCTTATTGTAAATGTCGCCTTATTCACTGTTATTACTGTTTATTAATTGAATTTTTCATCATCGAAGATCGGTCAAAGACATGGTGGTTTCCTTGGGCTCTTACAAAGAGCACTGGCAAGAGCATCGCCTCATATTTGGTTTGAACGGGCCGAGGCTAAAGACAGACACACCGTTGCGTCACGACTCCGTGAGCACATATCTGATCCAAAGAATCCTCCCATATTGATATTTCCCGAGGGAACATGTATTAATAACACATCTGTGATGCAATTCAAAAAAGGCAGCTTCGAAGTCGGCGGTGTCATCTATCCTGTGGCAATCAAGTGAGTATGATTTTGTATAATTTGTTTTCACTTAATTCAATATTCTCTTTTGATAAACATAAACTAACGGTATTGATTGCTGCTCTTATTGCTAACTAAATTGTAATAAATTAATATATCAACCATTAAACTATTTTTATATCAAAATCATCAGCTTGCCACTGTTTAGGATGCTTCAGGCCTACCTGATCATAGTAGCGTAATTCAGCGGAGATTACGAGTATGGCAATTGGTGAAGCAGTTGACTCCGTCCAATATAATCGACTGGTGTCGCATGATAACGGCGGCCAATTAGTGAACACTCGGCCTTAGATGACCCAGTGGCCAATTCTATCCTTCACAACTTTGAGAGTTGTGTTGCTTGTATGTATGACATGTATGACACCGTATTGTTGAAGCCACAGGTCGGATATATCGATGTTGTCGAGGTGTGCCCACAGAAAACATCCATTCCTGACGCCATTGCCGATAACAGTGTCCCTTCTCATTCCTAAGAAATAAGGTCCCATGCTGCCACCATGCTATAAACAGTCAATCTTAGTGGATGCTTGGTCGAGAATACTTGCGGATTGTGTTCGCTCCAATAACGGCAATTTTGCTTGTTGGCGTAGCCGCTGAGTCAAAAATGGGTCTCGTCTGAGAAGATGATTTTCTGGTCAAAATTCGGATCTCTGGCCAACATTTACCGAATTCACGGCGTTGTCTATGGTCGTCCGGCTGCAATTCTTGCGTCAGCACAAACTTATACGGATGTGTGTCCAAATCCAACCGGAAAATTTGTCGGGTTGATTCTCTGGCGATGCCCAATTCAGTTAATCGAAACGGAATCGACTATTCTGGGTCTTCTTCGATACTTGCCGCTACGGCGGCTATGTTTTCTTCACTTTGCACCTATCTCTGTCTGGTTGACGGCTTAAGTTCCAAAAGAGTGTAGTCATGTCTAAACTCTTTCACAGTGATACGAATTACCTACACACTGAAGTCATGTTGACGACAGACCTTGACGAAATTCACGTTGCTATAATGATGAATGAAGTCCTAACTTTTGGCAAGTTTGAAGCGATCAATGACGAAATGACAAATCTTACTAAGTATTTTGACAGCTATGTTGATGTCATTTGTAATTTTAACAGCTGCTGTAACATGAAAATTGGAAAAACTATCAGTGCTCTCTGGCCAGCCTTTATATATCATCGCAGGAGACTGCCTCACAGGTAGACATGCAAAAAGAATTGGAGTCTTCTCAAATGTCTTCCGTATAAAGTGTGTAGACAAAGATGATGAGAAGAATGTTCCACCCTCTCTATACCTGTCTAGCACTGCTATCTCTTAGAGGGCTGAACTTAAGAGCCCATTTCTTCGACAAGCTGTATTTACTGCAAGTTTATATCGCTTTATGTGGGAGCCAAATACGACAAAGAGCAACAATTTAAAAAAAAATTTTCGCCACTCCGCCTCTTTGGAGTCATTGACAATCCTTGAAGTATATAACTGTCTAAAAAAAAGCTTCTGAATCTCGCCGTTCGATGTCGGGATTAAACTGTAAATAACCTAGTCTCTCCTAAAATTCGTGGGCCACCAACGATCAAGTTTTTAATTGTTAAACCACTTAAATCGTAGTTCACTGTTGTGTTTTTGCACAGGTTTCGAGTGAAAGGGTTTTCGGACTAAAGTTATGTTGTCTCTATACATTGGATCTCTACATACCCTTCTATCCCACTTCGCAGTACCAACTGTAAAGTTCTTATTTTAACCTTCACCTCCAATTGCCTTCAACGCAAACTACGAACGACAACACCGTTTTTACTCCAAACTATCAAGGTCTTCTTGATTCGATTTTGATAATGTATGCACTTGTCTTCCTATAAAGTTACACGGTTTGCTAAGATGGCTCTATCAGGGAATTACATCGATTGACAAGTAAAAGTTACCGAAAGTTGCTAAAACTGAGCAGAGGGATTACTAGGGTCACAATGTATTATTTTTGTTGCTCGGTTGCTTCAGTTCTCTTAAGTTTCCGTACGACCATTATAGTTGACCCTTTAGGTGTACTTTTATATATCTTATTTATTTAACCCTCAAAGTACACAAATACAAAATACAACACATATTTGTTCGTATTCTACGATATGTTGCTCTTATGTAGCACATAGCTGTAATAGAGATTCTGCGATTCTTGGGCCAGCCCAGTCACTTCCGATTAGGATTTACCGCCCTGCCGATACTCCTTCTCCACGGTCAGCTTCCAAGTTAAGCGTGGACTACCTCGACTTTGCACTCCTTGTAAAGGCCATCCTTGCAATATCCTCAGGTTTCAGCAGAATGTGGCCTATTCAGCTCCGCGTTCGATGCTGGATCTCTGCTGCGATGGGTTTTTGTTATTCTCTGCGCAGCAACTCTTCGTTCGTGATCCATTCCGACTAGAAAACCTTCAGGATTCGTCTCAAGCAATTGTTGACAGAGATCTGAAGCTTGCGAACAGTGATGGTGGTTGTCTTCCAAGTCTCGCATCCGTAGAGCAGTACAGATTTCACAGTTGAATATCCGGGGCTTGAGAGAGGTGGGGAGCTAGTTGGGCCTCCAGATGTTGCCAAGCGAGTAGCAATCCTGGCAAGCCTTGTCTATAAGAGACAAGACATCAGTTTCTGCACCTCCATCTTTGCACAACGTGCTGCCGAGGTCGCAAAATTTGTTGACATCCTCGACTGGTTTCCCGTCTGGCAAAAAAGGTGCGTCTTCAGCGGCGTTGAAATCCAACGCGTCCAATGCTGGACGCCGCCTAAGATATTAGATAGCAAACAGATGTCGGCGTAGTATTTTTAACATGGATTTAAAATACTTTTCAAATTAATAATATTCCGGTCGACTATCCATGTTCAAAAGCCGACTGGGTGGCGTAGTTGTTTAAGTGCCTGCCCCAAGTTAGAGAGGTCCCAGGTTCGAATCCAAGTGAAAGCAAAGTTAATACGCTTTTATCCGTTTTTCAAATCTGGTCCAGTCACCATTTGCCTTTGTGATCAAATTAACTGGAGCGGTCGATCAGTGGTAGTAGTCTGACTGTGGGTGTCACAATGGACCAACATGGCCTAAGTGTACTGCTGAATTCATCAGCAGCCCCCTTACCTAACCTAACCTGACCTATCCATGCTCAAATGTCACTATCTACGGTCCTAATGCAATTCGCCACGAATTTACATTTTCGAGAGGTCTATACAACAAATCATTGTAAAGACATTGTGACTTTAATATTAGCGATGTAATGGCAAATATTAGGCTTCATACGACCTTTGTTGCAGAAACAGGAATGGTTGCGTAAAGTAATTTCTGACAGACGTTAACTGAATTAACCTTAGTAAGGTTTTAATATGGAAATTCCTTGGTAAGGTTTTTACGCAAAAATTCCTAAAAGAGTCTGTGCGCTTCGAAATGCTTTGTTGTATAGCGTCATTGGGTTCTTCAATCAGCCATGGCTATATTTGTATCAAGAATTCCGTAATGATGTTCCTTAGAAGCATCAGTTTTACAATAGAAACTTTTGCGTTCTACAGCAAACTAAAAACAACAACATATAGTTATTTTTCTTAATTAACCGTCTTTTTATGTACGAACGTGTTTTAAAATGTTATGTTCTGTTAATTTAAGGTACGATCCTCGTTTTGGAGATGCTTTCTGGAATAGTTCAAAATACACAATGATGCAGTATCTGTACATGATGATGACATCGTGGGCAATTGTATGCGATGTCTGGTATCTACCCCCGATGTATCGTCAAGAAGGTGAATCCGCCATCGATTTTGCGAATCGAGTGAAAAGTGTAATTGCGAAACAAGGTGGACTAGTTGATCTCGTCTGGGATGGTCAACTGAAGAGATTGAAGCCAAAAAAAGAATGGATGGAGATGCAGCAAGTTGAGTTTGCAAAGAGCCTCAAAAATGACTGATAAGCTGACAAAAAAAGAATAAATAAGTGAGAACTAAACAAATTGTTGTATATTTCTAAAGTAATTAACAGTTTTTTTTTCCTGAAATTTGTAAAACAACATACAAAATACAATAAAACAAAATAAATGAATTTACGTAGGTCCAATGCAACCTACTTAGATCATGCATGTACATACATACCATATACACGTAACTCGTATTCCTTTTTTGTAGGTTTATATTTATATAGCGATTATTGTGAGCATTACAATACAATATAAGTGTTTGCCATTGTTTTAGTAATGAAATATAAGGAGAATTTGCAAAAATCATATACGAATGCGTTGCATACGTTTATTTTCTTTATACAGTGTGGTAAGTATTCATAATTTGCTGTGAAAACTAAGGTTAAGTCAGGCGTTTAATGAAGTTAAAGGAGCGTTTCGGATTTAAAATCTGGTCTATTAGAAGATTATATGGCATAAAAACCGTTTCTCCTATTCACTTCGTTACCTCTACAGATCCCACCAACTTATATATCACTAAACAGTTATTCAAATAAATAGCGATCTGCGACTGCGATTTTTCACAAATATTTACTTTTTAGAAAATATCAACAAGAATGTATACTTTTTTAATTTTCCTACCAAAAACGGGTCGTAGCTCTCATGTTCATCCCAAGGACTTAAGACCAATTAGCTTATCATCTTTCCTACAAAAAACACTGGAAATGCACATTGATATCCATTTTCACTGTAGCATAGATCAATCTAGGTTATCAGTCTCTCAACACGCATATTGCAAAGGTAAATGTTTGGAAACCGCCTTGCACTCTCTCATATGGTCCACAGAAAAGTCCCCTACCTCAAAGAATACACAATGATAGCCTTTCTGGATATCGAGGGAGCTTTCAACAAAGTCTACCCAACTATCGCGTTGGTGAATCTTTGGCGTGGACACTGGCAGGATGCATGGTGGTATCTTATGTGGGTGACATTGCTGTAGCAATCTCGGGTAAATATCCTTCAGTGTTAAGGGACTTAATGCAGGACGCCAAACTGTCAAAGTAGACTATGAATAACTGCAAAGGACAAATTATCCTCTTCACAAGGATATATAAAATTCCTCACATTAAACGACGACCCCCCAATCATTAACGGCAGCAGCTGTGTTTTCTCTGATACTGTCAAATACCTAGGACTTATCTCAGCTGGAGGCCGGACGCATTGAACGCTATCGAAAGGTCATGTTTGCTCTTTATATGACTGAATAAGCTTTCAGCCACATACAGCCTTGGCCAAATGTATTAGGCACCCTTATATTTTTGTCCTTGCTGCCAAATTACATATCGGAAGTAATTAGTTTGTGGTGGTAAACGATATTTTTTCATTTTTTTTTTTTGCTTTTTGAAGATATAACGAATCTTAAAGGGTATCTAATACATTTGGCCAAGGCTGTACGATCCATTGTCGTCGTACGACACATTCTGATGTATGAAGTGTTAGTCTTGTGACCCATTCTAGATAAAAACATAATTTTTAACAACCAATGAAAATATCACGTCAAGCGTGTATCTGTATAGGCGGTGCGTTGAGAACCACTCCTTCCGATGCGCTTGACGTCATCGTCAATCTCATCCCACTTGATGTCCTCGGCCGACAACTGGTAGCTAGCCCTGCTATACGTCTTCAGGCCTCATCCTAGTGGTTCAGCATTCTATTTGGACACTCAACTATATTAAATTCAGTAAACTTTCTAACTAGAAATTTAGACTACGCCACACCCCATTACTTCCATTCCCGACAGGGACTTTTGGATTGGTAATCCAAGACCCTTTGAAGGATTCTAACATCTCTACACGGATGGATAGAAAACGACAGTGGCATTTTCTCTAAAGAACTAGGTACTGGGTTGTACCAAATGAAATGCCGGATTTTTTTGTAAAAAATTTTCCTATTTGACATAGGTGTCGACTTATTGTCATGGAGGATACTCCCATGATGTGTGCAATGCTCCGCACCGTTTTTTGTTGGGCCTGCATCCACCGTTTCTCGATAAATGGCGTCGTCAATTACCGTTTCCGGTTTCCCGCGCGTTTCATTTTCGAGGCTTAGATCTCCCGAATGGAACTTACCAAACCAATGCTGAATGGTGCGTTCGTTCACAGCTATAGTCTTAAATGCGTCATTTATGATTTTGGCAGCCAGAGACGCTTTATGTCCCAGTTTGAACTCGTAAGGGAAAAGAGTACGAATTTGAACTATCGACAGCATGATATAAAAGTTTTTAGGAAAAATAAAATGTACTTGCAACGGACCCTAAAAGTCGCACACATCAAACACACATACCACTGTGTCCTATAAAAAAATCTGTGTTCCACAGATGTTCACTCGATTGAGGACTAAGTGAAAAATCCAACATTTCATGTGTAACAACCTAATATTAGTCTCTCCTTTCGCTTACCCGATCATTGCAGTGTTTTTCAGGCGGAGATAATGGATATTTGTGAAGCTCTGTCGCGGCTCAAATGAATGTAAAGTTCCAGTGCGATATTTGTATTTTCACGTACAGCCAGGCAGCTATCAGGGCTCTGGAACTAGTCTCCGTAAATAAAGTTTAATATCCGCCCGTCACAGAGACATTCCGGGCAACTGTTAAGTGGACGAACTTGCCAGAATCGCAACCACTCTGCCTCTAACAACGCAACAGCAATACAGGTTTGCGTCTTGTTACTTCAAAAATGTTGCTACGAGAAGACGCAATTCATAAAACGAATAACAGATAGGCGAGAGGCACCACATGCCACACCTCCAGAATAATGCGGCCCAAGCTAGACACCAAACGATTTCAGGTTTTGACCTCCTCGACAGACCAAAAATTAGCATAATCGTCAGTGTCATCACAGCACACTGCCTCATAGGAGATCATGTCAGAAAGCTTTGCATTCTAGCAAACGATTTCTGTAGAATCTGCTTGGAGAAGAATTGGCGAGCGTTTTACATCATCTGCAAATGTCCGTCCCTGACGTTCGAAGCCAATTTTTGATGGCTTTCTTCTATGACAGCATTTGTGAACTCAGTGAGGTTCCGATTAGCAATCTACTGCGCTACATCGATAGCTCCAAATGGTCTCATACAATTCGACAATTGGATTGATCCCATTCAATCCATGTGGCGGCACAACTCTAAGTGCACTTTTCAGCCACTTTAACCCACCTATCTACCTACGCTCTTTGGTATGCCAAGAGATGCGCCCCTAATTATCGAATTTTTCCATCGAAGCAAAACTCAAAAAATTAGTTTAAATATCGATATGAACTATTTTGGGTTTTTTTTTTACGATTTAGGCCCAATGCACACGGGGCAACTGGAAAAAAAACTAATCCGGTTGGCAACTCGGGTTACAGACCAGTTACGGACTCAGCGGTGACTTGACTCCACGCACGAGGAAACTCATCACCAATCAAAATCTCTAGTTCGCTCAGTGTCCTCATGGATACCGGGCGTGAAATGGGTTGAGTTCGTAAACGTCAACAAAATGCGCATCACTTAAGCATCACTGCCTATGTGATGATGCAATGTTTTTTTGATGTTTCGATGCATCACGGTGCTTTAATTTTGTTGGCGTTTCGGATCGGCTTATTGTTTTGTGTTTCAATTGTTCCTTTTTTTTTGTAAAAATATCAAAGAAATTGAGAATGATTTTTTAAATAATTTGGTTAAAAATGTTGGCAATTACAATGCCAGCATACTTCAATATATTTTATACAAGAAAAAGAGACAATTGAGTCGGAAAATAAAACAATATTCATCGCATCACAATAATCTATGATGCGCTGGTTGCTTTTGTTTGCGCATCGTTGCTTTCTTGTTGCATTTTAGAACGTGATGCAAAGCATCATTGCCAAATGTTTGCAATTAAGAACGCTTGACGTTGCAGTACTGCGATAATATTGCGATTACGAACACACCCATGTCTTCGGAAGACTCGAGCGATGATGAAACCATCATGATGTATTATTATCTCAGGAGGAGAAAAATAGTAGGAAGGTTTTGAGTACACCCATACCTTTAAAACAATTTTCAGAACCATTTGTTTGTTGCTCCTAAACAGTTAAACTTTCTGATTCGAAATTTTTAGCATCTACAGAATGACAAAGAAAGTTATTTGGAACTTTTGAAAGTAGTTCCCCCTGGAATCCAGAAGCAAAACATCAGCATGAGGAAGTATGTGGTAGCTGATGAACGGCTATTAATCACGCTCAGGTGAGAAACAAGGAATATAACTAAAATAATGAATGTACATATAACTTAAAGTTTGTTTTGCATTTGACAAAAACGAATTTATTCAATACTAATTTTGATATCTCGTAAAGCTTCGACTTAGGGGGAGTCCACTATATCTGGTTTAACAGATCCTGAATAGTAAGTCACGAGTGGTGAAAAGGAAGCATCAGCTACCTCTAGCGAAGTATAATCCCCAATTCGGTCAGAGGGGGGTGGAGGCATCTCAATAGAAAATGAATAATTACTCGTTGTTGGGTATGAGGAGGGAGGACGCGTGGTTTTGGCTGACAGTATGTCATCTACAACATCCAGGGTCTTCCTCTTGAACTGTCGCACTTCTTGATCATCCATTTGCATAAGATCTGGAAGCATGCTGAGTAGGAACATTTTTAATGCTTCCTTTCTGGGCTCTGTATCCACCTGTTCACCATTGGCCAATGAAGTCGCCCTTTTACGATCCAAATATTCTATGAAAGCTTTGTCCACGTCGTCATTCTTCGCAGCACGCTTCTTTGGCATATGCTGTTTGATTGGTTCGGACCGGTAATCCCAATGCTGTGACAATGCGGATGTTGAAGATGAACTACATGAGGACGACCCTGGAGGTGATTGTGGGGATTGTGATGGTAAAGGAGTTTCTGAAGGTAGATCGTCATCACCACCACCAGCCCCTACGGAAATTCCTTTTTCCTGCTCCAGTTGTGACTGCGACAGATTTCCGAAAGGCTTTCCTAGTGCCTTGATGTAAGGAGCAGTAAATTGCAATACGTCTGCTAGATAATACGCCTTCTTTTCCTTTGTACTTGAGCCACTCTTGGGGGGTTTCATATGTCTGACAAAGACTGTTCTTATGTTTTTCCATCGCTCCTTGCAATCAGCCGCTGAAAAGAAAATTAAAAAAAAAACAAGAGAGATGATACAAGATTTAAACAAAAATTTTGTTATTACCTACTTGCATCGTTTTTACAATCATTTATTGCTGTATTTGTAAATTACATATATTTGGGAACTAGTGGGTCTACATTGATTGCTGTCTATTTCGCTAGAGGAGAGTCTACAGTTGGTTGCATCGTAGCAGAGACAACTCCGGTGATTTGGGACGTACTTCATCCAACAAACATGGCTATTCCAACAAGAGACGAGTGGATAAAATAAGCGAAAAGTTTTGACTCGCTTTGGAATCTAGAAAACTGCATAGGTGCCATCGATGGAAAACATGACTGGCTCCGCTAATTATTATAAATCGTTTCATTCAATAGAGCTAATGGCTTGCTGTGATCCCGATGCAAGTGTTTATGTACATACGAGTATGTAGATGCAGATGAATACGTCATGAGGCAGCCTATCTTCCCGCAGCACCTAACCATAAACAACAACTCTCGTACAGGTGACCTCAGAGGCTATTTAGCCAACTATTTTCTAAGCCCACAAGCTGCTCTGTCCTGGCAGTGGAAATACATGACGCAGTAGATTGGAACTATTCACATAATTTTGCAATTTTCAAAATTTCATTGCAAATAAAAAAATTCTAAATGGAATTTCTTATTATTGTTCACGTCAACAATTTATTTACCAACAAGAATGTAACAATGAATGTTCAAGTAAAAAAAAAACATACCTGTCAATTTTACGACATTTCCGACTTCTATCCACGCGTTCTCTGTTTCATTTTTCTTCGAATAGCCGGGAAGGTGATAATTGTACAAAATAGGATGTTTTTCAACCTCCCTCACTAGCAACAGGTTGGTCTGTTGTTCACTCATCTTCGACAAACTAGAAACTGCACTCAATAAGCAACCCGACACGGAAATCAACAGCCGACTGGTTACAAACTGGTTTTTGTGAATCGCAAACGAGTTTTCAACCAGTGGCGTCGTGTGCGGCATCCCATTTGATTACACAGGGTATGACTCAAAGCAAACTAGTTGCCAATTCGCATCGCTGATCAGTTTTTTTTTCAGTTGCTCCCTATGCATTGGGGCTTAAACATTCTTTCAACTTGTCAAACTGAAATCGCCATCCACAAAGTTTTTCAACAAAATAAATCGAGTTTTGGGTGTCTAAGGAAACCGCAGCTATCTGCGACTCATGTGAATGAAGTATCAAACTGTACAATTTTCCCAGAAAGCTTGGCTATTATACCCAACTTCTTTTAAAAGTCTTCTCATTGTATCAGCAGTAACGATTTTAGGGAACCTTTCCACCACCTCAAGTTTTAGTTGGTAGGTAGTTATTCTTGGATTGAACTAACTGAACAATTCGCCTTTTTTCTCGTTTTGTTAAAAGAGATGGACGACCAAAACGGGACTTAGATAAAATGGAACCCGTTGTACCATCGTTAGCCACTACTCTCTGCACTAAAGAGTGAGCTCTACCAACAATTTCTCCAATTTCTCTATAGGTTTTACCCTCAACGAATAGCTTTATAAGTTTTCTTTCTTCAATAAAAATGTATTTTCCATTATCTGCCAGCGTTTTATTTTGTACGCAGGGTTTTGACGGGTGTAATTTTTGGACGTGTTTTGGAAAAAAATAATTAAAATGATTGTCTGATGTACAAAAATTCTGTAAAAAATTTAGTTGGACAGAGAAGAAATCAAGCAAAACAAAGTTTTGCTCTCTATGTTCTATATTAGTTGAGATACACGCGTTTGAAATTGATGTTTCCCATTTTTTGCGTTGTACGCAGACTTATGCGGCCGAGTTGGTTGGTCTTATCATGATTTTTTCATGGTAAAATCGAAATGTGTGGAAATGCATTCCAGTGCACATTAATCGAAAAATAGGCAAAAGAACACATCAGAGAACTGTCGTGTTCTTGTTGAACCATTAAAGTAAAAACGTGTTGTTCTTTTTATAGCTTTAAACCAACTGTCAGGAATATATTTGAAAGTCTTGCTGGTATAAAAATATGAATGGTATAAATATATATGATGCCAAATTGCTTAAACATTACAAGAACGTAAGCTCAGAGCTAGCTTACAGTTGGCCACAGTTGAGAGATGAGTGTGGAAAAGCTTTAAAATATTTATAAAAATGCTTGTTCACAATTTGTTCTGCTTTGTGTCACTGCTATTAACATTCATAATCGACATATTCAACATTCTGACATAATATCAAAGGAAACACCATAATCTGTGAAGGCTACAAATTGTTTTGAACAGTAGTTTGGTAGTCAAAAATTAGAATCTAAACTAAAATCTTAGAAAATTATTATCAAACCTTGTATCGCCCACTTACTTATCTAAGTTGAAATAGTTTTTGATCAAGTGAAATGAGTTTAAAAATATCTGTCCAATTTTAAGAAACCACTCAGAAGTCGTTCTATCCTTTCAACCGAGCGATCATCGAAGACATGTTGAATTTCGTTCGAAACGTTAATCAACAGTCAAAATCTCACGCTTTCAGATAAAACGATATTCCTCGTCATCGCGGGTTTTTTGTCTTACGAATTTCTTCGAAAGTAAATGAAGACTGACTACAGAAATGATCCTGTGAAGTATAGTCTTAAATAATCACTCCACATGCTGTGCATCTTCTACAATCGACTCCGTCAACTAACTGTGAATTGTAGGAATGAAAAAACTGATCGTGTATCTACATCATGATCGTCATGACTCATGACCAACAACACTTGTGTAACATCAATTTTTACCTGTGTAATTGTATTAGATACAACAGATACGGCAGAAAGCCCTGCTACTTAATTCCGAGATTAACGATCTTAGGATGTAATTAATAAATAATAATAATATTAAGAAGCTATGTGTTGCTTCTTGTGTGTAAAGAACTTTTAGATGTTCAAAAATTACTTAGCGCCTGCGGATGTGCACCCGTTTAGATTAATTTATTGGCCTGAAAAGTCTAGATTCGATTTAGAAGAAGTAATTTAGTTCGGTGACAACAAAGTTAATATGAATTCTCATTTCTATGAGACACTTAATCAAACGCAGTGGTCAATTGTGCATCCTTTGCTTCAAAATACACTTTTATAAAAATGCTAGCCCACAATATTTTTCCGCTTCGTGTCATTCATAATCGATATATTTTCAACATTCTATTGTAGTACAAATTCAAAACAAAGTATGTAATCTGAGAATGCTTTGAACAACAGTTTGCTTTGAAAACAGTTAACAGTCGATTCGTTGCATCCATCGCTCACTATCGTGATACACAGAACACAAGGTAATATCTTCCCGCTCCTTATTTTTTTGATTGGTTGCGTGTGTGACGTCAATCATTGAGTAAAACTTTGCTAGAAGAGCAGTTGTTAATCGGTGTTGTGATACAATTTTTGTTTAGAGGAAAGAATTATGTGCATTTTATATTTTTGCAAATGACAATTTTTACAGTACTTGGTTGCGATACAAATGTGTAAAAAAAAATATGCCGAAAATAGTGGCATAAGACTCTACTCATTGACTTTGCTTTTCGAATCCCTGAAAGAGAAGTTTGAAGCAGAGTATATTTTAACCTACCGGCTAAATCAGGATATGTTAGAGATGTTTTTTGGTCTCATGCGTGCCAAAGGAGGTCTCCATGAACATCCAAGCACACTGGAGTTTGAATATCGTTAACGTTCCTGCTTAGTCGGTAGGAATGATGGATTAACATCAGATGTTGCAAACGTGGAGTGATTTGATGAACAATAAGCCGATATGCGAGCTGGTGTTCATGCCGAAGATGTGGTAATTAACGAAAGTAGACTAATTATATCAGATCTTCTCTCCCATTTACTTGCCGCTGAAGATCATATCCAAGGTGAAGATGACGCTGAAACCGTGATGGATGACATAAAGTACGACGCTCTGGAGTACCTTGCTGGATACCTCCTGAATAGGTTTAAGGCAAAAGTGGGTAATCTTCTGGATACCTACACAGTGAAGATCGACAGGAATGATACTGGCCTTACATCGATGGACGTGATAACAGAAGGAGGTCTCCATAAACCGAATCTTTTTAACTTACTTATATAAGTTAGAAAAACTAGTTTGTATATATAATAATATTCAGTTGAAAACGGGTACAAATTATATAAAAACTATGTCAGATTTAAGTTCACATTTCTCCTTAAACCCGGAAATAATAAAAACTTTTTTTAGATGTAAGATGTATTTTAGAATAAGAATTTTAAATAGAAACTTTTTTGAAAATAGCTTCCAAAACAAATTACATGTAAAAAGAAAATTAAATAAAACTTGTAAATAAAATAAACTAAATGTAGACCTAATAAAATAATTATGTAAAATCAATATTTATACAGAAACAAGCATTTTTCATTTACATTCGGCATCATTGTTTTTTGGAAGCACATAAAACAAAGAGTAAAAATCTTCCCTCGCCCAGTTTCCTCAATAAGTGAACGTCACACGAACGATGACATAAAACGAATATATTTCTTTGGATTCTGTGTATTATGGCTCACTATCTGCGACAATTGAAATGAGATTAAAAATATGTGTAAATTTTAAGAGACCACTCAGAAGTCGTTTTATCCTTTCAACCGAGCGATCATCGAAGACATGTTGAATTTCGTTCGAAACGTTAATCAACAGTCAAAATCTCACGCTTTCAGATAAAACGATATTCCTCGTCATCGCGGGTTTTTTGTCTTACGAATTTCTTCGAAAGTAAATGAAGACTGACTACAGAAATGATCCTGTGAAGTATAGTCTTAATTTCTCATTCCACATGATGCGTATCTTCTACAATCGACTCTGTCAACTAACTGTAAATTGTATGAATTAACAAACTGATCGTCTATCTATATCATGATCGTCATGACTCATGAACAACACTTGTATAAATTCAAATGTTTACCTTTGTTATTGTATTAGAGACAGCAGATCCCGCCGAAAGACATGTTACCTAGTTGCGAGGTTTAAGACCTTAAAATGTAATTTATTAAGAATTGAATAATTAATAACAATATTAAGACGCAAGATACTCGTATGTGTGTGACGTACTTTGAAATTGAAATTGAGATGTGCACTCGTCTAGATTGATTTATTGGCCTGAAAAAAATCTAGATTCGATATAGAAGAAGGTATTATGTTTGGTTTCATGCACTTTATTTTCGTAAAAAAAAATAATAACAAGCTTCATTTGAATAGAGAGACACTTAAGTCAATGCAATGGTCAATCTGTTCATTGCTTGCCACATTTTTTTGACTTAATTCTGCTTATCTCTTTATTTAAAACGAATCAATAACAGAAAACATGTGCATAAGTCATAGCTAGCTCTGGTTTGGCGACTGTAGCGGTTGAAAGATTATTGTCGAAAGGTTACAAATTGCATCGATTGCATTGCAATTAATAAAATATATGCACATTTTTCACACTTTCTGTACTATTTATGTACACTGAGCGATCCGAAAATTATTTTGTAAGTCTTGCGTTTTTTACTCAAAAATATGCTAATGCCTGAAACACAATATTGCGTCAGCGCTGGCGTTGTCGCACACAATTCAATAGGCATGCACAAAATACTGCGTCGACCTACGTAAATGAAAAATGAGAGATGAGAAATCGATTGACATTTCAGAAATAAAAACAGCTGACGCAATATTTTTCATTTGGTATTTGAGAGAGGGAGAGAACAGCTGATTAAAGCAGTGCGTCAACGCACTCCTTCCGTAACATGAAGTCGACTAGCGCAACGCACTATTGAAATAACAGATAAGCCTGTAAATTCTATGCCAAATAGACTACAAGAAATCATAAAAAAGAGGGGTACTCAACTCATTATTAAATTTAAGTATTTCGTTTGTTTTTTAACTAATCTAGTCTGCCAATACTTTTTTCGCATAAAAAATTGTAAAATATGTCAAGTTTTTTTTTCTTGAATGAATAATAATACGTATACATTTTGCATATTTTTGAGTAAAAAACGCAATTTTTACAAAATAATGTCAACGAAAAGTCGGCTGTGCCAACTTTGCACCGTCTTTCGTGTCGAAAATATGGATTTGAAATAACATTCAAGTAACGCACAGTTTTTCAAATGAGAGAGATGTAGTTCACCTCATTTGGTTGCAAGTGTATGGTTATCAGCTGATTTCAACAGCTCACATGTATTCACAGACGCGGTACGAAAAATCGCATAAAAACCGCAGTCAGGGGCAAAGGCGGTACAACTTAGATATCTCTTTACTATTTGATTTCTGGAATACATGCTCGTATTGCTCTCAACCAAAAACTTCACTCAATCGAGTTGCTTGTGCAGAACTAGCCCTATTCTACCTAACGATCGTAATGATCTGGATTTTATCACTCGATACAGTCGAATCCCTACATTAAATCACATCACATCATCGGAGTACAACTTGCACTTGCCCAGTTTATTTTTATAAACATATACCTCGACATGTTTACAGCCTTAAACATTTACGCCGGCATGATCACAACCAATGAAATTTGATTAAATAATTGTAACTCAACAAGTCACATTTGCTGTTTATAGATATTTTCTTCATCACTTATTTGATTTTTGTTGGGGCGTAAATAAAACTAACCCTATATCACAACCTAATGTAGGACAACTACTTGCTACTACTTCCTATAAATGTCATACTGTCATACGCATTTTTGAATTTTGCGCCAAATTAATATTGTACGCCATATTTTATGAAATAATCTTACATTTACTGAGTTATTAAAAAAGAATGGATAAACTGGAGACGGAACGTAGTGGGCGCCGTGGCGTAGCGGGTAGGTGGGTCGACTCCTACACCTGAGTTCTAAGGTTCGAAACTCGAAAAAACATCTAACATTCTTTCACGGCTCCACCTCTTTCGAGTCATTGACAATGCTCAAAGTGTATAACTGTCTAGAAAAAGTTTCCCAATCTCGCCGTTCCGAGTCGGCATTAAACTGTAGGTCTCCTCCACTCGTGAAAGAACAATAGCACGGACAACACGTTTGGTTAATGGAAAGCTAGGCCCAGGCCCACCTTGGACTGCAGCGCCACCATTATTATTATTATAAACTGGAGACACTTGAAGTCAACCCATCGCACAAACAAGTCATTTTGTTTAAAATTGAATTTCGCTCCTTTTTAATTTTTTGTTTGCTTTTCGTTCACTTCGCAATTTCGCTCGACAATTTCGTTTTAATTTTCGAAATAAAAAAAAACCTTTTGAGAAAAGTATCGTTGAATTTAAGCAACGAAGTTTCCAAATAAATGCGAGCAAATCGACTCGAACATTCATCATTTTTCCTCATCTTGATAATATTTAAATGAAACACAATCATGTTCAGACATTTAAGGTGTATTCTTAAAGATAAAGTAAGGGAAAAAATAAACACATTTTTTTAACATAACCACAGGTAAATAGAATTCAGTTATTAATATTATTATTGAAACAACAAAAATGAAAAAAAAAAAACAATTTTTCATTTATTCATCAATCTCAGAATTGCCCAACTTATCTAAGCGACCCCAGTCACAATCTTACAGTGAACACCACGGCTTCATACGATCTGCCGCCTCGTATAGTTTTTGTGACACTTGTGTTATTATTGAATCTGCTCTGCACACTTCACCTCATACGGTCCTTTAAATCGCAAAAGAAGTTTTCTCGACTGGCCAGTAGCTGTGTACGCGGAGAAAATCAGAACGATATCCCCGACTTTATATTTTTGAGGTGCATTAAATTGTATTTTCCGGCTTGTTTGCTTGCAGCATTTAACTGCATCATAGATATAGCTGTTCATACAGTGCAGAAACACCATTCAATCTGTTCATTAGCTCGAGGAGGGCAAACTGCAGTGATGAAGTTTCGAATTTTATTTTCATTACAGTAACTGTTAAATAATGTTGAAGTGTAAGCCGTTCCTGAGTCCGAAATAATGCGAGATGGTACTTCAAAAATTATGTTAAGGCTTGCAAAGCTGGAACAACTGCTTTTGGATCAGCTTTAAGGATCACGAAGTTGCTGAAAAAATCAACAATGCCCAAACATATCTTCACTTTAAACTTTTAAATAGAGAGAAAAAATAAAACTTTCTTTCACTTTTTGAAAAATTTTTTTTTTAAATACTATTTTTTAATTATCAATCAGTTTTCCAATATGCTCAGAAATACATCCTCCCACAGCACCACCAGCTGCTCCGAGTGCGGCCCCAGGGGGTCCTCCGGTAGCTCCAGCTATACCTCCACCTATGGCACCTCCCGCCAAAGTCTGTGGTTTGCATTCCGCTAACATTTTTACCATCACGTATTCCGGTGTTGGTTGCAAAAAGGGTATAGCTTGTTTCAGAAACGAAAAGAAGTCACTTTTAACCACAGATGATCCGACTAAAATTAACAGGACAACTGTGACTGTGAGAGATAAATGTCCGGACATGTTGTTACAATTGAACTTTTAGCTACTAAATGACACGACAAAATGAGATGCCGATCAAGAAACCCCGTGTTTAAATAGCTAGCCGAACGCTCATACTTACGTGAGCATGCAGTTGAGCGCAAAATCTTATCTGAATGCGATTTCTAATCACGTGTCGATTGACTACGTTTTTGAGATTAATTTAAACTTTTGTTTGCGCGAGTAAATATATCACCATAATTCGTTTAACAAGATTTGCTAAGCTTGCGTTAATAATAACACTATACTACAAGGCAGTGATTTCTTTAATAAAATAAGGCATATAGTAAACTGGGCGATGTGATTTACATAATGAAACTTAAGAGAAGAAGCCGAAATCTGTGGACGTACATATAAATACAGAGTGCGCCATCTTTTATGTGGGCTTATAATCATTGAATAAATTTGACTTTTATCAACCTATTGACTTGAGTAGGCATGTTTTTGAAATGCCAAGTCAGTAAAATTTTAATCATGAATCACTTCACACCGGAACAAGTGACGCTGTGCATTAAAAATAGTCGTTCAGTTGTGTTAACTCAATGTTCCACATGTGTCGTGTGAGTGGAACTACCTTACGGTGCATTTGGAAAGATGATCTGCATTTGTTTTCATAAAAAGCGCAACTCGCTCAATGAATGTTGCCGACAGGCCGTTCAGATCGCTTGGAGTACGATTATGATGACCGACGAGGCCCATTTCACACTCTCCGGCCTCGTTAATAAACAAATTTGCCGCATTTGGGGAACGCAGAATCCGCGCGAGATCCATGACACAAATGAATGACCAAAAAGTGACTGCTTGGGCTGGCGTTGGCGCCAAAACAATTGTTTATAAGAGAAAAGGCGATACAGTCAATGGAAAACAATACCGATGGATTTTGGCCCACAAAAGTGTGAAAAAGGTCTGGGTGAGTACTGGTTTCAACCAGCACCGTCTTGTCAAGCCACATTGTAAATCAAAAAATTCAGTTTCTGTAACGAAAAGTCCCCAAACGTGTGTTATCAAAAAAAAGGCGACATTGGCTTGCCACCAGATGCCCAGACTTTACCCCTCCGAAATTCTCTTTGCAGGGTTATTTGAAATTTTTGACGAGCTCAATGCTATAAAAGAATGAAAAAGTGATGGAAAACGCAAAACGCCAATTTTTAAACTGAATTCACGATTCACAAGAATAAAACATTTGCGAAATCTCTGGGCTTGAACAACAGAAATTTTAAATTTCACAATGAAAATTCGCGGCTACATGCGACTAAAGAGAATTCCATGTGAATGAAGTGTCAAATTCGCGAATTTCGCAGTCCGTCGCTCATGTGAATTGCCCTTAACAGTGCTAAGTTGTATTCATACATAGCACTTAATACTTTCAGAAATTTATTTCATATGCCGTATCGGTATCGAGCTTATTGTATCAAAAGCCGAACGGAAAATCAACGAAAAATGCATATAATTGTTTTTTGCTTCCGTTTGTAAATTTCCACTATGTTAACAAGGGGTAATTTGGCCTAAAACTCGCATTAAATTCTAATTTAGTCTTTTTATTTTCCACCCAATGCAAATAATTTAGCAGATGAATTCAAAACTGATATCCCACTATAGTTTGCTGGATTATTGTAGTCCTCTTCGATCGAGCTTCGGAAGATTTCGTGAACATTCACATTTTCGAAAATTTGGTTAAATTCTTTTGTTAACACTTAAAGAAATTCAGGCGTACAATTTTCAGCACTGCTAAGGGGAAGCTGTGGTTTACAAACTGTGGCTTGTGAATATTGAGAGTGGAAAGCTGTAAAATCGCTTCGAAATTAGATAGGTTTTCTCCTGGTTTGTTTATGGTCAAAATCCAATCCACCTTATTTGAAAAATATGCAAAAGAAAAGAGCACATCAGAAAATATTTATAATAATGGGTGTGCAAATGCTTCAAAATGTCATAGGTTAACCCATGGTGATCAAAAATGTTTATAAAAATGCTAGCCCACAATATTTTTCCGCTTCGTGTCATTCATAATCGATATATTTTCAACATTCTGTTGTAGTACAAATTCAAAACAAAGTATGTAATCTGAGAATGCTTTGAACAACAGTTTGCTTTGAAAACAGTTAACAGTCGATTCGTTGCATCCATCGCTCACTATCGTGATACACAGAACACAAGGTAATATCTTCCCGCTCCTTATTTTTTTGATTGGTTGCGTGTGTGACGTCAATCATTGAGTAAAACTTTGCTAGAAGAGCAGTTGTTAATCGGTGTTGTGATACAATTTTTGTTTAGAGGAAAGAATTATGTGCATTTTATATTTTTGCAAATGACAATTTTTACAGTACTTGGTTGCGATACAAATGTGTAAAAAAAAATATGCCGAAAATAGTGGCATAAGACTCTACTCATTGACTTTGCTTTTCGAATCCCTGAAAGAGAAGTTTGAAGCAGAGTATATTTTAACCTACCGGCTAAATCAGGATATGTTAGAGATGTTTTTTGGTCTCATGCGTGCCAAAGGAGGTCTCCATGAACATCCAAGCACACTGGAGTTTGAATATCGTTAACGTTCCTGCTTAGTCGGTAGGAATGATGGATTAACATCAGATGTTGCAAACGTGGAGTGATTTGATGAACAATAAGCCGATATGCGAGCTGGTGTTCATGCCGAAGATGTGGTAATTAACGAAAGTAGACTAATTATATCAGATCTTCTCTCCCATTTACTTGCCGCTGAAGATCATATCCAAGGTGAAGATGACGCTGAAACCGTGATGGATGACATAAAGTACGACGCTCTGGAGTACCTTGCTGGATACCTCCTGAATAGGTTTAAGGCAAAAGTGGGTAATCTTCTGGATACCTACACAGTGAAGATGGACAGGAATGATACTGGCCTTACATCGATGGACGTGATAACAGAAGGAGGTCTCCATAAACCGAATCTTTTTAACTTACTTATATAAGTTAGAAAAACTAGTTTGTATATATAATAATATTCAGTTGAAAACGGGTACAAATTATATAAAAACTATGTCAGATTTAAGTTCACATTTCTCCTTAAACCCGGAAATAATAAAAACTTTTTTTAGATGTAAGATGTATTTTAGAATAAGAATTTTAAATAGAAACTTTTTTGAAAATAGCTTCCAAAACAAATTACATGTAAAAAGAAAATTAAATAAAACTTGTAAATAAAATAAACTAAATGTAGACCTAATAAAATAATTATGTAAAATCAATATTTATACAGAAACAAGCATTTTTCATTTACATTCGGCATCATTGTTTTTTGGAAGCACATAAAACAAAGAGTAAAAATCTTCCCTCGCCCAGTTTCCTCAATAAGTGAACGTCACACGAACGATGACATAAAACGAATATATTTCTTTGGATTCTGTGTATTATGGCTCACTATCTGCGACAATTGAAATGAGATATGTGTAAATTTTAAGAGACCACTCAGAAGTCGTTTTATCCTTTCAACCGAGCGATCATCGAAGACATGTTGAATTTCGTTCGAAACGTTAATCAACAGTCAAAATCTCACGCTTTCAGATAAAACGATATTCCTCGTCATCGCGGGTTTTTTGTCTTACGAATTTCTTCGAAAGTAAATGAAGACTGACTACAGAAATGATCCTGTGAAGTATAGTCTTAATTTCTCATTCCACATGATGCGTATCTTCTACAATCGACTCTGTCAACTAACTGTAAATTGTATGAATTAACAAACTGATCGTCTATCTATATCATGATCGTCATGACTCATGAACAACACTTGTATAAATTCAAATGTTTACCTTTGTTATTGTATTAGAGACAGCAGATCCCGCCGAAAGACATGTTACCTAGTTGCGAGGTTTAAGACCTTAAAATGTAATTTATTAAGAATTGAATAATTAATAACAATATTAAGACGCAAGATACTCGTATGTGTGTGACGTACTTTGAGAAATTAAAAAATTACTTAGCGCCTACGGATGTGCACTCGTCTAGATTGATTTATTGGCCTGAAAAAAATCTAGATTCGATATAGAAGAAGGTATTATGTTTGGTTTCATGCACTTTATTTTCGTAAAAAAAAATAATAACAAGCTTCATTTGAATAGAGAGACACTTAAGTCAATGCAATGGTCAATCTGTTCATTGCTTGCCACATTTTTTTGACTTAATTCTGCTTATCTCTTTATTTAAAACGAATCAATAACAGAAAACATGTGCATAAGTCATAGCTAGCTCTGGTTTGGCGACTGTAGCGGTTGAAAGATTATTGTCGAAAGGTTACAAATTGCATCGATTGCATTGCAATTAATAAAATATATGCACATTTTTCACACTTTCTGTACTATTTATGTACACTGAGCAATCCGAAAATTATTTTGTAAGTCTTGCGTTTTTTACTCAAAAATATGCTAATGCCTGAAACACAATATTGCGTCAGCGCTGGCGTTGTCGCACACAATTCAATAGGCATGCACAAAATACTGCGTCGACCTACGTAAATGAAAAATGAGAGATGAGAAATCGATTGACATTTCAGAAATAAAAACAGCTGACGCAATATTTTTCATTTGGTATTTGAGAGAGGGAGAGAACAGCTGATTAAAGCAGTGCGTCAACGCACTCCTTCCGTAACATGAAGTCGGCTAGCGCAACGCACTATTGAAATAACAGATAAGCCTGTAAATTCTATGCCAAATAGACTACAAGAAGTCATAAAAAAGAAGGGTACTCAACTCATTATTAAATTTAAGTATTTCGTTTGTTTTTTAACTAATCTAGTCTGCCAATACTTTTTTCGCACAAAAAAAGTTTTTATTTCCTTTTATGAAATTTTGATTTTTTTGTTTTAAGTTCTTTTTCTTGAATGAATAATAATACGTATACATTTTGCATATTTTTGAGTAAAAAACGCAATTTTTACAAAATAATGTCAACGAAAAGTCGGCTGTGCCAACTTTGCACCGTCTTTCGTGTCGAAAATATGAAATAACATTCAAGTAACGAACAGTTTTTTCAAATGAGAGGTGTAGTTCACCTCATTTGGTTGCAAGTGTATAGCTATCAGCTGATTTCAACAGCTCACATGTATTCACAGACGCGGTACGAAAAATCGCATAAAAACCGCAGTCAGGGGCAAAGGCGGTACAACTTAGATATCTCTTTACTATTTGATTTCTGGAATACATGCTCGTATTGCTCTCAACCAAAAACTTCACTCAATCGAGTTGCTTGTGCAGAACTAGCCCTATTCTACCTAACGATCGTAATGATCTGGATTTTATCACTCGATACAGTCGAATCCCTACATTAAATCACATCACATCATCGGAGTACAACTTGCACTTGCCCAGTTTATTTTTATAAACATATACCTCGACATGTTTACAGCCTTAAACATTTACGCCGGCATGATCACAACCAATGAAATTTGATTAAATAATTGTAACTCAACAAGTCACATTTGCTGTTTATAGATATTTTCTTCATCACTTATTTGATTTTTGTTGGGGCGTAAATAAAACTAACCCTATATCACAACCTAATGTAGGACAACTACTTGCTACTACTTCCTATAAATGTCATACTGTCATACGCATTTTTGAATTTTGCGCCAAATTAATATTGTACGCCATATTTTATGAAATAATCTTACATTTACTGAGTTATTAAAAAAGAATGGATAAACTGGAGACGGAATGTAGTGGGCGCCGTGGCGTAGCGGGTAGGTGGGTCGACTCCTACACCTGAGTTCTAAGGTTCGAAACTCGAAAAAACATCTAACATTCTTTCACGGCTCCACCTCTTTCGAGTCATTGACAATGCTCAAAGTGTATAACTGTCTAGAAAAAGTTTCCCAATCTCGCCGTTCCGAGTCGGCATTAAACTGTAGGTCTCCTCCACTCGTGAAAGAACAATAGCACGGACAACACGTTTGGTTAATGGAAAGCTAGGCCCAGGCCCACCTTGGACTGCAGCGCCACCATTATTATTATTATAAACTGGAGACACTTGAAGTCAACCCATCGCACAAACAAGTCATTTTGTTTAAAATTGAATTTCGCTCCTTTTTAATTTTTTGTTTGCTTTTCGTTCACTTCGCAATTTCGCTCGACAATTTCGTTTTAATTTTCGAAATAAAAAAAAACCTTTTGAGAAAAGTATCGTTGAATTTAAGCAACGAAGTTTCCAAATAAATGCGAGCAAATCGGCTCGAACATTCATCATTTTTCCTCATCTTGATAATATTTAAATGAAACACAATCATGTTCAGACATTTAAGGTGTATTCTTAAAGATAAAGTAAGGGAAAAAATAAACACATTTTTTTAACATAACCACAGGTAAATAGAATTCAGTTATTAATATTATTATTGAAACAACAAAAATGAAAAAAAAAAAACAATTTTTCATTTATTCATCAATCTCAGAATTGCCCAACTTATCTAAGCGACCCCAGTCACAATCTTACAGTGAACACCACGGCTTCATACGATCTGCCGCCTCGTATAGTTTTTGTGACACTTGTGTTATTATTGAATCTGCTCTGCACACTTCACCTCATACGGTCCTTTAAATCGCAAAAGAAGTTTTCTCGACTGGCCAGTAGCTGTGTACGCGGAGAAAATCAGAACGATATCCCCGACTTTATATTTTTGAGGTGCATTAAATTGTATTTTCCGGCTTGTTTGCTTGCAGCATTTAACTGCATCATAGATATAGCTGTTCATACAGTGCAGAAACACCATTCAATCTGTTCATTAGCTCGAGGAGGGCAAACTGCAGTGATGAAGTTTCGAATTTTATTTTCATTACAGTAACTGTTAAATAATGTTGAAGTGTAAGCCGTTCCTGAGTCCGAAATAATGCGAGATGGTACTTCAAAAATTATGTTAAGGCTTGCAAAGCTGGAACAACTGCTTTTGGATCAGCTTTAAGGATCACGAAGTTGCTGAAAAAATCAACAATGCCCAAACATATCTTCACTTTAAACTTTTAAATAGAGAGAAAAAATAAAACTTTCTTTCACTTTTTGAAAAATTTTTTTTTTAAATACTATTTTTTAATTATCAATCAGTTTTCCAATATGCTCAGAAATACATCCTCCCACAGCACCACCAGCTGCTCCGAGTGCGGCCCCAGGGGGTCCTCCGGTAGCTCCAGCTATACCTCCACCTATGGCACCTCCCGCCAAAGTCTGTGGTTTGCATTCCGCTAACATTTTTACCATCACGTATTCCGGTGTTGGTTGCAAAAAGGGTATAGCTTGTTTCAGAAACGAAAAGAAGTCACTTTTAACCACAGATGATCCGACTAAAATTAACAGGACAACTGTGACTGTGAGAGATAAATGTCCGGACATGTTGTTACAATTGAACTTTTAGCTACTAAATGACACGACAAAATGAGATGCCGATCAAGAAACCCCGTGTTTAAATAGCTAGCCGAACGCTCATACTTACGTGAGCATGCAGTTGAGCGCAAAATCTTATCTGAATGCGATTTCTAATCACGTGTCGATTGACTACGTTTTTGAGATTAATTTAAACTTTTGTTTGCGCGAGTAAATATATCACCATAATTCGTTTAACAAGATTTGCTAAGCTTGCGTTAATAATAACACTATACTACAAGGCAGTGATTTCTTTAATAAAATAAGGCATATAGTAAACTGGGCGATGTGATTTACATAATGAAACTTAAGAGAAGAAGCCGAAATCTGTGGACGTACATATAAATACAGAGTGCGCCATCTTTTATGTGGGCTTATAATCATTGAATAAATTTGACTTTTATCAACCTATTGACTTGAGTAGGCATGTTTTTGAAATGCCAAGTCAGTAAAATTTTAATCATGAATCACTTCACACCGGAACAAGTGACGCTGTGCATAAAAAATAGTCGTTCAGTTGTTAACTCAATGTTCCACATGTGTCGTGTCAGTTGAACTACCTTACGGTGCATTTGGAAAGATGATCTGCATTTGTTTTCATAAAAAGCGCAACTCGCTCAATGAATGTTACCGACAGGCCGTTCAGATCGCTTGGAGTACGATTATGATGACCGACGAGGCCCATTTCACACTCTCCGGCCTCGTTAATAAACAAATTTGCCGCATTTGGGGAACGCAGAATCCGCGCGAGATCCATGACACAAATGAATGACCAAAAAGTGACTGCTTGGGCTGGCGTTGGCGCCAAAACAATTGTTTATAAGAGAAAAGGCGATACAGTCAATGGAAAACAATACCGATGGATTTTGGCCCACAAAAGTGTGAAAAAGGTCTGGGTGAGTACTGGTTTCAACCAGCACCGTCTTGTCAAGCCACATTGTAAATCAAAAAATTCAGTTTCTGTAACGAAAAGTCCCCAAACGTGTGTTATCAAAAAAAAGGCGACATTGGCTTGCCACCAGATGCCCAGACTTTACCCCTCCGAAATTCTCTTTGCAGGGTTATTTGAAATTTTTGACGAGCTCAATGCTATAAAAGAATGAAAAAGTGATGGAAAACGCAAAACACCAATTTTTAAACTGAATTCACGATTCACAAGAATAAAACATTTGCGAAATCTCTGGGCTTGAACAACAGAAATTTTAAATTTCACAATGAAAATTCGCGGCTACATGCGACTAAAGAGAATTCCATGTGAATGAAGTGTCAAATTCGCGAATTTCGCAGTCCGTCGCTCATGTGAATTGCCCTTAACAGTGCTAAGTTGTATTCATACATAGCACTTAATACTTTCAGAAATTTATTTCATATGCCGTATCGGTATCGAGCTTATTGTATCAAAAGCCGAACGGAAAATCAACGAAAAATGCATATAATTGTTTTTTGCTTCCGTTTGTAAATTTCCACTATGTTAACAAGGGGTAATTTGGCCTAAAACTCGCATTAAATTCTAATTTAGTCTTTTTATTTTCCACCCAATGCAAATAATTTAGCAGATGAATTCAAAACTGATATCCCACTATAGTTTGCTGGATTATTGTAGTCCTCTTCGATCGAGCTTCGGAAGATTTCGTGAACATTCACATTTTCGAAAATTTGGTTAAATTCTTTTGTTAACACTTAAAGAAATTCAGGCGTACAATTTTCAGCACTGCTAAGGGGAAGCTGTGGTTTACAAACTGTGGCTTGTGAATATTGAGAGTGGAAAGCTGTAAAATCGCTTCGAAATTAGATAGGTTTTCTCCTGGTTTGTTTATGGTCAAAATCCAATCCACCTTATTTGAAAAATATGCAAAAGAAAAGAGCACATCAGAAAATATTTATAATAATGGGTGTGCAAATGCTTCAAAATGTCATAGGTTAACCCATGGTGATCAAAAATGTTTATAAAAATGCTAGCTCACAATTTGTTCTGCTTTGTGTCACTGCTATTAACATTCATAATCGACATATTCAACATTCTGACATAATATCAAAGGAAATACCATAATTTGTGAAGGCTACAAATTGTTTTGAACAGTAGTTTGGTAGTCAAAAATTAGAATCTAAACTAAAATCTTAGAAAATTATTATCAAACCTTGTATCGCCCACTTACTTATCTAAGTTGAAATAGTTTTTGATCAAGTGAAATGAGTTTAAAAATATCTGTCCAATTTTAAGAAACCACTCAGAAGTCGTTTTATCCTTTCAACCGAGCGATCATCGAAGACATGTTGAATTTCGTTCGAAACGTTAATCAACAGTCAAAATCTCACGCTTTCAGATAAAACGATATTCCTCGTCATCGCGGGTTTTTTGTCTTACGAATTTCTTCGAAAGTAAATGAAGACTGACTACAGAAATGATCCTGTGAAGTATAGTCTTAAATAATCACTCCACATGCTGTGCATCTTCTACAATCGACTCCGTCAACTAACTGTGAATTGTAGGAATGAAAAAACTGATCGTGTATCTACATCATGATCGTCATGACTCATGACCAACAACACTTGTGTAACATCAATTTTTACCTGTGTAATTGTATTAGATACAACAGATACGGCAGAAAGCCCTGCTACTTAATTCCGAGATTAACGATCTTAGGATGTAATTAATAAATAATAATAATATTAAGAAGCTATGTGTTGCTTCTTGTGTGTAAAGAACTTTTAGATGTTCAAAAATTACTTAGCGCCTGCGGATGTGCACCCGTTTAGATTAATTTATTGGCCTGAAAAGTCTAGATTCGATTTAGAAGAAGTAATTTAGTTCGGTGACAACAAAGTTAATATGAATTCTCATTTCTATGAGACACTTAATCAAACGCAGTGGTCAATTGTGCATCCTTTGCTTCAAAATACACTTTTATAAAAATGCTAGCCCACAATATTTTTCCGCTTCGTGTCATTCATAATCGATATATTTTCAACATTCTGTTGTAGTACAAATTCAAAACAAAGTATGTAATCTGAGAATGCTTTGAACAACAGTTTGCTTTGAAAACAGTTAACAGTCGATTCGTTGCATCCATCGCTCACTATCGTGATACACAGAACACAAGGTAATATCTTCCCGCTCCTTATTTTTTTGATTGGTTGCGTGTGTGACGTCAATCATTGAGTAAAACTTTGCTAGAAGAGCAGTTGTTAATCGGTGTTGTGATACAATTTTTGTTTAGAGGAAAGAATTATGTGCATTTTATATTTTTGCAAATGACAATTTTTACAGTACTTGGTTGCGATACAAATGTGTAAAAAAAAATATGCCGAAAATAGTGGCATAAGACTCTACTCATTGACTTTGCTTTTCGAATCCCTGAAAGAGAAGTTTGAAGCAGAGTATATTTTAACCTACCGGCTAAATCAGGATATGTTAGAGATGTTTTTTGGTCTCATGCGTGCCAAAGGAGGTCTCCATGAACATCCAAGCACACTGGAGTTTGAATATCGTTAACGTTCCTGCTTAGTCGGTAGGAATGATGGATTAACATCAGATGTTGCAAACGTGGAGTGATTTGATGAACAATAAGCCGATATGCGAGCTGGTGTTCATGCCGAAGATGTGGTAATTAACGAAAGTAGACTAATTATATCAGATCTTCTCTCCCATTTACTTGCCGCTGAAGATCATATCCAAGGTGAAGATGACGCTGAAACCGTGATGGATGACATAAAGTACGACGCTCTGGAGTACCTTGCTGGATACCTCCTGAATAGGTTTAAGGCAAAAGTGGGTAATCTTCTGGATACCTACACAGTGAAGATCGACAGGAATGATACTGGCCTTACATCGATGGACGTGATAACAGAAGGAGGTCTCCATAAACAGAATTTTTTATTTAAAGGTGAGTTAGAAAAATTAGTTTGTATATATAATAATATTCAGTTGAAAACGGGTACAAATTATATAAAAACTATGTCAGATTTAAGTTCACATTTCTCCTTAAACCCGGAAATAATAAAAACTTTTTTTAGATGTAAGATGAATTTTAGAATAAGATTATATTTTAAATAGAAACATTTTTGAAAATAGCTTCCAAAAACAAATTACATGTAAAAAGAAAATTAAATAAAACTTGTAAATAAAATAAACTAAATGTAGACCTAATAAAATAATTATGTAAAATCAATATTTATACAGAAACAAGCATTTTTCATTTACACTCGGCATCATTGTTTTTTGGAAGCACATAAAACGAAGAGTAAAAATCTTCTCTCGCCCAGTTTCCTCAATGAGTGACGTCACACGAACGATGACATAAAACGAATATATTTCTTTGGATTCTGTGTATTATGGCTCACTATCTGCGACAATTGAAATGAGATTAAAAATATGTGTAAATTTTAAGAGACCACTCAGAAGTCGTTTTATCCTTTCAACCGAGCGATCATCGAAGACATGTTGAATTTCGTTCGAAACGTTAATCAACAGTCAAAATCTCACGCTTTCAGATAAAACGATATTCCTCGTCATCGCGGGTTTTTTGTCTTACGAATTTCTTCGAAAGTAAATGAAGACTGACTACAGAAATGATCCTGTGAAGTATAGTCTTAATTTCTCATTCCACATGATGCGTATCTTCTACAATCGACTCTGTCAACTAACTGTAAATTGTATGAATTAACAAACTGATCGTCTATCTATATCATGATCGTCATGACTCATGAACAACACTTGTATAAATTCAAATGTTTACCTTTGTTATTGTATTAGAGACAGCAGATCCCGCCGAAAGACATGTTACCTAGTTGCGAGGTTTAAGACCTTAAAATGTAATTTATTAAGAATTGAATAATTAATAACAATATTAAGACGCAAGATACTCGTATGTGTGTGACGTACTTTGAAATTGAAATTGAGATGTGCACTCGTCTAGATTGATTTATTGGCCTGAAAAAAATCTAGATTCGATATAGAAGAAGGTATTATGTTTGGTTTCATGCACTTTATTTTCGTAAAAAAAAATAATAACAAGCTTCATTTGAATAGAGAGACACTTAAGTCAATGCAATGGTCAATCTGTTCATTGCTTGCCACATTTTTTTGACTTAATTCTGCTTATCTCTTTATTTAAAACGAATCAATAACAGAAAACATGTGCATAAGTCATAGCTAGCTCTGGTTTGGCGACTGTAGCGGTTGAAAGATTATTGTCGAAAGGTTACAAATTGCATCGATTGCATTGCAATTAATAAAATATATGCACATTTTTCACACTTTCTGTACTATTTATGTACACTGAGCGATCCGAAAATTATTTTGTAAGTCTTGCGTTTTTTACTCAAAAATATGCTAATGCCTGAAACACAATATTGCGTCAGCGCTGGCGTTGTCGCACACAATTCAATAGGCATGCACAAAATACTGCGTCGACCTACGTAAATGAAAAATGAGAGATGAGAAATCGATTGACATTTCAGAAATAAAAACAGCTGACGCAATATTTTTCATTTGGTATTTGAGAGAGGGAGAGAACAGCTAATTAAAACAGTGCGTCAACGCACTCCTTCCGTAACATGAAGTCGGCTAGCGCAACGCACTATTGAAATAACAGATAAGCCTGTAAGTTCTATGCCAAATAGACTACAAGAAGTCATAAAAAAGAAGGGTACTCAACTCATTATTAAATTTAAGTATTTCGTTTGTTTTTTAACTAATCTAGTCTGCCAATACTTTTTTCGCATAAAAAATTGTAAAATATGTCAAGTTTTTTTTTCTTGAATGAATAATAATACGTACACATTTTGCATATTTTTGAGTAAAAAACGCAATTTTTACAAAATAATGTCAACGAAAAGTCGGCTGTGCCAACTTTGCACCGTCTTTCGTGTCGAAAATATGAAATAACATTCAAGTAACGAACAGTTTTTTCAAATGAGAGGTGTAGTTCACCTCATTTGGTTGCAAGTGTATGGTTATCAGCTGATTTCAACAGCTCACATGTATTCACAGACGCGGGGCAAAGGCGGTACAACTTAGATATCTCTTTACTATATGATTTCTGGAATACATGCTCGTATTGCTCTCAACCAAAAACTTCACTCAGTCGAGTTGCAGAACTAGCCCTATTCTACCTAACGATCGTAATGATCTGGATTTTATCACTCGATACAGTCGAATCCCTACATTAAAACACAGATGGCTAACAATTCGGCCATCCGAAGCATCACTACCCTCAGTGAGCTTCTCTTTTTTTTTATAAACATATACCTCGACATGATTAGAGCCCATTAAACATTTACGCCGGCATGATCACAACCAATGAAATTTGATTAAATAATTGTAACTCAACAAGTCACATTTGCTGTTTATAGATATTTTCTTCATCACTTATTTGATTTTTGTTGGGGCGTAAATAAAACTAACCCTATATCACAACCTAATGTAGGACAACTACTTGCTACTACTTCCTATAAATGTCATACTGTCATACGCATTTTTGAATTTTGCGCCAAATTAATATTGTACGCCATATTTTATGAAATAATCTTACATTTACTGAGTTATTAAAAAAGAATGGATAAACTGGAGACGGAATGTAGTGGGCGCCGTGGCGTAGCGGGTAGGTGGGTCGACTCCTACACCTGAGTTCTAAGGTTCGAAACTCGAAAAAACATCTAACATTCTTTCACGGCTCCACCTCTTTCGAGTCATTGACAATGCTCAAAGTGTATAACTGTCTAGAAAAAGTTTCCCAATCTCGCCGTTCCGAGTCGGCATTAAACTGTAGGTCTCCTCCACTCGTGAAAGAACAATAGCACGGACAACACGTTTGGTTAATGGAAAGCTAGGCCCAGGCCCACCTTGGACTGCAGCGCCACCATTATTATTATTATAAACTGGAGACACTTGAAGTCAACCCATCGCACAAACAAGTCATTTTGTTTAAAATTGAATTTCGCTCCTTTTTAATTTTTTGTTTGCTTTTCGTTCACTTCGCAATTTCGCTCGACAATTTCGTTTTAATTTTCGAAATAAAAAAAAACCTTTTGAGAAAAGTATCGTTGAATTTAAGCAACGAAGTTTCCAAATAAATGCGAGCAAATCGGCTCGAACATTCATCATTTTTCCTCATCTTGATAATATTTAAATGAAACACAATCATGTTCAGACATTTAAGGTGTATTCTTAAAGATAAAGTAAGGGAAAAAATAAACACATTTTTTTAACATAACCACAGGTAAATAGAATTCAGTTATTAATATTATTATTGAAACAACAAAAATGAAAAAAAAAAACAATTTTTCATTTATTCATCAATCTCAGAATTGCCCAACTTATCTAAGCGACCCCAGTCACAATCTTACAGTGAACACCACGGTTTCATACGATCTGCCGCCTCGTATAGTTTTTGTGACACTTGTGTTATTATTGAATCTGCTCTGCACACTTCACCTCATACGGTCCTTTAAATCGCAAAAGAAGTTTTCTCGACTGGCCAGTAGCTGTGTACGCGGAGAAAATCAGAACGATATCCCCGACTTTATATTTTTGAGGTGCATTAAATTGTATTTTCCGGCTTGTTTGCTTGCAGCATTTAACTGCATCATAGATATAGCTGTTCATACAGTGCAGAAACACCATTCAATCTTTCGTTTCAGAAACGAAAAGAAGTCACTTTTAACCACAGATGATCCGACTAAAATTAACAGGACAACTGTGACTGTGAGAGATAAATGTCCGGACATGTTGTTACAATTGAACTTTTAGCTACTAAATGACAAGACAAGATGAGATGCCGATCAAGAAACCCCGTGTTTAAATAGCTAGCCGAACGCTCATACTTACGTGAGCATGCAGTTGAGCGCAAAATCTTATCTGAATGCGATTTCTAATCACGTGTCGATTGACTACGTTTTTGAGATTAATTTGAACTATTGTGTTTGTGCGCGAGTAAATATATCACCATAATTCGTTAAACAAGATTTGCTAAGCTTGCGTTAATAATAACACAATACAAGACAATGATTTCTTTAATAAAATAAGGCATATAGTAAACAGGGCGATGTGATTTACGAGTACATACTGAAACTTAAGAGCAAGAAGCCGAAATCTGTGGACGTACATATAAATACAGAGTGCGTCATCTTTTATGTGGTTATAAGCCCATTGAATAAATTTGACTTGTATCAACCTATTGACTTGAGTAGGCATGTTTTTGAAATGCCAAGTCAGTAAAATTTTAATCATGAATCACTTCACACCGGAACAAGTGACGCTGTGCATTAAAAATAGTCGTTCAGTTGTGTTAACTCAATGTTCCACATGTGTCGTGTGAGTGGAACTACCTTACGGTGCATTTGGAAAGATGATCTGCATTTGTTTTCATAAAAAGCGCAACTCGCTCAATGAATGTTGCCGACAGGCCGTTCAGATCGCTTGGAGTACGATTATGATGACCGACGAGGCCCATTTCACACTCTCCGGCCTCGTTAATAAACAAATTTGCCGCATTTGGGGAACGCAGAATCCGCGCGAGATCCATGACACAAATGAATGACCAAAAAGTGACTGCTTGGGCTGGCGTTGGCGCCAAAACAATTGTTTATAAGAGAAAAGGCGATACAGTCAATGGAAAACAATACCGATGGATTTTGGCCCACAAAAGTGTGAAAAAGGTCTGGGTGAGTACTGGTTTCAACCAGCACCGTCTTGTCAAGCCACATTGTAAATCAAAAAATTCAGTTTCTGTAACGAAAAGTCCCCAAACGTGTGTTATCAAAAAAAAGGCGACATTGGCTTGCCACCAGATGCCCAGACTTTACCCCTCCGGACTTATCTTTGCAGGGTTATTTGAAACTATTGACGAGCTCAATGCTATAAAAGAATGAAAAAGTGATGGAAAACGCAAAACGCCAATTTTTAAACTGAATTCACGATTCACAAGAATAAAACATTTGCGAAATCTCTGGGCTTGAACAACAGAAATTTTAAATTTCAGAATGAAAATTCGGACTAAAGAGAATTCCATGTGAATGAAGTGTCAAAGTCGCGAATTTCGCAGTCCGTCGCTCATGTGAATTGCCCTTAACAGTGCTAAGTTGTATTCATACATAGCACTTAATACTTTCAGAAATTTATTTCATATGCCGTATCGGTATCGAGCTTACAAAAGCCGAACGGAAAATCAACGAAAAATGCATATAATTTTTTTTTGCTTCCGTAATTTGGCCTAAAACTCGCATGAAATTCTAGTTTAGTCTTTTTATTTTCCACCCAATGCAAATAATTTAGCAGATGAATTCAAAACTGATATCCCACTATAGTTTGCTGGATTATTGTAGTCCTCTTCGATCGAGCTTCGGAAGATTTCGTGAACATTCACATTTTCGAAAATTTGGTTAAATTCTTTTGTTAAAACTTAAAGAAATTCAGGCGTACAATTTTCAGCACTGCTAAGGGGAAGCTGTGGTTTACAAACTGTGGCTTGTGAATATTGAGAGTGGAAAGCTGTAAAATCGCTTCGAAATTAGATAGGTTTTCTCCTGGTTTGTTTATGGTCAAAATCCAATCCACCTTATTTGAAAAATATGCAAAAGAAAAGAGCACATCAGAAAATATTTATAATAATGGGTGTGCAAATGCTTCAAAATGTCATAGGTTAACCCATAGTGATCAAAAATGTTTATAAAAATGCTAGCTCACAATTTGATCTGCTTTGTGTCACTGCTATTAACATTCATAATCGACATATTCAACATTCTGACATAATATCAAAGGAAATACCATAATTTGTGAAGGCTGCAACAAATTGGATTGGAAGTCAAAAATTAGAATTTTGCTGATACCTATTTAGAGAGCAATTAACAGACCTTGCATCGCCCACTGCCTTAGAGATAAGTTGAAACAGCTGGATCAAGTGAAATGAGATTAAAAATATGTGTAAATTTTAAGAAACCACTCAGAAGTCGTTTTATCCTTTCAACCGAGCGATCATCGAAGACATGTTGAATTTCGTTCGAAACGTTAATCAACAGTCAAAATCTCACGCTTTCAGATAAAACGATATTCCTTGTCATCGCGGGTTTTTTGTCTTACGAATTTCTTCGAAAGTAAATGAAGACTGACTACAGAAATGATCCTGTGAAGTATAGTCTTAATTTCTCATTCCACATGATGCGTATCTTCTACAATCGACTCTGTCAACTAACTGTAAATTGTATGAATTAACAAACTGATCGTCTATCTATATCATGATCGCCATGACTCATGAATTTTTTACCTGTGTAATTGTATTAGAAACAGCAGATCCCGCCGAAAGACCTGTTACCTAGTTGCGAGGTTTAAGATCTCAAAATGTAATTTATTAAGAATTTAATAACTAATAACAATATTAAGACGCAAGATACTCGTATGTGTGTGACGTACTTTGAGAAATTAACAAAATACTTGGCGGCTACGGATGTGCACTCGTTTAGATTAGTTTATTGGCCTGAAAAATATAGATTCGAAGAAGAAAGTATCATGTTGGGTTTCGTGCACTTTCTTTTCGTAAAAAAAATAATAACAATCTTCATTTGAATTCTCATAGAGATATACATAATTCAACGCAATGGTCAATCTGTTCATTGCTTACCAACTTTTTTTGACTTCATTCTACTTATCTCTTTATTTAAAACGAATCAATAACAGAAAACATGTATGTACATAAGTCAAAGTTAGCTCTGGTTTGGCCACCGTGTTTTCCCTTTCTTAGCAATTTATGCAATAGAGCTGCGAATTCAACATATTTAGGAACGGGTCGTCTAAAATACCCAGACAGCCACAAAAAGTGTCTAACGTACTTGCATTCTACAGGAATGGGAAAAAAAAGATTTTACTGCTTCTACTTTGTAGCTTCTAGACCTAAAACCTTCACCGCTCACTCACTGCATGTAGACAGATTTAGGGTCAAATTAAATTCTATTAAAAATTTAGATTTTTTTTAGATTTAGGCTCACATTAGATTCTAAAAAAAAAACTATTAAGCATTTTTCAACAGCGTCAAAAATCGTATCGATATCAATATCTTTAAAAATATAACAATATCGTCCATGTATACTTAAATGTCTTCTGACGGTACGCTGCGCATAACTAATATAACAATCGCAAAAATGCTGCCGAAGCATTGGTTAAACACGTTTGAATTGGTAATGACCATGAAGGGTTACATAAGCTGTTAAGTCTCTATGTTCTTTATTGACGGATGCTTGATAATAACCACTCATCATATCAAGGACAACAAAAATCTTACCATCAGCCATGGTTTATTTGTCCCTCATTATTTGAGGTGCACTGTTATGTCATTAAAGCGTTTAAAGTCAACGGTCATAGGTAACAAGCAATGCTGGGCTTGCAAACCAGAGCTACCCCTGACTTATATATGTGCGTGTTTTCTGATGTGCTTTGTTCCTAATTAAGAATTAAATTAAGAAGCATTTCCACACATTTTTTTAAGCAATTTAAAGCAAATTTTCAAAGGAGGGCAATGACAAAAATGAAAGTATATGGTTAAGGATTTATCGAAATCAAATAAAAGCTCTGATTAAAGAAATGTAGGAAAATCTAAGACCTCTTTAAAACTATTAACCGCCCCCACGTCAAATGAAAATAAAAATATGGTCTCTGCCTAAACAGTTCGACGCGCTTTAAGAACTCATAATTTCATTAGCAGAACTATGTGAGGTAAGCCTTTTATATCAAACATTATTGAACACAAGCGCATTGCTTTCGCTAAAGAGGACGTAAATAAAGTTCTAGACTTCGAGAATACACTTATTTTTAACGACGAAGGCAAGATTAAAGGAATGCAAATACTCAGTACAGGGCAATCAAACTCCAAGCAACTGTTAAATATGGTAGACGTTATGCAATGATGTGAGGGTACATCACTGCACCTGAAGAAGCTAATATGAAGTTAATTGACTATAAAATGAATACATATGATAGCGTCTAGTTGTGTCTTTCCATAAGGAAACATCCAAAAACGCAACGCGAAAAATTCAGTAATTCTTAATGCTTCTTCCACGGTTAAAACACCTTTTCAATCTCCTGAGATCAATTCCATCGAATATCCGTGGGCGAATCTCAGATTGCAAACAGGGCTATAACAAAGCAATCTTTAGATTGCTTAGTTGAGGAAGGCCGATGACAGCCATTTTAAATGCTATAGACAGTGCAACTTAAATTCAATACGCGCGTATTTTATGCTTTTTTGCGGGTCCACGATCACATAAACTCGATTATCGACTCACCAGTTAGCAGCATCTCCTGCTAGCTCTTCCTGCTTTGCAGAATATAGAGAGAAATACAAAAATAAATTATCCGAAATCCAGAAACTCTTAAGCCATAATCTATGCACATAATACAAAACAGTTTTAGGAGGATAGAAAGAAAAAAATAAAACTTTCTTTCGCATTTTAAAAATTGTTTTTTTTAAATTTAAGCACTATTTTTTAATCATCAAACAGCTTTCCAATATGCTCAGAAACACATCCTCCCAAAGCACCACCAGCTGCTCCGAGTGCAGCTCCAGGGGGTCCTCCGGCAGCTCCAGCTATACCTCCACCTATGGCACCTCCCGCCAAAGTCTGTGGCTTGCATTCTACTAACAACTTCGCCACCATGAATTCGGGTGTTGGTGGAGCATTGTCTATAACCAATTTCAGAAACGAAAAGAAATCACTTTTAACCACAGATGATCCGACTAAAATTAACAGGACAACTGTGACTGTGAGAGATAAATGTCCGGACATGTTGTTACAATTTAACTTTTAGCTACTAAATGACACGACAAGATGAGATGCCGATCAAGAAACCCCCTGCTTAAATAGCTAGCCAAACGCTCATACTTACGTGAGCATGAAGTTGAGCGTAAAAGCTTATCTGAATGCGATGTCGTGTCGATTGACTACATTTTTGCGATTAATTTAAACTATTGCGTTTATGCGCGAGTAAATATAACACCTTAATTCGCTTAATAAGATTTGCTAAGTTTGCGTAAATAAAACACTATGCTACAGGTCAATGAATTTTTTAATAAAATAAGGCATATAATAAACTGGTCGATGTGATTCACATAATGAAACTTAAGAGCAAGAAGCCGAAATCTGTGGACGTACATAAAAATATGATGAATGAAATATGAATATGAACTGGTTAAAGCCGTAAGAGACAGTACTGCCGAGAACTTACATTTGTCGTGCCATCACCGCGTTTAGCGGAACAACCTTGCGGCGCATTTTAAAGTATGATTTGCATTTGTTTCCATAAAAGACTTGGTCTTTATTCCGGAAATTCGGTCTTCCTCTCCTTCTCGAACCAGGAGGCTAGGATTCGAATACTCTCTTAGCTGGAGCATTGCTATTCATTCGCTCGATGTGGCCAAGCCAGTTTCGTTGACGAATTTTTGCCTTCCGGACTATCTATTCACATCCCTGTACAGCGGATCTGTCTTCCCCTCCATACGCCTTCTTCGCGGACAGTGCCAAATAGCCGACGTAGAATGTTTCTAATGAAAACACCAAGCTTTGCAGTCTTGCTTATCATCCAGCTTTCGGCTCTACATAGCAAGTCTGGCAAGATTAGGGTCTTGCAGGGTATGATTTTGGTCCATCGAGTCAGAAATTTTGACTCAAGTTGTTTCGACAAACCGAAGTAGCAGCGGTTGACACGGTCGATTCTACGTCGGATCTCCACCAAGATGTTGTTTATGTTGTTTCCCCGGTGGTCGTCAAACTCCTTAACTACCCCAAAATTGTAGCTGTCGATTGTGACGTTTTGTGCTAAATGATGGGCGGTGAATCGATTTTTAGCCAACAGCATATAATTTGTCTTCTTCTCATTTACCCTAAGACCAGCTTGTTTTGCATGTCCTTCAATAGCGGTGAATGGCTCGCTGGGAACGCATGACAATGTGTATATCATGGGCGTAACCCAGCGGCTGGACCGATTCTTAGAAGATAGTGCGTTCCGTATTTACAACTGCCAGCTGCACAATATTCTCCAGAACCAAATTGAAGAATTTACACGACAGCGCATCTCCTTGCCGAAATCTGGTACAGGAAATTCTGGAACCATAGTGTACAGTGCATCGCGTATTTTTTAGCATGGCTCGACACAAACCGTTCAAATTTCACGGGATCTCAAATTCAGCCATCGCGTTGAATAGTTCCTTATTAGTGTTGAGGATATATTGCACCGCGACCTTTAAGATCTATTGTACCCTGAATAGTTCCTTGCGATGAATGCTGTCGTATGATCAAGAGAGGGAACTTATCGATTTTAAACTCGCTGGTCTTTCAGAATTTGACGGAGTGTGAAAATATTTAGTCGATATTTAGGTCTTTAGTCGATTTGTCGGGCCGGAAGCCGCACTGGTACGTGCCGATTAGTGGTGTGCAAAAGGGCTTTAGACGTTCACAAATTACGGTGAATAAAATTTTGTAGGCGACATTGACCAGAAATATACCTCTACAGTTGTTGCCTAAGGTAGGATCGCCCTTTTTGGGGATGGGGCATTACATATTTGTATGCCAAACATACTTGTATTTGTAACGTCTTTTTTATCGAAAGCACCATAGGCGCACTTAGGTCTCAGTGGCCTTAAAATACCCGAAGTAGTAGGCGACTAATGAGTATAAAAGGGAACACAGGAAGCAAATGAAAAATAAGTTACTAGAAAATTACGAAAGAGCACAGACAAGAATAAAAATAAAATATAGCAAGCAGTGTATCCCAACGCCATTTCTTTATTTTCCTATTTGGGTTCTTTTTCTTCTTTCCTTCTTCTGTGGACTTTATTTTTGTTTCGGTGTCCTACATATTTATACTTGTACTTTATTGCGAACTTTCAAAAATTATTATTTTACTTCAAAAATTATCTCACCGTTTATTTTTAAATACCTTGCATCTGTTTGTTTGTTATACAAATTGATATTTACTGTTATGGATTTCCCTGTAATTGCAAAATTGTGCGCTCACTTAATTTGCTGATATGTGCGAGATGACCATAAATACATTCACTCGCAATTTCGTTGGAATTGGCCTCGAAGTATTTCCTCATGCTGAGGAAAACCCAAAGCTGATAAGACGGATGGAGTGTTGATTATCGTCTAATAGATTAATTGTCTGTTGTGCAAAGCATCATGCTTGTGAACTTGATGGAACTTGCTGTCAAATAACAGGCGATAATATGATGGAAAATTTTAAAATTCGTTTTTTTTATTGATACTACACAAAAAGTATAGATAATTTTGAAAAGCATAGGTCAGTTAAAACATGATCAAAGGAACAGAAAACTATGCACTTTAGATATAAATCTCAAGTAAGTCTTTGCAGTTTGCTGTCATATCTTTCGTGAAGGTGCCTCACTCAGGAAACATTAGTTGTGCACGTAGACGTGTTATTTCCCAGAGCAGTACAATCTACTAAGCATTCATTGTGGAACAAGAACTGCATGTAGGCGGTGTAGAACTCTCGACAGACGTCACACAAGAAACAAATTGGAACGTTATTATTGCATCACTTATGCATTCAATTTGGTTTTTACAATTACGCGCTGTCACAGGTTTGAGAATTGCAAAAAATTGTATAAATGGACTGTATTCGAAGTGAACTCCTCATCGTGTCTAATCAGTTCGTCGAGTAACGTAATAAACAACAATCATCCATCGAACAATATGGCCAGCAAGCAGATCCTGTCAGCTACATTTGTCGTGATCCTTTTAATTTCGATCGTTCCATACCAAGTTAAAAGTGACGAATTCACGGACTTTATGACTCATTTCACAGACTTTTTAGTCACCCCTCATAAGGAGATTCAAGAGTTCGTCGGAAAATGTGACCCGAAAGTTTCAACTGGTGGACTGATATCGGGAGGTATTGCTGGTCTCAGTGGGGGACCACTTGGTTCGGCTCTTGGAGCAATTGGCGGTGTAGTCGGCGGTTGTGCAGCTGAAAGAATATCGAACGGGAAGTGAATACAAAGATGATTCAATAAAAAAAAAATTTTTTTTTTAGTAAAAAAGTATAAATTTCTTCTTTTGTTGTCTTATTTGAAATTTAACAGTTGGAATTATATTCCTTTTCGATAAGGCTTTTAAGAGCTTGCGCAACAGTCTGTAAGGTCCTTCGTTGTAGAACATCATAATTTTCGTTTCGCCGAAAAATATAACATCGTCCCAGTATTTGCTTGACTGAATGCTATACTCTGTAGCACTCTCGCATGCCCACTCAACAGCAAAAATATCAATAAATATTTTTTTCTTTAAAATCATAAAAAATCAATACATCTGTCACAAAACAGAAAATAAAAGACCGCTATAACGATACTGTGGGCGCCGTGGCGTAGTGGGTAGGTGCGTCGACTGCTACGCTCGAGGTCGTCAGTTCGAATCTCGGAAAAAACATCAAACATTTTTTCACGGCTCCACCTCTTTCGAGTCACTGACAATGCTCAAAGAGTATAACTGTCTAGGAAAAGCTTCTCAATCTCGCCGTTCGGAGTCGGCATTAAACTGTAGGTCCCCTCCGCTCGTGAGAGAACAATAGCACGCACAACACGAGTGGTTGCTGAGAAGCTAGGCCCAGGTCCACCTCGGACTGTAGCGCCGCCATTATTATTATTATTATATAACGATACTGTTATGAAACTGTTCATGCAGTGCGCAAACGAATTGAAATACGATGTGTAAACACTTTCTTGACAGTCCAATGTTCGTCCCTCTTTGCATTTTGTAATTTTTGTCATTATTGTTTAGTGAAATAAAATATATTTTTATGTTACCTATACAGTGCGACCTCAATAAAAGCAAACCTCGATACGTGCAACTCCTCAATTAAAGCAACACCTTAAATCTTACCATTGTTGACTCAGCAATAGCAACTCCTCAAAAAATGGCGACTCGTTAAAAGCAACTATTCTTTCTTGAACTCACATTCCATTCGCTTTTGTATATATTATTTTCATAAGGGACCAAATCCTAAAAGACCGCTAAATGATATCATCGATTAATGATTTGTTTCAAGACCTATCCCCTATTGACTGTTCCGAGGACATAAATGATTGAATTCCCGAAAAAGAAACCAATCTGGAATCGACTAGCAGTAATCCGGGAGCAGCAGAAGTCGAAAGTGATGACAAAATGCAGTTGAAGAATCCCCACTGTTAAAGCAGGAGCTGTAATTCAAGCACTAAACATTTGCCTTCAATGGGCTGAAGAAAATTATGCTTCACATTTTAGCTCTGGAAAACTTGCGTCGTAAAAGACACAAACATAAATGTCCCCATTTGTTTAAAAACAATATGAATAATATGAATATGAATTAAATTATCAGTTTGGTCTGCTTACCAGTGCAAGACATTTTTTTTTGCTATTCTGAGGTGTTTAATTTTTTGCCTCATTTTTGGCACCTACAATTTTTTGACTCGATTATTGCAATAAACTCAATAAAAGCAACTGCCCAAATTTCTATTAGTTGCTTTTATTGAGGTCGCACTGTATATACTCGTAGTTTTATAAACTAGCAAAAAAAAACGTTGTGTAAACACTTTCTTGACAAACTGTACTTATTCATTCAAAAAATCTGAAACTATCGCATTTAAAAAAATGTAAAACACTAACTTGAAGAGTGCTCGATACTTACATATATTTATGGTTTATTGCAGTATAATTTGCAGTTTTTTTACTATTGAAGTGTTATGCAATTATCAACATTTCCTTATACCACAATTTGTTTACATTAACGAGTACTTTTCATTCATTATATAGCTGCTGCTTAAAACTACAAAAATACATTCTTATTACAACTACATACGTATTAATTTAACTTTATTGTTTGTTCTTTTACAAACGTAGTACGAACCAAACCGCACTGGGATTCGAACCTAGGACCACTAACCCCAAAGCAAAGTTAATACGCTTTTATCCGGTTTTTCAAATCTGGTCCAGTCACCATTTGTTGTTGGGATCAAATTAACGGCACTTTCACTGGAGCGGTCGATCAGTGGTAGTAGTCTGACTGTGGGTATCACAATGGATCAACATGGTCCCCCTAACCTAATCTAGACTAACATTAGTTCGTTTAAATATTCGTTTAATAATCCGAGTCGTATCTTAGAGTTTTGCTGCTTCCTCATTTACGTGTCGTCTAAGCCTTGAGTGATGGATCATTGGCAGAGTTGTAAAAGAATTAAATCTTTAGAGATCGTAATTCTATTGAATTCATCCAAAATGATTTGAAGTCTTTTTGGTAAAAATGACTGCGATTTAAAAAACTATAAGTCACCATTCTTTGGAACACTGTGACTAATGCATTCAATTTTTTACAATCTTTGAATTAAGCCGAATGATTGCATTCTTTTAAAAAAAAGTGTGAATTCACTTTATGTTAGTTGAAGTCAGCAGTGAATTCACATAAAATCTTTTGAAGTCTATGAATTCAACGAAAATAATTTGAATTCATTTGACTTTAGTTGGTACAAAATGCATAATAATACCTTGCCTGTGCCTATTGTTGAAGCCCAATCTTTTAGAAGACTTTTGAGGTTTTCCAATCCTTATTTAAAAGTCATAAGCATCAATTTTGATACCACGGAATCTGATGAGTTATATGCATATCTGGCCGATCCAGCAACAGACTTCAAAATGTTGGATCGTTACCCGAGTTTAAAAAAAATGCTATTAAATATAACACCGTGGGCGCCGTGGCGTAGTGGGTAGGTGCGTCGACTTCTACGCTCGAGGTCGTCGGTTCGAATCTCGAAAAAAAAACATCAAACATTTTTTTCACGGCTTCACCTCTTTCGAGTCACTGACAATGCTCAAAGAGTATAACTGTCTAGGAAAAGCTTCTCAATCTCGCCGTTCGGAGTCGGCATTAAACTGTAGGTCCCCTCCGCTCGTGAGAGAACAATAGCACGCACAACACGAGTGGTTGCTGAGAAGCTAGGCCCAGGTCCACCTCGGACTGTAGCGCCGCCATTATTATTATTATTATAAATATAACACACCATTGCCTTCGTCAGCCGCTGTGGAAAGATTGTTTTCTTTTGCAAGCTTAATCAACACGCCCCGGCGAGGCGCGCTTTCGGATGAAAATTTTAAACGGCTGATGTTATTAAAAGTTAATAACATTGAGGAAATCAAAAATTTTCAATTTCTAAAATATTATTTTACTTGTTTGATTAAGTCGAGTTCTTATTTAGTTTATTATACTAGAATAAAATGAAAAAAACCTGCGTATTATTATGTTTACTTAGACAAATAAATCAAAAGCATATTTACGGTGGCTCAACGTTGCAATGATTAATGAGAAGTCTCGCCTATGATAATTTTTTCTACTTCTGTTTGTATTATAACCAAATAATGTTGTGATATGAACCCACAGACTTTAAATGAATTCAATAAGATCTATTGAAATCACTGACTTCAACTGATTTAAAATTGAAATATTTTTTTAGTCTTGATTGCATCGATAAAAAAACCGAAACTGACTTCAAATTCTAAGAATGCATTCCCAAATGAATGCATTCTTTTACAACTCTGATCATTGCAAATTCACAATTTTTTTCATCCACTATTTTTATCTCAAGATCGCGATGTACATAAGGCGGAGTTTCTTAAATACCGTTGCGCACTTACTATAGGTACATCATAAAACTTTGTTTTGGAAGCGTTAAATAATGTCTGTTTTTTTTAGCAGCGCATCCCCGGAGCTGAATGCCGTACAGATTTTAGTGTTTATTTATGTATTAAAAGTTTCCTATGAACATATCTACAAAACAGGTCCTTTGCCGATGAGCCAATCAAGTTCTCTTAGCTTTATCCTCTTCGGTGCAAAAGTCCACATATGTTGACTTACATTTTCTCTTTTTTTATAATTTATGCGTACTCGTTTTTGATGAAAATATTAGTGGAAACAAAAGAGAAAATATAGTTTTTCTTAAAAACAAAGGCATTCTGAATATATTTTTCAATTTGGCCTTTTTTTTCAACTGAATCTAAGTGATGTCGCGTAGAAGAACTCCTCTATTTGGTAAGTAATGAAGCATACCTTTTAACAAAAGAAATGATTAAATATGCATTAATTGGAATTCAATTGAATCATAACAAGATATTAACTATTGAATGTTGGATACACCTATGTGTACTTTGGCCGTTTATGCCAGAAAAAGTTGATTCCGAGAGTACACGGAATGTTGGAATGTTGTTTGGCTGATTTTGCCAATGCAAAAACAGAAATTTTTCCCTTCTTTCAATTGACTTTGCCTCCTATTCACATCTGATTATTTATTGAAACATAACCGTTGGGTGATTCCCAAAATTGTAGATTTAAACAAAAACCTCAAAGATGAAGAAATTCTTAAATTTGAAGAATTGCATTGGAGCCGTCATCAAGAAATTCAGAGATGACCGATGTATGAAGAGGGGAGAGTGGGATGAGTGGATTCGGGAAGAGGAGATGATTACGGGGGTTAAGTGGAAGGACAACAAAGGAGTTCTTCTACTTTCCTTGTACGTAGGAGCCCAACCGGTGGTCTTAAAAGCATGCCTCAAAAGTTTCATTACCACAGCCTGCTATTGTGAGCATGTACAATAAGTACATGGGGGGAGTGGACCTTTGTGTTCGCTACATGTCCCTGTATCACTGTTATATTCGCACCAATAAGTGGACTGTATTTATTTAATAATTTTGTTGATTTGGTTATAATGAACTGCTGGATAATGATAAACAGACGGCAGAATCACCTCAAAGAAAGAAAAATGACCCTTCTAGATTTCAAAGTCTATGTTGGCAAGCTTTGATAGGGTTTTCAAGTAAAGTCAATGAAGCTGTTACCAAAAAAACGGGCGTTCGATTTAAGCTCGCATGATGAACCACATCATCCGGAGTCATCCAAAAGGAGAAAAGTAGATCAGCCTCTCCTAACAGAAGAGCATTTTGATTGCTTTGAACATTTTCCTCTATTTGTAGACGCATAAAATGCCTCGAAGTGCCTAAATCCTGGATGTGCTTCACGTGCCCATTAATGTGCAACAAATGCAAATTATAACTTTGCGTTAATGGAACTAACTGTTTTTCAAAGTACCACAAAAAGTAGAATAGGTTTCATTTCTTAAGCAATAGGTTAAGCTCTCGTAACAAGCTTTTACTGTTTAAATAAAAGTTAAAAAATTGAAATTTCACATTTTCTTACTCTGTAATCGACCGCAGTCCACATATGTGTACTGTTAAATACCATTAGTACCAACAATTTTTAATAACTTTTTTTTCTAAATTAATTACTTAGCCCAAATATAGATAGAAACGGACAAAAAAAATATATTTTTCAACTTATTTTTCTGTCGGGATTGAAGAGGTTATACTGATTTCATCCCTTTTCTTTTTTATATGTTCTTTCCTTAGTAATTTGCTGTATTAGAATGAAGAATTTGTATCCCATATCCATATCCATACATATTGGAATATGTCGAATCTATTTGCTTGTAAAGTTAACATATATCGATTTTATTTTATTTATTTTTAAACCCAATTTTTCAGTCCAGTCCTGCGTCGACAGCACTCTGCAAAGTTTGAGCTGATTCCACATCATTCTTTCAAACGGAAAGAATGGAGTGTCATCAGCGAAAGTTGGTAAGAAGTATATACAGTCTTGGGACTAGCATGCTTCCTTGAGAAGCAACCGCTTTTCGAAAGCATTTGACCTAGTTTGGCATCAACCTCTCATAACGAAAATGCTCGCTTTCGGTCTAGATTCATCTCTTTTGCACTGTTGACTCGTTACAACGGCCATTTGGGCTCTGCTTTTCAGATCACACACAGTCGCTAGGTAAAATATCAGCAGCCGACGTGGTAGAAAGTGCGTCGACTTTTATTCCGAAGGTCTGTGGACCAAATCCCGAGTAAACGTTCCATGTTTAGGACGTTTACATTACAGATAGTGCACATCGGTGGTGACTCCTCTCTTAGTAAATTTTGGTGAGCAGTTATCGAGTATCCTTGTCGAAGTCAGAGGAAATTTGTAGTGGCAGACTTAGAAGCAGAAGCTGGATAAATGGGCTTTAATATAATAATGATGGAATAATGATGGATGTACTGTTCCCAAACGATCGTACTCCGTTTTTTATAAACAGGTAAAGGTATCGTTCGCTGTATGTTTCGAATGGATAGGTGGGACTACGTCTTGCAAAATTGGCAGCTTGGTTAGCTGCTTCGTTGCCAAGTATTCCAGCGTGACCAAGAACCTACATCAATTTTATCTTATTATGATTCATAGATAGGATGTCTAGGATAAGACAGACCAATTCTGTTTTATTTTTTAGGTTTGCAGTTGCTCTGTGGGCGCCGTGGCGCAGTAGGTGCGTCGACACCTACACTCGAGGTCTTCTGTTGGAATCTCGAAAAAAACATCAAACATTTTTTCACGGCACCACCTCTTTCGAGTCACTGACAATGCTCAAAGAGTATAACTGTCTAGAAAAAGCATCTCAATCTCGCCGTTCGGAGTCGGCATTAAGCTGTAGGTCACCTCCACTCGTGAGAGAACAGTAGCACGCACAATACGAGTGGTTGCTGAGAAGCTAGGCCCAGGTCCACCTCGGAATGTAGAACCGCTATTATTATTATTAATATTTGTTGCTCTTAATACTGAGAGGCTATCTGAGCAAATTATATGTTTTTCGTGAGAACCGTCTGCAAGACGAACTCCAGATAGCAGTCACACTTAGGCCAACCTAGGTCCGTTACGGATCGAATATCTCCTATCCATCAAACCACTTGGTACTTGCTATAAAGCTTTTAAGTTGATTGATGCCGACATTGTCTAGCTCACTCAGTTTGTTGAAGAAGTAGGCTCCAAGGTGTTTCTTCCCGTGGGTGGAGAGAGCGTTACAAGTGCAGAGGAGACGCATTATGCTTTCCTCTTCTTCTTTGCCTCTGCAGCTTCTGAAGACGTTGTTATGAGGGAACCCCCTTCTTAAAGCGTGTGTGCCAAGGACATAATGACTGTGATGACGCGAATGAGAGTCCTTGGAGATGACCTTGTGAACGTTTTAAGTTGAGTTCAGACCATATTTGTTTTGTGATGAGGCACGTAGTACCTTCTGACCATCTTAAATTGGTGTTTCTAAATGTAGCGAATGACATGGAACGGTGGTTCTCCACCAGGCAGAATTGTAGAGACCGTTCTACGCCTGGCGAGTTCATCGGCTCCATAGTTCCCTGGGATGTCACTGTGCCCTGACTTCCACATAGAACGATTGTTAAAATGGTCAGCAATCTCGTGAAGAGATAGGTGGCAATCCAGGGAGGTCCTAGAGTGAACCGTGACTGAGCTCACGGATTTTATTGCTGCTTGGCTGTCTGTCTGTCTGATCACGTTATTCTTGAGCTAAGACCCGGCTTCTTTTATAGTCATCGTCTCAGAATGGAATAGCTCCTCACCCGTTTTGGATTCATCCGTGAAGATACACAGAAGACCGTCTAGCGTCTGAATTTCAGACTTCCAGTCAGATCTGGAGGGTATGCTGGTAGAGAAATTTTTCTCAGAGGATATGAGGTATGTGTCAATGTAGTGGGTAGAAACTCGAGGTAATCTAGAATGGTGGAGTGATCCATATGGTAGTTATTCCATAGGTGAAGTGTCTAATGTCTTACCGCTGGTAGACATTAGGCTGCTACCATCTGCTAACATTATAATAATAATAATGGCGGCGTTACAGTTCGAGGTGGACCTGGGCTTAGCTTCTCAGCAACCACTCGTGTTGTGCATGCTATTGTTCTCTCATGAGTGGAAAGGACCTACAGTTTAATGTCGACTCCGAACGGCGATATTAAGAAGCTTTTTCTAGAAAACTATACTCTTTCAGCATTGTCAGTGACTCGAAAGAGGTGTAGCCGAGTACAATTTTTTTTTAAATTGTTGCTTGTTCCTGTATTCAAACCTAGACTTGAAAGTCGACGCACAATTCCACACGGCCACGGAGCCGACGCACTAAAATGATTGCCTCTAAAATTGCATGCGCTTCTGTTGTATATAGTGATTCGGTTTCAGCCATCATACCCTGTCTCATGACAATACCAACCTCTTGTGTTACTGCGAGGGCCGTATTTTGTCGCTATAAATAAACTTTCATCCTTAAAAATCACGTCCTCTGATATGTTTTGGTAAACGGCTCGATATATAGAAATTTTCGAGTTCATTTTCTAGTACATATCTACAAATGCTAAGCAATTTGGATTCAGCGTTGGTGGACCACGGTGACTGAGAGGTTGTGTATTGTAGGGAGACACTTGCATAGAATTGCCAAATATTTTCTGAATTTAAGCGATCTATCCAATGCTGATGGGAGCTTTGCATCGCTTTGAACATAGAAGCAAGTCTTTATCTATGATTGAACCGGACAAGAAACTTATTTTGGAAAGCAGTTTGGTGGTCAGCTGTCTGGTAGCGTTCTTCGATCGGTTGGAATCCAGCTTCGGCTATAATGTTCATCGTAGGTGTGATGGGATTTGCATTGAAACTTCGACGAACGGCTTGGTGATATTGTGCTTTGATGATGCTAAGCGTGGACGTGACAGCTGATTTTACTCAAAATTAAAAAATGTGGAACGCTTCACGATTTCGCGTGTCAATCTTGCGCATTAGTCACGCCAATCTTCTCTGTAACGTTCCGATTTTAGTATAGGCTCTGCCGAAGCAACACTAAACCACGAGAACAAAGAACTCCAACTGTGTGATAAACATAAAATTTAACAATTTATTTTTAAAAGATTCAATCAAGAAACATACGTACAAATGTATACATAAAATATAAAAAATAATAATTAATAAACAATAAGTCAAATAAAACAATCAAATAGATGTAACAAATTGGTTAAACATTATGCCATCTCTTTGATGCAGCTAAACTAAATATTGTTAAAAACAAAAGGAGGAATTGTCTATGTGATAAAATTAAATGTCGCCTTAAGATACGATTTACATTAGATTAAATTATTTTAGAGATGATAACAGGTAGTAGAGGGGAATATTTACCAAGGAAATCAAAGGAAAGACTTAAGGAATGAGACAAACTACAAGCGATTAGTTGCCCCTAGTATAACAATGAGTATAAATGGCAACCAACGTTCTTAACTATATTTGAGATTAAATAAATCGCTGTCGAGACAGCGACAAACATTGTTAGCCAGCCGAGAAATGAAAATTGACCCGCATCGGGTCTTATATGCTGCTGCAATCCCAGCCAACCACCATTGTCGGAGAGCCATAGGGCGAGATCATCCTCAATGATTTCGGACATTCCATCGACCAGACATTGCAGATAGTCATAGTGACCCTGTCGGACGCAATCGATTGCGAATCCTCCGCAAACGGCAAATATGGAAATAATCTTACCCCACGTGATACTAGTTCGAAACAATTCTTTGGCGACTAAATTCAAAAGCATTGGTGCTGTATCGCTATCTTCGAGCTCACCAAATGGTGCCCGAGACAATTGTCGCGATACATTTGAGTAGACACGAGGATGCATTCGTTCAAGTTCCTCGCCCATCTGAAAATTAAAATGCAAACAATTAATAGGGTTTTATGCGAATGCAATCATTGTATTTGAGTGTTTTCTTACGCAGTTCAACGCCGGAAAGACTTCATAGACAACCGTTGAGGATGGTTCCAGTATGGAGCGTAGTCTCTGTGTTGCTTTTCTATTTAGGACTCCTGCACGGCGTAATCGTGCTCGTATGTATTGACCGCATAAACATTTTCCCTAAACAAATAAATAAATAAATATGTAATTTTCAATATCATAAGAATGAGGACAAGTAAAAGTTGTGAACAGATGTGCACTTACATATGTTCTCACTGGTAAACTGTTCAGTAAAAAACACACCAATTGAACAAATTGTTAGTTATTTAAATGTTGCCATGCCACGAGCCTTACTTTAAGAGAGATCCAGTCACAGCCGAGGTTGGTACGACCGCTGTAAAATAGTTCAACTTAGCAGACCTAAACTTCCTCAAACCAAGTTCTTTTGTACCAAATCAGTCAGTCTAAACCCTATCTATATGAATAAAAAGTCGATGAACAGATGCTAACGTTAGTACGAGGAATCGAGGTCAGAGAAAAACTACAGAAAGGAAGACTTACGGAGGAGGCACGAAAAGTGAGTCAATACGGTGGTCTTCCTTGTCAGGGAGACTCACGGAAGAGGCACGAAAAGTGAATAAATACGGTGGTCTGATTCAGCATCTCTCGACATCTTATATGAATGGTTGTGAACCAAATAAACCAGCAAACAGTACCACAATTTGAAAATCTTTAATGGATTTGAAACATAGATCAATTTTCCATAATCAAACGTCGCCCCCACAATTAAAACCAAAAATATAATTTAAACAAATCAATGATTTGTTACTTTAAACAATCAATTTCGGAGAGGAAGACGATGTGAATAAACCAACAAATCGAGTAAACTAACAATTAAAATTCTCAGGCATACACGCATTTGCCGCCGCTGGATCCTATAGCCATGTCCAAATTGGTCTTCTGTTAGCACTTACTAACCCGTGTGAGTGTGTGTGTGTGTGATTGGTCAATAAGTACTGCGCGTACCTCCCGCAGTTTTTTTTAGCTTCTTAACTGCTCAATCATAAACAATAAAACCAATTTTCGAACATTCATCACGCCATAACAATAATAAAACTGACCTTGAGTGCGTGGTGCTTGTTCCTTCCACAATTCCGCTCGAAATAAGCAAAAAAAAAACACAAACAGAATATCAACAACAATGCAACAAAAATACAAATTAGAAACCGAAAAGTAATACTTTATGTTAGTTACCTAATCATTTGAAATTGATGTTCTAACTCTGATCACTAGATAATCAAATCGAACGCGGATCAGCAATTCTAGAGAATTGGAAACATCCGAAGGTGAAAGCTGACCTCCCCCCGGAGAAACGTCAAAAACGTATGGTTCTCATCGGATAATCATTGATCATTTCGTTGGATGTCTGTTCCTGTGGCTCCACTCGCAAAGTTGCATAATTCCGATATTTTTCCCCAACAGCACTCACATTCGGAATCTTGGACGATTAGCGCATAAAAAAAAAACTATTCTTTTTGGAATTTCCAAATTTGGATTTAGTTTTAGTTGACATTTGCTCAAAAGCATGCCCGAACGGTCTCGTGTTTTCTTTTGACTTTATTTTAAGGTGTTTTCACTGGTGTTGTTGTTTGTTGATTAATGAACAACTTACCTGGTTGATTATCTCCATCTTGAACTGTTGATAATTTATACTCTTCTGAGTCGTTGTCCTCCATTCCTTAGGTTTTCTTTGATTAAGCAGATCAATCTCGTCGTCCAGCGGCATCCGCGAGAGGGGAGTAAACTTTTTGACTTTTCTGATTTTGGGGGGAGATGTTTTTTCGTCGTTTATTTCTTTTTTTCTTTTTTTTTTCTTTGCTGTTTCCTTTTTCTTCGGTCGATCGGTGCACACACAGCCCGCGGACTTGTATAGTGTGTATCGCGCACGAAGTCAAGCAGTGGACGAATAGAGGAGAAACAATATTTCACACTTGCTATAGAAAGTGGAGGTTAGAAGGAGATGCTAAGTGATGCTGCTGGAAACAGCTGATGTATGGGAAAACATTTTATATCTCTATTTGCCTGAGGCGAGTGTCTTGTATTTTTAGAAACCCCAGAGATTCGCTCTTTTGGAGGGGGGCATAGAAGTGGTTCCACATGACACTTGTTGGAGCGATGGGGACAACACCAGTGCTTTTATGTGATCTGGTGTGGTAAATACGATCGCCACAGAATGACAGATGAGATAACAAAATTTCCCCTTAAAAATTTACCTTTGTACGGAAGCCATATTGTAGAATGTATTTATCTGCCAATCAAGCCTAGAAGTATGCAAGAGGAATGGAAATGTATCAGATGATCCAAAAAATACAAAACGAAGGTTTTAAATCTGGCAAAGGGAGTGTGAGGTGTACAATTTTTATTTTTTATATTGCACCGCGATCTTCAAGATCTATTGCGCCCCCTTTCAATACCTTAGCACTATTACGAGTTCCCCTCAAATACAGTTCTTTTCAGAGTTGTATTTAGGGTAATGGACTCCTATTGCGCATAGGTGAAGAAATCTGTTCTAGAGTATTCTCTCTATGTCAGTTTCCTTCAGGAATCTGAGAATGAGAGATGGTTCTAGTGATTGCATTTCTTCTTCTGATAGTAGGTACTTGCCCAGACATTTTTGTCTTTTGTGGGATAGTGCCTCACAAAATCTCAGTATGTGCTCTGGGACTTCATTAGATTCACGGCAGAATCCGCAGCGACCTTCTTCTGACACCCCTAGTTTCCTTAGATGCTCTTTGAGTATACAATGCCCCGTTAGGAATCCTGTTAGGATACGGAGGTTGTTCTTGCTAATTTTGATGCATGCCTCGCACCTCTTTCGGTTATATTGCCCGAGGAGTTTCTTGGCCTGCTTCATTTCACGAGCGTTATTCAAGGTTTCTATCCGGTTCCTTCTTTCTAGTTCTCTGAATTCTTCTCTTAGGAGATGGTCTCCTACAGCGCAGAATGCTTCAGGGCCTATGGAGGGTTCTGATGCTCCTTTCCTTGCCAGGGAGTCGGCCATTTCATTGCCTTCTATCCCCGTATGGCCAGGTATCCAGCAGAGTTTTCTGTCTATGGCATAAATTTCCGTTTGAAAGATGCTGGTACATTTGCCCATGGGTGCGAAGTATTTTGTCCTGGGTCCAAAAACTCATCCTCCAGTTCCTTCATCAGTGCTTGATCCGTCTGTATACCATTTTACCGTGTTGCTGCTCAGTCTGTGGAGCATGGGTTCATTGCTCCAGTCCCTTTTGGTGCTGAGTTTACTGGTAAATTTCTTTTGGAAGTTGAATTTCTTAATCACGTCATCCTTTGGAATGGCCAGGACTGGTAGCTTTTTGACTAGTGCTTCGAATTGCCTCGCTGTAATGCACCTGTCTCTTCCTATCCCTTTTTGTACCATTCTCATGATTATTTTGTTTGCACACTCTGCAACCACTAGATGCAAAGGAATCAGCCTCAGTAGCACCTCCATTGCCGCAGTTAGGCAAGTTCTCATGGCTCCTGTAATACAGACGCATGCCAATCTTTGAACTTTACTGAGTGTCACCCTCGCGCTGATCAGATTGGTTCTCTTAGTCCATGCTATTTCATTTTCATTTTCATTTCATTTCATTTTATTTATTGATTTTAATCACTGTACATTAAGAATACTGCTATTGCTCCGTAGGTAATTGTAGGTCGAACAACAGTTATGTACATCCATCTTAGAATGCTTGGACTGCATCCCCAGAATTTGACCGCCAAGCTTCGAAAAATCATCAGAGCACCCGTCGCTTTCCTGATTCCCAGGAAAACCAACTGGATACAGTTTAAGGATGAGCTAGATAATCGTATGGAACCTCTCCCTAAGCTAAGAACGAGACAGAAGGTTGAGAAAGCCGTTCTGGACTTGAACAATACAATCCAAATATTTTGAACTGACATGTGCAGCTAGAAATATCCCCTACAGATCACCTGTTCCATGGCGGAACGCGGAACTGCAGACAATCCGCAAGGAAACCAGAAAACTTCTGAATAGATCTCTCAAGACCGACTTGGAAGATGACTGGAACCTGTACCGATCAAAACAAAAAGAATATAAGAGGTTAATTCGGATATCGAAAAGTGCCTCCTATAGAGATTTTTGTGGAAACACTCGGTGAAACCAGTAGACTGGTTAAAGTTCTTAAAAAGAACAAACCAGCAAAACTGGAAACACCCAGAAGACTAGACGGTAACTACACTGAGTCAAAAGCTGAGACCCTCAGCCTCATGCTTGAGACTCATTTTCCAGGTAATCAAATTGCAACCGGCTCAAAACCAGTTTCTATCCCTGAAACTGAAGATGAGCTGAGCAATGTAACACGCCGATGCTGGTTTGTTTTATCGCTCGTGGTGACAGATGAAGCTATCAAATACGCAGTCGCGTCCTTCGATGATTTCAAGTCGCCGGGTACCGATGACATATATCCAGCTTTGCTGCAAAAGGGTATAGACCTGGTTCTGAAAAGAATTTTCGCAGCCACTCTGGCACTGGCCTATATCTCGACCCCTTGGCGTACAGTTAGGGTGGCCTTCATACCAAAGATCGGTAAGGGGGACTACTCACTCGCCAAGAACTTTAGACCAATCAGTTTAACTTCCTTCCTGCTAAAAAGCATGGAAAGACTGGTTGAGCTTCATGTGCGCAAAACCGCTTCGCGAATTCATCCTCTGTCTCAGATGCAACATGCCTATCAACGCAGAAAATCTTGCGAGACTGCACCTCAAAATCTCGTTGGTAGAACTGAATATGCACTCGACAGGAAAGAGTACGCGCTGGGCATTTTCATTGATATAGAGGGTGCTTATGACAATGCGACTTTTGATGGCATGTGTAACTCGGTCAGAGAACACGGTGTAGATGAATCATTAGTGCTTTGGATTAAAGCAATGCTAATGAATAGAACTATTATTGCGGACCCGGATTGTGGCCAGTATGTTATGGCGGGGGTAAATAGTGGCTGCCCGCAGGGTGGTGTCTTGTCTCCTCTGCTATGGTGCATGCTGGTTGACTCTCTGCTCGATGCTCTCAATGGTTCTAACATCTACGCCTAGGCCTATGCGGATGATGTAGCTGTTCTGTCTGTCGGATCATGCCTAGCGGATGTGTGTTCAAAAGCGCAGGCAGCTCTAGACGTGATCGACGATTGGTGTGCTAGAAATGGGCATTCAGTCAACTCTCTTAAAACTGGGGTTGTCCTTTTCACGAGGAGGAGGAAATTGGCTGGTTTGACTCAACTAGTACTGAAAGGTGTCACTATCCGCTTTTCCGATGAAGCTAAATATCTGGGTGTCATTCTAGATAGGAAGCTTCTGTGGAAAAAAACACATAGAAACGACAATTGCGAATGCACTGTCAGTTTTCTGGCAGTGTAAGGGAATTTTCGGCAAATCATGGGTTTTATCACCAAAAAGATCCGTTTGGATCTACACGGCTATGATTAGGCCTCTTCTCTCCTATGCATCGGTCGTTTGGTGGAATAAGCTTTCGCGTAAATACGTAACTGCTGCTTTCACCAAGCTTCAAAGAACGGTCTGTCTCGGCTGTCTCGGCATAGCGGCCTTCCCTAGCACGCCTGGCTTTGCTCTTGATATACTGCTGAATCTCCCCCCCCACACTTGATATCCACATCATGGGGTGAACTCTCAAGGCCATCTTCCGTTTAAAAAGAAGTGGTTTTTGGTACAACTCGCACTGGTGTTTCGATGACCATGCGTATCACATTTCCTTTGACTCCAGTTTTATGGATGTGCCGTCCGACGCACGGACACCTGTACTCCAGCTGCGACGAACGTACAAAGTCGACTTTCCCTGCACTCAGGACTGGCTCTGGCCAGGACTGATCTGAGCCAGGAAAGGAATGTAGTCGAAGTTTCACGGACGGCTCCAAGACAAATGAAGGATCTGGTGCTGGTACCTTCGTTGAGAGCGATAACTTTAGACTACACACCTCGTTAGGTAAATTTGCGTTAGTTTTCCAAGCGGAAACCTATGCAATCCTAATGGCTGCGAACTATATTGTGAAGAATAGGTGGAAGGGACGAAGTATTTACGTCTGTAGCGACAGCCAAGCTGTGCTCAAGGCCTCGCTCAACCCTTTAACCACTTCCAGAATAGTTCAGGAATGTAAGTCTTCTCTGAATTTGATCGGTAGCTTAAGTTCGCTAAGACTTGTCCCGGGTCCCGGGGCACCACGGGATCACAGGAAATGAGATCGCCGATGAACTTGCTAGGCGAGGATCAGATGAGGCATTCTCAGGACCTGAACCTACGCTGGGACTGCCCGCGTCCTTGGTTGGGGCTTCCATCGATGGTTGGACTTCTCGAGAGCACAACCGCAGATGGCATGACTCTCCAGGATGTAGACAGACCAAGCGCATGCTCGCCAACATCTGTAAGAAATCCGCGGCTTTCTTGTTATCTCTTAACAGAAAAGATTGCAGACAACTTACCGGCGTAACGGAGCATTACACCTTCGCCAAACACCTAAGTGTGCTTGGCCTAAGTGATGAAACCCTCTGCGACGCCTGTGGAGAAGACGATGACACTGCAGAGCACTTCATCTGCCATTGATCAGGTAGCAGTTATTCGGTGCTGATGAGGTGAGAGTTGAAATTTCATTAAAAGTAGGTTGCTGCTTGGTAGTACAATGGACCAGTTTTTGAGTCTGAGTGCTCCAGTGCTCCCCCGACAATAAAAAAAATTTCCAGATGCGCTTGCTGTCCAAGATTCTTTCTTCTTCTTCCTAGGGCGCTACAGTCCGAGGTGGACCTGGGCCTCACTCAACACGCCTCTCCAGCCAGCACGATCTTTCACCAGCTGTCTCCAGTTTCGCACACCAAGCCGGCCGAGGTCCCCCTCGACTTGTGTGCGCCACATTGTTCGTGGACGTCCTCTGTTGCGTTGTCCCACAGGCTCAGAGTCGAAGACTCTTCGGGCCAGAGCTAAGTTGTCCATACGCTCTATATGGCCTAGCCATCTTAGGCGTTGGATCCGTAGACGCCTGGCTAGACTCATGTCGCTGTACAGCTCAGTACAGCTGTCCAAGATTACTCCTAGATATTTAACTTCTTTTACCGCAGTCAGTGTTGCGCCCGACAGCCTTATTGGTTTTATACGTTCCAGTTTTCGCTTCCTTGTAAAGGGAACTATGGTGGTCTTTGTCGGATTTAGGCTTAGCCCAGCTGACAAGGCACCAATCCTTAGCTGTTACCTGCTTGTGGTTTTCCAGTTCCCATAGTTCAACATGGGAGCAAACGTAATGGAAAAGATTCAGCTGTTTGACAAAATTTGTCTTAGCGCTTCCCTTCACCTTTACAGAATACCAGAATCCCAGTAGAAAAAATTCTATCGTATACAGGAGGACGAACTTGATAAGAGTGGGTGACTTCCTTCCAACTGAGACACATGGTAAAGTCTCAAGCAAAAGGGAAACACGACCATAGAGTAATTTTTAAAATTTATTAAGAGCTACTATTAATTTATGACTGCGGTGTTGATGTTCTCACATAAGCTAAGGGTAACAAGTAAATTCCAACAAAACGAACTACAATGATAAAGATGAATATGGCAAATGCGCAGCCAACTAAAAGCGTTGTCCATTCGAGCGGATTGAACTCCTCACTGACAGGGTGGACGTGTGAATTTAGACCAATCTGAAATCGAAACATGGAACAGTCATGAGAATGCCTGTTGAAATATATGTCAACCTCACCCATCCACCGTTCTCATTGATCCAAGGTACAAGTTCATCCTCAATCACATCCGATACACCTTGTACGAGTTTTGGCAAATATTCGGGATGTCCTTGCCGGACGCAGTCCACAGCTAAGCCTCCAGCAACAGCGAAGAGAGATATGATCTTGCCCCAGGTGATGTCAACTCGAAAGAGATCACGTGCCACGGCGTTTATGAGAATGGCTACAGTTTCCGCCGATGAAAAGTCCCCACCGGGAGATCGGCATATTTGTCGAGCGACTCCAGTATAGATCCGTGGGTGCATTCGTTCCAATTCATCACCTAACTGGCGATTGCCGGTTAACTAGTTCAAAGTGCTTTAGGGTTCATTAACTTACTACCATAAGTGCGGGGAATACTTCACGGACAACTGTTATTGATGATGTACCCAAGATGCTGCGGATCCTTTGTAGACCAAGTTTTTTGTTAAATAAACCGGATCGTCGCAGTCTTCGCTTTATGTACTGTCCGCAGAGGCATTTTCCCTAGAAAGAAACAAGAAGTTATGAAAACTGTGAATGGAAGAGCGCAAGGTGTCTTAGTATGCGTTGGAAGTTATATTGTAAGTTGATTTTGTGAAGATGTGTTGAGACTTCTATAAATATTAAAATTGGAAAGGAAAGGAAAGGAAAGTGACTCGAACTTCGACTTCAAAGTTTCCACTTATCAGTTTTCCCAGATAGCAATGATAGCTTTTTCGATTGTTATGTTTCAGCAGCTGTCAAAGTGACGCTCAGCTGTCAAAATATTCAGTAAAGTTCATCATACGGCGTTTCACGCTTGGCGAGCGTGCGAACTAAGAATTATTATCGAAATTTGGGCTCATTCGTAAATACGCAATGCGAATTTCGTCGTGAGGTCGGTAGTCACCGTGACTTCAGCGTGCAGGAAGGAAAAGGTTTGAGCTTTAGTACAATCTACTCGACCTTGAACCTCTAACCAGACAGAGATTTGGGGCGAATTGAAGAAAACATAGCCGTAGAGGCCAGTATCAAAGAAGACCCAGAAATGTTAATCTGAATTTGGCATCGCCAGAAAGTCAAGCCGGCTTATTTTGCAGTTGGATTTTAACCTACATCTGTATAAGACTGCTGCCGCAAGAATATGGTCGTCAACCATAGACATCACCACGAGTTGAATGTTTTTGCGCGGGATATGTTGGCCAGAGATCCGGATTTTGTGCAAAAACAATCATCTTCTCGGAAGAGGCCCATTTTTTATCTCATCGGTAAAATTCCTGCTATTGAAGCGAAAACAATTCACAAGTGTCTACAAGAATTTACCATTTGGTGTGGTTTATGACGTTGCGGCATCCTTGGACCTCATTTCTTTCGTAATGACCACGGAGACACGGTTACCGTTAGAGCTCCACAACGTCGATATATCTGAACTGTGGTTCCAGCAAGACGGCGCTACATGCCATACAAGCGAAGCAATGCTCGTATTTTTTTTCCTCTTTTACAACTCAACCGTTATGGCCGCAACACTGCTACCTAAAGAGATCTACTCGTATTGTATCGAAGGGTTAGAGTTAATCCAAAGAACGTGCTGCTTTTTATAAAAGATAGTATATCTTTTGTAGTGGTGTTTTTTAATTCAACTGAAGTAAGTATTTCCCTAAGGAAAATACGTTTCATTATCCGTTTCCATTCACATAAAATGTGTTCGGATGCTTCGTCCTCTTCTAGGCATAACCGACATTCCATATCCTGGTTCATTTTGTTTATGTGGTATTTCAGCCGCAGTGGCCAGTAAGAAAGCTTGATAGCTTCTTATACTTTCCTTGTCTAGACAAAGGATTTTCTTATAGGAATAGGGTCTGATTAATAGTTTGGATTGCCTAAGACCTGTCCCATTGGTCTAGTGGTCATGGCGAATATTTAATTCTCCCATTCGTTAATTAGCGTTGTAGCTGTTGTTCAATTAACACTACAGTACGGTTCAGGACCTATGAACGCAGTTTCCAAACTAGCCCTAGCGAGTTCATCTGCAGACCCCTTGTGTCCAAGGACTCAGCAAAGTTTGACTTTGTTGTGTTTAGCGAGGGATTGCAGTGCACCGTGGCAGCATTGGACGGTTTTGGAGTCCATTTGGTAGGACGATAAAGCCTTAAGTGCTAAAAGATTTGTATTTTAGCGCCCTTGATACCCTTGAGAAGGTTGTGTCTAGCGCAGATCGCAATGGCGTGGATTTCAGCTTGAAAAACTGTAGTACTCGACCCCCTAGATACAGAGACCCAAAGACAACTCCAGAATTCATTTTCGATACGTCTGTGTACCATACTAAACTTTTGGGGTCTAGTATGGGACCATTATTGGACCAGTTCTCATGGTCCAATAATTCAACATCAAATAACCTGCCGAAACTATGCTGCCTGACAATAATGTCCGGCATGTCTCTATTAGGGATGGAGTTGAGTAACCTAAGGTGACCCACTAGGTCGGTCGCCCGTTTTGAACTTATATTCTAGCTCCAATTTAATGATATAATTTGCAGTTATCTTCCTCACGAAGATGAATAAGGGTGTTAGCCCGACGATAGCTTCTAGAGCTGGTGTGGGACAAGTGCGCATGGCACCTGTTATGCCAAAATAAGCAAGGCACCCTTTGCATTTTTTGGAATTTATTTTCCGTTGTCTGTTGAAGGGTTTTGGGCCACCAGACGATGGCCGCATATGTGATTATGGGTCTTGTCATCATTGTGTACAACCAATGTATAATTTTGGGAGAAAGACCCTTCTAAGTTAAGTCGTCTGTCCAGGATTACTCCAAGACATTTAACCTTATTGGAATAGACTAATGTTGTGTTACCGATTATTATCGGTTCGGAGATGTGATGTGAAGCATAAATTTGGGGACTGGGTCATCTCATGGCGGGCGTTCATCAATCGGCAGCCGCGATCATGCGACTTAACACCACTCGAATATTATCTCTTGGACTTCATGAAGTTTTTTTTTCGGATAGTTTTTGAAACACTTCTGGAGCACTCAGACTCAAAACTAGTCCAGGTAACAACGGCAACTTTATTTTATATAAAAAAAGTTCTTTAGGGCTCAACGCGCGACAACGCTGCGCCACCGCAAGTACATATATCCAACTTCAAGTACAAAACGATTGACAAATCTGAGCTGATTTAACAAAGTTGATTAAATAGACCGACGAATTTTTTTGTAGCATTTCTTACTGTCGTAATTGACCTTTTTCGTGCAAAACAAAGACATTTTCGAGTACGGGAACAGGATTTCGTAGATTTGCGTATTGTCACTATTTTTGTACAGGTACGGTGACAAACCGATTACAAGGAAAAGACGTAGACGAATCGAACACCAAAAAGGAAGAAAGAGGAGTAAAACTGACTGTCACTGTAAAATGAAATTGCACTTAAGAACTTACCTGTGATATGATATCCTGTGCAGGAATTTGTGGAGCTTTCCATCCAATTGTGTACGATAACTTCCGGGTGACAACATCACTGACATTGCTCAAACGTCTCCGTGCAGTCGCTGCCGAATTGACTTCCAGCAGTGATGTGGAATGCAATGTTGCAGGGAAGCTGAACTTCCGTCGACTCTGCTGCTGTTGAAGGGTTATGCGTTCGCTTGTCGTGAATCCACTAAAGTCAGTGCTTGACATGCCGCTTATATTCGTCATATCCTTTCGCCTGGAATCAAACAAGAAACGCTGCGTGAATATCAAATAGATGCGACAGTCGTCTAAACATTTGCAATTTAGTTGCACGGCACCCATACCTAATTATTGCTCACCCGATATGGAAGGGTATCGATGAACTGAGAACCCGATTTCGTTTTTAATTAATACCACGCTTTGCCGGAGTAATTAAAAACCATGTTAATACTGCATTGCACCAGGGAATGATATAGAATTTTCATGTCTCACGATACTTATTTGGCAGCAGACTCTTGTACGAAGTCGAGATATGGAGAGCAGTCTGACAGGCGCACTAGATTGTTTGGGTTGCATTTGAGACAGTTTTGACATGAGAGCAGCATTGACGGACTCATGAAACATGAAAAGTGTGTCAGCCGTTACACCATGACAGCTACACATATCCATTGAATCATAGATCGCGTACATGTCCGATCTACTGTGTAAGTCTTCCAGCAGATTTTCAATGTCTGGGAGAGAGTCTACGTTTCGAGCTTCGATTCATTCACTCTGCAGAAGTACTTAGTTCCCAAATAATTTGGAAACTAAATGGTATATTTTCGTTATCAAACCCAGTACGAAACATATTTAGTCCCGTCAATCCCAAAGTTCGTGACTTCTTAGAAAAAGCATTTGAAGCGTGCAATAGAGGAAATAAATAGACGCTACCGGAGAAAGGTAGTTTGAATGATTTACAAACATTTTCAAGCTGCGGACGGAAGGCTACTAAGTCAAAGACGGACAACATATAGCAGAATTGGACCCGATTGAAGGTAACTGGTATAAGATGTGTATGTTGGTCGTCGCTCCTTCGAAAAAACGCTGTTATATCAAAATTAGTACCTTGAAATCGCAGAGACTGCTGAGGACGTAGCCACCAAAGTACATGCATGTAAGCGACCCAGAGCCGGATATGTACTAAGAAGATGGGAAGCATTTTCCTTTTTGTCTTTTTCCAGATAACTTCTGCTGAAGTCATTAGAAAAGATTTCTATTCTTATAGCATGTGTTTCTAGATAGTTTTACTTTCGCTGATACCAACCATTGTACTTTGATCTTTTCAGAAAAACACAAAAAGCTTCTCTCTTTCGTCGTTTGTTCTCGTGAGAGAACAATAGCACGCACATGAAAGTCGGTACCATTGTTCTGTACTTGAGACCATTAACGGTAGCGGTGTCTACTTCCTAATTCCGAAAGAAATAAAGTCCGATGATGCCGCCGTGCCATAAACCGTGCAAATGCCCTTAAACAGTCAATCTTTATGAATTCATTGATGCTTGGTAGAATAAATTTTTCTCCATAGTCAAAAATGGGGCTGGTCTGAGAGGGTAATTTTTTTCAACCAATATTTTCAGTGCCCAGTTAGCAAACTCACGGCGTTGTCTATGGTCTCCGGATTTAAATATTGCGACGGCACAATCTTATAGTAGGTTTACACCGCACCCAAATTCAACATTGCGACTAGTTTCTGCATTTCAGCTCAAATACATTGCATTTCGCCATACGTTTCCCGCATTCTGGAATGTTGCATTCAGGCGAAATGCAGAATTTTGTCGCTGCATTTGTAAGTTCGTCAAATCGAACAATCCTCTTTACAAATTCAGCAGGTCATATAATGACATTTCAACCCGCTGACATAAACAAAAAACAGCTGTTTTCCCATTAGTTGAGAGCTTCAAATCTCAACGCGATCTCCATACCTCTATATTGAGTCAGCAATATATTTAATATGTCCGAAATAGCACTTAAATTCATCATTAAATTAATATAACACGCTAAATGTTTCAACCACTTCCGATTTCCAATCAGGAAAAAAATATCGAATTAGCAATTCTGACACTAGCTGTCATTTGAAATGCTGAAGTTGCAGTGGGAACGCAAAATTGGATTTCGATTGTTTTTCCTAGAATGTTGAATATGGGTGCGCAAACCGCAAAATAAGTCGGTTTGACTCTCTGGCGATGCCCAATTCAACTGATCCGCGCCATATTTGTTAACAATGATGACAAGTGTAAAACGATGCATGATGAAATGCCAAACTCTGCTGAATATTTTGACAGCTAGATGTCATTAGTAACTTTGACAGCTGCTGAAATATGACAATTGGAAAAACTATTATTGTTATCTGATCATCCCTTATGTGTTAGAAAAGAAATTAAGTTTTCTTAGCTCGGGTTAATGTTGCCAGAGAGGATTTTGACAAGGACATGTTGGCACTATTAATTGGTCATCAAAAGTGAACACTGTCGTTTATTTTCTTTGTATGCTCATATCAAGCAAATAATTCACCCTCTATTCTATTAGGCAACAGAAGCTTACAACCTTTTGTTTTTCTACCTGATTTGGCAAATCAATATTTGAAACGTCACAGCAGTACCTCCAGCAGTCATCGAAGGAATCTTTATTTTTCATACTTCTTATGTCCATTCCATCGCACGTCAGCTCTTCGGCTTTAAATCGGTATACATTATTAGAGTTTGTATATTCTCCTTTTATTCTTCAATAGCAGAGTGTGTGCGGCACTTAATTTAACCTGCCAAGACTCAACAACAATCCCGAAGTCAACAAAACGGAGATCTATCACTAAAATAATGTTTGAAGAAACCCTCAAAACTGAATTCCTCTTTACTTTACTTTACTTTACTAACCAGAACTTGACCACAACAACAATTTTAATTCATGGAAGTTGCTTGCCCACAAGCAAGTCATTAAACTCATTTATTTATTAATAAACTTCAAGATCTCTAACTATCCACGTAGGATCTTTCACTGCCGGACCGACAAGAAGTCGCATTTGTCGCCATGAATCATATTTCCAGTTGACGCGAAGTCTTTCCTCTGACAGGCGACTGAAATGTGGAATAACTTCAATTAGCTTGATTTATACGCGCTCCAGAGATCAATACATAAAATAGCGAACGTAACTGAATTATACGCCTGTTTGACGAAGCTGCTCACGTGCGCTGAGTTGTTGATAATTTCATGTGGGAGCATGTGCTGCGGGAATAGATTGCCGCCAACAGGGGATACCAGTGGACAGATGGATACTGTTGGAACTTTATGATTATGATTGAGCCTACAAAATGCGCGGATGTAGTTTTTTGGTCTGAGGAATGCAGGAATTGCATGGGAAAAGTCGTTTCGTGTTTCAGTTGATTCAAGAAATATGTAAGTGTCAAGTCATTTTAGTACGACATCGGTCGTGGCAGATGGCTGCAACAACTTTCATTCAATTTTTAGGATGTAGGCAGGCTAGATATAGAGGTTGTTGCTAGTCAACACTTCCAGAGTCTACCTAGACCAGTTTGTATATTTCTACCACAAATCAATCACATATAGATATCCAACTCCTACTTCTCTTGCCCCTTAATTTCATCTAGCAGCGTTTTTTATAACATTTTCACCGACACGATTCACCGAGAATACGTGTGAGCTATGCCGAACAGATTCATGAATAACTGTCAATTTTTTGAATGGGCTAAGGGTTTTCCAGCTGGAAAGTTATGCATCTTTATATGACTGATTTGTGATTTCTACACGGAGTTGTAAATGCGTTACCTGTCATTTTGTGAAGACGCGCTTTTATGAAGATAAAAATTTACTTTTCCAAAAATATTACTCACTAGGGTTCCCAACTTTGGCCGAAACGAAAGGAGGACAATAACTTTGCTTAGATATTAGTCCATAGACGACGTATTCGGAAAGAAAATTTAACACTGATGGTGTTAGAGCTCTACCAACGAACCAAGTCTTTGACCACGTCAGTGTGTGAACCGACCTTATTTTCGTTGTATTTCCAAGGCATTTTACAACAAAATTCTCCCTTAATCCTTTTCCAATTCCTCGATTTCATGTAACAAAGTAGAACTTCTTTCCATTCTGATACGCAATATTCTTAAATTCGTTCTAATTATCGACAAAATCGTTTGACGAAACTTTGTACTTACGAGTACCAAACCAATTTCGACAAAAATTCGTTAATTTTCGCCAAAGAAATGCGAAATTGTGTTATGACTTTACTACATTTTTTCATGTGAAATGTGTCCCATTATAAGGCCGATTTTCTTTGTTTTTGGAGAGAAATTGCACCTCAAATGTTTGGGGCTGAGTCAATTCAATCAAAAATTTCCTTCAAAATCCTTCAAATTATGAGAAAATTGAGTTCTTTTTTTCATAACGTCACATTGAACTCGTTAAAGTAACGACAAACATAATAATTATTGTCCCTGTTTAAGTTACTATATTTCAGTCGAGCTCTTATGTCAATAATTTTTGTAACGAACCGTGGGACCAGAACTCGCAAACAAAATTCACGCGTCTCGTATTCTCCACGAGCAAAATATTTGACACCGCTGCAGTTGCGTCGCACGGTTTGAATTAGCTTACGATGCAATTTTTTGTACGCACAAGGTGCAATTTGTATGAGAGCTCGACTCAGTCCGTCGTGTGCATTCAAAGGGTCAACACCCAAATAATAAAGAATAATATTTAATAATTTCAGTGTTTCATTTTTTTTCAAAGTTCTTAATTAAACATTGGCGACCGTGACAGGACACTACTAAAAGAGTTTAGTAGCCTGTAAATTGTGAAATAAAAAAAAAAAACAAATAAGTAAAAAGTGAAAGGTTGTGTCCGGTGATTTCATTTCTAATAAAAAAAAAAAAATATATTAAAGTGATATGTCGCGTAAACTAGAAGAACTTGCGGACCGTCAGAACAAAGTTGGAGAAGAAATTTGTATTCTTGCTCGCAACTATGGAAAAGACAGTTCAAGCAGGAAGACAAGAAGCTATCTGGAGCAACGTTGGCAATTATTGGATTCCTTATGGGAGGAATTCGATAATAATGACAGCGAGATACGTGACAACTACAGTGAAAGTGTTAATCACGATTATTTCGCTAAGTCATACTATGACAAGATAAAGTCAGTATATGAAAACATTAATAAAGACATAGCCATGAGGCTATCGGAACAGCCAGTGCAGACGGAGCGAAAGGAGCCATCAGCAGGACCAGTAGCTCCAGCAGTACCAGCAGCCACAGCAGCAGCAGTACCAGCAGCCACAGCAGCAGCAATTCAAGCAGCACCAACAGACCCAGCAGCGGAACGGACGTATGGTTTTGACCACTATGCCACAGAAAGGCGAATTATAAAGCAACAGTCAGTGGGACAGCGATCAAAGGAAGGTGTAAATTTACAAGAAAGGCTAACCTTGCTCATGTCCATACTTCAGCAATCCCTCGATAAGAGCAAGGTAGAATTAGACCAAAGAAAATCTGATTCCGTTTACAGAATCAGAGCAAGGTCCATTGAGGAAACTTGGGATGAAATTCGTGAGCTTCGTACAAGGTTGGGGGATCAAGCATCCATCCAAGAAACTCGAGATCATTTCGATATGAGAGATGTAGTCGAGGCCACACTTATCGAATTGTGCGAAAGGTTGGAAGGACCTAAAATGCAAGCGAATCCAATTACCACAACAATGAAACTGCCGAAAATAGAATTGCCAAAATTCGATGGCAACTATCTAAACTGGCGTCAATTTCACGATCTTTTTAAGCAGCTTATTCATGAACAGCCAATACCACCGGCCCAAAAGCTGTACTTTCTTCGCGCCAACGTGACTGGGGAAGCGCATAATCTAATTCAGCATTTCCAGCCAACAGATGCTAATTATGAAGTGGCTTGGAGAACGTTAGTTGAGCGATTCGATAATCGGAGACTGCTACTAACGGCTCAACTGACAAGATTACTGTCACAATCTTCAGCAATGGGAACTGCCAATAGTCTGAGAAGATTGCATGACACAACGAAAGAAGGAATGCAAGCTATCGCAAACCTGGGCATCGACATTAATAACTGGGACCCACTGATAGTTCATCTAATGCTGCAGAAACTGGATAAGGAAAGCAGAGGTTTGTTCGAGCAGTCGTTACAAGATCCTAGAACCAGCCCGAGCTTAGATGAGTTCCTGAAGTTTGTGGAGTTGAGATTCCAGACATTGGAAGCGATGGGTACCAAGGATGACAGGAAAAGATCAGCCGCGCTAACTGCAACAAATAGTGTCAATAGTATCAATTGCACTATGTGTAACTCGGGTAAGCATAAGATTTATAATTGCTCACAGTTTCTATCTCTTTCACAGGATGAACGAGAAAAGGCTGTTCGCAGACTACAACTTTGCCGAAATTGCCTCAAGACAGGTCATTATTCTCCATCATGCCAGTCCAGATCTTGCCAAAAATGTGATGGCAAGCACAACACACTCCTTCACCCTCGTCAACAACAGGTTCCTGAGCAGGAAAAACAACAATTTCAACCAACATCTAACCAACAGAAGAAACTGCAGCTAACTCAAAGTAAGTCCTATTTGAATAAGAAGTGCGAATTACAACCTGTCATGTCCGGTAATGCAGCCATAGATCTTAAGAAACGTCACGTCTATCTCGCTACTGCGATTGTTAACGTCATTTCCGCCTGCGGCACTCGCATCCCATGTCGTGCTCTATTGGATTCCGGTTCGCAAATCAGCTTTATAACGGCGAGCATTGCACATGAGCTAGGACTCAAGAAACACAGATTGGAAGTTCCAATCAGCGGCATAGGAGGTAATGAGTGCAAGGCCGAGTTTATCGCACATGTCACTATTGAGTCGAGGACATCATCCTATAAAACAGCAATTGAGGCCAGCATCATGCCTCGTATAAGCGAATACAAGCCCATTCATGAAATGCACACATCGTCCTGGAATTTACCGCCAAACGTGCACCTTGCTGATCCTATGCATTTCAAGGCGCAACGCATCGATATTCTGTTGGGAGCAGAAATATTTTTTGATTTGCTTCTGCCAGGAGAAATAAGAATATCAGATAACCTTCCAATGCTACGTAACACAAAATTAGGATGGATTGTAGCCGGAAGTATACCAGTGAACGCGACAACGACGCACTGTCATATAGCTACAAGGCCCTCAATCTCATCATTGGACAAGCTGGTTCGGAAATTTTGGGAAACTGAGAATCATGATGCTCCGATAAGAACAATGAGCAAAGAGGAACATGATTGCGAAATACATTTCCAGAAAACCATTAGAACAAATGCAGACAATAGATTTGTAGTAAGTTTGCCATATAAAGAAGATCCTAATGAAACATTAGGAGAGTCATTCGAAATGGCTAAAAAACGTTTTCTGGCATTGGAAAGGAAATTGGAAAAAAATAGTGAGTTGAGAGAAGCATATACGCAATTCATGGAAGAGTATGAATCGCTCGGTCACATGAGTCCAATCAGCGATTGCAAACTTGGTAAAACGCATTATATTCTTCCACACCATTGTGTTATAAAACCCGAAAGTTCGTCAACAAAACTGAGGGTGGTATTCGATGCATCGGCAAAGAGCTCATCTGGTTGTTCATTGAATGACATTTTAATGGTTGGACCAACAGTTCAACCAGATTTATTCTCAATCATCATTAACTTCCGAATGCATAGATATGTTTTTACTGCTGATATAAGTAAAATGTATCGACAGATCTTGATAGATCCTAAGGACAGGATGATGCAGTTAATCTTATGGAGACCACATCAGAGTTTTCCACTGCGAATATACCAACTCAATACTGTAACTTATGGAACAGCATCGGCGTCATATTTAGCTACAAGATGTCTGGCAAAACTTGCGGATGACAATGGAGAAGAATGTCACCTGGCTTCGCATGCTGTTAAAAACTGTTTTTATGTCGACGATTGCCTTACTGGGGCAGAAAGCATAGAAGATGCCAAAAGGTTATTAACTAAAATCTGTCATCTGCTGAAAAAGGGCAATTTTGAATTACGAAAGTTTTGTGCTAACCATCCAAAAATACTGGAAGATATTCCTGAGCAATATAAAGAACAACTTGTCACATTTCATCAAAGTGAAGTAATAAAAACTTTAGGATTAATCTGGGATCCTTCTTCTGATGCATTTAAATTCAAGTTTGAGATTGATGTAACCAACGAAGCGTATGAACGTGTTTGCAAGCGAAGAGTATTAGCTGATCTCGCCAGGCTGTTCGACCCCCTAGGATTACTTGGACCCGTTATAGTACTTGGAAAACTCTTTTTGCAGGATCTATGGAAAACAAATTTATCTTGGGACGAACCACTTTCCGAAGAGCTGTCAATTAAATGGCTTAATTATATAAAAGAGTTCTCCATGTTGAAAGAAATAAATATTCCCAGATATGTTTCACTGCCTTGCAGCTATGTCCAACTGCATGCTTTTTCAGACAGCAGTCTAAGTGCCTTTGGTGCATGTGTCTATCTCAGATCCATTGATAACCAAGGAAAACTGTATTCACAACTTTTGTGTTCAAAATCGAGAATTGGGCCTCTCAAGACAATGTCTATCGCGAGGTTGGAATTACAAGGTGCGGTGCTTATGGTTGAGTTAGTAGAGAGGATATCACAGCTGCTATGCGATAAAATAAAGAAAATTACATATTACACTGACTCCACCACAGTGCTGGCTTGGATACGATCCCCTTCTTATACTTGGGAAACGTATGTTGCAAATAGAGTTGCAAAAATTCAAGCAAAAACAGATATAAATCAATGGAATTACATAAAGGGAAGCAACAATCCGGCGGATATGATATCAAGAGGTGTGGATCTTCGAACTCTTCTCAAAAAGCCACTATGGTTTAATGGGCCTGATTTTCTTACCAAAGACGAAGGATACTGGAAGGTGGCGCCACATTGTTTTCCAGAAGATATTCCAGAACGGCGCAAGAATAAATCTGTGTTAACAATGATAGCAATTAGTTATGAAAATTTGATTGAGCAAGTGAATCATAGAAATTCATTTTACGTACTGCAAAAGATATTTGCATATGTTTATAGATTTTATAATAATTGCAGGAAGCATAAATCATTAAGAAGTGGCACTCTTTTATCTGTAGAAGAACTTCAACAAGGAACCAATTTTATATTTATAAGTGTGCAACGAAGAGAATTTCCACATGATTATAGTACTCTGCAGAAAGGAAAGCGCCTACTCAAACATTCCAGCATAGCATCGCTATCACCATTCTTTGATGAAAAGACCAAATTAATTAGAATTGGTGGAAGATTAAAAAATGCATCAATTATGGCCGACGCTAAGAATCAAATATTGCTACCAAAAAACAATAATATAACGAAACTGCTTTTAGCATATTTACATCAAAAGCATATGCATGTAGCACCCAGAGCTCTAATCGCTATCTCTAGACAAAGATACTGGATCTTAAGTGTTGGGAGAATGGCGCGACAAACAGTTTCCAGATGTGTAATCTGCTTCCGGTTGAATCCACGACCTTTAGCACAGATGATGGGCAATTTACCCAAGGAGAGAGTTAATCCGTCTCGTCCATTTTTATATTGCGGAGTAGATTTCTGTGGCCCTATAAAGACACATTACAAAATCAGAGGTAAAGGACCCACAAAATCGTACTTAGCTGTTTTCGTGTGTTTTGCGACAAAGGCGCTACATATTGAGGTGGTGGGAGATCTCTCTGCAGAATCTTTTATAAATTGCTTAAAAAGATTTATTGGCAGAAGAGGATTATGCCATACCATTTTCTGTGATAACGCTACAAATTTTGTAGGCGCAAAAAATGAATTGATGAATCTTAAAATGGCTTTTGAAGATGAGAACAATCAATCATCAATTAAGGCAGCTTGTTTGGAAAATGGAATAAATTGGAAATATATCCCACCACGTTCTCCACACTTCGGCGGTCTCTGGGAAGCTGCTGTAAAGTCTGCAAAAAACCTTCTTGTCCGCTATCTTCGTGAAGCATCTCTCACCTATGAAGAGCTGTCGACAGTTGTTATTCAAATAGAAGCCATCTTGAACTCCCGGCCAATTACTGCTATGACATCCGATCCAAATGATTTGGAAGCATTAACACCTGGACATTTTCTAATTGGAGCACCACTGACGGCTCTACCTGAGCCGGATGTTACAAATAATAAAATGGGTTGTCTTAATAAATTTCGCCAAATTCAGTGTCTTCAGCAGCATTTTTGGAAGCGCTGGTCTTTGGAATATTTAAGTTTATTGCAGCAACGAATGAAGTGGAGGACCGAATCGAATAATTTAACTCCTGGTACACTTGTTGTCATAAAGGAAGCTAACATTCCTCCAATGAGTTGGAAATTAGGACGCGTAACAGAAGTGTGTGAGGGAGGTGATTCTCTAGTGCGGGTGGCAAGGGTAAGAACTCAAACTGGAACTTGCTTAAGAGCAATACACAACTTGTGCCCACTACCAATAGAAAGTTCAATAGAAGAGGATAACCAAGAGCCCAATAGTAAAAAAGATACCATCATAACTGAAGATACTTGTACTCAGGGCAGAAACCTTCGGAGTAAGAAATCTCTGAAACCTTCACTCTTAGCCGCAATGCTTTTGACGTTACTTATTTTACCCACATCCATAACAGCAACGAACGAAGATATTCTGGTAAGCAAGCTTGATGATGCAGCAGGAATTTATTTTGAGGACATTGGTAGAATTCAAACAATTAATACATATTGGAATATATATGTTTATTATAACATTACTACATATTGGCAAGAGTACGGAGAAATAAAGGCATATTTGGAGTTATTAAATACAATGTGCACAAGGGAAATATCACAACAAGCAAACTGTAATCCAATAATCGGATCCGTAAGACATAGAATGGAAATTATTGAACACAACAACGATCTGTTATTCAACCTTCATTCATCGCAGCACATCAGAACCAGAATGAGAAGATCTCCATTTGATTTTGTTGGGACTCTGGCCCATAGCCTTTTTGGGGTGTTAGACCAAGATGATGCCAATCATATCGAAAAGGAAATTGTTTCCGCTAAGGAAAATGAGCATCATCTAGCAGAACTAGTACGCAAGCAAAGCTCTATAGCAGATACTACGGCAAATATTCTCAAACGCAACACAATTGAAATCTACCAACAATTTAAGACTCTTCGAGAACATCTCTCTCAAACAACCAACGCCATTCGAAAAAACGAAGGAATAAATGAGGTAATTTTAAACTTGTCCTCACTAACATCGTATTTAACCTTGCTGGTCACCAACTTCGAACGCATCCAAGACGTCTTATTGGACGTGATGCTAGATCTGAGCCATGAAAAAATAAACCCAAAATTGATAACGCCAGACCAATTTATTCAGCAACTGCAGCTAATACGCAACCATCTCCCAAGCACACTAACATTACCCAGTGGATCTGGCATCGATATTTACAAAATGGCAACAGTTAAGGCTCGCCTGATGAATAATACAATAATATTTAAGATGCAGTTGCCTCTCATAAATCCAGAAGAATTCCAAATTTTCAATCTAATTAAAATTCCCATACTTCACAAAAATTCAAGCTATATGATAGAGAGCAGTTATTCATATTTGGCAGTCACTTTAACAAGGGATAAGTACTTTTCACTAACAGAAGCGGAGTTAGGGTCGTGCAAAGTTTTTCAGCTCCGGAATTATCTTTGCGGTCAAACGCACCCGGTTTCTATACATCAAAACGATCACCATAGTTGTGAAATGGCCTTATTGAACGATGCTCATAACGCAATGGCTGAATGTACTATCAAGTTAGTACCCACAGAAAACCAATGGAAGAATCTAAAGACATCCAACGGATGGATACTTTCCATTGTTTCTAGTCTAACCGCGCATCTTATTTGTCAGGGCAGTACCCGCCCTTTGCATTTAACTGGAAACGTGTTATTGGAATTCAAAAGGTCTTGCACACTCAAGTTACCTTCTCTCATTATCCACGGACGAATAGAACACAGTACTATCATAAAAGGCTCCTTCATTCCCAGCGCAAATATCTCCAATTGGATACGAAATCACAACGTTGTAAAAGACATCACTGAAACATCTGAAGTAAATGACGTTGACATATCGGAGTTTGATAGACTAAAGAGCATGATTGATGACGTAATTAACCAAACGAAGTCTCTTCCGAGACCAGAAGATATGAACCCACATGATTATCATCACTATGCGTTAGGGTATTTCTTATTGGCTGGCATGATTGGCTTGATAGTTGCGCACTTTTATTCGAAAAGGCAAAGACCTACGCCTGCACCCCGGTCTCAACCACCGCAACGGTTTGAAGTAGTTATTTAAGTCTCAAGTGCATTCAAATGACATCTAATTATAACTTCATTATTTAATAATTATACAGTAAACTCACATCAAAATAACATATTTGTTTATTTTTTAGTCCGATTCTTATTCAATTATATTGTATTAAATTTAGAGGCTTAGAAACCCTCAAGGGGGGGAGTATGTTTAAGTTACTATATTTCAGTCGAGCTCTTATGTCAATAATTTTTGTAACGAACCGTGGGACCAGAACTCGCAAACAAAATTCACGCGTCTCGTATTCTCCACGAGCAAAATATTTGACACCGCTGCAGTTGCGTCGCACGGTTTGAATTAGCTTACGATGCAATTTTTTGTACGCACAAGGTGCAATTTGTATGAGAGCTCGACTCAGTCCGTCGTGTGCATTCAAAGGGTCAACACCCAAATAATAAAGAATAATATTTAATAATTTCAGTGTTTCATTTTTTTTCAAAGTTCTTAATTAAACAGTCCCTTTGGCAATGCCTGCTTTGCATGATAGCTGTTTGCATAAAAGTGTCATCCACCACAAGAACAAAATCAAAGGAAAATGCTCTCGATTGCTGCAGGTGTTCATTTTACATGTATTCGGTGTATTTTCTACCAGAAACCTGAAGAATTTAATTATTTTCAATTGAAATTTCAGTTTCGCGACAGTCGGTTGTTTTTCTGTAAGATTTTGGACCTGCCATGTAAAGGGTGGTCCAACCTTAATGCAGGATGTTAATTGTGAGTCACACCTTAATGTCAAGTTTTTTTGACCAACTTAGTTTGACATTTCTTTGTTTCAGTGTTTGACAAATTCAACCATGGAGAGGTACACAATTGAGAAGCGCGTTAAGATTGTTGAAGCCTTTTACGAAAATGGGCGTTCAAATCAAAATGCATTTTGTGCACTTCGTGATTTCCTTGGTCGACCAAATGTGTCCACAATCGATAGAACTGTGCGCAAATTTCAGCAAACTGGGTCTGTAGGAAATGTGAAAACACATATGCATCCACAAAGAGTGACTGTTTGCGGTTTATATGCTAGCGGGTTCATCGGGCCGTACTTCTTCGAAAATGAGGTCGGCCAAGCAGTTGCCGTGAATGGTGTTCGCTATCGCGAGATGATAACGTACTTTTTGTGACCAGAAATTGAGGATATGGACCTGGACGACATGTGCTTCCAACAGGATGGTGCCACTTGCCACACAGTCAACGAAACACTGGGTCTTCTGCGCGAGCAATTCAATGGCCGTGTTATCTCACGTTGTGGCGATGTTAATTGGCCGCCACGATCATGTGATTTGACACCGTTGGACTTCTTTCTTTGGGGATATTTAAAAGGAAAAGTGTACGTCAATAAGCCAAAAACAATTGAAGAGCTAAAGGATGAGATACATAATTCAGCACATTAATGACATTGAACCTCAATTATGTCTCAGACTCATTGAAAATATGGACCATCGGATAGAGGTATGCCACCGAAGCCGTGGCGAGCATTTGGCCGATATTTTGTTTCACACATAATTGTCATAGATCCTTCTATCATAAAAAAAAATTATAAGGTAATTCTCTGAAAACTTTTTGTTTTATTTACAATTATCATCGTGCGTTTTTGTTGGACCACCCTTTATGATGTTTTTATGGGGAAATTATGTTTGTTATACATGTTAAAATATTTTGCGCAATTATCTTTGAGTCCGGCATTCGTTGGTGGCATTTGAAGAAGAATATTAAACCACAAACTGTACAGCGACATGAATATTGCCAGGCGCCTGGTTATATAGAGCACATGTACAACTTACCTCCAGCCGGAGATTTTTTTACTCTGAACCAACGGGAAAATGCAACAGAGGATGTCTACGTCTAAGGTGGCTGCTTACATAAGTGGAGAATGACCGCAACCAACTTGGCTTGCCCAATTGGCGATAGGAAAATATCGTGCATGCTGGAGAGGTTTTTTGGTTAAGAGACAGGTGTGTAGCGCCACAAGAAGAGGGTGAATGAAAAATGGACTGGATAGAAAGATAGAGTGGGAAGTTAATAAGCAACGGGTAAAATTCAAAAAAAAATGTGGAGGAAGAATCGAACAAATAAGACAATTTGTCCAGAGTGAATATTAGTTCAAGTTCGAGTTAACAATGCCTTCAGGGACCGCAAGTGGAATGATGAGCGATGATCACGTAACGTGAAGGAGTGAGGACCATAAATTCATCACGACTGATAAAGGATCTATGCAATAAAAATAATGTTTGCATCAAAATGAGCTAAACGCTTCAACGTCACCCAGAGAAATTCATTTGCATGAAAACTGGACAGGCGTTTTCATCGTATTCTCTTCTTCTTTTTCTTGGAAGGCGCTAGAGTCCTGTACTTCAAGCAATGTTAGTCACCAGACGACATGCATTCTGATTAGCCCACTTTGCGGAAAAATTTATTTTAAATCCCCAGTATGTGTGCATCAACTTTCTTTTGCTCTACTTCAAATAATGTTGTCCCAGTAATTCGAATTAGAAGATATTTCAGACTGACATATACCATACAATCCATACATACAATCTGCAAGAATTCGCCACCATACTTATGGCCTACAGCGTGTAAAGTTCAAATGTTTCTGTTCAACGATCGTAAAAACTACAGCTTCTTTATCTACATTCAACAGATAAGAGCCAAGTCCTTTACTAGCTCCAAAACATAGCTTCCCAAAGTTATGTTCTAGTCAAACTGTCGGCCCAATGGAATGTGTCATTTTTGTCTTGCCCTCCTTTACTTCTAGATCCATTTTATCCGTTCCAGTTTCAATACCAGCAAATGCCTAATTGACATATGAGATTTCCAAGGTCGTTCCCCTTTACATTCATTCAAACCTCAGACTGACCGCATTCGTCAACAATACTTTCACTGACACGCGACTCCCCTGTATAGGTCGACAGGAACAACGGATAGATGTCAAATACAGACAAAAGCTTACATAAGACCACACGATGTGTCTGCTTCCCAGATCGTGATCTGTGAAAGTTTGTCATCGGCGAAAAGAATCAATCCTCGTCTGATTCTTTGACAAGAAAAGCGTGCGCTTTCTGATGTGTGTCAGTCTGGCCAACGCGTTTCCTTCGCTTTCATTTGGTCACGACCGATGGACACCTCAGATGTGCGTAATGCTGGCATTTATAAAACACTCAAGCCAAGGGAACTATTGAATCAGTACTAAGCTGACAGTCACACCATGGAGACTCTCCTGCAGTTAACCGTCTTGCTGATGGCCACAATCTCAGCGCATGGGGATATAAGTCATCTGTTTCTTCCGGAATTGAGTTTCTTTCAACCTCCTCACCAGCAACATCCACTTCCATTCCTTTACGCACCTCCTCACTTCCCGCCGCAGTCGCCGCTACAGCCACCACCTCCGGTCAGTGCTACCACGGAGTTCGTGCTTCCGGAAATTATAATCAACCGCCAAATCAAGGACGGGCAACATGGGAACTTTATTCCTTTGAATCATTACTTGCCGCCTCCAGTTGAGAACAAGCCATCCGTGGGTGACGGGGATCAAGCAGATGAGATAGACCAGCGACCTCCACCAAATCCAACGTATTTACCCCCGAAGCGTGATCCGATAGTGGTTTTCGACGAAGGAGTGCAGCAAGGATACGAATACGACAAGCCACCCAGCAGTCCGAGGCCTTTCGGTGAAGATGAAAGTCCCTTTCAAATTCCACCTGCTTTGCTACCTGCAACTGTCAGTCCTCCCTTTGACCTCCGTCCTCCACAGAGCGACGACGCACCATCAACTGGATACCACTATCATCCGCCGGAACCAACCTACCTCCCACCTCCAGCGACGCGTAATGCCGCCGATAGCAACTCACCAATTCGGCTTCACGTGAAGGAGATGCGGTGCCTTGATCACCGTGGGGGCTTCTTCCGATCGATCTTAAAGATTGATAGCTTCCTAGGTTCTGTGCCCACCGTGGACAATGATTCAAGCGATCCGAAGTGCGACCTTAAACTAAGCCGCAGCTATCTCCTAGTCAACATAGCGGCGGAAGACTTTCAGAAATGCGGGGTGCAGCACTGCGGAAAAGACTTGTGCTTACGCCTGCGGTTCCCCACAATCAGGGGCATGAGGACCGGTACCGATTCCATTCTGTCGCTCCACTGTAAGACTCAGAGCCGAGTGGCTGTGAAAACGCACGCTCTTAAGATGGGTGTCTCCAACGATCTGTAAGTCCACTTTTCTAAAACACTTGGTATCACTTAGAATTACTTTGCTTTTCCTTAGACAAGCTAGGAGCGCCGGCGTCTTTGCACATGGAGGAAGCCAAAACGAGTTTCGCACGCACATCGAACTGCTCCGGAAGACCCCAAACGGCTACACCAAGCATCTTGAGCGGAACGGCGTGGTACAGCTCGGAGAGGAACTATTGCTGCGCGCTCATGTCATAGTCGGTGATGGTAAGTCAATACAGAGAAAAGTTCAACAGATTTACAGAGTCTCCCCTTTGCAGGCTGGAACTACACAAAGTTAACAGATGTGAGTCTCCAGCGCATCTCTCCGACGGGTGAAGTAACTACCTCAGCAAATCTCATCACTTCACGGGGATGCGTGAACCCTTCAATGCGCAGCGTTTGTTCCCAGGCTCCACACTTCGAGCCGCCCCTTGGCTACAGACTGCCCTTCAAAGCTATTATGTTCAAGGGGATGCGCAGCGGTGATGAAATGGTTCTCAGTATGAGACTAACTGGTTGTTTGGAGCATCACGACTGTCACATTAATGCGCTGGAGTGCAGTGCCGATGGAAAGCCAGCACGATTGAGGCGGGAATTGAAAGGAAATTCAACTGAAATCTCCGAAATCTCGAAGATTTCGTTTCGAATTGAGGTACCCTCGGAGCAAGGTAGAGCAACTGAGACGCAAGCGTCTGCAATTGATGCAGGGACCAGCATCAGAAGTGAGCTTGGGCGATTGGTCATTGGTGGCGTTGTAGGTTTTGTCATAATGCTGTGCCTGCTTGGTTTGGTCGTTTATTTTAAGTTTAAGAGAGGTTGACATGATTCATGTGAAGTTATTTTTTGTTTGTTAATAAATTGTGAATGCTACGAAGCGTTAAAGTTGACTGATGTCGACGTTTCTCCTAGACAGGTTTTCCTGCGGGTCGGAAGGAAGCTACATGTGCAGAGGAGATGTACTACAGTATCCCCTCTTCCTCGGTCCTGCAGCTTCTGCAGAAATCGTGGTGAGGGAGTTCCAATCTAGAGGCGTGTGTGCCACAGAGTGTCCTTTGATGACACCGATAATAATCTTTAGAAATGACCTGTCCATTCTCATTATTCCAGAAGATGGAGGGATATACTGATGTTAAGATCTTAGGAGTAGACACCTGATCCTACTCTCTCATACGTCTGGGATGCCTTCTGTATACAGAGGACCAAAAGAACGTCTGGAGAATCGGTCCAGTGGTATGTTTCCTAGACAGTGGATGCTCCAACGTCGCTTTGTCAGATTCCCATTCAGATCTGCAGAGATCAACGCCATCGAAATCTGATTGGTAAAAAAACCAAAAAGATCGGCAGTAGCAAAACAGACTCTCAACACAAACGAAATCAGGTCCAAACTAGCACGCGATTTTTTTCTGTTACAATTGAAAGTCCAAACAAAATGGTGCTTATTCGGCTACCAGCTCCCTGTGATATTATAGGCAATGATATCTGATTAGGAAAGTTTCTGTCACCCCATTCGTAGAATTCTAAAGGGTGACCAGATGGCTGGATAGGGCAGTTGGTTAAAAGCCTGCCCTAAGTTAGAGGGGTCCCAGATTCGAATCCCAGTAAAAGTAAAGTTAGTACGCTTTTATCTAGTTTATCAAATCTGGTCGAGTCACCATTTGCCGTTGGGATCATATTAACTATCACTGGAGAGGTCGATTAGTGGTAGTAGTCTGGCTGTGGGTACCACAGTGGACCAACATGGTCTAAGTGTGCTGGTGAATTCACCAGCAGCCTCCTAACCTAAACTAACCTAACCTAAAGGGTGACCAGATAGCTATGGTAGTTTTTTCAATTGTTATATTTCAGCAGCTGTTAAGGTTATAAATGACAGCTGTCAAAATATTCAGTATGGTTTGTCATTCCATCGCCGGGGCTGTGGGGGTTTGTGCGTTGACCCATACGCACTAGACTTTCAAGTCAAGATTCAAATCCAAGTTCAGACAAACAATTTTTCAAAAAAATTTTAACGTCTCCACCTCTTTCGAGTCACTGACAATGCTCAAAGAGTATAACGATCTAAAAGTGTGGGCATCACAATGGGTCCCTAAGGACCTAAGTGAGAAGTGGCTTAAGCCCGTCTACGCACATACTCGTACCTACCTACCTACCTACGATCTAGAAAAAGCTTCTCAATCTCACCGTTCGGAGTCAGCATTAAACTGTAGGTCCCCACCACTTGTAAAAGAACAATAGCACACACAACACGAGTGGTTGCTGAGAAGCAAGGCCTAGGTCCACCTCGGACTGCAGCGCCGCCATTATTATTATTGCATTGTAATTTTATCATGCATCATTAAACGCTTGACGCTATCGAAATTCCGCCAAAGTGGTAAATTTCAAAAATTCAGGTTGCGAATTTCTTTTTGAGGTCGGTCGTCATTGTGTCTTCAGTGTGCTCGAAATTCGTCGTGGAAAAGTTTGAGCATGCGTGCCTTACCTCTTTTGGATATTAAGCCAACAATCAAATGAACAAAAACATAGCCACCGTAACGGTCAATATCAAACAAGAATCAGAAATGTCGATTCGTTGCCGAATTACCTGAATTGGGCACGCCAGAGAGTCAACCCGGCTTATTTTGTGGTTGGATTTGGGCCTACATTCATATAAGATTGTGTTGCTCCAAGAATTGAAGCCGAACGACCATAAACAATACCGTAAGCTCTCTAATTGGGCACTGGAAATGAGTCTTGCTTGAAAAATGATATCCAGGCCTAAACTACTTAGTTATAAAATTTCATGCCGATACCTTTATAAACTTCGGAGATAAAAAGTGTGACAGACACGACGTACGGACGGACACATCGATATTATAAAAGTTCCGTTTTTATAGAGGGAACCTTAAAAAACAACTCCAGAGATTTCTATTGCTACATTTAAAGCTTTGAAAACTAAACTTTTTAGTTACGAGTAAGACTCTGACAACTTCTCGCCATTTATTGTTATGATGACGGGTGATTAATGAACGATGTAGACGATGAACTAACGTAATCCGATTAGAGGGCATCAAAAGCCGGAATATTTAATTTAAGGATTCTGATATTGATAATAAACGATCTTACTTTTTTGGGTTAATTTTGATGATCAGGGGACAACTTTACAATGTCCAAATAGATAATAGAGGGTGACTTCGTAATCGCAGTAGTAGCGCAGTACTGCAATGTCAAGCGTCCTTAATTGCAAACATTTGGCAATGATGCTTTGCATTGCGTTCTAAAATGTAACATGAAAGCAATTACTGCGCAAATAAAATCAACCAGCGCATTACAGATTTTTGCGATGGGATGATTTTTTTTAATTTTCCGACTCAATTGTCTCTTTTTTATGTCTAAAATATAATCAAGTATGCTGGCATTATTAACCAAATTATTTAGAAAAATAGTCGTCAATTTTTTGACATTTAAAAAAAAGAAACAATTGACACACAAAAACTATAAGCCCTTCCGAAACTCCAACAAAATTTAAGCATCGTGATTCATTGCAGCGACAACAAATCCGTGCAGTTGCTGGGCTACGCAGACGACATTGACATCATAGGTCGCTCCCAGCGAGCCGTTATAGAAGCTTTCAACGGCCATTGAAGAAGAAAGAATTATCGGTCCAACGCCTACATAGGCCAAAACATCACTGTTGGCAGCAATAACTTCGATGTGGTTAAGGAGTTTACATACCTAGAAGTAAATATTAATTCATATTAACTCCAAATACACCCTAGTGGAGATTCGACGAAGACTTACCCTAGGAAACCGCTGCTACTTCGATATGGCGAAACAAAAGGGTTCAAAACTCTTAACTCAAACGACAAACTGCATACTCTACAAAACACTAATCCTGCCGAGTGTTGGACGTTAAGCAGGAAAGCAGAGAACATTTTGGGTACTTTTGAGAGAAAAATTCTTCGTCGAATTTTCGGTACCGTATGCGAGGAGGGCAAATGGAGAAGAAGATACAACCGTGAACTCTAAGAGTTGTACAAGGATGTGGATGTAGTACAAAAGCCAAAAACGACGACTAATCTGGCTCGGCCACATCGAGCGAATGGACAATAACGCTCCAGCAAAGAGGATCTTCGAATCACAGCCCACAGGTTCGAGAGAAAAGGAAGACCGAAACTCCGTTTCAAGGATCAAGCTATTGCGGATGCCAGAGCGCTTGGTCTGGATAACTGGAAGCAGCGTTCAGAGACCCTTCACGGGTCGGGAACCCGCTAAGTAAGTAAGTAGATTCATCGCAACATCAAAAAATCGTTGCGTCTCATCACAGTGATGCTTACGCGATGCGCATTTTGTTGACGTTTACGAACTCGTCCAGAGTTGGAAGAGTCCGGATTCACTCAATTGTCTTCTACTTTCCTAAATCACAATTAGACGATTTAAAATAAAACTAACTTAAGTCTTTATTTAATTTCCATCACATGTTTTTAACTACTTTTTCAGCTACACATCCACCAATCGCACCTCCAGCTAAACCAAATACAGCACCAACGGGTCCCCCAGATAGTCCACTTATGCCACCAGATACCAGTCCACCAAGAGAAGTCTTTGGATCACAATCTTTCACCACGTCCATCACTTCGAATTGAGGAAACAAAATGAAATTTGTGAGGCGGTCCATAATATCTTTAAATTCGTCACTTTTCACTTGAGATGGTACAGTTAAAATCAAAATGATCACAACAAGTGACAAGGATGCTACTCTTATGCTGGCCATGTTGTGCTTCTTTCAACTACGACGATCAACTCATCAATTTTGATTAGAAGGTTTCTATTTATATGAATTCTTAGCATATTTTGTTATGCAAAGATCAGCGAATTTCATCGCTGGGAGATTCCACAGATGGCATCAGACTGATAGCAGAGATTCGTTTAATGTATGCATGCAATAATTGAATGGTTTTTCCAGTAACAACAGCTTTTATTAATAGGAAATCTATCGCATCTGAAATCTGTTTTCCTCATTAGTCGTGCGAGTTATCTAATTGATCACGTTATATTCTGATGTTTAAAAAAAGCAAGCAAATTGAAATGTAACTTAGTGCCAATAATTATTTTTATTTGAATTTTAAGAACAATCGTTGGCATAATGATGTAGAGTGCTTATTATGTTTTATGCCGATTTTATTTGGCCGCCATTTCGGTTTGGATAACATATGTCAGTTTGTGTTTGACAATGGAGTTTACAGTTCAGCATTGAGGACCATCACAATCAATCAATTGGCTACACTTCGACTTAACCGCTTTTATTACAACACAGAATTGTCACATTATAGCGCCGAAAAACTTCCAACAAAGGCAACATCAGCTTTGTAGACTAACTGCCTGATGAGCAATTTGGGTAGGCGGCATCTTCTTTTTCTTCTTGTGGCGTTACAGTCCGGGGAGGACATGGGCCTCACTCCACAAATCTTTCCAGATAACACGGTATTTTGCCAGCATTGTGTTTGCAAATGCGCCTCCTTGTTTGAGGTCACTCTCCAATTGGGTGTGCCACCTTAGACGTGGACGTTTTCTGTTACGTTGTCGCACTGGTTCAGAGACAACGATTCTTCAGGCCGGAGCCAAATTGTTCATGTACTCTACATGGTTCAGCGATCATAGGCGTTCGATCCATAGATGCCTGGCTAGACTCATGTAGCTATACAGCCTATATAGTTCGTGGCTGGATCTTCCGCTCCAAATGCCATCAACGCAAATAGGGCCAAAGATCACACGCAGAAGTATTCTCTCGAAAAGAATAAGAGCTTCTTAATCTGCTTTCGATATTGTGAATGCCACTGCCAAAGCTGGTAAGAGAGTCCTTGGTCTTTTTAAGAGAAAAGTTATTCGTGCGCTTTTTGGTTGGAGGAGAATGGTCAATCATTGACTGTATGGGCTGTACACTGAATCAATGCCTGAGATGGCTAACCCATGTAAAGCGTATGGACAACTTAGCCCTGGGCTGAAGAGTCTTCGTTTCCGAGAATGTGCGACAACACAACCGAGGACGTCTACGTCTAAGGTGTCACACACAAGTGGAGAAGTGACTCAACTAATTTGGTGTGTGAAGCTGAAGACATCTGCCAAAAGATGCAAGTCCACTCAGGAGTATAAGAAACAAAAGAACGCATGTATTTTATGTTACGACAATTATATCGTGTATGTCCACCAAAGACGCTTGTACTGAAATCGTACCACGGTATGACTTTGAGAATACAAAAAGCAGGTACAACGGTTGCACCGTGTAGGTATTCCATGCTTAAGATTGATATAGCGCTGAACTGACAATTTTAAATGCATTTCGAACGTAAAGAACGTTGCGTGAGCTTCTTTCTGTCAAAAAAACAGACATCTGACGTGTTTTACAATTGCAGTACGGTGCAATCCATAGAGCATACGACTGGATGGAGCAGTTGGTTAAGTGCCTGCCCCAAGTTCCCAGGTTCGAATCCCAGTGAAATCGAGTCTGGTCAAGTCACCAATTTCCGTTGGGATCAAATTAACGGCACTGGAGTAGGTTGCTACCTGGCAGTACAATGGACCAATTTTGAGTCTGAGTGCTTCAGTAGTGTTTGCAAAATATTCCGAAAAAAAACCCATAAAGCAGTCGAACAGGTTTACTTTCTCGCGATTTGCGTGAATTAACTCTCTCGAAATTTTCTTCATCATTTCGACTGTTGGTGAAGTGCCTCCTCTAAGTTAGAGGGGTCCCAGATTCGAGTTCCAGTGAAAGCAAAGTTAATACGCTTTTATCCGGTTTTCTTTTGAAATCTGGTCCAGTCAACATTTGCCGTTGGGGTCAAATTAACTATCACTGGGGAGATCGAAGTTCATCATAGATCAAATATTCACACTGCAGCAGATCCTGGAGAAGACCCAAGAAATGCAGATCGACACACACCGCCTTTTTGTCCATTTCAAGGCCGCATATGACAGCGTGCATAGAGACGAGCTATATAGCGCCATATCTAGTTTTGACATTCCTGCTAAACTCGTCAGACTGAGCAGGATGACGATGGAGAACTCTAGCTGCTCCATCAAAGTCGGTAACGAACTCACCGAGACCTTCAATGTCAAAAAAGGCTTTAGACAAGGCGACGCTCTGTCATGTGATTTCTTTAACATCGTTCTTGAGAAGGTCGTGCAAAACTCACTGGCCAATACAAGAGGCACGATCTTCCAAAGTCTGTTCGACTGCTAGCTTACGCGGATGACATTAGCGTGTTTGGGCGAACACAGCGAGCCGTCAATGATGCGTTTGCTGGCATTGAAACAGAAGCGGCTAAAATGGGTCTGGCGTTAAACGAGGGCAAATCGAAGTATATGCTGGAGAGGGATGTTGATTGAGGCCCAGGTCCACCTCGGACTGAAGAAGAAGAAGAAGAAGAAGAAGAAGAAGAAGAAGAAAAGTCGATTAGTGGTAGTAGTCTGACTGTGGGTACCACAATGAACCAACATGGTGTAAGTGTGCTGGTGAATTCACCAGCAACCCCCAAACCTAACCTAACCTAAGTGTGTATGTCCAATTCCAAATACAGATAAGTACGCCCAACTCTATATTACCACTACGCCTTTCTCTTAAGAACTTTCGAGGTTTTTGGAGTATAATTCGTGTCGACAGACGCTATATCTACTGTCAAATCGAACCTGAACTCATCAATGCAAAGGTTATCCTGACACTGTCATACGGCCTGATTGATAGACCAACAATTTTTTGTTCAACCCACATAGGGTATAGCAACGCTCCCATGTAATTTGGCGTCCCTTACGATACCCAAGGTGTTATTTCCAAGAAGTCTAAGATTCACCGCTTTCCTCTTCATAAGACGCTTTCTAACGCAAAATATTTCTTTTAGATGAATCACTTAGAAATCCCTTCCACTCTATTTTGTGTCGTGGAATCGTTTATGTACATATGCTTGCACCGATGTAACAAGCGCAGTTGTTATCTAATAGATTTGACTCCCCTATGTCTAGAATCGAACTCCGTTCAGTGAATTAAAACTCAAGCCAAATCAGTTAAGCATTTCTGCAGCACAGCCCCATTTCAGATACCAAACTGGTTGTAGACTGTGTGAAGCTCGTGAATATCTCAAGCACCTCCTACTTAAAATTCAGTATCTAAACTACCACCTAAAAGTCAGTTAACATCGGCAGATGCATGTATGCGAGATCTCCTGCCAAAAGCAGTCCTCGTCAACTCAAAACCCAGCAGATCTCCGTCGAACGGCCGGCCAAGCCAATTACCATCGGAACATAGCAAAACGTATGTCACCGCTGATTTGCGATGATAATTTAATGGAGACAAAATGCGATACCGATTGCAGGGGCAGAGTCTTGAGACTGGATCGCAGACACTCACTGCACTGATTGGCATCCAAGATATTCAACAAAACATCGACTGGTTACACATGATTCGCGCATATCTGCGTGTTCGTGATTCTTGCCTTCTGTCCAACATGGTGGTTGGAGCAGTTTCCATGTTCGACATGTGGATGCAGGGAGGGCTTCGCTTGAAATAGCCTGCCACTTGGAAAATGGAAAATTACTTGCACCAGGAGTAGACCCCACACGCACCTAGGCAATGGCACTCTGGTGCTCGTAGTTAACCTCTAATGAGCTTATAATATTGATTACTATTGGAGGTTCGTAGTGGAAAAAGTAGGACACCACCGCCGTTGGCCGTAAGTTCACACTCTGTTCCCAGAGGACGCCAACGCCGTCGGTTGATGGATTTGAGTTGATATCTCCCATAGCAGAGCCTTGGGAGTCGACAGGAAAGGAGTTGGTGACGGTTTCCACCGCCATTCACATCACGATTTGTCACTATCGGCCACAATCTCCCCTCGTTAGGCAAAAACGACGAATGAAAGGCACGCCAAAATGAAATTCATTAGGTCGCAGTAATTTACACTTGGTTTTCCGAGAAATGCAAGCTGAGTTTTTGCCGTTGTTCTGGACTTAAGGGAACACGTTGTGACAGCTTGATTAAAGCAACATGTGTTCTTAATTAGACCGAAGTAAGGCTGCAAGAAGTTGGAATAATTAACAGCCGCAAAGTCTATGAAAAACGTCCAGCAATTATGTGCAAAGACGAGGCTGTCTTTGAAGTATCTTTGACTACGGTTGGCTGGACTTTACCTCTCTCTCTCTCTCTGATACCTTTTATGGAAGTCATTATCTCGGATGGAATTAATGCAAAAGGACAAGGCGAGCAGTTGAGAGAAATCTTGAGTCGAAGGAATTCGACGAGGACATGTGCGCTTCGTTGAATGTTTGGAATAGCACGGTTCTTATACGAATGAGGCATATTCATTTTTTTTGGAATTCAATTTCAAAGGACAAGCGACTAAAAAGGAATTGAATGCATATAAAAAGATTGAAGGAGTGCAAGCCTGTGGGAACGAAAACGTCCGTTCCCGCAGGAAAAGATTATTGAAGAGTGATTCAGAGGAACCTACGGTCTTATTGAAAAAAAAATCAAATACATATGTACCTTTTTGTTTCTACTGATCACAGGGTGGAGACCTCGCTCAGCAGGATCTTTCCCATGATGATGAATAGAGAATAGTTAAGGGAACAAATCAGAATTCAAGGATTAATAAGAATCTATTCAGGAACTGACAAATGAAGAACCACCAATGGCGCTGTAATTCAGGTTCAATAGGTTAAGGTGGCTGTTGCAAGGATATTGGCCCGCCAAGAAATTTCTAAATCGTCTGCATCAAATTGTTCCTTCATCACCTGTACCGAACGATGATTTTTGTGATTTTCATAGGCACAGAAAGGGATTCGCCAGATCCAGTGATACCAAGGTTTGCTAAATGTCACACTTTTTTGGTTTTTATACATTTTACCGTAAAAAGCGTACAAAAGTGTATAAATGTATAAAACTGTATTTAAATGTATAAAAGTGTATAAAGGTGTATACAATTGTTTAAAAGTATATATAGAAGTGTAAAAAAGTGTAAAAGAGTTTCTAAAAGTGTATACAATTTTACAGGTACCTAAATAATATGCATTAACATTTCTTTGACTTTTATACATTTTTTTCAGTTTTATACCTATACCTTTGCATAGCCTTATACGCTTGCAACAAAACTCTTGGCAAATGCTGGGGACTTCGACCGAAGATAACACTTTGGATGTATACTGCAGTAATACGTCCTATTCTTACCTACGGCTCCTTAGTCTGGTGGCCAGCTTTAGCCAAAGCGTACAATATTACAAAGCTAAACAAGGTACAAAGAACTGCATGTATAGGTGTCACTGGCGCCCTAAGAACGACTGCCACAGATGCGCTTACAGTTATTTTGCACCTTCTACCTCCACATCTACATGCAACGTTCATGGCCACATGCAGTGCACTTAGACTCAGAGAGTCAAGATCGCTAACGAAAGATGGACCAAGCTGGAAACATGTGTCCTATCCAGAAGCTTATGGCCCAACTACAACCGAAAGAAAACAAAAGACTTGCTTAACAACAGTAGAAGAAATATATCCAGAATCACAGCGGTCTGCACTGGACACTGGGCTGTTGGCAGGCATGCTGAAAGACTAGGCATACCATTTAACTCGCACTGCCGCAGCTGCCGGGTGGAAACTGAGCCAGAAACCCCCGAGCACTTTCTGTGCAAATGTCCGGCTCTAGCTAGAGTCAGACAACGCACTCTGGGCAAAGCCTTCTTCAACACCCCTAATAATCCCTCAGAAGAAAATATTCACAGTCTGCCAGCCTTCATAAATTCCACGAAGTGGTTTCAAAACTAGGCTAATTTGAGTGAATACACACTCTTTTTCACCCCCATCTCACAAATTAGGTATCCCATAGGATGTGGTATCAAAACGGCGCTTTCATGGCGCTAATTGGGTGCGAACATAGGATCTGTATGTCCACCGCCACTTTTACCTACCTATACCTATTCCTTAGGTTAGGTTGAAGTGGCTGGGATGTGCACTTAGACCAGTCTTGATCCATTGTGATCCATTGTGCTGCCACACGGATTGACTGCGGTCAATTCAATTGTTCATTTGCGGGAAACCATTTGGAGCTTAGTAGATTGCTTATCGGAATCTTACTAAGTTCGCATAAGATCTCAAAGAAGTAGACCCTCAGATGTTGGCGAGGAAGAGACGCCAGGGCCGGGCAGAAGCAGAGATGTGGAAAGCTTTTCATTTCCTCCTCGGCTAGGCAGCTTCTGCAAAAATCATTAGCCGGAGTCTCTGTGGCCTATGACCCAACACAGGCGAATATTGAACTGATCGGCCATCTTGTCTAAAGATGAGCGACAGTTGATTACTGCTTTAGAGTTTAGTGAGACCAATTCCAGAGCCCCGATGGCTGCCTGGCTGTCCGTTAAAATGGAAAGCTCAGCCAGGACAGAGCTTCACTCATTGCTATTATCTCCGCAGTGATCGAGTAAGCGGAAGGAGAGACTGTTATTTGGTCCATTGGAGAAAAAACCACTGCCAACCCCATCCTGGGTTTTTGTCCCATCCGTAAAGAAGTGCAGGGATCCTGCTAATGGTTTAGGATTGTCATTCAGTGTTTCAATGTTCATATCAGGAAAGTATTGGGATGTGGCGTGATCTAGATTTCTAGTCGGGGAGTTTAAAGAACTTAGTATTGAGGAGTGACCATGAGGAGTGTTGGTCCACTGGAAGGAGGCCATGAGACGAAAAGTTGTCGGCCAAAAATATAGAGTGGGGTTAGGTTCAGGATAACGTCCAAGACATCAGACGGCACAGTTCTCAACACACCACCTATGCAGATGAAGCTTGACGTTGAACTTTCCTTCGGTTATTGTAGTGTATGGCTGTGTCCAGGATAGGCCACCAGACATGCACTCCATACAACAGTAAGAGTCTAATGACGGCAACGTAGATACAATGGATCATGTGAAGCTGGAGACCCCATTTTTTACATATGGCTTTTTTACTTAAGTAAAAAGCAAGCCTAGCCTTACGGGCACGCTCCATTACATTTTGCTTCCAGCTGAGTCTCCTATCTAGGAAAAGCCCTAGGTATTTGGCAGATTCGGAGAATCTACAACTGGTGCCGTCAATGGTAGGGGGGCCCAATGGTACGAATTTTATATTTCGTTGTGAAAAGGACGATTTCCGTTTTATGAGCGTTGATTCCAAGGTCGTTTGCCTTGGTCCACGCAGATAATTTGGAGAGAGCTTTCTGCATAAGATCCCTTAGCACTGATGGATATTTACCCGAGATTGCCACAGCAATGTCCTTCGCAGAAACTATCACTTTGCACCATATTCCTTGCTTTTATACACTTTTATACACCAGCAACATTTTTCAGATGTATAATACACACTTTTATACACGCAAAAAAGTGTGTATTGCATTAGAACATCTTGGGCGTTGATAAACGCCCGGTTTCCCACTGACACCAAACGTCGAATAGTGTTGTCAGATGGTGTTTTTTGGCCACGATATTTTCGACGATATGCACGTTAAGTTACCACAACTGAACGACTTTTTCCAATGTACAGCGTCACTATTTTGGCGCGTTGTTTTGATGTGAAATGATTTATTTTTATTATGTGAAATGATTATTTTAATAATGTACAAATTGACGTTTGAAAACCATGTCCACTCAAGTCAATCGGTTGATAAATGTCAGAGTTATTTAAAGTTTACATCCCAACATGAAAGATAACGCGTCCTGTTCAACTTTAAAAAAACAACCTCTCAATTTCGCCGTTCGATGTTGGCATAGAATTATAGAAGTCAGGCCCAAGCTGAGAAGCTAGGCCCAAGTCCACTTCTTATTATGTGGACTATGTGGATTATGTGGATTATACGCCGTGGGGTAGTGGGTAGGTGCATCGACTCCTACGCTCGATGTTGTCCGTTCGATTCCCGAAAAAACACCAAACATTTCTTCACGGCTCCACCTCTTTCTAGTCACTGACAATGCTCAAAGAGTATAACTGTCTAGAAAAAGCTTCTCAATCTCGCCGTTCGGAGTCGGCATTAAACTGTAGATCCCGCCCACTCGTTAGAGAACAATAGCAAGCACAACACGAGTGGTTTCTGAGAAGTTAGGCCCAGGTCCAACTCGGACTGTAGCGCCGCCATTAGTATACATTATTATATATTATTATATATTATTATATATTATTATATATTATTATTTATTATTATTAGGCCCAAGCCCACCTCGAGCTGCTAGAAGAACAAGAGTCACATACCAAATTTTTGAAATTTGATTTCAAATTATTATTCTAAGCACCGAACTTATAGAGCGAATTGTGTTCAACGATGATAGACTCATTTGTGTCTCAATAGGTATGTCAATAAGCAAAATAATCGCATTTGCAGCGAAGATAATCCTTATGAGATTATCGAAACACCGTTACATCTCAAAAAATACACAGTTATCTTGCGATCCGTAGGCCTATCAGCATGTTACGGTCACGAAATTTGTTATAGTTGAGTATGATTAATGGACGTTTTCGTTCAGTTTTTGAACGGCAAGAATGTGGAGAAGACAATAATAGAGCAGGATGGCACTCAGTGTTGTACAGGGAACGAAATAATTAACTTATTAAAGGCAAAATTCGATGAACGCATAATTTCCAGCAATGGAGCAAAATGGTCCGTTGGGTATCTAAAATGTGTTTATGATTTCCTCTTGATATCCCCTTTTTGGAAATGTAGTCGTCAGTCTATGGCAAGAAGCTAACAACAATCAACGCATTGGAAGACAACAGCCGTTTAATTGGTCGAAGGCTTTGTCTCTCAGACGACGTTCATCAGATACAGCTGTGGTGAGCATATACCCGACGTTGTGTTTAGAACCTTATTTTACACAAATAAATAGCTATTTAATGAAGTGTCATGTGTATTGTTTAAAATCAATGCCAGTACTGGCTTAAATAACACCCGATACTAATTTGTTTAAACAGTCTTGAAACCGCATCGCATAAGCGGAGTGACAACCTTAACCCCAACCACTTTCAATTATGCGGTTGTGCATTATCTGTTGAAAGTCGATATCAGCAAAGAAATCTATTGTATCAATTGTCAGTTTATAAGGTATTTAATTTGTAAGTATTAAGGTATTCAAGTTATCCGTTGACTATAATTGTTTCGAACATTTATCTGTCTTTATTTAAATCATGGTCGCTGAATGTGTTAATTGCCATGGTCCAGATATATAGGATGAGCAATCTGTTGATGAGCGGTCAAAATGGGTTTAGCGATCAAATTGGGATTGATTGTGTGTGGATGTGGTCAACGCTTCGAAGGAAAATTATAGTGTTTAACTACAGAGACAGAGAACATAAATTATTATAATAATAATAAGTCTTTTAGGAGTTTGAAGATGTTAGTCCGTTCACTTATATCGACTGGATGGCGCAGTTGGTTAAGCGCTTTTATCTGGTTTTTCGAATCTAGTCTAGTCACCATTTGCCGTTGGGATCAAATAAACGGCACTATCACTGAAGCGGTCGATCAGTGGCAGTAGTCCGACTGTGGGTATCACAATGGACCAACATGGTCTAAGTGTGCTGGTGAATTCAGTATCAGCCCCCTAACCTAACCAATCCTAACCTAACCTAACCTAGTCCGTTCACTTCAAAGCATACAAGAGAAGAACAAGAGATTGAATGGCACTTTGTAAATAACTATTTTCGATTAGATTCTGATGAATATTCTGTTCGCCTTCCTACAAAAATGTTTCCTGCTAGTCTCGGTGACCCATATCAGCAAGCACGTCGTCGTTTCGAAAATTTAGGAAAGGGACTTAAGCATCGCACTGAGTTCAAACGGAAGCACTAAGATTTTATAAAAGAATATGCTGATCTTAATCACATGTCACCTATTAAGTCGATTCCAAATCAGTCTCTACTTTAATTTAATTTAATTTTTTTATTTTTGCAAATGTTACCAAATATTAATTATAAAATAATCAATAAAAAAAGCATACAATCTTAATGTTTGAAATACATTACAAAACATAAAAAGATATATTCACAGATCTACTACTCCCCGAGGAATTGTTAGAAAATTAACGTAATCCATGCTAAAATCAAACAAAAGCCTCCGATAGGTGCGACGCGACTGAATGTTTTTTTTATTGGCGAATGCTCGAAAGTAGAGAGCACCACTGAAAAAGACTGTTCTAGTGGCCATTAGTGCTCCTGTCAATAGCGGTCGCTTGCACAGAGGCACAGCCATAAGTGGCAACGAATGAAAAAAGTGGAAACGATTGGCCGTTTCGAATATACTCTTTAATTCTTTATGACAACAGAGCCGATTATCACTGCAGCCCCTCCACTGACTCCAGCCAAACGGATGAAATATATTGAAGACTAATAGCAGAATTATTACGAGTAGTATTTGACGAATTAGCGACTTCATCTTCAGGATACTTAATGCTTCACTTTTGGCGGTCCTCACTAATCAGACAAGGGATAACCAAAGATCGCGCGAGGACTTTTCTCTCGAAAGACCAAGGGCTTCCTCATCCGCTTGGGATATTGTCCATGCCTCTGCGCCGTAAAGCTGAACTACTTCAACGACCGTTGATAGGATAGTCTTAAAATTCAATTGATGATCTACCCCATCGAATCATGATTTTTAAAACGAAATTGTACACAATCTCATACAAAATCTTACAGAAAGAAATTATCAAAACTAAAGCTTTATTCTTCGTTTATGCACCTTTGAGTTATTTTTGATTTCTAAACCTCCAAGTCATTTGCTGATTGCTCCTTACCATTTCAGGTGGTGAAGAGGCAACAGCTTTATTGCTTCTAAGGATAGGCTATGAACATAAGGAAATTCTTTTAGTTTGAGACATCAATCATACTTCCTTAAGTAATAATTTAATTGTGCTTCTAACACGATTTCCAAAAGGCATTTATAAACATTTACTTTTCAGCATCATCTGTTACCTTTTTGTTGACAGGAACAATTATTTCGAGAAGTATTTTCGGCGTAGGTAAATGGAAATGAATATGTTATAATAATAATAATAATGGCGGCGCTACAGTCCGAGGTGGACCTGGGCCTAGCTTCTCAGCAACCACTCGTGTTGTGCGTGCTATTGTTCTCTCACGAGTGGAGGGGACCTACAGTTTAATGCCGACTCCGAACGGCGAGATTGAGAAGCTATTTCTGGACAGTTATACTCTTTGAGCATTGTCAGTGACTCGAAAGAGGTGGAGCCGTGAAAAAATGTTTGATGTTTTTTTCGAGATTCGAACCGACGACCTCGAGCGTAGGAATCGATGCACCTACCCACTACGCCTAATTTTTCGGTGAATTCAAATGCAAGAAAAAAACAAACTCATTTTGGGTTCTCTAATCTGATTCAAGAATTAATTAATTTATTATTCAATAAACAGACACACACACACTTCTCTATGATAACTAAACTCAACCCTGAATGAACTGAAGTCAATCTTTTCTTTCATAAATCGTAATTAAGTGTAATTACAAGTGTAGGCAATAGACTAATCTACATGCATTTTTGATTGCCTGACGAACATTGGTGACGCAAATTGTGCTCACTCACCCCACATATTCAGTAATTGCAGTTTATCCATCGGATTGCATCTAGAATTGTTGTATAAATATGATCAACACCTATTCCCTATTGAAATCACTTTATTTACGTTCATTAATGAATGTTCATACAGCCTTTCCGATTAATGACATAAGAATGACGATTCGATTTGAAAAATTACTTTGAAACTTGCCCTCAGACCATTTCAAGTCGTGACTTTAATTGCCCGTGCTGCATTCGTTTATGTTATTGGAAAACGGTCGATGATAGACAATCGAATAGATAAGCGATAAAGTCTATCTGGGAAATATTTGGAGTGCTTACTTGTTGCAGTAGTACAGCGGCAAAATCTGAATCAGTTGTCAGTCTGTGAATAAGAAGGTCCATGTAATGGCCACTCCCAATATTAAAACAGCTGCTGTTGATTACATGTTGAACACTCCTATAACAACCCGAGTTCATGGACAGATACGTGCAACAGTCAATAGACGTTGAAGCATGTATGTATTTAGAACATTGGTTGACTGACTACTGTTGCGCAATGTAGCGCAAAAGTTGAAACAAGTCTGATACTCGTACCGTCCTAGAGCAGACTGTCAAATTTTCGGGTAAATCAATTGTCAATTTTCGGGTAAATCTAAGTAGGTAGGTAGGTAAAAGTGGCGGTGGACATACAGATCCTGTTTTCGCACCCAATTAGCGCCATGAAAGCGCCGTTTTGATACCACATCCTATGGGATACCTAATTTGTGAGATGGGGGTGAAAAAGAGTGTGTATTCACTCAAATTAGCCTAGTTTTGAAACCACTTCGTGGAATTTATGAAGGCTAGCAGACTGTGAATATTTTCTTCTGAGAGATTATTAGGGGTGTTGAAGAAGGCTTTGCCCAGAGTGCGTTGTCTGACTCTAGCTAGAGCCGGACACTTGCACAGAAAGTGCTCGGGGGTTTCTGGCTCAGTTTCCACCCGGCAGCTGCGGCAGTGCGAGTTAAATGGTATGCCTAGTCTTTCAGCATGCCTGCCAACAGCCCAGTGTCCAGTGCAGACCGCTGTGATTCTGGATATATTTATTCTACTGTTGTTAAGCAAGTCTTTTGTTTTCTTTCGGTTGTAGTTGGGCCATAAGCTTCTGGATAGGACACATGTTTCCAGCTTGGTCCATCTTTCGTTGGCGATCTTGAGGAAGTGATTGTAGATGTTGTTTTTTACGAAGCCTAGTGGAGCCTGGACTTGTTCCACAACGAGACTATCGAGTTTGGATCCTTGTCTGGCTAGCTCGTCTGCTGCTTCGTTTCCTATTATACTCGTGTGCCCGGGAACCCAGATCAAAGAGACCGGGCTCCGTTCACCTATAATGGATAGTTCCTTGCAGCAGCAATCTACTAGTTTTGACGTTGTGGTTATGGATGTTAGAGCCTTGATAGCAGCTTGACTATCTGAAAAGATTGCTAACCGCTGTGCTGTTTCTGTTTTGTTTTTAATTTCAAGACACGCATCATATATTGCTAGCACTTCTGCCTGGAAAATGCTTGCAAAGCTTGGTAGCTTGAGTGACTTTGATATCTTGAAGGCTTCGGAGAAGATTCCAGCGCCCACACCAGAGTCCATCTTCGAACCGTCTGTGAAGATGGCTATGTCATGGTTTTGGATGACTCTGTCGCTTTTCCACTCAGTTCTAGTTGGAAAGTATGCCCTATAGTTTTTATTGAAATTTAGCTTTGCGATAAGGTAGTCAGTATGACTCAGTATCGCCTGTTGTGGTAGTGAGTTAAGGATATTACCATGTCCATAAGTTTTGTTATTCCAGCAGTTTGACTCTCTGAGTCTAAGTGCACTGCATGTGGCCATGAACGTTGCGTGTAGATCTGGAGGTAGAAGGTGCAAAATAACTGTAAGCGCATCTGTGGCAGTCGTTCTTAGGGCGCCAGTGACACCTATACATGCAGTTCTTTGTACCTTGTTTAGCTTTGTAATATTGTACGCTTTGGCTAAAGCTGGCCACCAGACTAAGGAGCCGTAGGTAAGAATAGGACGTATTACTGCAGTACACATCCAAAGTGTTATCTTTGGTCGAAGTCTCTAGATGGGATAAAAGTCCGTGGTTGAATAGGGCTCAAACCATCAAGCTTCCTTGGCGTAGTATTCGATAGAAAACTTAGATGGAAACCTAATATCGAAGAAAGTTAAAGTTTTATGCGTGCAAACTAATGTTCGGATCAAAGTAAGGTCTACAACCGAAGGAACAACATTGAAAAAAAGTGTACACATTGAACGAAGAGATTCTTATTAACTGTATGGTGTAGCAACTGCATACGTGTAGTTTCACCTCGCACCTTTGTTGCATGCACCAGATCTTACCTTCCTATCTTGTATGCCTGATTAAATAACGAATAATCAAATTCCTCGACATAGAGGGGGCCTTTAATGACCTGTGCATCGACACCATCACAAGAAAGTTAGAAGATTTAAAGTTCCACAAATTTCTTACCAATTGGATAAAAATCATGCTCAGAACTAGAGTAATCAATGCGAACCTAGGGAAGAGCAATTTAAGGTAAAGTGTTATGAGTAGCCCACAAGGTGGTGTTCTATCACCCGTATTGTGGAACATCTCCATCAACAATATCCCAAAATCTCTTGAAAACAAGGGTATTAAGGTAGGCGCTGGACACTCCAGCATTGAAGGAAACGAAAAAGCAAGGTTCTTTCACTAGCTCAGCGATGTGGCGAAGGTATAGATCCCTGACGAAAGGAAATTTTTAACTAGAACGGGGTGGTTTTGGTAATTGCATGCTGACCCTGCGTTAATTCTCGGAAAGTATGCAGTCCTTAGGGGGCATACACAGTAGACCTTCACGGCCTCTTGGTGTAATTGCTGGCAACAGCATAAAGCCCTCCTAACCTAACCTAACCTAAATAACGATTAGACGGTTTCAGTAATTGAACCAAGCAACTGATACATACAAAATAATATTCTGAGATTACTTATACCTCGCTGCTCCATCAAGCTCAGTAACGAACTCACTGAGACCTTCAATGTCAAAAAAAGTTAAAGACATGGCGACACCCTGTCGTGTGACTTTTTTAACAGAATTCTTGAGAACATTGCCCAAAACTTATTGGCCAATGCTAAGTGCACGATCATCCAAAAGTTCGTACAAGTGTTGGGATAAGCAGGTGACATTGACGCGATTGGTCGAACTCAGCGAGCCGTCAATGAGGCGTTTGCTAGCATTGAAACGAAAGCGGCTAAAATGGGTCTGGCGGCAAACGGGGGCAAACCGAAGTACATGCTTTCACCGAGAAAGGACACACAACATCGACGACTTGGACGGAATGTCACAATAGGCTACTATAACTTCGAGGTAGTGTAGGACTTCGTCTACCTCGGCTCAGCGGTAAATAGCACAAACAACATCAGGACCGAGATCAAACGCAGAACGCTTTTTCTTTGTGCTCAAAAGGCAATTGAGTAATAGAGCCCGATCGCAAAAGACCAAGCTGACTTTGATCATCTCTATCCTGCTTGATGGCGCATGGGCGTGAACAATATCAAAAGAAAAGGAAGACCACGACTTTGATCATCCTAGTCGAGCATTACGGCGCAGAGACATGGACAATTCCCCAAACGGATGAAGAAGCTCTTGGTCTTTTCGAGAGAAAAACCTTCGCGCGATGTTTGGTCCTGTTTATGTTGATGACATTTGGAGAAGAAGATTCAACCACGAACTGTATGGGCTGTACAGCGACATGAGTCTAGTCAGGCATCTACGGATCCAATGTCTAAAATGGACAACTTAGTTTCGGCCCGAAGAGTCTTCGACTGTGAACTAGTGGCACAACGCAACAGAGGACGTCGAAGTCTTATGTGACGCATCTAAGTGGACAAAAAATTTGATTTGCGCAATTGCCGACAGTTAGTAAAAGATCATACAAGCTGGAAGGCCCTGGTTGAGGCCCAGGTCCATCACTGACTATAGCCCTACACCCTCAATGTGCTAAACATATAGTTACTACAGTATTGTAATCTAGAAATCGACAATTTTCTGCAGGTCAGGGGTGGACTTGAGCCTACCTAATCCAGCAATGACTTGTATTATGCCTTCTGTTGGTCTCTCACAAGTGGTTTGATGTCGACTTCAAATGGCGCAGTTTGAGGATATTTTCTTGACAGTTTAATCCATTAAGGTAGCCATAAAGGACGAACATGTTCGCCGAACTTGCTCGTTTGCGTTATCTCCTAAACAACGAACACATTTGGCAAACATTCATTTCGTGTTGTTTCTTCAAACCGTCAACATGTGTGATAGGGAAGCGCAAGTGGTGAATTCCTCGATAAAATCATGGCTGACTGCAGACATTGTGCTTAATGGCTGAAACACAATAGTGCGTTGCGCTAGTCGACTTCATGTTACGGAGGGTTGACGCACTGCGTTAATAAGCTCCTCCCTCTCTCTCTCAAATACCAAATAAAAAATATTCCGTCAGCTGTTTTAATTTTTAAAATGTCAAATCAAAAAATATTCTGGTCAAACAATTCAACGTTAAAGAAATTAATTGCGGAAAATGAATGCCAAGAAAGTTAAAAAAATTGAAAAAGTGATTCTTCTTGCTAATTTGGCGTATTCATTCAAATTAGTTTTGTCGTTGAAATAATTTTAGTCAACTGTTTTCATTTCTCAAATGTCAGTTGCCACAAAATGTTCTCAATTTGGGAAAAAACTCTCAATTTGGGAAGCATTTCTCAATTTCGCTCTCACAGCGCATCCCTCTGTCAAAAAAATATCCAACATGTTGAATAATGACGTGCGTTGGGATTACGTTTTACGTTTTATTACGATCCTCTCATCTCTCTCATTTTTCATTTACGTAGGTTGCTGCAGTATTTCGTGAATGTCCATTGAATTGTGTGCGTTGAAAGACAGCGCTGACGCTGACGCACTATTGTGTTTCAGCCATAATCCGCGATATGCACTCGGCGATGTTCATAACAAAAATGTGGTTTGCTCGCGACCATGGCCCTACACGGCGAACATCAAAGCCAACGAACACGACAAAATCGAAATTTTTCGCCAACAGCGAGCGGCTCGCGAACCAACCCATACACGACGAAAATGCGGCGACCACGAGAAAGTTCGGCGACCATGTTCGTCGTTCTACTCTGAGCATTATCAGTGACTTTAGAGAGGTGGTGTCCTAAAAATAATAGTTTGGAATCGAACTTTGGTTTTCAGCCTAAGAGTAGATGAACTTACTTACTAAGTTACGGCGGACACCTATTTTCTCACTTCCTCGACTACAATTATCATAAAATCAGTGAATATTTAGAATATTTCACATCATAGATGGCTTGATTAACAAGTGAAGTCATGGGAGCTCTTTTTCAAAATCAGTAGCCGAGCAACCTTTCGTCATCTTAAAAGAAAAAACTTGAAATTAAAAATGATTCACTGGTTTCGTCAGCAATTGAAGAGACGCACCACCGTCATCGCCCCAAGTTTTGATAATGACAGAATCGGCACTCAGACAGTTTGTTCTTCCTCATCCCTGTGGTGGTATTTGCTCTCCTTTAATCAATTCCATGATTTTCAGTATCATCAGCTTATTAAACGAAAGAATGACTCTGTGAAGCTAATTTGATTGAAATTTCAAACAACAATTGTCATAGAGAGAGCGAAACGCGAAAAACAAAACAAATCATTAGTTTGGCAGCGATCTGGGGTTACAGCGTTCGCAGTTCAAGTCGTATTCCTCTGCACCGCTAATAGCCACATTCAATTAAATAATTTTATACGTGACTAAAGACCTAGAGCTCAGACAAAACTGAGTAATTAAAATAATTAAAACCGCAACTAATGTTGGCCGAAGCATTTGTCTGGAAGCTGTCTCATGAGACACCAGCTAAATGAGGCGAGAAACAATTTTCATAAATCAACACACCAAAACCCATTCGACAAGGAATGTCATTCGCGGAGACAAACACGTTCGTGTGATTTATCGGAGGCTTACTGATCTGGTTAGGTTCGCATGCGTGATTTGAGTTTCAGCTGCATATCAAAACATGTATCTCTACACGAATGCATGCGAATGAATGCGTGATTGTGAACTTATGCTAAACCAGATAGCCTGGTGGGAATGTAAATAAATCGAGTCCGCACACAGCGTGCTGGTGCGATCGAAAGTAAAGCAACAATTCGTGGCCCTAAGTTTTCTACTGATGCACGTATTTAAGTGCAGCCGATAGCGAACTGATTGACTAAGAAGGATTATGAAATGCTTTCGTGTCTGTATTTCACAACTGCTGAGATGCAGATGGCGGCAAATCTCTGGGCAGCCTGGCAAAATGTTGAATTTCCTGTCCGATCGGTCACGGTACATATGCTTGACGTGTCATGCAGATTACATCGAAGACACGCAGGTATTTAGATATGCAATTTAAAATTGATTGAAGCTTAAAACATACGGGTGGTTATTATGGAGGTGCGATCGTGGCTACACTCACGTATTGATGTCTTCTCTGTGGAATGTGGTTGTCCACAATAGCCGAAGTACGAAACAGTGGCTGAGTAGATTTCTCATCTTAGACATAAGATAGTTGGTAAATTGTCGACTTAATTTTTTTTCTATACATTCGGGAGTGTAAAAGGGATTGTGAATACCCTTAAGTGTCCGGGTTCAAGACACAGCACGCGCCGAAGGTATAGAGGCAGAGAAGTAGAAGAGGTACCGGTGCAAATTGGTTTTAAATGGCTACGGATTATAGTGTGTTGGAAATATTGGGCTGGGAAGAGCATTCCATATTCGTGATGTGCGGATAAAAAATCGACTCGCTAAACTTAACTGTATGTTCGAAAACAGGCTTAAGATTGGACTGATGAGCATTCCTTACGAGACGAGCTTTGCGGGTGAATTCATGGAGGATAGGAATGCAATTGGCTAGCTCACTTAAGCATCATTTGTTAAAACAGCGAGAAAATATGAGATATTACGGCGATGTTCGAGTTCTATCTACTTCGCGATATTACTGTCTCCTATAAGGTTTATCGTTCGCTATTGTATTCTAAAGAGTAGTCCAACGAAAACGCGCGATTATAATTGTAAATAAAACAAAAAGTTTTCAGCGAATTATCTTAATATTTTTTTATTATGATAGAAGGATCTATGACAATTATGTGTGAAAATATCGGCCAAATGCTCGCCACGGCTTCGGCGGCATACCTCTATCCGATGGTCCATATTTTCAATGACTCTGAGAGATAATTAAGGTTCAATGTCGTTAATGTGCTGAATTATCTCATCCTTTAACTCTTGAATTGTTCTTGGCTTATTGACGTACACTTTTTCTTTTATATGTCCCCAAAGAAAGAAGTCCAACGGTGCAAAATCACAAGATTGTGGCGGCCAATTAACATATTCACGACGTAAGATGACACGGCCATTGAATTACTCGCGCAAAAGAGTCATTGTTTCGTTGGCTGTGTGGCAAGTTTTCTCTGAAAACTTTTTGTTTTATTTACAATTATCATCGTGCGTTTTCGTTGGACCACCCTTTATCTAAGAAGTGCAGAGAGGTATTGGGAGCACCAGAACAGATATGAGCGTCAAGTTTGGGCCGAATGAAGGTCTTATAAATTGAAACTAAATCAAAGGGGGTGAAGTATTTCTTTCATCGTTTGAGGAAACCTAGACTTTTTTTCGCAGCATTTTTGGCGACCTCGAATATGTGATCGTTCCAACTAAGTGTTGAGTTGATACACATACCGAGGATGAAAAGTTGTTCAGTTTCTTCTATGCAAGTGCCATTCAGAGATAATGGCTGATTATTTTGGGATCGCTTGAGTGACAGTAGACAGCATTGAGTTTTGGAAGTATTAAATTCCACTCTATTTTCTTACCCCAATTAAATATGCTGTCAAGGTCGGAATTTAATGTACTTAATATACGCTGCTTCTTCAATTCTATGGTTTGGAACGAATATGAAAAGCTGAGGGTACTGTTATCATCGAAGGAATGAATTAGATTAGAAGTAGCAGACAAAGATCATTTATAAAAATGAGAAAGAGTGTCGAAGACAAAACCGAGCCTTAGGGTACACCAGGATTAATTTGTGAGAATCAGACTTGAGCCAGTGCTGCCAGTATTTTTAAGTAAAATTTTCCACGCTGGAGAAGAAAAATTACCGTATCACAAAAAATTTACCACTTCCAGAAAATGTGAGCTATAGTAAGAGTAATATTGTTTTTAAAAGGAGAACCGAATGATCTGTCTGTCATCTTAATTGTTGCATTATGCTCCGCGAAGAGAACTGTCAAATTTATTTCACCTCATTTCATTGTTATATTTTTTGAACAGTTCAATGTTTACACTAGGTGTTGGATTGCATTTTTATTCTTTTAATGTTTGCTTTCTCCACCGTGCTTTATTATTTCTGCTCCAAACCCCTGCAGCTCGCTTTTTTGTGGCACAAGTTTCAGTCATCTCTTGAGCTCAGGGTTTTCCAAAAATAGATTTTTTAGAGAGCACAAATGGAAGGATATTTGTTTTAGAAGAAATTTACCTTTTTTATAAGAAAATACCTTTTTACCACATGTATGGATTCAGATTTGAAATTTCCCACGAAAAGGTAAATTTACCATAAACTGGCAGCACTGACTCGAACCCATCCAAAATAACTTGAATTGAATGGTTCGAAAGGTAATTTCTAATCCATAGAAGAAGAGATTCATCGATACCATAAGCACGCATTTTGGACAAGAGAGCCTGATGCCAGACTCTGTCAAAGCGCAACAATCTTGTTTTCTCCTGCATTGTGCAAAGATTGGTTCCATTTCTGAGTGAGATATGCCACCAGATCACCAGTGGACCTGTTGCCGCGGAAACCGTACAGCCGGTCATTAGGAAGCTTCCGCGATTCAAGATATTTCATAAGCTGACGATTTATCAGCGTTTCCATGACTTTAGAAAGAAGGGACGTAAGTGCTATGGGTCGGTACGAGGTGGGTGGCGAAGATTTGCTTTTTTTAGGCACGAGCTGGATAAATGCTGTTTCCCACCTGCTCGAAAAGAGACCAGAAGAGTAGGATAGATGGAAAAGCGTACGAAGTGGTTTTGTCAGGGATGAAGAACACCTCTTCTACATTTGCCGACATACATACGTAGTTCTTGTAACATTTAATTGTTAAAATGTTTATAAGATACTGTCAGATCATAAGCAAACAGTTGTAAAGTTGTAAGAGGTTCACTCTTTAGTAAAATTAACTCCAACACTCGTTTGATTTATGTTTTTTAAATAAAACTCTCTTTATTTCAGCCGACCGATCGCTATCGCTTCTATTCTATTCAAATTGTCCTTAAAATTAACTTATCCTACTCTGACCTAACCGGCAATCCTCTCTTTGTGATAAATGCATGTATGCTCCTGATCTGTCTTTGTTATTATTCTACTACAAAGTGCTTTCATTTCAGGAAAAAATTTCGAATCCAGTTTTGCTTTCCCACTGCAACTTCAGCATTTCAAATGACAGCTAGTGTCAGAATTGTTTATTGATATTTTTTCCTGATTGGAAATCAGAAGTGGTTGAACCATTTAGCTTCTCATGTAAATTTAAAGATGAATTTAAGTGCTAATTCAGACAAATTAAATATATTGCTGACTCAATATAGTGGTATGGAGTTCGCGGTGAAACTTTTGTCCACTCGAAGCTCTCAACTAATGAGAAAACAGCTGTTTTTTTGTTTATGTCAGCGGGCTGAAATGTTATTGTATGACGTGCTGAATTTGTAAAGAGGATTGTTCGATTTGACGAACTTACAAATGCAGCGACGAAATTCAGAATTTCGTTAAACTCCAACATTCCAAAATGCAGGAAATATATGGCGAAATGCAAAGTTTTTGGACTGAAATGCAGAAACTAGCCGAAATGTTGAATTTGGGTGCGGTGTAAACGTACTATTATTCTGTTTCTGCATAACAGCCATTTTGTTAAGACAACATCTGTCAAATTTGTGGTGTTCGATAAATAATATCCGTATGTCACCGACAGTCTAGGTCTGCTGCAAATATCGCTGCCATGCGTGACAGTGCATAGTTCTTCGAAAACGATACTGATATTTTCATAACCGTCTATGAAGAGCGCTGAAAATTGTTATAAGCAACTTCGAATGGGATAATATGGATGTGATGATATGATTTGAACACAAAAGCGCTTTTTCTGGTTTAATTTTTTCAATTTTTATGATAGCTTATCTAAGTCTTATTCCTAATGCCTTTCGACTTAACTTAACGAAAATACTTTAAGAGGAGTTCTATTACAATTTTATTACTAAGAAAATATTTCAAAAAACATGCCACCCATAGACGCCTAAGAAGTTCCATTCGAGCGACTAATTGGTCGTATTCCAAGCGGTGTGGGAGGTCTGTCGGCGAGACAACATTTTATACAGAAACAAATGCAAATCATTCTTCAAAATACGCCGCAAGGTGGTTCCATTGACGCCAAAATGCTGGGCGCGTTGACTATACGACACATGTCGGTGCTCGGCAGCACTTTCTCTTACCACATCAACCAGTTCAGTTGAATGTCGTTGGTGTTGATGAATGGCTCGTTGACGATCTCCCACTGACCCGTGCTAAACAGAATTCGACCCTGAACGACGAATAGTGTTGTTAGACGGTGCTTGTTGGACACGATATTTTCGACGATATGCACGTTGAGTTAACTGAACGACTATTTTCAATGTACAACGTCACTATTTCGGCGCGTTGTTTTGTTGTGAAGCGATTTATTGCAGGTTAAAATTGAACTAAATTGACGTTTCGAGAACCTGTCTACTCAAGTCAATCAGTTGATAAATGTCAAAGTTATTCAATGTTTACATACCGACATACAAGATGGCGCACTCTATTTATATGATATGTTCACATTGCCTTGCTTGCTCCTATTCCTGCTGTTAAACATAAATCACCAAGATCTTACATTTCCAAATCAATACGCTCTGACAAATATGCATCGATCGCATATGTTTTCTTTTCCTAATGCAGGACCCAATCAATTACAAACCATGCACACCGACGAACGACGGATGCCACTAATTTTCTTGTGTTTCTGCTGATTCAAGCCATAAATCAATCTAAGCCATGTCCATAAAAACGTTTAGCATCCATGGCTTTGTATGGAGTGGGTTTTCAAAAGAATTACAATACCGCCAAGAGGTGAGCAAAGTGACAGTCAGACGGCTAATTACTGTGGTAGGCTACAGCAGTCAATTAGACAGCGATTCCAACTAGTGATTTCTGTTTATGATGAAATAGGACCCGGCCTCGGTGAGCATTTAGCGTTCGGAGCAGATTTCCATTGCATCGAAAAAACAGGACAGTTGACGTTAATTAAAGATTTTACGTAATGGAAATCCATATTCAGAGGCGGTGGTGGGCTTGCGCTATGCATACAAAATTAGATTGGGAAAGGTGCAGATACTTCACACTTTTAAGGTTGTCCGCTCTGCAAAGTGAATCGAGCACGAAGTAGTTGAAGTTGATTGAAGATTGGCAGTTGATGAGCACTGGGAGCACTGTGCCGCCGCCGCTGTCACATTGACTGGTGACGATGGTGCCATGCCTGAATTCAAAGACATGCACAAGCACTGAGCAGATCGTGGAGGAATTTGTGCTCGACAGTCGATAGGAATAGTAAAGTGAAAACATATCTTTCTTAGAGGCACAATGTAGCCGAAGAAGTGATGAATGAAATAACTTCCACATTTTGACAGTGGAAATCGAGTGCTTAATTATTGAAATTCTACACTTATCCAAAGAGTGCAGAGGGAAAAACAGAGAAAAAGTTTCAGCGCAATGTAAAACGAACATCTACGGCCATTATAGAAAGGAGTAGGTACAAGAAGTACTAAGAAGTACGGCCCGATGACGCCGCTAGCCCATAAGCCGAACAAACAGTCATGTGATTTGACACCGTTGAACTTCTTTCTTTGGGGATATTTAAAAGAAAAAGTGTACGTCAATAAGCAAAGAACAATTCAAGAGCTAAAGGACTATAGGAATTCGGCACATTAACGACATTGTACCTCAATTATGTCTCAGAGTCATTGAAAATATGTACCATCGGATAGAGGTATGCCACCGAAGTCGTGGCGAGTATTTGGCCGATAGTTTGTTTCATATATAACTGTCATAGATTCTTCCATCATGATAAAAATATGAAGATAATTTTCTGATAACTTTTTGTTTTATTTACAATCAAACCGCGCACGAAAAATGATTCCCTGGAAAAGAACAAGAGCTTCTTCATCCGATTTCAATATTGTCCATGACTCTGCGACGTAAAGCAGAACTGGAATTATCACTCTCTTATACAAAGTCAGCTGGTTCCTTCAGGAGAGTGCTCTATTTCTCAAATACTTTAAACACCGGTCGGCAAGAGTTTTTCTGCGTTTGATCTTGGTACTGATGTTGTTTTTAGTGTTTACCATGGAGGCAGTTAGACGAAGCTGCATATGGTGACGTTTTGGCCGTCGATGTTGTGCGTCCTCTCTCGATGACAACATGCACTTAGTTTTGCCCTCATTTACCGCCAGACCTATTTTAGCCGCTTTTGTTTCAATGCCAAGAAAAGCTTCATTGATGGCTCGCTGAAATCGACGGTCAATGTTATCCGCGTATGGCGTACAGACTTTTGAAGATTGTACCTCTTGTGTTGGCCAGTGAGTTTTGCAAGGACGATGTTGGAAAAGTCACATGATAGGGTGTGACCTTGTCTTAAATCTTTTTTTGACATTGATGGTCTCAGTGAGTTCGTTACCGACTTTGATGGTGCAGCAAGAGTTCTCTATCGTCATCCTGCTCAGTCTGACGAGTTTGGCACGAATGTCAAAATTAGACAGGGCGCTGTATAGCTCGTCTCTATTGACGCTGTCATATGAGACCTTGAAATCGACGAAAAGGTGGTGTGTGTCGATTTGCATTTCTTGGCTCTTTTACAGGATCTGCCATAATGTGAAGATCTGGTTTACCTGTCAGATTGGAGACGGAAGGTTTGAGGTGTTTCACACAACAGCAGAAAATATCTTATAAGCGATGTTAAGAAGACTCTTCCTTTTATAGATGACGCAGTCAAAATTGTCTCCTTTCTGGAGGATTGTGTTGCTTTATATGTAGCTGTAGGGAATTCATCGACTTTGTGCATCCCTTCGTTTTGCTTTTGCCCTCGTTTACAGCAAGAGCCATTTTAGTCGCTGGAAAACGCCACATTCACCGGATCATCATTCATCCAATCACGTCAATGACATCTGTGTATGCGTCGCCTTTTCTTAAATCTTTTTTGACTTTAAAGTCCAATTATTTGAGCCATTCAACTCAAAAGCTATCGAAAGTTGAATACGTACTATATGTGTTTCAAAATTCAAACATATTAAGGCTGAATGTTGTTAAGCGAGCCTTCGGAAACACCTGGGGTCTTAGACCAAGTGTGGTATACTGGCTGTACACAGTGGTAGTAAGACACATCTTAACTTATGGATCATCAGTCTGGTGGCAAGCACTGGAGAAGAAATACCTTCTTTCTAGCCTGACGAAGGTCCAAAGATCGGCCTGCTTAGGAATCACGGGTGCCCTAAGGACAACGCCGACAACAGCGTTCGAGGTCCTATTCGATCTTACCCCTCTTGACATCTTCTGTAGTAGCAGAGCGGCTATAACCGCAATGAGACTCAGGGAAGTCAAGATGTGGAGAGACAAACCATATGAGCACGTGTCTATACTATCAAAATGAACAGCATCATATAGATACAAAACGTCGGATTATCTGCCACCAACCCTGACTACCACGAGGAAGTTCTCTACCCGAATTCCAGACAGGACAGGTTGGGAAGAGCTATCAGCAAATGGCGGCAAAGAGATCTCCCTATATACTGATGGCTCAAAAACAGGTGCAGGAACGAGGGCAGGGGTCTTCTGCGATCTCCTTGAAAGATCCCTAAACATAAGTGACGAATGTAGCGTTTTCCAAGCAGAAGTGGTAGCAATAAATGAGGCGTCACTTACGCTTAAAGAGCTTAGTTTGGTTGAAAAAACGATAACCATATACTCCGACAGCCAAGCGGCTTTAAGAGCCATAGCGTCGGATATTGCAATTCGAAACTAGTCAAGCTATGCAGACAGAACGTCAACGAAATCTCCAGGCTAAACACGATGATTCTCTGCTGGGTACCGGGACACACAGGAGTTCAAGGAAACGAGAGAGCGGACGTGTTAGCGAAGGATGGCTCAGAGTTAGATAAATCTCTAGCACTACCTTATGTCTACATGCCGTTAAGTTTCCTAAGGAAAGAAATAGAGGACGAAGCCTTAGAAAGAGCAAATGAGCGATAGCTGAATCTGGATATTGGGTCAACTTCGAGAGCCCTATGGCCGGTGTTGAACAGGAAGAAATCATTATCAATGATTAGCATAAGTCGCAAGGATATACGGACGGTGGTGGGAGTTCTCACCGGACATTGTTCGATAAGCATCTATGCCAGTAGGTTAGGTATCCCCCATAGCGACTACTGTAGAAGTTGCAGGGACGAGGAGGAGATAGAGTCCGTCCGCCACCTGCTATGCGATTGTCCAGTCCTACAGGGAAGGAGACTGCTAAAACTAGGCAGTAACTTCTTCGACGAGCTGGAGGATCTGTATAAAATAGAGCTGAAGCACCTCTTGAGATATATACAACAATCTGGTTGGTTCTAATCTGCAGTAAAAGTAGGTCTCACACCCTCCCCCCACACCCAGGGCACAATGGACCCAACTATTGGTCTCAGTGAGCCGCGACCCAGTCGCAATGGCACCGACCTACCCCTACCCTAAGGCTGAATGTTTTTCTGTTTCGAAAGAAATACATTCATACGTAGCACATCCGACTATATTTCGCCTTTATTCAACCAAACACAAGTTTTGTCATACTACAATCAAAATGAATGATTTGGTACACAGCAAGAAAATGCTTTACATCGTTAGTTTCTCGTACTGATCTGACGCACTACGTCTTGTCCCCGCCGTCAGTTGCATCCATGGAATTAAATAAAATTGTGTGCCAATACGTATTGATTGAGATGTTATGGTTCCAAGACGTAAACACTTCGCTCTGGCGATTCAATGTAAATGCATGCAAATGTTGCTGAAGTAAATATTGACTTAGATGTCTCAATGAAATGTGTTTACTGAAAAAAAAAGGTACTAAACTGTAATGTTTGGTTTGGATCTGTATCAAACGATTTCTTTGTCAGCAATGCCAAAATAAAATGGTTTCAATATGAAATACGAGACTGCCATAAAATTGTTATTATAGTTGTTTTGATTTAGATCGCATCCAAGATCGTCGCGAGGCATAACAAATAAATTTGTTGGAGAATTCTCCATAATCTTTATGTCATCAACTGTGATGTGAATATAAGTTCTTCTTCCTTCTTCTTTTTAAGCTGGCTCTACAGTCCTTTAGTCAATTTATTTGTGCATACTATCGTTCTCTTTCGAAATGAGGGGTATTACAGATGTATGTATATGGTGAGACATCTAGTGGCTTTTTTTTTTTAAATCAAACCGCTCGAAATCTTGACAGAAAGTCAGTAACATACCTCCGCGAAACGAAATAAGTCGCCTTACGCCTGAACAATGTTGGAAAATATTGAAAACTTATTTCCAAAGTGAGTGCTGTGTAGCCCAAACAGTGCGTTTTTTGAAAAGAAGTTTTGGCTGAAATAAGCAACCACCGCGACTGCTGTACGCAAGTTTATGCAAAAACTTCGTGGGAGTGGTATGCTAGTGGACAACACCCATGGTCTCCCTCGTCATGCTCACGGATGAGAATGCGGCTGCTGTGGCCAAGAGTGTGAGACTTAATTCACGAACATCAACTCGCCATCGATCTTAACAGCTCAACATTTCACGCACTAGCCTGGGGAGAATTCGAATTCTGAACAAAGATCTCGGATTATTCGCTTACAAGGTCCAATTGACTCAGCAATTGCAGACGATCCGCTTCGTTATCGCTTCGCAGTTTGGACCTTAGAGCAGCTTCAATTGGACAACCATTTTGGGCGAAAAATTATCTTTTCTGACGAGGCGCATTTTCGTCTCGACGGCTACGTCAATAAATAAAATTGCCGTATCTGGGTCTCGGAAAACCCGCACGTTATTGTCGAGAAGCCTATGCATCCACAGTGAGTGACAGTTTGTTGCGGATTGTGGAGTGCTGGGAACAACGTTTTGGTCAACGATGGGCGTTAGAGAAATATGTTAAGCGACTTTTTTTTCTGAAATTGAAGACATGGATTTGGACGACCTCTGGTTCATGCAGGATGGCGCGCCATGCCATACAGACCATGCCACAATCGATCTTTTGAACACCAAATTCCCAAATCGTGTTATCAGCCGTCTGGATGATGTTAATTGCCCCTTCTGAGCTGCCAATTGACCCCCTTGGACTTTTTTGTGGGGAACCGCGAAGGACCGATGTTATGCCAGCAATCCGGAAACGATTCAAGCACTTAAGGCCAATATCATCCAAGCAATCCATGAGCTACAGCTACAGTCCGAAACCATCAACAAGGTCTTGGAAAATTGGGGTGACAGAATGCGCTACTGCGAAGCCAGCCGAAGCAGCAACTTGAGCGACGTTGTATTTCATGGGAATGTTTGTTCTTACTAATAAAGCATGGAAAACATTTTGTTAATTTTATTGCGTTTTCAAAAATAAACTTGTAATTGGCCCACCCTGTATATAGATGTTTGTATATCTGCGGTGAATATCCAGAAGTTCCTAGATGAGATAAAAATTGAAAACTTGTTATCGAGGAAGATTTTTGTCTAGAGGTAATCAGTACTAACGTGGGCTTGTGCATCGACCCATACGCACTTGACTTTAAAAGTCTAGGTTCAAATTCCAGCACAAGCAACAATTTTTCAGCCTAGCAACCTAGTAGTTTACCACTTCAAATTTACAGAAGTTGATTGGTTCCAGCTCTAGATAGGTCACTTATAATTGTCCAGATCAATGTCAAGAAAGGCTCCCATGAGTCCTTTCAAAAATGTGTACAAAATATGGTCGGAATAATAGATTGATCTTCATCAACTGTAAGTAGATTAATTCAAACAATCAGGGAGATTAAATCAATTAGTTCGTTTCTTTGCCCATCCTTGAATAAATCATTCAACACAATTCCTGAGAGTGTTGCTAAGAGTACAATCCATACGTGGTCAGGAACATTTCGAGAAGCTCTCCACAACGTTTGAGTATACTTACGAAAGGTTTGCATCCTCATGTATACAATGTGTAACTGACACTGATAACTGAAGTCATCCCTGACACAAAGCGACAGCTTTCAAACGGAAACGATATCAATTAACGAAGTTGCATACATACATATTAACTTATATTGACAATCACCTGCACAACATAAGTCCAGTGATACCACCCGCTCATTTCGAAATTTGATCAACAATCCCTTGAACAAACGGTTCTTAACACAATCGGCAACAAGTAAAAATTGTCTATGTTTACAGAGCAGCACAAACAAACACAATCAATACTCATTACGATCTTACATCCGAGATCGGATGTAGACACTCCATTAGCAGTTGTTTTATTTTTATTTTCAAAAAAGGCATATCGTATGGCATGAATCATATTCAGGATGAAACAACATTCCAATTGTGCGCTCAAAATTATTTTTATCACTTCGGAATCCGCCCATCACAGAGGCGAGTGCAATTTGAATGATTAATTCTGAACAGATAACATCTGTTCAGACACATCTGGCTATTTGAGCATGATCGGTGACTTCGGGGTTTCGTTTATTGAAACCTGGTTGACTTAAAATGCAATAAAAATGAGGAAGTTCATACAAATGATATAAAATTGATATTCTCCTGGTGTATATTTGCAAATAAATGAAATTATGTTAAGATCGTGTGAAGTGAACACTCACGGTAGAAAGTTTGCGATTTAAGATCATCGTAACCGATCCTCTGTATTATCTTATCTTACAAACAATCTTAAGTATCTCACGCAGTTTTGTTTCAAACTTCAGTGAGGTTTATTTGACGTGATTGACAATGTATTAGACGTTAAGCACTGAGTAAAAGTAAAAAAGCAAATACTATTTCTTTATTTATGATCCATCCAGTGTACCGTTTCTTAATTTTTCATTGAATTTTTATGACTAAAAACGAATAGGTCTCTATGAGGCAAAACCCGTTCTCCTTTCAATACAAGAGCCGCAGAAAATAATTTTTGCTCAAATTTGTATAAATAATCTATATTCTGCAGCATATTTCAAGCGGAAATCAGTAATACTATCGACGAAAGGCCTCAATGTGTCTCAATTATCAAAAAATCTATACTGTGACAGCCAATTAGGGCCATAACGTCGGATATTATGACATCAAAACTAATGAAGTTATATGGATTAAACCTAAACGACACAACACTCATTTCATCTCATCTCATCTCATCTTAAGTCACCCGCATGTTGCACTAAAGGAGTCGCGAAGGCAATGCACGCACATAAAATCTCCAGGCCACTCCATCCTCCGCCAACCATCCATCTCCAAGCGCAACCAGACGAATTTTTGGAATTGGTCCAACCATCTCGTCCTGGGTCTGCCCAGCGGCCGCCTACCTGATAGAATCGCATTCAAGGCACGACTCGGAAGTCATGATGCTGGGGACATTCGGGCCAAATGAACAAACCATCGAAGTATAACCCTTTCCGTTTGAAGAAGCAGCTGACCAACATTGAGTTCCTCGCGCATTGCCGTAAGCACTACAACCTTATATTGAGGACCGGGGCCATATGAAGACTCAACAAAACAAAAGATTGACATACAGTCAGTCAAAAAAGAATTCGGGCAAAGGTCCTTAATCAAAAAATATAAATAAAACTTGGTTATTCAGCACAAATTCTTCTTCTTCTTCTTCTTAGGGTGCTACAGTCCAAGGTGGACCTGGGCCTCACTCAACATGCCTCTCCAGCCAGCACGATCTTTTGCCAGCTGTCTCCCCTTCGATTTGTGTGCGCCACCTTGTTCGTGGACGTCCTCTTTTGCGTTGTCCTGCAGGCTCAGAGTCGAAGACTCTTCGGGCCGGAGCTAAGTTGTCCATACGCTCTACATGTCCTATCCATCTTAGGCGTTGGATCCGTACACGCGGTTAGACTCATGTCGCTGTACAGCCCATATAGTTCATGGTTGAATTTTTTCCTCCAAATGCCATCAAAGCCAAGAGGACCAAAGATCGCGCGCAGAACTTTTCTGTCGAAAAGACCCAGAGACTGTTCATCCGCTTGGGATATTGTCCATGCCTCTGCGCCATAAAGCAGGATTGGGATGATCAAGGTCTTGTATAGAGTCAGCTTGGTCTTCCGAGAGAGGGCTCTACTACTCAATAGCCTTTTGAGCCCAAAAAAACAGCGGTTGGCAAGAGTTATTCTGCGTTTGATCTCGGTACTGATGTTGTTCGTACAATTTACCGCGGAGCCAAGGTAGACAAAGTCCTTAACCTCAAAGTTGAAGCTGCCTATGGTGACGTTCTGGCCAAGTCGTCGTTGTTGTGCGTCCTTCCTCGATGACAGCTTATACTTGGTTTTGCCCTCGTTTACCGCCAGACCCATTTTAGCCGCTTCCGTTTCAATGCCAGCAAATGCCTCACTGATGGCTCGCTGTGTTCGCCCAATCACGTCATTGTCATACACGTGTGAAAGCAGTTGTACGGACTTTTGGTAGATCTTGTATTGGGCAGTGAGTTTAGTAGAATCTTCTCAAGAACGATTTTAAAGAATTCACATGACAACGCGTCGTCTTGTCTAAAACCTTTTTTTGACATTGAAGGTCTCAAGGAGTTGGTTACCGACCATGATGGAGCAGCGAGAGTTCTCCATCGACATCCTGCTCAGTCTGACGATTTTCTCAGAAACGAGTTTGACGAAATGTCGAAACTAGACATGGCGCTGAATAGCTCGTCTCTACGCACGCTGTCATATGCGGTCCTGAAATCGATTCTGGGGTCTTTTCCAGGATCTGTTGTAGTGTGATGATCTGGTCCACTGTGGACTACCTTTCCCCGAAACCGCACTGATATAGCTATTAGATTGGTGATGAAAGGTTTCAGACGTTCAAACAGAACGGCAGAAAAGAGTTTATACGCGATGGTAAGGAGACGTATCCCTCAATAGTTGGCGCAGTCAAACGACTCTCCTTTCTTGTGGAGCGGGCAAACGATACTGAGATTCCAATAATCGGGCATGCTTTCCTCCGACTATATCTTACAGATGAGCTGGTACATGCACCCAACTAGACAGACAGACAGACAGACTATCTGAACCAGTAGCTTTGTTAAACTTCAGTCTCGGTATCGCTATCTTGACTTCGTCTTGATCGGGGGGACGGTATTCTCTTCTATAATAGGCCATTGTGTTAAGTGGAACATTATACCTGACTGCGGTATTTATGTCCTCATCGCCGTTTAACAGTCTAAAGAAATGATTTTTCCAAATTCTCAGTATCGACTGCGACTCTACTTACAGTTGTTCATTCTCGTCCCGGCATACTTCTGTCCGAACTCCGTGTTTAAGACTATCCGGGATATTTTTCAGATTCAGCTCTGTATTTGCTTGCCTCCAAACTCTTATTTTTCCATCGGAACCGAGCAAGTTACATTTGCTCTCATTCACAAATAAACCAGTTTTCCAAAACTCAACTGGACTATTTTGGCAAAGTTTGACAAGCTCAAATCTGGCTTTCCTATTTTCCTTTGTAATATATGCCTTTTCCAAGCAATTTGATATTATAAGAGCAATTAATAAAACAACCGATTTCCGAGATTTTACCAGCTTCTTTTTATTTCTCTGCACGTGGCAGGACTTGCCAATCTCACGGCTACAGCAAAAAGTGTCAGATAAATATGATGGCTTTCAGCCTGTTAAAATGGCCGAACCCTTACAGAAGTCGCCTGCGGTTTTCTTTCCCCAGTACCACACAGCCGACGTACGTACGGGCGCGTCCAGCACAACGCTCTTCGACATTTCACTACAATTCTTTGAATTCTATTACAATATTCTGATTGTTTCGGGATTATCACTTTTCTTAAAATTGTCTTCTGCCTAAACGATTAATTTTACAGCACTTTTTTTTGGGGATTCCGAACTAACCATCGTCCGTCTCTTCGATTAAATAAGAGCGGTCCTCCGAATCTTGGTTTTTAAGACAGCAAAACGGGCGCCGTGGTTTTGTGGGCTTATGCGTCGACCCGTACGCACTAGGCTTTCGCAGTCTAGGTTCAAATCCAAGTTCAGACAAACAATTTTTCAAAACAAAAAAAAAATTGTTCACGGCTCCACCTCTTTTGAGTCACTGACAATGCTCAAAGAGTATAACTGTCTAGAAACAACTTCTCAATCTCGCCGTTCGGAGTCGGCATTAAACTATAGTTCCCCTCCACTTATGGGAGAACAATAGCATGCACAACACGAGTGGTTGGTGAGAAGCTAGGCCCAGGTCCATTTCGGACTGTAGCGCTGCCATTATTACAAATATAAGGCCGCAAAACTTTAATTTGATTATGCTCAAAATCTAAGAGCCATGATTAACGTAATTTATGAATTTCAGAAAGTTTCTGGTGCACCGCATCGACATTGCGATATGTCTCTGGAGCGATTTCCAGAGTTGTTGAGTAAGTTTAACCAACGAAAAATTAACGGTCCAAGAAAACCACCGGTATGAAAACCACACCATATATTCATTTTTTGCGGATGGAGTGGTGTTTCCTGGAGCTTATGAGGGTTTTCACCTGGCCTACTCGTATTCTATTTGTTGACGAAGTCGTTTAACCACAAAATGCGCTTCATCACTGAACATGATTTTGCGATGAAATTGGTCATCTTCTTCCAACATTTCTAGAGCCTAGACCGAGAATGGCATCATATGATCAAGCGGCTTGAGATAACTTCATCTTATAAGATTGCAGATCCTCTCGTAAAAATTGCCATAGTGTGGTCTTACTGATGCGCTAACCTTGAGACCGCCGTAGAATCGACTGTTTTGCTTCGTTTGTAACGGACGCTTAAACGGTACCAATATTTTTGTCACTTGACAAATTTTTTTTCACTAGACTATGTCTTGTCTACTGGGACGAGAATTACGACAAAATATTGGGGTCAACGCTCTTAAAATTGCCGTCACCGACTCGGAATTTTTTGTAATTAATTGTAATTATTTGTTAACTTTCTTCTTCTTTTTCTTATGGCGCTACAGTCCGAGGTGGACCTGGGCCTTACCCAATATGCCTCTCCAGCCAGCACGATCTCTCGCCAGCTGTCTCCAGTTTCGTACACCAAACCGGCCGAGGTCTTTTTTTTTACGTGGACGTCCTCTGTTGCTTTGTCCCACAGGCTCAGAGTCGAAGACTCTTCGGGCCGGAGCTAAGTTGTCCATACGATCTACATGTCCTAGCCATCTTAGGCGTTGGATCCGTAGACGCCTGGCTGGACTCATGTCGCTGTACAGCCAAAATAGTTGTTTTGTTTTTGCTAAGTGTTTTGACAGTGACAGTTTAGTCATTGCGCGTTCACAGTGAAAGTTCAAAGCTATCAAGTCCCACTTGACAAACCGTTAGCTGAGGAAGCAGATCGTCAAAAATCTGCAAAAAACGACACATCGCCCAAAACATCGCACTACTCTTTTATCATAACAATAAAATAAATTAGCCGCGAATGTGACGCCCCCTAAACACAATTAAGCGTTTTGAAGTAGCGTGTTGTTAAAAGTGTTTGCAGTGCGACGGAAGTTAATTTACCGGCTCATATACGAGTAACATTATTCAATTTTTGACTTATCTCCATTCAATCGTGCTAAGTCACAAAACCTAATTTTTATTGCACTTCAGATATTGTTAATTGCCCGTACCCAACAATTGTGTGTTTCTGGATGTGTTCAGATTATACAACCGGAGCTTATCTAAAGCATATTTGGTTTGCAAATATGCGATAATGAGTAGAGTATGGTGGTCGATTTGAATAGATAAATTTATTGGGAAGCACTTACTTGCAGATAGTAGCTACCAATGAATAGAGCTGTTCCAGCCAACATCCAATCTCGAATCTTTTAGTTGGATTTTTCTGTTTATCGTTAATTTTTTTTGTTTTTCATCCATGAATGAGATTTTGTTGAAATAATAATATTAGCACTTAGCAGTCATCACATAAACAACGTTGTGGACTCGAGGGGTATCAGCGTCTAGCCTTCCGTTGATGTGCTGTAACAATTCTGAAGCCGTAAAGAGTAAACTGGAAGCATCTCGATCAAGGCTTTCATTTCCAATTCTTCTGTATTTCCAGACTAAATATCAATCATTGAGCAAGGCGTGGAACCCCCTCTTACGTCTGCTATTTGCTGACTTCGAGAGATCATTCGACAGGGTTGGTTAGAGCTTCATATGGAATGATTTGTGCAAGAGTAACCACAGTATAGTACTAGAAAGAAGTCTCAAAGCCTCAGAGGACTATGAGGTATGCAGCGAATTACGTCAATACTGTACATTATTGCCTAAGATAAAATTTATGAATAAATAATCGATTTCATCCAGAGTGCCGTGGACTATATATAAAAACATACAAGGTATTGAATAATTCGCAACCAGACCAATAGGGTATATTTTCGTCTCTCTTTCAAGCTTTCTTTTAATCAAGAAGACTCTGAATTTCCCTAAAGTTCGTCTCTAATGTCGATTCTTGTTAATGGAGATCTGATTCATTGACTGAATTTCTGCCGAGTAATGACCCAGTACAGGATGGGCCATCTAGTGGTTTCTTTTTAAATCATAGGTTATTTTGACATTGACAGCTGACACTGACCCGCTCGAAATCTTGATAGAAAGTCAGTATCATACCTCCGCGTATCCCAACGTTGGGAAATATTGAAAACTTATTTCTCAAGTGAGTGCTGTGTAGCCCAAACAGTGGGTTTTTAAAAATAAGTTTTGGCCGAAATTAAGCACCCACCGCGAGAGCTGTACGCAAGTTTGTGCAAAAAAATCGTGAAAGTGGTATGCCTGTGGACAACACCCATGGTCCCCGTCGTCGTACGGTGCGCACAGATGAGAAGGTGGCTGCTTTGGCCGAGAGTGTGAAACTTAATACACGAACATCAACTCGCCATCGATCTCGATAGATCAACATTCAAATCAAAGGAGAATTCTGAACAAAGATCTCGGATTATTCGCTTACAAGGTCCAATTGACTCAGAAATTGAAGGCTTCCACTTCGTTATCGATTCGCAGTTTGAGCCTTAGGGCAGCCTGAATTGGACAACGATTTTGGGCGAAAAATCATCTTTTCTGATGAGGTGCATTTTCACCTCGACGGCTTCGTTCGCAAACAAAATTGCCGCATCTAGGACTCGGAAAACCCGCACGTTATTGTCGAGAAGCCAATGCATCCACAGAGAGTGACAATTTGGTGCGAATTGTGGAGTGGTGGAATCATTGGACAATTTTTCTTTGAAAATAAGGCTGGAAACAACGTTTCGGTCAACGATGAGCATTCCACAACCAAGTTAACCGACTTTTTTTCTGAAATTTAAAACATGGATTTGGACGACCTCCGCTTGATAAAGGATGGCGCGCATTGCCACACAAACCATACTACAATCGATCTTTTGTGCACCAAATTCTTAAATCGTGTTATCAGCCGTCTTGGCGATGTCAATTGGGCGCCTCGTGTCAACCCTTTGGTCTTTTTTTTTTGTGGGGAACCGTGAAGAACCGATGTTATGCCAACAATCCGGAAACGATTCAAGCACTAAAGGCCAATAACATCCAAGCAATCCATGAGCTGCAGCTACAGTCCGAAACCATCAACAATGTCTTGGAAAATTGGGGTGACAGAATGAAATGCAATTTTGTGCATTTTATTGAACTTTTAAGAAGAAACTTGTATTTAGCCCTCCCTGTATATCTTTACGTCTGGTGGCCAATACCGAGCATCGGCGTTATATCCTCCTTCAAGCATAATCCAGAAGCATCGAAGTGCATAATCTAGAAGCTACTCCTATCTTCCTCAGATGTCCCATGAATTGTGTATTGCACATTATCCGATTTTAATGTTTCTGGCTTCATAATCTTGAGCCCCGTTTGTTGATCAGGTGTCCACCAAACCTGTTTAAGGCTGAATCCACACCGGATTGAACAAAGGTTAGCAGACTTACTTAGGCCCGTTGTGGTACCACGTGGGTATCTCCTATCCATCAAATCATTGAGTGCTTGCTATGAAGCGTTTAAGTTGACTGATGCCAATGTTGTTTGGTTCACTCAAGTCATCATCGAAAAGTAAGTAAGAGGGCGTTGTGTGCAGGGAAACTTCTGCAGAAGTCGTGGTGAGGGTTCCAATCTAGAGGGGAGTGTGCCAATGGTCCTGTGAAGTCCTAAGTGTTCTGTGATGACACCGACGATAGTCTGTAGAGACCTGTCCGTTCTGATTAGATAGAGCAGAAGATTCGAATTGAGGGGGGTCTTAGAATGGAAAGTGACTGAGCTCAATGATTAAACTGATGCTTGCCTATCTAAACGTGGATATCACGTTGTTCTTGAACCAAGACAGGGTTTTTTTTATAACCATCGTCTCAGCCCGGAATACGCAACAATGTTCCGAAAGATGGAAGGAAATACTAAAGTTGAGATCCTTAGAGTAGACACCTATCCCCATCACCTAAGCTCCTAATCCGTCTTGGATCCACCTGTTGATATTTTTTTCCCGAGGACTTTTGAATCTCTACTGGAGCAGTCAGACTCAAAACTGGTCCATTGTACTGGCAGGTAGCAACCTACTCCTGTGCCGTTAATTTGATCCCAACAGCAAATGGTGAATAGACCAAATCCGATTTCACTGGGATTCGAACCTGGGACCCCTCTAACTTGGGGCAGGCACTTAACCAACTGCGCCATCCTGACGTCCAATCTGTGAAGATAGAAAATCATCCAGCGTCTGAATTTCAGACTTCCAGTCAGATCTGGAGAGTATGCTGGCAGAGAAAGTTTTCTCAAAGATGTAATGGGGTCAGTATCGTTAGGTAGAAATTCGAGGTTATCTTTGCAGCTTTATCAAGAGCTGTCCACCAAACTGCAACTCCACACATTTGGTCTGACTACGGCTGCGTACAGCCAGTATGCTATTCTACACTGTAAGCCTCATCTACAATCAATTGTTTTTTGCAGCAGCAGATCGCTGTGGCGGCTTTCATACCTTTATCTCCAGTTAGTTGAAGTCCCGCTCAATCGATCACCACCTTAAATGTGGTCGTCCTTCGTTACATTATCCCATATGCTCAGAATAAGACTCTTGGGCTCGGAACTTAGTTGCTAATACGGTCTACATGGCCAAGCCACCTGAGGCGAAGCATTCGCCTGGCTAATTTCAGAGTCAAACGGTTCACTCAAACACGACAGGCATGACCTAACAAACATAAGGCTTCCGATTAAGTATTTCTATTCGGGAAGTAAGCAGGTGTCTAAAATCGTCTAAAAAATAAAGAATATTCGATAAACGAAGTTGTGAAGCTTAAGACATGCCACAACCGTTAACTGACTGCTTCAGAGACGTTTATAGCGCACTTCCGCACCAACAGCTTCATTCAAAGGGCTTTGATATAAGTTTCAAATAAGTGTATCTCTATTATTTTAGTTTCGGGACCCTAACAAATTGTTATTTATTCGCAATCGTAAGCCAGAAGATTATTCACATCTGTCGCCGGAAAAAATCCATATCCAACAACAACCCATAAAGCCCAACAGACAACTCGTGGGGCAGTCCCTTTAGCCAATGAAAAGAAAGTCATGGCTGTTTGAATATGAGTTAAAGCTAATCATACAAATACGTGCTTCATTTCTATAGAGATGACGTACAGTGTATGCTCACAGACGGATGAGGTCTCCACCCCTATCACGCCAGTCAATTCGTTCTTACTCGTATTTGCATTTAATTAGCGGTATTTTATCCATTAAATGTGATATGTAATGCCACTGTGTATGTCTGTAGATATAGATGCTCACTCACCTAATTTGATGTACTCAATGTTGTGTTGTTGTGTTCTGGCAATTTCCTTATCACCTTGCTGCAGTAATTAAACATTCCGCTGGCGTCTTTAAACCGGAATCAACACCGTCATCAGCGGCAAACGCGCAAACACACGACCAAAGCAGACCTTTAGTTACCGTCACTATGGCACGGTGCCAGGGATCTGCTTTGTACTAAATTCAATTAAACGATGTCGAAGAATTATTGAACAATTGAAATCGAAATTTGTATCGCACTTGTGAGGAATCGATTCACGCGTCCGCCGTCGCCTTATGACGCCAAACCGCACACGTTATGCATATTGAAAGCAAAAAATAAACACAAAAAGTATAGTAATTACTTTTCCAAGATCACGTTCTGCACTCTTACGTATCTACAGACTGTACAACAACAGCACAAGATGGTTCACATACAAATGCATGTGTCAGAACTCAACAATTGGGCACGACACTCCCTTAGAGGCATATCAGGCGCGATTCAAGCCGAAATCTGTGAAACAGCCGACGGAAAAGGATTTCGAATTTAACCGATTTTTCGTTAAATACCCGCCAGTTGACGAACTGTTGCTCTTGATTGGAGAAAAGCTGGCGATACACTGGAATTTCTCAGAGACTTGTATCTAAATACGAACTTCAATGAGTTAGCCGGGTACCCGTAGCAGTGGTTGACTGGCATGACAGTTGTACCAGCTGGTTGTATGTAAGCGCTGCTGGTGTAGAGTGCCGAACTTCCCCCTTGTTCTGTAGTTGTGTATTGTTAAAGTACACTCAGTGACTGTACCACAGCGTCAGTAAAATAATATTAATTCTTTTATTCTGTGCAAGTGGATTTAAATTGTTGGAAGTCTTTTGTGTGTTTTTTTTCTGTGTTGCTTTAGTTTTTTTAGGTTATTTGCAGAGAGATTGTAAAGACGTGTTGGCGTGTATATACTCGTATAGACATTCTTGCTAATCGTGCCACACTGTGTATATATTGTTATATTAATTAAATTAAGAATATTATTTTTTATTTATATTTTTTGATTTAAAAGAACTTTATTTGAGACAGATACCTTTTCAAAGTTTCATCCTAAAATTGAGTAAAGCTATTTACACTAAGTCGTTCAGCAGGGATGAATGGGATATGGAGAAAGTATGTGCCGAAAATGAACTTGCCATCTATACTGACGGATCCAAGATGGATGTAGGTACTCGTACTGGTGCTGGGGTCTATTACAAGACTCGGAATACAAATCGGTCCTTCAGACTTGAGGATATTTGTAGTATTTTTCAAGCGGAAGTTGCTGCAATAAAACAAGCTACGGATATGATTGTTGAGGGAAATATTTCAGGACAAACTATCAGCATCTATTTTGATAGTCAAGCAGCCATTAAAGCATTACAGTCAGCATCGATAATATCCAAGCTCGTAAAAATGTGCATAAAAAGACTGGACGATATTTTAGTTGCCAATAAGGTGAACCTCTGTTGGGTCCCCGGCCACATGGGAAATTTCAGTAATGAAAAGGCTGATGAGCTGGCCAGGTTTGGGTCACATCTAAGGTCTTCGCGGGCCCTACCTGAGGCCATCACAACGCTTAGCACCTACACCTACAGACCTGCAGTTTAAAGCCGACTCCGAAGGGCGCGATTGAGAAACTTTTTCTAGACAGTTATACTCATTGAGCATTGTCAATGACTCGAAAATGGTGGAGCCGTGAAAAAAATGTTTGATGTTTTTTCCGAGATTCGAACTGACGACCTCGAGCGTAGGTGTCGAGGCACCTACCCACTACGCCACGGCGCCCACATCAACGAAAAACAACGGCCTAAAGACACAACCGGCACCGGTAGTGACAGGGCACTGCGCAATAGGAAATCACGCAGCACGGCTGGGAGGGGGGTACATAAAGTCTTTTGTAGAAGCTGTAGAGACGTAGAAGAAATAGAATCTATTAGTCACCTACTGTGTGGTTGTCCTGCACTAGCCGTTAGGAGGAAGGAAACCCTAGGAAGATTATTCTTTTCGGAGCTGGCTCTAGGGAAAATATAGCTTATCAAACCCCTGAGATACATATCTACAGTTGTGTTCAAAATAATAGTAGTGCGACATGGAAGTCTACATGGAAATTTGATTTTCAGCTTTTTTTTAGAACTAACGGAATATGTCAAACAAAATTACTGCAAAATTCTTAGCAAATATCTTAAAGATCAATGCACGTGAGTCAAGTTTGTGATCACAGTGAAAAGAGTGCTGTTCAAAAAAATAGTAGTAAGAGTGAGAAAACTATTTATAATCAAAGATTTGACTTTTATTGTATTTGTTTCAAGTAGAAAAGCAAGTACTGTCTTTGTCCTTTTAAAATTCGAAATAAAAAACCAAATTTTTTCGCGAAAAATATCTACAGTAGGAAGAGGCAAGCATTGCAGCAAAAAAAAGCGTGATCTCATTAAAAAATTAAGAAGAGAAGGCCAAACTTATGCCGAAATATAAAATTTGCTAAGTGGGCGCCGTGGCCGTGTGGGTTCGTGCGTCGACCCATGCGCTTTAGACTTTCACAGTCTAGGTTCGAATCCAAGTTCAGACAAACAATTTTTCAAAACAAAATTGTTCGCGGCTCCACCTCTTTCGAGTCACTGACAATGCTCAAAGAGTATAACTGTCTAGAAAACAGCTTCTCAATCTCGCCGTTCGGAGTCGGCATTAAACAGTAGGTCCCCTCCACTCGTGAAAGAACAATAGCACGCACAACACGAGTGGTTGTTGAGAAGCTAGGCCCAGGTCCACCTCGGACTGTAGCGCCGCCATTATTATTATTATTATTAAGTTTTAATCCAACAATTATAGTCAATGCCATCAAATGTGTTGAAAAGGCGGAAACTAGAGGTAGAAAGAAAAAAACGAACGAAATAGACGATCGGCACATTGTCGGATACAGCAAATTGCATCCTTGTGCTTCATCATTTGAAATCCAAAAGGAGCTCCAACTTCCTGTAAGTGCGGTGACTGTTTGCCGACGTCTTTCAGACCACGATAACATAACATTTCGCCAAAAATAACATAGAGTGGCTAGTTGAAAAATGGCGCAATGTATTGTGGACAGACGAGAGTAAATTCGTTCTCTTTGGAGGTACTAGCTCTCGGCAGTATATTCGTCGTCCACCCAATGCATGTTTCTCATACTACGGCGTTGGGCCTATACACCTAGATAGACAGAATATTGGATCAACATGTCTATGTTGATATTTTGAACAACACTACGCCGAGTATGAAATGCCTTTAAAATGGGTCTTCCAGCAGGAGAATGACCCGAAACACACGGGTCGAGCAGCTAAGGAATGGTTCCGGGGTAATGAGGTTGAAGTTATGCCTTGGCCTGCACAGTTTCCCGATCTCAACCCCATAGAAAATCTTTGGGGTAATATTAAAAAAAAAGAGTAAAGAAGGAAAAACCATCAAACAAAAAGGTCCCGACCTTTGAGTGATAGTAAAGGATTCCTGGACAAAATCCCAGAAAAGCGTTGCCACAGCTTAGTAGACTCCATGCGGCGTCGTTGTAAAGCTATTTTGAATAATAAGGGGTTCATGACAAAATATCCAGCCTTAGTATATTTTAAAATAACTTTAATTTAATATTTATGCCATTTAAAGGCCGTTATTTCTTAATAATATGAATACTACTATTTTTTTGAACAGTGAATTTTCTTTGTTAATTTTATTTTAAGCTTTTTTTATTAAATTTAATAAGTTTAGAAAGTAATGAATCCTTGTAAAACATTAAATTATACTTAAGGTTTCGATTTATTTTATTTTAACGAAAAAAAACTTTTAAGAAAATTTTTTGAAACCATTTGTTTTCTTTATCAGAGGTCACTACTATTATTTTGAACACAGCTGTATATCTGGGTGATTAACCTTAGCTGTTGATACATGGAAGTTTAGTTTTTTTTCACGGTTCAAACTTTTTCTAAGTGAGCCGCTGATATATTGTATTGACATACAAGGGCACCCATTTACCTAACCTAATCTAAGTCGTTCAGCAGTAAAATCTAATTTCTAATCTCACTCCTATCGACTCGCCTCAACCCAAGAAATTTAAAATGTTAATATTATAGGCAGTATAGGTTATAGCAGTTTCCCTATTGTAGTTATGGGAACTATTTGGGAATATGAGTGAATCAAACGAGACTTCCGGTGGATTCTCTGAAATTGCAGATTTTGTTGAAGATTTAGGTTCTGAAGTGTAGCCGATTGCGAGATGCCGGGGTTGTAGAAGTTAAGCGAGAATATTCTTCCACTTCAACCCGTTCAAGCAATTTGAAGACTTTAAATAGTTCTAAACAATTGAGATAATAATTTGCCTACTTTACAGGGACCCGAAAAGTCACTGTAACCCATCTCCCGTTTTATTTCCATAAAAATTGATACAATTTCAGTGAACCTACTTACCCTGGTTTTATGGAAAAGCGTCTTTGAGTGTGCATATCGTTTCTGTTGGAACTCAAGTATACATACTTCAAAGATACTGAGATGATATTGATTGAGAATGAGGTTGCAATTTGCAAAATCGAAAGTTTCACAAACCGTTGACTCGGTTGGAATTCAACCAAACCGAGTTGCAAATCGAGTTAACACGATTCGAGTTTCAAATAAAGTACTCGTATAAAAAATTTCAAATATTTCTTGCAAAAAAACTTTGTCAGAGTCTGCTTGATCACTATACAACTAATTGGTTTAGATTTTATTTCAAGAAAACAGGGCATACGCAAAATAAACAAACACAAATATGGGGAAAAAGAACAGCGGAAGAAATTTGTAAATCTAGGTAAAACACCATGACAGATTCATGAGAAACAGAATCGAAATCAATCTCAAACTAGGTATTGAACAGAGAAATATAACTCGATTTACATGAGAGTTCATGCGCATTGTGCTCAATTGTCTTAACCAACCGCAAACGATTTGTGTGTTCAAATCGAGTTTAACAGTCTGCAGTTATTAAATCTCTCGTTTCCTTCCTGTTTCGTCAAGTCGGTTTGTTAGAAAAGTGACTCGTGAAAATGTTGACTGTTAAAATGTTCAACTCGGTTTAGATGTAACTCGGTTTGACCCGGTCGAGTTGACACATCGCTAGAAAGAGAAAGTGGCTGCTTACATGAGCGGAAGAAGGCACAATTGAGGGAGATACAATATACGATTTTCACAACCGAGAGGAGGAAGATGCGCCAAAAATTGGGCTTCTTCACCCGAAAATCCACTTTTAAACAGGATTCTTGGCTTTCACTTTCAAACAGCAGGCATGTTTTCATACCTTTTCGTTCCGTTTTCGACATGTTTTCCTCATTTTTTGGTGATCGGTGATCGAGTAACACCTCACGCATGCTGCGAGGCATTTTAGGAAAATTGATCACAGGGACGATTTAAATGTAATTTTAATATTTTTTTTCTGCATACATATAGTACTACATGCAAACTTTGCCGCTGAACCTCAAAACATTTTTTATCCGTAATTCATGAGAATTTACATTACTCAATTCGCTGTAGAACATTACTGGGTGAAAACATGATGCAATTGAACCGATTCGCGTGTTCCACATGCAGAAAATCTTGCCTGCCCAGTCGGATTTCCCAGTCGTTTGTAAACAGCCACACAGTTCAATACGTTGCGGAATAAAATTGAGGACCAAAAGCTCTTCTTGTGTTTTTATTCAAGTGAAGCTCTAAGAACAGACGAACGAGTCGTCTGATACATATACAATGCATAAAAGAATTGATCGTTAGTCTAATAGATTTTTCTTAAAGAAACGAACGAAATTTTGATTACTTGAATGAACGAACTTGAATAACATAATAATTGTGCTCTGTAAAATGTTATAGATGATGCAGTTACACGAAATAATTTAGCTTTGTTTTTTATACAATTTTCCCAAGCTGAACTAACAGCTGGCCTTGCTTACACCTTTTGTCGTTTGCAGATCATGTGATAGATTAATTGCATTTCAAATATATACTCTACTGAGTCATACCTCAAAACATCACTGGTTTTTGAAGAGAATCCAGAATAATAGTACGTTTGCACCGCACCCAAATTCAGCATTTCAGGAAAAAAATTTCAGAATCCAATTTAGCGTTCGCACTGCAACTTCAGCATTTCAAATGACAGCTAGTGTCATTCTAGGTTATTGATATTTTTTCCTGATTGGAAATCAGAAGTGGATGAACCATTTAGCTTGTTATATTAATTTAAAGATGAATTTAAATGCTAATTCAGACATACATATTCCATTCTTATTGCAATGATCACTTGAAATGATTTGTTGTTTTGTTGGCAGCTATTTTTTTGTTTATGACAGTGGGCTGAAATGTCATTGTATGACGTGCTGAATGGTGCTGAATTTGTAAAGAGGATTGTTCGATTTGACGAACTTACAAATGCAGCGACGAAATTCTGCATTTCGCTGAAATACAACATTCCAGAATGCGGGAAATGTATGGCGAAATGCAATGCATTTGGGCTGAAATGCAGAAACTAGCTGAAATGCTGAATTTGGGTGCGGTGCAAACGTACTATAAAGTACAACATTCCCGGGCATAGATTAAATATACAGTAGAATCTCGAAAATATGAGCGGTTGGGAAAGATGAACGACATTTTCCCATCTTTCATCCGGACGACAGTCTACTAAAGAGCAGTTTTTTAAGTAGACGTCTAAATGCATTTATTTTTTTACGTCCCATAAACAATTTTTGTATTATTTGATGTTTTCTTTTGGACATATGCAATGTTCTTATGTACGGCCAAACCTTCTTCTTTAGCTAAAGATAAAAAAAGATAAACAATTCGAAAAGATGAACTGGGCTTATTTTATATCTGTTCATCTTTTCGAGATTCTACCGTTAGCCAAAATAATGTTTCGCGAATTGCCATAATTTCCTATTAAAAGCAATGCAGTGTTCCAACTCATCCCTTATGCTTGCACTTTATTTAATTTCAATAAATAAAACACCATTTAGTGGTGATATTCAGCTGGGATATCATCATGCACGCCAGCGACAGCATTTTTGAAATACTTTTCCCTTCCCCTATTAAGCTATGACTTAGCACTTTCCTGCAAAGAAAAATTGTTAACGACCATCTGTCATTTCGGTGCGAAATAACAATGCACTTAAAATGTTTATTATTTTACCAAACATACTCAAAATCTAGTGACTACAATGCAATGACGCAGACTGTGTTGAATTAATTTCTAGAGGCAACACTTGTTGAACATTTGCAACGTTTTCATTTTTTACTTTTAGCCTTATTATACACCAAAGGGCCCTTATTGGTTCTCTTAAATATAAAACGGCATTCTTGATCTCTGCACAAACTGTTCGATAATTAAATCCATTCGCCGAAGACAGTCAGTGGGAACAGTTCAAATTGAAATGAAAATCTGCAAGGTATATACAAGTTTTCCTCCAAGCCATCACAAGCAAATACATTTCACTGAGACCAGCACTTTGTCTATCTGAAATTCCCAATCATTAACTTTATACTTTTGTTTCGCACTCACTCACACACATGCAGTTTTTGGCCGGTGCTCGTTGACAGGAGGAAGAAGAAGGGGTAGCCCTTAACCAAACACGGAATACGTGTCTGTTGGCCGGTGATTCACGTTCACCCACGGTTTTGTCGCTGTCGCGCTCTGCATGGGAAGTTTCTACTGTGCAAGTTCAACTGGTAGCCTTCTTCCATTGGAGATCAATGTGCCTTTGAACGTTCGGAGCTAATTAATCCGTTGTTTAATTAAAATTATGGAAATGGAACTGGGAAATCTTATCGAGGCATGCTATCGTGTTTGCGATTGGTATTGGCTTGGGAAGTTATTCTGTGTGGTTAAGCAGCGGCGTGAATTTCAATGCGGCTTGAGGGGGGAGTACGTGATTCATGCTTGTAGTGGGTGTTGAGAATTTATGTGTCAACCATAATATGGGTATAAGCAATTATTTCTCTCTTGATGGAGGTGGTAATTATTTTTAAGTACGCAGTTGAAATTCTCACTTCAATCTGAAATGGAATATGGTTCCTCGAGTTGGGCACAATGGGTCAAACGGAGTAATAGATTCATCAAATAAGAGAATACTTAGATGAATTGTCAGAGGATGAGTGCTAAGAGCTCTTTTGTCATAGTCACAGCTTACGGCTGACGAAGGTAAGTGTCAACAAAGTGGGTATGAAAAACGTTAAAGTTTGATCTGTACCTGGAATGCTGCTGAATCCTGTGTGAGAACCGGTGTCTAATGATGGTTAAAATTGTATATAGAAGTGAAAATTTTAATCTGCAAAGCATCTGACTCAGCTCAAATCCCTAAAAGAGACATGTTCTGTGCAATGCTGGAAATTATAGTTAGGCAGGATTGTTTCAGCAGGTTATTTGTCGTTGAAATATTGGACCGTGAAGACTGGTCCAATGATGTTCCAGACGGATCGAAAATGGATTCTGGAGTTGGGGCTGTAGTCTTTGCGCCCAACAGTAGGATCCCTGTACCTATGGGGTCCAGTCCTACTGTTTTTTTAATAATCTTATTAGACGTAACTGATAGACTGAGTTGCAAAGTTGTTGTTGTTGTTTTAAATGCATTTTTTTTATTTTTATCTTTAAAAATCGCATGTTCTAGGCAAAAATACTTAAACTAGATATGATAAATGGTTTCTTATACTATCTTACTGGCCCTATGCGGGCACTCTAAGTTAATCTAGGAATTTTTAATTTATTCTGCCTTTCGGCTTCTTTTGTAATTTCATATATTTTAATAATACTAAAAGAATACTTATACTAAGAAAAACTTAAATAAAAACTTAGTAATCTAAACAATTTTTTTATTTATGTTCTTAACCTAACTTAAAATTAGCTTACCTAACTTAAACTAACCTAAACTAAACTAAACTATCCAACATTTTTTTTTTTTTTTGGGTTTTTTATATTTTTTTTCTTAAATTTACCCTAGTCTAATTCCCTAACCTAAATGTAAGTTGGCCATAAGGGACCAACAGTTAGCTGATTAAGCTGGCGACAGCTGGGACGTTTGTTTGATGGGGCTGCAACCACCAGTAGAATCCAGGAACTTTGTCACACTCCGTTCTGTCGCGAAAAGAGATAGATCTGCTGAACCGGAGATCACCCGGACTAACGCTTGTGACATCGCTCTCGTAGAGGAGTCGCCTATCCACCGTCCTTCGCACCACGTGGTAGATCAATGGACATCCCTCTGCATTCTGGATTAAGCCAATCCGGTCAAGGAACAAGAACGCTTCCGGTGGAATGAATCCACTTCGGCGAGCGTTCTCATGATATGCTTCATTGGGGTAGTAGGCTCCAAATATCAGCTCATTTTCCGAGGTCATAGCTCGTGCAACGTGCCTTCGAATCAGCTTAATAATAAAATTATCCACCCTGTTCACGTTTGCTTCGTTATACAAGAACTCGTTGGAATAGAATTTCTTGTACTCAGATTCTGGGGTTCTGTATTTCTTGAGACATGCCCGGAGACACTGCCTCTCGAAAATCCTCATCTTTTCCATCTGGGAAGGACTCACGTTAAACCACACTGGACAACCGTACGCCATGACTGGCCGGATGAGGGCCATGTAGCAGATTACCTTCACCCTGGTATCAAGTTGGCTGCTATAAAACAACCCTCTTGCCACAGCAAAGGCTTTTCTGGCTTTCGTCAGAGCAGTAGCTATATGTCTGTCGAAATATAGATACTGATCCAGCCAAATGCCCAGGTACCTTACTACACTTTTCACTGCTAACGGCTCCCCTTGCGGGTTAACTATGCCGAACTTGCGCCAGTTTTTTTTCGTGTCCCTTGAGGCCTTGTATAACGGAGTTCGGAAAAGGATGGTTTCACACTTCTGGTAGTTGATTTTCAACTTCCAGTCGTCGCAAAATCGCTGAATTTTATCGAAGTCACGTTGCAGGAGGATGTTGATAATCTCAACCTTCTGCGCTGTCCTGTACGCCACCAAGTCATCGGCGTATGCAATTAAGTTCTGCATGGAGCCAACCAGTTCACTGGTGTAAATAGTGAAGAGGATTGGTGAGTTAACTGCACCCTGCTGAAGCCCATTTTTTATTTGGAAAACTTTGGTAGAAGTCATGTTGCCACTTTTAACAACAAAACTTCTACCTGTTATCATGTCATAAATCGTGTAAAGCAGTGACTTGCTTATACCCATCCTCGTCAACTTAAGGAAGAGACTTTCTAACCATACGGTGTCGAATGCCTTTTCCAAGTCAACGAGGCAGGCCCCGGTGCACTGGGTTTTTGCTTTATTCCATTGAATGTCCGACACCAATTTTGACGCGGCATGTACAGTATCATGCCCCGCCCTAAATCCAAATTGGTTATTCGGTATTATTTTTCTGTCCTCAGCCCACTGTATCAGAACTCTATTGACAATCTTCTCGAAAACTTTGCTTATGCATGGAAGGAGACTAATCGACCGAAGATTTTTCGGAAGAGAGGAATCTTTGTCCCCTTTGGGGAGGGGTTTCACTACCGCCGTCTTCCAATGCGCTGGATAATATGCATTACTCAGTGCATTGTTGAATAGTATTGTGTAAATCTCTACCGCCTCATCGGGGAGATGACGCAGCACAATATTCGGTATCCCATCTATTCCCGTCGACTTTTTGTTCTTAAGACTGTTGAAGATGCCCTTGAGATTCTCCCTCGAAATGAGAATGGAATCGGATCCACCATAGGCGACGGCATTATTTGCCATATTTTCGTCATTGAACCTGGTGAAACCATGATTCTCAGAACGCCATTGTTGTATTTCATTTCGAAGATAGAAATGGTTAAGCAAGGCTCTGTTCTCCAAGTCGTGGTTAGGACAACGAGACTCGTTGACCGTGTACACTTCCTGAAAAACTGCTCCTATTGCTTCAACCTTCTCCTGAGGATCCTCAACAATCAAGAAGTCATTATCTAGTATGGCCCCATCTGGATCTATGCCAACTGACGTCAGTAGGTTCGCGTTGTCAGTCGTTCTGTCAAGTCGAATAGCCTCCAAGTCATTGTGATCCCTCCTTCGGAAAATTCGGTTGATTTGGGGAAACATACCAGGACCATTGGAACGAACAGCCCGAATCCTGTCTCCCCAATACGAATTGACTGCAATTCTGTAGTTCATCCGAATTAACTTCTGGAGGTTTTTGATCTGCGACTTGAGCGACCTTAGTTCCTGGTCGTCTCTGTTCGTAAAGCGTCTGTAAAGTGTCTTAAGTCGCGACAGCAGTCTGCTTTTGTTCACGTGCAGTGCGTCGATAGTAGCGTTCCGATAGATGTCGCCATCTGTGGTTGGTGCTACTTTCGGAAGCGTCGTGTCCACGGTACGTTTTATTGTATTGTCCACTTGTTTGAGGTACCTGTCAACCTCTTCGTTCGTCAGATTTCTGTTTGTGGGTGGAGTGATGTCACTCGAACGTAGTTCTCTGGATAAGGCCCTAGAGAAACGCGGCCAACGAGCCTTACGATAATTGTAAGGGTACGTCTCCACGAATTGCTCCAGTTCGACCAGCTCGTTCGGGAACTGAATAACAGCGGCAAGTCCACAGTGATCACTGTCGTACTCCACCGTTGTTAAACAGTTCCTTGTGTCATTTTCCACATCGCGTAACGTTAGTCGTCTGTCAATCAGCATTAGATCCAAATAAGACCCACTTCTGGGAAACGATGGTCTATCGGTTGCAAGCAAATTCAGCTTGAACTCAATAGAGTGCTGCGTCCACCAATCAAGGAGGGAGTTTCCCCTTTGATTTGGCACAGAATTACCCCATTCCTCATGCTTCGCGTTCAAATCGCCGGCTATGATAAAATAGTTCTCGTCCAAGCAAAGACGAAGTTTTCGAAAGAGAGTCTCGAGCTCCGATATGAAACCTGTGGTCCGAGGTGCGTCTGGCGCATAGACCGCGACCACGTACAATTTCCTTCCACCTTGGAGAGAAATGCACGCAATACACGCTTCCAGTACACCGAAAGTTCGCAATTCACCGCAATACACGATTTTGTGGCGTACACCTTTTTTAATGAATAGAGCGACCCCACCCCCTTGTGTGGAGTGGGGGCGGTCCCTTCGAATAACATTATAATCTTTGTACCTGAGAATGTGCTTCCGGTTTAGCTTAGTTTCGCTAACCATCAACACGTCAGGCTTATGGGTCTCCAACAGGTTGAGTAAAGCCAACCTTCTTTCGATCCTGACGAGTGAATTCGCATTCACCGCCAGGATCGAAAGGTCTCCAGCAGCCGGCGTATCCATTATATTGGATACGCACTTGACCCAGCGGGTCTCGACGAAAGGACTTGGTCCATCCGCGCAAGGTCTTTTTGGAACTGTGCCATCTGGGCCTGCATTGAGGCCATCATTGACAACAGCTCCGCGAAACCCACATTTGGAGCTTCTACTGTAGCCTGGGCTACCTTTGGCGCTGTTTGTTGTGCCTGTCGTCTACCAGACGCCATCTGGGCGTAGGAGACAACCGGCGTAACAGGAGTGGCAAGAATTCTCGGCATCGGCCTTGAATTTGCCACTTTTGATTTTTTTTGCATTTCGCTTTTAGCTAATTCCTTTACCTTCGGACAACCCCGATAGCTGGAAGGATGTCCATTGGCACCACAATGGATGCACTTCAGGCGAGATCTGTCCTCGACCTTTCCCTCACCTAGAGGACACTGCGCAGACAGATGCCCCTCTGCGCATTTACTGCAACGAGTCCGCATGTTGCAGTTTCCAGCAGCGTGCCCGAATCTCTGGCATCTTGCACAGAGAAGCATCTGCTTGCTCTTCCTCAACCTCTCCCAAGAGACGGCCTGAAAGTCAAGGAACTTAATGCTCCTCAGACTCTCAAGCCTACTCTCTGGTGTCACTTGCACTAGAAATATGGGAAGCAAACGAACCGGTTCCATCCTGGAACGGATAGTGGAAAAGCGCTTCACTCCCAAAAATTTTACGTCGTCGACGTTCGCTTTTCGCAACGACTTCATTACGTCCTCCGGCTCAGCAGAGACTCTCAATCCCTTGAGAAGAACGGATTGAGTCTTTTCTCCCCTGGGAGTATAAGAGTAAAAGTCAGCCCCAGCTGACGCCATCTTCTCCTTCACAAGCTTGAAGCCATCCACTGATGAGCAGTGGATGGCCTGCCTGCGAAAGCCCTTATTTTTTATATAAAACTTGTCCCTTATGGCCAACTTACATACCTGGATCGTATCTTCGGCGTCCATTCCTGTAATGTTAATAGGAGGCAATTTGACCGTCTTCTCCTTCTTTTGTTGCTGCTGCTGTTGTTGTTGTTGCTGCCGCTGCTGCTTGGGTTGTTGCTGCTGCTGGGGTTGCTGCTTCTGCTTGGGTTGCTGCTGCTGCTTGGGTTGCTGCTGCATCTTGGGTTGCTGTTGTTGTTGTGGTTGTTGTTGAGTTTGTGGCAACTTCTGTTGTTTTCTTTTTTCAAGCTTAAGCTGGAGGGCTTTTATAAACTCCTCCAGCTCATCCTTCTCCTTCATTTTCTTGGCCAACTCCTCTTCGTCTTCGGCCTGATCTGCTGCCTCGGAAGAAGCCAGTTCCACGTACAGGTTTCCCCTGCCGCTGTACGTAGCTTCTTCTCCATCATTTTTTTTGCCGGAATTGTCCGGCAGCGTTGATTGTCTCTGCTGTAGCCTCTTCGGCTGCGTCTTCAGAATTTTTCTTCTTTTCTTTTTTAAATTTTCCTCGCTGCTATTTTCCGAGTTGTCACTCAGAATGAGCGACAGCTCCTCATCCATTATCATTCAATTTGTCTTTTCGTTTCCTTTTGCGAAAATTCTTGAATTCGGATATTTTTTTAATTTTTTCCCCTTTTTTTGATTTTTTAATTTTCTGATTTTTTAAACAACGCCTCCTTTTGCCAAGAATGCTCAGAATCGAATGACTGAGTTGCAAAGTAATCGACGTTAACTTCTCCCTCTCCTGTACCTAAACTCCCCAATTCTTGGAAATGTATTTTTAATTAATGTTGCTACGATGCATTGCAATACCTTACCAAACACAACAAAGTGAAACTGGGCTGGGTCCCTGGACACAAGGGGATTGTTGGTAACGAACTTGCAGATGAACTCGTTTGGGGTGTTCCGAAATTTTAAAGTTCACAGGTCCTGAACCGTACTGTAATACCAACTGGACAACAGCTATAACGCTAATTAACGAATGGGAAAATTAATTCGCCTAGACTATTAGATCAATGGTGCAAGTCTTAGGCAATCCAAACGATTAATCAGACCATATTCCTATAAGGAAATCCTTTGTGTACTATCTAGTGAATTTTTTTTAAATCATAAAATTATTTTGACACTGATAGCTGTTTCCCGCTCGAAATCTTGACAGAAATTCAGTATCATACCTCCGCACATTTCCATGTGTCCTAAAATGCATATCGTTAAAACCGTGATACCTGGAGTTCGAAAATCTAAGACAAATTGTGGAACGGCTCATAAACCCGTAACGCGTGACCATCTAGTGGGGTTTTTATGCCTCGAGTAGTGATGGGCAACTTTTTTTTACTCACCCGGTAGGTATTTATGAAAGGATAAATACCCGGTAAATACCCGGTATTTACCCAAAATCATATTTACCCACCCAAATCAGGGTATTTATTTATTTCCCTCAAAGGGTAAATACCGGGTATTTACCCATCACTACTCGAGCGTAATTGGGCCATAATTTTTTTGTTGCTCCCGTTTCAGTTAACTGAATGTGTTAAGGAATTTTTCTCCTTTTCTCTCTTAAAATGTATTATATTTTTCGACATGCACGTTGCTTACTTTCAGCAATGCATAGCCATATGCCGCACAGCCGGTAAAATAAATCGTGCATTTTTCTATTGATTTAAGATTACACTTCTTGTTGGGTGACACTATACTTACATTCTTTCTGTATTTAATAAGAATAATAATAATAAGGGCGGCGCTACAGTCCGAGGTGGACCTGGACCTAGCTTCTCAGTAACCACTTATTTTGCGCGTGCAATTATTCTCTCACGAATGGAGGACCTACAGTTTAATGCCGATTTCGAACGGCGAGATTGAGAAGCTTTTTCTAGACTCTTTGAGCATTGTCAGTGACTCGAAAGATGTGGAGCCGTGAAAAAATGTTTGATGCTTTTTTTCGAGATTCGAACTGACGAACTCGAGCGTAGGAGTCGACGCACCTACCCACTACGCCCCGGCGCCCACTTTCTGTATTTATGGGCATATAAATCCAAAGGTAGCAAGAACCTTTTTTTTTTCGAGGATTTTTGAAACACTACTGGAGCACTCAGACTCCAGTAAAACTGGTCCATTGTACTGACAGGTAGCAACCTATTCGAGCTCTTAATTTGATCCCAACGGCAAATGGTGACTGGACCAGATTCGATTTCACTGGGATTCGAACCTGGGACCCCTCTGACTTGGGGCAGGCACTTTACCAATTGCGCCATTCAGTCGTAAACAAGAAGCTTACAAGCCAAAGCTGCATCGAACTACGAGAGCGGTTCGTGAGCTCTACGAACAGAGAAGAAGAGAAGAGAACCGACTTCTCGGGAAGAATAAGAAAGAGCACGAGAAGCTCGCGATAGAGAAGATGGAGAGATGTTATGGCAGGAATGATGTCCGAAAGTTTTTCCAAAGTGTGAAACTTTTATCGAATGAGTATAAAGTTCGGACAGAAGCCTGCTGGGACGAGAATGGTCAACTAGTAGTAGAGTCGCAATCGATACTAAGAATTTCGAAAAATCATTTCTGCAAACTTTTTAACACCGATGAGGACACAAATACCGCTGCCAGGCAGAATGATTCACTCAACACAACGGTCTATGATAGAAGAGAATACCGTCCTCTCGATCAAGACGAAGTCTAACAAAGCCGCCGGTCCAGATAGTCTGCCTGCTGAAATGTTGATCTGGTAGAGCGCATGCACTAGCTCATCTTTACGATATGGTCGGAGGAAAGCATGCCCGATAAGTGGAATCTCAGTATGGTTTGCCCGATTTACAAGAAAGGAGAGCCGTTTGACTGCCCCAACTATCGAGGGATAAGTCTCCTGAACATCGCGTACAATATCTTTTCTGCCGTTCTGTTTAAACGCCTGAAATCTTTAATCATCAATCTGATATGTCCGTATCAGTGTGGTGTCATGCCAAGGAAGTCCACAGAAGATCGTCATACTACGACAGATCCTGGAAAAGACCCAAGAAATGCACACACCACCTATTCATCGATTTCAAAGGCACATATAACAGGGTACTGCTATACAGCACCCTGTCTAATTTTGACATTCGTGCCAAACTCTTCAAACTGAGCAGGATGACAATGGAGAACTCTCACTGCTTCATCAAGGTCAGTAACGAATGAGACTGAGACCTTCAATGTTGAAAAGGTGACTAGACAAGGCGACGCGCAGTTATGTGACTTTTTCAACACCGGTCTTGAGAAGATTGTGCAAAACTCACTGCCGAACACTAGAGGCATGATCTTCCAAAAGTCGGTACAACTGCAGGCATACGCGGATGACATTGACGTGATTGGTCAAACTCATTGGCGAATGAGGCGAAAGCGGCATAATATATGCTATCACGGGAAAGGACGACTTGGGCAGAACGTCACCATAGGCAGCTATAACTTCGAGGACTTAAGGACATCGTCTATCTCAGCTCAGCGGTAAGCAGTACAGAAACCATTATTACCGAGATCAAATGTAGAATTACTCTTGCCAACCGCTTTTTTCTTGGGCTCATAAGGCAATCGACTAATAGAGCCCTCTCTCGAAAGACCAAGCTGGCTTTATACAAGAGACTGATCTTGCTAGTCCTCCTGATATGGCACAATATCGAAAACGGATGTAAAACCACGAGAGAAAAGTTCTGCGAGTGATCATTGGTCCTGTTTGTGCTGATGGCATTTGGAGGAGAAAATTTAACCACGATCTGTATGGGCTGCACAGAGACACGTGTCTAGCCATGCGTCTACATATTCAACGCCTAAAATGGCTGTGCCATCTCAACACTAGGAAAACTAATCGACTGATAGAAAGTGAACAAATTGCCATTTGTCCTTCCCCCACACATACATTTTTTTTATCGTCTTTTGCGATGTATAAAAGAAGCATTGTGTTTGGATTTTAATCATTCCCAGCATTTAAAAAAAACGTATTGTTAGATGGACAAATCGAAGTCTCTCGAATGATCCGCATTCGGCCTAAGAAACCACGATGCCAAACAGGACATCACAGGAACTCTGGAACAATACAATGTCCAATGCTCTCGAATTACCTGTCAGTGGATATGGTATGGGAAATGTCAAACATAACAAGTTTACTTTATGTCAACATAATTGATCACGTGAAACCATCTGCGGACAAGTCCTGAATCCAACTTCATAAAAATAAATCCAAATACAATAATTCATCTTCATTTATATTTATAACTCGCGTTTGAAGCTGTGCCATGATCTGAGCAATGCGATGTGTGCACGCCTGGTGGGACCGCAAAAGTGTCCTCATGAATTTCAAATTTAATTGTGGAACATGATTGATCATTGTAAAAGGAGAAACATTTTATTAGTCTCTTTGAGTTGTTGCGCATTTAACGTTACGGTTTGCAATCATTCCACTTGAACTGCACCGATGCGTCGCTTGATGAAAGCGATAATGTTTCAAGAACCCGTAGTTCAATTGGAAGAGTTTGGTGATTTTATTTCATGGAGGAAGAAGAAAGGAAGTAAAATTCACATTCCTGTGAATTTTTAATTGAATTGTATTTTTTCAAAAGTCGATGTTCTTTGTGTTTGAACTGAAATTTCGACTCAAGTGGATAGAGCTGAGAATAAAAGGGATAAATAAAATGAAATCAATCAAAAATTTCATTCTGAATCCTTGGAAATAAGGGAAAAATGAATTTTTCATCACTCAGAGTTAAACTCATTGCAACAGCTGTAAGGACAAAAATTGTTACTTAGCTGGCAATGCTTGGTTTGCATGCAAATCTATGCAAATTGAGTGAGCCGCTTGAGAAAATGTTTTCCCTCTTTTATCGAGGAGAAATCAACGAAAATGTTCTTGATTGGGTGTGTGAAATATTTTGACACGTACTCGACGTATTTTTCAACTGAAATAGCAAATAATTTAATTTTTTTCATCGAAATTGATCGTCGGTTGATTCGCAGTCAATCTATGGGGAAATAGTGTTTGTTCTTTCAGCTTTTTTTTTTTGATTTTAAAATATTGTGAAAATCACCAAAAATAGGATTGGGTTGACTTCTTACTTTTCACTTATTGGCTGAAACACAACAGTGCGTTGCGCTAGCCGACTTCATGTTACGGAGGGTGTGCGTTGACGCACTGCCTTAATCAGCTGTTCCCTCTCTCTTCCAAATACCAAATAAAAAATATTCCGTCAGTTGTTTTCATTTCTGAAATGTCATTATACGTTAAAGAAATTAATTGCGAAAAATGAATGCCAAGAAAGTTAAAAAAATTAATAAAGTGCTTATTGTTGCTAATTTGGCGTATTCATGCTTAGAAGCATACACGGACTTCAAATAAGTTTTGTTGTTAAAATAATTTTAGTCAGCTGTTTTCATGTCTCAAATGTCTGTTGCCACAAAATTTTCTCAATTTGGGAAAAAACTCTCAATTTTGAAAACATTTCTCAATTTCGCTCTTACAGCGCATCCCTCTGTCAAAAAAATATCCAACATGTTGAATATTGACGTGCGTTGGGATTACGTTTTACGTTTTATTACAATCCTCTCATCTCTCTCATTTTTCACTTACGTAGGTCGACGCAATATTGTGTGAATGTCCATTGAATTGTGTGCGTTGAAAGACAACGCTGACGCTGACGCACTTTTGTGTTTCAGCCATAAAGTACGAAAATATCAGCGTGTAAAGGTAGCCCTAAACGACAAACATGCTCACCGAACTTACTCGTGCTCGCCGCATTTTCGTCGTGTTTGGGCTGGTTCGCGACCCCCTCTCTGTTTTCGAAAAATTTCGATTTTGTCGTGTTCGTTGGCTTTGATGTTCGTCGTGTAAGGCCATGTTCGCGAGGAAACCTCATTTTTGCTGTGAACGTCGCCGAGTGTATATCGCGGATTAAGCACAATGTCAACAGTCAGCTACAATTTTATCGAGGGATTCACCACGTGCGCTTCCCTATCACACATGTTAACGGTTTGAAGAAACAACACGAAATGATTGTTCGCCAAATGTGTTCGCCGCGTAGGGGATAACGCAAATGAGCAAGTTTGGCGAGCATGTTCATCGTTTAGGGCTCCGTTTAGTGAATTCACATGAAATTAATGCGCGTATTCAAATGCAACGTTGTAATACAATTTCAAAGCAGTCGGTGACGAACTTTCTGAGATTTTGAGATTTTGAACAATCAAACACTTATGGTAAAAGGACATCAAGAGAGAGTGGGAGCACTGCCCTCCCAAAAGGAGGACGGTTGGAACCCTAAATGTGCCTTATCTCGAGTGTTGTTCGTCTTTACAAATTCCACAGTTTTCCGACACTCAAATTAGGTAAATATTTTGATCATCCAGTTAAGAGACAGGCAAAGGGATGTCTTTGATTGGAATACTACTGAATCCAGTGATTAATTGCAGATAGACTTTCCGTGCAGACACCATTTTTCTGGATACCACACCGTAATATCGCCATGACACGGAGCATTTGATAGATACAATTCAACGGCTGGGAAGGTGAATAAAAGGTCTACGACAAATTTGCATCACAAATTTTAGAAATACAGTGGACGCTCGATATAGTGGACATCGATATATGTAGTGAACAATCCAATATAGTGAACACACAGTTTGGGGTTGTTTGACCCCTTTAGTGGAACATGCGGGTCACTGAAAATGATGATGAAGCAAATACAAAGTGCGTGTTGCTTGTATAAGGAATGTATTATTTTTGTTGCGTTTAACGTTTTTTTACGGGTGAGCTGTTTTTGTTAAAAACAAAATATTCTTTTTCATAAATATTGGCTTGTTTTTTAGTTATTACAAAGAAAAATTGTAAATATATTCTATTTTTGATAAATTGTACTTCAAAACATACGCATTTTGATGAAATTTGCTCCAAGCAGCCCACGCTCGCTCCAGTGAACAGCCCCGGTTTTTATTAGTTCACTATATCGAGCATCCACTGTATATTCAAAATTAAGTAGGGAAGAGTGACAAGTTTTATTGACAAAGAGTAGCTAATAAAATAGAAGTTTAAACAAGAAACACTGACACTTTCGGTTCAATGCGTCCAGTTTAATTCGGATGACATTGACGTGATTGGGCGAACACAGCGAGCCGTCAATGATGCGTTTGCTGGCATTGAAACGGAAGCGGCTAAAATGGGTCTGGCGGTAAACGAGGGCAAAACAAAGTATATGCTGTCATCCAGAAAGGACGCACAACATCGACGACTTGGCCAGAACGTTACCATAGGCAGCTATAACTTTGAGGTAGTAAAGGACTTCGTCTACCTTGGCTCCGCGGTAAACAGTACAAACAACATCAGTACCGAGATCAAACGCAGAATAACTCTTGCCAACCGCTGTTTTTATGGGCTCAAAAGTAGTAGAGCCCTCTCTCGGAAGACCAAGCTGACTTTGTATAAGACCTTGATTATCCTAGTCCTGCTGTACGGCGCAGAGGCATGGACAATATCCCAAGCGGATGAACAGTCTCTTGGTCTTTTCGAGAGAAAAGTTCTGGGCGCGACTTTTGGTCCTGTTTGCGTTGATGGCATTTGGAGGAGAAGGTTCAACCACGAATTGTATGGGCTGTACAGCAACATGAGTCTAGCCAGGCGTCTACGGATCCAACGCCTAAGATGGCTAGGCCATGTAGAGCGTATGGACAACTTAGCTCCGGCCCGAAGAGTCTTCGACTCTGAGCCTGTGGGACAACGCAACAGAGGACGTCCACGAACAAGGTGGCGCACACAAGTCGAGGGGGACCTCGTCCGGCTTGGTGTGCGAAACTGAAGACAGCTGGCGATCGAAGATCGTGCTGGCTGGAGAGGCATGTTGAGTGAGGCCCAGGTCCACCTCGGACTGTAGCGCCCTAAGAAGAAGAAGAAGAAGAAGCTCGAGCTTAGGCATGCGTGGCAAGACAATCATTTAATTATATTTGTGGTCTCCACAAGAAATTTGTATAGGACGGACATTTCTCATGGAGATGTGGTTTTGTTTTAAACGACATTTGTATGGACTGCGATCTGCGAAAATCACGAATTTTAATATTTGGTTCACATGTGTGGCCATGCACACAATATTGGCTCAAACACAATAGTGCGTCAGCGCTGGCGTTGTCTTTCAACGCAAACAATTCAATGGACATGCACACAATATTGCGTCGACCTACGTAAGTGAAAGATGAGAGAGATGAGAGGATCGTAATGAAACGTAAAATGTAATCTCAACGCATGTCATTATCGAACATGTTGGATATTTTTTTGACAGAGGGATGCGCTGTGAGAGTGAAATTGAGAAATGCTTCCCAAATTGAGACATGTTTGTGGCGACTGACGTAAAACAGCTGATTACAATTATTTTTACTACAAAACTTATTTGGAATCCGTGTATGCTTGGAAGCATGAATACGCCAAATTAGAAACAAGAAGCACTTTTTTAATTTGTTTAGCTTTCTCACCGTTCATTTTCCGCAATTAATTTCTTTAGCGTACAATTGTTTACAATTTCAGAAATGAAAACAGCTAATGGAATATTTTTCATTTGTTTTTTTTTTTAAAGAGAGACAGGGAACAGCTGATTAACGCAATGCGTTATCGCACTCCCTCCACGACATGGAGTCGGCTGGCGCAACGTACTATTGTGTTTCAGCCATTATGGACGATGTGACCCCAGTTTTATAAGTCATAAATAGAATGTTTGAGTCACCGAGAAAAAAAACGTAAAATTCAATTCGTTATTTAAACTAACTTTCTTAAGTTTTTTTTCTGTAAAAAAGTCGAAAATTTAAAAAGGTGCCCCTTTAAGCATACTGTTTGCTATTTGCCAAAAAGTAAATATTTCTGAAAAAACGCAGTCGCAGATCGCGGTTCATGTGAATGGTATTTTAGAGTATACAAAAACAATTATATTCAAAAATTTCAAGAAAGAAGAAAATAGAAGATCACTTCTGTCTATAATGAATGCTGCAGGAGAAGAGTTAAAGTCGCAAACTTTACACATAAGCTGTTTTCAACTTATAAAAATAGTTTTACGAAATTCACCACATCTATTCTTCGTACACATGGCAATACCACAACTGTCTCGCATCGAAAATATTTCCCTTCCCCAAAATACCTGGGAATTTTTCACTCAATTCGCAAAAGTCCACCATTGCAACAAATCTGTGCACCTCCATTATTTTTTTTTATTACCTAACAATCAGAATATTGTCAAAGAACGTATTTCCTGTGTTTACGCGCCAATCGATGAGCGCTACACAATCCGTGGCCGCTTTTTATTGCAATTGACCAGACGCAGTAAATCTCTTCACAGAAACTTCCTCAAGATTTGGGAAAGACGAAAGAACAAAAAAACTGTCTGGCATTATGGCCCTGACGGTGGTAAAATACAAAAAGGCGCAGCCCCAGGATGGGATCCTCATGAAGGCATCCAAAATTCAGCCGCAAGCGATTGCTGTGAAGGTAATTTTCTTTGCTTGAAACGAAAATAATTCTAGTCCCCTTAATAAAGTGAGCGCACATCGAATACTTAAAAGTTTTTGTCGTTGGCTTTGTTTTGGAAAACAAATGCCAGTCAACAGCTAGCACATAAACGACAGAGAAGTGATGTGCGGGGAAAAGTCATGATGGCTCGTATGACGTATTTGCGTGTCATTTCGTTTGCCCTCTTTTGGCGTTGGTGTCGTCTCGCCTTTAAGACAGCCAGTACCATCAGTGGGGATGCCAAAAGAGGGAAATTTTTTTGTTTTTGGAATGTTTAGTGTTACCAAGGTCAGGTATTTTTTTTTCTTTGCCTTGACAGATATATAGATGAGATGAAATTGTTTGCATTATTTATTTTTTTCTTTTCAATTAAAAGAGTTTGCAATTTTTAAATAACATCCATTGCGTTCGCTGTTAGTATTTATTAAGTGGTCTCAGGAATTAATGTTGACAGGTTAACTCTTTTGCACACGTCAGGTGTTTGTTTATGCGAATAGCTGTCTTAAAAATTATTTTGGTTTCTAGCTTGGACGTGATATATACAGTTAAGCGTTATATTAATGTGGAACTAAATAAAATATATTTGTGTACTATATTTGGACTGTTCTGCAGTGTTGAATTCATCCACAGATGTAGAAAAGGCTGTTTGCAGAATATGTATTTTGCTAGGTATTCACTTCAGACTGTCAGTGTTTCAGCTTGCCAGCATATTCAGACGTTTGTGAAAAGGCTGCTTGCCGTATGTTGATTGCTAGGTATTGACTTCAGACTGTTTGGCAGTGTTTCAGCTTGCCAGCATATTCGGACGTTGTGAAAGAACTGTTCAGTGGTATTGAGGCTTCTAGCATTGTTTGACCTGTGTTAAAGATCGCCAATTTGTAGTAGAAATGTATTATATAGCTGCAATTATCTGCGTTATTCAAAGGGTTGAACATAGTAGAGAAGTCTGTACCACAAAGTTATTGGGACAACAACTTTCTTATTAAAAAAAGCAAACAATTGTTATAACAAAAAAGATACATGAAGTCGTGACGTTGAAAGGTGCAAATAAATCAATTACAGGTCATGTAGAGCACCAGTCTGACTTCAGCGACACCAGGAAGTCAGCATAGCAGCGGCGACAAAGTGAAAATTCATTGGCCATGTGGTAGAACAACACGATGCATTCTCCTTGGACTTTGTAGTTCATCTTTGATCAGTTGTAGCCAAATCTTACTTTCACTTTTGGCAGAGTTTCCGACCATATTGCGAAGACGACTACATGGCTGATAAGTTGAACAGGCTATAACTTGATCACTTAATGAAATGGCCTTTGAGATGTCTAGATGGGTAACTAACTGTTGTTGATAGTAAAACCGTCTAAAAACGAAAGCTGGCTAATTGATCATTAGTTCAATTGCCTTTGATGCTCATTTGTCTGCGATTGCAATGCACCCCCGGCCATTGGTAGAGCTTGTGGCATGAAATCAAATATGTAGATACCTGAGTATTACAGTTCAAAACTTTATTGCGCGTCCTATAACTAAGTTCACCTTCAATCATCTGAATAATATCTTCATCATTCAAGAGTGAACAATTAATAAACTGCATCGACACTTAACCCATCAGAAGTCTTAGCCTGATACAAAGCAAGAACAATTGGTTTTCATCACTCTCCTCTGTACTGCCATTCAGTATTCCAGTTTTTGAGAGTTGCCAAAACATTAACAAGGCTAACTATTTTTAAAGTACTTTATATGGTAATCCAAAACCTAAAACAAAATTATGTACGTGTAATAATGGCTGGCCGTCTAACTTCTGACTGACGTGACAATCATAACTCTCACAAAAGTTGAAAGCATTGCCTGGCTCATCAATCTTTCTCATCTTATGGTTATGGCTTCAAGTAATAGTGCGATTAAGTGCAAATTTTGCACCCTTGTCTAGATCAAATGTTCGCCATACGAATTGTCAGGTTCCTACTGTGATTCTTGAAATCAAATAAATTTCAAAGTCAATATTTTAATTTATTTCATTCACATAAAAGCATTTAAATAAACAAAACAAAAAATTTGAAGCCTTGAGAATTTCGATGGTAAAAAAATGACAGAAAGAAACTGCATTGAAAGATGTCAACCGGGGTGTCAATTTATGACAGATGTCTAAAATGACAGTCTGATCAAAACACCACATCACTTCACTTAATTTATGATGCATTCAGTAAGTTACTTCAAAAATTAGCAAACATATTTAATTCAGTACGAATTCGCGTGAAATGGGGAATAGATATAACATAGAAAATTGGAGTAAAATCTAAGGGGACATTTTAAAACAAGGCATATGTCTGTTATCATGCATGCAAAATTAGTTTATATTATTCTGAAAGAAATAAATTTCGAATACGATTTAAAATGTGAAAGAAAAAAAAAACACCAGATAATTTTTCATTTAAATACAAATCTTAAAATAGTGAAAACGGGAAAATTATAGAAATGTCAAATGTAACACCATGGCAACACTTTGATTCAAAAGGAAATATGACAAGACGCGTAAAATTTCCTTTTGACGTCCATTTCTCTTTTTTTCACCACTGTCGAGGGAACTTTTTTTTTTTACCCAATAAAATGGCAGAAGTCTTCGAAAATGTCAACGCGTTATATTTCATTCGTTTGTTTAGTGGATTTACTTTGATTTTCAATAAAATTTCAAAAATTCGCAATATTCTGAATTGAAACTGATTGTTGCGATAGACTGATATCAGAAGCATAATCTGCTTATTTGATTACATTGTAAAATAAATTAATTTGCAGTGAAATACGACGACTCGCATAAGGAGAAACAAAAATCAAATGTAATTATTTGCTTGAAATTTATTTTCATATTGTATTCTTATAATCTAAGTACAGAGAACGACGTTAGGAATAGTCTAATTGTAATCCCACACACTGAGTGCGTTCATTTAATCAATAAAGTATTGAGAATTTGTAATCAATTAAGTAGGCAGATGAAAAATTGGAGCTTCGATTATCCATCCATCCACCCATGCCCCACGGCTGATAATCTTTTTCTTTGCTATCGTAATAGAAGAAAAAAAACTGCAAAAGTAGTATTTTAAAAGAAAGACTAGACCTATATAATAGATAAGGTTTTATTTGGTTCATATCACATTATTCGCCTGCTGCTGTGAAATTGTTTTTCTTTTTTTTTTTATTTTTTAATTTTTTTTTTAACATTCTGTGTGGAGTGCTCTTGTCGAGTAGATGACTTGTCTTCGAGATTGACAAAAAAGCGGGAAACCAAGTTGATGTCCAAATCAGTTTTTCATATAAATAAACGCTGAGTGTTTTAGTTGAAAATGTTGATTGCTTTGTTTGAATTTTCTGAAATACAGTGAGATCTTATCTGATTCGTTCCCAGTGGACTAAGCGTTTTATGCATTTTAATTAGCTTAGCTATGTATTTCTTGATAGATGCTGATCGGAACTCTGCTGTTCATTTGGATCAAGCTCACTGATATTGAACGTGCATTCGGAGAAATTGTTTGTTTTCAAGCTCAGCCTACTTAAGTTGTTCTGCAGAACGACACCGTTGGTTGGAATTGGAAAGTGATTCCATGCTTTAACTATAAAATGAAATACAATTGGTTCGTGTTGTATATGAAAAGTCATAAAACTATTCGTGATATGTTGTTTATTGGAATTTCGAAATCCAGATAAAGATAAATCGACGTTATTATTTAATTATTTATGTTGGAAGCTTTGAATTCAATTTTTTTTTGTGTCGTACATTTGGATTGAACAACCACATCTGTAGCTCAAGAAGCTGCTTTTCTTGCTGTGTGCAACTAAAGCGAGTATAAGCTTGCGTCAGTCGTCCCTATTCCGTATTTACTCACACCAGACAATATCCTCCAGGTCGACCATTCGGATATACAGTCCGTTGCGATGGTGGGAGAACATCATCAACTTATCAGAATTTCGCTACTTCATGTATCTAAAACATTAAAAATTATTAAGACTAAACTCAAAGCGCTCTAATCGAAGGACGTTCAACTTCACCCAGGGAAGATGTTGCAAACTTGAGAGCTTTAGTTTTTTTTTTTTGAAACGCTGCACTGGAGCACTCAAACTCAAAACTGGTCCATTGTACTGCCAGTTAGAAACCTGATTTAGATTCTAAAGGTGTATAATATGTCTTAGGTGAAGTTGAATCAATGTTAGCATATCCTCAACAGACAGCGTGCCATCCTTTAGACTTCTGATGCCAGATAGAAATCGAGTAAGAACTCAGACAGATGTAAACCTCAACTTGATTTTTTCGTTGCACGCATTATGTTGTGGGATCACTAAAAGAAGAACAACTGTTTACATATTCGTGTGTATCAGTTTCTTATTGTTGTGGAAAATATAACCAGATTGCACTAGTTGTATTGTAAAGTTTCTTGAGTTCAATTTCGGTATCGTGGTCCACACACTGAATAAATTCAGAATCATGAGAATTGTTTTCGCGTTTTTGTTTTTGTTTTCTTTAAAGTGACATTTTGGTAAACCATTGAGATAACATTCTTTAGGCTCCTATCACATTTACCTGACAAAGCTTACCATAACTTCAGTAAAGAATTTTAATTCAATTTCATTTCAGAAGCCTGTTATCAAAATTGAACGTGGAAGCGCTGGCAGCGGGCTTGTTATAAACAGAATTCAAACTGGAGTTAAGCCAATGAAGAGAAGTAGCATCACGGCAGTTGGCAAGTTTTCCTTTCATATATTCGTGTACATTCCAACAGCAGCTTATACTAAGTAATCGTGTTAATTTTCTTACAGCAGAACCAGCCTTTAAAACGGCAAAAATTGGTGGCAAACAAATTTCTCTACAAACAATCACAAGCGCTGGAACACCGCTCACAACATTCGATGGGAAATTATATAGAATTCAACAGGATTCAACCGGTGGCGGTGGTGGAATCACAGTCAATAATAAAAAGCATCAAATCATTCGCACCGCTGACGGTAACAACATAATTACCTCTGGCAATGCAAATACTGCAATAAAATTTGCCACATCCTCCGACAACAAGCAGTTCGCTATACCCTACTTACAGTCGAATGGTGTATTAAACTCAGGGTCACCCAATCTAACAGTGCGAAGGCCGACGATTTATATAAAACGTGAAGCGCCAAAGAAAACAATTCGGAGTGTGACAATCGAATTGATTGAAAAAAATCCGCACATACATTTGGGTGTTACTGCAGATCGATTAGGAATCTTAAAGAATATCGTTTGCACCACAGCCAATGTGCCCGCCATTGATTTGTATATGACTCTAAAGAAGCTACGACAAAATGAGGATTTTTCACTTCTTGCCGAATACTTTGAATTCAGCGAAACCGAAGTGCAGAAGATATTCACCCGGACCATTGTGAAATTGGCCCGATACATGAAATTTCTCATCCGATGGCCAGAGAGTAAAAAATACTATGATCGTCATAAAAATCTTCCAATTGCATTTCGCTCGAAATTATCCTATGTACAATCATTGATTGAATGCGTTGAGACCGAGATACAGCCGCCAACGATGTATCCCAGCGTTGAGCAGCTAGACTGTTCAAATTACAAGTTTATTCTAACAATCACACCCACTGGGGTGATAAGTTACGTCTCGGATGCGTATGTAGGCCACAACGATGATTTAACGATATTCAATGCATGTGATTTTCAAAATGTCATACCGAAGTATCTATCATTAGTTGCGGATCCTGGAAAAGCAATTCGAAGACGTTGCAAAAAAACTAAAAACAACAGCACAAGTGGCGCGTCTGGAAAGCAATCGAAAGAGAAACAAAAGAGTAGTAGTACAAAATCAAAGGACGTATCAATTAGCAATCAGGACACAGACAGCACGACCGACTCAGCTGATGAAAGCGATGATGATTATGATGAAAGTGGCTTAAATGGTACTATAGGTGGATGTGGTGGCGGTTCAGGTTCCTTCTCAAGGAATAACCTCAATCCCTCTTCCGTTTCACATCAAACATTAAACGTTGTAAATAGCGAATTGATCTCGCGCAAAGTTAAGGACTTTAGCATCCCCACGGTGAGGGTGCGGGAATCGGTTTGTCGCCTGCAAATACGTCACATGTTATATTGCTTGAGAGAATTTAGAATGCTACAACCATATGCCATTTTAGAGCCTTTGTTGTATCAGTATATTAATGAAATTCTAGTTGTAGCATCGGCGTTGACAAATTTACAGAGGTAATAGAGTTTTTTTTTCTTCTTACTTTCTTTCCTTTTCCCCCCTTCATCCTTACCATCTATCACCCTTTCACTTTCAAGTCACACACGAAAGGAACTTTTTTTTGTTTCACCTATTTACTTATATCTGTTTTCTGCTCAAGCCCGTACCATGTACGAAGCAGAACAACAAGCGTATCAAACTTTAAGCTGCTCCATTCTGATACGAAGCGAGCGAACTAATGATAATATATATTATATTATTGCAAGTAAATTGTAAGGCTTCTTGCTAATGCCTTAACTGATTTCAACTACACCATCCCAAACCGAGATCTTTCCCCAAACCGAAACCACTTTTTTGGAATCTGTCTCTCAACTTCCCCGCTCCAACCAGACCCTCTCTTACAGTACTATGTAACAATCATATCTAAACACACAGAATTGTTTATTTATATTGAAAATATTTGTTGGAATAATAATATAACTATGTAGAAATATGTTTCTTTTAATTAAACTTTTAAATGAATACAGCAACAACACAAAAAAAAAAAATAAACAAAAAGTAAACAAAAGCAAAATAAATAAGATTCTCTTGTTAGTGTATATTTTAAAATAATGCTTCTTTTTAATTTAAAAACAAAAACAAAAAAATTAAATTCTCATATACAGATGGCGTATTTTTACATAAATATAAAACCAATAAAAATAATTAAAAAAAAACAGCAAATAGTCGTGGACGTTTTGAAGAGTGTGGTATAAATAATGAAAGTATACGTACATATACATATTTAAAATAAAAGATTGAAAACAATGTCGTAAAAACCTAACCTAACTTTTAGATTCAAGCAGTCGAGAAGAATAGTGCTGGCTATTTGCATTTGAATGGTTGAAGACACGGTAAGTAATTGAACGTAGACGTGGTGGCTTCCCTATACTTGGGGCGAACCAAAGTACCGCGGTGTTGTGGCACTTGGCTGGAATGTCTACATAAAAATTGTGTTTAAAGTAATGAAGAGAATCCCTAATTCCAGGCAGAGATTTTTGGAATTACAACCCTAAACCATTTGCAGGATTTCTGCACTTCTTTACGGATGGGTCAAAGACCCAGGATGGGGTTGGCAGTGGTGTTCAGTCTCCTTTCGCTTACCCGTTCACTGCAGAGTGTTTCAGGCGGAGATAATGACAATAAGTGAAGCTCTGTCCTGGCTCAAATGCAATGTAATATCTGCACGTGATATTTGCATTTTCATGGACAGCCAGGCAACCATCGGGGCTCTGGAATTGGTCTCACTAAGCTCTAAAGCAGTAATCAACTGTCGCTCATCGTCAGACAAACGCAAATCACAGACCAGCAGGCGCTTCTGTGATGAGGAGCCTACATCATCAGCTCTCACCTCATCAGCGCCGAATAACTGCCACCTGATCCGAGCAAAGGCGGGACAATGGCAGAGGAAGTGCTCTGCAGTGTCATCGTCTTCTCCACAGGCGTCACAGAGGGTTTCGTCACTTAGGCCAAGCACACTTAGGTGTTTGGCGAAGGTGTAGTGCCCCGTTAGTACGCCAATAAGTTGTCTGCAGTCTTTTCTGTTAAGAGATAACAAGAAAGCCGCGGATTTCTTACAGACGTTGGGGAGCATGCGCTTGGTCTGTCTACATCCTGGAGAGTCATGCCACCTGCGGTTGTGCTCTCGAAAAGTCCAACCATCGATGGAAGCCCTAACCAAGGACGCGGGCAGTCCCAGCGTAGGTTCAGGTCCTGAGAAAGCCTCATCTGATCCTCGCCTAGCAAGTTCATCAGCGATCTCATTTCCCGTGATCCCGTGGTGCCCGGGAACCCAGACAAGTCAGACAATATAGCTGATTAGTTCAATATTCGCCAGTGTTGGGGACCAGACCACAGAGTCATTCCAGGTAACTGCAAACCGGATGAGCTTGTCAAGTTCGCTACCACCCAGCCATTACTACCGAAAAACAGGTACATGCGGGGCATACGCATACGCAAAACTTGTAAATTGGTGCTATTAGGAGATGCAACTCATAAAACAAATAACAGATGGGCGACCTCAAGAATGAGCTGACCCAAGCTAGATCTCAAAATATCTGAAGAAATAATCTCTCTCGACATAGCCAACATAAGTAAAATCGTCGGTGTCATTACAGGACACTGCCTCATAGGAGATCACGCCAGAAGCCTAGAAACTCCGACTAAAGATTTTGCAGAAACTACCTAGACAAGGAGGAAGTGGAGAGCGTTCCACAACTCCTCTGCTCCTGCCCGGCCCTGGTGGCCTATTTTTTTGAGAGCTTATGCGAACTTAGAGAGCAATCTACGCTACATTCTAAGCTCCGAATGGTTTCCCGCAAATGAACAATTGCAATGACCTCAGTCAATCTGTCTGGCAGCACAATGGATCAACACTGGTCTAAGTGCACACTCCAGCCACTTCAAAAGAAGGAAAACTTACTTGTCAGACCTACGTCCCTTGGAGGAACTGAGGCTGAGCTATAGCTGTCTTCCATATATGGCGGTTCCGGGCACGCAGCTTCCAGTCGTCTAGATCAAGTTGTCTTGCGTCAGCGATGACTTGGTCTTAAAACCGGAAGTTCGGTCTCCCTCTCGAACCAGTAGGCTCGGATTCGAAAACCCTTTTGCCTAGTGCATTGTTGTCCATACGCTCGATGTGTCCGAGCCAATGTAGCGACGGATTTTTGCCTTCCGGAGTACGTCCACATCTTGGTGCAGCCTACAGAGTTCGAGGTTATACCTTCTCCATTTACCTGTCTCGCAAATAAGATCATATATCCGACGAAGAATTTTTCTTTCGAAGGAACCAAGAATCAGCTCTGCCGTTCGAGGATTCGACTCTATAAAGCAGGACTGACAGAATAAATGTTTTGTACAGCCTGATTTTGGTCCTTCGAGTTAGGAGTTTTAACCCTAGTTGTTGAGATAAACCGAAATGACAACGGTTGCCAAGAGCGATTCTGCGTCGGATCTCCGCAAGGATGTCGTCTGTGGAGCTTACATTTGCCGGGAAGTCGACAAACTCCTTCACTAGCTCAAAATTGTAGCTGTCGATCGTGATGTTTTGGCCCCTATTGTGGTTGTCGATCGTTGATCGATGATCCACAATTGTCGATAGTCGATTAGGTTTGGTATCGTGATTGTCGATTTTGATCGACTCTTCGATTTACCGAGCGAATTTTGTCGTGTAGAATTTCCTGATCGACTGTTGCGACGCGTCAGAAAACTACAAAAATAAATACTTTCCTGTGATCGAAATGTAATTTTATTCAGATTGTTTTGTTTTAAATACAATTCCAAGAGATTTGAATATATCCTGAAGATAATTACAAATAAAAAAATATATGAAAATCCTGTTAAAATGTTTTGCACATACATACATATGATTTGTTTGTATTCGTGTACTGCCGCAATTATACAATACCTTGAATGAGAGAGTGACAAAAAACAAGCCAAAGGAAAGAGTGAGATGATTGTATTGCATTCTCTGGCTCATGTAAACAAAGTTCAAGGGATTTGAGGTAAACGTGACAATATGCATGAGGTTATTCAGAATAACACTATCCTTTGTCGATTGAGTTACACAATACCAAAAATGAAATCAATCGACGAACTCAGAAATTGTCTTATCTTACCTTTACGATAAGAACGAGCCATTTAACACATCAATCGATACCTCAGCCTGGGTGTAAACATGTCAATATCAAGGAGACCACGAACTTTCTGAAAATGTCCGTTACTCACTTCTCAGTCACACTTACCTAAACTATTGACCAGGGTCTTCAATTACCAATACAGATTGATTGAATAGACAAAAAAAAAAACTAAAAATAAAAAAAATATCACACTGGTTCCATCCAGGATCGAACTGGAGACCTTCTGCGTGTAAAGCAGACGTGATAACCGCTACACTATGGAACCGTTAACAAACTGGGTACAAAGTCAATTTAAATACAAATATACGGCATTGTAAGATGCCGTAGAACTATAATCGCAAAGTACTCTCGCATATTTCTAAAGGGCCAGCCATAATGGCCGTACAGAAACTTAAATGAACTGAAATAATCAAGCAAATACACACAAAATGATACAACAATGTTTCGCTCAGTTTCGGTAAATTCGGTCACTTCTGCCTACTTACGCGGTAGCAAAATAAATCGCACCCTACGTATGCAAGTTGACAGTTGAAGTTTCTACAAGGTGGCGCAAAATTAATCATCCTATTGCAAGATGTTATAATTTTTGCAAATGGCGTCGTACGTCAATCATACTTGACAATTGTAAACTAGACAGCTGCAGTATACAAACAGACAAACGATGGCCAATGGCCAATCATCATGAACGACGAGGCGCATTTTCACTCAAGCGTTTAGGTCAATAAACAAAATCTTCGTTTCTGGGGCACTGAAAATCCGCGTGTGATGCACGAAGAACCATTAAAGTCACTCAAACCCACTATGTGTTGCCACATTCACGCGGGAGGAGTGATTGGGCCGTATTTTTTTGAGGAAGCCATCAATAATACGGTCACTGTTACTGGCGAACGCTACTGGGCCGTGATAAACGACTTTTAACGGCCGGAATTGGATGAGCGGTGTTTGGTGAATACGTGATTTCAAAAAGATAGTGCAACCGCACACACAGCAAGAGCCACAATGGATATGAGAAGAAAGCGTTTTCTGGTCGCGTAATCTCCCGTTTTGGCGATTTGACATGGCCAGCAAGATCGCTCGATTTAACCATCCCAGACTTCTGTCTTTGGGGCTACTTGAAGTTGAGGGTTTATGCCAACAACTTGTTGGCCCAAAGCTTATCTGATTAACGATTAAAATTAATGATTAAAAATCATAATCAAAAAATTTGATTAAGATTAATTAGTCATAATCAAACAAAAATGATTCAAATTTTTAATCATAATCATTCATCGTTAATTTGATTATTTGATTAACTATGAAATGTGATGAAATTATATGTATGACAAAAAACTAAATCAAAAGTTAACTTTCCTTATGCCCATTTCACAGCTGGCTGAGGTATTTTCCGTTAGCTTAGCTTCACTCTCTCGCTCTCTATAGCACTACACAACTATAGAGGGCGAAAAAAAAAGAAAAGCTAGCGGTGCACTGCACGTGTGTGGGAGTTAGTCACGTTTTTTAGCACATCCAGCTGGCATTCTCTCGCCTCGCGCTCGGTTAAAAAAAAAACTTAAAAAGCTTAAAACTCTGGGTAATTAACTTAAAATTCAATTCAATCAATTATCATCATGAATTCTGATGATGTTGTATCGTCAAACAATTCCGGGAATTCAACGGGGGTATTGCAATCGGAATCGGATCTTTCTTCTTCTGCTTTTTTGACGGTACTTATTACAAGCTGCAACTAGAGAAATGCACCGACAGGAATACAGTAGCAATTTGTATGAAGTGTTCGGACCAGCAAAGTAAAGAAGTTAAGGGCTATGGCAAAACGACATCTAACTTTTTGGGACATTTAAACCGGAAACATGGCCCTGACACATTACAGGAATGTAGAAAATATATGAAAGACAATAAACAAAAGAAGAACAACAATAATACAGTTCAAACGTCAAAACAAACTCCACAAACACCTGTAACTCAAGAAAATTTTGATCGTAACTTAGTAAACTATTTTGTTAACTCAATGATTGCTATTCGAGCCGTGGAAGACCCGTACTTCATAAAGACGATGGAGGATTTAAATGTGACAAATAGTGGAATCAAGATACCCGGCCGACGTGCTCTCAGAAAAAAAAAATAGCTAATCAATCATCCGATCAAATTTGCGAGATAAAAGAAAAACTAGGTGCAGTGAAATATTTATGCACCACCGCTGATATATGGTCAGGGAAAAAAAGAAGCTTTTTAGGAGTTACAGTACACTGGATTGATAATGACTATAAGAAGCGTTCCGTAGCTTTAGCTTGTCGCCGTTTTAAAGGGGCGCACACCTTTGACCGCATAAAAGATTTACTTCTGGAAATATTTTCAGATTTTGACATTGACCCCATGAAAATAGTAAGCACTGTTACTGACAATGGATCAAATTTTGTTAAAGCGTTCAAGATATTCGGAGTAAATACAATATCCTTAATCCAATATGACGAAAGTAGTGAATCCTCAACTCTTAGTGGTAGCGAGAACGAGTTAAGTGGAGAAGAACTTGAAGAGAGTGAAGGGGAGTTCGGCACAATTCATAATGTAATAAACGACCATTCAGAAAACATTTCGTTACCATTTCACTTCAGGTGTAATGCGCACACTTTGAATCTGATTGCCAGTAAGGACGTCCAAGCCTGACAAATCAACATGTCTGGGAAAAATGCATTCCACAGTAATGGAAAAATGTAACGATTTGTGGAGTGCTGCTGCTCGCCCAAAATCAGCTGAGGTGATACATAACATTATCGGACATACGTTAACACGACCTGGCATAACTAGATGGAATAGTTACTATGACGCCTTGAAAAATATATTGAAAATCAAAACAAGTTATTCTCAACTAGCCAGAGAACTTGGTATAAAAAGTCCATTACGAGAATCTGAGTTTCAATATATTGAGGAATACTGCCAATGCGCTGCTCCAGTTGCAACTGCTTTGGACATATTGCAGGGCGATGACTCATTTCATGGAATACTATTACCTTGCCTGCATGCGCTAAAGAAAAAATTACAGAAGATCACGACGATTCCAAGTCTAAAGTTTTGTGAACCACTTGCTGCAAAAGATCTACAAAGTGTACAGAAAAGGTTTGAAGAGTTTTACACTCTTTCGCGTGAAACTAGTAAACACGCAGTCGTTGCAGCTCTGTGTTATCCAAGATTCAAGAAAAAGTGGTTAGTATGTCTAACTACAGCTGATCAAAAGAAGTGTATGAACTATTTTAAATCAGCCGTTATGAAGGAAATATTAGAAACCCCAGAGCCTTTAACAGTCAACAATGCAGTCAATAATACGCGTCACAAAGAAGACGAGTTTTTTGATTTCAATTCTGACTCTAGCAGTGAAGCCGAGCCAGTTGATGCTAAAAAGAGAGCGGATATGATAATTTCAAGTTTTTTTTGCCGAAGACAGCCAATTACTAGAGCTTCTGCGAAGTTATCCTGTTATAGGCAAAGTGTTTATTAAATACAACACACCAATGCCCTCCTCTGGCTCAGTAGAAAGAATGTTTTCTTATGCAACTATGCTTAATAAACCTACATAGGTCACACAAATTATCTGATGACTTATTTGAAAAAAGAGTAGTCATGAAATGTAACTTGAACATCAAGAAAACAGAATTGTGAAGATCAGAGATTATTTTTTCTAAATAAGAATTGAATTGAACTAAATTAAGTTTTTTTTAGTTTTTAAATAAATAAATAAATAATAATTAATATGTTTCAAGAAATGTGTGTCATTATTTTCTAAATTATAAACGATAATAATCTTGATTAAAATTACTTTTTTAATGATGATTATCTTAATCATGATTATTTTAATCATGATTAATTTAATCTGATTAAATTTAATCAAATTAATTAATTGATTAAGAAATTAATTAATTAATGCTTGTTACAAGCCTCAGACAATCGCAGCCCTTAAGGAGAATATTCGACAAGAATGCGAACAGTTATCACCGGAAATCTTGTGGAAAGTCATGGAAAATGCGATAAAACGGGCAAAAATATGTATCACTAATGGCAGCCAATTGGCGGATGTCATCTTTTCCACTTAGCAAAAAAAATTGTAAAGGTCCAAATACAGATTTCCATCACTCAAAATCGCATTTTTTTGTTTAGTAAACACGTTATTCAAAAACAAAATTGGCAATCATCGACACTTTGAAATTGGACTGTGTTACTTTGGACGATGGTTACTTTTCGTTTGGTAAGCTTGATTTTTTGTGCGGCATTAATGGTTGTCCCTTAAACTTTAAATGAAAATACCGAGAAATGTACCAGAGAATTAATTAATTAATCACTTTATAGTTACACAAGAGTAAAGACCAAAAGGATTCGTTGGTCTAACTAGAATCATTTCTCTTCTAAATAAAACTCTAGATAAAAATCTTCCACATCGGCGACTCACTTAACATGACATGACATGACAGAATTACGCAAGTCGCATGGATCAGGTTACTATAGTCCGACTGAACATTCGGTTTCGGCTTCTGCCACCTTCGGCTATAAATATCACCTTCGGCAAAACATTCGGCTCCGGCCAAATTTTGCCGAAGTCGAATGTTGAGATTTTTGTTTTCTATAAAAAAAAAAATAGAAGTTGCAAGGAACAGTGTTTTGTTACTATCGGATATTTTGTATTTTGAAGGTGCGCTTGTTTACAGCTTTAAAATCAAAAGATTTTGCATGTGCCAGTTGGTAAACTATTAAGTGGTCTGTATAAAAGCATGCAATTTATTTGTAATGGTTTCAGGTAGAAAGAACATCAAAAATTGCAGCTAAAAATCCAATTTGGGGTTATTTCGTAAAAATGATGCGAATGCAACTAACAAAATATGTTCCAAATAGAGTCCGACCGAACATTTTGCCTCGGCCAAGAGCACTTCGTAGCGGAAACCAGCTACTATTACAGACCTTTTCTAAGTACACGTGTATAGAAATCAGACCAAAAAAAAATCAGAATAATAATGATAACATAATAATTCTTGTGAAAAATTATATGATTGCATGTACATGGTGGGCCAAATACAAGTTTCTTTTTAAAAATTCAATTTTTTTTTGGTAGGAACAAACATTATGAAATACAAAGTCGTTCAAGTGGCTGCCTCGGCTGGCTTCGCAGTAGCGTATTCTGTCACCCCAATTTTCCAAGACCTTGTTGATGGTTTCGGGCTGTAGCTATTGGTCACGGATTGCTTGGATGATATTGGCTTTTAGTGCTTGAATCGTTTCCAGATTGTTGGCATAACATCGGTCCTTCACGGTTCCACGCAAAAAAAAAGTCGAAAGGGGTTAAATTGCAGCTCCGAGGCTGTCAATTGACATAGCCAAGACGGCTGATAACACGATTTGGGAATTTGGTGCGCGAAGATCGATTGTGGCATTGGATGTGTGGTATGGCTTCGGTTCCTGCATGAACCAGAGGTCGTCCAAATCCATGTCTTCAATTTCAGTAAAAAAAAGTCGGTTAACTTGGTTCTGTAACGCTCACAGTTGACCGAAACGTTTTTCCCAGACTCATTTTCGAAGAAAAATGGTCCAATGATCCCACCACTCCACAATCCGCACCAAATTGTCACTCTCTGTATACACATTGGTTTTTCGACAATAACGTGTGCGTTTTTCGAGCACCAGCTGTGGCAATTTTGTTTGTTAACGTAGCCGCCGAGATGAAAATGCGCCTCGTCATAAAAGATGATTTTTCGCTCAAAATCGTTGTCCAATCCAAGCTGGTCTAAGGTCCAAACCACGAATACGAACGATAACGAAGCGGATGGTCGCTCGCCTTCAATTGCTGAGTCAATTGGACCTTGTGAGCGAATAATCCGAGATCTTTTTGCAGAATTCTCCTCATTCTAGGTAGTGAAATATTGTGCACTCACGGCCACAGCTGCCACTTTCTCATCTGTGCGCACCGTATGACGACGGGGACCATGAGTGTTGTCCACTAGCATACCAGTGTGATGAACTTTTTGCACAAACTCACGTACAGCAGTCGCGGTGGATGCTTAATTTCGGCCAAAAACTTCTTTTAAAAAAACGCACTGTTTGGCTACACAGCACTCACTTTGAAAAATTAGTTTCAATATTTGCCAACGTTGTTCAAGCGTTCGTTCCGTGGAGATAAAATACTGATTTTCTGCCAAGATTTCGAGTGGGAAACAGCTGTCGTTGTCAAAATAACCTATGAATTTAAAGAAAAACTTCCTTGTCTTGCTTCATTCAAAGGGAGGTAAAACGTTACTTATTGTTTAAATGTGGAGTCAATGAACAAGGAACTTGGTGTTCACATTAAATTTGACACTATATATATATACAATCTTTTCTAAAGTGAAATCTGTATAAATATCGCCTAAATTTCAACATCCTCGATAGTATAGTGGTCAGTATCCCCGCCTGTCACGCGGGAGACCGGGGTTCAATTCCCCGTCGGGGAGAGACATGTAGAATGTATTTTTTTTAAATTTTCATTAAAGCGACATCCACAAATATCTTGAATACCTTTTTCCTTCGGGATTTGATGGTGGTAGTTTTATAAAATAAGGTATAGCCGAGGACCTTCACTCTTCTGGCTAAGTCGATGTCGCTGAACAACTCGTACAGTTCGTTGTTATGCAGAAGGAACTGAAAATCACTCGAAAAATTTTCGGGTGAGTTCGTAATCGCAGTATTAGCGCAGTACTGTAACGTCAAGCGTTCTTAATTGAAAGCATTTGGCAATGATGCCTTGCAGCGCGTTCTAAACTGCAATATGAAAGCAATCACTACGCAAACAAAAGCAACCAGCGCATCAACAAGAATAACGTTATTTTTTCGGAGAACAACAGTGTTTTAGAGAGCTCTATTTAAAAATAATTTTATTCTTAATTAATAAGGTGAAATATACTACGTGTGGTACACATCCGTGAGGACTATCGTCGTCTTAAGCGTGAACGTAAAGTTTAGCCGATACGATGGATTGTTTTTGTGGTAAATTGGAAAGACAATTCAGCCGCAATGATCGTCTTGTAGTTCCGTATAGCGGGTTTTGTAAAAGAGTATACCCTCGTGCCTGCTGTGAGGGAAAATTGACGGAATATGATGTGGGCGGCTTCAAGCAATTCGGAATTTAGGGTACTATTGTTCGGATTGCTATGGAGCACCTGGTAAAATTTTAAAACAATATGAAATATTACTCGAGACTCAAAAAACAAAATATGAAAACATTATACAGCTGCTAAACAGTAACACAAAGCTTTTAACAGACCAAATAAGTGAAATGTCAAATTCAGAGTGCGTTATGTAAACAAGACAATTAAAGAAAGAAAGATAGTGATAGCGTAAATGAAAGATAACAGCGGTTGACTGAAACAGTAGCGGAAATAAAAGAAGGATTTATAGTAAAGGAAACAAATATAAACGAAAAAGAAAATGTTAGCTATATATCCAAATCGATAGATGAAATAAAATATGAACTAAAGAAATATAACAAAAAGAGTGTAAATATAGGTGATGCAAAAAAAAAGAGAATGTTAGTGAAATATTGTAATATGCTGCACAAGTGAAAAAAGGACCGCAAGTGATATTAAAACCAAAATGTTATTGGCATTATAATTACCAACCGAATTATTTAGAAAAATTGTCGTCAATTTGTATGATATTTAAAACAAAAGAAACAATTCGCACACAAAACAATAAGCTATTCCGAAACTTCAAAAAAATTAAAGCATCGTGATGCATCGCAACATCAAAAAATCTTTGCGTATTTTGTTGACGTTTACGAACTTTACCTTTCTCTCAAAGCAGCCAAGAGCAACCTCATCCGTTTTTGAAAAAGTTTCTTTCTTAGCCCGAAGAAGCAGCAATAGGCAAGAGTTATCCTTCGTTTAAGGGGACACTAATCCCCAATTGGGCATCATAATGGGTCCTCAAGAGCATAATGGTGGGCGCCGTGGCGTAGTGGGTAGGTGCATCGACTCCTACACTCGAGGTCGTTGGTTCGAATCTTGAAAAAAACATCAAACATTTTTTCACGGCTCCACCTCTTTCGAGTCACTGACAATGCTCAAAGAGTATAACTGTCTAGAAAAAGCTTCTCAATCTCGCCGTTCGGAGTCAGCATTAAACTGTAGGTCGCCTCCACTCGTGACAGAACAATAGCACGCACAACACGAGTGGTTGCTGAGAAGCTAGGTCCAGGTCCACCTCGGACTGTAGCGCCGCCATTATTATTATTATTATTTTTATAATGGGTCCTAAGTGAGGCATGGCTTACACCCGTCTACCCACTTACCCAACTACCTACCTATCCTTCGTTTGATTTCAGCGCTGGTGTTGATTTCTAAATTGATAGCGGTTCCTAGGTAGACAAGGTCTTTGTCTACTGGTGTTATGTGTCCTTTCTGGTTGACAGCATATATTAGGTCTTGCCCTCATTTACCGTTAATTCCATATTCGTGGCCTCCGTCGCAATACTCACAAAAGTGCCATTGACATCACGCTGTGTTCTTCCAATTATGTCAAAATCGTCGGCATATGCAAGTTGTTGGACGGACTTCTGAAAGATTGTGCCTCTGGTGTTGGCATGTTGAAGAAGTCGTGTGACAGCGCGTCGCCTTTCCGGAATCCTTTTTTGAGATCAATGGTATCGGTTAGGTCTTTACCGACCTTGATGGAGCAGCGTGCATTCTCCATGGTCATCAAAAGAGTTTGGTAGGGATGCCAAAACAAGACATTGCTCTGTATAGCTCGTCTCTATAGATGCTGTCATACGCGGCCTTAGGATCGATGAATAGGTGGTGGGTATCGATTTGTTGCTCCTGGGTTTTTTCCAAGATTTGCCGCAATATGAATATTTGGTCGATGGTGGATTTTCCTAGCCCAAAGCCACACTGGTGTGGACCGACTAGGTTGTTGACGAATGGCTTTAGGCGTTCACACAACATTACAGAAAAGATCTTATAGGCAATGTTCAGAAGACTGATGCCTCTATAGTTGGCGCACTTCAGAGGGTCTCCTTTTGTTGATCGGGCTAACAATGCTGGGATTCCATTCATCGGGCAGGCTTTATTCCGGCCATACTTTACAGATGAGTTGGTGAATGTTCCTTTCCAAGTCATCACCTGCCGCTTTGAAAAGCTCAGCTGCTAGGCCGTCAGCTCCAGCAGCTTAATTGGACTTTATATTAGATATAGCAATCTTCACTTCATCTAGGTCGGGGGGACGGAATTGTTGATCTACATCGTCCCTTTCATTCAAGTTGAATGGTTCAATCTACCTGACAGCGGGATTAGGTTCTTCATCGCCGTTATACAGTCTGCAGAAGTGGTTCTTCCATATCCTCAGCATCGACTGTGATTCTACTACGATGTTCCCTTGATCGTCCTTGCAGGCTTCGGTTCGTGCTTTATAACCCTGACTGGTTGGTTACCGATAGCGCGCTTCTCATGTTCCTTCTTTTTCCTCCTGAGAAGCTGATATTCTCTCTCCTTTTCTGCTCGTAGAGCTCGCGAGCAGCTCTTGTCCTTCTTTGCAGTCTCGCTTTGTAGGCCTCTTGCTTAGCTGCATTCGCCTGCCGACACTCGTCGTCAAATCAGGGGTTTCGTTATGGTGTCCGAGTGAAACCCAGCAGATCAAAGGCGGCATCTTTGATATCTTTTTGGCAATGTTGCCACTGGTCTTCAATACTTGGTGTTGGCGGCAAAGGACTTCTTCTGAGATTAAAGGAGACTCGATAGGAAAATGATTTGACGATCTCTTGCGATCGAACGTCGAACTTCCTCACAGTATTTTCTTGTCTTAGCGGCGTTCGGGATATCCGCAACCTTACCTTGGTTACAACAAGGTAATGGTCCGCAATATTTTCATCATATATCAATCAATATATAAAAAATTCTTTGGAAATATTATTTGAATATTACAACAAATGGAAAATTAAAATCAACCAGGAAAAACTACAACCTTTTTTCTTGTCTTCCACTGGATCCCGTGTGATATTACCTTACTATCTCACGTACTCTCCCCCTTGGGACCACAATCAAGTTTCGCGATTTACCGCCATCTTCGCTTTCCCATATACAATGCAGGCAACTATATCGCAACTGTAGACTTCGCCACTGAACCCAATACGCTTTCGCGATAAAACTTTCATTAGCCATTTCATTCCATTTCGGTTTAGTTCCAAATTCCTTCGCATTGATGAGCTTTCTCAGATCCGGATTGCTCCTTTCTTCCCTTCGGATCTGCTTTAGTGACCACTGCTCCTCCGTCACGACAGTTAGCCTTCGCACATCGACAAAGGTTTCCTTTCTTTGTGTCCTTTGTGTCTTCTTTGAACTCTTCCTTAGTAGGATATTGGCTTGTCTCGATTAGTCTGCCTCTCTTCTTTCCGACGTTCATCTTGTTTCGTTTGCCTTTGTTCATAGAGGTGCCTTGGACTTGAACTGGTACAAACTTTCCCAACAGTCTCGTGCCTTGTGTCCAATCCTCTGGCAAATTAAACACCGGATTTTCCTTATCGCAGGACTCGCCCTTTACCTCCACTCTTGGAACTTGGATATAAGGCACATATGCTAAACTCGCACCTTCATAACAGAGAGAAGCGTCAACTGTCTGTCCGAATGTCTCGTTTAGAGATACCAACGTTGCTCGTTTTGTCTCCAGATCCCTAATTCCATCTACGAACGCATCAATCTTCCTGTTTTCGATTAGGTCCAATGTTGAGCCGGAGTACGCCATATGTGCGAATCGCTCAACTTTGGCTGCGAATTCTTGAAGCGACTTAAAGTTACGTATTTTTCGGCTGTTCAACTCCTTCTTGAAGATTTGCTTGTTGTATTCGCTTCCATACTTGTGCTATAGAGAACTCATGATTGCTTCGTAGTCCGTCTGGAGATCATCCAGAATCGTCTAGAGTACTTCTGCAGCACCACCCTTCAGCGATACAACAAGTGACGGCGCTTTGTATTCTTTCGCTTAGGTGTGCCCTGGCGACATATTTTTCGGACTGCAGCCTGACAATGTTGAAGGTTATAGTTTCGTCGTACTTTGGTGACTTGAATTTCGTTGACACGCTGCTGAACACTGGTTCCCTCACCTTCAGAGCGCAAATGTCCTTTCCCATCCGCTAAACCTTGACCAATATTTCTAAACCATCCACCGTCGTCTCTAGGCTCAGAACTTTTTTTTGTCGAGATGATGAACTTTCTCGTCAAACACTTTACTACACTATTTGCCTCCAGAAGTTTCTGTTCCAAGCGGTTCTGTTGTTCTTCTAGAGCTTTCTTGATTTCGATCTTTTGGTCCTCCAACGATTGATGCAGACTATTCAACGATTGCTGCACAGTTCCCAGCGACTGATGCATTTAATTCAATTGCAGTTTTTGTTTTTCTTGCGATTGATGTATTTGCTGCTTTTGTTCCTAGAACAAATTTTGCATCATCGCGATTATCTGTGCAAGATCAACTGGGGTTACACTTCCAGAAGATTCTTCTTTCTATGTTTACGCAACTTCAGCGATGAATTCATGCGTCTCCACATCGACTCCGTCCTTTTCCAGAGCTTCGCACAGCTGTTGGTGTAACTCCGCCTTTTCGCCAACCGTCGAAAGGCTTCTCTGCACCAGTTCCTTCTTAAGCTGTTCCATTTTTAGTTGCACAAGTTTTACCATTTCGTCACAATCCCACTTCTGACACCAAATGATACGTTATTGACAAATAAACGTAATCTTACTCGTAATAACCGTTTTTATTAAGAGTTCGTCACTGGATTGTAACGAAATAAAACAATTTACTTCAACTGTTTATATAAGCACCGATTTATTCTTAATAACACTATCCTGATATCACATTACAGTTTCCTTTTTACAATAATCTCAACTTTATTACTGACATAATTACTGAACTTGTCTACACACGTTACACGCGGTTGTCATTCTATTCACTCTTAAATCAAGCAGTAACTACTCCTGCTATTCGGGGATTGTTGAGCAGTCGGGCCGGATGTATACACGTATTTTGAGTTGATTTGCAACTAAAATCTTTATTAACATTACACTATTTAGTTAATAAATTTAAATCGAAATTCTTACATTTGTGCGAAAACACCACCCGTTTACTCCAAGGGTTAAAGGCAAAAGAGACATTTCATTTAAAATTGACAGTTCATTGAATTTCAAGAATATTAGAATAAAGAAGAGATTACAATAAATGATGGCAAAACGTCAAAAGCAAGTCTGTTGTAATTTAAGGTGCTCATGACATCGCAACAGGGATATTTATGCTTCTCCAATTGGATTCCATTATCTTCAAGAAGCCTTGAGAATGATCCCAGCCTGACAGCTACTCAATTCCGTCAATGAAATTTCCCCATATCCAGGGTTGTTATGAGGTAGTGATTACACTATCCTATCACAGTTGGCGAATTCCTTTTGGATCTACTCGTGTTTATTTCAGTTTGCAGCCAATTTCAATACAGTTAGTGTATTTTCGCCAGGTTTTATCTGGCAAACGCTGCTGTTCATAATGAAATTTTACATCGATTACATCGATTGAACTTAATCTAACTTAACTTGTAGATGCGGTGGACGACTCGACTAACCGAACGTAACGTAACTTAACAAACCGCTAGGAGAAATCTTCTTTCCACAATCGAATATTCTTAGCTTCTAAGACTCCATTGTAGGGCATCAACGTTATGAGACAATTCTCAATGTCCTATATACCTATCGTGTGGTACCGTCTTCTTGTTGAAACCACATTTCATTAATATCTGCTATTGTCGAAGAAATAATGTTGCAACATATCTCTGTACTGATCTCCATTGATTGTAACGTGACGGTTTCATAAACAGAAAAAAAACGGCTTAATGACATAACTGGCATAAAACTACGCCATAAAAGATGTCAAGTTTCATTCCAAAAATTCTTACTTTGATTCTTTCTATTTTTTAACCGCTAATTTTCTTTTTATCCTTAAATATGTTAACTAATGTCTATGTTCCTAAAAATACGTGTTTGTAAGAAAGGATCAACTTTTTTATGCTTAGGATCTCTTCGTGTATTTATGTTGGTTAAGTGTAATTTTTGATCAGCTTTAAAAATCCTTCCCACCCTAACATCTTATTCATCTTCGGATGAAGAATCAGCGTCTGGTTCGGTCTCCGCAGAGTTTTTAAGGTAGTGCCCGAAAACGAACTTCGTTGTTAAGTTTGTGTGCACCATAGGTATTTGAATATCTCTGAAAATGAAACATGTTGGTTAGTTCGTATTAAAAATTTGAAATACTCACGCATATTTTGACTTAACATCTGCTACAACTTTGTTTGCGATGCTAAGAATATCAGTGTTTAAGCCAGAGTTTTCCAAATTATTGCAGAACATATCAATAAAAATTGAACCGTTTTTTGGGTCAATATAGGATACATAACCTAAAAATGAAAATTAAATCTTTAGATGAAACCTTTGCGATGAAACATCAGACAAATCACCTTCTACGCAACTGTTTAGCTGGAGAATTTCTGATGGAATCTCTGTTGGTCTTGGGCAAGGTCCTTCAATCTCAAAAAACAAAGGACTTACCGGACCTTTGCACGCTTGAGTTATGACTAGTTTCAGTTTGGATCTAAGGGTTGGATTTCGTAGCATTTGATACATGACGTCATAGTCCAGGGAATAAATACCATCTCTGGCTGCCACTTTGTTGCCCTCATGACCATGTGACATTACAACAATCACCAGGCAGGATACTTTTTGAAAATTATACGATGAAACTGTAATAAAAAATTAAAGTTGTTAGAATATTATACATCTCAAATGACTTCTTCAGAAGAAAATGAACAGCAGTCAAGCTCATAATTGATGACTGGATGGCGCCCCATGTTAGGGGGGTCCCATGTTCGAATCGCAGTGAAATCGAATCTGGTCCAGTCACCAGTCAGTGAACAGTGCGACAATGTTGCAAGTAAATTTAGCAATGTGTCCCCAAACACGAAACGTTATATTATGTCAATGATTAATTTTTTTTAAATCTTTGACATCACTTGCGATTTTCAGTTCTTAATCTAATCGCGGAGTACGCATCATTGGTCGAGTGCAAATTTCTGTTAAGAATTAACCCCCAATGTATCTATATGAATAAAAAAAATTAACAGATAAGAGTAATATTACTTTTCTCCATAACAGCTTTTACGTCACTCACTGTTCCATCGGAAACCAGTTTAACCTTCATGCGAAATTTACGAAACATCACTTGCAGTCTTTGAACATCAACCTCACTTCCGGTTCTCTTTCTAAGCTTTAAATCATTGAAATTCAAATGATTTATTATGTAGGCCCTTCCAGGCTTTAGACCGTTTGGATTCACATTTATATCTTGATGTTCTTCACCACATACTGCCCGCGGTTGTGTTATCGATAAGCTTGTACTTGGCAAAATTGTTGCAGTCACATCTTCAGGCAACGTTCCCGAGTCCGATTGTCTTTCGGCAATGCGTTTTAATAGCCGCTTGCTTTCATTCTCAACCGATTTTCCAGTCTTTTTGAATTCCTTTTCGAAGCGTTTCCAACCCATTTTATTGCTCAAAAAATAAGCTTTGTTTCAAGCAATTGATTCCGTATCTGTCAGAGATACAAATTGAACTGCAAATGCTGGTTTTGTTGATTGTTGATTTCTGCGGTAAATGCTTCTTATCAACTCAAAGGGAAGATAAGACTTATCTGGTCGTGCAACCGGAAGTTTAACACTTAGTCAAAAAAGTTCACGTCCCAAAAATTTGTTTATTTATTTATTTACTTACATACATGATGAAAAAAAAAATACGTATTTCACGACCGAATCGACGTGTTGCACTGTATCGAGAGGAAATCTCTTGGACCATTCTCTAAATTCATGATGAAATAATTCAGGGTATATTGTGGGTGGTACTATGAAAAGAAAAGCATAAACGTGAACTCCACGAACGACATCACAGTGCAGATCCGACGTAGAATCGCCCTGGGCAACCGATGCTAATTCGGTTTGTCAAAAATATATGGGGCCAAAATCTAGACACTAAGCAAAACTGCAGAGCCTTCGAAAGAAAAATTCTACGTCGGATATACTCGTATGTACGGTCCCGTCTGCGAGGAAGGCGAATGGAAGAGAAGACACAACCGCCAACTCTATGGGCTGTCCGGAAGCCAAAAATCCATCGACTGCACTGACTCAGCCACATCGAGCGCATGGACAACAACGCAATGGACAACAACAATAAGAGGGTCTACGAATCCGAGCATCTTGGTTCAAGAGAGGAGAAGACCGAACTTCCGGTATAAAGACCAAGTAATCGCAGACGCAAGACAGCTTGGTCTTGATAACAGTCTCGTAGGCAAGTTTGTGCAAAAAGTTCATCACACTGGTATGCTAGTGGACAACACTCATGGTCCCCGTCGTCGTACGGTGCGCACAGATGAGAATGTGACTGATGTTACTGAGAGTATGAGACTCAATTCACGTACATCAACTCGCCATCGATCTCAACAGCTCAACATTCACGCACTAGCCTGAGGGAAATTCTGCACAAAGATCTCGGATTATTCGCTTACAAGGTCCAATTGACTCAGCAATTGAAGGCGAGCGACCATTCGCTTTGTTATCGCTTCGCAGTTTGATCCTTAGAGCGGTTTGAATTGGACAACGATTTTTTATGAGGAGGCGCACTTTCATCTCGGCGGTTACGTTAACAAACAAAATTGCCGCATCTGGGGCTCGGAAAACTCGCACGTTATTGCCGAGAAGCCAATGTATGTATATACAAAGAGTGACAGTTTGTTGGGGATTGTGGAGTGGTGGCGTCATTGGACCATTTTTCTTTGAAAATGAGGCTGGGAACAACGTTTCGGTCAACTGTGGGCATTACAGTACCAAGTTAACCAATTTTTTTTACTGAAATTGAAGACACGGATTTGGACGATCTCTGGTTCATGTAGGATAGCGCGCCATGCCATACAGCCCATGCCACAATCGATCTTTTGCGCATCAAATTCCCAAATCCTGTTATCAGCCGTCTTGGCGATGTCAATTGGTCGCCTCGGAGGTGCGATTTGACCCCTATGGACTTTTTTTGTGGGGAAGTGTGAAGGACTGATGTTATGCCAACAATCTGGAAATGATTCAAGCACTAAAGGCCAATGTCATCCAAACATTCCGTGAGCTACAGTTACAGCCCGAAACCATCAACAAGGTCTTGGATATCGGGGTGACAGAATGTGCTACTGCAAAGCATGCCGAGGCAGCCACTTGAACGACGTTGTTTTTCATAATTAATGGGAACGTTTGTTCTTACTAATAAAGTCATAATACTTTAACTTTAAAATAATTTTATTGATTTTATTGCATCTTTAAAAAGAAACTTGTATTTGGCCCACCCTGAATAATGTAAATTTACATGCCTACCTAAGTTTTTAGCTGAGCTTCCTAATTAAAAATTTCACAGATTTCGATAAAAAACAGCTAGCACCATCTATGGAAGGAGTTTTGTATTTCCATGTGAAGAGTACGATTTCGTTTTGTGGGATTACATTTTTATCAGTCTTTCTAATACATTTGAAGGGTATAAAACGATCAATTTGCATCAGATCTACCAGAAGGTAGATTTATCAATACCGTAAGATACTTATCTGAAGGAGCAAAACCAAGCCATTCGCTTATTCGATCTCCTTGGGTCCTTCCACTACCAGTATTACGGTATTAATGGTTCACTTATCACTAAGTGTCAGAGGAAAGAATACAGAACTCCAACTCCACCCGCTCCAGGTTGCTAAGTCCGCTTAAGTTTGCCGTACAACATGCACAACGTTGTTGATTCTTAGCAAAAAAAATGCAGTTCCAGAGCAAGAGAAACTGGCAGTTGGAATTGTCGTTTTCATCTTAGTAATCGATTTAATTTGCGGATTTATTGACCCTAGCTTTGAGATCCAAATGCAGGTATTTACTTAAAAAAAGGATTCCATTTCAAAAGTTCCTTAGCTAGACGTGTCAAAATTTGTTTAATCCTTCCAAAGGGAGAAGCTATAACCACTGTGCCGCCACGTAAACGAAAAAAAATATTTTAAATAAAAAATTCAAATTCAAATCCCCACGCGCGAACACTTCAAGAGAATGCGGTTCCTAAGCAGAAGATAAGTTCGTGGCACCAGGTTGTGGTGTAAGCGGCACTCACTGCAACAGCACCAGCATTTCAGTCGGCACCACCACAGAGTTTGGTACAGCTTACAGCTTAAAATGAACTTTTCCACTCCATCTCACTTACTTTGTATTAATTATAAATAATGTTCCTTGAAACTCTCGAACCAAACTATCTTGAGGATTGTGGATACCCCCGCTCACGCTGTGGTGCTCTGAAGCTGACAGTATTGAGACTGAGGGAAACTTTGCGCGAACATTTGTTTGTCGGTGATTTTATCCCCACCGCGCCCCACCAGCGAAAGAGAACTTTGTGTTTTTTTGTTCCTTCTTGTTCCGCTTGCATTCTGGCGCATAGTGCGGAGCAAATAATCTTGATTTGCATTTCGCCAACTGAAACCTTCGCGGAGGTGACTGGGAATGCCACACGAGGAACGTTAAAATGAAATTTCTTTGGTTCGTACTTTTTCGACGTCTGGCACTTTCTCGTGTCCTGTTGTTGGTGATATCTTATAATTTGCATTCGCAGTGGCATTGTTTTACCGTTTGTCAGTATTAGAATGAAATCCGACAGTCAATTTGGTGTGAGGTTTGCAGTACAGTGGAGGATGTGGGTTTGAATGAAAGTGATTGTGTGGAAACAGCGCTGTTCTCTTTTAGAAGGGAAATCAATTGTCTCTTTGATGGTTACTTGGAAGTGAGTCAGTATACGGACTGATTTAACATTTCGGTAATAGAGTTGATTGAAGGGGCTTGAATACAACACTGGACCTTAAACTCTACTGGAGTACATCTGTTGGTTATAAGGCAGCTTGGCAAAGCTATGGTCTTAGCCATCTATTCTATATGCTAGCTTGGTGAAAAATATATTAATAAAAGCAAACTAAAAAAGCCCGATCCACAAGAAAGGAGACCAGTTTGAGTGCTAGAAGCTATAAAGGGATAAGTCTCCATAACAACGTGTATAAGATATTTTCTGCTATTTTGCGTGAAAGCCTGAAACCTTACTTCACCAATCTGATAGGTTATTATCAATGTGGTTTCCACCATCGACAAAATCTTCACACTACGGCAGTTCTTACAAAAGAACCAAGAAGTGTAGAGCAACACACACCACACTCTCTTCGATTTCAAGGCCACGAATGACAGAGTGCATAGATAGACATGTGTTTGCCAAACTCATCAGACTGAGCAGGATGACGATGGAGGATTTCCGCTGATCCACCAAGGTCGGTAACGAACTCACCGAGACTCAATGTCAAAAAAGGTTTTATACAAGGCGAAGCGCTGTCATGTGACTTCAACATCGTTCTTGAGAAGATTGTGCAAAACCCAACACTGACGTGATTGGTCAAACTCAGCGAGCCCTCAATGAGGCCTTTGCTGGCATTGAAACGGAAGCTGCTAAAATGGGTCTGGCGATAAACGAAGACAAAACCAAGTATATGCTGTCATTGACAAATGACGCACAACATCGATGACTTAGCCAGAACGTAGCAATAGGAAACTTTAACTTCGAGATAGTGAAGGACTTCGTCTATCTTGGCTCCACGGTAAACTCAATACCAAGATAAAACGCAGAATTACACTTGCCAACCACGGTTTCTTTGGGCTCCAAAGGCAATTGAATAATAGAGCCCTTTCTCGGAAGACCAAGTTGACTTTGTATAAGACATTAATCATCCCAGTCCTGCTTTTCGGCATAGAGACGTGAGCAATATCGAAAGTGAATGAAGAAGCTCTCGATTTGTTCGAGAGAAAAGTTCTGCGTGAGATCTTTGGCGTTGATAGCATTTGGAGGAGAAGGTTCAACCACGAACTGTATAGGCTGTACATCGACATGAGACTAGCTAGGCGTCTACGAATCCAGCGCCTAAGCTGGCTAGGCCATGTTGAGTGAATGGACAACCTAGTTGGAACCCGATGAATCTTCGACTCTGATGCAGTGGAAGAACACAGCAGAGGATGTCCACGTCCACTCAAGTGGAGAAATACATCAGGCAACTTGGTGTGCGGAATTGGCGATAGCTAGCAATAGATCATGCTAGCTGGCGAGGTTTGTTGGTTGAGACCCAGATCCATGCAGCGCCATTAGAAGAAGAGGAAACTAAAAAAACTACAGCATCTAGTGTGTGTCTGCACACAACATAACCACTTCAACTCCAGTCTTACCAAGTCTGCTTAGGTTAAGGCTGCAAGACAAGCTATAGTCTTACAAAGAGCACATGACTTTAAAGAAGACGACAAACAACAGTATGAATGATGACGCCCAAAGATGTTGAAATGATGGGTCGAAGTCTAAAAGCGAAGTAAAGGAAGGTATTGTAAGATCAAGATATCGCAAGCATATTTCCCTCTGCAAAAAATCTTCTAAATCCTTCTAAGCTGAACTCTTTGACATACGATATCAAAACAGATATCTCTTCAGAATCGCAATTCCCATATTGCCGAGCAATACTTAAAGAGCTAGATTGCTTTAGACCTCTACTTTAAGGTTGTCTTGGAATTCCACAAGATACGCAACAATCTGGAAAAAAACAAGCTAAAATAGATATGGGTGTAAGCGCATGAGAAGAACGAAAAGGCAGACGAGCTTAAAAATTGCAAAAATTTCCTTTATTGGGTTTGCGTTCAGAGTGGTTGCCTATGCGAATGATGTACACAGTCGCTCCATCTTGTTTCAACCACAAATGATGATGCTTCTCCGCCAGTAAGATGACTCGGAAATCGTTGCTGGCGTTTTATCCTCACATCCTCATCTTTTTGGGTGTAACAGATGCTGCTGATGCTGGTGTGTTGCCCTTGGATTTTCGGAACCGCACAATACCGGGTGGGCCATCTAGTGTTTGTTTTTTTAAATCATAGGTTATTTTGACACTGAGAGCTGTTTCCCGCTCGAAATCTTGAGAGAAAGTCAGTATCATACCTCCGCGGAACGCAATGACTTACCTTTCGCTTGAATAAACTTGGGAAATATTAAAAATTGATTTCCAAAGTGAGTGGCCCAAAAAGTGCGTATTTTGAAAAGAAGTTTTGGCCGAAATGAAGCACACAGCTACTGCTGTAAGCAAGTTTGTGCAAAAAGTTCGTGAGAGTAGTATGCTAGTGGTCAACACACGTGGTCTCCATCGCACAAATGAGAATATGGCTGCTGTGGCCGAGGGTGTGAGACTCAATTCACGAACATCAACAGCTCCACATTTCACGCACTAGCCTGAGGAGAATTCTGCAAAACAATTTCGGATTATTCACTTACAAGGTCCAATTGACTCAGCAATTGAAGGCGAGCGACCATCCGCTTCGTTATTCCTCATATTCGTAGTTTGGGCCTTAGAGCAGTTTGAATAGGCGCATTTTCATCTCGGCGGCTACGTTAACAAACAAAATTGCCGCATCTGGGGCTCAGAAAAACCCGCACGTTATTGTCGAGAAGCCAATGCATCCACAGAGAGTGATATTTTGGTGCGGATTATGGAGTGGTGGTATCATTTCACCAATTTGACCAAGTCTGGGAATAACGTTTCGGTCAACGGTGAGCATTACAGAGCCATGTTAACCGACTCTTTTTACTAAAATTTAAGACATGGATTTTGACGACCTCTGGTTCATGTAGGATGGCGCACCATGCCACACAGTCCATGCCACAATCGATCTTTTGAGCACCAAATTCCCAAATCGTCTTGTCAGCCGTATTGGAGATGTCAATTGGTCGCCTCGGAGCCGCGATTTTACCCCTTTGGACGCTTTTTTTTTGTGGGGAACCGTGAAGGACCGATGTTATGCCAACAATCCGGAAACGATTCAAGCACTTAAGGCCAATATCATCCAAACAATCCGTGAACCACCCTGTGTACAGTTTTGCTTGTTGACATACCCACTCAAATGGAAATGCTCTTCATCTGAGATGTAAAGATTACTCAAAAAATAAATTTGTGTGGCAAAGGAATAGCGTATTGTAGTTGTGGTCGGTGGTCTTGTGGTAGCTGTGTTTCTAAGAACTCAATTATAAGCTGCAAAAAAAGCAATTATATTAGAAAATAAAGAAAGAGTTATTCCTGCTTAACTTTGATTGGTCTTATTTGGTTCACCCTATATCGTAGTAACATAAAATTGCTCAGTCTGTCTGATAGTCTCCCTTTCTTCAAGAACATAAATGAAGCCTTTAATGGCAATTGACTGCCACTGTTCCCATTATTTAGATGCATTTTAATTAAATGCATTGCACAACAAATTAACACATTATTTCCCGACAAATTTTTGCCTGTGCATGTTGCGACATGCCCCGCCATCAGAGACCATAACTCACAGCCCTCCAGCACGCCACCCATTTCAGCAATGCAGTTGGATGGTATCGCCTCCACCTTTTGCATGCAAATTCTCAGACAAAACAACCAACTGAACAGAGTCCCAGAGAGTTCACACCATCCAAGCACATGATCGGATGGATTTCGTTTGGCCAGTTAAATGAAGAAGCTACTTAAAATTGCGAAAGGAGCTGGCGAGAAACTTTAATCTGTTAATTATTTGTCTTCTGCACCTGAGCAAAAATAGCGAGCGTAAGGGATATTCAATGTCTCCTTGGCATTCAACTTGAGGAGAAAGGGAGGGAAAAACTTTTGTTTTTATCTCTTTGGGAGTTTCGGTTGAGGGAATGGTCGGTTTTTTTTGTTGGTTGGGACGCGCACAGATGGCGGAGCTTCGCCCACCGCCCGTCTCATTTGAATTAAGTGCCAATCTAACTCCTTTGCTCGTTAGCCTCGAGCAGACTTTAAATAAATTATTTATCCATTTTGAATGCAATTAAGAGAAATTTACTCCTTTGTTTGCGCGACTTTCCTAGCCTCGTGTTCAGTCACGAGGCTCTGTTGAAGATGCAGTTGAATGGACTGTTCCTATTGTAATCGTGTATTGTAGTCACGTGAATGAATTGGTTAATGAAACACTAAATTTTGGAGGATTTCAAATTAAGTTTAATTCTGACCTGTTTTTGGCATAAGTGGGGAATGTGATTAAATGAATGAATTATTAAATCCTACCAAAAGTTGATGCTCCGAATGATATTTATGTGTATATTGTCAATGACTGGTAGAAGTAATTTCTTGACAAGTCTGAGCTCGATAATGGTCGGAATAAAATCAACGAATTGCCAAAGTTAAATAGTAATAGATAAATGCGTCTAACAATTTATTCTGAATCCCAAACTTCTTAGTCTATAAATTGGAGAGAAAAATCTTTTAAAAAAATACTTCGCAGCAAAGCAAATATTTTTTTAAAATCACTATACACTGAGATTTGCAGGGTTAGGACTACGTCCATTGCTAATTGACCAGTTGTATATGTGTGTGCGGCAGATCTTCGTTGAACTTGCACATCAGATCTTCAACAAACCAATAAGCGCAGATAAGTACAACTGAATATCGTCTGCGTAGAAATGGAGTGAAACATATTTGCATACCGTGGGCAGTTCATTTATAAATAGACAGAATAACATACGACCCAAGATGTATCCTTGTGGTACACCTGCCAGAAATTCCATGGATTCCGAAGAACTTTGTCCGGACTTGACCATTTGGCTTCGATTACTTAAATAATTTGTCATAAGAGAGACCGATGAATCGCCTAAACCAAAATACAATTTTGATTCTCATTATTTTCTCCAAAACTTTTGACAGGCACGACAGTGAGCGAAAATCGGCATCCGATGTAGGATTCTGCTTTTTGGACGCAAAAGTATCTAATACTTTCTTTGAGATACACGGAAAGGTACTAAAATAAATCCAAAAAAATGTGCTTGATACGAGTGAGAATATGAAAAATTACCATTTTGATAAATCGAAGAGGAACCACATATACAGGGCGGGCCAAATACAAGTTTATTTTTAAAAATGCAATAAAATCAACAAAATTACAAATTTTTTTCATGTATTATGACTTTATTAGTAAGAACAAACATTCCCATTAATAATGAAATACAACGTTGTTCAAGGGGCTGCTTCGACTGGCTTCGCAGTAGTGCATTCTGTCACCCCGATTTCCAAGACCTTGTTGATGGTTTCGGGCTCACGGATTGCTTGGATGATATTGGCCTTACTCGTAAGTGCTTGAATCGTTTCTGGATTGTTGGCATAACATCGGTCCTTCACGGTTCCCCACAAAAAAAAAACGTCCAAAGGACTTAAATCGTGACTCCGAGGCGAGTAATTGACATCGCCAAGACGGCTGATAACTCGATTTGGGAATTTGGTGCTCAAAAGATCGATTGTGGCATGGGCTGTGTGGTATGGCACGCCATCCTCCATGAACCAGAGGTCGTCCAAATCCATGTCTTCAATTTCAGCAAAAAATGTCGGTTAACCTGGTTCTGTAATGCCCACCGATGACCGAAACGTTATTCCCCGCCTCATTTTTGAAGAAAAATGGTCCAATGATGCCACCACTCCACAATCCGCACCAAATTGTCACTCTCTGTGGATGCATTGGCTTCTCGACAATAACTTGCGTGTTTTCGGAATCTCATATGCTGCAATTTTGTTTGTTAACGTAGATGCAGGGATGAAAATGCGCCTCGTCAGAAAAAATTATTTTTCGCTCAAAATCGTTGTCCAATCCAAGCTGCTCTAAGGCCCAAACTACGAATAGGAGGAATAACGAAGCAGATGGTCGCGCACCTTCAATTGCTGAGTCAATTGGACCTTGTAAGCGAATAATCCGAGACCTTTTTGCAGAATTCTTCTCTGTCTAGGTCGTGAAATATTGTGCTGTTGAGATCGATGGCGAGTTGATGTTCGTGAATTGAGTATCACACTCTCGGCCACAGCAGTCACATTCTCATCTGTACGACAACGGGAACCATGAGTGTTGTCCACTAGCATACCAGTCTCACGAAAGGGCGTGAAACAGCTGGCAGCGTTAAAATAACCTTTGATTTAAAAATAAAACACTAGATGGCCCACCCCAACCAATAGCACCGGATGGGAGCAATAGAATGCTCTCAACAACCTCAAGATCCATAAATGTATGAAAGCTTAATTCATATGAAGGCTGAACAATCTGAATATTCGGAATGAAGTTTGGATTATCTACACTAGCGGATAAGAAGGTATTGTTTAGCATTGCTAGGTAGGCCACATTACAAAGTAAATTATTCAATGGGAGAAAATTTGTATCCTCTATTTTTCACACCGAAGCCACTAAAGACTTAACAAAATATTCAGTTTATGGGTTTTGATCTGATCGTTCATTCAAAATTATTTTGAGAATTCTGGCTACCATAGTTTCTTCTTTGGCTCAAACACCGAAAGAGTAGACATTCGAATTTTGAAAATATGAAAACTCTTGGTGAAAGCATTACAAAATATTGTGTTGATACGCAAAATGAATAGTCATTGAATTTTCTGAAGTAATAATAATAATAATAATAGTAGCGCTACAGTCCGAGGTGGACCTGGACCTAGCTTCTCTGCAATCACTCGTGTTGTGCGTGCTATTTTTCTCACATAAATGGAGGAGACCTACAGTTTAATTTTTTTTTAAATTTATTTTATTAGTATTAGCAAAACTTTAACTTCAAAATGTACATTATTTAACAAAATGTTACAGATTTATTCTTAGTACTTGAATACACTTGAAATTTTTAAATTGTTTTCTGTCCGTCTCTTCTTTGACTCTATTTGGCAAGTTGTTAAAAAGTTGAAGCCCTCTTATTAGGAGAGTTTTTTGCACTGCCGTCGATCTCACCCTCCCTTCTCACACTGAAGTCGTCTATGTTCCTCATTGGGTATGGTTGCACGTCCCTCACTCTTCTTAGATCCTGTGTCAAGTAGATAGGTGCTCGTCCATTCCTGATGTTGAAAAGTAGTAAGAGTGTATTAAATTCTAATTTTTGTTTTACATTAAGCCACTTTAGTTTTTCCAACATGTCATTTACGTGCGAATATTTATTACATTTAAGGATTGTCCTCATAGCTTTATTTTGTAGCTTTTGCAATCGATCGATTTGTCCTTGGTTGCAACATGTGTATAAGATACTTGAGCAATATTCAAAATGTGGTTTTACGAACGTGTTATATAGCATTAATGTAGTCTCATATTCCAATTTTCTGTGTATTCGTATTCTTTTTACCTATTTTTTTTACAAATATGATCCACATGTTGCCCAAAATGCATGTCCTTGTCGAATTTGATACCCAAGTATTTCATTGAATTGATTTTTTCAATCTGTGTCCCATTTATGTCCAAGGTGTTAGTGGTATTAAAATGTATTTCCATCCATTTGGTTTCAGTCTCATTCAATTTTAATTTGTTCATCTTTAACCAGTTGTATACTCTATTTAAGTCCACATTGAGCTTATTCTTGCATATTGTATCATCTTCGTCTTCTGCGTAGATTAAGGTGCCGTCAGCGTATGGAACTATTTTGCAATCCTTAATTACTTAAGGCATATCGTTAATATAGAGTTTGTCAAGAAAGTGTTTACACAACGTAAAAAACAGGAAATTCTACTTTCGCATTGAAAATTAAAGTACTTCCAGTAACTTAATTGAACATTTTCTTTTGCTAGTTTATAAAACTACATATTTGAAAATAGGTAACATAAAAAAATGCTTTAGTTCACTAAACAATAATGACAAAAATTACAAAATGCAAAAAGGGGCGAACTTTGGACTGTCAAGAAAGTGTTTACACATCCTATTTCAAGTCGCTTGCGCACTGCATGAACAGTTTCATAACAGTACCGTTATAGCGGTTTTATATTTTTTGTTTTATGACAGATATACAAATTTGAAAGGAAAAATATTTATTGATATTTTTGCTGTTGAGAGTAGTTTTTGTAATCGTGTTGTTATTGATCAGTTGCATACAATATGCCTGGGAAAAGAATTAGTTTTGAAGTGAAGCAATTGCTTTAGTACAACCATTACAATGGCAAAAGTCTCAAGGAAATTACAGATCTGTTCGGCTTATATAAAAAGACAATTTATAACATTATAAACCGCGCAGAGCATGAAAATAGTTTGGAGGTTATTGCTACAAAAGGAAGGCCAAAAAAATTATATCATTGAAATGAGTGCTGCCTGTTAAGAAAATTGCACGAAAACCCCCAAACATCAGTTAGACGATGTTACATTTTGCTACGAAATGAAAATTATGATGTACTATAACGAAGGACCTGGCAGTGTGTGGCACAAGCCCTTAAAAGTCTTATCGAAAAGGAATATAATTCCAACCGTTAAATTTGGAAAGTTATCTGTGATGGTATGGGGGTGCATTTCGAGCAAAGGTGTCGGAGACTAAGGCTTTATTGAAAACACCATGGGCGCAAAGAAATACCTGAGCATATTACAAGCTCATTTGCTCAGCAATGCTAACAATTTTGGATTTGATGGCGGTGATAACATGAGAAAACCAAAATTCAAGTTTTATCAAGATAATGACCCGAAACGTAAAGAGCTTATGGTTAAGACGTGGCTGCTTTATAACTGCACCAAAGTACTGGATACACCTGCTCAGAGCCCAAGCCTTAATCCTATAGAAAACTCTTGGGCCCATTTGAAGAAGAAAGTGGCAAAAATGAACCCGAAAAGCCGAAACAAATTGATGCAATACATCAAAGAAGAGTGGGAAAACATTCCAACCAATTATGACATAAAAACATTGATTGGGTCAATGACGAGTAGGTTAAAGGCTGTTATTGATGCACCAAATATTAAAATAATAATTTAAAACATGAATTTTCTTGATTTAGCTTCTTTTTAATTAGTTTAGCTTGTAATGTAAATGTGTGTAAAGACTTTCTTGACAGTGAAATTTTCGTCCATTTTTATTTTTTGTTATGTTTTTTGTTGTTGCTAAATGAAATTAACTATGTTTGTATGTTATTAACTCTTTAATATGTAGTATTATAAGTTGTACCAAAAATATTTGTAATAAAGCTACTGGAACCACATATATTTATAACGTGAAAACACTTTCTTGACAAACTGTATGTAATGAATAGTAACGCACTAAATATAGACCCTTGAGGTACACCCATTTCAATGTCAATAAGTTTTGATATGTTGTTATTCACTTTTGTTCGTTGTTTTCTGTTTGTCAAAAAAGATCTGAACCACTCCAGTTACTGCACTCAGCTATAGTGCAAATACTTTGTTTTTTTTTTTTTAAATTCCACTACTTAACTTGTTTTATTTTACCACAATTGTTTAATATTTTTGTTAAATAATGAAATTTCTTTTGCTTAAGATTTAAAATAGTGTAAATATTAAATAATTTTATTATATGATATTAACACCGATTTTTGCAACTGCTCTGCTCTAAAACTCACTCAAAAAAATGTAATGCCGACTCCCAACGGCGAGATTGAGCAATTGTCAGTGTCAGATTATCAGTGACTCGAAAGAGTTTTCTGACTGAGACTGAGTTTTCTGAAATATCGAAGATAAAAAACTCAGTTCATCACTTACCAGCTTATATGGCAGGCGTCTCTCTAATTACTTAGCAAAAGAAACTGTGTTCTGATCTTTGCTTCGAAAACCGAAATTTAATTTTTATGTTGCTCCATTCCAATAGTTATCGCTATTTAAATCTCCAACGTTTCAAGAAACATTTCTTCGTGCACTCACAATAATCAATTACAATTGGCAACACAAACCATTTCATTTTGATACACTCAGTTCAACAACTGGGCATTAGTAAAACGCTTTGCACATCAAAAAGGACTCCCAATCGATTCCTCCTGTCTGATGGTGGTTCGCTGAGATCCGTTCAATTATGTGCATTTAAAGAAAAACAAAAAAAGCGTATTTTTTCCCCAAGGACATTTGTTGTATAGCATCGTTTTGTCAATGGTTATCCTTCTTTTCACAAGGATTCAAACAATTCATTTAGTTTGTCTATTGCATCCTTCCTCCATAGGGACCACTCCGATAGCGATGCATTCGTCCTTGATTTCTGCGGAAAGACGACGAGCAATAGTACTCGTATAACTTAGCTGTTGTCAATTGTCAGCAACGGAATTGAGAAGGACGCAGCAGTCTGATTGAGGGAACAATAACAAGGAGCGCACAACCAGCAAAGGATGAAGAAAAATTGTTATAATTGTGTAAATAAAATTGGTGTATTTATTGCGGAGCGGAAGATAAGATTAAAGTCCTTGAGGATGTTCCACTAAACCGGATTGCATTGGAAAGGCGAAAAATTGTTGCAAATAAATTCTCGTATCTTGACACCGTAAGCTTGTTAATAGATAATCAAATTGCCGTAGCGTTGCACGTAACATCCTCTTCTGTTCTTCTTATGGTGATGGATATACTCGTAGACTGACTGTTTTGGATTTGTTGCCGAGTGGGTGATTGGAGGGGAATTAATTTGAAATTCGTTTTGGCATAAATGCATATGGGCGCCGTGGCGTAGTGGGTAGGTGCGTCGACTCCTACGCTCGAGGTCGTCGGTTCGAATCTCGAAAAAAACATCAAACATTTTTTCACGGCTCCACCTCTTTCGAGTCACTGACAATGCTCAAAGAGTATAACTGTCTAGAAAAAGCTTCTCAATCTCGCCGTTCGGAGTCGGCTTTAAACTGTAGGTCTCCTCCGCTCGTGAGAGAACAATAGCACGCACAACACGAGTGGTTGCTGAGAAGCTAGGCCCAGGTCCACCTCGGACTGTAGCGCCGCCATTATTATTATATTATTATATTATTTGTACACATCCAAACAACAATAGCAACCTTAAAACAAATTGACTGTCCTTATAGCAAAAGGAAGGCTTCAAAGTTCAAGCAGAAATCTGCGGAAAAAAGTGTTGAAACGGACGACCGAAATTTATTATGTGCTTAACTTCTTTTCTCTAATAAGCCATCAAGTACGATGTACGGATAGATGGAAAATATAGCATGTTTTTAAGTGCTCAGCATTGCAGACCCTGAGGAAGTCCGTACGTCTACTTGGAGACCTTAATAAGGAATATGAAAACCTGTCGGAATGACGATAAAGAAGCAGTTCTTTTAATGTTTGCAAAAAGGAAAGCGAGAGCCAACTGACTTGGGAGTTTTAGTATAAGCTTTGAGGATACACGAACAATAATTCGAACTCGAATGCTGTTGGTCTACAATAAGCTGTTGCATGTGTTTTACAGGCAAAATCTTAAACACATTTTTTTAAATACACCAAATAAACTTTAATGTGAGTGCCGTGGCCGCGTGGGTTTGTGCGTCGACCGATACGCACTATACTTTCACAATCTAGGTTCAAATCCGAGCGCAAGCAACAATTTTTCAGAAATCAAATTATTCGCGGCTCCACCTCTTTCGAGTCATTGACAATGCTCAGAGAGTATAACTGTCTAGGAAAAGCTTCTCAATCTCGCCGTTCGGAGTCGGCATTAAACTCACTCGTGAGAGAACAATAGCACGCACAACACGAGTGGTTGCTGAGAAGCTGGACCCAAGTCCACCCCGGACTTTAGCACCTCCATTTTTAATTAATGATATTTTCCATTTTGTTCGATGACCTTGTGCCTTTCTGACATCTTCATGATTCCACGTTCGATGAACGTCTGATCTTTATCGGCAAACAACTGAATCAAGTACGATTTCGATTTTTAATCGAAATAATTGATATTCTGACGGAGCAGGGTTAGTGAAATATGGTGAATGTAACATCAAATCCCAACTAATCTCCAATAGTTTTTGGCAAGTGACCAAAGATGTATTTGACCCAGCGTTATGTTATGGTGAAAAATGGCATGTTTTCGCTGGACCAATTCTGACCGTTTTTCGATGATCGCTGTATTTAATCTGTCCAGTTATTGACAGTATACATCCGAATTAATTGATAAATTCCTTAGAAGCAGCTGAAAATGCACACATTTTCAATCCAAAAATCTTTCGCTGGATATCAGCTTTCGACGTCTGGACCAAGATCGTTTTCGATTGACGTTGCTATAAGCAACCCAACCCTAACATACGCGGATGACATTGATTGGTCGAACGCAGCGGGCCATGATGAGGTGTTTGTTGGCATTAAAATGAAAGCGGCCAAAATGGGTTGATGAGGGCAAAACGAAATATATGCTGTCATCGAGGTACAACATCAGTACCGAGATCAAACGCTGAATAACTCTTGCCAACCGCTGTTTTTATGGTCTCAAAATGCAATCGAGTAATTGAACCCTCTCTCGAAAGACCAAGCTGACATTAATCATCCCAGTCTTGCTTTTCGACATAGAGGCGTGGACAATATCGAAAGTGAGTGAAGAAGCTCTTGGTTTTTTTGTGAGAACAGTTCTGCATGCTATCTTTGGTCCTGTTTCTGTTGATGGCACTTGGAGGAGAAGGTTCAACCACGAACTGTATGGGCTATACAGCGACATGGGCATATGGACAACCTGGTTGTAACCCGGAGAATCTTCGACTCTGAACTAGTGGAAAAACTCAGCAGAGAAAGTCCACGTCAAAGTGGCGCACCAAATGGAAAAGGATCTCAAACAACTTGGCGTGCGCAATTGGTGACAGCTAGCAAAAAATCGGGCTAGCTGGAGAAGTTTGCTGGTTGAGGGCCATGTCCACTCCAGACTATAACGACACAAGAAGAAGAATTCTGGTTCGAGAAAGAGAGAAAGATTGAATGTGTAGTATAAAGAAAAAGCGATAGCAAAAGCAAGACAATTTGGTATTGGTGACTGGAAGCAGCTTACCCGCTAAGGGAGCCAAACCAAAATGCACTTCAAATAAAGTATTTCCTAAACACATTCAAACTGCTCTTCATCTACTCACTTCATTTATTATTCATTGTTTACTACTTCATATTTCATTGTTAAAAATGAGTCAATGCTTCGTGGATACGAATAATCAAGAACGTCATCAAGAACTCATTTCCTCTTGGTTTCAATAAAGAACAGGATCTATCCGTTTGATTTCAAAGGCAATGTGATGAAACAATTAAGCGGATGGATCAACGGTATCAAGGACTTCTGCTTGGATGCGTTTGAGTATTCAAAAGCCACATAAATTTAAGAACAAGTCTTTCGTGAAGTAGCGTCCATTGTTTTGTTATAACTCCTGGAAACTGTTGAAATGAAACTGATAAAGAAAAGTTCGTGGCTGAAAACAAAAAAGAGGTGCGAAATAATCCATTGCGTAAATTTTCACAGTCAAATGAGGGAAATATTTGAAAACGACAAAAAAGTTATAACATTTTTTAAAATGTCTGAACTTTTTAATTGAGGCATGGAACGCGATGACGGAGAATAGCGCGGGAATGGCAGATACTGGTAAGTTGTCAATAAACCGGTTTTATAGTGGTTTGGAAATGAATAAATAATCTCGGAGAAACTCTGGTTTTAAGCTGAAAGAAAGTACAATAACTTCCTCTTTCTGTCGCGACACTCTCGACACTTTCTGTTGAAACTGTTAAACGGCGAGGGCGACCAAAATTTCGCTGTAAGGCAGAACATATCACTCCAAATGGACAGCGCAGACAAAGAATTCTGTCCTCAATAATAACGACGTCAGCACAGAGATCAAGCGCTGGTTTAGCTTTGTCCATCGCTGTTTATTGATCAAGAGGCAAGTAGAATCCTACCTCGCCGATCCGGTCGTGGAAAACGTCGTTCAGAAACCTTAAGTTTGTAAAAAACGAATGAAGAAATACATGGTGGGCCACCTAGTGATTTTTTTAATCGTAAAATTGTTTTGACACTGATCGAAATCTTGACAGAAATTCTGTATCATACCTCCGCGGAACGAAATGAGTCGGTTTACGCTTGAACAACTATGGGAAATATTGAAAACTTATTTCTTAAGTAAGTGCTGTGTTTGTGTAGCCCAAACAGTGCGTTTTTAAAAAGAAGTTTTGGCCAAAATGAAGCACACACCGCGACTACTGTACGCAAGCTTGTGCAAAAAGTTCGTGAGACTAGTATTGGCTGGCTAGTGGACAACACTCATTGTCCCCGTCTTCGTACGATGCGCACAGATGAGAATGTGACTGCTGTGGCCGAGAGTGTGAGACTCAATTCACGAACATCAACTCGCCATCGATCTCAACAGCTCAACATTTCACGCACTAGCCTGAGGAGAATTTTGCACAAAGATCTCGGATTATTCGCTTACAAGGTCCAATTGACTCAGCAATTGAAGGCGCGTGAAAATCCGCTTCGTTATTCCTCGCATTCGTAGTTTGGGCCTTAGAGCAGTTTGAATTGGACAACGATTTTGGAAGCAAAATCATCTTTTCTGACTCAGCGCATTTTTATCTCGGCAGCTACGTTAAAAAACGAAATTGCCGCATATGGGGCTCGGAAAACCACCAAGTTATTGTCGAGAAGCTAATGCATCCACAGAGAAAGACAGTTTGGTGCGGATTATGGAGTGGTGGCATCATTGGACCATTTTTCTTCGAAAAATAGTCTGGGAACAACGTTTTAGTCAACGGTGGGCGTTACAAGCCATGTCAACCGACTTACTGAAATTGAAGACATGGATGGCGCACCATGCCACACAGCCCATGCCACACATCCCATGCCACACATCCCATGCCACAATAAATTTTTTGCGCACCAAATTCCCAAATCGTGTTAAAAGCCGTCTTGGCGATGTCAATTAGTCGCCTCGGAGCTGCGATTTTACCCTTTTGCACTTTTTTTTGTGTTGAACCGTGAAGGACCGATGTTATGCCAACAATCCAGAAACGATTCAAGCACTTACGAGTAAGGCCAATATCATCCAAGCAATCCGTGAGCCTGAAACCATCAACAAGATCTTGGAAATCGAGGTGACAGAATGCGCTACTGCGAAGCCAGTCGAGGCAGCCACTTGAACGACGTTGTATTTCGTAATTAATGGGAATGTTTGTTCTTACTAATAAAGCAAAGTACATGTTAATTTGTATTTGTATTTGTATTTGTGTGGGCGCCGTGTCGTAGTGGGTAGGTGCGTCGACTCCTACGCTCGAGGTCGTCGGTTCGAATCTCGAAAAAAACATCAAAAATTTTTTCACGGCTCCACCTCTTTCGAGTCACTGACAATGCTCAAAGAGTATAACTGTCTAGAAATAGCTTCTCAATCTCGCCGTTCGGAGTCGGCATTAAACTGTAGGAAGCTAGGCCCAGGTCCATCTCGGACTGTAGCGCCGCCATTATTATTATTATTATATTTGTCCCACTCTTTACTTGGGTGATAGGAGATAGAAGACGACGACACGCAAAAATTGAGTTGGACCTCAACGAACTCAGAATGTTGAGCTCGAGACACCAGGCAAAATATCGTTCTGGCTGGAAAGACACGTTGGTAGAGGTCCCAGTGATACCGGACTGCAACGCTACTTGAAGAAAAAGAAAGGCCTGATCTCTAGAAATGAACTAATGCTGGTGCATTAAAAATTTAAACTTTAGAACTTTAGAACTTTAGTTCTTTAGCCGCTCTCGTGATAAGATTCAGATTAAAACTAAAATGATGAATAATCAAATTTTTGGCTCATATTTTTTTCAAATCCTGTGACTCTTAAAGAAAGTTCTTAGGATCACTGCACAATCTTCATATCATAGTTGTCGTCAGTCGACTTTTTCCTCTTCCAGAGTCAAAATAAACTAATTCCCGCTTAATTTCTACACACAAGAAGGGAGTACATGAATAAGTCTGATGAAAAACAGTACGACAATTGTCCCTTTTTCCTAATCTCATGCAAATCCCCACAAATTTCTTAACTCATCCATTAGCCGTGGCCACAAGAGCAATCCGATTGAAGGCATTTATAAGACATAACCGCAATAACACATTCGTTTAATAAGATTCAATACCATCTCAGGATATTGCCTCTTTTAAATTGTCCAATTAGGGCCAGACCCACTCTGAATGCTTGTTCCCAATGAATTCTGATTTCCTTGCGAAGCAAAACATGCTCTTGGAGATCTCAGGATCTCGTAGAGTTAATATCGTAGTAAATTGTGAAAATCATCCCGCCTCTGCGCTTCGTCGAATTGTACGTCGAGTGAGTATGGTGGGCTTAATTCGCCGCCCTAATTATTTCCTTTAGCTTAACTCCTGCAGTGGTATGAGTTACCCTTCAGAGTGGAGGTCAGTCATTATCCGTCGCACGGAGGAGAAGATGAAAAACAAGGACGCAAAAGAAAAGTTTCTCTGGTCCTGTTGAGATGCCATCTGTTGTACGCTCCCGCACTTTGAAGTGGAGACGATGGGCGTCGACGGGTGGCGCAATATTGTCTTAATCCTCTGATGGACTTTTTTCCCATCATCATCGAGGAAAATGTGGAAACAACACAAATACACGAGGCACTCGATGCCTGCAACCTGCGGCCAGCTTATAGACGCTCCATATTCAATGCTCTTGCAGGCGAGTGTTGCTTCCAATAGGAGCCGTTCAGGGAGTATCGGTGAACAAGCGGAGCAAAAACGAAGCACATAAAACCGAGGAGCAAATAACGAGCGAATTCAGGAATCAGGGATCATCTGTTGGTATCACCCTCAACTGGTAAACAAGTTTCCTTCATGTTGTGTCCACACTTTGGACGCAAAAGCTGGTGGTCGAAACAGCAGGACTGTGTGTGGTGGCGAGGATGGTTGCAGTCCCCTTGCATCCGCATACGCTTGGGTGGAGTTTTTGTTGCAAAGGGGGATTGCTGCTTCCACTAAGGCTAGGACGACGACGACGCGGACGACTCGAATACGACTGACGCTGTTGCTCATGGTGTGAGTGAGGGTGTAGGGGACAAATGGTGGTGGAAAATTGCGCTCTTATCGGTTTAATTAGTTTTGAAAACTTTTATTTGCAGCAGTGCGGTTTTTAAGAGGCGGGGGCCGGCTCTACGAATCACAAAGCTCAATAGGAATGGAAAGGGCTTAGAGGAGCGGGGGAATCTAGCTTCGTGGATTGCGGTAAAAAGGATATTGGAAGGCAAGTGAACCACAAGATAACAGCTAGAAGTAAGGAATGTGGTTCTGGTTTATTCCGTTCGGCAAAGGAGATGAAGCAGATGAATGGAAGAAATTACACAGAAATGCGTTACATCGCTTAATGAGCGGTTACAAGTTGTGCTCGCTGGAGTCGTTTGGGCAGTAGATCTCTTGAGTGGAGATTTAGTTAATGACTCAGTCGTTCAACTTCGTCTGATTCTTTAGATAAAATTGAATTCAAATGAACTAGTTATTTGGACTCTAAACTATTTATTTTGGATTTTGACTTTCTAATGTGAAAGGGAATAATCAACAGTCTATCTCATAATTTCCCGTGATTAGTGCCTAGCTCGTAGAACTCGCTGTTTTTCCTTATGTGCACTAACTTTATAAATTGATTGAATAAAATTCATTCTGGCTACATTCATGTCATTATGTAGGGAATAGCACATCATTCAGACGGCCGCTTAAGCTACGCTGGCAGTGCTTTAAGTGCTTTAAGTTTAAATAGCGTCTCGAATGTTGGCTTCGAGCTCGTCCAAATTGGTTGGCTTGTGGCTTGGCTTAGCGTAGACTGCGGACTTGATGTAGTGCCAGAGAAAATAATCAAGCGGTGTCAAGTCGCATAATCGCAGCGGCCAATTGATGGACGCTCGCCCTGAGATAACCCCGTAGCCAAATTTCTCTTTCACAACTTTGAACATTGTGTCGTTTGTATGACATGTAGCGGTGTCTTGTTGGAACCGCAGCTGGGATATATCGACGTGGTCGAACTCTGGCCACAAAAAGTCGGTTAACATCGATCTGGTTAAGCACTTGTGGATTGTGTTCGCTGCAATAATGGCAGTTTTGGTTCTTGACATATCTGCAGATTACCCCAATAATGGACTACATTCAAGGAGATGATTTTTTGGGCAAAATCTGGATCTCCGGCCGAACATTTCATAGCGAACTCACGGCATTGTCAATGTTCGTCCGGCGTTAGCACAATTTAAATGGATATAGGCCCAAATCCCATCGAAAAATAGGCCGGCTTGACTCTATGGCGATGCAAAATTCAGCTGAATCCAATTCGTCGTTTCTGAGTTCTCTTTTGATACTGCCCGATGAGGCGGCTGTGTTTTCTTCACTTCGCACAAATTTCTGTCTGGGTTCTGGCTGAATGTCGAAAAAAGTGTACTTACGCTCTACGTTGTGGCGAATTGCTACACTAAAGCTATATAGACGCCCGACCACACGACGTAATTAACGATGAATATTTACAACTAATTTGTAAATACTTGTTGATGGCTTCGGGCTGTAGCTCACGGAGTACTGGATGATATTGGCCTTAAGTGCTTGAATCGTTTCCGGATTGTTGGCATAACATCGGTCCTTCACGGTTCCCCACACAAAAAAGTCCAAAGGGGCTCCGAGGCAGCCAGTTGACATCGCCAAGACGGCTGATAACACGATTTGGGAATTTGGTGCGCAAAAGATCGATTGTGGCATGGGTTGTGTGGCATGGCGCGCCATCCTGCATGAATCAGAGGTCGTCCAAATCCATGTTTTCAATTTCATTAAAAAAAAGTCAGTTGACATGGATCTGTAACGCCCACCTTCGTTGTTCCCAGCCTCATTTTCGAAGAAAAATCGTCCAATGATGCCACCACTCCATAATCCGCACCAAACTGTCTTTCTCTGTGGATGCATTAGCTTCTCGACAATAACTTGGTGGTTTTCCGAGCCCCATATGCGGCAATTTCGTTTTTTAACGTAGCTGCCGAGATAAAAATGCGCCTCGTCAGAAAAGATGATTTTTCGCTCAAAATCGTTGTCCAATTCAAACTGCTCTAAGGCCCAAACTACGAATACGAGCGATAACGAAGCGAATGGTCGCTCGCCTTCAATTGCTGAGTCAGTTGGACCTTGTGAGCGAATAATCCGAGATCTTTGTGCAGAATTCTCCTCAGGCTAGTGCGTGAAATGTTGAGCTGTTGAGATCGATGGCAAGTGGATGTTCGTGAAATGAGTCTCACGCTCTCGGCCACAGGAGCCACATTCTCATCTGTGCGCATCGTACGACGATGGGGACCATGAGTGTTGTCCACTAGTCAGCCAATACTAGTCTCACGAACTTTTTGCACAAGCTTGCGTACAGTAGTCGCGGTGGGTGCTTCATTTCGGCCGAAACTTCTTTTAAAAAACGCACTGTTTGGGCTACACAGTACTTACTTTGGAAATAAGTTTTCAATATTTCCCAACGTTGTTAAAGTGTAAAGCGACTCATTTCGTTCCGCGGAGGTATGATACTGAATTTCTGTCAAGATTTCGGTCAGCGTCAAAATAATTTTATGATTAAAAGGAAAAATCACTAAATGGCCCACTCTGTATAAATCGGTCTATTTTGTCCCGAATGACCAGTTTCTTTGCGCATCGGCTTTCACGTACCGTCTCAATTATTTTACTTGTGTCATGTACAGAAGTAGTAGAGAAAATACATGAAAAAACTGTCAAAAAGTAATGCTCTGTGTTATATCATGTTAATCCGTCTTAACGTATGTACATATGTTTCTTCAGCAATCTTGCGCTACTTAGTGGCTTCTATTCAGGAAAGGATTTCGCTTGTACACCGCTTGGGTGTGGTTTTTTCGCGAACACGACTGGCAATTCCAATTGATTAATGCAAGGATTATTGAAATAAGGTAAATACATCTCAGTGTGACCTAACTCATCTGCCTCAGCATTCCCGCCCCCCGTACTGCATCGTGCCTTTACTTCCATTTAATTACTTTTGCAAAAACAATTAGAAAGTAAAATTGCGATTAAAAGTCTTAAAGATAATGCCCCGGCTACTTGTGAAAAAGAAGAGTCCTTGTGCAGCGCGACTTATTTTAAATTCAAGAGATGGAAACTTTCCGCCAGGTGTTCCTTGCGTTTCTATGAATCCCTTTTTTTCTCATTTTCTGTTTCTGCTTCTGCCCCTTTGCCGCCTCTTGTGTGCGAACTGTAATCCTTTCCTGCATAAATTCTCGCTGATTCGTATTGCAATTTTCTGCGAATAGGAAGAGTCCTTGCTCGTTGTCGCGGGTGGCTTGGATGGAATTTATTCAATTTCATTTTGAGGTGACTTTAATCGGGAATGGAAGGTAATATAACAAAGAGCGCCTTCGGTTCCTGCCGACGCAGAATGGCGAGGTATGAGAATTTATTGAGATTAAGGAATTCCTTCTTTTCTTTCTTTTTTTGTTTGCTTGCTTGAGAATCGAGAAAGTGAGCATTGTGTGTGTTGATGGAATATAAGACGACACCCATTCTTGTGAATATTTCCATAAGGAAGATTTTTGTTTTCTAACACTTTTTAGCTTTTCACTGAAATGCACACTTTAATAGAAAAATGTTACGCCATTATCATTATCGTTATATGCAATATGTTTCCTCTACAGATATTGGTGCGTTATTGACTTAATAACCGGTTTTATCAAGACTTCGAGCTCTGGATTGGTCTGGATTGCACTGTTTTATTTCAAACTTACAGATTACTCTTAATCTCTCGACTCCTGCTACACGGGGGCATTTATATTTCCTCGTACTCAATCCTTTGAGTATGTTCCTAGACAGACAGCTGCTGAATTCCGACTTCCCGTCTATGAAAATTTCCAACCTCGGCTTATGTTCTACCGTCATGTATTTTGATGAAGTTATAGTGAGGTAGTGATTGCACAAGATTCACAAGAAACGAGACCCCTGCAAAAAACCAATTGGTTGTAAATGGGCCTTACAGCGTAGAATAGCATACTGGCTAAATACAGCCGTAGTCAGACCAATCCTTTTGTATGGAGACCCAGTTTGGTGGACAGCGCTTGGCCCACGTCATCCGCAACCTTCTCAACCGCGTGCAAAGATCTGCAAGCATATGCATCAGTGAGGTGCTAAGGACGACACTATCCGAAGCACTGAATGTTATACTTCATCTTCCTCGACTTGTTTGCCAGAAAAGTTACAGCTTGCACAGCAGTTTGACTCAGAACACTTCACCTGTGGAATAACTACCAAATCGGTCACTCCGCCATTTTAGATTACCTCGAGTTTCTGCCCCACAGCACTGACCTTCTACTACCTCATCTCCTCTTTGAGAACAATTTCTCTAACAGCGTACCCCCCAGGTCTGACTGGAAGTCTGACACTCAGACTCTGGACTGTCCTCTACGTAGTTTCACAGATGGATCCAAGGCGGACGAGGAAGTAGAATTAGGTTTCTACTCCAAGGATCTCAGTTTTAGTATATCCCTCCGTCTTCCAGAACATTGTAGCGTATTCCAGGCTGAGACGATGACAGTAAAGGAAAGTCTGTCTTGGCTTAAGAACAATGTGATATCCAAGAAGGACATCACCATCTGTTCGGACAGCCTGGCAGCCATCAAATCCCTGAGTTCGGTCACTTTCTTCTCTAAGACCTCCCTGAATTGCCGTCGATCTCTTAACCAGATGGCTGAGCATTTTAATATTCATCTCATGTGGGTGCAGGGACACAGTGAAATTACAGGAAATGTTAAGCCGATGATTTCGCCAGGAGCGGTACGATCCCCACAAACCTTCCTAGTGCAGATCCTCCGCCTATGCCATTCGCTACAGCTAAACGTCTTTTAAAGAATCATACTTTTAAAAACACCAGCCTATGATGGCACTACGTGCTTCATCACAAATCAAATTTGGCCTAAACTTGACTTAAAATGTGCACTCTTAGAATGAACAGATCATCTCTAGGGACTCTCATCGCCGTTATCACAGGACACTTTGCCATTGACACTCATGAGACTCATAACGATTCTGCAGAAGCTCCAGAAACGAGAAAGAAGAGGAAAGCATAACGCATTTCCTCTGAACTTGTAGCGCTCTCTCCTCTCGCAGCAAGAAACACCTTGGAGTCCACTTCTTTAACGACTTGAGCGAATTGCACCATCAACGTCGGCATCCATCAAATAAAAAACTTCGTGGCAAGCACCAAATGGTTTTCTGAATAGGTGACATCCGATCCGCATACCACAATGGGCCTAAGTTGGGCTATCTGCAGACATCCACTTTAACCTAACCTAACCTTAGACCCCCTTGACTGCGCCAACTATCTCTTTTTTCTGCTGTTCTATGTGAACGTCTAAAACCAGACCACGGAAGTCCACAATTGACCAAATTTTCATACTATTTCAGATCCTGTAAAAGACCCAAGAAATGTAAACCGACACACGCTACCTATATGTATAGGCGAGCTATACAGCACCATGTCTAGTTTTGACATTTCTGCCAACTTGTCAGACTGAGCACTATGAAGATGGATGAAACTCTCGCTGCTCCATCAAGGTCGCCGAAACCTTCAGTGTCAAAACAGGTTTTAGACAAGGCGACGATAATTTTGATTTATTGTTGAGGAGCCAGTAGAAATGTTTCTATTTAATAGCTATTTGTTTTTTCATTTTTTGTATATGATGTCTCCAGGTTAGACCCGAGTTCAGGTGCATTCCCAGGTATTTTGCTACTTTGTCCGTTGGGATAATTTTGTTGGTAATCATTAATGACAACTGTGTATATTGTCTTCTTGTTGTAAAGGTTACATGTACAGTTTTGTCCTGGTTGGATTTTATTCGCCAGTCGCTAAACCATTTCGCTGTTTGGTCAAGTTGGGAGATAACTTCTGCTAAGTTTATATGTGACTTTAGCAATATTGTATCATCAGCAAAAGTCGCTAACATGGTTGTTTCCTCTTTGGGGAAATGGATGTCTGCAGTGAACAGTAAATAAAGTGTTGGCTCAAGGACACTGCCCTGAGGGAATCCTGCTTTTATCGGATGTATTCTTGATGTTTCGTCCTTTACTTTACTTTACGTAAAAGTTACGCTGAGCCAGATAGCTTTTAATTAGGAGGTAAAAGTCCGTAGGAAGCATATTTTTGAGCTTACACAGAAGACCCTTATGCCATACTTGGTCGAATTTTTTAGCCACGTCAAGAAACACGCCCACACAGTATTTTGTTGATGCAATTTTGTTGATCACCCTGTGGATTTGCTGTACTGTTGAGTGCTGTCGTCGAAATCCGTCCGTCACTAGAGGCACGATCTTCCAGAAGTCCGCACAAATGCTGGCATACGCGGATGACATTGACGTGATTGGTCGAACACAGCGAGCCGTCAAAGAGGCGTTTGCTGGCATTGAAATGGAAGCGGCTAAAATGGGTCTAGCGGTAAACGAGGGCAAAACGAAGTACATGCTTTCATCGAGAAAGGATGCACAACATCGACGATTTGGCCAGACCATAGGCAGCTACAAGTTAAGATAGTAAAGGACTTCGTCTACCTCGCCCCCACGGTAAACTGTGCAAACAAAATCAGTACGTAGATCAAACGCAGAGTAACCGCTGTTTTTTTTGGTCAAATGGGAACTGAGTAATAGATCCCTCTCTGGAAAGACCAAGATGAATTTGTATTGACATTGATCTTCCCAGTCTTGCGCAGATGCATGTATCATGTATACAATATCGAAAGCGGATAAAAAAGCCCTTACTCTCTAGTAGAGAAAAGTTCTGTATGCAATCTTTGGTCCTGTTTGTGTTGATGCGATTGGGAGAAGAAGAGTCAATTACAAACTGTTTGGGCTATACAGCTACACATGTATAGGTGTCACTGGAGCCCTAAGAACGACTGCCACAGATGCGCTTACAGTTATTTTGCACCTTCTACCTCCAGATCTACACGCAACGTTCATGGCCACATGCAGTGCACTTAGACTCAGAGAGTCAAACTGCTGGAATAGCAGAACTTATGGACATGGTAACATCCTTAACTTAAAAGAGAACAAAAGACCTGCTCAACAACAGTAGGAAAAACATATCCAAAATCACAGCGGTCTGTATTGGACATTGGGCTGTTGGCAGGCATGCTGAGAGACTAGGCATACCATTTAACTCGCACTGCCGTAGTTGCCGGGTGGAAACTGAGCCAGAAACCCCCGAGCACTTCCTGTGCAAATGTCCGGCTCTAGCTAGAGTCGGACAACGCACTCTGGGCAAAGCCTTCTTCAACACCCCTAATAATCTCTCAGAAGCAAACATTCATAGTCTGCTAGCCTTCATAAATTCCACGAAGTGGTTTCAAAATTAGGCTAATTCTGAGTGAATACACACTCCTTTTCACCCCCATCTCACAAATTAGGTATCCCATAGGATGTGGTATCAAAACGGTGCTTTCATGGCGCTAATTGGGTGCGAAAACAAGATCTGTATGTCCACCGCCACTTTTACCTACCTACCTATACAGCTACACAAGTCTAGCCAGGCGTCCACGGATCCAACGACTAAGAAGGCTGTGCCATGTAAAGTGCATGGATAACTAATCTTGGTGCCACAATTCTTGATACAATTTTACTCCCGAAATTCAAGTTTACTCGTTAAAAAAAGTTTAAACCTAGAAATTGTGTCCGTTCAAGCGGCTGAAATTTATCTGTTACGGCTTACTCATCATCACGAATGCAAGCTGCCGAGATGATTTCTTCGTGCTGTTGTGGGAATTACTCGCCGGAATAGGGTGAGAAATACGGCAATGCGCTAGAAATTCAACGTTGGGCAGCTGCTTCTTCGTACGGAAAGGGCTGTACTTCGATGGTTTGGTAACGTGGGACGAATTTCCCCACGGCTTCTGAGGCGTGCCTTGAATGCGATTCCAATAGGCCGCTTGGCAGACCCAGGACGAGATGATTGGACCAAGTGCAAAAACTCGCTTGGTTGCGCTTGGGCATATCTCCTGATGAGTTAGAGTCGATCGCGGAGGATTGAGTGACCTGGAGATTTCTCGTGCGTGTATTGCCCCCGCGATCCCTTTAGTGGAACATGCGGTTCACTAAAGATGATGATGATCATGACGGCTTACTCAAGGTTACTCCAGGCAGATTAGAAAATACCGGTCTTAATTTATCAAACGTGAAAAAAAACCACTCATTTCCCTAATCACCCACTGGAAATAGTGTATGCTGCTTTTTGAGTGCGTTTTCTTAGAGTCGTCTCTGAAAGAATAACTCAGTGCGGGACAGGATTCTGCATGAACATAATTCCCATGCCGATTTTAAACTTTCGGGAACAACGTTTCTTCGTCTACTCTATCTTCTCCCTTCAGATGCAAGTCCAGCCAGTCTGTAACCAGGAGTTTCACTTACAATGAAAACCAAAAATTGTTCAATTTGAAAATTAAATCATTGCAGCCGATGTTCATTAAAACTCGAAGCAGTTGCATTAACCCTCCATTAGTCAACTCCAATCATCAGTCAACTCCAATCAGTACCGCTTTCGTCTCTTCCCGCTCGGACAACTTTATCCAATGCAAGTCACAAATTATGTTCGCCTACAAGCAAATCCACTTTAAATATACCCACAACGTCCCGCACACGCACACAATCTATCAGCTAGTCCATCTGGTTGTCTGTCTTGCCTGTCTAGCTGTTCCCTGCCCGACGGACAACCTGCGGTTGGATTAAATCACCTCAGATGCGGGCGTCTTATGTGGCTTTTTGATTTATACACTTCCAACCAACTGGCAATAATGAATTATTTATGTTCGGCTTATGTTGTTGCCGTTTTCGCTGCGCCCTCAGAGTGGAAGGGTTGAATGTTCATCCCCATCCGGTTGATGAATGCCCCTTTTTCTCTGGCATATGGCCTTCTCGTTGGGCTTTGTTCATTCTGAATGAAAGTTAAATAAACATTAATTGCCCTTCCGCACAAACACAGACAATTGCTTTCCTGACTTTTCTTTGAGCTTCCAGCGAAGGGACAACATTGTGGGAAGCATTGTTCGCATTTCTTGAGATAAATTTGGCCTCTTTTTGGAAACAACGTTCACCTCATTTGCTACAAGCAGATCGAGGACAATTTGTGAACAAAACCGAATTGGGAACACCCAACGAAGGATCACGTTTGTGCATTTACTTCAGATACACCCAAACGGACGTGTCCTTTGATGGGGGAAAATTAAAAATTCCCTTCGAGTAGCTTGGCTTGTGCCGGGCGCTAGGGTGTGGGAACGCTCCTGCAGTGAGGTGACAGACTGTGTTCCCTTGCATGATGTGCATGAGTGATCCCTGTGGAGGTACGTAGGCGACAATTGAAATTCCAAAATCGGCCTAAAGTATGCAGACCGGTGGGAGTGTATTGTAGTCCCATAATCACGTAGCCACATCATATTTCATGGAACATCCATGGACGGGCATGAGCTGCTGTATGTGCATACGCATGGATGTGTTGTTGTTTCTGCTGTCGATGTCCTGCACTGTCCTTAATCTGATCCGGCTGTTACCTCCTTCTACGTACATTTGACTAATTACATTAATATTTTGCTCTGGTGTTTGATGCTATAGTGCGTCGCCACCGCCACTACTACTGCCTTTGCTGAGTGTCGTGGTGTTCGGTGCTTTGGCCTCATGTTGATGAGAATGCCTATGGTGTGTTGGTGGATGATGGTCACGTTCGAATGTGCGTAACTTTGCTTGCCTATTAATGCCCTGGAAAATGTCAAATTGATCCAGAGGCACACTGCATGATGGTTGTACACTCTCACAAACGAAAGGGTAATGCTTCAGATATCGGTTGTGTAAGCTTGTGTTTTGGTGCTTGCATAGGCTCAATGATGTTATTTGAGTGCGTTTTCGTGTAAATAACATATCAGGATTCTGTAGCAGGTATTTGACGTTATTTAAGGACTTCTCTGACTCCTGCTAAACGGACCAAATGAAGTAACGCTTCGAATGAAGGCACGCGATTTAGTACTCTCGCGGTCAATCGCAGCTACGTCTATTTTCTGGAAATAAACTTTTTTGTTGCAATTTTTGAAAGTGTTTAAATTTGGCAATTTACTTTGATAAACGACTTCTTTCAGCAGGAATTGTATAAGCAATGCTTGGTGAATACGTAGTTTCAACAAAACGGTGAAACCGCACAAACAGCACTAATACTGTGAAGGAAGCGTTACCTGATCGGGTAATCACCCGTTTTGGCGATTTGACATGGCCAGCAAGATCGCCCGATTTAACCATCTCATCCTTCCTTCTTTGGGGCCACTTGAAGTCGAGGGCTTATGCCAACAAGCCTCAGACAAGCGGAGCCCTTAAGGAGAATATGCGACAGGAATGCGAGCAGTTATCACCGGAAATCTTGTGTAAAGTCATGGAAAATGCTATAAAACGGGCACAGATATGTATCAACACCGGCGGCAGCCACTTGGCGGATATCATATTTTCCACTTAGCAGAAAAAAATGTAGGTAAAGGTCCAAATAAGGATTTCCATCACTCAAAATCTTTTTTTTATTTAGTAAAAGTAATTTAAAAACAAAATTGGATGACTAGTATTGCGCCACCTTATAGTTAGGGTCGATGGTGGTAAGACACCCTTGGCTATCAGATTCTTCGATTTGTATAAATCTCTTGACGAACCGGAAGTAACAACTTCTTGGCACGGCAGTTATCTTTAAGGGCTGTTTAAGACTAGGATAGGTTCCAAAAGAATGGAGAAATGTTGGAGCGAGTTTTATCTAAAGAGCGTGAAAGAAAAGTCATGCCAACGCCAAGGGCTATATGCCAATTAGCACTTGGCCCTTCTTGCTAAAAATACTTGAACACTTTACACGTGCAAAGAAGAGTTAGAAAAAACTTGTGGTCTTTGAATCACAAGCCCCATGGGCCTGTGTCTATTCTATCACACCGGAGAGCTCTATACAAATACAACAATGCGAAATATTTGTCAACAAACCAGGCAGCGGCGAAGAAGTCTATCCGACTTCATCATAGTGGCTGAAACATGTAGCAGAGAACAGAAAATTTTTCTTTTTTCGGAGTTTTTGAAACACTCCGCTGGAGCACTCAGACTCAAAACTGGTCCATTGTACTGCCACGTAGCAACCTACTCCAATGCCGTTAATTTGATTCCAACGGCAAATGGGGACCAGATTCAATTTCACTGGGATTCCAACCTGGGACCCCTCTTATTTGGGGCAGGCACTTAACCAACTGCGCCACCCAGTCGAACAAAAGATATTTGACCTAAACATTGACAAGCACAAATACAAGAGCACGGGTCTTTTGCGACTTCTCGTAAAAATTACTGACATTAGACGACGACTGCAGTATTGTGGATGAAATTAACGAAGCAGCGTACTCTACCTCTGCCTAAGTACGCCGCTAAGAAAGAAGTAAAAAAAAAGAAGTCCGAATAAAACCCGGTCGGCTCACATTGTGGTGAGAATCCTTACCGCCTCTGTGCTATAGATACAGAAAATAAGCAAAACACTTTTCAGTCACTGCATCAAATGTAGAAATTGCAGAGACGACGAACAGATATAATCTGTTCACCTCTTACCCTACTATGAGAAGCAGATTGCCACTAGACAAAAATCTTCTTTGACGAGTTTAAAGACATTGGTTGACTTAGATGTCAAGTGGAGTTTGTAAAGGTCCCCATAAATTTCTGTGTACAACCTTAACGAATCCACAAGAAAGGATACCCCTTTGACTGTGCCAAGTATCGAGCGATAAGTCTCATTAATTCTCTCATCTTTTCTGCCGTGTTTTGTGAATGCCTAAAACCTTTCGTCCCCAATCTGATACGTCCGTATCAGTGTGGTTTCAGGCCAGGGAAGTCCACCATCGACCAAATCTTCACACTACGGCAGATCCTGGAAAAGAACCAAGAAGTTTAGATCGACATACACTACCTATTCGTCGATTTCAAATCCGCATATGACAGTGTGCACAGAGACCTTGTTTTGACATTTCTGCCAAACTCGTCAGACTGAGTAGGTTGATGATGGAGAACTCGCGCTGATCCATCAAGCTCAGTAACGAACCCACTAAGACCTTCAATAAGACCAAGCGAGACGCTGTCGTGTGTCTTTTTCGACATAATTCTTGACAAGAGTTTGCAAAACTCAACGGCCAACACTACAGGCACGGTCAACAACTGCTAACATACGCAGATGACATTGGACGAAGTCAGCGAACCGTCAGTGAGGAATTTGCTGGCATTGAAATGGAAGGGCCCAAAATGTGTTGAGCGGTAAACGAGGGCAAAACGAAGGATAGCTGTCATCGAGAAAGGACGCACAACATCGACAACTTGGCCAGAACGTCACAATAGTCAGCTATAAGTTCGAGGCAGTGAAGGACTTCGTCTACCGAGATCAAACGTAGAATAACTCTCGCAACCGCTGTTTATTTGGGCTCAAAAGGTAATTGAGTAATAGAGCCCTCTCTCGAAAGACCAAGCTAACTTTGTATAAGACATTACTCATTACAGTCCTTCTTCATGGCTCAGAGGCATGGACAATATCCCAAGCGGATGAGCAGTCTCTTTCGAGAGAAAAGTTCTGCGCCCGATCTTTGGTTCTGTTTGCGTTTGCATTTGGAGGTGAAGGTTCAACCACGAACTACATATATGGGTTGTGCAACGACATAAGTTTAGCCAGGCGTCTACGGATCCAACGCCTAAGATGGCTACGACATGTAGAGCGTATGGACAACTTAGCTCCGGCTTAAAGAATCTTCGACTATGAACCAGTGGGACAACGCAACAGAGGACGTCCACGTCTAAGGTGGTGCACCAAGTAGAGAATGTCCTCAACCAACTTGGCGTACTCATATGCAATTGGCCACAGCTAGCAAAAAATTGTACTATCTCGCGAGGTTTGTTGGTTGAGGCCAGGGTCCACCCTTCACTGTAGAGCCACAAGAAGAAGAAGAAGACCTTACCAAGATGAATTTTACGATAGGGTGGTCTACCATTGTCTGCTTGACAGCTACATTTGGATCTTTGTCGCCATTTCACTTTCGCGTGGCCCTACTGTTTAGGGTGGATTTCGATCGTGGTTTGATCCTGGGCACAACTTTTGTTTCCACGTCATCACCTCTCTTGTGTGATTGACATTGCTCAGGAGGTATAATTGTCAAGAAAAAACATCTGTTCAACGATTTTGAATTAATTTTCTATTTTGTCCTGCTGGACCGCTGGACATTGGGAGAGAGTTCTCCAACAGTAGATACGCACTCTTTCATAAGAGCTTCGAAAACCAAGCAAAGTGTCAGGTTAAAATGAAAATCAAAAGGTATTTCAAAAAAGGAACTCAAAAATTCATGATTTCATCTGAGCCCAATGTTCATCATAGCCACAACCCCTTGAAACAACGAGAACAATGCACACCGTAAACCTCCACTCGTGGAGTAAAGTTAATCCTTTCAGTAAACTGAGTAAACTTTTGTGAGAGCCAGTGCACATTGTTACAGATGGCTTTGTTCGCACCTGTAAACTTAACCCTGGTAACAGATAGTGCCAACTTATAGAAGAATTCATTTTAATTTATGTCATTTGAAATTTTAAGCTGCCATTACCACCCTCTACCTAGCCGCATCCTTTACGCGGTGTCTGAAAGTGAGAGAAAACGTTGCCTCTTAAATTAACGTTCAACACAAGTTTATGTTTCGTCCTTTTCCGGTCCCTTCTTTCGCCCACTCAGCAGCAGCGGGTGTGCAAAGGTGTGCGAAGCGCATCAAACCGAAGGGAGATAATGAAGAAAAATAGAAGAAAAACCTGCTGGCAAATAATAATAAATCCACGAAATACGTATAAGATGCAGGCAAGGACTGTGCCTCGTGCTGTGTTGCCAGATTGTAAGTTTGTAAGGAATGGCATAGGAATAGCGTTCTGGCCTCCACTGTCGTGCGAATAGTTAAGGAGATCAGTGAAGAAAAAAGTTTTTGCAAAATGAATTCAAGAGTCCTCATACGCTGGATGGCTACGAGACGGGAAAATGGTGGCATTCTAGAGGAGAGGTGCGCAAAAAGCCCGAAAATATGGAAACGGAGACAATTAGTGAAGTTGGCAATAAATTTATAAATGTCACGTGTTCTTCTGTGGATGGTTGGTTGCACTTACGACGCACATGAATTTCGGGATAAAAATTAATTTGCTATGATTGTAAAAAATACACAATTCCTTTGCTTTTGTTTTTTGCGGTATCTTGTCGCACAGGGAAAGTTTTATATGTATAGTCGTATAATTTGCAAGACGCATTTTTGTACTTTACGCGGAGGAAATATGAGAGTTTAACTATTGTTGCATCCATTTAAATTGATTAAGGATCAAATCTGTGTCCCATATATAGTCCCTTTTACTATAAAGTTGGTAAATACTATATAATATGCAATATTATACAGAGTGGCGCACCAATTGTGCTACAATAAGAAATTGAAATAACTTTTTTCTTAATCAATTTCTTTATTTTTTGTTGTATAGAAAATTCAATTTTATTTTATATAACTAAACATTTTTGAAAAGCGAATTAGTCAAATTCCTTGGTTTCATTTCGTACACCTCTTGCTTGACATAACCCTATAAAAAAAGTCTGGCGCAGTCAGGTTCTTGGGGTCAGTTGACCTTGTGGGCCAGCGGTTGGAGCTCCGTCAGTTCGTTGTGCAGTTATTCCATCTTGCTAGAACTAAATGCTGTCGAAACAGATAAGTCTTCGGCCCAGTTCTGGGTAAACTCCTTCAACATCTTTAAATAAAGGTCCCCATTGACAGTTACTGTTACACCGTTTTCTTCAAAGAGGTATGGCTCCATAATGCTTTTGATGAAACTGCGCACCACACAGTGACTCGTTCTGGGTGCAATTCTGTGGCTGAAAATGAATATCTTTGTATCTTTTCAAGAAATCACGTCTGTTCTCGTTGAGGAATGTTTTCAAATTGAAAATTTATTGTAACTAAGTTTCAACATAACAAAAATAAAAGTGATTGCTGCCAGAAGGGCATAAATAAAATAGTTGTCTACTTGACTTGAAGATGTCGCTGTGATACGCTGGAATAACGGTATAATCTTTGTACCTGAGATTATGGTTCCGGTTTAGCTTAGTTTCGCTAACCATCAACACGTTAGGCTTATGGGTCTCCAACAGGTTGAGTAAAGCCAACCTTCTTTCGATCCCGACGAGTGAATTCGCATTCACCGCCAGGATTGAAAGGTCTCCAGCTGCCAGCGTATCCATTATATTGGATACGCACTTGACCCAGCGGGTCTCGACGAAAGGACTTGGTCCATCTTGGTCTTTTTGGAACTGCGCCATCTGGGCCTTCATTGAGGCCATCATTGACAACAGCTCCGCGAAACCCACATTTGGAGCCTCTACTGTAGCCTGGGCTACCTTTGGCGCTGTCTGTTCTGCCTGTCGTCTACCAGACGCCATCTGGGCGTAGGAAACAACCGGCGTAACAGGTGTGGCAGTCTACAAAAACGGAACCATTGTCCGTCCGTCCGTCCGTCGTGTCTGTCTGTGAAGATATCGGCATGAAACTTTGGAATTAGGTACTACAGACCTAGATGTCATTGCCCTTGCACTCAAATTTAAAAAGTGGGGCCATTTGGGGGTGGCTCCAGTACAGGTGAAGTTGACATTAATTTTGAAAAATTGTCGCACCCCATCGAAAAATACGAGGGGCGTTCAATATATTCTCGGTATCGATATGAAGGAAAATGCGAATTCAATTTAAATTGTTTTTATTTTTCAATATAATCTCCCCTAACATCAATGTATTTGTTACATCTTGAGATAAGCTTTTTTAAACCCTCAAAAAAATAAATTTCCTCTTTCTCTGCAAAATACCCATTTATTGCCGACTAGAGTTCTTCATCATCCGAAAAACTTTTTCCACGAAGACATTTTTTCAAATCCGACTCTTGTTTGCTTTCAGGGTCATAGTGGTGGACCCATGTTTCGTCACCAGTAACAATTCGATCCATAACACCGTCCGCGTTCTCACTACACATCTCCAAAAGCTCTCTTTGATCGACAGCTCCAGTGATAGTGCCGTTAATTTGATCCCAACGGCAAATGGTGACTGGACCAGATTTGAAAAACCGGGTAAAAGCGTATTAACTTTGCTTTCACTGGGATTTGAACCTGGGACCCCTCTAATTTAGGGCAGGTACTTAACCAACTATGCCATCTAGTCGTCAATATTAAGGAAACGACAAACAGATCAAGAGATTTGTTAATCAAGGCGTTGGAGGAAGAATGTACATAATTCAATTAGACCTCGCCACCATGCCTTTTGCTAAGGCAAATAATGCAAATATTTTCTCTTATCAAAGGATGATTGTGAGACTGCAGGCCTACCATAACAATTCCCTCTTGTTTATCGCCACGCCGTCGCAGTAGCCATAGCCAGAATATTGTAATTTATTATTTTAAATAAATACATTGGTAATGGTATAAAGATTAGCGACGAGGATGATTTGATCAACACCGAAAAAAAACATTTTTGTACCAGCTTTGGTGGACTTTTCTTCTTTACGTTGATGTCGATGAATTTTCCTCGTCTTTTGCCGGCGAGTGATGTACTCCCTCCTCTCTCTCTACAAATGTGGTGAAGGAAATACGTGCGCTTGTTATTTCTCATTCCCCAATCACGCTCCCTGAAAGCTTTCTTGCAAGCTTCGGTGTCTTTTGACTTACTTGTATGCCACAGTGAAGATTTCTTTAGCCGTCCGACTTTGCTTTCCCTCATAAGAATCACCAGATTCCGTCCTACACAATGACGCCTTTTAAACGCCTGCTCTTAACCAAAACTTACGCATTTGGGTTGCCCACAATATGGATAATGGAAGAGCTCCTGAACGTGGTTGCAGACCAGACAATGAAATACTAGACAATCTCATTACCTTACAGGTCCTAAATTCATTAGCCAGACCTCCTGGAGTAAAGACAGCCGACCCGAATTGCTTTCAAAGTCAATCACAGGTAATCCAATCATCACATATCAATCAAACAATTGCACTCATGGCCGACATACACTTTCCATTGATTCCAGAAATTATGAATCAATTATGATGTCGTAGCGAATCATTCGCTCAATATGATTTCGAAAATATTATTATCCTTCTGAAGGCCTGTGCGTGTCCCATTCAGCTGTTTACAATCACACCCCATTCTAGACACGCACACACGCCCACTCAAAGGAACATCACAGAATCCTGCTATGTGCATTCAACCAGGCTTAATTTACTTACGCGTACATAAGCACGCACTATGCCTGAACCGAAAACCCAAAGCCCACTGCGTGTTCCTTGCCATACGCAAATTGCATTGTGCCTCCACTTCTGGCTCCTGGCCTGCATCCCTCAATGCGACTAGAATCAAATGTCCACAAATAGACACGCATGCATGCACTCACTCTCCGTCGGTTAGTGCTTCATAACAATACTGTGCAGCAAACGAGTGTTCTCCGGCAGCTCCTTCACCGGGGTTAGGTGGATGAGCATATGAGGAACTGGATAGGAATTTTCGAACGGCCAAATGGCTTCGGGGACCCCACTGGCTGTGCATATCTGAAGGCTCCTTCCAGAGGAGGGAATTTAATTGAGGTTTGTGGTAACTTGAATACCTCCTTGTCTTCTGAACAGGATTGTCGGGCTTCTGCGTTTATTCCTCGTTACTTGTTCACATTTCCATGTGGTTGTTGGCCATGTTTGGTGACTAAAATTCAGGCGTACATGCGATCTCATGCGTGGGATAGGTTGTGATAGCGATGCACTTCTAGTGAGTGACAGGTGACACCGAATTTTATGCGAATGTGTTAATTGTGAACGTGGGTGTTGCTCTGCGAGAAAATATAATATGTCCTTGATTATACCAAAAATGTTCATCCTCCATGTGAAACTTAAAGCTTAGAAAACTGCTAGGACTCGCTGCCGGTCAGAACCTTTATACAGGGAGGGCCAAATACAAGTTTCTTTTTAAAAATGCAATAAAATTAACAAAATTAAATCGTTTCCATGTATTATGGTTTTATTAGTAAGAACAAACATTCCCATTAATTATGAAATACAACGTCGTTCAAGTGGCTGCCTAGGCTGGCTTCGCAGTAGCGCATTCTATCACCCCAATTTTCCAAGACCTTGTTGATGGTTTCGAGCTGTAGCTGTAGCCCACGGATTGCTTGAATGATATTGGCCTTAAGTGCTTGAATCGTTTCCGGATTGTTGGCATAACATCGGTCCTTCACGGTTCTCCACAAAAAAAACGCCAAAGGGGTCAAATCGCAGCTCCGAGGCTGCCAATTGACATCGCCAAGACGGCTGATAAAACGATTTGGGAATTTGGTGCTCAAAAGATCGATTGTGGCATGGGGTGTGTGGCATGGTGCGCCATCCTGCATAAATCAGAGATCGTCCAAATCCATGTCTTCAATTTCATTAAAAAAAAGTTGGTCGACATGGCTCTGTAACGCCCACCATATTGACAGCCTCATTTTCGAAGAAAAATGGTCCAATGATTCCACCACTCCACAATCCCCACCAAGCTGTCTCTCTTTGTCGATGCATTGTCTTCTCGACAATAACGTGCGGATATGCCGAGCCCCAGATGCGGCAATTTAGTTTGATAACGTATCCGCCGAGATGAAAATGCGCCTCGTCAAAAAAAATGATTTTTCGCCTAAAATCGTTGTCCTATTCAAACTGCTCTAAGGCCCAAACTACGAATATGAGGAATAACGAAGCGGATTTTCCCGCGTCTTCAATTGCTGAGTCAATTGGACTCAGCGAATAATCCGAGATCTTTGTGCAGAATTCTCCTCAGGCCAGTGCGTGAAATGTTGAGCTGTTGAGATCCATTGGGAGTTGATGTTCGTGAATTGAGTCTCACACTCTTGGCCACAGCAGTCACATTCTCATCTGTGCGCCCTGTACAACGACGGGGACCATGAGGGTTGTCCACTAGCATACGAAGCTCACGAACTTTTTGCACAAACTTGGGAACAGCAGTCGCGGTGGGTGCTCCATTTGGGCCAAAATATCTGTTCAAAAAACGCACTGTTTGGGCTACACAGCACTTACTTTGGAAATAACTTTTCAATATTTCCTAAAGTCTATAGAATATTTAGCAAACTTCGCGACTGGTAAGGTGAATTATTTCGTTAAAGCCAAAGTTAAAGAGCCAATTTTTAACCTTCCTACTGTATGAAAAAGCATTTCTGATACAGTCGAACCCGCTTAAATGAAAGGACAAAAAAAATTCTAATGTTTTACTTTTAAGCGGATAATTGAAAAAAGAAACGAAGAAAATAATTCATTTAAGCAAACGTAAAATATTTTGTTAGTAAATACAAACAAGTTGAATTAGACATTCAAAACAGTCAAGAAATGTGCTGTCAGAACTGTCATAAGAAATTACAAATTAAATGGATGCATTCAAAGTCTACTCATCCCATTTTTTTGAGACACATTTTCACTCAAGGGGAGTGTTTTCTATGAAAAATAATACATTTTTCAGATTTTTTTCAAATGTCCGAGTGTTTCACTTAGGCGGGTTTCAATAAAGCGGAGTAGTTTGTATGAAATTTGTGAAAAAATACACGGGGACAGATTGAATTTTTTATTTTTCAATTAAACGGGTTTCAAATAAGCGGGTTCGACTGTACATCAAATCTCAGACGGCAGTCTATTACATAATCTGGGGGCAACTGATAAGTAGAAGTTTAAAAAATTATAAGTTTTGAATGAGGAACTAACAGCTAACTGCTAACTGCAACAAGAAGAAGACTTGGCAAAATCGCACTTTTGCAAACAACAGGAATGTCCTTCGATTAATCGATTCTTATTATGACTGTCTCCATCCAATGACAAGGGATTTCTTTGAGTAGACCAACTTCTTCTTCGTTGGCTTAAAAGTTTGATACGAACTTGGATAGCAAGCAACAAGTCTCTCATTTGCAGTCTGCAGTTTTGACAAGTTGCCCCACCCAGATTGTATGTGGTCAACCTCCATTTCATTGTCCTGCGAAATCGGAGGCAAAGATATATTGTAAACTTTTGAGAGATTTTTAATAACTATTTTAAGAGATGTTCTTCTGTAAAAAATAATGAAACCTTTTATCGAAAGAAACCATTGCCAATAATATTTCTCTTCAGATTCGTAGAAGCCTCTAGAAATATTGTGAATTAAGATGGGTTCAGACGATTGTCACATCAGACAATATTATCAGCCCTGTCAACGAAATAATTGCCCCAAGTGTATTACAACCCTGTGAACTTGAAATTTTTTTGACTATATTTGGAGATCTTATAATGCAGTTGTCAGGCAATCTTCTAAACATACAATTGTACAAATGTAAGTCATTTAGGACATTTGTAGACTTATTTGCTTTAGTCGGATGTGCTGTGCTTGACAATTCCTTCATTGTCAGATAATTATTTTTCATATTAGAACGAGCATATCCACTCTGAAGTAATGAACCAACGCACTAGAGACCCACGCCTTATGCGTACTCTTATGAAATTGAAGAGAGCTAGCAAAGATCGTGCTTGTTGGTTGAGGCACAGGCCCGCCCAGACTGCAGCGCCTAAAGGAGAAGAATTTGAAAGAGCAAAACGAAGATTCGGTATAATGATTTTTGCGGTTTCGTTTTAGATTTAAAAGACGAAGAAGACGATCCAATATTTCGGCAGGTTGAAGTTCTAGTATTTTGCAGTTTCGTATTCGTTTCTTACTTAAGGTGGTGCTACAGTCCGGGGTGGACCTGGGCCTCAACCAACAAGCGTCTCCAGCCAGCTCGATCTTTAGCTAGCTGCCTCCAGTTTCACACGCACAGTTGGTTGAGGTCCCTTTCCACTTGCGTCAAATTGTCATAAGAAATTAATTAAATGGATGCATTCAAAGTCTACTCATCCCATTTTTTTGAGACACATTTTCACTCAAGGGGAGTGTTTTCTATGAAAAATAATACATTTTTCAGATTTTTTTCAAATGTCCGAGTGTTTCACTTAGGCGGGTTTCAATAAAGCGGAGTAGTTTGTATGAAATTTGTGAAAAAATACACGGGGACAGATTGAATTTTTTATTTTTCAATTAAACGGGTTTCAAATAAGCGGGTTCGACTGTACATCAAATCTCAGACGGCAGTCTATTACATAATCTGGGGGCAACTGATAAGTAGAAGTTTAAAAAATTATAAGTTTTGAATGAGGAACTAACAGCTAACTGCTAACTGCAACAAGAAGAAGACTTGGCAAAATCGCACTTTTGCAAACAACAGGAATGTCCTTCGATTAATCGATTCTTATTATGACTGTCTCCATCCAATGACAAGGGATTTCTTTGAGTAGACCAACTTCTTCTTCGTTGGCTTAAAAGTTTGATACGAACTTGGATAGCAAGCAACAAGTCTCTCATTTGCAGTCTGCAGTTTTGACAAGTTGCCCCACCCAGATTGTATGTGGTCAACCTCCATTTCATTGTCCTGCGAAATCGGAGGCAAAGATATATTGTAAACTTTTGAGAGATTTTTAATAACTATTTTAAGAGATGTTCTTCTGTAAAAAATAATGAAACCTTTTATCGAAAGAAACCATTGCCGATAATATTTCTCTTCAGATTCGTAGAAGCCTCTAGAAATATTGTGAATTAAGATGGGTTCAGACGATTGTCACATCAGACAATATTATCAGCCCTGTCAACGAAATAATTGCCCCAAGTGTATTACAACCCTGTGAACTTGAAATTTTTTTGACTATATTTGGAGATCTTATAATGCAGTTGTCAGGCAATCTTCTAAACATACAATTGTACAAATGTAAGTCATTTAGGACATTTGTAGACTTATTTGCTTTAGTCGGATGTGCTGTGCTTGACAATTCCTTCATTGTCAGATAATTATTTTTCATATTAGAACGAGCATATCCACTCTGAAGTAATGAACCAACGCACTAGAGACCCACGCCTTATGCGTACTCTTATGAAATTGAAGAGAGCTAGCAAAGATCGTGCTTGTTGGTTGAGGCACAGGCCCGCCCAGACTGCAGCGCCTAAAGGAGAAGAATTTGAAAGAGCAAAACGAAGATTCGGTATAATGATTTTTGCGGTTTCGTTTTAGATTTAAAAGACGAAGAAGACGATCCAATATTTCGGCAGGTTGAAGTTCTAGTATTTTGCAGTTTCGTATTCGTTTCTTACTTAAGGTGGTGCTACAGTCCGGGGTGGACCTGGGCCTCAACCAACAAGCGTCTCCAGCCAGCTCGATCTTTAGCTAGCTGCCTCCAGTTTCACACGCACAGTTGGTTGAGGTCCCTTTCCACTTGCGTGCGCCACCTGAGTCGCGGTCTTCCTCTACTGCGCCGTCCCTCGGGGGTGGATTCGAAGACTTTCCGGGCCGGAGCATTGCTTTCCATTCGCTCTATATGACCTAGCCATCTCAATCGTTGTATCTTCATCCTTCTGGCTAAGTCAATGTCGCTGAACAGCTCGTACAGTTCGTTGTTGTATCTTCTCCTCCACTCACCCTCTATGCAGACGGGACCGAAAATCACCCGAAGAATTTTCCTCTCGAAGCAACCAAGAGCAACCTCATCCGCTTTTGACAAAGTCCATGCTTCTGCGCCATATAGCAGGACTGGGACGATTAGGGTCTTGTACAGGGTTACTTTGGTTGTTCGAGAGGGGGCTTTGTTTATCAATTGCTTTCTTAGCCCAAAGAATCAGCGATTAGCAAGAGTTATTCTTCGTTTGATTTCAGTGCTGGTGTCGTTGTGAGTTAATAGCGGTGCCTAGGTAGACAAAGTCCTTGACTACCTCAAAGTTATAACTGTCTGCTGTGACGTTCTGTCCCTATTCCATATTCGTTTCTTACTTTCGGATATGTGGATTCATCAAAGCCTAAAGACAATCGAGTTGTTAATTCATATGCAATTCAAGCTCCTCAACTCTCAATTCGACAAGCAAATTTTCATAAGGTGCTTTCTGTTTGGGGTGAGCAAAACACGCCGACGTTTGTGTGGCCATTCATTCTCCTCCTTGCGAAGAGTTTGAAACAAAAGCTGGCATTCGTGTGAAGAGAGAATTAAGTCAATCAGAACATTAGTAGACCTGGCAATATTGTTAGATCTGGTAATCGTCTACATACAGCTTTAACGGCTGAACGAATCCCTCTTTTAAGACCTGCGTCATTAAGATGTGCTTGGCTTCAGAGCGATTTCGTGATTTCGTATTTTTTTACTGAAGTATGACAGCTTCAGAGGGCGCCTCAATCTCGCCGTTCGGAGTCGGCATAAAATTGTAGGTGCCCTCCACTCGTGAGAGAACAATAGCACGCACAACACGAGTCATTGTTGAGAAGCTAGGCCCAAGTCCACCTCGGACTGTAGCGCCGCCATTTTATTATTGATATATTTATATTTATTGATATATTTATTATGACAGCTGCTTCTACTTAAAGATATGGCCGGGAATATTCATACTTGAAATATCATTTACCTTTCTTGAGAATGCAATTGTGTGTTTACAAAAAACTCAGTCAATAAAAGCACAAAATCCACAGTTCAACGAAGCAATATTTCTTCAAAAGTGGTCAACTGTCTTGCGAGAAGACTTATGAGGTTTTACAATGTTTGCCAAGATAAACACAACAATGCTCAGAAATCATTGTATTTGCACCTTGTTCCGCCACCTAACGAAAGGCAAACAAAAAATACGTACAATTTCGTTCGAGGGACATGCCAAGGACTCCGAGATTGCACTACATTTCGTTCGACAAACAAAGAAATTCCTTTCTCACAATGGGATCATACCGCCACTGTTGCTGCACTACTTTGTTGCGAAACTTCATTCAAAGTCGCCGGGTATTCTTTCCATACCTCCGCCGTAGTGCAGTCTATAATTTCCTTTTTCTGAACCAGAAGAGTATCAAATAAATTAAAAAACGAGGAAGAAAAGAAAATGTGAAAACACTTGGGACGAAGAAATTCGAATCCAAGTGGAAAATTCCAAACAAATCTTCAATTCTAACAAAACACCTCGGCGAAGCATCCAAGACAGAAATTCATAGAAATAACCATGTTAACGGTAAAACGAACAGAATACCCGTTTCGTACTGTTTCAATGAACACAAACAAAAAAGAATCTCCAGTGGAGCTACGGCACCTTTACGGAATTTCCAGTTGTGTCTTGATGGCGTTGATGTCCAGCGGCATTAGACCATTAATTTTCAACTGTCCCTACCTCCCTCCACACGGTGTGCCTCACATCCCTAGTCCGGTACGAACGCTGGAATTCTTGAAAGTTAACTTAGCGTTTAGCTTAGGTTGACGTTTGTGACAGGGTTGGCAAGGAGGTTGACAAAAATGTAGAATGCGCCACCGTCGCCGTCATCCCCCCGGCATGGTTTACTACGGTCAGGTGATTAATCTTGTTTAAGTTATCGTTTGTGAGTTTTGTGTTGCGCTGATGGACAAGAAATGCTGGCGCCGGACGCTGAGGTTGGGTAAAAGTTTTTCCTTTTCTTTTTTTTACTCATTTTCTGACTGACTTTAGGTTAAATGGCAAAGCTCGTCCGTTAAGGGGGAAGGATAAAATGGAAAGTTGTCTCATTATTGCTTAATTGTTTAACACCCTCTGTGCACGCTGCTGCGGGGCACGGGTGGATTGTGGATTATAAGGGATTTCATCAAAACTGCATTAAATGCAGTCAGGGACGGATTTGGTTTGATGAATGAATTTGTGCGTCACTGGGTAATAGTAACTTAATTAATTTCATAGAAATCTCAACAGTGGTAGGATCATTAATCAAGACGTGATGAAGGGTGTCTCAATGCAGCTCGCTTGGAACAAAGCGCCCTTCTATCAATCTTTAAACTTAAATAAACAAATACATTTTATCAGGCCGTGAAAATCCTCATTCTTAAGTTTAAAAGAATTTTCAATAGAATATACGATATTGTTGACAATACTCAGGTCGTCAACATTTCAACATTTCAAGGAATAACCGCACATGTGGGTGCGATAATGGGTCCAACTCGCAGCAGCTTTAAACACTTTACGTAGCAAGAATGATTGACTCATTTTTCTGGATGAACTACATCAGAAATTCTTGAACAGTAAATATTGACTACCATAGAATCTTGAATTGATGAAGAACGTGTGGCACACAGCTGTACAATAGTGGACATTAATCAAAAAAGCTGTTGCTTGAGTTGTAACTCCAGGTCAAGTTTATACTGGGAAATTTTCTTGAACGGTTACCAATCAAGGGCTTAAAACTTGATTATATAATTTGATTTTATAATTGTGTTCGATTATTGATTCTGACGGTAAGCGATGATAAACAGGGTTTTAAAATAAATAAATAGTTTATATATTTTTATTGGTACACAACAAAATCTCAAAAATAACTCGTGTATTTTTCTCGACAGTTTGTCTATGGCTTTTCAGGATGAAACTTAGCCTCACCGCCGAAGATGATTCCATTGGAAAAATTAGCATCTATGCCAAAATTTCTTTTTTTTTTTAAATATTGTTAAAAAATGTAAACGATTTGTTCTTTCAAGTAGCCGTTCATTTTTAATAGCTATGAACAGTCAGCTGTTACTCTCCGCTTCAAACACTTAACCGATAATGACAAATGGTACAAGGATGACATTCAAATCTTGAATTTGAGGAGATATTATTACGAAAATATCGCTCGAAGGACAACGATATGTAAAGCATGCTATGAAGACTCCGGGAAGTCCTTACTTATACCGTCAATATATGTAGCGTACACCAAAACACTTGCAGAACAGAAGTTCTCATCGCCATAATATTGGCTCACGGTAAAATTTTAGAGAATGAAGAATTATAATAGTTGATTTTATTTTCAAATAAAATGCGTGAAAAGGGAATAAAGTATAAATTTATTGTAAAACAGTTAAATGGCTAAAAAGTGGCACAAAACCAAAAAAAAAAAACGCGAGACAGGCGACGTAAAACGACATTTAACAACGATGGCCAAGTTTTTTGCCACATCGACGCAAATAAAAAAGACCTAAGGCTGGGTGTACGACGTGCACGACTGGATGGCGGAGTTGGTTAAGTTGGTTAAGTGCCTGCTAAAGGGGTCCCCGGTTCGAATCCAGGTGAAAGCAAAGTTAATACGCTTTTATCCAGTTTTTCAAATCTGGTCCAGTCACCATTTGCTGTTGGGATCAAATTAACGGCGCTATCACTGGAGCGGTCCATCAGTGGTAGTAGTCTGACTGTGGGTATCACAATGGATCAATATGGTCTAAGTGTGCAGGGGAATTCATTAGCAGCCCCATTACCAAACCAAGGCTGCGTGTAAACACATCGTACAAACATACGAAAACGTCCGCTGCTAACTTCTCAGTCACACCTAGCTAGCTTAACCTTTTTTTTTCGTCTTTCTTGACACCGTAAAAGACGAAAACTCTTTACCAACGAGTGCATAGTCTAATGATTTGAAGTTCAATATATTGGAAGCAGACAGTGGGAGGCAGTTTGTGCGAAGTCCACGAGGAAATGAGTTTTGTTTTTATTCTGCAAAATTATTCGGATTTATAAGAGTTTTAATAACGCACCTATTATTTTGCACACCCCTGTATCTACAATAAAGCCTTTCATATCTTTCTAAACAGACTGAATGTGACTACCTTATTCTCAGAACAGACAGACAGTCACCAGTGAGTCAAAGCTAGTGAGCTAGATAGCTTTGAAGATAACACTCGCCTCTATTGAGGTTTTCGATTGTCCATTGATGATCAACAATAAATCGAATTCTGTTTTTGGTATTGCAAATGTCGATTGTGATCAGCGTTGCCAGATTTTTTTTTCGGGCAAAGCGGGATTTCGGAACCTTTACGTCGAAAGCGGGACATAAAAAAACATACATAAGTAGTCAGTAGTTTTTTATTACTTATACTTTTATTTGAGTTTCAAATTAAGTTGAAAATGACGATAGACACAGAAAAAATTGTGTTTGTGTATATCTGCACACACAAACACAGAGTGTCCCTACTTATTTTTCGATATATTCTGAGGGTGATGTATTGAATGAATGCCGAATGAAGTTTGAAAATATTTGTAAGCTGAAATTAACAAATGTATTGAAAGCGGGACTGCGCTATCTATCCCGCGCAGGACATTTAATTTTGGGCTTAAAATCGGGACGTCTGGCAACGCTGATTGTGATCGACTCTTGTCCATTTGCCGATTGAACAAACATTGACCTGACATTCAGCAAAGTCGAATGAACTATTTTGTGATTTCGTCAAGAGATAATCCACAGCTAAAGCCTACTTTCAGGGACATTATTCACAAATATCACACGCAGATGATAAGTTTCATGTAAGCCAGCGGCTTACAGCGGCTCATGAATTGTCATAGTTTCTGATATAATAATAATAATAATAATAATAATGGCGACGCTGCCGTCCAAAGTGGTAGAAGCTACCACTCGTGTTGTGCGTGCTATGGTTCTCTCACGGGAGGGCACCTATCATTTAATGTCGACTCCGAACGGCAAGATTGAGAAGCTTTTTCCAGAGAGTTACAATCTTTGATCACTCGAAGTGGCGAAGCCGCGAAAAATTTCTCTAAGGCGTTGTTGTGTGCATCTATGCAAATTTAAAGCCACTGAAACCACTGAAATAGAAAACCTCTCAAATTAATTATTAAGAAATCACACACAATGCCGATAAATTCTCGAACGACACGAGGATCAGTTGAAACTTTAGGAGATTTAAATTGATTGCTATGTCATATAAATTTATGTGAACTCAAAAGACAACTAAGAAAAAGAAGACTAAGAAAAAACAAGCTGAACCGCTGAACGTGCATGTCTCAGATGGGAAAACTCGTTTAATAAAGGGTGGTCCAACCATAATGCACGATATTAGTTGTGAGTCACACCTTAAAGTCAAGTTTTTTTACCCAAATTAATTTGACATTTCTTTGTTTCAGTGTTTAACAAAATCAACCATGGACAGGTACACGATTAAGCAGCGCGTTAAGATCATTGAAGCCTTTTGCGAAAACGGACGTTCAAATCAAAATGCAATTCGTGCACTTCTTGATTTTATTGGTCAGCATAATCGACCAAATGTGTCCACAATTCGGTTGAATTGTGCGCAAATTTCTATGCATGCTCGTCCAGTTCGTTCTGCGGAAAACATTGCTGTTCTCCACGATAGTGTGGCAGAAGAGCCATCAACCTCGACTCGTCGTCGAACATCTGAACAATTGAACATCTCAAGAACATCACTGATGCGAATTTTGAATAAAGATTTGAATTTACACGCTTACAAGGTTCAATTGACTCAAGAGCTGAAGCCTACTGACCATTTCAAGCGTCGTCAATACGCCGAATGGTTGGTAGAACAGACAGGAGTGAATGGTGACTTTACAAAGAAAATCATCCTCAGCGTGCGTTTTCGTTGGACCACCATTTATATCGAGGGTATGCATTCTAATGCTCTAATGAATTTTAAGCATATACGAGGGTGGTCTGAAAAGTTATCGACCTTAACATGAACATGGCAACAATCGGCAACAAAATCTACGAAAAATCTTTGTGCATCTTTTCCTAGGTACCTACTCACCAAAATATAAGCCATTTTGTTTTTTTGTTTGAAAATTCCCAAAAGCGGTGCCATCAGGTTTTCCATTTCCACGCCTTTTTGAAGGCGACTGTATTTTTGTTTCTGGGGTGCAATGGTGCATCCCTATGATTACAACCTCTTTTCATCGAGCAACCAAAATAGTTCATGAATATAATATTTTGAAAGTTGAACCGCCAAAAATGAGCTCATCGTCTGATAAATTATTCCCTTAGACCAATTTCTTCGCCAAATGTTGCATCCCATGGAAGTTTCTCCTTCAGCGGACCGCTTGGAAATCAATTTCATCCAAATTTTCGTTCTTTCAAAAATCAACATCGGAACAACTTGAAGCCATAAGATATTTCCTTTGTAACCAGATTCAAATTTACATGTCCACACATGTGGAAATTGGCTCTGAAACAAATGTGCAAAGATTTTGAAGAATCCAGTGAGATTCTCTCACACAAATCGTGACGAGTTACGAGTGCATTTCCGAAATCAATTTCCGCAGCCCATCCAGAGCAAGAAAAATTTATCATTGACAGTCAATGATGGGCGATGTTTTCACCCACTCCTCGCTTATAGAGGATTCCTCTAACAAATCACCAATCGTTCCTTTGTCTTCAACCGTAAGTTCTTAAGGCGTGACGAGAGTCGTGAAATGAAACCCACTTTAGGAAACCCAAATAAGATTAAGTTGTAAAACTAAAGAAACTTCACTTCACTTTAGAGTCATGAGTGCTGGTTCCGGTGTATCCCATGCTAGTAGAGCTTAAATTTTCTCTTTGTAACTTTCTTATTCGTAACCACCCTCACCACTATCACCGCTAGGACCCATATAGCCAGGAACATACACGCACACACATGTATATACATATACCGGTCTTCGCCAACAGTCACTGCTTCATCCCCAGCAATCACTCGCGACGAACGGAAGGCCCGAGGAACAACAGGAGCGTATGGCCACACGGTCATATATTTTAAGTCCTTGTTCCAACTACTATACCATAAATTACCGATAGTAATTTCAAAGTTGTGTTCAGGTCGTTTGTTAGCTGCTCCCTGAGGGATGCTGTTCCATTGTTTTGGCGTTCAGGTAAACAAGGCGAGCAGTGGCAGCGGAAGATGCATACGGACCAACAACAAATGAAGGAGTCAACAAGAAAAAAGGGCCAATGTCGAGTGTGCCCAGCTTCCAATGGTCGGAGGTGGCTGAAAGGTGTTGTAGGACTACATTACCCTGTTGCAGCTAGCTAGCCGGCACACAGTAACACACACACATATACCGATGCGCAGAGAATGGATGTAACATTTGTTCACACATGGCATCCGACCAGGTTGAACATGATAACTTTTGCACATTCACCATTTGAATATTGAGTGGAGTTGTACATTGGGTGGGTGTGTTTCTGTGGGACTGCATGGGCGGACGGACGATCTGAAGATGGTCTTTTGGGAGTTAATGTCAAAACGTTTTCCTTGTTCAAAGAAATTTCTGAGTGACCAACACTGAATGGTCTTTATCCTTTGGGACATGCTTGCTCATGCTTGACATCCCCTGGGTTAGTTGCAATGTGTCTCTGCCTCGTACAGTTTCAACTGGCTTTTTGTAATAAGAGTTGTGTGCACGTAGCAAGAATGTAATTCCCGTCCAATGAGGAGAAAGAGCTAGGGCCTGGACTTATTTCTTGATTGCAATAAGGACAGTGGACTACTTTGCCATTGACAATAGAGACGGTTGACAATGTGAAGAATAGATTGAGTGTTTTTCACATAAACGGATTAGAGGAAATTAATTCTTTGAGATATGTTGAGAATTGAAGTCGATTGCATTTGATCTTCAGCCACCAATACGGCGACGAGTAAAATTTAGCGAGTCCTGAGAGAAGATAGACAAACAGCGGAGTCTATTAAAATGAAAAAGAAGCACTCAGAAGAAAACGTCACACGTCGGCAGGATCGTTGGCAATTTAGCGTTCGATATTGGTTCTGAACTCCTCTAACATTTTTGAGTTGTTGGCATAAACCAACGAAAATTTAATAAAAAAAAAAATTCATTTTTTGAGATTCCACGTTACCGAGCTTCTCCTTCAATTGATCAGTTGTTTGACCAGTTGTGTGGCATGTGGCACCATCTTGGTGGAACATATCACTGATGTGATGTGCATTCTGGCCAAGCTAGTCCTCCAACATGGCCGATAGGGAATACGACGAAGTCTGGTTATTGCAAGTTGTAGTACATGTGGTTTTGTTACTATCCAATAACGAATATTTTGCATTTTGACAAAGCCACTAAGACAAGAATAGGCTTTATCGCTGAAGCTGATTTTTCGATGAAATTCAAGTTTTTCCTCTAAATTTTCTCAGAGACAAAAAGAAACTTCAGCGCTTAGAGGCTTACGTCGTTGAGTTAATTGAACTTAGAAGGCTCTATGGAAAGCATTGAATGCAAAATTCTCCCTAATGTGGGAGAGAGGGAGATTAACAATCGCTGTGACCGGCGTAAAATTGACGTAAAATTTACAATGTGTTGTCTTGCTAGCATCAAAACATTCAATAGTGAACATTTTGACTCGAATCTACTAACGAACAGCCTGCTTCTTAAGTTGCGACCATCGGCTTAGACTATAGGTAGTAGAATATCGTGTCGAAGTCCTCCAGTTCGTACATTGTTTCTTGCTCCTGTTCTATGGATTTCAACATGGTGTCAAGAAACGCTTTATAACATTCTTTATCTAGATATACAAAACTTATTTGAACGGTGTCTGTTAACCGTCTTCTAGATTTAATTTGGTTTACTGTGCAATTTTACTCAGGATCAATAAATTGATCTGTTTCAGTTGTTATTCCATTTTCAAAACAACGATACCACGTCTACCTATCTATAAACAACAGCGACCACGTGTTTCCATATGTTTTCGCTTTTAAAATATGATGCGCTCTATTTATGAAGTACAAAGTACAAAGTGGATGATGGATGATGGATGATGATATTACAGCCTGTCAGGGTTGAACTTGTAGGGTACATTTTGAATAAACTTTTCAGCGCTGTGATTTTTTTGGTCCCCTTCATTCTATAAACTGAGTCGACCACATCGAGCGCATGAACCCTTATGCTAAGAGAGCTAAAGCCTGAAATAGATGTGCAGCAATACTGCATGCATTGCTGAGTGCAGAAATGCACAACGAAACAAACGTGCAGTCAATTTTAAATTCTTCTCGCATTAGTTTGCTTTTATTATGAAAAGCGACAACTGATTTCGGGAAACAAATTTTGTTGTACAGTAAACATATGTGTCCTACTTTCTTACTTATCAGACCTACGTCCCATGGAGGGACTGGGTCTGAGAAATAGCTGTCTTCCACCCTTGACGGTTCCGGGTACTCTGCTTCCAGTTGTCTAAGCCAAGTTGTATTGCGTCCGCGATGACTTGGTCTTTAAATCGGAGGTTCAATCTCCCTCTCCTTTTCGAACCAGGAGGCTCAGATTCGAAGACCCTTTTGGCTGGAGCATTGTTTTCCATACGCTTGATGTGGCCGAGCCATTGTAGTCGACGGATTTTTGCCTTCCGGACTACGTCCACATCTTGGTACAGCATATAGAATTTGCGGTTATATCTTCTCCTTCATTCAACTCCCTCGCAGATAGGACACATACATCCGACGCAGAATTTTTCTTTCGATTGAACCAAGAATCAGCTTTGCCGTTCTGCTTACCGTCCAGCATTCGGTTTCGTAAAGCGTTTTGTAGAGCATGATTTTGGTACTTCGAGTCAGGAGTTTTGACCCTAGCTGCTTAGACAAACCGAAATGGTTGCCAAGAGCGATTCTACGTCGGATCTCCGCCAGGATGTCTTTTGTGGAGTTAACATTTGTCCGTGGCAGACAAACTTCTTCTCTACCTCAAAGTTTAAATCCATGTTCCTTAATTTTAATGTTTTCGACCTTTCTGCTTTAGGAAGGAGGAGAAGACCGAAATTATGGTACAAAAGTCAATTCATCACGGGTGCAGAAAAATTTGGCGTTAAAAACTGGAAGCAGATTGCCCGAGATCAATGAGGATGGACGGCATCATTAGTTAAGGGTCCGTTGCATAAATAATTTTTGATAGAACAATTTCTGAATATCACGAACGAATGAATGTGGGAGATATCACTGATCATCGTGTCAATTGGTCAATCTCACCATGGAATCTATTTGCAAAAGTGATCATCTTTGGAATCTCGAATCTTGGATATATCAAAAATTTGCACATTAATCGATATTTTGATATATATAATTTCTTAATGTTTACACTGATATTTCAAATCTTCAAAGTTCGCATGTATCGCATGTAAAATTCGCAAATATCTCCAAAACTATTTGGGCGACTATTTCGTTTTAGATGAAAGAATTCATTTCTTTCAGATTTTTAAGCACTTTTTTTAGAAATGGAAGGGAGGGGGGTGGATCTCTAGGCCTAAAGTACCTAGAAGATAAAATGGTGTGACAGACACGACAGACGGACGGCCAGACACACCGAAATTATAATGGTTTCGTTTTTGTGGACGGGACTTTAAAAACAGACGTATTTAGTTGGTTTTCTTTAAAAAATACTGCTCTATAATAAGCCCGGAAGAAAGATGGGAAAAAATCGTTCATCTTTCCGAACTGTTCGTATTGTAGAAACTTTCATAGTTTTTGAGATTCTACTGTACTTTTTAACATTTTCCACATCGTTCTGCACACTTATGGCATGGTTTAACTCAGAAAAAAAAACTGCGGCAGTTTGATGATTTGGTGATTTTTGCATTTATATGACTCGCTCGTAGCTAGAAACCTTGGAGTAATCGCAAATTTGAAATTGCATCTTTCATCAAAGCGTTGTTTTGTATATAACATGTTCTAAATGTACGAGTATACTGATCCAAACAAAAATCATTTAATTTATACTTGAAACTCTTTGCAAATGAAACTATGTGCATATATGAGTCCTTCATGCCCATCTTTTTCCCACGACTTAATCCAAAGCTTCTTCTTTACACAATTATAACACGGTAAGTGTATTTCTTCATCTTGGCTGGTGTTGGAAGCTTTTGAAAATCATTTCTTCAAAAAATTCACAAACTTTTATTTTAGAATTGAAATCGAGTTTTAAATCAATATTAAAGCAAATAAGAAAGGCTTGAGTTGATAGTTCCTAAAATTCGATCATTCTTTCATTCAATAATTGTGTTATATATTATTTGTTTATATCTATTTTAGATTTCAGAGATTAAAAGTAAAAGTATTGACGTGTTGTATTTCTTTTTGTACGGACTGTACATGTCTCATTCTTTTCTTATCTTTTCCATTCGCCGAAATCTATATCAAAGCCGATTAAACTGCAAATACACAAACTGAGTCAAACTGGGCCATTAATTGCACAAGTGGTGAAAGACGTGACAATCAATTATTTTCAGTCTGCTCCATTCCGATTTACAATTTTCTCAACTACACTTTATGAAGAACAAACATGGAACAAACTCACATTAAACGGGGAAAAGTAATATTCTTCAATACAGAAATCTGCAGACCTGGTGCTGAGAATGATGTTGACAAGATAACAGCTACTTTCCAAGGTTTGAATGCGGAAGTGGAAAGCTGTATAAACTATAGTGCATCTGATGTTAAAAGAAAAATGAATGAAGGTAATTATAAAACGCTTTTTTAAATACTTTCCATTAAAACAAATCCAGTTAACGCATAAAGCAGAAATCAAATAGTAATAGAATAAACAACTTCGCCAAGAATTACTCCTTGTCCGCGGTAAAATTGTGACTTTTGATCCACGGATTTTAAGGGAAGCTTTTTTTTGCTTTTTTTCACGCATACTTTTACAAATTCCGCAGAGTTACTACCAAAATGGTTGCCAGTCGGCGTACTACGATTGATATACGCAAGAATTTGGCCAATTTGGCACAATGTTACTGCACAGACATAAACAGCAGATATGTATAAAACTGTGTTTAATTTAATTGCTTCATGTTTCCGGGTTATTATATTTACATCAATAACATGTATTATTGCAGTAAAAAATACGGATTTCAGTGAATATGAATATCTGACTGTAGTATGGGGATCACATGGCTCTGAAGATGGCATTGTACAAACAGCAGTTCAAGAATTCATATATTTGCAAAGGGCGCTGTTACTACCAATGTGTAAAAATAAGACACTTTCCAACAAGCTGAAATGGATCATCACGCAAACATGTCGGGGTGATCTAGAAATGGAAGGTCCTTTCAGCATGCTAGAGGAGGAATTTTATGACCCTAAATATTATTTAATATCCTATAGTACAACAGAAGGTAATTTCAAAGCACTTATTTGATTTCTATTTTATTAATTAAATTAATGCATTCCAATTTCATTTGTTCACAGGATTCGACTCAACTCGTTCTGTAAATTATGGCTCAATCTTCATTAGAATCTTATGTTATGAAATTCAAAAGCATTATAAACATTCCGATATTCTAACAATTCTGAAAGGTGTAAGTGTTGAGGTTGAAGCTGAAGTCAAAAAAATAAAAAATACGAGGTATGTTCATTTTCAATACGTCAATTTATAAATATTAACCATTTATTTATATTTCCAGCAGCCAAAAGCCTTGCAACGAAGACAATTTCGGAGATACATTCTCCTTTTCATTTTGTTGTTGAATGCGGGCAATTTAAAAACAACGGAAAATGCCACATGACTTTATTTGTATTATGCTAGCGGACACTGGTGTGCTTCGTTACAAGTGGACAAATCTTTTTTTTTTATTCCTGTGACGTTACAGTCTGTGTTGGACCTGAACTTAAATCAACAAGGTTCTCCAGCTAGTCGGATCTTTCGCTAAATGCGTCCTCGTAATTTTTTTTATTTTGTTTTTTTACTATTATATTCACGTTTAGACACAATGTTTATACATTAATTTTAATTATTTAGGGACTTAGGAGAACTAAAACTTAACTACAAGAGAATCGGAGAACTTCCCGGCTGCACCGTCCATTTAGTTATAAGATTTGCAAAGCACTCGAACTTAAAAATAGTGAAATGCTATTCTATGTCAAAAATTTTACGACATAAAATTCACTTGTCTTGTTTGATTTTACATTCATTCGTTGGTGGTCAGCCGATTGCATTGGATTCGTTTCACCCAATTTCTCTGTTTTTAGGGTGTTCGATCATCGATGGCCTCTTTTTTGAGTCAGCACAAAAGTGTATGAACATTTAATTTGACACAACAAGTACGAGTATGGTAATAATTAAATGGGGATGGGAGCATGGAATAAATAATTTTTGGTGTTCTTTCTACCTGAAACCAGTACAAATAAATTGCATGTTTTTATACAGACCACTTAATAGTTTACCAACTTGCAAATGCAAAATCTTTTGATTTTAAAGCTGTAAACAAAGGTACTTTCGAAATACAAAATATTCGACAACTTTTACAGAAAACAGAAAATTAAACATTCGGCTTCGGCAAATTCTTCGGTCTCATTTGGCCGAAGCCGATCTGCACAGCCAAGAGAATTCCAGTTTAATATCAACTAATAAACAGTCATATTGTTGAGCGAAAACAAAATCACGTTTCTGTTGCCTAGTTAATATTCTATATTACAAACCGAATAAGGTTTTGACAATTATTATCATTTGTTTTACTCTACAGAAGCTGCAGAGATGCAAAAGAAGAGGAAAGCATAACGCATCTCCTCTGTACTTGTAGCGCTCTCTCCTCTCGCAGGAAGAAACACCTAGGAGCCTACTTCTCCAACGACTTGAATGAATTGCACAACGTCGGCATTCATCAACTAAAGAGCTTCGTTTTTTTGTTTTTTTTCTTTTTTTTGTTTTTATTCTTATTTATGATATCTTAAAGGGGCCCGGACATAACGCCAAGCGACATAAGGCCAAATTCTAGCATTTGGCCTTATGTCTCTTTCTCAAAGTGACATAAAGCCAAATTTTAGAATTTGGTCTTATGTCGCTCGACAAAGCGACATAACGCCAAATTTTTTTGAGACATAACACCAAATAATAGTATCAATAAACATCAAGTGGGTCATAATTCCACAACTCTTAATAAAATGTATATGTGTAATTAAAATGAAATTGAACAGTGGAGTTAGTATTAGAGAACGGGTAAAAAGTGAAGTATGAGGATTCATGCTGCCCCCTGCAACCCCCAGCTTGGCCGCAGATAAGATTTGGGATAGGTGCGAGGTTGATGGTATCCAATGTTTCCTTATTTTCATATTTTGAATGGATTTGAAAAAGTAACATATATCCAATTTTGCACCTACCCCAAATCCTATCTGTTTCCAAGCAGGGGGGTTGCAGGGGGGCAGCATGCCCCCCCACGCGTAGTTCACTTTTCACCCGTTTCCTTTTGAATGTCTCAGAATGTTTAATGGAAGATATATGTTAAAAAGGAAAGCAAAATCAGACATACAGCGGAAAGCGACATAAAGTCAATTGGCCTTATGTCGCTTTGTGAAAGTGACATAAGGCCAAATCAAAAATTTGGTCTTATGTCACTTTGATAAAGTGACATAAGGCCAAATTCTAGCATTTGGCCTTATGTCTCTTTCTCAAAGTGACATAAAGCCAAATTTTAGAATTTGGTCTTATGTCGGTCGACAAAGCGACATAACGCCAAATTTTTTGGAGACATAACACCAAATAATAATTTCAATAAACATCAAGTGGGTCATAATTCCAACATTTTTAATAACATGTTTATGTGTAATTAAAATGAAATTGAACAGTGGAGTTAGTATAAGGGAACGGGTAAAAAGTGAAGCATGAGGGTCATGCCGCAGATAAGATTTGGGATAGATGCGAGGTTGGTGGTATCCAATGTTTCCATATTTTCATATTTAAAATGGATTTGAAAAAGTAACATATATCCAATTTTGCACCTACCCCAAATCCTATCTGTGGCCAAGCAGGGGGGCATGCTGCTTGCATGCACCCCCAAACGAATCTCACTTTTTACCCGTTTTCTTTTAAATGTCTCAGAATGTTTAATGGAAGGTATATTTTAATAAGGTAAGCCTAAATCAGATATACAGCGGAAAGCCACATAAAACCAATTGACCTTATGTCGCTTTGTGAAAGTGACATAAGGCCAAAGCAAAAATTTGGTCTTATGTCACTTTGATAAAGCGACATAAGGCCAAGTTTTAAAATTTGGCCTTATGTCGCTTGGCGTTATGTCATGGCACCTCTTAAATACTAGAAACAAAAATGCTTAAACTAGTTTAAAGATAGTTTACAGTAGTTTACAGATATTTCAATTATAACCTACTGGCTCTTCACAGGCACTCTAAGCTAATCTAAGTCTAATCTTAATGTTTTTCGAAATAACTTAACCGAATTACTTATTTTAACTAAAAAATTATTAATTTATGAAAAAAAAATTTAGTGGCTGTACGTTTTTCTTAAAATCACTAAACTCTAACTTACATGCTAACTTACATACTACCTTAACTAGCTCAACCCCACAACTGATCAGCAAGAGCTTCGTAGAAAGCACCAAATTGTTTTTTAGGTAGGTGACATCAGAGCCGATTGGTATCACAATGGGCCTAAGTTGGCCTAAGTCTAACTGCTATCTACAATCAGCCACTTCAACCTAACCTAACCTAATGCTTATGTTTAGGTCCACAAACTGGGTTTTGCAGATCTTCAGATTTTTAAACACTTAAGTTTAGAAATGGGAGGAGGAGACGCTAACCGAGTTGGAGTTCCATATTTTTCAAACCTCATTTCCACCTCATTTCAAAAGATCTGTCGATTGATATATTACTCCATGGGGAATGTCACTTCTCAAAATCTATGGCAACTGTCCCTACTTTTTAAATTTGCTTGCTTGGAAAATAATTTCTAGGCCTAAAGTAGCTAATTCTAAGATTTCAGGCCGATATCTTTAGAAATGTAGAAGAATAAAAAGTGTAACAGACACCACAGACGGACAGATACATCGAAATTATAAATGTTCCGTGTTTGTAGACGGAACCTTAAAAAAAAAAAGGTTTCTTCACAGAAATCAATTTTTTTCCCAAAATTTGAATTGAAGGCATCTACAGACAAGTCTTCTTCGAAAATGCGGCAGGTCAACCAATAATAGTTATTTGCCCTGTCAATCAATGCGTCAATCGTTCAAATTTGACAAACGAATAAAGGTGTCCACACTGTACTACATGTCATAAGATGATAGTATGATAGATAAAAAAAAATAATTCATTTTTTTCCGTAAATGTTAACGTCATATGTTTTCTTCCGCGCTGATGTCAACTCATCAAATCACAAATAAGAATGAAGAAATGCTCCGAAGTCAGAGGATATGTGTTCACACACAACCACAAGTCGTCCAACCAAGGGAAAACGTTGTTACTAGTTACTACAGGGGCATAACCTTTCTGAACTAAATAATGAAGATCTTCACCAGAATCAACCTGGATCTGCTGACCGCATGGGTGCAGATAAACGACCTACTCAGTGAGTTCCAAGCAGAATTCAGAAAGAACTACTTTACAGTAGATAATATATTCACTCTCACCAGTATGGCTAGGACGTATCTAACCAAGTTATAACCAGTTTCAAAAAGGAACACATTGCCTCCACTGAATAATTAATGCGGCAAAAGCAAATTTCCCGGCTATCATTCATAATTATGGTGAACCAAGTACTAGTAGTCTCACTGCAATAGCTTCCATCAGTAGTTTGAGAAGCGAGAATCCACCACCGGCCAATATACCCCAACCAAGTGGCAGCAGGACCAAAAGGGAAACCCGAACAATTCCAAGCAAACAAGTGACAGTGAACTCAAAATTCAAAATTAACCACAAAGAGAAGGAGTTGACCAAACAGAACGAACATGACACTTCGTCCGGACGCAGAAACTGCAGAGGGGAAAACTCCCAATCTGAGCGGAGTGTGAGGCGAATGCAGCAAGACCGAGCACAAATCCAGATTCAAAACCCTTTGCACTCTGCACACAGACTGGGACTGCCGCTGTGTTTGGTTTCCTCCACACACCATTAAACGATATTATTTTAAACAAATTTACATAAATGATATCCCAACAATCGACTACTGAGGGGCTTGGATACCATCAACTATCCTCCCACTCATTCTATCTGACTCTCCGAAAGCATCATTACTGAAAAGTGTTGGAAGGATGTACAATGAAAGCGATTCACTTGACCCATAGATGGAAATTCTTGTGGTTCTTGGATTAATTTAAATTGATATGATGATAAGGACTTCCTGTTGAATGCTTTCTGCTTGGTAAATTATTTTAAAGTTTTTTGAAAATGGTATTTCTTTTCAGTTGATCATTTGGTAGTTTCTGGTTCCTCTTCCTCGATCTAACAGTTTTAAAGCCATAATAACTTAAATCCTGAACGGGGGTCATACGAGTTTCTTGATGAAACATGTATACTTACGAATATATGTGAGTCGTTGCTGTAGAAACAAGGCCCTAGTCCAACGGGGAATGTATCACCATTAATATCATATTTTATTATACTTCTTACTTACTTATCAGGCCTCAACCCATGGAGGATCTGAACCTCAGCTATTGCCGCATTCCATTGCTGACGCAGCGTGACTGCTTCCAGTCATCAAGATCAAGTTATCTTACGTCAGCGAACGCATGGTCTTTACACCGGTTCGGTCTTCCTCTTCTTCCCGAACCAGACGACTTGGATTCGAAGACTCCCTTGACTGGAGCATTGGTGCTCGATGTGGCCGAGTCAGTTTAGGCGACGGATTTTTGCCTTCCGGACTGTGTGCACATAGAGTTCGCGATGTGTCTTTTCCTCCATTCGCCTTCTTCGTAGAAAGGACCAAATATCGATTGCTTGAATTTTTTTCGAAATCACCAAAAATCAGTCATGAAGTCCTGCATTCGGCTTCATATTGTCATAAGATTGTCAGGATTAGGGTTTTGTTAAGCATGATTTTGGTCCTTCGAGTCAGGAGATTGACCCAAGTAGTTTGGGAAAACCAAATTTTGCAGTAGTTGCCAAGGGGGATTCTGTTTCAGATCCCCATCAAGATGTCATTTGTGGAGTTTGGGAACGCGCGAAAATGTCAATGTCGTCTGAGTAACCCAGCCGCTGGATCGATTGGTAGAAGATAACCCCACAGCGATGGAAAAAATTTGCCAGTTTGAAAGGAAGATCTTACGCACATGTACCGGCCTTCATCGAAAACCCTCTACCCGGAAATTTTTCTAAAACAGAAGAATCTACGAAGGAGCCAAAATCATACCCATGGACCGGTATATTATCTAACTCACCACCAAGCTGTTAAACAACTTAGTAGACCATCCCAACCAGGACATACAGGAGCTGCAAGAACATCCGCTAGAGCCCAGATATCAATACCTTCACGTCAGGTCGATCACTGACCCCAGATTTGATTACCTTTTCCACAACGAAGCAACGCTGTTCCACAAGAAGAACACAACAGGACACTACCGAGGCTAAATCCCGGTACAAATTTTCTTTTATTCTCTTTTAATTTAACTCATTTTATTGTATTTTATACATAACTAAAAACATATGTTAGATTAAGCAAGCCACTTACATACATTGTACATTAGGACAATTTATATATGTATGTGATTTAAAATTCTTTGGGCCCCTATTGTTGAGCCGACACTAATATCTTTATTTTAAGTCTAGCTGTAAGTCAATTTGTAAATAGTTTTGACAAAATAAAAAGCATTAATCTAAAAAAATATCTAAAAATTTGTAGAAGATAGTGCCTTCCGAGTTTTCTGCTAGACTGAAAAAATCACATGACAGCGCATCTCCTTGCGAAATCCGGTGCAGGTTTCAAAAGGTTCGGAAGTTCTGAAACCCTACTATATGGTGCATCGTGAATTTCTTAATGTGGCGCGACATATCGGGATCAATTTGCCTGGGATCCCGAATTTGGCCATCGCATCGAATAGTTATTTGCGATGAATCTTGTCGTTTGCGGCTTTAAAATCGATAAAGAGGGGATGCGTATCGATTTGAAACTGGCCAGAGGGTGAGTATTTAGTCTATTGTCAATTTGCCGGGCCGAAAGCCGCACTGGTACGTGCCAATTAGTGCGGTGCAAAACGTCTTTAGAGGTTCACACAGTATGCTGTATAGGTCTTGTAGGCAACATTGAGTAGGGAATAGTTGTTGTCTGAGGTAGAATCACCCTTTTTGTTGATAGCGCATCTGGAGCTGATATTCCAGTAGTCGGGCATGCTTTCTCTTCCCAAATTCTGCAGATGATCTGGTGCATGCTCCCTGTCAGACCACCTCCGCCAGCCTTGAAGAGCCCTGATGGCAAACCATGTGCGGCTTTGTTGTTCTTCAGGTTTTTAACAGCTGTGTCGATTCTTCTATACTACTGGATGGACTGGGGTTTCTTCATTCATTCATTGGGTGGAGATTCTTCATTGCCTTTCAATCTTTTGTGGTTATGCTTATTAAGGAGCTGCTGGAGGTCCTCACTATTTCCTGCGGGTAGATAACAATCTGTAGTTTTGTTTGTCCGTCAAAACTTTACCGCTAAAATGTCTCATTACGTTTTGTCAAAATGCAATTATCACAAATAAACACATTGGGCATATTTGGGCCTTCAGAACATGGGATTGGTTGGCTTCCTGGAATATTTAATTTCTAATTTGAGTCAAATTTGGCTAGAAAAATGTACTCAAAAAATAAATAGCGGAAGAGATCTTCGACATCTGTTTTGTTTATTTTATTCAATGAATTTACATAGCTGCATTTCTTCAGAGCTTGGTTGGAATTTAGACCCAATTCATATTTACAATTCTTTCCCTGATTATTGCACAATCAGAATCTGCATGTACATAGTCAATATTTATTACACGGTTCTTAAGGGTTTTCACTTTCAAAAAATCGAATTATTTTTTTTTGTCTTATCTTATTGTTTAACATTTCAAGAATATGTAGTAAAAATTTTAAGCCGATATATTTATATCTTATATATATATTTTTTTTTACATTAAGGGTGTTTCCCACCCATAAAATTGCGGAATTTTTCGTAGAAAATAACAGTTCACACTTTTGATGGCCGCCAAAAATTTTTAAATGAAAAAAAAAATTATCAGAGAACGTTGGGGGGAAGATTTGATTATAATTTAACTAATTTTCATGGTTTTTTATTTTCAGATAATTTCCGGCCGAGTTATGGTGAACACCGCAAATTGTTTTTTTCCCAAGACGTTCTGGGGGAAGCTCTGTTATAGGCTTATGATTCAATAATTCTGCATGAAAAAATTACACAACATTGTCAAAAGTATGCTCAATAATGTACAAAAGGTTCGAATGAAATTGCTCAATCCATATTTGAGAAAAAAATCGCAAAAAAGTGTGTTTTTTTACGCTGAAACCCATTCCCCCCTCCCATCTGAATTCCAATTCATTTTGTAGATCTTAGTGCATAAACTCTGCAATTATATTCTTGTTTCACAAGCAATTGTGAACATTTTCTAACAGATAAATATAAAAATAAATTGGTAAAAAATGCAAACGCAATTTGAAACACGTAAGAGAATTTAAAAAATAAAGTTTTCCGAACAACTGCAAACTTTTAGCCAACAGTGTGAAATTAAATGGAATTATGGACTGTTTGATAAAAAACATGAACATCAGATATTATTTTTCGAAATCATTTTATGTGTCCTTCGAAGATATATCAAGCATTCAAATAAATAATGTCGATTTTTGAAATATGTATTAATAAAATAAACTATTGCATTTTCCTTAAGTAATTCTCATTTAATACAAGTCCAAAAAGAATCGAACATAAAACTTTTATGAACTCCTAACAAATCTACTACGTTCTTTCGTCATCCACGCCATGTTTTGTTTCCCTCGTTTATCTGACACACATCAATTCATCCTTGTCTGACCACACACAAATGATTTGCTATCCCACTTACTCAACAAAATGGCTGGATGTGACATATTACAGTTTTCCAGCATTCCTCCTCTCTGTACAGCACGTGTTTTGGAATTGACGTTTCCATTTTCTTTTTATTTGTGAAGCTGTGCGGCAAGCCAGCTCTTTGGTGATATCAGGAAGTTAACCTTAAATAAAGTGTATTTTGTATCGTGGAATTTACAAATTTTCAATAAAAATGGGAAAACCAGGTAATTACCTTCTTAAAAATACTAAACAATCCACAAAATGCAATTGTTTCGGCGGAAAATATTGAATGGGGTTAAGTCAGAAAGCAACGTGCTTTATTTTTCGTGCATTTCTTTTGTAATCTGTGTTGAGTTTGATTTTTTTAAATTTAACATAGTTTAAATATTAATTTTTGCTTCTTGTTTCAGGATTCTCTCCTCGTGGTGGTGATCGCGGTGGTCGTGGCGGCGGAGGTGGTAGAGGCCGTGGTGGTGGTGATCGCGGCGGCGGCGGAGGAGGTCGTGGTGGGTTCGGTTCTCGTGGAGGCGGTGGTGGTGGCGGCGGAGGTGGTTTTGGAAGAGGCCGTGGCGGTGGCGGTGGAGGAGGCCGTGGCGCTGGTGGTGGTCGTGGTCGTGGAGGCGGTGGTGGTGGCCGTGGAGGTGGCGGAGGACGCGGTGGTGCAGGAGGAGGTTTCCGCGGCGGAAAAACAGTTGTCATTGAGCCACATCGTCATGAAGGGGTTTTCATTGCTCGCGGAAAGGAAGATGCACTTGTTACACGCAATTTTGTCCCTGGATCAGAAGTGTACGGAGAAAAAAGAATTTCCTCAGAGGTAAGCAAACGCATTCCTCGATTCCAAACTTTATTCGATGTTATCGTGATGAAGATGTGTAGGGGTACAGAACTTGGCGAAATGTGGCCAAGAGGGTATTTCTCCATTAACCTCTAGTCCGGCCTGAGGCCTTTGAGACTAGAGGCGGAGGAAATCCTTTAGAAAGCGCTATCTGAACTTCATATCACTCTGACTGTGACTCTGCTCGAAGCAACTCTAAATCGATTGTTTGTTTTCTCGTTTTAGGTTGATGGGGAGAAAATTGAGTACAGAGTCTGGAATCCCTTCCGTTCGAAGCTGGCCGCTGCCATCCTCGGAGGTGTTGACAAAATTCACATGCCACCGGGATCCAAGGTCCTTTACTTGGGAGCCGCGTCAGGTACCACAGTATCACATGTTTCTGACATTGTCGGACCAGAGGGACTCGTCTACGCTGTGGAATTCTCACATCGGTCAGGTCGAGATTTGATCAACGTGGCCAAGAAACGTACAAATATTATTCCTATTATTGAGGATGCCCGTCATCCACACAAATATAGAATGCTAGTTGGTATGGTTGACACTATATTTGCGGATGTAGCGCAGCCAGATCAGGGTCGTATTGTAGCGTTGAATGCCCAGCACTTCCTGAAGAACAACGGGCACTTCGTAATTTCCATCAAGGCGTCGTGCATTGACTCAACGGCGCAACCTGAGGCAGTGTTCGCGGCGGAGGTGAAGAAAATGCAAGCAGACAAGCTGAAGCCACAAGAGCAGATAACACTGGAGCCGTATGAGAGAGATCATGCTGTCGTCGTTGGCGTGTACAGACCGCCCCCTAAGGGTGGAAGTTAACCATTTAGAATTTTATAACGCGTTAGGATAAGTTTCTTTTTTTTTTTGAATAAAATAGACTACAAAATATATTTACGTTGGTTTTTATTAAACTATCATGTAAACACGTGGATCTAATTTTTCTAACAGAAGCGTTGAAAGTTGGACTTCAGGTGAGTTGTTTTCTTTAACTTCAATCTTAATCTGTTCGACGCATGTCGTTAGCTGGTGCGAATGAAATAATACAATGGGGCGCTTGTGCTGCGGCGAGCGTTAATAGTGTGCGTCTCGTAAATGTTAAGACATGAATAACTCCCTCAGGCTTGTGAATGCGGAATTCGTTTGGACCATTTGCCATGGGAGTATATGTGCCAAGCATAAAAGAATGATATAGGTTCTTAAAGGAAATAGGCCTAATTTCACTTTGGACTGTAGCTCCACAAGATATACATATATGTAAATAAATAAGACAACTTCAATCCCTATCGTATGCTTTTAATATGCGGTAATTACATGTCAATGGATGTACTGCAAGAGGTAATCTCCACAATTGAAAAATCGTTGCTTCAAGAGGTATTTAAGTTAAACAATTATATGTTTTCTAGTGTTTCAAGCGTAGCGTCTCACATTGTGCTCGGGTAAAAATGCTGATCTGGCGTCCGGTATCACATTGCTTTTATCGTAAGATCGTGAGAAGTTATAATTTAAGCGGGTTCCTTGATATAAAGAGATCAATTAACAATTCTACTAATAAAGCACGAATCGACGATGGACTTTGCGAGTGGATTCGGATAATGCTAAAGTTACGTATCTTCGAGTCATTCATTCAAAATTCACATTAGGTGATGTATAGGTATATGTATGCAGTATGCAGTTTGATGGGAATGAACCTACGGGCACCGCATGGCACAGCCCTTACTTACAGTAGACGTATACGCGGACAGCGGTGAAAACCTGATATCTGCTTAATTTCTTTCAAAGTTTAGCGAGCGTTGTAGTCAGAATCTGATACTAGCTTATGACCAAGAGGTCTGAGAATAAATCCGGCGAAAACAGGGTACATTCCAGAGTAAATATGTACGCTCAAATATCAATGGGGTGGAACTCAACTCGCGAAACTCAACTTAACAGGTGTTAAGTTTGATACCAAACTAAATTGGAAAGAAAACATTGAGGACTGGAACAGAAAAGCATCTGTGGGGCTTTACATGTGTAAATGAAAGCTCACAATGGGCAATATACCTATGTAGCAAGAAGAACTCTTTCTGAATTCCTGATAGGAGCGAGTAATTTCTTATTCGTTAGGCTCTACGGCTCGAGGTGGACTGGGAACTACCCATCCCAGCAATCGCTTGTGTTGTACGAACGGCTAAGTTCGAAAACCTTTCCATGACACTTGGATTTTCAGTGAATCGGGAGAGACAGTAAATCTGAAATTTGATATGTACATATGTCGGAAAACCTGTACCTTCTGCGTAAAAACTCAAACACACTTAATACGTCAGGGCAGTATACTCACAGCAGTCCAATTTCCAAAATTTGACCTAAAAAGTGTCAGAATGGAACGTAAACAGGTTTCTTCAGATATTGCACAACTGGCTTTGATTGTAAATTCTGCGTTCAAACCGTCTATTACAGCGAATGTTTTTTGGTAAGTGTGTACGTACGCATTCTTATAAATTCCACCAATTTTCAACAAATATTATCGTAAAAATGTCTTTTCGACAACTGTCATACGCATAACAGTACTACTTTTCTTCTTTTAAGAGCCTTTCACATGAGACGCGAACTGGAAACCGACTCATATTTTAGGAAATATCAGCAAAAATGTACACTTTTATATATCCCAGAATGTTTTAAACAATTAAATTTTTTGATAAAATAAAAACTCCAAAAATATTGGTTAAATAAGAAAATTATTGATTTCCCTTTTTTTCTGCGAATTCAACAATCTTTTCGCGAATTATTAAACTTAATTCACGATCCACATATTCACGAATAAAAATAAAATAAGTTTCACACTGACAATTCGCGGCTACCGGCGAATTCCTTGTCAATGAAGTGTCAAAATTCGCGGATTTCGCAGTTCGCCACTCATGTGAATAGCTCACAGTGTTTGCGTAACTATTCACCTCCTTCATGGTTGTCGTTCATGGTCAAACTAGCCCAAACCGCCCCTCAACCAACAAGCTTCTCCAAATAGCCCAGTCTTTCGCTGACATTCGTCAAATTCGCACGCTAGGATAGTTAAGTTGCTCGTAAGACCCCTGAAGACATCCATGGGGTACGACAGTTTCTGGGGCTTACGGGGTTCTTTCCCTCGTTGGGCAACGCCGCTTACAAACCTGGCCAGAGTGAACCATTACTTCGAGTGGACGGTTCGACAGGAAAAAGCATTCGTTAAGCTGAAAGTGGCACTTTTCACCCTCCCGTGCTGGCGTTGCTCGACCTGGCATATGATCACGAGATACATAAAGATGCATCGTCGTTCAGCCTAGCCGGGATATTATTACATCGGGAGAAGGACGACAACTCGCTGAGACCAGTGGCCTTCTACAGCCGAAAGCTGTCCGTAGCCGAGAGTAAGTACCACTCATACGAACTCAAGGTTCTAGCCATCGCAGAAAGCTTGGATCGCTTCCGGGTGTATCTTCTGAGGAGGCACTTCAAGATTGCGAGGCCATAATTGCAACTAGCACGAAGGCTAAGCTAATACCCCGGGTGGGACGGTGGTGGCTCAAACTCCAAGAGTTTGACTACCAAACAGTCCACCAGCCAGGGAAGAGAGCCACTCACGTTGATGCACTAAGTCGGCAACCAGCGGATGATGAACGAGAGGTAGAGGAAACATTCGCACAGATCGTGAACGTGAACATCTCGGACAAGGATTATTTGGAAACTATGCAGTGGCAGGACCCGAAGCATAATCACCAACTTAAAGGCAACGGAGATGACTTCGGCGAAAAAGCAATTGGAGAAGGATTATGTCGTGCGGAGTTCTCGCCTATTCCGCAAGGTGAACGAAGCGGAGAGGTGGGTAGTCCCCAAGGGGAAACGGTGGAGGATTCTCAAGTTGTGCCACGAGGACGCAAGACATTTCGCCGACGAGAAGACGCTGGACCGGATGAAACAAACCTTTTGGTTCGCTAAGATAAAAGGCTTTACGAGGAGCTGTATCAAATCGTAAGTGGAGTGCGCTTACGCAAAGAAGAGAGACGGCAAATCCGCGGGAACTGCATTCCGCTGCCCTTTGACACCGTAGACCTGGACCACCTCGGGCGATTCACCAAGGGATAGAGAGAACCAGGTACGTTTTGGAGTTGGTGGGTAATTTCACCAAGTACACCATTCTACGAGCAGCAAGGAAGCTGGAGCCCCGGTATCGCGGGAAGTACATAGTTACCAAGGTGCTGCCGAATGACAGGTACGTGGTGGAAGACATTCCACACATGCAACGCAATCAACGGAAGTTGAACACCGTCATGGCGTCAAAAAAGCTCAAGCCCTGCTGTGAGATTCTAGAAAGAGGTTTTGCCGGACAGTCGTAACATGGATCAAATCGAGACAACACCGGATTCTACACGCCGTGTTTTCATTTAGTAATTTTGTTTTTTCGCTTATCACGTAGCTATACATGCTGTACGGTTCATGGATCACCTTATCCTATCCTTGTCAAAGAAAGCTAGACTGAATATTCTTTGCAATACTTTTCTTTCGAAGTGGACAACGGTTATTTTGTATACAGAATCAATATTCATATGCTGTAAAGCAATACAATAAAGCCAAGATGGTCTATTGAACCTTCTTCTTTTTCTTCTTAGGGCGTCCGAGGTGGACCTGGGCCTCACTCAACATGCCTCTCCAGCCAGCACGATCTTTCGCCAGCTGTCTCCAGTTTCGCACACCAAGCCGGCCGAGGCCCCCTCGACGGTCTATTGAACCAGTTTTTCTATTACCTCATTTTGTACCTAAAGAGACATCGGTTGGCAAGAGTTAAATTGCGTTGTCCTTTCTATTAATGTAATCTCTGTGCTATCGTTGTTGGTATTATTAACAAAGCCAAGTTACATACATGAAATCGTTTAAGCTCAGTGTGATATCTGTCCAGTGTAATGTTTCGGCCAAGACTGTCTTGTTTTTTATCCTTTGTCGGTGGCGTGTCGGTGGCATGTAGCTTATATTTTGTCTTGCATTCATTTAGTGCCAGACCCATTTCAGCTTCTGCCATTTCAGTCACAATGGACGTCTTATTGGCTCCCTCATTGTATTCCATCAATAAAGTCAAAGCCGCCGTCCAAGCAAACCGCAGTAATTAAGAGAATATTTTTAAAATGGTGTCCCTAGGTAAGTGGATGACTGTCTCAAGTCTGAAAAAAGTTAAGAGACATGACAACGTTTCGTTTTGCCTAAAATCATCATCATCTCCGTGAAATGTATATCAAGGAGTAGACAGAAAGAGAATTGTGTACCAAAACATTCTTCGTCTACTCTGTACTTCAGTGCAAATCAATTTGCGGTGATATTGAAAATGTATAAATTAGTCTTATATCTTAAATCGAGGACAACGCGCAATGGATCAACACTGGTCTAAGTGCATACTCCAGCCACCTAAATCGAGGACAAGATGATGGTCTAAACATTTTCTGAACAATTTTTTCTATCGGCATATTTTAATTAAATATCAACTTGCTTCTCTGGCGTGGAGGGTTTTAGCCTGAACTCATACCTCCTTTCATCCTTGACGGTCCTGAGCATACTGCTTCCAGACAATTTCAGTCGCAAATTCCCCTGAGCCCGAGGATACTTGCTCTGTTTAGCGGAAATTGGGTCATCCACACCTTCTCGTAGCAAGAGGCTCAGATTCTAAGACTCTCTAAGCCACACAGAGTTCATGTGCTTGATGTGGATGAGTCAGTTCAGTTGGGGCACTATATCTCGTAGAGTTCACGATTATGTCTTTTAATCTATTCACCCTCGTGCAAATAGTATCACATAGGCGGCGCAGAATTTTTCTTTCAAAGGTACCAAGAACCGCTGCTTACTGCTTTATACAGCCGGTATTGTAAGGCATGATTTTTGGTTTTTTCGATAAACCAAGAAGCAACGGCGATTCTATGCCAGATCCTCCACTAAGATGTCGTTTGTAGAGTTCACGTCTGACCGAGGTAGACATACTCCCTAACTACTTTAAAATTGCTTCTGTTCTGTTCTTCTTGTGACGTTTTGTCCTTGATTATGGGTGGCGGATCGATTTGTGCTAGACAGAATTTTCTCCTCATTTCCCCAGAGACCAGCTGGTTTCGCCCGTTCTCATATCGCAGTGAATGCTTCTACACGGCATGCTGCGAACGTGCGACAATGTCCATTTCATCAACGAAACCCAGCAGCTAAAATGATTTGTAGGAAACATTGCCTTCCGTGATTACACCCACCCTCCGCGCGATTTTCTCCAGGACTAAAGACTGGCAGGACTAGGGGCTTGTAGATAATAGTTCTGATCCTTCGAGTCAAGTTACAAACCGCATTAGCAGTAGCTACCAGGGGCGATTTTACATCGGATCTACACCAAGATGCCATTTGTGGAGTTTGCCCTTCACAGTTGTCGATTTTGACATTTTGACCCACGTGTTGAGCGACTTACTAATTTAAATTAAAAAACTAAACCAGATGATGATTTCTGCCATCCAAGTTAAGTTTTCGCACCGTGGATGCCTTAAACAGAATGTGCTTTCCAAGCATCTCCAAAAGATGCCTGTTTATTTTAGCATAATTTTTGAGCACTTTCAAATCAAGCCTAGGTAGCGATGCAACATTGTTCCTAAAAACATCGACGGCTTCACGACAAAAATCAATGTTACAAAACATCGGTATTAATACGATTGGCGCCGTGGCCGTGTGGGTTCGTGCGTCGACCCATGCGCATTAAACTTTCACAGTCTAAATTCGAATCCAAGATCAGAGAAACAATATAAAAAAAAAAAAATGTTCGAGGGTCGGCCTCTATCGAGTCACTGACAATGCTCAAAGAGTATAACTGTCTAGAAAAAGCTTCTCAAAATCGTCGTTCGGAGTCGAGATTAAATTGTAGGTCCCCTCCACTCGTGAGAGAACAATAGCACGCACAACACGAGTGTTTGCTGAGAAGCTAGGCCCAGGTCCACCTCGGACTGTAGCGCCGCCATTATTATTATCATATAATTATCAACAACGATACATCGATGGTTTTCCGATGTTTTATTTATCTGCTCACACAAATTGTTGGCTATATTCACGACGTACTGTACCTAAACGACAGAATATACTAGTCTTACCAGTTTCAACCCAAAAACCTTGTCTGTCTTCCGTTTCGATGATGAATGGATTTTTACTTTCTGGCTTATCAGGGCAATGAAAAACCCAAAGTGACGTTGGAGGATTCTACGGTTCGGGATTGGGGTTCCCGAGCGGGCCCTTCATGCACGTTTATATATCGAGTCGTTTGCTCTAAGACCGACACCCACTGCTAGCCGCACCTCTTGGTGAACAGGCGCTAGTTTGGCTATTGACACAAGGTCTGCTATGCTCATGCATCCAGCCAATACATACCGAAACATGAACTCTTTCCAACAAGCCACCTATCCACAGTTCCATAGGATTTGGAAACCCAGTCTTCTTGAGGGTTGCTCGATGCCCAGGTTCGGGGCCACTTGGAGGTTCGGAGTAGGATGTTAGACTAGGAGAGGCTAAAATGCAACAAAGTTACATTGTATTGTGCATCTCTAGCTCCTTTACACCCCAAGTTAACATCGATGTGTATGAACGAAAAATCGAGGACCAAAGCGGAATTATTTCTCGTACAGTTAATTTAGAAATAAAACGTCTCGTTTGTTGTTGAATTTAATTTTATTATCATTGAGTTTTTGGATAAATAACTTTAGATCTAAATCAAGGAAAATACATTCAGTTTACAGTGGGTTACATTCCAAAATAAGAAAATACGGTTCTAGATCATACAAGTCAAAGAAAAAAAAAACTTAAAAAATGTATGTGTACGTTCCATCAAACACTTAAACTTTGTTTCAAATTCGAAAATAACACAAATGAACAATAATGCATGGACATTAATGTAAACTAAATTGTTAATCCGTTCGTAAGAACAGAACAAAAAAGGAGAATACAAAAACGATACAATTTAAAAAATAAAAAAAATATGGATGGAAATGAATTCCATTAATCACAATAATCTATCGTTAATGCTGAATGTATGTATGAAACAAAAAATAATACAAACTAATGAAAACAAAAATGAAATTAAATATATGTATATAAATGTATGTAATATAAAAAAATATATGTATAAACAATCACATTCAAATTCAATTCGTTTGTTTCGTTCGCTGGTTAGTAAGAGTAGTTAAAATTAAACAAAAAATTAAACTTCTACATCACTAGTTTGTATTATTACAAAAATAATCATACAAAAGAAAATCATAATAATCACATGCGAAAGATACATAACAATGTACATGTTTGTTGAAGTCTTAGAAAAAAAACAAAATTGATAAAAATAGGAAAAAAAACTTAAACTCTTTAGAACTAATCAATCACATGAATAATATTGTAGATTTTATTTCTCTTAAGAAATGTATGTTATATGTTTGTGTGTTGATATTTTTTTTCATTGAATTAAAAAAATCCGTTGGTTTTTTTTTCGTTTTCAAAATGAATTTTTATTTTAAAATTATAATAGGTATATCCAATACAATATTTATTGGTTTTTTTTTTGTTTTTCATTTCATCAATTTTCACGCGTTCTGTTCTGAATATATTATAATATATAAGGCAAATTAAAATTGTTGTATTTACTTTCATTTTATTTTTCATATATTATTTCTTATTTATTTTCAATTAATTATTATTTATTTATGTTTTTTTTTTTATAAATTCTTACTTAAAAATTATTTTCCATATTATTTTCTGGTGATTCATCTTCACTTCATCATATCGGTTTGTTTTTCCAATAAATATCCTCATTCTTAAACACAAAAAAAATCATTTTTCGTTCTCAATTCATTTGTTTTCAGTTATTTTGTTTTTTTTTTCAATTATTTCACGCATCACTTTCATTTCGTTTTCTATTTAGTTGATTTATGTAAATTAATTATTATAAAATCGTTATATGTACATAACAATTAAAAACTTATCCATTATACGCTAACCTATAATCAAAAATGGTATATATATATATTTATAATAAAAATACAAATTTCTTCATTTTTTTATAAAATAATTCAAAAGGAAACAAAACGATGGAAACTTAAGACTATTATATTTATTTTTTCATAGTTTTTTTTCTTTTCATGTTTTATTCCTAATATTTATTTATAATTACATTAACTGTTCTGGATTTCTTTTTTCTTGTTTTTTTTTTATATTAATTTATAATAATAGTAACTAGGAAAGAGTATTGAAGATAGTTAAATTATTATTTTTCATTATCCTTGTTTCATTGTATTTAGTTATAAAAGAGGTGCACAGGAGCCACTATCTGACTTGAAAAGACGATCAGGTTGTTGATGATTGTGTCGACAAGTTTTTAATTTTGATATTTTGGAAAAGTAGTCTTTCACATTATTAAGAAGACTATGAATCTCCGAACAGATTCAGAATAAAAATAGAATTAATTTTTCGAGATCATTGTAATGAGTGTTAAATTTTGTTATTGAAGTCTACATTTTGACTTGTCTACAACCAAAAGGTTTTTCACTTTTCTTTTACATTAAATTGAGATTTTATCAATTAAGACCGCACTCTGTAACCTCAAATCTTCTTATATCCTCAAGAACAGTGGCCAATAAAAGTTATTCACGCTTGTTAACTGAATGGAATTCACCAGGCTTGAAGATACGTAAAAGAGGTTGAGAAAAATGGCTTTAAACCGCAAATTTTATACTTTTGAAGCCTAGATTCGAAGGCAAATTTTGTCGGGAGATGACTTCGATAATGTCAAAAATTTAAGAATTAAGAACAGTTTATTTTTTATCGAGGATCAGATTTGACTACACTCAACTGCAAATGCTTAGGCTCACCCCTACGTTTTTGCTTTTACCGCTCCACTTACTTTAAACAGTATGTGCGTGAAGTGAAAAATAAATTTGGCTTAGAATGAAAATGGGGAGAAATAAGGATGTTCTTTAAAAAGTAAATAATGCATTTAATTCTCGGTGTATTGTCAACGCGTGCAACAGATATCGTGGAAAAATTGCAGTTAATTCATTTCATACATTTAAAAAACATGCACCTTTCACTTCGCTGACATCTGTCATTATCGACAAGCATAAAGGCACGTAAATTTGGACGTTTTGTGACCAGCATGCGACCGAGAAAAAACAAATGAATTTGGGGGTTAAGGGTGAAATGTAATTTACCGAAGTCAATTTACTTTTCTGTTTGGTGCAAATCAAATAAGATAGCGACTCCTGTTATTGCACGGCATTTTAAATATCTTTTGTTTGCTAATGTTTACTGAAAGTTTATTAAGGTCTGATTATAATGGACGGAAAATTTCATATTTCAAATAATAAGTAGAAAATAAAAATACGAGTCAAAAAGTAGAATTAACTAATTCAAAGTAGTCTGTTTAAATAAAACTGTACAACACGAAATGAAACCGATTCTCAAGTAGTATTCTTTTTCAGTTTTGTTGTAGTATTGTGTGTTTGCATTTGTTTTGTTTTCCTACTCTTCAACCTTAGTTTGCAAAAGTGTTTTTGTTTTTCATTTAAATGTAATACGTTTTTGTTTTGTTTTAGTAGTTAAGTATAATTATTGTTTACCTATATTTTATTCTTTTGTTTTGTTTACTTATTCCTTTGCTTTAAAGAGATCTTTTAAATAATAAATAATTTATTGCATTTTAAAACTTCTACATTTCTCGTATTTTGTTTTTGTTTCATTACTTTTATTTTAGGTTTTGTTTCTTTTGTATTCTTATTTTCTGCTGGTTGTTTTTGTGTAAAAACATTTATATATAAAATATTTTCAACTGTATTCATAAATATTTCTATAAAAAACTTTTTTTAATATTTTATTTTCATCTAAGTTTTCTTTGCGTTTTTTTGTTTTGTAATATAGTTTTTTTTTTCTTTATGTTTTGTGTGATTTATTGTTTTATTTTATTTTATTTCTCTTTCATCTTGTTTTTCTTTTGGGTTGTTTTTACTTTCGTTAAAATTGCGCTATTTCAGGAAAATTATTTAGTTAAGTGAATGAAATAAAAATGGGTACCACCGTATTTTTCCGTTTATCATAACCAGCCCTTAAATTGTGTTGTGTTTTTTTTTTGTTTCTTCATATTTTTGTTTTTGGGAAATTTGTTTCTAATGCATATTTATTTTAGTTTTTTTTTACTAAACATTTTTGTTTAAAAATTTGTTTTTAAAGATCACATTTTTTCACATATATTTTATATACGTTGAGTATATTCATATTACTTATTTTTTTATTTATAAAAAAAAATAACTTAAAAAAATAAAAAAAATAGTATACAGTATTTATAAGAAAACGAAACACAAACGTTTTTTTTAGGAGAAGACATCGCATAAATATTTGTAAGTCTAAGAACATAAGACTAAATTAGGAATAGTATGGTGTATTAACCTATCTTCTTTCTTGTTTATTTGATTTTAAACTTTTGGTTTAAGTTTCTGATTAAGACGAGAAAACAAGTTTATTTTTTCTTTTTAATTATTATTAATGTTTTTTTTTATGTTTTATTATTTACCTTTAGTTGTGTATCGTTGCAAAAATAGGACGTGACAAATTTACTGCTCTTCATTTTATTCAAATTCTGTTATTTTTAGAGAAAATCTTTCATCGTCTCTCACTTAAAGTTTATTTTAGAAATGGAGTTTTTTTCTTTATTTATTAAAATAACTTCGAATATGGAACACTAATTTTTGAAGTATTTGTTTTTTGTTTGTTTCTTATTTTCATTTATTTATTATTGTTTTTACATGTTTAAAACACTTGTTCTTTGGCAAACTACTGTTTTGGGGGAGATTTTAATAAAGTTTGTGATGCGGCAAGAAAATGAATAAACTCGGTGAGTTTAACGTGATATAACTCAGTTTCATATTTTTAAAAGAAACCAAATAAATGAATAGATTTGTTCAATGCGTATGCAAGGATTGGTGCCACAATGTCTCATAGAGTAAGGAAATTGTCCCGCTGCGTTGATATTTTTCGAATAGGACAATAAAATGTTAATTCACATATTCGCGCATTTCATACAGACGAGAGTGCTAGAGAAACCCAAGCGTTCGCTGTTTTGTGAAGATCTTTTTGGCATACAAAAACTGTACATTGGAATAATATTTTTTACTTGTAAAAAAATCAAAGAGCTAAATTTAAAACGATTTTTTTTTGCTTGCAATGCAACAATCTTATTTATTACTCCATCGAACAGGTCAACAATAAGGGTGTTTTTTTTAAAAGATGTAGGAAGAACGGTGCTCAAGTGTCCAGAAGTAGTGACATCAACATTAATCTTCGCTTAACGCTCTTGATGAGGAGCCTGTTTTGTGTGGACCGAACTTGAACTTCTATATCGACTCACATATGGACGATGAACGTTAAATTTTTAGTTGAATCTCTATTCTGCAACTAAATTATGAATAAATATGAAAGCTGAATACTGCAAATGGCTTATATTTAGGTCTTGGACTGTGACACGCATTTTTAACAAACTTTTTTTTTTACAAATTTGTCTCGAGTGTAGTTCAATTGTCTCAAAAAACACATCAAAAAATAGCTTAAGAACACGTACGATCTTTATAAATCTCAAAAATAACGCTGGAAATTGTGACATGAATTTGGGACAATTAATTTTTTTTTTTTCAAAATTTATTAAATTACGTTTTTAAAATTTTTTCATGTGGGATGTTCGAAAAATTTTAATATCTCGCGACATGAATTTAGGAGAACTTTTAAAAATTGATTCCAATGCAGCTCAAATTCCTCAATATAATTCATTTCAAAAGACATCAAAGATTCCTAACAAAGTTCAAAAATATTTGATAAATTTGAAGATTTTGCTTCTGATTTCAACATTTGTTAAGGGCAGACATCTTTTTACAAAATTGTACGACGAGCCCAGTTGAAAATGCCTAAGATTACCTATCCCAAATCACCAAAGTATAACTTAAAAAAAGATATAATGTTCAACTAATTTTTAGATCTCGTCGTGGACTGTGACATGAATCTGTTGCAAAATAGTGACTCAGTATCATATTTTAATATCCTTCATTTCAAAAGGTTACAATACCTTGGCTCAAAACTCTTTAAAATGTTCACCAATTTAAAATAAAAAAAACTTTGAAAATGAGTGCCTGGTAAATTTGCACACTTTTCTTCTAGGTACTTAACCGATAATAATAAAAATAATAATTATTATTATTATAATTTGCTTCCTTCTAAAAAACTAACGCACAAATGCCTATTCTTAAATTCGATTATTCCCGGAAAAAAAGTACATGAACGAGAAACGAGTTCCTTATACTTTTTAAGAGAATATCGAATTTGTTCAAGTCTCAGCTAATAACACACTGCATTTATGAAATCCAAAATAAATTACTTCTTTGAAAAGTAGGAAAAGAAACTTACCTTATATCTCGTATCTTGCAACACACGCCCTTTCCAAGGCAAAGGATTCTCAAGCAGCCATCCTCTTCAACCCACTACATTCTGTTGATGGTATATCAACAAAGGAAAAATTATCCAAATACAAACAAGTATTTGCCAAATAGTGCTCATTTTTTTTCTTCTTTCTTTCATGATTTTTAGTAATGAAAATTGTAAATTTTCTCTTATTTTATATATATCCTTTTAAATTTAATTATTTTACGTGTTGTTTTTCGATCTTAAATAGATCACCTAAGCTTAGAGTAAATATATATTTCTAAATATATATTTCATTCTGTGTATAAAGTGTTCAATTTTTATTTTTATTTTTTGTTCAGTATGTTGGTTTTTGTTTTCATTTTTTGTAGTTATTTCTAAGTATATTTTTTTTCCTATTTTCATCAAGTCTTCTTAGATGTATTCTCTGTTGTTTTTTCTTTAAATTAAAATATTTTTTGTTTTATTTTGTATTTTAATTATAGTATAAACGTCTTATACCTATACCATAATGTTTAATATATATATATTGTTTATTCATTACTTTTTTTACTCGAATCGCATTTTGAAAATGTATAATAATAGTAATTTTGTTTGTATTATTTATATATATATAAATATATATATATATATATGTATTTAGTGTTTTGTTTTGTTGTATTTATGTTAATTTTTTGTTGTTGTTGTTGTCTATTTTGGAAATTTCCCCATATATTTTTGTTTGTTTGTTTATAAGTGCCTATAGTAATAGAAAATTGTCACTTGATGTTATTTAGTGTTTTGGTGTAACTATATATATATAATATTTTTTTTTTAATTTTTATACAAATAAATATTTATATTTTATATTCATACATGTGTGTTGTATGCATGAGATACTTATAAAGTGTATGCGATTGGTGTGTTGTGTGTCATGGGTGTGGTGTAGTTTTAACGTTTATTTATTTATTTACCATTTTTTGTTAATTTTTGATTCTTATATAAAAATGAACTTTCACTCTATATATTAAAACTTTTGTATTTTATTATTATTTTGTTTTTAGTTTACTACCACATTTAACAATTTAAACTTAATATTAGAACATACCAACATCTGTGTTGTGGTTTTGTTTTATTTTACTTTCTTTTGTATGTATTTGATTCTACTATGTTGTTGTTGTTGTGTTTGCTGGCAGATTCGCAACATTTGAAGCAACTTGCTGTCCAATTGCAGTAGCTAATTGAATATTTTTAATGATACCACCACGCCCACTTGCGGTTAGTTGTGAATGTTGCTGACGATGATGATGATGATGATGTTGTTGTTGTTGTTGTTGTGCGGCAGCAACTGATGAATAGAGAATCGGTCCAGCTGCATATGTTGGATTTGTTGATAATAGGGGAATGCAATTCGTGTTGAAATCACTGATGCCGCTATTAGCCAGATCGTAGTAGGCCAAATTGGGTGCCAAAACGGGCTGAGCCTTAAGAAGTTGTTGAAATGTTGGACTGTAGGCGGCAGCAGCTGCTATGGCGACAGTTGATAAACTATTTCCTGCTACTGTTGCCATTGGTGTTGGAATTGTTGTTGTCGATGTGGTCGGTGCTGTGGGATTGGATGTTGCAGATGCATTTATCAATATTGCCGATGATAATGTTGTTGACGCTGTGGTTTGTGTTGTACTTGGTGAGTTGGATGTCGATAGTAGTTGTGACGGGAATGATGATGAAATGATGTGTTGTTGCTGCTGTTGTTGTGTTAAAGTATTGTTATTATTTTCAATATTATTACAGTATAGAATATTATTGTTAAAATTATTCACTAAGTTATTATTGTTATTGTGGTTGCTTAGGCTGGTATATGTTGCAGAAGTTGCACGAGTAGTATTTGTGGTTATTGATAGTTGTTGTTGCTGTTGTTGCTGATGTAATAGCTGTTGTTGTTCTGGTTTTTGTTCTATGGACGTTGTTGTTAATGTTGTTGCTGATTGCTGATGGTGCTGTTGCTGTGGCTGTTGCGGTGGTTGTTGATTGAATATTGTGGCCATTATATTAGCTGGAGGCAATACAACCGGTATGTGATAGTATTTACATAGTTTACGTCTGCACTGACCATTTGCATGGTCACGACACACAGCCACACGTTGATCACATACTTCAACCTTATCGTCTGCAAGGAAATCGAAAAAAAAAACAATTAATTTACCATGATTTTTGGATAATGTGCTCTTTAAGCAAGACCAAGAAAAATTTGCCAAGACCAAGAACTAGCAGTCAGTTGTGCTAGGTGTGTTTTTTTTTCACATGCAAGGTATACAATTTTATGTCAACTCCGAATGTCCAAATTTGAGAAACTGTATTGCAGTTATAATCTGACTTGCGAGAGATGATGCGAGAGGTTAAACATTTTCGCCGATTCATATTCGAACCTTGGCAAGGCGAAAATATTAAAATTGCTCCCATCAGACAATTAAGTTTGGATGTTGCCGGAGGTATCGACATACAGGACTAACAAAAACGAATGTTGATATCAAGAAGAAGCAAGCATTTTTGAAATAAGACTAACCCTTTCATCTATTGTTATGTTAATCCGTTTACGAATGAATTAAAAATTATGGCTGGCTTGCTTGGCATACTTAAATAAATACTTTGGTTTCTTATACAGCTCAACCGCGATTCTCTCTTCGATAAACGCCATTTTTAGAGTTAAATAGCAGCTCAATTTTTCAGTATGTAGGATCAAGTGTTGCTTACTGCTGATTTTTTGGTACAGAATTTGTAATGTACAATATATTCGAGAAAGTTTCTCCTTGATTCCATATTTAGAGACATGGGTTTTGTCAACGCGTGAAAGTATAAGTGACAAATTCAGAATTTGTTCTTCATTAGTGCTCCTAAAAGAGCACTAGGTTCGCTAGGCGTGAACTGCTTTACATAATTTGAATTGAAATTCAGGGGAGTAAAGATGTGAAAAAATCACAAAACTATGAACTGTATAAGCCCAGTATTTTAAGTATTATAAAATGGGAGTTAAAATCTTACTTGTCGATCATTCCAAAAAAAAATCTCTAGAAACATGTTCGACGATGCGAGGATGAAATCAGAATGAGTACTTGAAAAGTCATTCGTAGAGTTTGAAATTGAAAGAGCGGGTTAGTTAACAAATAAACTAAGATTTGGTCTTCATAGAAAAGCAAGAAAAATGTAAAATTTGCACAAAATGTTAATTTAAATCACACTTACCTTCAGTTAAATGAACGAATCTGCAATTTAACCGACTGCACATAGATCTATTAAAATCTTGGCACACCGGGAGGGTGTCCAGTAACTATATATGAATATATATATATTTTTTGAAAATCCATAAAAAGAAGGAGAAAATTAGAAAAAAAATAGATTAGAAAAAGTTTTACGCATTTAAATAAGTTTTCTAAAAATAAAAAATAAAAATTCAAAAGATTGGCAAATAGCGGCAAAAATATATTATAAATAATGCACACTGTTTGATGATTTGTTCTTCCCTAACGTTGGGTTAATAAATACAATTTTTTTCATATTTTTTTCTTTACATAAATAACAAATTAATTGTCTTTTTTTCTCATTCCTACAAACTATCAACTCTGAAAATTAGATTTTACAATGGATTTTTACTTATCTTCTCATGTTACTATTTTTTTTTTTTCTAAACAATTCTTTCGTCCTTAAATCTTAATTTTTGTGTACTTTAATATAAATAGCATATATTTTTTTTGTGTGACATGATGTAAAATATTGGTCTCTATATAAAAAGCGCATAAGCAAAAAAATTTCATTCAATTTATTTTAATATGCGCAAGAAAATTAAGCAGCAAGGATACGTATGTAAAACTTAAATACGCCATTTAACGAATATAACACTTTTCATTTGGATAAAATATAACGAAAAAAGAAAATCATATAAACAAAATAAAGACGTGTAGAGATAGTATAGAGAAAACAACAAGTTAAACAAATAATTCACTGCTGGACAAATAAACGAGACAACACTAAATAAAATACTATTAAAAAACAGTTAAAAAATTTAAAACAAATTAACTCACATTATTTTGTTTAGCTTTTGTTCTGTATTTTATATTTTCTGAAGAAAAGCTATTTGAAATACTTTATTCATTTTCGTTTCATTGGAATGTTTTTGTTTTTAGTAAGATTTAATAAATTTTGATTGCTGGTACATATTATTTTTGATTTGATTTCCGTAAATCAGTTTTTTTCTTTATCTGTCTACATGTTTATTGTTATTTTTTGTTTTGGTTGTGAAAAGGATGTATTATTGCACAGATACATATCCTAATAGGTGGCACTAGAAAAAGTAAGGGGGATGCAATTTGAATTTTATTTAATTTTTTTTTCTATAAGTATCATTAATATATAGAAATATTAAACGATGAAATGTTGATAAGCGTTTTTTTGTAAACTTAACTAAAGACAATTAATAAAAAAAACAAGTACGTATATACACATGTACATGTAGTTTTTGGTAAGCCATCAACTAGTGATACATGATGTACGACTGTCTTAGACACATAAATTGCCTACGGTAGGACCTTTGCGAAAAATGATAATTTGTCCAAAAGAAAAATCACAAATAAAGAATATCGCAACGAAAAAATAGACATTTGTATATAGATATTGTTTACTGTAAAAAGCCAGCACACACAATGCAAGATAATTTATTATTCTTGTTTTGTCAAACAGATAAATCTAGATAAAATGAACTGAAATGAAATTGGGAAAAGAAAGGAGAAGAACGTCTTTCGCAGAATAAACAACTAAAATCAATTGAAAAAATAATTAAAATATATGTATGTATATAAACAAATAATATTTATCTATATTATTGTTTTGCATTATAAAATATTTTGGCAGAAAAATTTGTTGTTTAATTTTCTTTTACCTAATTACATATATAATGCCGTTCATTAGAATAGGGCACTGCGAGTATAATACACCCGTCTCCGGAGGGGCTGAAAATTTAATAATGCATTGAGTTTTTGTTTTAAATTTTTGATTGTTTAAAAATATTGAATTTTTTTGTGTTTTTTTTTTTTCAATTAACTAAGCGTAGGAGGGGATGTTTTTCTATTGTTAAAATTATTCGATTTTCAATATATTTCGATTCTATTATTTATCTTGGTGAGTTTTCGTTTAAAGTCAAGTAACGGAGTTGATATTTTTTTCTTTTTTTTGTAAGCAACTTTATATTATTATTTTTAAATTGATTTATTCTAAAATGATTTTGAAAATTGTAGAACATGAAAACAGAAAATAATGCAAGTAAAAATGAATTAAAAAGACTAGAAGAACCTTAGGTGTAAAATAAAGTAAGTCTTCCTGTAGATACTGATGCTGTTTAATTTTCGTTTGGAATTTAATAAAAAAAATACTTAATTTTCTGATTTAAAATTATTTAGTTGAAAGTACAAACTCAAAAAATACTTATTCAAATATAAGCAACCACATTTTTGACATTCAGCTGGCTACTGCTAAGGATGTCAAGCCTTGAATTGCATTATTTTTTTTTTAATCAAGACATTTACGTTTGTTTTGCCTGCGAATTTTTGCATACGAAAAAATCAATTAATTACCAGGATTTTTCGGGTGAAAGGCGTGTTATTGTGCGACATCAACTTATGTGATGTGTGTACCTAATATTGGGTTGCATTTTTACAATATTTATCGTGCCATTATACTAAGGCTGGCATACAGACGACATACTCCTAATTCTCAACTCTATAATTTGTATTTTGCAAAAAGTTGTCCTTTTTAGGAATTGTATAAATGTATGTATTTACTCGTTTTTCAATAATTTGAAAAACAAAAAATAGTTTGATTTAATAATTTCAATTCAATGCTTTACGACTTCTTAATTGTTTTTAATGAAGGGCATTCTATCTGTTCAACTTCGTACCTTTTCGATTATTAAAAGTGTTATCGGAGTATTGCCAATAGTGACACCTTCTATCTATTTCGTATCATCTAGATCGATGTAGGACAGTGCTTAAGAACTTCGTCTATCTCAACTGTGCAAATGCAGAACTTTTGCCAATGGCTGTTTTTGGCTGCGCAGCTGCTAGTATACGCGCATGACATTGACGTGATTCGAACTCAGCGAGCCGTCAATGCCGGCATTAAAACGAAAGCAGCAAAAATGCCGGTAAACGACGCAAAACGAAGTATATGCTGTCATCGAGAAAAGACGACTTGGCCAGAACATCACAATAGACACACGGCTCCGCAGAAAACAGTACAAACAAGATCAACCGCTAAATAAACTCTGCCATCCTTTGTTTTTATGGGCTGAGCAGTAGATAGTAATAATGGTCTCCCGAAAGACCAAGCAAACTTTATAGAAAATCTTGATTAACCCTGTTCTGCTCTACAGCGCAGAGGCGGGGGCAAAGTGGACGAAGAAACTCCTGGTCTTTTCGAGAGAAAAGTTATGCATGCCATCTCTGGTTTGATGGTGATTGAAAGATAGAACTACGAACTGTGTGGGCCCGAATTTTGTCATGGGAGTACAGATCCAACGTCTAATTTGACTGGTCCATGTGGTGCATGGATAACATAGCTCCGGCCCAAAGGGTCTTCCACTCTAAACGTGTGGTATTTTTGGAACACCTTAATCAATTTATGCAAATGCGAAACAGCTGTCATGGGTTCATGCTAGCTTGAGAAGCTTGTTTGTTAAGGTCCAGTTCCACGTCGGACTTGTCAAAGATACATGTCAGATGATGAAGGCAAGACCCAACATGCACTAGCGTTTTTCTTCAGTATTATAACATATGAATTCGTTTGACTCTAAAAGGAGTAATTTAGCTTGTTTACAAAACCATTCAATCAATAGGAGACTGGTCACCAAGCTCTTCCGAATTTTAGCTTAAAGATTTGTCTAAAAAACATTGAATGCCAATGGACGACTTATATCACATCATTCGTAGAATTGAATTAATGCTAGTTTAGACAAGATCTGACAGCCAACGTTATAGTCCATCCACACATTTTTTTTTTCCTTAAAAAGTTCTACCTACTCGTAAATGTATACACAAAGCTCAAATTTCCTGCCCCAGAAATACATAGTTCACATGATGTTTGTTTATGCATTTGAACTATCCTTTCAACCATTGTGCATTATCCTCATTTCGATCAAATCTAAAACAAATCGAATGTGAAAAGTGTACAAAGCCACAACCGAGTGAAAGTCGAATTTGATTAACCTATTTTTATTCTTGTCAAGAGATGGTCTGAAAATTCAATAAAGTTACCTGCTATCTGTTCGGCCTTTATTCAACGGATTTGATTATTTTTCCCCCTTTTTCGTACATTAGTTCAGCTGCATCTGTTGAAATTGATTTTTTCCCGAAATGAGTGACCTTCTTTTCGGTTTCAAATAAATTTGGGTAGTTTCAATACAGTGGGGTACGAAAAAAGGATAGGAAAAGATTGAAATTAAAACGATCTGACTCTATTAAGGTATGCCATTCAATTAGCAAAATCGTTCGACATACATACTATTTCCTTTCGGGTCGCACGCCCAACTGATGAGTTGACGAACGGCAAATGTTTAAAGACTAAGACTGAGTACATAGAGTTTCAAGTTATTTGGGTTAATCTTTTTTCTAATGAAATGTCATTATGTCAATTTGAGGCATAAAACACTCGTAGAATAAAATGTATTCAGGTCATATTTAAGCATTGGCGTTTGAGTCTATATTTAGACATTGGATCTTTGGTCCTGTTTGCGTTGATGGCATTTGGAGGAGAAGATTCAACCACGAACTGTATGGGCTGTACAGCGACATGAGTCTAGCCAGACGACTACGGATCCAACGCTTAAGATGGCTAAGCCATGTAGAGCGTATGGACAACTTAGCTCCGGCCCGAAGAGTCTTCGACTCTGACCCTGTGGGACAGCGCAACAGAGGACGTCCACGTACAAGGTGGCGCGCACAAATCGAGAGGGACCTCGGCCGGCTTGGTTTGCGAAACTGGAGACAGCTGACGAGAGACCGTGCTGGCTGGACAGGCATATTGAGTAAGGCCCAGGTCTGTAGCGCCCTAAGTAGAAGAAGAAGACGTTTCTGCTTATAATGACGCCCTATTCGTCGCTTTCAATGAGGTTGATTCGATATGTTCAGCAAGGGATGGAGTTTAATTAGATCGTAAAAAGTATATCGTCTTGATATGACAAATATACTATCTACGCTGTACCTGACTTGCGTAATTCTTTTCCAAAAAAAACGTATCCTGCTGAATTATCATAGAGAGAGTTTTTCAACTTGGCTACACTGTTTGTAGTGGCAATCAAGTTGACTATTGAGAATTGTTTTGCGGCCAATATGATTTGCTATTTTACGTGAAAAAACTTGCATCCAAGCAACGCTTGCAAATTCTGAGAATTTAATTCAAAAATCACGATTCACTTCGTGAAACTTATCGTACACTACGTCTATCAGTGAGGACGATAACTTGTGTTTGAATAACTACAAAATTCCCGGACTGGAGTGACAAAAATTTCCAATTCTTTATGCAGACGTCGTTATAAAACACAAAAGTTACTTTTTAATGCGTCTTATTGGCTGGTGAAATCATTGGGCATTTAGCGTTACTGTTTATGTTTAAGAACATTTTGTTGTTTTCCGATTGAAATACGTTAACGAGGAGAAGCTTTGGTTTTAACAAGACGGTGCTGCATGCCATACAATGCGTGACACTATCTATTTATTAAAGCAGACTTTTGATCAGCAAACCATCTCAAGAAATGGTACAGTCTCCAATATCAAACTCCAGTATCAGACCTGTGGAACATATTAAGGGGCCATAAGTAACGTCGCTACTTTCTAGTGATAACCCAGAGACTTTTGACTACATGGAAATAATCCTTGATCGCGTTATCGCTGATATGACATCGCTGGAGAAAATAGTGGATGATTGGATCACTAGAATGCACTTCACCCAACGTAGTCGCGAAAGGTACTGTCAGAAACTGAATTCGAAACATAATTCCTCAAAAAAGGAAGCTATATTATTCATTTCGATTTTGATATACCTCTAAAAAATATAAGCCTTTATAAGGAATCGATCACTTTAAGAATCAGGTATTTGGCAAATTTTCAACTAGTCTTTACTTTTGACACTTGCTCTCATACTTTTTTAGCACAAATTGACTGACAAAGTATTATGCTCTGCCTCAGGGATAAAGGGATAAAGCAAAAATCTTGTCTTTGAAACGATTCTATTCGATGAATGTCAAGAAAATGTTTTTTATCCAATTTTCCACCGGCCATGTGCAACTTATATTTGATTTGTTCACGTGAAACATTCTTCTTTTCCTATCCCGGGCATTCTCCATCCGGTTGACACGCTTTCAACCTTTCCTCGCTAAATTTTACTTTTTTAACATTTGAAAATCAGTTTGAAAGGCTTAAGACGCATCATCCCTATCTGATAACGTTTGTTGGCAGGTATAGTTTCAGTTTTATACAATCAATAAATGCGACTTCAGGCGTGTGGAATATTGATTCGCAATGTACGCGTGAAGCACAATTGAACAGTTGAAAAGCTGTAGGAACTTTCAGTAAATTTTGCATATACAAATATCTTGACTCCGTAAAGGCCATTTCAAGTTCCTAAAACTAATTGTAAATAAGTAACTGCAAGATTCAGACGGAACCTGCAGAGAAAATACACATCCTGCTGGTAAGTTCATATTGCTCGATATCCTGCTGATTCATGTTTTCGATTAAACATCCTCCCAAAAGGCTAATGCTGCTGAGGTGTGATCTGAAGTTTGATTTTGTTTTAATTACTCACATAATTAAATTTCATTCTATTCCTGATCAATGTGGGTTCAAAGCATAATAGTTGGGTGGTCTAGTTCCATGAATCGAATCGAAGCAATCAATCAATTTCATTCATCTCGTATTAAAAGGAAACATATGTTAATCAGCTCTGAGGTTTACCACCGTATGCCCTAGTTTACCGTTTCAATGTGCTACATCTGTGAAATTCATCGATTCTAATAAAATTCTATGTGTTTGTGTAGACGGAAGTTACAATTATCATACATTCACCGTTTGAATACCGCAAAAATCTACCTCATCAGAGTGGCAACAAAGAGGGGTTGTCTGAAAGGCTTTTAGTGCATTTAGCCCTTAGGGAGTATGGCTTACAGGGAACAGCTATTAAGAGAGAACAATAGAAATACATTTCAGGCCAAAGCCTTTAAGGTAAAATCAATAGACTATAATAGCACGCAAAGGGGGTAAACTAACTGGTGCAATGGTCACTTTAATCTCATTTGAACAAGAGTATTGCAAACAGTGTTGGATGAAAGAAAAGTGAAAGACAAGAGATTTTAAAAGTTTGTGGTTATGTATTCTTGTACTTCTTTTCTTTTTCTGTGGACAGGCCATAGCCTCTACAGCAACCACCTTTGTTGTCTTCTCACAAGTGGAAACAACAGTTTCGTGGCGACTTCAAACAGTGCAGTTTTTAGAAGAATTTCTTGACCCTCTGGGCATAGCCAGTGATTTAAGAGAAGTGGTGCAAAGAAAGTTAAGGTTAATGTGTCCGGAATCGAACCATGGACCTTCAATTTAGCAGTCAGCGAACTTAACTCCTACGGCCTGTGGCAACATATTCTTCTACACAATAAAAAATTACTCTGGTTTTGACTACAAAATTTAGTCCACACTATGACTACGTCGGAAATTGTTAAATGATAGACAAACAAAAAGCACAAATTGTGCGCTATCGTTAGACTGTCAACATCCAAATAGCTATTCAATATGGATTAAGACACATTCGCAGAAATTGTGAAAATTCACTAAGAAAGCTGTGAAAATATTGCGGAAACGTTACTTTGCGGAAACATACTTTTGATCATTGCTTTTTAGCATAAATGCGTCATATGTCACACAGGCGGTGAAGCACTGGCTTTGTTGCCTGACAAATCGCATAGCCATCTGGATCTCTCGAAGTGTAGACTTCAACAGTCCGTGCAATTTAACGCAATTAGACTTTGGTAGCACGTTAAGAGAAATATTTCCTCAATATAATGACCATTTGTAGGTTGAGCAGGTATTTGGTAGTTAGCGAATTTCATTGCATACCTTAGATCTTGTATTGAAAATAAAATTAAAATATCACTACTTTTCATAAAAAAATATTTCGTCTTTCTCTTTCCTTACAATGACACCTTTTATTGGATGAGACTATATTTCAGGGTTAACCCTAAAACATTATTTCGAATTGGATATTCCGGAACATGTGTTCAATGTTGACTAAAAAAGAGAAACTATGCTTATGACATTTCAAATTTTAGTTCTAGCTAACTTGTTCCTATAAACCTTCTCATTTCAGCATTCCAGGGAATCAAATGGTTTATTCTCTTCAAGAAATAGACATAAATTTACCTATTACATCTACATTTTTATCAAAAACAAATCAATCCAATCATTTCTGCATCAAAATCATCCAACTAACCAATAAATAGAAAAAGGATCAATTTATTGATGACTATAAATCTATTTTTGAAATGTTTCACATCCCACCACAAAATCCACATAAATCTTCACTGCGCCAAGTCTTGAAAATCCATTCAGAGGGAAGCGGCACATCATTAAAAGAAAATCCTTATTCACATTATCAATCGTCATCAAGTCAATGCATTTTAGAATACGGATACGCCACCGCCGCTGACTATGATTACGATAAGAATACACCAGAAGAAAGAATGCGTTTTGCTTGATCCATAGGAAAGAGCGAAATAAGAATAAATGGGAATCCTTGAATCCTGAATGCATTTTCTCAATTTCTTCTCCACGTTATTCATGCTTACGCTTGCATTGAAAATTGAAAAAGAAAGAAAACGAACCAAGAGAACTGAAAAAAATATAAAAAATGTACCACGAGAAAGAAGAAAAGGAACTCATTTGCTTTAGTTGATTGGTTGCAAAATTCATTCAACTGGGAGAGAGAGATACACTTTGTTCAACTTCAGTTGCACTATCTTTCTTCAATATTCAGAGATCTTTCTTGTTGCAAATAATGATTCATTGTACGAATTGGCTCTTGTGCTGTATTGTAAACATGACAAGACGGATTTTGATTTTTCGTTGATTAGGGGAAGTGCATTTTGATTAAGAATTGTGTTCAATTGAAATTTGTGGGTATTATGTGAAAACAATACCATGATTGATCATAGAGGGGTATAGCTTTCAGACTAGAAGGCGCACAAAAGTTTTCGATTTGTAAGGATATATCGGTGGAATGGGTTGAGATATGAGATACAGTTAATGAGAAAGTAGTGAAACTAAGCTCAGTAAAAGTTCACTCAGTAAAAATTAAACAAAAATGTGTATAAATTTGAGCAGTAGTCGGAGTTTGAGACTGAAGAATTTAAGATAAGAATGATCTGTATGGCTATAAAAATGCTTTGAAAACTAGGGTATACACTGCATAGGTATTTGGGAAATACTGCCCATCGCTAGGCATCTTTAGCAAACACTTGTCCGAATCGTGCTGCATTCTTCCAGAGATCACTTTTTTGCTGGCACTGAGTAATAATTCCTAAGACACGTAATTATACTCTGAATATGTGACGTCTGCTTGTGTACTTTCGTAGTTGAACATATTTTATTGTAAGATTGTGAAGTTATAATAAAATAATAATGGCGGCTCTACAGTCCGAGGTGGACCTGAGCCTAGCTTCTCAGCGTGCTGTTGTTCTCTAACGAGCGGAGGGGACCTACAGTTTAATGCCGACTCCAAACGGCGAGATTGAGAAGCTTTTCTAGACAGTTATACTCTTTGAGCATTGTCAGTGACTCGAAGGAGGATTGTTTGTCTGAACTGTGATTTGAACCTAAACTGTGAAAATTTAGTGGGTATGGGTCGACGCACAAATTCATCGCCACGGCGCCCACAAAAATTGCCAAGTAGAAGAAGAAAAATAGCTCTCAAATTGAAATTAAATTAGAAAAGTCTACGGGGAAGAAACTGGTTAATAAAAACCGAATCGATAAATTTGCCAGATAACTAAGAACGACTTTATTTTAAATAAAATTCGTAGCACAATGAACTTTGCCACTTTCTTCTGAAAATCTATGAAATCATACAAAATTGCCATTGACTAAGAAAGATTTTTCTGTTGGTTGGTGATTTTTTGTTATTTTTCTATAGAATTCTGAAACTGAGGCCTCTAAAGCGAATCTGAGGCCTAGTACTGAAAAATGTACTCTCCACTACAAAATCTTCACTTACAGGACGTGTCATTCTGAAGGACGTTACGGCGTTTGGTGTTTCATTTACTGATTTCTTCAATCTATTGCATTTTATTGTTTGACAGGAAGATCATGGAGTTTTTTTTTTCGGAGTATTTTTGAAACACTACTGGAACACTCAGATTCAAAACTTGTCCATTGTACTGCCAGGTAGCAACCTATTCCAGTGCCGTTAATTTTATCCCAACGGCAAATGGTGACTGGACCATATTCGATTTCACTAGGATTCGAACCTGGGACCCCTCGAACTTGGGGCAGGCACTTAACCAACTGCGCCATCCACTCGTTTTTAAGATCATGGATAATCACGGAAACGTTTCGTGGAGTTCCTTCTGCATTTGTTCATTATGGTCTTCTCGCACATGTATAGTGGATTTAATTTATAGGGGTATGTTCATAGACATATCAGGCAGGTTAAAGATATCAAGACTTCAGCTCGTGTTTGTCCTGCAATGTCTAACAAAGCTGCTCTTGCCTACCGGTATATTTTTGGACTAAAAAAGCATTTGACTTTGTAAAGACTTTGATCACCTTAGTCCTGCTTTGTGGCGCAGATGCATGGACAATATCGACAGCGAGTGAAGAAGCGCTTAGTGTTTTCGAGAGAGAAGTTCTGCCCGCAATCTTTTTTGCGTTGATGGCATTTGGAGAAGAAGATTCAACCACGAATTGCATGGGTTGTATAGCAGCATGAATTTAGCCAGGCGTCTTCGTATCCAACGCCTAAGATGGCTGGGCCATGTAAAACGTATGGAAAACTTTGCTCCGGCTTAGAGAATCTTCGATCAGTTCAACCAGTTGGTTGAGACCCAAGTTCACCCCATACTGTTGCCTCATAGGAAGATGAAGATTCTGTGATATTCTCAGAAAATGCAGGTGTTTGCAGTTTGAAATGATCACAGAACTTGTGCCTTTCCGTAACGACTTAACATCACATTTTGCATAAAGAACTTGGTCTACATTCTTATGAGGTCTATTTAACACAAGATAAGCAAACAGCAGGCCGCGCAAAATGTCATACTTTCGCCGATTGGATACTGGAAATGAACACAAAAGAACATTTTTCAGAGAACGTAAACCAACAGAACTGTGCCTCAGAAAACTCAAAATAATATACATCGACAAAGGACGGTTTGTCATTGAGCCATACACTACTTTTTTTTTCAAATGATAAAGGTACGACTGTTTTGGTGAATTAGAGAGACTTTTCTTTAAAATTGATGCGTGATTGACGTTCTCAGCAAGACTACAAATCAGTCACACAACTGTTGAAGCAATGTGTTGTGTGATTTCTCGAAATGGAGACTTCAATTGGTCGCCGATTTGACACTACTGGAGATTTATTTTGGGGCTATGTTAAAGATAATAACCAACGATTCATTCAAAAATATCCGCGCTGCTTTTCGCGAAATAATGCCAAATCTATGCTGAGTTTTTTCATTGTTTGAAATTACATCTCTTGTCAAACTTGTCTTCACACAAAAGCATTTTGCGTTAAGGGTACTGTCTGAGATTACTTTCAAAAGTTTAAGCAATTCAATTTTAATTGTTTGCACAATACGAGTATATGTTAAATTTAAACCAAATGCGTCCTATCTAATCTACTTAGGCATGAAAACATAATTCATTTCATCAGGAACTGTCTCATTTTGAACTTTACCTGCAGGATGAATAATTTTATAAGTGCCATATTTAAAATATTTTAATTAAACTTAAATAAGGAAAAAATAATACCGTTATCGGTCATAAAATGAAAAAAAAAATTAAAACTTGTTCTCAATTTATGAGGATACTGTTTCAGATGACTTACTGGAAGTTCACTATGTGTTTAAATATGCTATGTTCGACTCTTATTAGAAATATTAGAAATAAATTTAAAAAAAAAAATGTAAAATCAATTCATATATCCTTGCTTGCTGAATTCTCTTTTTTTAAATCATTTAAATCAATTATAAACTTATGAATCTATCAATCTTTATGTCAACAAAATGAATATAAATTGAAAAATTTAATATTGCGTCTGATTATCTATTATCCTACCCTAACGGAATATAAAAAAACAAATAAAACTAAAACATATTTATCACACAAAAGCTTTAAATATTTTATAGATTTTCCATTATGGGATTTTTTTCAAAATTACAATAGAATCATAAGTAGCTTAATTTCTATTAAACGGTACCTGTCCATTTGCGTCAGTGTAGATAACATAAGAAGCATTTAACGGTACTTTACTGGATGCTATATATATTCAATTTAATTTTATCACAATTTTTTTAAGCATTCATGCAGTTTTTATAATTGATATTTTGTTGCCAAAGCATGTGTAAGCGTTATAAGATTTTAACAAAACGCATATATTATTAATAAAAATACATTTTTTGCAGGATTATAATAAAAGCAAATTCAAATTAAATTAATTTCATTATTATTTATTTTAAGGGGTTTTTCATTTTTTGTACGTTCATTTAAATGAATATTTGATTTATGTTAATAGAGTTAAATTGATTTTATGTAGACAAGAGAGTTTCAAACACAAAACAAAAAAAATTGGAAAAAACAAAAAATGCGCAATGTCATATTGTGGGTGCCAGAATAATTATAATAATCGCATGCAGGATAACACAGGATACAGGATACACACATCATGTTTTAAGGTTCAAGCATCAGCGTCAGCAGCCAAATAAAGTAGGAGGACAGCGTCAGGTGGTTGTTTTGCAGAAAGATAGTTGTGTTGCAGATATCCCCAAAAATAATATTCATCCAACACCATATCGTCCAGCGTCCGATGGATGTTTGTTCGATAAAATTTTATCGATTTTCATTTTTTTTTTTGTTTATATGACAGTGAATGTAACGAATTACAATTACCATTACGTTATATATATATGAATATACATATATTTGCGTGTGTAAGAGGATTGTCATTTTTTTTTTTTTGATTCCGTTCCATTAAATTTGTGATCCCATACAAAATTTACACGACACAGAAGGATGTGAGTTGTTTTTTTTTTGTTTTGGAAATAAAAATCGTCGAATCATTGCAAGTGTGTGTATGTGCATCAGTAACCACCACCAATCCAATGAATTTTATTTATTTTTCGTGCAACGCAGGATAGCAGTTGCGGCAGCCAGTGTAACCAAATTATTTGCATATGCATGCAGCCCGCCAGGTGTGTATGGTTATAAATATTTTTTTTCATTTTATTTAGTTGCAATTTTGTTGTTTAATGTTTTAATTTAATAAAAGAAATATTGTTGCAAAGGTTTTGTTTTTATTCATTTATTTATTATTTGGTGTGTGTGTGTAAGAGAGGAAGGCATGTAAATAATTTTAAAATAAATGTTAAAATAGAGTTGCAGTGGAGAAGACGATAAATAAATTTTAAATAAATTGTAATAACTTAATTATATTTATGGTTATGTCTTGCGTGTTTGCGTTTGTTGGTGCGAAATGATGTACAGAGAGGAAAAGGTAAAACTTTGTACGAGGGATTATTTGAATCGAAAATCGAGGCGTTCAGAAATTGTTTCATTTTTTAATTTGCATGGCTGAAGCTTTAAGGATATTTAGTGACAAAAATTAAATTGATAGTCACTCTAGAATTCGAAAAAGAATCCACTCTGGATGCGTGAAAGTCAATCTATTTCATATTCAGCCAATGAATAGATCAATTTTATTTCAGATCATTCATCCTTTTTTATTTTGATTTTGAGTGGATGTAGTCCGATTTTAACTATTGTCGGATGTGCCTTATTATGTTAATTTGCTTAACCTTTAAGTTATAATGCTGAGATGTTGCTGAGAAGCTAGGCCCAGGCCCACCTCGGACTGTAATTGTGCCGCAATTATTATTATTATTTAAGGTTATAAATAAAACGGTGCAATTTTGAATCATTTCATCGATCATTTGGTCTGTCTTGAAGAAAGTGAGTGGAGATCATGTTGTACAGCAATTCAAAAATACTTTTACAACATTAAGTCTATACGCCGAATAGTAGGACTGTAATGCTCCGGTCAAGAGCATCTTTGAACCACAGTGCCTTGATTCAGAAGGGAGAGGAAGACGTTCCGGTAAAGAGACCAAATCGGTGGATGCAAGAGTGCTTGGAATATACACTCAATCGACTATCCATCCAATCACAGATGTCTATCAAAAGCTTTATCGTTACTGTTGCTATACCCGGAAATGTTCACTTCAATTTAAGTGCAAGACAAGTCCACTAATTTTTTTTAATAGAAAATCTTTGACTTTTAAAGGCCTGCTGATTGAAATATTAAGGATATTGTTGCAAGACAAGAAACTTCAATCGAGGTGTTTATGGTCATAAGTCAATATACTTAAGCTGAATTATACTCGTATAGTGCTAACTATGAATAGGAAAGTCACATTATTCGTTAATTACAATTCTAAAAAAAGAAACTCGATCAAATATTAGCAGCAAAGTTTTTGTTTAAAATTCTCTAATAAGATGAATTTGAAGTGGCTTCTACAAGAGAAAAGTTTTGCTGAAACTAAAACTTGCAAGCGCTGCCCCATCTTCCGCTCTATCCACAATTCCCTACGAGAGAATATTGTTTCTCATTGTTGTGAATGAAGTATAGTGGATTATATGCATGGAAAGGAGGAAAATAAATAGAGGGTAAGACACCCCCACTCTCACGACAACGCTACTCACAAGAGATTCAAGTCCTCCTAGTTAAAATTATTACCATCCAATTTTTGTTGCCATTGTTCTTAAAACGTGTTAACATTCATTGTCTTTTGTCTATGCGAAACGAAAACAAGAAGAACAAAACAAAAAAACGAACTAAAAATCTTAAAATATGTATGCACATCCTTGTTAAGTGCGGATTATAATAGTCTCCACATGCGGAAGTATCTAGGTAATTTTTCGCTTATGCTAATGCACATGTTCTTCTTCATTATCCTATTTTGTGCTTTTAAGTTTTACCTTTCCCTCTCTCATTTCGCTTCGTTACTTTTTATTGTTCTTTTTTGTGAATTAAGTTTTGTACTTTCATGAGAGTATAAGAGAGTTTGTGTGTGTTTATCGTGTTAATTGTGTTTTTGTTTTCTTGTCGGTAGAATATGTGATAATGTTTAAAGCAAAGGAAAATAAAGGGATTAAGTTTGAACGTGGTTGATTGTTTCTGAAGCATTCTTGAGGATATTGTTGACTGTAGCAGAACTGTACATGTGAAGGGATATTTTACAGGCATGGATGGGGTGTCTTTTTAAAATTCCAAAGTGACATGTACAGAGAATAATTATAAAATGTGATGCATTTTTTTTTTATTTTGCATTGGAATTGAATTTTAAATGTATCTTGTATTTTCTGACAATATGTGGATTAAGACAATTTGATAATTATTTGATGTTTTGTGACTTGAATATCATTTAGAAAAATTCCGTAAAAAAGCGTTTTACAACTGATATAGAAACTTTAAGTAAAACTTAAAACTAGAACGACACATCCTGAATCCGCACACCATTGATCGTGCCAAACAGATCAAGACAATTTGATAATAATGTGAGATTTGCGACTTAAATCTCGTTTAGAAAGTGTGAGTAAAAACTGCTAGAAAAAGCGTTTCTGACATTGACTTACAATTTTAAGTAAAAAAAAAGCGGTCTAGAACAATTCCTCCCGAATACGGGCACCATTGTTTGCTATATTTAAAAAACAGTATTGTGCTACAGACAGGAATGGTGACCAAGAATGGTTGGAGTTAATAAGTTAATAGAAACAAGTCTCAAAATTGTTTAACTTTCGAGAAATAATGATAATATCTCTTTTATAGATTGTGTGTCAATTATTGATATTCTTAGGCAAAACACCACCAATACATTTTACAAACGAAACATATCTGATACTGAAAAATATAAGACTTATAAATTCCTTCAGCACGTGTCACTTGAGATTAATAAGAATTACATTTTGAGAAGTTATTTTTTTTAAAGGGATTCCTGTTAAAATAATTAAATTTATATTATTATTTGTTAAATTTCTATCATTAGGCGTGTTCGTGTCAAGCTGAAGCAGAAAAGCCTGTAAGAAGCAGAGAAAGCATTAATAATCACAGAATTTCAAATTCACACAAATTTAATATAAATGCATACCTAGTTAAAGCTTGCGTATATAAAAGCTGTAAGCGCACAAAAAAACTTAACCATATATTCAATTATTCTTTTTATATTTACTAAAGCGTAATACTTACTACAAAAAGCCTGTAAAAAATTATATACTGTAGTATATTATGTTAATAAAATACATTTTTTACCAAAAAATATATTCACCAATTTCGTTTTATCTAGGTATGTATCTATGTAAATATTATTGTTTTTGTTTAAAAAAAAATTTAAGTTTTGTTTTTTGCAGTTTTTATATATTTTGATATACGCATACGTATTAATTGGCGTGTTTAAAGTGTTGGTGTAACTTTTGCAGTGTGTTCATCCATAGTGTACGAGTATGTATGTTTTCAGTGTTAGATGATTAACTACGTGTTTCATCCTAAAAAAAGCAAATTATACAAACAAATTATTTCTCTTTTGTTTACAATGTTTGCACAAAAATGATTTCCACATTTTTAACTTTAAACTTTTTTTTGCAGATACACACGCACATATATAGCTAAGAGTTTAGTTCTTTTTTTTGTTCAGATTTGAGTTTTTCTTTAGCCATGCAACTTGTTCACAGAGAGTTCCATCATCCAAAGACATTATGCAGGTGGAGATTTGATTTTGTTTTGAGCTTTTTTCTCTAAAAACAAACATGTTGTCTACATTTAAATAAATTACATACGTTATAATGTCGAGCTTGTTTTTTGTCAATAGGTGCTCTATAAATGTAGCTAAAATGAAACAAAATCAAAGCAGTTTTCTTCTGATCATTTTTGATTTAAGGTTTGAAGCGACAAATGTTAGTCAAAAACAAAAACTAAAAAAATATATGAAACAAAAAATGTTAGTCCAAAGTGATACGGATTAAAACAAAAAAAGGAAAATTCTTAGATATATTTTTTTTCAATGGTAGAAGCGAACCTGGAGAAATAAAAGATAATTATTAATTATTGTATATAAATTGTAAATATACATATATAAGTATTTATATTAATTATTCACAAAACATAAAAACAAAGTTAAAACGAAAAAAATAAAAAAGCAAATTAAGAAACACTACAACATCACCGAAAACATTGAATAATAAATCTATTTATAATGATAATTTTAAAACGAAATCAGCAGAGAACCTCTTCGGTGCACCTTACCTTCAGTATTTTTGCATTTTGATAATTTTTTTTCAAGAAATTGTGCGAATTATTTATTTTTTGTTTTAATTTGTTACACCAACTTGAAGCTCCAATTTCAAATAAGACAAAAAAGTAAGCAAAACAAATTAATTAATAAATCATTTGACTCATATAGCGGCAAACATTTTATTTTTACTGAAATTATAGCAAAATAAAAAAAGTAAGATTTTATATTTGTTTCTAAAACAAATTTTATACCAACTCACTAGTTGTACAACTTCTTCTGCTGAAAAGTAAGAAGAAAAATAAAAGGAAAAACAAAACAACATAATACCAAAATACGAATGCGAATACGAGAGTCCATCGAAATAGTTCACAGAAGAGAATAGTTTTGTTTTTTTTCTTTTTCTTTTTTTTTTCATTATTATACAGCATCAATCTATTTTTCCAAAAATGACACAATGTCACACAAATGTACGTATACCATGAATAGAGGAGAGAAGTTTATATTTATGTTCAAAAGACCAAAACACAACATCGTGTCCGTCGCAAAAAATGACAAATGATGTGATTCTAAACTATTCATACTCTAAAACAACGAAGATTTCAAAGTACGACTTTCTTTTTTGTTTTTCTTTCAAACATCAAAAGTTAAACAATACCCAGAAGAATTACAAACGATATTCAGAAGTGCCTTAAATCTTTTTTTCTGCGAATCATATTTTTGAAGTGCTGATGATTATATAACTTATTGCTTTTGATTAAATTTATAACTCTATAGGCTTCAATATTTACTGTATCTGCATTCCACCCCTTTAAGCTTTTGTAATGTTTCCGATGTTACCTATGAATTTTAATATTTATTAACTTGTAAGAGATGTTTAAAAGAACATGAATTCATCACGTCTTCAAAAAAATGTATCTGCTCTGTTTCTTCTTCTATGTAACACTATTGGTTTTGTATTCATACATGTAATTCTTAGCTAGATAAATGAAGTATGATGATTAAAGCAGAAAACACGCTTTCGTTTTATAAATAAGAATAAGACTACTTAATGAGATATAGACTAAAATAAGGCTGGGCTTTGCCTTTCTCTCCGACGGCTATATAATTTGCCTGTAAGTATAATTTACTGGGTTTTTGCTAACTAAAAACAAGCAATGTCTCGTTAGGAGATTATCTAATAAATACAGAAATCTAAAGTTGTATGATATTTTAATTCCAGCCAGGTTCTTAGACATAATGTTACATTTTTTTTTATCAGAAGTTAGTTGAGTAACTCCGGTTTCCAGTCCCAAATTAATAAATAAGGATTTTATTTCACTTTTGTATTTTTTGTTTAACTTTTAGCATATCATTTAACGGCTGACTAGGGTTCTCAGCTGGAATATTTTTCAAGTTTAGAACACTAAGGCATTATATTAAGCTCTTAATTTATTGAGATTTAAATTCACAGTAACTTAAAATCGATAATGTCATTACACGACATTAAAAAATATTAAAAAGCGATTAGGGGCATCAACCGTAATTGGCCATGTTCTTTCTAGTCACACGATCTTTTTCTTTTATAGCTCTGCTATAAACAAGACATTTGGAGGCTTTAAATATACTATTTGACAAACGTCGTCGGTGCTAAGCCAGCATTTCTGGTAATCGCTTAGAAATTTGAAGAGTATGTTGAGTCAACAAATTTTCATCAATTGTTTGAGGCAATATTCATAATTTGAACTTGTCTGAAAGGGTAAACAGAACTTAATAAGCCAAGGTATAACTAAGGCGATTGGGTCGATGTAAAGAACACACCAGTCGCCAGGAGTATTTCTTTCCATAGCTACTCAAATGTCAGAAATACAGTTTTTTGCAAAAAAAAAAGAACAGGCAATTAGGAGACCTTATATATATATATAATGGCGGCGCTACAGTCCGAGGTGGACCTGGGCCTAGCTTCTCAGCAACCACTTGTGTTGTGCGTGCTATTGTTCTGTCACGAGTGGAGGGGACCTACAGTTTAATGCCGACTCCGAACGGCGATATTGAGAAGCTTTTTTTTTTTTTCTAGACAGTTATACTCTTTGAGCATTGTCAGTGACTCGAAAGAGGTGGAGCCGCGAACAATTTTTTTTTTTTTTTTTTTAAAAATTGTTTGTCTGAACTTGGAATTGAACCTAGACTGTGAAAGTCTAATGCGCATGGGTCGACGCACGAACCCACACGGCCACGGCGCCCACAAAATTAGGAGACCTTACTTTGTTATAAATACGACTGGCCGCTACAAAAGTCGCTAAATTATTGGAGCAAATTCTGTTAAGCCGCCAGATGTCATGTGGATACTTTACCGTTAATTTTGAAAAAAAAAAGTAGAACATAAAATAAATTAATTTGCTTTTAGAGCTCCAAAACTGTAAACATGAGGAACAACTGGCAAGTAAAGTGTGTTCTTATCATTTTGTACATCACTATATGTGATTTTGCGAGTACTTAAACTGGTACTTTGACTAAAGTAGAATCTGTAGTAAGGTCAAAAATAAACCAATCTCTGTAAACGGTGCAGTAGTAATTTTTTTTTTAAATTTGTATTCACACCGTTGCAAGTGTCTATTCAAGCGACTTGATGTCGCAGTTGGTTAAAGGAGTACCAGGTTCGAATCCCAGTGAAATCGAATCTGGTCCAGTCACCATTTGCCGTTCGGATCAAATTAACGGCACTGGATTAGATTGCAACCTGGCAGTACAATGGACCAGTTTTGAGTCTGAGTGCTCCAATGTAAAGTTTCAAAACCTCCGAAAAAAAACTGTTTATTCAATAAAACAATGCAAATTCTGACATTAAGGACATATTGGTACTCTCTATTACCAATTTAGCGAAAACAAAACAAGTTTGTTATCGAAAAAAATGTCATATTAGAGCACCAGTATAGATCATAGAGTATAGAACAAGGGTCCAGTGCTTTTAAAGATTCTTCCATTGAATTTAACTGAAAAAATAATTGAAAAAAAAAAAAACAAGTATTTTAACAGTAAATTTAATACCAAAATTGACTACGTACATCGGGACATGATCCTTAAAATAAACTGATAAGCATTCCTAACCAGCTATTTTTTTAAAAATTAATACGTTTTATTCATTGAGACCCGAGTGATGTAATCTAAGCAATCTATATTAATTCTTGTCCATATGCCTACGGGTATCTAATTTTTATGAGCTATTGATTTCAACCAATTTACTGCTTGTGAAGATTTTTTTGGTAAACCGATGAAAAAAAAAAATATGAAATAAAAAATGTATTGTGCAAATGTACACAATTGGATATTGAAATCAACTCAAATGGAACTCTTGACTACTATAGGAGAGACGAATGTTATTTTAAGACAAGCAGGAACAACATCGATGACCTTATATAGGCCCTTACTGAACGAATACTACAAAAGGTACATGGATAGGGAAGAGGAATGAACGCTTGCCTGAAGCTTCTTCTTCTCGCAGAGTTCATCTTGTACGAAAATCAAAAAAATGTATTTACTTATCAAAATTGTTCCAAAATTAACGACTTAAGCAGACTCTAGTGACAACAGCTTGCACATAAGTGAGCCCTACCGTACATGGAGGACAGTCACCATGCCTACATACCTATCTGATACGAGATTAAGCAATCTCCAAAAATATTGATAATTAAGTCTGTTAAAAGAAAAAACCAAAAAAACTAATTCGAATAATTCTAAATTATTCGCGATTTTCTTAATTTCTGTGGCTGTAACAAAAAAGAAACGGGTCCAAGGAAGGAACATGTTGGCACTCTTACTTAAATAAATTTGCTTCTTTAAACGCAACCAGAACAACCGGCGCAACTTTGCTGATAATAAATGGATCAAGGAAGCCTCATTTTGTAGCAAGAACTCATTTTGAACTCGGATCTATTATTTATGTTGCTTGGGGTTCACCATACATACTTGTACAGCAAATGTTAGTTAGAGTTATCTTTTGATAATATAGAGTATGAGGTTTTTAACTTTTATGAGTGTCAGCTTTGAGATCAGTGAAGTTCCACGAAAAAGTTTTAAGAGAAGAAGGACAGAGTAACAGGAAAACAAAGTCTATTTTGTCAGCGCAAAGTTGCATGGTGATGGTGTGAATCATATTTTCTACCCGTCTAATACATACAGTCAGGAACATTCAGTTTCATACGATTGCAATTTTGAATAATAAACTTGATTTAAATGAAAGCCTTGGAAGTCAAACAAATTTGAATATTTTTTAATTAAAAATGCACAATTACAATAAAATAAATAAAATAAGATAGAAAGAACAAAAATATAGGAACATTCAATTTCATACTAATTTGTCTGTCCAGATACTCCCATAAATGTTAGATCGGGTTAATATCTGGACTGTGAGGTGTTTCCATTAATTTGGGACTGTTGTATAATAACCACGTTCGCACTAGAAAAGACTTATGCATCGGGTAAAAATGGAAAGTGTTTTCTGTCCCCAATTTTTGAACACTATGAACTAATTTTTTTTAAAAATTGACAAATACATTTCTTTGTTTATATTTCCATCAATAAATTCCAAATTTTCAACTCCTTCATGGCTCATGGAACCCCATACCATCATTGACTGACCACCATGCTTAGTACCCGTATGATACTGAATGTTCCTGACTGTACAAACTTAGTTTAAACCAATGGTGCTGCATTGTCTTGTTTTCATTAAGGTGAATACACACAACATACTTGTCTGTGCACCTGTTTTCCAATGAATATAATATAGACATAGAACTTCATTAAAACTGTATCGACTTCACACGTTACGCACATTTGTTTTGAGCTCGTGCGAATTTGGCTTGTGCATTTGTGCACACCAAATAGATAGTCCGGCCAATAATATACAAGACTTTGACACTTTTGGCTACGTACCTAGACTCGTTTCAGCTGGATTAAACGGTCTCAAGAATGTTTTCAAATATTGTGCCATTGATGAACTAGACTGGATGCCGTGGCATGGTAACACACCAACTTTCGTTTAAATGCTTTTTACACCACATTTTGCATCACGAACATGTTTATAGGATCTAGTTGAAACAAACGAACAACGCTGGACTTTCGCTGATTGGTTGGTAGAGGTGAATGACGTTGCCGGTCGAACAAAACTGTTTCAAAAATCCAAGTAAAAAACTGGAGCAACATAGACATTTACGACGAGTGCCAGTTTGGTGCGCCCTTTGAAATTGCAATGCCGTTCGGACATTTTTTTTGAAAATTATTTTAATGACTTTTTTTTGCTTCAAATGAATGCTATGAACGTCAATCGACACATCCCACAGCTGGTGAAACAATGTTTGTATTGTTTGACATATTGTGGAGACGTGATTTCGGGAAATGAGACCTTCACTTCGAAGACGAGATCTTGCGATTCAACATCATTTGATTTTTTTTTTTGAGGCTTTGTCAAAGATGAAAAGCAAGCCAATCATCTATTAACGATTCATACAGTAGGAGGAAATATTATAGCTTTTATTTAAGAAATGCATCCGTTATAATGCGAAAACATCATAAATTTCGGAAAGTATTTCATTTCTTAGCAAATAACCGGCAAAGCTCAAGAACAATGAGTGAAAAGAAAAAAACTTTCCAAATTTCGCCGTTCCATTCGAGAGAGAACACTTACATGCACAACAGGAGTTGTTGCTAGAAGAAGTTAGGCCCAAGTCCATCTCGGACTGCAGCGCCGTTCCAAGCCAAACTCGCTCACTTCAAAAGTAATATTAAAAATGCTTATTTGCAAATATGAGTTTTGAAACAAAGTACTAAGTTAAAGATGGTTAATGACGACTGGATGGCGCAGTTGGTTAAGTTAGAGGGGTCCCAGGTTCGAATCCCAGTGAAATCGAATCTGGTCCAGTCACCATTGGAGTAGGTTGCTACCTGGCAGTACAATAGACCAGTTTTGAGTCTGAGTGCTCCAGTAGGGTGTCAAAAATCCTCCGAAAAAAAAGTTGTTGATTGATTTCTTAGTTAACTCAAAAACCAAAAATTTATATTCGTAAGCAAGTGCTATGTTTTTAACTACAATTATCAAACTTGACGAATGATCGAGTTTGGCTTGGAGTGACTATATATTTCATCACTAACCTCGGATAAGATTAACAGATACTTGTACGTTAGAATGAACCAAAAATATCAGTACTTTAAGAAAAAATTGCGTTTTTCTATTGATTGAAAATTGTCCTCTTGTTGGGCATAAAAATTACGCCCATTGTCGCCAACAGTAATGAAAAAATTGGAGGAATAATGGAGTAAGGTCTCACATTAGCTTTGACTATTCAATTATTGTAGAAGATACCATTATTGGACTAGGTCTCGTCACCACACCAATAAAAGCTTTACACGTCTTGCAACGTACTAGAGGTGTTCTCTGCATAAAAAGAGTACCCCTCAAAGTGTAAAATTCAAACCTGAGCTTGGTTCAGTTTTAAACTTTAGCTACGTTACGTTTTGGTCACATGGACCAGTTTTGAGTCTGAGTGCTCCAGTAGTGTTTCAAAATATACGTTACGTTTTGCTTTTGCCTGAGCTCCAGCACAATCGCAATCGAGTTCCAATACCATACATTAGCCATAACACATCCAATGATGTAAAACAATGGATTTGATGAAACACAATCCGGCGAACATAAATTGTTAAACTTAGTCAATTACTCAAAGTTGATTTACTATCTACCTAGGAACAGAGAAATTTACACAAATTTTGTCAAAACATTCCAATCGTAGGTAGAGTATAGAAAATGAGTCGACGGTAAACTTACTTACTGTTTACACTGTTACACCGAAGGTGTTACCAGCGAAAATGCCCTCCGGGCTTTCATACTCTCACTCTATCTATACGTCAAAATTAAATTAAATAAAGTTTTGCTATAATTTCAGTTCTAGTACCAGAAAGTTATGTTTTGACTTTAAAATACTGTAGTTATAACATAACAATAAAGGTATATGGTGAAAAGCATTTCATTCATTATATGTATGTAAAACGTATTCTTGTTACAGAGTCACAGATGCAATACAGTGTGTTTTTATTTTTATTTTATTTCTATAGAGTGTACATATGGAAGGCATGTGAGTGTCAGAATTGTTAATAACGCCAAACTATGTGTGGTATTAAAGTAAACAAAATGCAAATAAGTTTCCCGTAGCCCTCAATTATACTTAAAGCGTTCAGATAGTAAAAAAATACAATAAAATTATCAAAAAACAACCATTTTCGGGGGAGTATTTTCGATACATAGAGAATCGGACTTAATTCCACTGGGATTTACTATCTGACAACGTGAATATATTTTTTTGTTTTGTAAATTGAGAAAACAACATGCACATCTATATAATACAATAAAACTTGGGATACCAATATCCCTGAACTCTATCTTTGCAGATCTCCACCCACGTATTTTGGTTCAATATGCAAATTAAAATCACATAAAATTAAATCGAAAAAAAAATGTAGATAAAAGTATACATACGATAAAAAATGTATTTTGCAAAATCATTGAATCTCCACCTAATTGCATTAGACACTTACAAATGAACCAAAATTACAAAAAAACACATTCAAAATGAAAATATAGAGCCCAATACCTAAGTTTTTTTGCGGCAGATATATTGGATAAGATTTGTTAATCAGTTCCATTGCATTTTCTTGCAATCTAAAGCAAATAACATATAAAAGTAGAAATAAATAAAAGAAGCGATATATGTACGTAACCTTAAACGGTTTTTGGTTTGTTGGTTTAGATTTTTTTTTGTTTTAGGTCATAGCAATGCTGGAAACATTACAAAAGCTTTTTGTTTGAATTGTAAAAAAAAAATTATTCAAATAATTGTTTTCTAAGTTCTCTAGGTTTTTTTTGTTTGTTGCAAATATTGAACATTACCATTTTGCCCCAGAATAAGTAAACAAAAAAAACGTTTATATATATAATATATGTTTACAAAATGCAGTCTTGCTTTAAATATACAAAAACAGATCTTTAAACTTGTGTTGCTATGTATATTTACGAATTGAAGTTTTTGAAAGTACTAACAATTTTACACATGGCCTTTAATCAAAGCCTTGAAACAAAAAGTTTAACAAAAGAGAGAAGCTTAGAGGTGCACAAAACATAAACAAATGAGAATCACACTTATCCCTGATAATCAAGAAATATTTTCTGGGTGTGTATTTAAAAAAAAAAAACGACTTAAGCGAGTTTTTTTGTTTTCTGTTTTTAGAATAATTCCATAATAAGGCAATAATTGTGTGTATGACAAAAAAAATGAACATAAACAATGAGCGAGGAGAATTATTTTTTTCAATTGAAAATATATGATGTATAAATTAAAGCGCCATTGTGTAAAAGAGTTCTAAAGTCAACACTGATAGGGCATTTATCTATTTGTTTATGTAAGTATTGTTAATGCAAAAAAGGAAAGTTATATATATAAATTGATATGAACAAGGGTGAATGGAGATACATAAATGGGTTTGTAGCAATTCTTAATGATAAATACGTATATATATCAAAATATCGTTAACAGATAAAGCAAGAATATTTTTTGTTCATGGATTTCGCTGTATTTATTATTTTGTTTTGTTTTTGTTTTTTAATCACTAGCACTACAAGAATATACGAAAATTAAGGCAACACTTTCGCAGTAAGGTAAAAATGAAGAAATTCTAGTTTCAGTGGACAATGGAGCAGGTACCAATAAACGAAAACACTTATGTATGAAATGAAGTATGAAATGAAAAATAAAATATAAATTTAAATAAACAAACAAGAGTTATAAGTTTAAATTAACTAAATATTTGCAAATAAATATTTATTTTCTTATGGATTGGGGATGAGTAAAGGAAGAGTTTCTGAGGATGTTGATAAGCTTTAAAATAAGAGGGGATAAGATTAAGCAGATATGTGGTAAGGAACAATTCTGAAGTACAATACATAGTCAATCGCGCTGTTATGAAATTCTCAACTGATGCTGAATTATCCGTAATTTTTTTGGAATGTAGCAGTAAAATATTATATATAATTGAACTTTTATTTATTTTTTTTAGACCTTTACAGAGTTAGATCCTCAGCTCGAAGCCTTAGTGAACATAATAGTTTGATTTAAGCGTGGAGTGGTTCTGTTGAGATTATGACTCCTCGCTTGAATTTCCTAATTTATGGGGACTGAATAAAAATAGAGAAAATATTCTCTTAATTTTGGATAGAATAAATTATACGAGTGTCAATCTTGATTCAACTGGCCGGGGTTACGCTTGAATGACCGGTTTATTCGTAAAGAATACATAAGCTATTGCTTAGAAGCTAGGCTCAAGTCCACTTTGGAATGTAGCGCCGGCGTTATATGTATATAAACCATTTTATGTTTACTATACATGCGAAAAGAAACTACATAAAGCGCGTTTTTTTAGAATTTTTAATTTTTGACTCGACATCACTATTCATATTTGATAATTAAGAGAATAGAGGGAGCATACTGGATTAAAAATTGTGAGAATTTACTTCAAACATCATAGTTAAGTTCCCGAAAACCAGCGTCGGGGGCTCTGTTATGAACGAACGGCTGAGTCCATAAACAAATTGCCGGAGTGAAAGAGAATCCACAATCCTTTATGAAGACGGCGCGTTAAAGCCATAAAAGATGACTCTTTCGTGTGCTTTAGGAGCTAGTACAAACAAAGTTGAGGCCCACCAGCGTGTTACAGACAAAAACTGCTATAAGACAACCATCAACGATTTTTTGTTCGCCGATCGAATTGCCTTAAAGTGGAAAAGATTTTGTGTAAACAACATAGCGATAGGTGTCAGACAACGTGCGGTTCAATCAGTTTATTGAATTGACCACCAAAATCATGTAAAATCACACCTCTGGTCCATTTTTGTGGGAGAAATCTGAAAACTCTGATCTAGAGTAAAGGTCCAGAGACTTTGTTGCTTGAAACATAACACTCACGGTCGATAAGAGATCTGAATAAATTATTAAATAAATAAAAATGTAATAAAATTAAAACTTAAATAAAAAGCATTTCTGTGAAAATATTGGCAGAAAACTTCATACAAACTGCCAAAAATGCATCGAACTGAGAAATTTACTTAGCGAATATTGTCAACAAATGATATGCCAAGTTATATAGTATAAAATTACGAAAGTAATTTATAACGAGGATGGTTCCAAGCTATTTTTAGAAGGACTGAATATTTAAAAGTAGAAGTTAATGGCGAAAATTTTAAGCTCTATTGACTTTATTCACATTTTGAACGTTTGGCAACGACTATAGGAATCAATGAACTCCAATAATGTTGGCAAAACAAGAATGCGATTTACTTCAGAAGGAAGTGAAGCAGGTAAGAAAATAATAATTTGATAGTGGCATAGACATACTTTTGGAATATATTAGGTTATACCATGTGGAATGTCAAAATTTCACTCAGTCGCGGCAAGATGCTCTCGAGTAAACATCTTTAGCATATTTTCTGCGTTTCGAAGTGTTGTTATGCATTAAAAATGATAAACATTTTTTGGGCCAATAGGAAAAATGTTGGAGGGGCTGTTGACTGAATTCTATGCTTAGAAAAATCAATTGTTTTTAAACAATTATTAACCCAGAAGGATTTAAGGACTTAAATACACATTTTTCTTGAAAAAAATTAAATGAACGCAATAAAAATTGTTTAATTCCAGAATTGTACTTCAGATAATATGACAGAGAAAGCAATAAAGGATTTGCTCAGCAAAAAAAAAATAATATTTGCAAACATATTAGAAAAATTTAAGTAAGTTAACTTAAATAATATTAACCGAAGAAAATTAAAAAAAAAATCGAAAATTAAAAAAAAAAAAACATATGTATCGCGTTTTTACGAAAAAATGTGACAGACAAAAGAAACGAAAAACTAAAATTAATTAATAAATGAAAACATATATGTAAAGACAACTGGGTGAGCGTAAATGAGATGAGTGATAACCATGTACTAGAGAGAACAAAGAAAAAAGCATCAAATATAGTATATAATAGTATAATTGTATAATTACTTTTTTTAATATATATATATAATAATAATTGTATAATATAATATTTGAAAACATCCATGCATGTAATTTTTGTGTTCTGTTTCATAAATAATTTCGTTTTCTTTTCTCATTTTACTTGTCAAAAACGTTATTTTTTTTTCAAATTTTAACATTAGTGTGTATTTCTTTTAAAACTTTTATGTCATAAGTCATTATTTTCTTTTTTTTTTCTTTCTGAATATTTTCATATAAAATAACTTTTCAGGATATATAAATATATGAATGTTGATGTTGATGTTTGCTTTCATTTCAAATATAACTTTCTAAATATGTTTTTTATGTTTTTGTTTTTTTAAGTATATATATATGTGTTTCATTGAAATCCTTAGAATAAATTTTACGTTCTTTTTTTCAAATATTTAATTTGTTTATTTCATTTTTCAAGACAATATATGTATATAATGTGTGTGATGGTTGAGACGGGAGGAAGGGGTATATTTCGTTTTATTTCTGTGGTTAAATTCTTTCCTTTAAGAACGTCAAACAAACCCAAATGAATTGAATTTCTTGTTGCTAACGAATAAATATCTCATAGTTTGCTTAGTGTGGTAGGATATAGTACTTTGTGTGAAACAAATATCGTAATGCTTTGTTCAATGGATTTATCTGCTTTAGTGTAATGTGACATTATAGTTAATGTTTCTTTTTATTTAATTTGACAAAGCATAAACTTTTCATGAATGTATGTACATTTGGTTTTTGTTTGTTTGAATATATTGCCGGACGGAATTAAGTAAAATATACAAATGTTAGGCATTTTTAAAAAAATATATGTATACTTTTATTTATATTTATTATGTAGAAACTTTAAATATTCTATTGCATGCTGTGTGCACTTAATTATAAGATTCGTTTGTTGTTGTTTTTTTTTTATTTGTGGGATAGTTTTTGTTTTTTTTTTTTTTGAAAAGTTTATACTTTGACAATTAATTCTAGGTATTAAGTCGGGGATAATTGTTGAAAATCATAAAGAAATTAAGTATTGTTTGATAGAAACTGGTTGTTACGTTATTTAAGTTAAATCAGGCACTTTATTCAATTTTATTTTTTTTAAGTTTAATCGTTTTATTTAATTTCTTTTTTAAATATATACTTGTATATTGAAGAAAAGGTAAATTATTTAGAATAGATATTCATTTGAAAAGTGGAGCTTTCGGTCACTTAGTACAAGAAAATGAAGTACATCCGTTCAGGTACTTTTGCATATTTATAATATAGAATCAACTATGTGTATGTGTGTATATAATATGCTACACTTATGATGGTTTATAGGGAAGGAGTAACTACTTTAAAATAATCTATGGACAAGATTTAGCGACAAATAATAGCCGGGCAAATATAAAAATACAGAACTCTATCTGAAGTAAGGGCGGTGCTGACATACAATTTACGTACGAATTTCATTTTTATTTTTTAAAGAGAAAGCTTGTACATTGTTTTCGGTATAGTAATATATTCGCTTTTGAGCAGCTATTTTAATTTTTAGCGTCTACTTTTAAACTAAAATTTTAACAGTGAATCCACTGATTAGTTCTTTCTGTGAAGGGGAATCTGCAGAGCTCTGCACAGAATGGTCAGACCAAGTATGTATGTGTATTCCTGACAGACCAAAATTTAACTTGAAATTATACTGCTCTAAAAAGCTTTCTGAAAATATTGGTGTCATCGAGGAGCAATGTAAATTTGTATATGCAATGTAAACAACAAAACTGTGTAAATGTATACGTCTCTAGAGTTTTGGCAATTTTTACTGGCCAAACAAATTTTGAGTACCTTTCAATGATACTAGCTTCTCAAAAAGGTGACGCCAACTAATTTTGATCAATTGATAATGAGACGGGCGCACACGTTCTATGTTGTCATTCTGAGTTGTAACGTGGCAGTTTATTTGATGGGATTCCATTTCTTCCATTCAAATTTAAAAGTAGCAATTGATGTCAAGAATGATTTATAACTTATGGTAGGTTCAAATAAAGAGAATAGAGAGCAAAAAACAATCCAAATGGAGTATTAGTTGGTCTTCGGTTTGGAAAAATTGGCTCAATTTAATTCCAAAATCTCGCATGAAGCATTATTGATTTATTTTAACAAAACATTTATACCGATACCTTACATAGAAAACATGTTAAAATACATCAATGTGAAGTAATTACCAAAAATACCTCTCAATAAATATAACGAAGGCACAAAGACGGACTTATCTTTTTTTTAATGTAAAAATTATTAGAATTGTCGAATGATCGATGAAATTATGCCGGTTTTATTAGAGTCCAGAACTCATGCATGTTTCTCCTTATGCAATCAGTGTTAGTTTTTGTAAGTTACTAACTTGTTCTATACCATTCTTAGCCGCATTTAACTAACTTGAGCAAAAACTGTTTATTTTTAATTTTATTTAGTGAAATGTTAGCCTTGTCTTTAATGGATACATTTCCTTAATGAATTGCGTTTCTAGGATAGAGTAATAATCGTGAAACGGTTGAAGCTAGATGTGCATGAACAGAATGAGGAATAAGTGTAGATCGTTATAAGTCCTTGCGAAGCAAAAGCTGAAAATTGTATATTCGCTAAAATATGTATTTGAAACTATATATCTGTGTATATAATTCGAAGCTGAAAGAAGGAAAAGGGAAAAAGATATGACCCATTGAAAGCTCTTTAATCGAATGTAATCTTGAAAGCCTAAACAATTATAAAAGATTGTATATATAAAAGCGCCGATTAATCTTAATTACTTTTTTTTTTGCAACAGAAAGTCGATAAAATATGTTATTAACGTGCACTTGATTCACTTTCGAAAATGTTTTATTAATTTGAGTTATTTAGAAGAAGCATAATAAATATATGCGTATTTTTTTGAAATTTCAATTATAAAAAAAATTATAAACAATAAATAGAAGAAATGACAATTTTTAGCCTTAATGCCTAGAATAGTTTTCATTGCAACAAAAAATTTAATTTTTTCTGTCAAAAAAACATTTGTGGTTTTATTTTCATAACTACAATATAGCGGAGTAGTAATATATATAATAGATTATATTTAGCATCATAATGTTTATGGTGTAGTTTTAGCACAGAATCCATTTTCTGTATACAGTAACATTTCCTCTTGTTTTTTATGTTTTCCTTGATTTTTTCTTTTTCATTCGTTATGAATTTCAATTAAATGTTTTTTGTTTAATAGAAAAAACACTTGAATAAGTTTATAATCCAGATATAAGATTATATTTGTGAGTATCAATGTTATCTACCATTAAATTGTGAATTTTGCGAACGTTAGTAAGTGTACATGATACATTCGGAAGTTGGGGGAGGGGAATAGGAATAAGAAGCGTATTACATGTTTACATGTTCTTTTGTAAATTAAATAATTTGTTTAGCAATCTAAATTGAAGCATTTGAGAAGATAAACTTGTAGTGAGGATGTCGATTTTGTTTGTTATGTAAATTTCTATACAACCATGCATCGTTTGAGAAGAAAGAAACCATTTTAAATAATGTACTTATCAAAAACACGAAACAGGGAGATAGAGAGAATGAAAAAATAAGTAAATAAAAGTAAGGGTCATTCTATTACTCTATAAGAACTGTAACACTTTGCTTTTTTGTTTATCTATTCTAAATTTTTTCTTTGAGTTTATGTAGTTGAATAATATTTAATTTTTACCAATCTATTGTATGTATATACAAATTAGATGCATGTATATATATTTGTTTTCTGTGTGTTTTATTTCTGCACAAAAAGGACGAATTATCAATAATATATGTTAAGTACTAGGTTATAAGTCAATTCATTTCCTTTCATAATATTATGTATTTCTAAATGATTTCCATAGTTATCATACTTCATCAAAAATTAGTGTGAAGGGTTATGTACCTCAATAAATGTTTCTCTTCGTTATTTTCTTTATCTTCTTTGATTTTCTTCAAAATCTGCTGTTGAAATCCTTTTTTTTCATTTTTGTTTGTTTTTTTAAAACTATTCTACTTAAACTTGGACAAAATGCCTAAGACTAGTTTGTTTTGAAATATTCCCTAAAATGTATTCCATATTATACGTAAACACATACATACACAGAACAATATATACGTATGTACAAGTATCATTGTACAATATAATTATAAATTTAATTATATATATTCTATATAACCTTTGTTTTTTTGTTGTTAAAATAACGTTGTTTCCTAAAAAATGTGTATATAATATGTGGTGTTTATAGTTATTGTTTTTGTTGTTAAGTTTTCTCTTCTATAATCAATATAATTTCGTTATTTTTATCATAATATTTTTTAGTTTGAAGAAGTAACTCTTTGAAAGACTAAAACTTGGTAACTCGAAACTCTCTAAATAATTTTTCTTCTTCAAATCCTACAATCTAATATCCTATTCTAATTCGTTCAAACATATTTAAAAAATAAGAAAATAAAGTAAACAAATACGAAAATGATTATAAACAAATTAAATGTTTGTTTTTCATAAAATAAAAATAAACGTATCACAAAATAATTCGTTCATTGAACATCTCTCAAAAATGCAAGAACAATGCATTTTTTATTAATTGCATATGCACCGACGTTTTGCTTTGAATAATTTATTTAAAGGAAGATGTTAGTGGAAAATGAAAAAAAAAGATTGCAATGGTTTTGAATTAAATTTAAAATCAAAAATGCAGATTGACATAGATTCATATTACACTTTTTTGTTTGTATTTTGGAAGACATTAACTTTGGTGTGATTTTCTTGTCGTTAAAATTTTGTTTTTTTTTTATTAACTACAAACATCATTGCGAGATAAGAATTCAATGAATTTGTTTATGCTTTTACAAAGTTCTTGGTATTTCTTTTCCCTCGAAATGTAATGAAAGAGGGTTAAATGTTTTACAAAAATGTCAAAAGTTTAAAATGTATTTTAAGACTTAATTAAAAAATTAAAAAAGCTTAAAAAACAAAGAATTAAGTTTCTTAGTCTGTCATTTGTCTGAACACTTTTTTCCAAATTTGTTTCTTCCTTGTCAGCTGCAATCATATGGAAAATCCTATCACAATCTGCCACATCAGTATGCCTCCCGGTTAGAAGTACGTATTAGGTCTGGAAAAGTTAGTGATCTAGCTGAAGAAGACCCTACCAAAACAACGCAAGACGCTTCACTCACAAATAATTACAGGACTATCAAGACTTGATGTAGGTAGTTAAAGTACAAAAGACCGACCGAAGATTGTATTTGAAATACGCCATACATCTGTAAAGACCGTATTGACCGCAACGAAAATAAGAACAACTGGTGTTATAGCTCAGACAGAGAAAGCAAATCTTAATTTTCTGATTCATGCATTCTATGTCTAACACACACGCCTAAGAGAATATTTGACGTATATTTTTCCAACTGCAAAATTCAAAACGATGAGAATGTAAAACAAAAAAAAAATGTATTGGAAAACAGAAAACATAAGCTAAGGAAGCGATAGAGAGTGATTTGATCGGCGAAAAAATAACAGCAATCCCTTAAAACTTGTTTAGCGTTAAGCTGTACATGTAACATTTAAGTACGCTGCAGCCACATTGTTGCAAAATTTGGTTAGACGCAGTATATAACTACTTCTCCATCATTTTACCCAACCAAATAGAAAACGAAAAATATGATAGAAAATTAAATAGAAAAAAAAACTTTGTAAAAGCATCCAAAAAGCCAAAACATAGCCGTTTTAAAGCTTTTCATACAAATTCAAGGTGTTTCTTAATTTTTTTTTGCTCAAGAATTATTTATTTGATTTTAGCAAATGTCGAAACAACAAAAAATAAATGAATAAGAAGATATTCAAAACACTACAACAAAGTGAATCACATCATTTCCATTGCCGGCGTATATAAAAGATATCAAAAATAAAGTGAAAATAAGAAGACTAAGAAGTTTATACGTTTTTTTTCAAACAAATTTAATTGAATACAAAAAAATAATAGGTATCAACTCAGTATATGTATATATAATTTACAATTCACAAAAAAAAACAAATGATTAAACAATAGAATTGAAGGACAAGAGATGGAAAAATAAAAATACTCAGTTTACTATAACATTCAAATTGTATAAAATTAACATTAAAATTAAATAATCATAAAAATAAAAAACACACGAGATCTAACGACAAATTAAATTAAAAGAAAACAGCAAACAAAATTAATATTGTTAAAATAACCTAAAAAAAATACAAGAAAATCAATTTTATAAAGTTCACAACGAAAAGGAAATACATACATATACATATGTAATAATAACAATTGATTGTTTTCTTTTTTTTTCTTTTTAAGGAACTAAGAGATATTTAACAAATACAATAAAATTAATAATATGTAAACGATTCCTTTGAAAGGATCTACAAACTAAGGACAATAAGTGACTATCGATACTAGCTTTATATATATGTAACTCCTAACTTTTACTGTCAATCCTTCGTTTAAAGTCAGTGTTCTACATTAAAGTTTCATTTTATTTTTATATATATATTTTTTGTGTTTGTTTAAGTGTATAATTTATTGTTTCTTACAAACCTAGAAATTAGTGTTTTTATTAAATCTAAATTTTTGTTTTACATTTAAAAAAACAGAAAAAATTAAACAAACAATAAAAATTTAACAAATAAATAAAATAAAGATTTAATATTAAAGAGAGAAAAGGAGAGCAAGAAGAAAGAGAGACAATAAACTACCAAAAATCAAAATCCTATCTGTTTCTTATGTTCTACTCTTTATTTTGTGTACTTGTTTCATTAAGTGTGTTTTTTTTTCTTTTTTTTTCAAATGTTAGTTTATAAGTTTGTTCACATTTTTTTTAATGCTAGTGTTTTGCGTTTGTGTCGGTAAAGTCAGTGTAGTAGTTTTTTTTTAAGTATCTTTCATAGGATGTTCTTATTACATTTTGTTTCGTAATGGCGGCAACAAGGAACGAAATATTCAAACCCCAAGCATTTTTGTTTTTCTATTTCTGAATAGGACAAGAGTGTTTTTGTTTTTTTTTTATTTTTTTGTTTTGTTTTGAAGCTATCACAGTACTTCGCTATCCCATTTATAGTTGTTATGCTTTATATTTTATTTCCTTCTCTCTTTTTTTCTTTTATAAACACAATTTACAGACGTTTTTTCGTTTTTTTTTTCTTCTGATTAGTTGAAATCATAAGGAAGGACATGGCGTTCTCAGTGTTGTTTAATTGTTAAGGAACATAAATGCTATCATATAAACACAAAAATTATTTTATGTACAAACTTATTTACGAAGAAAGCAGGAGCCTGCTCTTTTGTGGTTTGAAACACCAATGGACTTTAGAGAATTTGTTTAAAAGATTAAGTCTTGTTCGTGGAATTCGTTTAAGACAAGAACGATCGTAAGATATACAAGAAGCTGTCATTTGGCAAGCTTTGCAAAGGAACTGAGTCGATCAGCATTTAATTCTTGACAAGATCTCAACAAACCCGGACTAAATCAGACTTAAAAAACAAAACTGCGATGATATTGCGTCCATAATATTTCAGTCATCAACGTACTCAGAACCCATTCCTCCCTTGAGTGTTTCAAACTTTTCAACTTCCTGCTCTTTGAGAGCTTTATTCTCAAATCCATACTTATCCTTTTTAAATTACTTTATTTTTATTTTGTTTCTTTCACTAGGCACATATTCTTTCGATAACCTAAGCTAATCTAAATAAGAAACTCAGGAAAACTTCTGTTTTATATATTTTGTGACTTAAGTACAGAGGACCAGAGCTTGTAGCGCCTTGGCATTAATGACTTTACGAAGTCTTCATTTTCTTGTAAGGATTTAACACAACCGCACTGCCCGCAGCTCCAGCTTGAGCTGCTGCAGCCGCTGCAGCCGCTTGAGACATTTGCGCCATTTGTGTTGCTTGCATTTGTGTGGGCATACCGGGAACACCGGCGGCTGAAGTCAGACCAGGTACACCGGCCGCTGCCATGGGGAACGGGTAACCGGTCATCATGCCGGGATAGAAAAATGATTGCTGATGCTGTTGCAGATACTGTTGGTTGACAGCAGCCGCTGCTGCTGCTGCTGCATATGGGTTAGCGGCAGTTGCTGCCATTGGGATTTGTTGTGCACGCATCATTTGTGATGCCTGCAAGTAGCCGGCTGTTGATGCTCTATTCAATAAGCTTGCATTGGATACTGGAGCAGCCACTTGATTTCCAAGAGCACTTCCCATCGTATGCGAGCCCATGCGTAGACCAGCTACTTGGGCTGCCTGGGCGGCGGCTTGAGCAACGGCAGCGGCATGCTGTTGCTGATGATGGTGATGGTTGAGTGCAGCAGCTGCTGCGGCTTGATTTTGTGTAACGTAGGTCTTGTTCAAGGGTAGACCAGTGTAGTTAAGGGTTGTTGTAAGGGGCTTGCCGGAGAGTGCATTCGAGGCAGCGGCCATTTTGACAGCGTTTGCGTAGTTCTTTTGGGCGACTTCCTTAGCAAGAGTTGCAGCGTCGGCATAGTAACTGGTAGTGGGGTAAGTTTGATAAGACTGAGTTGGGTAAGACTGTGTCGGATACGAGGCATAGCTGTAGGCAGATGGTGCCGATGAATAAGGGATCGACATTGCGGATGAAGTTACTGATGAGACTGGCGTGTAGCCGTGGTGCGAGACCATCACATTGGCGTACGAATGTGGTGTACTGTAGATCCGGTTGGGGGTGCTAATCGGGTAAGAAATGCTTGGGGTTGCCGGGACGGAGTGGGATGTTTCGGCTGTTGCCGCTGTAGTAGTTATAGCCGAATTGCCGTTTGTCTGTTCGTACTTGAGTAGGCCATTGGTTAATGGTTCAACGCTAGATTGAGTAGCTTGTGTCGCAGTTGCGGCACTTGATGAAGCGGTAGTAGCATTGCTGTATGTTGCATTTGTTAAGGTAGCAGTAGAGTTAGCAGCGGTAGTCATAGCATCAGTAGCAGTTGCGCTATTAGCATTACCAGCAGTGTTAGTAGTTTCAGTAGCATTAGCATTATTTATGGCCATTCGCAGTGCATCTTTATTGTCGTCGTTAGTTAGTGTAGTTGTTGTGGTGCTTGAATGTGAATTATTGTTAAGTAATATTTGACTGAGATTGCTACTGGCCGACGACAGCAACATTGATGATGCTGAAGTGGCAACAGCACCAGTTCCCGTCAATGTTGCTGCCTCAGATGGAGAGGATACTGTTGTTGGGGATAGGGAAGGTGATGAGGATGAAAATGTCGTGTTAAGTGTATTGTTTGTAGACGACTGTGTTTGTGTTGTGGCTGTGGTTGCAGATGAATTTGATTCTATAAGTGTATTAGTAAGTTTGTTGTTGCTGGCTAAGAGGGCATTACTAGTGTTACTACCAATATTGTTATTATTTATAGCAAATATATTGTTACTACTATTGCTAACGACAACACCGTTACTATTATTACTCATTGTTGTAGCTAAAATAGCTGTTGTTGTTGTTGTTGATGTTGTTGCATTATTATTTAAATTATTCATATTCAATATACCATTACTAGCAATACTATTATGAACTGTGTTCAAATTTACTTGACTTGTCTTATTGTTGTTCAAATGATTGAAATTGTTTAAAATAAAATTGTTGTTATTATTATTTATATTATTCATAATCGAATGATTATTGGTATTATTATTAGCGATAATTGGATTTGCCGTGGTGGATGTTTGTGGTTGTGGAATTGCAGTTGTAGCTGAAGGATTTTGACTTTGGTACTCACATGACACTGGTACAAATGGTTGTTGTAATTGCATTAATTGTTGATAGGCTGTCGCACCGGGCTGAAACACGGGTATACCGGATTTTTCGGCAGCAGGCCGTTTATAGGGAACCATACCAGAGAATGCCTGTAATTAAAATAAAATTTAAAAAAAGAACATATTAAATTTTATTTATATGTGAAAAAACAAAAAAATTTATTTACTAAGAAAAAGTAAGAATAACTAATTGATATCTAATGTTTGCTTGGTTTCATTTGAAAAAAAAAATGTATATCACGATCTTGGGACACAGATTTCATAGCGAAATTCTTTTTGGATCGTTTTGAAATTAATTATAGGCATTTTTTTTTTAACCGTAAAATGACCTTTAAATGTTTTCTTAATATAGTTTTGCTGCATAACTCTTATTATTTTTTATAAAATGTCTTTAAATATTTTTTTATCCGAACAGAATGGAAAAGATATATGTATGTACTCATATAATTTTAATAATGTTTTGTATTTGGCACTCAGAAGAGATTAAGGCATATTTTCTGCAGGTTTCCATTTAGAAAATCAAACTTGAGACAAATTAGTTTCTGAAATTCAGTAAACGACTAGCGACTTAAAGCGACAAGTAGCAGTGTTTTTATTTAATTCAAAAACCGATCTAAGTTTTTGAAGCATTTTGGTGTGGTAACAAGCGAACGTCGAAAAGCTGCGCATTTACTTCTTAGTTGTGAAATTAGGTCAACCTTTTTAATAAATCTCATAAGCTCATAAGGCCACGCAATGAGCGACGAGCGATTGAGCGGTTGAGCGACGAGCGATAGAGCGACGCAAAAAAATTAAAACACATGAAATCATATGGAGGTAGCCACGTAAGCACTGAGCGATTTGTGATTTTTTTTAAGCGACAGACCGACGTCGCTCGTCAGCCAAATCTTTTCTAATTTTTTAGTCGATAGCTGAGGGACGAAATAAGAACATAGAGAAACTAAAAGTAGAAAGTTTGATCTCAGCTGTTCAAAACCGCCAAGTTCTATGGAAAGACAACCACAAGGATACAAATTTCACCTAAAAGCAGTGGAATGAAGTTGGACACATGTGTAATTGTTTTTTAAAATGATGAGCTTCGTTAAGCAGACATTTCCAGATCCAATTGAAGGGAATCACCCAGAGGTTTATTCATATGAACGCGACTTTCAACTAAAGATTACGACGAACTGAACTTGAAAATTACATTTTCGCAACTAATCGCTCAGCGATGATGCTCAGTAAATGGCCACCCATCGATCAGACTCGTCCCTCTATCGCTCGTCGTTCAATCGCTCGTCACTCATTGCTTGGCCGCAGCCTAAGAGACGTAAATTTCCTAAGCTAGAGGCATTACCGTACCGTACATAATAATAATAATAATGGCGGCGCTTCAGTCCGAGGTGGACTTGGGCCTAACTTCTCAGCAACCACTCGTGTTGTGCGTGCTATAAGAGTAAGAGTCGACGCACCTACCCACTACGCCACGGCGCCCATTTACCCACTTAAGTACATGCATATATTAATGAAGTAAACATATTGAGGTTTAATGAGGCATTTTTAGGAAAAAGGAAAGAAATCGTTAGACGTCTTTGAATGATGTGAATAAAATGTCTCAACTAAGCTAAACTTCTGGATAACGCAAATCCAACTTCCTCTAACCAAATCGGACAAGGCAGGAAGAACCATAGAGGCACTATGTTAAAAACGACGATAGATTGAAAAGTTCAAGTCTTTGTGTTTCGTTGAATCATTAACTTCGTAGAGAGATTATGTTCGGCAGTGTTTATGAAGGTAAATTAAATAATTGCTTAAATTTGGCATAATGAGTAAGTGCGTCAATCCCTACACACCAATGGTTCATTGTTGGAATCCGGATAAACACCTCGAACTTCTTTTATACCGCACCACCTTTTTCGAGTCACTGATAACTGTCAAGAGAAGCTACCTCGAACTTCGCCGTTAGAAGTTGTGCCCTTCACCCGTCAAGCAATGCAGACAGAACGTCGACGAAATCTCCCGTGTAAACACGGTGACTCTGGGTACCGGGACACACACACAGGAGTTCAAGGAAACGAGAGAGCGAACGTTTTGGCAAAGGAGGGGTCAGAGTTAGATAAATTTCTAGCACTACCTTATGTCAGCATGCCGTTTAGTTTTCTTAGGAAAGAAATAGAGGACGAAGCCTTAGAGAGAGCAAATGAGCGATTCAATGATTAGCATAAGTTGCAAGGATATACGGTGGGAGTTTTCACCGGACATTGTCCGATAGGCACCCAATACCAGAAGGTTAGGTACAGCGACTATTGTAGAAGTTGCCGGGACGAGGAGAAAATAGAGTCCGCCCACCATCTGCTATGCGATTGTCTAGCCCTACGGGGAAAGAGACTGCTAACACTAGGTATTAACTTCTTCGACGAGCTGGAGGATCTGAATAAAATAGAGCTGAAGCACCTCTTGAGATATATACAACAATCTGTGTGGTTCTCATCAGCAGTAAAAGTGTACACCCCCCACACATAGGGCACAACGGACCTAGGTGTTGGTCTCAGTGAGCCGCGACCCAGTCGCAAGGGCACCCTATCACCTGCCTACGATCATGATTATGGTACACAAGTTGTGAAGGACCTAAAACAAGTCGGTAATTAAAATCCAATTTTTAATTAAAAGCTAGCAAGAGAGCATGACAAAAGTAGAGACAGCTTCATCTAATGAAGCCGTTTTCACCTAAGGTTAGGAAGAATTTTACTTGTTGCACCGCGATATGTCCTCCAGTATTACATCGATTGACTTTGGCTGAAACGTTGAAACCAAGCAAACGCCACAATTTCAAGGACAACATAGATACTTTCATACAAAACGATACAAATTAACAAAAAAGTTTAAAAAACATTTAATTTATAGACAATTTCACAAAAATGAGAAACTACGGTCTACAAGACATGCTTAACAAAAAAAATAAAATGAAAATTTCATAAGTACGTGGGGCGACAATACTTTGGGGCATTTTTGTGATCTTCAATCAACTACAATCTTTTCTCTTTAAGGAATGAATACAATTTAGGCATACAATTTAGAGGAAGTACCTGCTAGACTGTTAGAATATTCTATGATAACATGAAATGTGTCGAAATACTATGTTTTTAAAGCATTTGACTCGAGGATTTAATTGGATTAAAATTCTTGTTCCAAAGCAAGGAACAAATTTAAAAAAAAAGTGTAGATCGAAGAATGTGTTTGGATTTTTCTGAAATAATCTTCACATGATGACAATGGTCGTCTTTAGAAAAAAATTTCGATAAAATTAAAAAAAAATGTCTACACATGCATTTTCTTTCAAATTTGACTTAAAACCTTAAGATTTCATCCCATAGAAATGTAAAATAACAAGAAAAAATTAAGTATGTTTTGAAAAAAGGAAACGGAAAAATTTTATTTAAAATATAATGCAATTTAGCAATATGGTGAATGTTTAATAGTACTTACGAAATTTTCATAGTAAAATGAACCAACCGTTTTTACATCCATCTGTTGGATCATACGTGTTTCATGATAATTGGTTTTTTATTTAGATTTAGTCGGAGAGATGATCATTTTTTACGAAAAAATTACGCAATTTATGTATATATATGTGAGAAGGGAAGAAAAAGAGTACACAAAAAACACGAGATTAGTAAAATGGAAACAAAAAAAAAATAGAGCTTAGAACAAAGTTAGTACGATATAAAATATAAGAACGTAATGATTTCATAAATACATAGAAAATTCTAGCTATAAATATATAAAATCATAATTTATACATTGTTATTTTACTTTTTAAGAAATTAAAACTAAAATTTAACTTTTGCATCCGATATTTTGAATTTCCATCTCCACAGTTTGGGGAAGAATTTCCTTTATTTCGCAAGAATATTCGAGGGTTTCTTGTATGTTTTAATTTTTTCATTGTTTGCGCAAAATTAAAACAGAATTATTTGCTTTTTTTGTTTAAATTAAAAAAATATATATCATCTAAAAAAACGAACACATAATGCGGACATTTGTCTTGATTACATGAAGCTTTCAATTAAATAAAAAGGTAGTCTATTTAAGCATTTAATTTTGTGCTACCGCTTTAAATTTATCGAAAACTTTTCAAAACATTCTCGGTAACTTCACCTGTTCTTATGTTTAAATGCTGTGTTTAGAAAAATTCACACATGTAAGCACTCTACAAAAGCCTTCTAAGAAGCATTGAATAAATTGGAAAAAGTTGAATGACTGACTGATAAGTCAGTTGTTATGGGTTAGTACTGTTGATGTTGTAGGGTGGTTGCCAACTAAAATCTTAAAAGTACTCGTGCAGCGCACAAAGCAAAATCTTGTCATAAAGATTTTAATTTTTAATTGAAGTTTTGAAGACGATGTGAATTGGCAGCAAAAGCTTGTCATAAAGACTTTAAATTCTAAAGGTTTTTACTACACTTGAAATTTGTGTGCTTAGTAAAATAATGATACTAAAAATTGTTCTTGATTCGCGATCGACAAAATGATCAACAAAAAAATTTCAAAATAGTTTAAGAAAGGTCAAGAAAAAAATTTCCGAAATCCGAGATTTCAAATACACATTTCACGGATGATAGCTGAAGACATGACCTCTCGATGTGTTCAGGGTTTCTCTGCTTAACAGCTTGAAATAAATTAGACAAAGTATCAATTTGGCTTTGGAAGGAAGCAAATTATTTATTTTGCTAGCCCTCTTGTTAGGCTTCGACAGAGTGTATGTGAGAGATGGGGAGCTTCAACTACAGTTCGCTTAGAATATCTGACAAGCAATAGGTAGAAAGACATGAATCTTTTTCAGGTGATATCCAAAAATTTTGTGGAAAAAGTTATCATATTCAAAAGCTGTTCTTTGTGCGAATCTGTTGGGCGCCTATTCCATTGATTCCATTTATCGGCTAATTGACGGCTAAAATACCTTACATCAGTTGGCCCAATGTCACAACACATTCAAGCTTATGCTTAGCCTTCTCTGAAGCTACTCGTTTTGTGCGCGTAGCCCTTCTCAAGCAAATAGATTGGTAATTATATTTAAATAAGAAAAAATAGTGATTATTCAAATTTGTACCTCGCCGTTATCGAGAGGATTGAAAACGAAAGCCAGCAGAGTTTTCGAATTAAATTTCGAGTTCCAAAGGTTTATACTAACCGCCAGAAAAAGAATCGCAGTGATAAAAAGTATCCGTCAAATGCAGATTTTCTTAGTAGATAGTGATATGAGAAACAAGAAATGGGTTTAATAGTCTCTACTGTGTGACTACAGAAAGAAGTTTGAACATGAAAGATATGTATACGTATGAACGATACACATCGTAACAGCTGTTACTGAAGAGAAAATTAAGTTGCCCGCTGACTTAAATGACACTGAATATGATCATGTCCTCTTAAAAAAATGCAATAACTTCTGAAGGGTAGAAAAACAACGTCTTCAAAATATCTATTCGTTAGTAAGAGAATAGAGGCATGCAATTTTGTTTTTATCAAATAAACCCATGCAGGGATTTTTTTCTTCAAAATTCATTCTTAATTGAATAAATATTCTACTAGAAAAAAAAACGAAACAATACAAACATTTTGCAATCAAAAATAAATTTGACAATAAGTTATTTAGAAATAAAAGAACTTGCAAAAGAAAAAAGAAAAAAAATACTGAGAACTTAAAAAATAAGGCAATACCAGTTGAAACATGTCATTTTCAGCTGCACGTTTCTTGCCGACTTCCAGTGGATGGCCAATGGCAACAGCATTTGGTGGAGGTGCAGCCCCAGGCGTTGGGATGGGATGTGTCAGAGTAGCAGCGGAAACAGGTGCAGTCTATGTATTTTTTTTTAATTTTTGTATTTGTCCGTGTACAATTTTTGTTTTTGTATTGTTATTGTTTTTGTTTTCAAAAATGTGTCAATATAAATATTTTTTTTTGTTTGCATTTATAATATTTTCGATTTTATAAATTGAAATTGAAAATGTGCAGAATAAAATGTGTGTACAGATTGGAAAGTGTTAGAATTGATTACATAATGCAAAAGCGAGAAGCATATATAATGAATTATTAATATTTTTTCGTTTTGTATTTGTTTTTTTGTATGAAAACATTGTTTTATCCAAAATTGATGTTTTTTTTTTTTGTAATTTTTGAGTTTCCAAATTATTGTATTGAAAGAAATTGAGAGAATTGATATTGAAAAAAATGTGTATAAATGTTTATAGTATTTTTTATATATATATTGTTGACCATCCATCGAAGCAATACATAGCAGGCGAACAGGTGAAATTAAAGAAAAAAAATGAAATAAAAAAGAATATATGTATAAATATAAATATGGCATATATATTTTTTTGTATTTACTTAATACATATATGTAAATACAAATTAGAGTAAAATAATAATTATATTTGTTTAGTAACAATATTTTAATATATATATAAATTTTTTATTTGTTTGTAAGAAACAAAAAATAAAGTACACCAAAAAATACTTGATCACATAAATGTGAATGTAAAAATAAAAGAAAAAGAAAAAAATACGAAACCGATAGAAAAAAGCCAAAGAAGCTGTTTCAAAATAAAATATATATAAGGAAGCGAATTTGTTTCTTTCTTCGTTTTTTGTGTCCTGAAAATTAAATATTTTAAAATTTGTTCAGTATGGATTCGATCGAGCCTGGTGATGAATCCATCGTCTTCCTGTTGAAAAAAAACTTACAAACTAGTACTTAAATCTAAAAATATATTTATTAATTAAAACCATAAGAAAATACAACAAATCCCTTTTTTATAATTTACTTCTCGAAGCCAATTCACCAATTTACCAATTAGTTTGTATTTTTTTTGTTTTTATCACCGATGCATCGATGCTGCGAACGTAACAAATTGAATGAAAGAAATAATTTTATTTTTTTTTTTTCAAAAAAATTTACGAACAATTTTGTGTTTGTCCTGAAAGGAAATTTGTTTTGTTGGAGAATGAGTAGATATTTTCGATTCGAAAATAGTTAGGAATTTGCATACTTGGGGAGTTGCAAGAATCGGCGAGAAATGGAATGGTGGCTGTAGCCGAGATTCAACCTGTATCAATATCAACCCAAAAATAGAGGGAAGAAAAAGAAGAGTTTTACGGACATTTTTACATTTACAAAAGTCGTTCCCTTAATTGAACGAGTATACCAGAGGAAATATGCCAAAAACAACCAAGATACCGATGAATAATGTCGCCCCTTCATGCTCAAAGCCTACGTAATAGCATTCGATATGAGATTATCAATATCGAAGATGCAACGCATCAAAGGATGTTTTTTAAGCCACATATCGAGTGCTCTCGAGCCCGGTGTGGTTGATAAGTTCAAAAAAGTAAGGCGGCTTCTTTCTAGGGTTTCATAGAATGACTTACCTAGCCATGATATTGATTTTTTCTGGTCCAAAGTTTGCAACTAAATTATCGCCTTTGAAATAAATAAGCAAAAAAAGCTTTAGATCCAAAAAGAACACTCTTTAATACAGGCATTTGTGACAGTCAATAAATTGAGGGTTTTGAAAGAATGCTTTATGAAAAGCCTTCAAAACATGAAACGTCTAGGGAGTGGGAATAAGTAGACGTCTAGTCAACGAGAATATTCTTCTTTAAATTTTTCTACAAAAAATGACTGAAGTCAATGAAAGGAACTTACTTCTTTTCACATTTACTCACTTCATCAAATCAGTATCAGAGTAACTTTAAATAAAGTTACCATTCTTAGAAAACAAATTACCAAATTAAACCTCCTCAACAATCTACGAAACGTATAGCCCATACCCAGTCGCTTAGATTGCACAAGTTTTCATAGCCTCGGCAAAGGCAATAACTTACCAATTTACCCTCATTTTTATCCAAAAGCTAATGTGCACTGCCATTGGATGTATTCATAATAGTTTCTAGCGTCATAGTCACCACCATCCACATTTAACCCCGCAGCTGGCGGCACACAATGACCCAAATAGAATGCCTACATTCCGACAAAGGTACACAAAAGGACATTATCATCATCATCATCATCATCATCAACGTTATTGCAAAAGGCAAATGTCGAAACGATAAAGTGTACTAGGTAAACGATGGCAGCAGTGGCGCCAATGACGCCAGCGAGAGCGGCAAGACGTGCTACCGAGGATATCAAAACCTAAATGCGTTCCGAGGGGGCGTGTATAAGCATTAAGGGAGAATAATTGGGGGTACAACGACATAATTTTTCTCCATTTTTACACACACACACTCCCACTATGTTTCACGTGACTGTGTCGGTTTATATATCCTTTCAGTCAGGTGAAATAATGGCAAGGAGACCAACAGAAACAAAGGATCACATCGATTAACATACCAGTTGGTAGGACCGCGGCACTATATGATTGTGTCTAGCTGTACTTCGACGAACACCAAATATGGGAGAGTTAAAACAACGGTTTTTGGATTAGGTTACAAGGACTACACTATGACCTGAGCCAAAATGGGCTGGGAGTAAGCAAGTTCATACCGAAATCGATAATTGTCGTCCTTAAGTTTCGTGATGTAGCACGACCCCTTGAGCGTGCAAAGTTGCAAAGGCTGAGCCCCCGGTCGCCTTTCTCCATGATCACCCCATCGTCATAATACATTTGGGGCGGGGGGGTTTTGCTCTGAACTGCCCAAGCAAGTCTCTGTGACTTTGCTCTCTCATGAAAATGCAAATTTATCCTTTCGTGATACGGTACTTCCAAAAAATATTCAGGACACGAGGAATAAAACACAAAAAAGGAGCACTGAGACTGGTGAGAAAAAATACACTCATCCATTTTCATTGGAGTTTATTCCACCATTACGAAGCCTGAAACAGGGGACTTCGGATGGCAGAGACACGCCACTATGGGTGGCAACGTCCCTCGCACAGGATATAATGATTTAAAAATGCTGTGTAAAAAGGATTACGCTTAAAATGGTATTTTGTTCGGGTGAATAACGAATGTGAAGTGGAGGATTTCTGTTTTCCTCTTTTGTTCATATTTTCCCATTCGAAACATTGGCTGTTTCTCCGCCATATCGTGTTGTTGAGGCGCTCCTGTGCACTGCCTTTTTGTTGCGAATGCTATTATAATATTTTACAGGAGATTAGAAGTAAATTAAGATCGTATATTCGAATTTAACAAAAAAGGATTACACCGTACACACGCTCACCTGTGTGTGTGTGGGTATGCTGCCGGTGATAGTCAGCTGGTAGGCATTTTGTGAAATGAAATGTTCATCGAGGATTAACTTGATTTGCTTTACTTTTTTTTGCGTTTAATATTCAAATGGGGATATTTAAGGAAAACGGCACCGGTGTTCACAGGGTCGGGCGATGGAGATTTTTAAGATATATTGTGCGACTTCAAAGGAATTTTCATTTGCTTGAACTGTGTTTGATATTCTAAGTGGTTGTCCACATTTCAAATAAATTGGTTATATTACGCCAGAGGAGTGGGAGGTTTTAAGTTATTTGTTGGATTAACATTGAGTTTCTTAAAATGCAAGTGGAAAAAAATTAGACGTGCAACACTGGCAGCAGGTAATAAGAAGTCGTATACTAGCTGCAATGGGATGCTGGCAGACCTTTTCGGATTTGGAGCTCAAGTTAAAAGGGTTTACTGCGAAAGTGACAGTATTGTGTTACTTTTGGAATGATTGTTGGCACTGATGCCTGGACGAACGTTCCAAGGTAGACGAAAGTTTGTGAAACCAACTCGTTGTGTGCGAGAAATTCAATGGCCGTGTTATCTCACATCGTGGTGATGTTAAGTGTCTTCTTTCTTTGGGGATATTTAAAAGAAAAAGTGTACGTCAATAAGCCAAGAACAATTCAAGAGCCAAAGGAACTTTCCGGAAGCAAAAAGTTCGCCGTTTAGTTTAACTTAAATTTAAAGTAAAAATAATAATTTTTTTTAAGAACTTCGTGATATTCTTTATTTTGGCGTGAATCATAAATTCAGATATATTCTTAACCTCATCCTTCCATTACTAGAACAGGGTTTAGCCCCGTTGATCCATTTAGTTCCCACCCACAATCAATGCTAAATACGCGGCTTAGTTTTTGGTCAGTTTTCTGGAACAAGCTCTTTCACAATATAAACAGTCTTTAAAGTTTGTGAGGATTGTTTGTGTTTGTGAGATTTTTAATCGTAGAAGTGTTGTTTTTGAAGGAATAAGGAAAAGGTTAAATCGAAAGAATATAACAAAAACCAAAATACAGGAGAATAACAAAATTAAATGAAGTATACAAACAAAATGGTTGTAAACGAAATTTGTGTGTTTTTGTGTGTGTAATATAAATTGTATTTCTATTGCTTTTCCTATCTAAACTAATAAATTATTGACTTTATTAAACAAGGATATCAACTCTAATTACAAATTGTTTGAAAAACTTCAACCGTTTTGAAAAAGAAACTATTCAACATTAAAAAAAAAACAATAAACGATTTCTAGTAACACAAATTGTATAACAATTTCATGTAATTTTAAAATTAACATTTAATTTTGAACATTAAGTAAAATCTTTCTTAACAATGTACACAAGAGTATATATGGGAGGACACATATTCATAAAATATTTTGAAATACTAAAACAAATAAAAACAAACAAAAGGAAAAAAAGACTTGAAAGTCTTAAGGCATTTGCTAAGAGAAATAAAAATGTGGGTGAAAGGTATTTAAACATATCTACATATCGGAAAACGAAAGAAAGAAAGGAATTAAATAAACAGGAAAACAGGGGAAAATATTTTACTCACGCAGCACAGAAAATAGTATGTCTTACATTTACTTAACGATCTTTTTTTAAACATTTACTTTTGGGTAGATACGAGTATACAAAGGCGGCTAAAGCCATAGCTATATTAAAGAGTGGGGAAGGTATGCTTTTAATGCTTAACCAAAAAACCAATGGAAACAAAAAAAAATTATTACTATAGGACAACGATTATAAATTTGTTAATGGTTTTCTGTACAAACGTTTATCTTTTTTTTTTTGAGGTTTGTCATTTAGAAACAAAAAGAATCACTTTTAAAACATAAGGAATAATGCTAAAAAGAGGGGGCTGAGGAAGTTGAGCTAATAGATATAGAAGGCAGCGCTGCATCGGCCAAGCTAAAATTTTGATAACAGATAAAAATTTACGGGTTTTGTTTTTTGGGGGGTTTGTTGCATTGCATACATAAATTGTTCATAAATAGTTTTTTTGGTTTAGCAGAGAATAGTAACAGAAAATATTTAGCTAGCTAATGGAAACTTAAAAAAGAAAAGTTTAAGTAGTTTAATTTGACAAAACAAAAAAATCAAAAATCATTGATTGGAAATTATTCGTTTATCTTAAAATTAGGTACATTTATTTTATAATCTACATTACACTACTCTATTCTACTGAACTAAATATGTGTGTTTTGTTTGTTTGTTTGCAGGTGTTCCTGTGAATGGTTGAATATTCTTTAATATTCTGGACTAGTTTTAAATTTTAGTTTTATTTTCAACTATTTTATAGAAGTTACTGGTTCGTTTTTGACTTATTTGTAAACTGAGAGGAATTTTAATAAAAATCAGGGGGCTTAGAAGCAAAGCATATAGATTTTATAGTCGAAATGAAAATGATGGTGTAGTAAATACGTATATCCAAAAAATTTTATGGAATAGAAAAATATTTTCTTTTGGATACATTTTCCTTTGCAGATACTACAAAAATAACTACATGCTCGAATAATATCGCTTCTGTAAATCTTACAAGGAGCTGCGAGCGTTAGTCATTATAAATACAGTAAAAATCGGTTATAACGACCTTCAAGGGACCAACGAATTTGGTCATTATAAGCAATAGGTTGCTGTAAAAGATAACTCGAAGATTGCAGAAGAACGGAAACCCTCTGTGCCAACAACAGATGGATCAGTCTCCTAAATATCGCAAACAACTGATCTTTTCTGCCGTCTTATGTAAGCGGCTGAAGTTGTATGTGAACAGTCAGATTGGTCAATATCACTGCAGGTTCGGGCCAACGAAGTCTACCATCGACCAGATATTCATATTGCGACAGATCTTGAGGAAGACAGGAGCTTCAAGTCGATACCCACCATCTGTTTACCGATTTTAAGGCCGCGTATGACAGTTTTAAGAGAGACAAGTTATACAGCGCATTGTCTAATCTTGGAATCCCTGCAAAACTCGTTCGTCTTTGAAGGATGACAGTAGGGAATGGCCGTTGCTTCATCAAGATCGATTAAGACTTCGCCGAGGCCTATGATGTCAAAAAAGGGTTTAGACAAGCCAACGCACTGTAAGACGACTTTTGAATGTCATTCTTACGAAGATCGTGCGTAACTCAAACGTCAACAACAGAAATACGATCTTCAAAATAATATCAACCAATAATTAACGCAAAACAAAAAGAATAACATGTCAACAAACGGTAAACTGTAATATATCCAAAATTCTATGTACACGGATACACCGCTTCTACAGATAAACAGTTTACCGTTTTAGAAAAAAATTTGGTTTCGTTATAACCGATATTTTATCTACAAAAATGGAAAAATCGGCCTTTGTAAGCGATGTCGTTGTAAAAGATTTGTTATTCAGTGAGATTATAATGGAGCTCAGTTGGGACCTAAGAATTTGGCCGTTATAACCGATGTCGCTGTAAGCGATTTTGACTGTACGTTCGAATTGAGAGTAATCTGAAGTGTAATCAATGTAAAATCCCCAATCCCGTCTTTAAAGTGAAACACGATTGAAGTATTTGTCTACCCTTCAGACCTGTCCATTCAGAATCAGTGCGAAACTGACAAATTTATATCTGTGTAACAACAGTAGGAAGACTCCAGTCATTGTAAGATTTTAGTTATTTTTCTTCTCATAGAAAATCAGTTCACAATCAGCAATCTTAAATCGAACCAGTAACTTTAACGTAAATAAAACAGTTTCCATTCTAACTAAATTTTGATGAAATTAAGAAGGTCAATTCGAGAAGAAAGTATTTACTAAAAAATGTTACTCATTTTTTTTTTGGCATGTTAAAATAAAATTCTTTATACAAATCGCCTATATAACATTACATCGGGTGTGTGTTTTTTTAGTGTCTTCAAATGTTTATTATGTAAATGTTAAGTGATATATTCATATAAAGTTAATAAGGTATTTATTATTCAGTGAAAAGGGTTAATTGAAAATACTGTCCAAGAAATAATATAAAAAATTAAATATATTCATAACGAAAAAATAAAAATTAAAATGAGGGAGGACAAAAAAAGAAAACAAGTGCTCATTCATTCCGAATACATTAAAGTATTCATCACTTGGAGGGATCAGTTATGACACAAACTGAAATATTCATGTATGATTTGTTAGGAAAAAAGTAATAAAAAATGGATATAACAAAACACAAATTGCATTCTTTTGAAATGAGTTAATATCAAATTCTTGAGGAGAATATATATTTTTCCATCCATTTAAAGGATACATAAATAAAATCGGAGTTAGAATAAAATAAAATAAAAATACAACAATCAAAACAAAAAAAAGAAATTAATTCAAAACAAACAATTCCATCAATATTGATAAAAAGTGTGTATAAGGAAACGAACAGAAAGACAACAAAATGAAAAAAAAAGAAATGATGAAGAACTGTTTATAGCCATACCGCAGTAGCGCGAGATTGCGCCGCTTTTATTTGTGCCTGCAGGTGCAAGGGGGGATGGAAGTAACGGCAAGGATCACGAGCGCATCTACCCTTCACGGCATCCATGCATACCGTGACGGAACCGTCTTCGTGCGTTGTTACGCTCTCCTGTGGGTGTGCAAAACGGCATTCGGACTCAGCTCGCTTGCAGGCACCGCGCATAAATTCGCGACAAACCTAAATAATATATTTAAGTATTTTTGTTTGGAGTTTGTTTTGTTTGCTGTTTTGTTTTTTTTTTTTTTTAATTTTTTTTAGTTCAGCTGAATTTTTGCATTAGTTTGATGTATAATTTATTTTTTTTGTTTTTGGTAAATTTTTTCATATAGCTGCATGTTGCATATATTTTAGTATTTTTATGCGGTTGCACATGGCACAAATATTTTATATTGATTCTTTTCCTTTTGCTATTAATGTATTACTTGCCTTTTGCTTCATTTCTTAATGAAGTACCAGGATACAACAACAAAAATGTAAAACATGTGTTAAAATAAAAATATTCTTATTTCAAACAAAATACGTTCGCATTCGGTGCACAGCAATAAAAAAAAACTGAAAAAAATAGTTATTATATTAATTTTCATGTATACATTTGAAAGGAATATATACACGCCTTTTTTTTACTATCAATTGGTCCGCTTTCCACGGAGTAAAGATTGTTATTTGCCACAGCAAAATGCAGCCAATAATTTTATTAATTAGCAAGATCAGTACGTAAAGCCAATTGGTGATCATTTCGATATTTGGAAAAAAAAATATCAAAAGCTTATAAGAGATACCAACAAAATAGATTCATTTCAAGCAGAAAACAGAAAAAAAAATCAAAATTGTTAAGAAAAAAATGTAAAATAAACCAAAAATTGTGTGGCTGAAGTGCAATTCGAATGTGATTGCTTTAATTGGGCTTTCCTACAACAGTTTGTAGATAAATTTATTTTGCGTTAGGATAATATGCAAAGCCAGAAATCGGCGTTTTTTCAATTCAAAATCACATTTTATTTTTCAAATAGGGTGGTAGACAGAAGTCAGTTGTGAATGTATATTCTTTTTCAAACAATCGTAATGCGGGAGTGTTTATTTATTTATTGCCACGAATAACATGGTGAAGTGCAACTATCTTTCGGACAAGAAGTGAGAAGGATGTTCCTTAAGACTTTCAGGGCAAACTGTATGCACAAGTGTCCGTTTGAATGTCACATTGATGACATGGTTAAGTGAAAATCAATTTTTAGAGACATTTCAAATCCAGCCAGTTAGATGCGCATTATTTTGCTGTGCAGCAAATTTCACTTTCAACCCGAATAAATTATTTAATTTTTTAATTTTGGCGATAGTGTTGTGATCTTAATTTATAGTGAATATATATTTGTTTTGCTAGCTGCTGGGGTGAGAGCATGGGAGCTTTGTCGAATGCGCAAAGCAAATGGCTTGCGTGCTTGAGTGTATTTAAAATGTTGCTGATTAATATTTTCTTTTTTTTATTAGCAAGGGGTATGCAAATTGCAATATGCATAAACATCAAACCGAGGGTTGGATATTAAACATAAGGGTATTCAGTGGATTACCTTTAAATATTTATTCTTTTGTGTATGAATATTGTGTGTGTACATGACTGAGAAGATAAATATATAGTATTTGCCGTTATTGCACGCTTCAAACATACTCGTATATAAACCCAAAGTAATGAATATTTTATAATTGAAGTGGGGAAATTCTTCGAACTATACACGAAACTTAATGGTTAAGTGATCTTTTGTAGCCACAAACTAAAAATGTTGCTCTTTAGTGTGTAAATATGATGACATATGAAGTGAATACTTTCACATTTTTCGGGAAAGAAACATTAAAATCGTACACATTAAAGAGCCAAAAGAAGATACAAAAACTAAAATATATCTATAGCTCTAAAATATCTATTTCTATAAACAAATTATGTTCACTCTTTGAATGACCTCAATTGCATCAAAATAAGTCCTAATTATAAGAAAACAAAAAACAGAGCTACAGAGTTCAAAAGCAAAAATGTAAACAATTAAGATTTTAATGTAAACGTCTGATCACAATTTGATTAATAAACCAATTTTGATGACAGACATTTAAAGTCAAAAAAACATAATTGTCAAATAAAGTTAATGAACACAAAACGACAAAAAAATTTACTCTTTTTTAGGTGAGAACGAATTTGTTATTTTCCTTTGGTTTCAATTAATATTCAAATATACGGACTACATAAAGCCTTATAAACTAAAACATAAAATTTGAATATAAACCTTTTACAATGGAGTTACAATTAATTTCAAGTAAATTTTCTTGGGCGGAAACTAAAAGAAAGCAATCACAAATCAAAGATGACTGAGACAGAAATATACTTGTATTTTCTGCTTAATACGTTTTCAACAACATTTTTTTATTTCCAATGTCCTCAGGTTCCTTGGTCTACAGCAAAATTCGACAACAAGTTTGTTTCCTCTTATTTCTTTCTGATTTTGTAGTTAGGACACTATTAAAAGGAAGAACTCAGCTTTACAAGTGATGAAGAGTAAAATTTTCATCCAGAAATTATAATAATGAAGGCGCTGCAGTCCGAGGTGGACTCAAATACTGTATCCAACACCGATAACACTCAACATTTCGCGTCTGAAAAGAATCAAGGTCAGAGAAATAGTCGAAAGAAAGCATTTGACATCCACGAGTATATAAATATTTCCAAAATATTTCCAAAACTTCTCCGAAATAATCTTCTTCGAGAATGGAGATAACTGTTTCACTTTGCTGAGAAGAAGATGGCGACTAGTTCTTGGGGTAATGGTGGAATATTGCGTTTAGCAATTGTCTTGGAAATCAATAAATCAATGAAAACTCCATATGCTTTTGCAGGCGCTATAGGAACTTTGGGAACTTTGGCCTAACTTCTGCAACAACCACTCGTGTTGTAGTTAAATTCACGTATGCTAATAATCCGAATCTACGAGTATTACCCATTGTGCGTGATACTGTTCTCTCACGCGCCAAAATAATTTACAGTCTTATGCTGACTTAAAGCATTTATATAAAAGTTTCAGAAGCTTTTCTTCAAATTTATACTGTTTGAGCATTGTTTGCGCAAAGTTTGGATGTTGGGTATCGAACCACGACGAATTTATACTACGCGTCGGTGCCATAGTGTAAAACATTACTTAATAAAGTAGAAAATTACAAAAATATGAAGGAATTTAAAAAAACAGAAAAGCGAAGGTGTCTTGGAGAAATAAAACCTAAGTTAACCAACATTTTGGAATTGCATTTCGTTTTTTTTGGATGTCAGAGCTGGAAAAAATGTTACAACACGAGAGCTCGCGCGCTCTCATTGTAATATCTTCAATAATTCTGGAGAAGAAAAAAAAAACTCACTGGTCGACACCAGAGGCACAATCTCACAAAATTACAAGTCCTAACGTACGCGGAATAACCTCAAAATCCTTCTGTCGTAATAAAGGCTATTAGGTCAACACTTAGGTTAAGTAAGTGGTTACCACTGTAAGTGGTAACACTATGGACCAAAATTGGTTTATGTGAGGCTCAGCCACAGCCCCTAACCTAACCTAATTTACGCGTATGACATAGAAATGATTCGTAATTGGTCGAACTCCGCGAGCCGTCAATGAGGCGTTTGTTGGCATTGAAACGGAAGCGACAAAAATAGGTCTGGCGGTAAACGAGGGCAAAACGAAGTATATGTTGTTCTTGAGAAGGAACGAAAAACATTGGCGACTTTGCCAGAACGTCACACGCTTTAGGCAACTATTACATTAAAATAGTGATGGACTTCGTCTATCTCGGCTCCGTGGTAAACAGAACAAACAACAGTACCGAGATCAAACGCAAAATATCTCTTGCCACCCACTTTTTTGGGCTCAAAAGACAATTGAGTGAGCCCTGTTCAACTCTGAACCAGTGGGACAAGACAACAAACGACGTTCAAGTTGTAGGCGGTGCACCCAAGTGGAGTGGGATCTCAACCAACTTTGACGCCAAGAAAAGAGGTTTGTTGGTTGAAGCCCAGGTACGCCTTTGACTGTAGCCCCACAAGAGGCAGGAGAAGAATTCTGACTTGGTGCTTAACTGTGAGCATCGAATTTAAGTACAGAGACTAAGTAAACTACTAAAAATTCAATTTGCGACACATTTGGTTCTAGAGAACAATTAGTCAATTCTAGTTCTGATTCAAAATTATGCAGGAGATTCATATATTGTTACTAACGAAATAAAGGCATTTACGAAGAGAGGAAGAAAGGTAAGTAGTAACAGCAAACGACTGGATGGCGCAGTTTGTTAAGTGCCTGTCCCAAGTTAGGGGGTCCAAGGTTCGAATCCCAGTGAAATCGAATCTGGTCCAGTCACCATTTTGCCGTTGGGATCAAATTATGGGACTGGAGTAGGTTGCTACCTGGCAGTAGAATGGACAGTTTTGAGTCTGAGTGCTCCAGAAGTGTTGCAAAAATCCAACAAAAAAAAAAAACGTGGTAATAGCAATTTTGGAATAAACGGTTGCTTAAAGGTATTTCTTTTTGGACACCTAGCATCTCACAGCTTGTATGTGACACTAATATTTAATCCATTTGCTTATAGATGAGGAAACACAACAAATTTTTATGTAATTTAGGAACTTGAAAATAAAATCAAATTGTAACTCCATTGCACAGTGAATGGCTGTTGAAAGTAAAAATGTTTATATTTGCGTAAATTTAAAAATCTACACGATGCTTGATTAAATGTAATAAAAAACGTATTTTATTCTTTTCAAATTCAATTAACTTCGAACAGTAGCATATTTCTTCTCACGTGCATCAAGAACAACAGAAAATAAGTAAATAATGTGTTTACGAACAAATTTTACTTTCAAAACAGCCAATTCAATATATAAAAAAAATATGTATAAGTATGTATATATAAATAATTGAAACTATCTACAATATTCATTCCTAGTTATTTTTATTTTTTTCTTTTTGAAAAAAGCAAACATATGTATTAGAATGTTTAGACAAATTTCGAATTTAGTCATTACAACGCCAATAAATTCTTGCCGAATTTCAAAACACATAATATTAACTTTTATTATTTATTAGAAACCAAGATAACAAAGAAACAAAAAATTTTACGAAATTTAAAAGTTAAGAAATGACAGAAAACGAAAAAAAAACCGTAATCACTCACCTCTAATCGATCGGATCTGGGAATTTTTTGTTGTGCAACAGGAACTGCTTGTGGTACAACTGGACCTAATTGTGATGCAACTGACGGATCTGGTCCTAATATTGTAGGCACTAGGTGTCCAGGAGCAAAATATGGACTGTACGTGTTTGCTGGTATACCAGCCAAGTAAGGATTTGTTGCCTAAAAAGAAAAAAAAAATCGCACACATTTTCACATAAAAATAGGATCAACGTCATTGTTATGAAATTTTCGAACGTGTTTTTTCTTTTTTATTTCGAAAAGCTTTGATAAACTAAAAATTAGTATTCAGAATGCATATCCAGTGGAAAGGTTTTTTTTCCGGAAAAAAAGAAGAGAAAAAAAAGGCACTATGACAACAAATTTTTATGGGCATCCCCAATTAAAAGAAGGGTTGCTGTGTTCATTTTGCAAGTTTTTGTTTTGATTTATTTTTATCGGTGGGCGCGATGGTACGCACAGAAGGAAAGAGTGTGGCCTCTGTTAAGCCGAGTAATTAGATTTTAATCGAGTTGTCGGTTTTTTTCCGTATTCCTGTGATTATTGTGTCCTGTTGGAGATTTATTGTTTTTAAGAATTTATAATTAAGTAATGTCAAAAGGAAAGTGAGAAATAATGCAACGTTAAGTTTAGGGTAAAATACTTACGGTAAAATTACGTGAACTACGGAGGTTTTTTTTTTTATTCAAGGAGCAAGCTCAGCTGGCAAAATAAAAATGTCAGAAGAGAAAAGAGATTGAGAGGACTTCGAATTAAGAAGTCAGTTTGACAAGATCTTCAAATGGTGTTGGATCCCAGACTCCAGAATGACAAGTTCTTAAGTTTTAAATGTGAGCTTTGTTGACTGAGGCAAGCTACAGCAGCTTCAACAAATCCGTACAGGCTACGCAGACGACATTGACATCATAGGTCGCTCCCAGCGAGCCGTTATAGAAGCTTTCACGGCCATTGAATAAGAGGCGAAACGAGTAGTAAATGAAGACAAGACCAAGTATTTGTTGTCAACAAACAAAGAATTATCGGTCCAAATGTCACTGTTGGCAGCAATAACTTCGAGGTGGTTAAGGAGTTAACATACCTCGGAGTAAATATCAACCCCACGAATGACACCCTAGTGGAGATTCGACGAAGACTTACCATAGGAAACCGCTGTTACTTCGGTTTGACGAAACAAATGGGTTCAAAACTCCTAACTCGAAAGACAAAATGCAACGCTAATCCTGCAAGTTCTAATATATGGAGCCGAGTGTTGGACGATAAGCAGGAAAGCAGAGCACATTTTGGGTACTTTTGAGAGAATTGAGGAGAAGATACAACCGCGAACTCTACGAGCTGTACAAAGATGTGGATGTAGTCCAAAAAGCCAAAAAACTACGACTACACTGGCTCGGCCACATCACAGCGAATGGACAACAACGCTCCAGCAAAGAGGATCTTCTAATCACAGCCCACAGGTTCGAGAAGAAAATGAAGACCGAACCTCCGTTTCAAGGACCAAGCTATCGCGGATGCCAGAGCCAGAACTGGAAGCAGCGTGCCTGGGACCGCAGGGCATGGAAGGTTGCCGTGTCTCAGGCAGAGACCCTTCATGGGTCGGGAGCCGGCTAAGTAAGTAAGTAAGCAAGCTACTTAAATAATCAGCTTTCTTAAATAGATGATGAAAGGATACAATTAAAGTTGAATCACTGAATTTATCCAAGCTTTTAGCCTTGAATGATTTGTGCTAAATCAAATGGTATCCTTCTTGCCCCTGTGATGTCATGGTCTGAATTTCTACTGGGAAGAAATTTGCTGGGATTCGAAGGAACTCTTGAACGGAGAGTTACATAGGTAGCATTTTTTTTTATTTCCGGACTACATCCATGTAAAGTTGGACGTATTTCCTTCTTTTTGTAGAAAGCGAAAAATATCTGATGATAATCTTTTTGTCGAAGAATTAGCTCTCGTTGAACTAATAAATAAATAATAAAATAATAATAATAACAATGGCGGCGCTAAAGTCCGAGGTGGACCTAGATCTAACTCCCCATAGGATGGAGTTTATTTGTGCTCTGAAATGAATTCTTGACCGCCGTAGTTGTACGGTGGAGATGTACTGTTCAATACCTACTGGACACAAAATGTTTGATTGTACTAGATTGGAGATGAGATGCAATAGCAAAATCTGGTACAAGTTTCAAAAGGTTCTAAAATGTAACGGCTCATTGCGGCATTTCGAACGCCGAGCAATAGAACCGGATAAGTTTCTTGAGTACGGTACACGATATGCATCAAAATATGCTTCAGTATGCAGTTTTAAATGCTGTAAATAGATGGTGAGCATCGAATTGGAACTAGCTGGCCTTGTCCAGGATTTGCGAAGTCAGATAATTTGATTTCAGGTCGAAATGTCGTTTCAGAAGCCCCACCGATACGTGTCCACATATGCCGTATAAAGGCCTAAAACATAATCCAACACTTCTAAAGCCGTAACATACCCCGATATCTCAGGGGGTCAAGCACAATGAAAATATTCATATCCAAAAACCAAATTACATTAAATCCAAAAACAGGTCAAAAATCTATGCTTCAGCAGCGTAAAAAGTTAAAAACAAATCCGGCCTGCCAACGAAACACATAAATGCAGCATTTAACTAAATGCCATCATCATAAAATTGCTGAATTTCGTTTTTAATTCAATCATCTAAGGATCATTTTGAATATCCTCTTAATGCTACCAGCTAAATGAGAAGAAGGAAAAAAAATGTAATTAATGCACACAGAGCCACACGCATAATGGACGACAGTGGGACATTATTCCACATTGATTTCATTATTTTCCACATGAGTTACTGCATGAATTAATTTCGGCCAACAGCGGACGCCCAAAAGGGGAAGCGCACCAGCGAACGGAGGCAGTCGGTGAAATTTAACTCCTGGTTGCTGCACACACCGGTGATGATGCTGATGATGAATGCTGATTTGGCATTCCAGTGCACACGAGCTTAAACGCACACATGATGACGATTTGTGCCGCAACGTTTTGTGTTGGGGGTGTGGTTGAAAACTTTATTTGAATTAATGAGTTTTTGAATATTGAATGAAAATTCATTGATTTGTCTAAAAACCAACCAGCTCCCACTTACCCACGCACACGCGATGATGGCGGCTTGAATTTGCTATCCTCTAACAAATTTCTATTTGATTTTAATTAGTAGTTGCAGCTTTTGTGCATTGATATCTCGTGTGCATATGTACACATTCAATGGAAGTATGCATATAGGAAAATTCGGAAATATTCGTTTCATGAATGTGGCCGGTGGGTGGTAACATGTCAATATTGACAGTTCAATTTACGGGCCAAATTTGTCACCAAAGATGGTATTAATGTGTATGAAGGACTTGTAGGGAACGATTGAATGGTCTTTAGCTATTGCACCTGAGCTAAGTTAACCAGTCTGAGCAGGAACATAAATGAGCTTTGTCGAATGTAGTCTTAGCGCATAAACTAGAAAATCTCATCAAATCAGTAGGAGAGAACAGATTGTGGAAGTTGTCATAAATTTGACAAGAAATAAAGTCGACAATTTTTCAAATTCTCTCGAATGAACGGCGAGACTGAGAAGTATTTTCTAGACAACTATACTCTTTGAGCATTGTCAGTGACTCGAAATAGGTGAAGTCGTGAAAATTGAAAACTGTTGTCTGAGCTGGAAATTGAAAATAGACAATAAGTCTAGTGCGTAGAAATTGATCCACATACCCACTACGCCACGGAGTATTGAATCGCTGTGTCCACCTCTGTCTGCGCCGTTGTCCTATCAGTCTTCGGTTCAAGTTTCGAGATGAACGAACAACTTGAACATGCACCCAAAATGAATGAACCTTTATTTTGTGTCTAAGTTTGATTTCGAAGAAAAGGCTACAAAAATTGTAATTCAGTCCCATCTACTACTCTTAGAACATTTGACCCTCTATTTGTGTGAGAACAATGAACCTTAACAGACCACGGATCAGATAGAAAAAGTATCTCGGCACGATCTATATTTCGAACTTGAATCGATGACAATTTGTCTGGAAGCGTTATGTATCTTCTTTAAGCTGCATACTTAAAGCATTGCAGATTTAGATTTTTTAACAAGACAGTTTTTCTAAAGTTCGGAACTGATTTCATTACCAAAACATGGTAACAATCACATGGTCAGCTTTAAAATGAGGACCTTTAGTGGATTAAAGGCAATTGAACTACGGATCGAAGATGTGGGTTACAGATGACCTAACATTGTTTAACTCTGCATAATAAACAAGCCTCATTGATGAAAACGCTCTTTGATAACACCTTAAAGAGCACAGGGAATGTCTGTCCTTTTTCCAGTAAACACAAAACTTAAAATCATCCCTGACTGTACCATTAGACTTGACAAAGTCTAATTTGATTTTCGTACTGAATTTAAATTTCTTAAGCTCCTTAAGTAATAAGGGGCTTTAAACACTCAAAGACCACTTTAAGAATTCCTATTGGAATCTACAATTTCGAATGAATTCATGTTCAAAATAGAATTGCAAAATTCCAATAAGGTACCCTCAATCCAATTAGAATCAATTCCTTGTTGGAAATTTAAATACAAAGTTCAAACGCAAGAAAAAAAAACGTCCTTTCGGTATGCATGTGTGCATGATACTTACCACAGCTGGAACTTGTCCAGGTATAACTGGCTGTCCGGGTGCAATACCCATTTGTTGCATAAGTGCATTTTTCAAGGCAAGATGGTTTCTTCCATTTATTAATAACTGATCCTTAAGATGCTGTGGGGGATGGAAATATTTGCATGGCGGTTTATCACGATTGCAGCGACCCTGAAATATAAACAAAAATTGTTGTTAAATGAATGTTTAAAAAGTTTAGTTGATTGTTTATGGAAGTGGATGGGATAGAGGCAAATGAGAACGAAAAACAAATAATGGAATGACAAAACACATTTCAGAGCTAATTTCTTTACAATTCGTTCCTTGTTGGGTATGTATGACATAACAGGCTTTTGTTAACCAGAGAGGCTTGGTTTAACGATCAAGTATTGAACATATACTTATAATAATAATAATAATGGTGGCGCTAAAGTCCGAGGTGAACTTGGGCCTAACTTCTCAGTAACCACTCGCGTTGTGCCTGCTATTGTTCTTTTGCGAGTTAAGAGGACCTAACCTGACTGACTCCGTACGGCGTTATTGAGAAACTTTTTCTAGACTGTACAGGGTGGGTCAAGTACAAGTTTCTTTTTAAAAATGCAATAAAATGGTCAAAATTAATTTTTTCCACGTATTAAGGCTTTATTACTATTACAACAAACATTCCCATGAATAATGAAATACAACGTCGTTAAAGTGTCTTCGCAGTAGCGCATTCTGTCACTCCAATTTTCCAAGACCTTATTGATGGTTTCGAGCTGTAGCTGTAGCTCACGGATTACTTGGACAATATTGGCCTTAAATGCTTGAATCGTTTCCGGATTTGGAATTTTGGATTTGGAATAACATCGGTCCTTCACGGTTTCCAACAAGAAAAAAGTCCAAAGGGGTCAAATCGCAGCTTCGAGACGACCAATTGATATCACTAAGACGGCTGATAACACAATTTGGGAATTTGGTGCGCAAAAGATCGATTGTGGCATGGGCTGTGTGGCATGGCGCCCCATTCTGCATGAACCAGAGGTCGTCCAAATACATGTCTTCAATTCCAGTAAAAAAAAAAGTCAGTTAACATGGCTCTGTAACGCCCACCGTTGACCGAAATGTTGCTTCCAGCCTCATTGTCGAAGAAAAATGGTCCAATGATGCCGCCACTCCAAAATCCGCACTAAACTGTTACTCTCTGTGGATGCATTGTCTTCTCGACAATAACGGTTTTCATGGTTTTCAGTTTTCCGAGCCCCAGATGTGGCAAATTAAGTTTCTTAACGTAGCCGCCGAGATGAAAATGCACCTCGTTAGAAAGTAATTTTTCGCCCAAAATCGTTGTCCAATTCAAGCTGTTCTAAGGTTCAAACTGCGAATCGATAACGAAGCGGATTGACGCGCGCCTTCAATTGCAGAATTTTGGTCAGGCTAGTGTGTGAAATGTTGAGTTGTTGAGATCGATGGTGAATTGAGTCTCACACTCTCGCCCACAGCAGCCACATTCTCATCTGTGCGCAGTGGAGTGTTGTCCACTAGCATACCAGTCTCACGAACTTTTTGCACAAACTTGCGTACAGCAGTCGCGGTGGGTGCTTCATTTCGGCCAAAACTTCTTTTCAAAAAATGTTAAGAAAAAACAATTCCAGTTTCGATTTAGAAAATATTTGCTGAATGGACTCCAAAGAACTCTCCAGGGTCTTCATGTTGATGAACTTAAGTTCAGAGAATGCATACAAAGAACAAAGAAACCTCAATAACGAAAAGTAGATGATCCTTTTTAACTAATACCACTCGATAACATCAAATACTGTAGCTTCATTCACTCTTTAAGACAAAAACGCTTTTGAATGGTTCTTCATCAATTTAAAGTGAAGGTAAACCACACTTTAATCGATGTTCGATGAAGCATTCCGCCGATAACAAAGCAATGATTTAACCGAAATCCTTTCCATTAGTTTTCAATGAAAAACAAAAAAAACACATCTCTTCAACTATCCCATAGCCAGCTTAAGGGTTCAGTAACTTCAGAGAGCGACAGAGAGGGAGAAAACAAAAATAAGGCCCACGACTAATTTTTTTTTCCAGTCTATCTATCCCCGTTGTATCTTTTGCTGTCTTAGTCGACCCTGTCATTCTAATTCACATGACAATATCTACACTGCAGTGGAGAGCAGAGCAGAAGATGGGAGGTAGAAAAAAAAAGGAAAAAAAAACACTGACAATGCAAACAATTTTATGCAGGCGTGGGCACTGTCCATTTAAGTGGGTGGTTCTTCAGATAGGACCTACACTCTAAATCTTCCTTCAATACACGTACATAGAGTGGATGGATACAAAAATAAATAGATGTACACTTTTTTGGGGATATCCTTTTCGTTTTTATTTATTTATTTTTCGTCGTTTTCCTTTAACTCACTGTCAGAGATTAGCTTAGTTGTCAAGAAATAAGAATGGCATTCGAATAAAGAAGCGCAAGAAGAAGCCGAAGCTTTTTGGATAAAGAAATGGAAACTTTCAACTGGGTAAAGATATTTCTCCGAGTAATCATTGCATATTTAAAGGATAATCCTTGTGAAAGTATTTCTTCTTGCTGCTGCATTCTGTGTGTTCATTTGAAATTCGAAAAAGAAAGAAACACCAGAAGTGGAAGGATGAAAGTGTCAGGGTGTGAGATTTAAGTGAAGTTACGTTGTCTATGTACATCGGATAGTGTTTTCGTCTACTTGGAGTATTTTGGGTGCATGTACAAATGTATGTCCTTGATACTTCGTGCCTTTCTAGGGTAGAGTCAATGTAGACGAGCAATCGTGGAAAACAATAAATCGATAAATGTTCATTCATTCACTCTGAAAACAAAAATCAGTCGTGTGTCTGGATTACAAATAAGGCAGCATACTGAAGTGACGCAGTGACACTGCAATTGATTTCAGGATTTCTTGCCTTATGTTCGCCCAGACACGTGAAATTTGATATATGGCACGAGAACACTGTCACTTCACTAGCTATGACTGATTTATCACAGCGGAAGAATGTTTCTTATCCTTTGCAGAAATGGGTGGGCGATTGGAAAGTCAGATTTTTATCGAAAGTATGACATGTTGTGCTAGTCCGCTGAAACTGTACGTCTTCAGTTCAGTGTCACGAAATACAGTAAAATACTCGGTGATGATCGACGACCAATTCACAATTTGTTCGTAAATACCACCAACTTTCATCAATACCCGCTAAGTGATGCTCATTTGTGGAGAGTTATAAATTAACCTAATTTCGTTTATCTTCATTCAGATGAATTAATGTTTAAAAGTCATCCTTCGATCTAAGAGCAATCTATTTCGGTCAAATACGAAAATCTCTGTCAAACTCATTAGACTCTGAGAGATGAAACTGGGGAATGTCGCTGCTCCAACTGGAGTGGTAATGAACTCACAACGGCTTTCGATGTCAGGAAACTAATCCAGACAAGATGTTGCGTTATGAAATGAATTTATCAACGATTACATTCAGAAAAAGACTTAGACCAACAAGGGGTTCGATATGCAAGTGTTTGTCAAACAACTACTAAACGTGATTATGCGATAAACAATGAAACACTTTGTGATATTGAAACAAATACAGTCATAGAAGATCACCTACCACCAAAATAATCAGGAAAAAGTTTTTCATTCAAAGTACACAAAGGATTGGTCAAAACGGTTTTCGAAGACCTCAAATGCAGAATTCTTCTTGCTAACTGCTGTTTCTTTAGGCCTAAGCGCCAATGGAGTAGTTGACTTCAAGCAAATCTAGGATCCTAACACGATGACATTTTTTAATGACACTTCGAATGCGCTCTGGTTTAGTGCGGCACAGCAAGCCCAAATTCGTGTGAGACCAAAGTGGTCTCATGTGACACTCAACGTGTTAAGAATCCGAGCCCTGATTCATGACGCAGATACATAGTCACTGCTGCACTAATGAACATATTCTTACTACGTTCAATAGAAAATTTCATTTACGATGAATACGTTTTGATGGATTAATTCAACCATGAAATTGTACAAAGGTTTACAAAGAGTTACGAGCACCTTAAAAAAAACAACACAGTTTTCGACTTCTCTTCAGTGATGTAATGCAGGAATGGGAGATCACTCCGTTGCTGTTTTGTGTCGATTATTGCAAAGAAACGAACAACTTGCGATTCCGTCATCAAGCTTGAATGTTCATAGGAGTAGTTGCAAGCGCAGCAATCGACGACCACGTTGTTGTGTGGTGCTGGCCAGTGGAGAGAGGAATGATAAGTGCCGCAAGAATATGTTTTGATAGAAAATATCGGTTTTTAATTAAAAGTTTTTTTTTTGATTCATAAGTTATGCAGTAAAGGATTAAATACGACTGGATTGCGCAGTTGGTTAAGAGCCTCCCCCAAATAAGAGGAGTCACAGGTTCGAATCCCAGTGAAATCGAATCTGGTCCAGTCACCATTTGCCGTTGGGATCAAATTAACGACACTGGAGTAGGTTGCTACCTGGCAGTACAATGGACCAGTTTTAAGTCTGAGTGCTGCAGTCTGAGGGGATCAGTTTTAAGTCTGAGTGCTACAGTAGTGTGCAAAAAAATCCTCCGAAAAAAAGGATTAAATGTGGAATAACATATTGTGTGGATACCACGATTTTGTTCAAAAACACAAATCTTGCGAATTGTCATATATTGGTCCTTCGCGCCATGAGCTTACTCACCATTAGCGACATCTTTTTCAAAACAACACACGATTCATCACTTGATTGGGTGGTCTAGGGCAAGCATACGGAACTTTATATAAAAAGATACATTTGAGTCTTATTTATAATAATAATAATGGTAGACCTACAGTGTTATTGAGAGAACACGCGTCGAAGGAACCTACAGTTTTACCTAAAAATCTAGACTATTATACTCTTTGAACATCGTCAGTGATTTGTGAGACGTGAATACTTCTTTTTTTTAAACTCTTGTCTTTACTGGGGTTTGAAACTAGACTGAGTTTTAATTACAGGATATATCTATCCTTACACATCTTAAAGCAATTTTTCTCATAAGTCTTTTCAGTCCGATTTGGAGGTGTACAAAAAAAAATCCTCAATGAAAACAAAAGATGATAATTCAAATGCAATGCCTACAAACAAAGCAACGAACACACAGCGAAACAGACGTAGAGTGCAACTCCAGCTGGTGTTAATTGACATATCCTTAGAGTTGAGGCAAACAAACAATAAAGCTTTTGGCTAATGGATGACCAACAGACCTTGAAACAACCTCTACTTTGTTACTCATTTACCTATCATAATTTCGACGTAATCAGGATTTGCATTCACCTCCGACTGACATTATCTGATTGTGTTATCGTTCTGAACCCATATCGAACCCATTTATCATCGACTGACATCATCCAGTACATAAAACAAATATAAACACAATCGATTGCGTGTAAGCATACAAAGTTTAGAACTAACTTCCTTTGTGTTTTCCCCTTCTGGAGGTGAGCAGAGGAACTTAAACAAGGCACATGCACACACATACGAGTATCATGTGTCCATCTGTCCTTACCGGCCGTGCCCGTTTGTGAACACTTTCGGTTCAGCAATTGAATAATAATTTGAACTTCACATTCAACCCCTTTTTTCATCTGTTAGATCCCCTAAGACGACCATTATCATTATCATACTCTATTCATTGCCTTCGAGAGTAAAAATAAATAAAAATAAAAGGTCCATAACGACATGTGCGGTGTATGTCGTGGTGGTCCCCTTGAATTTTTACTTTCGTATTTTAAGGATGACCATACCTGGTCCATACTGCCGAACCGAACGAATCTGTGAAGAAATCAATTTAAACGAAAACGAAGACGCAGACGAAGACCAGAGGAAAAAAGGGTCAAGTCTCGACAGTTATGCGTGCTGTTTCTCCACTCATTCTCATTCTTTATCCTTTAATAAGGATACACCTGGAAATTTCCATATGCACACACTATGGTTGGTTCCTTTTTTCTCGTTTTTTTCCCATTTTTTTCTGCTTATTTTTTCATTTTCCAAATTGAATTCACGAAAACGGCATTGAAGGCCATAGATGAAACAGACGAAAAAAAAAACTTCAAGAGATCTAGAAAATGTTATTTGCATAAAATTCTTATAATTTCATCCTTCCACCCCTGTGAGGGGTGTTCCAAACCCGAGGGGGATGATGAAACAGGAGTTTGAAGGAGGATGCTGCTGCTGATGGATGAATCAAATGAGAAAACGAAACGCATGGACATATGGACTTTTCTCCCGCTTTTTTCTCTATTTTCAGGTTCTCCATTGGTCCAAGTTGTTTTCGGGTTCATTGTCATTTTTTTGTTTGTTTTGAAAATGTAACCGCTTGAATGACTTAAATTATTGCGGGAGTTTATAATGCTTGAGCGAAGAGATGAAAAAGGTTTTTTCAAGAAATTGATGTCATGTAGAAAAACATTTATTTCGAGGTCACATGAGATTTGTTCTTGAATTCAAGTGATTTGAACAGCAGAATGTGTAGCGGCAAAATGTATTTTGCCTCAATTGTTTGTACTTTAAAAGAAGGTTGTCCATCAGAAATTCTAAACAATCAAATTTACATTTCTGTTTGAAATTTTTTATTTATTTTATTTTTTATTTTATTTTATTTTAATGTTCAGCTTTAATTTGGTGGTCCAATGTTGACGATGACTTTTATTGCCAAATCAGGATCATTTGTATCACTTATTAGCAAGTATTAGCAAGTTTAGGTTCTTCCAACGAATGACGTACACTTTTCTGGGGACTCGAAAAAACGAAGTTTCAGAAGATTCAGAAGTTTCATTGTCTTTCTCATTGTCAGTAATACGCAGAGGTGCAAATTGAAAACGCACAGGATGTTGGAGCTACCACACGATCCCAATGATCGTTAAAGGAAGTTTTCGACGATTAGTGCAAGTTCGCCCCACACATCGCTCAAAAAAAAATAGTCCTTTGCCATTGTTTAAAAACAAGGAGTTTGAAATATTTCAGCAAATTCTTGGAATTTCATTCAATATTTTCAATCAGGTGTAGCCTTGTTTGTGTATGATTCTGAGAATTTTTGCTTATATTTACTGCAATGACGACGCTCTCAATAAATAAATAGAGACGAATTAAGAGACGAGCTATACCTATATTTGGTTATGAGTTCTGATTAAATAAATTCTGCCCAAAGTGCAGTTTCACCTATTGGTAAAACCAAACAGTGCAATTTTTCAGTGATTTCCTTAGACTTCCATGCATTGAATTCCATTTGGCATCAGTAGGAACCACTACAGAGGGCTAGAGATCAGAATATTGGAAAAAGGCCTGAATACGTGAGCTCTTGACCACAGGAAGTACTTTCATCACAGCTATATTCGAACTTAAATTGCGTTTATAAGTCATGTGTCCTCTGTCAACTCCTTCGATGTTTATTTTACTGTCAGCTTTTGGGAACTAAAGTTTTTACAGTAGGCCGATTTAGCGCCAAATTACTGTATGTGAGAAATGTAATGAAAAACTTAATTTTTGACTTCTTCGTCAAACTTGTGCTTAACCATCTTTTGGGTTAACTTCTGTGAGTAACTGGCAATCTTGCCACTCAAATATGCAAATTGCTTCTCACCGTTGCCTTCCTCGCATATTTCTTACAATAATAATAATGACGGCGCTACGGTCCAAAGTGGACCTGGGCCTATTGTGCTATTGTTCTCTCACGAGTTCAGGGGATCTACAGTTTAATGCCGACTCCGAACGGCGATTTTGAGAAGCCTTTTCTAGACAGTTTTACTCTTTAAGCATTGCCAGTGACTCGAAAGAGGTGGAGCCGTGAAAAAATTATAGGTGTTTTTTCGAGATTCGAACTTGAGACCTTGAGCGTTGGAGTCGACGTACTTAACCACAGCCCATTATTATTTCTTACAATAATCAATTTAAATTGTAACCCCTTTTTTGCACGAAAAAAGATTTCATACAAAATAGTTTTTCTAAATTTTTCTATTTGTATCGCCTCACGCATGAAAAAAACTGCAAAAGTTTGCCACAAGAAATGATAACCAGAGTATTTAAATGCACATATGTACATACTTGCAGCACCGTAATTCCAGGGAAAAACGAACATTTGTTTGCATTGGCTTCAAGGGTAGAAGTGTTTAAAGTCTTACCAAAATCTCGGGTCAGAAATATTAAATTCCTAAATACAATTAAAAAACCGACACCCTTACAAGTTTGCTTCGCCGGAAATGTTTGCACCACGGGTGGCCAATATAGAAAGATTTCACTGTACACAAACTTCTTTGTTGACGAGTTTCTATCTCTGACAGGGAAATTAGAGAAACTATTGTCTTCAGAAGTGGTAAGACAATTTTTTTTCTTGAAATACACTCTTTTTACTTTTTTCCAATAAAGTACAGAGATACGGTTTAAATAGAGACTTACTGCTGAAATATTTGTTATAAAATTCCAATTATATCACAGATTTACCCGGAAGTTAAAGGAAAATTCTTAGAAAAAACCCTTATTCAAGGGTAAGACAAATTGAAACAAAATTAATCATGTGGAACTGAATGACAATTTAAAAAAAGATATCCTTGATTTTGAAAAAAATAAAAATAAAAAAACAATCACGATATTTCCGTGGACTAGGAACTGGAAAGAATACTTTTGTTCAGGATGTTGTCATAGTTTAACTAGCAGAACGATGTAATCGATTTTTCCGCTAAATTCGGGTTAAATATCAACAACATTTGCCTTCAAATTACTATGTGCAGCAGAATTAAGCTAGGCCAAAAAAAAAAGATTACCGATTTGAACAGCTACTTCGATCGATTTTCTACAAAGTGGTTACAATCGTATAATAATTTGACATATGACACCTTGATGAGATATACGAGAAGTTTGGATCTTTCAGCGTCGAGATATTCTTGCAAAAAATCGGCAAAAGAGGGTTACTAAACATGTTTCATCGACACTTTTCAGCCAACAAATAACAGATATAAGTGATGATAAAGTCAAGTTTTCTGTTTAAAATATGAGGAACATTTTTCCTATTTCAGTATAAGACGTTGTCAAAGTTTGACAATTTCTCAAAGATACCACGTGTAAGCTAAATTTCCTGTTCAGAAGTCAGAAAAAAATAAATATGTGGTTATTTTGTGATTTAATTTCCACCAATGACAATGTAGCCGTAATTTATTCTCTCTTATAAGAGAAGACCGGTACAAGACAGAAACGGAACTTAAAATTGAATCAAATCTTTGTCCGCATTTCGTTTCGTTTAGAAAATTTCCTTTGATTGAATAAAAGAATGAAAAACAAGCTGTCCTTCTCCTTATCAACTATACGTACTGAAAACATTTCCTCAGATACCAAGGAAAAAAAAAAACACTAAAGACTTTACGACGTCTTCACTCACTATGCTGGACGAAGAAGAAAGGATGTAATAACGAGCCTCGTTGAGCAATCAATAGGTTTTCTTTTTTCTTCTGGTGAATCTCTTCAATAACTTTTCAGGATCTTCTCTGTACAAGCGGACATGAAGGACATTATTATGTGTGTTCATCCTTCTTAGAGAAAATGCACATGATGACAATAAGGTTACGTAACTGTCCACTCCTAGACATCGGACCAAAGCACGAGAAAAAAAATTAAATAAAAAAGTAGACATTCAAGAAAACCTGAAGAATACCACGAACAAGAAAATGCCAGCTAGTTCATATCTTTATCATCGTATCTGTCTAGAAGGACAACCTCTGTCCACCTCCACCTACTATTGCCAATAATGCTTCTGGTCTGTTCGTTTTTCTATGTTCTTCTTTGTTGATCAAGTCGTCTTTCCGGACCCCCATTTGGTAGTGAAGGCGAGAAAACCAACAACAACTACTTTATCGAATTGACATTTCGATAAAGCGATACAGTGCGATTGTTGCAGATGCGAGTATGGATTGAAAAGGGTGAGCGCAGAACACTACCAACTGCAATCTCCTTCAGTTTGCATTTGCGATGTTGTTGGAAATCTATATGTATGCTCAACGAAGACCTCTAAGAACCGATTTAGATTGCTGTAATGACATCCTTAGGTTGGTTTTATTAAGTTACCAAGATTGGTCTATAAATACTGAAAACAATTGTTCACTTTATTGATTTTCTTTTTATGTGTCGTAGTGGTTCATGACGATGTTCCTCTCGCCCAAAAAGAAAATCAGCAATAAAACAATCAATACGACGTAAGACTCCTTCGAAACAAACCAAAGTCTCATCGAATGATGGGTGGTTACTTACTATGAACTCATTAAAACCCCGACACGAAGTTAGCTCATTACCTCATGCGACATAAGGGCTATTATGGGGCCAAGTCGTCAATTCAGAAACTACGCGAGTTTGTTGCCACCATTTTGGAGGGGGTCGAGATATGAAATAACAAGAAAAAGCGTTTTTCTTTCAACTTAATCCGTATGATTTCGTAATGGAAACGTCATGGGGGGTTGCATACTTTCATCTATATATCCACATTCATTCGCTTTTATATAGGGTATGTGTAGCTTGGTATCACTTATGTATATCAATGGCGAGGGCAACAGAAATGAATATGGCCATAAAGTGACCAATTTTATTACCATCTATGCATTTGAGGGTTGTTTTGGACAAGTCCTATTCCAATTCCTATTCCAAAGCACTAACATTTATTTTGTTCTGTTTACATAAATAATCAAATTGATTGGGCTTACGAAGGGAGTGTGTTGTAGATACATTGGGCCGATCTAAGGGCATTGGGGTGATGAAAATGTTGGCCTTTGCTTTTGGCATCTTCGATAAAGAACCTGTCGATATTCTTTGAATTGCGTCTGATTATTGCCGGGGTTTCCATTTCCCATTAATTTAGCAGTTTGTATAAATTACCACAAGACATTTGCGCCGCCTGAAATCGTTGATTTTTTGCTTTTTCGAAAGAATAGAGGGGAAAAAGCAAAAGACCTCCTATCCATACAGATAATTAACAAATTAAATTACTTTGATTTAAAGCATCACCTAGATCATCACCAGATTCTAATTCGAAGAACAACGATAATTTTCTACAAAGGATGTTTTATGAAGAACAAAACGTAAAAAAAAGGTTACCACGCCAGACACTGAAGGCAAGTACGGCAACTGAATTACACGGCGAAACTACGAACTTAATTCGTTGTGGCAAATGTCGAATGTGGTGTAGAAGTCACAGTACTATCGGCTACCATGATACAGTCTCATACGTTTTTGTTTTTCAGTCCTTGAGTTTAAGAAGAAGAAGGCCAAACATCGGGTTAAAACACTAATCATGGCCGACACAAAAACTGCTCAATTAAACACAAATGTATATGCTTGTCAGAGTTGAAAGGTGACCACGTTGCTAAAGTCCGGGGTTAGCTTGGGCCTGGGTTCTACAGCAACCACTCATAGTTTACGAGCTATTCTTCCCAAATTGAAGTGACCTACAATTTATGCCAACTCAGAACGGTGAGATTGAGAAGGTTTTTTTTGACACTTATAAACCGCATTGTCCAACTTACAAGGACCCGAACGATAAATGAAGATGCCGCCTAAATTAAGGTTTTCGTGTCGAAAATTAGACCGTGGATCTTCAGTGTAGAAGTCGATCCGCATACCCACAACACTACACCGGCCATCGCATAAAAAATCTTCTCTGCCGTTAAGAGATCTTCTACGCGTGAAACCTTTTGTCACCAAAATGTCCCCATTAGCTTGGGTTCAGGCAAGGGAAATGCAATAGATCAGATCTTCACATTACGGTAGATGCTGGAAAAATCTCAAGAAATACAGATCAAAATCCACCACCACCAACAAATCGTCGTTTTTAAGGACGCATGTAACAGCGTTCATAGAGGGGAGCTGTACAGTGTCATGTCTAATTTTGACATTCCTGTCAAACTCGTCAGACTAGGCAGGATGACGATAGAACTCTCGTTGCTCCATCATGGTTGGTAACGAACTCACCGAAACCTCCAAAGTCGGGCGATATTGGGCGATTGCACGGATTTCAATTTAAAAATTTTGACTGCATTCGATCGTGAAGAAAACTTACTGAATGAATTTTTTTTCTCGAGTTTCTATAGAACACTCATCTTTTTCTCCACAGTTCATCACTTAAAACGACAATAAGCCAGCCTTTGGGTCTTTATAGGCAAGAACAATTGATCATCAAATCACTTACGGAGTACAGAGTTCGTTACTTTAATCCCACAAGTCTTCGAACACCCAACAAATCCCTGCAATTCGACCTTTAAGTGGAAAATGGGTAACAGCAAAGATGCTCTAATATGTAACAGAACTCATTTTTGTTTGTTTGTAAATCTACTTACATATGTCGGTCATTCCCAATAATATTAACGAAATAAGTCTCTAATTCCAAATGTCTCATCCATTTTGTAAGATTTATGAGTTTGGCGCTTTTATTTGGGAAGATGGCTGGATATCAGTTTAGCAAATGCTCCCAAGCCTAAGACTTTCGTAGCACTTCCTAATGAAGATTTCCTCTAAACAGCAGTGGAACAGACTCAGAACAACCGAATGATAGTAGAAAACAGCTCTTTGGACATTTCCTGAAGAGCTTTTAGTTTCAAACTTTTTGACACCTTTTGTTTCTTTTTTTTTTGTGGCGCTACAGTCCGGGGTGGATCTGAGCCTCAACTAATAAACCTCTTTAACTGCAACGATTTGTTGTTTTAGTCGCTTCTGCCGTGCAGATTGCATAACAACTTATCATCAACGTCAGACGATTTTTACCACTTTTGGTTCCAAGGATGACTTACAATTTCTATGCAATGTCAAGTTCTGTGTACACAGGTAGAAAAGGAGTAGGTATAGTGATGATTCGATGAAAACCCAATAAGCACTAGGTAGCGCATTGACACCAATTCACTGATATGTAGCTGAAAAAGTATATATATATGTTGTCGAAGCTACCAAAACAATCGCGCGATATTTAAGAAAGTCATTAATTAATTTATTGGTCTCCTCAAAGACCTTTTCAAGACAGACAAGAGTGGGGTTGCCTAGTGCCCTTGTGATGGGCCAGCACAAATGAAGTAAGTAAGGGTTTACCTTTTATTTGTTTCAATAACGTATGAAAACTTTTTTTTATCAAACATTAAACAACTAAAGCCCCCAAAACATTCGCAATTCACGAGGACTTTTTGCTTTCGCATCGAGCCACGTTGTCTGGGTTAGCAGAAAATGATGATGAACATGGTTGATCACTATCAATCCGAAACCTCCTTTTGAAACATGCAACAGATTCGCTTGGAGGAAAAAAATGCAATTTTCTCTGAAATTTGAAGTTAACGCAGATATTTTGATTGTTATTTTCGACTTGCAATTTTATATTTGACTAGAATAAATAAGCAAACATACTCATGTGTGGAGGGAGTCGGGGGTGATGGGGAAATAATTTCAATTCAATTTCTATTTGCACCATGTCGACTGTGACGTCTCTGGTTGATACGTTCAAGCGTTCAGACCACGTTTCACGTTCCCATGAACGTTTTTCCAATCTTAATTTCCGTTTTTCTGATTGAAAATTGTTTCAATTCCATTCGCACTCTGTTCGTTGCCTCTCCTCTCTCGGTCCAGTGTATTGGTGATGATCCTTGTTGGTTGCTGCTGCTTTTACACTAAATAAACTTTGTGTAGTCCAGCTGCATGTGCAGTCCAGAAAATAACTGACCATTGTGCATTTGTGCCGACATTTTGACCAACCCCCTTTCCACCCCATCATCATTATCATCATCGTCATCGTCATCGTCATCATCAGTATCGTCCAGCAGAAGAAGCAGCAGCAGCAACGGGAGCAGAATCATCATTTGAGACCTCCTCATCAAACCCCTGTCCGGGCTTCCACTTGGTTTCAGGATTCTTTTGTCCTTTTGTGTGTTGTATTGCATTCAACATTATTATTTTCCAATCGTAACTGCAAGTGGGTGGTACCGGGCGGAGTGGCTGTGAGTGATTGTGTAATCCCAGAGGTAGCGCGGCAGTGTGGTGAGGAAGTCCCTAGTCATCCAGCTGTATGTGTGAATTGAATATGTTAGAAATTTCACTAGCACAGCGCACATCGCACACTAACATATGAATGAGGGGCAGGAGATCAGGCAGTATGTGTGCTATTGGTCAATGGTCAGTGACGACGATGACTACACGTATGTGAAGGATGCTGACGATGATGATGATGATGCTGCAGCTGTGTTGCAAGCGATGAAAACTGCAGTTAGCGTCGTGCTCCCACTTTTCATTCACAGAGGACAGAGGCGCGTCCAACTCCAGCAGACGGTAAAATCGTTGCATTGAAATCTAAATATTGACCATTTGCATTACAATATGTTTGCATTTTGAAAATATTTTCATTTAGCATATTGCCATGGAATATGAAAATCCACAAAAAGGATATGCTGCTTCTACTGTGGTTGCTACACAGTCCTTCATCCTACAAATCTCTCTCCCCTCTCGCCCAGGCTCTGCATCAGATACTTACTCGATGCGTTGAAAATGAATACTTGTATACCACTCGGAATCATATCGGGCGGTCAGTGGCTTTATATTCATCCATTCACTGGTTTACTTATTCGATTCGAGTTGGGGTGGTAGTGAGGGTGTCAGGATGGTTGGGGTTTTGCAATCGACTGGAAAAGTACATAGGATAGTTCAGGCAATACTCCAGTTGTTGGAAAAAGGAAATTATTTCCTTGCCATTCACAGAGTAAAGAAGAGTACCTGAGAAAAGAATTTCAGGGCTCTATCTAGAGGAGGAAAAAAGAAAAGAGGAGACTGCTTTGGCTACGATTTCGGCTAAAATCAATAGTTAAGCTATGCCAATGCATTACTTTGCGACTTTTCAAGAGCATTCGAAACGAAAAATTCTCGATTTGTGAGATGTTTTGAATTTTTGGGACACGTTTTTTCTACACTGATGGGTGGCCATGCATTGAGAAGATATCTTGTTGGTTTTCGATATTAAATTAATTGCAAGTGTATCTAATGAACATCTGGTTCTGATATTATTTTAGAGCAGAGCGTAAAGAGCAAATATCTGCTAAAAACTAGCATTTAGATTGATATTCAGAAATTCTGACAAAAAAAACAAATAATACTCGATAATTGAATCAAAATTTTAATACCTTATTAGTTGAAGGCTTTAGATATTTACAAATAATCGGCTGTTCAGAAAGATGCGTCAATCAGAAATGCCAACATTGCCAAATTGCTGCTTCTAATATAACTTTTTTAGTTTAAATTGCACCGCGTATAAAGAGATGGCTTTGTTTGAGCGTGGAATGAACCCAAATATAAGCTCTTAAATGTGTTATATTCTCAATAGACGCAAATACCAACTCTTTTTGTCGAATTCTGATGACAATTGTGTTCAAGGTTGTCAGGGAGTAAGACAAATAATTGGAGCTTATCTCAAAAAATGTCCACAGCAAGTTTTCTTATTTTTTGTGCAATCAGGTTAAAGTGAAAATAACCGGCCTTGTGATAATTGTTAAGCATTTACTACTACTGTATTGGATATCCATCTACTAAACGAATGGAGATGTGACGGTTTAGCGGAAATGTTGGACCCTAGTGGACCCAAGTGTCCGCATTTTCACATCTGACAAGAAATTCATCAAATCTTTGGTTGATGAATTAATAGCTTAGTTCTAAAAGGGGCTTTAAATCTGCCTTGCATTTTTGGCTCAACGAAATTGACAGCATTAAGAATGAAGACAACGATCAAGTGGCCGCTTCTATTAACGAAAGCAAAATGTGCAATATTTGTTGCGTTTTCCTCATTTTTTCGAGCATCTTTGGCAGTATAACGATGATTTCGGCACAATTGCATGCCTTAAGCCCGTCAAATGTCTGAGATTTGCCGGCGTACACTTTACTTTTCAAATAACTCCACAAAATAAAGTCCGAATAGGTTAAATCTGAAGATCTGGGTGGCCAGTCAATGTCGCTATTTTTTGACAGTAATCGTCCAGGAAATTTTTATCGCAGACACTGCATTGTTTGATTTGTAGTGTAGCATGACGCTACCCCGTCAAAAAGGCAATATCAATTCATATTCTTGCACAATCGCGCAAAAAAGGCAGACCAAAAAAACAATTGAATCACACAAATGCAAAAACACCAGCAATTGATTGACCTCAGTTATGAAGTGATCCGAAACCGGGAAGACTGCCATTACTTTCTGAGATCAAACCGCAAATCCCACAGGTGGACCACTAGGGATGCAGTAAAGTGGGAGGATTATGATCCTTTTATTCCGGAGCATAACCTCACTGTAAAGAAAGAAGAAGAAGCATGGCGCACCATTTTGTTGAAATCAGTAACCGTACAGGCCTTTTTTACGCAGACATAAAGAGCCAACCTCCATCGATACCGATTTGCATCGACCGTTTCGCCTTCTTTGTAGGAAATAGCCCAATGATCGGTCCCTTTTTGGACATGCAATTGTGTTTCATTGTTCAAATCATCCTTCAAAATGCGATGCAAGGTGGTTCCACAAACGCCAAAATACTGAACGAGGTGACGATAGGATTCTCGGGAACTGTCTCTTTTACTGCTTCAACAAGTTCATTGGGACGTCGTGGTCGTTGATGAACGGTCGTCAATCCCATTGTCCCGTGCTCATCGAAATTCGACACCAAACAATGAAGAGTGTTGTCAGACGGTGCTTATTAGCTACGATATTTTCGACCATATGTCGACTATTTTTAATATATAGTGTCACTATTTCGGTGCGTTGTTTCGGTGTGAAGCGATTCATGGTAAAAATTGTACTGAATTGACGTTTCAAAAACATGTCTACTCAAGTCAATTGGTTAACAAATGTTAAGGTTATTCAATGTTTATATGCCGACATAAAAGATGGCGCACGCTGTACTTGGAAAAGTGTTCAAAATGACATTTAAAATATTTTGTATACAGACCGCTTTTGTCGGACAAGGGAAAGAATAATGGGTTCATAGCCCAGAGTTTTTGCACAGAAACTGGATTACAGGAAAGTGGCTAAGAAAATAATTTTGCAAATATAGATGATGTTAGAACTTTAGTCCTCTTCTTCTTCTTAGAGCAGTCCAAGGTGGACCTGGGATTCATCCAAAAGAGCTTTAGTCTACCTTCCTTATTAACCAATCGTGCTAATGTTTTTGCACAAATGCAGTGATCGACTGTTAAGGAAGATTTACATAACAGTTTTAGTCTTCGAACATGACTGTGAATCGCTTGAGGTATCATCGTCAACAAAATTACTCTTTGTTCACGTCTAGAACGCCGTTTGACGCACTTATCCACTAGCGCCATGGAGGACATAATCGAGTGATTAATACATGGTACACGTACTCAACGTGTGTCGATACAAATTTTTTCTGCCTCCGCTTAAATGGGTTTAGCGATGGAGATACAATTTGTTTCATATTCTGCCTTCTTCCACCTGGACCACAATCGTGACAATTTGGCCAGCTTATGCCCAAAACAAAAACAAACAATTCAAAAATCTAATTCCAATTGATGACTAATTCCATGGGGTGTTTATGGGTATGACGCCATCTCAACACACGCCTACAAAACGCAATTTAAAATAAACTTATTGGGTGTAGAACGATACTTAAGCAATCCAGCATAGATCGTTTAAGGACACCCTTTTCCAAACCCTCGGTCACCAGCAAATTGCAGACCCACCAACAGACTGTCAGTGTGTGCATGTATAGCCATTAAGAGACCCTCATCTTATGCCTATCACATATCGGGCCACATCCTGTGTGTGAGGCCAAAGCCAAGAAAAACATCACAACAAACTTCTGAAGAAACCGAGACCTACTCAATGTTTTGATAACCAACTCACGTACCTGTTCCCCAAAAAGCTGCAAAATTATTTCGTTATTGTGACTTCAATATACAACACACGACTTTTGAATACATCCCCGCACAGCGGACACTAAAGACAACCAGATCCTGTAGCTACACACAAACAAGATAGACTGATATATGTTGTTAGATCCACCAGATACGTGTAAATTTATACCGCATGCTAAGGAAAGCGCGCATCCAGTATCTTCTTTTTTGGCTTTTATTTGACTGCCTCACCACCTGCCATGCCATGTCGACGACAACGATGTTCGAAAATTGAGAAAAATCCTAAAAAAAAAAAAAAATATACTCATAAAATGGAAATACCAGAATGGGAACGCAGGAGAATGGTTCTTTGTAATGTGCTCCACCGACGACGGAGTCGTAGTCGACTTTCAAGACGATGGGGAGTGGAGGCGTAGAGTGCTAGGTCTTGCTGATTTGCTGGCTGTATTGTGGAGCAATGTGCCACCAATGCAGCATTAAGAGCATTAGAAGCACATTTATATTAATGTAATTTTTTGAAAACCATTTTATCGGTTGGACTTGGTCTGTCCGCAGTTGTGAGTGCCAGTAGTGTGTGTGGAAGGGGGTATCATTATTAGAGGGTTGTTGTGCTCACGAAACGTAAAAATACCATTCGACACGTACTGGGTGTACCACCCACTCACACGCCATACGGAACAGCATGTATAATCCCCTAATTTTCAAAAAAATGCTTTTCTGCCTGTACGGAGGCAAACCTTCGACTGGTAAGTCGACTGCGGAGGGGCGGCATCAACTGGAATCACCCCCATTGGTGATATAAAAATCTTGAAACGTGGATCGTCTGAGTGTGTCTTCCCTACTCATAAGGACAACAGCAAGGACCTGACTAGACTGCAGACTGAAATCAATATTCACATGAGACGGGAAGTGCGCTGCCGCCGTCATCCTCATCGGCGTCGTTGTCGACGTTTGTCGGGCACACACGGGAGCGGTTTTTATGTGTGTGTGGGGAGCGCGCAAAAATTATATTTGATTGTTTGTGTTTCTCATTTAAGTTGATACACACACAGGTGTGCCATCGTGTCCTTTTGTCGGTTCGGTTGGCGTAGGTGGGGTGACAGGGTAGTGGGGTGGAACGTATGCTGTTAGCTGATCGCCTTCTTATTATTATCTTTTTATTTATGGCTTATATGTGTATTTTCCTGTTTTGTGTATCTCAAGCTCATAAGGGCTCATTAATGGCACAAATGGCAACAACGGCGGCGCGGCTTCAGTCGAACGAAGGCGGTGGTGATATCGTTCGTTTATTATATTTTATCGCCATCATTGTCGTTCTGTAGTTGTTTTGAGCGCTCTCTGTGGTGTGGCACGTTCCATTGTGATTCATACGCGTGTACGTATGTGCTGCTGTGCTCTTTGGCGGATTTTTTGTACGTAACCAAGCTGTTATCGGGCATGACGCGATATGATATGTGATAACAGAACGATAAGATGGTTGTGGGTTGAGATTGTGTCGTTAAGACGACTGGAGAGATGTCAATTGAACAGCGATGCCCGAGAATGTGGTTTGGGACGTCCCAGTTGGGTGGAAGAAATGCTTTCAAAGTGCCCGCCGCGGCTGTGATAAGATGATTAATGAGTATACTTTCCTGTTAAGGTCTTTCTTTTCGCCAGAGAGTGTGAATCGATGGGAGTTTATGCAATTGCTTGTTTATGTTTGCAAACATGCCTTATCTAACAATTGCGCCTGCCCCTTTTTCTTTGCTTTGTCTTCCCACCACGCCCTTGATGACCGTGTCGTGGGCTTTTGATGGAATATCTTTTCTTAATTGCGTTGATGTCATCGTGTACTTTCTCGTTGTGTAACCCAGACAATTGCCCGACAGTGCTCATGGGAACCAAGCCAATCTTTTTCTGACAAAATTGTCGTGTGCGTTTTGTTTTCAATTTCCAAATTTTATCTCGAAATCTCCGACACAATAGCTAGTAATGATAATAGCAAGATAATATGAGACGAATGTAAAAGTATCTTATCGAAATCTTGAACACAAGGCCGCTTACGAATCTATGATTAGAATTAGTTTGTGACCAGGATGACATTGAGTTGTTTTTACTAAATGATGGTAATCCATTGAGAAGTGTGTGCTGTCGTGCACTTTTTCCGATGCTCAACTGTTAGAAGATAGGCAGGTGAAAGGTGAGAGGGTGTCTTTGGGTCCATTGTGAAGATAGACAGACGTCCTTTGCAATTTTTGTGCGAAATTAATTGAAGAAGTCTTATATTTTGGAGCAATTTTTCATGGAGAAATTAACACTTGTTTCACGAATAATGTTTCAAATTATCAAAGGCGATTGCTTCCAGCAAATACTAATATATGGCTAACAAAACGATGACTTGTTTTGAAAATGATGGTTCTTGGAAGTTTTGTTGCTACGTGGACTTGGGGAACTTATTTGTTTTTTTTTCGGAGGATTTTTGAAACAATACTGAAGCACTCAGACTCCATTGTACTCTGCCAGGTAGCAACCTACTCCAATGCCGTTAATTTGATCCCAACGGCAAATGGTGACTGGACCAGATTCGATTTCACTGGGATTCGAACTTGGGACAGGCACTTAACCAACTGCGTCATCCAGTTCATTAAGTCGCTGATCATCGGCTTGACAACATCCGTTAGAAATAGAAACAAATAAAATTCTCTCCTGAAGCTGAAGAGTTTTACAAATGTCCAATGTCCTGAAATAAGAGGACGGATCTGTCAAAAAAGACATGGCATTTGACGAACAAATCTCGATGAATTATTACGGTAATAAATTCAGGGTAAGAGGCAAAAATGTTTCATTATCCTGAATTTGATAAAAGCACTTTAAGTTCCGGTAAAAGCTTAAGTCAAGGAAGGGGCTGGAATTCACCAGCACAGTCAGATCGACCGCTGCAGTAATAATATAATAATGTGTGCTACGTTCCGAGGTGGACCTGGACCTACCCCCTCTCTGCAACCACTCGTGTTGTGCGTGCTATTGTTCTCTCACGAGTATAGGGGACCTACAGTTAAATGCCGACTGCGAACGGCGATTTTTGAGAAGGTTTTTCTAGACAGTTACTCTTAATCTTTGAGCATTGTCAGTGACTCGAAAGAGGTGAAGCCGGGAACAATTTTTTTGAAAAATTGTCGCTTGTACTGGGATTTGAGACTAGACTGTGAAAGTCAAGTGCGTGCGGGTCAACGCACAAACTCACACGGCGCCCACTGCAGTGGTAGTGCCGTTTAATTTGATCCCAACGGCAAATGGTGACTAGACCAGATTTGAAAAACCGGATAAAAGCGCATTAAGTTTGCTTTCACTGGGATTCGAACCTGGGACACCTCTAACTCAGTGCAGGCACTTAACCAACTGCGCCATGCAGTTGTTTACTTCGGCCAGGGAAAGTAAAAGCCCCTAAAAGACACCAAGTGGCGATGGGTTTTACTTTAAGCCCATGAATACATCACATCCTATTGAAGGAGGATATGAGATATGAAAGCTTTCTTATTGACAATGGACACTTTGTCTGTTTATCGATTTGATTTAAGAAAAAATGGTTCAGTCATTGACCCGTTTTACAAAATTATCAGAAAGTATGAAAACTATACAGTGCTTTTTATGAGATGGACGAAGCTCCCGATAAGTTTTTTCGCAGGGGATTTTGGACTAAACGCTCCATCGGACCATTTTTCTTTAAATTTCCTTGATCAGGCAATGACAGTTGATGGTGATTGAATTATAAATCAGGCCAAAATTTTAAAACATGGACTTGGAAGAGTATCCACATGTGTATGGCATTTAATAACTGCATGAGTTATCTACTTATTGTGTAATTTTTACATTTTGGTGATCAGAATAGGCTGCTCGCCGTCGGTCTTCTTGGAATTATATGTCTTATGCCAAAAGAAACCGCGAACACACATTCCTTGAGAGGACAAAAGCTGTATCAACGAAATTTAGCCATATTAATGCAAAACGCTCATGGAAAATTTTAACAAAAAGTTCGTATGTGCCTGCAAAACTTCTCATATTTACTCGATGTATTATTCCAAGCCTGTATACTCTAACTTGCTAAAAAGAAACACTTCCTTGTGCAGGATGGGATCAAAACAGAAATATTACGCTCCAAACTGAACATTCAAAAGTTTTCTGTTTTAATCGAAGATGTCTGTGTTCTCTGAGCGAAATGAATCACTCTTTACGTATGAAAATGTCAGTTCATAGCAGAACTCTGACACTCTGACATTTGATGATGTTTCTGGTTACTTTTTGTTTGCTTTTAACATTACCTTAAGCTTTCGTACGGCTAGAATAAATTCGTTAAATTTCGTTGAGTAAATTTTCCATTATGTGACTCATAGTCACACTCACTCCATTCGATCGTAATGTACTTGACATGTATTGACATTTTGAGGCATTTAATTGAATTAGCATCGATAAAATGTTTTACTTCTCAAAGGTCGACCACGCGAAGGCAAATTCAAACCCAGCACAATCTATCTCAATTGAATGAAGATGAGTCATCAAGCATCTCAAGCAGTCGAAAGCTAATATAATTTGCACAAGATACTTAAGATTTAACCTTGACATCGTACGTCCACCCACAATGTCGCTCTCATCTCTGGTCCACCAACACCAGCGTCAGTGGTTTAATTTCCGAGTCACGCAACCAAAAAATTAGCAGCTCTGCGGTGCAATTCATAGGGATTTCCAATTTTTTTCCTTCTCAGTCATGAAGACCGACACAATTAAGAGCAAATTAGATTCATAAGATGTACCAAACGACTTCAGAAGCACGTTCACAGGATCTTCAGGACGAAGACAATATATCACAATTAAGCGGGGAACATTTTCATTTTCATCTTTCTTTTTTATCAAAAAAAAATGCATACGCTCCACTGAATGAAATCCTAAAGGATGAAGGTCACTGTTTCATTGATGGGTGATGATTGATGGAAAGAGGACGAGGGGTTTTCCGACGAGATTTTGAGTTTATTTTTCTCACAAGCACACACACCCTCTGTGCAGCACTCCTTGGATAAGCTATAAACAAGTTTCTGACCGTCTGTAACGGACCAGGGCAAAGAAACGAACGCATAAAAACCAAAAAAAAAAGAAAGGATTTCATCCCAACTGGACAGATGGAAATATTGTGAAAACAGGACAATTGCTGGTAAGGGCCAAAGGATTCCCTCCAAAACGGAGCACCGATTAAGGAAAAGAAAGAAACCAGTCTCACACCCCATTAGCAGACCATCAGATGAGGCTGAAGGAATGAAACAAGTTTTTTTTTTGTCCTTAAGGACATTAGTGAACAACGAAACAGTGTGCCGATGGTTCAAAGTGCAAAACTCTGGGAAAAAAAGTAGACGAAAATTAATTTAAAAGGAAGATTTTTTTGTGTATTTCCCCTCTTATCCCATGACCAGGATCACGATATGGACCAGTTTAACTGGAAGGTCAGATGCTGCTTGTGTCCTTATTAAGCTCTTCATATTTGGCGCCAAGAAATGACACAAAGGATAAGGAAAGCCTTGCAAACGATGAGAAAATAAATCAATAAGGACGTCGACACACATCAAAGGTCGGAACAAATTTACTGTCATAGTCGCGTGTCCCGTTTCAGGATATCCCATAATAATACATATTTCTCTCTCTCATCCCCGCGGGAACGAGGCTCACCCATTCATTGCGACATCCTCTGTTGGGATGTTTTGCTATTTTCAGTAGATGCGCCATAATGAACACAAAAAAAGTGACTCGTGTCAATCGACAGAGGGAGGGGATACGAAAACCCAAGGATTTGGCATAAAGAAATGTTTTTTTTTATCATCATTTGAGAAGCACACCCTGAAAAGGGGTGTCCTAGAAAAGAATATGATATCCTTGGAAGAAACAATAAAATCGTATTTCAAGTGGGCCGTGCTCACAATCTGAGGAATATGTGTGTCATCGGGAGCGAGGAGAGTGTTGTTTAGCCTAAGGGAATGGGAATGCAAGGGGTTTACACACATCGAAGGAGATGGGACATTCCGAAACGGGACCCGAACCCTTTATATTTTTATGTTGTTGGTGTAGTGTGTGTTTATGTTTATGGAGAAAATCTGTAGTGAGATCTGTCTCGTGTCTAATATGATTAAGGGCCGACACTCAGGTTGTTGAAATTTGCTTATTATTGTGCGTTTGGCACGCGGTCGCACACGTCTTTTATCTTTTTCTTAGTCCTTTTCGTTCACTCCTTTCACACCGAACATGTGTCCCTTTTGCAGACAGGGTATGGATGACCTTTGTGGTTGCGTCAATCGACCGACCTTACACCTTGTTTCAAAGAATCATAAAAAAAAAATACCGACTGAATAGATGCGTGTAAGGGGGTTTGTGTTTTTTTTTGTCAGTCTTGGCACGTGTTGAACCCCGTTCTCTTTATTTTTGTTCCCCCTTCTTTATGGCCCAGTTCAAGTTAACGAAGTATAAACAACAACTGACGTCTAATTACTATCTTTCAAAAGCGACGGGCAGGGGGTTGCTGTGTATGATTCAGGACTGATTTTCTACGTCAGTGGATACAGAATGTGTACGGGGATTCATGCAAATCACTGACTCCAGTGTCCTTTGACAGAAGAGATTCCGTTTTTCTGTATTTTTTTTATGACTGACTGTGATATAAGGGGATTGGTAACCAAGTCGTAAAAATACACAAAAATTGACACAATTGAGTGTTCAAGTGGTGAAAGGAAATTCAGCTCTGACTGTTGGCAGGGGAGACGAATGTTTGGTTTGGTTTCGTGCGAGGGTCGATCGGCAGAGATAAGCGAAATGAAGTAACAGTTTTTATGAGTTTTCAAAATAATTTCTCTTCACATCAAAGTGGGGAGGGGGAGGGACGTTGTTATACTCGATTCTTTTTATAACTTCCACAAAACATTTTATGAAGATCTTTTGAATTTTATTGAGTGAATAGCTTTTTTTGGCGGGTGGTTGACAGAATGGAAGGGGGGCACAGATTTCGTTGTGACAATGTATTCAGAAGTGCAGCAACTTTTGGTGTGATGTTTTGACCATCTGTTGGAATTTTTAATTGAACAAACGTGACAATTCGTTGTTTTCGTAGAACTAACGACTTTTTTAGTGCAAACACAGATACAAAATTCTGATTCATAGAGTCTTGCAAGTTTATCAAAGCGAGACCTATGATCCGGGCAAGAGAGTCCAAATTTTCCGCATCTCACCGACTTAATTTTCGAAAATACGCCCCACACCGCCCTAGAACATGCGGCAAACTGTCACGCACTGTGTATAAGAAGACTGTTCCAACATTTTTCCGGGAATTTCGAAGACCAGCAAATGGCACAAGTAGCCAATTCGTGAAAGAACACTCTCGTTGTGCGTGGTTTGGTCTATTAGATGAAGCCACAAAAGTGTGACCTTTCAATCCCTGTTTTACAGAAGGTCGATAAAACTCATACCCAATTGTAACATATGTACATATGTACTTGAATGGTAACCACGACAAATACTTGTAGTCTGTCATTTTCAAAAAAATTGTACATCATCTGTATGTTATTTTGGCCAAACCGAAGCCTAAACGCAGAGCTGCATGTCAGGAGAGGAGATAAAAGTAATTTACCTAAAAAAGCAGGAAAATAAACCAATGCTTAGTACCATTATGCCAGTTAGGAAGAATAGGAGACCGATCTAAACAGCCCTTTGATAAAACATTTAGTTAAAAGAAATTAAGTCCAAGCTAGTCGCAAGCTGTCGCGAGGATCTGAAGGCTCTTGGCTCACAGCACTCGATCAATCTGTGCTGGGTCCCAGGACATAGGGACATAGCCGACATTGCCAGAACAGGGTCAGTGACCGAAATATCACAAGCAATTCATGGAATCAAACCGCTCCTCTCAGAGCTGAGCAAAAAGGTGGATAAAAAGATCATTGATATGACAAACTGTAGATGGCGCGGTCTGTCTACATGTGTGACTGCTAAAGCATTATGGCCCAGATACGATCGAGCAAAACCCGACAAAATCCTTCGGTGCGACAAAAAGTTGATAATGATGATAATGAAACCACGCCATGAAAATGGGACTCTCCAATGACAACATTTGTAGAGGTTGCGGCGAAGAAGAGGAACGAGAAGGTACTCCTCACTACCTCTGTCACTGCCCTAGTCTTTGTCAGTTGCGTCATAGAACACTGGCAGAATTTTTCTTCCAAGACTTACATGAAATTTCAAATGAACCTCTAAGATCTCTTTACAGCTTCATAAGGAAATCGGGATGGCTTCGGCACAACAAGGGACCATGAATACGGCAAGTGTTATAAGGAGACACCAATCCCCAATTGTGCATCACAATGGGTCCTCAAGGACTTAAGTGAGGCGTGGTTTACGCCCGTCTACTCACTTACCTTTCTACCTAGGTAAAAGAGAAGTAGATCAAAATATGTGCTCAATGTGTAGGTAGAAAACTGATAGTCATTCTGAATATTTTCTTTTCAAACAAACTTTCTTTTCTTTTTGACAACGAATTATTTATTTTTTATTCAAATAGTGCAAACAGACCACAAATCAGAGCTTAAAACTAAGTTTTAGGTGATTAAGCGCACAGCGATTTTTTCATCTCGAAAACGAGCGAATAAGGTTCGGTAACACGCTACAAATAGCGGTCCTGACAGGTGACATCACGGGATACTGCACCATTAGGAGACACGCCAACAGATTGAGTCTTTCTGCCGACGATTTTTGCGCCGGGTGTAAGGAAGGAAAAGTGGAAAACCAATCTCCTACCTTCTCTGCTCGTGTGGGGTCCTCTTGCCTCGTAGAAAAATTCTTGGGGGATAACATTCCTTTGATAAGCTGGTTGAGCGAAGTCACATTTGCATCAATCAACTTCAACGCTTTATTGTTAACTTTGAGTAGTATTAGAGGGTACATAGTTAGATCCCTTTAGTATAACAGTGTGCCTTAATAGAGTTTAGCGTGACTGTATTCATTCGAAACTTGCCACTAGGGGCTAACTTAACCTAATACGCTGATTTAAAAGAATAGATTAGGAAATAATTAGTTTTTCAGCGATTTATGCATTATTTTATAATTGACAACAATACTACTAACTTCATTGGTAAGCTGAATGCAGTATGGCATTTGGAAGACGAGATGTGGAGATTGATTCGAAATTGCAGTAACATCTCAAAAACATGAACAGTTCGGAAAGATGATCGATTTTTTCTCATCCTTCTTCCGGACCTCAGTCTATTTTAAGAAAAACATTTCTAAGTCTGTTTTTACACCTTATGGACTATTTTTCAATGTTTTGATGTTTGTTCTTTTTTTTTAAATAAAATTAATTCTTATTTTTATATATGCAATTTTTTATGTAGGACTATACGTTTTTCTTTAACTTATCTTCGTTGCTAGGAAAGATGAACAATTCGAAAAGATGAGCGGGGTTCTGTTTTATTTCTGTTCATATTTTCATGACTCTACTGTTTGTACATTTTTGTTCGGTTATTAAGTTCCTATTGAATCTCCTGTACTTTTTGTTTCTCAACATATTCAGGCGAGTAACTGTAGGAATAACATAAATTAGTCGCATTCCAACAGCTCGTTAGATCGCAATTATCTCATTCTTTGTCCAAATTTTAGCACCAGAGGCAGACTTTGAAGCTAATTCCTTGTAAAAAATCCATACTTCGGCTTTAACACTTAGTTCTGTCTTCCTGACTACGGAAATACCAGGATGTTTCAAAATTAATCGCGTTGCCAGTTCTATGAGAAAATTCAGCTTTGAACCGCAAATCACTCGTGAAAAGACACCGACAAACCTAAACTTTTCCTCTTTTTCAAAGGGGCTTCACACGAACATGGATAACCTTAGACTTGCCTGTGACAAAAACAAAAGAATAAATAAGTCCCACTAAATGTGGAATAAATCAAATCTATAAGTAATTTTTTCGGAAATTTTCTGCAGAAAAATTAATAAAAAAAACGACAATAAAAAAGAAATAAGTATTTTAATACCATTCATCATTACAGTAATCAAAAAGCTTAAAGGTCTATCCCGGCAATAATTCCGTAAATTACTGACCAAGTAACACTAACGAGCTACTCTGCCACACCTTTGAAATAATAATTAAATTACCCGAACTACCCTTAATTCGTAAACCACTTCACCTCTCCTCCTTCCCTTGCACGTCTGCGTCAGCCCTATAATAATTAAATTAAAATGTATTCTCGTTTGGCTGTCTATTGATGAGAAGACTGGGTAGTTAATTTTCGCCATTTTTCACAACACCACCCACAGGAGTTTTACAATGATGTCCTGCCGGAGGCCGTAACTCTGCACGTGCAACCGTATTCAAAAGTAAAATATTTACTCTCTCATATCCTTGCAAATAAAGCCAGTTGTATGTATAGTAGCTGGGTATACAGTTGCCCGGGCTTGATCGAAAGAGGATATCAACGAAAAAACAAAAAAATATCGAAACTGATTAAAAGCCAATCATTATAAGTGGTAACGTACACCCAAAAATAAATACACACCCATACACTCTTTCACGGATACTCGATATTTTCAAACCACCCACTGGAGCTGGGGTTGTCCCCGCCCACAATCTGGGGTTCATTAGGGATATGATGTATGCAGGCTTGTTGCTCGAAGTCCGCATACTTTTTTATTTGACGTGTAAATATTTAATTTCAGCCATCGTGTGATGCGGTACCGGGCTTATGGGGGAGATCGTCAGGAACCTCACACACAAGTATGAATTCAATTCATAGATACACTGTGAGGAATATTGGCTAGCAAAATGCGGGAATTATTCGACAGAAGGCGGGTAGAAACTTCATTTCTGAGAATACTGTTTGTCGTCTCGACGTTTGCAGAGAAAAACACTCATCAGTGGCGGTTGCATGAATTTGAAAGTGTCCTTGTTTGTTTTCTGACTCATGACAGAATATACGGAGAGGTTTAGGTTAAATCGAGGAATCAAATATCTGAATCGATGGCGGGAAGCAATTTATTGATTTTTGATGAGTGAAGGTTGTTGAAACCTTTTTAATTTATGTATTGACTGGGTGTGTGATGAAAGTTCTAGGGATTGATCGGCGGAGAAAGGAGGATCTAGGATGGGATCTTGTGCAGGGTACGGACAACATGGCCCCAGCAGAAAGAATCTTCGAGCCCGAGTTTATGTGACAGCTCAACAGAGGATGAGCGGTTTTATGGTCGCGCACACAGTTTGAATTAAGCGAGAAAGCTGCACAGAAATCTTGGTAGATAAAGAGGCTTTTTGTTTACACAGATTTACGACAAATTCATCCGATTGCGACCCTGTTTAATTGAAGTGGACTGATGTTTGGCGGAGTACTCGAATTGTCCTTAATCGCGGCCGTAGATACCTCGAGCAAGTTAAGACACAATAGGCTAGATTAAGTGCGTTTTCTGCTACGCACAAGGTCTCAGATTGATTCCAATTCGATTCGATGGATCAAACACAAATTTCACCATTGAAGGCACTCTCACATATTGCTGGCAATGACATGAGAGCTGTGACTCTCTCTGAGCGACCTGTTCACTACGTAATTCTTTAAGCTGTAAGAAAAGGCATGACGGAGATGAATAAACTCTTCAAACGAAATTAGACTTATTGCTGCTTAAGTTTAGACAGACAGCCAAGGCAAAATTGGCGGTCCAAATCATAGAATCATTACCAACCAGCATTAAAGAAAGTTTCAATCCCAACCGAAAGTAAAAGGCAAACAAAACACCAGTTTGCCCAAAAGAACGTCTGATTTTCTATAGTATTCCTTACGGTTGATTGTCGATTTTAGATATACGAGTATCTGCATAGAACTGGTTTATAGAAAAGACCACTGCAGGTTGTTTGACGATCATGAGAAGACTTTTAAAGAGACTGTGTCTCTGCGATAGACTAGTGATCAACCGATTACGGACTGGGATACCCCAAACTGTCGGGTATTGCAGCCAGTTCTGCTTAAAACATAGGCGCAGTCGTAGGCACAGTGATAGGAGCAGACATGAAACTAGATCTTAATTCTGGCCAAATTATCCATACAAGGCTATATAATTTTGTCTGTCGATTCAACAGCCTGGATCTACGTGAGAAACAAAAGTTAGGCGTTTTATACAGGGTGCGGGGTTCCGGCAATAGGGTCTCGAATGTTAGCCTCTCCCAAAGTGGTTGGCTTGTCAGCGTAGACTAATGATTTGACATAGCTCCAAAGAAAGTAATCGAGTAGTGTCAAGTATCGTGATCACGGCGGCAAATAGATGAATTGAGATAACCCAGTCGCCATATTTCTCCTTCACAACTTAGAGCGTTGCGTCGCTTCTATGGTATTCAACGCCTTCTTGTTGGAACCACAGATTGGATATATCAATGTTGTCGAACTCTGACCACAGAAAGTCTGTTAATATCGCTCTATACCTGAGATCATTCACGGTAACAGTGTGTCCTTCCTCATTTCGAAAGAAATAAGATCCCATGAAGCCGCTATACCTAAACCGCACTGAACAGTCAATCTTTGCGAAAAATGAAAGTTGTCCTAGAAATGATTTTTCAGCCAAAATCCGGATCTCCGGCCAACAAAGTTCGGCTTGCGGCTTACGTCTCCAAAAATACTGCGAAATGTCTAGGTTTTCTAAAACTATGCAAGAAATACTTCACCCCCTCTGATTTGGGTTCAATGTATAAGGCCTTCATTCGCCCCAAGCTTGAGTATAACGCTCATAACTGGTCTTGTGGACTTTATCATTCTAGCTATCAGTACAATAATGATATCCTCGTTAGACACCACATCGTGTTGGAGCCATAAGAGTGGCTTATTAATTGCCACCATTTCTGCAATAATCAAACAGGCGCCTAGAATTTAGTTAATTCACTGGAGTACGCTCCCAACCTAAATCCAGACTCTGGTTTCTGGTTTGTGCCAGAATGTCACAATTCTATTTTTGCCAGAGTCCAGGTCAAACCACCCTTGTCGTACTTGGTATCGAACACTAATAACCTCCTCGTGTCTGTAACTTTGTGGAGACCAAAGAAAACATCAAGCAGTAAAGAAATGTACAGAGAAGGTGAATTTCAAAAAAAAGTCGTTCAAACATAATGATTCCAGTTTGACCAAACCGCGGAAGGCAAGCATTCTCCCTGCGGGTTATCATTCATAAAGGAATAATGGAGGTCTATTCCTTTATGAATAATAGCCCGCAGTGTCCATCAAGGTTTACTCTGAGTCCTTCCAAGACAATGGAACAGATTTATATAAGCTAAATAACCTGTTTTGTCTAGGTCAGATAACGAAGTCAATAAATCGAATAGCATGTGTGTACACCTAACTTGAGCCCAAGTGCTTGTGTTAACCTGAAGCGCTCATTCAACAAACAGTCGATACCTATGAATGTGTGCATGTAAGAAAATTACATCTCATCGAATGGCAGGCAGAGAGACTTACATTCATTCTTGATGTGAATAGTCAGTCGAATGGATGTACTACAAGGAAGGCGTTTACAGCAGGAAATTTATTTTCGATTTCATGGGAGGAGAAGAGGAAACACAGATCCACACACACCAATAAGACCATAATCAATGTTGCAGTTTACCGCCAATTCCATGAAGTGCCAATAGCCTTTGATTGGCAACCAGTCAGTCGGACATACAAGTCATAGTCGGGATAAGACAATTGATTGATGCCACACCCACAGATACCGTTCCACACAGACGCCACTGTCTACCATCACCTTTTTAGTAACGTGTCAGGAGCAACAGATACAAAAGAAAAATCATTTTTACTATAAATGATAGATGGGCCATCCATGGGGCGGTAGATAGTGGCGATGATGATGGGTGGTGGATGGATGAATGGGTGAATGGTTAGATGATGATGACGATGATAATGATGAAAGTAGATCATCAGTAATGGGAAAAAAGCAGGAAGGTGGCATCCATTGGTTTTTCTGTTTCCATTCGAGTGGATTTCGACTGCAGTAATGAGTTGTGATACACTCTCTTCCTTCTTCCACTGTGTCGGCCAAAGACACACACACAATTGTTTTCTCATTGCAAAGCTAGTGCTTTATGTCGGTGGCGAGCTTTTGACTTGGTGGGCGTTTGCTTGTTAATGACGAGAAAAGATTGCTTCCTGCCGATGAACACAGCAGCACACAAGGAACTAAGTACTCATTTATTTTACGCCACGCCTCTTGATTAGACTGAAACACCTTATTTGAAATTGATTACATGATTTATAAAACAAAAAAACAAGAAATATATTGTTCAAGTCTTTCGACTGACATGCGTAACAAGAAAGTTGTCCAGTGACAAAAAGTGCATGGATATTTCACTTCAAAGAAAGTGGGTAACTCTCAGATGATGTTTGACTGGTGATTGTGATTTGATCATAACACCTGCCCGTAGCTGTCTACAATGTTTTACCGAGGAGACCATATCAAGTATCAAATGAGAAGGAAAATTGAATAATTTCCTCTGGCGTTGGTTGTTTCGTCAACAAAGTATTTCGGGTTTGGTTTAAAGTCATGTCAGTAGAGTGGTAAATTGCTTTTGGAACAACTTCCTGGTTGGAGTTAAGTCAAATTTATTATTTCGTGGTAGTGATTTATATTACTAAAGGCAGTTTCGAACTGCATTGGCCTTCAAATGTCTTGTTATGGCATTCGGTTGAGGGTTCACTACAAGGACTATCGTTTCGATATACATAAATCTTTGACTTGAATACTTTCGTGTCAAGCATTGTTGTTGAAATGTTAAAGAAAAAAACCTACAAGACTATTTGTGTGAGGTGTTCCTTTTACTTCTAGTAGGAAAGATGTTTGGCGGAGTGCTCGCCAAGAGAGTATGTTCTTGAGCGCGGATTTAGAGACAGTACATCTGCAATGGCCAAATGTACACACAAGTCTCAACTTTTTGATGTCCTTTCTCGAACATTCAGTTGTTGTCCGTGATTTATTGGCAAGTTTAGCGTAGTCTACTTTTCAGGGCCTTTTAGAGAAGAATGTAAACAAAAAACCTATAAAATGGATAGCTAATTCCCATTTTAAATTCTCATTTTCATAAAATTGTTAGAATACCATTATTTCATTAAAAGGCATATTTTGTAAATCATCAAAAGCGTGGTAGTTGTTTTGGACTGGAATTAAATTTATTTTACGTAGAAGAGGTACGAATAGGTCATCGGGTGCTAGCACATGGTCTACATTGAATCAAGCGTTAGTGATGTATTTATCATGACAAAGATCAGGTGTCCGGTATAAGGTTTTTGAAAATTTACTTACGGCCCAATACATTTAGAAATGTTTACCTGAAAGAAGAAAAGAAATATGTTTTAGTATAATGTTGTTTATGTTTATTTTAAAGTTAAAATTAAATAAATATCCGGACGAACATAAACCAAGCTTTAAATATAATAAAAATCTAAAGAAAGACTATAAGCAACTATAACTTAAATATTTATGTAAGACAGATTTCGCATTTTTTGAGATGAAGACTCTCTTTGTCACTCATCGGTTCTGTGTGTATCTCCAATTTGATACCATATAACACTGTAGTATGACATACATTTTGTGAATAGGCAGTCTTGGAAAGGCAGCCCAACGAAGGAATTTATACTTTAGTCTAGCAGGGGGAGTCGTTTATGAGTAGAAAGGTTTAGATTTATATTCGAACACAAGCAAGTGGCACATTGACTGCGAATCGCGTACGCCAATGTTAACTGTTCGAAGTATCGTTCGAAAACCTGAAAACTGCACTCATATTTCGACGGTCCAACCGCTGAAATTAACGATAAAGTTAGGCTATGATTCGAATACTTTGCAGAGCAGTCTTATCGTATACCATATCCATGCACTGAATGTAAGAGTCAGTTTACAAGCTCTTTGATTTCAAAACCAAATCATTTGGAAAAATAAAATTGAATAACTGACAAAAAAGAAATATTAAATGCAGCTGGCTCTTTGCGTGCTCTCTCATATTTTGTTCTCAAAAAATCATTTCTTTGACATATACACTTTACAAAAAAAAGTTGTTGCCGTTCTGAGTTCAGAACGCGGCCAAAAGTTTACAAAACTTAAAATCACTTCGAAAATCAATAAGAAATCAATTTCCACAACAATCCAACGACCAAAGCAAGAAGAGAAGAAATCTATGAAATCAACTGTAAATCTCTCCTCCAGTCGAAAAGTAGAAGCTCCATCAGAAGATAAATCCTTCGACCATACATGAGTTCATGAGAAACTTTCTTTTCGAATACAAAGGAAGACTTCAATTCCATTCACAGTCCAAGTCCAACAGTAATGAATGCTCTGAGGGGAAAAAACAAATATTCATCTGAGCAACCTCTCACTGGGAGTCTAATCTAATTCCTCCTGTCATTTAAATATGTACGTATCCTTGCATTGAGAAAAATTCCACAGTGCCACATGTTCGAAGTGAGAAGAACAAACTACCCAGAATGCTGAGCAGTGAAAGGGGTAGCAGCAAATGCATTTGCAATTTGCATCAAGTTAGAATGTACCCTCCATTACGACGAAACAGATTGACTTGACACCGCCAGGACACATATGGAAAAACTTCATGTGACACACTATAACAACATACAACGACTCAAGACGCGAGACGCAACGAACAAGTGCAAGAACCAAAAAAGGAAAAAAAAAAAGAACAACAACCGACCCTCCGCCATATGCACCCTTATACACGTTTTCAGGAATGTAGTGTACACCAAGGACAACAAAATTAAGAAAAGCAAGTTAGCAGCCAGCGAAAAAATCATCTGCACCCACATTGAATCAAGAGACTGGCGTTATAGACGAGGCCGAGGAGGGGGCGAGGAGGGAAAAATAAATCAAGAAAAGCGAAAGAATAAAGGATATTCTTCCCTTGGAACTCACCCGAGACATGATAACAAGAAAAGCGTCTGATGCCAATTTAACGCTTGGAATACTTTCGCAGGATACACAGGGAACCGATGGCGGAGAGAGGGAGAGAAAAATCGAGAAAGTGAGCGAGGGAGGAGGAAAGAAATAAGCGGCAGAAGCTCATGTAATATGAACACATGTATGGAGGCAGCGAGTGTGGGTTGGCAGCTTCTCCAACACTGAAGGGGACACTTTATCCTTGGAAAGTTCAGTTGTTTTATCACATTTCTTGTTGTCTTTTCCGTTTTTTGTCTCCTTGTGCTTCAGCTTCTTCCTTCCCTCCGTTCATATTTCACACTGCGGCGCTGTATGTTGCAAAAGAAGTCGCCGTGCAATCTATGGCGAAGGATCATATGTGCGTGGTGCAGACCAAAGGGGGTGGTGGGCACACCGGAGCGGCGGCGACACGGTGGCTCTGCGAGGAGCGTGAAAACGGATAATGCTGTACACGAGTGAATGATTTATGCTGCATTATAATATATGCGGAAAATACGCGACCGTGTGAGATAAGCCATATCGGTTCGGTTGATAAGTTGAGTGGAAGTAGTCACACGATCTAAAGTGTATCCTTGAGGATTCGTACCGTCTATCTTTTTCTTCGCTTGTTCATTTGTTCTTGATAAAGTGCTGCGAGAGCTGCGCTACGCTGTAAGGTAGACACAAGAGCATTGCTTGCTTGAAATGAAAGTTAAAGCAAGTTAGTTTTTCGACTGAAATGTGGGCGATGCGAGTTAGAATTAAGTACCCAAGACTTGCTACTGCTAAAGCATAATCTCAAGGAAGTCTTCTGCTTCTTCTGATGGCGATACAGTCCGGGATGGAGGTGGGCTTCAACCAACAAGCTTCTTCAGTTGTGCACGTTTGTAAGCCAGGTGCCTCAAATTACCCATCCCAAGTTGAAGTCCCTCTCCACTTGGGTACGCCACCTAAGACGTGGACGTCCCCTGTTGCGTTGACCCACTGGTCCAGAGTTGAAGACTCTTTGGGCTGAAGCAATGTTGTTCATGTACTCTACATGGCCTGACTCTGCTAGGCGTCGGATCCGTAGACGTCTGGCTAGACTCATGCTGCTCTACAGCCGATACAGCTCGTGGTTGAATCTTCTTCTCCAAATGCCAGGACCAAAGATTGAACGCAGAACTTTTCTCTTGAAATGACCAAGGACTTCTTCATATGCTCTTCAGATAGTCGATGTCTCAGCGGCATAGACAGATCTGAAGCAAGTACCGTCAGAAATAAGAGGTTTCAGTTTACCCAAGCTGTTGACATTGTCAGTTCATAAGGTCTTAGGAATGTAGGAATGCGTAGTGATCATGACTTATCTCGCCGACGAACTTCTTTTTGATTTTTTTGTTAGAAATGAAAACATTTTTAAGGTTTAAGTGATTTTAAGAAATGTTCGACGGAAAGTGTTAGATACACCAAAAGTTAAGTAAAGTCAAAATCGCTTATAATGTAATCGGTTATAACGACGTATCGATTATAGCGACGAAATTCTTAGGTCCCGCCGGAGCTCCATTACATGCAATCCAATAGCATAATAAATCGTTTACAACGACATATCGATTACAGCGACCATGTTCGTCAGTCCCTTGAAGGTCGTTATAACCGATTTTGACTGTAGTAAGAAGTTGCTTTTGAAGAGCTGAATTTTGATGCAAGATTTCTCGACAATGATGATGAAAATGGTCAAATATCATATATTTGCTGTTTTTTGTCATTGGAAGTTCATGACGCAGCACTATAAGTAATCCGCGATTTAAGACACTTCTCAGAACTCTTCGAAAGGACGGAACTTGGAACTAACTATTCCTACAATTGATACAAAGCTCGATAACTTTCCATTTAAAGCGAAAAGGTTAAGATAGATTAGTACCGACATTCTGGCCGAGGAATCATCTCTGATCGTTCCCCACAAGAAAAACTCTAGTTTGTATCGCACTTTCTCTGGACCACTAAGAATTGACAAATTAAACCTTTCCTTTAAGAATATCATTCGAACTTTCATTTCACTGATCTGGATCTGATAGCCTGAACAAAGACAACGTCACTATTTAAATTTCTATTGTATCCAACAAAACAAACAACCGAATGCGTCATTCACAGCTAGATACATAATTTTGCATTCAGTCGAACTGATCATTTCCAAACCAGATGCCGAAAGCAACAAACCTGACAAGAAGTAAGCCAATCTGTGTTCGTGTCCAAAATTGCCATAATCCTATCTATACATATTCAAGATAATTGAGTGATGGCGCAGTCAACTTTCTATTGCGTCATTCGCTGTTGGCGGATGAAACGCAAAAGCAAAAAAAAAAATTACAATAATGACCATCCTAAACCAACATTTGCACAAGTGAATAAAGGCGCCGGCGGAGGGACTAAGAGACAAAAACACACACAAAATGAGGTGGAAATGCCAAATTATTAAAGATCACTGCTTCACTTATCTAATCCTGCCCCAACGCCCAGAGGATACGCACCAGAGGCAGATGCTCAGCTTCAAAACCTGTCACCTTCACACACAAACAAACACGACGACGATTATCTCAAAAACGATATATTTTTGTCATCAATTAAAATAAGCAACACGATCGTCAATTAGACACAATCCCAAACTAACCACGAAAACCGGGTATTCGGATGAAATATTACGTCAAGCTATGCGCTAAAACACTAAATGAGCCCGCAAACGTTGTCCACTCGGTGGAGCACGGTTTATTAATTTAATTGCAGCGCAAACTGCTCCGAGCAGCATCTGAATATCATGCGATAGTTGGGACCTGACAAACAGAAACAAATGTCGATTGTGTTTGTAATGACGAAGCTTCTAAATTTATCTCAATCGATCATAATCGTCTGGCTGTAGCCCAAAAGCCACTACCACTTTCCACTGCTACCGTCGTCGTTCTGATCATTCAGTGCAACATTTGCAGATTCCTTTGTATCTATTTTGGTGCATCCACCATGCAATAGCATCCACATCATCGCAGCCATCATATGCAGCAGCAGTAGCACGCTACGCATTCATTCATTCATCCAACCGTTTGTTTAAAAATATATCCGCACACTGCAGCCACTGTGAGATACGTTTGCAATTAAAACAAAACAGAAAACTAAAAATGGGATCCCTAAGTGAAGAAGACACATAGGGGATACACATGTAGCTACGCATTTCAGCGTTCGTCCCATGTCGTGACTTCGGGAATTCTTGGAATACTTGGGCAGCTGTCGCTGCTCGACGATAAAACGACATCTCACATGTAAAATAAATGAGGATGAGCAATTCGCGAGTCTGGCTGCAATAAAAAACGTACCGTATCTTTAAGATACAAATTTGTATTCTTCTTTTTTTTGCCATCATCAGCAACAGATACGAAACGAAATGAGAGTAATTAGTGTCATGCCCTTGGCGGATGGGTGAGATTTCGGAACAGATGGGAGAATGTGTAGCGGATTTTGGTTTGTCAATTCGAATTGCATGTTTCTTCTGTTATCGAGTGGCGCTTTTGTGGAGATGCTTTAGAATTTTACTTTGAGTGGCAACAGAATGGATTTATCACTTGTAAATATGAATGATATATCGTTTAAACTGCGATACAATCGCTTCTAAGCAGATGTGGATGGATGATAGACTAGATTTTTTTTTGTCAAAGTCTTGGCTGCCAAAAATTATTTGATTTATGGAACAAATTAAATAAACGGGGTTTAATTGCTGTCGTAGGGAGCACGGAGTTTTTTTTCGATTCAAGAGGCCATTTTTTCTCAAAATTCTAGAATTTCTTTATAAGAATGTAGCTTTTATTTTTTATATTGGAAACAGTGAGGTAAGGTTTAAGGGGTCACAATCTTACAAATTAGCATAACAGGACAAAAGACAGATGAATAAGAGTGGTTCCCTTGGAAGATTTGTTCCCCGATGGGATTAAGTTTAGCTGATGACGTGGTTATTTGTTAATTATGTGGCTAAGTCGACTATGACTCAGTGGCAACTGGTTTGGTCATTGAATCAGCAATAGCAAGGGATAAAATATTCACGAAGGTTCCTGTGGATATAACGATTTCAAACCAAAATCTGAAAATTTTATTTCGAGTTTTCTACTGCATGACATGCGCCAACACAGGCTGGCAGAAGACCAGGACAAATTTGGTGCAGAAAAGTTGAAGGAAACGCATTATGACAAGAACGAACGTTGGAAATCTCTGGCACACGTCCAAAAACCAAATGCAATGGTGCTTAAGTGTGAAGCCCTAACAGATGCCGAATTAGTTAAAAGCTGGAGTGTGATTCTGATTAGAGTTCATATACTAACTTGTCGCGAATTTTCCTTAAAAATGAAGACAGACATTGTATATTTACAGTCGAGCTTAAATTAAAAGTGGGGTGAGAGCTGGAGGGACGAATTTGTACTAGCAATGGTGTTATTACTCAGTCAAGGCGAAGCTTCAATCGTCTTAGCTTCTAATGGATCATTAGATCATTGTGACCAATCTTTCAAAAGTAATATCATAGATAAGTATTTGATTCAAGTCTTCAAGTAGTTTATGCCTCTTTTCGTTATTTAAAGTCACGAAGTCCTGGACATTAAACGCCTTAACAATCCAATTCTTTGCACCTCCTTCAGTGCGGATTGGTCTCCAGAATTTTTTAAAACATCGATAATCGAGAAAGGACTGAAATGAATGAAGATGCCAAAAGTTGCGCGAATGAAGCCTGAAAAGGATTGTGTAGGAAACTCTTTTTTAGAGGTACGAATATAGAAGTTCAAAATGAATTTAGTATCGACTCCGAACGGCGAGATTGAGAAGCTTTTTCTAGACAGTTATACTCTTTGAGCATTGTCAGTGACTCGAAAGAGGTGGAGCCGTGAACAATTTTTTTTTGAAACATTTTTTGTCTGAATTTGGAATCGAACCTAGGCTGTGAAAGTCAAGGCCAAGGCGCCCACATTGCCACAGAATATAAATTGTCTTAAGAAAGACGACAACTTTACACCATTATGTTTTGAGTGCGATTTCTGTCATGTGCCCTCCACGACTGGTTTGGATGAAGCGCAATACTGAACTCCTATTTCCATTATAATCCGGTGAATGTTGGCTTCCAAGTGGTTATACATCTCTGATTTACAACTGAACTAATGGATTGTTCAAACATTCTTGTAGTTTTTTAGGGTTAAAGTTATACACACTTTTTAGGTATAAAAGCTTATATTTAATCCATTAGATATTGTCCATCATGTTTTATTACCATGCCCCTTTTGTAAAAGTAAGCAGACTTATGGGCAAAAAAGATTTTCAGCTATGCTTTGATGTCAACTTGGGAATTGACTTGCATTCCGTCCACCAACGCTAACAAGTGTCAACAGATGGTGGCGGTAAGGCGTAAGACCTGGACAGTACGGTGGGTGCTGCATAACTTCCAAGCCAAATGAATTCAGATTTTGTTTTGTCACTAAAACTGTATGATGGAAAACAACATTTTTCTGTTTTCGACATTCCAAGCCTCTTCGGTCTTTGCGAAACGGTTTAATGAGCGATGTCAAACTGCTGAGTGATCTCTCGTGTCGCATGCCTGCCAACGCTAAATGCAGTCAAGGCTCAATCGTCGTCTGTGATGGGTGGTCGTCCAGAGAGAACAGTATCAGGAAGGTCTGTATTTCCTGAACAAAAGCATGTAAACCAACGCTGACAAGTGTCAGCGCTTATAGCCGAATCTCCATACATGCTGAAAATCTGCCGTTGCGCTTCTGTCCCTTTTTTTAATGCACTTCTTATCCTCCATAAAAAAATATTCAGCATTTAAAAAAAGTCCGATCACAACAAATTCTTGCAACAATCTGAACGAATAAACAATCTGGGATAAACAGCAAACATTTCACAGATCTTAACGATCTGGCCGGGCTTATTTTTGAAGAACTATGTGTTATTGAATTGTTGATGTCTTCAAGAATTAATGCACAAACAAGTAAATACTCCCTAGTTAAAATTTAACAAAATCACTTTCACTTTCACTGTGATAGGCAAATGCTAATTTAGAAGTATGTCGTTAGACAAATTTGAAAGATATGGAGCTGAGTATGATTTTATCATCAAGATTGTTTATAAAGCAGATTTTACATATATAAGAACACTTATCGGAGCGTGTGCAGTCGCTCCAAGCAAACTCGTCCAGTTCAAAAATAAAATAAAAATTTAACACTGAAAATTTCAGAAAACAACTGAATGAAGAAAATGTTAGGTTTTCTACGAATTCCATTCCTTAACTAGTATTCATAAGTCCATTGTTTCTTACTACTATTAGCAATTTGACTGTATCAAACAAGTGAGCGAGTTTGTCTTGAAGCGACTATATAGTAAATGAAAAAAAAACTACTGAAAAAAAAAACAAAACAAAAATGCATATCTAAAAAAAGTCCAGAACCAAAGCAAACATTTGCAATTTTACCCAGAATTGCGAAGATTAGAGAACGAATTACGTAATAGGAATGAATTGCGTATTTATGAACTTTCGACTTCATCTCCAATGGATGATGAAAAAGAAATAAAGGTAAACAAACGCTAAGAAGGAAGTGTGATTTGATGAAAAAACTAAGCTTGCTTATCAAGTTTTTATTACGATGTTTTTTTGAATGGTCAACGACTGTGTCAATGCGATTGATTTTATCCAAAGAGACTATTAGAGAAGAGGTGCGGAGAATTTGGATTAACATCTGAACTGTTTACTCATGGCGAAGATTGATGAATCACTAAAAGCCTCGTTTGCATTTGTTGAAAGGGCAGAATAGCATACCGACCAATATTATACATATTTTCTGAATTCTAAAAGCTCTACAAACAAATCTACATCTGCGATGCAAAAGATCTTTTTTGACAAAGCAAAGTTTGACTGCCTTCTCCAGTTCACGTTGGGAACGATTTAAACTGCGCAAAGGTAAAATCTACTGCTAGGTCACTTCATGTTTGATGTCTGAAAAATGGTCTTGGTCGACTTTCTACGCCAAATATGAATTAGTATCTCTTGGTCTACCTTCGTTTTGTCGCCTTCGAACCATTGACCGTCTATTTGAAAAAGGACTTAACTCCTCCTGCGAAATTCTATTTTAATCCGCCTTTTACTTTTGAGTAACCCTTCCATTGAACCAACTCAATATTTCTTATTTTAAGAGCCACACAGAGCATATGAAACTAAACATGTGAAACTGAGGACGATGATGATGTCGATGAGGATGGAAATAACCATCGGGACAGTCGGTCAGTCAGATGTCCTGTATATTGCACAGATATGCGTCCTCGAACTTCGTTGCATACATAAGCATGATTTAACCAGTTGTTGGCTGTAATAATCATCTTCTTCTCTCACACTCAGATAATATCCTGTCACCGGTGTGTTGTGTGAGTTTTCGAGGACACAACAGAGTGGCGTTCTGCTGGCTTTTGGCAATCTCTTAGTGGGTCTCTCTCCTTTCTGCTCCCACCCCTTCTTCTATTCGGGATATTTTTTTCATATACATATCCATATATGGATTCAGGGTTTGGCTTAATGCCTGGTTAAATCCACAAACGAGCACACGGTTGGCTTGGCATGGAATGTCGTTCTGTTGTTGTAATTATCTTTAGTTTTGAGGTTGGCCCTCTCTCTCTCTCTATCTCGCCCTCTAAGCGCATATACGTTCATAGATAAAGGTGCATGTTTTTTCAATCTTTCTGGTTTTTTGTTTTCGATTATATTTTTATATTGTCCTTTTTGGCTAATGAGTGCATTTCCATTGTCTAAATGAACTAAACGCAAATGTTTAACAAAACTGAATGCAGTTTCTCTTTGTACTTCTTGTGTTTGTGTTGTGTATATCCTTTACAATTTTGTTTTTATTATTGCGCCAAATTGTACATAGGAGTATTCAAACGTGACTTTTTCTAGAGCGAAAGTCTGTTGTTGGCCGGAAGTCAATTGATGTTACAGATTTTTTCTGTTGTTTGGCTTTACTCGCTTGAAGAGTCTTAAGAGGTACTCAGGACACAAAGTGCATAACTTACATGAAAACAATTGAGGCATCATTTTGGACCATTGTTGTAATTCTGTATTCAGTCGAAAGTCACATATTCATTTGGCTTTTTCTAATTTTCATACGGCCGCCGAATATTCGGCTATCCGGTTTATCTGCAGGCCGAATATTCGGTATCCGTTATCCGGCCAAATCACTATTCGGTAGGACTATATTTTATAGTATGTCTCAAAAATGTTTAGATATGAACATAAATGGCTTGCGATAGGTATAGAACATATCAAAGGCATGATAAAAACGTCTTTTGAAGAAGGAAACGGCACATCCAGCAAGGGGTGTCATTTCCAATTAATAAAAAAGTGCAAACAATTTATAAAATTGAAAAGTGGTAACATTTTAGTTTAAAATACAAACCCTGTTGTTGACAAAGAAACACACCATTGTCCTTTATTTGATATTGCTAGCAGATGGCAGCAGCTCTGACATTTTCTCCTTTGCATGAATCAATGGTGGAGAATTGGCGTGGACTTTATCTTTAACATAACCCTAAGGGAGCATTTCGAATGTTGTTTTAAATTGCACAATCTCGATGGCCATATTAAGAAACCGCAAGTCTAGGAAATTTGTTAGATTAATTGTTTGGACAGATGTGTGACATGTGGGTCAGTCTTACTGAAAGTATTCCTCCTCTATGTTCATAGCTTCAACAAACTCATTTCTGAGTAACGAAATACATTCGGAGCTGGAAGTTGTATAGGTTTCCTTTGGAATAATTAAGTTCTTACAATTTCATGACACCACACGCAACACAAAACTGACTTAAATCTAGCTCTATGTACCAAAGAGTACTTAAATTATCCTCATGCGGATGCAATTGGATAAATTTGCACCTTAATCGATGTGGGATATAAGAGTAAAATGATCGACCGAAATAGACTTCGCTTGAGTTCTTTGAAGATTTGTGGCTAAGCATGACATCATGATAGTCTGAGATTTAACTCAAATTACTCATTCAACCAATTTTTGCAAGCTGTTAAGCAAAAGATGTCCCATCTGTACGCACAAGACAGATGTAAGCAGATGATGTCTATGGTTGCGAAGCAAATTTTTAATCAAATGTTCTTTGTTTAGATTACGCTTTACGCGTTAAACTTTTTATTTCACCATCGGATTCGCTTCGAAAAGCATACGTACACATCCAAGCCCAGCAACAATTTATCCATTAAATCAATTGATTTTATTCAAAACAAAAAAGATACGTGCACACATGCACAATGTCAATACACGTTCTATTCCAGAAAAAAAAACATACAGCACCCCCCATCATATGTGTGTGTCGAATTTAAAGCGAAAAGTTGGGAAACATCTTCGATGATTGGTCCAAACCAGAGGGAGATACGCTTTACAGAGTGAGTGTACAAAAATAGAACTGTTAAACAAAAATACAAGTGAAAAGTTTTGTATTTCTCGTCCTCCCTAGCTCCTCTCTTCTACTCAGTCACTGCTCAGGTCCTTTCACAAAAGGGTCATAAATCAACCGATGAATATCATCGATTCCAGTTATACTCGATTTTATTTTTCTTCTTTTCTTGTTATTTTTAGAAACGAAGACGAAATTAAGTGGGGAATGAGTCTTTTTTTGGGAGTCGTCCCTTGAGGAGTCGAAAGGTTTGGCAGCATGGCTGAAAAGAAACAGAACTAACTATGAAACACATACCGCAGATTTTTGTCCAGATGGAAGCAAGTAAATGCGTCAATGTATTTCGATTAGACTACGGCCATCATATGATTATTTATTGGTTCTGTATGGAGTGTTTTCTAAATTTGTTAGAAGGGACGACGATAAAAAAGACGGTTTTTTTTAAGAGCAATTTTATTAGTTTGTCCGCTGGAACAACAAGCGCATGTTGAGAAAAGAATTCGCAGAGCAACTATTTGAAAACTGATTTTTTTTAAACAAAATGTTCCCCTTGGCATTTCGTGCCGGGAGATAGCATAAATAAACAATCTGTCGGTGAAGCAAACAAACTTTGGAACACGAAAAATGTTCACCATCAATTAGGGGAGGTCACTATTTGATCAAATTTGTGAATTATAATTCGAATGTATTTCCATTAGGCAGATTGAGTCAGCTTCTCTAATTTTCCTTCTTCCCTACTTCTGTCTTCACGCACATACATATGTAGGTTCTTTCAAGGCATTTGAATAGAGTGCTGTGTTAAGCAACAAACATTATGCTGCTTTCGTGGAAACACTATTTACAAGGTGGACCATCTAGTGTTTTTTTTTAAATCATAGGTTATTTTGACACTCACAGCTGCTTCCCGCTCGAAATCTTGACAGAAAGCCAGGATCATACCTCCGCGGAACGAAATGAGTCGCTTTACGCTTGAACAACGTTGGGGAATATTGAATACTTATTTCCAAAATGAGTGCTGTGTAGCCCAAACAGTGGGTTTTTGAAAAAAAAATGTTTGGCCGAAATGAAGCACTCACCGCAAGTTTGTGCAAAAATTTCATGAGACTGGTATGCTAGTGGACAACACTCATGGTCCCCGTCGACGTACAGTGGCCCCACAGATGAGAATGTGGCTGCTGTGGCCGAGAGTGTGAGGCTCAATTCATGAAAATCAACTCTCCATCGATCTCAACAGCTCAACAATTCACGCACTAGCCTGGCCGGAATTCTGCACAAAGAACTCGAATTCTTCGCTCACAAGACCAATTTAACTCAGCAATTGAAGGCGCGCAACCATCCGCTTCGTTATCGTTATGCAGTTTGGGCCTTAGTGCAGCTTAAATTGAACAACGATTTTGGGCGAAGAATAATCTTTCCTGAGAAGGCGCAAACAAAATTGCCGCATCAGGGGCTCGGAAAACCCGCGCGTTATTATCACGAAGCCAATGCATCCACAAAGAGTGACAGTTTGGTGCGGATTGTGGAGTGGTGGCATCATTGGACCATTTTTCTTCGAAAATTAGGCTGGGAACAACGCAACGGTGGGCATTACAGATACATGTTAACCGACTTTTTTTTTCACTGAAATTGAAGATATGGATTTGGACGACCTCTGGTTCATGCATGATGGCGCGCCATGCCACACAGCTCAAGCCACAATCGATCTTTTGTGCACCAAATTCCCAAATCGTGTTATCAGACGTCTTGGCGATGTCAATTGGCCGCCTCGGAGCTACGATTTCACCACTTTGGACTTTCTTTTGTGGAGAACCATGAAGGACCGATGTTATCCGGAAACGATTCAAGCACTTGAGGCCAATGTCATTCAAGCAACCCGTGAGCTATAGTCCGAAACCATCAACATGGTCTTGGAAAATTGGGATGATAGAATGCGCTATTGCGAAGCCAGCCAAGGCAGCCACTTAACCGATTTATTAAAGTGTTGTATAAAATTAAATTAATAATATTTAATTTTGTTTATTTTATTGCATTTTTAAAAAGAAACTTGTATTTGTCCCTCCCTGTACAATAGATTGTCGCCCAGGTGGCCATCTAGAAAACGGGTTTGCCATCTTTACAATTAAATTAAGCAAATTTCTGGTCCAGGAAATTTGAAACGAAAGTCCGAAGTCGGATAATTTGGAATTTGACAATGGTTCTGTTTACTTTATGTTTGCTTATGTCAAGCTTAAGTTTTCGTACGGCAATACTACAGTAGCCTGGTGCCGACAATACTATAGTAGCCGTACGAAAACTTAAGCTTGACATAAGCAAAGGAAAAGTAAACAGAATCATTGTCAAATTCCAAATTGTCCGTTAAAGCTTATAGAAACTTAAGGAGAATTCAGTTGTTCACTAACACACATGATTCATTTCAACCCCGCATAAGTAGCTAAAAGTGAACGAACTTAACGAAACTGAGCGCAGCGGTTATACAATTCTGTGTATTCGACTGGTTGCTAAGCCTCTTAAAATTCCGTAGCCTTTATAGTTGGACCTTTAGTTCTGAACACAACTTTGTCATGAAACTGATTATCAAAGACAATTACAGCTTCTAAGCGATTGAAAAGGAAATAAAATAAGCTGGCGCCTTTAATACATCTTCTTCGAAAACCCACGGTAATAGTTAAAACATGTGGCCTCAGTTCGAATTTCCCGTGAAGTAATAAGTCCTCTGGCTTTAATTCAATCTTCATTTGTTATTTCAAATGGATGCTTAGAGTTAGCGAGGTCGAATCCAAAAGACCATGCATTAAGCTGATCACTTGAACAGATGCAAGTGTGGGGTTTATTCAGTCTTCTTGGTGGAAGAAGTGACATCAAGACCACTTGACCTGAGTATAAAAGTCTTTTGATTGCGCAACCAAAGATGAACCAAAATTGAGGAAACTTTCAAGACAGCAACTACCTGGACTTTAGAGCTAACCGAAGAATAAGAACACGATTATATTATTATATTGTGGCTTACATCAGTTAGTTAAGAGTTCATTCAAGAATCTCTTTCTGTCTTCCTTTATTTATCTTTGCCTGATCACTCCTCAGTTTCTGGTTGTTAAAGCGATGGATCTTCTCGAAAAATCTGATAAAGCTGAGTTGCTTAAGACCCTTTGGCCCATCAAAGCCCTGTTCTATGGTGTTTCAGAGTTTTCGGTTTGATTCTTAACGAAATGAAGATTGCTTGGCCTCCTGGCGGAAAAAGAAGAACGAACCGGATTCCCCGATTGGAGACCAAGTCATCATAAGCTTGGCTTACATAACTGCAGCTGGCTTACCAACGACAACCAGCTTAGACGATAAGCAAACAAAAATATTGCGACTGGATGAGAATGGATTGTGGTATAAGATTAGTTCCAATAAGAACATATCAATTCGTTGCCAATTTTGTTAAAAAAATCCCAGTTCCTTATTGTCTTTCTGAGAGAATCACTAAGCAAAATGAAATGCAAATAAGTACTCCTGCATGTTTGCTCTACTTCCCCATAAAAAGGTATGAATAGGAAGAACTACTCAAAGACTTCAGAGAATATTTGATGAACAACAATCGCACCAAAGAAATTTCATCATCGCAAAGCTCAAAAGGAATTAATTTCAGACCACATCGCATAAGATAAAAAACCAAGATGGCAACCTCTGCTGCAGTAAGCTCGAGCCCCAGTTAATTCCATGGAAGGATAAAAAAGTAAAATTAATTGCCTCCACTTTTAATCCACACAAAGAACCACTTACGTAAAGCAGACAAAGAGCTCTTACTTCCATATCAATTTGAAAAAAAAGTGAAAAAGATATCCTGTCAACAACTATCATTAACAGTTACTGCTGTGAACTACTGCATAAAATGAGAAAAATTAAAATATAGTCCTTTCAACTCAGACTCTCACACACACAGGCCCACAAAGAAACACAAGAAAGGGAGAAGATACCTCATCAAAGATTTTTGTTAGAAAAAAAAAGGCCAACTAAGACTATAAACTAAGTTAAGAACTTAGGTATTAGGGTAATTAAAACGAGCTTGGTTCTGGCCTTCGGTTAACAGTCCCTTCCGGTGCTTTCATTTGCAAGTTGATTTTCCCTGGTTTATTTTTGCCTTCACAGGACAACACTGCAGTGGATGGATACCGGCTGGTCTGGGTGTGTTAAACAATGTCCACTTTTATGAGTGTCCCCTTTTCATTCAACAACGGCATCATCGCATAAGCGTCACCACTACCTACTACTGTCATCTGTCAGAAGGAAGTAATTTCCTTGCATGTAATTTAATTTCCATGCAGATTTTCCTAGTTTCCTCTCTTCCCATTTGTGTCTTTGCTCTTTCTCTGTTGTTTAATCCTTTGTACTTTTTTCCATTGCAATTGATATTATAATACAATGACAAAAAGAAGCCGGCCTCATGGATGGGAGTTTGACGAAAGGGGACAGTGGTGATTTTCTCCCTGATTATTTAGACCATCTCCGGGATAAAGCATAGAAAAAAAGAACAAAAAATCATGTGCTGTGCATTAAGAGAACAACAGATTATTAAGGACCATTTAAAAGTAAAAAAGCAAAAAGATAATGCAGCAGCGGGCGTTACTTAGTGATGGAGAAGGAAAAGCAAAAAAACCCCATCACGATTCCCCCCGAGGAAAGGAGCTTAAGGACGAAACCGGTTTGCGGTTGTTGGAAGTCATAAAAATTCCTTGAACTCGAAACCCTTGTCAGTGATTTTTCACCATAGATAAGCAAACATTGATAAGATGAGAGGTATCGCGTTACGTTTTAAAAATTAATATCCCCACCCAGCGTTTCTTCAACTCATCTGCGTTGGCCTGTCGGCAGACTGCGGGGCTACTTTACTTTAGTCGTCTCTTCGTAAACTCCTTACACTTTTTTGTACTTTTTTTTTTTGGTTCTCTGTTTCTGGTAAGTTCTCGTTTTATTTTCTTCTACATGGTGGATTTCACCTTGAAATTTATTATGGCGGCAAAGTTGAAGACAAAGTTATGTGCCACAGAAAAGTGGGCAGATATGGCTTTGATGGGATATGCCTGCCACCGGATGGTGTACATGTTTCACTTTCATGGATAGCTGAAGAGGATATATCATCAATAAACACGTTTATACTCGAAGTGCTCTCTCCCCCTCTTCGATCAGTCATAGATTTTCATTTTTTTCTCCTCCTCTATCTCCCATTTCATCCGGTCGGAGGGATTTGAGATACAGAGTAAGCTGATTGGAAGGCACATGCATGCCAACCGAAGATAAACACGAACGACGACGAAGCGAAGTGATGAGAGACTACACCTTGGGCGGAAGTATGGTTGAGTTGATGCGGTCCTATCACTCTGGCCAGTGGAGGCATTGCGTTGGATAGACTCCAATTTGATTCGGATTACAAGTGACTTGGCGTTATTAATTTTCTATCAAAGGATTTTTTTGTTCCTTTTTTTGGAATTTCACTTGTTCGGGACGATTTGTTGACTTTGAGTGGGACGGAGAAGTGGGTTTTAGCATTTGAAAGAATGCTTTAGATTGCGTTGGTTGAGTTGGAAAAGTGATTTTGAATTTGAAAAAAGGTGGGACGCGCTATGCTATCGGCAACCAACTCATCACAGGGCGTAGGGTTGATCTTTTGCTTCCATGTGGGATATGGTGCTAATGGATCGTAATGTAATGGTACAATCTGGATTTACTGGACCGCTGTTGGAGGGAATGCGTCTATTCTTATTTCAAGTTATTACTTTGACATTTAAATTTCATTCCTCCGGTTCTTTTTACCTAACCCATACCACCTACTGACTCAGTATGAAATCAGGATCGAATCAGGAAAGAAAACTCTAATGTTTCGATTGTCAAAATCGCAAATACTATACGAACTTCTGCACTGTTTTATGTTCAAAATTTGACATCAATTCAACGTTAGGCACAGATATTAATGAGAAAGAACAAATTTCGAAAGAAATTCTCCAAAAAGACGAAACGATTACGACTGGCAACTCTGTCGACTGCAATAAAATGGCGATTTGATTGTGAACTACACAGTGAACCCCTTTTTTTTTTAAATAAACGCGGTAAGGTCATATACCAGTCGATTAAGATTCGTATTTTCGCCATGGGATATCCAACCAAGAACAGAGTGAGTGCCTTCTCACATTTTTCACAATTGTCTTTACACCATATAAGACCCCTTGGGTATAGTTACATATTTCAAGGGACATTGTGTTCTTACAAGATGTGCATGTGTGTGAAGTTCACTTTCAACCCTTCTAGGGTTTTTTTTGGTAAGATGATTGTGTATGAAATATATGTATTTGAAGTCAATGAATTTATTTAAGTGTTTATTGGTGGCTAGTGTCAGTTGGAGGGGTTTAGAGGGATACTCCTTTGAATTCAAAGTATGTGATTCATAAGCGTATGCTGGTTGTATTTTGCTGGCAGGGAGGAACGTTAAATACATTTTCGACTACTTAAAAAAACTGGCGAATGGTGTGAGTGTAGACAACGACAGTTTATGTAGGAAAAACGAGACAAAGAAATATTTAAGGGGTCATGGAACGTGACACATAATAGATCGTGATCGCTTTGAATATATTTAAATTCATTCAATTTGATTTTATCATATGTTAGCGAAATACATTGTGTTCATAAGATTCTGCGGACACAGCGTCTTTTTATTCCAAAAGTAAAGATTGTTTTCTCTGTAATCCCTTTGCCCGTGATAGTGTTCTAAGAAGGGGTAAATTAAGAGCACATTGGAGTAACTCACCGTCAGGTCGTAGTGCGTAAATCTCGATTGCGCCATTTAATTCATCTTAAATCACTAAATTGCATGCTGCTCTAAAACCGTACACAGAAACAAATAGACTGGTATTGAAAGTTTTTTAAATGAATTGGAGACATTAAAGGTCTTTTGAAAACAGTTTAGCCGATAGATACCGGATGCTTAATTATCTGGGAATCACTACCCTGCTGTGATTGGAACATAAATTGTAGAAGCAACATTAACACAACGGAGTGCAGATAAATCCGATCGTATTGAAAACGTTCGAAAGCGATTCACCAGGTATAATTTGTTTTAAAAATGCATTGGGATTTTCGGCCTAGCTATAAGGCTAGATGCAAGTTGCTTGGTCTTAAATCCCTATCCTCTAGACGCAATATATATGATGTAATGTTTTATCAGAGATATACTTTGCAGTCATATCCAGTGTCCTTGTCTTCTATCAACGATTCAACTCTATCTGCCTGCTAGATCACTAAGAATTTGATATCTTTTTTTCGAAAAATTTCATAAAACAGACTACGGGAGAAACGAACCCGAGGATAACGGCTAACTACAGGCAGAAACATAAATGTACACTTAATACTCTCTTAAGGACTGGCCTAAAGCTTTTCCACGTGTCCTCTGTATTATTTCTTTTTGGTGGGCCATTTTCGGACCCTCTTTTTTGAACAACTTTTTGAGGAGGCGACTTCAGCTGAAGTCTAGTGGTAGCTTTTTAGGAGCTGATTCGGTCATATTAGGAGCAGCTCGTACATTCCCGTCGAGTTAGCTATGCCCCAATACCTCGAGAAGTGGCATTGATCGAACGCCTAGAAGTTTCCTCCCACTACACAAGTTTTGAGGCGTTAATTCGTTTTAACAAAGATATTATCACAAAGGAGGCATATGTTTCTAGAAACGTTTCTAGAAACTAGATGGGTATATCAAAATCCTGAGATCCAAAAAGCTCACAACCCAAGTAATAAAATTGCGGTTGGGTTCGCTGAAATATTTGGCGCTTAGCCTTCTGGACTGAAGACTTGAACTCAAACACTTTAGAGTCAAACCTATTTGATTCCAGAATATATATTATTTGGAAGACTACTGGGGAAGCATAAACTTAGAAATTATTGAATCTTGTCTTCAGTTCATTCCATAAATTCAAGAATTAGACATTATTTTGAATGCAAATACTTCAGTCACTCCTCTATTTGCATACCTTTTTAGAGGTCAAACTCCCCCAGAGAAAGCCTGTTTACCACTAAATTTGAGTACGGCAACTAATGAAATAATGAATAAGAAAAACGACAGCCCGTCAGTTAGACGGGGCCAATATAAAACCCTATGACACATTCCGACAAGTCCGACAAGTATCCAGTTAAATATATTATCCTCCCCTTTATCTCTGCGGAATACTGCTGGGGACGACGACTTCCTTTTACACGTTTGGACGGCAATAAAAAATTACACCCCGTCCGGACTGAACGCGTGTATGAAGAGTATACAGTCCTGCACAGGACTCAAATCCAGCCATTTCCTGCGGGGAAGGAAGAAATAGTTTTTCGCATCTGGCACATACACAACGAACAAATTAAAAAGAAATGCACAAACAAAAAACAAGGAAAAAAAAGAGGAGAAAAACTCTTAAAACTGAAAACATGAAAATGAAAACTTTGAATACCGTTATTTAGTCTCCACCACTAGACCAGCTAAAGCTCGCTCCCACCGCCTCATCTTCCGACTAACCACCGACAACGTAGACGAGGACGACGCCAGGCAGACGGCCAACTAGTATACCTCTACCCACCGCCAAGCAAACACACAAGGCGCGCCGTGTATGGAGCATATATCTATGGATGTGTGTGTGTGCGATGACCGACGTTGGAGGACGGCTAATAATATGAAGCGAAAAGTCCAGTAATAAACTATCCAAGAGCCAAGTGTCGGAAGGGTGGTTCGAAAGTGGGGACCGAGGGTGCGCCGGATGAAGAAAAGAGCTCGGAATGTGAACGATAACCTTTACAATCGGGCCGGGGTCTGAAGCCTCTTGCACCGCCATCTGTTTGACGTTTGAGTCATTCACATGAGGAGGAAGAAGGACGATATCCTGGGAACTTGGTGATACGAGCCGACTACGATTCACCGGCAGCAAAACGGCGGGGAGCGGCAACAAACAAAGTCCGGGCGGATTTTTGGTTGACGTTATTTTTTTTTTGCTTTTTCTGAACGAGGGTAGGTAGGCGCTAGTATGACGCTAGTGGTGGCGTGCTGTCAGTTTTTGTTCCCTCATAGTTATTATGCGGTGGTGGTAGTAGTGTGGTTAGCTGGTACCTCACCTGAGTCCTTGTGAAACAGAAACTAAACTGCACTGCATACCTATCAACTCTCTCTCTTTCTCTCTCTCATACACCTCTTCCTCTCCCTTTATATAGTGGTGGCTAGGTATAAATTTCATTTGGGGAAAATTATACGGTCTTACCGTCGTTGTTGTTATTTTGTGTTCCGTTTTCGTTTTAGCAGTAGATGATGACGAGGAGGAGGAGTAGGAGGAGGAGGAGGAGGAGGAAATTGTCGTCGTCGTCATCAAGGGAATGGTGTGGGCCAGAAGTTAGGAAAAACGAAAGCGGATATACTCGAGACTAGTGGCGCCATGGCGGCTCCATTCTATGCTATTATCAGGATTTATTTATTTGGTTTAATGGCGAATTTTAGTGTTTCTTTTCTCTTTCTCATTCCCCAACCACCCAACACCTCCTTCTCACCGTTCACGGGTCTGTTTCTGTTCTTTCTTTTTTGCTACAGTTTTGTTATGTGTTGCGCTACTAGTAGGTAGTATTTTTGAACTAAACGAATGCAGAAAACTTTATACCGGAGGGGTTGTCAGATGGAAAATGGAATTTATATGGCAGTTATGCTCTCTTCCACTTTTAAGCTGTTAACCGACGAGGACGATGACGAAGAAGAAGAAGGTGGAGGGGGTTTGACAATATTTCATTGCTGTTTTTGTTTGCGATACAAAATAATGTTGTTAAAGGCTGCCTCGCTAAAGGTGGGGACAGACACAATAAGGACCAACATAAATAAGGTACATTAATAACCAGTGTAAGGAAACAAATTGTGGCAATGTTGACTCCCTTTTCATTGCTCAATTAAGGTTTTTTGAAAGGAACTTTCGCCGATAGTGAGGAGGAGTCATTCAATGTCTGGTACCACATTTTTCGTTTAGCGTGTGAATTTTGTTTGTCATAAGAAACGTGTCTTTCGTTTTCAGCAAATGCGTGCAGTTTAATGTCACAGCGATGACAAGGAATGACTCCACTGAAGACGAATCCAAGTGGATAAATGACTTAAAAGAAATTGAGTCATGATTTAACAGGGATTTCATGACCGTTCATTTTTAAAATATTCTGAATTATCAAAGAAGTGGTTGGAGTTAGCTTATTGCTTGGCACAATGTACATTTGGGCAAGAGTCATGTCTAGAGTCCGACCGAACATTCGGCTTCGGCCGAAAAACTGGCATTCGGTCGGACTTTAGTCGTGTCCGATAGTTCGCCTGGATCCACTTGCGCATTCCTCCGGTCGATTTACAATCGCAGAATCGGGCGACATTTCAGATTCTTGTACGTGTTTTAATGCCGTCGGTATTTCAGAGATGAGTAGGCCGTAAAAAAATTAAAAAATGCAGAAATGTTTTCCTTTTTTAAGCATTCCATTTTACGTTAAGCAAGACACGCACTTATGCAACATTCTTGGGAAGATGGAGAGAAGAATGGGTAGGCTAGGTTTGGTTAGGGCACCTTAAATCGATGGACAATTTGATTCCCAGAAAGCAGGCTCAAGACGTCAAAGTAGACGAGACCTCTGCTCTGGAGTCCAGGTGATCTTAATTATTACAAGACTTACCATGGACATGGTATGAAATCCACTTCCAAAGAATTAAGACCAAAGAAGATCTACACACAGTCGCCTCCCTCTAAATCGAATTTTGACGGGATATCAAAATTAGTTCGAGTTCGAGGGAGTTCGACTTAGAGAATGGTCTCTTGTATGCAAAATTGAGGGGAATGCCAAATTAGGCATGGCAGAAAAGTTCAAGTTTGTGGGAAAGGGAGGCGACTGTATGTCAATCACTAAGTGAATATAGGAATTAAGAGATAATTGAAAATGAAATTCGAAACCATTTTTCACTTTTTTGAATTGAAAAAGTGTTTTGCAGTCTTTCTTAGAGTGAGCCACAACTTGCTCTTCATCACGATACACAAAGCTGTGCCTTTTATGAGTAAAATTTATAAGATTTGATCCTCTAAAAAAGGGCCAACATGTGACATAGAGGACAAGAAATAATACAGCCAGCAAAAGATTGTCCTAACTAGCGAGGTTCGTTGGTTGAGGTCCAGGTCCACCCCGGAATGTAGAAGAGGACAAGAAGTGGATTTAGACAATTAAATCAACAAAGATGATCTAGACTATCTTTTCACTAAAGTACACATTCTAATTAATAATAATAATAATGGGGGGCCAAACAGTCCGAGGTGGACCTGGGTCTAGCTTTTCAGCAACCACTCGTGTTGTGCGTGCTATAGTTCTCTCACGAGTGGAGGGGACCTACATTTAAATGCCGACTCCGAACGGCGAGATTGAGAAGCTTTTTCTAGACAGTTATACTCTTTGAGCATTGTCAGTGACCAGAAAGAGGTGGAGCCGTGAAAAAAATGTTAGATGTTTTTTTCGAGTTTTGAACCGACGACCTCGAGCGTAGGACCCACTACGCCACGGCGCCCACACACAATCTAATTCAAGGTATATTTATGGAGATTTATGTGAACGTGTCCATGATTGAAAATGAGCAGTACAGAGGCAGGGGTATAAGAATGTGTATGGCGAATGCTGGAATACCCAAAAATTGTCATAACAAAATATAGTACATGTTTTTCATTTAGAACCAGAGCAAATTCAACAGACCGACCTAGAACAAATTTTGCGGACAAATTGTTTAACCGGAGCACACAATCCGAGAATAAGAACCTCTTCTTATCTTTAATTTCCTTTGTTTTTGTTTTTTTCTCTCATGCGAACAGTTTAAACAGAATAAACTAAACCCCGAGGTTCGATGAACAGATATGTACACATAGGAGTGATGTCAACTTCTTCTATTAGTGTACATTGCTTAATGGATTGATTTCGCATTTATGTACTTTATGGTGAGGTTTTCCCACAAAGTCTGAGCACACATGCATATGTCCTCGCAATGTTGACAAACGGACAAAAAAAAAATTTCGGATTGGGAAAGAGTGCCGTAGTGGATTTTAGTCACAATCAATTGGTTTTTTAAGAGTGAACTAATTAAAGCAGTTTTTGTAAATTTGCTTTATTTAAAATTTTTTTTTTGAGAATCACTATGCCACGCTTTTGCTTAAAAATGTTAGCAATTGCTTTTGGCAGTGTTTATAGTCAGCTTAATTCCATTCTGAGAGCTCTGTAGAGTCGCTTCACGCTTGAACAACGTTGGGAAATATTGAAAACTTATTTCCAAAGTGAGTGCTATGTACCGCAAACAGTGTGTTTTTTTAAAATAAGTTTTGGCCGAAATTAAACTACCACCGCGACTGCTGACGCAAGTACGCAAGTTTGTGCACAAAATTCGTGAGACTGGTATGCTAGTGGACAACACTCATGGTCCCCGTCGTCGTACGGTACGCCCAGATGAGAATGTGGCTGCTGTGACCGAGAGTGTGAGACTCAATTCACGAACATCAACTCGCCATCGATCTCAATAGCTCAATATTTCACGCACTAGCCTGAGGAGAACTCTGAACAAAGATCTCGAATTGTTCGCTTACACGGTCCAATTGGCTCCGGAATTAAAGGCGCGCGACCATCCGCTTCGATATCGCTTCGCAGTTTGGGCCATAGAGCAGCTTGAATTGGACAACGATTTTGGACGACAAATCATCTTTTCTGACGAGGCGCATTTTCATCTCGGCGGATACATTAATAAACAAAATTGCCACATCTGGGCTTCGAAATCGGAAAACCCACACGTTATTGTCGAGAAGCCAAAGCATCCACAGAGAGTGACAGTTTGGACCGGATTGTGGAGTGGTGGCATCTTTGGACCATTTTTGTTCAAAAATGAGGCTGGGAACAACGTTTCGGTCAACGGTGGGCGTTGCCAGAGCCATGTTAACCGACTTTTTTTTTTAAATTGAAGACATGGATTTGGACGACCCCTGGTTCATGAAGGATGGCGCGCCATGCCGCATAATCCATGCCACAATCGATCTTTTGCGCACCAAATTTCCAAATTGTGTTAATAGCCGTCTTGGCGATGTCAATTGCCCCTTCTGAGCTGCCCATTGACCCTTTTGGACTTTGGTTGTGGGGAACCGCGAAGGACCGATGTTATGCCAACAATCCGGAAACGGAAAGTTCTTAAGGCCAATATCATCTAAGCAATCCGTGAGCTACAGCCCGAAACCATCGCCAAGGTCTTGGAAAATTGGGGTGACAGAATACACTACTGCGAAGCCAGCCGAGGCAGCCACTTGAATGACGTTATATTTCGCAATTAATGGAAATGATTGTTCCTACTAATAATACATGGAAAAAATTTAATTTTGTTAATTTTATTGCATTTTTAAAAAGAAACTTGTATTTGGCCCACCCTGTATAATATTTTACGTGTTTCGAGAAGAGCGCGAATCATTTTGCACTTCAAAGTGTCTAAAACTGAAACGGATGAGCTGTGGATGCATGCATGATGATGGACCAGTTTTGAGGCTGAGTGGTCCAGAGAAGTGTGTCAAAAATCACCCGAAAAATAATCATTGCTTCACAATAAGCAGTGCTTCACATTTCTGCTTGCTTTTTAGTGTTTTACAACATTTTTGCATGAAATTAACACCCCTGTTTTAAACGAACTCCTATAACTGACAGTGTCATTATTTGTGTTTGGAATACCCGGATTTAACGTAACCTATCTCGAAAAACTGATTTCCCAGACTCAGCATGAGGCAGCAATTACTATCGATAGTGCCGTCCGACGAGTACATCTTCTAAATAAAGGGATAGGTCAGTTGATCTTTGTAAACTGTCTAAAAAGTCAGCTTGATCAAAAAACAAATCGGTCGGAAATTGTATCTCCTGATTGGAAAGCAGATGCATGAGTTTAAAATTCAGTCCACATTCAGACCAAAATTCAGTATTCTGCATAAAAATGGGCCTTTATGCAGCACGAACCAATTTGGACGCTTAAAGAAGAGCTAGAGGGGTAAAGTAAACACCCTTACATTCCCACATTAAAGAGAAACCGCTCCACTCTCAAAAACTAACACATAATCCATTCATGTAACCTGCAGTCATGTTATTATTTGTTTCCGATAAAGACTAAAATTTCCACAAACTACCCTTTGAATAGAAAATTCTTTGCTCAACCTCGTGCCAAGGCGTCGTAACCATTTTAATGTTTCGCAATACTAATTAGTTTTTGTGGCCTGAAAACTGCAGTTTGCCTGAATTCAAAATTAAAATACATCCAGGCACGCAATCGTACACCCTAAGTGTATTGCACCTGAAACCAATGCATACGAGGGTTAAGCCATTCTTTCATTGAGTTCCTATCCTATTTTCGTCCTAAATGGAGATGAAAATAAAATAAAAAAAGCAGCAATGCGCCTTCCTCACACTTTAAGTACATAGTATAAGTACAAATAAAATGTGAAGCTTTCAGTCTTTTCACAAAAGGCAGAGGGAGAGAGACTCAGCGAGGAGCCATGTATCCACGTACATACTTAGGAATTAAACTTTTTTCTATTCCGTTTTATGATTGCATTTAATCTGCAAATTGTTGCTATAAAATTTTACTTTCCGTTACTTTCATCCCGTCTTCGTCTGATGGCGGCATTCTATTTCGTAAGAGCACAGCTCTAAGTTAATTCAGTTAATTGAAAATCGTAATTACCCCTACAGGCGTTTATTATGGTGTCTGAGAGGAGAGAGAGAGAGTGTGGTCGTTGACTGAGGATGAGAGGGGTTTTGTTGCATTGCATTGCGAAGGATAGTGGCGTGTATAGACACCCTTCTTCTTTGCTTCGAATTCACATTCAAGCCCCTGGAGTGGAGTTCTCGTTCTTGCATTAACATAATCACTAAGGGGTTTGTTGCAGGATAGAGTTACTGTAAAGGGGTGTCTTTGCTTGGTTAGGTTCCAAACTGGGGGGATGTTTTTTTTTTGGGAGGGGGTTGTCTGGTATTCGAATGGATGATAGACACTTTGATGTCCACTTTCAGTGCAGAAGTACATGCAAACAGCATTTAAAGTGTGCATTTGACGACTTGCTGGATTTGTGTTGAATCCTTGTTGAGTGGGATCCAACTCGCGGAGTGATTGAAAAAATCAATTTGAGTCATATCCAGTCAAGATTGAGGGTATTAACTGGGGCTAATGCAAGACATCCCTATTCCTGTGGAGCTTCGAACTTCAGAGGACACAACTTTACCCTCCGTCCGGGGGTTATTTACACAATCGCTGAGTACATTTACAATACAGATTCAAAACTACGTTGATTGGACATCCTCAATACATTTTACGACTTTTAAGTGCGCTCGCGACCAAACACTGACATTGTTCGTCTGTTCGTATTTCCTGGTAATTGAATTAATCGCTATGCTTCCTTGTAATTGAATACCCAGCGGAAGCTCATCCAACTTCGGCTTCAATGGTGCTTAGAGTCCAACATTGAAGCCCTTGAGCTGCGTGTAGCCTTCAGAGTAAACCAGGTCAGAGAAGCAGTCCATCCGGTCGGTCAATCGCACAAAAAAACATTTTTTCCACGCCTACAGCAACGCACCGACATCTGATATTCCATTTTTTCCACCCTCACATGTGTGATCCTTCAAGAGCACAAACTCACTATCCCCGAGTTCATCGATATGCGCAAACTGCTCGCTTTGGAAGCCAAACAAAGTGAAAAGACAAAAACGAATTAGAATTCTCGTCGTCTTCTCCTCTGTCCGGTTGCGGATAGCGTCCTTTCAAACGTGGCACAATAGACAATTCACCCTCTAGCCATCCCCGCACGACTTTCCGGGATCCGGACGATATTGATAAAAGGGTCAAAAGGAACGACGACAACTTTTTGTTGTCCGCCGCCATATCCGAGGATTGAGGATACGAAGAATGAGAATTATTTCTGATTATTATTCGTTAACGAGTATTATCTCATCAGTGTCATTCAGATATCCTTTCCCTGTTGTTGGTGCTTCTGCTGGTTTTCGTTCCGACAGTGAAGCCACCGAATGATTCTTTGAAAATGAGATGCCAAAAGGATGCTCTTCTATTGTGTGACCGAGAGACATCATCTTTATGCTGATGTTATTGTTGTTTTTGCGGCTGGGAGGGGCATACTTCTCTACAATGAATTCTGATTTCGAAAGACGACCCGAGGACTCATTAAATTGGTATATTTACCCCCCCGTCCACTCTGTTTCTGTTTGTGTGTGATAAAGTTCTTCGAATGTTTATGCGGCAAACGAATGTGGTCTTGCCCCGTTTTGATTAAAAAAAATAGAAAAACTCTCGCACACAAAACCAAAAAACAAAACTAAAGATAATCGATTTTCGGTCAAAGTTACCACATATCCACAGCATAAATTGAAAATCCAACACTCACCTGAAACGAGAAAAGAGAAAAATTGTTAATTAAAATCACATCGAAACAAATTCATTGGAATTTTAGTTTTTAGCAAACAACAGCCCGGATAATTAATTCAATTTTCCGGTATTCAAAAGAAAGGAATAAATACTCGCATGCATTTATTTGAACGGTATTGGCTGTATTTGGTTATTTTCGAAATGAAAAAAAGAAACGCCGACTGCAGTCATTGATTGGCTTTTGAACATGTTAAGTTTCAGTTCAGATCTGTGGACAACGAAAGTGGAATGGATATGGAGGACATATGAGAGAATAAAAAAATTCTGTGTATCAACAAGTGCACACATGCATTTTGTATAAGAACGTATTTTTTTTAGAAGGGCCCTTGATAAAAGTTGAATGTGTAGGGCAGAGCCCATGATAACAGCCATCTAATGAGTAGCTGAGTCAAATACAAAAACAAAATTTGCTTTAAGAAAAAATCTGGAAGTTAGCGTCATATAACGACTGGGTGGTGCAGTTGGTTAAGTGCCTGTCCCAAGGTAGAGGGGTCCCAGGTTCGAATCCCAGTGAAATCGAATCTGGTCCAGTCACCATTTGCCGTTGGGATCAAATTAACGACACTGGAGTAGGTTGCTACTTGGCAGTACAATGGACCAGTTTTGAGTCTGAGTGCTCCAGTGCAATGTTTCAAAACATCCGAAGGAAAGCGTCATATAAAGGGTTTTCCCAGTGGGGCCTGACAACTTTGAACTTCCACTGTGAACGCAGCCTAAAACCAATGACCAAACTCTCATTCAGTAAAACCAACATTTTTATCATGGTGAAGTTCACGAACGAAGAATATCAAGGAACGTCAGTTCATCAACAAAAAACAACTGTATGGTCGTGTATGGTGGTTTATGTCGTTTTCTTGCCGGTGGTGTCATTGAACCGTTTTTTTTTCGTTGATAAACAGCCAATGGGAACTGTGGCTTAGTGTGTAGGTGCGTCGACTCCTACGTTCGATTTCAGAAAAAATACCTAACATTTTTACACGGCTCCACCTCTTTCGAGTCACTGACAATGCTTAAAAAGTACAACTGTCTAGAAAAAGCTCGTCTCGCCGTTCGGAGTCGGCATTAAACTGTAGGTCGACTCTACTCGTGAGAGAACAATAGCATGCACAACACGAGTGGTTGGCTGAGAAGCTAGGCCCAGGTCCACCTAGGACTGTAGCGCCGCCATTATTATTACTATTATTATATTATACCGCCAATGGAGATCGCCATAGAGACATGTTGCGTCGCTATTTATGTGGTCAGTTGCATGGACTAGACTTTAATGATGTGTCACAAGCCGCAGAGAGGGTGTTCTTGACTTATTAAAAACTCAATATCGAAAATATCCTGCCATTTAATTTCACATCTCTAGACTTGTTTTTTAACATCTCCAGACCTATTTTTTAAGATCTCTAGACTTATTTTTTAGCATCTCCAGATGTATTTTTTAAAGGAACTCCATTAAATCATCAGTCTATGCCAAAAAGCCGGCGTCGTTAGAGGTGCTCAGAGCAAATATTGAACTAGAGATAACGGTCTTTTCCGATCAGGCGTCTAAGTCCTGATCAATTGTTTGTTCTAAATCTTAATCGATGCTATCCAATAAGTCCTTTATTCCACTGCCAATTCTGGAATATGGTATGTCCCATAATTTTATACTGTTAAATTGATCATGCTACTAAGAGGCTCTCCGCGTAATACTGGACTCCAAACAACATTTTTTTTTTATGATTTGCGCTTGCAAATGACTACCCCTAAGTGTCCGGAATAAGGACACAGCACAGGCCGAAGGTATAGAGGGAGAAAGGGAGAGGAGATACCTGTGACATTGGTTTTAAATGTCTGCGGATTGTAGTGAGTGGGAAATATTAGGCTGGGAAGTTCTGATCAATTGGAAAGAAAACAATCGAATCAAGAAGGCCTACGTGGCATTATATGAATGCAGGCGAGCTTTCAGGAAGACATGGGGATTTAAGCCTAAAGTGGAATATTGGATATACAGCGCGCTGGTAAGACCCATCTTTGCCTATGGTTCAATTGTCTAGTGGAAAATACTTGAAAAGAAATACCACCTTGGGAACGTGACAAAAATTCAAAGAGCAGGCTGTCTGGCGGTTACGGGATCGATGAGACCAAGACCAGCAGCAGCTCTGGAGAACAACTCAATCTTCTTCCGCTTGACATCCACTGCACCACCTTGGCAGCTAAGACTGCACTAATACTAAGGGAATCTGGCCTATGAATAGCCTAGCCCTATGGTCATGCCTCAATTCTAAACAGATGGAATACATTTCGACTCCAGACGAAAACGAACTATATCACACAAAGTTTAAACTGTGAGCGGAGATTCTCTATTAGAATTCCCAGCAGGGGAGAATGGGATATGGGGAAAGTCTGTGCCGAAAATGAACTTGCCATCTATACTGACGAATTCAATCTGGATGTAGGTACTGGGGTCTAATGTAAGTGTCGGAAAACAAATCGGTTCAGACTTGAGGATAGTTGTAGTCTTTTTCAAGCGGAAGTTGCTGCAATAAAACAAGCTGCGGATATGATTGTTGAGCAAAATATTTCAGGACAAACAATAAGTATCTATGTTGATAGCCAAGCAGCCATTAAAGCGTTACAGTCAACATTGATACGATCCAAGTTTGTAAAAATGTGCATCAAAAGACTAGACGATATTTCAGTAGTCAATAAGGTGACGCCTGTTGGGTACCCGGCCACATGGGAACATTTGGTAACAAAAAAGCGGATGAACTGGCCAGAGTTGGGTCACATCTAAGCTCTTCGTCGGCCAAGGCCAGCACAACGCTTACCACCTTGCACAGGGAATCTAACGAGGCAGTTGATAAACGGTGGTGTCGTTAAGACACATGCGCTACAGCTAAATCGTTATGGCCAGTCTACGACAAAAGGAGGTTTACTGATCTCATAAGACTAAGTCGAAGGGATATACGAACAGCCGTTGGGGTCGTGACAGGGCGTGGTAATGCTGCGTGACAGGGCGTGACAGTGCTGCGTGATAGGAAATCACGGCAGCACGGCTAGGAATACCCCATAACGACTTTTGCAGAAGTTGTAGAGACGAAGAAGAATTGGAATCTATTCGGCATCTACTGTGTGATGGTCCTGCACTAGCCGTTAGGAGGATTACTTTTTTCTGAGCTGGATGATCTAGGGAAAATAGAGCATAACAAACTACTGAGATACATATCTATAACTGGGTGGTTTAACTTAGCTGTCGATATATAGAAGTTTAAGTTATCCAAACTTTTTGGGCACAATGGACTCATAGTGGGCTAAGTAAGCCGCTGACATTTTTATGTCAGCATGGTCACCCATTTACTTAACCTAACCTAAGAGCCTCTGGACAGTTAGGCACGACACCTCTCTAATATATTCATTTTTTAATCCTCGCTCCTTCTTGCGAAATGAATGAAGGTTTAATAACATGACTTAAAAATCAAGCGATTGTGGGCAACCACTTCAGAGATCATAACCATGCACGCATAACGACAGTTTTTCTGACTTAAGTTAATGAAATTCATGGTTAAACGATTTGGCCTTTATAAAGTCATTACCATGAAATTTGACGACGACCTTTACTCCACAAGAGGATATCATTCAAAAGCAATTCGAAGTGAAGTTCATTACCTGTGTTCTCTACCAGGCCAGTCTTCAATGGAATCATTAAAAAAGTTTTTATACACTGAGACATGTCCTTTCCACACCCAAGTCAACCTCAACTTGGTAAGTGATAGAAGAAAAAGCCCACCCTTTTCTTCGACCAAAACTCATCTGGTTGGAGTGAGAAGTGCAGGCATTCTCAACGTCCCAACGTCTTCGAATTCGAAAGTAGAATCCACTTGGGTCAGAGACTTTGAACTAATTTTCTTGTCTCCACCTCCAGGACACGAGCCATTCTCACATCCAGCTTTCTGTTAATTGCAATTGAATGGCAATAGAATTGTGATGTTCGCACCACAGCATCAAACACAGCAGGATAGTAATTTGGCAGTGATTATGTTCGCTTCCATTTGCCTCCTTTTTTTGTGTTTTGTGGTGCTATTCCTCGTCCTGACACATCCTCCCTTGTTGTGAATGTTTCGTTGTACGCCTTCGATCGCATGCTGGGTAATGAGAAAGTATATACCTACCCACATAGATATTTATTGCATTAGGACATCACTTTTAGTCTGATGACATTTTTGCTTTTGGCAGCAAACAAAGGAGATAGGAGTGTACATATGTATGTGTTTCTTTTTCTGGGGGGGAAAATGGGTATGTCGCCGTCTATATTATCGCCGTCTCTGGTTAAATGGTCGAGCCTGAGTTTACGATTGCATTGAAGAAACGAAATGGACGGGCAAGTCACTCTCTTGGAATTCTAACGATTTCCTTGACGCCGTCGTTAAAGTTCTTATATTTTGTGTAAAGAATGCACAAGATAGTAGGATGGCTATTGGAATATATTCATAGGCCTGTGAAACGATGAATCATTTTGAATCAATGAGTCGGACTTTAGTTGGGGCTTTTCTACACATTCAGATGAAAGTGCAATGTTTTCTAGGAATGCGCAAAAAATGAAGCTTCAGTTTGGGTTTGGTCGCAAACTCATGACTGATGTCGATAGGTATGTACGAGTATGTGTTAAACGAGATCGGAAACTTCCACTTCCAAGGTGTCGAAAACGTGTTTTGTGGAAGAAATCATTCATGACAGTTTCTTCCTGAACTGCTCATGGACCTTGGCAATCTCTTACCAGACATCTGAGTCCCACCGAAATATTCGGCTTCAGCCGTAGGTAGAACCAGGGTGCTTTTTAGAACCCCGGTGATTAAATCCCATTCACTCCTCACTCGTCTCTGTTGCACTTGAATGCTCTACTCGGTCAATTAACTTCCTAAGATTCAATGTGACAGCGGTTTGAGTGTAAAATATCAAAAATTCATAAATTAAGACTGTATTTTAAGGAAACCACTAAATCCTTTAAGAAGACCCCACCAATGTTTTGAATTGTTTTGCTTGTTGGTTCCCCATAAACAGAGTATTGGTCTTCAATATAAAAGAAGAACCGCACTCAATTCAAATGGTTAACCATAAAACACTGTCCTGCCTCAGAGTTGATCTCTCACTCAATTTGATGCCATTATGTCAATATGCACAAGTGCCATGATGTCAGATACATTATTACACAACAAATGCTCGCAGGAGTGTACGCATAAATTTCACATAAAAATTTAAACCTATCGCAGAGCATCATTATAAATATCAAATTGAATTTACGATTACAAAATAATTTACAACCCTCTCTCTCTCTCTTTCTGCCGTGGATGTATGTCCCTTTGCACCTCCGACACACAGGGCAACATCATGTGCATACTCGTGTATCTCTGCAGAGATACATGCGAACATAATAATCCTCTACAATTACAATTGGACTACACTTTGCACTCTTTAATGTCCTCAGAATGACGCCATGAATATATTCACTGCCATAAAAATTCACGTCACAGCGGTAGCGAAGGCGGCGGTGGGGGTGACGTAGGCTGAATGGGGGGGGGGTGTTGAAGAGTGCGACTTTTATTCACCATAGTGCACTTCCCCCTTCGTATACATTGCAAATCAATTTATTAGTTTGCACTTGCAAGGGATAGCGCGTCACTGCAGGCATTTTTCAGTTCTTTAAGGGTAGTGCTCGTGGGGGTTGATATACAGATACTCCCATGCACGGGTGAGACACAAGTTTTGCATGGCGATTAAATGGGTGATGTCGGTTATATTGTACAGTGGGGGTTAATATGTCTATTTGCCATTCTCGTAGTTTTTTCCATTTCCTTTTTTTTCCTCCTTCCTCTCTCCATCAGAATACCCCGTCGCCCTTTGTCAATTAAATTTCGTAGATACATATACATTTATGTGGCCGTGTGGACGATGCCTGCGTTTATGGGAAATAATTCCGAATTCTTCTATATTTTGTTATTTTTTCCCGTTTCGTTAGCCGAAACGTATCATATGGGGCGCGCAGTAGTTGTGTGAGTGGGTGGTTGGTGGTGTGACGTTGGATTAATGGCTTTTCATACAAATAATGAGACTTTAGGGCTTTCAGTTATAGAAATTTTTATTTATTTTCGTGTGTATGTTATTTTCGATTACCATTGGGATTAATTTGTTAGAATTTCAAATCTAATTTTATGTATCGTAGTCCTTTATCTATTTTCTGTATCGGACTCTGCTATTGACAACTGCTGTAGCGTGTATAAAAATCATCGAGTATTTTGTCTATTCAATACAACGGGGGAATTAAAGCTTTAATTCTTGGATTAAATGGCTTTATGGGTCAATAAAGAGCAGGAAATGATTAAATAAACGGTGGGGCTGTGCTGTTTTAAGTTTTTTTCTCTTGTCCATAACGGGAAGGATATGAGTGTTTGTGCGACACATGAAGATTATTGACACGAAGACAGATGAATCAGTAATCCGTTAATCATTCCTTAATTACCAACACAGGCGTTGATAATTGACCTTTTTTAAATAAACAATCCACAAGGGAACGACAGCAAGACATCGAAATATAATGAATCATCGAATATAAGAATCTCTGACTCTAATGGCTGAAATATAACAGTGCGTCAGCGCTGGCGTTGTCTTTCAACGCACACAATTCAATGGACATGCACAAAATACTGCGTCAACCTACGTAAGTGAAAAATGAGAGAGATGAGAGGATCGTTATAAAACGTAAAACGTAATCCCAACGCACGTCATTATTCAACATGTTGGATATTTTTTTGACAGAGGGATGCGCGAAATTGTGAAGTGCTTCCCAATTTGAGAGTTTTTTTTCCCAAAATAGGAACATTTTGAGGCGACTGACATTTGAGACATGAAAACAGCCGACTAAAATTATTTTAACGACAAAACTAATTTGAAATCCGTGTATGCTTGGAAGCATGAATGCGCCAAATTAGAAACAAGAAGCACTTTTTTAATTTATTTTAACTTTTTCAGCATTCATTTTCCGTAATTAATTTCTTTAGCGTACAATTGTTTGACCAGAATATTTTTTGAGAAATGAAAACAGATGACGGAATATTTTTCATTTGGTATTTGAGAGAGAGAGGAAACAGCTGATTAACGCAGTGCATCAACGCACACCCTCTGTAACACGAAGTCGGCTAGCGCAACGCATTCTTGTGTTTCAGCCATAAGGCAGTGGAATAACGCAACAGAGGACGTCCATGTCTAAGGTGAGGTGACACACCCAAGTGAAGAGCTACCTCAACCAACATGGTTTGCGCAATTTTGGACAGCTAGCAAAATATCGGGCTAGCTGGAGAGGTTTGTTGGTTGAGGCCCAGGTCCAACTGGAATGAAGCGCTACAAGAACAAGAAGAAAGAGGGTTCCCTTTTCTCCGCAACTTTTACAGATGTAATTAAACAGGAGACCCATATTACTGCCATGCTTGCCAATTGCACTGTTTCTTGTTACAATTCCGATGAGTGTCCTAAGTACTGAGCATATCAATCAGTATGGTGGATTGTATCAGTCTGATTGAAAAAAACTATATCTAAGATGGCAACAGAAGGAAAGGAAGTATGTGTTAAGTCGACATTCAAAATATTGGTTATTGTTTGATTTAAAACTAAGAATCAATTGCAAATTGTTCACCAAATTAATCTGTACTCAGCAAGTCCTGTAAATGAAGTGAATTTACCTTTTCTAGAATATCCTCAAAGTTATTTAGTTTTTCTGACGTGATACAGACACTTAATTGAGTCAAGTTATATTCGAGCAACATCGTGAATGTAAATGAGGCGAATATGATTATTTTCATACGATGTGTTACTCAAACGCCTACTCTACCAAATAGTGAAAACAAATTCATAAGTAAATTCCAATAAAATGATTGATGATAGTCCTGTTCGGATGCCAAACGATGTTCCAACATCCATCAATCTGATGTATTGGGTCTAGCGAGCGGTAATGAATGTAAGTCGTGACCGGATTGAAAAGTTGGACTACCCATCCTATTAGCTACGTGTTATGTAACGACAGTCAATGTAAGGAATAATTGATAGTTAATATTAAGGGTTCGTTTTTGAAATACCTAGCATTCCGATTAGAATTTAATTTCGTAACCAAGTAGTTTGAATACTTCGTCTGCCTGCATTTTCAAAAACGTTAGCTTTATTAGAGCTCGAACATAAGGCTCATTGTGTCCTTCAAAAATCCAATTTGCGATGAGTTCATCCACGAGGTGATCCGGAGCTACATAGACGCCATCGGGTCAAAATTTACTTTTTGAATTGATTAGTTCAGTCTAAGAAGTAGATCCCTTAATCTTACAGGATTGGAAGAATTTTGTCCTAAGGCTATGCAAGTACAGTCAAAATCGCTTATAACGACATCGGTTATATCGACAAAATTCTTTGGTCCCGCCTGAGCTCCATTGTATGTAATCTAATAGCATAAGAAATCGTTTATAACGAAATATCGCTTATAACAACCAAATTCGTCGGTCCCTTGAAGGTCGTTATAACCGATTTTGACTGTATCGCAAAATCATGTCCAAAAATAGGTCAGAGAAGATAACTATGTGTTAAGCTTCTCTTTTTCTGGTGTAGGTCTGTTTTATATTCGGAGCACTATTTACTCCGACAAAGTCGTGTCGGAAGAATGACGCACTCTTGAATTTCCTTATTAAGTGGTTAAACTCCAGCTCCCATGCGAGGAACCAACACCCTGTCCAAGGTGTAATATGGGTGCCATTTGTGTCTTTCGTTGAAGTCTCTCTTACAGTTGGTGGACTTGTTTCTACCACAACCACACAAATCGCAGCTATCCCTCACCTAGGCTCCTCGCGCATTTCATTCAAGTTGTTGTTAAGGGCATCTTGACTCGAAAAGATTTTCAAACATTTCATTGTAGTAGCCTCCTTGAGCTCGCGGATGAACCATAAATATTTGCATATGCCTCAAGAAAACTAACATTTCGAATTCAAGAGTACCTGAAGGATCCTTCTGGCACGTGCGTTAAACGTCCGCACTAAGTCATTAAACATTCCTCTTCTTTATTCACCGCCCATCCAATCACCAACATTGTGTCCATCAATAAGCCAAAGACTCTGGCATTCAAATATGTTATTGACACAGAAACAAGAGAAGCTGAAAAGAAACACATACACACCACCAGCAACAATTCAGGGCTGTCAACAGTTTTGAGTTATTACATTTCACAGTGCCCTGAAGGAATGAATATGCAAAGCAATTGAAGGATTCAAACAAATGATGACGACGGCGGCAACGGCAGCTGGAAGCGAGGGGGAGCCAGGCGGACGACAAGTCACAACACAAAAGCGTCTTAGTTTACCATTTCTTTCGTTTGATTTATTTATTTCTTCGTTTTTATTTTTTTTTCCATAATTCACAAGTTTTTACATTTTTTTCCATTTCAATCCATCCCCTCGCCTGCATCCATCGATGGGAGGAAAGTGAAATCGGTTTCCTTTCTGCTCAGCTCGCCTTTGTACCCTTCGGGGGATTTGTGCAAATGGCGATTTTACATGCATGTTTGAGCGATTGTACCGCTGTTATTCTATTATTCCATTTTGCGTTTGATAATTTCCCCACCATTTTCTTGGAATCGACTCCCCCAGTCAACCCTACGCCAAATCCCCATCCCTTTACAGGTTTTTCCGTCTGATTTATGTTAAGAATTTTAGAGATTTATTTATTTTTCCATTTTTGTGGGTTTACTACCCTTGATCAGAGGAGGGTTTCGTACGGATAGATTGTATGCAAAAGAGCTGACGAAAGCAGAACTGCGGTTCTTAAATTGAAAAAAAAAGGATTATGAAAAAAACGAATTATTGGTTCTCGTTTTTAGAAGTGAAGACGAAAGAAAACTTATGGGAGGAGATGGTGGGTCCGAAACAACGTCACCCCAAGTGGCCTCAAGCTTTTATTTGACAACTGTCGAACTAGGGAATACTCACACGAATTTATCATGTCGTAATGTGGTTCCCTGGACATTTTGGTTAGTGCTGCGTTGTTGATGAATAAGATAATGCTAGAGTTCGAAAATTTAGGAGTAACTAAAAAAAATTGTCCAGGGTTTTCAAACTGAAATCATACAAAAAATTTTAAAAAAAAATTGTTCACGGCTCCACCTCTTTCGGGTCACTGACAATGCTCAAAGAGTATAACTGTCTAGAAAAAGCTTCTCAATCTCGCCGTTCGGAGTCGGCATTAAACTGTATGTCCCCTCCACTCGTGAGAGAACAACAACACGAGTGGTTGCTGAGAAGCTAGGCCCAGGTCCACCTCGGACTGAAGCGCCGCCATTATTATTATTATTATAGTCCAGAGTTTTCTATGTTCACGTTTGATTGCTGCACCTTAACAAGTGCAAATAGTAATAAAAATGTTGGCATTTAATTTTTGCACGAAGCCCTTGGAAATAATTTACGCTATGCTCTTAAAAAATAATAATGGTAGAGATCGGAGGTAGAAACGCCCTGCTGCTTCTTCGGTTTGTCAAAACTCCTGACTCGAAGAATTAAAATCGTTCTCTACAAAACCCTAATCCTGCCAGACTTGTTAAATGGAGCCGAAAGCTAGACGATAACCAGGACGTAAGAGTTGATTCTTGGTGCCCTCGTAAGTTGGATATTTGGTCCCGTCTGCGAGGAGGAAGAGACACAACCGCGAACTCAGCGATCTGTACAAGGATGTGTATAACCCGGATGGCAAAAATCACTAAACTGGCTCAGCTACATGGAGCGAATGAACACCAATGCTCCAGCAAAGATAGCCTTCGAATTCGAGCTTGCTGGTTCGAGAAGGAGAGGAAGACCTTTGAAGCCATTGTAGATCACTGCGAGCCACTGCAAAGCATCTGCAGATAAAACTCGCGTTATGCGTGATATTGTCTCCACACGAGCACACACACGAGTTTTATGTGAAAATTAAAGTTGATGTTACTGGAATCGAACCATAAATCTTCTGCATACTAGCTCTTCTAAAATACGTCACAACGTTGTCGTTCGTTGTGAGTTTATTCAGCATAATAGTCCCAACCTCAATTTAAAACAAAGTCATAAATTTCAATCGAAAACCTTGAAGCAATCAACTGCAGAGCATTACCCCTCTTGTATGCCTTCAGTGAAACAAAACACACATTGGACTGTGTACAGGTTTCATGATAAAAGGGTACATCTCTTCCCCACCCCAAGAACTGAAAAACATACATATATCTGAACTTTTTCCTTCAATGTTCCATATCTCGCCGACTTGCTATGTTCGTGTTTGGCACGTTTTCGTCCTTGTCATTTAATGTGTCCTCTTATGGACATGTATAACTTTTCAAATCGTGAAAAAACAATTTAATAATTCCCATTTAATTAGAGAGAGCGCAACGACGGAATATACTCGTATGTATGTATGTTGTCTTACTTTGTTCCTTTTTCCTTGGCAAACACGCAAAAATTGTAACCGAACAATCTCCCCCCCGTTGAACCATTTTAATTACACAATAAGAAAATCCTTTCATTCATGCCTCATCGTCGTCCTTTTGCTACTAACCCACTCTGCTAACATCGTCGCCGCTGTCGCCTCTATTCGGGCGACGACGACGTTGAGTTAAAGAAACATCAAAATTATTTACCTTCCGGCGGCGGTGGAAACTAAATTAAGAATTTCTGCACGCTTCCTTGTTTGCCAATGAATATACACACACGCATGAGTGTGTATTTGCGTGTTTATGTGTGCAGATGGAGGGGCTATGTGAATGTGTGTTAGCGGAGTACCCATTCCCACTTAATATTCATACCGCGATGACTCTTTGAAAGCGCTTCAGAAACGTTTAACAACAGCGCCCCACTAAAGGAGAGAGGCTAGAGGTGGTGAAAACAGAAAAAAAAAATAATTTCAACGGGAAATCTTAAGGAAAACTTGAAAAAGAAATTAAGGAATATAAAATAAAAGATGACAACGCAGAGGAAGGGAAGTTAGCAGACGATGAGAAGGAAAAAAAGAAAGTAAGTTCTGCAAGCACACAGAAAGCATCTCACAGGAGTGCCAATTGAGGAAGGAAATCCTCTGAGCTGCCAAATGAAGCATGAAAACGCTACCGACGACGAGGCGAAGAGACGAGCGAAGAAAAACCATTCCGTGTATCCGTATCTAGATGTCAATGGGAGGAAATGATAATGGTAGAAAAAAAAAATCTATCCAAAGGGGCGGCGGAGACACGAACCGAAGGCACTCACAGAAAGTGGTGAAAGGAAAATGAAGTTTATTAGAGAAAAATTTAATACAGTTCATATTTTTGTCCCCTCCCTAACCACCCCGAGACGACATTTGTCACGCGAGCTAACTACCATTCTGACAAAAAATATATAAATTATGACGGGAAGCCAGCCTGCCACAGTCATCCATCGATGAGGTTCGCTTCAAAGAAATGCGTCGTTTTGGACTACTAACGATCTACCGGACACGCCAACTTTCAACATCATCTCTTGGGTGCCCTAATTAAAAGCAGACACATACAAAAATAGCCGAAGCTGAAATGAAAAAAAGAGGATATTCCGTCCATAAAATTATGATGCCCAATTGGCAAAGGAATCGATAGCTTATTCAATTCATTATCGTCCACTGCGTATCCTCTTCAAGAAATCTCTAGAGGAAAATTCAAGAAGAAAGACTCCAGCTGTGGCTGCAATGCTTTCGCCCAACCAGGAAAAGTATCGAATCGTCCTCAGCCAGGGAGTGTATCCTTTTTTATCGTTCACAAAAGAATGGGTAATTAGGATCAATTCATATTCCAGACATTTAGTTTCATTATTGTGGTCACAAGCATTGTTGGTCGTCCTTTTTCTCCCTCATTCTTTTGTGTATCCTTTTGACATCACCATGGATTTTTTTCCAGGTCTAACGATAGAAACACACACAGATCTTGCACGGCCATCAATACAAAGGAAACAAAAGAAGGGAGCAAGAGGAGTTTTGAAAATCTTCGCCCCATCTTCTGGGTTTTATTTTTATTGAGAGACTAAGAAAGCGATTATCCTTATTGGATACTGCGGTTACAATTCAATTAAAACAATTACCCTCATCCTCTGACGGGGAAGAATGAGTGGGCAGGATGAAGGGGAGTGCTGAGAAATAAAATTAGAATATGACTGGCTCCTATTACCTAAGCGCAAATGGGTAATTGATTTCGTATGTCTGTTGTTGGATTTGAGGATTCACGCGCCAAGGATAAGTCAAATCATAAAAGTCAGTTTAATCAACTGCTATGAGGATAATAATAATAATGGACGCTCTCTGTATGTCCTGTATATAGCCTCCTACCATTTTTTCAGATCCATTTCAGCTTTTGCTGGTGTGGGCGGTTTATGGAGTTCACTGTCGTTTCTTTTGCTGCTATTCAGTGTGATATCGCATTTTGAGGTTTACGAGAATATTTAGAAAAACATCAGACAACTGTTGAGGGTACTAAGAAGTCCTAAAGTAAGTCTGCTTAGATTTTTTTTATCGCTCTTAAAAAGTGACCACGCAACGCAAAGCAGAGTGATCCAAGCAGGAACTGTGTGTCTTTCAAGCGGCTTAGATGAATCCTTTTGGGTGACCAGTAAAACCAGTCAAACAATTTTAATAAACGCCCTTCGAAGGCTTGCTTTGATTGGTTCCAAATGAGTAAAATTAGAAAATGATTAACATAGCATCAAATGGTTGTGATTAAACAGTTAGAATGTTCTTATGGACTGATCAATTTTCATATCAAGATTTCTCGACTAATATACTTTACCAAGGCATCATTAAATATTCTTATTCTTCTTCAGGTGACGCTATAATCCGAGGAATTGGCTCTACAGCAACAAAACGTGCTGTGGGGGCTATTGATTGAAAATTGGTGTAACGGGGATCGAAACATAGATTTTCAGCGTAGGAGTCTGCACATTTACCAATGATGCTCCGGCCGCCAATCATTAAATTAGGATTCTAGAATATGCAGTTCAGAAAATCCACGTTGCTCTAAAGACCACGAGATATAAAGCAAAAACTGTATAAAATTAAATTTTTCGAGAATTCTTCAAAAAATGCAAGTTTTCGAATTTGTATTTAAAATAACCAGAACACGCCTAAGGTATTTGCAATTATCTTAACCAAGTCATTTCAGATACGACCTTTCATTAAAACTAGACACGAACCTTTTGACTCTTCATACTACTGATTCTATAAATGAATGAACAATCAACTTTATTGTTCCTGTAAAGAGTACGTTTTAGAACTTTTAGACTGTTTGTTAGTGGGAGGCGTAAAATAATATTATTGCTATTAAATAAAGAACTTAGCTGATTAATTTTGGCCAAACTTTGAAATTGTCCATACATTTAAAGTGGACGAGCTAAAATCCCTTGAATCCCCATATCGCATGAATATGAGAGTAGCATAGCGTAGCGTGCGTCGCGATAAACGTAATTATATCAACGCGTTGGCCACAGAAGCGGAAGGCCCAGCAAGTAGGGGGGACAGTCGCACCGTCTATAGAATCACCAACGAGCTAACATTCAAGCATCGCTCGAGGCAACACCCGGTGAAAAGTCTACATGGTTCATTGCTTATTTCGGATGAGGACCAGCTCAATCGGTGGAAGAAGCATTTTGCTGCGGTACTGAACCGTGTATTCGCCGACGTTATGCCGACAAATCCAGTTGAGTTGCCCGAAGCACAAAATGACCGAATACGTACCACAATTCCAAGTAAAGATGAAATCATGGCCGCCATCATAGCACTCAAAAACAACAAAGCGGCAGGATTTGACGGAATTTCTGCGGTGCTTTTACAAGCGGCGCCAACAATTTCGGCTGAGGTATTGCGTCGACTCCTACGCTCGATGTTGTCGGTTCGATTCATGAAAAAACACCAAACATTTTTCACGGCTCCACCTCTTTCGAGTCACTGACAATGCTAACAGAGTATAATTGTCTACCAAAAGCTTTTCAATCTCCTCCTTCGGAGTCGGCATTACACTGTAGGTCCCCTCCACTCGTGAGAGAACAATAGCACGCACAACACGAGTGGTTGTTGAGAAGCTAGGCTTAGGTCCACCTCGGACTGTAGCGCCGCCATTATTATTATTATTATTGCACCCACTAGTTGAAAAACCTTGAAAGGCTGCAAATTTTCCCGAAGAGTCGAAGAAAGGAATAATCGTCAAGCGAACTTCCATCGCGCAATGTTTTAGCATATCGATCGCCTCTTCACCTGTTACTCATCGATTTAGAAAAAATAGTGTCAACAGAGAGTTTATTCGGCTTGTCTTGTGCGGGAGATACTTCTCCTCCCAGATAAGATTATAGCTATTATCAAAGCGACTTACAGTGGGTAAGTGTCTCGTGGTAGAGGAAAGTTGTGAGAATAATTTGAAATGCAAAGTGGAGTCAGGCAAGGTTGCATCCTATCCCCAATATTGTTTTTTTTTGTGACTAGTAATGTGCTTAACTCTAGCCATCAAACAACTCATGCTTGTTGAAAGAAGAATATATCCTTTTCAAACTTGAGTTGCTGTACTTAGGTCTGCTCTCAATACGGATTTTTGACTTTTGCTTTAAAAAAGTCATTGCTTTCGGCAAATTTCACGAGAAGAATAAACTGTGTAGAAGAAAAGACAAAAGATCTTGAAACGATTCGAGAACTATGTATAATGTTTTTTTAATAGTTGGCAAAGTACGAATAGTCTTGCTTTGTGTTTAAAAACTCGCAAAGCAATTCAATCTAGGATCTTTGCGCTTTCGTCCAAATTTTCAAAACCCAAATATAGTACAATGGAGGCTCGTATCGATGGATTATTCGAAAACTGATTTGACGACTGGAATAACTCGTTTATTCGGAAGAATAAACGCAATACATGCGAGCTTGAGTTCAGAGGTGTAAGGTGTTCCCAAAATTATATCTCTGAAGAAAAGGGAAAGGGAAAAGGCAGTCACTGACGGATTTCCTTAACTACTTTTTTTCTCGTGCCACAATTCTTTCCTAAATACACATTCAATATAATCGTCTTGAATTTTAATAATTTTGAAAATTTAAACCGGCAAAAATTGGAAATAAATCATACTTCTGTCATTGAAGTACAGCGAAACAACCATGAATTGCAGGCAATAATCCAAAAATACAAAGTAGCATAATAGAAACAATGTTGTTCACTTAATTTCCTTCAAGGTGATCTTTCACTCTCCGCAGAAATAAAAGAATAAGGAATAAGGAATAATCCTTCTCCTATACAGCTCTACATATGATAATCCAATTTGAATATTTTTCACTTCAACGTAATTAAATTCCATGTCAGCCCTTTGTTATGAAAACACTCTTATTCTCTCAAAATTGCCAACAAGCCCGCATGCTTCTTTACCAACTTCACCCCGACGACACCACCCAAATGACATTTACGACAAACGATTGAAAATGAAATAAAAACAAAACAAAAAAAAAATATTTGCACTTTCCAGAGAATCGCAATAATTTTAATGCGTACACCCTGCTCCCGTTGCCCACTCGCCACGGTATCTCGCAGTGCAACCCTTTTTCCTTGGTGCCAACCACCCACTCGTGCCCAGCAGCAGTTTTTCGAAATTTCCTCATTCATATTTCCACGTTAGTTTATTTTCTGCTGATGTCATTTGTTTGCTGCAGGAGGGCGACTGAGGTGGAAAGGAAAATTGTATCTAAAACCCTGAAAATAGGAAGAAACACCCAAGTAAATTAAAATACCAGACAGACAGCAGCAGTTCACATGAGAAGCGGGTCGTCTATGGATACACACACTTATAGAAATGCAGGGGTGATGCTGGTGGTGTTGGTTAGTTTTACGTTCTTGCCTTGCCTTCAAATAAAGCTTAGATATACAAGAATTTATATAAAAAAAATAAAAAACAAAATGAGAACAGTACACACCCATATAGCATGTCACACACAAGGACGACAGCAGCAACAGCGAATTTTGTGCCACGGGGACAGGGAAAAAGAAACAAAGCAGCAGCAGTGGAAGCAACACTAGAAAACTAAAAATAAAAGAGACTGAAACCTGAAGTGAAACCACCGCGTCACAAGCGGATAACACGAAAATAAGGAGAATGTACAAACCAGCACAACAAACACACACACACACACACACACCACCACCCACCAATGCCGCTGTCGCACCGCTACCCTGTGCTACCATTTGGCATTGCCGTCCTAATGGATCGTTAAAGGTGTATCTGCGGCACGTTACCAACCCAAGCGAGTATGCGAAAGGAAAAGTATTTGATTAATATCAAAAATAAATTAAACGATTATTAAGTCCAACTTGGACACCGGGGTCTTTATTTCACATGAATTTCGTTTCTCCACCCGCCACATTCCTCCCTTGGGCCTGGTATCTGCAGAGTAATTCCGATTTTTCTTCATTTATGTCATCCTTTCTGATGTGTCCCGTCCAACATATGGGGACGTTGTGTGCAGCATGTGCTGATGAGCAGCTCTACGTTGACAACTTGTGGTTAAGACTTTTATTGTCGCAATCTAGGGATGAGTTGAATGGAACCCGTGTTCTTGGGAACCTTAATTAAATTCAACCAATATCTGACAGTATGGTGTGGCAGAGAGAGGAAATACTTGAGGTGCACGTTACTAATGAATGTGTGTGTCATGATGGAGGATATTTTGTTTCAATGCACTTGATTGCTCAACTTAAAATCGCATCTTGAGCTATTGGCATCAGTATAAACTTAAGTAGCGACCAAAACTTTATTAAGGCCGAACTCACACTATATTCTTCTAGTGTGTATTAAGGCTAGACCGTATAGAATAGCACTTAAAGCTTGAGTTAGATATAAAGTAGGGACTGATGACCAGACATTAACTTTTCACTGTCAGGGTGAATGATTAACGAGAATTTCGTTCACGTTATAAATAAGCAATATCTGACTAATCCAAAAGATCTGCAGAAGCGTCTGAAGTTCGATGAAGTCCACAAAGCATCTGAAGATTATGTGATGCAAGCACCAATAATTCTCTAAATCCTGGAAACCGGGGGTAAGCTTCCTTAATAAGGCGTACATGATTATCACTGTCAATTAGTGTGAACACTTGAAATCGCCGACAACAAAGGAATAGCAGAAATAACAGCACCTTGACTCAATTAGGTAATTGGACCCATTCTCGTCAGGGCAAGATGACTTTGTTTGATTTGCGACGACATGGGCACTACTCGTGCCGTAGTGGGTAGGTGCGTTGACTCCTACGCTCGATGTTGTCGGTTCGATTCATGAAAAAACACCAAACATTTTTTCATGGCTCCACCTCTTTCGAGTCACTGACAATGCTAACAGAGTATAATTGTCTACCAAAAGCTTTTCAATCTCCTCCTTCGGAGTCGGCATTACACTGTAGGTCCCCTCCACTCGTGAGAAAACAATATCACGCACAACACGAGTGGTTGTTGAGAAGCTAGGCCCAGGTCCACCTCGGACTGTAGCACCGCCATTATTATTATGGGCACCACTAAAAGTGGTTGCAGAAACTCTTGATCGATTCGATAGGAATATTCTGGATGCGATCCTCGATTCAGTTTGCGATGATAAAGATTAGTGGCGAAGGATCGACCAAGAACTGTACAGGTTTTGCAGCAACGTATGTCCAGTTAGGTGCCAGGTGGGCCTCGTCGGTCATAAAAATTTGCTTCCAAAAATCATGTTCAGTGTTAATCATACGAGCGACTGTTTGGCCGTATTCCAAGCGACGCACGTGGACGGTCTGTCGGCGATATTCTTTGAGACAATTGGACTTTATATGGACACAAATGCAAATTGTCCTTCAAAATGCGCCGCAAGATTGTTCCACTGACCCCGCTAAGCGTCATGACGATACGACACATGTGAGGCCATCGGCAACACTTACCGCTTCAAAAAGTCCATTAGAACGTCTTGGGCGTTGCTCAGCGTCAATGATCTTCTAAGGAACAGTAAAATTCGAAACCAAAAAGACGAATAGTGTTGTCGACGATGCATGTTGGCCACGATATTTTCGACGACAAATTAACGCCTATTTTCAGTGTACAGCGTCACAATTTCTTTGTTGTATTGAGAAGCGATTCATGGTTAAAATTGTACTGACATATACATACCGACATATAAAATGGCGCACCTTGTAAAACACAACATGATGTTCCGATGCCCCCTCGACTCGAAAGACAACAGCCGAAGATGATCAATATTTAAAATTAACCAGATAAAATGGTGACTGCATGCAATTTAAAGTTTTAATTTTTAAGGTTGAAGGCTTGAAGTGGATCTTTTGCTCGCTTTTAGTAAATGTAAAGGGTGGTCCAACGAAAATGGCCATTGAATTTCTCGCGCAAAAGAGTCGTTGTTTCGTTGGCTGTGTGGCAAGTAGCACCATCCTGTTGGAAGCACATGTCGTCCAATCCCATATCCTCAATTTCTGGCCACAAGAAGTCCGTTATCATCTCGCGATAGCGAACACCATTGGCTCTTTTGCGCGAGAAATTCAATATCCGTGTTATCTCATTTCGTGGCGATGTTAATTGGCAGTTGGACTTCTTTCTTTGGGGATATTTAAAAGAAAAAATGTACGTCCATAAGCCAAGAACAACAGAGCTACAGGATGACATAATTAGGCACATTAGGTACATCGAACCTCAATTATGTCTTAGATTCATTGAAAATATGGACCATAGGATAGAAGTATGCCACCAAAGCCGTGGCGAGCATTTGGCCGATATTTTGTTTCACACATAATTGTCATAGATCCTTCTATCATAATGAAAAATATTAAAATAATTCTCTGAAAACTTTTTGTTTTTTTTTTTTTACAATTATCATCGTGTATTTTCGTTGGACCACCCTTTATAAGCAGTCTTCCTCAATTGTGCCCACACAAGCTTCTTAGAACTCTGATAAGTAGATGCATAAAGACCATCCCATATTGATTCCGATTTACACAGCATTAATGGAATGTGATTGTATGGTTAAGAAACCAAAAACTGATTCTATTTAAGTCCAATCTAAAGCTCAAAAACCTTTTCATTCAATTTTGCTTTTTCCATGCAATCTTTTTCTATGAAAGCACCCTAGTCATAAACATGATTGAACACCAGTTCCTTGTCCACTTAACAGGAAAAATGTTCGTCCTTTTTTCCATTCGATTTTACCTAAACTTTGCATTTGGTATCAGAAATCATTGTACAAGAAGGATAGCATAAAATCCTAATTGAATGTATGAATAATATAAGATTCCTTTGCACTGAAAATTCTTCTTCGGTCAGTTAGTCTTATTTTTAGATGAATACTCCTACACAACATACTTTCAAAACGATTCCATTCAATTTGTGCAAAAGTGCAGACGAAAACATAAAATTGGCAATAACATTAAAACATTTCGTCGTCACTCTGATTTTCCTTTTCATTTTTTTTCTTGTTGATTTGTGCTTGAGTTGTATGTGTGATTTTGAAGTTATTTTTTTAGTTTGCACATCGGCATCAATAAATTTTGTTTATTCGATGAAGATATGAAATGGGGGAGGTAATTTTGAAGAATTTTCGAGATGATATAAATTGAAATTGTATGCTTCTTGAAGATAAATCGATTTTGCTTATTTTTCAGAAAATTGTTGCATACATTTTTAGGAGATACTTTCCATTACTGAAGTATCCAAGTTCCTATACCAGATCTAGGTCACCTCCGTGCCATAAATCTATCACTATTTATGGTGGTATCAGTATTTATGTGGCATGAAAAGATTGCATAAACTACGAAGATGCGATACACCAAAAGGACGATAAGTACTTCTATATAGGCAAAATTGAATCAAATCATCTCGACCCGAGACTTGTCGCTTGATAAACCATTATTATAAATTAGATAAGAAACTTTTGCAATAATATTTTCAATAATTGCGATAAAGTCAAAGGATGTGAAGAAAAATAAAACATACGACAATGCATTGTATAGAGTCATCCAATAGGAGGTGCTATTTTGAATCAATAACAAAATGCAATATTTTTATGAAAGACAATAATGCTTTTATTTTAATCTAAAATAAAAGTTTTGAGGGTATTATTATTGTTGAGGGTATATTGCATCGCGACCTTTAAGATCTATTGTTCCCCCTTTTAACACCTTAACACAATTACGAGTTCTCCTCTAGTACTGAACTCCTATTAATTATCCTATTACTCAGAATAATTTTGTGTAAAAATTAATGATCTTATTCGATCATTTTCAGTAAAAAATCCGCGAATGTATGACGCTGTACGTAGTATGCTAGCTATTATCTTTGTGTCAAATGGACCTTATTAGCATGCAGGCCAAGATCTCAAGGGAAAATGCGCTGTAACGTAGTTGCATGTGGATTCAATACCAGTTTCCGATCGTTGAAACACTTTTTCAGCAATATTGTCAGCTTTACTTGATTAAAGTACATTTTCAGTTATTCAAAGACAACTAATTTTTCTTTCTGTTCGCATTGCCATTAAGCTCAAGGAGAATCCTAAATGGGTTGTTGCATGGCGCTTATAAAAGCTAAAATGCATCAACTTCTGAAGTTTAGTCCAAACATTTAATCCACAACGATTTACCAAAGGGCATGTTTCGGATATGGGCGCTGACGCGTTGAGGGCATGTGTGTCGACCCGTACGCACTATAATTTCAATCTAGATTCAATTCCAAGCAGCGAAAATATAATTTTGAAAAATGTAACGACTCCACCTCTTTCGAGTCACTGATTTATCAATCTCGCCGTTTGGAGTCGGCATTAAACTGCAGATTCCATTACTGCTGTAGAAGCTAGGCTCAAGTCCACCTCGGACTGTAGCGCCACTATTATTATTATGTCCCTGGGTTAAAATTATAAAATGTTAAACTTATGTCTCTTATGATGATTACATATTACTTACTGTGTGACATATTCTTTAGGTAATTCAATCGCCAAAACTATTGTGAGACATACATACATGCCAAGCAGATTGCAATCGCATATTACACTCCTTACAGAAACCGGTAACACATACCCTCTTACATCAATCCATAAACCTTTCAGCTAAACACAATAAGATTGCAGAGAGAGAAAGGAAAAAGAATTTATTACCAAACCTTAAATCGTCAACTTGAGACGTTTTCGCCCGAAAGTCTTTAAACGAAAATCATTCGTTAGCAATGAACTTAAAAAATATATAAACACCACCACAGGGACCATTTGTACATGATTAACTGCCATCATATTCCACTGAAAAATACCTTTTGAGAAGTGCGACATCAATTTTACTGAAAACAAAAATATGTCAGAAATATACCTGTGATGGTCTGCCTCCTTCTGTAACTCCCTTTTCATTATGTCAAGCTTTAAGCAGATTTAGTCGAAAACGAAATTGAATTAACAACTTTATGAGACCAGAAGGGGATGATCTCATTTTATTTGACTGTCGTCTGACTCACGCGGTGAAGATACGTACACAAAAAACCACAAGAAACTGATTTCACTTTTCAAGTGAATACGATTGGAAAACTTAGCCACTCGCACTGTCGTCTCGATTAGGTCATATGGGGGTTCTCTGTGTGAGCGTGTGTTAGTCATTGGCGGCATGTTTGTAGAATTTGCAAAGTTCCAGAAAAAAAAGAACACATCACCCACCACTTGAGTCGTTCGGCTCTCATCAATCCTCTGTAACCCCTAGCCCCTTCAATCATGTCATAAGAGTCGAAATAAAACTTTTTGATTACTTCAACCACTCAGGCTATGCGGTGTACACATTACCATGCTACTGCGACGAAAAATCCAATTGGAATATCATTCCTAACGTCATTCAAAGTTTTTTATCTAATAAACTAAAAGTCGAAATTGCTATAGCAGCGGGGGGCTATCTGCAAATCTATGCGTATCTCTGGCTCCATTCACATAAGGATCGGAGAGTGTATCTTCAGACAGGCAGAGTTCTCCTGGAGACGATTTATGCTTGCACATAAATGAAAGTGGTCCAAGAAGAATCGAACTACTTCAGGAGAAAATGTGCAAAAAAAACCTACACACAATCATCTCGTGTCCACCATCGGGGTGCACCCCCGACGAAGCCGAAAGGAAATTTCAGAGGTATGTGTTAAAGGTCGAAAATCCTAGACATTCATTGGACGTAGGACGAATAAGGAGATATTCTCTGATCTTTAAAAGAGAATCGAGGGCTTACTTACCCCAACGAAAGTAGTTTCAAGTATTGAAACTTCTAACTAACTTTCAATAGGCGGACAGAAACAGAATTACAGGCAGGATGGGTTGTGTTCCTCTTCACAGGACTAGAGATAGACGGCCATGTTGACCCGATAGTGATTATGGTTCAAGGAAATAGAAAAAGTTTGGCTTCGGTAAAGTTTTGAATAAGAAAAAAAACAATATGAGAATGCCTTGTCAGAAGTTTCAGGGGCTGCTAGTTATAAGATCTTGTCCTCCATGGTAGACAGGAGTCGAATTCCACTGTGGAGTGTGAGGGGTGCAGGATGACATAGGAGCTTAGTTTGAAGTCTATGAGCTTTTCTGGGAAGCAGATTGGTATAGTTTGCCTACTTGGCGCGTGTCTTTCTGGAAAGATGCAATTCTCAGCATAAAAATTGGGACTACCATTGAAATTTATTTTTTGGACGAAAGTGAGACTGGCATCAAGAAGTTATCGATGTTTAAATAAAAGAAAAAAAACGATTTTCTTAGAGATCGTCAAAACGTCAGAATCTCTGAGTGTGATTTGTTGGAATGCGTGGTGCGAAATTAACGAGCAGATTACATTTTGGTCAGAGAAAAAATCACTTCAAGATGACCAGGGAGAATTTGGAATGAATTAAATATGCAAAAGGTGGCGCACACAAGTCGAGGGGGACATCGGTTAGCTTGGTGTGCGAAACTGGAGAAAGCTGGCGAAAGATCGTGTTGGCTGGAAAGGCATGTTGAGTGAGGCCCAGGTCCACCTCGGACTGTAGCGCCCTAAGAAGAAGAAGAAGAAATATGCACAAGGTCAACATGATGACTGAAGGGAGAACGCAAGGAATAGACAAAAAATCATTGGACTTTAGTATGAAGTGTTCAAGTACACTCCACAGAGGAGGACCTCCGAGCCACATTAAACGATCGGAACGATCAAGTTCTCATCTCATATCATCTCATTTTCAGTGGCCCGCATGTTCCACTAAAGGGGTCGCGGGGGCAATGCATGCACGAGAGATCTCCAGGCCACTCGATCCTCCGCCATCGATTCTAACTCATGATGGCAATGAGACGTTCCATGTGCCTATCCTAAGCCGATGCCCTTGTCCGTTGCCTTTAAATCCCCGCACGCACTGGTTAATGCATGGCATAATCCCCCTCCCACCCCCGTAGTGGCTCACGAGACCACTGCCGGGTTGCTCGTAACTGCTTCGGGCTGAGCCCGACCGGCTGCCGAGCGGGACAGGCCGGCCATCAGACGCTCGCATACTGCCAGCATTCAGGCCTGGCTCCGAATGGGGCCGTGGCACAACAGGGTAGGCGGTATCCAAGACTGTCCATAGTTAAAGAGACAACTCAGAAGGGATAGACTACTCAAGAAATGTCATGGAACAAAAAACTCCTGCGCTAAACTTAGTTTTTCTCTGGGATAATAATTTAAAAGAACCAAAACGAATTTGTAGTGTACGACTTGAAGTTGGCAGTGTTTAAAATTCTGCAGCAAAACAAACAAAATGATAAAACCGACAGCACTAGTCTAGTCTTACGCAACCATTAATTTTTCATAACACATTCCACTTTGAAAATATACATATTTCAAGGAATTCGCAAGAATTTAATGTTGGCAGACTAACAAATGCATGAAGTGTCTATAAATACTTCCACTCGTGGGTTGTGAGCTGTCTAAGAAGTTTTATGTGCGAAGAAAATGATCCGACAACTGCCAGAATAAATAATATCCAAAAGATGTGACATTGCAAATCACACCCCGATTGGTTTTTATTTTCGATCCTAAACCGACTTCAGTTCGTGTGTGTGTCTGTGTGTGTGACACCAAAAGCGAATCTTAACGAATCTTAACTTATCTGATGCGATTGATTGGACAAGAGATTGACAAAGTGACATCCTTTTAGCGGCACAGAACGTCCCATGTGAACGAAGCGAATGAAATGATTGTCATTTATGAGTGACTCTTAATGGTAGACGATGGCGAGAAAAAAATACACAACTGCGAGGGCGGTCCGATAAGTACTTAGCCTCTATCATAAGAGACATTATCGTGTAGTGCATTCTCGTAAATGGCTACTGTCAACATTTCAGCCGAATCAGACACGTAGTTTTGTTTTGACTGCGTGTCGGCGGATTCTAGAAAAATGTAAAAAGACCAATATCAGTCGTTGATACGATTCTTGTTTTTGGAAGGTAAATCGCGCAGCGAAATCAAAGAGCGCTTGGGCGGTGACTTTTCTCCTTCGATGGCGACCGTCAAAAATTAGTTTAACGAGTTTTAACGTGGTCGCACGTCGGGGTGCCCAGGTGCCCCGAAAACGGCTCCCACGGAGGATAATGTGACAAAAATGCACGGTATTGGTAGACCACCGATTGAAGGTGCCCGAGATAGTTGGCATCTCAAAGTACAGCATGAAATATTGGGCATGAGAAAGCTGTCTGCGCGATGGGTGCCGCGTTTGCTCACACCGGACAACAAGCGACAGACAACAAGAATTAGGCTATGAACTACTGCCCCATCCACAGATTTGGCTCCGTGCGACTTCTTTTTATTTACGAACTTGAAAAAGTCACTTGGCGGGCAGAAATTTGAGTCGAATGAGGGGATTATGTGGGCGCCGTGGCGTAGTGGGTAGGTGCGTCGTCTCCTACGCTCGAGGTCGGTTCGAATCTCGAAAAAAAACGTCAAATATTTTTTACGGCTTTTTTTATGACTCTTTCGAGTCACTGACAATGCTCAAAGAGTATAACTGTCTTGAATAAGCTTCTCAATCTCGCCGTTCGGAGTCGGCATTAAACTGTAGGTCCCCTCCGCTCGTAACAGAACAATAGTACGAGTGGTTGCTGAGAAGCTAGGCTCATGTCCACCTCGGACTGTAGCGCCTGTATGAGGGGGTTATCGCCGCTTACTCTGCAGACCTGTAGAAAACATATTTTTCAGACGGGTTAAAGAAGTTTGACCATCGCTGTGTCAAGTGTGTCGAGCTAAAAGGAGACCATGTTGAGAAACAAATCGCCACTTTTCCAAAATGTTCGTTTTTCTTTTGTAGGCGAAGTATTTATCGGACCACCCTCGTATACCAAGACTTGCTGTCACACACTCGTGTATATCCTGGCCCATGACCACCGTCTAATTAAGTATAAAACAGGACAAGTTGTGGCCCCATTACGCGCACTACACAGTGTCGAGTACAGTTAATTAATAGCCAACGCAGTGAGTAATTGCAGATACGGTTTACTGTAAATATTACCCTGCAAGCAGAATGTTAACACTGCAAGGAGTAACCGATGGCGGTTGGCGCCACACCTTCGACATACAATTACAAACGATGACTCAATTTCAGTTACACACAAATGGTGAGTACATCCAAGGGATATACACGGCTGACTTATCGACCATTCGTGTTGCCAATACGATACCAAATACAGCCCCAATCGAAACAGCCGTTCTTATGTGAATCGCTCTCTCATCATTGGCGCATAAATTCATGCGATTTGCAATATTTTCCCGATGTGAGATTAACTTGACCAGAAATTATGTGACCCCTCGGTTCCCTTTCCAACCGGGAACACATAAAATCATCGCGTTACGTGTAAATTTGGTCCCAGCCTGCACTCGTTTGAAACTATTGCTACTGAACCAAATTGTCCCATAATTACTGATCGAATGTGAGGATGGTTAAGGTACGTGGTGGGCAGTTAAATGATATCCCATTGCAATGTGTTCATTCGATACAATTTCATATTTCACTGCAATTTAATCAAATAATCGGATTTTATTTTTACAGAGGATTTATACTTTTTTTTTGTTGAAAGGGGTGGAATGTGTAGCTCTTTAGGGGATTTTTTTTATATGTTTCTGTTTTGTGTACCACACCGTGTACTCAAACAACATTTTAGTGGTTTCAGTGAATATGAAGCAGTCATGGTTTACGTTTCATAAACCGCTTAATTAGGGCGTTGCCAGAAAAGTTCAAGGTTGATAAATAAAGTGAAGCCATTGACATATTTTCTGTCAAAAAGTAGTTATGTCCTGTCTTTTGATGAAACATTATCTTTACAAACGGCACCCTGTAGCAGGTTTAATGGAGAATATACATTTGGGCACCACACTTGCTTCTTTTAATCCACAGACAAGGGTCCGAACAAACTCGAGCAACAAAGATCATAACTTCTGAAAGAGAGTTGAGCAAGATTGCGGAGCTGAATCACGGTGACTAAGGGGTGAAAAACCGAAACAAATCAGCGGAGCGTATAAAGACGCGTACGTAGGCCTAAAGACAATTGTTATCTAGGGTGAATTGAAGCAGTGAAGTACATGAACAGTATTGCTATCGAATATTTTCGAATATCAGCCTTCTTAGTCGAGATGACGAAGACCGAACAGCTGGTTAGGAGGCCGAACCATCACAGAAGCAAGAAGGCACGGTATAGATAAATGGAAGCAGAGCGCGAAACTTCCAAGGCGGAAAAGGAGTCGAAGTTCAGATTCTTAAGGATCCTTAGGCAAACAAGCATAAATACTTAAGCACATGTTATTCATATTCACATACGCTCTTCATGGCCCAGCCATCTTAGGCGTTGGATCCGTAGACGCCTGGCTAGACTCATGTCGCTGTACAGCCCATACAATTCGTGGTTGAACCTTCTCCTCCAAATGTCATCAACGCAAACAGGACCAAAGATCGGACGCAGAACTTTTCTCTCGAAAAGACCAAGAGACTGCTCCTCCGCTTGAGATATTGTCCATGCCTCTGCACCGTAAAGCAGGACTGGGATGATCAAGGTCTTATACAAAGTCAACTTGGTCTTCCGAGAGAGGGCATGCTTGGTTTTGCCCTCGTTTACCGCCAGACCTATTTTAGCCACTTCCGTTTCAATGCCAGCAAACGCATCATTGACGGCTCGCTGTGTTCGCCCAATCACGTCAATGTCATCAGTGTAAGCTTGCAGTTGAGCCTCTTGTGTTGGCCAGTGAGTTTTGCACGATATTCTCAGGAATACCAGACGAAAACCATAAGCACACCCCCAAACTTGGCCTTCACCCAGAAAATGTTACGGTGACAATCTGGAGGACTTTTTATTTCTTCAATCAGGGGTAACAATAAATGCACTTAAATATTGTGAGAAAATCGACATAAAGCTGAAAAGCCAATGCGTTAGCAAATAGACATGGTCCGATCCAGTTGCATGACAGTGCTAGACCCTATACCTCGCACGTAACGGTACAAAGGCTGCTACAATTGGGATTCGAAATTCTTCCGCAGCCACCGTAGTCTCCTGATATTTCTCCAACGGATTATCACCTTTTCCACAGTCTGACGTAATTTTGTTCGCAAAAGGTGTTCCAAAACTGAGCAGAGGTCATGGACGCCTTTGAAAACTTTTTAGTGTCAAAAAAGCAAGCCTCCTATAAAAAAGGAGTTATGGACCATGAATCACGGTGGAAGAAGGTTATAGATGTCAATGGTTCATATTTTGACTAAATATAATTAAAAAAAAAAGAAATATTGACTTTAAATTAAATTAAAAAAAAATCGGACAATTCATTTGGTAAAACCTAATCAGAGTGCATAGATGTGGTAAAGATTTAGACAGTCCCCTTTACACGTTTCAATGTAAGTTTACATTTAATTTTTTCGACCATAAGAAATTAAAATCATGAAAAAAATGTAATTAATTAATTAATTGATTAGCATTTTTTATTCAGTTTTCCCGTCAAAGTAAGCTGGTTTAAACTTGATCATGATCATGCATGTAAGCTGTGTCATATCTGCTGACATATTTGGACCGAAATTGTTGACTGCATTTTGTCAAGTAGTCAAAATTAAAAATAAAACTTTTGAAGGGATGGTGACAAAGTGTATAACATGCGAATATATTAATTGAAAATAAGAGATTATTTTCTTTAAATCTCTTCTGAACTAAATCATAAGAAAATGTCAAAAGTTTTTGGCCACCAAAAATCATTTGAGCATGAATAGTTGCCAATAATTTGTGCGGGTCCAACAAATATCACTCACGACCAACGACATAAATTTCAGACACATAAGTTCACATAAGTTTCAGACACACGAAGTTCGATATTCGATGCTCCCTTTCACGTCTGGCAACTCTCAATGTCAACAAACATCATAAAACAAAATTAATTTCCTTGATTGATTCTCTTTCGAAATGAATTAAATGGGTGGATAGGAATTTGTCACTCTCTCCCTATACTGCGCACTATTATCCGCTATAAACCACAAATAATTAAATAAAAAAATATGAATTTTGTTGCTGCAATTTATTTAGTGCCATGATGTACTTAATTTTTTATTGCTGATGGCTGAAAGGTTGCTCTGTTAAATGCATAATTAATCTCTGATTTAGCGGTGTGATATAATGCGTAAGAGTAAACAATAACCAAGTGTGTGCATGCGCTTATGCTTGGCAATTTGTGATAGTTAATTGAGATAATTAACACGTAAATATTTTTCATCTGTTTACACGAATAAATTAATACAGTAACATTTAATTGTTTTTTGTAATTATTGTTTTTTGGAGAAGTGAGGGATAATTGAAACTTTGTTCGGACATATTTTCTACAGTTTTATAAGATTCGTCCGTAAGAGTATTTCAGTTTTCTGTTATGGGGTTTAGCTTAAGTTTGGGTGGCCGACTGCAAGATAGCTGTCTCACATAGGCCAGTTGTGGTACCACACGGATCGGGTGTCTCTTATCCATCAAACCATTTGGTGCTTGTTACAAAGCGTTTAAGTTGACTGATTCCGACGTTGTCCAGCACACTCAGGTCCCTGAAGAAGTAGGCTCCAAGGCGTTTCTTCCTGCGAGTGGACAGAGCACTACAAGTTCAGTGGAGATCCATTATGCTTTCCTCTTCTTCTTCTTCTTCTTCTGCAGAAGTCGCTTTTATGGGAGTCCTATTCTTAAAGCATGTGTTGGAACAGTGCACTGTGATGACGCTGATGAGAGTCCTGATCATTCTGATAAAAGGGTGAACGTTTTAAGTTGATTTTTTGTCATATTTGTTTAGTGATGAGGTACTTAGTGCCTTCTGACCATCGTGAATTGGTGGTTCTAAATGAACGTTCTTTCAAAAGAAGTTTATCTGTAGCGAATGGCATGGGCGGTGGCGCTTCAATAGGTAGAATTGTAGAGACTGTGCCACATCTGGCGACTTAGTCGGCTTCACAATTCCCTGGAATATCACTGTCACAATACCCTGGAATATCACTTCGATTCTAAGCCTGTGGGACAATGCAACAGAGGACGTCCATGAACAAGGTGGCGCATACGAAGGGGACTTGGTGTACGAAAGTGGAGACAGCTGGCGAAAGATCGTGCTTGCTGGAGAGACGTTCTGAGTGAGGCCCAGGTCCACCGCGGACTGTAGCGCCCTAAGAAAAAGAAGATCACCGTCACGTCAGGTCAGGAGATAGGCGGCAATTCAGGGAGGTCATAGTAAAACGTGACCGAGCTTAGTGATTTGAATTCTGATTGGCTGTTTAAACAAAGGGCGGTGCCCCTCTAAGATATTACATTGTTCTTGAGCTAAGACAGGACTTCTTTTATAGCTATCATCTCAGCTATAATGTTCCAGAAGCTGAGGGAATATACATCAGATCCTTAGAGTAGACACCTAGCCATATTCGCTCCTCCGTCTTGGATCCATGTATGAAGCTACGCAGAGGACCAACCAGCGTCTGAGTATCAGAGTACCAGTCACATCTAGAGGGTATGCTGGTAGAGAAATGTTTCTCAAAAAAGTGATTGATTTTGGAGTTACAGGCATAATAAACACGTATTTTTAAAGCGCCAAATAGAGCTGAAATGGTCCCCATGTAATATTGCGCCTCAAATGACGTACATAAAATATCAAGCAGTGTTCAAAATATCAAGCAGTGTTCCCAATGAATACCATATCATCAATTAATAATCAATACAAGTTCGATCATACGAAAAAAGAAATGGACCATAAATAGAACCTTGTGTTTTTGCAATTGCATTTGTTGCGTCCTCTCTTCACAACTTCTGGCGTAGATTAAAGTTTAAATTAGGTGATGCCAGGACAAATGCATGTGAAGATGTGGGTAGAAAGTGTCGATTTCCAAAACGCCTTTTGAACTAATTTCTTAACTCAACCTCAATAACCAGAAACACGAGATCTGTATATTTACAAGACAGAAACAAAACAGTCAGAAAAGACTGACTTACACTTTTGATCGTTTTGTAACAACTTCAAAGGACTTTGTTGATAATATTATGTTAACAAATTCAAAGTCAATAGAAACCAAACGAATTTGATTAAATCGATGTCACAGACATAATAGAATCTCTTGTCCCTTAGGGATGTAATTTACGACCAATAAACCACGTGGGATCTTTACAACTCGACTAGGCAATGATGCGGATAATTACATGACAAAAGACTCCTTCACAATGATGACCACAAGTACTTGTACATATGTACGTGTACCTGTTCGATACTCTGAACTTACTTAACCTCCTCTCCTGCCAAGATGCTTAAAGATAACAAATACCTAAGCATTAACGTCGACAAGATACTTCCATAAATGCACACTGTTTGTACCTACAAGTATGTGCGCTCAATATACGTATGTACTCGAAGTTAAAATCCATAACAATGCACACGTAGAAATTGCCTTTAGATGGTCGAAAGATACTAATGGTCACCTATCGGAGCAAAAGCAAGTCTGTACATATAGTTTCGATATCTGTGAATCTGGCACTTCTCTCTGTATGTGTTCATCCAAGCAGCTGACAACTGCCCTCCGGGCCAAGCACTAAGCAGCAGCAGAGACAGCAAGAGCAACAGCAAAAGCAGCAGTAGTATGCCTCCTCCAGGCCGTTTATATCGGATTAATGGGATCATCTGCTCGACTATTGTGTGTGTTTGGAAAATAAATGGCTCATAAAACATATACAAGTATACCTGTGTGTAGAGAGATAAAGAGTCATTCGGGTCAAAATAAAAAAAAAATATATACTTTGCGAGCCTTTAGTTCACTGATGTGCACGACAACTTCTATGGCGATGTCGAAAAGGACGACAACGATGACGATAGAATTAACAAAGTGCCTCACCTTCCTCTTGGTTTTTGAAATCAGATTTTCCCTTCAAACATCAAAGGGCTCCAGCACACACAACGCACAGGGACTGAAGCTGTTGCTGATGCTGCTGCAGTGCCTACAACCACATGTGCACTGCCATCGTCGCGAACTCCATGTAGGAGGAGGCTGACCAAACACACAGAGGAGCACTGCACGTGTGTGGAGAAGCGAGAACAAAATCAAAACAGGATGCGTTTAATATAAATTATAACACCGGCGTTGTGTCTATTAAAATGATTGTGTCCGGGTCCCGGGTCGATTGTAGCGAGAGATACTAACACCGAAAACCACCCAAACCACAGAGGGACCCGCAACCGAACTATACTCCCTTCCGCCCGCCGTGCTCCATGGGGAGCAATAAAATACAACCGAAGATAGATGCGAATAACATGCGGATATATATCAAAATATTTTGACATCTAATTACTGCAGATAGGATACTAAATTTTGTGGGCGCGGGAATCTGTTGTTTTGTGTATCTGCGGTGCGGTCAGTCGAAAGGAGTGGTTTGGTGTGTGGTGCGTTTTTTCTGCATTATTTTCATCCTTAAGCCACAATTATCACACGTATTGCGAATTAAGTTATAACACTGTTTTTGGTTAATTTATTTATTGTTTCGGCAATCGCAGTGAGTGCGTGAATTTAGACACATAGATCAGCCGTCAGTCGGGGTGGGCTATTTTTGCGGCTTCAAATGGACATTTCAAATTGAGATTTATTATCCATCTGTTCTGGCACAAAATTTATGCAATCATTTCACAAAATTTCGCCTAAGGAAACACACACATGATTTGTTTGTGTCAATTTAAATGGAGTTTCTAAAATAATCCCCGATGTGCGTGTATGTGATGAGGTTTAATTAAAAGGATTTAGACGACCGTGGAACGGTGGCGGCTTTTCGCAAATCGGAATTTTCGACTGTGGTAAATATTTGAATCGATTTAGATACTTTTGAAAACTATTAAATTTTATATAATCCAACTGATTGCCTGGCAAATAGGTTTTTATAATTTGAAACTAAACGCAATGAGCCGCCGATACAGTGGATCCATGTGTAGAGTGCGATCTTTTGTGGACTCTGCGCGGCGAAGCAGAACGAAGCTTTCATTAGATTATGTGAGATGTCTCGTTTAAATCAATTCTCAAACTTACAGTTAATTCAAAATTCTCTGTTTTAGAGCTGTCGAGTTGGTATCTTAGCTGAATGCCGCTCAACACACGTGCGCAGTCGTTGTTTCACAACATTGGGGGTTATTGTGGACATGGTTAATTGTCAGAATTTGTTCACTGACCATGAATTCATGAAGTATCCGAAGAAAAGGAAAGAAGGAGGTTGTTTTAGTCGGTAGTGAAGGAAAGTTGGTCCGCAAAAGCCTTTCACTTGTTCTCTAGCCATAGACTTTATTTTTTTACATGGAATTTTAGTTTCTCAGTGCAAATATATCTACGAGTTGTAAGATTCATATATACAAAGCTTTTGTCATAAACTTGACATCAGTCTTCAAAAATGGTTCTTCTAAGTTGGTAGGCCAATTCGGTCCCATTTTTAAAGATTGAAGAACGACAAGCCAGGTCAGACGACTGATATATATACATCTTCAACGTTTTTTAAAGGAGTCGCATACAGACTCATACGGACATAGTTCACTTCTTAACGTCGCCTAAAAGATGGTGCCCAGAGTTTTATGTAAAAGTGTAAATAGTGTGGTCTCGGGCTCAGTCACTCCACTTCAGATACAAATTTCACACTCCGGCTAAAAAGATCCCTGAGGTTTATTGGAGGAAAAGACGAACACACGCCTCAGCTAAAGAATTAAGTAAATCAGTGAAGTAGTATCTGCTACCAAATGAAGAATTGCAGAAGAGGGAGCAAACCAGGCAAGTCAGCGGTTGGTGTCAATGAGTAAGACGACGTCGTATTTGTTATCACGCTCAGGGGGCCAAGAGAAAATAATCGAGTTGCGTCAAGTCGCATAATCGCGGCAACCTATTGATGAACACTCGTCATGAGATGACACAGTCGACAAATTTCCTCTACAAAATCCTCGCTGTTAGTGCATGTAGCGATTTCTTGTTAGAACGACAGCTCGGATATATCGATGTAGTCGAGCTCTAACCACCGAGTCAAATAACATCGCTCTCTTACCCAAGTCAATTGAAGGCAACGGTATCTGATTCCTTATTTCAAAAGAAACGAGGTCCATGCAGTAAAACGCACCAAACGACAGCTCGGATATATCAATGTTGCCAAGCTCTGACCACCGAGTCAACTAAAATCGCTCTGTACCTAATACAACTGAAGACAACGGTGTCTCCTTCCTAATTCAGAAGGAAATAAGGTCCTATGATGTCGCCATGCAGTAAGCCGCACCAAACAGTCAATCTTTGTGGATGCATTGATGCTTGGTCGAACATTTTTGGATTGTGTTCGCTCCAATAACGACAATTTAGATTTTTGCGATATAGCCGCCGAACCAAAAATGGGCCTCGTCCAGGACTATGATTTTTAGGACAAAATCCGGATCTCCGGCCAACATTTCCAGCAACCAATTAACTTAAAGGAATGGTTCGGCTTCAATCCTTGACAATCTGTAGCACAATCTTATACGAATTTAGGCACAAATCCAACCGCAAAATAAACCGGGTCGACTATTTTGCGATGCCCAATTCAGCTGATTGGCGCCGGATATACTTTTCTGGGTCTTCTTCGATACTAGCCACTACGGCGTCTATGTTCTCTTCATTTCGCATTAATCTCATTCTGGAGTAGGTTAGTACCTGGCAGTACGATGAACCAGTTTTGAGTCTGAGTGCTCCAGTAGTGTTCCAAAAATCATCCGTAAAAAAAAACTCTCATTCTGGTTGGTGACTTAAGGTCCAAAAAGTGTACTCACGCTCAAATTTGTTCATGGTGTGACGATTTGCCAGCACACTGAAGCTATGGCGATGACCAACCCCACGATGAGATTCAGGTTGCGTATTTACAGCTGAGCCGGAAATTGGATATTTTTTAATAATTACCGCACGTTCGACAAGAGTGAAACAATGCATGATAAAACGGCACACCTTACTGAATATTCTGACAGCTAAAATTCATTGATATCTTTAACAATTGCTGAAACATAACAACTGGAAAAGATATCATTGCTATCTGGTCACCCTTTAACTATATGAGTCTGTGCTTGATCTTTTAAATGCCCTGGCGAATTTAATTTACTTAAGAATGAATTAAATCAAGACAAATAAAAGTAAATATGAACTCAGTTTTTTCAAATAAATATAAAAAAATAATATTACCCTGCCGCTTCATTCAGGGAATGAGTGAAAGAAGAACCGACGCATAATATAATGGAATGTGCACATGACATTCCACAGATAGGACCTCATTTAATCTCAGAGACGATTAACAACCTACAGAACAAACTCATTAAAATAAGAGCATCAATTATGAACTTATTCCAAAAGATCTTGAGGCAGCAACTTCGGGGAATTCAAAATGTATAATTCTCCCCCAAAAGCGGAGGATGGGATAGCTATCATTCGAATGAGATTATAAAAATTGGCTCCTCTTGGATTGTGCTTAAGAATTTCGCACTCAAAAAACCGACAGAATCAGGGGAGATATCTGCTCTTAGAAGCATAGATACAACATTGATTTTCGCACTTCCCACACCAAGTCTTAAGTAAATTATTTCTTTTCCACCGACCAACACAATTTATTTATCTAAAAAGAAAAGCATGTAATAACATGCCCCCCTCATTCCACCAGCCACTACCACGCAAAGATTGATTGAAAACGTGGACGCAAAGCAAAATCTGTTTCCTGTTCGACTTTGTGTCTGTCTGTTGGCCAAGTAGAACAACGTTCTGTCCCGAAAATATGCTTTGGCCAAGTTAAATTTATGGTTAAAATCAAAAAGTTTTTAATTAAAAACTTTTAACTTTAGAATTATCCAGCATCGCATCGCAGTTGTCGTTGTCGACGATGTCTCGTCTGGTTTTGCTTCTTGACTGGACGAATCTTATACCAGCGCGCACAAAGTAATTTTTTTCGCAGAGCTTCATGACTACAGATTAATAAACAACAAGAAAACGTTACCAATGAAAGAAGACCAACCTTCATCTGGATGTTTGTGGGTAGTGGTGGTGTTGGGATGCATCTACTCAACTCTGAGTCTTTTAAGAGATCGTTTTTATTTTCCTTTTATTCGGTTGACTTATTTTGATTTTTATGTTCTTTAAATAATTTTCTTTCGTGAGTTTTTTTTTCCCATTTTTTTCGTGCCCTTTGTACTTATATTTTACGATGACGATGGGAGGACGGTTGGATGTGGATGAATAGAGCGCGGATGGCAACGGTGGAGTGTCCTCTGTTTTGCCAGTTGGTTGACTTCAGTTTCTTTCGTAAATTAACTGTAGCCACGAGCAATAGGTATGAAGTGATAAAAAGGACATTTTTAAATGCAATCAAAAAAGGTGGAACGAATTAGCGTGTGAAAAGCGCAGAACGTGCTGCGGGAGATGGCTGATGTACCAATCGACCAAGAAGCAGTGTCTGTAGAAGTGAAGTGGGGGTAGAAGAATATTTTTTTTACCATGTCGTTTTCGGTTAATTTCCCTCTGACCAAACGGCAAAGTGTGATTCCTTGGAGGACGTTTATGTTTGAGCGACTTCCTTGTTTCCAACGTCTCAAGTGGCTGCTAATTTCAAATTGAGGTGGGAATATATTTGTTTCGCTTTGTTCTTTCATTGTGAAGTTCAAATTTAAAACTTTGGAAAATAAGAAACAGGTGGTTAGAGGGAGGCATCACCCCCTACCGTTGTGCAGGTCTTGTTGAGAGATATTTAGGTTTTGGATATTGGATAAGTTTTCGAATGCAGTGGACTATCATGAACGATATCGAAAATTTGCATTAAGGTTGCCCAAGAGAGTGCTTTCATAAGGCGTACAGATACAACACACATCTGGAATTGGAATATGATCTTTGGGTCGACAAGCAATCGAAGTCATGTTAGGGAATGGGAAAAGTTAAAGAAAAGCAAGGCAGCTATGTGTGCCTAGTGGGGGACTTCGTAGATATTTAATGTTTTGCTTTTTGAAACTTAGAGGGGGACATGACTAAGAATAACACACCGAGGAAATTACACAAAAATTGCAAACATGTTCATTTCTTGTCGGGGATACCCGTAAGAAATGAAAATAATAGCAAACCCTGGATACCGCTTCAACTGCAGATCCATTGGGACTTCAGTATTATTCCGCAATAAATGAGAGATCGAAAAATGAGGGCGAAACGAATTCTGCCATTTCGAAACCAGAGTAATGGTTTGAAACTCAAAATGTTAGGTTTGTGACGAGGGTGTTATAAAAGCAATCTTTGCAAAGAAAATTACTTCACAATTTGATAATGAATGACTAAAATGAAGGGCAAGAAAATTAAGGAATGTGGAGGCCAATCATGAGGAACAGTTGCACAGAGTTTTTTTGCATAGTTCGACGTAATATCAACATTTTATCAAATAAAGAATTGCAAATTTGAAACAAATAGATCTGCACTGGATCATATCCAAACCCTTGCTCGTTTTGAAAGAAAATTTCTGCGTCCAATCCTTAATCGTTGCTGACCATTGGAGGAGAGTGGCAAGTGGCAAGTATGAAGAGCGCATGGCCAATCTAGTTCCGATCCAAAAAATCATCATCCCCGAAACTGTTTAACAACGCAACAGAAGACATACACGGTTGAGTTTAGCGTTCACGAGTGAAGAATGACCTAAATCGACTTAGTTTGCGCACATGGAGACAGCTAGCAATGGAAAGTGTTAATTGAAGGAGCTTGTTGATTTAAGCCCAAGTCCAACTCGGTCTAAAGAGGGAAAAGAGCCAAAATATTGGCAAGATAATTCTTAAATCTTATATCGGGTAAATGGGCAGTGGTTGCATTGAATCTGCCGCAACTTAGATGTCTCATAAAAAATCATTTTTCAAGTGGTGTTGAATAATGTCAGTAACGCTTCAAATTTTTACTTTGACGAACGTTGGACTGGCAACTTCACAAACAATGAATCAGAATATCTTGGCACTGTGGAGTATGTGGCATGTTGCAACGTCTTCTTTCCTTCCCTTATTTTAGGCAGACTATAAAAAACACCCGTTTGAAACCTGCACCGGATTTCGGCAAGGAGATGCGCTGTCGTGTGATTTCCTCAATTTGGTATTGGAGAAGATAGTGCGGCGGGCTGCTGTAAACACGGAAGGCACTATCTTCTACAAGTCAGTCCAACTGTTGGGATACGCAGATGACATCTACATCGTTGCGCGTTCCTAACGCGCCGTAAAGAAGCTTTCACGGCGATTGAAGAACAGGCGAAATGAGCTAGTCTTAAGGTCAATGAGGATAAGACAAAATGTATGCTGTCGAGCAAGAAACGATCCGCTGCACACCACCTACGTCGGATATATGGTCCCGTCTGCTAGGAAGGCGAATGGAGGAGAAGACACAACCGCGAACTCAATGAGCAGAACCAGGATGTTGATGTTGTCCCGAAGGCAAAAATCCGTCGGCTGCACTGGCTCGGTCACATCGAGCGCATGGACAACAACGCTCCAGCTAAGAGGGTCTTCGAATCCGAGCCTCCTGGTTTGAGAGGGAGAGAAAGACCAAACTTCCTGGTCTTGATGACTGGAAGCAGCGTGCCCAGGACCGTCAACGATGGAAGGCAGCGATAGCTCAGGCTCTGACCCTACATGGGTCGTAGACCTGCTAAGTAAGTATAAAAAAGCTCTTCTGGCCGGCAATATGGTATAAATATTGGACAATAACTACATAGTCCCACACCGTCCACCAAACAGGGGTCTTTTGTTGCTGTAATATAGTCTCAATAACGTCTTATGTGCTTTCGTTCATTCAACTAAAACCGAAGTTTTGTTGCAAAAATGAAAATCAAAAATTAAAATGGTTTCCAGTCAAAGTACAATCATTGTTCACAAATTTACTATCAATTATAAAAACACCCTGTAACATATACTGCACCATATAACACATTCTCAAAATTTCATTATCAATTGTAAACTTCCTCTCATTCTCAATTTAAACCCAATCGCAACATGAACCGTTTCAAAAACTGGCCCAAACAATCAATTTTCAGCCACATTGTAGAGCATATGTGCCGCCAATCATCACAGCATGACTTATCATTATCATTCCGGATACACCCGCAATTATAGCTGTTCCATTCCAAAATGAAATAAACTCATTACCATAAAATTGTTTGATTGTTGCGCATTGTCCTTCTCATTAACAATTAATTGCAAAAAGTCAGCATGAACTATCTCCCTCTGTTCCCTACCCAAACACCCTTGTGTAATAAAATAATTCTCCGATTAAATGAAAATGTATCTTTCGCATCAAATAGCATACAACTCCCTATCCGACCGAGTACCTAGAATGTGATTTGTTCACGCAATTGGAAACCAGACAATTATGAGAGATTAATAAACGATTTCAAAAATATTGCAAGTAATTATTGCAGGAAAAAAGCATCAGCAGGAAACACATTTTGCCAAAACGTATTTTAACAAATATAATCCAATAGTTTACTCGTAAATAAACTGCTGCAACATAATTACTCAGGACATATGTACACTCATCTGTATGCGCTCATCTACGGCTCTATCTACAACTCCTATGTGGGAGGAGTTTTTTTTCGTATTTTCTGCCATGGAATTCAATTTCAAATCACCACATGGGACTTGGGAAACGCAATTACCTTACAAAACTGGGGAAGGCTGGTGAAATTAAATTTGTACTCTAGCACAGTGGCTAGTTGGGGGTAGATGGACAGTCGGATTGTGAATTTAATAAAATTTAATATAGGATGTCGCCTCATATTGTCTTCTCTGATGGATCAACAAAATCGTTTTGTTTTTGTATCTTACAATCAAACGGTGGAGTTGAGCGTGTTGGGTATTTCAAAGCTAATCGAAGATTGCACAACAAAAGGTGTTCGATCAGGCGTTTGCAGATCAAGTGCAGATCTTGCAGATCAAGCTTCGTTTCGAAAAGTCTTTGGCATGAAATTGGTTAGACAGCAAAACGGAGGACGATCACGAGTATCCCGTCGCACCGTAATTTAATGGGACTTCAGCTACCTTGCGTGGGAAATTTAACTAGCACCGATTCAAATTTAAAGTTTTGGCACAAAGCAATCCAAGTACTCGAAAATGGGCATTCAGTGGGATTTAGTGGTTCAAAGAAAATTGGACCTTAGAACATCATTGAGTGTATTAAATTTATAATGCTTGTCTATTAAAAAGACAAGCCTCCACTTCTTCTCCGAAAGGCGCTACAATTCTGTAGTTGTTCTCTCCGTTGTTCAGAAACTTTTTTTTGAGAGTAATACCCTTCAAGCATTCCCAATGACCCGAGACTAGTCTTGTCCAGAAAATGGGAGTTGGTGTGTCGAGGATCGAAACAGGGGCTTGCAGCGTAGAAGCGCCGCACTCACTCACTACGCCCTGGTGATCACAAAAACCTCTAGAGGTTATAAAGCATTTTGGAAATTCGTAGCCTACCAAACAAATCCAAAGGAAGAATATAAGACTTATTTGCTCTTACAATTGTAGTTTCATCCTTCGTAGAGCCGAGAAAAATTCTAAAAATCGCAACTACAGAGCTTCATCATTTCATTCATTAATTTTGCAGTGACCCGCATGTTCCACTAAAGGGGTCGCGGGAGCAATGCACGCACGAGAGATCTCCAGACCACTCGATCCTTGGTCCAACCATCTCGTCCTGGGTCTTCCCAGCGGTCGCCTACCTGATGGAATCGCATTCGAGGCACGTCTCGGAAGTAGTGATGATGGAGACATTCGTGCCACGTGACCAAACCAACAAAGTACAGCTCTTTCCGTTCGAAGAAGCAGCTGCCCAACATTGAGCTCCTCGCGGACTGCCGTGTTTCTCTCCCTATCCCGGCGAGTAATTCTCCCAACAGCACGAAGAAATCTCATGTATTCGCGATCTTATTCTCGTCATTACCCAAATTTCATGACCATAGGTGAGAGTTGGAACAAATACTGCATTAAAAACCGCTAACTTGGCTTTGACACCCAGCTCGACCTTCCTGATTACAGATCGACTAAGCTGTTTCAAAATTGACCCAGCTTGGCTAATCCTACAGGAAAGCTCAGCATTATTCCTCCCATCACTCGTGAAGAAGACCCCAAGATACTTAAACATTTCTGCCTGTTTCAATGGGACTCCACTAACATTTAGAGTGCATTGAACAGGTGTTCTGAAAATAACGTGCTTATGAAGTTAATAAACCTAAATGATGATGTGGAGTTCAACCAGAGTTCGAACTTATTCCAACAAGCCTTGAATAAATCATTCAACAAAGAATGACTCAACGAAAAGGCATCCTGGTAATTTCTCAGTCATCCTTAATCACTTAACAAGTCATGTACAGAAGCAGTAAAGACGAACATAAATTGTTCAAAGAACAACCTTCAAAAAGACTCCATACAAGGCATATCACATCAAACAGCCCATCGAGGCCTATAAAAGTCAACCGACACTGTCATCTATTGACTACACAAAGCAAACATCAATTTTAATTATCAAAGGATACGAGTATGTAGCACTCAATGCAAAGGAGCCAGACATATGGCACACCTCACTCTGAATAATAATGCGACTCCGATCGATTATGCATAACCACGGTGTGTTCAATGCACCCTCTTCGCCTCGTCCTGTCAGCGTTTTGTCACCTCGTCAAACAAGATAATTTTCTCAATTTCAAACTTGAGCTCAAAAAAAGTAAGTCAACAGCCGCTCGTCTTTCGCGTAGTAAACTGCCACTCAAAAGGCTTCTAAAGTATCACTCAGATATGTAGATACTTTACCTTACAAGTGTGTTTGCAGATACATCACTCCTCTTCGCCTTGCTCTAGAGCGATAGGGGAAAAAATCCACTGCTGTACATTGAACCCTCTAATGATGGATCACCTCGGGGGGTTCATAGGAATTCTTTTTTCCCTCCGATTAATTAGTCGCGAAAAAAATAATAATAACCGACAATCTGAATTCTTTGACATGACGTTACGAAACACACGTCGTCGCTTTCAGAATTAGGTGCCATCGTGTGGTGGTGGTGACGATGGTAGAAGGAAAATAAACTTTCTTAGGTAACCCAGCCAGCGGTTGTGATGTGAAAAGTCTTCTTTTTTTCCAAATACACGGCAAGGATTATATATTTTTCTGCTAATTGGCATCATGCCAGACAAGGCATCTGCCCCGCACAGTGCAGTCGGGAGAAGGGGGAAATGATTTTTAATTACGAGCAACAAATTAGCCTTTTGGTTGCAAAATGGCAGAAGAATATCTGCTGTTCGCCTCTGCGAAGTAGGACAAGACAAAATCTTTCAGCCAATGTGTGTGCGTTCAATTTCAACCAACACCGGATACACCGTAGACCTTCAGATACACCACGCCAGTCGATAAATAGACGATTCCAAAGATTTTGTGGTGCTTGGAAACTTCATAAATGTATCTCCTCGGCATCGCTTGCTTCCTCTTCGCCCACACAAGCACACACCGAGGGGATGGATATTGGGAAAAAGGGGTACAGACTCGTAGCTACACGACAAACCAGCAGATAAATAAGAGTTTCCATAATACTCACTTTCACGTAAGATACCCACACGTATCTATGCACATGTATTTGTTTGCATAACGTAATTAGTTTGTGGTGGGATGGTACGTACCTAAAAATAGAAGATGAAAAAAAAGAGGAGAACATTAGAAAATCGTATCGAGATACATATTTTTAGAATAATAAATTAAAAGGAATTCTGTATGCATGCACGTATCCTTTAAACTGCGTTAAACGGAGCCAAGGGGGCGACTGCGCTGGTGTGTAAATGAGGGTAATTTCAAGCGCAACCCCCCGTCAGTAAACAATATCCCAGAGTGGGGACCGCCCCGACCCGGCCTGAATAATCCACATTTCTTCGAATGAAGTGTGCTGTGCTGCATATGTGATGCTTGTTGCGTTGTGTATTTTAAAGAAATATCTTTTGTTAAGGGGATTTCTGGCTTAAAGTGTCAGAAAGAAATAAATGCGAGATGCGAAAGAGCGAACACAACTGAGTCAGATGTGAGCAGCATTTTCATCGGCGGCAGCAGGCTTATTTCCTTTTAAATAAACATTACATGCCTGACACATCTGAATGTGTTTAACTTGGACAAGCTTCTCTGAAGTTCGATGATTTGCTCTGCTCGTGGGTGTGGGTGCAGACACATAATTGCGCCCAAAGAGAAGAAAACTGCACAGTAAAAATGGGAAGCGAATAAATTGATGGATGGATTTATGATGGGTCAGAAACAGCGACGTTCCAGCTGAGAGCTATCGACCCAATTCAATTCAAATATTTATCAATTAACAATTTAATGTCTGATTGGGCTTTTAAGATTAAAGGTAACGATGGGCCATCTAGTGTTTTTTTAAATCATCGGTTAGTTTGACACTGACAGCTGTTTCCCGCTCGAAATCTTGACAGAAAGTCAGTATGATACCTCCGCGAAATGTAATGAGTCGCTTTACGCTTCAGTAACGTTGGAAAATATTGAAAACTTATTTCTAAAGTAAGTGCTGTGTACCCCAAACAGTGCGTTTTTTCAAAAGAAGTCTTGGCCGAAATGAAGCACCCGCCGCGACTGCTGTACGCAAGTTTGTGCAAAAAAATCATGAGACTCGTATGCTAGAGGATAACACTCATGGTCTCCGTCGTCGTACAGTGCCCCCACAGATGAGAATGTGGTTGCTGTGGCCGAGAGTGTGAGACTCAATTCACGAACATCAACTCGCCATCAATCTCAACAGCTCACAATTTCACGCACTTGTCTGAGAAGAATTCTGTACAAAGATCTCGGATTCTTCGCTTGCAAGGTCCAATTGACTCAGCAATTGAAGGCGCGCGACCATCGGCTTCATTATCGCTTCGTAGTTTTGGCCTTAAAGCAGTTCGAATTGGACAACGATTTTGGTCGAAAAATCATCTTTTTTCACGAGGCGCATCTGGGGCTCGGAAAACGGAAAACCCGCACGTTATTGTCGAGAGCCAATCCATCCACAGAGAGTGACAATTTGGTGCAGATTGTGGAGAGGTGGCATCATTGAACCATTTTTCTTCGAAAATGAGGCTGGGAATAATATTTCGGTCAACAGTGGGCGTCACATGTTGTTGCCATGTTAACCGACTTTTTTTTTACTGAAATTGAAGTCATGGATTCGGACGACCTCTGAATCATGCAGGAAGGCGCACCATGCCTCACAGCACATACCACAATCGATCTTTTGCGCACCAAATTCCCAAATCGTGTTATCAGCAGTCTTGGCGATGTCAATTGGCCGCCCCGGAGCTGCGATTTGACCCCTTTGAACTTTTTTCTTGTGGGGAACCGTGAAGGGCAGATGTTATGCCAACAATTCGGAAACGATTCAAGCACTTAAAGCCAATATCATTCAAGCAATCCGTGAACTACAGCGCGAAACCATCAAAAAGGTCTTGGAAAATTGGGGTGACACAATGCGCTACTGCGAAGCCAGCCAAGGCAGCCACTTAACCGACTTTGTATTTCGTAATTAATGGGAATCTTTGTTCTTACTAATAAAGCCATAATACATGGAAAAAATTTAATTTTGTTCATTCTATTGAATTTTTAAAAGGAAACTTGTATTTGGCTTGCAATGTATATGCACCTCAGATTGAGAAAAACATGGTTAAACGCTCTTCACAACTCAAGTTCGGACAGATTGGATTTGAAATTTCTCAGGCAAGCGTTAAAATGTTACATTCTCGTATGGCATTTCCTTGGTCGGTTGATCTATCTGATTTGCATCATTTAGTTGGAATACGTTCACTTAAAAACATACATCTTTGAATTATCCCCCATGACTCCACCTCCTTTACGACCACATTACGATAGTCTTATCTTGCAAGTACCTAGTGTTGCCCTCCAAGTCGCATCCATCGACATCTGCATTTCTATTCCTATCGCAGCGGGATATCCAAAGTACGAAGGCGTTCTTGATTAAATGTCCTTACAACCGCCATCATACAAATTATTATATTTAATCCCTAAAATTCGCCACAGCTCCTCCTTATCACGGATCATATTTCATTTGATATTCAACAAGGATTATCTGTTTACGTTGAGTCAACAAAACGAAGAAGGGAGCAAAAAATACAAAAAAAAAAATACGAAAGGAAATATTAAAATTATCCTCGTGCAGGGGAAGAGAAAAGCTCTGCTCAGACAGTTTTTCAACACTCACACATACACACACATACTTACGTATCCACCACAAAATTACAACGTCCTTATATTTTTTAAAAACAAATTTATGCGTTGAGTTTTATATCCTCGCCTTGGTTTGCTTGGGTGCGAGACCACGGCCTGTCCTCTGTTCCACGCTCCCTCCCACCTTCACCCCCAAAGCGATGCGTCATCGTGTCGAAATAAAATTCAAATTCCGTTCTCCTCAAGTAATTTTGAAAGTTTTTTTTTTTTTGCCCGTCCTTGCCGTGCCTTGCTACTTTGACTTGGGAAAGTCGTCTTACAGTGGGAAATATGAAAACGATAAAAGCCAACCCTCGCGCGCAAGGATTTTCAAATTTTGTATTTTTCCCCAGACCCAACCGATGGCGGTGGGCTGATGGGTGGCATCAGGCAGCAGGCGGTGTTGTCGTCGTCACCCTTAAGGGTCGATTGTGGAATTTTACCATAATGATGATGCCACTGCTTGCTTGCTCGGCTGCTAGCCTTTGCTTACGTTGCGCTTCTTTATCTGCCAAGCAGATATCTCTGGGTCTCGGTGAAGAAATTTCAAGGCATCCTCGCACTCTCACTGAAAGAAGACTCGACACGAGATAGATATTTTGTTTCATTTTAAAGCAATAAGAATTCGACGGGGAGGATGCGCTCCCTTCAGTTTTGGAGTGGTTGTGCCTTATTTTTTTTTTGTTGGACCATCGTTTCTCTGCCCGTGCAAAGGATAACCTCAGATCGGAGTGGAAGTTAAAGGCCATCGTAAGGATTTTCACTGTTTATTTAATGACGGTGTACAAGTTGAAATCTGCTACTGACCGCGTTTTGGAATATTCTTTGTGCCCTATTCCTCCCACCTCTGGCCGTGGGGCAAGGTTACACGCACACATTCTGCTGTAACCCCGCACATCCTTGTTTATATTTGAACTCCCAACTGGATTTTTGTTTCTCATCAGTGCTACACTGCGCGTCTTTTTGTGCCTCTCTCTCACTTCCTTAGCGGTGCCGTGGTTGTAAAAGTAATTTGCTCTGGGTAATGACTTGTTATTATTCCAACGGATTTGAGTATACACCGCACTTGTGGACGTTGGTGTGGTGCTGTTGTCCTCCATCGTCGTCCGAAGAGTGAACGCTATTTTTTGGATTAGAAATTTGTAGTAGCTTATTGTTGAGCTAACGCCAGCCCGACGGCTGGCCTAGAGAGTCTGGATCAGTTTCTGCTCCTTCTTCATTATTATGACCCCGTAATTAGTTCTTCACAAGCATTTGACTCTTCCACCCAGCTGCTGGTGTACTCGCGGGGTGGTTTTGCGGATTATGGTGCACGGCAATTTTTCATTTGAGAAACGTCTAATTTCAATCACCAGCACCGGGTGGGGGATGTTTATTTATTGGTTTTCGAGAGGTGGATTTAAAGTTTGTTTCTGGCCGGTGGTGGGAGATATGCAAATGAAATTACTTTTTGGCACCTCCCCATTTGTGGGCGATTAATTATGCGAATAACTTCTCGTTTTCTGCTTGCATTATGGTATCGTGCAAAAGGTGAACCTGAATTTTTGCTGCGAAAGATGGGACAATCTAATTAAGATGCACAATTGGTTTTCTTTTCACCTTCTAGTCGACTCATCTCATCATATTTCATTCAAGAATTCGTAAAGATTCTCGTAAGAAATATAATGGCTGACTACGTTCAACGTCACGCTTCGGAGAAAGCACCCAAACAATGAGAAATTAGTCGATATTTTTTTCTTTGACCGACTTCTTCTCTATTTCCCAGAACTGGCATAGCTCGTGTTTGGAAATTTAATTGTGTGCAGCTGTTGGCTTTAATGTCTCTATAGTTAGTGGATAAGCTCAAGGTCAGGGCTATTTAATTGAAGCACAATATCGTCTTAACACTATCCACATGGTGTTTCAAAACATTTTTTTTTAGATTTGGGCACAGAGCATCTTTGCTCTATCTACACATGTTTGCAATAAAGAAGATGTCAGATATCTCTAGATCTGGCAAAATCCATTGCTGACACAATTCGTTGGTTGTTAAACGCGGACGGTGTATAAAGTGCAACAAATTAGACGCGTTGGGCTATTTTTTGACCATGCTGTTCATCCACTTGGGTGGCGTATCGTTGAGGTATAGCCTCAACGTCGACTCCAGTAGTCCAGGTTGAATTCTCAGCACAGGAAAAATTATTTTGAAATTTCACGGCTCCACCTCTTTCGAGTCACTGACAATGCTCGGAGTTAAATTGTCTAGAAAAAGATTCCAATCTCGCCGTTCGGAGTCGGCATTAAACCGTAGGTCCTTCCCAGTCGTGAGAGAACAATAGTACGCACAAAAAGAGGGGTTCCTGTAGAAGCTAGGCTTAAGTCGAGATCGGACTGTAGCGCCACCACTATTATAATTATTATTATTAATTCGGTTGAGGTTAAGTAAGAATACAACACATAATTCTGTTAACTAATCGAAAAGCCTCTCTAAATGTGAAGCATGTTCTTCCATGTGGAAACACTAACGTATAGTTTTACAGGGAGGAGATGTTTTTGTCTATCGCCAAACTCAGTCACAAAGCCTCACGCACTGTGGTGAAGGTCTTCCACAGATCTCATACAATAGCTACAGCCCATAAATATAGCCCACGGCGAATACTGAAGAAGCTGCTAGGGCTTAGAAGAATTGGAATCTGTTTTTCATTTTGTGATTGTTTTGCAATTCCCTTTGCTAAGAAATGGGCTTACGAGAAGGAAATTGAAAAACATTCTGTGTTTACATATGTGTGAGGTGGGGGTCCTAGGAAAATCATATTCTAATGCTAGACGCGTTTTGATTCCACGCTCTGATTTGATGCTGTAAAAAGTGGAGTTAAGTAAAATTAATAATTTGTTGATGGTCCTCGCAGAGATCTCGTGCAGATTTAAAGATTTCCCTAGTACCTACTCTCTGGAACAATTTCGTGGCGGATTGTATGAAGTGACAATGAGTGGCAATGGACAATTCAATTGTTAAAAGTTGGTTTGACTCCTGGCTCATGTGGCAAATGAAGAAATTAATCCACCTTCTTCTTCCTACAGTCCGGAGTGGACATGGACCCTAACCAATAAACCTATCCAATTTCGAATTGTCGTCAATTACGCACGCCAAGTTGGTTGAGGTCCCTTATGTGCCACTTATGTGCGCCACTGTAGACTTCGACTACCTCTGTTGCGTTGTCCCACTGGTTCAGAGTGAAAGATTCTCCAGGCTGGACCCAAGTGTACCATGTGCTCTACATGGCAAAGTCATCTTAGGCTTGGGTCGATGGACGATGCCAGTCCTACTCTATGACGCAAAGGCAATATACATCCTTGGTCAAATGCATGTTTGTGTCGCCGAAAACCATAAAATTCAAAATAATTACTTCCGATAAGTGATTTGGCCGCAAAGACAAAAAGATAAGGGTGCCTAATACTTTTGGCTGCATATAGGATGAAGAAAGTTATTGTCTTTTTGAGAGAAAAATTCTGTATGTTTGGAGAAGAAGGTTCAACCACGAACTATATGGGCTTTACAGCGACATGAGTCTAGCCAGGCGTCTACGGATCCAACGCCTAAGATGGCTAGGCCTTGTCCGAAGAGTCTTCGACTCTGAGCCTGTAGGACAACGCAAAAGAGGACGTCCAGGAACAAGGTGGCCTACACAAGTCGAGGGGAACCTCGGCCGGCTTGGTGTGCGAAACTGAAGACAGCTGGCGAAAGATCATGCTGGCTGGAGAGGCATGTTGAGTGAGGCCCACGTCTACCTCGGACTGTAGCGCCCTAAGAAGAAGAAGAATGGTGGCAATAGTTATTCTGCACTTGACCTCGGTACTCGGTATGCTTGTACTGTTTACCGCGGACCCGAGGTAGATGAAGTCCTTCATTACCTCAAAGTTAGTTAAGTAGAAAAGCGAAAACTGCAGGACTTCTCTAAAAATTAAATAAATTCAAAATGTCCAATGTTTAAAAATGGCCAATGAAGGCCGATCATGATCAGCGTTTTATTGTTTCGAAAATTGTGTGAGGATAGTCTGCAAGACATTTGAATGATGCTAAATTCTGTGCGGGTATTTAGGTTATTTTAGGTTTGGGGGCTGCTAAGGAATTCAACAGTACACTTAGACCATGATGGTCCATTATTATACCCACAGTCAGACTACTACCACTGATCGACCGCTCCAGTGATAGTGCCGTTAATTTGATTCCAATCACTGGATCAGATTTATAAAACCGGATAAAAGCGTAATAACTTTGCTTTCACTGGTATTCGAACTTAGAACCCCTCTAACTTAGAGAAGGCAGTTAACCAACTGTGCCATCCAGTCGTCCTGTACGGGTATTAAAAGTTGTTGATTTATATGGAGAATATCGAATCAGCCATTTTTGACACACTGTCTCAAGTAGTTATTCAAAAAAACATGGTCCAAAACATGATGTAATTTCCGTGGTGGTTACATTCCACGGAATTTTCATTGGAATAAAATAAATTTCCTTGTGTGTTTCTTATTTCAATTTCAAACCATGCAGCCCGTAAGAAAAACTCTTAATTCGAAGTGCTCTAACCCCATAACTTACTTTTCAAGTCGACTGATGTTTGCGCATGCCATACAACGAATTTAATGCGAATCCGTAAAAATGCACAACCGAAATTGGCACATCAAGAGTTTATCATCTTCTCCGCAAAGCTAAGGGAAGCAACATTTTATCCGTTAGAACAGCAAACCTTCTTATCAGAAACATTGTATGCCATTACAATTTCCAAGCTCATTATCAGCTCTTGCTTAAGCGATTTTTTTTTTTTGTTGTTTTTGTACAAATATTTTATCAAAGTTCCGGTAGATGACGAAGTTCGTCGTTCCATTTACCCTTAACGTCATCGGAATTGCCGCTGCCTCTATTGTATTAGTTTGTGACACCAATATGCCGCTGCTTATCCTGGTTCACAATCAGGCGTCAAATCTTGAAGAAAGCGTTCTTCTTTTCCACTTTCGTTTATCCTTCTCCTCTTAGTTTTTTTTTTCTTATTTTTTTGGATCACCATTCACTTCAAGGCAAACAATGGAAGCTTCATTGTTCTTTCACAGGCTTAAACCAATCAACACTCGATTATCATCATCATCAGGTCTTGTTCTCTCTTGGCTTTTCCAACGGCATCGTCGATATCATTTATTCACACAGCGTTGCCCCCTCTTCTCTATGCATATATGTAGATATAATGCGTTCATTGAAATGATTTTCCTAGGCCCGGCGTCATCCTATGCAAATCGTATCCTCAGGCAATAAGGAAGCTCAATTTTATTAAGACCCCATCCACCTCCAGCATGCCAACTCGCATTTACGTACAATATGGAAGTTTTCTTTTTTTTTTCTTTCTATCTGAGCACTTAAAGGCACCTATTATGGGTTTTCCTTTATTTTGTCATTCATTCTTCGCTAAGATTGGATTTCCTTTCAAAAGAAAAAAATCTCTTTTTTCCTTTCATTCGCAAAATGTTGGTGAGTTAGCACGTTGCTGTGAGAGTCCTTGGAGTATAGTCACGTTTCTAATATGAGGAGAACACATGCTAAGAAAGGAGCATCCAAATAATTGCTATTTTATACCACGCCGATGAAGGATATCTGTTGGCCTAAGAAACACACACAAGCAGGCATACACACACACACGCTGTGGCATAATAATGATTTAGTGGATGGCAAGGATGACCGAGGCGAGGACATTAGCGTTGACATCGATGATTGGATCTTCTTGTTGTGGATGGAATACCAACTGAGAAGGAATTTCCCTCTTCGTTGATATTAATGACTTTTAATTTGGGTGGAGGGAGCTGCTGAAGGCCATGTCTTCGCCTTAATGAATATTCTTCGGTGTTGAAAAAGGAATTTGAATGCGGTTACATGAGAAGTTTTTGAGGTTCTTCAGAACCGATAATATTCGGTGCGACGTAACTAATGTACACAATGACTGTGATGACAAGTTCAACAGTGGGTATATAATAAACGTCAAGTTCGTTAGCGCTGAAGCGTTTGGGGAAAGCAGTTTAAGCAATATCTGTACAGACTTTACAGCGATATCTGAACTGAATAAAGTGGACATACCATGAAGTGAGAATGGACAACAAAGTTCAATTCCACAGAATCTTTCCCAAAACGGAGGTACAACACAAAAGATGACAAATCCAACAGGATGATGGAACACATAAATTGAGGAAAAATGCACGTAAGTCTGAGTTTTCTTCAACAGAAGTCGCACACAAAGAGTTAGCCTGAGTTATTCGATGGCGACATGCGTTACACAAGGATCCCATATGAGCTGCAATGACCACAGGTGGCAAAGTTGTTGTCATATAAAAGGATATTACGAGATCGGCAGTAGTCAAAGAATCAATATCAAAAATCAAAAAACCAGTTGGCTTGAGGTAAGATATCAAATTCAATTTTCGACGCCATGCTCTTACTCTCGTATCCAAGCTCCTCTATCGCCAGGTTAAGACATCAAATAAACAGCCGTCCCTGTTCGTGCTGAAAAGTTAAACAAGAAGTCAAAAACTTAAGACGAATTCAACAATTTTCACACCAAACATTGGATCGATCGTCAAAGGTTAAAATTCCCCATTAGTCTTTGCTGCATGAAATAGTTTCTCTTCACTAAACGGAGCTGTTTCCATCTCCATATAGTCCATTCGATTCGTATCGCTTACCCGGAAACCAACCACAACAACAAATGTCCCCATTTATGTTGAACCAAAAACCGCCCTCACCCCAAGGCTGACCACAAAAATTGTCCCAAAACTGGTGCTTAATGGCAGACTTCCTCAACTGCTGCTGTTCCAGAAAACGAGCTCTTGCATAGTTTATCATTGCATAACCTTCAAAAACACAGCAATGTCTGTCGTCAACCAAGCCAGCCGCCCACTCATCCACTCACCTCCCTCCCTTCCTCGACCTAAGAATGCATTCAATCATTTGGCGAATTTTCATTTTAAAGTCCAAGACGACAATTCCGAAAAGCCAACACAGACGCAAACTCTGCACACAGACACATTCCCGCCTAATGGCTGCACATATATCAAGGACTTACGTTATTGCCAAATGCATAAAGTAAACCCTTTTGCCTATAATGTACGACTTGCTGGTGGCTACACCTGCTGCTGCTGCTGTTGCTGTCTCTTGACGCCGCGCCGCTCCAGTCCCGTCCCATCACCCGCCAAGAGATAGACCGGATGTCGGGGGGTGGCAAAGTATTTATTTCCAAGAATAATAAATGACGACAATTTTGGTTTTATTTAGAAATTCAATTACACCACCTCCTCCTGCCACCCAAACAAAACGCTTGCAAACACACAAACACACAGCGATTGCCAGGACATCGGAATGAAGTGAGACAGGAGAAGTTAGAGGGAATACGAAGAAAAATGAGAGTACAAAATGAAAAATGCAAACAGAATAAATGCCGCTAGGGAATTTTCGTGTTCTAATCCTTTCGACTTTGCCCAACGAAATTTTCCATTTATTTGTGCTATACGTATCTCTGTCTCTCTCTCGTTTTGAATTCGGACTCAAGTGTTGATTGCTTCTTAAGGCGAAACTTACTGATGCATTAAATTAGCATTTTATCTACAAAATTCGCCTTGTTTTTGTTTCCTTAAAAGTATCTGACGTGCGAAAGGGTGAGGACGAAGAGAACATACCACCCACCCACTTACGGGTTGGAAGGCACCGGAAGGGGTGCAAATAAACTTCTTGTGGCCGGGACGTTTTCGATTTCCGAGGGAGCGTCGAAATTCAGCTGAGAAATAATTAGGAAGTTTCAATTGAAATCCTTTTTATGGTTGGTTGACCCTTTTTCTTGAGATGACCAAAGTGAATGCGGGTGAGTAGATAAGAGTTCGAGGTAGATTGAGTTCGATATAATCTCTTTTTTTTCTGGGATACCGCAACAAGGTTGAAGTTGTTGTAAAGAGGGTCAAGAGAAAACATTTGATAACAATGGTAAATGGTAAACACTTTGAACATTCGAAATACGGTTAGATTGGTCGTTAAGTTAAAGTGGCTGGCGGGTATTAGTTTTACCCACTTGGTCGCACTTCTGAGTTGGGGTGTGCTGTTAAACTTAACATCTTTTTAGTTTCTTTCGCTTTTTTAAGGCTGCGGTGGTAAAATGGGACAATTTTACTACCAGACGAAGGAATTATAAAGAAAGTTCATCATCAACCTTCATGAATTTTAATTGCATTGATTTTTTCGTTTGCAGAAGAGGCAGAAACAACCATACAAATTTAATGCAACCACCACTTGATCCTCATAAGTCTTGCGCAGTGTTTTATTTAGAACATGCACTTAGTTATTCATCAGATTGGTCTTAAAGGACTCAATTCATTGTTTCAAAGGCAGAGTTATTTAACATTCATAAAGCTGTTCTTTTCTAAAACAGGATTTGGTGGCTCTACAGTTCGAGGTGCTTCTACATCAAACACTCGTGTTGTGCGTGCTATTGTTCTCTCACGAGTGGAAGGGACCTACGGTTTATTGCCGACTCCGAACAGGGAGATTGAGAAGCTTTTTCTAGACAGTTATACTCTGAGTACCGTCAGTGATTCGAAAGACACGGCAGCAGTAAACCGCGTGCTATACGACTGGATGGCGCAGTTGATTAAGTGCATGCCCCAAGTTTGAGGGGTCCCAGGTTCGAATTACAGTGAAATCGAATCTGGTCCAGTCACAATTTGCCGTTGCGATCAAATTAACGTCGCTGGAGAAGGTTGCTACCTGTCAGTACAATGGAACAGTTTTGAGTCTGAGTACTCCAGTAGGGTCTCTAAATCCTCCGAATCTGAGCCTAAACCGAAAGTCTAGTTCCACAACGCCGCGGCGGCAAGTTACTGGATACTTTAATACTTAAAAAATGCAATTTAACGAGGTGTTGAAGGATGTCTCTCATTTGTCAACGACGTACACAAGAAAAATAGGTTCGGCAATTTTTTCTAAAACGAAACAGGAACATAGAAATCGAAGGAATGCTGAGCATTGCTGGCGTGTAGCAATATTCGGGATATAGGCTCAAAGTGGCTGTAGATTGTCCGATGAAAAGGCAGGCGAAAGAGTGGTACCGATTGAAGGAATGGTGAGGTTTTTTTTTTTTTTTTTTTTTTTTTTCGGTGATTTTTTAAGCTCTGCATTGGAGCACTCAGACTCAAAACTGGTCCATTGTACTGCCAGCTAGCAACCTACTCCAGTGCCGTTAATTTGATCCCAACGGCAAATGGTGACTGGACCGGATTCGGTTTCACTGGGGTTCGAACTTGGGGCAGGCACTTAATCAACTGCGCCATCCAGTCGCTAGGAATGATGGTTAGTGTATAGTGATAACTTTTCCAGAAGTGCAGGGGAGTCATTTGAGCAGGTTAACAATTGATGAACAAAGACTATATCTGTAATCATCCGTCGGTGTTCAAGGGCTTGAAGGTTAATTCATTTTAATTTATTTTCGTTTGGGGTCAGTCAGTCCTGCGCTGTTCTGACTTATTTCTGAACGAATAAGTGTTATGACAGACTTGCATATTCCCGTAATGACATAACAAAGTCAATATGGAGAGATCTTGTAACACATGGATCTTTGAAATCTTTTGATCATCGTTTTGTGAAAACTCAGAGAGGAATTGGCTTTACTAGTAATATGATCATAGTGGGAAGGGAAGTTTAGCTTACGGTCACATAAAACCCTTAGATCGCGAACTCTGTACAGGCGAAATGATTTGAGCCAAGAAAAAAAAATGGTAGAAACCCTAAGGCCTTTTCAAAAATCGCCATTCGGAGTCAGCATTAAACTGTAGGTCCCCTCCACTCGTGAGAGAACAATTGCACGCACAACACGAGTTGTTACTAAGAAGCTAGGCTCAGGTCCACCTCGGGCTCTAGCGCCGCCATTCTTATTATTATGGACATCCTTTACAAACGAAGAAGACATTTGTATCTAATTTGATTAATTAGGAAAAACCACAAATCAATTAACTTTTGCGGTTCTTCTGTCTTTATAAATGCACTGACTCAAGCAAAATGTTCACACATCAAACCACAAACCCATTATCAAAGCATTTCACTTTATTCAATTGCTCATTAATCCTTCCATTAGTGCTATCACAACAAAATCTATCCAAAATATTGACACAACACATCCGACGGAGCGGCACCACATTGTACCTCAAGCATTGTCACCAGCCACCACATACCAGAACCCCACCCATAAACACTTATATTTCAACTTCTCTCCACTCAGTTCCATGTCATGTGCGATTTTCCACTCAAAATAACCTCTCGCACAACTAATAATGGAAGCAGAAAGCTGGAAAAGAAAAACAACCAACAAAGGCGGAAGCACTTTGGTTGAGCATTCCAAGGACTCCCTCTCTCTCCCTCTCACTATTCACTCTTCAATCCTCACCCGCCACAGTCACCACCATCATCGATAAAAGATTAAATGCGGCAGACAGAATTGAAAATCGTTTGGAAAAATTAATTTCTTCAGAGAGCAAGAGAGATACGAAGGAAGGAAGATGAAATGGTTTTCAAGGGGCAGACAGGACGAACGATGTGAAAAAGAAAATCAGAAATGTTCGTCCTTTAAGCTGAAAAGTTGACATACAGTCAATGCCATTGACATTCAATTCAATATGGCTCAGCTTTGCTATCCTCTCTGCCTCTGCGTAGATATGATGGGGGAGAGGGACAGGGATGCTGGTGGTAGCAGATGGGATTGAGGGTGGGTTGTGTTTTCCTAAGAAAAAGTGGTTCTCGAAATTCAAACTGCGCCTAAGAGCCGATGGCCTGTGGAATGATTTCAACACAGTTAGCTGTCACTATACCTCTCTTGGCCATCATCATCCATTCAGCTATTTCCAAGTATTTGTCGTTTGACAATCGAAAATCCTTCCATTCCCCATCGCTCCTCGTCTCCTGCGACCGTTGACATTTTATACGGTAGAACAAATAAAAAACGAATTACGACGGAGGACGAATCCGATCGCAATCTTCGCCAACGCCAACGCGGTGCCGGTGATGCTCGGCTGTCCCCTCAGCTTGTGTTGGCAGCGAAATCCCCTTGCGAAGGATTCTCGAACACTCCAAAACCGGATGCCTGGACTGTGAAGTGGGTGAAAGTACACGATTGATGTTGGTTAGGTACACATAGAGGGGGGGAAAAAATCAAACGCAACACACAGCCATACGATGCAGCAAGTCGTACCATGGGATTCCCTGTGCCTACTCAGCGGACTCCTATAGCCTTTGTTCTGCATCCCACCACAACCGACGGGACGCTGCTGTGGTTTTGCACGCTGTAAGCCCTCTCTGACGTTCTCGCTCCACACCATCCGCCTAAGTCTCATATCAATGCAATTATTTACGCTGAGTTTCCTGCACTCTCTCCGGCGGCGGTCTCCAGTTGTGCCTGTTAATAGGTTCTCGTTTATCGAAGAATAATGATGTATTCTCGGGATATAATGCACTTCAGCCGTGAGTGCGATTGCATAGATGAGGAACCGTGCCACACACTACACTGGCATACATAAGCGGGAATGAAGTCCCACAATCGCGGAATGCTTGAACTTTTCCTTTCGATTTAACACTGTGCTTGAAATACCACCACATCCACCACCAGCATCATCATCATCATCGTAATTCTCGCCATCATCATCATCACGTGGAGGTCTTTTAGCCGGTTCTCGTTTAGAGAACACCAAGTCAATAATTTGAAAATTACAGCGAACGCTTATGGGCTTTCGGTTTCATCGGAACTGAGTGACCTCGAAATTTAATGGAGAGATTGACTAGAAAGAGTGGGATTTACAACTAAGAAGAGCTTACACATTCCATGAAATAAGCTAAGATGCACCGGCATGAGATTACAACCGAGGAATGTGCTTCGTTGAGAGCATCATCATTAGTGAGCTATTGTGTTGAACGGCGATGGCCATGGAAATCAAACAAAAAATAATTATGACCAATGCGCAGTTAATGTATATTCATAATTAAATTGATTCATACGCCCATCATAATGAATTTTAACTGACCAACTTGAATTAAGGAAATCCTTGGAAAGGTCAAGACAATGAAGGGATACTTCCTCGGGGCAAAATGTTGTCTTTGCCTAGTCCACCTAGAGGTGACTGAAACGACAAGAAGTATTATGCGTCTTGCGACTACATTTTAATGAGGTCATCAACTTTCTAGTTGCAAAGTCAAGATAAATAAATTTATTGACTAAACTTGATGATGAATTAAAGGGGCGTCTGTGTCGTGGCTCATTTCAAACCACAACAGGATCATTTATTTGTATTTATGTGTATAATATAAAGGGTCTTTCTATAGAGGCCTCCGAACTTTGACTGTTGATGGCGACCATATTGTTGATTCAGTCTGTTTTGCCAAATCACTACGGACGGACATAGCGTCCAGCAACACTAGTAAATGATAAAATTCTTTCATCAAAATGGGTGTTCTGATTGAGCAACGTTCCGCGCGCTTCGCCCATTTTACGGTCGGCATAATCGTCCTACGGCGCCGGTCAGAGTATCCGCTGCAGACGTTTGAACGATGTTAAAACAAATAAGAAATTTCGATGATACCTCAAACACACTTTGTTTTATTTAAATTTAAAGATAGGAAGCCATTAATGAAGGAACCTTTATAATGGCGCTACAGCGCGAGGTGACCTTAGGCTTAGCTTCCAAGCCAACTACTCGTGTTTTGCGTGCTATTGTTCTCCCACAAGCGGTGGCGACTTAAGTTTACTACCGACTCCAAATGGCGAGGATGAGAAGCTTTTTCTAAGCAGCTATACTCTTTGAGCATTGTCGGTGAATCCAAAGAGGGGGAATTTATAAAATTTTAAAATAGTGTTGTAAATTGAAGGTAGACTAAAAGTTTGTTGCGTAGGAGTCGGCCCACTTACCCACTAAAGCACGACGGCTGCTTCATTCGTGATTTTCGACGACTTATCAGGAATAGTGTTATATAACAATTAGAGTCCGACCGAGTATTCGGCTTCGGCCAGCTTCGGCTAAAAATATCACCTTCGGCAAAATGGGGCCGAAGCCGAATGTTGAATTTTCTGTTTTCTGTAAAAATAGAATTACGGTATTTTCCATTTTTACTGCTGTTTACTGCTTGTAAATCAACAGATTTTGCTTTAAAAAGTTGGTAAACTATTAAGTGGTCTGTTTCAGGTAGAAAGAACATCAAAAAAGCAGCTAAAAATCCAATTTGGGGCTATTTCAGTAAAAAGATGCGCAAGCAACTTGCAAAATATGTTCCAAATCGTTGTCACTTGGTAGTTCGCTACCAAAGAAACAAACAATGATTTTGTAGATTCCTTAGTATTTCATAATACCATCATATTCGGCTTCGGCCGAAGGTGTTCAAAAAGCCAAAGTTCGTCTTCGGCCAAAAAACTGGCCTTCGGTCGGACTCTAATCACAATAGACCAAATTGCAGTCCAAATGGGCTAAGGAACTCCTCGTGACCCTCACCTAACCAAACCAAAGTGACTCGGGAGAAGTGAAGCGTCGAAATAAAACTATTCTTTGCCTTGGGAGAATTGATCCCGTCAAGTTGGGAGCAGCACTGAAGGCACTAAAAAAATCTGCCGCAGTGATCCCATAAAACATAAGTAACTTGTTACAAAACTTCTCTTCTGACAGCAAACATTGTCAAACATCTGACAGAATATCTAGACTCTTTAGATAAAAAAAATACTCTAGCCAATTTTGAATCGTTGAATTGTCTTTCAACTCAAAGAAGTACAATTTCTTCCAAGTTTACAAAGACCCCCATGTTCCTGATCACAGATAATAGACCCTCTCTAACCAAACTCAGCTAAGTAATGAAAAACTTTATGCTGAACGCCTTAATTGGGTGTTCAAACTGACATTTATCACTGCCTTGGGTAGATACTAGATCCCTTCGAAAGAAATAATTTTCGCCATGTCGAATGCCATGCCATGCCATGTCTATCTTTAAAAATCTTATGTGGCGAGCTTTACAAGAAAGTGGATGTACATAGTGAATTCACAACAAAGCGTACACGCCTCAAGATTGGGACTCCCAATCAACAACTACAAAAGCTCCATAGACGAAGAAGAAGAGGACACTACAACACATCTCTTCTGCACTTGAAGCGTTCTTTCCACCCGCAGGGAAACCTACACTGGAGCATACTTTTTCAACGATTGGAGAGAGCTGAACAACGTCGGCATCAGTCAGCTTAAAAGCTTCTTAGCAAGCACCAAATAGTTTAATAGATATGAGATAGCCACGTGGTACCACAATGGACCTTTAATATGTTGGCCTAAGTGAGACAGCTATCCTGCAGTCGGCACCTGTTAGGGGACTGCTAGTGAATTCACCAGCACACTTAGACAATGTTGGGACAATGTGATACCCACAGTCAGAATACTACCACTGATCGCCGTTAATTTGATCCCAACGGCAAATGGTGACTAGACCAGATTTGAAAAACCGGATGAAAGCGTATTAACTCATGTCAAATCGCATAAACAGTAATGCTTCGACTTTTAGTTTTCTGATGCAAGGAGCGATTTTATCTCCAGGAGAAAGACCAAGTTAAAGCAGCTGTACAAATATTTGGTATGGACAAACGGGAACTTTGCTTAAGACTTGAAGGCAAAAAAGCATCCGCAACTCAGGCTCTAATATTCCATGATTCGTTGGACTTACAAAACAAGTTTATTCAAATGAAATTAAGTTGGTTGGACTCCAAAAATATTTGTTAGACGTTCGTCGTTGAATTATGCCACAAATACTTATTTAACAAGCCGGACACCGCTGGAAGGTCTTAGACTGAGCATTTGTCACCTTCCATCGCTGACGGCTACAGGCACGCTGCTTTCAGTCATCAAGACTAAGTTGTCTTGCATCCGCGATTACTTAGTCGTTATACTGAAGATTCGGTCTTACTTTCCTTCTCAAACCTGAAGGCCCAGTTTCGAAGACTCTCTTGGCTGGAGCCTTGAGACTTGTGGCCGAACTAGTTTAGTCGATAGATTTTTAACATCCTTGTACAGCTCGTAGAGTTTGCGGTTGTGTCATCTCCTCCATTCACCTTCCTCGCAGATAGGACCAAGTAATGTAACAAAAGGGCGACGAATGATTCTGAGTAAAAGTGGACGTACTTCAAGCCAGACAGTTGTGCCAAGAGAGATCGAAAAAACACAATTAACTCTCCATTCTGCGATGATACATAGTTTCAGCGGTGAAGATGTCCTATGTACATTATGTTCGTGGATTATTCTGCACTTGGACCGATTTAGCAGCATTAAGGGCCAACCATAATTGCTTCTGGTTGCAGTACGGTTTAGCAATTTAACGAATTCACATTTTTTGTATACTGCACCAATGGCTGCTTCGCTCTGTTTAGTCAATCTTCAATCAATTTCGAGTACTTAAGGGAGAGCGAATATAATCGCTCTTTTCATACGTAAAATTGAATTTGACATTTGGTATTCGGTTGAGAGTGAGTAATGATTGGGTAGTTAGATCTTCCTTCATGGAAATTAAACTGACACTAACTTAGCAAATCATCGAACATCACATAATGAATGATAATAATCAGCGGCTATTTGCTTTGTGATCATAAAAAAAATATGAGGGTCACCATGTCGCTGCCAAAACTTTATGGGTCTTGTGGCTGCAGATCGCCAATAATAAAAACACGAGCCAGTCAGTTGACCTTCAACATCAATAGATTTAAAGCCTTTATTTGAAGCTGACAATCCAATGAACAATGACATTTTTTAACCCAAGGTTTTATGCAAACGTGGACAGCTTCCCAACTCGCTTTCATGTGTCTGCCGGCCTAATTCTTGAGAAGATTAACAAAACTTACTGGCCAACACCAGGGGTACGATCTTCCCTCTCCCCTCTCCCCCTTTACGGCGTAGAGGTATGGCCAATATCGAAAGCGCATGAAGAAGCTCTTGGTCTTTTCGAGAGAAACAGTTCTGCGTGAGATCTTTGGTCCTGTTTGCGTTGATGGCACTTGGAGAAGAATATTCAACCATGCACTGTATCGACTGTACAGCGACATGAGTCTAGCCAGATGTCTACGGATCCAAAGTCTAGGTTAGCTAGGTCATGTAGAGCCCATCGACAACGTTCAGAGAATCTTCGATTCTGAAGAAACAGAGAACGTCCACGTCTAAGATGGCGTAAACAATTGGAGATGGGCCTTAACCATCGGGGTTTGCGCTATTGGCGTCAATTTGTCGATAGCTAGCAGAATATCATACTAGCTGCATAAGTTTGTTGATTGAAGCTCAGGTCCACCCCGGACTGTAGCGCCATAATCTTCTTCTTCTTCTTAGGGCGCTACAGTCCGAGGTGGACCTGGGCCTCACTCAACATGCCTCAACTCTCTCCGGAACGATCTCTCGCCAGCTGTCTATAGTTTCGCACACCAAGCCGGCCGAGGTCCCCCTCGACTTGTGTGCCCCACCTTGTACGTGGACGTCCTCTGTTGCGTTGTCCCACAGACTCAGAGTCGAAGACTCTTCGGGACGGATTCAAGTTGTTCGTACGCTCTACATGGCCTAACCATCTTAAGCGTTGGCGTAGCGCCATAATAGCTCATATAAAAAGATCTCCAACACAACTCTGTGACTTCTTCAATGACTTCTGACGTGCATTAATCATAAACTAATTACTGATACGCCCACATGCATCAGAATTCTGTTTATTTCTTTAACGAAACCACCAACGAAATATTCCAAAGCAGGAAGTATGTAGATGCTCATCCACATAATCTGCTCCACTCAATATCAATTTGAACCTTCATCTGGGATGAAGTTGAATCGGAAATGCAAAATGCAAACAAGCCATCATCTATTATCCTGCAAAGATATTTGTCTAGCAGGGCATCATCATCATCATCATTCACATGGTCGTCATTATTAACGCCGGATACTAGGTAGTACGTGTGTGCATTATGAACATTCCGTGAACGGTGAAGGGATACAGCAGGCAGGATACTTCATCACACTCATCATATCATTCCAGCTATTCGCCAATTTCATTCAACTACAAACCAACAAAGGAGCAGTAGTGTAAAATTCCAAGGATATCCAACAAACCAGCGTCGCATTCAAATTGCACACTTGAACACGAAATGAGTACTACACCATGGCAGTGGGGTGGTCCTACTCCGTTTTCTAGTTCTTCTCTCTGCATCAACGTCACCGCTGTGTGTCTCTTGTCTTCACCCAAACCATTCACCACCCACGACCCACCACGAATCACGTCGCTTTTCTCTCATATGTCGTATTCATGAATTAAATATCCTCATACACCAACACACCGACACTCAGAAGCCCCACACAACATTCCACATATGTATTCCAGTTGATCCTTTCTCAACTTGGCATCCTGGCTTCTATTGCCGCCGCCGCCGCCGCCGCCGCCGCCGCCGCCGCTGACACCGTCACCATTGCTATGCATGCATGCATATCCTTAGATTATTTCGATTTCGATGGATTTAACAAGAAGCGTGTTTTACCATCACCACCAACCTCTTGTTATCCTTATATTTTTTTTTCTTGTTCTGTATTCTTTATCGGGCTCTATCTTAGTCCTTGACTTGTTGTATGCATACCAAACAAAGGAATGAGGGAGAAAAAGGACTCGCAGTCAGAATGGCACCACACAAGCACACTGAAGCTTATACGTATGTACATACAGTCGTGTTCCACGAAAAGGACATTTCTCATCGATAAGTAATATACGTGATTCGCCCCAGTAATGGATACATTGGCGCCATCGTGTCCAAAACTTTTCTACTTCGCATTTTCTTTGGCGCTCCTCCATTGCTTCCTTTCCTTCGTCTGGTTCTCCCTTGTCCAGTACTTTTTCTTTTATTTTCCCTCGTCTATGTTCGTTCCAAGGATTATAAGTTTGATGGGTGGGTGTGTAAGTAGAAAAATTCCAAGGAATAGGTCTCGGAAGGATACGTACATATAAATTTTAGCGAACGAAGACGAAGGGAGATTGGTTGACACTGGGCTATGACTGGGTTGAGGGTTGAGGGTTGAAAGCTGGAGGATTGGGGTTAGAGTAGAGTACGACACCTATCCCGGGTAGCGTTCGTGGTGGTGGAAGCCAAGAGCGCCACCGAAGTAGTGTCGGAAAGTTACTTAGCGCAGATCTGACTGACAAATTGCACTTTGGGTGGTAAGAGCAAGACTACCCCTGTTGATACATTGTTATTTTCTCTCATTTTTCTTTTTACACCCCCCCACCCCATTCACTCTTTCATCCTTCGCCGAGCTTCTCGGCGGATCGAGCTCACAAAACAAAGGAAAGAAAACGAATCTTGTGCTCGGTTGTCCCGGAGAAACTTTGTCGTCTACACCATTTGGCCATTTATTATTGGCAGTACGATTTGGTGCGCGCTGACGCGCATAGTAGTTCAAGACATCCAAAGGATTCCTGACCTGCATATTAGTTGACTTTTCTACTTTATGAATTTTACAGGGTGGTACACTATAGTGCTTAACATCCTTTCTCCCAGTCGTGCTCTTCCTCCCTCCGAGGCGCACGAAGAGCACATACGATGTGAATTTATCTTGGAAAATGGGAAAAAATTGCTTGTATCCTTCGGCTATATTGCCAAGTGGTAAATGGAGATTAAGTGCATTCCATCAGTGTGGGGAGAGATTCGGATAAAGCAAGTTCGAATCCATGGAGTCTTAGGCGGATGATGGATAGATGCTCCGCCTATGAATCCTGGTCGTTTTCATCTAAAATGGATCCATTAGTGGTGTTCAGTACATCATCGAAAAGCGAGCTAATAAAAGCCTGGAGTTGATCCTTCAATGGATATTTTCATTACTGCCAGATTTGAAGGAGAACGAGCAGAAAAACCTCCACGAAATAGAAGCATCAAGGACCGGTTAAAGTCCAGTTCTGAAATCTCAACATTTTGAACTTGGCACGATGTGGGAATGAAGCAGAATATCATGCTGGAAATATCCCTCTTCCAGGCTTCTACCGCACAGATGATTTTTGGAATTAAGGACATTTTTTTCGAAACATATTTCGTAGTGGTTTTTCAACCCTACCTTAAATGCAACATTACACTCTTCTTCTTTCAGATGGTTGCTTTTTTCTCACAGTCCAAGATCAACCTGACCCTCGACCAAAATACACCATATCTAGTACAATCTCTTGTTAGTTGTCTCTAGAACGGCAAGTTAGTTAAGATTTGCAAAAAAGGCCCTTTGACAGGTTTTTGACAGATTCAAAATCTGCTACGATTGAATTCTTTGAAATTCCGAATTAAATGCCAGTTAATTGAAAGCATTATCATCGTTTACAAAATAAACATAACCACTTTATTGTTCAGAATTTTTTCCGCTGCTATTTTAATTCCTCATATCTGTGTGGGAAGGGATTCAATCTGGACTAGCTGGTTGTGCGTGTAGTTCTCTCTTCGAACGTGGATTGCTTCTGAATGGCTAGATCAAGCGAATGGATAACAAAACCACAGCGGCGAACACCAACGAAGGAAGACAAGATTGTTTAAAACACCAACCGTCTTCGACCACTAAAAACTACTGACCTCTTTCTGAACACTTAGAAAAATTCATCCAGTAATTGATCGAACCAAAAATAATCAAACATTCCATTCCATGGCTTATAACATCCAGAAATATTTAAAGCCAAACTCCCACAAGACGCATTATTTTCACACCAAGAAATTGCACACTTAAAATTCGTATGACATTCTTTTACCAACAAGAATTCTACACAATTTCCATCCATGAAATATGCATCTGCAAATGCAATTTACATTCCTCGAATACATTTCTTTTGAATTCCAAATGAAGGCCAGCCCAAATTCAATTCCCTGGCCACCTGATCCCTGAAACTCTATCAAATAACCTTAACCAATGGACCTTCGCTAAGTATCCATCGTCATTGTCGTCACAATTGAGCTCATTTGCAATTGCCATTTAAATGAAAAGAGGCACGCGGTATAGTCTATTTATTTCTTTTTTTCGAAATTCCATCGAAAATCGGGGTGATAGCAGAGGAAAGAAGTATAAACTGCTACGCTCCGATAGCCCTACCGATGAGTAGAAAGCAGAGAATATATTCCAAGGAAGATAATACAGAAAAAAAAATTAGACGCATCCTGATAACAATCATTTCATCTAAACTTTACCCTCCTCTTATACACTCATCTCCAATCCAGTCTTCATCCCCCATCAATTTTCAGTTCGCTTCAATAGACAATGGCTTCGCTGGTTCCCTCCCCTATCCCACTCCTAGTCGTACTTTGAATATCGATTATAGCATCCTTAAAATCCAATAGATATTCAATCCGACATTCGAAATGAAATTCGCGGAAGAACAGACAAAGAGATCTACCTCTGCCCCTCTGGCCCCACACACAGAATGGGGGATTTTGTGAAATACCATAATTTAAATATAAAAGATGGGCGAAGGGTGGCAGCAGAGGAGAAGAACTGAAGGTATACACCTCCAGTCTTTCAATCGCTTCGACCTCAAAGATACTTGACTTTATACGTGCGGGTTGAGGGTGGGGTGGATATATTAAACTGATTATGATTTGGATTCTGTTTAATTTGTTTGTTTTGTTAAAAAGCATTTTAAGAGAGAGCAAATACCGTATCCATCCGATCGCTTCCGATTCCAAATTCACAGTATGGCTGCTTTTACTTTTTTTCTCTTCTCTAACACACAGTGTCTTCAACACACACAACTGCAAGTACAAAGGATATCTGTTGTTCAAATTTAAGGAAACAAAAGAGTGTGAGTTTTTTACGCATCTGCGACTACATGCATTCCAGGATAATGCTACAAATGGCAAGTAAGCGACAAGGAACAAGTGGATTTGTAGTCGGGTATTTGTATATTTTTTGCTTTGTCTTACCATGCACATTCAAAGGACGAGAGAGGGCTAAGATTTTCCAAGAGAATTAAAGTCTTTTGATTTCTAGTCGTATGTTGCCAGAAAGCTTTGAGTCACCAGATTGACGAGGAACAATAAGTGGGATCTTGACTGGTGAGACAAAAATGTCTATGAAACCACGTCCAAGCAGTATGAGACAACTTGCCACATCTACTATGAACCACCGTGGATTGACTTCACGAGAATGTACAGTTCTTTGTAGAGGACCAAAAGAGGATTAGTTAAAAAAAAATCTGAATAAAAAAAAGAAAAAATTTCTCGTCTTACACTTTGTCTACAAAATGTACTCGTTTCAATCAAAGACTTAAACTACCAAGAAGCAAGAATCAAATCATTCAAAAAAAGAAAGAAAGACGATAGTAGTCTGGTGCAGCAGCAGGAAGAAACCATCACAAAAAGCGTATAAACGGAGAAATTGATACACAATGCAAACAAGTTGATAAACCGACCAATTCAATACTACAGCTAAAAGGAAGAATTTGTCATTGTGAAGCCACAGATCTTGAGACCATAAACGATTGACACAAGAACTTTTTGGCGTGCCGGAGCTATCGAAATAGTCAACTCTTTCTGCCCAGGATATAAATACTCGTGTCAAAATGGGAAGAATGAATCCTCTAGATCTACCAATACCGAGCATACTTGGGCTGACGGAAATCAGTGCTCTCATGACGAGGGTTCAGACCGTTTTCCAGAGTAAAACAAAAATTAAAAGAACGTTTACGGTGAGATTGAGCGCCGGACACAGGAGTGTTTTGTTCGATTCTGTTCCAGAAATTTCAATGTAAAAGATGCACCTTGCACTGATCAGCCTGTCACTGAAAAAGTCGATGAACTTTTGCAACTTATGGAGCAAGATCGGCACGGAAGCTGTCAGGGGATAGCGGAGGGACTAAACATCAACCGTATGGCAGTTTGGAATTATATAAAACGAGCAGGGTAGCAGAAGCTCGATGTTTGAATGGCACATGAATTAATAAATAACCACCAGTGAAACGGTGCTGAAACGTAAAGAAATGGAACCATTTTTGAAGCGATCTATTACGGATGATGAAAAATAGATTAAATACGAGATATCCAACCTAAGGGATCATGGTCAAAGGCCGGTGACCGACTTTAAACGACTTCAAATCCTAGATTGACGGCAAACAAGGTGGGATTGGAAGGGAAGGGAATTGTTTATTATGAGCTGCTAACGAAACGGTGACTTCGATCCTCTTCTGTGCACAACTCGACAGTTTGAATGAAGCAATCAAGAAAAAACGACCAGAATTTGCCAACGGAAAGGGATTTGTCTTCGATCCTGACAATGCTAGACCATACACATCTTTGATGACCCGGAACAAATTGAGGGAGCTTGGTTGGGAAGTTTTTATGTATCCACCGTATAGCTCGGACCATGCACCCTCTTATTACCATTTGTTTTGGTCTCTGCAAAACTCTCTTGATGGTAAAAAATTGGCCGACCGAAGATCCGCTGAAAGTTACTTGGCAAGTTTTTCGCTAATAAACCACAGAAGTTCTACACCGATGGAATTATGAAGCTACCCGGAAATAATATTTTTTGCTATGAAAAAAATAAGTTGACATAGAAACAGGTGAATAGGCCCCTCCGAACCCAAGATGCTTAAGTCACTGAGCGATTTTTCCCACAAAAGTGAGAAGTTCAAGAGCACCAATGTGAATGAGTCCAAGTAGTCTTCTGACTACGAGTAAAGAAAAATTCAGGAAATCGGAGTGCTTTCATACTTTTAGGCCAAATGCTGCCTTTTGTGGATGTGCAGACAGATAATGGCTTTATGAATTTATTACTCAACGCTCCAATGAAATTTTTTCAACCAAATCTGCCCTAGAAAATTCAAACGTTCTTTCCTTTCGAAATAATTATTAATTTTACTATAATTTACTTAACTTTTCCTAACTAGGTCAAATGAGAGACAAAGAACTCGACTTGGCTTCAACTTAGAAAATCAATTTGATCATCATCATCATTATCTCCTTCATCAGTTTAAATGATTTTCATTCCATTTCATGTGCTTTCTTTGAGGTCGAACTAAGGAGCATTGCATCAAATGCAAACTCCATCCATCCACCCACCATCTCCTCAACAAATTCTAAAAATCAACCAGCAACCAACAACAGTATCCTTGTCCTCTCATGTCAGTGTGGTCTGGTCTGGTCTCTTGTTGGACCTAAGATACGATTTTATCGAAAGATATGCTGATACAGCATTTTCAAAGAATTTTATGACAAATAAATTTCAAATTGCTTGAAAGAGATACGAATACGAAATGTATCGATATGTATTTCTGTATCTTTGTCTAGATATTGTACATCAGGTCGATGTGCAATGTGGTTAATGCACCACACACTGAATGGTGATGGTGCCAGCCAAGTAGTCACCACAAGATGTTACATCAAACTGAAATGGAATTTACTTTATAGATACAAAGATATAAATTTATCTAGACATGTATAGATGCACATTACGTACTACACAAATATATACATCCATCTAGTGAAGATGAAACTTTTCGTATTCATGACTGAGAGTGAACTTTAGATACGTCGCATGTATCCGTATCCAAGATGAGATTAAATAGTTTTTTTTTGGTGAAATAACTTTAACTTTTCTTTATTTAAGAGTCTGCATCAAATTGGTTTTGAATTGAATTTGTTCTCTACTGGGATTGAATGTCGAAGGGTCAATTAGTTGGCGAATTAGGTTTGAAGGGATTTTCAGAATTTTCAAGGGTTCTTCAAATTAATCAATTTTGTTTGAGAATAATGGGAAGATACTTGATGGAAATTTGATAGTTGTTAATCGGAATATTCCTTGATATGCTGATGATGTAAACAGAATAAATTGATTGGTGCACTGAAGTTGTTTGTATCTTAGAAATCACGATTCTCCAAATATGTTTAAAGTTCACATTTTCAGATCAAGTGGGAGCCCAGTAACGGAACAGATTGATTAACGATCGGTAGTCGTAGCATTCAGATTAGCTATAATCGTTTGCCTCGACCTTTCTTTGAGATCAAGTGTCGGATTGACGACTATGACCCGCGCATCATCGCAATCAAGCAATGTTAAGAAAAATCAGTTCGAAATGAGAAATATCGTGTTCGAATTCTAATTATGCTGGAAATCAAAAGGGGGTTTGAGTTGACCAGCATGCAATAGTAAGTTAATTGCAGTCATAAGATGTGGCACGGTAAATAAAAAAGACGTTGAACTTTGTAAATTACAGGGTATGAATTGAATAAGACGTTGTCACGAATGGAAATACAGTCAAAATCGCTTACAACGACATCGGTTATAACGACCTATCGGTTATAACGACCAAATTCTTAGGTCCCGTTTGAACATGATTATAATCGCACTAAATAACAAACCGTTTACAACGACATCGCTTATTAAGGCCAATTTTTAAATTTGTTTAGTTAAAATATTGGTTATAACGACTAAAATCGCTGCTGGTGCAACCGCATTCTTCCTAAAACGGTAAACTGATCTGACGTGTGAGTTACGCACGATCTTCGAAAGAATGACATTAAAAAAATCGCTTTACAGTGCGTCGCCTTGTCTAAACCCTTTTTTACATCAAAGATCACGGCGAAGTCTTAACCGATCTTGATGAAGCAACGGACATTCTCCATCGCCACTCTGAAAAGACACACAAGTTTTTCAAGGATACCAAAACTGAACAATGCGCTTTAAAGCTTGTTGTATAAATACTGTCATAAGCGGCCTTAAGGTCGATGAGCAGATGGTGGGTATAAACTCCTAGGTCTTTTCCATGATCTGTCGCAATGTGAATATCTGGTCGATGATAGACTTCGCTGGCCCGAACTTACACTGATATTGACGAATCTGACTGTTCGCGTAGCTCTTCAGGCGCTTACATAAGACGGCAGAGAAGATCTGATATGCGATATTTAGGAGACTGATCCCTCTGTTGTTTGCACAGCTTAGAGGGTCTCCGTTCTTTATCTGATATCTTCGAGTTATCGGTTACAGCGACCTATCGCTTATAACGACCAAATTCGTCAGTCCCTTGGAGGTCGTTATAACCGATTTCGACTGACAGTCAATAGACAAAAAAAAGATTGTGAATAAAACAGGACGTTGGCTATATCTCTCTCTGCGTTGCTCAGGGGTTTTAAGTTGATGAACTCGGAAGAATCTGGATAAGTTGGCAATAGATCTGATCATCATACTCAAGGAAGAGGCGAACAAGAGTGATGATGTTGGATCTGTTAACGTATGGATTACCGAATTCTCTAGAACAATCTTTCATATGGTAACTTAGGTCATTGATTTGTATGATTTCAGAATTTTATTACCATTTGACATAGAACAATAAAGTTCTACAATGTCAATCAACGAACAGAAACATCTGCTTTAATTTTACCGAACTTATGTTACTTATGCTCGCAGCTCTAGGACTCATGAAAAGCGAAATTTTATTGATCACCGATAATGAGTGAGATAAATGATGAATAAAGGTGGACCAAGGTGACTGCCTTGGGGAAGCTAGCAATGAGTAGAATGTTTCAGTATCGAACTTAAACAAATTAGTGCTACTGGAGCACTCAGACTTAAAATTGGTCCATTCTACTGCTAGGTAGCAACTTACTCCAGTACCGTTAATTTGATCCCAACGGCAAATGGTGACTGGACCAGATTCGATTTCACTGGAATTCGAACCTGAGACCCCTCTAACTTGAGGCAGGCACTTAACCAACTGCGCCATCCAGTCATCAGACATCAAAGACAGGTAATTTGAAAAGGATTTGTGGATAGGATTCTATCAAAAGTAGTAGAATGTGATACAACAGCAACGAAATAGTACATTGTGGGGCTATAGTCCAAGGTGGAAATAGGCCTAGCTTCTTAAGCAACTCTCTTGCTGTCATGAGAGGGGCCTACAGGTTAATGTCGACTCCGAGGGGCGAGTTTCAGCAGCTTATTCTTGGCAGTTATACTCTTTAACCATTGTGACTGACCCGAAGGAGGTGGAGCCGTGAAATTTAAAAACTGTTTTGTGCTAGAAATTATCTGAAAGCCTACTGCGTGGGGGTCAACATACATGCTAACAATGACACGGCGGCCGGTTGATAAATTTGCGAAACGGCTCAACTGAAAAATTGTTTGGTAAGGTTTTTCTAATTTACCTTACAATTTCTTAAATTAATACAAAAAAAAATCATGCATCACAAATTCTTATTCAACTAACTAATTGTTGGTTCTGAATTTCTGCCCGTCAAACGACTTTTTACTACCATTTAACCACAGTCAACATTAAATGCCGTTGTTAGTTTAAACATTTTTCAATGTTGTCCGGGCAAACCCTGAGTTGCTAAGCAAAATCCCTTTTCCATCAAAATTAAATATCTTCATGGCATATCTACCATCTAGCCAAAGACGGTAAACAAGTCTCTAGACATAAGAAGGCCATACACTCCACTCAATCAGCTGCATTCACTTGAATGCAGCTAAGGAGTTGCAAAAAGGTTGTAAAAATGAGATACAACCGCAGAATGTGCTAATGTTCAATGTTTTCGTAAATTTTATTGCGATTGTAAAAAAATAATAGCAACATAATGTTGCACACAGGAGACACGACTGAACGAAGTCTCGTGGTTGTCTGGCCTATCGAGGGTAATAAAACTTTTCCATTTGGTGAACTTTTCGAATGACGGGTAAACGTCATGTTGACGTATCTGTCATGAAGCGAGGCCAAACGTACTTCCGTATCGCCGCCAAATGAAGGTGAGTCAGAGAAGCTATACTCGTATATGTATGTACTAAGCTTCGGCAACAATGTTCTCAGAGGGAATGCACTCGCAACAGATTTGTATCAAGTGAACATTTTTTTAACTACGTTAACTTAACTACAGTTAAAGGGGTGAATAAAACAACATTCCGAAAGTTAATTACCTTTCTTAAAAATTGTCTCAATCTTGTTAACTTCTTCTTTCTTTTCTTAGATAACCAATGCCAAGGTTAGGGAGGTTAATGTAAATATCCTGCAAAAAGAGGTGGAAAGCAGTAATATTGTACTAGAGGCCTTCTTTGCCACCTCTAACTGCATATTTCAGAAGAAGATTCCTGCTGGTTTTCCTGTGGGTAGAAGGGAACATCTGACCATGTGCTCCACTATTGTCTCACTATGGCCATAAGAGCTTTCTCAACTTTGATGCAATATTCTGCGGCCAATCGAAAATTGGTAAATAAACCCGAAGGTAGTGCTACGGCTCATTAAGCCACATAACCTCCACTAAAATATCAAAGGGCTGATACAGTAGGTCTAACTTTATCACAAAACATTCTTTGCTCATCTTCAAATAACAATAAAGCACATGCAGCAAAGCTTTTCAATTGATGCATTAAAATGTCCATCCTCAAAACTGTTTAAGAACCCACATAACTCATTCGGAATTAGTCAAATTCGAAAGGAAGATTGGCAAAGGTAGGAAAACTCGCATAGCTCTCCAAGAATATTGAAATTAATACCCACAAAGCGTCAACAGATCACCCTAACCCCACAGATTAGGAGAACTTATTCCCATTTTCAAGACCTAATTACCTAAATTATCTCAAACGAGTTCAGCCCACCTCCTCTCGTCTTCAGCCAAGAAGCCTTAAACCCCGAGCTTCACATCTCGCCATTTGCAATTAATTTTCACCTCTTCACCACACACAAACAAAAAAATGAAACAAAAACCAACCCAAACGAAAAGGAGGTCCTCAGGACAACGATGGAGGTGCTTCTGTTGCCACTTACCTCGTTGCGTTGCAAGTATTTGCGTTAAGCTCGTAAAGAACAATTTCCCATCTACCTTGAGTTCTTTTCTTGTTTTATATTTGAGTTCCTTTTCGTTGTGAAAGTTTATACACCAACCCCCACCCGATTCACATGGATTGTGGGTGGAAAGCGGGTAGTCCGCCACAGCAATAGCAGCACTAACGCGAAACAATTCCAATTGTTGCCACACCGTGAATGAAATAAAAGGGACAGAACTCAGGCAGGCTTCGCAGGAACATATTTTTTTGCAATTTTTTTTTTGCTGTCTCTCCTCCGAACGCTAAGAGTTGGTGATGGTGGTTGTCTGAACAAAGAAATGTTGTTGAATAGGGCGAAACAAAGTTTATTGCTTCCTCTTTTTCGCGCAGTTAGTGGTAGCGGCACCTTGTTTTCTTATTATCCTTTAAGCTAAGAAAGAAAGCGCACACAACACAACCAACTTGAACAACATAATGGGGCGACACAGAGGCTTCTACTGCTACTACGGCTCCTCCTCCATGCTCTCCACCATTCTCTTGTGGTTGTGTGAAGTGCTTGCAAGTACTGGTAGTTGGTTACACTAATAGTTGTAGTTGTGTGGCTGAGAAGTATCGTGGTGCACTTGTCGCGTGGCTCCCTTAATTAGAAGGACTAGAGAGCGATGTACCATCATTTCAGTCGTCGACAGAGTAGTAAAAGATGCATGTAAAAGTGCCCGTCGACAAATCAGAATCCCCTGGTAAGGACCAAACAATGAGTTAATTTTTTTTCTCTCTCCCTTCTTCCTCCCCTTAGTTGAGGGGTTTTGTTTTCGCTTTTTTGTCTGTTTTTTTTTCAGTGTTTTTGTTGTAGTCTCTTCTCGCGCCTTTCGAGTGTTGAACCATTGACAATAACCATGAAGTTGATGAGCAACAAAGTGAATCCTACCCTTTACCACCACATTCACTTTTTTCTGTTCCTCTTCTGTCTTCGGTTGATTGGAAACTTTGGGCTTTAAAAGGAAGCATGTATACGCCTTGCGAGTAAACAAAAGGAAAAAAAAAAACAGCACGAATCGTGGTGAAACAGATGAAGTTTATGGTTCAAAATTGTAACTGCCACAAGAAACGAACAGGAAGGGAGTGAGTGAGTGAAAGGATTTATGTTTGCCAAAATGGCAGAGCAGACTGCCAAAACTTCTTGGGGATCCTTTTGTTATCAACTTACTTCACTGTCATGACATTTTAATATTTTTTTTTTGTTTTTCGTTTCATTTTTTATTCTCATTTCATTTATTTGCTTCGTTTGACTGTGTATTTTCTGGTTTTGTGTCTTTTTGCAACGTCCCTCTTGTGAAGCGATATTAAAAAAGTTCCCAAAAATGTAACTCTTTCTTCAGTCAGTAAGTGTTTTTGCTGTTGACAGAGCATGGCTATACATTTTGCGTTCAGTGGGGACGATTGCTGTCACAAGGCTGATTGAGGTTTTTCTAGCAACAATGGTTCTTGTCAATATTAAATATCAGGGCATAGATGATTTCTTCGGTTAATGTCATAAACTTCAATCGAGAAGATGATTTTCTATTGCCTGAAGGACATACTGAGAATCGCATGGTTGAGACAAATTGATTGCGGATTTTCAGATGTCACAAGACGTAAAATGTCAACAAGTATAACTTTCACCTAGATGTCCTAAAGCGGCACACAGAGGTGTGAGGTATCCTTCAATCTTCAGGAATTTCAAAGTTGTCGCCGCAATCCTCGTACCTTTTTTTTTGTCGGACGTTTTTGAAACTCTACACTGGGGCACTCAGACTCAAAAAATGGTCCATTGTACTGTTAGACAGCAACCAACTTTTACTGGAAGACCAGCAGGCGCTTCTGTGATGAGGAGCCTACATCATCAGCTCTCACCTCATCAGCACCGAATAACTGCCACCTGATACGAGCAAAGGCGGGACAGTTGCAGAGGAAATGCTCTGCAGTGTCATCATCTTCTGCACAGGCATCGCAGAGGGTTCCTTTCCTTAGACCAAGCACATTTAGGTGTTTGGCGAAGGTGTAGTGCCCCATTAGTACGCCAGTAAGTTGTCTGCATTCTTTTCGGTTAAGAGTTAACAAGAAAGCCGCGGATTTCTTACAGACGATGAGGAGCCTGCGCTTGGTCTGCCTACATCCTGGAGAGCCATGCCACCTGCGGTTGTGCTTTCCAGAGGTCCAACCATCGATGGAAGCCCTAACTAAGGATACAGGCAGTCCTAGCGCAGGTTCAAGTCCTGAGAATACCTCCCCTGATTCTCGCGATTCCTCGTACTTGATCAGTACCTATCTTCAAGGCGTGCCTGATTCAGCGTTAAAACTAGCATGCTTCGTAAAGGTGCTTTAATTGCAAAGTAAGTGTCAGACTGGATGGCGCAGTTGGTTAAGTGCCTGCATCAAGATCGAGTGGTCCCAGGTTCGAATCCCAGCGAAATCGAATCTGGTCCAGTCACCATTTGCCGTTGGGATCAAATTAACGGCACTGGAGTAGGTTGCTACCTGTCAGTTCAGGTAGTTCCTTCAAAGAGACAAGCCCATGTTAAGTGCAGGTCTTTATTTCAATCACGTTGTCCAATAAGCACACTCTCAAATGAAGGTCTTAAAGATTGCACGGTTTGGAAGACAAAAAGTATTCGCACCAAGAATTAGAAAGACAAGTTCCTTACAAACAATATGTTTCATCTGGTAGTCAGAAGGCACTTATCGACTTATTGCCTTTATTCGGACGATTAATAAACAATCCAAAATAATTCACAAAGTCCAGCACATAAGATCATAGATATATAGTTGAGTGAAATGTACCCTCAACAACAATAATAAGATCATAGATGAAAGTAGTATAGGACTAACCAGGTTGAGGATGCCATGTAATGGATTTCAAAGGTATTTTCGTATGAATTGAACTTTTGGCCGTTGAATCAAATGGAATTTTATGGCACTATCATGTCAGAAATAACGAGAGGGTCGAAAGGAAAATAGCCGATGCTTATACTCAACTTTGACCATGATATCATAAGTCAAAGTTTGACTTGTTCTTAGAATTATTGTGCAATGCTTTAAAGATTAATTAGCTAATAGCTGCAACACGACATACTCCTCTTTCTGTGCACAAACCAAAAAAAATTGCATATCTACAATAATATTACTATCCGATACAAGAATACTGCTTTGATATACGAATACAATTAAAGCCAAAACTTTGTGGCTTTCTTTTAAAATCAGAAAATCGAAACATAATCTTCACAGATTTCTATGAAGCTTCACAAAGTGTATAATCATTTAGGACAAAAGACCAACTGACGCAGGAAACTACGTCAAAAATCTCCACTTCGTCACAATTCCTTTGTTTTCCTTTTTTTTATTTGCAAAAGTACATCGAAGCTAAGAGCAGAAAAACCGACTCCGTCACACGAGATAGTACCCGCCATCAAAGCACAACACAAAAAAACAATATCCTCCTGACGATGAAGTGATACAGTGCAAAAAAAAGACAATGGTTACTCACAATATCATCCCTCTGTCCTCACCAGCATCATCATCTTCATCCTTTGCTTTCATCACCTTACCTTTTGTCTTTGGCGTTTGTTGTTCCTTTTTTTTTGTAATTGTTTAATTCATTGCAGAAGGGAAATTTCATTTCGTTCCCACCTATTATCTTGATCCCTGTTTTTCAACCCTAAAACTTCGTCTCTAATTTCTGACGGTATGTTGCTGTCAACATAATGACTTCTTACTCATCACCAGCCAGCAGACAGCAGTAGCGCACAACATCGTCAAGGACTGCACTAAACACTGTCTGGGGATAGTGTTAATAGTGGCAAACAATTTTTAAATACAAAAGAACGACGATGACGTCGTGAATGTCGACGAGATGATGCACCATAAGGAAATCTCAACGCTAAGGGATTCAATTCGCGAGAGAAGAGTCAAGAAATGCAACACCAACGGATGGAGAGATGAAGGGGATCCAGAAGGAAAGCAGAAAATGAAATTATAAAAGGATAGCCACCACCCGATTGGGTAATCCTTCAAAAAGGAAAAAAACACACAGAACCGACTTTCCCCCTTTTGGATGGGACACAGAGGCGACATGGAGTGAGTGTTTGTTGTCTGGTTTCTTTCGCCTTTCTCTCTGAAAGAGGGGTTGGTGGCATAGAAAGGTGGGTGTTGCGGGGGATTGTAAACAAATGAAAAATTATCTTAATTACACAGAGAAGCATAATGATAACATAAATTACGTGCCATTCAGTAATATACTCCCTCTCGCACACACACACACACTCTCAGACTCAGAGAGACAGCCAAAGCAGTATAGCACTGCCAACTCACCCCCTAACAAGTTTCGGAAGAGTGTAACGAATGATAATGGTGATAGTTGTTACATCCAAGGGAAGGACGATGACTCGAGTTGATGAAAAGTCCTTTTTTGTTGAATATCTATGTGTGTATGAGTGAGTGTGCCGCTGTATGCAAAGGAATTAGTGCCAGCACAAGTAGCACGTCAACCCTGATGAGGGTAGACTGGTTGGTGCTTTATTCAAATGCGTGATTCATTTTTATTAGGTTTAACCTAACAATGGGATATAGCTTAAAGTGGGTGCGTGTTATTCTTTCTCCGTCCTTCCTTTTTTTTTTTTGCAAATTTTATTCCTTTTTTACGAATTCAACGAAACAACTGTCACCACTTTGTGGACATCTGACAGAATTGGGAGCATTTTCGTTGTCTTTCAAAGCTAGGAAAGGTGGGCTCTTGTGTTTTTGACATGTGGGGCGTTTAATTAAATGAAATGACCTATTGCATTCGCAATGAAATTCCAGTGAAAACACATTGAATGTGTCATTCATTTACACAAATGGCTACAAAAACCCCATCCCCTGGAAACCAATCCCACACATACTCGTATTTGAAAACAACTTTCCATTTTCGCCCTAAGTACTTGTAATCTATATTTCTGATAGCTTAGCAAAGTCGAAATGAGTTTACATAGCCCCATATCTTATCAAAGAGTCGCTAGGAAATTTATCATCAATTTTTCGATGAACCAAAGGGGTAAAGGTGGAAATGCATGTTTTGTGCAGGCCTCGCACAAACGGCAGCTATCAGAAAATAAATCCCCTACACAGATAAGGAGGCGAGACAGAAAGGCGGTCTGGGTAGGTGCTTAGTACGCATTTATACACAGGGTGGGCCATCTAGTGTTTTTTTTTAATCATAGGTTATTTTGACACTTAGAACCTGAGAAGCTTGGCGCCGCCATTATTATTATTATTATTGCAATACTGACAGCTATTTTCCGCTAGAAATCTTGACAGAAAGTTGGTTCATGCTTTATAGCGCGACACGCCACACAGTGCCACAATTGATCTTTTGCGCACCAAATTCCCAAATCGTGTTATCAGCCGCCTTGGCTGATAGCAAAAAGTTTGTGACACTGGTATGCTACTGGACAACACTCAAAAAGTCCAATTGACTCAGCAATTGAAGGCGCGCGACCATCCGCTTCGTTATCGCTTCGCAGTTTGGCCCTTAGAGCAGCTTGAATTGGACAACGATTTTGGGCGAAAAATCGTCTTCGCCATCTGACGAGGCGCATTTTTATCTCGGCGGCTACGTTAACAAACAAAATTGAAGCATCTGGGGCCCAGAAAACCGGCACGTTATTGACGAGAAGCCAATGCATCCATAGAGAGTGACAGTTTAGTGCGGATTGTGGAGTGGGGGCATCATTGGACCATTTGTCTTCGAAAATGAGGTTGGGAACAACTTTTTTTTACTGAAATCGAAGACATGGACTTGAACGACCTCTGGTTCATGCAGCATGGCGTCATGCTATTCCACACAGTCCATGCCACAATTAGGGATACAACATCGTGCTTAAAAACAGCGATGTATGAAAACATCGATGGTTCCACGACAAACATCGATGTTAAAAAACATCGATATTAAGAACGATACATCGATGTTTTTCCGATGTTTTATTTATCTTATCCATCACACAATTTGTTGGCTATATTAACGATGTACTGTATCTAAACAACAAAATATACTAGTCGTACCAGTTTCAACCCAAAAACCTTCTCTGTTTTGATTTGATTGATTTGATTTTTACCTTGTGCCTTATCGGGCCAACGAAAAACCCAAAGTGACGTTGGAGGATCCTACGGTTCGTTCATGCACGTTTATACAGCGATTCGCTTGTTCCAAGAACGACACCCGCTCCTAGTCGCAGCCCCTTGGTGAATAGGCACTAATTAGTCTGTTGACACAAGGTCTGCTATGCTTACGCATCCAGCCAATGCATGCCGAAACATTAACCCGATTAGCGACCTACCCACAGTTACATAGGAGTTGGATACCCAGTCTCCTTGAGGGTTGCTCGATGCCCAGGGTGTACCACTTGGACGTTCGGTATAGAATGTTAGACTAGGAGAGGCTAAGATATAACAAAGTTACATTGTATTGCGCATCTCTAGCTCTTTTACATCCCGTAATTATTACACAAACACAAACACATTTTAAATTTAACACATCTTTGCAATGTTTAACGAAATGAATAAACGATGTCGATGTTTGACAGTTTTGTCGTCGATGTATCGGTGATGTATCGGTTATTCGTTCATGAACGAAACATCGATGTTTCGCAAACATCGATGTATCGTTTGCATCCCTAGCCACAATCGATCTTTTGCTCACCAAATTCCCAAATCGTGTTATCAGCCGCCTTGGCGATGTCAATTAGCCGCTTCGGAGCTGCGATTTGACCCCCTTTGGACTGGTTTTTTGTGGGGAACCGTGAAGGACCGATGTTATGCCAACAATCCGGAAACGATTCAAGCACTTAAGGCCAATATAATCCAAGCAATCCGTGAGCTATCAACATCACCAACAAGGTCTTGGAAAATTGGAGTGACAGAATGCGCTACTGCAAAGCCTGCCAAGGCGGCCACTTGAACGACCTTGTTTTTCATAACTAATGGGAATCTTTGTTCTTACATAATACATGAAAAGAATTTAATTTTGTTTATTTTAATGGATTTTTAAAAAGAAACTTCTATTTGGACCAACCTTTACAACTCGTTCAAAGAAGTGACCATATCACGTTAAACAATCGAATAAGCTTGGCACACGCTTCAAGGTAATTCTCTATAAATCTAGGTCTCTTAGAGAATTGTGGAAACAATCTAAATTCTTCAAGAACCCCATTGTTAGGAATAATATTAAAAACCATTCTATTCACGGTGGAGACGTTTCGCATTTTTCTTTGCTCATATTTGTCAGGAAGTCGTGATTAGTTTATTTCTCTGCTATGAATCACCATAATCATGCAAAAATACCCCAGCCATGAGTTGTTAAAAAAAGATACAAAAAACTGATTCCTAAAAACTGAAGATCAGCAACGTAAACTGAATGGATCCCGACTCATCGTTCCATGCGCAAAATCAAAGTTCGTCTTTGTATCTACGTTTCATAAGTCAAATTCAACGCGGTCAAAATGAAAATCCCCTCATGACTGTTATCATTCGATTCAGAACCCTGAAACTTTTGTTTCGCAAAATATCCACTTAAAACGATTCAAAAAGTTGTAAATATTCTCTACTGACAGAAGCTCATATGTACGTATACACAGTGCTTCGCTTCTTGGATTATATGATTGCAAATTAATAAAAACTCATTCGATAGCGTACTTGTTTTGAATTAATTCGACTCGAACCACTATTTTGGTTTAATTCCACAAGAAGATCGATTTTTTCCACGCATATGCTTAGGAAAAGTTTCAGCGAACTTAATACTGATGTACGAGGCCGCGGCTGAACAAAGAAAATCCAATAAACTGATAAGATTATGGATATCTATCGATAAGATACGGCATGGTGCAATCTGGTTGCCGCGAGCGGAAACCTTATAACTAGGGGATTACACGCCCAGAATACCTAGCAAAGGTAATTCCATTTCATGGGTTTGTTAAATATTTTGATGATGTGAAGTGTGTACTGGTGGTGTGTTTCTATTCTCATTCAAGATTAGGTCATAGTTTTGAGTCGCAAGTGTGGAGAATGAGTGTGATCTATGAATAGATGAGAGAATGACTGTGCATGTACATGTGAGATATACTCAGCAGTTCGTCTTCTACGAATATAAACAGAAAACAGACACGAAACTCACACACAATTGATCACAAACCCTGCTTAAGCAGGTTGAGACCTCAAGATAAGGTTGAACTGGTATGGAACTGAAGAGGCCATTTGATGGCGATGATAGGAATCTGGTTTCCTCATGCGAGACGACACTTTATGAATTCGATGAATAGTTGTTTCTTTTTTTTTCATCTCTTTTGGGCACACATTGTGTGCTGTGTTGTGAGCGAGTTCGTTTTGAACTTGACCCAGGTGTTATGGGGTGGGGGCAACGATCATCAACAACTCGGTAGTCTGTTTGAAGAACTTATCAGCTTATCCAGCTGAGTAGACAGATAAGGCGTGTATTATTTGAATTTGCATACAAAATAAAAAAAAATGAAAACAATTCGAGGGGAGTAAGTAGCCGAATGCTTTTAATTTGATTTGATTCACTCAAAATTAAGAGATGGAAATATATTGCAATCGTTTGATAAGCTGGCTTTCTGAATACTTACGTCTATGGACTTAGCTTGGAGGTCGATAGAGGATCACGCAGATCGATTCAGACTGAAGGATACTCACTGTCGCAGCAGTTAGGATACCACAGAAATGTAATCTTTAACACACATCGATTGTGCATGCCTGGCAGTTGCTGAGGTGAGTTTGACATTTTATTTAACTTAACTTTACGCATAGCCGTAGTATTCTCGGCAACAAACCCTTAGAGCCCTTTACCGCCTTACCGGACATCTAGGCATCCCGCATAGCGACTGCTGCAGAGGCTGTAGCGACAAACCATTTGATTTGCGATTCCTTAGCCCTAATTGGAAGGTGGCAGTTATTGAGGCGACATTTATACAGAAACCAGTTGTTTTAGTCATCAGTGAAAGGCGGAAGTCTCACGATGGTAGTACATCCCAACGCCAGGGCACAATGTACCCATACTGTTCGCCTATGCGAGCCGCGACTCTAAGTCGCCAATACGCCCAAGCATAGGCAGGAAGTCTAAGTACAGCCATAATTGGGTTGTACCTGCGAGTCGATGAGTAAAAGCGACGCTTCGTGCCATGATTTCCAACCTCTGGTATTGTTCTTAAATTCAAATTCCAAAGTGATCTGAAACACTCTGAACAGTCCTGGAAAATGAGTACCAAATTTTCTCATTATACCTACAATAACTTCTGTGGACTTCCCTCGACAAAGAGTAGCAGAGAAGTTTGACGATTTCTTATCCAATTACGGTCAGTATGAGAGAACCAATGAGCAGCAAGATGAGCTCCATCAGAGGTAAAGGATGAAAATGTTTGTGAATTGCTTTTTTTTTCAAACGGCATACTTCTTCTTCTTCTTCTTAGGGCGCTTCAGTCCGGTGGACCTGGGCCTCACATACGGCATACTACTGAAGCCTTAAAAAAATGTTTAGCATGAAATCCGTTTCAACCTTTCTCATCAAGATGTGAGGTCATAAGACATGGTTTAAAGCTTCTATTCAAAACTTGGACATGAAGAAAACATTTACAGTCAAAATCGCTTATAACGACACCGGTTATAACGATAAAGTTCTTAGGTCCCGCCTGAGGTCCATTATATGTAATTCAAAAGCATAAGAAATCGTTTATAACGACATATCGCTTATAACGACCAAATTCGTCGGTTTCTGGAAGGTGGTTATAACCGATTTTGACTGTAATTAAAAATGGTAAAGTATTGTAGTTTTTTGAACCAATGGGCGCTTCCAGGAATGAAGCCAACTGCAGCAGCAAGCCCTGAGTATTTAAACAGAAGGCTGCGAAAACGCGAGATAAGTTAGGTTAGGGGGCTGCTAGTGAGTTCACCAGCACACTTAGACCATGTTGTTCCATTGTGATGCCCATAGTCAGACTAATACCACTGATCGACCGCTCCACTGAAAGTGCCATTAATTTGATCCCAACGGCAAATGCTGACTGGACCAGATTTGAAAAACCGGATAAAAGCGTATCAACTTTACTTTCACAGGGATTCGAACCTGGGACCCTTCTAACTTAGGGCAGGCACTTAACCATCTGCGCCAGTCGTAAACGCGAGATAATAATTTATTTTTTTATTTAATTTTGCTAAAGCAGCAGAAAAAAGTAAATCTGCAGGAAAAAAGGAGCGAGACAGCATCTATATGAATATATATATATGAAAGCTAGTCTGCACGCAGCTGTCATCATCGACTTTAAGGTCTGCGCAGCAGGTTGAATTTTCAACAACACAGATTGAAGAAGTTGTGCAGAACATCAGCTAGTTACAGAGAATCTCGAAACCTTCTGAAGATTAAAATATACTTTTTATTTCTCATTCCCAGTTGAGTCTAAGTGAAACACTCGACTTCTTTCCGTTATTTTTGGTTTCTGTAAGTAAATGTAGATAAAGCCAATTTTCGGGAACAATTATTATAAACGTATTATCAAAAAAGTATTGAAATCAAGGTTTACTCCAACTAGAGCTCTAAAGATCATTCGACAGTGAAAATATTTGGAGACAAAAATCATCTGTTTTGACTAGACGTACCCAGTCAGAGTCTTGACAGAAAGTTGTACAGCATTCCCTTTGAATGGAAATACTGAACAATCAGTTTAAAATACACCAAAAAAACAAAAACACTTTCGACATTCCCAGCGATGTTCCCATCGCAAGAATCCCGACCAGAATAATGTATATTATGTAAACGTATTATTCCCAAGATATGTCAAGCCAACAGCCTAAAGCGAAGCGCTATATTACGGCCACTTTTGCATTCATTTTCAGTATTTTTTTTTCAAGTTATGTGCGATAATATTTTTTTCTAAAATTAATACAGTTTCTTTCCAATACAGGAGCACCATATGAAAGCGGTTTTTTTTTCAAAAAAAAGTGCAGCGTAACACATTGTTTGTTCTTAAAATATAGTTTTATCATTTGCAGCGTTATTAGCGTTAGTAGATACATACAATTTAGCATTTAGCTCGTCATTAAAAAAAAACAAATTTCCAACAAGGACAATGAGATATAGAAAATAAAAAAAAACAAACAAAAAATCTTCATGAATTGCTTAGTTTCTAAAGCTTAGGTAAGAGTCTTTTTTTTAAAGAAATTTTATACTAACCTTAATACTGTCGTAACAGGCGGTCACTTTTCCATTCTGTACTTCAACATTAGCCGGTGGATGGGCAAATTTACATTCCGTATCCTGTCGTGAACATTTATTCCTTTGGAATTCTCTGCACACTTCCAACTGCAGCCATCGTGAATCTTTGCCACTTAATAGACTATTTACGTTAACCATAGCCGCCATTTTTTGTTTTTGTTTTATTTATTTAAATATAAGGATTTGTGTTTTTTTGTTATCAATTAGTTTAGATCCCTAATATGTAGATCTTTTCAATGGAACGACAATCCGGGAGTGTTTTTACTTTTGATTGTTTTGATTGGTGTTTGATGAATATATATATTTTTTTAAGTTTACCGCGCGATACACTTGATCATGGATTTTTCTTCACTTTTCTTTCTCGTCTTCGAAATGCAATTGAAAAATGAAAATCAGAACTTTTTTCACTCAGATCAACAGGAGATACAAACGAATGAAAAACAAAAACGAAAAGAATTACAAATACTCTCTGATCCCCGGCAGAAGATGAAGATCTAAATTAGTTTTTTTTTTTTGTTTTTCTTCTTTTTTTACTTGTTAAATATATCACAAAATTTGTTATCGATGTAAAAGACGATGTACTATTTAATTCCTCTCCTCTTTGTTCTCAAGAGATACCTCTTTTGCTTTTGTTTCGGTTTTTTCTTTGTTTTATTGAAGTCCTTGCGACAATTCCTTGGTTACGCACGTTTTATGACAGCAAAACAAAAACGCTCCGTAAAATTATTATTTTTTGATTGCAATTGTATGGATTACTACGTTCAAAGTGTAAAATAATTTCTACAAAAGTGTTGTATGTTTTTTTCTCGTTATAACAGACAAGTACTTTTTAAGTAAAAAAAAACAAACTTATATTTGTATGGCAAAACAAAACGACTAGAAACGATTCACGTACTTAAAAAATAAGTAATTTTTTTTTTCTATAACAATTCGTTGACTTATAAGTGTTTTTTTTTATCTTTTACCTACTCAGATACTTTAGTTTGATTCAATCTTTTCTTTTGTAAATGAAGTTGATGGCGATATAGTATATTCTTTATTCTTTAGATAAAAGTTTCGATTTTTTTAGTTTGTCTGTAGGTGTGTGTCCTTTCCTTCAAGATAGATATAGGGGGATGCGCAGAGAACACAATGTAAACGTATGGCAGAAAGCAAAAGCGGAACTGAGCGGTTTTATTTTTTTATATATTCAAAGGATATATACCCGGCGTTTTGTTTTTATGGTGTCAACTTCCTTTAGATACTTTTTATTTGCTGCTGAAGATATTTTGTTTTTAGCGAGAATAACTTTAATTCACTGTTTTTCTGTTTGTATGTATTTTTTTTTCTTTCGCAAAATATTTCTACTTGATTAGGCGACGGGAATGGCTGATACAGTAAACAAAAAAAGATATATTTTTTTTGTTCTTTATTATGTATGGCTAATAATGGCAAAGCTGGGATATATAGTTTAAGCTTTTATTTTTAATTTGTTTTAAGAGTATATTTTGTATACTATTTATGTATTTTTATAGGGAGGGATGAAAGACAAAGCGTTGAGAATTTACACAATTAATCTGAAATGAAACAAAAAAAATTACACAATTTTTTTGTTTAGCTACTTGCTCGGTTTGTTTTTTTTTTGTTTGAAAAAAAAATAGAGGACTAATACTATGCTGTTAATTTTGCTTATATGTATTACAAATCAAAATGGTGTTTTTTAAATCAAAAAAAGAAGATAAGTGACAAGAAAATAAGATAAAAAAATAACATGATACAAATAAAGCTTACGGAAATAAATATGAAAGTAAATAGTAATAATGTTTTGTTTTTTGACGCAGAGTAACATGGGTACGATGCACGGATATGACTTACAGCAATAAAGGTGTGTAGATACCAAAAGTCATTTGAAATTCCCACTAGCTAGAACCAAAATTCCCAAGAAAACAAAAATAAAACAAATTATAACTGAACTGGCAATGTTAGTATATGCTTGTGCAAGTAATTAATGATTGCAATGGATGTTAGATATTGTTTTTTCGTTGGATCACTTAAATTATATGAATGAGTGCAATGATGCTCTAGACATGACGCAGAGTATTTGAATTTGATAAGCATAGCTTGTGGTGTGTTTTTTTTTTGTTTTTGAAGGACAAACATGTGCCTTTGATATCAGAAAGTGTTGACTAATCAAAAACATGATGTGTCAATCAGTATGTCAGATAATTTAGTATTTTCGTAGAATTTCTTGGAAAATATATAGCTTTTTTTTCCTTTGTAAGATGATATGTAGTTTAGAACATTGTTTGCAGTTAGCAAATAATGAGGCTACCGAATTCAAGTTCATCCATTCGTGAGATACTTAAAATATATTTTTTACGTTTCTGAAATTGAACCGCTGTGCATAATAAGAGACTCAAATATTTTATACTCATCCAATCCTCACATTCATAAACATGATAATAATAATAATAATAATGGCGGCGCTACAGTCCGAGGTGGACCTGGGCCTGGGAACGGCGAGATTGAGAAGCTTTTTCTAGACAGTTATACTCCTTGAGCATTGTCAGTGACTCGAAAGAGGTGGAGCTGTGAAAAAATGTTTGAGGTTTTTTTCGAGATTCGCACCGACGACCTCGAGCGTAGGAGTCGACGCACCTACCCACTACGCCACGGCGCCCACTCATAAACATAATTTAGCAAAAAATATCTACAATTTTATGGCAAATCTTAAAGAGGAATTTTTGTGCATAAATCAGCAAAAGCGAACGAATTGTACGGCCTACACAGCGACATGAGTCTAGCCAGAGGTCTGCGGATCCAATGCCTTAGTTTGCTAAGCCATGTTGAACCTACTTTCAGGCAAAAGAATCTTCGACTCTGAGTATGTTCGACAAAGCAAAAGAAAACTTTCGCGCTTGACGTCGTAAAAGAAAGTAGAGAGGAACCTTAGGCAACTTCGTCAGCTGGCGTCGGATAGCTGAACAGGCTTACAAGTTGGTGTTCAGGTCTACCCCGGAGTGTAGCACCATACAAATAAGATACATTACTTTTTTCAACGAGAAAGGAGCTTCCTTTATGGAACTGAACTCAAGCCCAAATTATGACATATTTTTGTAAAATGATTCTCTCTTTTATCGGTAATAAAAATTTAAACCATAGTCTTGGCACTATGGTGCGAAAGGTATCAAGAATCTGAAATTTTCTGACTTTGATCAATGATTCGTCAAATTTTGAAGTTTTTACGACTGTCTTTTACTTCAATCGTGTCTTTTACGATCTCTTTACCGCTTGAAGTCTCAATCTAACAAATGCGTTACATTATACATTAGTATATAAAAGAAACCAGATACAAATTTGCAAGCTAGGCAGTTAACAATTCTGATTCCAAGAGTTTAAGACTTAAAATCGATTGAAAAAACATATTTGATGTCTTTCTTTTCCTCACTTCACATGCACTGTGTAGTTAGAAGATCCAAGAAAACAGAATAAGCTTAAGAAATAAATAATTAAATTCGAAATAAATTCCACGTGCTTGTTAAATGCTCGCAGGAAGGCAACATGAATTGGCTTATATTCCGGTTTGTAGAATTTCGCGTCTTCAAAAATGAACTCGTGTGACTCCAAATCACCAATTTCGTGGCTTAACCGACATTATTATGTGTTTCGAACGAACAGAAGATTCTCATACCCCTAAACGTGGGATCACCAATCACTTAAAATCATCTATATGTTGGTAAGCAATTTGAATTTGTTGGCACTGTCGTATTTTTAACGAACGTCGGAAGTGGCGATGAATAAGACACACATTTTTTACACTTTATGCAAAATAGCTCATTAACATAGGATGATAGATGCCCTGACTATAGTGGAGTGTGAAGCGCATCGGTTTCGGCAAATTTCGATAGATTTGAGAAGCATTGTCAGAAACTCAGAACTATGACACAAATGCCCTGGGACCCACAGGGATGTAAAAGAAAGTATTAATGAAGTAAAATTACTTGAAATAAACTCAATTCTTCGGTGAAAAGGCTAATTTTTATAACTTTCCAATCATTATTCCGCAAAGCAGAAATTAAAAGCCGTGTTTCGTGTTTCACATCTTTTAGCTCTGAAATATTGTGGGAAATGCACTGATGTGCTCTTCAGATATTTCTCTTTCATTGAGTACACTCTCTAAGGCTGAAACAATGAGAGCTAATGAATGAATCTATTCTTTCACAGCCAGTCGAAATTTCAGAATTTTTTTAACGAATCCAGCATATGTTCAGTGTTGTGCAACAACAAAATTAGAACAGGGAAGTAGGAGACCTTGCTTTAAATTATAAAAATGACTGTCTGCTACAAAAGTCGTTAAATTATTGGAGTAAATTCTGTTGAAACAACTATTTACAGACAACTTCAAAAAAACTAACTTTTCGAAAGAAATCCTTTTTAGAACTTAACAACTGTGAAAATGAGCACCTGGGAAATGAAGAGTGTTTTTATTATTTTGCACAACACTGTCTTAACATAAATCTGTAGAATAGAAGCAGGCATAACTAGCTTTAAAAGAGCAAGGAGCTACAAGTGTCAACTTTTTTTGGTTCCTCTTAAGTCTTTTTTTTTTTTGATTTTTTTGGGACTCTACTGGAGCACTTTGACTCAAAACTGGTTCATTGTACTACCAGGTAGCAACATACTCCAGTGCCGTTAATTTGATCCCAACTGCAAATGGTGACTGGATCAGATTCGATTTCACTGAGATTCGAACCTGAGTAACTTTCTTAAGTTAGAGTAGCATTAATATTTAATTGCCATATCAGATTTTTAATTTGTTCTATTCAAAGAATTATTTAATCATGTTCGTCCCTTAAATATTTTAAAATTTGTTTAGCCATTTCCAACTGTCCAAGTGCAAATATTTTGATGTTACTTCGACTTAGGACAAGGTTACTGCAACTGTTCAATACCCTAAACAATCATTTCTATTACCACTTATCTGTCAGAATTCCCCTTACTCTAACCACAAATATTCGATGGCAAATTTATGCTTGATTTACTCATACTTCATTTGACCACAAAACACTTGACTTGTTTTCATTTCAGTTTTAATTTTTCATTATTTTCACTTTTTATGTACCTTTTTGTGTACTACGTATAGGCAAAAGTAGAAGATATCAATCCCTTGTTGGAGAATTTTATTTTTTTAAGCTGCACAATACATTAAGCAACAGATCTAGCAGAAAGCATTTTTTTACTGCACTATTGATTGGAAGTCATACTGTAACTTACCCATTTTTTTGATTCTTTTCTTTTCATATGTCCTTATGAATATTTAAATATTTACTTATAATTTGTATAGTCTACTTTAAAAAAATGTTTTCAATCTAAGAAGCACTTGTAACATTACGCTCGGCAATATATTTTTGTTTTTATTTTCTGTAAGCCCACAATCGCTAGAAGCATTCCCATAGAAATTATCAAAAATTCACATCTGATGTCACACTTTTTGTGCGAAGCTATTTTTCGGAATGGATTCAAATACAGACGGGGATTCGTATGACAACCTGAAATGGAGAACAACTATGCCGTGGAACAAAGGAAAATCTATGGATTTTAATGAAAGGTCTTCGAGAGCAAACAGTGCACAGGATATTTTACGGAAAATGTGGTTCGATTCAATGGAATACCTGATCTCCCGTTTAATCACAAAGCTTGCGAAAAACCACACCAATGACAGATGTCACACTCCTATCCTGGAATCAGCTAACCACGTCATCCGAAGGACTGAAGCAAGCCCTCTCTAATATCTTCAAAGGTTGATATTCCATCTGTCGAATAATTGCCTGCACAAGCTGTCACAAACAATGATTCAAATGTCAGTACATCCCCCCCTTTCCTGTAAGTCAAATAGTCGCAGACCACGTAAATGGAATGCAAGAGTGGGGCACACCACTATGCTCCTATGTAGAATAGTGTAAGTAGTGCCCATAGACTCCCCTTAAAATGTCAATAAACAACGATAACGAACTGTCATTGGTATGAACAAATCTAAATAAAATGTATCGCCATGCAGTACACCTTTCAACTGTAATTTACTGTAGCTAATGACGATAAGGGTACCAGACAAAGCAATTTTCGTTAGGATATCTATTTATAGTTGATTAGCGAGGCGTCATCGTCGAGGCAGTCTACCACAAAGACGACCAGACATGTGTCAAATGCTTTTTTCTATTTTCTTTGTCTGATTAAGTTAATGTAAAAAATCAATATTACCGAACCCGTATCGATGCTCTCAAATTAGAGGAATGAATCAGTGACTGACCAATGAATCAGTGACTTCAATTAGAGGAAATATTAGTCGAGGAGAAATACGAACAAACCTCAATCTCATCTTGTGCCAAAGGCGACCATGGATCAAGTAAAACACATGTGCCGCGTTGAAATCATAAAAAGACAAACAAGTATGGATTCGTGAAAGTAGGATGTACCACTTTCATACTTGAAACAATGCATTGAACATTTCCTAACCATGCCTATGGCTCAAGCCCCATTTATCGATTGATCCATACCACTGCTGAAGGCATTAACGTAGAAATAATCTGATGCTTGCATGAGATGGAAGAATAATTTACTACACGATGCGTGCGACGGTGTTTCGATCCAGAAACTGAACAAAACTAAAGCAGATTGGAGCAACGTCTGAATATATATACGGGCACATATGCAGTCGCGAAAACATTTTTGGATAATTTTCCTAGAGGCTTTTTAAATACAATTGCACCTAGCATCTTGAGCATTCACTTGTGTTGCCTACGTTCTGCAGTTCGTACACGAATTGAAAAGCCTTCAGTTTTACGATGGCTCTGATCGACCAAGATTGAGATGTCAATGACTCGAGAATTGTCAATAACAGACATTTTGTGAATTATGTCTAAAACACAATACAGGTGCTACCGTTGGGTGACGTTTAACTTTCAACCCAAGCGATACAAACGAAATGCACAGCCTTAAGTACTGCGTTGTGCTACCTATCTTATGTTTGTTAAATAATGAGAGCAATGAGAGCAACGTAACCTCTCATAAAACTGACTCTCTCACAAATGTTTCAACATGTTGAAAGATTTGCGTCCGTATTGACACTTCCCATACAAATTGAGAGTTTTTTTTGCTCTGGCGGTTTGTTTTGATATTTCATTGTAAAATTTGAGAAGTGAAAATAAATGAACAATATGGATTGCCTGCGTGACGCACAAACGGTAGCACCCACACAGTAGTATGTTTTAGGCATTAGAGTGATGTTTACTTGGCTTTTCTGTAACGGTTGACACCACATCAACTTTATCGATTTATATTCGACATTTGTCAATAACTGTCTATACGAGTATAATAATAATAATAATAATAATAATAATGGCGGCGCTACAGTCCGAGGTGAACTTGGGCCTATGTAGTTTCTCAGCAGCCATTCGTGTTGTGCGTGCTATTGTTCTCTCACGAGTAGAGGGGACCTACAGCTTAATGCCGACTCCGAACGGCCAGATTGAGAAGCTATTTCTAGAAGAGGTGAAAAAATGTTGTGTTTTTTCGAGATTCGAACCGTAGACCTCGAGTGTAGGAGTCGATGCACCTACTCACTACGCCACGGCGCTACGTCACTACGTCCATACGAGTATATTAATTTTAAATAGGGACGGTGCAGAAATATAAATGGTTTACTTAAGCACGACCATTGACATCGTACATCCTCCCAAACTGGGCTTCGCGTCACGTACCGATGCAACTATCTATCCAACTAAGGAAGCATGGGAAAGAGGACGTCTTGGTCTCGTCCCAAATGTGGACGTATACAGGCGGGTGTTTTCTCTGATGCACTTAACATATGTATCCACTTCTTTCAGACTTCCAGACTATATAAGTGTTTTCCAAGCTAACAATCCAGGTGACCTATCGGATCATAAGATCACATCAGAACGCTAAACCACAATATTGTACAGTTAAATATGTTGATAGTCAAGTAGTTTAGCTATAGATTAGGGCTATCGAATTACCCTACATAACGTCAAAGATAGTCAGGGAATATAATGCCACCTTCATAGGCCAATAAGCGAACAAACATCTCAACCCATATAACCCCTATAATGACCACTTGCCGTAACTGTGATGTTACATCAGAAGCCCTGTCTCACTTTATTTGCACTTTTATCGTATCTTTCCTTGCAACCTCCACTTCCTTTGTGGCTGATTACATGAGCGGAAGAAGTTAGATGCGCCGAAAATCGGCCTTCTACACTCGAAAATTCACTTTCAAACTGAATTCTCGGGTGAAGCAGGCATGTTTTCATCCCTTTGCGTTCCGTTTTCGACATGCCTTCCTTATTTTCTGGTGATCAATGATCGAGTAACACCTCACGCATGCTGCGAGGCATTTTAGAAAAATTGATCACAGAGACGATTTAAATGCAATTTTAATGTTTTTTCACTGCATACATATAGTGTAGTACTACATGCAAATATGCTGACGAACCTTAACAAATTTTTTTTTATCCGTCATTCATGAGAAATTAGAATTTAATTTAAATTCAATACGCTGTAGAACATTGCTTGGTGAAAACATGATGCAATTGAACCTATTCGCGTGTTCCACACGCAGAAAATCTTGCCTGCCCAGTCGGATTTCCCAGTCGTCTGTAAACACCCACTTTCAGAGCTGTGGTATTAAAAAGGGCACATAGTGATAACGCCGGTTCTTACTACATACACACAAACTATTTGAAATTATTTTACTAATAAAAAAACCACTCAAGTGAATAGATGGATATGTTAGATAGATATGTTTTTATTCCGAATTGATTCAACTGTAAATTGAAGCACCAGCATTTGTGGACTTCTTATTTCAAAGACTACAGCTAAGCCTACCGCTCAAAGATTGTCAAAGAAACAGAGAAAACGTACATCGAAAGTGAAAGTGGCGCAAGATCTTTGCTTCCTCATTTCTTAAGCCTCACATCTTAGCCTCAACAGAAGTTTATATAGATTTTATGATGAAAGCGATTCATGATCAGCTTTTAACGGCTATTTAATTCGTCTTGATTTATATTGGATTAACAATTTGACAGAAAGAAGTCTCTCCTTATAAGGTAGCAGTATTTGATAAACTTGTCAAACCCGAATTTGTTGTTGAACAGTGTAGGATAAGAAACTCCCACCAGTGAACATATAATGATTCAAGTGTACATTAAACTAAGATTAATTCACAGCCAAATTCGGACACAGAAACGTCATTATAAGTTATATAAACCAACTCCATGTAATAGGCAGAGCATCGAAGCACATGAGGCTTAAATATACAGCAGAACCCATGCAGAAGAACTCCTTTGAGGCAACTAAGAGAGAGCTACTAAAATATTACTCCAGAAGTTTATGTGAAAGGTGTTGCGAGGTACGCATATATTTAACAGACAACCACAAGCAGGGATATACAATCTTATAATTTTGATTTATTGACACCTCATAAAAGGTTTAGCATTTTTTGCGGAGGATAGAGAAAAGACGGAACTGAAAATCCGATACAGATCATGATTGGGATCGACATAATCTTAAAAGGCAGCGAACCTACTGCTGTCAATACAATTTGGTAACCACCCATACGTGATAAACAGTCCCCCCATGCGGTTCAAATTAACAAAACTACATCGTTCTTCTGTTTTGTTCTGCTAGTTGACACCCTAGTGGAGATTCGACGAAGACTTACCATAGGAAACCGCTGTTACTTCGGTTTGACGAAACAAATGGGTTCAAAACTCCTAACTCGAAAGACAAAATGCATGCTCTATAAAACGCTAATCCTGCCAGTTCTACTATATGGAGCCGAGTGTTGGACGGTAAGCAGGAAAGCAGAGCACATTCTGGGTACTTTTAAGAGAAAAATTCGAATTTTCGGTTCTGTATGCGAGAAGGGCGAATGAAGGAGAAGATACAACCGCGAATTCTACAAGCTGTACAAAGATGTGGATGTAGTCCAAAAAGCCAAAAAACAACGACTACACTGGCTCGGCCACATCGAGCGAAAGGACAATCACGCTCCAGCAATGAAGATCTTCGAATCACAGCCCACAGGTTCGAGAAGAAAAGGAAGACCCAACCTCCGTTTCAAGGACCAAGCTATCGCGGACGCCAGAGCTCTTGGTCTGTATAACTGGAAGCAGCGCGCCCGGGACCGCAGGGCATGGAAGGCTGCCGTGTCTCAGGCAGAGACCCTTCACGGGTCGGGAGCCCGCTAAGACCAAGACTAAGAGAGTTGTAAGCTTCACAATATTATCTGAGAGACTCTTTCGAGATTGAGAAGGAAGATCTGCAAGGCCTTATGATGTAAAAATTATAAATGATGCAGCGATTGAGGTCTAAACTTGGGCCGATGTGATGAAAGAAAGCTACTCTGAATCCTTGAGGACATACAATTGAGGACATATAATTTTAATACTTCAGAGCAACTCCTAAGGAGAAAGAGTAGTTCCGCACGTTCAAATCATTCTCAATTGTCCCACGATATTGAAAACAAACATTTCGGCAATTAGTTATTAACTCCCCCATGACCTTGAAACATAAGATTTCACTTTTTTTATAGCATGACGCAAATCAGGCATAAGTGCTTTTTCGTCATAAAATTAATCAACATCTCGCTCGCTCCGATCTCAAAAACCCACAAAGACTTGTCGTGTTCAAATGCATATCTCTGATCATTTTATAGACTTCAGGAAAAAAGAATTAAAACACATCTCATTCGAAGCGAGTTGTCACCCGATGATCGAATGACGACACATCACTGTTCACAACTTGTTTTTCCAGTCTATACCGTTTCAATGAATTCGAAATGTCAAAAAATTAAGATACCTCAAGGCATCCTCCACCTACGGCCGACTGACGCCATTTAGCGCGACCACTCAAAACAAAGCCGGAAAATCACGTAAGACACGGCTAGTGGTTGCAGAAAAAATACGTATTCGCTTTTGAAATTTATTTTGGCTATGTATTTCGTGGTGAAAAAAATCATGATTTATGAAGAACTTCTTTGCAAAGGATCGACCTCCCACTCTGTGGGTGTATAAATGTCTGATAATATTCTTAACAAGAATTATAAAAGAAAATGAAAAGCCTATTTTTAGAAGATTTATACTTGTGTCAACCGGGGAAAACGACACTAAATAAATTCATGGGAGGGCAGGGGAAAACATTTACGACAGCAAATGTCCCATTATTAGGTGCATTAAGGTTAGGTCCATCACCATTTATGAAGACTCTCTGAATTTTTATTTGCTCAATTTAAATTGAGGCCTTTTCTCTCCCGACAGTCAATTGAAAGGAAATGTCAACAAGAAGTTTGCTTTGGTGGTTAAGTGAATTCACTTAAGTTTTGACTTCAAGGTCAACGATGGAGATTTCGAAGCAAATATAGATACAACAACTATCGGTACAAGTTTTTGGCATTGTGATGGAATAAAGTTGTTTGCTGGCATTTACCTGAAAAGGTGAAGTCGTTTTATTTTTTGTTTTTTTTTTCGCTTTGTTCAGAAATAAGTCTAGACATACAAATGGCTTAAGTGTTTCTTAAATCATTGGAAGCCAGTTTCGGTGAGGGAAAAGGCTTTAAATGTCACCATCTCATGGGGGTGAACGTGTCCGGGACTATAAATTGCACTTATCTTGAGTCATTTAGTTTAACAGCTTTGCTTGCATGAAGACAAATGCCACGGAACTTTTGCGTTTGCCGTTAGATTGATGGTATTTTCAAAATGACTGCCTCCATTTTGGATCTTAAAGGCTTCAGTGATAGTCCTTGGAAATTAGGGATTTTTACAGCACCTAAACTATGCAATAAAATGTCTAACAAGATCTTGGACCTCAAATCTTTGTTCTGCGCTTTTAGGGAGCACCGCGGAGTCTTTACGGGCTTTGATCAAAATTAAATCATTGGCTATTTGAACGACCTTTTATCTTAAACCTTATGTGTGATTCGGAGGGAGATTCGTGCGCATCTTCACTCTCTTGGAGTGTATTGTGAGAGCCTAATATTCCTTCTTCTTCTTCTTAGGGCGCTACAAACCGAGGTGGACCTGGGCCTCACTCAACATGCCTCTCTAGCCAGCCCGATCTTTTGCCAGCTGTCTCCAGTTTCACACACCAAGCCGGCCAAGGTCCCCCTCGACTTGTGTTTGCCACCTTGTACGTGGACGTCCTCTGTTGCGTTGTCCCACAGGCTCAGAGTCGAAGACTCTTCGGGCTGGATCTAAGTTGTTTATACGCTCTACATGGCCTAGACATCTTAGGCGTTGACACCTGGCTAGACTCATGTCGCTGTATAGCCCATACAATTCGTGGTTGAACCTTCTCCTCCAAATGCCATCAACGCAAACAGGACTAAAGATCGCGCGCACAACTTTTCTCTCGAAAAGACCAAGAGACTGTTCATCCGCTTGGGATATTGTCCATGCCTCTGCGCCGTACAGCAGGACTGGGATGATCAAGGTCTTGTATAGAGTCAGCTTGGTCTTCCGAGAGAGGGCTCTACTACTCAACTGCCTTTTGAGCCCAAAAAAACAGCGGTTGGCAAGAGTTATTCTGCGTTTGATCTCGGTACTGATGTTGTTTGTACTGTTTACCGCGGAGCCAAGGTAGACGAAGTCTTTAACTACCTTAAAGTTATAGCTGTCTATGGTGACATTCTGGCCAAGTCGTCGATGTTGTGCGTCCTTTCTCGATGACAGCATATACTTCGTTTTGCCCTCGTTTACCGCCAGACCTATTTTAGCCGCTTCCGTTTCAATGCCAGCAAACGCATCATTGACGGCTAGCTGTGTTCGCCCAATCACGTCAATGTCATCTGCGATCGTGCCTTCTAATATTCCTTAGCGTTTGTGAAAGACCCGGTGCTGTGCTAAGCAGTCCAATCACTGAGGGCCAACGAAGGCATTTGTACTTCAAACATTCGGGATTATTTTGACACCACAACTCGGGTATGTGGCAAGGGTGTATTTACGAGATTACTAAAATCATCGCGTGAAACTTAAGAAATTAACTAAATCCTCGATAGTCTTCTCAGAAACTTCGTCAAGGGAGCCGGGGAAGGGTTTTGACCCATGTCTGCTTCGAACAACATGTAAGATTGGCACAGGGTTGCACTTATTTTTTTATAATTTGCCCGAAGGGGGTTGCGAATACCCTTAAGTGTCCGGAACAGCACGACTCGAAGGTAAAGGGGAGAAGATCTGTGCACATTGGTCTTAAATACCTGCGGATTGTAGTGAGTGGGAAATATTGGGCTGGGAAGAGGATTTCATATTCCATATTCCTGTGGAACGGCAAAAAAAACGAGTCTCTCAAATTAACTATGCTTCCCAAAGCAGTCTTAATAGTGAACTGATGAGCGTTACTGGCGAGACGAGTGAATTGCGAGTTTTGTCAATTCATTGAGGGGAGGAATGCAATTGACTAGATCACTTTCGACAACCTTCTCGTATTGCTTTTTCCGGAACTCATATTCTAACTGACCTTCTATCGGCCAGTGTCCCGCATTGAGTGTTGTTGTTCTAGTGACGTCTGGTCTGTACAGGCTGGCCATGTCCTCTTAGGTCTAGGCCATCTAAGGCTACCCGTTTTGAAAAAAATTGTCTTGAGCGAGCGAAATATGCACCTTTATGGCAGCTGATCTATAAAATGTGGCAAATACTTAAAAAACAAAATCTTCACCACTTTCTCTTCCATGGTCCGGATAGGAATCACATAAACACTTTCTGGTCACAGCCTTTGACGCACATAAAACTTGTTTGCACTCGTAAAGATTATCTTTGCCTGTTTTGATATGCGGTCAATTTTTGATATCAACCGCAGAATTATGAAAATAAACTCGTTTGGTACTTTCCAAGGATGAAGTCATAGCTTCCTTCCCGCGCAACGACGTGATAAATATTCTCCGAGTCCATTTGTCAGAACTCTTTCGGTGGGCTTACTTAAATAACAACATACATGTTGTGATTTTTCTGAGTATCTCTTACCATATCCGTTGTACCCAGAGCGATTTCAGATACAGATACACAACAAAACGTGTGAAATCTCGCTAGTACATGACGATGCCAATCAGACCGACTAAGGCGAACATTTTCAAGCCAATCAATAGATGACTAACATCAATCGTTCGTGACTACGTAACGTTGGCACTTATTCGATACGCATTAACAAAAGTGAAGACATTTTAAATGCAAATTTTATTCAATCATTAGACAAGTTGTATACGAAATTTGCAACCCCCCTCTCACGATAAAGTGGAATAAGTTAACTGAAAACTAAATTAAATGTATCTCTGTTTACAGATATTTCCGTAACTCCCGAGCCAACTGGATGCACTTGACATTTCAAATCCGACTTTGAAAAAATGTTTTCTGACTTTTATAACCTTCAAAATAAATACGGAATAGACTTAGATTTCGATCAGATATGGTTGACGATTTCTACTTCAATCCGCCATCGACTGAGATATCAAAGTCCACATGTTCTCCTAGTTTCTTAGGTTATCTATCCAGAACTGACCCGAGGGTTGGTGTGACCTAGAATTTCGGAGACAAACTGCAAGAGATAGAGCTTCAAAGTTTAATCGGCATTTTCTTTCTTGTTTTTATTCGAAAATAGTGCGTCATAGTCATAGTCAGAGAATAACTCTGACATTTTGAGACTTTTGTCCTTGACAGAGTGCGGCTTTATCAGTTTTCGTGTGTGTGGAGAACGGGAAATGGATGCAGAACATGGAAGGTGAGTGACTGAGTGCTGACGTCATTTTGGGGGCTCTTGCAAAAAAAAAAATTGCCAGAGAGTTAAGTAAATCTTGTGGCGAATAACCTCAGGAATTAAAAAATGTGGCAAGTTTTGATTTAACACATTTTTGAGAATGTAATGAATTTCAAGGACTATCATATTAAATGCACAGTTAAAGAGCTATTAACATGTCATAGCCTAATGTGGTCGGCTAAAAGTAATTCATTCCAAAGAAACATTAATTACAGCTTCCAATATAACCTCGAAATGTTGGCTTGTATGGCACTTTGCGCAGACAATTGTGAACTGTCACTTATGAGTGAATTCATGTCAAACTTGAGCAAAGAATGCTTCGAAAACTGTGAAAAACTTATCAGTGCACATGTTTTTAAAAAAAGACCCTGGCAACTTGGTCTTGATGACCGGAAGTATCGTACCCGGGGTCGACAGGCAACAGGTCAGGCTCAGATTCTCCATAGGTCGCAGGCCTGATAAGTAAGTAGGTAAGCTTGTGACTAAATCGGAGTTCAGCTATCAATCACAATGGCGGTGGAGGATCATTTATCAGTGGACGGTTTTCAACGGCGTAGTCTGGCTTCTTTGGATGGCGCCATAGTCCGAGTTAAGCTCAGGCCTAATCTTTGCAGCAATTACACGTGATGTACTTGATTTCGTTCTCTTACGACTAAAGGGAACCTACAGTTTTACGCTGACTCCGTACTGCGAAGGTTAGGTTAGGTACAGGTGACCAACTGCAGGATAGCAGTCTCACTTAGCCAAACATATACCGATTGCAGTACCAAACGGATTGGGAATCTCCTATCCAAACGACTAAATTCGAGAAATGTTTTCTTTAAAGTTGAATTCTTTGAGCACTATCAGTCACTCGAAAGAAGGGAAACACTGAAATATGAAAATTATTTATGTCGGGAATCGAACCTAGAGTTCAAACGAAAGAGTCGACCCACTTACCCAATAGCGGAGTCTCCACTTCCTATCAGGACCTTTTAGAGCTGTTTCAAAATATCAGAAGTTTCAATGCCTTTAAGATTAGGTAGGAAGCAATTATGATAAAAGATTTTTGGTTTGTTGCGCGGTACGTAAAGTCCCACAGTAGATATAAGGGTCTTATAAAGGTAACCCTCATATCCATACACAAATGTGTAGATTCGTATAACCAGATGGACTACGTTTATTTAGTATGCTGTAACAAGCTACAAATAGTCACATCATACACATAAATCAATCAGTCTTTTGACAACAAGCTGTAAATTTTCCTCACAAATTACAGTTTACAGAATTATATCTAACTCTCCACATTCCAAGAATCGTTTGTCAGATTAATATCGAATAATCCTAGCTTTGCGTGCGAACATTCTAGGATGTTAAGTCCTAAGAAAAGTTGTCAGTCAAGAAAAAAATCTCCGAAGCTGCTGTGTCTTTGAGGCCAGTTTTATTCTTGGAAAATGATCTGTAACTGATGACTACGAATGCCGGAATGCCAAATTAGAAATTTGATTGAATTCTGTCATAATTTTGACGTTAATTTGTAAAGCATGTTACTAATTCTCTTCTTATAGTTAACAGTCAAAGAATTTCTTTGCAAATTAAGGCCTTTATCGGCAAAATTCCAAAGAAAGTTTCCTTGACTACTTCGGGATTCGGAATATTTGCGGGAGACTTGTTTTTAAATCACAATGGAAGGCCAATAGCTGGATTTCCCGAAATCTAATAAGTCATTGACAACATCACTAAACCAAAAAAAAAAAAGGTTATCGGTTAAAGGTTCAAAGAGAAGAAATCGTTCTCAACAAAAATCGCTGCGAAAATTTAAAGAAATTAAATACGTCTTGGGTGAACCTATGCCTTAACCAATAACCTCTTTTCCTGAAACAATTTCTTACTTTTTCTCTTCAATATCGCACGGCTAATTGGTAGATATATGTAGATCGTCTTCAACTTGTGACCGCTACCTTAGCCGTAAGGTTCCTCTTATGTTCCCAAAGACAAAAACTGAGGAGCGGAAATACAAAAAGTTGTTCCATTGCTTCGTTGCCAATAAGTTCTGAATTTGATCAGAAGTGTACTCGGCCATTAAATCACTTTTTTTTATAATTGCGAGCGCAAAAGCTTTTACGAATACCCTTAGTGTCCGGAATCAAGACACAGCACGGGTCTGTTGGAGAAGGGGAGAGAAGGTACCTGTGCACATTGGTCTTAAATGCCTGCGGATTATAGTGAGAGGGAAACATCGGGCTGGGAAGAGCATTCCATATTCTCTAAACTTAACTGTACGCCCGAAAGCAGGCTTAAGATGAGCATTCCTGGTGAGACGAGTATTGCGGATGAATTCACGGTTGGGAAGAATGCAGTTGGCTAGCTCACTTGAGCATCGTTTGTAAAAGTGGCGATAAAACAGTGACAACGAAGACACATTACGGCGGTGTTTGAGTGAGTCTGTTGACTTCGCGATATTGCTGTCTGCTAGAGGTTGTATCGCTCGCTGTTGTATTCTATCTAGTAGGTGCAGATTGATCTTGGGAGCACCAGACCAGATATGAGCATAATACTCAAGCTTTCTTCTAAATCAGAGGGGGTAAAATATTTTTTGCATCCATTAAGGAAACCTGGACATTTTGCAGCGTTTTTGGCGACCTCGAATATTAATCCTAAGGTAAAATTATAAAGCAAACATTTCTCATTGCGTGTCAAATTCTTGTTGGGAATATATATTTGCAACATCCTCAGGAATACTAGACGAATTTAGTCAATGAACAATTAATAAAATAGAAAAAAATAAAGCCCTTAAGACTTTTATGGCTGTTTTTAAGGACATCTTTACATGGTTAAGCTAACTGAGGAACACACGAAGGCAATCCATATGCTAGGGATGCACCCTGAAAATTGTAGTTTTTGGAGAAGTTTAGAGACAAACCTTCGAAAACAAAAAAAAATTTAAATGTCACCGTCAATCGTGCATGATACAAAACCAAGATCGACGATCTTTTGTTTCTTAAAGTACGTGGACATATGTTAGGGGGCTGCTAGTGAATTCACCAGCACACACACAACGGCAAATGGTGACTGGACCAGATTTGAAAAACCGGATAAAAGCGTTTCACGTGCCTTTAGTTAGGGGCAGACACTTAACCAAATGCGCCATCCAGTCCGTACGTAGACAGCAGAAAATTTAATTTTAAGAGAATGCCATATACCTAGTGAAACCATCGATTTTCGGAAGTTTCTATATGAAGTTCCTTAGAAATGAATTTGTGATCTAACCGCACTAGTCTACTTTGTGTGGAGGTAATTGTTTATGCAGATAAAATTTTGGTAGCTTACTAGAGAGATGTCGTATCTCAAATGATCTAATGGAGCCCCAGGCTGTGGCGCTCCCGTGGTGGACATAGGATTACAATAATTTGCCATTAAATTATCTATTTAATAAACAATTTTTATATTGATTTACTTAACGTGTGTGTATTATACATTAGTTCTAAATTCAAACAATAAATAGTAGAGTCCTTGTTCTTGTTTGGAATATTATCATAGGGATACTCTCCAGTCTTGCCTCTGTTCTCATCTGCTATTTCAGAACCTGATAACAAAAAATGCAACGGACTTTTAGCCAATCATAACAACATTTGTAATTGCTTTGGAGTGACTTTACTGTAGGGAATTGCGAATTGCCAGTACCTTCACCATATACAGAAGAATATATTAAGGCTTCCCATAAAGAGCAAAATTATCACTTGTACGAATATGAAGTAATAGCAGTTATCGAGCCAAATTTTTGGCATTAAGTTCAAGATCATCACAGATTGTATCGTGTTTGTTATGACGATGACGAAAAATTTTAGTCAGAACTTCAAGATGTGCGTTATTTTGGAGTTCGATTAGCTTGAATAGACACTCAAAGTAGTGAGAAATGTCTTAAGAGAATTGTCTGTCGTTTCCCAGAAATATCTACGTTGCAAATTAAACTGGGTGTAAATTTGCAACTGTTTAGTTAAAAAAATTATTTGTTTTCTAAGTTGTAAATGTAAAGATGGAGCTCTTGGTCTTTTCGAGAGAAAAGTTCTGCGTGCAATCGTTGGTCCTGTTTGCATTGATGGCATTTGAAAAAGAAGATTTAACTACGAACTAATGGACTGTACAGTGACATAAATCAGCCAGGCGTCTAAAGATTCAATACCTCGTAAAATGGCTATGCCATGTAGAGCACATGCACAACTTAGCTCCGGTCAGGATAATTTTCGCCTCTGAACCACTGGGACAACGCAACAGATGGCGTTCATGTCTATGGTTAGCTACATTTTCTTTTGTCAAAATAATTAAGAACGATTCATATCCTAATTGGATACAAATGTTTACAATATATCGTTAGGATAACGTAACGACAGTAATTATGGGACATGGACCACATTGCTCCAAAGGGGAAAGACGACTGATTCTACAGTTAAGGAGTGAAAATAAAGTATACTCTGAAATTTCAAAGTTAATGAGATCCTCTCAGAATATTGTAACAAATGCACTGAATCCGGAAAAAACTTGAGAATAAAAGAGGCAAAATCCGAAAAACGTCCAAAAGAACTGGTCGACGATTTGTTAAAATTTCTAAGATTGACCCTTTTAAATCTTCAAAATATATCGTGAAGGAAATCGAAGACAATATCAGCGCTAGAACTGTTCCGAGAAGGTTAAATGAAGCAAATTTGTTTGACAGAACCGAGAGAAAAGTTCCCTTGTTAAGAGCCAGACATGGTTCGACTTTGCTAAGGTCCACGCGGAATGGACTGAAACGCAGTGCATTAACCGATGACGAAACATCCTCTGGACAGACGAAACTAAAATTAATTTAAAAGGTCCCGATGATAAGACATTTGTCAGACGGCCACCGAAGACAAAGTTACTCCTTCGTCACACAAGAAAAACTGTCAAACATGGTGAGGGCAGTCTAATGATATAGAGATGTTTCATGCACCTATTTTATTGGCCCTAGCTGTAAGTGGAGAGGGACCTGAAACAAATTGACGTACGCAATTGGCGACAACTAGCAATAGATCGTGCTAACTAAAGAGGTTTTTTGGCTAAGGCCCAGTTCCACTTGCACTGTAGCGTCTTAAGACGCTGAATAAAAAATTTGAATTTCGCAGAAAAATCTTATTGGACCAAAATTCTAATTTCGAATACAGTTTGGAACCAATTATGAACATTCACAATTACACAAACTGGAAAGAAAGAAAGAACAAAGCAGTAGACTGTGTCAAAATCTGCGATAAAATATTTCACTTCGTAGACTGTATACATTGCATTTGTAAAAAGGCGGTTATTGGAACTTTAGAAGTTCTAGATTGATTCCTCGGCTACACTGACTTTTTTTTCCATGTCGGCGGTTTTTTGAAACACTACACTGGAGCAATCAGACTCAAAAACTGGTTCATTGTACTGCCGGGTACAAATGGTGACTGGACCAGATTCGATTTCACTGTGATTCGAACCTGAGACCCCCCTAACTTGGGGCAGGCACTTAACCCACTGCGTCATCCAGTCATCTACACTGACTTAATTTATGTAATATTTTTAATTGACAAGGAGATCCATTTAATGAAATTGAACTAATTATTGTGAAAGAGGTTGCACAAAACAGATAAACGGCAAGACCAACAATTTCACATTCTAGAAAACGCAACGACTATGATGTTTACCAAAGTTTGTTCAGACATTTGATATATCAAATGACTAACATGTTCAAATTGCAATAGAGTATGCAAGTGAGAGTATAAGGACACAGACTTGGATGCTACTGCAATTGCAGAATTTGTTTAAAAGGCTGGTGATTATGAACTCAAGTACCATCTGACCTGTCGCCATTATAAACACGTTAATAAACAAGCAATCTTAAGCCAAATAAGAGTATATGATGGTAAAGAATAGAAGACTGTTGGAGCTTCACAATGCCAGCTTCTACAAGGATCATTGCCTTAATTTTCCGAAAAAACATGCTATTGGATTGTCCATTGTTTTGTCATATAAACAGTGGTGAATTTAAGACTGTCTAAAGTGTCCCATAATTAAAAAGGCGAATTACCTCGGAATGTCCTTGAATTCAGCTCGGTGACAGATCACTTAAATTGGTATTCAACTAAGACCTTAGACTGCGAACTCATGTTAACTAATGAGCAGTTAACAGTCGGCATTTAATCGAGCTGAAATCTGAGACCTTTGAGAAGTGGTGTTTAACTTACTATTTTTTTTCTAGGGCACACATAATCCAATTTACGGTTGATTGTTACAATTCACAAGACAATAAATTCCATAAAAAAAACAATGCATACACAAATGTGACATCATCTGTGTCATACGAATCATAAAAACACGTACATATGTATGTGATGTAGTCACAGGATTTACATAAAGTGTAATATATAAAAGGCCTTTCAAAAGACATTCCTTGTGACATAGTCACACTTTTCAAATCAAACCAAAAGATGACCTCATTCGTCGCATAGTCGTCGAAACTAAACCATCCCCCATTTTTGGTTCGAAAAAAAAGGAAACTCAACAACAACTTGAATTAAATAATTGCCTGAGTATGATTAATTAGCTCAATAAACAATAAGAAAACCAAAAGATAAGTAAAATTAAGGAAACTCAACAAAAACTACATAGACACTCGCTTCCACTTACCAAAATTATGCAACTTTGAATTCCAATCGGGCTTGTTTTTGTAATTTGTTTGTATTAAATTTGTCTGGTTTTTCTTGCAGGGAGCGAAAAATTTCTTTGAAAATTTTTCCGTTTTACGTATATCCAATATTGTTTTGAATTTTTTTCAAGAACACTTTCTTAACTTTTTCATGGAATTCTATTTTCATATTTCCTCTCAAAAAATTCTCATTTTTGTATTTTTAAACTAAATGCACTGCAAGAGAGGGAGAGAGTGAACAGAAAAAAATTATAATAAAACACACAAATTCAAAAGAAAACACTGCATATTTCAAAAACCGACATGAGAAAAAAAACGTCTAAAAATAAACAAGTGTAATCAAAAATACACGAGAGAACAAGTACGAAACAGAAATTAAAACATCTTGGATTTGGACACACGATTTTTTTTTTTGTTTCCCCCTCGTTTTCATTTCGAAGACATGTGTATGATCTGTGAAAAGGCGCGCGTAATCGAATTATTTTTAGGCGAGAAAAAAATGAGCAACAAATATATTAAACAAACTTTATGTGGAAACCGTAAAGTGAAAAGAAGCATCAACAACAAAAAAGTTATAACGTGTCAAAAGAAATGAAAACCAAAAGACGGTTAAAAATAAACCACCGTCCGTCATCTATCTTTTCACACTCTCGTCTTGTTCCCCCGTGAGACTGACTACTTTCCGTTTCTATTTAGTTAAGATAAGAAATCATTCTATGACCAACACATATGTTAGAAAGATTCGAGTACACGTTTTCGTTTTCTTTTTCTTCATTTTTTCATTCCAAAAAATAAAATAAAATTATATCACTTTCAATCAAAAATATCTAAACATTGGTAGGGTGTGCAAAAAGGCGAAACTAAGTCGTCAACAACAGCACCATTAGAAATTTTTCATAATTTTTCCTTCATTTCGTGTGGCATAAAGAAAATATTTATAAAAAGATATCAATATCCGAGAGCGGCAGAAAGAGAGGGAGACTGGATTTACACAAAAAAAAAAAATAACAACCGAAAGAAAAAATAAATAAATAAATACACCATGTGGAGCGACCAGCCAACCAATACCGACGAGAGCACTGTCAAAGCCCACTAGCCACCATCCAATCAACCAGCTCAATCATCGCACAAAAAAAAATCGAATCCCGAAGGTACCCTCGTGGACAAACGAATGCAAAAAGGTAAAACTATTTCAAAATCTACATATTTTCATCTTCACTTTATTTTTAGGCAAAATTTGATTAGCACCTTCGCGAAGAAACACACAGTACTTTTTTCTTCTTCTTTATTTCTTTCAATAATTTATGCAATTTTTAAGATTTATCTTTTTTTGCTCCGACTCTCATATCGTATCCGAGGGAAAACCACACAAAAAGCGCCTCAAAGCACACACAAGTCTTCAGATTTCGAAGACTCACTCACAAAACGAAACCAACAAAAAAAATATACATATTTCAACGGAAGATATGACCAAAAAATATTTGTATCTATGTATATAATTCTCTTTCTTGATGTTGGAGTGTAGTATCTTTTTGTTGAATTTCTTTATTTATTTATCTTCGGAATTTTTTTTTTCTTTTTGTTTCTCCGTCTACAAATGACTCTTACAGCGCAGATACACACACATGAACTGCCCGGTATATGGATGCGTTATTATTTATAAAACAAAACAAAACAAAAACTCTTTCGGGCGAGGGGTGAATTGAATACTTTTTGAAAATATATATTTTTAATTTTCTTTTATTAACATACGGAGTGATATTCGGCAAAAAGCGGCGAAGAAAATCAACACAACAGCGGAAAATTGAGGGAAAACGAACGAATTTTTTTTAACTTTTTTTTTCTAAGACATCCAACGTGTATATAGAAAATGCTGTGCAGTGCTCGGCGCCTGGTCACAGACTAAAGATACAATACGTTGTGTTAGTTGGTTTTAGTTTCATACCAAGTCACTGTCGAATAAAAACTCTTGACTCTCTTGCTCTTCAGGGAAAACGGAAAAAAATGATTCGAAAGCCCTTGTTGGTGGTTGGTGGTGGTGACTGGTGGTGAGCTGTGAGAAACCGAAAGAAAGTCCATGCCCCTTTTGCTGGGGCAAAAGAACTCGTTTGATTCGATATAACTGCATTTAAGAGAGAATCCAGCGGCCTAAGAGCAAAACGCACACAGTTGCCATGGAATCTCGTGTATGGATACAAAGCATGGATACGGCTAGTGCAGAGGTGGTGGAAATGGCAAATAGGAATGATATAGTTCACGTTTTCCCACAATCCGAGTATCTGGAGCGATATAAATGAGAGGAGAACCGATGTGCCGGGCCGGACTCTTCAGAGAGTTCGAAACTTAAGAGAGAGCGTCTCCTCTTACGGCATTTCCTTTAGCCTTTGTTGCCGCTGTTTGCATGGGATTCTTTTTAGTTTCATTTCCGCCACAACACAGATATCTGGGGAAAGAGACCGGGCTGGAGTCCAATTGAAACGAAAGGAAGAAAAAAAGATTAAAGTTCCACACACATTCTCTCATCGAACCGAAGCAGATTGGAAAGGCAAAAAGAAACTCTGAAACTCAACTTCAATCGTAGACAGACAGATAGAAGGGATATCAAGCGCGATTTGAGTGAGATTAGGTTAGGAGGGTGATTCCTTTTCCTCAAAAACAAACACACCCAACAATGAAGAGTGAGGAGGAGCGAGAGGAGAATGAGAGAGTGAGTCAGAAAAATCTTGACAAAAATCAAAGAACGAGTAAATGTCGGGGCAAGCCTATGACAACAGTGTTGATGATGTTGGTCATGAAAATGAGGAACGATCCTCCCCTTAAAGTAAATGTTTACTTCTTTCGTTCCCTTCTTCAATATCGCCCGACCGTCTTGATAGTTGGTCTTTCTGTTTTTTGCACTGCTGGACCATAAGGCAAACGAACGTACATATATGTAAGGCATCAAAGAATAGCACATAAAGGTGAGACATGAGATGGGATTCAAGGCTTTTGCTAAATTGTTGCGGGGACGCTATTGTATGGTGAAAACTTGTTTTGGATCTTAAATATCATCGTGTACATGGAACAGAAAACTGGTTCTCCAAAAAAAGCAAAATAAAAAAGATTTAAAAGTTGGTCGGACGCGTTCGCTGGAGAGTGTGATTTGTGCGAATGCAAGGCGACTTTGGTGGGTTTATCTACTGCCACACAGTTGTGTGCATATATTTGCATGCGAGGTTTTACTGGTTATGCAAAATGGATTGATGTTGTAAATTGCGTGCATTTTATTTTCTGTCTTTTGGTTTTCAAGAAATAAATGTGGGTAACTGAGTAAATGTGCAATTTTGAGGTTAAATGGTTTGAAAGAAATAAGATCTGGGGATCCGTCTTCGTGTGGTTCTTTTACTTAAGCTTGTTGGCAAGAATGGGCTTAGAATTGGTCTTTGTAAATGCCACATAACTAAATATACGTATTTCAAAAGCACAAGAAGAGAAAGTTCTATACGGGACTTTTAGTCTTTGGACATATTATTTCTTTGCGTCCTTAATGCTAAGTCATTTGACAAACGCGATAGGAAGCATACACGCCTAAGGTGACGCACACAAGTTGTCGCCCTCAACCAACGAAAAATTATAGGAACTCGTGGCTTCATTTCATGAAGTGGGTAGTTGGGTATGGGTAACATATTTTTCGCTGTACTTGCTTATCCTTTACAATTAAAAAAAAAACAAAGTTTTATTTGGATGGACGTGGAAAAGGTACAACGCAACATTGGTTCAACGCAATTTTTTTTAAATTTCAGTGCAAAGGACTCTCTCAGCGAGACATGAGAATTTCTGAACGATCGGAATTTAATCAGTTACTTCTCCTGAAGTAAACGCAATGCAAAAAATGTAAAAAAAAATATAAGAAAGACGTTCGAGCAAGTCCAATGAACTCATATTGGTAGCATCTAGTCAAAGTTATTTTGCTTGGTTTTAGTTAATATCACTGACACTTGTAGGGAATTCTTGGAAGTATGTACGTACGAGAGTTAGGTCAAACATTTTATAATCACTGATTTTGTTGAATGTTTTCACTAACTGATCACGTCATAAATATATTTCTTGGATTTGCAGTTATCTATAACTCCTTGCATGTCGCTTTTAATTAAAATAAAACGGTTTTCATGACGTAGGGAAACCACAGTCATCCTCAGACTTAACAGGAATACATTTTGCAACCTAGTAGGAGTCCTCACAATACATTGCGCAATAGTAAGACACGCCGCGAGACTATGCCTGCCATACAACGCTTTTTACAGCAGATGTTTGGATGGAGAAAAGGAGGAACCACCCTCGCACTTTCTCTGCAACTGTCCTGCAATCGCCTCCACAAGGAAAGAAACCCTAGAAGCTTTTTACATAAATGAATTAACGGACATAACAGAAATAAATGTCAAAAAAATCTGAATGTTCATCCAGAAAACAAGATGGCTTCAAGAGTAGCGGTTAGAAGCCGGCTCAGGGGCATCACAATGGATCCTTCGGGTTTAAGTGAATCCTTCACCTGTGAGGGAAGCCACCTTACCTACCTACCATGACGTAGGAAATCGTGCTACCCACTTAATGGCACTGAACGCAATATATGTAGAATCTCCAAACGGATATAAAACAGGCCCTACTAATTTGTTCATATTGCTCATCTTTTCAAGGATCGACATTTTTTTAAAGAGACCGTGTAGTACATGAAAGCATTAAGAATAATAATGTCAGCGCTATTGTTCAAGGTGGACCCGGGCCTACCTTCTAAGCAACATGAAAACATTGCATATATCAGAATAAGAATTCATATAAAAATGTTCATAAGAGGTAAAAAAAATAATTATTTAGACGTTTTTCTTAAAAAAAACTGCTCTGTAATAAACTGTCGCCCAGAAGAACGATGGAAAAAAATCGTTCATCTTTTCGAACTGTTCCTGTTATAGAACCGTTCACGTTTTCGAAATTCTACTATATTTCAGACCTCAATCTTGAATGTGAAAGAAAGCCAACTTGAAAAGTTGGAGTTTATATCTACACTATCTACCTTCAAGTCCTGTACGGAATTTTTTTGTTTTGCTTTTGAAGTAAATAATGAATTCTATGCCTACAGTACAACGCCATTTGCATATGTGGTGTGATAACAACCTCCCCTTCGGACGCACTGGACGTCATCCTCAATCTCACTCCCCTTAACCTATTCAGCAGACAAATGGCAGCCAATACCGCTATTCGTCCTCATGCCTCATCCCAGTGGTCCAGTACTCCATCTAAACACTCAACTATTCTGAGATCAACAAACTTCCTACCTATAAAAGTTATCTAGACTACACCCTGGACCAAGCTGGAAACATGTGTCCTATTGAAAAGCTTATAGCCCAACTACAACCAAAAGAGAACAAAAGACCCGGTCAGCAACAGTAGAAGAAACATAATCAGAATTATAGCGGTCTGTACTGGACACGGCTATTGGCAGGCATCCCCCAAGCCCTTTCTGTGCAAATGTCCGGCTCTAGCTAGAGTCAGAAAACGCACTCTGGACAAAGCCTTCTTTAACACCCCTAAAAACCACTCGGAGGCAAACATTCATAGTCTGTTAGCCTCTACAAATTCCACAAAGTGGTTTTAAAAAATGAAGGTAAATCTGAGTGAATGCACACTCCTTTCCACCCCCTTCTTACAAATTAGGTATCCCTTAGGATGTGGTATAAAAACGGCGCTTTCAAGGCGCTAATTGGGCGCGACAAACAGGATCTGTATGTCCACCGCCACTTTTACCTACCTACACCCCCCCCCCAATATTTCCACCATAGGAACTTTATAACCCTGGTTCCAAATAGGGATGTCTGGACTAGAAATCTCAGACACTTTGAGGGATCTATACATACTTTACATGCCTACACAGATGGATCGGAAACGAAGGATGGATTTTGTAATGGCGTTTGCTGTAATGAACAAAATATTTGTCACTCTTTTCGCTTACCTGACCACTGTAACATTGTTCAGGTAGAGATAATGGCAATTCGTGAAGCTCTGTCCTGCCTCAAATCGAATGTAATATCTGCGGGGATGGACTGCTCAGGAAGCTATCTAAGTCCTGGAATTAGTGTTTCAAAACTCGAAAATAGTAACAAACTGTTACTCATCTTTAGACAAGCTGGCCGAACAGTTCAATACTCTCCTCTGTTTGTTACGTGTTTGTACCTGTACCAGACATTCCAGGAAACTGCAAAGCGGATGAACTTCCCAGATTCGCCACCACCATGCCACAAGAGACGAAATATTGCAGCACCGGTATGCCTCCTGCTACAACAGTACGCAACTCTAAAAACGGACAATGGGTGGATAAGAGACACGACATTCCACATTTTCAGAATGATCTGGAGCTAGACCTTAAACGGATATACGGATGGTGGTGGGATTTCTCAGAAAGTTAAGTATCCCCCATAGCGACTATTGTAGAAGTTGCAGGGACGAGGAGGAAATGGAGTCCGTCCGCCACCTGCTATACGATTGTACAACCCTACGGGGCAGGAGACTGCTAACACTAGGCAGTAACTTCTTCGACGAGTTGGAGGATCTGAAAAAAATAGAGCTGAAGCACCTCCTGAGATGTATACAACAATCTGGGTGGTTCTAATAAGCAGCAAAAGTGTAGGTCTCACGGGGTACACCCCTCCACACATAGGGCACAATGGACCCAACTGTTGTTCTCAGTGAACCGCGACCCGGTCGCAAGGGCACCCTATCACCTACCTACCTACCCAGACCTTAAACGATCTTAGAATTTGATCACCTTCGACATATCACAAAGCAGCATCATTTTCGGTGACATTACTAGACACTGTCTCATTGGTAAACATGTTCGATGTTCTGACAAATGATTTCTGCAGAAGTTGCTTATGTAAGGACGAAGTGGAGAGCATTCACACACACACCGGTTTACCTGCCTGGCCCTGCCGTTTTCTGAAAGCATTTGTGACCTCCAATTAGACCTGCTACGCCATGACTATCTATGTATGAGTCACAATGAGTCAACTATGGTCTAAGTGTACTTCTCAGCCACTGCAACCTACCTACCTCACCCCACTCTTGCCAACCAACTTTACAATTTTTGATACTGTGGTGGATATGTTCGTAACCATAGGTTGCTGAAGCTAGATGAACGTAAGACTCATTTTTGAAGGAATATCTCGGACTTTACGATTCAATTTAAACAAAGTCGTCGTTCCCATGTCTACTAAGCATGAGTTTTAAATGAAGTCTTTTCAACGTATAACAATTTATAACAAGAATATCGTTTTTTACAGAACTGCTGATGTTCCGTCAAACTCCATTTTGTGTTGCAAGACTAGTGGCCAGCTCTGGACGTATTTGCTTAGAAAAGGTTCATTGCTTTAATAATTGCTCAAAATCCCGCTCAATTTTCAGCAAACAAGTATCTGATCTTTCTGCTTGTAAAAACTCCGAAGCTAATGTGACCGTTTGTCAAACCATCAGAGATAGCCATGCAATTTTACGGATCTTTTAATGCAAGGAAATTATGATTCAGTTTGTCTGCAGATCTGAATCTTCAAACATTTTGTACGGTCTTATGCAATTTTTTTTATTCAACTCTCTTTCAACGTGAAGAAAATTTATTTACTCATTCACTGCTACTAGGGTCGGTGAGTGTCAAATATCATGGCGAGAGCCGTTCAAAGTACGGAGGTGATAATAAAAGTTACAAGATAGCGTCACTTCAATAATTATCACATACATGATCATTCTGACACTTCAGTTGTGAGTGCATTTGTCTTCGATTACTTCCGCAACAAAGCTAGAGATGTTTCATTCGTGTAAGGCGAGTCATTTTTTCTTTGCTTTGGTTGCCTTTTTGAGTTTGTATGTTATATTTATTGTGTAAGTCATAAGAATTATCGCAGTCTGGTGATCTTCGACGAAAAACTTTTCAAGGTTGCTGCCTGGTTCGTGAACATAAAACAAGGATGACTATGAATTTAGCTTAAACCAATTTGGTCATTTCATTGAACAGTATATATGCGAAATCTGTGTTACTCAACTTGACTATTTCAAGCTGCAAGGAGTTAGACTTTCTCTTTCCTATTTTTAGTACAAATTTTTTTTAAGGCACATGAAGATCATATCTTTCAAAAGTCCGTACAACTGTTTGCATACGCTGACATTGACGTGATTGGTTGAACTTAGCGAGCCGTTAATGAAAGGTTGCCAGAAATGGGTTTAGCGGTGGAAAACCAAAACAAAGCATGTGCTTTCTTCTACAAAGGGCACACAACATCGATGACTAGAATTAAACGTCAATATAGGCAGATATACTTTCGCGCTGGTCAAGGACTTCGTTTACCTCGGCTTCCAAGTAAACAGTATGAATAACAGTATGAGTACCGAAATTAAACGCAGAATAACTCTTGCCAATCCCTGATTCTTTAGGCTCAAGAGGCATTTGAGTAGTAGAGCCCTCGAAGGACCAAGCTCACTTTATATAACACCTTGATAAGCCCTAACCTGCTCTATGGCGCGGAGACAATGACTTTCTCAAGAGCAGATGAAGAACCATTTGGTCTCTTCGAGAGAAAAGTTTTGCGTTCAATCTTTGGTTTTGTTCGCGTTGATGGCATTTGGAGAAGAAGATTCAACTACGAGCTGTATGGGTTGTACAGCGAAATTAGTCTAGCCAGATGTCGGATAACACAGCTCCAGCTCGAAGAATTTTCGAATCCGCGCCCGTGAGGTAACGCAATAGTGGACGCCCACGGCAGCGATTGCGCACACAGGTGGAGATGGACCTCAGCGAACTTGGCATTCGTAATTGGAGGGAGCCTGCTAAAGATCGGGCCAGCTGCGGAGTCTTGTTGGTTGAGGTTCAGGTCCACCAAGGAGTGTAGTGCCATCAGAAGACCACTTCCACCACTTATGTTGTGTATTCTCACGCAACAAAAGTCGACTACGAACGACGAAGTTTTAAGACGCTTTCCATAGCATCTTTCCAAAATTCGACTGGTGATATATAATCAATTAATGGTTGTTCCGGACAACCGTTTTAAAATCGAACCACTACAGAACAGGATTCACAAGCTTAGAAATTCAAGAGTTAAATGAAACACAGCTATATAGCGCCATGCCTAGTTGTGACATTCCCGCTAAACACGTCCCTGCTCCATCAAGGTTGATAACGAATTTACCGAGACCTAAAATGCCAAAAAACATACACTAGACGTCCGATATAGTGAACTACTAAAAACCGGGCCTGTTCACTGGAGCGAGATTCTCCATTTTAACGAGCGTGGGCTGCGTGGGGCAAATTTCATCAAAATGCGAATGTTTTGAAGTACAATTCATCAAAAATAGAATATAATTACAATTTTTCTCTGTAATAACTAAAAACCAAGCTAATATTTATAAAAAAAATATTTTGTCTATAACAAAAACAACTCAACTGTAAAAAAACGTGAAACGCAACAAAAATAGTATATTCCATACACAAGCAACACGCACTTTGTATTTGCTTCAAACGACCCTAAACTGTGTACCATACATATAACATAACTAATCGTGCAAGATTTTCGCTCAACACGATGAGTAGATGAAAAGGTATAAAATGTTGTGTGTTCACAATATTAGATTGTTCATTCATATATCGATGTTCACTATATCGAGCGTCGCTGACTTTGGATAATACATTGATCACCTCATTCCAGCTTTACGCCGCAGTGGCATGGACAATATTGAAAGCGGATGGCTCCGCCTCGGATAATCTTCGACTCTGAACCAGTAGGACAGCCCAGCACGTCTAGGGTAGTGGACTTCAACATGTGTATTTGGGGTGCGTAATTGGCGACAGCTAGCAAAAGATCGTGCTTGCTGCAGAGGTTTGTTGATTGAGTCCCTGTTCCACCGCGACTTGTAGTGTCACAAGAAGAAGAAAAATAAATTAATCACAGGATCACTAGGATGACTATGGTATTAGCTAGCTGGGAGTGTAACATGTATGACAATACTGTTTACACACGTTGTCGGTTGAATATGGATTCACATTGGAATTTCCCACAAGTGACGTTACTCTGATCTGCACGAAATTATGCGCCTACTAAATATCTCCTTCAGTACATTGCCGGCAAGTGGGTCCACTCCTACGATGGTTCGATACTGGAAACAGTACCTAACACTCATTCTCACAATACCCCCTCCTTTGAGTCAATAATAATGTTTAAATAGTATAACTATCACGAGAAGCTACGACTGGATCGCGCAGTTGGTTAAATGCCTGCCCCAAGTTAGAGAGGTTCCAGGTTCGAATCCCAATGAAATCGAATCTTGTCCAGTCACCATTTGCCGTTGGGATCAAATTAACGGCAATGGAGTAGGTTGGCCGAATGGACCAGTTTTCAGTCTGAGTGCTCCAGTAGTGTTACAAAAGCCCTTGAAAAAAAAAATCACGAGAAGCTGCCTAAACTTCCCCGGTCGGAGATGAACTAAAATTGTAGATCCCCTTTATTCGTGAAACCATGTATATGTGTTAGTGCTTGCCGTTGAAGCTAGGCAAAAATTTATCCCGGACTGACTGGATGGCACTACCCCAGAAGGGCTATGTTATGTCATCATCACCACACTTCCATCATGTTAATGTGAGAGAATCAGAAAGTCTCTAACTTCAGAACAACTGACTTGAACTAATAGAGAACTATGTACATAAACATAAATCAATACCAGCCTCATTTTTGAAGAAAATGATTCGACTTCTTAAAGAAAATAAATACAACCAGAGCATTAATCTGTTGTTACTTTAAATCGCTGGAACTTCCGCCCAATTAAGTTAAGTCAAGAAAAAAGACAATCCAACCAAAGTCAAATCTAGCACGATTCTTTGTGTTCGATGCTGTGCTACCTCCTAAGTCATTGATTGGCCAAAAATAAAAACAAAAAGCAACTCCACTTTCTACTTTCACTGATTTGAGCAAACTTCCTAGGATCTTTATCTTGACGCTGTTCCAGATCCAGGTCTACCGATCGGCAGCGATCATGTCTTATAATTCATTTGCCATTTGATAATGTTCGCCTGGTCTGATTTTATGTTAACTGTTTTCATTAAAGAATTCTTGAACTGGCTTGGCAAGAATTTTTCCAAACAAACAGGACTGGTAACAGTGTCAATCAACAAAGGAAAGGGGGGACGCCACTTGCCCAGAAGTCGTTAAATTACTTTACTGCCAAATTAATTGCAATTTTAAATGACCTACGATTTGCACCATAATACTCATATCTCCATCGACGTTGTTTTAGGTTTCTCTACACATTCTCTGACGACATAAACGTCATTGGCGGATTGAAGGTTGATCCAAAAGCTGATAAGATCAAGTCGAGCATGTCCGCTCTTCCTCATACCGACTGCTTCCGAGATCGCAGGTGGAGATAAAATCAATGCATCAACTATCAAGTGGATAGATTCGCTTAATTGACTAAATTGGTTCACTGACATAATTACCCATCGCAATCGTCTAATTTTTGTAGATCAACTGGTTTATGATCGCACCAAAACTCTCGTCGATCCGAACCGTTTCAGTCGATTTCTCTGTGCCAAACTGGAAATCGTATTTAAATGTCAATCCGCAAAAAGATACAGGTTTTGCAGGAAAATACTTAATCCATTGCACTAAAATAGTGCAAATATGGAACTCCAAACATGCATACACCGGATACTCTAGTCATGATCATGTCATGTTCATACACCCGTAGATGTGCATACAAACTCGTATGTGTATCCAATCGATTCAGAAAACCAGAAAAGTCAAATTATCTGCTCGAGGCCGTACATAAGACAACATTTATTGCCCCCAATTTGGACCAGCGCTCGCTGGAAGCATATAAAATTATCTAGTTGCGTAAGTTAGTCGAACGATGTGATCTCACCAAAAAACCGAAACACCACGAGGGCTATCCAAAGAATCGAAGAACCAATAAATGAAGAAAATGCTTGTAACTCAAAGTTGAGAAACTTGACAACCATCCGATGAAACACAATCCAAAACAGATTCAACCAAAAAAATCTTGCCGCACCGCATACAACTTGCTTAGCTGGCGATGGGTGAATACTTCTTCTTGCTATCGTCAGCATGCGGCTGTTACTCTGGCTGCAACCGGCTTCTTGACTTCTTTCTTGTCTCATCTTCTTCCATCGTCGTCTCAGCGACTCATCGTTGTTGTCTTCCACTTTGGAGTATCTTTCGGTTCTTAAAAGTTATCCAAATAAAGACAATGGAAACAAATAAAGTTCAAAAAACCAGTTTAGTCGGAGATACTTACGCTGAGATACATTGCTTGCTCTTTCAATGAAAAACCAAAAAAACTAAAGAGTCACAGCTCTTCAATACACCAGACGCTCTTTCGCTTGCTCTCTGTGAGGCGCTGTGTAAATTGGCAAAGTATCTATTTTCGTATCCGATTAGAAAAGATACTCTAATTAAATTATGGACTTAACAAAGCCTTGGCGTATCTAATTGGTATTTTATGCATTTTGTTCGTCTGTCTGGCGGATTTTTTTTCCCATTTGTAAGAAAGTGAAATTCCAATTTGAAACGTTCGTGGCTTTGAGTGTCTTCTCTTAAATCGCGAGTGTGTTGAGTATTCTATTGAGTGAGGTGAGTATCTCGTGTCTCGGTTAGGTTTCTTATTGGGATTTCGATACACACGAGGACGGTTGGAAAAATATGCTTACCATATGAGAGGCGGAAAGAAGTTTTGTTTTTCACACAGAAACTCTATACGAAATTGTATAGATAAGGATATATAGATGTGTGTTTTGTTTGGGCATTTCTGACCCCGCCACCACTACGTCGCTGTCAAAACTTCCATAATCGACAGAAATAGACGTTGCTCGTTAGTAAACTCATTTAGGGGCTCCTGCTGCCGTTGAACTGAATGTCTCATGACATGACTTGTATCTTAACACTCGTCCATCGCCATTGACTTGTCCTAGAGGAAGTCTTCACGTTCACTTTGGGGATACACATTGAAACGAAACGAAATTAGATTTATTTTCGTATCGGCATTGTATTGGATGATTTAAAATGCACGAGGGGACAGACGACACATGGTAACAATTCAGGAGCTTCACTTAAGTGAACGACAACCTGATCTAATTAAAAGTGAAAAAAAAATACGATGAATAGACGAGTCCCATACCTAGTGGAAATTTTGGAAAATTCAATTCGAGTCTTGAGTCTTTTGAGTTTTAAGTCGTTTGTATCCGTGCCTCGAAGGAACAAAAAAACTTGGTTTTATTTTAAGACAAAAGCAACGAACCAAGCGTAAGGCGTAAGGTATACACAGAGACAGACAAAACGAACACCTTTCACCTTACAGATAGATACTTATATCTCTACAAATAGCGAACGGAATGAATCGCAATGGAAAATACATAAAATTAGGGTGAATAATGGGAAAGAAAGAATTAAAACGAAACAACAACAAAAAATAAGACCGAACCAAATGACAATACAAATAAATAACAAAAGTGTAGCAACCGCAACACTGGACAAAGTGCGGGAGGCGAAAGAGAGAAGGCGAAAAGCAAAAAAAAAGCCAAAGCCGGCAAAGTGTAGTCTAATTCTAACTTTGAAGCTAAAAATTTAAAATCAATGAAAGACGTTAGCCGGTGTGTACCAGCGAATGTCTGTGTGTCTGCGATTGAGGGCCACTGGTGGAGGAGGGGGGAAACCCGTAGATTCACGGATTGTAAGTGGGTATCCAATGAGTTATGTGTTGGGTTTTGAAAGCGATATCTGAGGGGTTTATGCACGCTACACTGTTCCATTCGATTAGAATAGCGAAATGTTGTTGTATCTTAAAGTTGCACAAGTGTTAGGAAACAGTTTGGAGTTTGGATTTCATTGTGTGTCAGGAGTTTTTGGGGTACTTGACATAAATGTCTACATTCATACATACGTATGCACATGTATTCAGACTTTTGTTTTGAGATTTATTTGATAGAGATCAAGTGATGGAAATTGATAGTTGAATGAGGCGAGCTTGAAGGATTTACGTGTTCTTTAAACGACATTCGAATACTCGCCGACACTTTGTCACGAATGACACTTGGAGGGTCCCATGAGTGGGTAGGGTAGGTGCAGCGTGAAAGTACTACAGGTGGGGAGTTTGACCGGAGGGATATGTGTCAGAAATTTGAAAGATGACAAATGGTGTCAGTATCTCTGTCGACACGTATGTACATATACCTCAGGGTGGAGTTCTGTCTGCGCTTTTCAGGAAGTTGCTGGTCAACGAACTGCTAGTAATCTTTCAGGTAATCATTGAGAGACATTATGCAAAATTCTCTTTCTATACTCAGCAAATGGACACAGATATAAGCGCTTAAAAGACGGTAATCATCCTCTTCATTAGGAAATATAAAATTCTTCATATTGACACCAACCCATAAATTTTGTTTCATTTGGCCTCGCGTTAGTTTTAATTCGACGCTTGGAGTAGTACCAACTGTGCATTGCTGAAAACTGCCAAATATCTCTGTCTTTTTCTGGAAAGACATCACAGCTAGGAGTCTTATGTAGCAGAAAGTATACAAAAGCTACAGTCTCTCTCTATCTCTATATGATTACCACGAAATTGTAAAAAATGGACCCTACACCCGTAAATGACCCACTGGCTGTACGTCACCTTTTATCGGCCAAACCTGACGTTTGGCGTGGTTGCCTTGTGATCTTCACTGGACACAGGCGTGCATCATAAGGACTAAAAGAAATTTCAGAGACAAGCATGTATTTGTAAAGGTTGTGCTCTTAGAAACACTCTTTCAAATGCAAATCGTACTCTCTGCTGCTAACCACTTTCAGTCCTCCTCTTGGTGGTCTAGCATAATTTATGGACACTTTACATAGGCCATATCAATCCACGCTATTTCTTCGACAAAATATTCGAAACTCTTGCCCGAGATGGGAATTTCTGGTGGAAGTAGTATTATTACTCTCGAGGAATACACATCTCTTTATATATGGATTCAAAATAGAGTAGTGAGTGAGTAAATACAAGTCTCATTGCACTATAGGTGCAATAGCTAAGAGACTGAACCTCTCGGCGAACGATTTCTGTAGGAGCTGTGGGGATGAAGAAGAAATTGAATCAGTGGAGCATCTCCTTTGCCATTGCTCTGCTCTACAAAAACGACGGCTCACTCACTTGAAAGCAAGGTTCTTTTCCATATAAATTCTTGACCAGATTATAATTTGGCTAGAACAACCGAAGTCCTCTACAGAACTCGGACTGATGCCGCAAGAATAGCAGGGACCATTATGCTAGAACAACCCAAATCCTCTACAGAACTCGGACTGATGCCGCAAAAATATCAGGGACCATTACGGATCATGGGCCAATAGGTAGGTGAAAACGTAGCCAAACTGGGCATCCTCTATTATGACCAATACCATAGCTCTTATGTTGCTTAAAAGCGGAGACTTCGTTCACTTTCATTGTATCTAACCAACACTGGTTAGAGCCAGATATCGAGCTCTTGGTAGACATTTTATCGAATCTCTCGACGAAATATCTAAGATGACCGTAAAGAAATTAGTAATGTTTCCAAACCCTAAAAGGAGGTTCTTATCTTAAAGAAGACAAACCTAACAACCTCCTTATACTTTTCCTTTTAGAGCTGTGGTATCTAAAGGGTTCATTGAGCTAATTGTGTTTTGCTTAGAATCGTCACTACACACACACACACTAATTGTAAGCTTTTGCTCCATAATACTCCAACCGGCGTCATATATCACATCACAAAATTGATTGAGCCAAAAATAGATCTAGATCGCTTCAAATTTGTTTTCTCTTTCAATAGATCAAAAATTGTCAAAATGGCAGATTTCATCACGGGAAACTGCCCCGTAAGGACGCATGCCAGAAGGCTGGGACACATCTCAAATGACTTCTGCCTGAATTGTTTGGATAAAAAAGAGTCTAAAAAAGAACGCTCCAAGTTACTCATAGAGCGGATAAGTGGATTTACTATTCGGGGGCATCAACGTGGTTTCACAGTGAAGCTTTCCTGGGCTAAGGCATCCCACCTACTTACCTAGTTACCAAACTGTATCGAAATGAAATATGTACATGGTGATTTTTTTTTCTAGTAGTTTTTCTTAGATCGTAAGATTATTTTGACACTGACAGCAGTTTCCCGCTCGAAATTTTGACAGAAAGCCAGTATTATACCTCCGCGGAACTAAATGTGTTGCTATACGCTTAAACAACGTTGGGAAATATTGCAAACTTATTTCAAAAGTGAGTGCTGTGTGGCCCAAACAGTGCGTTTTTTGAAAAGAAGTTTTGGCCGAAATTAACCACCCACCGCTACTGCTGTACGAAAGTTTGTGCAAAAAGTTTGTGAGACTGATATGCCAGTGGACAACACTCATGATCCCCGTCGTCGTACGGTGCGGTGCACACAGATGAGAATGTGGCTACTGTGGCCGAGAGTGTGAGACTCAATTCATGAACATCAAATCGCCATCGATCTAAACAGCTCAACATTTCAAGAACTAGCCTGAGGAGAATTCTGCACAAAGATCTCGGATTCTTCGCTTACAAGGTCCAATTGACTCCGCAACTGAAGGCGCGCGATCATCCGCTTCGTTATCGCTTCGCGGTTTGGGCCTTACAGCAGAGCAGCTTGAATTGGACAACGATTTTGGGCGAAAAATCATCTTCGCCATCTGACGAGGTGCATTTTCATCTCGGCGGCTACGTTAACAAACAAAATTGCCGCATCTGGGGCTCGTAAAACGGAAAACCCGCACGAGAAGCCAATGCCAATGCATACACAGACAGTGACAGTTTGGTGCGGATTGTGTAGTGGTGGCATCATTGGACCATTATTCTTCGAAAATGAGGTTGGGAACAACTTTTCGGTCAACGGTGGGCGTTACAGAGCCATGTTAACCGACTCTTTTTTTTACAGAATTTGAGACATGCATTTCATGCCGCATGGCGTCATGCCATTCCACACAGTCCGTGCCACAATCGATCTTTTGCGCACCAAATTCACAAATCGTGTTATCAGGTGTCTTGGCGATGTCAATTGACCGTCTCGGAGGTGCAATTTGACCCCTTTGAACTTTTTTTGTGAGGAACCGTGATGGACCGATGTTATGTCAACAATTCAGGAACCATTTAAGCACTTAAGGCCAATATCATCCAAGCAATCCGTGAGCTACAGCTACAGCCCAAAACCATCAACAAGGTCTTGGAAAATTGGGGTGACAGAATGCGCTACTGCGAAGCCAGCCGACGACGTTGTATTTCATAATTATTGGGAATAGTTGTTCTTACTAATAATACATGGGAACAATTTAATTTAGTTCATTTTATTGCCTTTTGATAAAGAAACTTGTATTTGGCCCACCCTGTATATGCAATCTTTAGCTTGCAAATTTTGTTACAAAATCACAAAAAATTGTTCGTCTTTGGACTTCTTCGACTGGATCGCAAGATCTATCCACATTTTTGAATAAATGATTATGATACCGAAGTACGATGCGTTCCGATTCTTTAACTTCAATGGATGAGTGATTTATAAGCTTCTCAAAGCCTCCAAGAAGAACTGTCCAGACCGAAACTCAAAACTCCTTGAACAGTCGTCATTCTTCCAGTCATCACTGCCCCGTATCACCTGCATATTCGTTATCCTTAAATCGTCCCCTTTGTTCCGCTGGCTTTCATAGGATCTCCATCTCGACGTCCTGTTTGCTCATCTCAAACATCTATGTTGACAGGCTGACGCTTTGGCTAATATTGTGTTTCTCAATTTCTCGAATTGTCACTGGCGTCACGTACGAAATGTTCATACGAAAGTCCTATCGTAAATCTACCTGTCTATAAAACAAATATTTAATAGTGTCTATCTAAACAATTTCATTAACACAATTTTATTGCCAAATGAGTAGTGACCTAGGCCTGCTTTCGCTTAAGGTGACAATGTCACAATGAATCAAAATCGTCACGTGCCTTTATGTTCTTGGTTAGGTGCAGTCACGACAAACATATACAGAACTTCCGAAAATTCGATGTGCCTACTCGTATATGGCGGGAGAAATATTGTTCATCGCTGGGGCTAAGCTTATGCAGTTGTCTCTGTTCATTGAGTTGGTCATCATCAAAAAGGATATCTGACGAGAAAACACTTTGAAGAAACTAAAAAATAACTTTGTTGTCATTCTTACAATTCAGCTTTCCTCAGAGGCTTTGGTTTTAGTACAAACTGAAGAAGAACCTGGTGCAAACCCTGGCAGCCTGGAAGTCTCTGTTGGACTTCCACCAGGGCGCATGTATGACGGATCTCCAAGCTACTTGTTCTGCCGCCATCGAAAGTAACTCATCAGATGTAGTGCCAATCGAAGCCCAGAGAAGTTGTGGGACTTAATCCAATCACCTCGCCTTAAGCCCACCTAATGGCTTGACATCCAAAACACATTTTGGAACACTAGATGGAGATATACGCGATGTATGGCTAAGGCGGCTGCTCTCCACTGAACTCTCTCATACCGTTGTGTTTTTTATTTTATTCCATCAGGTATTTACCAGGGATTCAAAGTACATCCCCATTAAAGACTTAAGTGCCATTCACATGAAACGCGAATTCCGCGAATTAACCATTTTTCTGGGAAATATGAACCAACACCTTTTCTTCCTGGCATGCTACGAAGAGCATATTTAATTATTTAATCAATTATTTCGAGTAAAAGCTCCATAAAATTAATTTTAGCATCAAAATATTCAATTTTATGCTTTTTTCTGCGAATTCAAACCTCCCCTTTACCAACTTTCAAGCACAAATTACCCACGCAATCCACAAATTTGCTATCGAAAAATTCGTGCGTATGCTACTCTCAAAAAATTTAAAAGCCACTTTCTGTTGTGTTGAGAATTTGCGGTTGCGGTTGAAAGTGTCGTTTGAATGGACCATTACAAAATTCAGATTTCGTTTGCCAATTCAGTTTCAATCGCTAATTTGCTTCCAGTGGTAGCTTGATTTTATGCTCTTTTTGCTACCTAAGTAGGGAGTTAGATAGGGTGGTTTTCCCAAGGATTAGGTAAGACCCAATTAGTACTGTGCCTTTTTCAATCGTGTGCCTAATTGAACAATTTTGTTAAAAGAAGGAAAAAAGCGGAGACTAGATTGAGTTTGAGGAATTCGTTTTTCGATCATTTTGTTAGAGATTATCTTTCGCTCGTGATTGTCAAGACAACGCTGCTTCGTCGTTGCCAAAAACGGTCCTTTACACAGAAAATTAATAAGAAATAATCGCCAGAGCAGGGAAATGTGTTAAATGCCAAGGCTGGCCGCGTTGTATCCCATCAACCAATGGTAACAATGGGAGCAGTTCTAGAGATGTGTTCACTAGGTCTGAATTCCAGAGTGCCTGATTTGTTATATCGAGTTAATTGTACCTCGGCCAAATCTTTCTTGGTAGCCATGGGAATTGTTAACGACTTCTTGCCAAACATACTTGAGCCATTTATTGATGCTTATTAACAATGTTAGGCGCCGTGGTGTAGTGGGTAGGTGCGTCGACTCCTACGCTCGAAGTCTGGATTCGATTCCCGAAAAAACACTTCTGATATTTTTACGGCTGCACCTCTTTCGAGTCACTGACAGTGCTCAAAGAGTATAACTGTATCACAGTTATAACATCAAACATTTTTTCACGGCTCCACCTCTTTCGAGTCACTGACAAAGCTCAAAGAGTATAACTGTCTAGGAAAAGCTTCTCAATCTCGCCGCTCGGAGTCGGCATTAAACTGTAGGTCCCCTCCACTCGTGAGAGAACAATAGCACCCACAACACGAGTGGTTGCTGAGAAGCTGGGCCCATGTCCACCTCGGACTCTAGCGCCGTCATTATCATTATTATTATTATATTATTAACCATGGATGATCACGCATATTTAACGCACACTAATTGAATAGTTCGACGAAGCGCATCTTTAAACTAACTTTTTGTTACCCTCTTGGACGTAGGCCACATATGACAGCGTGTATAGAGACAAACTATACAGCGCCATGTCTAGTTTTGACATTCCTGCCAAACTCGTCTGACTGAGTAGTTTAACGATGGAGAACTCTCGCAGCTCCATCAAGGTCGAACGAACTTACCGAGACATTCAATTTCATGGCATGCTACTTTTTCAACATCGTTCTTGAGAAGATTGTGCAAAACTCACTGGCAAATACATTGGAAGCTAACCTTCTTAATGTCTGCACAACTGCTAGCATACTCGGGTCACATTGATGGATTGGACAAATACAACGAGTCGTCAATGAGGCGTCTGGCGGGAAAAGATGTAATGCTGTCATCGAGAACAACGCGCAACATCGACGAATTGGCAAAAACGTCATCATAGGCAGATACAACTTTAAGGCAGTGATTGAATTCGGCTACCTTGGCTCCGCGGTAAACATCACAAAACAACATCAGTACAGAGATCAAACGGAGAATAACTCTTGCCAATCGCTGCTTTTTTGGGCTCGAAGGGCATTTGAGTATTAGAGCTCTACCTCGAAAGACCAAACTGAAACTATGTTAGACATTGAGCACCCCAGGCTTTTGGTCTTTTGGTCTTTTTGAGGAAAAAATGCTGCCTGCGACGGCTGTACAGCGACGTGTATCTGTCCAGGCGCGTATGGATTTGGACCTTGTAGAGCGCATGGAAAACTTGGCTACAACCCGGAGAATCTTGGACTCTTGAACCATTGGGACAACCCAACAGAGGACGTTCACGTCTAAGGTGGCGCATCCAATTGGAGAGGGACATCAACTAATTTGGCGTGCGGATTTAGAGACAGCTAGCAAAAGATCGTGTCAGATGGAGAAGTTTGTTGGTTGAGGCCAGGACCCCTCGGATTGACGCGCCACAAGAGGAAGAAGAACCTCTTAAGTATTTTCATATTCTCTAAAAAAAATAACTTAGATTTATTACATTTTTATTTATTTGATTTATTGTAATTTTTTGTCTAAAGTTTAAAAGTAAAGTAATTTTTTTGTACAAATGAAAGAGGTTTTCGTCGATTTGACGAAGGGTTATCGACGAAAAATATGAAAATACTTAAGAGGTTCTTCTTCCTCTTGTGGCGCGTCAATCCGAGGGGTCCCGGGCCTAGCTTCTCAGCAACCACTCGTGTTGTGCGTGCTATTGTTCTGTCACCAGCAGAGGGGACCTACAGTTTAATGCCGACTCCGAACGGCGAGATTGAGAAGCTTTTCCTAGACAGTTATACTCTTTGAGCTTTGTCAGTGACTCGAAAGAGGTGGAGCCGTGAAAAAATGTTTGATGTTTTTTTTCGAGATTCGAACCGACGACCTCGAGCGTATGAGTCGACGCACCTACACACTACGCCACGGAGCCCACGTGGCGCGTGCACATGATTACCGGGTGAAAATTAGTAATACAAATCTGCAACCCAAAATTACTTTTTCAGACCTAAATATTTCTTTCAGTCCGTCGTATATCTTTATAGCAGCAATGAGAAAAACAATTTTGGAGTGATGTTGCAGGCTATTTTTCATTCGTCAAAGTCCATATAAATTTTTTGTAAAAACTGAGTTTACATATTCAAAATCTAATAGAGGAAGCGACTAGTGATTCAATATAACCAGAGGTCAGAAGCTCTTTTTGCGAAAGATGACACCAAAAACCATAGGCCACAGGTCGCGAGTAAGGATGATAACATCATTAGTTCATGTGCCGATTATTGAGTTAAAAATATCGTATTTCAGTCTAAATGTGTCTTCGAGATTTAGACTTAGACTGGATTCTGAGTTGAAGTTTAGGTTATCCATGAGATCTTTCCTGAATGTCACAATGCATGACAATAATGAAGTATGCCACTACAGTGCATTTTGGTCGCCTTGGCGTAATTGGCAAGTGTGCGACTACTTCGCAAAGTGTTAAAGATTTGTGTTTTGGGCTCGCTTTGGTGTTCGAAGTTGGCATAAGCTGTAGGTTCTTTTACTGGTAAAGCAACAATAGCAGTCACAACTAGAGTCCGACTGAACATTCGGCTTCGTCCACCTTCGGGTATAAATATCGCCTTCGGCAAAACATTCGGCTTTGACCAAATGAGGCCGAAGATTTTGCCGAAGCCGAATGTTGAGATTTCTGTTTTCTGTAAATATATAAGTTGCAAGAAACGATGTGCTTTTTGTTTTGTTAATGTCGGATATTTTGTATTTTGAAAGTGCGCTTGTTTACAGCTTTAAAATCAAAAGTTTTTGCATTTGCAAGTTGGTAAACTATTAAGTGGTCTGTATAAAAGCATGCAATTTATTTGTACTGGTTTCAGGTAGAAAGAACATCAAAAATGGCAGCTAAAAATCCAATTTGGGGTTATTTCGTAAAAATGATGCGAATGCAACTTGCAAAATATGTTCCAAATAGAGTCCGACCGAACATTCGGCATCGGCTTCGGCTTCGGCCGAAAAACTGGCCTTCGGTCGGACTCAACTCACAACACGGACGGTAGTTGAATGGGTTAAATGGCCGCAATTATTGTTATTATTCGACCTAGTGCCTCAACTTTTTCATCCAAACTAATTTGTTAAATCAGTAAACTACCTCAGTGTGAGGTTGCTCTTCAGAGCTGACTGAAAGAGCGAAAACGTTTTTTATGCTTTAACCTTTACAGCAGCCTCAAAGAATAAGTACGCAGTCGGAGCACCATTCTTATTGTATAAAGAGCAGCTACTTGGGCACATTGGTCTAAAATGCCAAGGGATCGTTTTCATTGGAAAATATTGGGGTAGATTATTCTAGCCCATCTATTTTAGTATGATTCGGCTAAACATGAGCCTTTAACTGTACATGTACAGCAGGCTTACGGGTAAACTATAAGCATTCGTGTCGAGACGAGAATTTCGAGTGAATTCATGGAGGGGAGAAATGAAATTGGATATAATTCCTAGAAATCAGAGGGGGTGAAGTATTTCTTGCATCGTTTAAGGAAACCTGAACATTTCACAGCATTTTTGACGATCTCAGATATGTGATATTTCTAACATGTGCACCAGGGATGGAAAGTCCTTCGGTTTCATCGACAGAAGCCCCATTCATGGATTATGGCTGATTAATAAAGATTTGCTTAACCGACAGTAGACAGCATTGAGTTTTAGAAGCATGGAATTCCACTCCATTATTTTTACCTCCATTGGGGTAATACGTCAAGGTCGGAATTCAATGTGCTTAACATATGCGAATCTTTTAACGAATATGCAACGATGAGAGTACCTTGAACAGCGAAGGAATGGATTAAATTAGAAGCAAAAGACAGGAGATCATTAATAAAAATGAGAAAAAGATTCGGGGATAAGGTAGAGCCTTGGGGAACACCAGCATTTATTTTGTTGAATGGGTTCAATCAAAACAACTTGAATGGAAAGGTTCGAAAGGCAATTTTAAGTCCATAGCAGAAGATATTTATCGGCACCATAAGCACGTATTTTCGACAAAAGATCGTGATGCCAAAAGTCTGTCAAAATCTTTTGAAATCCGCAACGATCTTGCACTCGTCTTCATTATGCAATTCCCAATTTTCGTGAGATATACCACCAAATCACCATTAGATTTGTTGCTGCGGAAACTGTACTGTCGGTCATAAAGAAGCTTTAGCAACTAATGCTATTTTATAAGCTGACGGTTTATCAGCGTTTCCATGAACTTGGAGATAAGGGGCGTTAGTGCTTAGTTAGGAGAAGGGTGATGAAGATCTGCCCTTTTATGGAAGAAGTTTAACTGCATATATGACCCAGAACAATGCCTTAAAATATATATCCCGGCAGACCAAACATTGCTGCTCAAAAAAGGAAAAAAATTATAATCAATACAGTTTTTACGAGCACGTCTACAATTTGATCAATGTTGTCCTTCATGACGAAAAGTTGTCGAAATTCATTAAAAAATTAACGCATCCCCTTTAAAATATACTCTCCAATTAAATCAAGCCTTCATCCATCCAAATTCAACTACAAACGAACATATGCATCTCAAAATCTGTCTAAAAAGTGTGGCCCATTAAACACACCCAATAGAACTCCCCTCATATAATTAAATTCATAGCCTTTATTTTGTCGCAAAGCAGCAAAGGACGAATGAAACCAAGTTGTGTCTTCGTTCGTATGGTCGCTCCTTGAAGCAACAACTGGGATTCATTCATTTGCACCCGGAAACATATGAGCAATTAACACAGTGCTGCCCTTTAGAGCTTCGTGCATGTGGTGTTTTTCGTTTTTGAGCATTACCCTCAAAAGTCCTTTTTGCGCGCGCTATTGTATCCTTTTTTCTCCCCGAAAACGCCACACAATACTTGACTTTTTCATGCAAAAATATTTCCACAACTTTCAACACAACACAAAAAGTCAATGAATTCGAAAACATATTCCGCAAAATTTTGCATTCCTCCCCCGGAATCCCGGGTCCTTAAGCAGCGAGGGGCAACAGGATATTCGTATGATGCTGCATTCGTTGTGTACAGCATTTCCGCATGCGGATACATTTGTATCTTTGGAATGATCCTGTGAAAACACGAATAGTGGACAAGCCATCGTATACAGGGCTGGAATATGAGGCAAGCCAGATACCACCCTTCGGTGGGTGAGCGTCGGGAAGGAAACAGGAGCACCGAGCGAAGCTGGAGATCAACAGTAGTGGTGGTTCTACTGCCCGGTTGAATCAAACAGCCCCGAATGTGCATGAATAAGCGAAGAAGGATAACACAATGCCAACGCTAACACCGATGACAAATTCAAGGATGCAATTTATGATTTGGCCCCCTCGCCGCACACATGCTCGTACGTTATTTTAGGGCACTCTCGTGAATGGGATGCGTTTTCCTTTTTTTTACAACCCAATTCAGGCATGGATAGAGGTGCATGTGGAGCGAGATGGAGAACATGTGTTCGATTGTCCTTTGGCCTCATCGCTAGCTCGAGGCGGATGGGCATGTCGGAGGTGGGCGTTGGCAATTATCATTCTGTGTGTGACTGCATCCCCCTGAAACTGCGGACTCTATTTTCGGTTGCGTCTCCGGCGAACGAGGCAAACAGCGGACAGCCAGTAACCCTTTATACACTAGCACAATACATCCTGATTGTCCTGTAAACATCGTCTGAACGCAAACACACCGACGTACGGATCAGGGTGACAGTAGCTAATCATTATGATGAGGAAATATTATGATGTTTATGGCATCATCACCATCATCATTATCGCCGTCGTCGTTGTCGTTGTCGTTGTCGTTGTCGTCGGTACTATCGCCGACATCTCGCTCAGATTTTTGTGTGAGGGGATCGGGTTCTTCTCATTTGTATTTCACAGCCACCACAGGACCTCGTTCAATGGATGTTGTTACATGTGGTGTGCGTTCACATGAGTATCCTTGAATGGAATTTTGCGGATATGCGGATAATCAAATATCGGTGGGCTCGGTCGTTGGGGCAATGGCGGAGCGCGGATTCTATAGGATTTTCTTCCTGTTTACAGTTTGGTTCAGTGAACTGGAAAATATATGAAAACGTTTTGCTGAGAATCACAGATTTTTAGCTCATAACAATCTCACGTATTTTCCGCCGCCTTTCGCGTGTGGAATGGGTGGGGAATGGTGGAAGATTTAGCACTCGTACATTTGGGGTTAGTGGATCATGAATCGAAATGACTGAGTTGAATGCAAACAATGCAAAGTGAGGATTCGTGGAGCTTTGTGCACGGAGCCTGCCCAAGATGAAGCCAAATCCCTGGGCTTTGACTATGGACCATCGGCTTTGTGGTTATGCAAGCCGGCTAACATGTGCTATTCTACAATGAATTTCAATTCTTCGAGACCAATTAGTCTGGCAAAAGTCAAACAGTGACTCTGACACATGCGGGTGTGGCCATGAATAATTACTTTCGTTTCTATTAATAGAGTGAATGTCAGATAGTTGATGGCGGTGAGGGCGACAACAACGACGAGGGCGACTATCTGAACGAGCGCGCCACGTTTTCCGTCACGCTTGATGTGGTGAGGTGGTAGAACAAGTCTTTGACACCCTCTATAATGCGGCATATACCAGTGCGCTGACTGCAGATACGACCGATGAATGGATGAGTTCCTTGCACCTTTATTTTGAATAAATTTCGAGGAAATGTACATACGTATATATGTTTTATTCCAAATGGGATTAAACTGAAAGATAACACTTTTTCAGTGACATTTCGGAAGAGGTTTTCAAAGGAAATAAAATAAATGTGCGGTCAGTGAGTATTTTTTCAGTGCTCTCAAGAGTCACTTTCGTGAATCATGTTCGCTTTAGGAATATTAAATACATCAAATGGTAGCTTCTTTCCACGGCGTCATTCAAGTTGGTGAGGGGCAAGTGTTGATCTCGAATCCAACCCAGCAATACTTTCTAGGTCTCACGGGGGGGTATACCCACAACAACAAGACACAACAAGACAGTTGGTCTAAGTGAGAGGTGAGAGGTGACACTAGTCGCAAGGGCATCCTTCTACCTACCTAACACTTTCTTACACCATCTCATTCTCATGACGGTGTAACTATTCTAATGCCAAAGTCAGCTATTTGTTAATCATCCGCATCATGGGGTGTATGATAATTCTGAGTTGTCTGAGCTGTCTGAGCCGTCTTCCCGTCTAAATGCGTCAATCTGCAATATTAGCATTCGAAACTTTAAATAGTCTCCATTCTTCCTTTCTGCTTTAGTGCTGCGACATCCTAATATGCATATGACTTTATTGAACTGCACAAGCAAAACGTGGGAAAATCTTCTTCCAGAGGGTCGAAAAAGCAATTAACTGCAATGAACTTCGATAACCACTAGACCGTCACAAGACATCATCATTTGTATCCATCTGACATCAATATCAAAAGTTCATTGGTTTAGTTGGTGTCTTCGACCCAAGGGATCTAAGTTTTTCGATTCATCTAAAGTAAATGCAAAAAGTTTCAGCCTCCCTTTCGACGTACCTTAAACCTGACCTACATTTTCAAGATTTCCACCCAACTTCATCTAGCCGGCGTGGTTTCACCCTCTTCATTCACCGATTTCCTTTTTAATTCCACTTTTTTTCTCGGCAAATTCCAATTTCAAGCCATTCAAGGATACACCGAATTTCACCTCACCGCTCAAGGTACGAAATATGTTTTGCTCTCACTTTTATTTATCTCTGTGGGTGTGTGTGTGTATGTGTGTGTGGTTGTTACCCTTTCCCACAAGATTCAAGGCCCACAGCCGAGCCCGCATAACATAAGCAGCAGCAGCGGCAGCAGAAGCAGCAGTCGAAGCGGTAGAGATTGAGCCACCACCGCCACCGCTACTACCAGCAGCAGCAGGTGCATTCTGCCGCACTTTAACTTCATTATTATTGTGCTGAGGGTAGTCTTCCGCTTCGATACCCAGAGCTTGCCAAAAACTTTCGCCCCAATTAATTTTGTATTTCATGGAACAATGCGCGCGGCTCATAACTACTTGACTCCTCTAGAGTCGGCAGTGCTGGTGTTCAGCGTGTTTGACTGGATGGGGTTGAATGGGGCTGGATGGGGGTGGCACTGAGCTAGTGGCCGATGATTGTGGTGTCGCTGGCGGTTTTTTTGGGCACTGGTGTGACGGTGTACTCTAGATGATGTCATTTTATCCTTGCATTACACGAGTTCTGTGTGTGGGAAAAAAGTTTGACTTGAACGAGGTTAATTCTTCGTTTTCGGCTTGGATTTGGGTCAACTTAGAGAAAACATCGGTTCATCGTCGGTTTAACTATTTTATTCAAGTTCTTTTTTTTCTGTGTACGAAGAGCTTAGCGTACGTGGAGATGGATAAATTGAATTCAACTTGAAGTCAACACACCACCAAAGCTCTGAGCAGAACTGTGGCATTAATGTGTCGCTGTGATGTATTAATTCCCTCAGTGACAAGCAGTTGGGATGGTCTGCGCTATAATCCCCTGCCGGATGAAGTTTGATTAAAATGTCTTCTGTGGCTGATTAAGGAAACGGGTGGGTGAAAGCGCAGGAAATTAGTTGGCCAAACTTCAACAAGGATATCTCCTCTTTTTGTGAATAACATGTGACGTTAGTTTTGGTGTGACTTACAGTAATTATGGCATGCGACCATGAGAGAAGTTGCCTTGTCTTGAATAGTCTCTCCTTGAAATTTGATTTCTGGATGAGCAATGCCAGGGCTATAAGTTCTTCTTGATTTTTATGACGCATAATTTATACTTTCCCACCAATCGATTCACATGCTAATCAGCAATGAAAAAGAATTATAAACTAAAGCTAAAGAAGATTGAAGCCTTGGTACCTCGTCTGAGGAGTGAGACAGTCAATTTGTATGTCGCTGTTGTTTAGAGTTATTTTTTCCCGAGAATGTTACTACTGCCATAATAGTTATTCGTGGATTTATGTTTTTTTTAATAATTGCCCGCTTTCTTAGCCTTCTACAAGGAAAATTTTAGTAAAAAATCTTAGGTTTCGCTTACGAATACACCATTTTTTGGTTTCGAAAGCTATATGTTATGGTTTTGTCAAGAAATATTTGAACGGGGACCCAAAATTTGTTGTGCGTCCATCTTCGAAGAAGACTGATATGCTTTTTTTTATGAATGGAAAATAGTTGTGGTCACAGACTTAAATCTTTCGAAATTAGGGACAGTGCTGCCAGGTCGTGGTAAAATTAAATTTTCGTGGAAAAACCCAAGTCCTATTACACGCATTTGGTAGAAATGTTTTTTCCATACAAAAAATGTTAAATTACTTCTGGAAAAATATCTTCCCATTTGGTTATATTCTCGAACAATTAACAAGGGAGATTTGGAAGAAAGCTGTTTTACTTTTTCGGGTGAAATGGATTTTATATATATTTTTTTAATTTGGGTGTAATTAGTGTTTTTTTATAGTTAAATGAATTTAAGGTATTTTTTGAAATGCTGAGCTTTTCTGTAGGACTGTCCAAGCCGGGTCAATTTAGAAACAGATTGGTCGATCTATAATCAGGAAGGCCAATCTTGGTGTCAAAGCTATGTTAGCGTTTTTTAACGCAGTAATTACTCTAACTCGCACCTATGGTCATGAAATTTGGGTAATGACCGAAAAAATAAGATCGCGAATACAAGCTGCCGAGATGAGATTTCTTTCTTGCTATTGTGGGAGTTAATCCCCGGGATAGGGTGAGAAACAGGCCATTGCGCGAAGAACTCAATGTTGGGCAGCTGCTTCTTCGAACGGAAAGGGCTGTACTTCGATGGTTTGGTCACGTGGCACTAATATACCCATCATCATGCCTTGAATGCGATTCTATCAGGTAGGCGACCGCTTGCCAGACCCAGACCCATGGTTGGACCAAGTCCAAAAACTCACTTGGTTGCGCTTGGGCATACCTCCTAATGAATTAGAGTCGATGGCGGAGGATCGAGTAGCCTGGAGATCTCTCGTGCGTGCGTTATCCTCGCGAACCCTTTAGTGGAGCATGCGGGCAACTGAAGATGAATGAAATGAATTTGTTTTCATTTATAGTTTAGCTTATATTAGCCAACAACATTTTTTAGGAAGCGTTCAATTTTTAGCGATTTGATAATTTTTCTTCTCCAGTGCGGTCAATTCAATTCAACATGAAAACACTGGCAGCACTGTTCAGGGGAAGTTGACAGTTGAGGGAGATTTTTTCTTCGAAAAAGAGGGCGATTTACTGGCATATGAAAAGTAATGTATGGAGACAGAAAAATGTGGAGTCAAACAACTGGACTGGAATATATGTACCCACAAGAAACTACGCAATTACATTTCTATGTCCATGTCAGTCAGGCAATTAAGCAGTTAAACTCAACAGAAGCAAACACGACGACGAAGAAATGAAAAAAAATCCTAGGGGTATAATATGAACGAATGCTTTGATAATAGTTACCAAAGCTGATTAAGGAGTGCTATTTGCTGGCATGGAAGGGCAAGTGTCTATGTCTAAACGACTTGACCAGAACGTCACAATAGGCAGCTATAACTTCGAGGTATCGGCTTAGCGATAAACAGTACAAACAACATCAGTACCGAGATCAAACTCAGAATAACTCTTGCCAACCGCTGTTTTTTTAACCTTAGAAGGTAAATGAATAACAGTGCTCTCTCTCGAAGGACCAAGTTGACTTTGTATAAGACATTAATGATCCCAGTCCTGCTTTTCGGCGCAGAGGCATGGACAGCATCGAAAACGGGTGAAGAAGCCTATAGTCTTTTCGATAGAAAAGCTCTTTGTGCCATTTTTAGTCCCGTTTGCGTTGATGGTACTTGTAGAATAATAAAAATATATAATCCAACTACGAACTGTATGGGCTGTACAGCGACAATTGTCTAGTTAGGCTTCTACGGACGGCGTCAGGCCTAAGATGACCAGGCCATGAAGAGCGGATGGACAGCTTGGCTCCGAGAAGCGGATGGCCCGAGAATCTTCGACTCCGAACCAGTGGAACACCGAAACAGAGGACGTTCACGTTTAAGGTGGTGCACCTAAGACCACAACTAACTTAACGTGAGCAATAGGCGACGGCTAGCAAAAGATCATGATATCTGGAGAGGTTTATGGATTAAGGCCCCGGTCCACCCCGGAGTGTAGTGCCACGAGAAGAAACAGATTTAGTTAATAATTCTTTTAATAATAATAATGGCGGCGTTATAGTCCGAGGTGGACCTAGGACTAGCTTCTCAGCAACCACTCGTGTTGTGCGTGCTATTGTTCCTTCACGAGTGGAGGGGACCTACAGTTTAATGCCGTCTCCGAACGGCGAGATTTAGAAGCTATTTCTAGACAGTTTTACTCTTTGAGCATTGTCAGAGACTCAAAAGAGGGGGAGTCATGAAAAAAAAAATGTTAGGTTTTTTTTTCGCGATCTGAACCTTCGACCTCGAGCGTGGGAGTCGACGCACCTACCCATTACACCACAGCGCCCAATAAAAATAATAATAATAAAATTCTTTTGGAAAGATATAAAATAGCTACAAAGTAAACGAGTATTTGAATAATGAAGTGAATAATGGACAAATAGCACACGGCAAGGAAATAAGTTGATGTACCTCACACCGATTTGACATATGGCTTAAATAAATACAATTAGATAAAAGAAGCAGCTCTCTTTACGAAAAACCTATATGCTAACGAGATTCAGTGAACTGTAGCTACAAATAATGGGGAATAGCTAAATTTTAACTTAGTCTTGTTGACTGGAAGCAGCGTACTCCGAAACGTCAGCGATGCAAGGCGGCAATAGCTCAGGCTCAGACCCATCAGGTGTCGCAGACCTAGGGTGACCAGATCCATGGGCATTAAAAAGAGGAAACCTTGAAAAGTCTCGAATAAAAATTGAAGACTAAGTTCTTTTTACATTAGAAAAGCACACACTAATACGGTAAACAAACGGTGTATTTAGTTATGAAATGAGCTGTCAAATGAGTGGGTGTGTTCAGAAGACTGTTAAAAAAAGTCAGATGGGGTTGTGTTCAGAAGTGGATGAGTTAAGGTACAAATATATTTTAGGTCGTGTCCGCAACAGAAAGATGCAGGAAATTTCTAAATTAGTGTTGAAAAAAAGTTTTGTTATAGTTTGTGATGTCGAAAAATGTAGTTAACTGAGAAAACCAAAAAGAGGACAAATTGCATGTTTTTCCAAAAAGATACCGGACATTTTTTTATGAGACAAAAAGAGGACTCTACCTCTTAAAAGAGGACGTTTGGTCAGCCTACGCAGGCCTGATAAGTCCGCTGATTTTTAAGAGTACTCAAAGAGACCTGCTGATGTAATGCAGCGAAATAAGTCTAACTTTTTGTTGGGTACTAACTTTTTGTCGCCATCAATGAAGATAAAGGTTTTGTTAAGCAATTGTGTACAGCATGGATCTAAAGTTATCAGATAAATATAAGACATATCTTTATTCAGTGGGCGCTGTGGCCGTGTGGGTTCGTGCGTCGACCCATGCGCATTAGACTTTCACAGTCTAGGTTCGAAGCCAAGTTCAGACAAACAATTTTTCAAAAAAAAAAAAAAATTGTTCGCGGCTCCACCTCTTTCGAGTCACTGACAATGCTCAAAGAGTATAACTGTCTAGAAAAAAGCTTCTCAATCGCGCCGTTCGGAGTCGGCATTAAACTGTAGGTCCCCTCCACTCGTGAGAGAACAATAGCACGCACAACACGAGTTGGTTGGTGAGAAGCTAGGCCCAGGTCCACCTCGGACTGTAGCGCCGCCATTATTATTATTATTATCTTTATTCAGAAAACAAATATATTGTTTAAAACTCGTTTGCGAGACTGATGCTTCCAGGAATGCAGATCAGAGCTTTATTTCTTGAATCAACTTTAGGGATAACTTAAGTGATTGTCTCGAAGTGGACACACTTGTGTTTTCAGTCATACTCTTAGCTAATGGGCGGTAATTTTTTTATCGGGTGATTTTTGAAGCACTACTGGAGCACTTAGACTCAAAACTGGTCAATTGTACTGCCAGGTAGCAACATACTCCAGTACCGTTAATTTGATCACAACGGCAAATGGTGACTGGACCAGATTCGATTTCAATGGGATTCGAACCTGGGACCCCTCTAACTTCGGGCAGGCATTTAATCAACTGCGCCATCCAGTCGATGTAAGGGGCGGTAATAGTCAAAACACTATTATTGAAAGCTGTCTTGAGTGTAAAACTTACCATTCCATTTTTTTAAAGCTTAATGGGAATATCAATTAATTTGGCACGTGGTACCAGAAGCAATTATCGGAGAATCGTATCAGTTGGTGGGGCTTAGTTTTTAAATTTAGGGTCAAAATTCTCTAAATAAAATTCTTAAACATCTGCCGATAATTTCTACATGCATATATAAGCATTATATGCAGTTTCTTGTCATGAGTTTAAGAATAAAATCATTTTCTTTCTTCTCGGCGGTAGATGCTTAATGAATTCTTGAGACCTTAAGGTGAGGTATCGCAAGATGTTGGCTGTCTCTTTACATAAACTTTCGCTTAATAAGTCTTCTAATTAATTAATTCTAATAATTTCTTCTCACGAATCAAACACTTGGGAAACTGTGCGATAAGAAGAACCCTCTCGTTAAAGCTTATTTTAGCATAAGCCGATGAAGAGCAAAAAATATAAATAAAAATATTGTTTATCATATTCATTTAGCGATTGTCAATGACAACATTGTCACTTTTATTCTTGAGGTCCAAAACCGCACCAAAAAGTGGCGCATTTATTGGTAAATTTATCATTTTTTCGTTGCGTCCAAATTGTTAGGACTCTGCAGCCGGATGTTATGCCAAATATAAAACGACTATATCCCGATTTTAGGCACATTCTATAGAGCGGTGGAAAGGAAATTAGCTTGTCTTACTTGTACCTTGCAGAAGTCGTGGGAAGGGAGTGAGACGTTACTACGAAGTGACTGTACGTCTGTATACAAGATTCTAGGCAGACAAAAAGCACGAGATTTATAAAACATATTTTAAAAAATCTAGGAAAATATAACTTCTTACCCATCTCAGGTAAAATCTTCTTAAAAATTCAAAGGACTGCATGCAGCAAACATGTTTCAAAGAGATTGAATTAAATGCAACTGTCAACTTTCATAACAATTCACAAATAAGGTATAATGGAGTATGTAGTTCCTTATAAACACGAAAAAGGATTTGTTGGCTGAATGAATACTAAGCTGATCCCTTTGTAATGCAGTCTTTGAGTAAGCCCATTCTTGAACACATTTAATGGGTAACCTTGTGCGACGTTGGTTGCATCTTTAAGTCTCCTAAGTCTCCTTAGAATGGCTTCGTTAAATAATGTATACACGCCTTGTGTGCAATAGAATGCCTCAAGCAAATCATGCGTATCACTAGCGCCGCACTCCACAAAGGCTCATTTCGAGTACGGTTACCCACAGTTCCAGTACCCGCAAATGCATGTATATGTAAGTTTCTCTTTCATCATTCAAGCTCCTCATTAAGTATACACACAAGAGTCAAATCGGTAGGTGACATCACATAACCGAGCAATATGCAATGGCACCACTCCCATGAGCACGCACATCCCCGCCCTCCGTGTGCACACATACGTGTGCAAATGTCCTTCCAGTGACAGAGGATCCAAAATGTATGCATATGTCATTTGCAATTATTTTCTACCTCATTAAGTCCCTTAAGGATGCTCCACATCATAGAAATAAGGATATGCACACACACACATTACACCCATCACCTTCATCGAACACCGACGACCGAATGCGGAAGACGAGAGACAAGGGGATTGGAAGACCTAAACTCAACTCTCGAAAATGCCATAAGAATATTGGGAAAGCGGATAGGAAAATTGCATTACACTACAGCATGAGCATCCATTATTGAGTGGTATTCGAGAGATATAAAGTACGAGAGAGTGAGAATGCCGAGATAAGATGCGAGTGTGCTGGGAATGGGGTGAGCGTGTATCCTTAAGATATTAATGCCAGAGTCGTCACCAAGGGACTAAGGATGGTGGGGGCAAAGGGAACGTGCGTGGGCGTGCAGGTACGGTGTTGCAGAGCAGCACATTCTCCTGATTTCTGTTCAATAGCTGACATTGTTCCGCATGCAAATAGAGGCAAACATGCATGCTAAAGTAGGATGTGAGTGCAATAGAGCGCATGCAATCGAGGGATGGCGATAATTTATTGTTATTTTGTGGGATTCCTGTGTGGGGTGTTCTGTTGTACATTTGTACGTTGCTCTGACAATTGAATTTGACTTTAGGAGTAATTGATTAATCATTGCAATTTGTCTGCGTGATTAGTGAGAGATCTTTGATGGAATACTTTCAATTAATTTCACACGTTTGGCTTCGGAATGAAATACAAAATATCTAATGTTTCGCGAAATTACCAAAAAAAAAATTAAAAAATAAAATTTTTGATTTACGATTGATTTACGTAAATTTAATAGAACGCATTAAGGTTAAAAAGACAGTATCTTATAAAGAAGATGAGCGACGAACGATTGAGCGATTGAACGACGAGCGATAGAGTGACGCAAAAAAATTAAAACACTTAAAATCAGATAGAGGTGGCCACGTAAGTACTGAGTGATTTGCGATTTCTTTAAGTGACAGAACGACGTCACTCGGCAACAAAATCTGTTTTAATTTCTTAGTCGATCACTGAGCGACGAAATAAGAACATAGAGACGTACAAAGTTTGATCTCAGCTATTCAAAACCTCCCAGTTCTGTGGAAGGCTAACCACAAGGACTATAAAAATAAAAATGTCACCGAAAAGCAGTGGAATGAAGCTGGACACATGTGTAATTGTTTTTTGAAATGATGAGCTTCGTAAAGCAGACAGTTGTTTCAGATCGAACTGAAGGGAATCTTCGACAGCGAGAGGATTATTCATATGACCGCGACTTTCAACTAAAAGACTACGACAAACTGAACTTGAAAATTACATTTTTGCAACTGATCGTTTAGCGATGACGCTCAGTAAATGGCCACCCATCGCTTAGACTCGTCTCTCTATCGTTCGTCGCTTAATCGCTCAATCGCTTGTAGCTCATTGCGTGGCCGCAGCCTAAGGAAAAACATTCGAAACAAGCTGTGTCCGATGAAAGGGTAATGTAAGTGTGAAAAGACATGACTTTGTCACGAAAAACTATCACTCACAGAATCTGCTCAGTTAATTTAGTGCAAAAGAACTCTTCTGATGTAAGGCAAATTGTTTCAGAGATTTAAATTGTGATAGGAAACTAAACCCTAAGATGCGTAGGGTATGAGTTGCGTAAGGACAAGTCAGTTTTTGTCTGATGGACATCTTAAGTGAAGATGGGTTTAACGGTAAATGAGGACAAGACCAAGTAGATGCTGTCAACCAGAAAGGACACCCAACACCGACGTCTCGGACAGAATGTCACAGCAGAGAGGTAGTCAAGGACTTTGTCTACCTAGCAACCGCTATCAACTCAGACAATGACACCAGCGCTGAAATAAACGAAGAATAACTCTTGCTAATCGCTGCTTCTTTAGGCTAAGAAAGCAATTGATAAACAAAGCCCTCTCTCGAACAACCAAGGTAACTCTGTACAAGATCTTAATAGTCCCAGTCCTGCTATATGGCGCAGAAGCATGGACTTTGTCAAAAGCGGATGAGGTTGCTCTTGGCTGCTTTGAGAGCAAAATTCTTCGGGTGATTTTCGGTCCCGTCTGTATAGAGGATGAGTGGAGGAGAAGATATAACAACGAACTATACGAGCTGTTCAGAGACATCGACTTAGCCAGAAGGGTGAAGATCCAACGATTGAGATGGTTAGATCATGTAGAGCGAGTGGAAACCAATGCTCCGGCCCGGAAAATATTCGAATCCACCCCCGAGGGACGGCGCAGTAGAGGAAGACCGCGACTAGGGTGGCCAATTGGAAAGGGACCTCAACCAACTGTGCGTGCGAAACTGGAGGCAGCTAGCTAAAGATCGAGCTGGCTGGAGACGTTTGTTCGTTGAGGCAAGAACATTTTAATAGCAGACGTCCGCGATTAAGCTTGCAAGTTGAAGGAAACAACAAGTTGGACCTGAACCAACATAAGGAGCGCAACTGGAGGCCAGTAGTAAGAGATTTTGCTTAAGACGCAGGAGATCCATCCCGGATGGCAGCGCAATACAAATAAAAAGATTATGTCAAAGATCTTAGAAAAAGTCCTTAGAGAGCGATGTAAACTCAACGGTCTCATGAAAATGTCGCGTAATATGATACTGCCTAAATTAGCATAAAGAAGTGTACAGCCTTGGCCAAATGTATTAGGCACCCTTTAAGATTCGTTACATCTTTAAAAAGCAAAAAATTAATGAAATGAGAGGAAAAATAAAAATCGTTTACAACCTCAGATAGTGTCGGTAAAATTCAAACTGTTTACTTTCGATAAGTGATTTGGCAGCAAAGACAAAAAAGATAGGGGTTCCTATGTAATACATTTGGCCAGGGCTGTATGTAAGATTCTTTCTGTAGTCCCACGAAAATTGGGGCTGGATAGTTTTGGTGGGACTAGAGAACTGATATAACTCAAATCAACCAACTATCTGGATATCTTAAACGATAGCGGTTCGAAACATACACCCACATTGCATCAACCGCAATCTACCCGCGCTGGAAGTTATATAGTAATAATAGTAATAATGGCGGCGCTACAGTCCGAGGTAGCTTCTCAACAACCACTCGTTTTGTGCGTCTCTCACAAGTGCGGGACCTACAGTTTAATGCCGACTCCGAAGTTCGGAGTCCGAACGGCCATATTGAGAAGCTTTTTCTGGAAAGTTATACTCTTTGAGCATTGTCAGTGACTCGAAAGAGGTGGAGCCGCGAACAATTTTGTTTTTGAAAAATTGTTGTTTGTGCTGGGATTTGAAACTAGACTGTGAAAGTTTAGTGCATATGGGTCGACGCACAAATCCACACGGTCATAGCGCTGGAAGTTACAGTTTGACTGTAGCCGCTTTGTGCACGATAGGCGAATGGTGAATCTACCAAGCTCCGAAAACATGATCCCTTGCATGATAGAATCTGTAGGAAATTGGAACGAGCTATGCTCGTATATTGTGATAGTCCAACTGAAACTTCGGCAGGCCGAAGCAGAAAGAAATTCTCGAGAGGTCACTGTTCAGAATATAGCTTAAGTCGCTCACCAACCAGAAGTTGCTAGATCACAAATGGGAAAGTGTTTAGACTGATTCATGGAGTTACCCTCTAGTGGGCAGCCATAAATACTAAACTTAACATCATAAAGACTGGCTTCGCAAGTTCATTTCGCTCTCCACAATATTCAGTGGCTTTGGAGGTTATGTCATACCTTCCCCCTACTGAGATCTTGGGAAATTGTGGCTACTAAACCTGCACCGAGACTAAAGAAATCCAACCAGTTTAATGAAAACCTTAGATTTCTGCAGCCCAATGTTTCTAATGTTTTTCAGCCAGAGATCACAACTCTTAGTCTCTGAAGCAGCCCGCTTGCTGTCCATGCGCATCCATCTTGCGCAAGTAAGTCTTCTCTCCTGTACATACACAGCCAAGCAGCCATCAAGGCTCTGGACACTTGAGAGATTGCGGACAGATGTAATTTTACATCAAAGTATAATGAATGATTATCAAAGCCTGAAGAGTAAATAGAAGCAATTCTGAACCTATAGACACCTTCCCTTCATTAAAAGCAATTAAATCGCAGCTTAACGCCTTTTTATATGAACAAACGAGTTGAGGACTGTCATAGATGTTGTCACAAGACGCTGTATTTAAGATATTCACGCCGGAAGAGTGCGAACTCCCTTCAAGACAAGAAAGAAGAGAAGACTATCCTACACTTCCTTAGCACACGTCAGATACTTGCGGGTAAAAGAGGAAAAATCCTGCTATGATTTAGCCAATACATAAATTCATCAAGAAAACAAATTTTAAGAAAACGCTCTTCAAAGGTCGTAGCAAATTCTTTTTTTGAGATCAAATGACAATAAGTGTGCAGTTTTTATTTGTTCTGGACACTTGTTGCATCATCTGACCATAACTTCACTCTTTTCACAAACCACGTCGGTTAGATTGGACCTGTTAATAGAAGTTGATCAGAAATATATCCAAGTTTTCAAACGGGTTCAGACATACGGGTATATGACTCGAGCAACGTAATGCAAATTCACTTCTGCAATTGTAGGCGTTGACGTTGGACAAAAACTGTTTAAGTTATCTACTGTCATTAAATCATTTCGTCAAAGCTTAAACTAAATAAAATTTCCCATTTCGTAGTATCGATTTTTTGCAAATCAAAACATTCTGTTTTCATCCTAGAGTAATCAGCGCTGGTGTTAAGTTGGAAAACCAATTTCTTTGGTTTGTAGCAATTAGCTGCGGTTTATATTGTTAGCAGTCATACCGTGATAATATTAATAATCTCCACTAAATATTAAATAAACTAGGCAAGTGCGATTTGTACCCAAACAGTGCTCATATATGCGGTGTGTGTGCATTGCTATTGGGCATTTAGGGGTTGAAATGGATCTGAGATAACACTCATCATCCTATCGAGTGGTAAATCATAGCATGGAAATTATAAACATTGAAATTTCTCTCGAATTTTGCACATGAATCGATACCTTAATATTTATAATTTCTTTATGAATTCGATGAGGACTACAAAACTGCGTTTTCTGATCTTCAAAAGTTGCAAGTCGATGGTTGACTCTTTTTGGCCAATATCTCGAAAACTATTAAGGCCAGAATGCTTGAAATTGTTTTAAATGAAAGTACTCAATGAAGACTAGCTTTTGTGATTTTTTTTAGATTTTTAAATACTTTGGTTTAGAAATGGCATGGGGGACGGGCTTTAAAAAAAACTTTGGAGCTCCATATATTTCAATTCGAACTTTGGATCAGAAAGTGCTGAAGCAAACCTACACCTCATTTCAAAAAATTTGTCTATTAATATATAACTTGAGTGTTCGTCACTGTTTAAAAATCAATGGCAACTTTACCTATACGGGAGCGACCCCCAAATGGCCCCACTTTTTAAATTCGGCTGCATGGGCAATGATATCTAAGCTTGCAGTACCTAATTCCAAAATTGCATGCCTATATTTTTATAAATGTAGGAGATAAAAAAGTGTGACAAACACGACGGACGGACGGACAGACACACCGAAATTATAAAGGTTCCGTTTTTGTAGACGGAAACTTAAAAAGTACTACTAAAACGATTTGTCAAGTCCTTAAATCAATATAACGCACTTGCTCTCAAGGTAGCGAAAATCAAAAGAGAACTGTGCAATGATTTAATACTATTAATGCACACAAAGGCCATGAGTACCCTACCTACACATCTTGAATTGATATAAGTTTCTATGAATTGCTTTGATTTCATGGGTATGGAGCAATGGCAATTGCAAAATTGATGTTAATATCCTTGATATCCTTTATCTCTCACATATCCACCCGTGTGTGGTCACACACAAAGGTTCTTATGCTCGAAGGGGCGGAAAAAAAATCTCACATGACGCTTGATTGATATGATAATCGATGTATTTAGCAATCAGATATTCCATTTTAATCTCGTTTGATGTTCAGTGTGAGTTAGGATGCACAAGGGTGGGTGGTCGGAGTGTGAGATATTTGATCAACTAATACAAAACTGAAACATCATCATCGATTGGGGTGCATAACACCCCTAGCTGATAATCGGAAGTACCAAAGAGCAACTCTAATTATCTTAACTAATCCAAGATGTATTATGATGTTCATTTGGTAATCACTGGGAGATTAAACATGATTAAGTGTCGAACTTTCGTGTTGAGGAGTGATGGCAACAAGGAGTTTCAGATGTGATATGTGGGAGCTTGACTAACCACACAGGGTGAAAATGAAATTTTGAAAATCAAAAATCAATTCAGGGGATATGGGTGGAGAAGTCTCTCGGGCTGAATTTAAGATGACAGATACCAGAAACATTTTATTTTCTGTAAGCCCGTGATTCGCATAAATGCCCTAAGCCTTTAAGCTAGACCACAAAGATTGCTGCGTTCAGTATTAAATTAAGCACAAAACTACCCTACAAAAGCGATAAGAGGAGATGGAAATGAACATTAAAAAAAATAACGAGGGTGTTGAGGAATTTCAATAAATAACACACACATAACTCTTCTTGCTACTGGTTTCTATATTGGATTCTCAGAAGTCCTGATTCTTCATATTCTGCGTATTATTCTTCTATCAGCTTTATTTTCGTTCATTCCTGTATTTTAAGCTTCAGCCGCCTTAACGTGTCGGCTGTTACAACTCATAAAAGTATTTGCCTAAAGGCAGCCCTAAACCACGAACATGCTCGCCGAACTTGCTCGTTTGCGTTATCCACTACACGGCGAATACATTTGGCGGACATTCATTTCGTGTTGTTTCTTTAAACCGTCAACAATGTGTGGTAGGTAATGAATTCCTCGATAAAATCATGCCCGACTGTTGACATTGTGCTTAATCCGCGATATGCACTCGGCGACGTTCACAGCAAAGATAAGGTTTGCTCGCGAACATGGCCCTACACGGCGAACATCAAAGTCGACGAATACGACAAAATCGAAATTTTTCGCCAACAGCGAGCGGCTCGCGAACCAACCCATAAACGACGAAAATGCGGCGAGCACGAGCAAGTTCGGCGAGCATGTTCGTCGTTTAGGGCTACCTTAAGCTTCGTTTGCAGTCATCCAATTTGTACTTCAGGTCTCACCATAGTCGATGGAAATACATACATTTTTATGCTACTTTCGAGAAATGTTTCATAATAGTTTGGAGCATTGTCAATGATTCGAGGGAGTTGGTACTGTAAAACGTTTGTTCTTTCGATACGAGTTGTATTCCAACCACTTCGCGCTCCACGCTGAAAGTGTAGGTTTGATTCTCGACGCGACGACCTTTTATATTTTAACTGAGATGCTAACTAGTTGCCTCCAGCTCTGCAAAAAAGCAATCGGATGTAAATGGGGCCTTCAGCCTAGAGTAGCATACTGGCTGTATACAGCCGTAGTCAGATTAATCCTACTATATAGAGTCTCAGTATGGTGGACAGATCTTGGCACAACCGTCAACCGCAACCTTCTTAGCCGCGTGCAAAGAACTGCAAGCATATGCATCAGTGGTGCTAAAGACGAGACCATCCGAAGCATTAAATATTTTATTGCATCTGTTTAAATTGTTTGCCAGACAAGTAGCAGCTTACACAGCGGTAAGACTCAGAACACTGCACCTGTGGAATAACCACCATACAGGTCATTCCACCGTTCTAGATAACCTCGAGTTTCTGCCCCACGACACCGACCTCCTACTGCCTCATCTCGTCTTTGAGAAAAACGTATCTACCAGCATACCCTCCAGGTCTGACGGAAGTCTGATACTCAGACGCTGGACGGTACTCTGCGTATTTTCACAGATGGATCCAAGACGGATGAGAGAGTAGGATTAGATGTCTACTTCAAAGATCTCAATTTTAGTATATCCCTCCACCTTTCAGAACATTGTAGCGTATTCCAGGCTGAGACGATGGCAATAAAAAAAGCTCTGTCTTGGCTCAAGAACAACGTGATATCCAAGAAGGACATCACCATCTGTTCAGACAGCCAGGCAGCAATCAAATCCCTGAACTCGGTCACTTTTCTCTCTAAGATCTCCCTAAATTGCCGCTTATCTCTTAACGAGATGGCTGAGCATTTTAATATTAAACTCATGTGGGTGCCGGACTTAGTGACATTCCAGAAAATTGTGAAGCCGATAATCTCGCCAGGAGCGGTACGATCTCCACAAACCTCCTTTGTGCAGATCCTCCGCCTTTGCCATTCGCTACAGCTAAACTTCTTTTAAAGAATCGTACTATTGAAAACACCAACACAAGATGGTCAGATGGCTCTACGTGCCTCATCACAAAGCAAATTTGGCCTAAGCTTGATCTAAAACGTTCACTCCATCTTCTTAGAAAATGCAGCTTGTTCGAATTTTACTATTAACTTGGTACGAAAATTGTTGTTCACGTTTTGGGGCCTGCATGATTTGTTCACGTTTTAGAGGTGTCAATGTTAAAATAAATCTGTTCACGTTATCCGGTGTTCACATTATCCGATGTTCACACTAAGGCGAGTCTTCCACTAATTCTACGCAATTTGTCGGAACGTGTAATTTCCAATTTTCTTAGTTGTTAATTAATAAATCAGTACTTTTGAGATTTAATGGCAACAATAATTCTATGCGGATTTTGATATAAAACAGTTCTCAGAGCCGAAGAATAGGTGCTGTTTTTATATCATTTGTTTTTAAGTTCGTTTACAAATCTTCTTCTCAAGCATAATATCTTAAACTTCTTATTCTGAAATGATAACAAACGATAGCCTCTTAATAATGCTTCCATCATTATTTTTTACAATTTAAAAATAAAATTCTGTAAACGAAAGCGGAAGAAAAGGATGCTACAAAATTGTCATTACATATCAATTATTACATCCCTTAGTTTTGCAAAAGAATTTACAACTCGCGTTGATTCTAACTTTTGTTTATTTAAAATACCGATATTTAACAATTCCAGAAATACATTCAAACAGTGAAGTATTAAATAGGAACTGATTCTGAAGACAAATATAGTCTCTTGGTATTTTTCTTGAAGCTTATGGCCTTATGACTTACAGTTCGAGGTGGACTTTAGCCTAGCATCCCAGCAGCCATTCATATTGTGCATTCTCTCACGAGTGGAGTGGACCTAGAGTCTAATGCCGACTCCGAGCGGTGAGAATGAGAAGCTTTTTTAGGCACTTATACTCTTTGAGCATCAGTGATTCGAAAGAGGTTGAGAAGTGAACATTCTTTTTTAAATAATTGTTATTTGCTTTTACTGGTATTATAACACAAAAACTGCAGCACTGATTAAAGAGTTGTTTACAATATTTGTAGTTTTATGGGAATAAGAAGGAATAACGTTTTGTTAAACGTAGAAGTTTTCCACAATGAATTTCTTTGAGACCATATACCCTTTTCGCCGTTGATATCTTATCTAAATTCGATAAATGCGAAATGTTGTTACAAAACAACTCTTCGTTGTTTTCAGTTTACAAAATACGGTCTATATTGCATTCATTAGTTTGACGATTTTCGCATCAAAGTTCAGCAGGAAACGACTACTCAAATTGTATTTACAAGTAGCTCACACCGTCTAATGGGCCAATAAAAATTAACTTAAAAAATGTACCCGTAGGAACATCAAAATACTTCGGAATGTACTGTCTCTTAAAAAAAGTATAGAAAATATGACGAAAAGCGATGAAATTCAAGTTTCATTTGACCTTTTCCATTGACTATTAACAAAACTAAGTCGAGTGTGTAAAAACAATTTGCTGTCAAAATAATGAAAACAAGCTTACATCCAGTTGCCATTTGAATCAACGTTCACTATCACATGCCTTCAGGATCCCAAGTCCATCCCTTTTTAATGTGTGCAAGTCGTAGCATCTCAAAAATAAATCCCACACATCAGGTGAGCTTCCAGCAAGCTGGAGTAAAGATTCCAGAATGGAATAATTTTATCCTTTGACATTCCCCATATTCATCACAGATGCTACATCTGCATGCACCCGCAGTCACATCATATGCATGTGGTCTGACTTTCTCTGGGGTACTTGGAATGCATGCATCCTTGTATCATAGTCTCATCTTCAGCTCCTGTTGCACCACAGTTTCATTGCATGTGCGTCATTCAATTCCTCTCTGCCATTGATCAAGGATTGAAAGCTTAACTGGGATTTAGAAGGTTCTCGTTTAGAAAAGAAAGCACTGAGTGATAGAATGAAGGAGCCAACGATGGGAGAAATGTAAATCCTGCCCTCGAATGTGCATTATCTACTTTGTACCTTGCTTTATCCGGTGGGGGAGCACCTTAACACCGAGTGTAATTTGTATTTTAAGTGCTGGAGGAATGTGTGCTTACGCTGAGTGGCATCTGAGAAAATTCGAGAGATTCTTATCTATGAATGAATACGCTGACGGGCACATTTGGGATTGGATTGGATTTTCAAGAGATATTGGTTCGACATAGCTGTTGTGAGAGAAGTCTTAATTGACAGCCATTTTGCGACGAGCTAAGACATTTAAACTTTAAGAACCCAATGCATTTGATTTAATCCCATTCAAATATGCAAATGGGCAACTAAAGTTCCCTTTCCTGGTTGAACTTCGTCTTATTTCAAATGCTTTGGTGTGATCCTTGATTGAAACGGAATATGTAACTCCTTAAAATAGACGATTGTTCGTCTTTTTAAAGCCTGATTACTACAGTAAATGAGGCCATGAATATGGAGCAGATTTTCCGGAAATAAGAATATGCCGATCGCAAGCAGTGTGAAGTGTGTATGATGTTCTAATTTAGCCTGGTGGGATTTTAGTTACAGTCCGAGTTGGTCCTCTAAACAAATTAACAAACAGCATCAACGAGAAAATGTTGTAAGTCCCTTTGAGATATGAATTTATTTATACACGACAGGGCTAAATAAGAAGGTAAAACCCTTTCCTGTCCTGTGATGGCGGTTGTGGCACTGCGGCGTACCTAATAGGAGTGTAGTCGGTACCACCCTGGGATATGCAGTATCAACTGAGTGTGCAAAATAATACTTGCATTATTTTGCTTACGAGAGAGACGTATCAAAAGGCGGCGCCGCCGCAAGTAAACGAGATTAGTATTAAAAGTTCTCAAAATTAAGGAAGTTCTCACAGTATCCCAGCTTTTTTTTTTCTGGACTACGGCATAGTCTCAACAGCAAAACTTATCTCATCACTAACCCACAAGGAATAATGAAAAATTTAACTCAAGTTGAGGAATTAGACAGTTCCCCGTTTATTTTTTAATATCCCGCACGGTATGACAAAAGCTGAAGCTAAGGAAGTTGTGTGACCCCCTAAAGCCATTCCGTAAGACCGGCAAATCAACAAAGGTTTTTTACTCCGGTAAATCTTTTAAGGGTGGGCGTGGGTAGAGACGTCGACTCCCACGCTCAAGGTCTAAGGTTCGAATCTCGAAAAAAACGCCTGACATTTTTTCACGGCTCCACCTCTTTTGAGTCACTAACAATGCTCCAAGAGTATAACTGTCTAGAAATAGCTTCCCAATTTCGCCGTTCGGAGTCGGCATTAAACTGTAGGTCCCCTCCACTCGTGAGAGAACAATAGCACGCACAACACGAGTGGTTGGTGAGAAGCTAGGCCCAGGTCCACCCCGGACTGTAGTGCCGCCCTTATTATTATTATATTAAATTTTTTAAAGGGACGCTACAATCACGAACTGTATGCGATCTTCCTCGAAGCTGATATAGTGACAAAAAATAAGGTCGGTAGACTCCGGTGGGCTCGCATGAGCGAAAAGAAACCGGTCCGGAAAGTCATTTGTAGCTCATTTTATGGTAAACGATAGCGAGATCATGTTTACGCTCGAGAGATGTGGTAGACCAGGATGCACGAAGCCTTAGGGTGCGCTGTTGGATGGCGTCGGCACGCGACCGGTATGGTTGGAGAGAAATTTTGATGGATTCCAAGGCCGGATCCAGATTATCGCGCCGATGATAATGATGATGAAATCTTTAAGAAGACCAGCAATCGCAGAATCAATACCCGAAATTTCTTGATGATATTATATAATCAAGAAAGCTGATTCGATTATATGGCATTACCGTGGAAAAGACGAGATCCATTTTGATCCATCTGGAAACCTATATGAAATTTGTTCCAGGTTTCCTCAAGAAGATAATTTGTCGTGTGGTTTCTTCGAATAAAGCGAATAGTCGGGTGATAAGAGAGAAATCATGTTTTCATAAATCATCCCAGCTGATTGACAACATTGACAGCACAACTTTTTGTGCGATTAAGGAACTGAGAGACCCTTTGATCGTATCTACCTGGGAAGGAATTGGGGGACAGACAAAATTGGCAACTCTACGAGCTGAACAAGGATTTGAGTACAAATTTGAGGGCAGAAATGCATGGCCGACACTGTCTCGGTTATGTCAAATGCATGAACATTTATGCTCCAGCAAAGGGGTCTTTGAACTGCAGGCCTCTGTTTTGTGACGAAGAGTGAGACCACTGAAAAAGGGAGAGATTGTTAAAACAATTCACATACGAGTACATGCAATTCGAAAACCTGAACTTTTCTTGTCAAGCACACTGTCGCTCTCATCCTTTGGCGATACATATCGAACTACTCTTTATCACTTCGGCTACATTCTAACCAAAAAGATGCAAATTTATCCAATACACAATCCCTCCAGTAATTTCGTCTGTTCCCAGAGTCCCCCAAAGGCGCATCATCATCGAAGTCGCATAAAATTTTCGATAAATTACAGCAACGTTTTCTTGTTCATGCCGTCCTATCGAAATCATTGCCCTTCTCTGTGCGTCAACGATGTATGCATGCAAAACGAAAACATACCAAAATCAGTTGTTGGCGCTGCAAACGTGTGCAGTGCACCTTAGGGCGTCAGTGATGGGATTTTGTCATTTGCATGAAACACGCCGCTGTTGCACCTACCATCGTCAGTTACGCGCAGCCGTTCTCACCAAATATACACAAATCTGCTTGTCAAAGTCGCGACTCGGCACAATGTCGAATTTAAAGACCACCACCACTGCCATCAATGGGCGCTGTCGGTGTCAGTGCAGCACACAGATTACATGTTGTACAACACCGATGTGACATACCTCTAATGTGCACAGCGCTAAACTCATTCCTAGGCGGTGTGATGCAACAATTGAAGGCAACCACACGTCCTTCTTGAATCCAAGGTGGCGGTGGAAACCCCTTATTTTCGCCGTCAGACGGGCTGGCAGGAGACACCATAAACAGGACACCCCCACAGTATGGATAGATATGTAAATTAATCGCACTGACTGGTAATCTGGGCCGAACAGATACGATGTCGTTGTCGCCAGAAGATGGGATACTTTTGGTCATTTGCATTCAGTGGATACACGTACACACCCACATAGATAACGTGATGTCCTGAAAAAAGGTCCTTTCATCCACTCGCGAACAAACAAAATCCATTCCACCGAATGTCCTTACATAAAAATCTAACCCAAGAAGTAATTTAACGAATAAGGATGTGGATACTTCTTCGTTACCAGAACACCCCCTCAAATCCCCTCAAACCGATTCCGAAGAGAGCAACAGATCTCGAGTATAGCTCTGTGCCACCAACCAGAGCCCGCCAGCACCCGCCAGCCTGTAGGAGTCACGATGATTTATGTAGCATTAAATTCCAGTGTTAGCATTTTAACAGCGTAAAATGAAAACGCTGCGGAGAATTATGTTTCAGATATACGAGCGAGAGTGTATACCCCCTCCCACTGACTGGGGGTGGCGGATTCGAGAGCACGAGATATTCATTGCTCGGATCTCGGATCGCATCATGAATGGCGAAAGCGGAACGAAAAGCGAGACAGGGGTGGTGGTGGTGGAGATGCTTTAAAGCGAATGCACGAGAGAATGCTACATCGCAGTGGCGGTGTCCTTCTCCTTATATTTTATTCAATTTCAGTCATCTTTTTTCCTTTCATTATTTTTCGGGGAGAAGCCATTTCACCGTGTGTGTGTGTGTGAATTTAATGAATGAGTTTGCTTGTAAGGGGCTAATTTCGAATTGAGTGAGGGTGGCAAACTGGCTGCAACTTAATTTGTTCAGTCATAATAAATCCTTGATGATGTGATCCTGTTCAATGGATATGTAATTGATATAATTTCTTCGCGTCAGTAGAAGTGGCTTACATCAGTGACATGAGGGTGTGGATAACACGTTATCTGTCACATATCAAAGCGACTGTCAAAGTCGAAGGAGTGTTTAGCAAATGTCAATGATCATTGTGTCATGGCATTAAGATGATTCAAGAGAAAGTAGACAAATGTAACATAAACCTACCAGGTGCGGGAAATTGACAACCCAAGTCCACCAGAATGAAAAAAGCTCGTAAAAGTAATTACATTATGAAAAAATTCAGTGAAAGATGTAGCCGCTTTATAAATAAACGTTAAATAAAAATAGCAAGTGTGACATTACCCACTGGCACATGGCAGTAAATTCCCAGAAGCCCGTGAGGAATATGCCCTTCTCGGAAAGGATTCTGAAGTACTGCTACAGCAGAAGATCTCGTCATTTCTATTTCTGTTAAATTCATTTCAACGATCAGAGACATCGTGCAGTATGCGCTTTTCAAGCTCTTCGGATGTACACATAAAGGACTGCTTTTGGAGTCAATGCATAGAAACCTGATCAGGTTCTCTTTACAAGAAAATATAAAGTTACCCTCCAGTTATCAAAGAAATATTATTGAATAAAAACGACTGGATGGCGCAGTTGGTTAAGTGCCTGCCCTAAGTTCGAGGTTCGAATCCCAGTGAAATCGAATCTGGTCCAGTCACCATTTCCCGTTGGGATCAAACTAACGGCCCTAGAATAGGTTGCTACCTGTCAGAACATGGACCAGTTTTGAGTCTGAGTGCTCCAGCAGGGTTTCAAAAATCCACCGAAAAAAAAATCTTATTGAATGGTTGATAACAATAATAATGGTAGAGCTACAGTCCGAGGTGGGCTTAGCTTCTTAGCAACTACTCGTGTTGTGCGTGCTATTGTCCTCTCACGAGGGCCCTACAGTTTAATGCCGACTCCGAGCGCCGAGGTTGAGAAGTTCTTCTAGAGCATTGTCAGTGACTCGAAAGAGGTGCAGCCGTGAAAATACTTATTTACTTAATGTGGCGCTACAGTCCGGGGTGGAGCTGGGCCTCAACCAACAAGCGTCTCCAGCCAGCTCGATTTTTGGCTAGCTGCCTCCAGTTTCGCACGCACAGTTGATTGAGGTCCCTTTCCGCTTGTGTGCGCCACCTGAGTCGCGGTCTTCCTCTACTGCGCCGTCCCTCGGGGGTGGATTCGAAGACTTTCCAGGCCGTAGCATTGGTTTCCATTCGCTCTACATGACCTAGCCATCTTAATCGTTGGATCTTCACCCTTCTGGCTAAGCAGATGTCGCTGAACAGCTCGTACAGTTCGTTGTTACATCGTCTCCTCTACTTACCCTCTATGCAGACGGGACCGAAAATCACCCGTAGAATTTTTCTCTCAAAGCAGCCAAGAGCAACCTTATCCGCTTTTGAAGAAGTCCATGCTTCTGCGTCATATAGCAGGACTGGGACGATTAAGGTCTTGTACAGGGTTACCTTGGTTGTTCGAAGCAGCGATTAGCAAGAGTTATTCTTCGTTTAGAGACAAAGTCCCTGACTACCTCGAAGTTATATCTCTCTGCTGTGACGTTCTGTCCAAGACGTGGGTGTTGGGTGTCCTTTCTGGTTGACAGCATATACTAGGTCTTGCCCTCATTTACCATTAAACCCATCTTCGCGGTCTCCGCGCAAAAGCGCCATTGACATCACGATGTGTTCTTCCAATTATGTCAATATCGTCGGCATATGCGAGTAGTTGGACAGACTTCTGAAAGATTGTGCCTCTGGTGTTGGCTTGCGAGTTTTGCACAATTCTTCAAGAATGATGTTGAAGAAGTCGCATGACAGCACGTCGCCTGAAAATAAAAAAGGTGTTTTTCGGGATTGGAATCCAGACTTCGTGCATTGTCAGTGTCTCGAAGGAGGAAGAGCCGTGAACAATTTTTTTTTTTTTTTTGAAAATTTGTTGTCTTTTCTGGGAGTACATTACGACCATAGTTTGCAAAAGTTTCTTTGAGCCATCGGTATAGACGAAATTTATACCTGTCTGCTGCTCCATTTTGCTTTCGATGAGAAAATTACGTCAAGGCAGTTAGAGAAAAAAAGTTTGGGGGTGCTTTAGCTCTGTTGGTATCGAACTCACGATGCAACTATGATCATTGGGTTTTGCACTCGAGAAGCTGAGTCTACTACAATGTTCTACTAATGTTGTAATGCCTTGGATATATGATCGATAGGTAGATGCTATGGAACTACCACAGCGTCTGATGGAGTTTAGCGCCTGTTGTGCCTGTGCATGGCATTATTTATTCCATATTTTGTCATAACTTTGGTAGTTTCTAAACTGGAAACTAACCTAACCTAATATAAGTTCAATACGAGCTGATATATTTTATAGTCAAATTTATGTGAGGCTGCCTCGTGATCTACAAGATACATTTGTGCATTCATTGTGAATGGTCTTCGTGAAACTAGGTTTAGAAAAGAAATAATATCAAAGGTCTGGAGCTATTATTGATATTTGCTAAAAAAGTATTTTACGTGAAATTCTGATCTATTGAAAGGATCGTGAAAAACTCGTTTGCTATGAATAAAGGTAGATAGATAGAAGTCTGTACGATTACTAGCATATTGACATTAACGTAATTGGTAGTAAAAAGTAAAAAGTGTTACGATTAAAATGGAGATTCAATAAATGCAATAAATGGTGTATACTAGTGATGTGTCACATCGATGACAGCATGACAGCTGAGTTTGCCAGGTGTCAAATGCCAGCACTACCAACTTGATACTACGAAATGAATGACAATGTATGAATAACACAGATCAGGCTTTAAGAACAATCGACTCTCAGCCTGTGAAAAAAACTAATTCATGTGCGATGGAAGCACGCGTTGAGAACTCGTCGTTGAAAAGTTGTTTGTCGACGTCCGGATTTTGGGAATGTAGCGCCACTCAAGAAATCGAAAATGCTATGTCGTCTTCCACTTCACATCCTTTAACTTACTTTAATTCCAATGGAAATCCTAAAATTATTTGTGCGTTAGCTCGTTTTTGCAAATGTTGTAGAAAAACTAATAAAATATGTGCTATCAGTGAAATCATATATTCTCTATATTCCAAGAGTATTGTAGTCATAAAATGTCGTCCGATACAAATTTTCTTATGTCAAAAGAACGTGTGAAGAACATAAGGTGTAAGAAAAATAATGCAAAAATGTATGCAAGTTGCGCAATGTGCTGTCTTGAAATAATTCCCCCTATGTTTAGTTAATAATAAAGTGTATGAACAAATAAAATATATTTATGTATCATTGCTTACATGCACAATGTATGAGCGGACCAATAAATAAGTAGTAGCTCCTACGTACCTGCAAATGAAAAAGATGATTTTATTAAAACACAAGATCACACACGTATACCCACTTCATCAAGCACGACTTAAGCATAAGGTGTACCTTTATGATGGGACGGTACGGGAAACAAATAACTCCTGGTTATGAGGAGGCCATAGCAATATTTTACATACAGAAAAAAAGAAATCAAATCAAAGAGCTTAACATCAACATTTGCGCCCTCGGTGTGCTCGCCCTAGCCATGGTTTGGTTTAATCTACAAACGGGCCCAACCTTTATAATTTATAGGCTCCTGTTATTATGTAATCTATTCCCCACCTAAGAGTGGTTTCTCCTGCACATCGCACAGACACTCTTGTTTGCACACCCACACATAATCCTTGGAGTATATTTTATGTTACCCCAGTTGATTTGCATCATCCTAGTTTCGGAGCTCCTCAGGTCCTCAGTTTTTTTTGTTGGTCTTCTGGCATTTGGAGAGATCCCTCATTCTTCAGGAAGTGTGTGCGTCGTGTGGTTCAGCTTCCCCAAAGGCTAACTCACCCTTGTACGTAATAATTTTGACTTACAACACCTAACCTATGAACCTTTTTTGTGTCTGTGGCATCTTACCCTCTTTGTTGACGTGTGTGGTGTAAGTTAACCTGACTAAGGGTGTAAATGAGGATTTGGGGCCTTTTGCACTCACTCGCTCCTCTCTCCACATGCCAATTTACCCTGTTTGCAACGAGGAATCATAAAAAAAGAACACATTCCCTCTCCCGTGCGTCCCGGTGGGCATCCTTGACGTGGTGGGTAAACAAATTTCTTGTCATTCATTTTTTTGTCTTCCTCCTGTCTCTCACCAAAATCACCTGCAGAATGGTTGCAAATTTAAGAGCTTAAGGATATGAGTATGCAGCGTGATGTGAGAGCTAAAGGCGGCGCGTGGGTGGGGGTTATGGGCGATGCAGAGGAGTAAGTAAGATATTCACACACTTTCCAGAGGTGTATCTTGGGTCGTATAATTTATGAAGGAGTAACAACTTGGTTCCCCTTCAAGTTCTCGTAATTAAATCATTCCGCACACCATGCTCTGAATGTAAGATCTGGGTGTGTGGCATCAAGGACGACAGAACAGGGGAAACAAAAAAAAGAAGAACGAATCATATATTCTCGCATGACGCACCATTGAGTATGTTTTTTTTCGTTCGTCCTAAATTCGCTAAGAAAACCTCGTTTGATAGGCGGGTGGTAAGTTGTTGTTCCCCTATAACGCACGCGGTTGTTGAAGCAAATTAAATTCGCCCAGGACCTACCCATCACGCAGTTGGGCTCGCACACATGCGTGACTCTTGTTCAATGGAAGGCCAATTTAAAGGTTCACGGCACAACAATTGCATGACACGTTTTAGGTTCATATTATGTGTGGAACGGTGTTGTGTATGGATTACGGGTGGGGGGCTTGTGTTACGGGAAGGAAACTCGCGCGAGTGCCGTCATTTTTCGTGCAAGGATTTAGTGATTCCATTTGAGTAAGAATTATGCACGAAAGAAAGGAGTTTATTGAATCTTATTCGGCATTTGATTAAATTTAAAATGAGGTTTTCAGGGCTAGTTAACACATTGAATGGGTGATGATTTGAGTTATGCCAACGAGCCCTTGAGAATGCTGGGTGTGTCGTGGGTGCGTGACAGCGAGGGTGATAGGAATTCATTTACATTAATTTACGTGCGTTAAAGTCTCACAAATATATAGGCATCTCGTGAATTGTAAACTTGGAATATGTGAGAATAAAAACAAAAAACATTAAGGACATGCAATTGCTGATCGCTTGATTTTGACTCTAGTCAGTGAGACACTCTCTTAATCATCAGCAACAAACAAACTATTGAATGGGCAGTGATATATATGTAGATGAAAGGAGCTTGACTTTCCTGTCATTATCCGCCTTTAACTTACGAAACTTTGGAATTGAGTAAATTTTTCACTGGATTATCCGTATGAAATAAAAAAATTCTAGTGGCAGTGATTTTTTTGATATTTCTCATGATTATTCTCTGTCTGACGTATAAGCTAATACTTTTATAGATTTTCAAAACGAGAAGCAGCAAGAGATCTTACCCTACTTCGGTGCTTAACGTCATTCTTAAACTGCTCGCGTAAGGAATCTAGTTGATCATATACAGGGTGAGCCATCTAGAGGTTATTTTTTAATCATAGGTTATTTTGACACTCACAGCTGTTTTCCGCCCGAAATCTTGACAGAAAGACAGTATCATACCTCCGCGGAACGAAATAAGTCGCTATACGCTTCAACAACCTTGGGAAATATTGAAAACTTACTTCCAAAGTGAGTGCTGTGTAGCCAAAAACAGTGCGCTTTTTTTAAAGAAGTTTTGGCCAAAATGACGCACCCACCGCGACTGCTGTACGGTAGTTTGTGCAAAATGTTCGGTGGACTGGTATGCTAGTGGACAACACTCATGGTCCCCGTCGTCATACGGGCACAGATGAGATTGCGGCTACTGTGAACGAGAGTGTGAGACTCAATTCATGAACATCAACTCGCCATCGATCTGAAAATCTCAACATTTCACGCACTAGCCTGACGAGAATTCTGCACAAAGTCTCGGATTATTCGCTTTCAAGGTCCAATTGACTCAGCAAAGCAATTGAAGGCACGTGACCAACCGCTTCGTTATCGCTTCGCAGATTGGGCCTTAAAGCATGGAGGCATCGAATTGTACAACGATTTTGGGCGAAAAATCATCTTTTCGAACGCTGACGAGGCGCATTTTAATCTCGGCGGCTATGTTAACAAACAAAATTGGGGCAACTGGGGCTCGGAAAACCCGCACGTTATTATCGTTGTCGAGAAGCCAATGCATCCACAGAGAGCGACAGTTTGGTGCGGATTGTGGAGTGGTGGCATCACTGGACTACGTTTCGGTTAACCTTTGGGCGTTACAGAGCCATGATAACCGCCTTTTTTTTACTGAACTAGAAGACATGGATTTGGACGACCTCTGATTCATGCAGGATAGTTCGCTATGCCACATAGCCCATGCCACAATCGTTCTTTTGTGCATCAAATTCCCAAATTGTTTTAACAGGCGTCTTGGCGATGTCAATTGGCCGCTTTGGAGCTGCGATTTGACTCCTTTGGACTTTTTTTTTGTGGGGAACCGCGAAGGACCTATGGAATGTCAACAATCCGGGAACGATTCAAGCACTTAAGGCTAATATCATCAAAGCAATCCGTGAGCTACAGACCGAAATCATCATGTCGACATGTCGTTTCAATCAACTGGTTCAAACGGTAAGAGACAGTGTTGCCGAGAACACACATGTGTCGTATAGTCACCGCGCTTAGCATTTTTGCGAAAGTGGAACCAAAGGGTGACTTGCATTTGTTTCCGTATAAAGTGCAATTGACTCAAAGAATATTGTGTACAGAACGTCCATGTCACTTGCAATATGGCCAAACTGTCGCATACCGACATGAAATATGGCGCACCCTGTACAATGTTAGGTTTCCATTTGGATTGGATTGGTAGATTCAGCGTGATAGAGCCATTGTATGCATCTGATCTTAGAGGCGCTTTTCAGAACGATGGTGGATGCATGGGTCGGTGGAAGTGAAAGCAGGGATTTCCTCCAAGATGGTTGAGATCATAACGCGAGGGTTCTAAATTCATTCAGATTGTAACGTCCGCAGTAATTCTCCGCCTATAAATAGCTTGATTTTATGATTCAAAATCGATGTTTAAAGACCAATGTAAAAAAGAAGCCGGCATCACTCTCTTCTTACTTATGTTAGGCCAAAGTAGACTGGCAAAAAATAGCTAAAGAAACAGCTACGGAAGAAGTTGCTTGGTATTATCCAGGTAGCTCAAGAAAATCCACGACTGGAGCTATATTTCTTTAGGTAGCTCAAAGTGGAGTAATTGAGAAGATTGTGCTTATTACATGTTTATTACATTTAACAGATTCCGTACCAAATGTTGTCTCTGGGAGGATAGCGTCGTGTACAGATTGTCGTGTCCTTATTTGGTTGTGATTAAGTTCTATCGGTAATGAGACAATAGCTTCAGTTTAAAAAAAAAGGAAGAGAGTGATCAATCGAACTCAAAAACCTTCTTCCACCACCACTGACTGGTGGTCACTACCACAAAAATATCCCCAAACTTCACATATCCCACCGTACGATGCTTACACAAACAAGGGAAATATGCCCGTCACGCTTTTAAATCCGTGCAGAAACGACTTGATCCAATCAAACTTTGACCCAATCATCGGTAACTTAATTATTTAATTTGTTCGCTTCGTCCACAGGTTAGACATCCGCACAGTTAATTACAAACAAAACCTTTCAGGTGAGAAAACTTTTCAACCAAAAATTACAGAAAAAAATGTACCGAAAAATAGAAGAACTACCCTTTCCATTGCATGTTCGACCAGTTTAAGCTTGAAATCGGAGAATCTGAAGCAGAAGAAGGGGGTTAAGGGTGGTTGAATGAGTTGGCCAAAGTACTCCATTAACCAAAACATCATCGGATGGGTCATTTGTTTACCGAAAATCCTCCCCATAATATAACCTTAGAAAATAATTAGTCTCTCGAATTTAGTGCGGTCGTACGTTGAGGTTAAAATACAACCCCGGTAGCCCTTCAACCGGAAAACACTGCAGGGACCCTCTAGAGTAGAACGAGACGAACGCGCTGATCCTAACCTAAAGTGAAACTTGAAACTTTCAAGCGCACGTAAACACTCCAACACTTTGGCAAATCCTTTTTCTGGGCAACACCATCGATAACGCGGTGAAAGGCGGGTAAAGAGGCACACTCGAAGGCAGCAAGGGTTATTTGATTTGAAAGTACAGTCAGCCCCATGGGGGGCTGCTGAGCGTCGTATGTGTGCGTCGAATGGTGTTTATAAATTCGTAGATAGACATCTTCTGAATATCGACGTTTTTAGGTGAACTTCCATTCGAATGTCAATGATTGTGCCATTGAGACAGTTTTGTCGTCGTCATCCTTTTTGTATTTGAGTTGGTATTCCGATTAAAAGTTTTGCTCTTTTGATCTTATCTGAGTATGAGAGTGCTTTCATTGCGATGAAGTGCCATCACTTTCACATTAGGTTGTTGAAGGGGCAGGAGAGGGGACTTTTGAGTAAGGTCGATAGTCTGGTGTGAGAACATTGCTGGGCAAGTTAAATTAATTTACATCGAAGAATAACAATTGAAAGAAAAGTGTCAACGTCGTTGAGTACCTGACAACTTGTCACGTCAAGGTTTAATGATGATTTGAAACTTTTCATATGGCATTCTTCTGTCGATGTTGTTTTCAGGATTGTATGTACATGATAGCTTACCTAATTATGTCATGTAGATCTTAAGTCGGGATCTTGGTGAAAAGGCGTTTGGGAAGGTTTGCTATCACCTTTACACCACTGTTTTGTTCTAACGATACCCCCTGTATTATTGAGAACTTGATTTGGATCTACTTTTTCTTGATGAGTTCATACTGCAGATCAATCAGTTTGGTCGATAATCTGATGGCCTTACGGCATCAATTGTATTTGTGGCGTAATGCCTGTGGACTTTAGTATCTATTGTGCGTACTCATGTGAAATGTCAAAGATAGTACTTAAGGCAGCCTTCAGTAAACCGACATAGCTTTTAAGCCTCTGTCTTGATACGTGCGGACATTTAAGTGGATAAGCTTGTTCTCAAATATGACACTATATAGCATTTAACTATCTGTCTTTAGCGGCGCACAGTAAGAACTAGATTGACTGCAAAAAGAAGGGATTTTGAATACGGAACGAGGCTTAGTTCTACATTGAAGGAGGATCGTGATGGCTCACACTGTTTCTTGCCTTCAATTGTTCATATTCCGGCTGAGAGGTCCATATGAAACTGAAAATCAACCCTTACTCTTGTTGAAAATCCTTCTGGCAAACTCGAGCAAATAAACTACGATTTAAAACGATGCCTATTATTGGCTCTCGAACTTTAAAGTCAAGGTCGATTAAAAAACTTACTTAAGTATATAAAACCCTTCCAGCTTATTCAGGCCTTCAGTGTGAAAAATAGAAAACGCCTAGTGCACTTAATTGGTATTTTGACTCCCGTCCAAAAGTCCATTAAAAATTGATTTCAAAACGTTTCCAGCTTCGTAATAACAAAACTTTTTTTCCTCCCAGCAAAACTTGTTTACTTCGCAAAAGCCCTGCCCATCCAGCTGCCCATATGTATAAGCCCTTTAAATAGAACACTTTGCTTTTGCAATCGGAGCAAAAAAAAGCGCGAATTAAGCCGCCATTTAAATCCTATAATCCAAAAAAAAATAAAAGTAAAAATACAGTTAAATAAAAGTAAAAATTGCATCGGATTCAACTTTCCCAAACGAAATGAAAAAAGCAAACTCTAAAAATACACCATCCCCCGTTTCATTGGTAGGGCCCCTGCTACACCGACCACTGACCACCTACCTACTGCCACTAAGCCTCATGAGAGTAATTTATTCACTTTTAAGAGTTCGTCCTGTCAGAGCTCCATATTCTAAATGGCGTCCACACATTCCACCCCCTGCAAATCTACCCTTGCTGGCCACCCACTCACCATCAGTACAGCAGGGGGCGAGTGAAATAAATTTACGTTCACCATTTAAACGTAAATAATTATTTTCCATTAGTTCAATTGTTTGGCATACGCTTAGTGGCGCTTTTTTTTGTGTTTGCTTTTTTGCGATTCAACGCTGTGCCGTCGCACTATTAATGTCCGATTTAATTGTGAAACAACCGCCGCGCCTCGCCCTCGAAATAGGCGCCTTTAAGCCCGCAGTCTAACGATTGGCTGTTAAGGGTTTTTTTTCTGTTGCGCTATGAATAGATAAAATTGACGATGTGGGACTTGGAAAAGTGTTCAAATGTGAGTCTTGTTGCGACTCGAATAGTCGTGAGATTACATTCAAAATGAAAAAAATGGATTTAAATGAAACGAAATTGTTTATAGCTGCAAGTACAAAATGTTAGCCATGGGAGGTCAGTCTACAGTATGTCGGCAAAAGAATGGAAACGCGTCTTCAATCGATGTGATTTGAACAAAATGTTTCAGTTTAGTTTAAAAATTCTATACTGTTGCGGAAAATACAGGAAAGGCATTCAGTCACATTTAAAGTAATAGACTGTTACTAGTCTCGCTGATTGATAGTGATTTAATGATTTTAACTACAAAATTAAGAATTTCCAAGCAGAGTGTTCTTTGAGAAGCTTTAATTTCACATCCATTAAAATGTACATTATTTTTTAAACCTCAGAATAAATTATAGACTAACAATGTACGGTCTGCGCAAAAAAGCGTTGCTTAAAATTTTTCGCCTTTGTTGAAAAATTACCATTCAACTATAATCCCAGCGGTTCATGCTAAGTAAAACTAAGAGATTATTAAATATGGATCGCTATATATTCGCACAGCGTGTTAAAATAGTGCCAATTTACTCCAAAAACGTTGAAAATATTGCGGAAACGCTTTGTAAAGATCGTAATGCTATGGACCATAATCAAGACCATTTATCGCACAATAAATTCGATTGACTTGGATGTGTGAAGACTCCATTCGTTTTTGCCCAGCAAGGTCAGCTGAAAAAGTCGGTGCCATAACTGGGAGTGTGACTTTTGTGACAGGTGTGTCCATTTCGAAACGATCACAGCAATTTTGCTTAATCCTAACCACTATGCCATACATGGTGTATAAAGGTCTTGGCCTACATGCTAACAGAGACCGGATTAAACAAAAATTGAGGTCAAGAGACCAAATTAATGAACAAGATCTCGAATTATCACCCAAAATTACTGGCATATTTTCATTTTCCTGGAGACGAACATAAACTTAACTGCTTTATCTATAACAATAATAATGGTGGCGCTACAGTCCGAGGGCTAGTCAGTACTGGGATTTGAACCTAGACTGAAAGTCTAGTGCGTAGGAGTCAACGCACCCGCAACGCCATGGCACAATCTGCTTCCTTTGGGGTTCCGAAAACCCAAGACGAATAGTGGAACAACTCCTGTTGGGCCATATCTTTTCAAAAATAATTTTGCTGCGACCATTTTAGTCACCATCGTTTTGCGTTACCAAAGAGTTTGACCGACTTGTTTTCCCATGAAATGGGTGCAATGGACGTAAACGAGATTTTTTTTTAGTTATTCGGCTCCATATGACACACAGCTGAGGAGAGATTTTTTATGTTGCGAGATACATTTTTTGGAGATTTTCTGTACAGAGTAGAGCTAACGCAGCAGAGACTATTTACGATTGAAGAACGCACACAAATGGAGAAGGACCTCAACCAACTTGATGTGTCCAACTGGAGACAGTTAGCAAAACATGGATACTAAGATCGTGTGAGTAGACATTAGACAGAACAATAAACGCTTTCCTTTGATGCTATGTTGGGGATGAAGTCTACCACAATGCTCCATGGAGTATTCGTGCGCTTAATGAACGCATTAGAACTGATATTCAGGAAAAACATCTCCGAAATTTGATAAAAAAAAATTCATCAAAAGAATGCCTATATACATGTATGCAACGCAGGGGTGGAAATTTCATTTCAGTTCTAACTTCAGTTTGTTCTTCTGGTTGGACTTCTTTCTTTGGGGATATTTAAAAGAAAAAGTGTACGGCAATAAGTCAATAACAATTCAAGAGCTAAAGGATGAGATAATTCGGCACATTAACGACATTGAACCTCAATTATGTCTCAGAGTCATTGAAAATATGGACCATCGGATAGAGGTATGCCACTGAAGCCGTGGCGAGCATTTGGCCGATATTTTGTTTCACACATAATTGTCATAGATCCTTCTATCATAATAAAAAATATTAAGATAATTCTTTGAAAATGATATGTTTTATTTCCAATTATCATCGTGCGTATTCGTTGGATCACCCTTTACAAGGTGGCGCAAAATTAATCATCATATCGGAAGATGTTACAATTTTTGCAAATGGAGTGATACGTCAATCATATTTGACATTTGTGAACTAGACAGCTGCAGTATACAAACAGGCAAGTAATGTAGCGCCATACTCCGCCAGAGCGTGGAATAATTTTTTTACCAATAATCGGTCGGTGGTGTTAACGCAGCGTCAATTTCGACGTCGATTTCCCAATTGTTTCGCACCAACTGGGCAAACATTCCGGCGCTTACTTAGGGTTGCTTAATGTCACACTTTTTGGTTTTTATACACTATACCGTATAAAAGCGTATAAAAATGTATAAAAATGTATAAAAGGTATAAAACATTATATAAAAGTATATGGGCGCCGTGGCGTAGTGGGTACGTGCGTCGACTCCTACGCTCGAGGTCGTCAGTTCGAATCTCGAAAAAAAAAAAAAACATCAAACATTATTTCACGGCTCCACCTCTTTCGAGTCACTGACAATGCCCAAAGAGTATAACTGTCTAGAAAAAAGCATCTCAATCTAGCCGTTCGGAGTCGGCATTAAACTGTAGGTCCCTTCCACTCATGGGAGAACAATAGCACGCACAACACGAGTGGTTGCTGAGAAGCTAGGCCCAGGTCCATCTCGGATTGTAGCGGCGCCATTATTATAATAGTGTATAAAAGTGAAAAAAAGTATCTAAAAGTGTGTACAATTTTACAAGTAGCTATAATAATAAGTGCAATTCTCTATGCATTTCTTTGACTTTTATACATTTTTTCACTTTTATACCTCTTCCTTGCTTTTATACACTTTTATACACCAGCAATATTTTTCAGATGTATAATACACACTTTTATACGCGTAAAAAAGTGTGTATAATACACCGAGTATTATACGTCTACAACCCTAGCTACTCGACTCGAACAGACCGAAACTACAGTAGACCATGCAGGGCGTGGCCGCCACCGGACTGGTCGTTCGTCTGAGAATATCGCGGCTGTGGCTGTCGATGTCGCTGAAGATGAAGAAATATCAACCAGACGACGGCCACGTAATTGGGCATCACCAGACGGACCTTACAGCGAATTCTTACTGCCGGATTTGGATGAGCGGTGCTTGGTGATGTGGTTTCATCAAGAAGGTGCAACCACACACACAGCACGAGCCACAATAGATATTGTAAAGGAAGCGTATCCCGATCGTGTAATCTCCCGTTTTGGCGATTTGGCAAGGCCAGCAACATCGCCCGAATTAACAATCCCAGACTTCTTTCTTTGGGGCTATTTGAAGTCGCGGGTTTATGCCAACAAGCTTCAGACAATCGCAACCCTTAAGGAGAATATTCGAGAGGAATGTGAACAGTTATCACCGGAAAGTCATGGAAAATACGATAAAATAGGCACAAATGTGGCTCAACATTGACGGCTGCCACTTGGCGGATATCATCTTTCTCCACTGGAACAATTGTAAAGGTCCAAATAAAGATTTCCATCACTCAAAATCATTTTTTTTTATTTAGTAAAAAAATAATTGAAAAACAAAATTGGATGATAACTTTTGCGCCAACTTGTATAATTAAATTGGCAATCGTTCTTAAATTTGAAATCGCAATTACATCGGCAAATTGTTAGCCCTATTCATAAAACTATACCTTTCAAAACGCTTAATAAGAATTCCAAGAAACACCCAGACTAGGCTTTATGTACTGAAATTTGATGATATCCACAGTCGTACGAGCAACGTCAGCTGAAACTGTAAGCCATGTCAATTTCGTTTAGAAGCTTAATCATTTAACCCTAACTTTACATCTGAACTTTGCATCTTGATTAAGGATTGTATTTTGATTGAATATAATTGTTGGATGTAGGTGTGGTCAAGTGCACATGTGGACTTCATTGGCTTTATCATAAACTTAATTTAGTTTTGCCCTCAGTCTGCCGGCTATTGTGTCATGACTTGGAAGATAATTGGATGTAAGCTTCAAAAAGTTGATAGCTGCACTTGCTATAGAGTAAATTCTTATTCGAAAGCTTATTTCCTTGAGAAGATTTCTGGTTCCTTCAATTCACGTACGTACAACTGCCTAGGTCAAGCTGAAAATGTTTAAGTCTGGTTATTAAAGAGCCTGTGTTAGATTTGGTTCCAAAACTACTTTTTTTCTATTTTATTATTTTTTTTACTTTACAGTTGTTGAGCTCTAAAAGCAAAAGAAATTGTTTTACGTTTTATTTCATTTCTTGAAGTTAACGGTAAAGTATTAACATCACAGTTGGTTTAACAAAATGTGCTCGAGAAACTTAGCGACCTTTTTAGCGGACAATTGTTCTTATAGCCTTAAGTAAGGTCTCCTACTTATAAAAATAATAATAATGGCGGCGCTATAGTCCGAGGTGGACCTGGGCCTAGCTTCTCCACAACCATTCGTGTTGTACGTGCTATTGTTCGTTCACGAGTGTAGGGGACCTACACTTTAATGCCGGCTCCGAACGGCTATTTTGAGAAGCTTTTTGTAGACAGTTATACTCTTTTTTGCACAGCACTATAAATAGTATTTTTTTGAGTAAAAATATCCCGCGCAGTAATCATTGAATTTTATATTAAATGTCCGGTGCCTTCTTTGTTAAATGCATTACATCTAAGAGCGAGATTTTGGTGGGCTGCATGATTTTATAATTCCGAATACTAGCTACTAAAGGTGTGACGGATATACGACAAGTATTCGGTATCCGGCCTATCTGGCTTCTTTTATAATATTCGGCCGGAGCCGAATAGTCTTTTGATATCCAGCCGAATACCCGATAGTCGTTTTTATGGTTCCGTCTACAAAAACGGAACCTTTATAATTTCGGTGTGTCCGTCCGTTTGTCCGTTTGTCCGTCCGTCCGTCCGTCGTGTCTGTCACACTTTTTTATCTCCGAAGTTTATGAAGATATCGGCATGAAATTTTGAAATTAGGTACTTCAGACCTAGATGTCATTGCCTATGCAGCGATTTCAAAAAGTGGGGCCATTTGGGGGTGGCTCCAGTACAGGTGAAGTTGACATTAATTTTGAAAAATTGTCGCACCCAATCGAAATATATATCAATCGACAGATCTTTTGAAATGAGGTGGAGGCTTCTCTCAACACTTTTTTATCTAAAATACCGTTTGGAAAATAAAGAGCTCCATAGTTTTTTAAAATGCGTCCCCCCTGCCATTTCTAAACCAAAGTGTTTAAAAATCTGAAAAAATCACAAAAACTTGGCTTCATTGAGTACTTTTATTTAAAACCATTTCGAGTACTCTGGCCCTAATGGTTTTGGAGATATTGGCCAAAAACGGTCAATCATCGACATGCGAATTTTGAAGATCTGAAAACGCAGTTTTGAAGACATCAATGTAAGCATTAAGAAATGATAAATTTCAAAATATCGACTTATGTTGAAATTTTGAGATGTCTAAGATTTAAAATGAGAACATAATTTCATGCTGTGTTCGGCCACTCTATTCGTTGATGAGCGTTATCTTTTCGATCTCACCCCTAAATGCCCAACAGAAATGAACACACACATAAACTGTGGTGGATAGAGGTATAGGTATATGTATGGATAAATATTTGTTCAGATGTATAAATGTATGAATGAATAGTTGATTTAGGTTGAAGTTAGAAGAAAATTCAACTGAAATAGTTTTGAAACGTCGTTTGATCTTCAGAAATCATCCATCAATATTATGGGACGGAACCTTAACCGTGCGAGTACTACTCGCACTTGCCCAGTTTATTTTTACTTCAGTAGAAAACAACACAATAAAAAACAATTTAATATTGGAAGATTACTAAAGCCAAATGAAAATTAGTTTTAGTAATAATTTATTACATACGTTTGTTTTCGCATACGATGCATGCTTAAGAAAATAGTCTCTCACTGCATACACTGCTACAGAGAAATGAAAAATAAGTTTTGGCAAATTTGAGCAAAAACTAGGTACTGTCTTCCATTTACTGACCACCAAGCCCAAGGGTCACTATTCCGTTCAAAATAAACTGTTTTGAGATATAAGTCAAGCTCGTTGGCGGTATTTTTTTTTGGCAGAAAACCTTATTTGGCTTGCCTTCCGCAACCTTTTCAAAAAATGTCCCAAAAACTTTAGTAAGAATAACATGTTTAAGTTGGTTTTACTTGTACCTGTCTGATTTAAGTATCAGACCGCCAAACTATTATACTTTTAATTTGGGCAGATATCCGGCCGCCGAATATTCGGCCGTCCGGCCTACCTGCAGGCCGAATATTCGGTATCCGGTATCCGGCTAAATCACTATTCGGTACAACTCTACTAGTTACACTGCACAATGCTATTCTGACATTTATCCTTCATTTAACTTGCAGTAAAAATCTTATTTCAAAATCATGAACACCAAGGAATTTTCGTGTCATGAAATTAGATTCAGCGTCTTGCAAATGTTTAAAATCTTTGAGAAATCGAAATTTAGAGCCCCCTTCATCGCACAGCCTCTAGTCATTGTGCACCCTTATATTCCAGCAAAGATAAATTACCACACGCACTGATGATGCAATTCTTGCCAAACAAATTGTGCGTTAGCGTGCCTCTAGTCGATTGCAAATGGATGAATCTAAATTGCTCGCCAATACTACTAGGGGATTTTCACAAAAACCCATACGTGCACTTTGACACGAATACAGACTAGGAAACGCACACAGCAAATACTCGTTTGAAACCACATGCGGAGCACTATCTACCACTACCCGGACCAACATCATATCACACAACCACCCGTCAAGCACACATCCACTTGGGGTTTCTCTCGCTTGTGTTTTTTTTCCCCCATTTGGATGTGGAAAACTAATTGCAACTAATCGGCCGCACTTTATTCCCGCCTTAATCCGAGTTGCTGGCAACTTCACGTCCGCCCCCAACCTCACATTCCACTGCGACCGCCTAGCGCACACTTTTTTGGTTGCTCTCTATTTTCACTCATTTCTTTGAGCGCGGTTAAGGGTGGATCTGGTAAACCGGATCGAATTGAAAATTCACATTGCACATCCTACAGAACGCTGACTGCTGAATTACAAATTTATACCCTGGCATCTCTCAACTTCATCCGCAAACTAAAACTGCAAAATAATATAAAAAGGACGCCTGCAACGAAAGGGCGCCAAGCGTTGAACGCTGAACGCTCAAAGCTGAACGGTGAACGGTGAACGCGCCTCCCCAAACCAAAAGGACGAGGTGTACTAGCGCACGCAAACAAATCGACGTGCTGCACTTTCATTTCAGCAAAACGGAGAAACTACCAAAGGATGCAAGTTTTATTCATTTTAAATCCTCATCTTCCTTTTCTCTAGATATTTCTCCATTTTTTTGGTCTCGAACTACGTGTTCGACTCCTTGTGGTGTGCTGTGAGAGTTTGTGTGTGGGGTGGGGTGCAAGGGATGTGCATGCATGCGAAGTCAGTAGTCAGGGGTGGATGCACCCTTGGAAGGTAATTAAACATTTAAACTGTTTGCTTTCCGCCATAATTTCGAATTGATGATGCCTTAGGAATTACATTAAACCAACACTAGTGCATGATGGCTACAGAAGTGAAATGTGGTCTGGGGTCTGGGGTCTGGGCTCTGGAGGAAGCTCAGCACAGAAGCCATATATTTCTGCTGTCTGTCTGGTGTATCCTGGTGGTGGGCGTGTGCGAGGGAATGGTATGATCTTCATTTTTGGAGTGCTTCAAGGGAAAGGATTATTATGTTAAATTATTGTGGTTTCAGTGATTCATAACGTTGTGGCGGCTTGTTAATGAGAAGAAGTGGAAAGTGATGAATTTTTCCTTAAGGCACTGAGTGTGGATTTGCCGTTTCTCCTGCCATTTCTCGATGGAGGATTAGAAATCAGGAACGAGTTTGTAGTGGATGTGTATGCTATGGCATGTAATATGATGGGTGGTTTAGTCTTTCGATAGAACAATGGTTTCTGGGCTCAATGGGTCAATGTTGCAGATTTGGAAGTGCGTTCATTGGTGGGTGCGTTCATTGGGTTGGTTGAAAGAGTTGTTCACATTTTGAAGTTATTTTTGTTTTTTAAGGAAAAATTGCTTGTTGCTTTATTTCACATCTACGAACTCAGCTGTTGGATGAAAGTTCATCATTTGATGGAATGTTGGTGATGGCTTAACGACTTAAATATGTTCTTTTGACTTGAAGCTCTTTTGCAAGGCAAGGGTCTATCCAAGGATTTAGGTTAGGTTAGGTTAGGTTAGGTTAGGGGGTGCTAGTGAATTCACCAGCACACTTAGAAAATGTTGGTCTATTGTGATACCCACAGTCAGACTACTACCACTGATCGACCGCTCCAGTGATAGTGCCGTTAATTTGATTCCAACGTCAAATGGTGACTGGACCAGATTTGAAAAACCGGATAAAAGCGTATTAACTTTGCTTTCGAATCTGGGAGCCCTCTATCTTAGGCTAGGCACTTAACCAACTGCGCCATCCAGTCGTATCAAAGGATTTAAAGTCGAGGTGTCGTGCGGGGTGTATTTTTACTCGCTGGATAATTATCCAGATAAGGAAATGTTAAGACTTCTGATGTTGGGCAGCGTTTGAAAATTATATCTGAAAGGTCGAGGGAAGACACGTGTGATGAAGTGATAAAGAAAAGGTTGAACCTGTTTAGATATTTTGCACTTTGGAATGCGGCTGTACTCTGGAGGAAGATTTTTTCAACAAGGTCATAAATTATGGTCATTTATTAAGCTAGTCAAGAATTTTTGAGACTAGATTCAAACAGTAATTACATGAAGTTAGCTTGCAGTTCGGTACACAATTTTTTGAAAAATTAGAAACCAACACAGAATATGCGACTTTAAAAGTCTTGAAGTGTATCATTTGGGCACAAGTCCGTTATATTTTCACGACAACCGAGAAACTAGAGGTTTATAAAACATTGACCATTACTGACTCTAGTGGCCAAGTGCGTCAACTTCTACGCTGAAGGTCTATGCTTCCATTTTGGACACAATAACTTTCATTTTTACATAACTACTCCCTCGACTTATTGACAATGACCAGAGAAAACTAACTAACTATCTTTTCTCAAAGAGTTTGGAGTCGGCATAAAACTGAAGGTCCTCGCCGCCCTAGAGAGGAAGACGGAACCTAAATCTAGCACAACAGATAAACGTGCACATTTTCGTCAAATATCGTCTTCTCTTTTGATAGAAAACCTGCCGAGATGAATCTGGGGTTCAATCAACATGACTCTTCAGCTAACATGATCATTTATTACAATTACTGGCTATCCTTGGTTACGTGGGTGTCACCTTAATCATAGACCTTCCGAGTTGCATTATCTCACAAGGTCGAAGTCTACGAATTTTCGGATCGGAGATGAGCTGATCATATGCTCTAAATGAAATAATCATTATAGCCTGGGACTGGGCCTGGGTACGCAGGCACCTGAGGGGACTCATGGCGTTGTATAGCTGTTATGCGGTGCAGTCGTCTCTTCCGAGCGCCATCAAAACTTTTGTCTTGAGTCGACCTATAGTTTTTTATCCGTTTCTCTAGGACGTAGAATAGAATTATTGCCGAGGTTGTTATAGAAGACTTCCCATGGCTTTCCAGAAAAAGCTATCTTACTCAATTGTTTCTTGATTCCATATAAAAAACGATTGGGAAGAACGATTCTGCGTTTGATCTCTGTGCTGACGATAAAGTTTTTAACTCGCACTGAGGTGCTTCAGCTCTAGTTTGTTCAGATCCGCCAGTTCGTCGAAAAAGGTAATGCCTAGTGGTAGTAGTTTCCTTCCCCATAGAGCTGGACAATCGCAGAGCAGGTTTAGTTTAGTTGGTGGCAGACGAACTCTATTTTCTTTCCAACTTCTCTGCAACTTCTACAATAGTCGTTCTGGGGGATACCTAGCCTTCTCAAATGGGTGCCTATCGGAGAATGTCCGGTGAGAACTTCCACCACATTCCACTACAGTCCGAGGTGGATCTGGGCTTAGCTTCTCAACAACCACTCGTGTTGTGCGTGCTATTGTTCTCTATTGTTCTGTAGGGGACCTACAGTTTAATGCCGAGTCCGAACGGCGAGATTGAGAAGCTATTTCTAGACAGTTATACTCTTTGAGCATTGTCAGTGACTCGAAAGAGGTGGAGCCGAGAACAATTTTGTTTTGAAAAATTGTTGCTTGTGCTGGAATTTGAACCTAGACTGTGAAAGTCAAATGGGTATGGGTCGACGCACAAACCCACACGGCCACGGCGCCCTTGCGACTAATACCAATCATTCGTAATGATTTCTTCCTCTACAGCACCGGCCATAGACCTCTTGTCGTTGACCCAATCCCCAAATCCAGTCATCTCTCATTTGCTTTCTTTAAAGCTTCGTCCTAGCATAAGATATTGCTAGAGATTTATCTAGCTCTGAGCCCTCCTTTGCCAGTCCGTCCGCTCTCTCGTTTCCTTTAGTTCATGGCTAACTCAGTTAGCTATCATATACTCGATAATAATTACCATTTACAGAATCATAGACCTATCTCAGATATTATCACTTTTTAGCCTTGGTTACAAACTTCATGTCTACTAATAATCCTCACTTGAAAACAGTCTTCTTCAAGCACACACATGTCCGACTCACCAAATCCAATTCTTTAGCAACAAACTCTCAATTGGATGTACACAAGACAAAGTATATAATACAAATGCTTATCATTACAAGGACACCGTATCGTATTTTGAGCTGACGTTAAATTAAGCAATTATCGTTATCCTAATCAAATGTCAAGAGCGAAACGAAACACACATATTTGCACGATTGAATCAATAGAAAATGAAATGCAACTAGCACATGCAGGCAAACAAATTAACGCATTGTACCCTCTCACAATCATCTGCTAATCAAACAATGAGCAAGGATTAGCATAGGTCAACACTATCAGCAACCACACCCCACTTACGGGGACGGATCTCCATCCCCTCAGCAGAGTCAGTCAATAAATCGAAACTGCAGAACGGAATACGAGTATTCCAGATAATGCACCCAGACCGACAGAGATCGCTGCGAAAGCGGCGCAATCAACGACAATGATGAAAACCATGCCGCCTCCATGATGACGACGATGACAATACTCAAACCTACACACTAAACCAATATATCAGCTTCCCCTGCCCTGCTCCAAGCCATTGTCTCCGTCATAATCTTTCACAGTCCATGCTATCAATTCCGAAAGGATGCCGAGGATAATATTTAAAGTAAATACAAGAAATAATTTGAGGTTAAGTGGAACTCTTTAGGGATTAATTAAGTTATCAAAGTTGGACCTATAAAACCACTAATGGATGAATAATTCGCAGACTCTCTGCCGTCGTGTGTGGCTCTGTCCTTGCGTATGGTGCAAGGAAAAGTTATAAAATTTGAATCGAGGACATTTCATTCCGATTTTGCCCGTCCCCATCCACCACTGTCGCCGTCGCCGCCGCCGCCGCCGCACAATTTCCCATAAACTTCAAGCCAAGAAGCAGGGCATATTCCTCATTCCCACCGCCACCCGCCCATCAGATCAAAATGTGAGCTTGTGTGCACGCCAGCTGAATGTCTTTGCAGCAGACCCCAACGTTGCGGTTGTGAAATTCAAATACGATCCCATACATACATACCTTGTATGCGTGTGTATGTAGTCGGCATCTGTGCAGCTTCAGCCCCGGCAGATGGAGCGGACGACTGCTGGTGAGAGAAGATGGGCTGTGGGCGGCGATGAAGGAATGTGCAGAGTCCTTCTCTAGGATGAAGTAATTTCTATTTGCCGAAGATATATGAAGAAAAGGAAAAGAGTAACAACAGCCGAGATCTTGATCCCTGCTAGGGCGTTCAGTGTGTATGGTGATTTTGTTCTTCATATTGCTTGTAAAAAGGACCAATCCTGCGACAACATACGAGTATCCTTCCTGCGTTTAATTTTATTTTATTTTTCTTGTGCTCCTTTTCCATATTTTCATATCTCCCCTTGCTCTGTGTAAACCGCATTTACTGAGGGGTGTTCGGGATGTGGGTCTGTGTGCTGGCGCACTCTGAGAAAGGACATGACTTTTGGTTGAACAGATGTTGTACAGGTTTTGTGCCTGCTTGCCAATGTTTTGCCGCTATATTATGTGTCCTTCCACTCGTGCTCCTGTCTATCTGTCGATGTGTGTGCCATTGGTATTTTCACTTGACTCTGTCACTGTTCACTGTGTCGTCCTTGCTGGTCAATGAAATTTTCATCCGTTCAAATATGTTAACATACCACTTTTCCTTTGAAACGACATGTCCGACCTCGGCAGGGAAATAGATGTGGCAGCTATCCACCCATGTGCTGGGCCGAGGGGAGAACAGTTGATTGGGGGTGGTCTGCTGATGTGTGTTGTGTCTGTTGTGCCCTCAAGGAAAATCAATTTGCCATTCTTTCGGATGAAAAGCAAGAGTGTATGTTCGGTCTGTTCATAATGTAAGGCCTGAAATTTAATAAAAAAAAAATGTGTACCATAAGGGACCACATACACAAAGTCATCTCTTGTCTCCCACTCCGCGGTAATGAAGAAGTTTAGCAAAGAAATTTTGAAAGGACATTGTGTGACGTTTGTTGTGTTCTTTTGTTGGTTTTACGATATTGGATTTTGTTATGAGCTTATTAAGATCACTTAAAGGTGGACTTCACCCATTCAAAGCATGTCCGTACTTCTGAGATCGTGAAACCGGCAAATACAATGTAAAATGTCTGATGGAAGTTATTCATTTGGGCCTTATTATATGTCGGTTTTTATGAGTATAAAGCGCGTACGTCAATTCTGGGCGAGTTTAATGGTGGCTTTATGTAACAAAAAAAAATGCAACAGACCGTGACAAATCTAGGGTTGACGTGTCGGAAAATATGTTCACGTAATTCCTCTGATCTTTCTCTGTAAATATTGAGATGATTGAACAACCAATAGCTTTAAATATGCAACGAAATTTCTGATTTTGCCTTAGAAATTAGAGATTACACTCAAGGTGGTTTTTAAAGAACTGTGGGACTTGAAATTATAACTACAGCCTAGGTATTTCAGTCACATAGCCAGAAAGGAAGCATCTGAAGCGCAACATTCTGAACAAAAAATGTTTGTTTACTTGCCTCTATGTTGCGTTCTACGACTGGAATCTTTGTGGTCTTATCCGCAAAGACCAACGACTTCAACTGCCACCACGGAAAATAATTCATTGGCATCAAATGACAATCTTGGCAGTCAAGATTTTTCAGACTGAACTGAAGGTAAAATTTGGCACCACCACACTTTCGAAAATTCGTTGATCAAAGCATTATACCAGATGGCTGTCTCGGCTGGCTTCGCAGCAGCGCATTCTGTCACTCCAATATTCCAAGACCTTGTTGATGTCCTCTGGCTGTAGCTCACGGATTGCTTGGATGATATTGGTCTTAAGTGTTTGAATCGTTTCCGTTGGCCTAACGTCGGTCCTTCACGTTTCCCCACAAAAGAAAGACCAAGGGGGTCAAATCGTAGCTCCGAGGCGGCCAATTGACATCGCCACGACGGCTGATAACACGATTTGGGAATTTGGTGCGCAAAACATCTATTGTGGCACGGACTGTGTGGAATGGCATGACACCATGCTGCATGGTCGTCCAAATCCATGTCTTCAATTTCAGTAAAAAAAAAGTCGGTTAACATAGCTCTGTAACGCCCACCGTTAACCGAAACGTTGTTCCCAACCTCATTTTCGAAGAAAAATGATCCAATGATGCCACCACTCCACAATGAGCACCAAACTGTCACTCTCTGTGTGTGCATTGGCTTCTCGACAATAACGTGCGGGTTTTCCGTTTTTTCGAGTCACTTTATGATGAAAATGTGCCTCGTCAGAAAAGATGATTTTTCGCAAAAAATCGTTGTCCAATTTAAGCTGCTCTAAGGCCCAAATTGCGAAGCGATAACGAAGCGGATGGTCGGGCGCCTTCAATTGCTGAGTCAATTGGATCTCGTGAGCAAAGAATTCGAGTTCTTTGTGTAGAATTCTGGTCAGGCTAGTGCGTGAATTGTTGAGCAGTTGAGATCGATGGCGAGTTGATGTTCATGAATTGAGTCTCATACCCTCGGCCGCAGCAGCCACATTCTCATCTGTGTGCACCGTACGACGACGGGGACCATGAGTGTTGTCCACTAGCATACCAGTCTCAGACCTTTTCTCTATAAAATATGTTTTGAACAATCATGGACTTGAAATGTTGTTCAATTTTGGCAGAGTTCTGTAAATCGTTGACATGATTAACAAAAACCGATTTATAGTAAGCGGGACTAGACCGTTAGAAAAGAAAATCATTATTTTTTATGGGCTTATCCATTAAATTTTGTTCCCAAGTCTATACAACGGCTATTGGCAATATCAGCTACCAATGCTGTTACCTAAGATTGTGAATCCATTATTAAGTCGAACTCATTCCATACAAAGACATACATGCACATTTAACTTTTCCCTACCCTCGCAAGAATCATACTCCGATCACGAAGTAAACTGCAGACAGATTGAACGAATCTCCCACAGGATGTATCAAAATACCTTTCCCGACAAACATCCACACCGCCCATGATATGAGTGACGCTGACATTCTTTAGTACCGCCATCCTGCATGGAGAATATATTTTCCCATGTGCCTAGGAATTTTCAACTCGAACACACTCGTATGCCTTTAGTCTCGAAAGACTTAGAAGTGATTTATCCTCTTGCTACCAGCCATGCAGGCAGCACGGAATAGGATTTCGGGAAGTCTTGAGGATTTTGAAACTCCATAGACAAACAACCCCAGTACACCAAACCGACACTTTCCGCACTTTATCATCCCTCAGTCTGCATTGGGACTAGAGCTTGCCGTGTCCTCATTCCACAATGCAGACGGCTCCCTGCTCCTTTCGTGATTCACTATTTTTGCGGAACAGCCGTGTGTATTGAAATGGTTAGTGTTTTGAAAGCGTAGGCGGTTTTCACTGCGGTCTAGTCGGTGAAGTGTGTGCAAAAAGGGGTGGAGCGGTTAGGCGCCTCAATTCGTGAAACCAAAGTGTCGGAGGCATCGTCGTTCCACAACAGGAACAAGTGAACTCGGATAAATTGTAAATTAATGCTCTGAACTCATGCGAGAAGCTCATTAAAGTTGTAATCAAACAAAATTCCTCTTCGAACTGTATGGCATAGTCAGCTGGCGGTGGCGTAGACCGTTAGATGGTATCTGTAAGTACACACTCGTATATGCCTTACAGAAGCATGCCACCGCTCCTCCTACGGCCACTCTTTGGCTGATGACTTACATTTACGGTCTCCGAAGTGAAGATGGGAGGTGATATGATTGCGAATTAGATACTAAATTGTGCTGAGCAAATTGCAAAATTAGTGGCTGAATTATATAGACTTGAGTGTCATGTCTTGGTGCACGGGTGAGAATGGTGGTGTTGTGACGGGGGGTAGTGACGATGAGATTTATTGCATGGGATTGGGTTTAAGTAATGAAATCTATCGGAAAGTTGCCCAGTTTGGTTGAACTCTTATCTCTGGTCTATATCTTTGAAGGTATTATCACCATGCGAGGGAATTTCGCTGAAGTTATGTTGTTTTCTTGCAGATATGTACGAAACTATACTGAATTTCGATTAATTCCGAACAAGTCGAATTGTTGCAGAGTTAGTTTTTGGATTGAAAACCTTGCTCGAAAGTTGAAAGGCTGATCCAATCTTCATTTCTTGTAGTCCCGTTTCAGCTTCAAATATTTCCAAGAAAAGGTATCTGCGTTCCGCCGACAATTAGCAGCCAGTGCTGCTATACGTCTCCAGTCTTCATCGAAGTGGTCTAGCATTGCAATTAGACACTCAGCTGTATTAAGTTCAGTAAATATATCAACTAGAGATTTAGACTACGCCACACCCCAATACTACGAACTAAATATTAGTCTCTTCATTCGCTTACTCGATCATTGCAGCCTTTTTAAGGCGGAGATAATGGCATTTCGTAAAGCTCTGTCATGGCTCAAATGGAATGTAATATCCGCGCGTGATATTTGCTTTTCACGGACAGCCATTCAGCTGTAAGGGGTTTTGAAACTAGTCTCCCTAAACTCTTAATTAGTAATTAACTGGCGCTTATTTTTAGGCAAGATGTGCCGAACATGTTCGGCCGTGTTAGGTACCAGGCCACACTGACATTCCGGGCAACTGTAAAGCGGACGAACTTGTCAGGATCGCAACCACCCTGCCTCTAATAACGAAACATCGCAATACTTGCTACTTGCAAATTGTTGCTAAGAGAAGACGCTGCTCATAAACCGAACAACAGGTAGGCAACACCTTCAGAATGATCTGGTCCAAGCTAGACCCCAAATGATTTACGGATTTGAACTCCCTTGACAGATCAAAAATTAGCATAATCATCGGTGTCATCACAGGAGATGTGCCTCATAGGAAATAATGCCAGAAGACTTGGCATTCTGGCAAACGATTTCTGTAGAAGCTGCTTGGATGAGGAAGAAGTGGAAAGCGTTCTACATCATCTCTACACTTGCCTGTTCCTAGCGTCTCATTGACACCAATTTTTAGCAGCATACTTCTATGACAGCATCTGTGAACTCAGTGAGTTTCCGATAAGCAATCTACTGCGCTAAATCGCTAGCTCCAAATGGTTTCCCACAATTGGACAATTAGGATCAATCCCATTCAATCTATGTGGCGGCACAATGGATCAACTCTGTGCACTTCTTAGCCACTTTAACCTTCCTACCTACACCCGTAGACATGTCTTTGCCGGATAAGCAACAACGATTTGAGATTTTTGGCATATCGCAAAGCAACCCTTTTGCAGAACCTTTTATAAAGGAAAACCTTCTCAAACTTACCCGTTCAAAGTTGGCTTGGAACTGTAAGTTTATTTCACATCTGACAGAACAATAATAGACTCAACATGAGTGATCGCCGTAGAAGCTAGGCCCAGGTTTGACTTTGCATCAATTTTATTTCACAAAAATCCTTACAAGATCATAAGCCATTTGGGATGCTGAAGTGATCCTTTAAGTCATTTTACGAGTATCATCATGGATTTCATGTTTAGATATAGTAAACAATAAAGGTACCCATGAAATCCTTTTCATATTAGAAAATAGATAAGGACAAAGATCAACTCTGTGCACTTCTGATATACAGGGTGGGCCCTCTAGTTGTTTTTTTTTAAATCATAGGTTATTGTGACACTGACAGCTGTTTCGAGCTCAACATTTTGACAGAAAGTCAGTATCATACCTCCGCGGAACGAAATGAGTCGCCTTACGCTAGAGCAACGTTAGAAAATATTGAAAACTTATTTCCAAAGTGAGTGCTGTGTAACACAAACAGTGCGTTTTTTGAAAATAAATTTTGGCCGAAATGAAGCATCCACCGCGACTGCTGTACGCAAGTTTGTGCAGTAAGTTCAATAGACTGGACATGAGCTAGTGGACAACACTCATGATTCCCGTCGTCGCACGGTGCGCACAGATGTGAATGTGGCTGGTGGTGAGACTTAATTCACGAATATTAACTTGCTATCGATCTCAACAGCTGAGGAGAATTCTGCACAAAGGTTTAGGATTATTCGCTTACAAGGTCCAATTGACTCAGCAATTGAAGGCGTGCGACCATCCGCTTCGCTATCGCTTCGCAGTTTGGGCCATAGAGCAGCTTGAATTGGACAACGATTTTGGGCGAAAAATCATCTTTTCGAACGCTGACGAGGCGCATTTTAATATCGGCGGCTGCGTTAACGAACAAAATTGCCGCATCTGGGGCTCGGAAAACGGAAAACCCGCACTTTATTTTCGAGAAGCCAATGCATCCACAGAGAGTGACAGTTTGGTGCGGATTGTGGAGAGGTGGTATCATCACCATTTTTCTTCGAAAATGAGGCTGGGAACAACGTCTCGGTCAACGGTGGGCATCACATGTTGTTGCCATGTTAACCGACTTTTTTTTTACTGAAATTGAAGTCATGGATTTGGACGACCTCTGTTTCAAGCAGGATGGCGCGCCATGTCACACAGCACATGCCACAATCGATCTTTTACGCACCAAATTGCCAAATCGCCTCGGAGCTGCGATTAAACCCCTTTGGATTTTGTTTTGTGGGGAACCTAGAAGGACCGATGTTATGCCAGCAATTCGGAAAGCATTCAAGCACTTAAGACTAATATCATCCAAGCAATCCGTGAGCTACAGCTAGAAGCCATCAACAGGGTCCTGGAAAATTGGGGTGACCGAATGTGGCTCGAAGCCGAGGGAGGCAATTGAACGACGTTGTATTTCATAACTAATGAGCATTTTTGTTCTTAATAATAAAGTCATAATACAATAAAATTAATTCTCTTCATTTTATTGCATTTTTGACATTTTTAGAAAAGCAAAGCAAACATTTAGAGGACTATTTGGTTGAAAATCATTCAACAATACTGCCATCAGTCTGAAAATAAATCCAAGTAACAAGACATAATTGAAAAACCAAACAAAACACACAATCCTTTCACTTTATTTAACAAAACAAACCTAAATAATTAAATTATTCGGTGACTTCATGGGGACACACCACAAAAAACCATAGAATCTCCCCATTTGGTGACCACCCAAAAACAGAAACATACATAGCCCGAGGTAATAATTTGAAATTCGATTACCATAACCACTGGTAGTGTATACTGGCCGTGCTTCTAGCATTTAGAGTTGCCTGCCCCTCACCAACACAGACAAAAACAGGGAGACATCCGACAAAACTGAAAGTCCAAGCGGAAGCCCTTGTTTAACATGCAAACGCCTTCGGGTCATCTGTGAGCAAGTCACTCTCTCATTCTGGTGGAGGCTATGGAGATCAGAAACATTTCGCCTACTATTCCAGCACCTCTTGCGAACTGACACATGTATCGAGCAGATATACATCGCAACACAGTACTGTACTAGACTCGCTGCCGCCGCTGTTGAGCGTCAAAAAGCATTTTCTGTCAGATAGACGAGCGACCTGATACGAGGGTACGACACATAATGTCAATGAAAAGGACGACGGAATCTGTTTCGTTTTTTTTTCGTTCGTTTGGTGATGACCCCGCAGGAGTGGGCGGTGAGGATGATCTGTCCGTGCGTTGTAAAAATGGTGTGCTTAACAAAATGTCCATCTAAAACAGCCGCAAATAGCCCCTGAGGTGTATTTTAAAATTCAGAGAAGTTAGCTTCTCTGGTTTTTTTAGACTACCCGCGAGTCTATATATTTGTGGTTTTGCAAGTCTCTCCATCGCAGAATGCAAAAGAAAAAAAACAAAAAATTTACGAATACCGGACTGGTCGAGGGAGCTGAAAAAACAAAAACACTGTTATTCCCAGACGAGGATAAAGAACGGACATCAGTTTGGTGGCCCACTCTAAAAACCAACAGAAATTAGATTATGTGCAAGTCTTTTTTGCTTTTTAGTGTTTTTTTTTCGGCTACCAAGGGAGATAGTGTGTGTGTGGGCGTTGGGCGGTGGACAGTGGCGTTGGATATTATTCAAGTCTTACACTGATCCGTTTTTTGTGTCGTCCTCTTAGTTAGTTCATTTATTCATTCAATGGGCAGTTCATTTGCTTCTGTGAGACAATATTTTTTGCGAGCAAAATATCCCTTAAAGCTTTTAAATTGTTTTTTTTGCTTGTAGTGTATCCCTCCTTCGTATTTTTTGTTTTGTTTTTGCGGACGGTACTGGGTGATATCTGAGAATTCTGCAGGTGCAGGACATAGTCATATTCCTAGGACAGCAACTAGAGAGAGAGTATGAATATTGTAGGGATTCCTGTGGCTTTGTGTAGTGATCCGCTCCACGTATTAGTGATGTAGGTACTATAACATGAAGCACGCGAATAAGAGGGGAACGATGGACATGGATACCTGTATCTATTCAACAGTCCGGTATAAGGGGATCTATTCGGGTATGTGAAACGATTTTTTTTTATCATGAACATGCATGTGGAGCTGAAGAGAGTGGAAGTTAATTTTGATGACAACAGAGGATGTCCTGTGTGTGACCAGCATTGGGAGAGGAAAAGTTGTTTTTGCAAGTTGCTTTAGTAGGACAAATTTGAAAAATGAATTTGCATACACATTCGAAATCTGGTCATCCTTTCGGTTCAGTTTTCATAGGTATTCAGAGGTTTTCTGAGGATTTTTCCCGGGTTTTCCAAGCTTGCAAGTGCACGGATTGAATTGCAAAGAGTTGTGTTTTGTAAATATTTGTCGAACAATGCGGAGAGCTTTCAAAGAATTTGTCCACGGTCATGGATTAGGGGTAGATTCTCAAGAATCTATTCATGCGGCCAAGACTGGTTATCTTGCCTTGAAGTGAAAGGTTCTATTTTTCTGTTTGTGCGGTAGATAAGTTACAGAGGATGTACCTCATTCTCATTAAAAGGAAGTACTTGTACGGGGTGACTCGATAAGAATGATATGAAAATAAATTGAAAAAAGAAAACAACGGTGCGAAATATAAAATGGATAGGATTTATTTTGAAGTTTCATTCATGCCATTATGTATGGAATAGCACATAATTCAAATGTCCACCTCAACCGTTCAAATTTTTTAAGGGCTCGTTCTGTTTCGTAGCTTTTCGGATGTAAGCCTTGAGTTGCTCCAAAGTGTTTGACTCGTTAGCGTCGATTAAGGACTTGATGTAGTCACAGAAAAAAAAACAATCGACTGGTGTCATTCACGTGATCGAGGCGGCCAATTGATGATCGCTAGCCGAAAGATGCCCAAGTCTTCTTCTTCACAGCGTTGCGTCCCTTGAATGGCATGTAGCACAGCTCGGATTAATCGATGTTATTTAGCTCTGATTATAGGAAGTCGATTAACATCGTTCTAAACCTAAGTCCATTGACGGCAACATTGTCGTATAATGTATAATTTTTTACTGGCTGGCGTTAACTTAACATGCATTCTTTGCATCACATTTCTGAGAAATTTTAAGGACATTATCGTCTGGAGTTATTCTGAAGCCATGGATAGAGAAAATCGCACATAGAACGTACATACAGTCAGGAACATTCAGTTTCACACGTTTGCAATTTTGAATAAAAAACTTGATTTAAATGAAAGCCTTGGAAGTCATTTGAATATTCTTAGATTATTTTTTTGAAATATGTATTTAGATACTAAATAAAGAAAAATAAAAAAATCGCATAATTACAATAAAATAAAAAAAAAAAGATAGACAGATACGAAAAAGAAATAGAAAAAACATGTAAATAAACAACAAGTTAACAATCATCAACAAGTTTACATCACTTTGGGACAGTTGTATAATAACCACGTTGAAAGACTTATGCATGGGGTGAATGACCTGGCAAAAATGGAAAGTGTTTTCTGTCCCCAATTTTTGAGCAGTATGAACTATTTTTTTTTTTCAAATTGCCAAATACATTTCTTTGTTTATATTTCCATCAATAAATTCCAAATTTTCAACTCCATCATGGCTCAGGGAACCCCATACCATAATTGACTGACCACCATGCTTAGTACACGTATGAAACTGAATGTTCCTGGCTGTATGCTGACCATTGACTTCTCCGTTGGGCAATCCGAGCCTGGGATGGTGATGGTGATTTCTTTAAGGACTTCAGACGATTAGGGAAAATGTATAAATGATGAAGAATTTCTACTTTTTTTAACCGCATGTCTGCCGCAACGTATTGGGCAAGAGCGTTGGCTCCTACGCTGGAGGTGTTAGTAACTTGAACATTTATTTTAACGTCACGAAATGACCTTCCTCGGTTTATTGAAAATATTCAACGAATTTGACTGCCTAAAAAAGCTTCGCCGTTTGGAGTCGGCATACAATTTTTGGCCCCCTTCATTCGTAAGAGAATTTCAGCATTCACAATACGAGTGGTAGATGTAGAAAGTAGACTCACGCCCCGCAGACTATTGCGCCAAGAAGAAAAATTCTATACTGTTTTTACCGTTTGGTACAGTGATGCCAGATACTTAAAGTGAAAATTCGTATTAATGAGCTTCAAATTTTCCTTCTTATAATAAGTTAAAACTTTTTAGATACTATAAAAGACTAAGTCTTAATGTACTTTCAATTTATTAAGTTCAACCTTAATGAACTTAATAAATTGAAATTGAAATTGAAATTCTTCTCCTTTCTTTCCATGGAATCCAATTTTTCGATTAACAATGTCGGTATTATGCAAATTTGTCATTATTTTTAAAGATTTCTCCTTTAAGTGTATCGAACTTTCTAGTAGCCTCCTTGTCGAGCGATGTCGAGCTGTTCCTAAATCCCTGAAACAACGCAATGAACTTACTCTGGACTAAGTGCATTATTAAGCCTTTTTTACCTACGTAACTGTCTGAAACATAGTTCTTCTTCTATGGCGCTACAATCCGAGGTGGACCTGGGCCTCACTCAACATGCCTCTCCAGTCAGCACGATCTTTCGCCAGCTCTCTCTTCACACCAAGTCCGCCGAGGTCTCCCTCGACTTGTGTGCGCCACCTTGTTCGTGGACGTCTTCTGTTGGGTTGTCCCACAGGCTCAGAGTCGAAGACTCTTCGGGCCGGAGCTAAGTTGTCCACACGCTCTACATGGCCTACCCATCTCAGGCGTTGGATCCGTAGACACCTGGCTAGACTCATGTCGCTGTACAGCCCATACAATTCGTGGTTGAACCTTCTCCTCTAAATGCCATCAACGCAAACAGGCCCGAAGATCGCACGCAGAACTTTTCTCTGGAAAAGACCAAGAGAGTGTTCATCCGCTTGGGATATTGTCTATGCCTCTCCGCCGTAAAGCAGGACTGGGATGATCAAGGTCTTATACAAAGTCAACTTGGTTTTCCGAGAGAGGGCTCTACTACGCAATTGCCTTTTGAGCCCAAAAAAACAGCGGTTGGCAAGAATTATTCTGCGTTTGATCTCGGTACTGTTCTTGTTTGTACTGTTTACTGCGGAGCCAAGGTAGACGAAGTCCTTCACTACCTCAAAGTTATAGCTGCCCATGGTGACGTTCTGGCCAAGTCGTCGATGTTGTGCGTCCTTTCTCGATGACAGCATATACTTTATACACTCGGTGTAATCTGGTGGATCTGTCCGACTATGTTGTCATTCTTGTTTAGCGTGTTGTGTTTTCTTGCAATAAATAGATAACTTTTAAATAACATTTTTGGTATAGGATATTTTTTTTAAGTTACCGAGATCCTTCTGCTGATTGTGTATTCTTTGACTGACAAGCTTTGTGTTGATGAGAACGGTCTACGTCTTCATAGTCTTGAATAGGCTTAAATGAAGCTCCTTAATAGAATCTCCACTAAATCTTGCTCAGTGTTATAAAGAATAATAAAAACCTCAGAAAAAAACTGTTTGATCACAACAACTTCACAGTCATTTCCTAAATGAACTTAAACCAAACGCTGAAGTATTTAACCTTCCATTCCTTCAAAGCACTGAATGACTAAGCGAAGCACACGAAATACCACATTAATCGAGAATGGAGTCAAACCACAAGAATAGCTATCAAGCTCCCCAAAGCCCGTGCACGTTCGTAATGATCAGCAAAAAGTAAACACCCCACTGAAATGAAAAAAGTAAGAGCCAATGAGCAATGACCAAGGGCCACAACCGATACAACTGTGTACACATAATGAACGTTACAAAAATTAACTTCGAACACAATTGATTATTGTTGCAATACCAGGCACAGCGGCAGCTTGATGAGGATATTCACCCCCAAGCCGGGAGGGTGTGTGCACATACGGAAAAATCAAGTTCAATTGTTTTCTATTTTATTTTTGTTGCTTTTATGTTTATAGTTCGTTCAGTTAACTTAACCAAGCCATATTGTCCGAACCCTTGCAGCTGCCCCCCGCCCCATCGCTATGTTTACTGATTCAGTTTCTGCTGATGATATCGGTATAGGGATTACTTCAGAGAGAAATGGGCGAGGAAACAGAAGAAACCGAAAGCAAAAAAGGAAGGAAAAAAAAACAAAAAAATAACGATGTACACAGATTTTTCTTCCTTTCTCCGCCCGAGGAGATCAGCCAACTACTCACCCACTTGCCCACCACCGCCATCTTTGGCCGCCTGCAGTGGCCCTCCTTACATCGTCTAATTGACTAATGATTATAGAAATTTTGCAGATAGTTTTTCTAATTAGAAGTGGATAGTTGGGTGGATTTCTTGCACACGACCAGAATGGCGCAAGGGCCTTCAGCGACCGCCGACATGACGGGGACTAGGACCAAAGCGAACGCAGAGCTTTAACCCGATACCGTGGGTTCTGAGCTGGGGTCATTTTGTTTGCACAAGAATTGCGATTATTTGCTATAAATCCTTTCGGCAAGGAAGTCCTGCACCCTGTGTATCTGAACGTACACCAAGGCTAGTGCTGCATCCTAGGCAGGGGGTGGTGTGTGTTGTTGGCGCTCTCCTGCATCTCTTTTGTTGTTAAGCATCGAGAGTATCTTGCACTTTTATTTGCGTTCATCGTTGGTCCTTTTTACTTGGTTCCATGGTCGTTTCGTTTTTTTGTGTTGATTTTTGTGTGATGTTTGCAAAAAAGTTTTACTCTAAGTTTTCTGTATCCTTCGTTCGTTCGTTGGGTTTTTTTTGTCAGTGCAGCTAGCTGCTCCTGCTTATTTTTGGCCTTCGTTCTTAGTCTCAAGTTTTACAATGATTTGTGCGAGTGATTGGCAAGTTTGTCTTTATTCTTAATTTCAGTTGTCTCTCCCCTAGTCTGTATCCCTTCTTGGTGGAAAGTTTGAAACGGGAAGTACGCAAACGAACGCGTTAGGAATGTGAGTGAATTAAGAACGATTACAATTGTTCTTGCCAGGCGGACAGACGGATGGTAGGGTGGGTGGATGGTAGGAAAATAGAAAGGGAGAGAGAAAGAAAAAAAAATAGAAGGAAGAAATCAACTTGCTTACGTGATATTTGCACAAAGTTTGAAGAAATTTCCTAGAGGACCTGGGGTACGTACCTGAAAAGAGAAAATAAGAGGGATAGTGAGTTTGAATTAATAAGTTACAGTTGAGCTGGAGTAAGCTTTCGAATTTGTTTAAGGATTTAAGTTAATTATTTCATTAGGTAACAAATCCATTTTCAAGGGGGATGAGAAAACAATGACAAATAACGCTTCTGAAGACAGTTGTGTGTGCGCAGAGTGACTGTATGTGATTTGTTGGTAATGTGTAAGTGAAATTTATGTAAAATTTGTCTGCTGTGGACCATAAGTAATAGGAGGAATGTGACAGATGTCAGGCCATTTTTGTTAAGAAAATTGTTATTTTTTTTATAATATTGTAGTTCCGTAACGGAGGAGGGTACTTCTAAGTTTAGAAATGTACCTCTTAAAGAATTAGTAAAGAGTTTAGAGTTGCCCGTAGGTCCAATTTTAACCCAATGAAAGGTCTAGGGTCTACATGGTTAAATGCTTAGTCCGGACGAGGTTCAAAAAGTAATTAATAAGCTTGGAATTGTCCAAATATGCTCCAAATCTTTCATGTTACAGTTTTATTATGATTACAAAAGTGAACTTCAAAAGTGAAAAAAAGTGTTGGTTTCAAGATATTGTAGTTTTGTTAAAAATTAAGGTAGAACATTGCCAAGAAATGGAATGGAAAGCTTTAGGTGTGTAGTTTAATATTCTAATCAGCCGTAAACCATGTATGTGCCTGTTTTTAGTTGTTTTAATTAAAAATGGAAGTGTGTTCCAGAAACTAAAATTTTGTATGTCTTTTCTAGAACTTTAAGCTTAAAGTAGATTTCCACATCGTTCCACATCGAGATATTTGCATTTCTATATAGTTGAACTTGTTGGCTAATAGCTTAAAAAGAGATCGGCTCGCATACTTGCGTATTTTTTTTAATTTAATTTTTAAAAATATTGATCAACCAAAACCAGGGTTTGGCAATGCAAATTATGGTAACACTGCTCGGAGATTTTTTAATAAATAAATAATAATTTAACACAATCCTCGTCTCCAAAATGTTGGTTGTTGATATAGTATTAATTGAAGAATTTCATACAATTTTGGTGACAATTTCAAGCGGATATGATATAAACATTGGAAACTTCAAAAAAATTCGCAATTAATACCGCCAAACACTTTGTAAGCATCTACATGTGTTTTTTTCTGTCACCCACTGTGCACAAACTCTTAATCCATGGATCAGATGTAATATCCAGTGCTCTTCTTTCTATCGGACAGTTATCTGAAGAAGTTCAGGAGGCGAGAAATAAAGATTTTAAAAAATATCGCGAAAATACTCGAGAAAATGTTCCCGGGAGAAGACTAATCAAGATGTTTTTAATTTGACGTTGATTAAATCTGGTCCACTAATTAAAAGTCTGAGAAAACTTTAAAAAAAATTAAATCATTTCCCAAAGATATTTTTAATTTGATTATTTGTGCAGGCGAAGGTTATGCATCTGATGGCAAATTTGAGAGCGATGATGATTTTCATTCGATGAATCAATCTTTTAAATTCGCTGTAAAAAACATTGAAACCAATTGAAAAATAATATTATGCACTATATATATTTTTTATAACGTCTTTATATATGTGTATAACTTCGGAAAAAATGTGAAACAATTGTAAATAAAATTGTTCGATTTATATGTTCTTAAATAAATACTTAACTACTACTACTTACTTAAATAAATTCTTAATCAAAACGTAAAAAATAAAAGAAAAATTAAAAGTAAGAAGGAGTTGATTTACCACTAATAGGTGATATCTAACGATTTTAAAAAGTTTCACTTGTCTAAATCCGGCCCAGGAATTGTTTCCAGTTTTGAGGCCATTTCGCCCCACTGTGCGTCTTTGGTTGAAGATTTCATGAAACTGTAAATCCTTTCCTCTTCGCACAACACGAGTGGTTTCTGTAGAAGCTACGCCCAAGTCCACCCCATAATGTAGTGCCACCCAAAGTAAACGAATTTTACAGAAAATAAAACAATTCTTCGAAACGCTTGATGCCGAAAAATAAAGCTAGTCTCTTTAGAAGGTTGGTGCAAGATAACCTTTTTTGAAAACCTGACGAACTCTACTCTACTCCTCTCTCACTGTGGACTTGTAATCACCGCTGTGCACTGGGAAAACAGAAATCGCCTCGTCTGAAAGCTGCCAAATTCAGTGACGTTAACAAACGGTAGAACGTCGAGAAGCAACAAAATAAAAACAAACAATTTCCTTACGCGAGTTCGTATAGATATCGCCACAGTAGAAGTGATCAGTACATATCAGTGGTCATGTACAATGCACACTGCCACATGTTGCGACGACGCGCCGTACCAGAAAGGGAAATGCTGATCTAATCCCTCTGAATATGTCCTGCATAAACCAAAGCAAGACAGAGACCAAGGCAATTTTTTCCTCAATTTGCTTGCCGAGAACTCAGCGATGGTGCCTTGTTAATCGTCCACAAACCCTTTGTGGATGAAAGCCAACCATTGCTTTGGGTAATTTTACTCAAGTACCAATTCAAGTTTGTGCCTTAAGGCATTTGTGGTGAAGAGCGAGGTCTATCTAACACCTCTCTTGCTCTTAGGGTTGATGCTCCCGGTTGTTTGTTATACAACTCTACACTGACTAGGTGTGTGACTAGATTACTTCGCATATATCTCATGACTCATTTTGCACACAAAAACATATACGTAGTGCACTGTATGACGGCGTATCTCATCTTCCAAGTCTTCCAAGCTCCTCAAATGTAACTCAAACGACAGTCAGCACTAATAACTCCACAAGAGGGTCATCTCACGAAGTCGGGCTGGAACATTACTCCAAGCGCTTCTGACCCACCTTGCTGCTAGTATATCTGTGGCCACAAAGCATAACCGCTTAACTCGAGTTAGGACAAAAATGAGTTATAAGTACCATTATGTTCAGTATGTTTAAATCTACTCTCACTAAATTTTTTATGTCTGTATCTTTTTTAAACAGAAGTTGTTTCAAATAAATCTAGTAGCTTAAGTACTAGTAGTAGTACTGATTTAAAACTTTGACCTGAAACAGTATAAAAACCGACTTAGGCGGTTATGCCTAGTGACCACAGATACTCGTATATGCCTACATTTTCTTATTACTACTTTTCAGCTCGGGAGTTATTTCTAAACTGATCTTAAATCAAATATCCTATTTTTGAAAATACCTTGGAATGCGTTGACGAGAGGTCGGCGACAGATCCAGCTTGAAACCAGATATTGGTTTGTCCTGCCAGATGTGGCATGTGTGTGTTTTCCCGAGCATTTCGGCCGCCGTCGTTGTTCCCACGTGTTCGGTGGTTAACTTACACTCTGGTGAAGCTACAGAACTTTCTACAGTTCGGGGCTGATGAGTTCATTGAAATGTATTCATTCGAGTACTAATAGAGA